>JAPCYP010000020.1:0-4800000 GCA_035048595.1 Echinosophora koreensis
TATGGAAGAAGCCATTTCTACCATGGGGAATATTTCAAAAACTGTTTGGGCTTGAATGCATGGGAGCTGAATCTAAGACTAGTCAAACCGTGTGGGTTGTTTAGTAGCATACAATCACGTTTACCACAAAATACATGAAAGCTTAATCCAATACTTCTAAGAACTCCATTCATCCAATGAGATTCAATATTCTTAAAATCAATTACATTACTTTCGTCATTGTCATGTTCACATCTTTGAAAATACACTGATAATACTGAACAAAAGATTCACACGTTGGTCCATAAGTTACATGAACCACACTGACCCTACATGCCAATATAGGTCCCTGAACCAAAACTGAAATGTTGGATTGGTTTGATCACAAAACCACCCCTCTACTTGTGTAAAACTGACCTTGTTAAAATAAGGCAGGAAAACACAGATCTTGACCAGATAATTACGCTTTATGAGCAATTAATCAGGGCAAGGTAAAAAAAGAGAATAAGGAAAAGGGAAAAAATGGAAAAAGAATAAAAGACCTATGAAGCCTATAATCCCCAGATCCCTACCCCTTTCTTTTCAGTGTACCCCCTTAAATAAAAAGAGCTATGAGAAGAGGATTTCTTCTAAGGCATGAAAGAAAATCATCCTTGTTGATTCTTCCATCATTATCATTATCATTATCAAATAACTCAAAAAGCTCGTGGACCTACAAGTATCCAGTTATTAACATAAGTCAAATTAAAATAAGAGCAAATGGAATCTTAGAGCCTGTTTGCTTTATTTCCAGATTCCTGTTTTCAAAAATAATTATAAAACTGTCACCTTGTTTTCATTCTATTTTCGGTTTTCAAAGATTTGTACAAGAAACAGTGAAAACAAAAAAAAGTTGTTTTCGGTGTTTCCTATACAAATTTCTGAAAGCAGGAAACCAAATGAAAACAAGGTGACAGTTTTCTAATTATTTCTGAAAACAGAAAACTGGAAATAAAGCAAACAGGTAGTGTCTGAAACATTGGAGAAAGAAGAAAGTGTTCTACTAAATTAATGCAAGTTACCTCATCCTCCTTCCAGCCTGGGATAGCATGTTGGATGAAATCGTAACTGATTTTAAAAGGAAAAGCAAAGAACAAGTTAGAGAGAGTATAACATACAGTAAAGGTAAATACGAGAATGAAAGAACATAATACTTCTTGTTCCACAATATAGGCCTTTACTGCACAACCACACTCGGCAAAGGCTACTTCACAGGCTTGACGGAAACCTGGTTGCTTCATGACATGTGCAGATCCGTACAAGAACTGGAAGCAACATACAAGCATGTGGATAAGATGTCAGTGTATTAATCAATAAGTACATTTTGAACCCAAAGTTGCAGTCAATAGCTTTTTGCCAAAAAACCAGTAACTCTACCCCCAGTTCGGTCGCTATTTCGGTCGCAGTATCAAGTATAACAAATGTTAATTGTAGATCCTATAATCGGTCGCTATTTCGGTCACAAATAGTGTGACACCCTTCTACCCCGCATGTTATAAGCCATTTAATATAGAAACTTATAAAGGAAAACATGCAATTATTATTGAATAATTAAAACAATTGTCCATGGGTAGAAAAGTCCCACATGAACCGTTTACAACGTGGAAAAGAAATGAGTTTTAAACATAAAAACCAATATAAATATCCGAACCCCGATGTCACCTACAGAGCTGGTATAACCATTCCGGGATAAACACCCACGGAATTACAACTGAAATTTAACATAACACAACTAGCCCTACTATGAGTGGCGGCTCCTCAGAGTCACTCCTCTCCAGGCTGCTCGTCATCCTCTGCAAGGTGCCAATCAGGCCAAACACAAACAAACATGGGGAGTAAGTTCATGTAATCATATACAGCAAGAAGTAGGAAGTAAAGTAAACAGGAAACATATCAACATTACACCAAACATCAACATTATCATTATGCTATGCAGTGCAATGCAGTCCTACTCCGCTAAATCAACTATGCATGTGGATCCACTAAGCTCGGGATGAACGACTTCGGAGTTACATATCCACATTGAGAATCTACTCAACGCCGGAGAATCTACTCCTTGGATAGCCAACGCATCAAACCAACGAATGCCTCATCACGGGGGCGCTAGGAGAATCTACTCCAACCGTGGATGGCCGGATCGCCGTATTCTAGGACGATCTCCCCTATGTCGAACATCCCTAAACAACAACTCCGATGCAATGCGTATGCAACACAACAACAACGGCAACACCACCTCCATAACTCCAACGGAATCGACCGAAGGTAACAGCGGAATCGACCGCACCAACTTGCCTCGCGGAATCTACTTGAGGACTTAAGCGGAATCAACCGCAGTACCTGGGGCAAACTCTCGGCCCCAAGGTACACAGCAACATTAACACCTTAAACCCAAACCGTGGGGTCAAGGCTTCCTTGGCCAAAAAGCACCAAGGCACGGCTCATTAGCTTACGGCACCCAAAAGGGGTATCGACTTAACATCTCACCATCTCATCATTTTTATTTATCCTTAGTAACATTAACCAAGTTGTCTAATCAGTTATCATCATAGGGAAGTGGGGTTTAAAACCCCTTAAGTCCTTTAATCTTGTTTTGTCCAGGTGGGTTGAGCAGGGTCGTGCTCGTAACCCAGCACGGTCGTGCTTAAGCACGTGAAGGGCGTGCTCCCCTGTAAGTGAAGCACGGTCGTGCTTCTTAATGAGCACGGTCGTGCTCAGCAGCACGATTGTGCTCTTTGTCCTGCACGGCCGTGCTAAACAGCGCGGCCATCTTCCCAGAATTCAACTGGGAGCACGGTCGTGCTCATCGCGCGACAGTGCTGTTCTGGGCAGGAACAGAGACTGAATCTTAACCAATTTTAAGGATTTAATCACTTAACATCCTAAACCCATTCTTAACACGTTTTAAGAGTTAAACAGCAGCATTTAATATCAGCATTCATACAACATTGGCATCAACCAAATAATCATCAACATATTCATGTTCATATTAACCAATCAACATAATCATCAAGAAAACCATATGAACATAAAGCATAAAAATCATAATACCAAACAAAGCATGTAATCAGTAAAGTTAACATATATAAACCGATATTTGCACAACAAACTGGGTTATGGGAACCCTTACTCTACTCTAACCCCGAGCCTATGATTACACTACCCTTCTCCCCATACCTGGATTGAAGGTAGCTCTTTCGGTGTCCTAAACAACGAACCGGTTCCTCCCTTTACAGTGACTCACACCGAAACGAACCTTGGATCAACAGAAAACCAAAGGTTAGTTCCCTATTCTCAATAATGGAAAGAGGAACTTAGACAGGGAAGAAACGTTACCTATGCAACAACACAGCTATGCTAGCGGTCTCCCAAGGCCTCCAACTCTCACCAAAATTGATCAAAATGAGGGAAGAAGGAAGAAAGCTTGTTCTGGCCAGCACCCTCAGGCTGCTGCACTCACCAAAAACTAGGGTTAAACGTAAACCCTTCGAGTTCTGTTTCGTTAATATAAATCTCAGACTTGAGCATGGTCGTGCTTACCATTGAGCACGGTCGTGCTCGATTTAACGTTACGAGACGCGGTCCACGCATTGAGCACGGGCGTGCTCACTGTTGAGCACGGTCGTGCTCAACTTAAAATCAGAAACACGCTTCTGACTTTAAGCACGGGCTTGCTGGCTGATGAGCACGGGCGTGCTCATGTACCAGAAAGGGACTTTTAGCCAAAAATCCCACTATGCCCTCGACCGATAAATCCAACTTAACCAAAACCAGCTTAATTAAAATAATTCTGAAAAAACAGGGTGTTACAATTCCACCCCCTTATAAAAATTTCGTCCTTCGAAATTTACACGTACCTCAAGGAAAAAGATGCGGGTACGTTTCCATCATCTTGCTCTCCAGCTCCCAGGTAGCACTCTCCTCAGTTGCCCCACTCCAAACCACTTTAACCAAAGGAATTTCCTTGCCTCTTAGCTGCTTCACCTTCCTATCTTCGACTCGAAGAGGTAACACCTCAAACGTCAGGTTCTCTTTCAACTGTATAGCGTCGGGTACTATCACGTGACTAGGGTCATGAATATACTTCCTGAGTTGAGACACATGAAAAACGTTGTGGAGATTTGACAAGAACGGGGGTAAGGCTATCTGGTAGGCGACTTCGCCGACTCTTTTGAGGATTTGGTAAGAAGGACCAATGAACCTCGGAGTAAGTTTCCTCGCCTTCATCACTCTACCAACCCCAGTCGTCGGGGTAACTCTCAAGAATACATGATCGCCTTCCTGGAATTCGAGCGCCTTCCTCCTTTTATCATGATAGGCTCTTCTGCCTACTCTGTGCAACTCTCATCTTTTCCTGAACTAACCTGATCTTCTCTGTTGTTTCCTGGACTACCTCTGGCCCTAGCACCACACTATCACTAGGTTCACTCCAACACAAGGGTGTCCTACATCTCCTCCCATACAGAGCTTCATAAGGTGCCATCCCAATGCTGGAATGGAAACTGTTGTTGTAGGTAAACTCTATTAGGGGCAAAAACTTGTCCCAACTTCCTGACTGTTCTAACACACAAGCCCTCAACAAGTCCTCTAAGGACTGGATGGTCCGCTCAGACTGCCCATCAGTCTGAGGGTGGTAAGCTGAACTAAGCCTAAGCTTTGTTCCTAAAGCCTCTTGCAAACTATTCCAAAACCTGGAGGTAAACCTCGGGTCCCTATCTGAAACTATACTAGAGGGTACACCATGAAGCCTAACTATCTCCTTGATGTACAACTTTGCCAACTTCTCTAAAGGATACTCCATGTTCATCGGAATGAAATGGACAGACTTAGTCAGTCTATCCACAACAACCCAAATCGCCTCAAAACCAGCTGGAGTCCTAGGGAGTCCAGACACAAAATCCATGGAGATGCTATCCCATTTCCATTCTGGGACACTCAAAGGTTGCAACTTACCCGAAGGCCTCTGATGCTCGATCTTAGCCTTCTGACAAACTAGGCACGCATACACAAACTCAGCTACATCCTTTTCATCCTAGGCCACCAAAACATTCTCTTAAGGTCCTGATACATCTTAGTGGCACCTAGGTGCACACCCAATCCACTCCTATGACCTTCTTCCAAGATCAACTTCCTAAGCTCAGGAACATCTGGCACACAAACTCTATCCTTGAATTTCAGGACCCCATCACTTCCATCCTTAAAGCTTAGGTCTCTACCCTGTGCGAGCAACTCTCGCTGGTCTAAAAGATACTTATCCAACTTCTGACCCTCTCTAATCTGATCCATCAAACTGTTGGTAATCTTCAAGGTACCAAGCCTAATACTCTTAGGGGTAAACTCACAAGCTAGACTAAGGTCTCTAAACTCCTCAATCAGATCCATCTCCCTAACCATCAAGGCGGAGACATGCAGGGTTTTCCTACTCAAGGCATCGGCCACCACATTGGCCTTTCCCGGGTGATAAGTCAGCTCGAAGTCATAGTCCTTTAAAAACTCCATCCACCTACGCTGCCTCATATTCAATTCCTTTTGATCAAAGAGATACTTCAAACTCTTATGATCACTAAAGACCTCAAACCTCGCTCCATACAGGTAATGCCTCCAGATCTTTAAGGCAAATACCACAGCTCCTAACTCTAGGTCATGGGTAGGGTAGTTCTTCTCATGGATTTTCAACTGCCTAGAAGCGTAAGCAACTACCTTACCATTCTGCATCAACACACCACCTAACCCTTGCTTAGAAGCATCGCAGTAAACTACGAAGGGTTCACTAGGATCTGGCAAAACTAACACTGGTGCTGATGTCAACCTATTCTTAAGGGTTTGGAAACTCTCTTCACACTTAGAGTCCCACACAAACAACTGTCCCTTCTTGGTGAGACGGGTTAAGGGTAAAGCTATCTTAGAGAAACCTTCTATAAACCGCCTATAGTACCCGGCTAACCCCAAGAAACTCCTAATCTCGGTTACAGACCTTGGCAGCTTCCCACTGGAGCACCGTCTCTACTTTAGCTGGGTCTACTGCTATGCCACCCTTAGAGATGACATGTCCTAAGAAGCTCACTTCCTCTAACCAGAACTCACACTTAGACAACTTAGCATACAACTGCTTTTCCTTAAGGGTCTGCAAGACAACCCTCAGGTGTTCCTCATGTTCCTCCTTACTCTTGGAGTACACTAAGATGTCATCTATAAACACCACCACGAACTTATCCAAGTAAGGGTGAAAGGTCTTGTTCATGTAGTCCATGAAGACTGCCGGAGCATTGGTCACACTGAAGGGCATAACCAAGTACTCATAGTGACCATATCGCGTCCTAAACGCTGTCTTCGAGATGTCCTCAGACTTAACCCGAATCTGATGGTACCCTGACCTCAAATCTATCTTTGAAAAGATGCAAGCGCCCATCAACTGGTCCATAAGATCATCAATCCTAGGGAGGGGATACCGATTCTTTATGGTCACCTTGTTGAGCTGTCGAAAGTCGACACACAACCTCATACTACCATCCTTCTTCTTCACCAACAACACAGGTGCTCCCCACGGGGACACACTCGGCCTAATGAACTGCTTCTCCATCAGGTCCTCCAACTGTTCCTTCAACTTAGCTAGCTCTAGAGGAGACATTCTATAGGGTGCTATGGATATCGGCCCGGTGCCTAGGCACTAGATCTATGGTAAACTCAACATCTCTTTCTGGGGGTAAGTTATAAACATCCCCCGGAAATACCTCAGGAAATTCTTGCACAACAAGCAAGCTGGCGACATCAGGAGGGCTGCTCTCTACATCCAGGGAAGCTAACATCATGTATACTTGGGCTTCGTCTCTCATCGAAGCTCGTACTTGGCTGGCAGAGAGAAGGTCCGGATTCTTAGACTCCTTTGGAGTTCCAAAAATCAAGGTTTTATCAAAACAGTTTAGAAGGACATGGTTGGAAGATAACCAGTCCATACCCAGAATAACATCCAGGTCTTTCAAGGGTAAGCATACAAGATCAGCAAGGAAAGTTTTATCATTTATAACAATATGGCAGTTCTTGCATGCATAAGAAGTAGAAATAGGTTTATTTGTAGGTGTAGAAACCAACAAATCAAACTCAAGGAAGGTAACAGGCAATTTTAGACTCTTGACCCTATCATGCGATATAAACGAGTGAGTAGCACCCGAATCATACAATACAGTTAATCGAGTTCCATCAATTAGACACGTACCTTGGATCAAGTCATCAGACTCGGAGGCTTCAGCTCCACTAAGAGTAAAGACTCTCCCAGTGGTCTTCAGTCTGTTGGCCTGGGACTTCTGATTTTTGTTAGCGCTGGGAGGCTCGGCCTTAGCTCCATCACACTCTCAGGCTGATGTGGCCTGGCTTGCCACACTTGAAGCAGATGACCTGTGTTTCCTTGCACTGGGACGAATAGTGGTCCTGTGCTCCACACTTTCCACACCTCATAGCTCTAGGGGCATCTGAGAACCCACCCCTAAAGCTATTCTGCTGAAACTGGGGCTTCCTGCCACTCTGCTTGAAGTCCTTGCCCGAAGGGGCATACCGCTGCTTGCCCTTATCCCTCTGATCAGTCCTCTTGCTACTCTGATTGTCCGATCCTCTGGAACTGGCAGCTCTGAACTGGCTAGCATCCTCATAGATCCTGCATTTGTTGACCAGAATAGGGAAGACTCTGATCTCCTGATAGCTGATGGCCTGTTTGATCTCAGGTCGGAGTCCCGTTTCGAACCTCACACACTTGGAGCGATCGTCCGTCTCATGCTGGTAAGGAGTGTAGTACCTAGCCAGCTCCTCAAACTTAGCCGCATAGTCACCGACTGACAGCGACCCCTGCCTCAAAGACAAGAATTCCATCCCCTTCTTGTCTCTGATATCCGCTGGAAAATACTTCTCCAGAAACCTCTGCCTGAACACAGCCCAAGTCACCGCTGTGCCCTCTGCCTGCATCCTCTGCCTGCAGTTATCCCACCAGTGCTCCGTCTCCTCAGTCAACATGAAAGTGGCGAAGATGAGCTTCTGCTGATCATTGCAGTCCATCGCACGGAAGATCTTCTCTGTCTCCCTTAGCCACAACAAAGCTCCCTCTGGGTCATACGCTCCCTTGAACGACAGAGGGTTGTTCCTCTGGAACTTATCCAATCCCTGGAACTCAGCTGGCCCACCGTTGTTAGGGTTGACCTGTCCGATAGCATTGGCCAGAAGTGACAATGCGTTAGCAATCGCCTGATCGTTGCGTCCTCTACCGGCCATTAGTTCCTGTACATGCCCAAAACAGCCTTTAATACAGAAACTTAGCGAGTAAAAGCTACAGGCAACTAACTTAAAATATCATCATCTATACTAAGTATAGACAATCCAAACAAGAGTCACACAACAGACTCATACCACGTCCGAACAAGGTCGAACTGCTCTGATACCACTAAATGTGACACCCTTCTACCCCGCATGTTATAAGCCATTTAATACAGAAACTTATAAAGGAAAACATGCAATTATTATTGAATAATTAAAACAATTGTTCATGGGTAGAAAAGTCCCACATAAACCGTTTACAACGTGGAAAAGAAATGAGTTTTAAACATAAAAACCAATATAAATATCCGAACCCCGATGTCACCTACAGAGCTGGTATAACCATTCCGGGATAAACACCCACGGAATTACAACTGAAAATTAACATAACACAACTAGCCCTACTATGAGTGGCGGCTCCTCAGAGTCACTCCTCTCCGGGCTGCCCGTCATCCTCTACAAGGTGCCAATCAGGCCAAACACAAACAAACATGGGGAGTAAGTTCATGTAATCATATACAGCAAGAAGTAGGAAGTAAAGTAAACAGGAAACATATCAACATTACACCAAACATCAACATTATCATTATGCTATGCAGTGCAATGCAGTCCTACTCCGCTAAATCAACTATGCATGTGGATCCACTAAGCTCGGGATGAACGACTTCGGAGTTACATATCCACATTGAGAATCTACTCAACGCCGGAGAATCTACTCCTTGGATAGCCAATGCATCAAACCAATGAATGCCTCATCACGGGGGCCCTAGGAGAATCTACTCCAACCGTGGATGGCCGGATCGCCGTATTCTAGGACGATCTCCCCTATGTCGAACATCCCTAAACAACAACTCCGATGCAATGCGTATGCAACACAACAACAACGGCAACACCACCTCCATAACTCCAACGGAATCGACCGAAGGTAACAGCGGAATCGACCGCACCAACTTGCCTCGCGGAATCTACTTGAGGACTTAAGCGGAATCAACCGCAGTACCTGGGGCAAACTCTCGGCCCCAAGGTACACAACAACATTAACACCTTAAACCCAAACCGCGGGGTCAAGGCTTCCTTGGCCAAAAAGCACCAAGGCACGGCTCATTAGCTTGCGGCACCCAAAAGGGGTATCGACTTAACATCTCACCATCTCATCATTTTTATTTATCCTTAGTAACATTAACCAAGTTGTCTAATCAGTTATCATCATAGGGAAGTGGGGTTTAAAACCCCTTAAGTCCTTTAATCTTGTTTTGTCCAGGTGGGTTGAGCACGGTCGTGCTCGTAACCCAGCACGGTCGTGCTTAAGCACGTGAAGGGCGTGCTCCCCTGTAAGTGAAGCACGGTCGTGCTTCTGAATGAGCACAGTCGTGCTCAGCAGCACGATTGTGCTCTTTGTCCTGCACGGCCGTGCTAAACAGCGCGGCCATCTTCCCAGAATTCAACTGGGAGCACGGTCGTGCTCATCGCGCGACAGTGCTGTTCTGGGCAGGAACAGAGACTGAATCTTAACCAATTTTAAGGATTTAATCACTTAACATCCTAAATCCATTCTTAACACGTTTTAAGAGTTAAACAGCAGCATTTAATATCAGCATTCATACAACATTGGCATCAACCAAATAATCATCAACATATTCATGTTCATATTAACCAATCAACATAATCATCAAGAAAACCATATGAACATAAAGCATAAAAATCATAATACCAAACAGAGCATGTTATCAGTAAAGTTAACATATATAAACCGATATTTGCATAACAAACTGGGTTATGGGAACCCTTACTCTACTCTAACCCCGAGCCTATGATTACACTACCCTTCTCCCCATACCTGGATTGAAGGTAGCTCTTTCGGTGTCCTAAACAACGAACCGGTTCCTCCCTTTACAGCGACTCACACCGAAACGAACCTTGGATCAACAGAAAACCAAAGGTTAGTTCCCTATTCTCAATAATGGAAAGAGGAACTTAGACAGGGAAGAAACGTTACCTATGCAACAACACAGCTATGCTAGCGGTCTCCCAAGGCCTCCAACTCTCGCCAAAATTGATCAAAATGAGGGAAGAAGGAAGAAAGCTTGTTCTGGCCGCACTCTCAAGCTGCTGCACTCACCAAAAACTAGGGTTAAACGTAAACCCTCGAGTTCTGTTTCGTTAATATAAATCTCAGACTTGAGCACGGTCGTGCTTACCATTGAGCACGGTCGTTCTCGATTTAACGTTACGAGACGCGGTCCACGCATTGAGCACGGCGTGCTCACTGTTGAGCACGGTCGTGCTCAACTTAAAATCAGAAACACGCTTCTGACTTTAAGCACGGGCTTGCTGGCTGATGAGCACGGGCGTGCTCATGTACCAGAAAGGGACTTTTAGCCAAAAATCCCACTATGCCCTCGACCGATAAATCCAACTTAACGAAAACCAGCTTAATTAAAATAATTCTGAAAAAACAGGGTGTTACAAATAGCATCCAGTAATTTCGGTCGCTATTTTCGGTCGCTAAATGACCTTTTTTCTGTAGTGAAACTTATAGGCCAAAAAACTGGTGTTGAAGAGCAACTCTAATGTATATTTTCTTTGGTTAATAATGATTCCAGATCTAGAACTTGAAACCTCAAAGCCAAGGAAAAACAGAAGCTGGCCAAGGCCTTTTTTTATTTTAAATTGATAATAAAAAAATTTCGACAACATGTTCTGACATAGAGATCGATACTCGGATAATATGTATATTGGCATTTAGATTGCTTGCCTTTCTCTATTGCTCAACTTCCCTTTTATAATCGGTCCCAGTATCGTTATGCTAACTAAACCCAAGCGTAACCCCCGCCATCCGAGGAGTAAATCATCTTCCAAGTATTAAGGCTGTCAACTACTATTAAATGCATACATTGTACTCAACCAATCCATCACATGGTTAATTTGTGTTGAACCTCTAGCCTCTCCATCTTGACATGTATAGTCGGACTCGACTCACTTACCAAATCCATAAAATAGCACATGTATATGTTGAAGATTGTTGCCTACCAAAACAAGATCATCCACATAAATTAGGGATCGAAATAAATGTTTAATGTGTAACTTCTTCTTTTTTTTTCATTAGTACTTTTTATTAAAAAAATAAATTATTATTACATTTTAAAATATCATAAATATTTTTTTATGTAAATTAAACATATATTGTAAGTAAAATGATAAATAAATATTACCAAGAAATAAAGTTAAAAGTAAGGGAAAAAAATAAATCAAGTCAATAAATAAACCTATAAAATATAAGGGAAAATGCCACCATGCAACATGGTCCGGTTACAAAACTATATACATTTTCTATTGATTTTTATAGTGAAATAACATAACCTTTTTAATAAAGTAAAGTCAACCATTGTTTTAATATTTTATTACATTAGAATGCTTACTAGTGTTATAAATATACTGGTTCAGGAATCAATAAAAAAATCTCATTGAAAAGTTGTGTATTCAATATTTTAAGAAATGTTATTTTAAAATTTCAATAAAAACTTGTTTTTATTGAATTCCTTAACCAATAACCTAATGAAAAATAAGTTACTTGTTAGTAACACTCTTATAAAAAATAGATGGAGAGCCGTTACTCTCCTATAAAAAAAAAAAAAAAAACTAACAATTCTCCTCTTTGAAGGAAAGCTCCACAAAATTATAAACTAAGTTTATCTACAAAATACAATTCTCTAATTGATTGCATTGGCCCCCCAAAGCCCACTGGATAAACCACGTACTTGGGCTTGTAAAAAATTATAATTAAATAAAGTAGTTGAATTGTCCATTGTGGAAGCTGTACAATCAAGAATTGTGCATTTTGTTAAGAGTTATGATATTTATACAACAAAAGTCAACTCCCAACATCATATATTTATATTTTTCTATACTTCTATATTATTTTATTTTATCTATTCAAGTATTCCAAAGTTAAAACATCTCCCCGTACGGTATATAGGGGAGTGTGTTCAAAAATCATAACTATTTTGTTAATCTACTTAAAAATCTAGAATTTGTGACAATTAGAAAACATTTGTACTTTGGTTAAAAAAAAAACAATCGTATTTTGATGCTCATGGGTTTAACTCGCCCACCAACATAACACACTAATTATTAACATTTGTATGTACAAAAAAAAAAAGTACTTTGATGCTAGTGATACCGTGCGTGAGAGATGAAGGGAAAACCTAGAGTATATTAATTATTAATTTCGGTCACAGCCAACCCTCTTTCTTGATTGATTAGTATACAGAATTTATATTGGAATGAAAGAATGTGCAACGAAAATATATCATTTAAGGGCCCAAACTTTTTATTAATTAAAGAAAATAAAGGAATCCAAATATCCATGCACTTCTGACACACGAAAACTTTAGCGTACTTGGTTTTCTTGTTGGTTTCTCAACTTCACCTTGACAAAGCCGGACTCTGGTGTTCCCTGCTATGAATTCAGATAAAAAAATATAATGGTGCTAGATTTTTTTGGTCAATATATAAGATCTTCATCTAAGTGATATTTACCACTTGAACAAAACATGATCCCTTTCCCTCCATTAAGAAACTCACTTAACTTATTTGCACTTCCCCTTTCTTGTTGAAGGTTGAGATATACGATGCAGCTGCAGTTTTGTATACTGATCGTGTTTCCTGCACAATATGTTGAAACAAATACGGAACATGGTGATAGGGGCAATGAACCTCAAGCTGGTTGCAAGTTCCTTCTTTTGGTATGCCTTCTACCTCTTTTCTTTGATTTCATTTATGCCCATTTTGGTTTTTTTTGGCTGATTAGTATGTTAACTATGAATATTTAGCATCTTCAATATTTGGTTTTTGTTTTTGAACATTCTTTGATTCACTTTTTTCATACCTCTTTTGACACCAATTTTGTCTACCAAGCTATTAATGATATATGAAACAAATGGGGCTTGTTGATTTCAATAGTTTCTGTGGTGTTTGGCTTGATTTTGTTAATGGGCCGACTCGAACTACAACCTGACCTGGATTTTTTGGAGCTGGAAAACTAAGGAGGAAAATGGGAGGTAGGTGGGCGACGCTGTACTAGAAAAGTAGAGTGTGCTTAGAGGGTTGTGTGAGCTGTTGCTCATTGTAACAAGGTTGATGGCTGCAAGTCTGTAACCTATTTCTCTCTTGAATAAGAAAAATTCTCTGACTGCCTTCGTTACATTGGCCGAACCACGTTAATCTCTTATGTGCTTTCTTCTTCTTCTCTTGTTTATTTTTTCTGCAATTTCGTGTTTACTGTCATAACAGTTTCTGTTCAGAATTTAGTATATTGTTCTTCAGTAATTATTTATTCCCCTCTGTATGCCAGAAGAGAGAATCACAAAGAGTATCCGGTTGTATGTTTTAAAGAGACATACATTAATTTCGTCCTCATAGCTGCTTGAGTTGCAAATGCAACTATCTTTAAAAACAAACCCTGCTTGACCTCCTGCTAACGTTGTTGGGGTATCTACATTAGGGGGTAAAATTCTCCAGAAATATCAACTCTGTTTAATTCCCTATATATTTCAACATTTTACTTTTGTTCATAATGATCACCATCTGTTTTCAAGAATTTTCTGCAAAATCCTATTTGTGGTAATTTTGCATCAAATGTCAAAATCAGTCCAATCCTTCAAGACAGTTTTGACCCTGTCTGTTAAATAAATGGGATAAAATTTCTTCTTCTACTTTACCATAAATTTTTTTTTTTGTTTCATAGTTTTTGATACCATGAAAATTCAGTAGAGCAATTTGGAATAAATTATAAACATTATGGCCCAATTTTTATGTGCCATGTGTTTGTCTTGTCAATTGATGTGCTAAAGCTTTGGAGTGTATGCTTAATAAACACAGTATAATCAAGAGTTTTGGGTGAAGAGTATAAAGATTCATAGACAATGTAAGCTCAACAATCTTGCTTAGGCTTTCCACTGCATGTTACTGATAGTCGTACTTAATATCTATATTAGCATGCAAGCTAAGCATTTGGAATCCCTAAATCCCCCAAATTGCCATAATTTTCCCAGTTGTGCGCAACATATTTATACTTGAATAATTAAATGCTTTGGAGTATATTTAATAAATTCAGTACAACAGTCTCAGATGAAGATTATAAAGATTATAAACAGATACTTTCAATGACGATCAAAGCTCGACAACCTATCCTGTAGACTTCCCAATGCAAGTTATGCTGATAGTCATCCTTAGAATCTCTATGTCAGCATGTAAGCATTTGGAATCCATAATTCCCCCAAATTCTCGACAAAATTTTTTTTTTCCTAGTTTTACGCAACATAATCATGTTGAAAATTGGAACCTGATGCATTTGCTTAATTAATAATTCACGCATGTCTATACTTATATATTTTTAAGTTCTAAATATTTATCCATAGATATGGTAATTGCATTTTGTATGTTCAGTATTGGTTTGTTGTTCAAGATAAATGTGAGGTATGTTGTTTATTAGTTACTGTTTTTAGTAAATGTGGGTTGATGATTGTTATGTCTCTTTTATTTTGTTGTAATTGGTGGTGTGTTGGTTATCACTTGTAAGGGTTAGAAATAGAATACCTCTTATACTCTCTCTCAATAAATAAAATAGTTTTTTGCTGATAAAAAAAGAGTATGTGAAACCGAAGAAATTAACCAAAACTGCTGCTCCCCTCATAACATAGTCTTTATCGAGTTTTTTTTTATTATTATTATTTTTTATTTTTTATCTTTCATATATTATGGCTTTAATTATATTTCAAAAATTCAGATAATAATTCGATTTCTTAAGTAAATAGCACTTTCTTGTATATCTTAACCTAAAATGCTATGATTTTCTTGTTGGTCAGCTCACCTTGCAGTAATGGATGTGTGCTTTCTTATGACTCAAAAGTCTAGATTGCCACAATGGCCACCAGCAGAGGCTGCTAAGGAAGGCATTATGATTTATGAGTATTTGGCGCTATATGCTAACTCTCCTTAAGGTGTATTACCACTCCATTTATATATAGAAGAAGCTTCACATATCCATTCTCAAACCTTTGCTTGTCAGTTGTCACTTATGGAGCAGAGGGCTGTAAATACTACAAGGATTCATCCATAAACAAATACCTACAAGATTTCTCTTTCTCCCTTGTCTTAGTATTAAATGTTATTGGGGCTAAATGAAAAGTGACTGTACATTTTGTCTTTGATACTACCATGGAATGGAGGGCCCTAATACTCATAGTTCACTAGAAGTGGTTTTCATGAAATTTTGGATGTGTTCCATTAAAGGTGCTGGTTTTTTCCTGGGTTTTATATGTAGGGATTGTATGTACATTTTGTAATTCACAAGGGATTCATACCATTTATTTATTTTTTCTTATCTGGTCTCTCTTCAGGTATGGGCCTCTTTCTTTGCTTGGTTTGGGTTTTCTGTTATTTTGCCTCAGTTTGGATTTGCATATTATCTTCAACATGGGGATTTGTTATGAGGGAAAAGGGTAAAATATTCTTGGTTGATCCTGTGGCATGCAGTGGTGTGGTCTTTATGGTTGATGCATAATAAGATCAATTTTTAAATGGATCGATCTTTTGATTCGATCAATCCGTGGAATACCATTAAGATTCGTTCTTGTTCATGGTTCCAGACAAAAGTTGGAGTTCCCATGCTTATAAAAAAAGTAGGAGTTCCATTTTTTGTTTGTGGTTTGGTGTGTTAATACTTCTTGTTGGATGTACTTTATGAATTTATTTTCCTTGTATATGGATTAGAATACCCTTTGTACTATACTTAATATTTTTTTATTATAAAAAAGCATAGAATGGAGGGCTAAGTGGTTGTTTTATTTTCCCTCTTTGCTTATCCAAAATGGGTTGTTTATGGTTAATGTCTCACAGGAATTCAAAGGTAGGGTTTCAGCTTTTGAGGTGTAAGCAACTGATACAGGCTGGAGCAGATAATTCTCTTGCAGGCAATTATCTTGACTGTTTTCACACAGATATTTATATGGTAACCAAATTAGTGTATTCCTTTCAGTTATCTAATAGGGTTTGGATATAGAGGTACTCCCCACATGTTATCAGCTACCAGTCATGAACCAGCAACTTTTGTAGTATTGCCTAGATATATGAAAGTGAAAAAACCTATAATTGACAGTGAATCTTTTATTTTTGATGAAGTTGTGAAAGGCAAGATGAAGACAAACCATGGAAGGATAGAACAAAGCCATTGAGAAGAACAATACTTGAGAATTGTCATCTCTTCTTAAGGGCCAAGAAACTACTACAGTCAAATGGATGTTTAAGCCAAAAGAAGAAATGGAAACACAAACAAGAAAGAAGTGAGCTGACGTATGTTGAAGACTCAAAGATGTAGTTGCACCGATTTTCACAGCTTTTCAAATTTGAAGGTTTTTTTTAGCGTTGTGACCAAACTTTGGACTCATGAAGAATTCCAGAATTAAGGGGAATGTGATTAATTGGTTAAGAATATCAAGTCATTAGTCTTTATGATTTTTATGGATGTGAAAAGGTTCAATGTGAGTGTATGTACCGAAATTGTATTCAGTAATTCATTTATTTAGTATTCATGACTATTCATGCTAGCTGAAAGGGGTTGTTTTTTTGTTATAGTGTTATTGTATATGGTTAAAGTACCCCCTGTACTTTCACCGATACATTCCCTTTACTTATAAAAAAAAATGTATCTATCAAGGTTTATGCAACTAGTTGTCAAGATGTCATACATTATTCATTAATGTATTTGGAAACTGGAAAAAGAAAAGTAACCGAAATACAAATTCATTCAGGGAAAAGAAGCGTAATTAATCTATAGTGAACTTAATTTCAATTTTCTTTCTCCTTGATATAGCATCTATTTTGTTAATTTCACTAGTCATGCCATGCCAAAATTTCTACCATAACGAAAAATGCTTAGGAATAAGGAAAGTCATGCATTTAAAACCCTAGAAGGATGACATCAACCATACAACTGAAGTGAAAGTGCTGAATCTGAAATATAAGTCCCAATACAACATGTCATTTAGACCATACAATTGAGAATTTTAACATATCATATATGATTCAGGAAACATGCCTCATATCACCATTATTATTTTTTATCTCTGTAAGACCATCATGAAACATATCTGATATACATTAATGAGACAGTTGGGCATACACTTATTTTATATCTGCCATAGGCTAGAAGTAGTTTTTTTGTGATAAGCAAAATCAATATTATTAAGAGGCTAGGAGTAGTTAATCTTCAACTAGACCTGAGTAGGAGAGATACGCCTTGATCTTGTTTCTGGAAGTCCAATGAACAATTCGGTCTCCACATCTGAACTTGGACTACTTTCTGCATAGGATTGAGGTTGATTTTCTCTTGGATCCTTTGATGCTGGGTGTGGATGGATACCATACTGCAGAGAAATTCAGTTAGTATTAAGTTTTCATTTTAATTGAAAGATATGGAAAACAAAACAAGTATCCAACAATGATTAGCAAACTAGGTGGTAAGTTTGTTTTCTATTTTTATTTTTAGTTGATAAGTTTTCATTATTGATTATAAAAAAAATACCAATTTATATTTACTTTGCTCCTTGTTTTCAAAGCTTTGTAAATGAAATGATGAAGATCTAGATTTTCATTAGAAGACTAAAATATACTTCAAATGAGGCTAAGGTCCCAAAATAAAATCCAAAAAGCTGTAAGTAAAGGGTAACTCAACCTTCTCAGAGAGCCTGCAATTTTCAGCAACTAGGGCTTTTTCCTGAAATGTATTAAAAACATGTAAGTCAAAATCTTTTTGCTGTAACACTAGCTGCATGTCAACTTTTTAAACGTAGTTCAGAACTCATGGAGAAGGAAATGAACCTTGACACACGTCTTTTTCTTAGCATGTATCATGAACTCAGCATGATATAGAAGTAACTTCAAGCACAAATTTAAACAAAGGAGTAATTCTACTTAGATAACGCATTAGGTTGACAATTAGTCACAACTGTATGTCTCTTAATTTGACCAAAAAGGTTGAAGTTAAAATGTTAGGAAAAAATGGGAGCCCAAAATGCAGGGAGTTTGAAATAACAAATTTCAAAGAGGAACAACAATAATGGATTAGAGACACCATTTTTTTAACCCAAAATCAAAGACAATAAACTCATAGGTTGAACCATATATAAAGTCCTCATTCTATTTATTCCTTAGCAATGAGAGGGACAGAAATAGTGGACTAGACACCCCTTTTTAATCCAAAATCGACAATATGTTTTTGTGTTGAACCACTTATGCCCCCCACTTAACAGTATGTGATTTCTTTTACCCACATATTAGGTGATTTGAAATAATTATAAAAAGTAATAATAAAGAGTTAGACAATACATCTTAACCCAAAACCTTGAAGACAACAAGTTTATGGGTTTATCTCCTTACAAAGTGTATTCATTCCAAACAATGTGAGACTTTTTTATCCACATATATGTTCAAAACTCACACTTAAATTTTTAAAATAGAAAACTCCTTGTGCTTGAAACTTACTAATATGACCAACTTAAACTCACCAAATCAAAACACAATGACTCATAATTTTGGGAGTTTTTTGAATGTTATATAGCCATAAGATGCAATTGTAGCCAGATGGGATTTGACTTATGTGCAAGTAGCAGTTAATTTTAAAAGAGTTCCAAGTTTATTTTTATTTTTTATTTTTTGGCAATTGTGCAAAATCAAATGCAATATCACATTTAGCTTACCTTTTCTTTTAGTTCCTCAATTTGTTCCATGAAAACCTGAGTCTGAAGAACAGAAAGTTGCAACTCAAATATGTACCAACATTGAAATTTTAAAAAGTGAATTCTATATAGGATTGTTAATCACTCTAACCTTTCTTGCTCGAACATTGCTTACACTCCTCTCTAACTGCTGCTCTATCTCTTGCAGTTCATCAATGGAGCATGAAACCAAACCTTCTCCCAAGAGTTTCCTAAGGGAATGAAATTACAAGTGCAACATATTATTTCATTGTGTGAGTGAAATTAAACAACTTGTCAAAATGAATGGAAATTCAAGAAGATCTTTAACCGTTTTGATTCTTCAAGAAGGTCAATTTTCTTCATCATGCTTGCTGCTTCTTGCTTCAAATGCTGCCATATATCAAGCAATTTCATTCAAACTTCATGATAAGCAAATGTACTAAGCAAAATAGAAATTAAGGAAATTAACCAATTCCCACTCATTAAAATTTGAAATGTATAGGGACAGATGAAGATGAAATTGTTAAAATAAAAGTTATTAATTGATGCAGAAAATTCTATACCTACCATATGGCCACGGTAAGGCATTTAAAAATACCTTAGAGTCTGCTACTCTACATGTATGAATCTAAGAATACAAAAATATAGAAATGCAGGCATGAATGTGGGGATTAGAATTTATGTCATTAAATTAAGTCTTGTGAATTGTGGCCTTCTAATTAATCTTTGTAACTTATGATATCCAATTCCTCAATAAATAGAGGTAGGTGTATAGGCCTTGATATACTAAGAAATACTTGAATGTAACTAGGTCAGAAATTTTCTCAAAATCCCCTACCAACCATATTCTAACAAAAATGCACTGGAAATGTTTCAAGCGAGAAGCAAGGAGTTAAGGTATTATGAAATTTTAGGATCAATTCTCTGCGGATAAGTATTTCTGCAAAAATCTTTTACTATCTAATGTGCTGACTGGTTATCATGAGTCATGACTTATGCTTCATAGTTACTATTCACCGGTACATCTGGAACTAAGTCCACCATTTCGACATCATTTTTTTTATAATCAAAAAATATATAAATGACTAGAGTACTAGGTGTACCCAAAACCATTTACAATGATAACAAAATTACAAAAGGAGAAAACCATCTAAAGCTATTACAACAACCAAAAGCACATAGAGAGCCCTATGGTTGGGAAATAGCTAAAGAAACTGCATGAATAGCCCTTTACCACCCTCTGTGTTTGCCTTCTACTATGTAATGTAATTCAATAGAATGCAGGCTCCAAAAAAACGAAACCGCATCTGCAAGAAAAGAAGACAGCTCCCTACAATATATGACTCCCAAATTTACACGTTAAACCAGAGAAATAGCATATAAAAAAAAAGCTGCCTCCTTCAGAATTCCTTTCCCATCTCTAGCAACTCTGTTATCCAGCCCATTATGAAGCAAAAAACAGCCTCCAGAACAAAACACAATAAAATAACAGCATCAACAATATAATCAAATTTTCACCTTTAAGCATTCAATGGAATTAACACACCAGTCAAAAAAAGGACCAAAACTACCACAATAAACTGAAAACCATTCCCAAGTTCTGCTCTTAATTATATCCATCAATCTAATGAAATCAAAAACAGAATTTTTAAAAATTGATTTCGTTTCTTTGTAACCAAAGTGCCCAAATCACCATATGCCAAATCAAGTACCCTCTTTGTTTGTTCTTTTTTTCCTGGAAAAATACCACCATGCTGCTTTTATAAGTCAAAAAGATTTGATGGCAGAACTGCATAATATCCCAGCCAAGCATATACTTGTCTCCAAACCTGTGTAGAATGTTTACATGACCAAAAAAAGATGATTCACATTCTCTAAACACTCAGCGCAGAACAAACAGGAAAGATCATGGCCTCCTTATAGAACATTTCTAGAGAATAAATTAGCTTTTGTAGGAATCCTATCCAAAAGCATCTGCCAAGAAAATGCGAGCACCTTCTTAGGAACCTTGCTCTTCCAATAATACTTAAAACTGAAATCATCCACTCCCAAAGTTGGCGCGTTGCTGTCAAATTTAGCCTGCAGAAAATTGTAGGCAGACATGGACGAAAATTGCATTGAACCATCTACTAACCAAACCCAAGAATCATCAATTTCCCTGGATAATAAAACAGGCTGTAACAAATTAGTTAACTCATCCAGTTAAGGAATTTCCCAAGTAAAAAACCTCCTCCGCCAATTCAACTTCCATTCCCAACTATCCCCCCGCCATTCCCCTAAGGATGCTATAGTCTTCCCACTACCACCGATACTCTAAAGAGCCTTGGAAAAGTCTCCTTCAAACTAGAAATGCCCATCCACACATCCTCCCAAAATCTAATTTTGTTCCCTCGTCCCAACTTCCTCCTTAAACCTTTTTGAAACCAATCCTCCATATGACCATATTTTCCTACATTACAAATCCCCTTCCACCAAGATGAAGCCATTCTCACCACATTCCTTCCCTGAAAAGGAAAGGACACCTCACCTTCGCTATTACCATATCTAGATGATACGACATCCCGCCACAACCCCTCTTCTTCTTTTAGCACCCTCCATCTCCACTTAGCCAGAAGAGATAAATTAAACCATTCTAAATTCTTGACCCCCAACCCTCCTACCTTTTTTGGCCTACAAATTAAACCCCACCTCACCCATGAAATCTGTTTTCGCTCTGCACTAACCCCCCCCCCCCCCCCCCCCCCCCCTCATCATTTGTGAACAACCACTCTTAATTGGGGATTCATATTTTATTTCATGTTTATAGGTACATACATCTCATTCTTGTCCATTTCTATGTTTCCAGATTCACACCATCTCTAAAGTTCCTTAGCTGTAATTAGTCTGAGTCCTTGTTGATATTAGTAGCAAAGGTTCAAGTATACTTTAAGAACTGAACTTGAAACTAAGACTTTGGTTGGATATTCCTAAATTGTGTGTGAGGATAAATGAATGGCAGCCGATTTTCCTATCAAACATCAATTTAGGAACAACGTAAACAGTATGATTCTTAAACATGGAGGTATCTTGAATTGTCAAAAAGACGTAACATATGAATTATGATATTGGACATATTTACTCCTCTGGTTGTCCACTTAGCAGTCATTACTTCAAATGAGATTAGATGTTACCGATGCTGTAGAGTTCAATTGATTTACATGAAGCTTGGTGGGTTAAGTGGCAGGTGAGGAAGATAGCATCTGAAGGAGTTATTTCATTCACCATATAAATGCAAAAGAATGGTTATCTGGAGTAAATGGTATGTCCTCAATTCACGAGGTTCTAAGTTCACCATGATACCTTTTATATGACTCAACTGTTTACATATCTGATAACCACCATTCCCAGGTCTGTAGGATAGTTTAAAAACCATTATTGATGTTATAATTTCTCCCTTCAGTAGGTGAGTATCTATGGCTTCTTGGGGTGGGTATTGGAGAGCATGTCTGTGTTCAGGTGGCCCAGCATGTTTAAGAGTTTGTTGATGTTGAATATAAAAGTAGCAATCCTGTAGTTATCAAGAATTTTGAGGACTCTTATTCATGTGAAGTTGGCTGTGTTTTGTTTTCTATTATGATAGATGGGAATATATAGTTACTCAATTAACGATCAAAGCTGCTGTATTTTATTTTTACCCACTATAATATATTAAACTTTCAATACATTTATCATGGATGATGGAGATACAATGATTCGAGCCTTTCTGCATTTTTGGCTTGAAGCTTAAAGTATATATATATATATATATATATATATATATATATATTTTCTATTTATAGACCATATTCCCCTTATGCATATTTGTCACCTACTAGTGACTATTATGCAAATTTAGAAAATAACTGAGAAGAATAAATTATATTGCATAACATCTGATGGGAACGTGGTGTGTTGATCCTTGTCTGCCACCACAAGTTACTTATAACTTAGGTTGCATGAAGAACCACCACCTTGTACTTGTTTAACTGCTAGCCCATTATATTGATTCCTCTGCATATATTTGGGAGATTAGCTTTTTTCTGCAAGACTTGTTGCCATGGAGGCCTCATTGAAATCAGAACTTATTCTGCCGCTTGAGTGTTAAAATTTTGAGGAAATTACAAACAAGAAAGGAATTCTTGGTAAAATATTTCTAGTCTAGGAATAACCAACCACTTAAATGGTGAATTAAGTCGATGGGTGGTTTGTTATAACATTAAATATTTGGCTTAATTGTACTTTTGATCCCTCTATTATTGGCCATGTGTGATTTATGTCCTTATGGTTTATTTTGAGCACATTTGGTCCCCCTATTTTTCCAATGTTGCAAATTCAATCCTTCTGTCTGATCTTCATTGATTTTTCAATGATCAATAGAGATGAACCACTGCATTAAGCACATAGAACCTTTTGTTGAGCTTATGCGGTAAAGGACCATGTGGTAGAACCAAAAAAAGGTCTCATAAATGAGGAATGAAAGATAAATGGCATTGATGAAACATTGAATCATGTTGAAACAGAGAGGCAGAGGAGGGAGAAGCTCAACTAGAGTTTTTATGTGCTTAGAGTAGTGGTTCCTCTTTGTTAATCTTTGAAAAAATTGATGGACATTGGACTGAAGGACCAAAATTACAACATTGAAAAAATAGACGGGCCAAATGTGCTAAACAAAAACTAGCGACCAAAATCGCACAATATTAGATTTTGGGCCTAACTCAATCCCAAAAGCGTAGGATGGGGATTGTCCACCACTTATAAGCTCTTATTAGATACTATCTCTAGTCAATGTGAGACTTGGGTACACCCCCTCACACCCAGCACTATTGGGCTTGGTGCGTGGATAACATGGTGGGTGGCCCAACAGTGGATCTAGGATAGCTCTGATACCATAATCGAATAGAAACTAAGGGTAGAAGAGAGGGGGAGAGAGAGAGAGAGAAGATAGATCAAGAATCTTGTAAGATGGCCAATAATAAGGGGACCAAAGTGTAATTAAGCCTAAATATTTTTACTAAGAAATCCTTTACGGTATTTTTCCCTAAAATTTTCTGGCAAATCCAGTTATAGTATTTCCATCTGATGCTTGTCATCTTTAAATTTTATCTTTTAGTTCAAGTGACAATTTTCAGAGTGATCAAAAGGCTTGTGTGGAGTCTTAAATCACACCAGCTTTTTCCATTGATGTGTTTGATTACTTGACTGTCCTGCTGTTTCCGGAAGTGCAGATTCAGCAAGAGACAATTTCCTCCAAATTTTTGAAAGGAAGCTGGAGGAAAAGCGTAAACAATTAAAAGAAAGTGGTAAGCATCTCATTACATCTTTTCTACATTAAATGTAGCAACAAGAGCATACTTATTATATATCTGAGTTGTTCTCTGATGATTCATCTGCTGTGACTCTTGAGGGTAATTGATTTGCTACTTTACTTATTCTTATGTTGTTCTAAGGTCGCGAGCTAGCTGTTTCTTGGGCCCTATGTGCTGTCTGTCTTGTTGGCCATGTCTCTCATTTATTTGCAGCAAAGGCACCATGGATTCATGCATTTCATTCCACTGGATTTCATCTATCCTTGTCTTTGTTTACATTGCTGGGTCCTGGCCGCCAACTTATCCTTGATGGCTTAAAGAGCCTTTTTAAAAGGGCACCAAACATGAACACCTTAGTTGGTCTTGGGGCTTTATCATCATTTACAGTCAGTTCATTTGCTGCCTTTCTGCCACAATTGGTAAATGTCTTTTTAAAGTTTATTATCAGCAACCTGTAATTTTGAATTCATTTAATTGCTGGCTACATTTAGTAACTCAGTTACCTTGAAAAAATTTTAAAAAAAAGTTAAATCAAACTGCATATGTTGCTGACTATGTCTAATTGTCAGTCATTTAATTATGACTGATGTCAATTTTATGATTGCTATGCCTCTTTAGCTTTCAAGATTACTAGCAGTTCACAGATTAGTAGACTTAAATTCTCTTCCGGTTTGTTTTGCTGGATTGGGCTTAATATTCTCTTTGATTTCTTTTATCAATATTCAATACCCACATACATATATGTGTGCATACACGCTTCGTCAGCATCCATGCTTGCAAGCATGCACATACAAAAGTAGATCCATAAAGTCAGTTACTTTGATCTAATCGATTGTTTGCCTGTTATTAGCAATAAATAAAGAAATAGTAGCATGTTTGGTTCAGTTTGGTTTGGTTTTGGCTCAAATTCTAACCAATCTGACCTCACCAATTTGCAATATTTATAAACCCAAAGTGAACCCTGGGCATTTATGTAGCCAACCAAACCAAACCGCAGGTGCAATGGTTTTCTCCTTATAAGATTGAAGAGGTAAAATGTAGTTTATAAGTAATAATTATGTAGTACTAACAAGTCAATAGCCTCGTAGTAGTAGTAGCAGCAGTAGCAATAAGATGGTAGCTAAAACATACTGGAAAATCCTAACACAAGTTAGCCACTATAGAAATTGCAGTACAAGACAGCGCATTTGCTATTCGCATGCTAACAATAGAAACTTAAAATAATATTCATAGTGCTGTTTGGACTGAATCCCAAAACCATGAACCAAATCATACAATATTTTTTTGTAAGCCAAACCATCTACTGAAAAAACCCAATTCATTGGTTTGGTCTGGTTTTATGAACATAGCTAGTCTGCACACATGACAATGCAGTATTAATATCTAACCTATTTGTCTCAATCACAATTTTACATCAGAATGCTGGATATATAGTTTTCTTTTTCTTTTTGCGTAATGAAAAAGAAAACTTGTAATATCTCATTTTCTAAACAAGAGCAGAAGCCAACTGTTGGTTAGATGCTCACTGTGTGCTTTCATGTGACATATTAATCAAAAGCCAGAAAGTATATTTGTTTCTTTGTAATTATGAAACTGGACATTCAACGGGAATCAATATATGTTTAGTTGTGTTAAATGGTACTTTTTATGCAGGGTTGGAAGGCTTTCTTTGAGGAACCAATTATGTTAATTGCATTTGTCTTGTTAGGAAGGAATCTTGAACAGAGAGCTAAAATTAAAGCAACCAGTGATATGACAGGACTTCTTAGTATGTTGCCATCAAAAGCTCGCCTACTAGTTAACAATGGGGAAACAGAGGTTGGCTCAATTGTTGAAGTTCCTTCTGACAGTCTTTCTGTTGGAGACCAGATAATTGTGTTACCTGGAGTAAGTAATATCAGAATCTGCATTTTATCGGATACATCTATTAGCTCCTTCACTCCATTTTTGGAATCATAAGGGGCTTCATTTTTGTATTCTTTCACAAAGGCCGATTTGAGTAGCGTATATCTTTGGGTGATAACAGTTTCCAATGAAATATGCAAGAAAAAGAAAAAATGATAATAGTGATATGCTTTATATCCACAAGTGGGGGAAGGAAAGAGGGTTCCCTTCTAACCACGTTGTTTCCAAATTCCTAAAGTATAGTGCTGTTTGTTCTGCAAAACCTTTGCTAATTTGAAGTTTGAACACATTCTGCTTAAATTTTGACAAGTGACATGCATAACGTATTTGTCATAGCGACTTTGAAATTTCTTTTAATCCATATGCTCCTATTCTCTAGGACCGTATCCCAGCAGATGGAATTGTCAGAGCTGGTAGAAGCACTGTTGATGAATCAAGTTTCACTGGGGAGCCACTGCCAGTAACAAAACTACCTGGGGTACCATTCTATCTCAACATATTTTGTTATAGTTGGAGATTTATTTGGTTTCTAGGACAGCTTTTAGGTATTGATGGTTCCTTTAAACAATCGTGGATGCTGTGACCACTGGTTTTACTTTCATATGAGTGTTGTGTGTGATTTATCAATAAATAAGAAAAACCATTTGGTTTTTAATGGTCAAGTTGTATGTGTGCATCTTAATTGATGATGGGCTCACTTCATTTTCCATGGATATATTATCGACCCTTTCACAGTTCTGTACCTGTGGCAGTACTGGGCACTTGATTTAAGTAACTTTAATTGATGTATTTTATTTCTGCAGAGTGAAGTTGCAGCTGGAAGTATAAATCTTAATGGAACTCTTACGATGGAAGTGCGGAGACCAGGTGGTGAGACTGCTATGGGAGACATTATTCGTCTAGTTGAAGAGGCACAAAGTAGGGAAACTCCAGTGCAGCGGTTGGCTGACAAGGTTCTATTGTTGAATCTCATTACTTTTATAGCATGTTTTGTTTTGTTTCTACAGTAGTGGTGGCTACGGTTAGTTTCTTCAAAGTGTGATGCTTGACTTTACAGATTTAGCATTGTAATTAATTCTCTCTTCTGGCATGGATTTATGTATGGTCTTGGTAAATTGATCAAAAATAATTTGGAACCTGGTTATTGTCAGTGTTACAAGTACAGAATGCTTTAGGGTCAGATAAGATGTTCTGTGCAGTATTTCTTTTCTTTTAAAATTTTTTTTTTTTTTTGGAGGGTGCGTATAGTTGACCTTACTAGGGGTTCAGAGCATCATAGCTGTTATAATTTATTAGAATGTTTATGTTTTATGTCTTCAAAATTATAATATTAGGTATTGGCTGTTTTGTTGGAGTGTAATTCTTGCATCTTCAAGTAGATTTCTTTGGATAAGTAACTTCTTTGAGATAAGATTAGGCATTTGGCTTCTACTATGTGTTGGGAATTTCATTATCTATTGACTATTAAGAAAATTGCAAATTATGTTTCTTTGTGTATATATGTTTCTTTGCTAATGTTATAGGTATCTCAGATATCTTTATGCTTATATATCTCTCACTATATTGAGTGATAGCATTTTGTGTATCCAGGTGGCTGGACACTTCACTTATGGAGTGATGGCAGTCTCTGTTACCACATTTACGTTCTGGAGTTTGTTTGGCGCACACATTTTACCTGCTGCTCTATATCAAGGAAGTGCAGTTTCACTGGCTTTGCAGCTTGCTTGCAGCGTTCTGGTATGTTTTCTATGGACCTTATATTATCCCATGACGTATTTTGAGGCACATGGGAGCTTGAGCCTATTTTGTTTACATCTATATGATGTTAGCAAATTAAAATTATACTTTGTGTAGCTATCACATAATTGGCTTGGCAACAAGTGGTCTAAACTCTGAAGATTAACCTTGATGTTCATGGTTAAGAATTGATCATTTCTGCACAAAGTAGTGGTAGATTTTTTTCCCATGCTTGAAGCTACATGTGATTTTATCTTAGAGGGCTAGTTGTGGGTTAGAACTTAGAAACATAGGATACATTATTTGGCCTTTTCAAAAGGTTGATTGTTTAATAAATCATTATTTAAATTAATTTTATTCACTCTCTCTTTCTGTGTGTGTGTGTGTGTGCGCGCGCGCGTGTGCGTGTGCGTGATTTCATATGTTCTTCCAAATGCAGCATGTCATCATATTTATAAAGAAAGGAATTTACAATTGCAATAATATAGCGAGGACTGTGGGCCAGTAATTAAATATGTATATTCTAGGAGAAACAAAAATTAAAATGTAGTAACTTGGTTAACTTCCAACAGTAGGGGTAGTTATGTAGGTGTTATGTGTTGTTTGTATACTATTAGGAAGTGGAGTAACGGACAGTTATTCACCTGATTGTTCAGTTCTGTGTTGGTGTTCGGCAGAGAAGAAATTCTCTGAAGGAGCAGTGTTCTGGGACAAGAATTATTCTCTTGTATTTGTGTGTTTCTCTACTATTAATCTACCGAGTTTCTTACCTATAATTCTAGGATTCTATTATCTGGTCTGACCTGCCGGATAGTTGCGAGGAGGAGATGCCCAGACGACGGGATCAGAATCAGCTATGGATATGCAAGGGGGACAATAGGAAACTGCTGGGATGGAGGTGCCCATGTCGGTTTTGGAGGAAACTGTCAAAACTCTCTGAAACAGCAAGGAGAGCGTAGGAACAGAACCAGGAGAGTTTCAAAATTAATGATGGAAGAAATGAAGAAGATGATGGGAGACCATTTTTTCACAAGAAACCATCAAACCCGGTGCCGGAACCCTGAATCGTTGAGGGAAGAAGGTGATCACGGAGACGAACCAAAATGAGGGGCATGAGAAGGAGGATGACTTGGTGGAAGATTTGAGGGTTGCAGTTAAAAAGGTAAAAATAAAATTGCCTCATTTTGATGGAATTGATCCTGCTGGGTGGATTTCTAAGGCTGAAACATATTTTGAGATTCAAGAAACACAGCCTGAAACAAAATTAAGGCTAGCTAAGTTGAATATGGGCGGTCCAGCAGTACATTGGTTTTACTTGTGGCATGAGAATGAAGCAGATCCAACTTGGGAGTTCTTGAGGTAAGCTATGATGGTAAGGTTTGGAGGATTACAAGTAGAAAATCCTTTTTAGAACCTCTCTGAATTACAGCTGATAGGTTTTGTTGAGGATTACATAGAGGAATTTGAATTTATTGCTGCCGAAGTTTCTCGGTTACTGGAGACACAATTTATCGCATATTTTATGCATTGGTTGCATTCTAATATCAGGAGGAAAGTGAGAATTCATAACCCACCAGATTGCATTCGCATGATGCAACTAGCAAGAGTGGTGGAGGCTGATTTATTGGTTGGCTGATGATGGAGGGATTTTATGCCAAAATATAAGCAGTAGAACTGGACTTGGGTGGAGTGGAAGCAGCAGCAGAAATTCTTTTTCTATTGTGAAGGATGATGGAAATTTGTTGATCCGTCTTGGGAAAACAAGGGAGAGCAACACAGAATTGGAGACCGTGGCCAGTAATTAAATATGTGTATTCTTGGAGAAACAAAAGATAAAATGTAGTACCTCACGTAGTTACCAACCGTAGGGGTGGTTATGTGTAGGTGTATGTGTTGTTTGTGCAATATTAGGAAGTGGGAGTAAGGGACAGTTATTCATCTGGTTGTTCAGTTCTGTGTTGGTGTTTGGTTGAGAAGAAATTCTCTGAAGGAGCAGTGCTTTGGGACAAGAGTCGTTCTTTTGTATTTCTGTGTTTCTCTACTACTAATCTACTGAATTTCATAGCTATAATTCTGGGCTTCTATTAGTTTTCCTTCCATGCAGGAACTTTTTCCTGTTTAGGAGACACAGGCACTTCAGTTTTGTTAATACCGGCTCAAAAGTAGCTTTTAGTTCAACTAACTGATTAATTTATGTAGATAAGTGGCTTTGGAAGGCGAATTAATACACAGCCTTGCCGCTCTTTCTCTTTCTTATTTTTCTTTTGAGAAAAAGAAGAGAGAAAATAAGCCTATTTTAAGCTTTCAAGTTTCAGATAATGCTTAAATGAAAGCTCTCATATCTGTTCTGGTAGTAATACTTGTTTATTGATGCAGGTCGTTGCTTGTCCTTGTGCACTTGGGTTAGCCACACCTACTGCCGTGCTGGTAACATCTTCATAGAGACCACATCTGTCACCACCTTAGATGTTGTTCTATTTGAACTAAGCTTTCCTATACAATTTTATGTGTATTTTAACAGGTTGGAACTTCTTTGGGAGCTACAAAAGGATTACTTTTGCGTGGTGGAAGCATTCTAGAGAAGTTTGCCATGGTAAACACTGTTGTTTTTGACAAAACGGGGACCCTGACGGTTGGTAGACCTGTTGTGACAAATATTGTCGCTCCTACATACAGACAAAATTCAAACTCAAGGTAGTGTAGGGCAAGAAATTTCCATTCATTCGTCAAAATAAATTCATTTGGAAAGATTCTGTTTTCAAGGTGCTGACTTTGTTTAGTTTTTCATGTAACAAGATGATATCCATTTTGCTATCAGTACAGAATCAGGTTTAACCATGAATAAAATGAGAGAAACTTGCACCCAAAAAAATGAGAGAAAGTGTTACCATATATTTAATATGTGATAATGAATGAAAAAGAAGAAAACCTTCCATCCGGTACCTTGTTAATATATCAAAGTCTAGAAAGATGGTAGCTAAATGTGGCTATCTAAAAATGTTTATGAAAGAAGAGTGAATCAATTATTTGTTCACTGATGAGGGAAAATACCCATTGGACTGTAAATGTTTTGAGAGAATTCCAAAAACAAGAACTGTTGATACTTGATAGTAATATGTGAAGAGTCAATAACCACTCTGTGGTTATTTGAGCCATTTTAGCCACAATATATTATGCAAATAGCCACATCAAATGATTACTTTTTTCCATGGTAAATATTTTAAACAAGTATTCATGACTTGGAATTTTCTGATTTTTCATTAATTCTTTTTATCCAAAAAAAGAATATAAAAACAAAGACTAAGCTAGTCTTTGCTGTTTATAAACACTGGGCAAGTATATCCATAATTCCTTCCAGTTATACAATATCTTAATTATCACTTACAAAATTCCTGTATAGCACTGCGGTTTTTTATTATGTCTTTGCTGTTTAACTCTATAACCTCTTTATTGTTTGTGTACAACTCTATTTTACATTTATTGAAAAACCAATGCTTTATTGTACACACGAAGTTAAAAAATATGCATCCTGGGGAAGAATAAAACCAATGAATTTTTCATGCCATTGCAACTATAAATATTGATTAAGCCATCTGTTTCATATCAACCTGCACATTGCCTTTAAGAAACACAATGAAAATTTTTGACTGTATGGGCCACATGGCAGATGAAAAGTTTACATGTTATGAACTTTTCATCTGAATTACTTTTCTTGAAGACTTGGAACAATACTGGTAATGATGAACGATTTCAGCTATTCTGAATTTTCTTTCACAAATATTTCAAGATCACATAGATTTACATCTGAAAGTGAAGTTCATTATTTTGGGCAGCTTCCCCATTCCAATCATATTATTTTATCCTCTTCACTTTTGCATGTTCATAGAGTTTCCCAAGAACTAAGTTTTACCCTACTAAGTGAGATTGGATACAAGGATCAATTGGTGCCATCAAAAACTAAAATTTTAGTAAAACTCTGACCCACCTTAGGTGACTATCTTCCATTTGATCGACGATTCTCACTAGAGCCTCTGTTGGTCTTCTTCCCAAATGAGTCGTGACCAAACCACCTTAGGAAGTTTCTGTTGGGCCCATTACTCAAACTTATTCTAGGAAAATGAAGCATGGCACTAGGAAAGAGAAAAAGGGGAATGAAGGATCCATTAATGACATTAGGACTTGCAAAGTATTAATTGCAGACCAATCTGGGAATAATGAGAATATTGAATTCTAGGAAAGTGGAAGAGAAGACAAAAAAGGCAGAATGGGAGGAGGAATACTTTTGAAAAAGGATTGTAGGAGTGAAAGAGAGTAGAGAAAAATTGTGAAAACTGGTTCTGAGTTTTAGGGTAGGCTTCTCATAAGGCTGGGGGCTCAATGCTGCATGGAGTCACTTTCATTTCCTAATGATCAAAATTCTGTTCTGTGATTCTTGTGTTTTGAATTCCAACAAATCCAGAATATACAAGTCTAGACAGAATAATACAAAATTATTTTCATCAATCTGCTTTTCTTGTTCTTACATTTATCTAGTTTATCTTCTCCTTAGTAGATTCGATTCCAACTTTATCTCATACATTTGCTTCGTATCTTATATTTTTTCTAATGTTCACTCATTTGCCTTAGCAGTCTTATCTCTACTACATTTTTTTTTGGCTCTTGTTCGCACTTAAATACCTGACACTCACTACCATAGAGCATGGCTGGTCTTACAGCTGTCTGGTAGAATTTCCAGGGTTTGTCCACCGATCTTGAGTTCCATCCAGTGATCACTGTCATAAAAGATTTTGATTCAGATTTTCTTCTTTCCGAATCTTTTATTTCACCATCATAGAAAAGGTCCTGTTATGAAGTACTTCAACTTACAGTCCTGTTCTCTGTGTATATTCATGCAATCAAATGATATTTGTCATTTCCTCTGTATTGTGTTTGTACTTTTCTCGGTTAAATAGTGTCTGAACTTTGGATTTTATATGATTTCATTTGTTGCAGTTATGTAACCAAGGTTATATATTATTACTTTTCTAATGCAGCCAAACTGAAGAAAATGCTTGGTCTGATGTTGAAGTTCTGAGGTTTGCAGCTGGGGTTGAATCAAATTCAGTACATCCAGTTGGAAAAGCGATTGTGGATGCTGCTCAGGAACTTAATTGTCATAATGCTAAGGTGCTCAATTTTTTGCTTATAATGTTTGTGTTAGATATGGGCCCTAATTAGGCCAAGAATAATAGTGATGGGCCTCTGTTAGTCAGGATTTGTTAATAAAGTACTATAGTTAGTGAATTAGACTTATAAACAGAGGAATTTCTGTATATTCTGGAATTGGGAAGGGACGTTAGAGGGAGATTCCCAAGTCTCTCGAATACTTGGGGAATTACCGTACTATTCACTATATTTTCCTGTATAGCATAATCAGTTCTATCAGTTTGTTCTCTGTATTTGGGGTTTTCTCTTTATTTTATTCATCCTTTCCCTGTTAACGTAAAACACTACATGATCAGTTATTCTGTTTTGGTAATTGATTTGCTATCTTTCTTGAAGACATGTCCATGGGTTCTACACTTTGTGTTTTCTACCCTATTACAGTCAGTATATGCTACCAGTAGTAGACTGACACTGTATATAATATTTGGTAGTCTGACTAATGGGCTTTGCATAATAGAACCTATTGGCAGGGCAGCAATGGTGCATTTTATATTTCAAGTGCATCATCTACTTCTAAAATTGATGAAGATACAACTGTCAGCGTATGCCTTACAACAAAATTTGCAGGTAGTTGACGGAACGTTCCTCGAAGAACCTGGATCTGGTGCAGTGGCAACCATTGATAACAAAAAGGTTTCTGTTGGGACACTGGAATGGATCACCAGGTACTTATGAGTATTTGATTCTTTTTTCGTAGTCTGAAGATACACAAGATAGGATGTACATCATTTTTTTTTAATATTTCTTATTAATTTATTGCAAAAGGGGATGTTTCTCTCAATTGATTGCAAGCATCTGTGTGTTTACTTGCTTTAGACTCATCCATTTCACCAAGACACAGGAACATAAATTTGATTGTATCAAACTGAGACATATTATTGTTGGAGTCCCACATTGGATAGTGATATGGCCTGATGAGTGCTTATAAGTAAGAGGCAACCCTCACCTTACAAGCTAGCTTTTGGGGTTGAGTTAGGCCCAAACCCAAATTCAAGATGGTATCAGAGCCTATCCTTGATCCGTTGGGCCACCCGCAGATGTCCAGTCCTGCAAACTTCACGCTCCAGATGTCCAGTCCTAGACGTGAGGGGGGTGTGTTGGAGTCCCACATTGGATGCCTGATGAGTGCTTATAAGTAAGAGGCAACCCTCACCTTACAAGCTAGCTTTCGGGTTAAGTTAGGCCCAAACCCAAATTCAAGAATTATTATGATATTATTTTCTCGAAGAATTTTTCCTTTTTTCTTTATAAATTTCAAACCATCAGCAGGTCATTTCCTTTTTGCAGGCATGGAGTCAACTATAGTATTCATGAAGAAGTGGAAGAGTGTAAAAACCAATCTGTTGTCTATGTTGGAGTTAATGATACTCTAGCTGGCGTAATTTATTTTGAAGATGAGATTAGGGAAGATGCAAGACATGTTGTTGACGCATTGTCTAAGCAAGATATTGATGTATACATGCTGTCGGGAGATAAAAGGAATGCAGCTGAGTATGTTGCATCTCTTGTTGGAATTCCTAAAGAGAAGGTAAAACATTTTCAACTTACCTTGACATAATCTTTATATAAACAAGAGCACTTGTAAGACTGAGATTTTGGTGCCATACTCGAAAAAAATTCTTAACTGTTGGGAAAACAACATTCTATGTAAGGTCATTATCATGTTGAAGATGTTATGTCACTCCATCGAAGACAGGCTGAGAACTAGGGGCTGCTTGTTCTACATAATCAAATGTCCCAGTTGTATATGATCATCTTCAGAAGCATTGAGTCATCAATTGCTTGATTAGTGTCCTATACAACTTTTTTCTTCATGGCATCAAGTCAATCGAAATAAGTATGGTTTGCATCTGAATGGGTCAGATGCCAGTTCTGTGAGTAGAGTCACCCATGATAATCGTTGGAAATTTATTTCTCAGAGTTTACCTTTTAATTCTCTCTTGTCCTTGCAGTTTATGATGGCTCAGAGTTTATGAGACTGCTATTTCGTCTATCTTCTTTGAATAACGCCCTTGTTTGTCAATTCTATTCTTAGGATACTCTCTTGGAATCTTCATTTGTTCAGAAACTTGTATGATAGAGATGCTAATGAATTAGAGTCTCTTCTGTTTTTAATCGACTATATTCATCTTTCTTCTGTTCCTGATTCAAGAATTTGGGTTCTTTATTCCTCAGGGGTATTCACTTGTAAATCTTATTTTCAGTTCTTGACCCATCTCCGTATACTGATAGAATTCTTTTGGATAAACCAGTCTAGAAGTCCAAAGCTTCCTCAAAGGTCAAAGCTTTTAACTGGACTGCTGTTCTTAACAGGATTAACACTAATGACATGCTCAGATGCATAGACCTCTTACTGCTTTGTTTCCTAAAAAAATGTGCATGTGTGGTTCAGATTGGGAAACATCTGTTTTTGCATTGCTCGATTTTCTTTGGAATAGGTTGTTTGGGATCTTTGCAAAGTCTTGGATCTGCCCCTATGAATTTGCCTCAATTTCTCTTTACTAAGTTTAGAGGATTTGGCTCTCATAAAGAGGCGGAAATTCTATGGCAGTGCTCTCTTTACCAAGTTTGTTCCTCGTCTTGTCCTCTTCCTTTGTTTGTACTTCCCATTCTCTTCTAATAATATTTATTTTATTATAAAATAATTGCTTGACTAATCAGAAATTTTTACTTGTTCACTTTTGGATAGACCAGAGATGGAGTTACAAACTGTCAATTTTCATGACCTTCCCATGTTTTATATTTGGTTCATTATAAGCTTGCAAATATTTGCTCTGGCAGTCACTTGAGTTAAATTTACCATATCAAACCTCTCTCCGTGTATGTGTGACTGATGTTTCAGCAATTGACTCCCACCTTGTGGTATATCAGTCTTTTGTTGGATGTTTGGACTTTAGCTTAGGTGTTTGGATAGATGTCTTCGTTCTGAATCCTTTTGTACCAAAGTAACTTTTTCGCTAGTTAATAATTTTTTGTTTATTGGATGTCCTACATATGTTGCCAATTGCAGGTGCTATCTGGAGTGAAACCAGATGAGAAAAAGAAGTTCATAAATGAACTACAGAAGGATCAGAACATTGTAGCTATGGTTGGTGATGGAATTAATGATGCAGCTGCCCTAGCTTCTTCACATATTGGTATTGCATTAGGTGGAGGTGTTGGAGCTGCTAGTGAGGTTTCTTCTATCGTATTGATGCGCAACCAGCTCTCGCAGGTAATTGTTATTTGCCTTAATTTTGTTACTCTAATTTGCTTAAAACTTCTGAATAACTTAATAACATCTTACCTCTATTTTCTTCAATTTATTGCAATTTTTTTATTTTACTTCATCCATCAACCAAAAATCTATGTTTGAAACTGATAGGAACAAATCCTATCTGAAATATAGAGATGGAAATAAAACGCAGAAATGAAAGGAAAAACCGTTTTACTGATTGAAAATGAAAAGGAATTACAGAATTGAAGAGTAAAGAGTAAAGACAGAAATATAAGAGCATGATGCTCCCAGCAATGAGCAAGGAGAAGACCCCTGGCCCCAAGCTCAAAGCTGAAATCCCAAAATACAATTCACATCCCTCCCCTCCCAACGTCAAATCTCCCCTTTAATTGATTTAAGATATGGTTTCTCTCTCCCTCCAACTAACTTTCCCCCTCCTAATTTAATATTTGGGCCCAGCCTTTACAACATTTGGGCTCACTATCCTATCAGAAACAAATCTACTGTTTGTGAAAATGGCATGAGAAAAATAATTTCTTCAATACTGAAAAATAGGGCTTCTTTCACGTTGCCTCTGCATATGCATGTCTTTTTGTTTATATGTGGGTGGAGCTTTGTTAGAGTAAGCAGTAGCTTAGCTTATATAGCTTGTAAAATGTGCTGATGTGTCAACAGACAGTGAGCGCCAGCTCATTGTTAGTTAAGATTCTTCATGATCTAGCTGCTCTAGAAGCATCTATATGTACTGTTTCTCCCCGAATCTTCCTTCGCTTTCTATCATTTTCTCACTAGTTTCTCTGCGTTCATGAATCCTAAAATGGTATCATGAGCTCATTTCGATCCTGAGCCATGGCTACACCTTTGAATCCGTTCCAAACTACCACTGACAATCGACCCGAATCCTCTCTGATTCCATCATCAATATCTGTCACCTTTTCTCATTCGACATGTTGAGAAAGATTTCCTTATTTGGAAGCATCGTATCAAGGTGGTTTAGGGTTAAAAGGGGTAAAGAATCTTGGTGGTGGGACGAAAATGTGTAAGTTAAGGTTAGGGTTAAAAGGGAATGCTATAAAGCTTAGTCTTTACGTAAAAATGCTGAAAATTGGGGAAAATATTAAGTAGCTAAAAAGGAGACCAAGAAGGCAGTGAGTGAAGTGAGAACTAAAGCTTTTGACGGTTATACCAATCGTAAGGCACCAAAGATGGAGAGAAATCTATTTATAGGCATGCAAGAATTAGGGAAAGAAAGACAAGAGACCTGGACCAAGTGAAATGTTTTAAGGATGAAGGCAAAATTTTGGTTAAGGAACAGGATATTAAAGATAGATGGAAGAATTATTTCCACAAGTTATTTAATGAAGGTTATGATGCTTTATCGTGCTCAAATGGGCTTGAACCAGAGAGGAGGACCACCCAAATTACACCTATTATCATAGAATTCAAGAGCATGAGGTAAAGGAAGCTTTGAGAAGGATGGATAATGGAAACGCAGTTGGGCCAGACAATATACCCGTTGAGGTATGGAAGAGCCTAGGAGATAGAGGCATTAGTTGGCTCACAGTTTTTTAAAGAGATTATGAGGTCAAAGAAAATGCCAGACGAATGGAGGAGAAACACCTTAGTTCCGATTTATAAGAGCAAGGGAGATATACAAAATTGCGCAAATTATAGGGGGATTAAGCTTATGAGTCATACTATGAAGCTATGGGAAAAGGTGCTTGAACGGAGACTAAGAAAAGAAACCAAAATTACTGATAATCAATATGGTTTTATGCCGGGGAGGTTGACCATGGAAGCAATTTACTTGCTACGACGAGTGATGGAACAATATTGGAAGGATAAAAAAGACTTGCACATTGTTTTCATTGATTTGGAGAAAGTGTATGATAGGGTGCCAAGAGAGGTTTTGTGGAAATCCCTAGAAAATAAAGGTGTCCGGATTGCCTATATTCGAGCTATCAAGGATATGTATGAGGGGGCCACGACTATTGTTAGAACGCAGGGTGGATCCACAGAAGATTTCCCAATAACTATAGGACTGCACCAAGGGTTAACTTTAAGCCCATATCTTTCTTAGATAGACTTACAGAGCACATTCAAGAGCCAGCACAGCGATGCATGCTTTTCGCAGACGATATAGTCCTAGTTAGAGAGTCGGGAGAGGATATAATGGAGGTTAGAGACTTGGAGACAAACTTTAGAAGCACATGGCTTCCTTTTGAGTAGAAGCAAGACGGGGTATATGGAATGTAAGTTTAGAAAAAGGCGAAACACCTCTAGCTTAGAGGTGAAAGTTGGAGATCATAACATACCACAAGTTTTAAACGCCTTCGGTCTATTGTACAAAACGACGGAGAAATTTAGGGAGATGGAAACCATCGGATTCAATCAGGGTGGTTAAAATGGAGGAAGGCTTCAGATATTTCATGTGATAAAAAGGTGTCGCTCAAGCTAAAGGGAAAATTTTTCCATACAACTATTAGACTGGCAATGTTGTATGGGACGGAGTGTTGGGCGGTAAAAAACCAACACGAGAATAAACTCAATGTTGTAGAGATGAGAATGCTGTGTTGGATGGGTGGAAAAACTAGACAAGATAGTATTAGGAGTGATTTCATTAGAGACAGAGTTGGGGTAACACCTACTGTAGAAAAGATGGTTGAATATCAACTTATGTGGTTTGGGCATGTATGGAGGAGGCCTGTAGATTCCGTAGTAAGGAGAGTAGACCAGATGGAGGACAATCCAATCGCTAGAGGCAGAGGAAGGCCAAGAAAAACTATAGGCGAAACTTACAAGAAAGAATTAGAGGCCAATGTTAGCTATAAACACGATTCATGATAGAACATTATGGCATCGTCTGACGTCTGATCCATGTAGCCGACTCCACCTAGTGGGACAAGGCATAGTTGTTGTTGTTGTATATCAAGGTGGTGATCGAAGGTCACTGGTTACAGTGTTTCGTTGTCAATCCTGAAATTCCTTTGCAGTTTGCTTCTTGAAGATTAAGATCTTGGAAGAGCTAGTGATGCCTGTCTCAACTGGGAACGACAAGACCAGCTACTATTTTTCATGGCTTCTATCTTCGCTCTTTGATTCTCTGTTAAAAGGCATGGTTGGTTGTGTGCATTCATGGCAACTATGGGATAACATCCATAGTTTCTTCAACTTGCAGACTCGTGTGTAAGTGTGACAATTCAGATTGGAGCTTCAAAACACAAAGAAGGGAGCTCACATGATCTCAGTATTTGCTGCGCATCAAGGCCTTGATTGTTTCCTCATCTCAATTGGCTATTCTGTTTCCACACAGGAGCACTTTCCTTGATATGATTCTTGAAGGCTTTCTGGAGGAGTGTGATGCCTTCTTTACCACCATGAACAGCTGTTTGGACTGATAAGTTATTGGGAAAATCGAGTCTATGTTGCTTGCCCATGATGATGAGCAGGGATAAGAACATAATCTGCTTATTTAATTGAAGTCTTGAGCCATTAGGTGTAAGAGTCAAAAATAGTGTTTAATATCTCCAAGAGACATCAAGAGTGGATTCAAAGTAGTTAATTTAAATGAAATATATGAAAGAAGTGTTTACATCAATAGTGAATGAATGTTTTGGTCCTGGTCCCAACTACCGGGATTTACCCTTGTTAGGATATTATATTATGTGGACCCTGAATTCTTTCTGAATGTGGATTGAGATAGTGAATATGAAGTACCTAATCTGTTTATGTCTATGCAGCTACTTGATGCTTTGGAGCTTAGCAGGCTAACCATGAATACTGTTAAACAAAATCTTTGGTGGGCTTTCATATACAACATTGTAAGTTCTTCTGTTCAAATATAGAAATTGATCTGCATGGTTACATTGTAAAATGGGTTACAAGGGGTGTATATAGCTAAGAATTTTCCACATGCATATTTCACTGCAATATTTTCCACTTAATAACATTTTCTATTATGATGATCAACAGAAGAACTTTTCATTTGAAGGAATACAACTCTCCATCTCAAAATATGGAATACAATCAATGTCTAAACTAATTTCATTTCAGTATGCAGTCCTTAACAACTAACACCCAGTACCATTAGGCATAATTGAGCAACTAAACCATATATGATTTCCTCTTGTTTACTTCTGTTAGCATTCCCCTGCCAACGTAGTGCTGATCTTGTTGGGAAATGAGTTAGGTCACGTGGGATAGTTCATTTCTTTCATATCAAATTCAACTTAGGACTTATTATTCTTTTTTTTGTTGTTTCAATGTTCTAAATAGTTCTGATTTTAGAATATATGGAAAACTTCAATCTAGTTTTCTCATGATTCAACTGACGTGGTGTAATTATACTTCTATCTCTATACAGGTAGGGATTCCAATTGCAGCTGGAGTGTTATTTCCTATAAATGGGACCATGCTGACTCCATCAATTGCAGGTGCTCTCATGGGGTTGAGTTCCATTGGCGTAATGACTAACTCGTTACTTTTGAGATACAAATTTTCTTCAAAGCAGAAACAAATACATGGCACGTTGCCTAAGACCAAAATCCATGTGGATTCTGATCTGGCACACCAAAACCAGAAAATGAAGTACCCGTATTAGATGTTAGATGGAGGCACACAATAACACAACAGAAACGAGGCTCCCCGTCCTGATGTTAGGTCAGCTAGAGCATGGCAGGTGTATGTACTTCTATGCTTTGATCTTGCAGTGATCGTCTGAAAGATGAAAATAAATCATTATTAATGAGAAATTGGATGTATAGAAATGAAGGAATCGCACTATCAATAAGATGGGAACACCGTCAACTAATTGATATGATGTGGTTAGAGAATATGAACACAATTTTTTCAGGGAACATTTTTCCACCATTTCTTAATGTTTCACTAGTTCTTTTCATCTATGAGCTGGTTCTATCATTCTTGTTCTTTTGGTAGAAGATCCATCATTTTTCCTCATTCGATACACACTGCAGTGCTTATATTTATCGTCGATTTAGTTCTGATTTATAGACCCGATTATAGATCAAGCCCAGATTCTGTTCATATGTATCTTATCGTTCTGCGGCGAATGCTAGGGTGAGCGACTTAACTATGTCGCTCACCGTGAGCAACCATTCCTATCCATTGATCGAGTGAGACCCCACAGATCTAATGATGTACCATCTACACTTGATCGTAGCCCTCTTTCTCCCTCAATCACTCTCTCCTCTGTTTCCGATTGGGTAACAGTGCCCAGTGAACCACCCCGCAAAGGCAAACAATAAAAAGGCATGGCAAGTGCGAATTTCGGGTTCCGCCGTGACGACTTACTTTTGACCGGAGTTCCCAAATGAAAGCACCACATTGCACTCTGTCAATCAGTAATCAAACATCAAATGGTGTTTTCCAGAACGATGAACTAAAATGGAAAAACCGTCCCATAACTCCTTATTTTCCAAATTCTCCCCTTTGGAATCTCTATGGCGCCGAATCAGGAGTAGCCGGCATAGTGGGCTCACCCTCAATGACGTCGTCTTGGCGGAGAACGGAGACGACGTCGCCATACCCAGTCCAAGTCGTCGTACCCACTCCGCCCCGCCGTCCCCACTCAGAGCCGCCGTCCGGCGGGGGTGGTTCTGTTTACATGGAAGCCCACTTTGATTTCAGACTTTCTAGATCTATAGTGAATGTATTTCCCCACTTTGATTTGAACACCATTTTATGTTCATTATACTCCCCTGAGTGTACGGCATCACCATGATTGCCACATCTCGTTAAGGAAGTTCAACGAAAACAGAGGAGAGTGGTTGAGGGAGAAAGAGGGCTACGATCAAGTGTAGATGGTACATCATTAGATCTGTGGGGTCTCACTCGATCAATGGATAGGAATGGTTGCTCACGGTGAGCGACATAGTCAAGTCGCTCACCCTAGCATTCGTGATCGTTCTGCATGTCATTAGGATTGCCACATCTCGGCAGCTTGGAATCTTGACTAATGTTATGTTTGGGAAGTCCAATAAGCTAATTTATAGCTTATTTGATTAGATTATAAGTTTGTTTGACTAAAATAGAGGTGTTTGGTAAACATGCTTATCTCATTTGCTTATAGTTTTTTTTTTTCTCATAAGCTATGTTATGAGTGTGTTTGGGAAAGCTGGAAAAAAAAGATTATGCTGATAATCAATTTTTGTATAATCGATTATTGTGATAATCGATTATAATCAGAATCTGTTTTTGTTTGGGACTGTTTGCTTAAAAGCGATTTTAAGATAATCTATTTCGTTTGGATAGTGCAAAAAAAAAATCACTTTTATATAATAAATTACGAAAAAGGGTATGGAGTTATTTGTATAATTTAATAATATTTGTTTAGAAGGTAGTTTTATAGGGGTAAACAGGGAAGAGAGTTTTGAGAATGAAAAATAATCAAATCACAATAATCTTAAGCTAGAAAAAACTAGATGGCATAAAACAGCTTTTTTTTCCCTAAAAAAGCTTTTTTATAAATTTAAGCAAAATGCCAAACATAATAGATTATCTATGAAACAGCTTTTAAGCTAAAAAACAGCTGAAACCAGGGAAAATAACTTATGGCATATAACTTATAGCTTATTAATTTTCTCTTTGCTCTTGCTAATTTAATGAAATCCCACTTTTCCATGTGTATGTAAATTTTTTTTTTAATGTTATTTTACATTTATAAGCTAGTTCAATTGCAATTTTACCACACACTTAAAATTCAATCACTCAACTTTTTAGCTATCAGCTTTCAGCTAAAAATTAACTTACCAATTATAAGTTAGCTTATCGATTATTTTTTCCAAACAAAAACATATTTAATATCGGGGGATATTAGGTGAGCAGAAATGATTTTTTGACAACCGGTTTTGACAACTATACGTGACAACCGTATATCTCCCGGAAATTAAATTCTGGAGGTGTAAAATAAAAACTCGTATGTTTTTATACTTTCGAAAATTAAATTCCGGACATGTAAAATTTTACACGTTCGGAATTTAATCTCCGGAAGTGTAAACTTTTACACGTCTGGAATTTAATTTCTGGAGGTGTAAAATAAAGTGGAACATGTGAATTTTTATAAGTCTGATAAATTGTACCTCCGGAAATTAAATTCCGGAAGCTCTAAGCACATATGACACTTCATTTTACACATCCGGAAATTAAATTCCGGACGTGTAAAATTTAATTTCCGGATGTGTAAAATGAAGTGTCATGTGTGCGTAAAGCTTCCGGAATTTAATTTCCGGAGGTACAATTTTTTTAGACTTGTAAAAATCACATGTCTCTCTTCATTTTACACTTCCAGAAATTAAGTTCCGGATGTGTCAAAGTATATACGTTCGGAATTTAATTTCTGAAAGTGTAAAAACATACGAATTTTTGTTTTATAGCTCCGGAATTTAATTTCTGGAAGATATACGGAGTTGTCGCTGGAGTTGTCGTACGTGGGTTGTTAGAATAACATAACTGATTAGGTGAGTCATCATCCTTATATTGATACCTGAAATTGATACATTTTTACGATAATATGCGGGGTTAACGCACATGAAATACATGTATCTAGTGCGTAGTTCTTTTATATTTATTTACAAATACAATAATGATTTTTACACCATTTTTCGTCAGCAAACTAATCAATCAAAACACGTTAAAATATAGGGGAAAATTACATGTAGTATCATACATGCTTGGTGCTTGTGGTACTGTTCTCCTATTATGATTGGACATGTAGAATTTTTTCCACCCCGCCGTAGCTTCAAACTTAGCATTGTTAACACCGTTAGGTTTCATTCTACCATCCCTTTGTTCATATCTCCTCTATCTCACACCTAAACCTTCAACTCTTCATCTGCCTCTCCTTTCTTCATCACCAATGCAAGCAGATTCATCAGAAACTCGGGCACAATCACTTCTGTCTCAAAAAATCATGAATCCCCCTCATCCCGACAGTTGCTGCGGGACAAGGCAGGATTGAGTCAACAATGTTCCTCTCAAAATCAACCTCGGCAATCAATATGCTCGAATAGTCCCCTACTGGTTTAGATTTCAATAGTGGTTTTTCTTTGTTTATTTTTGTGTTATGTTTGCTGGATTTGGGTAGACATTCTTGAGTTTACCCATTTTATTTTTTGCATTCTAAGTGTTTGATATAATATTATAATTTTTTAGTGGCTTTTATAAATGTTTTAATGTTGTATGTCTTAAATTAAATTCCATTTTCTAGGACAGAACCAACATCAATCTCTTAGAAATATATATATATGACATGTAAAAGAGTTAATTGATCATTGAAGCCAATAGTTACCAGCTATGATCCTATGATATGCTCCTCTTGTTTTTTTAATCCTTTTTGAATTGCTATTGTCTACTTGTTTTGTTAGTATTACCACTTGCTATGATCTTGGAATTTTATGTCCGCCTCATTGTTACCTGGAACTGATTTATGTTTGACAGTACTGAATGGCTCTGTGGTGATCCACGAAGGACAGCAGTAGAATTAGATTTGGATCTTGAGGCACTTAATTGGTGCATGGAAAACAACATGCTTAAAGTTGGGGCTGGTGGGTTTTCTAGAATATCCCTCTTTCATGGCAGTGTCCTACAACTTCTTCAGTTGGAAGTTGTGAAAATGGATTCCCGGGAGCTGATAAGGAACATTTCACTAACAGAGAAGAGTGAGAATATGCAGACTGGTTTGCTGCAGAAGATGATAAGTTTTTTAAGAGAATTTTTCTACTATCTAGAAGAGATGTCATGTGTGCTTTCAAACACAACTCCTGTTGTCTTCATAAACGAGCAAATTTGATAGTATTTATAGTGTTTCTCCTTAGTCTGTAGTATTAATATTGTCGGATTGACATTATGTAACCTTATAATCAGAAAATTAATAAAACTATTCCAGTTCTTGTTACAAGTATGCATCAGACTAGACACACATCACCCGGAATCAATTTCATTGCTTTAAACTTTCTTTGATGTTAATTATGAGTTGGATTTATCTTGAGATTATGAAGCACAAGCAGCAAAATTTTAGAAGGACCGTACATCCATCTAAAGTTAATATGAAATTTCGTCAATTAATAATCCAAAAAAGTAAAGGAAAAATGAAGAAAGAGGGAAGACTTTGCATTCTCGTACACTTGTTACATTCCCACTATAGCACAACAACTGCTTTAACAGATGATACGAATAAAAATATACACTTGACTTTGGTCTATAATATATCTCACAATGAGTGAGTGCAGCATGTAACTTGTTAGATTGCCTCTCTAGCAGTAACATGTTTACGTGAAAAATAAACTGAATTTCGAGGAAAACGTGCACTCAATATGACATTTCTGAAAGTTCTTTCTTGATAGCATGAGAATATTCCCGGTGTTGTTATTGGAGGGTAGCATCCAACAGTTCATCAAAAAGAGGTGTCAGTTTGGTTTCCAACCTGGACCCCTAAACACATATTAAGAATAAGTTTAGAAAAATGGAGCTAATAATATTGAAGCTTAGGGCTACCTATGGATACATGAATAGGAAACAGAGATCAACATAGCATCTCAAACTTCATACATATAATAGTTTTTGCAGTTTTTAGTTCAATTACAAGATGTAGCTTCCAAGTAGCAATTACCATATGTTTCCATCCCCATTCCTTATAACAGCTCCAAATGCCTACTAACTGTTTGCAGGCCTTATGGAATTTCTACCATATTTTAGGAAGTGTTCTACATCCCTTATTCCCTTGCAATCCAACACAAAAAATAACAAATAAGAAGCAAATGATTGATCATTCCAGATTGATAATTGATTCATGTTCTCAAACAATCCCAAGTTCAAGAATCAAGAGTTTAAACCCTAGCCCCCAACTATCATGTAGAAAATTAAGCACACAACAAGAACCAAAATCATGATGAAAATAGCTTCACGAAAAGAAAAGAAGCAAAATTAACTAAAGAAACAAGAAGAGGAATTACTTGATGCAACAGGTCTGTGGCGGCCGCCATGGCGGAAAAAGCGGGCTTTTTAGGGTTTTCTTGAGGGAAAAAACCAAAACAGCCTCTTGGGTCGTCTGGGTTGTGCGACCCAACCTGAACTATTGGCCCAAAGTGGGTAAAAACCCTAATTAAAACGTCGACTGACCCTTGATTTCCTCTTCTCACTTTCGTCGAGTATCACTTCTCTTCTCTCATTTCATACTTTCTTCTCCGACACCCACTGTCCAGCGACACCCTCTGTCCGGCGACCACCTTCCGATGACCACTGACCTCCGGCGACCATCGTCCAGTGACCACTGACCTCTGGCGACCACCCTCTGCCCGGCGACAAGGGACCATCCTCTTCTCTTCTCCTTTTTCAGTCCTTTCCGACAATGGCTTATGAATCAGGTCGGATGCTTCACGGACCCTTTTCTCATCTCCTTGTATTGTTTGTTTTATCAGTTTGTTGTTATTTGAAATCTGAAGTCTTGAACTTGATGTAATCAACCTTGATAGTAGTCTATGATAGGTGAATATGAGACTCATGATGATTTCTATCAATTTAGTTTATGGTTCTTGGCATCTGTTATTAGTGTTTTGGATTTTATATTTATATATTTATTTCTGTAATTTTTGTTTTTATATATATATATATATATATATATATATATAATTTTTTTTGTCCGCCATGGCATTAGCCATATGGCCGCATCGCCATCCGCTATATGTATAGCGGATTTTTGGCCGATCGCCATCCGCCATCGATAACATTGACAAGAATCAAAGGAAATCCATGGGTCATATTTGTTAAATAAGGTGATCATCACATGAAAGAAATTCAACACCACTACCAATATCCATAAAGAAAAAATAGCAATGAGAAGTTCACATAACATACCTTTGGAACTCCAAACGTAAAAAGTATTAGGCCAACGAAAGAGATAAGGGGAACCACACTGAGAGGGCTAAGATAGCTGACATATCATATCATACCATATCAATAGTTAATATAAGCAAGTTCTTATCTACCAAAATCCAACGGATTTCGTCAAATAATCAAAATGCATTGCCCAATAGTGATGAAAAGACATCCTACTTCTACCTAATAAAAAATCTCCACAATCCCGAAAAGCCAATACTAATTTGTAAAAGGGATGCAACAATAAGCACCCCTTGTATGGCTCTCATAGAATATTCAAATTTCTGAAATTCAACAAAAAATCAATTAACAACATTTACATCAAGTGAGTACAAGCAGCATTGGGAGAAAGGTGTTATAAGTAACCTGACGTTTGTCTTCGAAATTTGCTCATCCTATTAGAAAGAGCAAGAGAGCCAATAGAAATGACAAAAGTAGTGGAAGTCCCCACAACCATCAAAAGTCGTGTTCCAAGCCACGTATGTAATAGCGTATTAATGGAAGCAAGAAAAACCCTAATTTGTATCATTTCCGCCCTCGCCACCTATGATTTTTCCAAAAAGAATAATAAGAAATCGTAAAAGTATCTTGGGTTAAATGTTTTTAGTCTCTCAAATTTGGGCAATGTTCGATTTTAGTCCTTCATTTGGAAAAAGTACTTTTTTAGTCCCCCAAATTCTAAAACGTGTCAATTTTGATCCCAAACGGGACTAAAAAGCACGTTTGGATAATTCTAGAACGTTTGGAGACAAAAAAAAAAAGTACGTTTGAGGACCAAAACTAACACATTTTAGAAATTGTGAGATTAAAAAGTACGTTTTTCAAGCGGGAGACTAAAACCGAACATTACTCAAATTTGGGGGACTAAAAATATATTTAACCCAAGTATCTTTTATAATGATTTCATTAAGAATAAGCACCTACTATTATCCTATTTCCTACCATTTCTCTTAAGTTTTGTGCTTATAGTTTTAATTTTACGGTTACAATTGAATTTGTATATTCAGATAGGGTTTTTTTTTCCTAAATGGTATTAATCATACTCAGGGTGAAGCTAGAAATTTGATATGATGGCATCAAGACCAAATATATAGCATGAAATAACAATAAAAAATTAAATAACATACAGAAGAAAACAATATAAAACAAATTTGATATATGATTAACAACTTAATATCTCGTTAAAAAAAACAACTTAATATAATATAAAATATCTATAGTCAATATAATCATAATCATATATACATACATGCTTACATGATTATGATTATTAAATAAATTAATTTACCTTTAATCAAAGAAATCATAGTCGTTGAATACTCATTTTGACCGTTACTTTTAATAGTAGCGCTAACAACGAAGTTGTAGAAATATAAGACATCATCGGTGATTTCTATCTAACCAGACGTGCATCAATGATCCATGAACATGGACCAACAGCCTCGCTCATGAATCTAACAAAGACAAGACAACAAAACAACTTTAAACACCAGAAAAGATGGCAACAAAAAGAAAAAAAGCATATATAATCAACGACGAAAGCAAGATGATATGGAATTAGAAGTATGTATATAGTACCTAGAATGGAGCAGCAACAGATCCACGCCTCCCTAGCATCGTCATCATCCTACAATATAAGTATATTATGTGAATCAGTGACAGATAGCGGATTAGCGGAAGGAAGGCTCCTTTTGCAACTTTCTGCTAACTCAACTAGGCAACGTCCGTGTTTGAATGCAGGTGTAACTGTGTAAGCATCTAAATCTAATGTTCTTGTTAGATTTTTTTGTACTATAAAGCTAAAGTGGTGTTTGGCACTAAAAGGAAGAACAAATTGATGATGATTTTCTTTTACAGCTAATGCGCATATTGTGTTAATAAGGTGGTGTTCAGTGTTCAAGGGGCACTAGAAAAGGAAGTATAAATTCTTGTCAAAAATAATAAGTACAAATTGATGCTCTTTTTTTTACAGAAATATTATGTGCACATCCTATTTGGGACACATTGATTAATCATGTATAAATATTTAGTTAATTCAGTTCATTACATGGTTAATCACGTGCAAATATTTAGTTAATTTATGATGACCCATTAATCATATAAAGAACTGAATTAACCAGATATTTACATGTGATAAACCAAATATTTACATGGTTATGGAAAATAAACTCATTAACCATATAATGAACTGAATTAACCAAATATTTATACGTGATTAACCAAGGTATCTCAAATATATGTCCAATTTGGGTGTGCAAATAATATAACCGTTTTTTTCAACAGCTAATATGACATTGTAAGCCAACTACGGTCCAACAGACCACCATGATTTCGAGAATAAAAGGCTGGTATGGTTTCGTTCGTACCAAATAAAAAGGGCCTGACCCCTTGAAATACAATGTCGTGGTTTTTTTTTTTTTTTTTTTTTTTAAATACCTGGAAGGTCCTAGAAAATAAAGAAATTTTTCTTAAATTGGCTTCCATACTTGTTTGTTGATGAAAATTCCCATCTTTCAATAGAAAATTAATGTAGGCAAGTGGAATAAATAAAAATTCTAAATCTATGACTGAGAATTTTAGTTCCTCCTATCCTTCCTCACAATTTCTAACTAGTCATTTAGTGTTTCAGACCAATTATAATCTATTAAAAATCAAGGGAAGGGCACATTGAAATCTCAGAAAGAAAATATAATCTCTTTGACGTTCAATCACTAAAATGTCCCGCGAAAGATTGATACAGCCAAACAATCCGAACTAAAGAAGCTCATCCTAACAAAGATGAAAAGAATAAAATGAAAGGTTAGTCAAATACCACTGTACAAAACTCTGTTTATCACATTGAAGTGGAATTTGACACATCCACAATATATGTGTACGTAGCGATCTATAGTTATTTGTTTTTTTTAATTTTACATATATCAGTTTCTTTCTGTTGTCATCCTTTTCCAATTCCATATATCCACAGTGCAAGCCCACAACCATAAGTAACCCCAGAACAATTTCCTGATGAGATAAGCTGGAAAGATATTAGGCACTTTCAGGATCCAGAAGAAGTGGTCAACCAAACAATAGAAACTGTGCATTCCAAAATGAGACCTTTCTAAGACCCACTGACTGCTACTGTAACTGAACTATAATTCCAAATTAACTGCCATTTCTTTTAATTGGGTTGCAAAATCGATGGTCAAACCATGTAAGTCATGCCAACCTGCATCAGATGTGAATGTGGTACACTTAAATTCGCGATCCCCCTCCTGCAGTTCTTTCTCAGAAAAGCATAACAATAGTTTATAACTAGCTTCTTGATAAACCAAGAGTCTTTCCTTGCCCTTATATCTCCATGACCAACAAGATAAACAACTCCAGATTCTTTAGCCTTGCGTATAAAAGATAACTCCCTTTCAAGACTCTGCTCTGCATCAAGCACCGGGGGATTAGGAGATGGTTGGCTTATCTCCTCTGATGTGCTTGCTTCAAAAATGGGATTGCTATCATTAAAATCAGCTAGAAGAGGAACGCCGAGTGAGTAAACACTCCCATTAGGGGCTATGAGAACCCTAGAACCAGAGTACTCATCCTCTGAATTAGAATCTTCATCCCCGTCACTCTCGAGTGACCTCTCCTGAGCCTCACGACGTATAAACTTCTCTAGGCTCTCCATAAGCAGCTGTTCAAAAGTCTGGTGATTTTCTTTGCGAACATCTTTGTAACCATACCTGATGATATATAAAAATTTTCAGAGGAGACATATAAGATAAGAAAAAACATTTTAATCATAATGATAGTATATTATGGGGAAAACTGTAAAAAGGATATCTAGGCAAAAATAATCCCAGTTTATGAACAAGTACTCAACTGCAACCATGTTGAAAGAGTAGTTAATGAGTAAACTATTAATTAAATGTTCCCGGACTATAAATATTTTTACCAAGAATCCCTTCTTTGTAATTTTCCCAAATTAATTCACTAAATTATTCCCTTGCATGTTCATGCAAAGCTATTGAACATGTTTCCAAAAGTAATCTGTAGGACTTCTTTTTCACAATCCATTCAGCTTTTCCAAAGATTAACCACTTAGCCTGAACTTAAATTCGCACCTCCACTGATCTAATACAGGTACCAACTATACAAATATCCCAAAGTGCAAAAACTTGAGCTTGTTACTTACCTGGCAATACAACGAAATATATGATAGCTTTTCTGGCAGACTCGCCGGAACAGGAATCTTTCACTTTGAGGCACCACAGCAACGGGAACATACTTGATACTCACAAATATGATCATGGAGTGTATTGCTGGAAGTGTGGTTAGAAAATGCCCAAAAATTCCTGGAATTCCTTTGACCAACTCATTATAGAGTAAACCAATCCCAGGAGCTCGTATTGTCCCAAGATTGCAGCCTAATTCTCGCATTAAATCCATTGAAAGCTTTTGCTTGACTTCAGTTTCATACTTGAGCTTGCTTCCGTAATTCCATACAAACATTATAAGAAACATTATTACGGCAAAAACCAATATAATCCAACTTCCATCTGTTACACTCCATAAAACCGATGAAAAGAATATCAACTCCAATCCCAAGAAGACTACCGCAAAGCTCAGCACTATGATGATGTTTATCTGCCATATAAGAAGCATAACAAGAGTTACTAAAATAGTAGTCATCATCATCACCCCCAGCTCAGCAATGCCTGAAAAAGGACAAAGGAACAAACTGAAAACAAATACAATTTTATAGTATAATAATACAATAATAATGATGGTTGCAGAATCAAATTATTATTGATCTACTCATATTACAAATCCATAATTCAAAGTGAAAGTTTTCCCCTGAATTAAACGGCAATGTTTAGCCAATGCAGGTTAATTCAACAGGTAGGGCCAAATAACGATGATAAATAGGTCATGGGTTCAATTCCTGCCAGTGAACTTCCATTGGCAGGTCACCCATAAGTATCACTGATAGCCCTCGCTGAAGCAGCATGCTTTGACCTTGGAATAGGGCAACCTCCCCTCCCCCTAAACTTTCAAATACCCAAAAACAAAAAACAAAGCAATGTTTGATCACATCCATGTGGAATAAAATTATAACCACCATCTCTTAAAGTCTAGTGGCGCACAGAATGTCACTTTTCTGAGCATACAGCCAGCATTTAAAGAACTGCGCTCTGATTGTTTTCATACATTCGGTGTACACAAGTTTCTCAAAGCAAAATGGTCCACTTAAACAAGGATCCAGCTCCACTATTATTATTTTTTAACTATAGTTGATGATATCCAAGATAAATAATAGGAGAGGATCTCAACAGCTCTCCAAGTAATTGCAGTAACATAAGTTTCTCAAGCAATCTATTATATATTGTTGATCTCATTGAAAATGTGACATTGTTTGACAAGTGATGTTTTGTGGGGGTCAATTTGTCAAATTATCTGTGGAGATGAAAATAAAGAAATTGAAACAAAATCATTACCATATGCATTTCCAATCTCATCAATGCTGGATATAGAGCAGACAAACACTAGAGAAACAGCCAAGAGAAACCAGTTTATGACAGGGATATAGATCTGGCCCATAAATTTCCGAGAGGTATGAATTATTTTAAGACGAGGGAAACAACCAAGGGCAGTTGATTGTTTTATACAAGAAAATGTGGCTGTTGTCATAGCCCGACTTGCAATTAGTGCAGCAACGTTAGCAATGAGAAAAGTTGGCCAGAATGCACCACCTGCAGACACAAAATAGTATAAAATTTTGTAAAGTGCAAAGACATACCCCTGTGAATAATGACAAACAGTAGTAAGGAACACTTACTTGGAACAGAAGAAAAAAAGGCTTGACCAGCATCAGCATGGTTTTCCATAAGGTATGCAGCTTGACCCAAATAACCCAATACTAGGCATGGCAAAACAAGAAATACAAATGTAAGCTGCAAACAGAACCACCATCAGTGTCATCAATAAATTAAAGAAATGAAAACAGAAGCTATGATAGTTATAACATAGATATGATTCATCACCTGAACTGATCGCACAGAGAAGTAGCAAAGATCGGCAAACATGGCCTCGGAGCCTGTAACATAGCCCAGTAATAATGTTAATCGATAATGTGTACAGAAATAGTTAAATACAAATAGCATATTTACCACATTGGAATATCAAGATCTATGATATTGGAGGGGGAATACTGTGATAGGACATGCATTTTTTTTGGTGTTGAAAAATTTAGGGGCAGCAAGGCCTCATGACACAAGCCCCAGCATAGGATTACAGCAGTACTTACAAATGACCTACTAATAAATGACCACGAGCAAGGAATTGAAACCAAGACCATTTTGTCAACCCTGTTCGACCCCACCAGTTCTGCTAATCCTCATTGGCAAAAAATAATGAGACCATGGGTGACACAAATCTAAACAAGGAAAAAGAGAGGAAGGAAGTGCAGACAGCAAGAGGGTGAGCTGGAAAATGGTGAGGGCAATGCAGGAATCACAACTAATGGGCCAAGTGAGAATTCGGTTATGAAGGAGTAGGGATGTCAATTTTCACCAGTGCGTGGGGATCCCTGCAGGGACTACCCCATTCAAGGTCCTGCGGCGAGGGATTTTTTTCCCAGTAGGGATGGGGATAGGGGAGAAAATCCACCCAAAGACAATTTGGGGATGGGGATTATACTCCTCACCCACCAGGATCCCCATCCCCGAGAACATTACAGAAATATCCTTTATATATACTACATATAAACCTATTTTGCTAATTTCATCTGCATATATATACATACATATGTTTTTGTGGTGCTTGACGAGTAGAGTTTCGAAATCCAAAAATGAGTGTAGAAAGGGGGATCGAACGACTTCTACAATCCTGGAAACAAGAAAGCGAGGCTGAGGGAATTTAATGCAATCTAAATGGGAATTGCATTGAAGGTAAGATAGGCGATGACGACGATGAAATGGGGTTTGGATTTGCACCAATGGCCTTTTTGGGGTCCTCGTGGGGAGGTGCGGAATGGGAATGGGGGAGAAATACTCAATGTGGCAGAGATCTGGGGCGAGGATGGGGGAGGGGGAGGGGGAGGGGGAGGGGGAGGTACTCCTCGTCCCCATTGCCATCCCCATGAGGGAGCATGATGGGCAAAAAAGAATGGCCAGGTGGCAATCTGTGAGAGGGGAAGTCCGAAGGAGGATTTTGACATGATTGGAGAGAAATGGAGAGGGAGGGGAATATAGGAGAGGAAAGAGATTCTGAGGAAGAGGAGACGGTTTTGGATGAGGTTTAGGAAGGCTTTGGCCTTGGGAAAGGACTGCTTACTGCATACTTTGAGTCTTTGGTATTTGTTTTTATGCACTTCTCCAGTATTTCCATTTTTGTTAGTACTTTTCTTGCTGTTGAATGTACTGTTTTGTGGCTGTTTTATGAAGTTCTAATACAAATTGAGGCATTTCAGAATTTCTGTTACTAGTGTTTGTTGATTCTTAACAACTAAGCATGTTTCATATCAGTAAAATTTGCTCAGAAGTTTCACTAAAATCATACTACATTTGTAATCGAAGAAAAATCTATGCATCCCACAATTAATTTGTATTTTGACACGAGCTGCATGCACCACTATTTAATTAAAACCAGGGGATTGCGGAGGAAACTGCAGAAGACTACCATAATCTATGAAGCATGGAAACTTCAAAATAGTCGCCGTGGACACATATCCATATCAGACACTTCATGAAGTATGAACACTTTCGGACACTTCTAATTATATTCTACAACTTTTTACAATTACTTTTTGAATTTTTATACCATTATAAATAGCAATGCCACAATAATTAGATAAATATTAACATTTTAAGTATAATATATTTATAACGACTCATGCTAACTTTTAAAATATTATTCCTCTCTTTTAATCTAAGATTTATGATTTGATGTTAACCATATGACTTACATTAATTTTATATCTTGTACCATAGCCGTGTTATGTCCTATAATTTTTAAAGTTTGCTGTATCCCTGTGTCTGTGTCTTGTTGTATCTGTGACCAGTGTCGTGTTCATGCTTCCTAGGTCATAATCAGTCATTTAATGAGATTATGGTCTTAGTTGAATCATTAAGTAGCAGATCTATCAGAACAATTGCAGCTCAGCCTTCACGACGCTGTGTAGAATTCAAATATGAATATTTCACATTCTTAAGTTTAGTCTTCCTAGACATATACCCAACAAAGAATGGAAGCAACCAAATTAAATCAGAGCTCAGGTCAGACTGAAGTCATCCCCCAACTTTTGAAATTTGAACAAGCTTGTTCGAGTTTGTCCAATACTAATCTATCAATCATATCAGAATAAATTCATTACCAAAAGTCTGAGTTGACTAGCTCTGCAGTAGTGCTAGTGTGCTACCAATCACTTAAGGAATTGAACACAAATTTTTTTCTTCTTGCGCCAAAAAAAGGAAAGACATGAACCTCAAAATTCTGATAAAAGTCATTTGACATTTTATGCCACCTCAGACATTAGCCATCATAGTTACTAGCAATGCATTGGCTTATAAACAGAGACAAAAGAACACACCAGAATTAAATCAACAAATACACATGAAAAGACAGAACATATATTTTTGCATCCACCATAGTAATGGTCCGGCAAATATGTGTTTACCTGTTGCACACAGAATACAGCCCCCAAGAGAATACCATGCTTTAGTTGAATTCCTTGCAAAGAAATAATAGATGTGAATAGGATTAAATGCCCGCAAGACACTACTGTCATATTTGACAAGATTGTATATCCCATTGCCCGCAAGAGAACAAAACCATATGAACAAAGCAGGTCCTACAAAAAGCCCCATTTTACTTGTTCCGTACTTCTGTACACTGAACAAAATAACAAGGAAGGCAACAGAAATCATCACCACTTCATCTGCATAATCAAGGAAAAACAAGAAAAGATTAATTCAACTACAAAAGTGACCACTAACATGCACAGCATAACCATTCTACCAATTAACAGATTACTTAAATTTGCTGAATGCTAGGACCAAAGATCAAAACTTTCCCTTTACAGCTAAACACATCAAATTTCAGTCTCCAAAGAGAAGGAGCAAAGCAAAGTTCAGACAAAGTTATATACCAAAATAGGCCCCCAAAGCCATTATTATTGGAGAAAAAGCTAAAATAATTTATTTCAAATTAGAGAAAGAAACATAATTATCTGGATGTGTTCATGGATAATAATATCAAATGCAGGTATTAACAACTATTACAGATAAGAGAGTTGATTGATAGGTTAACACAATACCTTGCTCAATTGCATCTACCCCAACTTTCAAACCATTAACAGATGATAGTACTGCAGGAAGAAATAGGTATGAAGTAAGGATTAATATGAAGAAATGGTTTTTTAAAACAACAGTTGGCCATTAACACAAGCAACAATATATCATTACAAGTATGATATTGGTATTAGTCCAACATATCATGGCAAAAGTATCATGGCAAAAGTGATTCTGAAGAAGTTACAAAATGCATGACACAACAGCAATTAATAACCTGACATTGCTGGTGTAACAACCCCGTTAGCTATCACCATAGAAGTACCAGCAAGCACTAATAATAGTAGAATCTTCTTTAGAGTTAGCGAAGTCTCTAGCCTTTCCTTGATTTTTAATGACCTTTCAAGCTCAGGGGATGGTACCTTTAGCCTAAAGCCTGATATCCGGGCATCTGAAGGCAACTGATTGGGGAGAAGACTCACCTTAGCATTACGACAAATCAAAGAGTACAAGGCAAATGTACCACCTGCAGTGGTTTTAGAACAACTACTAAACTGAGGGCAGAACAAGGGGAAGAGAGAGAGAGAGAGAGAGAGAGCATAATAGAATAACAAGATTTATCTTTAAAACATCTCATTTAACATACCTTCACCGTCATCATTGGCCCATAGAACAACCAGGGCATACTTCACTAAAGGAATCAAGATTAAAGTATACAAGACAAGTGATAATGCTCCAAGTATATCTTCATTTCCATTAATAGGGGCCTTTCTAAACATGACATCGAAGGTGTATAATGGACTTGTTCCAACATCACCAAAGACAACACCAAGAGTTTGAAAAATCAATATAATTCTCTTTCCCACATTGACATCCTGCAATTAGAATTAATGAATACAACAGTTACATAACATCAATTTGTAGATTGTTCAATAGAGCTTAATACTATGTACTCTAACCACGAGAAGTAAGAAATTTTACCTAACCAATTCCTGATAATCTATGCCAGCTAACACAGTTGATTGGACTTTGAATTAACTTATTGTGTGTTCAAAACAGCTTATAGTTAAAATCTTAGTCGAGAGCTTTAAAAAAAAAAATTCTCCCATTAATAATATAAACGAAACATGAATGTTTCCTATGTAGAGCTAGAAGCTAAAAAGGAAATCAAACAACTAAAAATCTAACTCAAATCTTAGTAATAAAACCAAAATCAAATCACCTCATAGTCATTTCTGTGAGCACCGTGGACCTCGAGAGCTTCAACATCGAAGGAATCGATTCGTGGACCGGTTCGAACGAGTCTCTGTTCGCCATTTTCCTCATCCTCGGAATCAAGCATAGGCAAATCAGCGTCGAACTCGTCTATCTCGGACGCATCTTCATCTTCCTGGAAAACCCACCTCGATTCGGTGGAGTCCATAGACGATCCTCTTTCGGGATCCACCTCCACCTCAGCCATCGTAGGTGAAAATCTCATTTATTCGGAATCGATGGAAATGCGAGAATTGAAAGGGAGAATTTTAGGGTTTTGGCATTGGAAAATGGGATCGGGAGAGAGAATCCAAAATTGGGTTGAATAATTGAATTTGATTAGGAGAAAGTGGAGATCATGGTGAGATGCAAAATGGCATGTGATATCGGTGTCGTTCTCGTTGGTGTGAGAATGTCTCTCTTCCTACTCGTAACTTAACTGATTTTTTTTTTGTGACTTATATTTTATATTTTATTTTATTTATATTTTAATTTTAATAGAATATAATTGTTATACACTGATAGGATATTTTATACATATATTCAATCATAAATTGTCAACATCAATAGATTTTTATTAACTCTTATCCTAACTACCTTAAAAAATATTAGTAATGGGTAGTGTAAAAAAATTTACATTGTGTATAATAATTAAACTGATTTTAATATTATATTATAATATTTTATATATGTTATCTATTGTTATGCTCAATCAAAAAAACAATTGTTAAAATTCAACTACAAAACTCTCAGCCTGTGACGACGTAACTGTGTAGTGCAAAGTGTGTGTGGTGGACTGGTGGTGCCTTGGCAATTGGGCAATTGGCATCCATGAATTTTCCCGTGACATTACATAGAATCAATCCCGTGGTAAAGGCTATAGGGGTGAGCATCAGTTGGGTTCGAATTCAAACAGGTCCACCCATGACAAACCGAAGAGAAAAAACGTAATCCAATTCCACCAGTTATATACAACGGTTTGGTCAGGTGGTGGATTGGTGGGTGGATTCATATGGACCAAGAATTTTTTATTATTTTATTTATATTTATTATTTCAGAAAAATAAAAAATAAAATAAATAAAAGAAAGAAAGAACAAACAGAAAGAGAAACAGAGAGGAAGACCAGAGAAATAGAGAATGCATCGCACCTGACCTAGCTGACCCAGCCACCATCGTCCATCAGGCTGCCAACGCACATCGGGCCATTGTCGCGCACCCAGCCGCACATCCCGAATCAGACCCTACGACCTAGACCTCTCTCTCTCTCTCTTTGCCCCCACAACACGGTTCTTCTTCTTCTTCTTTCAAGTTGTCGACATCGTGCAGCTACAGAGCCTCAGAACCTCGGATCCTCGTGTTAGCTAGGCAGAGTTGTGCGGACGAGTCAGATCTGTGAGAGGACTTGGTAGCCTCTGAGAACTGAGGTTCTGGGCGGTGCAGCAATGGACGTGAAGAAGGAAGTGACTCGGTGGGACTGGGACTGCCGGACTGGGAGAGACGCCCAGCACCCACCTGAGGCAGACCAGAAAGAAGGAAAGTTCCAATTTTTTTTTAGTGTGTTCGGTCGGGTTCGGTTACCGATGAGTTGAATTATGCAAAACCGAACCTGCCCGATGGTACCCATACTTAACCTATATTTTTCACCCGACCAAAACCGCCCACTTCACAAAATTAGCAATCGGTTTGTTCTGGTTCGGACGGGTCACGGGTTGATGCTCACCCCTGAAGGCTATGGTGCAGTGGTGCACCACCCACATGTCAATTGTTGAGCTAATCATTTTGACAGCTGGCGCATTTGACTTTTTTTTTGGTCAAGTGGTGAAATTCAAATAAGTATTTGTAATTAAATACATTATATTTTTGTATTTTCTAATTGACCCCAAATTTTCAAAACTAATCTAAAGACACATTTATTCTGCTCTGGAAAAGAAAGACTCAAACTTAAAGCTCCATCGTCGAACACAAACTTAGTGCCTTGAAATCGAAGAACTGATATAGACAAACACATTTTGTCCCTCACCTCCATCGTCGAGTTGCTCTGCCATAAGTCATCGGTGTCGAACCGGTGTTCCTCCATCGTCGCTGACCTCGACAAGCTTTGTCAGCTCCTTAAGTTCCTCCATTCGTCTTTCCATCTCTGGTGGCCAGAAGTTTCCCTTAGCTGTTGTGGTTGTTCGCCGTTGATCCGACCGCAGGTCCACTTGGAGCTCCAGCCATTCATCTTAGTTGTCAGCTCTTACACTTCCTCCCCAAATCCCCAAATCGTGAAATCCCTACCCTAAATTGCAAAATAGCTAAATTTCAAATCTGAATCTACAACTTTTTGCATCCACTGATTCAGGTATGATATGATTGTGTTGGAGTTTACATTTGAATGCATGGTTATATTTGTTTTTTGCTGAATTTTTTTTTTATCGTTTACGGTATTGTTGACCAATCATGCCTATGTTGTGCTTTATGACAAAGCTATACATAGCCAGTCCCAAGCCCGAATAAAAGGAGAGGGTTGTATCAGGCCGTTGATGGCCAATGTAAAACTTGGTCGAATCTTTATGACATGGATCATCGACATAATAATGTTAATGCTAGGTCGTTGCCTGGAAGCAAAGCGCTGTATAGCTCGAGTACAGTGTCAAATGAGCAAGAGCCGCTACATCGCCGCTTGGATGAAAATTAAGCAAGGGTTCCCATATTTTTTTGAATGGGTGTGGGTCAAGAAGTTAGTTCACGAGAGTAGGATTCGCTTTGGAATTTGGAATATAGGCACACTTACAAGTAAATCAATGGAAACAGTGGACATTATGATTACGAGGAGGATCAATTTCATGTGCCTACAAGAAACTAAGTGGGTGGGAGAAAATGCGAAGGAATTAGACTCTTCGGGTTTTAAGCTTTGGTACACCAGCAAAGTAAAATCGGGAAATGGGGTGGGCATAATTGTGGATAAATATTGAAAGAATGATATTGTGGATGTAAAAATGGTTGGAGATAGGATCATTGCCCTAAAATTTGTATCGGATTGCCTATATTCGAGTTATCAAGGATATGTATGAGGGGGTCACGACTAGTGTGAGAACGCAGGGTGCAGCCACAGAAGATTTCCCAACAACTATAGGTCTGCACCAAGGGTCAACTTTAAGCCCTTATCTATTTACCTTGGTCTTGGATGTTCTTACGGACCACATTCAAGAGCCAGCATCGCGATGTATGCTTTTCGCAGATGATATAGTCCTAGTTCGAGAGTCGGGATAGGATATAAATGGGAGGCTGGAGACTTGGAGACAAGCTTTAGAAGCACATGGCTTCCATTTGAGTAGAGGCAAGACGAAGTATATGGAATGTAATGTAAGTTTAGCAAAAGGCGAAAAACCTCTAGCTTAGAGGTGAAAGCTGGAGATCACAACATTCCACAAGTCACACGGTTTAAATATCTTGGGTCTATTATACAAAATGACGGAAAAATTGAGGGAGATGTAAACCATCAGATTCAATCAGGGTGATCGAAATGGAGGAAGGCTTCGAGTTTTTTGTGTGATAGAAAGGTCCTCTCAAGCTAAAGGGAAAATTTTACCGTACAAACTATTAGATCGACGATGTTGTGTGGGACAGAGTGTTGGGCGGTAAAAAATCAACACGATAATAAAATCAATGTAGCAGATATGAGAATGTTGCATTGGATGAGTGGAAAACTAGACGGGATAGGATTAGGTTGCATTAGAGAGAGAGTTGGGGTAGCACCTATTGTAAAAAAGATGTTGAATCTCGACTTAGGTGGTTTGGGCATGTATGGAGGAGACCTGTAGATTCCTTAGTAAGGAGAGTAGACCCGATGGAGGGCAATCCAATCGCTAGAGGCAGAGGTAGGCCAAGAAAAACTATAGGAGAAACTATCAAGAAAGATTTAGCAGCCAATGATTTAACTATAAAATTCATGATAGAACATCATGGCGTTGTTTGATCCATGTAGCTGACCCTACCTAGTGGGATAAGGTTTGGTTGTTGTTGTTGTTGTCTGTACTGTTGACCACTGCTAAGGCTTACTTGCGAGCTCTCTACAAAGTCTGAAGGTAAGATTCTATCATAGTTTTGATATCCCTTTGTCTTAGAATTTAATCCGTGTGCCAACTCTGTGTCTGCGATTCATGTTGAATGAAGAGTATTCAGTGGCTGCATGTTTCTTTTATTTTTGGTGGTTTAGTGGCTGCATGTTCCTTCTTGCCAGTTAGTTGCCTTCTTGCGAGTTAGTTGGTTCGCGTAAAGCTCACTAGTTCTTCAAGTGGGTGGGGCTTTGAGGCTTTGTGGTCTATGGTTTACTTTTATCGGTTTAAACGGATATACATTACAAAGTTCCTTTTTTTGGTGATTATGATACAGGGATGTTTCTTGGATTTTTTGATATCTTTGTTTGTAATTACGTTAACAAATCTTTGGTTGCTTGGCTAAAATTAGCATTCTAGAGGCTTAAATAGGGACAATGTACTTGAGTACTGCTAGTATACACTTTTTTGGTTGATAAAAAAGAGAGTATTCATTGTGTTTAAAAAAATGATATGGTGATGATATATTTGTTTTTGGTGTCTTAACTATTAATAATGTTGAAAGTAGTTTAATAGTTCTTTAGTATTTTCAAATCCTTTCATGGTAAACATACTCTCTAGTCAAGAATGTTATTGTTTCTAGCTGTCTTTTTGCATCCATACTGTCAGGTTGTTTCTAGTTAGTTTCAAATCCTTTGAGGCTAAACATACTCGTATATTTCAGAATTTCTTTAGTGCTTACAGCTGTTAGTTTATGTAATATTGGCACTGCATACGAAATGTGAGACAATGCCTTGGAAACAAGCTAACGATATGTTGACGAAATGTGTTTCTTTGAATTTATTGGCACCGAATTGGAGTATTGTGTCTCTATAAACTGGTTTACAGGAATATTGACAAGGTAGTCGACCTGCTTAGAATACTTGTTATGATGATTCGGCTGATGAGGATGAGTTCGATCAGGGGGAGGAAGGCGATGCAGATGTAGAATCTGAAAGCGAGGTACGAATCTTGTTATATGATTTGTGTTCATGTATTTTAATAGTTACTAAGATTAATATGTTGTCTTCTTGAACAATGAAACAATTGAAGAATGATTCATGATGCCGAGAAGCTGCTATCCGAGTCTCTGAAGTTGACACAGGCAAACACAAGAAGGGGGCTGAATTGTGTTTGTTAATAATTTTCGAAAGCAACCTTTTTCAAAACAGTTTACTCAAACAAGGAATGAAAGGCAGAAGCACACACACAAAGAAAACCTTTTTAAAGACTTAACAAAATCAAGTTCAAAACCCCACAGTTAGTATAACCAAATAAAACTTAAGAGATAAGGGATAAGAATATTCATGCAAGTCGTTTTATCCTAGTTCACTCTCTTCCAACCAAGAGTTACGTCCAGTCCCTTCTACTTGAAGGTTTTTCTCTACTATTTTCCAAATAGATTACAACAAGTATTCAACACCTCTCCAGGCTACAAGTATTCCTTTCTTACCAAGCCTCTTCAGGATCTACCTCTAACAAAGAGATTTGGTTTCTTTTGATCTTCTAACTCACTATGTGTGAGGATATGAAAGTTTAAGATCAGTTGAATATTATAGCAATATTCAAGCTAAAGTATTACAGACTTTTGCCTTTTGAAAGAATAAAAGAATTGAGCCTGTAACAGATTTTCTTGCAAGAATTCTGTATGCGCAAAAGTTGTTTCTTCAAAAGACTAGGTCTTCTATTTATAGATACTTTGCTCTTCTCTTCAAATTCTTCAACGGTCCTTTTTGAATTTTCCCGTTTAGGGATAGAATCAAATGTGTAATATCTATTGTGACCCAGCTTGCTCGTGGCCATTGTACTATATGTCAACATTCTTGCACAAAACGGGCACACCTCTGAGCAAATGCAACTTGAAAAACTGTCTTGCCTTCCTTGTACAAATTCCAGCTATTCCAGCGTTAAAGGTGACAGGGTACAAGTCGTTTTGCATTGTACTATTTTGCTTTTGTAATTCCTCATTTGTACTATGTCTCTCTCAAAGAAACAAGGCAACAAAACCATTAAAACAAATATGAAGGACCAACATATACTTGAAATAAATATTAATAATTTGAAATAAAAACTTCTATGTGGTCAAGATAGTTATTCTGATTATAACAAGGATTCTCAGTGAAGAGGAGCTCGTCTACTTAATATAGTGCGTCTATACGCTCATAGCTAAAAATTCTTTTAGCTCGTCCAGTGACGTGGCAAATTATGCTCGTCTACTATCAAGTCTTTGGACTTACTATAAAACGGTGAGTAACTTAGATCTGTGTCTGCTGACGTGGCACACAAGCTCGTCTACTCTCATTAGATAAGAGCTCGTCTACTAGCACTGTTCTATATTCTGTCTATTTAAAAATATTCACATAATTAAATATACCATTTATTTCGAACAGCTCGTCTACCCGGTTGGACGCGGATAGAAACTTTTTAAGAGATTTCCTTAACTTATAAAATTTCGAATACCCTGTAAGACTAGATAAAACATGTTAGATCTTAACTAACACTTTGCCATACAAATTTAATCCTTTTTGTTAACATCAAAACTTAGAGATATTTAATCCAAAAATACTTTAGTTCCAACAATCTCCCTCTTTTTGATGATGACAAAAACTAATTAAATTTGAGTGTGCAAAGTCGAAGAGAGCTTACAAAGCTCCCCCTAAGACAAAGCATTCAAACTTAACAAGAATAGAATAAGGAATAAGATATGAACAGAGAAACAGATAAGCATATATCACATATTACTTATCATATCAGAAAAGCTACTTATCAGACAACAGATAGCATCAGAGCAATTAAATAAGACAAATAACACACATACATATGCAGACAAAAGAATATACTTCAAAAACTGACGTTCATATATATAAAATTTAATTCTTCTCTCCATTCTCTCCCTTTTTTGTCATCAGACAAAAAGGTAGGAAAGTGGATCATCATTGTTAGTAATAAAAAAAAACAAAAGAAAGGCCTAAGAGGATGGAGGAGGTGGAGGAGGTGGGTTTGGGTTGGGGTTTGGTGGAGGGGCAGGGACTTGTGTTGGCAGATTCTGGCTTTGTTGGAAGCTTAGCATTATACTCATCACCTGGTTCATCATGGCATTGGTGGGAGCCAGAGCTTCCTTCACTTGCTCTTTTACCTCAACTTCCACTCTCTCCTCTACAATTCTTCCAATGATTTCTTCAAAGTTTGGAGGCAGTGAGAGTGTTGGTCTTGAACTTTTTCAGCACTTTCCTGAGCATAAGCTTGACTGGGAAGAGTGTCAAGAGCTCTTGCAGTCTGAGGTTTCTCTGGATGAATTACAGTTATTGCCAATGGTTGAGATGATGACTTTCCAGAAGTGCTTGGTCTGGAATCAGATTCAGCAACTTCCTCATTAGCATTGACTGGTGCAGCAGAGTCAATCTTCATGCCAGAGTCTTCAACAATGATTTCTTCTTCAGTGTGCTCAGAAGGTGGAGGAGAGTCAGTGATTTGCAGAACAGGTGGGGGCAGCTCTTTAGCCCAGTGGACTTCTTCTTCTACATATATTGGACTAATAGTAGGAACACCTAAGATGTCCTTATAGATGAAGTGTCTGAAATTAGACAGTCCACATTTGCCTCTGACCTTAGGTATAAACCTTTTCTGCTCTGAAGATAAGCCAGATGTAGATGCTTCTGCTGTGCATTTCACAATATGTTTTCGCCAGATATCAACTGCCACATCTTCTCTAATGATATCAATCGGTTGTGCCATCCAGAAGTCTATGATGTTCTGATCTGTGTCCTTAACATCATCAGGCTTGATCATGCAGGACTCTGCGAAGGGCATTTTTCCAGTGAACCTTTCCTTCTTCTTGTCCTTGTCCTTGTTGAGATCTATCATGGTCAGTTTTGGACATATCATTCGAGGCTGGACTCCAATCTTGGTATCCTTCAAGGAATGTCTTAACCAAGTTATAGGTACAAAGTTGGCAGCCCTTACAACCCTGAAGAGTTCAAATTCTGACTTTAGCATGGCATACATAATATGGTCAATGATGTCAGATGCCTTGCCATATTCACTTGGATGGACGAAAGTCTTCCATTTTGTCTTGTTATCCATGATGATTGGAACATGTCTATAGGATCTAGACCTTTTGTGTATTACATCATGTAGGTCTTTCTTGGCAGGATCCTTAGACCAGTCAGTAATTATGTGCCTCTCTACACCATCAGTGAAGGGTTTGAATGGAGGGTATTTTACAAGGTTTGGATAGTTTTTTGTGGGTGGAAATTTGTTTTGTGGTAGGTGAGTGATTGGGGGTCCATGTCTGTTGAACATTTTGGATGGAGGAGGGCCTTTGGGAATGTCAGGGTAAGGTTTGCACCAAGGTTTTACAATTACTTCAGGTTCATAATCATATTGAGGCAAGGGGTACCAGGGTTTGTTTGAGACGGGTTCTGATTCATGAGTATGGTATAAAATCCTCCAGTCCCTCTTAACTTTGGCTAGTGATTCAGACATGCCATTATACAGTTCAGAAGGAGGAGTGTATGGAAATGGTATCCTTTTCATATTTGGGAATAGGGCACCAAGGATAATGCCATCATCTGGTTGGTTAAACCAGGGATCATCCTCAGAGATCAAAGGTGGGAATTTTGGTTGTTGTGGTGAGGCTGTTTGTGGTTGTTGTGGTGAGGCTATTTGTGGTGAGGGTGGTGAGGGAATATATACATCATCTGGTGCAGAGACTATGTCCATTCTATCCTCTAGACTAGAAACTAAGGCATCTACTACTAATTGAACAGGATCATTAGCAGGAAGAGTTACCTCAGTAGCCATGGCAGTCTTGGCTCTTCTTTGAGGTTGTTGTCTTCTAGTTGGAACAGCAGCACTGCCAGCCTTTTGGTTCTTCAGAATAGCACTGACAGGAACTCTGTCCTCATCATCATCCTCATTGTGAGATAGGATCAAATTTCTTGTCTTTTTCTGAGTTCTTGCAGGTTGAGGGACCTCTGCAGTGGGTTCCCTAATAACAATTCCAGCAGCAGGCTTCTTAGAGGTTTTTGACCTAACAGCCACAGTCTTCCTCTTGTAGGTTCTCTTCGTTCCTAGAACCTCAGCATTGTTTTGCTCAATTTGTTCCTCTTTAACCTTGAGCAATTCTTCTTGCTTGCCTAGGGCAACGGCAGTGTAAGTGCTCAGGTTCATATTGGCAATATTCATTTTACCAAAAACAGCAGTTGACATACTCCTCTCTAGCAAAATTCTTTCTTGTTCTTCAGTCGACTTAATAGAGATAAAATCATACAGCTTTCGAGACTTGAAGATTTTTGATAAAAGATGACAGTAAGGAATTCTAGAAATCTTCTTCCTTGTGACCACTGCATCTCTGAATCTTCCATAAAGAATTCTTGGAAGGTTGATTTTTGTTTCTGTAATAAGATGGCAGAGGCAAAACTTATGTAGGGCACACAAATTATCCTTTGACCCCACTTTATGAAGAACAACCTTGTTCAATATTTGATGAAGAATACGAACATCGCCTTCATTTCTACAGACTTCCATGAGTGATTTCTTACTGTGTCTTGTCTCATTAGCAAGGCGGCTATTACTTCGGAACCACCAAGATCCTTCTCCCAAGTTTCATAGATAACCTCTCCTTCTTGAGAGCAATTAATTGCATCATCAGCGATGGTCTTTTCAGAGACCACTATTCTTCTTCGGACTACAGTAGCAGAAATTTCAAAGACTGTCACCTGAGGGTTCCTCCAAAACACCCTAATCAGGTCTGGGTAAATAGAAACCCTTTCAACGAACATTCCGTCCCAACCAGCAGCAGTGACAAACTTGCTTACATCCAAGTTGTAATCTTTCAGAATCCCGAAGTCAAATGATGTTCAATGGCAAGTTTCAATTTTTCAACATTGAAAATCTTAGATGAGGAGGCCATGGTTGAAGAAAGAAGGTTAGGGTTTTGCGAGTTAAAAAATAGAGAATTGTAGTAAATTTGAAGACGAAGGATAACATAAAGTTTCCTCAGAGGGAAGGGTTTCGTTTTAAAGGTTTTGAATTTCAAAGCGGTTTCTCTTGGAAATAAAATAAAAAAGGTTTAAAAAGAAATACTGACTCAGCAAAGAGAATATAAAATAAATTTGTCTTAAGGCAAAATAAATGCAGTTAATAAAAAATGAGTGTGTAGACGGGTTCAAGTAACAAGCAAGCATGGACGCGACATGCAGTGGACGCGGCTCAAAAACAATGGACGCGATATGCAATGGACGCGCTTTAAAACCATGTAATAAACTTGTAAGGCATACATACATCAATAACAAAATTTCTCAAGTCTGAAAAACACAATTAATCCACACATAGCATGTTAAGATGTGTTCTAATAAAATTAAATCTGTCCTCAGCAAGAGGTTTAATGAAGATATCTGCCTATTGATGGTCAGTATCTACAAATTGAATATCAAAAACACTTTTTTGCACATAATCTCTTATAAAATGATGTTTGATCTCTATGTGCTTAGCTCTAGAATGCAGTATTGGATTATTAGATAGATTAATTGCAGCAGTATTATCACACATAAGTGGAATACTACTTACAAACACATTGTAGTCCTCCAATTGGTGTTTGATCCATAGAAGTTGTGAGCAGCAACTAGCAGCTGAAATATACTCAGCTTCAGCAGTTGATAATGCAATGGTACTTTGTCTTTTGCTTGACCATGAGACAAGATTAGCACCAATGAAGTGACATCCCCCACTGGTACTTTTTCTTTCAATTCTATCTCCAGCATTAGGGGTGTAACGGGTCGGTTTGGTTCGGAAAAATGTCCAAACCCGGTTTGGTTCGGTTTTCTGCATTTTTAGTACATAACCCGAACCAAACCGAACCGATGGAGTTCGGTTTGGTTCGGGTGATCGGTTTACCTGATTAAAATGCACCAAGAATTTTTTTTCTTCAGAAAATGCCCCAGAAAGTTACCAAAATACCAAATAGTCCACAAAACCATAGGAATTAGCAACAAATCAAGTACAAAATACAAAATAGTCCACAAATAAAGTCTATTACAATCCAAAATAGTCTAGAATTGGCAAAATAAATAGAAATAGACTACAAAATAAATCCATAATCCACAAAACAAGTCCACTGACCACAAATTAAGTCCATCCAAAATAGTCTAGAATTGGCAAAATACATAGAAATAGGTTAAGTTTAGGTCAGATTATAATTTTTTGGGGATTTTTTTTTTAATTATATACCATCGGGTCGGGTCATCGGGTCATTGGATTTGGAAGACAAAATCCAATACCCGAACCAATGATAATTGGTTCTCATTGGTTCGGTTCGGTTTTTTAACCAATCATGTTCGGTTTTTTATGGGTTGGTTCGGTTCGGTTTGGTCGGGTTGGCCCGGTCCACTTACACCCCTATCCAGCATAGTCAGCATCACAAAAGTCAACCAATCTGTAATCTTCATTTTTCTTAAAGCACAAACCCAGATTAGTAGTACCTTTCAAATATCTAAATATTCTTTTAACTGCTGATAAGTGAGATTCTCTAGGATCAGATTGAAATCGAGCACATAAACAAACACTGAACATAATATCAGGTCTGGACGCAGTAAGATATAGAAGAGATCCTATCATACCTCTATATACCTTTTGATCTACCTTTTTCTCTTTATCATTTTTGTTCAGTATGGACGTGGGGTGCATAGAGTATTCATTGGTATGCAATCATCCATCTTGAACTTCTTTAGGAGTTCCTTTGTATACTTGGTTTGATGGATGTACACCTCGTCCATAGTTTGTTTAACTTGAAGTCCAAGAAAGAACTTCAGTTCTCCCATCATGCTCATTTCAAATTCTTTCTGCATTAACTTTGAGAATTCTTTGCACAGAGATTCATTAGTAGCACCAAATATAATATCATCAACATAAATTTGTACTACTATGAAATTGGATTTAATTGACTTTCTAAACAAGGTGGTATCAACCTTTCCTCTATTAAAGCCATTTTCCATCAAAATTAACTTAGCCTATCATACCAAGCTTTGGGGCTTGTTTTAGGATGTATAAAGCTTTCTTAAGCTTATATACATGTTCATGTTGGGTTTCACTTTCAAAACCCGGAGGTTGCATTACATAAACTTCTTCATTGATAAAGTCATTAAGAAAAGCACTTTTTACATCCATTTGAAAAAGCATTATGTTGTGATGTGCAGCAAATGAAAGTAGAATCCTAATAGCTTCTAATCTAGCAACAGGTGCAAAGGTTTCAGTGTAATCTATACCTTCTTCTTGAGAATAACCTTGTGCAACTAATCTTGCTTTATTTCTGACAACCTTACCATTTTCATCAAGCTTGTTTCTGTAAACCCATTTTGTTCCTATAACAGATTTATATTTTGGCAGGGGTACCATAGTCCAGACATCACTTCTCTCAAACTGATTTAGTTCTTCTTGCATAGCTAGAATCCAGCCATTGTCCAGCAGAGCCTCATCTACTGTCTTTGGTTCCAACTCAGAGACTAGTGCAGTATCTTCCTGCTCTCTGAAAGTTAATCTGGTTCTTAGCTTATTATTGGGATTTCCAATGATTTGATCTGGTGGATGATAATTCTTGGAAATGCCAAGATCTCTGAACATTATCTTGTTGAGAGGTGGATGTTTTTGGTTGTTGAGAAGGGTTTTCAACTTGATCATTAGCTTTTTACCTCGGTTGTCTCTCCTGAGATGTTTAAATCAAGATCTGCAAAAGCTTCATCTATCTCTGATAATTTCTTATCAGGCTGCTTGTCATCAAACTTAACATGTATACATTCTTCTACTACCAAAGTTCTAGAATTATATACTCTAAAGCCTTTTGATGTTTCAGAAAATCCTAACAGAATTCCATTGTCTACTTTTGCATCAAACTTACCAAGTTGATCTTTAGTGTTAAGAATATAGCATTTACAACCGAAAGGATGAAAATATGAAATGTTGGGTTTTCGTCCCTTCCACAATTCATAAGGAGTCTTGTTCAAGATTGGTCTAATATATATTATGTTCTGAATGTAGCAGGCAGTATTAACAGCTTCAGCCCAGAAGTGTCTAGGGACAGAGTTGTCATTGAGCATAGGTCTAGCCATCTCTTGAATAGATCTGTTCTTTCTCTCTACCACACCATTTTGCTGTGGTGTTCTAGGTATTGAGTAACTGTGAAGAAAATCACTATCTTCACAGAACTTAAGAAATAGCTCATTTTCAAACTCTCCTTCATGGTCACTTCTGATTGAAGTGATACACATGCCTTTTTCATTCTATACACGTTTGCAGAATACAAAAAAGACCTTGAATGACTCATCCTTGTGAGCTAGGAACATAACTCATGTCCATCTTGTGTAGTCATCTACAATGACTAGACCATATTTCTTACCACTGATAGAAGCAGTCCTTGTTGGACCAAAAAGATCAAGGTGTAGCAGTTCTAATGGTCTCTTGGTACTTACAACATTCTTAGATTCAAAAGAACCTTTGACTTGTTTTTCCCTTTTGACATGCATCACAGAGAGCATCAGATTTGTACTAGGTTTGGTAACCCTCTCACGAGGTTATGCTTATTTAGCTTTGAGATTAATCTCAAGCTTGCATGACCTAGCTTTTTATGCCAAATCCATCGCTCATCTTCAATGGACACTAAACATGAGACACTTTGATTTGAGAAGTCCTCCAAGTCAATTTTATACAAATTGTTTTGCCTCTTAGCAGTGAATAAAATTGATCCATCATTTTTCTTGACATTACACATGTTCTTATTAAAAGAGACATCATATCCACTATCACATAATTGACTTATGCTCAGCAGATTTTGTTTTAAACCATTCACTAAAAGAACATTATCAATGGAGGGAAAATGATGTTTACCAATTTTACCTATACCAGTGATCTTTTCTTTCTGGTTTCCTCCAAATGTCACCCAACCACCATCTTTATGTCTTAGGTCTTGGAACATATACTTTTCTCCCGTCATGTGACGTGAGCACCCACTGTCCAAGTACCAGGATGTTTGTTTCTTTCCTGTTGTTAAGCAAATCTGCAACGGGTATCATCTTGTCCTTAGGTACCCAAAATGACTTGGGTTCTTTCTTGTTAGTTTTCATTGGACGCAAATGTTTAGTATGCCTATTATGTATGCATCTATATGTAGTATGCCCACTTTTTCCACATACTTTGCAAAAGGTGTTGGACGAGCCTGACTTGGCTTTAGCATACTTAGCTGGAGCTTTTGAAGCTCTTTGCTGTGTAAGTGGTTTTGACTTATTGTGAGATGCCTCATGCTTCTCATTGTCATAACCAAGGCTAGATTTATCATATGGTGACCTAGAGTACCTTAGAATAAGACTTAGCTTACTCGAGCCACCTACAAATTTTGACAGAGTGTCTGTCAAATATGTTACATCTTGTTTTAGTTTTGCAACTTCACAAGAATTATCAGGCTCACATTCAAGTTTGTCAGTCAGACTGACATTCTCTGATCTTAGCTTATCATTCTCTTGAGCTAAACTTTGTTTTTCAATGTAGACTCTATCATACTCTTTTGTTATTTTTGCAAACTTCTTTTTAAGACTTTTGTATTCATGTGACAGTATGGATGAGTCATGCAGTAATTCATCAAAGGCATTTTTGAAAGTGGACGGGTCAGAATCCATTACCTCATCATCATCAGTGTATTCATTCTCTGATGATGTGTCAGCCATGAGGCAGATGTTTGCCTCTTCCTCAGCTTCATCTTCCTCATCAGATGAAGATAGGTCCAAGTCCTTCCATGTTGCCAATTAAGCCCTTCTTTTTCTTGAAGAACTTCTTTTTATCTTTTAAATCAGGGCAGTCAGCTTTGAAATGGTCTGGCTTCTTGCATTCAAAGCACATGGGTGGACCTTTTTCTTTAGAGTCTGATTTCTCCTTAGAAAACTTCTTGTTGAACTGCTTTCTTTTGAAGTTACCTTTCTTTCTCCACATGTGTTGTATTTCTCTGGAGATGAAAGATAATTCATCTTCATCTGATCCTTCATCACTGTCTGAAGGTTTAGCATCATCTGAAGACTCAGCAGCTTTAAGGACTTTTGAAGAGCTGGCTTTCTTTGCCTTTAAGGCAATAGACTTTCCTTTTCTGGAATTGTCTTCTTCATTCAGTCCAAGCTCATGAACCTTTAATGACCCGAGAAGCTCTTCCAGAGAAAGAGTATTAAGATTCTTAGCTTCTTGAATGGCAATAACCTTTGGTCTCCATTGCTTGGAGAGACTTCTCAAAATTTTTCTGATATGATCTCTATTCTCATAAATTTTTCCAAGAGATCTAAGACTGTTGGTTATTGTTTGAAATCTTCCAAACATCTGATCTATAGTCTCATGATCTACAGCTGTGAACTTTGTCATGTTCTGATCTGGTGATGGCACACATCAAGTAATGTTTGGCTTTAAGATTAAGTTGATGTTTAGCCTTTTGATCTGCAAACCAATCTGCTCTAGCCATGGCTGCTCCATTTTCACCTCTTGGCTCAGTATAGCCATTCTCAATTAGTTCTTAGATGTCTAAGTTTTGTGCATCCAAGAAAGCCATCATCCGCTTCTTCCAGTAATCATAGTCAGTTTCATCAAAGAGTGGAGGTCTATTGATAGCTTGTCCTTCTGTATCCACGGTTGTTGGATTGTACTTCCTCAGCACTTGTTAGATGCTCAACCCTTTCGAGGCTGAGCTCTGATACCAACTGAAGTTGACACAGGCAAACACAAGAAGGGGGGTTGAATTATGTTTGTTAATAATTTTCGAAACCAACATTTTTCAAAACAGTTTCCTCAAACAAGGAATGAAAGGCAGAAGCACACACACAAAGAAAACCTTTTTAAAGACTTAACAAAATCAAGTTCAAATCCCCACAGTTAGTATAACCAAATAAAACTAAAGAGATAAGGGATAAGAAGATTCACGCAAGTCATTTTATCCTGGTTCACTCTCTTCCAACCAAGAGCTACGTCCAGTCCCTTCTACTTGAAGGTTTTTCTCCACTATTTTCCAAATAGATTACAACAAGTATTCAACACCTTTCCAGGCTACAAGTATTCCTTTCTTACCAAGCCTCTTCAGGCTCTACCTCTAACAAAGAGATTTGGTTTGTTTTGATCTTCTAACTCACTATGTGTGAGGATATGAAAGTTTAAGACCAGTTGAATATTATAGCAATATTCAAGCTAAGGTATTACAGACTTTTGCCTTTGAAAGAATAAAAGAATTGAGCTTATAAGAGATTTTCTTGCAAGAATTCTGTATGCGCAAAAGTTATTTCTTCAAAAGACTAGGTCTTCTATTTATAGAGACTTTGCTATTCTCTTCAAATTCTTCAACAGTCCTTTTTAAATTTTCTCGTTTAGGGATAGAATCAAATGTGTAATATCCATTGTGACTCAGCTTGCTCGTGGTCATGGTACTATATGTCAACATTCTTGCACAAAACAGGCACACCTCTGAGTAAATGCAACTTGAAAAACTGTCTTGCCTTCCTTGTACAAATTCCAGCTATTCCAACGTTAAAGGTGACAAGGTACAAGTCGTTTTGCATTGTACTATTTTGCTTTTGCAATTCCTCATTTGTACTATGTCTCTCTCAAAGAAACAAGGCAACAAAACCGTTAAAACAAATATGAAGGACCAACATATACTTGAAATAAATATTAATCATTTGAAATAAAAACTTCTATGTGGTCGAGATAGTTATTCTGATTATAACAAGGATTCTCAGTGAAGAGGAGCTCGTCTACTTAATATAGTGCGTCTATACGCTCACAGCTAAAAATTCTTTCAGCTCGTCCAGTGATGTGGCAAATTATGCTCGTCTACTATCAAGTCTTTGGACTTACTATAAAACGGTGAGTAACTTAGATCTGCGTCTGCTGACATGGCACACAAGCTCGTCTACTCTCATTAGATAAGAGCTCGTCTACTAGCACTGTTCTATATTCCGTCTATTTAAAAATATTCACATAATTAAATATACCATTTATTTTGAACAGCTCGTTTACCCGGTTGGACGTGAATAGAAACTCTTTAGAGATTTCCTTAACTTATAAAATTTCGAATACCCTGTAAGACTAGATAAAACATGTTAGATCTTAACTAACACTTTGCCATACAAATTTAATCCTTTTTGTTAACATCAAAACCTAGAGATTATTTAATCCAAAAATACTTTGGTTCCAACAGTCTCTGGTGTCATTCCATATTTACTGTGGTTTCTTGATTTTAGTAGTTTCAAAAAGTGTTTTACAAACTTTTGGTTTCTAATTGTTTAAGTTTGTATCTACCTATGATTGTGATTTGTAGTAGATATGCATTATGTACTTGTTCCTACCATTCGATATCTTAGACATGTAACGTTGTAGTACTAGGGTGTTTTACTGTTTGTGTGAGAAAACTGTGTTGATACCCTCTAATGAATGTGTGTTTATTGATTAGTGTTCTTTGTTGTGGTAATTTGGTAATAGCTGTGATGATACTCAATTTTGGTAATTCATATTGCCTTGGCTGTCATTGTTGTATTTTCTGTGGTTGTGTCAGGATGTAAAATCAGTTTGACTGTCCATTATGAATACTTTGGTAGTACCTTTGTATCGCGAGCACATAAACGCACTAGTTATGGTATCCTTTTGGCTACAATTATCTAGTGAGTTTGAGTGAAACAATTATAAGCTTTGGAGTGGGTGCGCTTGAGAGAAACATTGCAGAGGGTGCTGTCTTGGTGAGGGAGTGAATCTTCATGAGACATACAGTGGTAAGATTTGAGCAACGAAGAGGCATGGTTTTATTTCTTAGCTTCTCCTTAATTGGAAGTATTTTCTCAAATAGTCCTCAGACTAATTTGTTGTTTTCTAGAATATATCTTCTTGTTTTCCTTGCCAAATTGCTCGAGCTGGCTTAGAGTGCAAGAATCTCCTTTTGCGAGCCGAGTAGGGTGTGAAAGTGAGAAACCTTTGTGAGGGCTTTTGGGGAGAGAAACACATGTAAGTTTTTGTCTCTTTGTGAGGAAATATTATGAGGTTTTTTCTGAGTGATAGTTACAATCTAAGTGTGGTATGTTCTTTTTTTTCCTTTTTCCACATCCTCTCTATGATCTATCTTCTCTTGATTCTGGTGTTGGCTTATATTCTGATATATTATAGGGGTCGGGGTTACTTTTGAAGTGTGCTTATATCCTTTTTGTCTAGCAAAGATTCTACTAAGCAGAATTATGATCAAACAAGGTAGCTATAAACTTCTGTTAGAGTGGCTAATCAGTCCACGTGATAAAGTTACTTCCTACAACCTGAATGTTTTGGTTAGAAATTTGGCTGTTGGAACTAAAGAAATTATAAGAAGTAGGCATTTTTTTTGCCTCTCATGTTGCTGGTCGTGGTTACCTGAAAGTACGCCTTGGCTGTTATTATCAATGTCTTTGACCTGCTGAATGAACTCTCTGCTTAAGCTGCTCATGATATCAGGAGTTTTGATGATCTTTGTCTTTAATGTGGCTATTAAGTACTTGTTGTGATTGTTGACTTTGATGTTTGGCTTTTGGAATTGCTGAAAATTAATACCCATATACTTTTCGAGCTTCTAAAGTTGCTAGACTTGGTTAGCTTTTATAGTCTCTTGCAGTACTATTTGTCTTCACACTATTATGTGGCCTAGGAATGGTTTTTGGTCTTCCATTGGCTACCTGTGTTCCAAATGAACGTCTACATTTTGCAGCTGGATTTTCTAGTTCAATTGAGCTTTTTCTTTATTAAAACTTTTCAGTAAAGGAAACATTATAATATTTTCAAATATCATCTTTGATGGCAGAACTTATCCCATAAATAGTTCAATTTTTTTCCTACATTATCTTGTTTGTCTAGGTTATTGAAGAGTTTAAGATTAGCCTATAGTGAATAAAATGAACATTTTTCTTTTGTTTTGTTGCTGGCCCCAATTCTTGGAAACTATCCCTCTTCCAAATGTAAGAATAAGCATATAATTTACCTTTTTCCAATAGCTAAGGCACATGTTGGGTTGAAAGTGCATCATACTTATGCCATTACTGTAATATTTGGAAAGCGTGCATAATTTCCTTCTAGCCTGCTATGATGCATATTAGTTTTTTTATGACTTAAAATATATTCAAAGCATGTTTGGGAACACAATTTCAGCTTTTTTTTTTTCATATTTTCAGCTGTTTTGCAAACAATCTATCATGTTTGGTAATCAGATTGTTTTTATAAAATAGCTTTTTCTTTGAGAAAAAAGCTGTTTTGGCATATTTTCATCCATCTCATTTGGAGGACTGTATGATTATTTCACTCCAGATTATTCACATGTTTTGACATAAACACCCCTTGTCAATTCTCATTCCACGCATAAAGTCCCGCCACCCCACTGTTCCAATAATTGGCCATTTTACGACTAAAAAAATGAGTACCCATTTTAGAAAATGTTTCATGGTCAAATAGGAGTGGTTATTCACCGTTCTAATAATTATGTATATTTATTAATATAAAAAGTTTACAATTTTTATGCAATTTTTTATAATAAAAAAATAATTGATGATTAACATGAAAAAATTACATATATAAAATGTTAAAAGAATATCAAATAAATAATTACACACCCTTTTTCGTAATTTACTACACAAAAATGATTTTTCTAGCACCACCCAAACGAAATAGATTATCTTAAAATCGCTTTTCAGCAAAAAGACTCAAACCAAAATAGATTCTGATTATAATCGATTATCACAATAATCGATTATTCAAAAATCGTTTATCAGCATAATCTTTTTTTTTCCAGCTTTCATAAACACACTCTCAGTGTAGAATTACAATGTCAGCTCAATTTTAACTATTAAGAACAATCTAATTAAATTGATGCATCTCTACCAGGGTTTGATGTTGGGGAAATTTTAGTAGATGTTGCAGATTTATTGGAGGGTTTAGACGCTTCTACGGCACATGTTGCATTAATGCTTGGATAGTGAATCTGTATTGGAGACATACCCTGACATTGGCCACGCCACATTTAGTACCACTAGGCACATTGCCTTTCAGTAAGTCTTTAACCTCATAACTATTATTCTTTGTATTATTAAAAATAAAAACTTCTCAAATATATCGTGACCTATATATAAACCTAACGTTAATTAAAACAATATTGTTATATAGTATTGTTTTGTCGGCCAGCAGTTGTTACATTTAAAAAAAAAAAAGAATTTAGAGATGCATTTGAGGGATAGAAAAAGTAGCAGATATTTGCGGGAAGGTTTAGCGCTCCTGTCATTCGCTCAGAATGGTTGCGAGCCATAGCAATTACATTGTGGTATATGATAGAAATCATGGACATAAAACTAATGAGTAATACAAGAAAGCTTTGACAACATATTTTGTAAGTTCCACATGATTCACAAAAATGTATTAGTAAACTATGATTACTAATGCATCAACGGTTGTCTTAAAAAATAGGCCAACTAGTGGCCACTGCTGCAAGAAATGTCCAATCTGAATTGACATCTGAAAAATCAAATAGCATACAAAAATAAGTCACTAACACGTATCATGTATAAAACCAAAGTGCATTGAGACAACCCGATGTCCCATTAAAAAAAAACCTAAATAACTAAAACTTAGTCGTGATATTAACGTTAAGCGTATATACAGAAACGACGAATAAATAAAAACCTAAAAACATACATGACAGCAACATAAACATCACAACACACATCCATCTATATAATACATCACATCAGCATGTTGTACTGTAAAACTATAGAGGGTGCCCCATCAGTAGGGCCCCATATAGATACATACCGACATAAAGAGAAAATACAGCAAAAGATCATAGTAGGATAACCTTTCCATTACTCCACACCCCAGCCCCTCTCAAAATACATCAAAAATGGGCTCACATACACACCATCTATATACATACAGAGCACGCACTGGCCAATCCTACTGTGGACGGCTAGAACTATCCTGACTCTATCCCCTGGCTTCTTGGTGTCTCATGTGTGGTCGAGTAGGTCCTGAAGCAGCTCCTCTGCTACTGCTAGAAGTACTCCCTCGAGGATGATGCTGGAATCGTCGTCAATAAAGAGCACTATGACGTGAATGGTCCTGTTGTATCTCTGGAACTGGAGCTATGTCAGGAACAACCTGGTCTGAGCCCTGTGGTGCTGCCCAAGGGTACATCGGTGGCATCGGCAGTAAAGGCGGCATCGGTGGTACTGGTGCTGGAAAGCCAATGAGAAATGGAAAGGATTGGCCGAGACGGAACGTCCCGATGAATCTAAAGTGTGGTTCACCTCCCATCTGAGCGTAAACAGAAACTGGACCCGTATATACAACAAAACGGGTAACTGGGTCCACAAGCCACCCGTTATCATCCAAGAACTCAAACTCGAGTGTTCCCATCAGTGGGAACTCCGCAGGATGGGTCATCCAAGGATGATCCAAGTGTGGCATCCTGCTGCTCTAAGTCTGCTTCGCGATAATAAGTAAAACAAACACAGAGAAAAGTAGGGAGATAAGAAACGTGGAATCATCAAAAACGAAAAAGGATGCATAACATAAATACAATAATAGCACACAGACATGCATCACACAGTTAACACATATAAGTAACAACCATCCTCGAATTGTATTATCATCCCTACCAGTCGCGCTCATGCAACTGATCCTATATGCTGACGTGTCAACCACAATCCTGTCACACATCCCTCGTCTGATCTGGGATAATAGTCAGTCGTCCAAGTGGCTCATTCCCAAACGTCGGTGCATACCCCCATTACCGGTAGGGCGCTCATGCAAAACAATGAAACTATAGCTGCACAATATAAATACGGTAAGGCTCGGCAAGGACTACGAGAATGTCACGGTAGTCTTCCTTGAACCTCATCTTTCGCAGGGCACTCACTCGTGACTCCGATATCTGTGATCGGATACTCTGACCTCGTGTGTTCCACCGACATGGCTGTGATCAACACAATGCATCTATATGAGTCTCGCCTACTCGTATCGGGTCATAACCTAGTGCCTCAACCTTCCATCCACATCTCATACAATATCTCGAGTCACATTACATCATCAATCTCATCATAAATACAATATTAATTATTTAATTAGGTTAGGCACAACTAAGTCATACGTCATATGCTCCCCAACATGCATCACTCCAAAATATCATATATCAATGCCTAGGAACCAACTAAGCACATTATAGAAATGCATATTATCACACTAAGCATATTAATATTAATAAAATAATAATAAAATATTTAAATAAATATAATTAATCAAATATAGCATATTAATCCAAAACAGCACATAATAAGCAACTTAATAGGTAAAAATTATGCAACCTCGAACATCACAAATTTAACCTAACGGCGATAAACCCACAATCTCCATATCATCATTGGTACCACTAAGTAGTCGCCAATGTGATATTGATATTGTCAATTGTTCAACCACTAGTAGGGTTTAGGTCGCCCTACGCCACGATTGTAAAATATGCTACTTAACCATTTCTGACGATAGATGGCTTCTTTCTCCCACCTGAAGTGTCTTAAGCTATCTCTGAAGCAACGAAACGAACACTCCCCTATCCTCTAGCTTGCTGCCACCTCTAGTTCTCCACCCTCCGGAGTTCTAAAAGTTCACCCGACTACATCATTGTGAAGCATACGTTACAGGGAACCCTAATATGAAGAAGGAATTGGAAACCGGTAAATGAATAGAAGGATAACCTCAATACCGTTGCCGATGGCATTTCGGCATAAAAAGAACATAGATTTACCTAGCCTAGATGAGAAACGAAAGCTAGGGTTAAGAAGACGTCGATGCCATGATCACGATGGTGTAGTCGATTTCTCGATGGGACGAACGGATTACTCGAATCTCTCTCTCACTCTCGGTCTGCCCCTCATCTTCTCTGTTCTCTCTTTCTGTCTGTAAGTTTTAGTTATGGGGTAACTTAAGTTACCTCTTACGTATTTATTTATTTTACAAGTTTTAGGTCCCACGCTCAAGCATGAGAAGCCCCACGCTCAAGCGTGGTGGCGCTCGAGCGCCAATGGTTTTGCACTCAAGCGTGGGGATGACTTCCTGGGCGCTCAAGTGTGGCCCCATGCACTTGAGCGTGCCGGGTTATATAGAAAACCCTATTTTTGTATTCTGACCCGATTTGAAGCTGATTGTTCTCGTATGTTCCATGCAAGGTTCCCAATGCCTAAACATGCATATTTGACATATAATCAAGCTCTTAAACATAGTTATTAATGTATAAACAAAGTCTTAAAAATGCGGATGTTACATGCATGGTGACGCAGTGATAGCATTGCATGTGTGAATGTTATTTGATCCACACAAAAATTAATCTTTGCACTTATGTACCTTTTCAGAAAATGTTGATATTCTAGTAATCGGCTAACATGCCAAAGGAGTGCTATAACTCCTTATCAGGTTGCTTGCCATAGCCTTGACCTGAGTGTGAACAAACTTGCAATCCGCAAGTACCAGATTGATGACTTTTGTTCTCATCCTCACAGCCAGCTCATTAATCCGTTCAACATAATTAGTCAATAATTATCTACCTTTTTGTTGGTCCAAACCAACAGCTTTTAATGATAAGCTATTACATTTCTAGGTACTAAGATACCTTTCCCAGAACATCTGGTTGGGATCAATCCTCCATATCCAACCAATCCAACACTAATATTGAGGAGTCAAAGCTACATAAAACAAATAATGCATAGATAAACTTCCGGTACCATGTATCGTAAATCATATAAACAATATATGGCAGTTAAAAGTTCCTGTTTAACCTATCGCCGTAGTTTGGCACGCCACTAGCACTTTGAAGTGGCCATTTTGAAATATCAGGCCAATCACCACTCCACTCATTGCCTGTTTCAATCTCAAGCATTATGTTGTTCGGAAATTGTTGATGTAAACAATGGACAGTATTTAGAACAACCTAGAAGACAAATGTGCTAGGAAGCAATTACAAGCACGTTTGTAAAAATCTTAGAGAGCTCAACCTAGGGTCCATTTCACTAGGCCTAGAGTAAGAATCAAACCAAAAGATAGATTTGTCCATGAACGACACGACCATCAAGTAGCAATGGTTCTTGTCACACATGGGCACATAAATCTGCACAAATATATTCAAAAACCAGTAATATGATACACATTTCATGAAAAAATTAAATGAACAAGATGTAACCCATCATGTATTAATTTGATGATGTTTGTCATACATATTGGAGGTCACGAGAATGAGGCATCCAAGGATCCTTGTATTTCGTAACACCTTCTTGAACATCCATACCAACCAAGACCTCCTCCTAAATAGTAGTAAAAAAGTTCATGTGGCAATTCGTTAAAACACGACACAAATAATCTGGTATGCAAATAATCTATGCAATCTGTCATTAAATATATGGCCACTAACGGAGAAAGATGGCGGCAGTGCCCATGTCTTGCATCTTTATTATATTGCGACATTGTTATCTTCATAGCGATGAGTCTGATAACCTAAGATGTGTTTAGCATACAAATGGTGATTACTCTATTAATAGTTAATTGAAAACATAAAGATGGGATACAATTTTAAATGTAATACATACATTCCAGGTGACGGGTCTCCCAGGACAAAAGATGTTGAAATCCTTTCTCATAAGCTCGACGTCTCTACACTTGAAAAATATCTCACTTTTTGAAGCACCTATTGGTTATTTAAATTTTGACAAATTAAGAAGACAATTTAAAAAAAATATATGGAATGCTACCTCTCATTCAGATTTTTCCTAAAGATATACAGAGCAACCTCATGTTCATGTGTCTTTAGCCTCAAGTCACTTGTTAGTTTGAATTTTGTTCTATAGTTCTGAGAAAAAACCACATTACTGGATTAATATTAAGGCTTATTCTGCCACAAACTTAAGCGTTATTTCGACCATCGAATAATTAGAAAGGATCATGCCTTGGGGATGATATTCTTTTGGCCAGAATATGGAGTCAGATGCTGCAAGGCCTGACTAGTTGGAAATGTGGCAGTGGGTGGTTCAACAGATTGAGTATGTGGGGTGTTACATGGCTGGCCTACCTTACTGTCGGTTCCCTTTTTAAGTCCATTTGTTTTGCTCCCTATTTTTGTATTTGATTTGGGGGTTCGAAATAGTGACTTCATACTTGGGGGTGGATCCCTCAACACATGACTAAGCCCATCCTTCAAGAAGGTCAACAAGAATAACAATGACATAAAACTATGAGTTAATAAGGGTATGCAGATGACCAAAGCAAGTAAACTTAGTGATATTGATAAGTTAGCATGTACATGTTGGCATACTTTACCTTGCGTGTCGGGAATGGTTTTAAATGTAAGCAAGCATATGTTCATCTTATAAATATAAGAAGAACCTAGCATATATGCATAGTCTGCATATTATACTTTGCTTTCATGTGTTAATTTTGTTTGCCTTTGTTAAGTAAGCATGTTCATTTACAATCCAAATGACGTTGAAAAACACTTCATTATATTAAAAGTTGAAACCACTTAATTATAATACAAAGCATATTCATTCACCTGAAGGTTGAAACCTGAAACACATAATATGAATAAAGAGCATGCTAGACAGCCTCTACAATGTAGATAGACTATTCGAATATCATTCTGACTATGGTCATTTATTTGTAGTGAATAACCCTCATGGTTTAGCAAATGTGGTAGCTTAATAGCTGCACAAAATTTCGGAATTGCTTAATGCTTAAGCAAGGAGACTCATCATATTACTCAACAATACATTGTGTCAGTATCTCAGATTCTTAATTTTTCTGCTGAAAAAGGCTCGAACTTATTGCTTAATAATGTGATAGTAGATTGAGTTTGAGTTTAATTAAATGATGAATATCTAATTTATGTGTGTCTGTGTAACACCAAGTGTACAACATATTTGAAACACTAATATTCAGTTCATGTTACAAATATAGTTACCAGAGCATCATTAATTAGTGGAAAATTTATAAGAGTTTACTCTATTATTTTGTGGTCATACCTTTGTATCATTCCTACACCCGAAAGATGGTTTTCTTCGTTTGTAATCACTTGTATTTAATCCAGTTGTCAGGTTGGGAATATATGGTGTTGTGAACCCCTGAGTACTCCCAGCATTCACTGTTTCATCCATTGGGGCCTTCCCTTTTGCCTTTTGTGTATGTGTCTCATTCAAAATTTCCACTGAGTTAGAACTCATAGAGTCAACCACATGGGTTCTCATTGAAGGGGCCTCTTTGTTCACTTGTTCTTGTCTTAGGTTCTGATAAAGGGAACATTTATTGTCCATATACTTCTCCCTCATGAAGTCCACAATTGACCTTATGTGCTGACAACATGTTTCTAGCTCCAATATTTTTAATTCCAACCTCTGCAAAATAAAAAAAAACTAGTAAAACTAGTAACGACATTTCACCTCATTATTAAATGCTATAACACAATCATCATCATGAGTAAATAGCCTAACAATACCAATTGAGTTTCCATCAATGTCTATAATGCAACTTCAACCAAAAAAAGGTTTTGGTTCCAGGATAACAAAAAAAAAGGTGATGTAGCTTTTGGGTTGAAAGCTCAAATCTTATCATAAATGTACATTTTCGAAAAGGTCATCGTATCAAATACTCACTGTGGCTTGGAGTTGCTTACAGAATCCTCCTTCTCCTCTATCATGTTTTTCTTTTGATCCATTGCAGTGGGAGAAGTTAGTTTGCTGTGTGATATGAATAACCATGTATTATATAGCTTCTATGTAACCATTTTATCAAAAAGTCTTTGCTTAGTGTTTCAATATGTTTATTCAAATATTCGAATTGTAGTTCATTTTTGCCGATTGACCAGTGCTTACTACATATGCTTTACATGTAAAAAGACATCTACCATCTAAATTTAGCTAACAATAAATGTTCTGTGTTTTTGTGTGCGGATGATAAGATTTAACACTTTGGAGGTCAGGAGCACAATGTTCTGTAATTTAACCCTTTGTTATGTAACACGGAGCACAATGGGAATAAGATCATTTAAAGCTTGTACGAAAAAGGTAAATGTCTTTAGGTCCTCAGCCTGAATAACATCATTTGTACAAATACAGAGACATATAGAAAAGGGCAAATGCCTTTCGGTCCATATAAAAAAGGCAAATGTCTATCGATCCATATAGAAAAAGATCATTTGTAAAGATACACAGGTTTTATGCAAATATTAAATAAGTGTATCCACCTGTTTCATTTAAATATATAACAAGTGTAAGTTTTTAGTTTCAAGAGGACTTCTAGTATTAAAAGGGACACACATTAATATATTTAAATATTAGATATTAGACAACGTATCTTAGGCTTGAATAAAGGTAATTTCTAAAAGTTAATTGCCGCACAATGTGGGATTATTAATTTTTGAATATTCAATATAAAACTTTAAATTAAGGGGCTTCACTCAAACACCTATCTTTTAACGATTTCATATCCACTCAATTTTATTTTATAATATTTTACTAAGTACTTTCATGTTATAAAAACTTGTGTTAGTAAGTTTAAAAATATGGTACATTTAACATATGAATTTATTGCTATCCATCCCCTAAATTTTATTTTTTATTTTTTTTAGTCTCTATACTTACGAAAAAAAAATAGATTGAAATTGTGATTTAAATACTATGGTAAAGCAACAAAAAGGTGCAGCATAAAATTCTAAATTAATAGTAAAATGCTAGTAGTTTAGCGAATAGTATTAACTAGGGAACAACAAGAAATGTGCGCAAATTTCTCTCTTTTTTCCTTCGACCAAATCATGACACCCAAGCCACTTTTCCGAACACATGGCAAGTAAGCACTAATGAAAAAGTCCAGGAAACAACAATCAACCCTAAACCCACTGTTCACTTTCCCCTTCGTTACTTTCTTCAAGACAATTGTTAGTGTTCAATTTAATAGTTGTGTTATTTATATTATTATTATTTTTTTGAGTTTTTCAAAAATTTTAAATTTTTATTTTTTCCTTAATTATAAGTGAGACAACCAGGTTTTTTTTGGTAACATTATAGTCGAAAATTAATTCTTTTTAAAATGTGGAGATTATCAAAATAAATTAATCAATTTTATCTGTTTCAACAAAATCTTTTTTTTTTTTTTTGTAAGCATCTTATATATATATACAGCAAGATAATCATTTACCAACTATGTTGAGTCTGGTTAATTGAATTTAATTTTTATTAATGATATTTTTATTAATGATACTTTGTTAATAAGTTACTTATAAGTTAGTTTTCTTCGAGACCTATTTCATATTTTAATTTTAGAAAAGAGATAACCAGGTTAATATTATTGTAGTAAACAAAAATATTTACTATTATAATAGTTTTTAACTTAATTAATATTATTACAATCCATGCAAAAAAAAGAATTAAAATTATTACAATCCATGGACAAAAATGAATAATTATTATTGAAATTCAATTTTTTAGTAACTAAGATTATCAATTTGTATTTAAAAAAAAAATTAATAGCAATATACTTTATTTTTAAATGTAATAAATTTATTCAATCTTATCTTAATTATGGATATCATGATAAGATGAACTTGAAATGGAACACTTTAGTTGGACCTTAAACTGAATCACTTTGTTGAATAACAAATTAGGCCACTACCCATATCAATATAAATCAGTCAATTTGATCTTATTCCAATTGGGCCACCAGACCACCATAGGACTTCTTATTTTTTTTAAAGTTTATTAAAAGCATTTGGTTTTCCTGCCTCCTTAATTGCTATTTCCACCTCCTCTTCCCCAATTTTTTTTAATTTTGTCCACCAGAATTCCCCTTCCACCCCACCCCACCCGTCCCTCACTTTCTTTTTCAAATTCTTATTTTTATTCTCCCACCTCCCACTACACTCCACCCCAAACTATAGGCCATCCAATTGTCAAATGCGGGAACGTGACTCCGTGTTACTACAACTTCCACACTTCACCAAAGAATTTGGCAAAGAAATGTCAGGACAACCCAGGGAAGAGTATATTAAACTATGTACTGAAATAAAATTGGAGGATGATGAAAGGCATGAAATATAGAGCAGGCCAGTTTCACAATTGTTGGATATTGCCGAATTTTGAAACTGTTTCCTTAATATTGTTTTGTCATATGAGGTGTTGGAAAGTGACGATGTTCGGGCTGTGGATGATATCACAGTACAAGACACGCTTGAGCGGGATCTCGAGGGGAAGATAGAATAAGGACCTGTTGATGCTCCCAGGTATCCAAAAGCCAAGGAGGAAGGATGGTAGCTAGTTGTTTGGTTAACAAAAAAAATAGAATAAAATTGGGAGATGGGAGGTGGGAGTAACATTTAAGGAGGTGGGAAAAGCAAATGCCTTTATTATATCAGACTTAAGTAGGACTTCTTTTTTGAAGTTCCAGTTTTTTCCTATGGGCTTTCTTATCCTTTTCTTTCATTTGTTGTACCAAAAAATTTGGCCCACTAAATGTAACGAAAAACAAACCAGTTCACGAAACCTACCCATATGCAATGACCCAACTCATACCCGAAGTTAGTTACTCCAAAGAAGAAACCCTATCTTTGTTCATCGGGTAAGGAGGCCGCCACTCACCACTGTCATTATTAACGATGCCACCGTATACCACCATTAACAAGAGATCTCCATCTGCATCACCAACAACAACAACATCAGTTCCACGCTTTGGAGCAAAGCATAGAAGACTCTCAAAGAGTAAGCAACGGTGGCTTAAACCTCACACACAAAAGGGAGCGCAAAGACAACAACAACAACAACAATAGTAGTAGTGAAGGGAAAGAAGTGGGTGGTGAAACTGAGATGACAAGATTCTAGTTGCACCTCATCATCTCTGGTTTCATTGTTTTGACGATGAAGTAATGGGTTCTGCGGGAGAGATTTGTTTCATTGTTCTGTTGATGAAGTAATCGGTTCTGAGGGGAGGATGGGGGGAAATGAAATCGTTATAAAAAAAATTGCACCAATTCGTAGAAAAAAACAATTTTGGCAGACTGATCATTTTTTTAATCACAAAAAATAATAATTTAATATTTAATATAGGTGAAACTTGCAAATACAAAGAATACAACTACTATACTACAATATATTGTATTTATCAAGTTTGACTACACTACAAATACAATGTCATACTTTGAAATTTTAACCAACCCATGAGGCAAATTGATTGGCCCAAAATTTGCCACATGAGTGGTGCACCACTGCACCACTTTGGCGAGTGGTGCACCTTAGCCGAAACCCAATCTCGTAGAGTGTTCAGACATGAGAGTAAACTGGTTTATGTAACCATGTTACTTATACATTAATATTTGTAATTATTTTTTAGGAGATAATTGGAAAATGCTTAATGTAACTACACATATCGTGGTGGATGAGTTTTTTTTAAAAAAAACGGCAGGCTAAAGCCCAGAAAACAAATTGACAAGTAACTCTGCGATTAAACAAAAATATGTCTTATCTTTACTTTTTTTTGTCTTTGGTCGGATATTCCATTACGAAAGTTGTGAGACTAACCTTCAGATCGATGATGATGATTAAATAAAGCCCTCCCACAGTTGTGAGGGCTTTTTTTGGTCTTTGACTGAATATTCCATAACCAATATTGTGAGACTAACCTTCAGATCGGGGATGATGGTTAAATAAAGCCCTCCTAGAGTGACGACTCCATGATTCGAATCCCTAACATTGAAGATAAAGTTCGTCGAGGACACACTCCACTTCCACTGTAATCATCCACTTTTAGGTATGTCTTATCTTTACCTAATTGGTCAAAACTCAATAATAAATATCAATGCTCATTGTAATTTTGTTATAATATTTTTAAAAGTTATTAATTTATTCTAATATTAAAATGAAAAAAGCTTCTTCTCGTCATATATTTTAGGTTTAATATAAAAATATTAATAATTGTTATATTCGGCCTAACTATGTTGTTAGATTATAGAATTAATCTGTGAGTCACAAGTGGAATGATATGAAATAAAGATAAGTCTATAACTATTTATAATAGTGATAGTAGGTTTTGGTGGACACATATTTTTTTTTCTTCCAATTTTGCAATTGACTCTATTATAAAAAGCATTCCATAGTATCTTTTCAAATTATAACATCTCTCAATCTCCTACGAAGTACCTGTTTTTTCATATTCTTCTCGACACTCTTTAAATCTATTGGAACGACTTTCCCAATATGGGTGTTAGGTGGAACAGTTCATATACCAAGACGATTTTTCATATTCTTTGCATGGTCTTCTCAACATTTTTTTCCTAACATCTCAAATTCTTCCCAATTGCAAAAATGCACACAACAAAAAAATAAAAATAAAAAATGCGGACAGACAGATGCATAATACATGTGCTAGTAATAATAAAAGCCAAAAAAAAAAAAACACAAAAGGACTGTTTTCGGGTTTCGTTTATTGGTTCAATCTAAAATACACCATTTAAAATTATAATATATTATGCACCTTATATGAGAGTTAATGATGTATCATTGTTATTATTAAAATAAATCATAATTATCAGATTTAATGAACTTGAACATTTAGACTATATAACATTAAAAACCATGAACCACCATCAGTAAACCAGAATCCAACAAAGATGGAGCGAATGGGGATGTGTGGGTTAGAAGTGACTTATGTGACATGATTCTTCTCAGTGGCGGCAGAAATATGACGGTCGTTGTCTTTGGATTGGGGTTTGATTTTGTTTTGGGGGGAAATTGTGATGGTGCGAGATGGCTTGTGGTGGTGCATGGCGAGAGCCGCGATGGTGTGCAACGAGTCACAATGTTCAAAATGATCGATGACGTTGTGGCAACTGTGAATACTGTTGCGATGGGATGATGGTCGTGGGTGGTGGTGTTCTCTGACATAACTTGTGAAATTTCTTTTTGTTGACAATATAAGTTCCCCTCTCTCGATACTTGTTTGCTTTGGTTTTCAAATGTCAAAGCAATTCAATTCAACTAGGAATTATCCGACTGATCAATAATGTTTAAAGTGGTGAATATGTTTGATGGACAAAAAGTGACTCCCATATAAAGTTTATTGAGATTGAAAGTTCGATTGATAATTTCTCAAGAAAAGGAATTAAACAAAATGTTGCATTGCTTGAAAGATTGAAAAACTTGTTTAATATACACTATAAGATTTTTTTAACAAATATAAATAAATTTAAAAATAAGATTTTGAAGATATCACTATTGTATGAGTCTATCACATTCTCTTGTAATTTTGTTCATCAATGTAAAATTGTATATAAGACGTGTATTATTGTCTAATACCACAATCGAATTCCATAACTCAACCTTGTTATTATAAACTAGATGACAAAACCCATAACATGTGAACGAAAATATGATAGATTGAAAAATTGACTTGAAACTTCAAAACTAGTTTGATTGCTAATAAAGTTTGACATATTAATCAAAGGATTTGACACCTTGTTGAACTTGACACTTAATGATTGGAAAAAACATCATCAAGTGAGATTGCAAATCAAGTTCTATATTCATTTCAAAATTTCCATACTTGTTATATAGTATTAAATGTTTTGCCGATCTGAGGTTGCCAATCAAGTTCTATATCCTTTTATGCAACAATAGAATCATCTAGCATCCTAAATTGAAAAATAAAATAAATTAACTTGAGGACTGATTAATACCTTAAATGCAACATAATTTTAAAAAGTATAAAGTTATGAAATATTTATCATATCGTTTTTCACTAGTGGAGACTTGTTAGCATGAGAATGTTCTTTCAATCATGGTTGTTGAGAAACATGGTACGGCAGAGATGAAGAAGAGAGCATTAAGAGAAAATCTAAAAGTATGTACTGATGAAATGGGAAAAGAAGTTTACAATGAGTAGGATGCATTTTATACACATTCATAACCAAGCTAACTAATCCTAACCAACTCGCAACTATCTCTAACAATCTCCAGCCATCTGTAACACACCCCAGCAAGCTGGAAGTGCGGATTAGCATTTTAGGCTTTGGATGAGTAGTACAAGCCAAGCTAAAACAAACTACAATGTAACTGAAATAAAATGCAACTAAATAATGAATAGTACAAAAAGTACAAGTCATAATCACATCAGCCGAACAAGAAAATTTGACAATGAAAATGGCAACGACTGAGGTACATGGCTCCTAGAAGTCTTCAACCTTCTTCTAGGTTCCTTCAATCTTCTTCCAGTTTCTCCACAAGACTCATTCCAAATGAATCAACAACTCTAATTTTGAACAATCGAACTCAAGGTATAACCACTTGGCAAAAGCAAGAATATGCAGCAATGCTTAACCTCCACCATGGGCAGAAGCTTATAACAAAGCCAATTTAGGCTAATCAACAATTAAATTAAAAAAAATCCATGACATCAAGATATGAGCCAAAAAGAATGAAAGTGTCTTCAAAGGGGACTAAACTAAAACAACTTACGAGCATCCAAATCAAGCTCAACCAGCAATAACAACCAAACTCCACCAATTTCTAAATGCCAAGCTTAAACCAGATGCAACAAGAAGCTTTCAGAAAAGGGAGATGCAGAAATTTGAAACACCGCATAGATCGGAGCCATCAAGAACAAGCAACAAATCAGAGTATATATGAAGTTTGGCCATGTAGATCATATACATTCCAAGGACCAATATCAACATCAACATTAGTTGTCCTACAAAGCCCTTGTGATTTCACATCCATTGCTTCAGAGGAGCCCCATGCAGATGAAACACATATTTTCAGAACAATTGCAAAATGAATCTTTATCACTTAATTGTGGATTCTCACTTCCTCTGTTGATGCATTTAATGGGATTATTACCTCCAGAAGCAGGTATTCCACATTACTCCACAAGATCTTGCTCGTAACAATTGGAATTTAAATGCCCTCGACAACCACCGGTTCCTCCTCGATAGCATTGACAACCACCATCGTGTATTTCTCCACCAACTATTTATAGAACGTTGGAAGTCCCATTTCGCTGCAACATGCCAGTCACTGTGAGATAAGAAACTAAAACCTAAAATTCACTCACTCAAACAAAGAAAAGATAGATGAAGAAATAGAGATCTGCTCCCTCCAGATCTGCAAAAAGAAAATCGAGAATAGAAGCAACAAGAACACCCGAAATTGGATCCACTGTAATATATGAATAGTAGATCCAAAAGGAAAAGTGGAAAGCCAAATCGAGAGACGAGCAATAGATATGCTAAATCGAGCACCAAACACCATGAAATGCCAAGAACCTTTATCCAAAAAATGCAGATTTGAAAACGTAAATTGAGAGAGCTGAAACATGGATCTGAAACTTTTGGTCCCTCTCTCTTCTCCCTCTTCCCCTTCTTCTCCTTCCTCTCCTCCACCTTTTAGACCCTGAACTTTTGGTCTCCTAATTTAAACTGAAAAGAATGCCATTAAAACTGCTTTATCATATCATTAATTCAAGCCAAAATGCCTTTGAAAAATGCCTTATCATCAACAACATTGTAAGTGGTGGGACTTGGGAGGCTATTTTCGATAATGAGTTACTATACACTAACCGCCCCGTTCAATCCACAATTTTAAAATACGTGTGAAATAAATTTAAATTGTTCAAAGAACATGGGTAAATTCAAATAGATTAAGAATTATTGAGCACTAGGGTATTTTTTCTCAATCACTATCAAACCCAACAACATCCTACCATTTCCTTCTCCATTCCCACTTCTGATACCAAACTCATCTTCCCAAATAATAATATTGATAAAAAAAAGAGCAAGCAAAAACAAAAACACGACAAACCCATCTTGAGCACCTAAAGCAAACCCAAACCCTCCATAGCCAACCATCATGCCATCTCCATATTCACCACCAACCAAATAAATCGAAACAGACTCATCTTAAAACACCAGACAAATACATCCGGTCACCACATTCCTTACTATCACCACTAAGGCACTTAACGTGTATCACATCAACTATGTTAACGGTGTTAATAGATCGGGGCTAACAAAGAGACCAAATTGAATAATATTTTATAATTTCAGAGACCTTTATACTATTTTGTTCAATTTGTGGACCAAATTAATACGACCTTATAATTTCAGACGACAAATTGACGATTCACCGTATAAATAAGGACTGCTGTTAGTTAAAAAAAAAATATATAGTGCGGTACGAGAGAGGTGGTGTTTCAAGAAGGTTCTGCGGCCCATAGATATACATACCACACTTTATTCCACACCACAAAGCCGAAACCCAAACCCTGACCTAATCCCTAATTCCTCTTTATCTTCTTCCTCCCTCACTCCCTCACTCTCAGCTCCCACTCCAAAAATGTCTCACTTCGGAAGGTCTGGTCCACCAGACATCTCAGACACTTACTCTCTCCTCGTTCTCAACATCACTTTCCGTAAGCTCTCTCTCTCTTTCTTTGTTCTGTTGTTGCGTTCAGCTTTAACCTAATCTTAGATCTCCTTTTGTTCTTCTTTTGCAATGTTTTAAGGTACAACCGCGGATGACCTATTCCCTCTGTTCGATAAGTACGGCAAGGTCGTCGACATCTTCATACCCAAAGATCGAAGGTACCAATTTCCTCCCTGTATTCATCATCTTGCTATTTCTTTTTTCACGGGATTGATTTTAAATTAATTAATTTAATTTTAATTTGGTGAAGGACTGGTGAATCGAGGGGTTTTGCATTTGTGCGTTATAAGTATGCTGATGAGGCTTCAAAAGCCGTCGATAGGCTCGATGGTATGCTTTTTCATCTTTCTCCTCACTCTTCCTATATTTTCTAATTTCTAATTTTAATTTGAAACCTGAAAATTATGAATACTTGTTTTTTTATTTCTCGTCATAATTTCATTGTTTAGGAAGAATGGTTGATGGTCGTGAAATAACTGTCCAGTTTGCAAAGTATGGCCCAAATGCTGAGAGGATGTAAGTTCTATTTCTTTGTGTTCATTCCTGTTGTTTGCTATGTCAAACTTAAATATTTACTGTGTTTTCTCTATATATAATAATTGTATTTATGGTGCGTCTGGAAGAGCTTATAGAGTTTATTTGAGCTTATGTAAACAAACTTATGCAAATAATTTATGAAAGTAGTTTATGATCTTCATATAAGTTCAGTTTAGCTTATTGCAATAAGCTTGTCAGAGAAGCTTATGAAAATAACATGTTTTTAGCTCATTTGAAAAAAAGCTTATCAAATAAGTACTTAATTAAGTTGTTTACTGAGTAATTACATGGAAATGTGTTATAATAAAATTGTGCAGCTTTTGTGTTCTTCAGTTTTATACAGATAGTGAATTCTAAGTTTTGTTTATTCAATTTACAGTCACAAAGGAAGGATTATTGAAACATCCCCGAGATCAAGAGATTCAAGGGGGGATTCAAGGCACAGGTCAAGGAGCCGCAGTCCCAAGAGAAGGTGTGTGCTGCTCTTTTATTTTCTTACCGCTTCTTGAGAATTTTGAAAATATCATTTTAGATTTTTTTTTTGTTTATACTGTACATCTGGCTGCTTGTTTTGACTGTTTTGATAAGTTGGATGTGATGTTTCTACTTTCAAGTACATGTGTTTTATTAGGTTTTGTTTTTATATTTCATTGGATGGGCAAATTCGAGAGCTGAAATCATCTTTGGATTTTGCATCTGATACAATGAACGCATTCATTTCTTGTTCAATCAAGCTCTATTTCATACAGTCTGATTCTTCACTTCAATGAGATGTTAATGTTGCCTTTCTTAGTTAAGCACACTACTTTGTCTGATTGGAAGAATCTTGTATTGCATAAACTGAGGTGCTGTAGTATGGCATCATGCTTATAGTAGGTTTCACAGAAATCTAAGTCTTTTGTGTACTTTAGACCAGCATTGTTAGATGTATTTTTTTTTCCTCAGCCACCTCTTTCATTCTAATAGAATATAGTTATCCCAAAATTATCTCGTGGATGTGTTCAGGAGGATCTTATCCGTTCATGTTAAAAAATGCTTGTGGTAATTGAAATGCATTTCTTATATCAAATGGTGTTTGGCCATTCATTTTTCAAATGACATTACTGGAGATTTGAATTGATTGATACCCAATTATTTGCAGGCATCGTGATGACTACAGAGACAGGGATTATAGGAGAAGAAGCCGCAGCCGAAGTTATGATAGGTATGAACGTGACAGATACCGTGGGAGAGACAGAGATTATCGTCGGCGAAGCAGGAGCCGTAGTGCCAGTCCAGATTATAAGAGTCGTGGAAGGGGACGCTATGATGATGAGCGTATTAGTAGGAGCAGGAGCCGATCTGTGGATAGGTCTTCATACATTAGTACTTAGCTCTTTTAACTGTGAGGTTTTGCCATTAAGCTATTTTATTAACTTTCTGATTGGTGATTCCCTGCAGCCGCTCCCCTGCACGACACAGTCCTAGCCCTCGAAGGAGTCTTTCCCCCCAGAAGAGTATTTCCCCTCAGAGGAGTGCTTCCCCAAGGAAAAGCCCAGGGGGTGGAAGTCCTGAAAATCGCAGCCGGGATGGACGGTCTCTTACACCTCACAGTGTCTCACCACGCGGTCGCCCTGAGGCTTCGCGAAGCCCATCCCCTCGGAACTCAAACGGTGATGTAAGTAATGTTCATCTTGAACTTTGCAGTGACAAAATTGCCAAATTTGTAGTCAACAAGGTATTTTCTTCTACCTATTGTGACTTTTCAATTCTATTCTCTTTTGCAGGAGTGAGCATTGTTTAAAATTCTGGAGACACCTGGACTAGTGTACCTGTAGCTATTTTGCTAATGTTGCATCTTTTGTTCAATGTCAATGGTCTTATCAGTCATTGAAGGATTTTATGATCTAAGTGCTGTTTGGTAGGGTCAGACTTCCTTGGTGTTTGAATGTTTCTATATTTGGACCTGTTGTGTTTTCTACATTTGGTAACTGTTGGACCTTGTAGTTGATAGGTTAAATATTTCAGTCTATGAGGGGTTTTGCCATTTTATTTTCATTCTTCTGGTTGCATTTTTCTTTTTCATTTCTCCATTTTCTTATACCACTTTATAGGGAGGAATGTTTGTCATCTAGTAGCTCAGTTAATTTATGATGAACAACTTATTGGGTTTTATAGTTATGATCGGGGAAAGTGATGAGGGCCTGATAGGTGCTTGTTGACATGGTTGCTGTTGATGCTGTTTCTATGTCATTGATGATTGGTCGTGAATGAGCTGGTTGCAAGAATATGCTGGTTTTTAGGAGTATGATTGTTTTACCAGTGTGCTGGTTTGACAGACAGTTGACTTGGTTTTTTCCTGATTGATCTTATTATTGGTAAGCTTTTTGTTTTACTTTCTTATTTCTTCTGAATTCCTCATGACGGCTGAGAATTCTGATCTTTTATCTGGCAACCTTGTTTGGTACAAAAAATTGTCCTGAAAGGGATTCTTGGTGCTGTGATGGACACAAGTAGAACGTATTTTGACACATAGCTGATTCGTGATAGGAGTTGCACCTGTCATGTGTTGATTCAGATGCAGATACTAAACATAAACTGTGGTTACTAAATACAAACCCTAATTTGCTGGTGTTATTTCGAATCACAATGAAGGGGACAAATGGTAAAACATTCATGGTTACTTTTTTGGGCATTTTGCTGGATACTTATTTAACATTGACCTTTAAGATTATAACATCTGCTACTTAATGTAGTGAGATATGTTTGTTGTAGCACACTGCTCCATGACTGTAGCTGTGAGGTGGTAGCTGATGCATCTTTTGTATGAAATGCGTGTGTTCGTGAATAATTTGAAGAACTAACCAATTACTGTAGCTGACTGTTGCTGCCCTTTTTGCTGGGGTCGGGTTGGGTATTAGCGGTTGATGGCTGTCTAGCTGTGCTGCTGGTTTCCGTTGATTCCAAAGGCACCTGACATTAATTTCACTCTTAAGCTGGTGATTGGTTTTTGAAGTTTACATTTCATTTATTCATTCAATTCATTCATTCTTGTGGCATAAAGGTTTATATCCTTGTTTTTGATTTTTCTTGCTTTAACATTGTGATCACCATCGCTATATTGTCGTGTGGTTACAGTTTTTCAACAGAATGACTAGTGTTTTAGAGACGCGTTTCCTAATTATTTTTTCCTTGAGTAGTTTGACGAATCATTTTGATTTATAACTGGTTTTGGCCATTTCTTTTGAGAGTGGCTGTTCCTTGTCATTAATGGATTGAATAAGAGATATTGGCTGCTAACCCCTTCACAACTTGCTTCTAAAAATAGTAAAACTTTTACATTCAATTAGGGTTTTGCTTTATGATGATCCTATTGATATAGCCTTAGTCCTCGACATACTAAAATTTGGTCAAGTTTTTCCTACGGATTCTCGTGCCTTGGTGTAGCTGTCAAGTGATTTCTGGTATTGATTACTTGTAGGTTTAGTGATAATCTCAGCCACTTATTATGAGGTGGTATTTCCTTTAGCAAGAACTCTAGGGTTTTAAAGAATTTTCGGAGATATCTCAAATTTTACCGCTCTGAAAAATATCCGTTGTCAACGTGTTGAGGGTCAGAAATGTTTGTTGAACGCATTTTGAGGACAGCATATGGTGTCCCTTTTGTTTTTTTATGGTATTTTTGAAATGTGTGTATACAAAGATGATAAAAGTGAGATGTGTCCTTTTTGCTTTTTGGTGGTTTTCTTAAAATGTGTGTATACAAAGATGATAAAAGTAAGTGAGATGGAAACAAAATATATGGTGTCTAAATTTTATGTTTAAATAACACAACTCTTAAGGGTCTTGAAATATTTTCTAATGTTAAGACTGCGTAAAAAAATTGGTATCTCCTTGCATTGGATAAAATACTTTTTTTATTTTTTTTGATTCTGGATAAAATACATTTTAACTTTGGAACTGTTTGGAGAATTAATAGCAGTCAGTGTTCCAAGAGATTAAGGTCCTGTTTGGATAAACAAATTATGGAAGTGCTTATATGTTAAAAGTTTTTGTTGCAAGTATTTTTCAAATTAAGTTATTTAGTGTTTAAATATAAATTATGTTTTTAAAATTTATATTTTTAAAATAAAATATGTACAAACAACTTTTTGTATAATGAGTTATCATGTTTTTAAAATTTATAAAATATGTAAAAACAACTTTTTGTATGAATTTCTGTACAAGGTTTTTCAATATGTTGGAAATTTTCTTAAAATAAGGTAAAAATAGATTTTTTTGAGTTGATAAGTTATTTGTTTAAATTTATCTAAATATTATTTTATTTTACATGAAAGCACTTCAGCAGAAGAGTTTTAATAAATTGTAAGATGTGTTATTCAAATGACACTTGAGAATGATTGTCTTATGGGTTGAGAGTCGTGAGGATTTAGAGTTGTTATTATGAGTTGGAATCCAGAAGCCAACCTGACCATCGATGGGTTGGGTTGATAGAAAATAGGCTCACTTTGACTCTGGGTTATTTTGACCTGGTTTACTTAACCCACGAGTTGGTCGGGTTTAAATCGTGGTGAGCCGGGTTGGCTCGCGAGTTCCCTTTTTTTTTTTTTGACCAAATCACCAAGCTTAGCCCGTTTTTCCCCAACTGTGGCAAGTAAGCACTAAGGAGGAAGTCCAGAAATCCATTCACTTTCCCCTTCATTACTTGCGTACAACACACCGTTTCATTTAATTTTTTTGTTTGTTAATCTTTTGATTTTTTTTAATTCTAAGTGAGCCAACTCGATTAATCCACCAACACGTGGAGGGTCGAACAGGGTTAACTATTTCTTTACTCATTGAAAAGTGAGTCAACCCAACTCCACTCATTTTAGCCTCGACCCATGATGAGCCAACCCGAGTGAGTCGAGTTGGCTCACTTTGACAGCTTTGTAGGGAATGGACTTTCTTAATCACATTTTGAGGATGATATAAGGTTAAAGCTTATCATTACATCTCCTCGTGAATTATCATACTTTTCTCCTTTACCTGCTGTTGGCATCAACTTGCTATAAGTCATGCAAATAGACCAAGGCGATGGTTTAAATACCAATGGGCTGTTAGGCAAATTCTATGGTGCACAAGCGGGATGAGTACCCCTACCGTGCACAAGTTAACTGTAACTGTTCGATTAAAAATAAATAAGATTGACAGCTTGATATTCTTTCTTTCTAGTATCTAATAATAGACTTGTGCATACCTAATTTTTTTTTCTCTCTTCCCCCTCCCCTTCCTTCGCCCCCCTCTCCCCGGCAGCCACCTCGCTCTTCCAACTCTCCTTCAAAGAGAGAGGTTCCGGAGAAACTTTTATGGCGGCGACAGCGAAGCCGTTCGAGATGGCGCCGTTGGTGATCGAAACATATCTTCTTCCTCTCTGGTTTACTGGCTGTTGTGGATCATCATTTTATAACTGTAAGGGAGGTTAATGCCAGAGATGGTGTCAACTTGATGAGGGGTGCTGGCGTTGCCATTGCCGAAGATGAATGGGTAACGGTGTTTTGTCATCGCAACTTGAAACATGAAAAAAGGGGGATGACCTATAATATTAATGGTTTTAGGGACAACATGGACAATGTTTTCCTCTTTAAATTAAACATTTAGGGATATAAAAAAATGAGAATGTTAACCGGTGTCCTTAACCAGTGTCTTAAGGTATTGGTTAAAGAATCAAATATAAAATAATTATATTTTCAATTCATTGAACTTTTTAAAGTTATATTTTTTAATAAAAAAGATTTCTGTGTTTGAATTCCTTAGAATGTTGATTAGCAAGACCCATAAAGAGAAGAGGTTGCGGAATAAATGATAAAATTCTGGAGGGTTAACTGTAATTTTCCCATCTATTTAAGTGAAAATGAGATTTAAAATGCAAATTTAATTTTATTAACTTTCTCAAATTCCATTTGTCCTTGAAGGGCATGACATCATTCAGGAATTAACTCCAGTTTCATGCAGACCAAGAAAGTATATTTTGAAATGGGTAGAAAGACTTGAGCCCTCAAAATTTAGCTGAAATGTGTCTATTACACTCTGACGTATCTTCATTGCACATTGTAATTTGGTTATAGTTTCTGTGAAATATCAAAGGAAACTAATACAACACTAGTGTATATATCTATCATCCTACGCTGGGCAAAAGATGGATATATTGAATTTGGTGGGGTATAGGATGAGAAAAACTAGAAGAAACTGAAGGGGTTGAATCTGAAGGTGGCAGCATATTTAGTACTGACATAAGCATTAAGCAACTCATTTTGAGCAGACCAGAAATCAGCCTTGAGACCCCCTCTCCTAACTGCTTTAAGGATTTTGTTCTTGTGTGTGTATCCAGTGACCACTACTTTCTGGCAGTTAGCATCCACTTCCACCTTCTCTATGCCTGTATGTGGTTTCATAAAAAGTAACAATATTAATACAACTGCTAACTCAGAATTATTGTGGCACTGATTGGCAATATTATCTACATCAAACAAACAAACCTTTTAATTTTGAGAGGCATTTCCTTAGTCTTCTCTCATGTATGGATACCATTTCCACTTTTAACTCAACTATCTGCAAAGTAAAAAAATTGATCGAATAATTATTGAACAGAGTTGTCTGCATTCTTTAAGATATTCAACAGAGGTGTCACTAACTGGTATTAATTAATCGTGCATTGCCCAATTAATCTGGCCATGGAGACACCCTTTTAATCAATTTATCTGGTAAGTTAGTTTTTCACTTATAATTTTACAATATCGCATCTATGAAACACATACAGATATTGGACATAGATACCATACGACATTGGTGTATAGATACATTAAATTTTAAAAATTATGATTAAAACCAACAAATATTAACATAAAAATTACATATACAAAATTAGAACATAGGCATCAATGTTCCATAAGTAAACCTTAGTCATCATTGACATTATTATTTATAGTATCTTTGTATAAAAATTCAGGAAATATTTGAAAGATATAAACTATAAGTTTCTGATACTATTGGGGCTTCATTGAGCATTCTCTGCAAACTTCTATTGAACTGAAAAAATCCCATTTTCGATATTTTTCTGCATATTTTTTAATGACCAAAGATGCAGGAATGGGAGATAATTTCTTACTAAACATGTAAGAGTATATGACATAAAAAAAGTCACAGGAATAATACCTCCATGAAAACTGCTGAGATGAAATGATGCTACAAAACGATGATGTTGGAGAGGGAAGACAAGACAAGAACGAAGGATAAAGTGAGACAGAATGATTCAAAAACAATCGAAATGAGAGTTGATCCAACGAGATAAAGACAGACAGGGCTATTTATATGTAACAACAAAGACAAGCTCAACTAAAGTTGGAAGAAACATTAAAGTGAGGAGTGTCTTGGGTTTTGAGTTTCCTAACTGTTTGAACTAGTAGTAATATAATGTTATACCATAATGCTTTTTCAGGGTTAGAAGCACATTGAGCTTTAGAATATGCGGCTCAAGACCCGAGGCTTTCGATCTAAGCAAAGCAATGAGTGCATGAGAATTTGGAATGATTGGCTTTGTCAGGTCCAACATGGCTTTTTCCTTTTGACCGAAATTGTACTCAGACAGATAGATGAAATTAAAAAGAAAGAAAATAGACAAGGAGCACTTGGCTTTGGTGACAGATGCATGCAGCATTGTTGAACATTATTCTAGCATATGTATTCTATCTTGAATCTGTCTGGCTACAGAAATTTTGAATTGAAATTATAAGCTGAATTCGTTAATATCTAGCATTAGTGTTATACGTATCTTTCTTTTTTTTAATATCCCCAAGGGATTAGTCTAGTGGAGCATGACAGGGTCTCGTATCTGACAGATTGCAGGTTCGAACCCTCACTAGTCTCTTAGGGTGAGGTAAATGTAAATCCCTTTGTAAGTGCTCATAGAGCCCGGAGGTTTTCCTTGCCTTGGACCAGGACACCATCCACTCACCCTAAATTTTAAAGTACCAAAAAAAGTATCCTTTTTTTTTGTGGCTCTATCCTCAGTCGATAGTTGAAGACTAATCCCTTTTGAGGTATGGAAATCATCAAAGTGAATTTTGTCTCTTTCAACAAAGTTTTTTCCATATACATTTCAGGTTATAAGTACCCATTGCATAAATGATATGCAATACAATGGGACAGTAACAAATAATGTCCACCGTGATATATTTTATAATAGTTATATTGTTTTTATCTTTTTGACGGATATAAATGACATGGAGGCTTTGTCATGTGTAAGCAGCAAGGATTTGTCATTAAAAAAAAGGGAGTGTCTTACTCTGGCATATGTGTAGGCATTTGGTACTAGTATTGATATAAAGTGCATCAATTCTTTACTTGCTATCTGACATATGGTATTTCATTTGAATCATTGTGGAGCACATTTTGCAAAGAAAAAGAATGAGAGATCAGAAAAGAAAAAGAGAATAGAAACGTCTATTTTGTAGACAACAAGAAATGGACCAAGCGGCAAGTTTGGTACAATTTGGCTTGGATGATGTGTTTTGCTTAGTCTGTAGGTGTTGATGCTTGGGATACGAGCTTCCTCTCACAGACAACTTTATTGTAATTCTTCCAGCTCAGTGTCTATTTTAAGATTCTCTCTGTTTTAGGATCATTCCTAGTCCCAGTTTAAGAAGCTGAAGTGTGTATCACCTAGCAAAGTTGCAGGAGTCGTGCACTAAATTATAAATTTAATTTTAATGAATTGTTTGTATATTTTCTTCAGGTTAAATTATCCTCATAATTTGCATTAGTTTTTTAATTTGGTCTCAATAATTTTTTCTTTTTAAAATGAGGCCTTTTAGTTATAAATATTTTTAAATAAGTCTCTCCTCATTGTTTCGAGCTATAACACCATTATAATGTGTTGAGATGGCAAGTGTTTGAATGATGTATATGTTGCTATTATATGTCAAATACTAAATATGCATATCATCCATCATAGTCAGGGTGGGAGCAGGCTAGGCTGCTCATCAAGGGCTTACGGCCTAGCCTTTTTAAGGTCTACCTCGACCTATCCTATTTAGTAAAAAGTCAGGTCAAGGCTTTATAAAAAGTCTATTAGGCCTACTAGGCCGGCCTATTTAACACATACACACATAAATATATATGTATAATATAATATATTATAATCCTATAATATATTATTTACATTATTCATAATATTTAATGGTAAAGGTCTATCGCCATGTAGTGGCCTACGAGTCTATTTACAAGTGAATGACTATTACCTATTTATAGATGGAGGTATATTTAAAGATCTTATTGATAAGTAGACTTTTAAGTAGGCTTTCAAGACAGACCAAGCTTTAAAGTAGGCCAGGCTCGGCTCAGGTCTTAAAAAATTGGCCTATATCAGACTTTAGGCCAGTCTCAGGCCTTGTGATTGGAACGTAGGCCATGCCCAGGCTTACCAAGACCTAACTTGGCCTAGCTTATTCCCACCTCTATTCATAGTAATAAAATAAGGTTATATATATGAGAGTAACAAAGAGAGCCTCATCTGAAAATGTTTACAATTATTGGGACTCGTCTAAAAAGAGAAAAAACGTTTCCCGACCAATTTAAAATTAATGTAAAAGTGAGATCTAAGGAAGTGATAGAATGTTGGGTAGCCTGCTAGTGTTAGTGATATCACTGATATGCCACAAAGAAATAGAAAAGAGAGGTAGAGAGATCACAGATTTATTAATTGCTATTCACTAAAGCCCCCGTTAGCCATAATTAAAAGTAAAGAACAATCATTTTGGGGTACAAGGAATGTTTTCACCTTGTGAATTTCAGTAAGTATTCGTCCTACCTGCTGCTTATATTCATGCTGTTTAACCAAGTGGTTGAGTATAAGTGGTTAATACACTGCTACTTAAGGACAAATCATTTGGGCTCTACCCAAGTTCGATCCTTGGGTATACAATAACCCTTAGCCAGGCTTTACTAACCACACGGCCGACTCGGAGTTAGTCCCATAGCAGGTCCAAATGATCTAAGCCGTGGGGATACTTCAAGGGCTCACTCTGTCGCAAGGACTAATCAGGGTGAGTACGAAACCAAAAAATATTCATGCGGTTTTATTTTAGGTGAATTGTCGATCCAAAATTAAAATCAATTAACCCTAAAACATAAAACATCCCATATGGTGCATATAGCATTTGAAAGGGGCAAAAAAGATAAAGAAGATTGATACCTCACCCTGCACACAGCACTTGCTCTCAAATGCAAATATGTATATTGATTATTGAGAGTTTGAGTTGAGACAAATGCATGCTCTCTTGAATTTTATATTTTCCAACAAGCATAGACACATTATGTGTTTTCGATTGTGGGGAAAAGGGATGCAAGAGAGGTGGACAAAACAGAGGACAATATCAAGAAGATAGCATTTGACTTGCACGAAATAAACGAGACAAATGAGAACAGAGAATAAGATAAAAAAATATGGCCAAGATCAGGGAATACCCAACCAAGATACTTAGTATGAGGAATTTTTCCAAGGTTTTACCTTAAATGGGCGTTGTGGGGCACTAATTCCATCATACTGCTTAAGAAACATGAAACACAAATCATCATTTCCACAATTCCTAGTATGTCTATAGACAGTTACTTCTTTTTGGTAAAAGAAGCCAATCAGAATGAGAGTTCATATCATTTCTGTTTTTCATCAAGGAGATAAGCATATATTTCCTCCGTAAAGTACTCACTGCAATTATGGGGAGCTATCCTGATGTCCTGAAGCAATATGATGAATCATAGCTTATGAATGCCATATGTAATGAATGTATTCAGCCAAGGAGTATTTTTTCATGTTATAACTGAAAGTTAAACACCCACAAATTGAAATCTCCCTTCCACTATTATCCTCTATTTATCTTCATTCTGCACACATTAAGACAGTCTACCAGATAAATGAGATCATGGAAATAGAAAATTCATATAGAAATAATACAATTTATTAGTGTGCTTGGCTAACAATCTTCACATATAAGTATGATTCAATTTACATGGTAATGGAAAAAAAGTGGATTGACTACATTTAGAAGTTAGAACAATGGCTTTTACACAGATGTAGAAAGTGATTCTTTTCCTCCAAGTGTTTGAATAATAGCTTCCAGAAGTTTAATGTCACTATCCCGCTTTGCGATTTCTTCTTGCTTTGAACGCAGTTCTTCCATGTGCAGCTCAAACACCTCTGTGATGAAAATCACAAATATTAGCTTTGTACATGACAGAACAGAACTATTTCAAATCTCTGCTTTGAACAGAGGCGCAGTAAACACCACTAGATCCCCCAATCCCTCTCCCCATTGGAGTTCCCAGGCACAATGGCAAGAACAAAATTAAGGAATTCTCTTTGCATTCTGATCCATCCTACCTAGTGGAGTACATATATTCTGATAAAAAAATGCATAGAAAACCCAAATGCAAGAGGTAGATTTTGTAGCACTATTGTCTTTTTAATATCTTTTGCTCAACACACGATCATCACAAGATGAATCTGAAGTGCCAGAGCTAACATGCAATGTAAAGACCAACACTTGAATATGGCTTGTGTTCTCTAGAAACACTTGATTAGATTCAGATATGAATCCAGAAAGGAAAACGAACTGGTCACCCCTTCTGGCCCTTCATGAAGCATAGCCAACAGAGCCCAATATATGTTCACTCAATCTAAGAACAGAATGAGTTTGAATACAATGTGGTATAACTTTGACCCGCTGAGAGGGAGAGCTCATTTGGGAATTTTGAAAAAACTACTTCTTTTACGTATGGCCTTATATGAAAGTTGTACGATTATTTTGAAACTAATCACATTTTTCCATTTTAACCCCGTAGGACTAATTACCAAACAAATATTATTAATCTACAAAAATAATTTCCCAACTTTTTAAAATTTTATGATTTACTATATAAAGGTAAATTTTTTCTAGAACCTAAACGAAAACCCATTATCTTAAAAATTGTTTTTCATAAAAAAAATATCAAAATATAAAACTAATTCTGTTAATCTAAATACAGACCAACATTGGAACTGAATGCGGGCTTGATCACTTGCAAAATATGCAAGAATGATAAGCGTACCCAGAAGCAGAAAACAAATGAGTTGCAAAATATTAATGAAATTGAACATACTTGTGGTGTTCTCAAGCTCTTTAATAACCTCCTGTGTGTGTAATTCAGCTGCTTTCTGCGCCGATTCAGCTTGTCGTTTTTCGGAACGGGCGCGAGCCGCAGCAGTGATGGCAGCATCGAGTTCTCTCTCCAACGTCTCCACCCTTTGTTCCAGAACCTACACTCCCAATTGAAAAGAATGAGTAGTGATAATTTGATTTGATTTGATAATGGGAGATGTTGAAGATGAAAAGAACCTTGATGGTGCGGGCTTGATCGGCGGTGAGGGAGGCTTTGGCGAAGGTGTCTTCATCGACGAAGACGGCTTTGTTGAGGAGAAGCTTCTGCAGGGATTCCAGATTCGACGCCGTCTCTGTTAGATTTGTTATCGCTCCGCTCCATCGCTCGCTTCCTCCCCTCCCTTTCTCCTCCATATTACTCATTACTGATGCAATAACAATACTCCCTACCTTAATTGATATACACAAACAGACAACAGTCAACCAATCAAAAATGTACACACCATTATAAATTTTTGATTCTTATACTACCATCTTAAAAGTCATAATTCTATGATTTCTGATTTTTTGTCAGCGTAAAAATCTTTACACTTTCAGTGCATAGAAATTAAACTCTTAAAAATTACATAAGTTAGTATTTTTTTTTGGCTAAATTAGTATTTTGGTCCCTTATCTTTATTTTACTTTTCATTTTGGTCCCATATCTTTCTTTTTTTTCCATTTTGGTCCCTTATCTTTGTTTTAGTTTCCATTTTGGTCATTTTCGTCAGTTTTGTACTGACGGCGTTAGGTATCCGCCGTGAGTCGCCGGAAACCGCCACCGGAAACAGTGAGTCTCACGGCGGATACCTAACACCGTCAGTGTAAAACTAACGGAAAGGACCAAAATGAAAATAAAACAAAGATAAGGGACCAAAACGGAAAAAAAGAAAGATAAGGGACCAAAATGAAAACTAAAATAAAGATAAAGGACCAAAATACTAATTTAGCTTTTTTTTTTTTTTTTTTTTGAAGGGTTTACATAAGTTAGTAATGAAAATTCAGTATGGTCAAAACAATAATAGATTACCTAACAATAATATAAGTGTCGGAATATTTGAACAATTATTATTATAATGTAGTCATTTAATGAAGAAAAAAAAGTGACTATTTAGTATTTAAAAATTGGATTTAATTGATATACACTAACAGACAACAGTCAACCAATCAGAAATGTACACACCATTACAAATTTTTGATTCTTATACTACCATCTTAAAAGTCATAATTCTATGATTTCTGATTTGTTGTAAGCGTAAAAATATTTACACTTTCAGTGCATAGAAATTAAACTCTTAAAAATTACATAAGTTAGTATTTTTTTGGCTAAATTAGTATTTTGGTCCCTTATCTTTATTTTACTTTTCATTTTGGTCCCTTATCTTTCTTTCTTTTTCCGTTTTGGCTTTGTTTTAGTTTCCATTTTGGTCCTTTTCGTCAGTTTTGTACTGACGGCGTTAGGTATCCGCCGTGAGTCGCCGGAAACCGCCACCGGAAACAGTAAGTCTCACGGCGGATACCTAACACCGTCAGTGTAAAACTAACGGAAAGGACCAAAATGAAAACTAAAACAAAGATAAGGGACCAAAACGGAAAAAAAAAGAAAGATAAGGGACCAAAATGAAAACTAAAATAAAGATAAGGGACCAAAATACTAATTTAGCCTTTTTTTTTTTTTTGAAGGGTTTACATAAGTTAGTAATGAAAATTCAGTATGGTCAAAACAATAATATATTACCTAACAATAATATAAGTGTCGGAATATTTGAACAATTATTATTATAATGTAGTCATTTAATGAAGAAAAAAAAAGTGACTATTTAGTATTTAAAAATTGGATTTAATTGATATACACTAACAGACAACAGTCAACCAATCAGAAATGTACACACCATTACAAATTTTTGATTCTTATACTACCATCTTAAAAGTCATAATTCTATGATTTCTGATTTGTTGTCAGCGTAAAAATCTTTACACTTTCAGTGCATAGAAATTAAACTCTTAAAAATTACATAAGTTAGTATTTTTTTGGCTAAATTAGTATTTTGGTCCCTTATCTTTATTTTACTTTTCATTTTGGTCCCTTATCTTTTTTTTTTTTCGTTTTGGTCCCTTATCTTTGTTTTAGTTTCCATTTTGGTCCTTTTCGTCAGTTTTTGTACTGACGGCGTTAGGTATCCGCCGTGAGTCGCCGGAAAACCGCCACCGGAAACAGTGAGTCTCACGGCGGATACCTAACACCGTCAGTGTAAAACTAACGGAAAGGACCAAAATGAAAACTAAAACAAAGATAAGGGACCAAAACGGAAAAAAAGAAAGATAAGGGACCAAAATGAAAACTAAAATAAAGATAAAGGACCAAAATACTAATTTAGCCTTTTTTTTTTTTTTTTTGAAGGGTTTACATAAGTTAGTAATGAAAATTCAGTATGGTCAAAACAATAATAGATTACCTAACAATAATATAAGTGTCGGAATATTTGAACAATTATTATTATAATGTAGTCATTTAATGAAGAAAAAAAAGTGACTATTTAGTATTTAAAAATTGGATTTAATTGATATACACTAACAGACAACAGTCAACCAATCAGAAATGTACACACCATTACAAATTTTTGATTCTTATACTACCATCTTAAAAGTCATAATTCTATGATTTCTAATTTGTTGTAAGCGTAAAAATATTTACACTTTTAGTGCATAGAAATTAAACTCTTAAAAATTACATAAGTTAGTATTTTTTTGGCTAAATTAGTATTTTGGTCCCTTATCTTTATTTTACTTTTCATTTTGGTCCCTTATCTTTCTTTTTTTTTCCGTTTTGGCTTTGTTTTAGTTTCCATTTTGGTCCTTTTCGTCAGTTTTGTACTGACGGCGTTAGGTATCCGCCGTGAGTCGCCGGAAACCGCCACCGGAAACAGTGAGTCTCACGGCGGATACCTAACACTGTCAGTGTAAAACTAACGGAAAGGACCAAAATGAAAACTAAAACAAAGATAAGGGACCAAAACGGAAAAAAAAAGAAAGATAAGGGACCAAAATGAAAACTAAAATAAAGATAAGGGACCAAAATACTAATTTAGCCTCTCTTTTTTTTTTTTTTGAAGGGTTTACATAAGTTAGTAATGAAAATTCAGTATGGTCAAAACAATAATAGATTACCTAACAATAATATAAGTGTCGGAATATTTGAACAATTATTATTATAATGTAGTCATTTAATGAAGAAAAAAAAGTGACTATTTAGTATTTAAAAATTGGATTTAATTGATATACACTAACAGACAACAATCAACCAATCAGAAATGTACACACCATTACAAATTTTTGATTCTTATACTACCATCTTAAAAGTCATAATTCTATGATTTCTGATTTGTTGTCAGCGTAAAAATCTTTACACTTTCAGTGCATAGAAATTAAACTCTTAAAAATTACATAAGTTAGTATTTTTTTGGCTAAATTAGTATTTTGGTCCCTTATCTTTATTTTACTTTTCATTTTGGTCCCTTATCTTTCTTTTTTTTTCGTTTTGGTCCCTTATCTTTGTTTTAGTTTCCATTTTGGTCCTTTTCGTCAGTTTTGTACTGACGGCGTTAGGTATCCGCCGTGAGTCGCCGGAAACCGCCACCGGAAACAGTGAGTCTCACGGCGGATACCTAACACCGTCAGTGTAAAACTAACGGAAAGGACCAAAATGAAAACTAAAACAAAGATAAGGGACCAAAACGGAAAAAAAGAAAGATAAGGGACCAAAATGAAAACTAAAATAAAGATAAAGGACCAAAATACTAATTTAGCCTTTTTTTTTTTTTTTTTTGAAGGGTTTACATAAGTTAGTAATGAAAATTCAGTATGGTCAAAACAATAATAGATTACCTAACAATAATATAAGTGTCGGAATATTTGAACAATTATTATTATAATGTAGTCATTTAATGAAGAAAAAAAAGTGACTATTTAGTATTTAAAAATTGGATTTAATTGATATACACTAACAGACAACAGTCAACCAATCAGAAATGTACACACCATTACAAATTTTTGATTCTTATACTACCATCTTAAAAGTCATAATTCTATGATTTCTGATTTGTTGTAAGCGTAAAAATATTTACACTTTCAGTGCATAGAAATTAAACTCTTAAAAATTACATAAGTTAGTATTTTTTTGGCTAAATTAGTATTTTGGTCCCTTATCTTTATTTTACTTTTCATTTTGGTCCCTTATCTTTCTTTCTTTTTCCGTTTTGGCTTTGTTTTAGTTTCCATTTTGGTCCTTTTCGTCAGTTTTGTACTGACGGCGTTAGGTATCCGCCGTGAGTCGCCGGAAACCGCCACCGGAAACAGTAAGTCTCACGGCGGATACCTAACACCGTCAGTGTAAAACTAACGGAAAGGACCAAAATGAAAACTAAAACAAAGATAAGGGACCAAAACGGAAAAAAAAGAAAGATAAGGGACCAAAATGAAAACTAAAATAAAGATAAGGGACCAAAATACTAATTTAGCCTTTTTTTTTTTTTTTTGAAGGGTTTACATAAGTTAGTAATGAAAATTCAGTATGGTCAAAACAATAATATATTACCTAACAATAATATAAGTGTCGGAATATTTGAACAATTATTATTATAATGTAGTCATTTAATGAAGAAAAAAAAGTGACTATTTAGTATTTAAAAATTGGATTTAATTGATATACACTAACAGACAACAGTCAACCAATCAGAAATGTACACACCATTACAAATTTTTGATTCTTATACTACCATCTTAAAAGTCATAATTCTATGATTTCTGATTTGTTGTAAGCGTAAAAATATTTACACTTTCAGTGCATAGAAATTAAACTCTTAAAAATTTCATAAGTTAGTATTTTTTTGGCTAAATTAGTATTTTGGTCCCTTATCTTTATTTTACTTTTCATTTTGGTCCCTTATCTTTCTTTCTTTTTCCGTTTTGGCTTTGTTTTAGTTTCCATTTTGGTCCTTTTCGTCAGTTTTGTACTGACGGCGTTAGGTATCCGCCGTGAGTCGCCGGAAACCGCCACCGGAAACAGTGAGTCTCACGGCGGATACCTAACACTGTCAGTGTAAAACTAACGGAAAGGACCAAAATGAAAACTAAAACAAAGATAAGGGACCAAAACGGAAAAAAAAGAAAGATAAGGGACCAAAATGAAAACTAAAATAAAGATAAGGGACCAAAATACTAATTTAGCCTTCTTCTTTTTTTTTTTGAAGGGTTTACATAAGTTAGTAATGAAAATTCAGTATGGTCAAAACAATAATAGATTACCTAACAATAATATAAGTGTCGGAATATTTGAACAATTATTATTATAATGTAGTCATTTAATGAAGAAAAAAAAGTGACTATTTAGTATTTAAAAATTGGATTTAATTGATATACACTAACAGACAACAGTCAACCAATCAGAAATGTACACACCATTACAAATTTTTGATTCTTATACTACCATCTTAAAAGTCATAATTCTATGATTTCTGATTTGTTGTCAGCGTAAAAATATTTACACTTTCAGTGCATAGAAATTAAACTCTTAAAAATTACATAAGTTAGTATTTTTTTGGCTAAATTAGTATTTTGGTCCCTTATCTTTATTTTACTTTTCATTTTGGTCCCTTATCTTTCTTTCTTTTTCCGTTTTGGCTTTGTTTTAGTTTCCATTTTGGTCTTTTCGTCAGTTTTGTACTGACGGCGTTAGGTATCCGCCGTGAGTCGCCGGAAACCGCCACCGGAAACAGTAAGTCTCACGGCGGATACCTAACACCGTCAGTGTAAAACTAACGGAAAGGACCAAAATGAAAACTAAAACAAAGATAAGGGACCAAAACGGAAAAAAAAGAAAGATAAGGGACCAAAATGAAAACTAAAATAAAGATAAGGGACCAAAATACTAATTTAGCCTTTTTTTTTTTTTTTGAAGGGTTTACATAAGTTAGTAATGAAAATTCAGTATGGTCAAAACAATAATATTACCTAACAATAATATAAGTGTCGGAATATTTGAACAATTATTATTATAATGTAGTCATTTAATGAAGAAAAAAAAGTGACTATTTAGTATTTAAAAATTGGATTTAATTGATATACACTAACAGACAACAGTCAACCAATCAGAAATGTACACACCATTACAAATTTTTGATTCTTATACTACCATCTTAAAAGTCATAATTCTATGATTTCTGATTTGTTGTCAGCGTAAAAATCTTTACACTTTCAGTGCATAGAAATTAAACTCTTAAAAATTACATAAGTTAGTATTTTTTTGGCTAAATTAGTATTTTGGTCCCTTATCTTTATTTTACTTTTCATTTTGGTCCCTTATCTTTCTTTTTTTTTTCGTTTTGGTCCCTTATCTTTGTTTTAGTTTCCATTTTGGTCCTTTTCGTCAGTTTTGTACTGACGGCGTTAGGTATCCGCCGTGAGTCGCCGGAAACCGCCACCGGAAACAGTGAGTCTCACGGCGGATACCTAACACCGTCAGTGTAAAACTAACGGAAAGGACCAAAATGAAAACTAAAACAAAGATAAGGGACCAAAACGGAAAAAAAGAAAGATAAGGGACCAAAATGAAAACTAAAATAAAGATAAAGGACCAAAATACTAATTTAGCCTCTTTTTTTTTTTTTTTGAAGGGTTTACATAAGTTAGTAATGAAAATTCAGTATGGTCAAAACAATAATAGATTACCTAACAATAATATAAGTGTCGGAATATTTGAACAATTATTATTATAATGTAGTCATTTAATGAAGAAAAAAAAGTGACTATTTAGTATTTAAAAATTGGATTTAATTGATATACACTAACAGACAACAGTCAACCAATCAGAAATGTACACACCATTACAAATTTTTGATTCTTATACTACCATCTTAAAAGTCATAATTCTATGATTTCTGATTTGTTGTAAGCGTAAAAATATTTACACTTTCAGTGCATAGAAATTAAACTCTTAAAAATTACATAAGTTAGTATTTTTTTGGCTAAATTAGTATTTTGGTCCCTTATCTTTATTTTACTTTTCATTTTGGTCCCTTATCTTTCTTTCTTTTTCCGTTTTGGCTTTGTTTTAGTTTCCATTTTGGTCCTTTTCGTCAGTTTTGTACTGACGGCGTTAGGTATCCGCCGTGAGTCGCCGGAAACCGCCACCGGAAACTGTAAGTCTCACGGCGGATACCTAACACCGTCAGTGTAAAACTAACGGAAAGGACCAAAATGAAAACTAAAACAAAGATAAGGGACCAAAACGGAAAAAAAAGAAAGATAAGGGACCAAAATGAAAACTAAAATAAAGATAAGGGACCAAAATACTAATTTAGCCTTTTTTTTTTTTTTGAAGGGTTTACATAAGTTAGTAATGAAAATTCAGTATGGTCAAAACAATAATATATTACCTAACAATAATATAAGTGTCGGAATATTTGAACAATTATTATTATAATGTAGTCATTTAATGAAGAAAAAAAAGTGACTATTTAGTATTTAAAAATTGGATTTAATTGATATACACTAACAGACAACAGTCAACCAATCAGAAATGTACACACCATTACAAATTTTTGATTCTTATACTACCATCTTAAAAGTCATAATTCTATGATTTCTGATTTGTTGTCAGCGTAAAAAATCTTTACACTTTCGGTGCATAGAAATTAAACTCTTAAAAATTACATAAGTTAGTATTTTTTTGGCTAAATTAGTATTTTGGTCCCTTATCTTTATTTTACTTTTCATTTTGGTCCCTTATCTTTCTTTTTCTTTTTTTCCGTTTTGGCTTTGTTTTAGTTTCCATTTTGGTCCTTTTCGTCAGTTTTGTACTGACGGCGTTAGGTATCCGCCGTGAGTCGCCGGAAACCGCCACCGGAAACAGTGAGTCTCACGGCGGATACCTAACACTGTCAGTGTAAAACAAACGGAAAGGACCAAAATGAAAACTAAAACAAAGATAAGGGACCAAAACGGAAAAAAAAGAAAGATAAGGGACCAAAATGAAAACTAAAATAAAGATAAGGGACCAAAATACTAATTTAGCCTTTTTTTTTTTTTTTTTGAAGGGTTTACATAAGTTAGTAATGAAAATTCAGTATGGTCAAAACAATAATAGATTACCTAACAATAATATAAGTGTCGGAATATTTGAACAATTATTATTATAATGTAGTCATTTAATGAAGAAAAAAAAGTGACTATTTAGTATTTAAAAATTGGATTTAATTGATATACACTAACAGACAACAATCAACCAATCAGAAATGTACACACCATTACAAATTTTTGATTCTTATACTACCATCTTAAAAGTCATAATTCTATGATTTCTGATTTGTTGTCAGCGTAAAAATCTTTACACTTTCAGTGCATAGAAATTAAACTCTTAAAAATTACATAAGTTAGTATTTTTTTGGCTAAATTAGTATTTTGGTCCCTTATCTTTATTTTACTTTTCATTTTGGTCCCTTATCTTTCTTTTTTTTCGTTTTGGTCCCTTATCTTTGTTTTAGTTTCCATTTTGGTCCTTTTCGTCAGTTTTGTACTGACGGCGTTAGGTATCCGCCGTGAGTCGCCGGAAACCGCCACCGGAAACAGTGAGTCTCACGGCGGATACCTAACACCGTCAGTGTAAAACTAACGGAAAGGACCAAAATGAAAACTAAAACAAAGATAAGGGACCAAAACGGAAAAAAAGAAAGATAAGGGACCAAAATGAAAACTAAAATAAAGATAAAGGACCAAAATACTAATTTAGCCTTTTTTTTTTTTTTTTTTGAAGGGTTTACATAAGTTAGTAATGAAAATTCAGTATGGTCAAAACAATAATAGATTACCTAACAATAATATAAGTGTCGGAATATTTGAACAATTATTATTATAATGTAGTCATTTAATGAAGAAAAAAAAGTGACTATTTAGTATTTAAAAATTGGATTTAATTGATATACACTAACAGACAACAGTCAACCAATCAGAAATGTACACACCATTACAAATTTTTGATTCTTATACTACCATCTTAAAAGTCATAATTCTATGATTTCTGATTTGTTGTCAGCGTAAAAATCTTTACACTTTCAGTGCATAGAAATTAAACTCTTAAAAATTACATAAGTTAGTATTTTTTTGGCTAAATTAGTATTTTGGTCCCTTATCTTTATTTTACTTTTCATTTTGGTCCCTTATCTTTCTTTTTTTTTCGTTTTGGTCCCTTATCTTTGTTTAGTTTCCATTTTGGTCCTTTTCGTCAGTTTTGTACTGACGGCGTTAGGTATCCGCCGTGAGTCGCCGAAAACCGCCACCGGAAACAGTGAGTCTCACGGCGGATACCTAACACCGTCAGTGTAAAACTAACGGAAAGGACCAAAATGAAAACTAAAACAAAGATAAGGGACCAAAACGGAAAAAAAAGAAAGATAAGGGACCAAAATGAAATCTAAAATAAAGATAAGGGACCAAAATACTAATTTAGCCTTTTTTTTTTTTTTTTTTGAAGGGTTTACATAAGTTAGTAATGAAAATTCAGTATGGTCAAAACAATAATAGATTACCTAACAATAATATAAGTGTCGGAATATTTGAACAATTATTATTATAATGTAGTCATTTAATGAAGAAAAAAAAGTGACTATTTAGTATTTAAAAATTGGATTTAATTGATATACACTAACAGACAACAGTCAACCAATCAGAAATGTACACACCATTACAAATTTTTGATTCTTATACTACCATCTTGAAAGTCATAATTCTATGATTTCTGATTTGTTGTCAGCGTAAAAATATTTACACTTTCAGTGCATAGAAATTAAACTCTTAAAAATTACATAAGTTAGTATTTTTTTGGCTAAATTAGTATTTTGGTCCCTTATCTTTATTTTACTTTTCATTTTGGTCCCTTATCTTTCTTTCTTTTTCCGTTTTGGCTTTGTTTTAGTTTCCATTTTGGTCCTTTTCGTCAGTTTTGTACTGACGGCGTTAGGTATCCGCCGTGAGTCGCCGGAAACCGCCACCGGAAACAGTAAGTCTCACGGCGGATACCTAACACCGTCAGTGTAAAACTAACGGAAAGGACCAAAATGAAAACTAAAACAAAGATAAGGGACCAAAACGGAAAAAAAAGAAAGATAAGGGACCAAAATGAAAACTAAAATAAAGATAAGGGACCAAAATACTAATTTAGCCTTTTTTTTTTTTTTGAAGGGTTTACATAAGTTAGTAATGAAAATTCAGTATGGTCAAAACAATAATATATTACCTAACAATAATATAAGTGTCGGAATATTTGAACAATTATTATTATAATGTAGTCATTTAATGAAGAAAAAAAAGTGACTATTTAGTATTTAAAAATTGGATTTAATTGATATACACTAACAGACAACAGTCAACCAATCAGAAATGTACACACCATTACAAATTTTTGATTCTTATACTACCATCTTAAAAGTCATAATTCTATGATTTCTGATTTGTTGTCAGCGTAAAAATCTTTACACTTTCGGTGCATAGAAATTAAACTCTTAAAAATTACATAAGTTAGTATTTTTTTGGCTAAATTAGTATTTTGGTCCCTTATCTTTATTTTACTTTTCATTTTGGTCCCTTATCTTTCTTTCTTTTTCCGTTTTGGCTTTGTTTTAGTTTCCATTTTGGTCCTTTTCGTCAGTTTTGTACTGACGGCGTTAGGTATCCGCCGTGAGTCGCCGGAAACCGCCACCGGAAACAGTAAGTCTCACGGCGGATACCTAACACCGTCAGTGTAAAACTAACGGAAAGGACCAAAATGAAAACTAAAACAAAGATAAGGGACCAAAACGGAAAAAAAAGAAAGATAAGGGACCAAAATGAAAACTAAAATAAAGATAAGGGACCAAAATACTAATTTAGCCTTTTTTTTTTTTTGAAGGGTTTACATAAGTTAGTAATGAAAATTCAGTATGGTCAAAACAATAATATATTACCTAACAATAATATAAGTGTCGGAATATTTGAACAATTATTATTATAATGTAGTCATTTAATGAAGAAAAAAAAGTGACTATTTAGTATTTAAAAATTGGATTTAATTGATATACACTAACAGACAACAGTCAACCAATCAGAAATGTACACACCATTACAAATTTTTGATTCTTATACTACCATCTTAAAAGTCATAATTCTATGATTTCTGATTTGTTGTCAGCGTAAAAATCTTTACACTTTCGGTGCATAGAAATTAAACTCTTAAAAATTACATAAGTTAGTATTTTTTTGGCTAAATTAGTATTTTGGTCCCTTATCTTTATTTTACTTTTCATTTTGGTCCCTTATCTTTCTTTTTCTTTTTTTCCGTTTTGGCTTTGTTTTAGTTTCCATTTTGGTCCTTTTCGTCAGTTTTGTACTGACGGCGTTAGGTATCCGCCGTGAGTCGCCGGAAACCGCCACCGGAAACAGTGAGTCTCACGGCGGATACCTAACACTGTCAGTGTAAAACAAACGGAAAGGACCAAAATGAAAACTAAAACAAAGATAAGGGACCAAAACGGAAAAAAAAGAAAGATAAGGGACCAAAATGAAAACTAAAATAAAGATAAGGGACCAAAATACTAATTTAGCCTTTTTTTTTTTTTTTTGAAGGGTTTACATAAGTTAGTAATGAAAATTCAGTATGGTCAAAACAATAATAGATTACCTAACAATAATATAAGTGTCGGAATATTTGAACAATTATTATTATAATGTAGTCATTTAATGAAGAAAAAAAAGTGACTATTTAGTATTTAAAAATTGGATTTAATTGATATACACTAACAGACAACAATCAACCAATCAGAAATGTACACACCATTACAAATTTTTGATTCTTATACTACCATCTTAAAAGTCATAATTCTATGATTTCTGATTTGTTGTCAGCGTAAAAATCTTTACACTTTCAGTGCATAGAAATTAAACTCTTAAAAATTACATAAGTTAGTATTTTTTTGGCTAAATTAGTATTTTGGTCCCTTATCTTTATTTTACTTTTCATTTTGGTCCCTTATCTTTCTTTTTTTTTCGTTTTGGTCCCTTATCTTTGTTTTAGTTTCCATTTTGGTCCTTTTCGTCAGTTTTGTACTGACGGCGTTAGGTATCCGCCGTGAGTCGCCGAAAACCGCCACCGGAAACAGTGAGTCTCACGGCGGATACCTAACACCGTCAGTGTAAAACTAACGGAAAGGACCAAAATGAAAACTAAAACAAAGATAAGGGACCAAAACGGAAAAAAAGAAAGATAAGGGACCAAAATGAAAACTAAAATAAAGATAAGGGACCAAAATACTAATTTAGCCTTTTTTTTTTTTTTTTTGAAGGGTTTACATAAGTTAGTAATGAAAATTCAGTATGGTCAAAACAATAATAGATTACCTAACAATAATATAAGTGTCGGAATATTTGAACAATTATTATTATAATGTAGTCATTTAATGAAGAAAAAAAAGTGACTATTTAGTATTTAAAAATTGGATTTAATTGATATACACTAACAGACAACAGTCAACCAATCAGAAATGTACACACCATTACAAATTTTTGATTCTTATACTACCATCTTGAAAGTCATAATTCTATGATTTCTGATTTGTTGTCAGCGTAAAAATATTTACACTTTCAGTGCATAGAAATTAAACTCTTAAAAATTACATAAGTTAGTATTTTTTTGGCTAAATTAGTATTTTGGTCCCTTATCTTTATTTTACTTTTCATTTGGTCCCTTATCTTTCTTTCTTTTTCCGTTTTGGCTTTGTTTTAGTTTCCATTTTGGTCCTTTTCGTCAGTTTTGTACTGACGGCGTTAGGTATCCGCCGTGAGTCGCCGGAAACCGCCACCGGAAACAGTAAGTCTCACGGCGGATACCTAACACCGTCAGTGTAAAACTAACGGAAAGGACCAAAATGAAAACTAAAACAAAGATAAGGGACCAAAACGGAAAAAAAAGAAAGATAAGGGACCAAAATGAAAACTAAAATAAAGATAAGGGACCAAAATACTAATTTAGCCTTTTTTTTTTTTTTGAAGGGTTTACATAAGTTAGTAATGAAAATTCAGTATGGTCAAAACAATAATATATTACCTAACAATAATATAAGTGTCGGAATATTTGAACAATTATTATTATAATGTAGTCATTTAATGAAGAAAAAAAAGTGACTATTTAGTATTTAAAAATTGGATTTAATTGATATACACTAACAGACAACAGTCAACCAATCAGAAATGTACACACCATTACAAATTTTTGATTCTTATACTACCATCTTAAAAGTCATAATTCTATGATTTCTGATTTGTTGTCAGCGTAAAAATCTTTACACTTTCGGTGCATAGAAATTAAACTCTTAAAAATTACATAAGTTAGTATTTTTTTGGCTAAATTAGTATTTTGGTCCCTTATCTTTATTTTACTTTTCATTTTGGTCCCTTATCTTTCTTTCTTTTTTCCGTTTTGGCTTTGTTTTAGTTTCCATTTTGGTCCTTTTCGTCAGTTTTGTACTGACGGCGTTAGGTATCCGCCGTGAGTCGCCGGAAACCGCCACCGGAAACAGTAAGTCTCACGGCGGATACCTAACACCGTCAGTGTAAAACTAACGGAAAGGACCAAAATGAAAACTAAAACAAAGATAAGGGACCAAAACGGAAAAAAAGAAAGATAAGGGACCAAAATGAAAACTAAAATAAAGATAAGGGACCAAAATACTAATTTAGCCTTTTTTTTTTTTTTTGAAGGGTTTACATAAGTTAGTAATGAAAATTCAGTATGGTCAAAACAATAATATATTACCTAACAATAATATAAGTGTCGGAATATTTGAACAATTATTATTATAATGTAGTCATTTAATGAAGAAAAAAAAGTGACTATTTAGTATTTAAAAATTGGATTTAATTGATATACACTAACAGACAACAGTCAACCAATCAGAAATGTACACACCATTACAAATTTTTGATTCTTATACTACCATCTTAAAAGTCATAATTCTATGATTTCTGATTTGTTGTCAGCGTAAAAATCTTTACACTTTCGGTGCATAGAAATTAAACTCTTAAAAATTACATAAGTTAGTATTTTTTTGGCTAAATTAGTATTTTGGTCCCTTATCTTTATTTTACTTTTCATTTTGGTCCCTTATCTTTCTTTTTCTTTTTTCCGTTTTGGCTTTGTTTTAGTTTCCATTTTGGTCCTTTTCGTCAGTTTTGTACTGACGGCGTTAGGTATCCGCCGTGAGTCGCCGGAAACCGCCACCGGAAACAGTGAGTCTCACGGCGGATACCTAACACTGTCAGTGTAAAACAAACGGAAAGGACCAAAATGAAAACTAAAACAAAGATAAGGGACCAAAACGGAAAAAAAGAAAGATAAGGGACCAAAATGAAAACTAAAATAAAGATAAGGGACCAAAATACTAATTTAGCCTTTTTTTTTTTTTGAAGGGTTTACATAAGTTAGTAATGAAAATTCAGTATGGTCAAAACAATAATAGATTACCTAACAATAATATAAGTGTCGGAATATTTGAACAATTATTATTATAATGTAGTCATTTAATGAAGAAAAAAAAGTGACTATTTAGTATTTAAAAATTGGATTTAATTGATATACACTAACAGACAACAATCAACCAATCAGAAATGTACACACCATTACAAATTTTTGATTCTTATACTACCATCTTAAAAGTCATAATTCTATGATTTCTGATTTGTTGTCAGCGTAAAAATCTTTACACTTTCAGTGCATAGAAATTAAACTCTTAAAAATTACATAAGTTAGTATTTTTTTGGCTAAATTAGTATTTTGGTCCCTTATCTTTATTTTACTTTTCATTTTGGTCCCTTATCTTTCTTTTTTTTTTTTCGTTTTGGTCCCTTATCTTTGTTTTAGTTTCCATTTTGGTCCTTTTCGTCAGTTTTGTACTGACGGCGTTAGGTATCCGCCGTGAGTCGCCGGAAACCGCCACCGGAAACAGTGAGTCTCACGGCGGATACCTAACACCGTCAGTGTAAAACTAACGGAAAGGACCAAAATGAAAACTAAAACAAAGATAAGGGACCAAAACGGAAAAAAAAGAAAGATAAGGGACCAAAATGAAAACTAAAATAAAGATAAAGGACCAAAATACTAATTTAGCCTTTTTTTTTTTTTTTTTTGAAGGGTTTACATAAGTTAGTAATGAAAATTCAGTATGGTCAAAACAATAATAGATTACCTAACAATAATATAAGTGTCGGAATATTTGAACAATTATTATTATAATGTAGTCATTTAATGAAGAAAAAAAAGTGACTATTTAGTATTTAAAAATTGGATTTAATTGATATACACTAACAGACAACAGTCAACCAATCAGAAATGTACACACCATTACAAATTTTTGATTCTTATACTACCATCTTAAAAGTCATAATTCTATGATTTCTGATTTGTTGTCAGCGTAAAAATCTTTACACTTTCAGTGCATAGAAATTAAACTCTTAAAAATTACATAAGTTAGTATTTTTTTGGCTAAATTAGTATTTTGGTCCCTTATCTTTATTTTACTTTTCATTTTGGTCCCTTATCTTTTTTTTTTCGTTTTGGTCCCTTATCTTTGTTTTAGTTTCCATTTTGGTCCTTTTCGTCAGTTTTGTACTGACGGCGTTAGGTATCCGCCGTGAGTCGCCGAAAACCGCCACCGGAAACAGTGAGTCTCACGGCGGATACCTAACACCGTCAGTGTAAAACTAACGGAAAGGACCAAAATGAAAACTAAAACAAAGATAAGGGACCAAAACGGAAAAAAAGAAAGATAAGGGACCAAAATGAAAACTAAAATAAAGATAAGGGACCAAAATACTAATTTAGCCTTTTTTTTTTTTTTTTTGAAGGGTTTACATAAGTTAGTAATGAAAATTCAGTATGGTCAAAACAATAATATATTACCTAACAATAATATAAGTGTCGGAATATTTGAACAATTATTATTATAATGTAGTCATTTAATGAAGAAAAAAAAGTGACTATTTAGTATTTAAAAATTGGATTTAATTGATATACACTAACAGACAACAGTCAACCAATCAGAAATGTACACACCATTACAAATTTTTGATTCTTATACTACCATCTTAAAAGTCATAATTCTATGATTTCTGATTTGTTGTCAGCGTAAAAATCTTTACACTTTCGGTGCATAGAAATTAAACTCTTAAAAATTACATAAGTTAGTATTTTTTTGGCTAAATTAGTATTTTGGTCCCTTATCTTTATTTTACTTTTCATTTTGGTCCCTTATCTTTCTTTCTTTTTCCGTTTTGGCTTTGTTTTAGTTTCCATTTTGGTCCTTTTCGTCAGTTTTGTACTGACGGCGTTAGGTATCCGCCGTGAGTCGCCGGAAACCGCCACCGGAAACAGTAAGTCTCACGGCGGATACCTAACACCGTCAGTGTAAAACTAACGGAAAGGACCAAAATGAAAACTAAAACAAAGATAAGGGACCAAAACGGAAAAAAAAAAAAAGATAAGGGACCAAAATGAAAACTAAAATAAAGATAAGGGACCAAAATACTAATTTAGCCTTTTTTTTTTTTTTTGAAGGGTTTACATAAGTTATAGTAATGAAAATTCAGTATGGTCAAAACAATAATATATTACCTAACAATAATATAAGTGTCGGAATATTTGAACAATTATTATTATAATGTAGTCATTTAATGAAGAAAAAAAAGTGACTATTTAGTATTTAAAAATTGGATTTAATTGATATACACTAACAGACAACAGTCAACCAATCAGAAATGTACACACCATTACAAATTTTTTATTCTTATACTACCATCTTAAAAGTCATAATTCTATGATTTCTGATTTGTTGTCAGCGTAAAAATCTTTACACTTTCGGTGCATAGAAATTAAACTCTTAAAAATTACATAAGTTAGTATTTTTTTGGCTAAATTAGTATTTTGGTCCCTTATCTTTATTTTACTTTTCATTTTGGTCCCTTATCTTTCTTTCTTTTTTCCGTTTTGGCTTTGTTTTAGTTTCCATTTTGGTCCTTTTCGTCAGTTTTGTACTGACGGCGTTAGGTATCCGCCGTGAGTCGCCGGAAACCGCCACCGGAAACAGTGAGTCTCACGGCGGATACCTAACACTGTCAGTGTAAAACAAACGGAAAGGACCAAAATGAAAACTAAAACAAAGATAAGGGACCAAAACGGAAAAAAAAAGAAAGATAAGGGACCAAAATGAAAACTAAAATAAAGATAAGGGACCAAAATACTAATTTAGCCTTTTTTTTTTTTTTTTTGAAGGGTTTACATAAGTTAGTAATGAAATTCAGTATGGTCAAAACAATAATAGATTACCTAACAATAATATAAGTGTCGGAATATTTGAACAATTATTATTATAATGTAGTCATTTAATGAAGAAAAAAAAGTGACTATTTAGTATTTAAAAATTGGATTTAATTGATATACACTAACAGACAACAGTCAACCAATCAGAAATGTACACACCATTACAAATTTTTGATTCTTATACTACCATCTTAAAAGTCATAATTCTATGATTTCTGATTTGTTGTAAGCGTAAAAATATTTACACTTTCAGTGCATAGAAATTAAACTCTTAAAAATTACATAAGTTAGTATTTTTTTGGCTAAATTAGTATTTTGGTCCCTTATCTTTATTTTACTTTTCATTTTGGTCCCTTATCTTTCTTTCTTTTTCCGTTTTGGCTTTGTTTTAGTTTCCATTTTGGTCCTTTTCGTCAGTTTTGTACTGACGGCGTTAGGTATCCGCCGTGAGTCACCGGAAACCGCCACCGGAAACAGTAAGTCTCACGGCGGATACCTAACACCGTCAGTGTAAAACTAACGGAAAGGACCAAAATGAAAAACTAAAACAAAGATAAGGGACCAAAACGGAAAAAAAAGAAAGATAAGGGACCAAAATGAAAACTAAAATAAAGATAAGGGACCAAAATACTAATTTAGCCTTTTTTTTTTTTTTTGAAGGGTTTACATAAGTTAGTAATGAAAATTCAGTATGGTCAAAACAATAATATATTACCTAACAATAATATAAGTGTCGGAATATTTGAACAATTATTATTATAATGTAGTCATTTAATGAAGAAAAAAAAGTGACTATTTAGTATTTAAAAATTGGATTTAATTGATATACACTAACAGACAACAGTCAACCAATCAGAAATGTACACACCATTACAAATTTTTGATTCTTATACTACCATCTTAAAAGTCATAATTCTATGATTTCTGATTTGTTGTCAGCGTAAAAATCTTTACACTTTCGGTGCATAGAAATTAAACTCTTAAAAATTACATAAGTTAGTATTTTTTTGGCTAAATTAGTATTTTGGTCCCTTATCTTTATTTTACTTTTCATTTTGGTCCCTTATCTTTCTTTCTTTTTCCGTTTTGGCTTTGTTTTAGTTTCCATTTTGGTCCTTTTCGTCAGTTTTGTACTGACGGCGTTAGGTATCCGCCGTGAGTCGCCGGAAAACCGCCACCGGAAACAGTAAGTCTCACGGCGGATACCTAACACCGTCAGTGTAAAACTAACGGAAAGGACCAAAATGAAAACTAAAACAAAGATAAGGGACCAAAACGGAAAAAAAAAAAAAGATAAGGGACCAAAATGAAAACTAAAATAAAGATAAGGGACCAAAATACTAATTTAGCCTTTTTTTTTTTTTTTTGAAGGGTTTACATAAGTTAGTAATGAAAATTCAGTATGGTCAAAACAATAATATATTACCTAACAATAATATAAGTGTCGGAATATTTGAACAATTATTATTATAATGTAGTCATTTAATGAAGAAAAAAAAGTGACTATTTAGTATTTAAAAATTGGATTTAATTGATATACACTAACAGACAACAGTCAACCAATCAGAAATGTACACACCATTACAAATTTTTTATTCTTATACTACCATCTTAAAAGTCATAATTCTATGATTTCTGATTTGTTGTCAGCGTAAAAATCTTTACACTTTCGGTGCATAGAAATTAAACTCTTAAAAATTACATAAGTTAGTATTTTTTTGGCTAAATTAGTATTTTGGTCCCTTATCTTTATTTTACTTTTCATTTTGGTCCCTTATCTTTCTTTTTTTTTTTCCGTTTTGGCTTTGTTTTAGTTTCCATTTTGGTCCTTTTCGTCAGTTTTGTACTGACGGCGTTAGGTATCCGCCGTGAGTCGCCGGAAACCGCCACCTGAAACAGTGAGTCTCACGGCGGATACCTAACACTGTCAGTGTAAAACAAACGGAAAGGACCAAAATGAAAACTAAAACAAAGATAAGGGACCAAAACGGAAAAAAAGAAAGATAAGGGACCAAAATGAAAACTAAAATAAAGATAAGGGACCAAAATACTAATTTAGCCTTTTTTTTTTTTTTTTTTTGAAGGGTTTACATAAGTTAGTAATGAAAATTCAGTATGGTCAAAACAATAATAGATTACCTAACAATAATATAAGTGTCGGAATATTTGAACAATTATTATTATAATGTAGTCATTTAATGAAGAAAAAAAAAGTGACTATTTAGTATTTAAAAATTGGATTTAATTGATATACACTAACAGACAACAGTCAACCAATCAGAAATGTACACACCATTACAAATTTTTGATTCTTATACTACCATCTTAAAAGTCATAATTCTATGATTTCTGATTTGTTGTAAGCGTAAAAATATTTACACTTTCAGTGCATAGAAATTAAACTCTTAAAAATTACATAAGTTAGTATTTTTTTGGCTAAATTAGTATTTTGGTCCCTTATCTTTATTTTACTTTTCATTTTGGTCCCTTATCTTTCTTTCTTTTTCCGTTTTGGCTTTGTTTTAGTTTCCATTTTGGTCCTTTTCGTCAGTTTTGTACTGACGGCGTTAGGTATCCGCCGTGAGTCGCCGGAAAACCGCCACCGGAAACAGTAAGTCTCACGGCGGATACCTAACACCGTCAGTGTAAAACTAACGGAAAGGACCAAAATGAAAACTAAAACAAAGATAAGGGACCAAAACGGAAAAAAAAGAAAGATTAGGGACCAAAATGAAAACTAAAATAAAGATAAGGGACCAAAATACTAATTTAGCCTCTCTTTTTTTTTGAAGGGTTTACATAAGTTGGTAATGAAAATTCAGTATGGTCAAAACAATAATATATTACCTAACAATAATATAAGTGTCGGAATATTTGAACAATTATTATTATAATGTAGTCATTTAATGAAGAAAAAAAAGTGACTATTTAGTATTTAAAAATTGGATTTAATTGATATACACTAACAGACAACAGTCAACCAATCAGAAATGTACACACCATTACAAATTTTTGATTCTTATACTACCATCTTAAAAGTCATAATTCTATGATTTCTGATTTGTTGTCAGCGTAAAAATCTTTACACTTTCAGTGCATAGAAATTAAACTCTTAAAAATTACATAAGTTAGTATTTTTTTGGCTAAATTAGTATTTTGGTCCCTTATCTTTATTTTACTTTTCATTTTGGTCCCTTATCTTTCTTTTTTTTTTCGTTTTGGTCCCTTATCTTTGTTTTAGTTTCCATTTTGGTCCTTTTCGTCAGTTTTGTACTGACGGCGTTAGGTATCCGCCGTGAGTCGCCGGAAACCGCCACCGGAAACAGTGAGTCTCACGGCGGATACCTAACACCGTCAGTGTAAAACTAACGGAAAGGACCAAAATGAAAACTAAAACAAAGATAAGGGACCAAAACGGAAAAAAAGAAAGATAAGGGACCAAAATGAAAACTAAAATAAAGATAAAGGACCAAAATACTAATTTAGCCTCTCTTTTTTTTTTTTTTGAAGGGTTTACATAAGTTAGTAATGAAAATTCAGTATGGTCAAAACAATAATAGATTACCTAACAATAATATAAGTGTCGGAATATTTGAACAATTATTATTATAATGTAGTCATTTAATGAAGAAAAAAAGTGACTATTTAGTATTTAAAAATTGGATTTAATTGATATACACTAACAGACAACAGTCAACCAATCAGAAATGTACACACCATTACAAATTTTTGATTCTTATACTACCATCTTAAAAGTCATAATTCTATGATTTCTGATTTGTTGTAAGCGTAAAAATATTTACACTTTCAGTGCATAGAAATTAAACTCTTAAAAATTACATAAGTTAGTATTTTTTTGGCTAAATTAGTATTTTGGTCCCTTATCTTTATTTTACTTTTCATTTTGGTCCCTTATCTTTCTTTCTTTTTCCGTTTTGGCTTTGTTTTAGTTTCCATTTTGGTCCTTTTCGTCAGTTTTGTACTGACGGCGTTAGGTATCCGCCGTGAGTCGCCGGAAACCGCCACCGGAAACAGTAAGTCTCACGGCGGATACCTAACACCGTCAGTGTAAAACTAACGGAAAGGACCAAAATGAAAACTAAAACAAAGATAAGGGACCAAAACGGAAAAAAAAAGAAAGATTAGGGACCAAAATGAAAACTAAAATAAAGATAAGGGACCAAAATACTAATTTAGCCTCTTTTTTTTTTTGAAGGGTTTACATAAGTTGGTAATGAAAATTCAGTATGGTCAAAACAATAATATATTACCTAACAATAATATAAGTGTCGGAATATTTGAACAATTATTATTATAATGTAGTCATTTAATGAAGAAAAAAAAGTGACTATTTAGTATTTAAAAATTGGATTTAATTGATATACACTAACAGACAACAGTCAACCAATCAGAAATGTACACACCATTACAAATTTTTGATTCTTATACTACCATCTTAAAAGTCATAATTCTATGATTTCTGATTTGTTGTCAGCGTAAAAATATTTACACTTTCAGTGCATAGAAATTAAACTCTTAAAAATTACATAAGTTAGTATTTTTTTGGCTAAATTAGTATTTTGGTCCCTTATCTTTATTTTACTTTTCATTTTGGTCCCTTATCTTTATTTTACTTTTCATTTTGGTCCTTTTCGTCAGTTTTGTACTGACGGCGTTAGGTATCCGCCGTGAGTCGCCGGAAACCGCCACCGGATACCTAACACCGTTAGTGTAAAACTAACGGAAAGGACCAAAATGAAAACTAAAACAAAGATAAGGGACCAAAACGAAAAAAGAAAGAAAGATAAGAGACCAAAATGAAAACTAAAATAAAGATAAGGGACCAAAATACTAATTTAGCCTTTTTTTTTTTTGAAGGGTTTACATAAGTTAGTAATGAAAATTCAGTATGGTCAAAACAATAATAGATTACCTAAAAAGAGTTTTGTGGAGATGCGGGGGATCGAACCCCGTGCCTCTCGCATGCAAAGCGAGCGCTCTACCATTTGAGCTACATCCCCGTTCGCTCTTTCCTATTGTAATTTGTGTATATTTGATTGTTAAATTTTTTCAATTCATTCATCTTCAATGTAATTCTTACTCTATTTTCATCGTTTGATTACATTTGACAAGTACGTGGGAGACTGGAGAGTGAGGAAGACACTGAAAACTGACTTGAACATCAAATGCTGACTCGTACAAAACTAATCCAATTCCTCCTCCGCCACCCTCCCCCCTCGACAAGAACCCTAACCACCGCCGCCGCGGCCGCCGCCGCCAAATCAACCAGAGACGAATACTTCGCCGCCATCCACCACGTCTCCAACATAGTCCGCCGCGACTTCTACATGGAACGCACCCTCAACAAGCTCCACATAACCCTCACCCCAGAACTCGTCTTCCGCGTCCTCCGCGCGTGCTCCCACTCTCCCACAGAATCCCTCCGCTTCTTCAACTGGGCGCGTACCCACCACCCCTCCTACAACCCCACCTCCCTCGAATTCGAACAAATCATCAAAACCCTCGCCGACTCCAATAACTACCAATCCATGTGGAACATCATCCACCAAATGCAAAACCACAACAACCACCGTCTCTCTCTCTCCCCCGCCGCAGTCTCCGCCGTCATCGAATCCTACGGCAAGCACCGCCACGTGGACCAAGCCGTCGAGGTTTTCAACAAAACCAAGCTCCTCAACTGCGAACAGAACAACGTCGAGATCTACAATTCACTCCTCCTCGCTCTCTGCGAGTCCAAGCTCTTCCATGGCGCGTACGCTTTGATTCGGAGAATGGTGCGGAAAGGAGTGAGTCCCGATAAGAGGACCTACTCGATCCTCGTCAACGCGTGGTGTTCAAACGGGAAGATGAGGGAGGCGCGTGAGTTTCTCAAGGAGATGAGCGAGAGGGGATTTAACCCTCCGGTTCGAGGCCGCGATCTCTTGATCGAGGGCTTGTTGAACGCAGGGCTTCACGAATCGGCGAAAGAGATGGTTGGGAAGATGATGAAGGAAGGGTTTGTTCCTGATGTGGGAACATTCAATGCATTGGTTGAGGTTTTGTGTAAGACTGGTGGTGAGGTTGAGTTTTGTTGTGGTCTGTATCATGGTTTGTGTAAATTAGGGTTTGTGCCTGATGTTAATACTTATAAGGTTTTGGTGCCTGCGGCTTCGAAGGCTGGTTTGATTGATGAGGCGTTTAGGTTGTTGCATAATTCGGCCGAGGAGGGACACCGGCCGTTCCCTAGCTTGTATGCGCCGGTTATTAAGGCTCTGTGTAGGAGAGGGCAATTTGATGACGCGTTTTGTTTCTTCAGTGACATGAAGGTGAAGGGGCATCCCCCGAATCGGCCTGTGTATACAATGCTGATAACCATGTGTGGTCGCGGAGGGAGGTTCGTTGATGCGGCCAATTACTTAGTGGAAATGACCGAGATTGGTTTGATGCCGATTGCGCGGTGTTTTGACATGGTTACGGATGGTTTGAAGAATTGTGGGAAGCATGATTTGGCTAAGAGAATAGAACAGTTGGAAGTTTCTATCCGTGGTGTTTGAGGAAGGATTCCTCTCTATAATTAGTGGTTTGGCTTGTGGGAGATATTGATTGGAACTCTGCCCTGGCCTGATGCTTAAAAGTTCCCCTTGAGGATGCAAACTAACAATGGAGTTTAGGTCCTTATTCTTGTCTACTTTTTAACTATTCTTTTTCCATTCTATCTCTTTTGGTCCATAGTTCTTATTTAATTATATCTAATCACCAATTGCAGTCCTAAATTTGATGAAATGATGAATTGTCTATCATACCTTTAAGAAATTTAATACTTACTTATACTGCTTGCTGTCATGTGTGTGTGTGTGTGTAGATATCATTGCAACTATCATGTCTTTCTGGATTGTTGTTAAGCAGAGTAACATACATTGCATGTCCTGGGAAAACCTGAGCAAATTTGAAATATATATGAACAAAGGTGGACATTCTTTCTCTGAGATGCAAAACTCTCTCTTTTCCTAGAGTTCGGAGATGCCATCAAATGTTCAATGAGTTGTGTTTTAAGAACATTGACATTTAATGGCTAGGCCTTGTATTGAAATGATTTACACCAGCATTCTTTCTCTCAGATGCAGAACCTTTTTCTTTCCTGGAGTTCTGATGAGATAGTGTATTGCCCTTCTGCTGATGGCATCAAATATTCAATGAGTCATGTTTTTTAAGAACATGACCATTGAGACCAACTTTTAGCACAGGGGCTTAATGGCTAGGCCTTGTATTGAATTGATTTTCACCAGCATTCTTTCTCTCAGATGCAAAACCTTTTTTTTTCCCTGGAGGTCTGATGAGATAGGGTGTTGCACTTCTGCTGATGGCATCAAATATTCAATGGGAGCCTTGTTTTTTAAGAGCGTGACCATTTCAACAAACTTTTGGCATAGGGACTTAATGGTTAGTCCATGTATTGAAATGATTTTCACCAGCATCTTCTTGCTAGAAAATTATTTAATCATCTGTAGGAGAGAGAAGTTAACTAGTAAGAAATGAAAAACTGTATAACCACTATTAACTTACATGTGATGTAAGTCATCTCTTTGTAAAATCATGCATATCTTTCTATCTCAGTTTTGGTGCAAGGAGCTTACACTTTTCGGAACTTCTAAGTTAGAATGTACTTGACTGCTGCATTTTTTTAAGTTGTGAGTATTGAATTTAAAGAACGAAAGATCATCAAGTTCAGGAAGGAAAAAAAAAAAATCCATGAATCTTCTTCAATTTCCAAATTTTTATTCTCTAACTTCCACAGCTCATTTTAATTGCATTCTTTACTAATGTTTTCTTATAATCCTATCCTCATATGCCAGAATGGAGGCTCCAGAATTGCAGATAAAGACACAATTCTTCCATGTTGGTAGACGCTGCTGTTTTATCCTCTGGACTCTGTTGGAAGGTTGCTTGGATAAGCAGCTTTGGTGTATCTGTCTTTGGAAATTCACAACATGTGAAAGGTATCCTTAAGCCTGTCAATAGAAAAAATGTTTCTGTTTCCCTCTTGTCTTATTATACAGATTGAATTTCTCATGGCTTTCTGAAATTTTATTCGCCAAGTCTTCAGAAACTTCAACATGTTGTGTAGAGATCATAGAAGATTGTACGTGTTGGTTTTGGAGCTGTAAGTGTCATTCTTATTTTGTTTCTCTTTGTAAATGTAAGGAAATTGATATCCATTTACACTCATTTACACCCAATTGAGTATCACTAATGTTTTTTTGGATACCTGAATTTGGACACCTATATAGACACCTTAGATTGATGTGAGTGTGGGTGAGATGAAGGTGTATTGTATTCCAAAATAGAGTAGATATACTATATACAATTGTGAGTGTCGGTGTCACATGTGTCCATAATAGTTGTACAAATAACATAACTCATGATAAGAAATGATTTTTAAACACAAAAATGGGACAACAATTTGGATTGTTAATACAGTTCAAATACGTGGTTAATTATATTCAGTAGATGGTTAATGGATATAACAAGGTGTCACAATTCATTAATCATCAACTAAACGTAATTAATCATGATTTTGAACGTCATTGATCATTTACTTGTTTTTACAAATTATCTCTTCTATCGAGTGAGAGGCTAATATCTCGAAGTATGATGAGTTGTCTAAGTGGGAATCCTTCTAGACTGTGTTTTTCATACATGTAAATTCAAGAAAATGTGCCTGGGGACCTAAGCTCACTTCACTGACTAACTCAAGTTGTATAATATATTACGAAAATTAAATATAATTCTCAATAACACAGTAATATTTAAATATTTACATGCATTAATAAGGATTAGTTTAGTAATATATATCTTGGTAATGATAGTAATTAATAAAATGAATCTAATAAACAAAAGATAAAAATGAATTTAATAAACAAAAGATAAAAATGTAAAGCGACATAGGAGTAGGACTGGCCATCGGATCAATAAAATAAGAGTTGATTTTTTTTTTGATAGGCAATAAAATAAGAGTTGATAATATTAATAAAGTATCAAACAATTATTATTAACATTTTAAAAGGATATAGCATTACTTTTTTTTTTTCCCATTATATTGATTAATTACCGTTATATACATATATATCGAGTACGAGTATCTTCATGTCTAATCAAATATTTATTACTCATTAATCAATATAAATATTTGATGGCCTGGAAAATAATCTACAACTAATATCTTGTAACCCATAAAATTACTAGTGTTAGAAATACAGTAGACATAACGAGGGGATAATATATCCCAAGAACACAAACTCAACGCTCAAAATGGAGAAATAAATTCACAAGCAGAGATGATTTGCATAGTAGAATAAGAAAAATGCTGATGGAAGAAAGGATATGAAATCTTATTGTTACTTGTTAGCAGAATTATGTTTGTTGAACACAAATTGTGAGTACCATATGGTGTCCCTTTTGTTTTTTTATGGTATTCTTGAAACGCGTGTATACAAAGATGATAAAAGTAAGTGAGAGATAGAAATAAAAACATATGGTGTTACATACGATGTCTAAATTTTGTGTTCAAATAACAACTCTTGTTAGTAACCAGATAACCAGATCATATATACGTTATCGAGCTTAAAGCTTTACGGCAGCACCGGTTCTTAGTATTACGTAGGAAGCGGATTCGCTCTTGCGTGTATCCTGCGGGCGTATCTGGACCGTTCGTCCAGATCAGACGGTTCAGATTAAATGACCATTAAAAATTTTTTTTAAAAAAAACCCAATTCTTTTTCAATCTTTCCCCCCATCCCGTAACCCACCCATCTCGTTCGGGGGTCGTTCCTCACCTTGCCTTTAACTGCCTTCAACCAAACATGACAGACGCAGCGAATGTTCAAGAGAACACAGAAGAATAAATAAAATAAAAAAACGAAGAAAGAAGAAAAACTAGCACCTGACTTGAATATCAACAACGAAGTTCCTAGAGGTAGTTTAAAAATAGATATATATTTTCCAACCAAAACAAATAGTAAACCAAGTTACTGTTTTTGATGAAGATGCAAACGAAATAAGATTTTGAATCTACTTGACTACTTGTGTCTGCTCTAGTTCTTCCATTTGAGAATTAGAACTTGGGGAGATTCACAATTAAACTAAAATTCAATCCGAGTTAGGGTTTTGCAAAGATTAAAAATGAAAACTTTGAAGTCAGTTCCATCCTATCCCCACCGAGTGTAATCGCGGCGACGGTGCAGGCACAACGTAGGAGAGAGGCACGTGAGATCTCGAGCACGACCACTGATAAGCACTGGCAGCAGCTCTCTAACGCTGTCAGCAACGTCGTGGTGTGCTACGACACGATGGCGATGTGAGAGGGTGGGTGTGCAAAGGGTGGAGGGCACAAATGTATCGAAGCAGGGGGGAGACAGATTGAACAAAATTTGGGGGGTTTTTTTTTTTTTAATGGTCATTTAATTTGAACCGTCCGATCTAGACGGACGGCCCAGATTCGACTGCAGGATACACGCAGGAGGGACTCTCGCAGGAGCGAATCCGCTTCCGTATTACATATTGGCTCCGCACTTGTCTGGTATTCAGATTCATGCTCGTTTACCTAATGGTAGACGATAAGATAAAATTTGGAATTATGCTGTAAAACAATATGAACACCTCTATTTAGCTTTTAAAAAACTTTTATTTATTTATTTATCTTTATCCAGACAAAAATGTTTATTTATACCGAATAAATTAGCCTTTAGATCATTAGTAAAGCATTAAAGCTAAGTTCAATGGAAGCAAAATGCCATCTTCAATTATTGATAACTTCTACCCACCCAGCACTCCATTTTTGTTTTAAAGCAAAAAACTTCATATCCAATGATGGGTTTGCTTAAGAAACAAGAAGGAAACAAAACACTACCTAAAGGCCAATCCCCTGAAATAGCTAATAATCAAAAGTATGACCTACATATGGCAGCTCAGCCCATCAACCAACATCAAGTGCTTCATCGCAAACGGCTTGATCAGTTCGTACCTTTCTCTTCATCCTTCTTCGGATTCCCACCACAACAGTAGAAGTGTGGAAGCCTGACACGACCACAACTCCTGCAGAAGAAGTGTTGTTAGTTACTCGTAACTGAACCAGAAAACTGCACATATATCAGTTTTTGCTCTTTCGGCCACAGTATTATAGACATAGTGACACTGAATAAACCTATGTATTTCATGTGTAGACAAGACATGGATTTTAAGTTTTATTATGTGTAAGGCTGTCATAACTCATAAATCCTTCCTAGGCAGAAGATGGTGGAACTCCATATATAAGATATAGGGGAAATATACTCATTTTTCTTTTGGAAGCTATTCCATGGTCTGGAACAACAAGAATACATCAACTTCGAAGTCCTATGCTAAACCTCCTTCAATTTAAAGTACAGAAGAACAGTTGAATCCTCCACTAAAGTTGACAGTATACATACACATCTCACATGACACCATACAGTGGATAGCTCTGTTTACACATAATGAGAGAATTTGAAACGAAGAACCATTTTTTTGAATCTGCTGTCTAAGAACTACGACCTAGAAATTGGAACCCGGTTGAACCAAAGTTCAGTGTGAACTTCTTCAACAATGCAGAGATCAATGCTAAGAGGAGGGCCTAAAAAATATGGATCAGCGATTGTTGGTTTAGATCATAACAGCATTGAATCCTATCCTATATCCCTTTGTCCTCCTAGAATGGAGCATATACTTAACAGTCATAGATTCTGATTATGTATGCCTTCCATAATTGTGAGATAAATCATATTGAGCACCTCAACATAATGTTAACAAATTTTACTGATATAAGCTGTCAAAAATTTTCAATACAAGGTCCACTTAAGAAGAAAAAGACAAATAGCATGACTAAATCCTCCTAAAAAAAAAGTGTAACAAAACCTAAACTGAGTTAAGCATAAGCAACAATGAATATGTGCCACTGGACCAAGTCTCTAATAAATGTATATTTCTATCATAAACATGAGCAAAACTATTAAAATGTTGTAAATCCAGACGGCACCTGCACGCATGCACACACATGTATGTATGCAATGTTTTTCTCTTCTTTGAGGACCCATCAATACCATGTAGAAGAACGATGACCTGCCTTGTTCTCTAATGGCATCTCTTTCTGCTTATGCCGTGTTCCTAGCTACACATGGTGAAAAACTATGTCTGATTAAATATTAACACATGGGTACTCTGGTTGAAGTGCTGTCACTTCTTACATCTAATGACTCAAATACTCAACTACTAGTTAGAGAAATGCTGCCCTCCTTCAACCTGTATGATTTTTAAATTATTTGATTAACAATTTATAAGATAAATTAAATGATTTGATAAGATAAATTACATTTAAAATTTTAATTTCAATTTATATAATTTCAATTTAAATTTAACTTCGATAAGATTTATGTATATACATTTTGTATGAATTTTAAACTGAAATAAATTAAATAATTAGATAAGTTTAATTATATTTAAAATTTAAGTTTAAATTTAAAATTAAAATTTTAAATTTCAATTTATTTTTAATTTTGATATGATTTACGTAAATACATTTTGTATGACCTTAAATTTGAAATTAGAATTGAAATAAATTAAATAATTAGACAACATTAATTAGATAAGATTGATTACATTTTAAATTTAAATTTTCGAAATTAACCCAAATGTTGAAGACTAATTATTGATTGAAGATTTGTTTTCTTATTTGATATTTGATTTAAATTCAAAATTGAAATTCAAAAATTTGTTTTCAATTAATTAATTAATTAATTAATTTTCCCTAATTTTTTATTTTTATTTTGTTATTTTTGTTAAATTTATAAACACAATAATAAATCAAAAAATTGTAGTGTTGACACTTGGCATATGACACATGGCTACATAGGGAAGATGACATATGGCAACATGACATTACATAAGGGATAGAAATGTATTGTTTATAGATAAGAATTTTGAATTGAATGACATATCATCTTCAACTTTCTTACTTCACCAAAGTCCAAGCCAATATGGCTAGATGTGATTCTAAGAATCTTTAAGGAAATAAAGTTACATTCCTGCCATTAGCTATAACTTTTGACCTAGTGGTATGCGCTTGATCTAACAAGTAGTATCAGAGCAAGATCATGGGTTCCAGCATCTCCTTTAGAGTTCCATGGGCTTATCACTTCCATCCCATGCCGGATGTAACGAGAGCAGCCCCCTGCACTATATATTATTATGAAAAACTTTAAGGAAATAAAGTTGCACCCTTGACGTCAACTATAGTTTTTCGACCTAGTAATAAGCGCTTGATCCAATAACTTCATATAGTCTAAACAAAATTAGTTAGTGTCTTTATGGACTATAGCCCTTTGAAGGGGCACCACAATGGATCCCAGTTTAAGGGATTTGAGGATAAGAGAGTGATTAAGCAAGAAACAAAGGGGGCTGATAGAGAAAGAAATGAGGGAGTACCAAGGGGATGGTGATAATGACAAACAACGAACCAAATCAATAGACAAAAGGGTTTACTTTGTTGAATTTAATAGGAGACTGGACAATTTTTTTGCACTCTAAACTTAGGGGTCATTTAGCACAAACTTCAAGGGTAAAATGTCTTTTACCCTTTATACTAAAAAAAAAAGTGTCCTTTACCTCCAGAATAAAGAAACTCGGTCCCTCCCTAGCATCCTCTATCTTTTTCCGTAACTACTAGAGTCGGTTCAATAAAAAAAGATTTAGGGCAATTTGGCATGGACTCCTCATAATTATGAAATTATTGCTAACTTGAAACATGTATCGCATCTTAAATTACCCAGCGATTTCTTTTATTCAAAAAATGTATTTTGATTGTGTAAACAGATTGTCTGTTTAATTTGCTAAAATACAGAAACCCAAACTATTTTGGTGATGGGAATAGGGATATATCTGAAAATAATAATAAGAATGATAGGTACCAGATATACTTGTATTGAAAACAGTAAAAAATGGAGCTATGCTCCTTACAATCAGGAGACAATCCCTCTGTGAAATAGGAAACAGAAGATAGAAATGCAGAAAATGAAAGAAGAAAAATTGGAGAAGACTCCTACCTCAAGCTGTTAAGCTTGCCCAGACCTTTTCCCAAAATATTCCCTTCCTGATACATCCTCCCACCCCCCCAAACAGTGCCACCTGTCCATTCTTTTATGAGTTATGATTTCCCCTCTCCCTTGTAACCATTTCCCTCTATCCTCACCCACTACACTTGTGTCACGGGCCTATCAAAGAACCAAGGAAATAAACCTTAAAATGTGACAAATTTACTAAAACTACAGCATTATAGATTGAAAGGTATGGCCAGGCATGGTTGAGTTGTTCACTAGAAGGACGATACCAAAATTAAACATATTTTGTAATGAAACAAAATTTCATTCAAATCCCTGAGTACATGACATTCAAAGGCTGGGCTACAACTAATAAATAGAAATCACCAAAAATTTCCAGAACGTAATAAATTATATAAATCACAAATAACAGCAACCATTACAGGAAAACAAACCAAGGCTTACTTGCATAGGACAATCACAGGAACAGGTTTCAAAGCTTTAGGTCCATTTCTTATTCCTCTTTTATGAGGAGAAACCTACATGACATACAGAACCAAATAAGATAATGTCAACTGCAAAATTGAAACGATAAATACAAAGTGCAAATTATTACATAGACATCAATGCAGCTTAAAACATTATATGATTATAATACTAATTAGTTTAGTATACTCTATCTATTTGATAATACTCCAGCAAAAAAATTCAATATCTCTAGAGTGCCAAGCCAACTGCCAAGCAAGAACAGGAAATGCAAAAACTGGGCACCTTACCTTCCTTTTTGGGACAGCCATGAGCTCCATAGAGCCACCAAAAGAGAAACTTGGGGAACTAAACTCAGGCAAAACGGGTTGCGAAGGCGACGGAACCCCGAGGTCAATGCTCCCAGCTAAAGGAGGAGTTTGGGGCACCGAATGAATCCATCTTTTGAACCCTAAGATGTTACCCATTTTCCATCCAGTGCCACTCAGCATTGCAAATCTCGTTGCCATTGCTGAAAACAAAAAAATTGTAACATTTAACAGCTAGGGAAATTGGAAACATGGAAAGCAGCTCAAACAATTTTACGAAGATGATGGTGATTTTCAGAGGAAGTAAAGTGAATTGATAATTGAAGTTGGACAAATTGATAATTGAAAATTGGAAGAAAAAAAATTATAATTGAAGTTGGGAGTTACCGAAATGAAATTGAGGAGGAACTTGGATGCTTGAAATTGGATAAAGTGAAGTGCAACAGTGGTTAAAGGAATGGAGAGTGAGTCGAAAAACCGCACTAGCTTGGGATCGTGTGTTATGATTGTTGGTGCTGTGAAGTGTGAACAGTGAGGGTGAAGAAATGAAGGTACTGTTCTGTCTACAACTCTACAAACCCTAACTCGGAGGAAGAAGAAGGCTACAGCGGAAGCGGACAAAACAAACCCGCATCTTCGATGTTTTTATTTTTTAAGGCAAAATTACATTTTTGTTCCCGAATTGTTATTAAATGTTCAATTTGGTCCCAGGTTTTAAAACGCTTCATTTTGATTCTCTAATTTCTTAAACTTGTTTAAATATATCCTTCCATCAAGTTGACTAACGGCGACGTCAAACATAATGTCACGTGGCATTAAGTTTAATATTTTAATATCACGTGACATTAAATTTAATATTTTAATATTCATTTTGGTCCCCAAATTATTTTAAAATGTTTATTTTGGTTCTCAAATTGTTTTTAAATGTTCAATTTGGTTCCCAAGTTTTTAAAATGTTCATTGTTGTCCCTTAGTCAATTTGACGTCGCCATTAGTCAACTTGACGGAATGACCTATTTGAACTAGTTTAAGGAATTATGGAACCAAAATGAATAGTTTAAAAACTTGGGAACCAAATTGAACATTTAATAATAATTTGTGGACCAAAAATATAATTTAGCCTATTTTTAATATTTTAATAATAATAATAATAATAATAATAATAATAAAAGAAAATGTTTATTGAAAAATTAAATAGAAAGTTAAATGCATCACTTATTCAAATTGTTATTTGTTCTTGCTTACTAATTAGCTTAATTGGATTTTTGGTCATCCTGGTATTGGTCACGTGCGATTTTGATTTCTAAGGTTTTTTTTTTTTTTTGGTACACATTTGAATTTGATCCCTCTATTTTTTCAATAGTGTATCTTCGGTTCTTCCATCCAATGTCCGACAATTTTTCAATGATTAACAGAAAGGAATCACTGCTCTAAACACATAGAACCTCTGGTTGAGCTCTTCTATGATAAGGACCCTGTGGTGGAACCGATAAAAGGTCCCGGAAAGAAGGGACAAAACTAGTAAAAAGCATAGAGGAATCACTAAATCATGTTGAATTGGAGAGACATAGGATGGAGTACCTCAACCAGAGGTTCTGTGCGCTTAGAGGAGTGGTTCCTTTATGTTGATCGTTGAAAAAGTTGATAAACATTTACATTTGGCGGAAGGACCGAATATGCAACAATGAAAGAGGTGTTCGTGGATTGGATTGGGTCGATTTCGAGCTAAAAAGTCATCTGATCCAATGATACCAACAATATGCGGTTTGAATTGGGGATGACATTCTTAAAAAAATCCAATCCAATTTAATCCAATCAAATGCGGTTTGGATTGGATTGGATAGTTCAGTTTTTACCGATAAATTTTTACATAAGTATAATATGGCTTGTTATCACAATATCCAACATATAATATCCATCATTAGCACTAAATGAGGAAAATGAATACGAGGATCACAATCTACTACCATATTGCAAAATCCAGCATATAGTATCAACTATCCAACACATTACAATAGCAACACAAAATCAAGTTCATTAACAAAAAGTCAACACCAAATCAGTATACTATCAGAAATATAAATAACAATGAAGGTTGATCCGATTGGTAAGGATTCGACTCATAACACACAAGGTCGTGAGTTCGAATCTCACTGCTAATGTGAGGACCTTGTTGGTGAGTAATCTGTCAGTACCTCTATAAGCGCTCTTTGAGCCATAAAGCCTTCCCTGACCCAGGTGATCCCCCAGGACCCAACTCACCTAAACTTTCGTCTACCAAAAAAAATTAACATCACCAAATCAGTACATAAGAAATAAGAGTGACATCCTTAGCAAAACAATAACATCCTTGGAACACAACTTGAAAATATCTTCCTTTAAGAGTAGCAAGGTCAAATCCACAAAACTTGGAATCATCTGTAGGAGTTCTCTAAGTATATCATATTTACCTGAAACATCTTGAAAGAAAAATTATTATAAAATTGCAATTCTGCTAGACTTACACATTCTCCATGAGAAGTATATATTTGCTTGTATAATGTGGATCGTAGAAACCCAACAGAAACAAACATAAAGTTTGAATAAGCATTCAAAACCAGAAACTTAAACTATGGTTGGCTCTTGCACTTGTGTCACTAATTTAGTAGAATGCTGAATTAAGTTACAAATATAAAAGTGCAAACTATACTTTAAAACTTATATGCCATGAAAATTCAATACCTTTAGGCAAAATTAATCAGACCTGCTCCACAATCATCTTCAGCTAGTTGTGTAGGTAGCATTAGATCTAAAGATTTCAAATACAAACTTGTTAATAATGGTTAGATTAGAATTAACATAAATAACTATAATAATAATTAGAATAAAATAAATTACCTAGCTCTGTCTTTTCAAATTCTTACAGAAGTTCTTCAATATCAATTGTTAATGGAGTGGACCGGAACCAATTTTGTGTACAAATTAAAGCCTCAACTGTCTTTGAAGTAAGGGAACTCTTGTAATTATTAAGAATTCTACTTCCGGTGCTAAATACAGATTCTGAAGCAATTGTGGATACCAACATAGCCAACACATCCTTGACAAATAGTCCAAGGGTAGGATATTTACTAGAATTCACCTTCCACCAATTCAAGAAATCAAAATTCTAATTTTTCTTCTCCAATGGCTCCATGAGATACAAATCCACCTTATTTTTATTCATACTGTCACTCTTATTTATGTGGTTCACAAACTCACTTGCAAATAAGTAGAATCAACTGCTACTATATCAGAAGTTTCCATCTTAAGAGCACTATGTGTAGATTGAGATTCAACATTTCTATCAAAAAGTTTATAACTATTAAACATTTTGAGGAAAGTCTCATTTACTGTTGAGCATCAATAATCAGCGTCCTCTTTATGATAAAGCTTCTCAAAACTCCACTCCACAAATGCAAATTTGTATCAAGGATCAAGTACCACAATGATAAAAATTATCATGTTGATATTTTTAATGCTCCCCTAATATTTATCATGCTTAGCTTTCATTTTTTCAGCCATGCTCCCAAGCAATGGATCTAAACTATTTGCCCAAGTTTTCAAAGTATTCAATATCATGCAATATTCATGAAAGTATCGAGAAGAAGTCACAAACAAAGAGCCTGATACTTTCTTAGTGACGTCATAAAAAAAATTAAGGAACCTAACAAACACCTGTACATTATCACATTCCTTAGTTTATGGAATACCACCTGACATCAATGCAAATTCTGTGTCTCGCTCTCCCAACCTTTTAATTGCCTTTTGAAACTTTAGAGAACTTTCAAGCATAAGGTAAGTGGAGTTCCATCTAGTGGGGACATCTAATTGTACTGTGCAATTCTCTTGTATTATACAATCCTTTATGAAATTTTTTAACATATCCATACGACTAGGGGAAGCGTGCACAAATCTAACAGTGTTCCTAATCCATCAACAAAAACCATCCTAGGATGTGAGCGCAGCTACAAACATGCAAATATTCACCTTTCAGTGGATGAGCATTCCAATCCTTCATTCTAACTTTCAAGTAAGAGATAGCAGTATAATTTGATCTTGCATTATCAACAGCAATAGTGAAAACTTTAGATATTCCCAACCCAAAAGGCACTTCTCAATTCTTCTACCAAAAGTTTCACCTTTATGGTTCTCGATCAAACAAAAAATCATTGTCATTTTATGCAACTTCTATTCATTATCAATGAAATGTGTAGTGAGGCATAAATAATTCAAATTTTGCATCAAACTCCAGCAATCAGTGGTTAGACAAACACTTTGATTTGGAATACTAAATACAGTTTTCAGCTTAAAGATTCCAACAATCCCTTGCAATAGTGATCCTTTCGGGAATCAAAAACCTAGGTTGCACAACACTCATGAAATGTCAGAATCCCTCTCCCTCAACAAACTTGAATGACAATTCATCAACAAAAACCACCCTAGCAAGTGCTTGTCTACATGCTTCAACATCAAATGCAACAACGGCAAAAGTATTACCAACCCATTTCCCATCTTCCTTTTTTAATTGATGGAGACTAAGAATTGTTTGACTAGGATCATTAGAGGCTTTTGTAAACTTTTTGCAAATATCCAACAAGTGATTTGTGCCATTTTTATGTTTATCACATGCATAAGTTGTCCCACACCAATTACTTTTAGCTCTAGGGGCTTTCGTCTTAGGATCAAGTTCTCTAGTAAAATGATCACATATCCAAGATCTAGGTTTGGTAGGTTTTCCTCTTACCTCCATCTTCATCTCCGACAGAAGTTTCTCCACCCTTCCTCTTCTTGTCATTCATGGACACATTTGGATTGTTTGAAGTGTTGTGGCTCAGTAATTTTGTTTGAAGACTTTGATTCCACATTTTCAACAATTCTCTCAACATCTTGAGTATTTTGTGTCCGCATACAGAAAAGAGAAAACAAACAAACTAAAATGTTATTAAGTAGTGATATATCAAAGTAAAGTTCTACTAAATAAGCTCAAAACTTACCTCAGACATTTTTGGTAAGGTGGCTAACAAGGATGGCAAACTTGATTAGTTGAGTTTAGTGCTTTTGTAAAGTCTACATTATTGAAACAAATCCAAACAGTTTATGCAAGTCCAAAATCAGTAAGGAAACTCATTAACTAAAAACAAAATTGAACCAATTAAGAAATAAAGAGTAATCATAATAGAAACCATACTTTTACCTTGGAGGCAAAGGAATAAGGATCAACAAAAGAGTGTGTAGAAGCTTGGGGAACAGACTTACGAAAAGGGGCAAATCTGGTCCAAGGCAGAAACAAGAAAAACCAGTGAACCAAAAAACAAAGTTAAATTAAAACCAAATTACTCATTCACTTTTCAAAGAAAAAAACAGAGGAATTGCAAGATTAGAGGAGAATAATAAGAAAAGAGAGGAGGAGGAGGAGGAGGAACAATAATGGAATACCTACTGTCGACGGCTCCATGCAGGCAAACACCAGTCACTACCACCACGCAACAGTGCTTAGCGGTCGGTCTTCAGAGTGCTTGGAGTCGGCGGTGCAAACAGAAGGGAGACTTGCGGCCTTGATGGAGAACGACGCTGAAGTGCGGAACTGGGTTCGGGTGTGAGTGTGTCGAGGGAACTCAGGGTCAAGGAATTAGGGATTCAAAAATTAGGAAAAAGGAAATAAGGAATGCAGGGTTAAATGCTCAAGAATAAAATAGGAAATATCATTTGACAGTATGGGTACTAAAGCAAATACAAGAGTGATAGTATATATAAATACAGAAAAGATTGGATTGGTTTTCGTAAACAGGAACTGAAAACCGATCCAATCCAATTAAAAAAACCGGTTTTACGGTTTCCAGTTATTTCAATTGTCGGTTTTTGGGTTCGGTTACTGCGGTTGACATTGGATTGGATCGGTTTAGCAACCTAAATTTCGAGCCCAACTCTCCATGCTTCAAACTATACATTGCCACCATCTCACAAATAACATGAATCAAATAAAATAACAAAGCCACGAAGCACATTTCTTTGGACCACAATATGAAAGCACCATTTCTCATTGCATATGCTCTCCACCAATAGCCATTGAGTCATTTTTGCAGGTGCTACAGAGGTCAGGAGCACTAGGTGCAATTTCCCTACTTATTTCCAATGTAGTCTTTATAAATGTTTTATTTAAATATTTTTCTTCATTATCTTTTATTACAGCATTGTTTTTTTGAAACAAATAACTTACTGCATATCATTAAAAATCAAAGAAGCAATACAAAGTGGTGCATGATAGAAAATTGTGAGACTAGCCATGAACATCGTCGCCTTAGCTAAGCTATGAGCTACGTTATTCGCTTGCCTCCTAATGAAACTTACACGAAAGTTTGGAAACAGAGAAAGAAAATCAAAACAGTATCTAGTAATAGCACCTAGTTCCGAAAGATCTTACGAAAGCTTATTGACCTTGTCGGCTACCACCTTACAATCTACTTCAAAGATAACATGAGTTAAATTCAAATTACGCCCATTGGAGAGCCTTCAAGAGAGCTGTTGCTTCTCCCTCAAGAATTGGGAGACAAGAAGGGAACCAATCAGACTTAGCAAGAACAAATTGCCCATGTTCATCTCTAATGCACATACCAAAAGTAGTTTTGCCATTCATCTCAGAGAAACCAGCATCAACATTATATTTTAAGTAACCCGGACTAGGGGGAACCCACGAAACCCGCTGCACCTCCAAACGCTGCACAGTCGCTTGAGCCACCAAGGAATTAGCATGTAGCCAATCACCTAAAAAAGATGTTGCACGCTGACAGACCTGGCTGGGAACAAAAGCAACATTCTCCCACAGCAATTCATTACAACATCGTTATAACACAGTCGAATTGCTAATTTAGTGACTGTATCTTTGTTTAATGTTGTTATATATATATATATATATATATATATATATATTTAAATTATTTATGTATAAATCCTTAAGAGTAACTTCAATGGGAGTTGTTTAACTAATTTTTAAGAATAAGAATCAGTTTTCGTTGCACCATTAGAGTAAAATAATGTGGCATCCACATGTAAGGACAATTGCTATCAATAAGAAAAATAGAGAAAAATAATAGAAAATAAATGTAAATAAAGATTTAGGACAACTTGTAGGATTTGGTTAACATTTTAGAGTTGCACCATTGGAGTGAAAAGTTTCCAAAAGTAATATAAGAGATGAATAGTGCTTGTAAGGTGAGGATTGACCCAGCCTTATAAGCATTATTAGGTCATATCTCTAATCAGCGTGAGACTCTCAACACACTCCTCATGCTCAATGATGGACATCTGAAGCGTGGACAAATATGGGTGGAATAATAGGGATCTCAATACACCCGTTCAGGCCCAAGATTGGATGTATGGAGCATGGACAAATGTGGGTGGAATACCAGAGATCTTGGCCCAATAACATATCTAGGATAGGCTCTGATGCCATCTTAAGATTTAGACTTTAGGCCTAACTCAACCCCGACAAAATCGGCTTGTAAGGTGAGGATTGCACAAGCCCTATAAGCACTACTTAAGCTATATCTCTAGTCGATGTTGGGACTCTCAACAACCTTCAATTCAGAAAATAAATTAATACTGTTGAATTGGAAGGTTTTAGATAGGGAAGGAGAAAAAGAGAGAAATAAACTAATAAATAGTAAGACTGATATTGATTTGATATAGTGATGATGTGATTACAAAAGACAACCCAATAGTCCTATTTATACTAAAAGTAGAATCCTAATCTTAATCAAATAGAGAATCAAATCATAAAATATAAATAAGAAATAAATCCTAAAAGATTATCTAGGATACTATAAGATATGCTAAGATATGAAAAGATATTATCAGATATTTATCTAATTTTCTAACACTCCCCCTCAAGCTAAAGCTTACTAAGCTTTAAGCTTGTTATACGAAAATAATGCATATTCCCCCTCAAATTAAAATTTAAAATAAAAAACTGAGCTCCACAAAAATAATGGTTGGAAGGCAACTCAAGAATGTTGGAGAGGCCGGAGAGAGTTGCTGGAAAGATAACTTAGCAAGATAGCTGGAATGATCATCAGCCTGACAGAAATTTCTTGGCAAGAAATCTAGCAGTAAGGTCCACACTTCTCAAAACCATATTTCGAAGCTTCAACAACAATATCGGAGACCCAAATTATTTCAAATTGAAATTAAGTTAGACAAACTACTTCCGGGATTGAGACGAGGCCAGTGCATCTGGGACAAAGGGCTAAGGCTAGTACATCTGGGAAAAAGACGGGCCAGTGCATCTAGGAAAAGAGCCGGGCCATAGCATCTGGGACAATGAGTTGGGCTAGTGTGAGTTATAGCCAACATAAGTCAATCATCGACCGAAATAGAAGTCACAACTAATATGATTCATATGTGGGAAAAGAGTCACCACTGGAATGATCGTCGGTGGGAATAAAAGTCACCACTAATATGACTCATCCATGGGAAAGGAGTTACCACCGGAATGATCGTCGGTGGGAAGAGAAGCCACTAGTATGATCCATTAGTGGATAAGAAATGCATGACAAACACTGAAGAAGGCAAAACATAACCAAAGAGAGCCAAACACATCGAGGTGCTTGCTGAAAAGTTGTCTATAGAGGGAGGTGAGAACATATCCAGAAAGAGGAGGGGCCGACGAGTCAAGCGCTGAAAACGACGGCCTGAACAGTAGCCGGACGCGCCGTCACGTGCATGAGAAAGGTTCGCACGTGCGGCTGCGCGCAGTTTGAAAGAGACATGCGTGGAGGCGCGTCAGGAGGCGGACGACGGTGCTGTTTGGACGGTCAGACGGATCAGACGATGGCGAGTCTGGTGGTGTGTTCGGCGGACAGATACGATGGCGAACGGTTGCTGACAGCGGCTGATGGGACATAAACGAGGGTCGGAATAAGGACACGACCTTGGAAGAGGCTGCAAAATCGGAGAGAGAACACGGTTTTGCGGAAAAAAGATACTGGCATAACCCGTTTGAAACAAAGGAGATGATAAGATGATTAGAGTTCCTTCAAACTTAGCGGAACTTCGCAGCGAAATAGTGATGAGACAGGTCACAGAGGATGGTACCTTTGTCTGGCTCTAGATACCATATTGAATTGGAAGGTTTTTAGATAGGGAAGGAGAAAAAGAGAGAAATAAACAAACAAATAGTAAGACTGATATTGAATTGATGTAGTGAAGATGTGATTACAAAAGTCAACCCAATAGTTCTATTTATACTAAAAGTAGAATCCTAATCTTAATCAAATAGAGAATCAAATCATAAAATATAAATAAGAAATAAATCCTAAGAGATTATCTAGGATACTCTAAGATATGCTACGATATTATTGGATATTTATCTGATTTTCTAACAAATACGATTAATATTATACTCACCAAAACCTACAAACTTTTCAAGATTAACAATACAATATTTTTACAATTCATTATCATCCAAGGTTTAAATTTTTGGAATTCAATTAAAAAACAAAAAAATGGTTTAATATTCTGAAAGTTATCTGAGTTGCCTCTCGATAGAAAAATATATATTGATATAATATAGGCTTAATGAACTTTTTGGTCTCTGAAAAATAGGTCACTTTTGATTTTCGTCCCTATTTTTTATTTTTTATTTTTGCATTGTATACTTCTAACTTTTTCGGTTTTGCATTTGGTCCCTACCGTCAAGTTTGACCGTTAACTACTGAGATGTCTAACGAGGCTCCAGGTCAGCTATACCACGTGGCAAAAAAGAATTAATTTTTTTTTAATATTTTTTATTTATATTTTTGTTGACTTTTATTAAGAAAAAAAAATTGTTATTTTTTTAGGGTTACCCCTTCCTTCCTTCACACCACCCACGCCTGTTTCATCTTCCCCACGAAGCCAACTCCTCCCATCTAGATCTGTCACATCTCATGGGTAATGCCTTTGAAGCCTTCAGACCAGAGCTAAACAACAGATGAAAATTCTGAAATAGGTTTGTGACACCCTTCTACCCCGCATGTTATAAGGCATTTAATATAAAATAAATTAAATAGAAAACATGCATTTTACTGAATAAGATAAAATAATTGTCCATGGGTAGAAAAGTCCCACATGAACCAGTTTACAATGCCGAAAATAAAACACGTTTTAAACAGATAAACATAACAATAAACAATCCAACCCCGATGTCACATACAGAGCTGGTATAACCGTTCCGGAATAAAATCCACGGAATACAACAAAAAACTAACAACTACAAGAATATGAAACTAGCCCTAACTATGAGTGGCGGCTCCTCGGAGTCACTCCTCTCCGGACTGCTCGTCATCCTCTGCAAGGTGCCAATCAGGCCAAACACAAACAAACAAACAAACAAACATAGGGATTAAGAATCATGTAAACATAATAGCAAGGATGTAGGAAGTAAAGTAAAACATGCAACATAGCAACAACTCGAACATACAACAACATACAACATGCTATGTAGTGCAGTACAATCCTACTCCACTAAACCAACAATGCATGTGGATCCACTAAACTCGGGATGAACAACTTCGGAGTTAAATATCCATATTGAGAATCTACTCAACGCCGGAGAATCTACTCCTTCAATAGCCAACGCATCAAACCAACGAATGCCTCATCACGGGGGCGCTAGGAGAATCTACTCCAACCGTGGATGGCCAGATCGCCGTACTCTAGGACGACCTCCCCTATGTCGAACTTCCCTAAACAACAAATCCGATGCAATGCGTATGCAACACAACAACAACGACAACACCACCTCCACAACTCCAACGGAATCGACCGAAGATAACAGCAGAATCGACCGCACAACTTGCCTCGCGGAATCTACCTGAGGACTTTAGCAGAATCAACCGCAGCACCTGGGGCAAACTCTCGGCCACCAAGGTACACAACACCTTAGACCCAAACCGCGGGGTCAAGGCTTCCTTGGCCAAAAAGCACCAAGGCACATCTCATCAGCTTGCGGTACCCAATGGGCACCGACTTATCAAACTCAACACCTCACCACCTCATCATTTTAATTATCTTTAGTAGACATTAGCCAAGTTGTCTAATCAACTTATCATTATAAGGGGAATGGGGTTTGAAACCCCTTAAAATCCTTTAATTCTGTTCAGGAGGGGTGACCACGGTCGTGCTTGATCCCCAGCACGGTCGTGCTTAAACACGTGAGGGCGTGCTGCCCTTTTATGTGAAGCACGGTTGTGCTTCCTATTGAGCACGATCGTGCTCTTTGTCCTACACAGCCGTTCTGAACAGCGCGGCCATTTTCTAGAATTCAACTGGGAGCACGATCGTGCTCCCTGTTCAGCACGGTCGTGCTCATCGCACGACAGTGCTGTTCTGGGCAGGAACAGAGACTGAGTTTTAACCAATTTTTAGGGTTTAATCCGTTAATCATCCTAAATCCATTATTAACACGTTTAGGGGTTAAAACTCAGCATAAACTCAATATTCACATCAGTTAATCAACATCAGGTTAACAACAATGATTATCATCATACCAAACTCATAGGGCAACCATCATAACATTCATGAATACATCATCGTATTCATATATCATTGTACAATTCATAACAGCAACCAACACGTTAACATATAAGACATTTAGGCAATTAAAACATACAGAACATGTATCGACCGGGGTTATGGAAACCCCTTTACTTTACCCTGACCCCAAACCTATGTAAACACTACCCTTCTCCTCATACCTGGATTTAAGGTAGCTCTATCAGCGTTCTAATCAGCAAGCCAGTTCCTTCCCTTTAAGCGGCTCACACCCAAAACATGCCTTGGATCAACAGAAACACCAACGATTAGTTCCTCATTCAAAATAATGAAAAGGAAACTAAGAAAGGGGAAAGAACGTTACATATATAACTGACACGGATATGCTAACGGTCTCCCAAGGTCTCCAACACTCACGAAACTGCTCAAGAAGGAGGAAAAAGGCAGAGAATTCGTTCTGGCCGCAATAGGGTGGTTGCTGCTACCAAAAATTAGTGTTAAACCTAACCCTCGAGTTTTGATCACGTATATAAAACTCGGACCTGAGCACGGTCGTGCTCAACTTAGCGTCACCGAGATGCGGTCAGCGCATTGAGCACGGGCGTGCTTACTATTGAGCACGGTCGTGCTCAACTTAAAATCAGAGACACGCTTCTGACTTTAAGCACGGGCGTGCTGGCTAATGAGCACGGGCGTGCTCATGTACCAGAAAGGGGCTTTTAAGCAAAAAATCTCACTAAGCCCTCAACCGATAACTCCAACATAATCAAAACCAGCTTAATTAATGTAATTCCGAAAAACGGGGTGTTACAAGGTTCAGTTGAGGATAGGGATTCTCCTAGGACCAAAGTCTCCCACTTCAAATGCTATTTTCAAGATGTGTGTTGACCAGCTCCAATTGTTGTTAGTAAATGATCAAAAGGGAGAGAGCTCGCGTGCTTTGGCTTAGAAGAGAGAGAGCTCACGTGCAAGTTGTGTATATATTCCCTTGGGTGGACCGATTCAATGTTGGAAAAGAGGTGGAACGGATCAGGGAGAAGATGAAATAAGCGTGGGGGTGGGGAAGATGATACAGGCGTGGGTGGTGGAGGGGAGGGTGAAGATTGAAGAAAGGAAGGGGTAACCTTAAAATATAAATAAAAAAAATTAAAAAGTAAACAAAAAAAAATTATTAAACATATATTTTTTTTAAATGCCATGTGGCATTCAAATATTATTTTTTGCCATGTGGCATAGCTGACCTGGAGCCCCGTTAGACACCTCAGTAGTTAACGGTCAAACTTGACGGTAGGGACCAAATGGAAAATTGAAAAAGTTAGAAGCACACAATACAAAACAAAACAAAAAAAAGATAGGGACAAAACCAAAAGTGACCTATTTTTCAAGAACCAAAAAGGTCATTAAGCCTATAATATATATAGAAAATAATCAATATGAAAAGAATCTTTAGTTGGGTCTGAACTCCTTGGCAGATGACAAGGACAAAACTATTATTGACTGCATATATAGGGACCGATTTAATTTTTTTTCTTGGTTTAGGGACCAAATAAAAAAAATGTGTCACATATAAAGACCAATTTGTCGAGACAGGGACGAATTTGTAAACGTTTGCACGTGTAGGGGGCCAAATTTGCTAACATTTTCACATGTAGGACTTATTTCCAAAAATTTTATATACAGGGACTAAATAAAGAGTTTGTGTCACGTATAGGGACCAAATTATTACTTTAATATTTATTTATTGAAATATATAAAGTCTTTTTTAATGTCTATTGCACATTTTTACTATAAATTTTTATGTATAAAAAATAATTTTAAAAAATTCATATATTTTCCAATTTTTCTATTACTTTATTCATTAGTAATTGTTCATTTGACAAAGCATATGTTTAATTATTGAAGTAAATAACATTCATGATCTATTAGTCTTATTTGTCTTCCTTAAAAAAAAACAAAAATCTTCTTTGCCTATAAAGTACATATAAGAAAGTTGTTCCCAAATGATCATCCCAAACAAAATCACGTCTAACCATATTAATAGAAATTAGAAAAATCACAAAATGTTCTCTATTGTACTAAATTTTTTTTTTTTTGACAGAATCTAATGTAATATGTTGAAGCCCAAGAACTTGCATTTTTTTTATTTGCATTGATAAACATAATAATCAAAATTATAGCATGTGTTGGTTCAAGTGGAAGGAGTTTTAATCCCTGAAACATCTGGTCTTAGATTTGATCATCATGGGATTCACATACATGAAAAAATATCGTTGAGGGGATTATTAGCTTAGAAGTTTGACTGCATTATGAGATATTAGTCTTTGTCTATTAATTATGTGGTCAGGATGGATCAAATGATGTGATTTATGTACATGAAAAAACATAGTTGGGATGAATCCTTGCTTTCATTTGACATACATTAAAATAGTAAGATGAGGCAAAGATGCTTAAAAAAGCAAATGTAATTTACGAACTAAAATTACATTCCACATAATTTACATGTATAACAAAATATCAGTACATTATTTTTTTTTAAAAAAAATTGGTTACTGCAGAGATCTATGACTTAGTTTTTTTTTTTTTAGACGGAGGGGATAAGAACATGGCGAAACTTGGTTTTAAATTTTAGGGGACAAGAACTTGAACATTACTCTACTAATATGTGGTTGGTTTGAGTGGTAACGAGCTTAGGTCCTTTAAGTAAGTAGTCAGGGGTTCGATCCCTGACTCTTGCGTATGGAGAAAATCTGGTTGGGAGATGTCAGGTATTCAATATCATCCAGTAATTCGGATATTAGCTTCCACAGTTGTGCATGAAGTTACACTGAAAAACCAAAAAAAAAAACTTGAGTTTTACTCTTCTAAACTTAGCTGACTATGCAAATGGTTATTGGGTTACTATATAAGTTTTCTGAATTTGGACAATGTTTTACCTTAAAGAAGAACTACGTGGAGGGTATGAACTCAAAAGAAAATTTATGGAGCAGTTGACACTCCTGCCCTGACTAAGTTGAGTAAGTTCTGCCGAACCATAGGTTAAAGTGCTAGTAAATTGTCATTTAAGCCATAATTATAGGACTATTATTTATTATAATTTATTTAAAAGTTTAAGAGTTTTATAGTCTCTGTAAAAAAAAAAAAAGGTTTTACAGTCTAATAAGTATTCATTATTCACAAAATTATTATCTTCCAAGCCAATTTTATATCCGAGATATATGAAATCTCTATTTTCCATATTATTCTAAAAAAAGAATCCAATAGTTAATGAGTTTAATTCCTATGCACTATCAGTATAAAGATCTTTTATATAGACATATAATAAGATCTTGATAAATCAACATCATTGTTTTATATCTCTCTTAATTATTAAAATAATAACACATGTCAAAATGTTAGTAGATATTTATATACAACTTTTTACCTTGCCGATACATATTACTTTAATCATAGTTGATAATATACAGGCTGAATATATTTCGTGAAGAAAGTAGCAATAGAGTTTATCCCAAAAAAACAATTTATCCAAAAAAAAAAAAGTAGGAATAGAATTAGTTATGATGTAACGTATATTTGTGATGTGAGTCGGTCGTTGGAGTCGATTTCGGAGGAAATAATGAAACTTGACCTTTACACATAAGTAGGGATGTTTGTAGCAATATATAGGGAGATTTAAAAGGAGGTATTATTGTGGACATTTTGAAAAGAAAAATCAAGTTGATAAAAAATAATATCATGTCACCGTTACAATGCGAGAGAAATCGGAGGGTCGTTGCTATTTGTTGTAGATATTATTATATTTTTCGGTAACAGACAAATCAAAACAAAAGCCCCTGGTGTTTTTTGTTTTTTTTTTAATCAAAAATGCCTCTGGTGTTGAGTTAACATATACTATAGCACAAGGGAAAAAGAAAGCTCATCATATTGAAAAAAAATGAAATAAAAATTCTTTTTCAATATAATATTAACAAAATCAATTATTTTATTTTTTGCATTAATATTCTATGCTGCCATTTGGCTCCACGCGCAATACCGAACCGGTACTCGACGACAAAAGTGCTCGTTAAGCAATGGGTCCCACTATCATCCTCATGCGTGTATGACACGCATGGTAAAAGAGCTTCATATTGACAAATTATATTAAGGATCAATGCTGGATCAATCATGAATTTAGATAAAGTTTTGGGCTTGGTAAAAATAGCTAATAATTTTATAGCTAATAAACTAGTTAATAGTTGATAAGCTAATTTTTGAGCTGATAACTAAAAAGATGGTTGATTAAATTTGAGGTGTTTGGTAAAATTAACGGTTGAACTGGATTATAAACCATATATTCAGGGTTTGAATATTAGTGATGATAATATAGTTGCATCTCTGGGTAGAGGAGTTGTCCCTTAACTGGTACTCTACATCCTCGGGGATCAGTCCTACGGCTTCCAGTTGGCGGGATGCCTTGGGTTCCATCTCAGACCTAAAAAAGAAACTTGTTGTAAAAATTGTGGTTGCATTAAGGTTCTTTTCTGTCCCACATAGGAGGGATGACAGTGGGTAGGATCTGGATAGAGTATTATAGTACTCGTCCCCATACCCGCATTAAAAAAAATACTCGTACTCGGACCCATATCTGTGTGGGTAACAACTTTAATACCCTTACTCGTACTTAAGTACCCACACCCGCACCCGTTACCCGCACTTTAACTAAGAAAATAAATAAATAACATAAAAAACATTATAACTCAATTAAAAAACATTCAAAGATCTTTCAAATATACTCATGAAACATTACAAACCAAAGTATTAAACTAAATAAAAAATCTAAAACGAGTAAATATCCCAATAAATATTCAAAATAAATATCACTAATGAGCCCTAGGTTTAAAACTTTTACATTAATTTTATTCTTAAAAATTGATATATAATTATAATTATATATACTAGTATAAATAAATAATATATAAATGTATATATGCGGGTGCGGGGTGAGATGGGTACCAGAGTGCCCGTATCCGCACCCATACCCTATCTCGCTTGTGGGTAAATACCCGGACCCATACACATAAAAGCGGGGGGTATTTACCCTACCCATTATGGATATTTTTTGCGGATACCCATCGGATATGGTCCAAATTACCATTCTGACACATCGGTCAAATTAAGAGAATATAAGTGATTAGATTTGTTTATAATTATATTAGAATTCAAATAATTAATTCTTTGAAAAGGTTTTAAATAATTTTCTTAAAAAAATTCATAAAAAATAATAATACTAATTCAACTTCAAATGCATTAATTGATTCAAGATCGTTTTTAAGTCTTTTTTTTTTTTTATGATGTTATAGGTGCAAAATATTCACCGACTTCATCGATAATTAATTTCTATCAGGGAAAGCTTGCTCAAGGGATTCGAATCTAATTCCACTCGGACCAACGTATTGTTAGTGATTTTGGATCTTGTCATTGTTTTTTCAAAAATTTGGATAAAATATTGATTTATATTTTTTCCAATCAGATTGTTTCTAAAAATCATGACCTAAATACATTAGTTATTCTAGCAAATGAAGCCAAATTTAATCGCCAAGTTTGTGTTTGAATTACATGTGAAAAATATATTATTTTAATAATTAATTATCGTATGATTGATCATAACAAAATTATTCCAATATTTGTTTTTTTTTTAAAACGATTTTAAGATAATATATTTTGTTTGGATTGTATAAAAAAAATCATGTTTATATATTAAATTACAACAATGAACAAATTATTCATATAATTTAATGATATTTATTTGGTATTTAATTTTGCATCGGTAAAATAAGAAGATTATTTTCAAAAGGAAAATACTAAAAGGTATGAAACGAAATTCGTAAAATTAACGTGTCATCCTTATCTTTAATTTCGAAATTTGTGTCTAATCCGTTACCATCCCTAATATGGTATTAAAGTCCCTGATTGGTCAAATACACATTCGTTCTGATTTTGCACAGAAGTTGTTTAAATCAAATATCATTGTTGTTTTCAAAATAATCTAACATTTTTTTTTAAAATAAGCTTCCAACTTTTAGCTTATCTAAAAAATCATATTTGTTTAAATAAAAAATCAATGTTGTTTTCAAAATAATCTAACAATTTTTTAAAAATAAGCTTCGAAATTTTATCTTATATAAAAAATCATATTTTCCTAATCAATATATCTTTTTTCTTTTTAATATAATCAAGTTTATCAACCATTTCAAAATAGTTTTTCTTAAATTTTTTTAATAAAAAAATAAAAGCTACTTTAAAAAATATTCTTTCCAAAACAATTTTTTGTGTAAAAATCCTTCCCAAACATATTCAAAATAGTCCATCTTTTGAAAATAAACACATACTTTTAAGTAAGAATTTGATGAAACAAACAATGAGGGGGAAAATAAAGGACAAGAAAAAGAAAAAGAAAAAGAAAAAGAAATGATAATTATATAAAGGAAAATAGAAAGGCCAAAGCGTCCGTTCTTGCTCCAGGTTTAATGGCGTGTGAGACTAAGCTGAGTGTGTACACCTACGCTTCTCAGTAACCGCATTCTAAATCTTCAATCTTTGCATGCTTCAACAACTCCTCACAAACAAAACCTAATAATCCAGATTCTGTGCTTTTTCTCAAAATGCAATTCTAATTCCTATAAAAAAAAAAGGTACCAACTTTTTCAATTTTTTCAACCTCTGAGCCAAACCCAGATGACAAAAGAGTGGTAATTTCTCATGAGGCTGTGTTCTTTAGCCTATTTGAATCAATATCTGAAATGGGTCTTCTGATTTTTTCACTTCTTTGATTGTTTTGTGTGAGTTTTCCTCTGTTTTTTTTTTTTGTTCTTTCTCTTTCTGTTCTTGTTGTACTTTCACTTTTCTGTGGCTTGTTTTTTGGTGTGTGTGAAAGCGTTGATATGGCGAAAAAGATGGTAGAGAACGTGAAGGATGATGGTGAGCTTGAGGAACTTGAGATGTTGCTGAATGAGATCCCAAAAGCAACATCAAACAATCTTGTTCATCTTCACTATAGGAATGGACATGTTTATGGTGATGATGATCATCACCATCATGGTCCTCTTGTGACTCAAGAAATCAATGGAATGTGTGGTATGTATGGTGATGATGATGATCCATTAACTCAGATTCAGTATCCATGTACATCATCTCCTTCCAGTGGCGTCTCTCTGAAATCTGATGGTTCTTCTTCCTCAAGTTTGTTTTCTGCTGGACATGCCTTGTCTGACACTGGATCACCAACGCCTCCTCCATTGGAGGATCATAAATCCACCAATACCATGCCTTCTGGGAGTTCTAACCCTCTCTGGTTTGATTCAAATTCAATGACACCTGATGTAACTGCTATCTACAAGGCCAATGAGAGTTTGGTTGATGAACTAGGCCTTTGTGCCAATATGAGTAAAATGTACATCAACAATCAACAAGATGATCCTTATGATTTCAACTATGCTTCCATAGGCATGAATGGACTTCCATTTCGTGATTGTTTCTCGAGTATGAATAGTACAAATAATGTTCACAAACATGGGGATTGTTACAATTTGAAGAGAGAGTTTATAGATTCTGTTGGAGTTCAATCCCATTTTCCCATGAGTCCTATAAGTCATGATGCTGAAATGAATTCAGCATTGTCAGGATTAACCCAGGATTACAAAATGGCTAACTTATTTGGATCAAGACAATGTGCCATTAGGCCTGAGACAATGCTTCCTCAATTGAATGGCTTTAGTGGTTCGAGGGACTCTCGATGGCACAGAAGGCAGCAGATGAATAACTGCTCTTATGGAGGAATTCAGGCACCAGAAACTACTGTTTCTTTGAGCAGAAATCAAATGGTTGATGCTTTACTTTATGCACAGGAAAATGGAATGAATTTAATGGGAGAAATTGGCATGTTAAGATTGCCTAACTCTTCCCTTTGTACTAATTCAAGATCTTATGGTGCTCAAAATTTAGTGCAGGATAGCCATCCTTTGTCTAATACAAGAGCAGCACCAACTTCAAATGCTAGAATCCCGTGCAGAAATCTAGATTCTATTACAAGTGAGGGGAGCTTCATCTTACAAGGTGAAGGTTTAAACTATGTTGTTGGTAGAGGTGCGGATCGTTCAAGGTGTCAGAGCAAGGCTGCAGCTCGTGAAGCTGCCTTTGTTAAGCATCTAAGGAGATCAGAGCTAGACATGGGGCACCAGGTTGTAGGAACTAATGGAAGTCCTAGGAGTGCAAGGATTGATTGCTCATCCCCTTCGCTGCCGAAGTATAATTCCCTAGCTGAAGCTCAGGGGTATATGCATTTAATAGCCAAAGATCAGCATGGTTGTAGGTTCCTGCAAAGAATGTTTGATGAGGGTACACCAGAAGATGTTCAAGTGATATTTAGCGAGATCATCGTTCATGCTGTGGAACTTATGATGAATCCTTTTGGAAATTACCTCATGCAGAAGTTATTGGATGTATGCAATGAAGCACAGAGGATGCAGATCCTATTCATAATTACTGAAGAACCAGGGCAGCTTGTCAGAATCTCTTTAAACACGCACGGGTAAATAGTGCAACTTATGCAAGTATAACGATATTATATTGATTCTCTGGTATTGAATTTGACATTACTTCTTTGTTTTTTTCCCCTTTTATCAGCACTCGTGTGGTACAGAAGCTAATTGAGACTCTCAAAACTAGGCAGCAAATTTCATTAGCTGTATCAGCTCTTGAACCAGGATTCTTGTCTCTCATCAAAGATCTGAATGGAAACCATGTGGTTCAGCGTTGTTTGCAATGCCTAAGCAATGAAGATAATAAGGTATGACTTCTACCGTTCTAAAAGTATATAAAGTTCATATATTGGATAATAATATGCTACATAATGTTGTTAATGGTGAAGAGAAATCTGTATGCTTATTTCACTGTTGTTATGATTCATAAAATTTTCATAAACTTATGGGTGAATAGAGCTGATTTAAAAGAATGGTTTCATAAAATAGTTCATCAGCAGAAATCTTGTGAAAGGTTATGAAATCAAGACTTCGAGAATCCAAGTGCATTTGTCTATTAGTTAATTCAAACATTTAGCAAGCTAGATTTCTCATGGCCTTTACTTTCATGTAAATCTAATGCGTAGAGGATTATTAAAGTGCATCGACATTATTCTAAATAATAGGGACCAATGAACCTAAACAATTAGCTTGTGATGATAAGTAAAGAGTTTTGAATTATAGTTAAAGTGGTGTTTGTTTTGGTGTGTTTAAGGCTAGGTATATATTGTGTAATGAAAAAGTTACATGGAACTTACAGGCATATTGTATGTTTAAATCTTCTAAGTGAACTTTGGATGAAGTTATCATATTTTTTTTCCTATGCTTCTTAGTTCAATTGGTAGCTATGCTTATTTGTTTAGGCAGGTCAATTTGTCGCAAATTTAATTTTGTACTTGACATGACTCATGGTTGGAGTGTGATGAAATGTAGAATAAAATAAATGTGCAAAAATTGATATTTCATTGCAGAAAAGTAACATTTTCCCTGTTATTTGCATTGAGCAGTTTATATTTGTTGCTGCTGCGAAGTATTGTGTTGAAATTGCAACTCATAAACATGGATGTTGTGTTCTTCAAAGATGCATTGGCTATTCAAGTGGGGAGCATCGAGAAAAACTGATTGCAGAAATATCTGCTAATGCACTTCTCCTAGCTCAAGATCAATATGGGTAATTATTAGAAACGTGTTAGTCTGTAAAGCACAGAAATCCTTTCACAATGACTTTCTTTTTTTCAAAAAGAATATCTACTAATCTGTCTACAAACCTGTATTTTCTGTTTTGTTCAGGAAGTGAGAACCTTAGCTGTAGTGTAATGTCTTTGGTAATTTGAATAGGAAGATTTTAACCCATTTTACTGGAGGCCAAGTTTAGCGGGGAATAAGAAATAAGAAAATGTGGTGGTCATGCAGTATCCGTCGTTTTACACCTGCACCTTCTGCATGACTATCCGTTATGCTAGACTGGTAGCGAAAAGTGAATAGTATGACTTCGGAAACAAAATTATTGATAATTACCAGATATAAATTTCAAATCGAAATTCATATGTAATTATTACCAGTTTTAACTTATCTGTTTGTGGAATTCCTTAAATCTAATGGTAGTACAAAGCACTGCCTTTTCTCTAAATGGAATTTGCAGTTAATGAATCAAGTCCGGTTTATCTTTAAAGAAGCACGATTTCTACCTTGACTTTTTTGTCAGATCTAGAAATTATTTTTACTTTGGAAATTTGAGATCGATGATGCTTCCACCTCTTTGGCTTTTCGTACCTTTATCTCTGTTTGTTTTTGTCTGCTGCAGAAATTATGTTGTTCAATTCATCTTGGAATTAAGGATTCCATCTGCCACTGCAAGTTTAAGTTTGGAATTTCAAGGCAACTATGTGCACCTGTCAAGACAAAAATTCGGTAGCCATGTGGTTGAAAAATGTCTAATTCTATTCAATGATGAGAATCGGGCAAGGGTCATTCTTGAGCTGATCTCTGTTCCTCACTTTGAACACTTGCTTCAAGATCCACATGCAAACTATGTTGTTCAAAAAGCTCTTCGGCATTCTGAGGTTTGTAACATGACCAATATATTTTCCTTTTCACTTTTGACAAATCCATGATAAAGTGATCAGTTCAAAATCTTGTCATGCTATTATCCATTACCCTAAAATTGCTGTCATTTACTAGTAAATACTTCAACCCTTATTTTTTTTTATATCTGTAAGATGTGCATATAATTTTCATAATCATATCTTAGCATTTTTTGGTCATCATCAATGAAAGTTTTGATCCTGATCTACTTGAGATTTTTTTTTTTCCCCTTTTCTTTTCTTATGTTTGCCTTTTTCTTCCAAACTAGGGACGTGTGCATAACTTACTTGCTGAAGCAATCGAGTCCCACAAAGCCATGTGTCGAAACAGTCCATATTCTAAGAAGATTATCTCGCAGAAGCTTTCGAAGAAATGATGTATATTCTCTCCCCTTCTGCAAGAAGCATTGTTGTTCTACATTATAAGAAAAGCATGTTGGAGTCTGGCACAGCAGTTGTATGTTTTGCATGGTTATTTAACTGTAAGTTGGGATGCTGATAACCATACAAATAAGTCAGTCTGTTACAGGTACTTATCCATCTACTCAGCGAATTTTGGAGAAAAGAAGGCGGAAAATAAAACAAACAATTTTGCTCAGACATTTAAATTTTAGACCTGTTGATGTACTATTTTTGTTGTCTTGTATCTCAACTTGTTGGATATTATCATTCTGTTAATTATGGTATTCTCACTGTCACTGTGTGAGAATGTACAGTGTAAAGAATGTTAGGATTTTTGCTGCTATTGTACAAATACTCTGGAGGAAGCTTTCTGAATAACTTCCTTTATCTTAGGCGCTTTCAGAATAACGTCCTTTGGCTGAATGGTGCTAGTTCTTCCATTGTGTTTGAATTTACTTCCTCTGATCTTAAATAAAAATAGTAGTCACTTTTCAACACTATTTTAAAAGTATAGTGCCTTCCCTGTAGCTTCATTAGCATGCATCACGCTCAGCAGGATTTAGTGTCCACATAAGCACTGCTCTCTGTTTACATTTTGTTCAACTTGTTAACAGAAAGCTTAAAGTAGGTAGGTATCAGAATATTTCCCTATCAATTTGATCCAAGTGCCACAAAGGCACAAACATATATTTTTAAAAACTTCGATAACATAAAGGTTGAAGTAGGAAGGTAGAAGAGCATTATCGATACATACAAGGGCCTCTTTGTTTTGTTTTCAGTTTTTAGTTTTCATTTCCTGTTTTAAAAAATAATTACAAAATTGACATTTTGTTTTCATTCTGTTTCCCGTTACCAAAGATTTGTACAGGAAACAGTGAAAGCAGAAAAAAAAAAATTTGTTTTCAGTGTTTCCTGTACAAATTTCTAAAAACAGGAAACAGAATGAAAATAAGGTAACAGATTTGTAATTATTTTTGAAAACAAGAAACTGAAAACAAAGCAAATTGGCCCTAGTTTCCCTATCCATGTGGTCCAAGTGCCATAAGCTAGAGAGAAACAAAACATTTACTTCAGCTTATACTACTACACCTTGGCTGCACAATATTCATTAATTAAACTAAATAAAGACTCGTTTTTAATCCAAAGTCTGACCTCAAAGTCTTCCTGTGTGCCAACATGAATATAAATAACACTTGCCTCATCTGTTCCCCATACTGTAATCCATCATCTTAAAGCAAACATAATAGAAAATACAAGTCATCAAATTTTTTTATGGTATTCCAAATATCCCCACTTGATTGAGGTAGTGATCGTGGATTAATTCATTAGTTTGAAAATGGATAGAGATATATATACTTGCATATATACAGTGTCCATGATGGACGCATTAATAGTACGTACGATTCACAACATATTTTACATGAGTCCACTCTATAGTTGTGACTCATTGTGATTGTGCGCATCATAACCAATAAACATGAATAAGGAAGATACAAGAATGTTAGGACAGGGAAAATAAAACTAGCATGTTTTAACATGTTTAACAGTTGCAAGGAACCTTGTACACTGTTGCTTTATAGTTTTAGTCCTGCCAAGATATCGAAGGGTGAACAAAATGATGATTGATTTCAATTAAATTTTCTGTGGAAGGAGCAGAAGCTTCAATGTACAAGAATATCATACCTCAGATGTTCCAATTCGTAATGATTTATTTTATCAAAAATGTTTTTTTTTTGACAAAAGGCAACTACTGCATTTCATTAATAATCAAATCAACAATACATGTAGGGATATCAAAGAAACAATGAGAGCTAGCATAACCAATGGCCACCTTTGCTAGACTATGAGCAACCATATTAGCTAACCTCCTAGAGAACTCAACATGAGAGTTTTGTAAATGAGAAGAAAGTAAAGACTTGCAATTAGAAATAGAAACACCAAAATCAGATAAATCTAAGGACTGAGACAACATATTATCCACCACTATCTTGGAGTCAAGCTCAAAAATAACATTGTCAAGACGACGCTCAATCACCCAATTAATAGCAAAAAACAGGCCAGCAGCTTCACCCATATGGACTTCAGAGATAGGTTGGAACCAGTGGGTCTTAGCGCCCAGGAAAAAACCATTTTCATCCCTAAGGCACATACCAATACCTACTTGATTACTATCTTTGAAAAAAGCAGCATCCACGTTACATTTCACATAACCACTAGGAGGCTTGGACCATTTAGGCAAACAGGGAACATCACGCAGAGAGCTAGGCAAATTGGAGTCCATACCATTAGCTTTACGCCACTCCTCCAGCACATTAAAACCACGAAAGACAATATTTTCAACATTCTCATCCAAATGATCCCAAACCATCTTGTTTCGACTACACCACAAGCGCCACAGTGACATAGCAAGGGCCATTATTTTTTCCTTCGGCAGCTGGGAAATCAACATGAAAAATAAATCCCCAAAGCTATTTGCAACATCCAGCTTTGAGGAAATTGCCTCCCATAAGCCAACTTTCCTCCACACACCTTCACATTTAGCACAAGAGATCAACACATGCCATGAATTTTCAGTATTTGTATTGCACCAAGGACAGCTTGTAGGACACTGAACACCACGCCTCACCAAATTTGCTCTAGTTGGGAGACAATCACGAGCCGCTCTCCACAAAAAACTTTTAACCTTAGGAGGCACACTAATCTTCCACAACCTTTCCAATCACCACTAGATTTTAAGTGATCCAGCTCCAATAAATTATTAATGCACAACCAGTAAGCACTCCTAACGGTATAAAGGCCTCTCCTATTAGGCCACCACATGATGCCATCCATAGAAACCGAATCATAAAGAGGAGTCTCAAGGACTGCACTAGCTGAATCCTGGCACATAAACATTGACCAGGGGGACATTCCAGCGCTTCCTACCTGGATCCCACAGGTCACAGACACACAAATGGGGGTCAATTGGCCAAGCAGAATTAGAACTAGGTGTAGAAAGACATTTCAACCAGGGATTTTTCCAAACCATAATATTGCTGCCATCCCCTATTCTCCATTTCAACCCTTTATTCAAGACTGCTCGAGCTTCACAAATACTACGCCACACAAAGCTAGAGTTATGGCCAATATGAGCTTCCAAAAAATCATAATGTGGATAATATTTGGCTTTGAATAGCTTGCCAACAAGAGTATCTGGCTCCGGCAAAAGCTTCCACCCTTGTTTACCTAAAAGCGCCACATTGAAAGCATATAGATTACGAAAACCCATTCCGCCATCCGATTTGTGCATGGATAGTTTATCCCAAGAGAGCCATTTAATTCCTTTATTATTATCACCACCGCCTCCCCACCAAAATGAGTTCATCATTTTTTGGATCTCATCACCTAAAGATTGTGGGATGAGGAAAATGCTCATAAAATATGTAGGGATAGACTGGAGAACTGATTTTATCATTACTTCCTTACCCGCATTTGATAAAGACCGACCACCCCAGGAATTAATTTTGCTCCACACACGCTCCTTAATAAATTTAAACAAAGCCTTCTTACTCCTCCCAATCATAGAAGGGAGACCCAAATATTTACCAGTACGCAAGCAGATTTGCACCCCAAGGAGATTAGCCATAACATCACGCACATCACCAATAACATTCTTACTATAAAAAATTTCAGATTTAAGAAAATTAATTTCCTGACCTGAAGCTGCTTCATAAATAGCAAGAATATTCTTCATAGCCAAAGCCTCATTCTCCTTAGCTTTAAAGAACAAAAAGCAGTCATCCGCAAACAAAAGGTGGGAAATTGTTGGGGCACCCCTACACACTCTAGCTCCATGGATATCACCCCTAGCTTCGGCCTTCTTGATCAAACTAGTAAGACCCTCAGAACAAAGGATAAAAAGATAAGGGGAAAGAGGATCCCCTTGCCTCAACCCTCTCCCTGGCTGAATAGGACCCACAGGCTCCTGGTTTACAAGAACAGAGTAGGAAACTGATTCCACACAAAGCATAATCCACTCCACCCACTTATCTACAAAGCCCATCCTCCTCATAACAGCTCGAATGTAACCCCAGTCAACCCTATCATAGGCTTTACTCATGTCAATTTTCAAAGCCACCTCCCCCACTTTACCTTTGGACTTATTCTTCATAAAGTGGATAATCTCAAAAGCCATCATAGCATTATCAAGGATACACCGGCCCGGGAAAAAAGCTGACTGAACATTGGACACACACTTGTGAAGAACTGCCTTTAGTCTATTAGCTAAGACCTTAGACAAAATTTTGTACACTACATTGCAAAGAGAAATAGGATGCCAATCCTTCATTGTAGTCGGACTATCATTCTTCGGGATAAGAGCTATATTAGTATCATTAAGAGTAGCGGGGAAAAAACCCCTATCCAACCAAAAACAACAGGCATAAAAAATCTCATCACCACAAAGCTCCCAAGATTTTTTAAAGAAAGCAGGATTGGAACCATCCGGGCCTGGGGACTTGTCAGAATGCATTTGACTGAGAGCACAGGAGAACTCAGACTTAACAAACGGTGCAGTCAACAACAAGTTATCCTCATCAGAAATACAAGGCAGAATAGTATCTAGCACTGGGGCATACAAACCATCACGCGCGCAAGAACAAATTATCAAAATAGCTCCTAGCAATCTCCTTGATTCGGCCCTGGTCTTCCGTAACAACAGCATCCTCATCCTGGATTTTGGTAATTTTATTCACCTTGGATCTCATCGTAGCAGATGCATGAAAAAAAAGAGTATTAAGATCACCCTCTCTAAGCCAAAAAGCCTTCGCCCTCTGCTTCCAAAAGCCCTCCTCTTGGACTAGCAATCTAGCCATACGGGTTTTAACTTTACAAAAGCTGGCCACACCCTCAGAGTCTCTTCTATCTTGGAGGAATTCAAGTTGCCTCCTACATGCAGTAATCTCAGACTTAAATCCTGATCTAAGACCCTTGCTCCAGCTCTGTAACTGATCCGCACAGCCAATCAAACGAGACACTATATCACCCTCATTGCCAAGCGCCCAACCTCTAAGGATGACATCCAAGATATCTTGTTCTTGCAACCAAGCATTTTCAAACCTGAAGCGCTTTGGTTTAAAAGAATAAGTAATAGGCTCACGCTGAAGAAGAATCGGGGTATAATCAGAAATAGGAGCTACCAAATTAGAGAGCCGAGCAAAAGGAAAAAGTTCTAACCAGCTCACATTTGCCATAGCTCCGTCAAGTTTCTCTTCAACAGCTCTAGCAGAGCCCTTACTAGAGCTCCAAGTAAACGGGTAGCCTTCCAACTTAATATCAATAAGCCCAGCATCAACAACTGCCTCCCTGAAACCGTTAAACAAGTGATTCGGGTGATCAACCCAACCCAGTTTATCTTCAGAAGACAATAAATCATTAAAATCACCAATTACACACCAAGGTAAACTAGACAAACCAGCTAACCTTCTCAATAGATCCCAGGACTCCCTCCTGCGGGAACGATCAGGGAAGCCATAAAAACTAGTAATTCGCCATCTCCCATTCACTGCGTCATCCACCAAAACATCAACATGGTGAAGCGAAAAACTAGTGATCTCACACTTTATGGACTGGCGCCAGAAAAAAGCTACCCCACCACTATGACCCACTTTATCCACCGCAAAGCCACCTTCAAAACCAATCCTCCTCCTAACCTCCTCAATTTTATTTGCATTAACTAAAGTTTCGAACAGAAAAATAAATTCCGGCTTATGCAACCGGACCAGGTTCTTGATAGCGGGAACTGCACTCAGGTGACCCAGACCTCGACAGTTCCAACTAAGGATTGTCATTGCTCCCGGTAGGCCTGGGAGCCAGGACCTACCAATAAAAAATAATTCAAGTCACCATCATGGTGGTCATTAGAACCTACAGCCAGTAAGTTCCTCTCCCTTCTACGTTTACGTACCAAATCATGCAAAGTCTCCTCATTCGAATTGACCATGTCCAACGAATTGATTGCCAATCCTCTCTCATTAACTAGCGGGCCCACACCTTGATCAGGATAGCAAATAACTGATTTTCCTTTGTCCACCCTTTCTATTTCCATGCGCACGTGCCCCTCCTTCACGTACGAAATATCAGCAGGCTCATTAACACCTGATTTTATATTTGAAAAATCAGTGCTAACTGCACTCATAGAGCACCGCGTATCTCGCTGGCCAGCTTGGTGAGAATCGCGTAGATCATGGAAATTGTCAGCTGGGATATCCGCGTGATTCTCGCCAGTTTGGACGCTGCCTTCTGCCCTCGCCCACCGACTGTTTCGGCCGCCGCCTCCTTGCCTCCTAGCCTCCACCCGCACCTCCGGACCCCACCCCCTAACTCCATCATCTCGACCTGCATCTAACAGCTTCTCACAGTGATATTCAGTATGGCCAATAATTCCACAAACAAAGCAAAAGATGCCCAACCGTTCATACTTAAACTGAACCATCTTCCATTCCCCACCAGGTTTTTTCACCTTCTTCTCTTTTTTCAAGGGCACCCTCACATCAATCCTCACTTTGACACGCATGAATGTCCTCCAGATACCCACATTGCTCTTGGTATCATATTCTAAGAATTCACCGATGAAGTTCCCCATTAGGTTCCCCACATTCTGAGTCCTAAAACCAATAGGGAGATCATGTATTTGCACCCACACAGCCAAATGAAAAAGAGGGATGTCATTTGGAGAGACACCAGCCTGCACCTTATTTAAAACCAGCATGTAATTATCGAACGACCAAGGGCCACCAGCTAAGACGCGATCCATATCCATTCTATGAGCAAACTGGAAAAAGAACAGCCCTTTCTCCTCCTCCTTGATCGAAACCCCCCTCGCAGGACGCCAGATATCAGGGAGTATATTCCTCATTCTATTGGTGCGAATAGATCTATCCGAAAGAAATCTGCCGATCAAACACAACTCCACGTCTACAACTCCTTCCCGCTGTCCTTCAACATCAATAACGAAGCCACCATCCTCCTCCTCCGCAAAGGATAAACCATCGAGATTAGGTTCCTTTGAAAAAAAACTCACAAACCACACAACAAGCGAAAGCACGAAAAAACTCAGGCACTCATAGGGAGCGAAAAACTCAGGCACTCACAGGGAGCGAAAAATAAATTTTATGAATATCCATATACAATATTTTATCAGAAATGTTATTTGCACATCCAATGTCCCATTCACCTTAGTTAATCATGTATAAATATTTGGTTAATTCAGTTCATTATATGGTTAATCGCGTACAAATATTTGGTTAATTCATGATGACCCATTAATCATATAAAGAACTGAATTAACCAAATATTTGCATGTGATTAACCAAATATTTATATGGTTATGGAAAATAAGCCCATTAACTATATAATGAACTGAATTAACCAAATATTTATATGTGATTAACCAAGGTGTCCCAAATGGGTATCCTATTTGGGTGTGCAAATAACATAACTGTATTTTATAGAGACCATTATGTTCGACATGTTTAAAATTGGTTTTTTTCTTGTATGGTTAATCAGAAATAAAAAAAAAATTGAGATTGTACAAGTGAGATCAGAATCGCAATTTGCAATAATCACGTGATCAACCAGTGAGATAGCTTCCTGAGCGATCTTCATAGTACCAAATTCAAATTTTTTTTTTTAAAAAAAAAGTTAAAACTGAGGATAATAGCATTTTTTTTATATGCTGAACCCTGGACCTCCAACTCCTTCGAACACCTTAAGCCTTTAGCTCAAACTAGTTGAGCTACCCCCGGATAATAGCATGTTAACTTTCATAGTTCAAGAAATTTCAAATGACAGATACATAAAAATTAATCACTGTCTATTATCTATTTCTATTAACGTGTAATTAATATATAGGTTCCTAAACTATTTGAAAATTTTCAAATAAGTTCTTATACTTTTAAAAGTTTGTAATTAGGTTCATAAACACAAAAAAAAATTATAATTAAGTCTCTCATACACTTTTCTATTAGTATTTCATTAGGGTTCCAAAAAGTACATATAACTAAATTTTAAAAAAAATCATAAAGACTAAAAAAGAAGAAGAAAATGATTATGTTCTTCTTTTTCAATCTTAAATAAAAGACAACATTCTTCAAGAACCAACAAAACTAGCATCTGATTCTTTTGGTCAGACGTCTAAAGGGGAACAAATATGAAGCTAAAGTGATGAAAACCCAATAGATCGTCACAACACAATGACTTTAAAGCAACAGAGGCTCTAGTTGTTGGTTGGAACTCATGGATGGTTGCATGTGTCTCTGGTCAATGGTCACCCAGGATGGACAATGATGGTCTGGTCGTGGTGGCAGTGCATTTTGATGATGGTAACACGTGCTTAAAAGTGATGACAATGTGTTCGACGAAGGTAGCATTTTTTGTGATAATGATGTATTCAGATGTTCGCAATTGGGTGGTATCTGCGCACAGATTCAATAGATGATTATTTGCTAGCAGTGGCCGATGTGGTGGTCGGTGGTGACAGTTGAGGCTAGAAAAGTGAAAGGGAGAAGGAATGTGTTAGGGTCTGTTTGCGAGTTAGGAGGGGAAGAGTTTGAGGAGCAGGGAAGGGGAAAGGGATTGGGAAGGAAAGATATTCTTCCAAAATCCTCCTCGAGTTCATTTTTTTTAGTTCTTCCAATTTGGGGGATTTGGTTCTTTTGTTAAAAAATGAATTGGGGGATGATTTTGGAGGGTTATCCTCCTTTTCCCATACCTTCATCTTTAAACCATCCCCTCCCAACTCACAAATAGACACTTATGGTTTCAAATTGGAGGGGGAGGGGGGAGAGGGTTGGTGTACTATTGTACTTGTGATATGTGTTTTGAGTTTTTTTTTTTTTTTTTATAGAAAAAAACTACAACCTGGTGTTCAAGGTCGAACATGGGTGAGTCGCGGGTGAAGTGAGTCAAATTGATTATTAGCGTGTTTGGATTTACGACAGGAAGGCTCTGACGTGCGTCCACTCTAAAACTACTATTAGTAGCTTATGCTTCCTAGACACAATTCTAAGTCATGTTACCGTCGTTCCAAGCACATTATATAACTTGGGTTTTGGAGATTAAAAAATCCAACATATTCTGACTCGAACCTTGGTGAGCCAAGTTGGCTCACAAATTCTTGCTCACATTACCAGCTCTAAGCTGCCATCCTACCCTAATACCCCAACTCAGACCAAATCCACCATCAGCAGTTATAACTCAAGCCAACCTCCCTTATATTTGATCAACTTTGTATCCTTCATTGCTAGTGATGGGTTGGTGTTGCAAAGCGGGCTCAAGTTGCGACATTAGTAAAAGAAGGAGGTTCGACGAAACAAAGGGACAAAGGGGTTCTATGATGAGGTTGTTGAATGATTTTGTTGAGGCAATAATATGATATGAGTTCTATTTCAATTTAGATGTTGTCGGGTTTTAGTGTGCTTGATTTCTTGTTAGGAAGGCCCTAACTTTTGGCCAAACACTCGTTTGGGACTTTGCTATGAGAAATAAAATACACACTTTGACTATGGAGGTTGAATGGCGGGCACAGGTGGTACGAGGGTAGCGGAGGCAAATCATTGGTGATGTGAAGGCTACCCTCAATTTTTGACCATAGGGGAGGTGATGGTCGAGTAAAAGGATAAGGTAGGGATTGCTAAAGGAGGATAAGTAAGACCTTGATTGAAGAGCTTTAAGTTGGTTTGTCTATGGTCCTTTTTTTATGCTCTGAAGTTTATGTGAGTTGGGTCATGGGGGCTCACCAGGGCCAGGACAGGCCTCACGGCTCAAACAACACTTACAGAGGTACTTACAGATTATTCACCAACGAGGTCCTCACATCGGCAGCGGGATTCGAACTCACGACCTTGTGAGTTATGAGTTGTATCCTTACCAACTGGATCAACCTTCGTTGGCTACTTCGTCTATGGTCTTTGGTAGGCCTATGATATATAAAAATGAAATTTAATATAAAACTAAGTTAATAATGATATACGATGTTAGTTAGGCATTTTCAATGGTGTAATTTATTATAGTTGCTTAACTCCATTCTTTATGGGTCTTATCGTGTCATCTCACATCTTTTTATTTTATACTACTTTACACTCTAATGGTGTAACCAAATAGGGGTGTTTGCGGATTGGATTGGATCAGATCGGTTTTGAGCTAAAAAGTCATAGGATCCAATGATGAAAACAATGTGCGGTTTGGATTGGATCGGTTTGCTTCCTTAAAAAATTTGATCCAATCCAAACCAATCAAATCAAATGCGGTTTGGATTGGATTGAATAATTCGATTTTTGTCATACTTTATTTTTTTCTTATATCAAGTGTCTTTTTTACTTATTCAATGGTGGACAAAAGATAATCTTCATTTAAGTGAGCTAGTTTAGGGTGTCCAATACTTATTTTAACATTTCTTTATATTAGAACAGTATAACTTTTATGAAAGGCATCAACTATTTGTTTCTTATTAACAATTATTTGATTTGATGACTAGTGAGAAATATTCTAGAGAATTCTTGACAAAATTTTAATTTGGTAGTTTAATAAAAAAATAATTATTGATATTTTTTTAACACGTTCTTTTATGTTAAATATTCTTTTATGTTAATTCTCTATATCTATTCTCATTTATCCATTTTTTTTTACTTGAATCGGCTACAAATAAATTGTAGCTAATTATTTTTCAAATTTACTTAATTGATTTCTTATTTTTATGTTTACTTAATCAAGTATATATATTTTACGTATCAAAACTTTTAGCAAAATATAACTTAAACATATTAATACTTATTCTAAATAGTCTCATATATGTCATTCCAACAAAAATATTGAAGAGAATAAGGGAACATCAAATATAAAAAACAATGCTCAAGTATAAGTAAATCTATAATTTAAAAAATAATGATATATGTATATTAAAGATCGGTTTGGATTGGATTGGATTTCACTAGGGGAATCCATTCGATTTTTCACTTTTCAATTTTTCGATTCGATTTCTGTGATTTGGATCGGTTGATTAAGATCCCATAACCAAACATGAATCCAATTTAATGAACTAGTTTCTGGTCGTTTATTTCTGACAAATTACTTGTCCACACCAAATGCATGCAGTAGGCGAGTAGGCGTGAAAGAAAAAATGGAAAAGAACAAAAGAAACATGATATTTGTCAAAAAAAAACAAAACAAATTTCTACGGCGGAGAGGATTCCAAGTTCCACAGCAATTTTTTACTACACTCATAAAATATTCAAAAGAAAAAAAAAAAACTGAGCGAACCACGAAGACGTCACGTGTCGAGTCTACCACGCGTAGGGCAACGATCCCAACGACTGTTCCTGGACACGCGTCGAAATCTCAACACAGAAAACGTAACGTGGACCAATAAAATCACCGCAACTGATCGGATCTCATCGCGCACTCCCATCCACGAACCACGAATCATGATATCTGCTCCTCGCCACGTGTCATCTTTTGCGTGATACCTTTCGCTTCAATTTCAAAGCACTAAATAATAAAATACTCATTAATTAATTATTAATTTTTGAAACAAGGGGAACTCAAAACTTGTGAGCTCCATTCACCGGAATAGAACTCTCTGGAAGCTCCTTGGAATCTCAACAACTGCAGAGCTCAACAAAGCTTCAAAGCTCTCAAATCTCTCTCTCCGGATTTTTCTCATTTTCTCGGAAAATACGGTTCTGGATCCTAATATTGTTCCAATTTCAGGTACTTATTTTTTTTAATTTTCTTCCTCTTACCTTTTTTAATATATATAAATGATAAATGATTTAATTTATACAAATTAAATTAGAACATAGCTTCTAAATCACTCGATTTATGTTATACTTCGCACGATTTAATTGCTGTGAATTCTTATTGTAATTTTAACGTTTCTATGGAGTTGGTGGTGCCGTATTTTGATGTTAAGGAAATGCTAAAATTGAAGTTTGAGTTTATTTTTAATTTTTTTTTTTATATTTGATTTTGGAATCTCTTGCAATCTTTTGTATTCTGGATCTTCAATTTATTAAGTGAATTTATATTGTGGTGTATTTTACTGAAGAAATTTTAGTATAAGTTTTGTAAATGAGTAGATTTTTCACTCTGCGATGTTTTGATTTTGATTTTTGAGGGCTCTGGTAATTGATATGGTCATTGTTAGATTTATTTATAGCTCAAGATAGGGATAAGATCTAGTTTGTTCTGTCAAACTGATTTGTAATTTTGTGGTAAATTTTTTGGACAGGTTCTGTTTTAATGTTAACAACAAGTAGATCTGGCTAGCACTGAACAATCTTTATGTTTATAGGGCTGTTGCAACAGGTACGTTTTGCATCTTGTATTGTAACTTTGAGACTGAGCACCTAAAATTATGTCTATAGTCGATTTAACTAAACTATTTGACTAATTACTTTTATATCCAAAGCTTCTAAATGTGGGAAAGGTGATACTAGTGGTGGGCAGAGATGGTAGCATTGGTATTATAAATCTTTGGTGGTTGCAAGACTTAGAAGTTAGAACATGCTTACTATTGTGTTAACCTATCATTAAAAACTCACTGATGGTTGCTGTTGATTTCATTGATCATTGCAATTCTTAATTTCTAAATCCTGTGGATGTGAGTACTGATTGGCACAGACAGGGGTGTATTTTACCTCTGGATGTCAGAAGTTCATTTATCATCATGGGTGCTGTGCTAGAATTAGATACGAGTTGCAACATGTTAGTGTTAAACATGCTGTGTCTGTAACATTTAATGCAAAATATGATGGGATTAGAATTTAGTTTGGGATTTCTTTCTTCATGGTCCAGATGGTTTTGTTCTTATGATTTCAAAACTCGCAACTTAAGGCTTTTTTTTTTTTTTTGGTTTATGCTATTTGTAATAGAGAAGCATCTTTGAGGACAAATTTTGCAAAAGAAACATGACATTGGATCAAGCAGTTGCATGTGTCTTTAGTGGTGGATAGAAGATCTTGGAGGAATGTCTAACTTCTGTATGTATGAGGTACAAAACATTGCAGTTTAACTCAAACTCCTGTCTTTGAATGCAATATTCCTATGCAACTCTTCCATAGATCACCTATCCTTGTACTCTTTGCTTGATATGGCTCCATTTTTGCCCTCATTGTGCACCCATGTTGTCTGGTATAACATACAAATCTTTTCCAAGGCAGGGAGTATTAGCAATAATTTAATTGAATATTGTTGTTGGAGGCAAAATGTATTTTTCCTTTCACATCTATCACTCATTTCCCCCCTCTCTATAAGTAATGTTGAAATTGATGAAATGATTATCCCTTTTTTTCCCTCTTAATTGGGTTTTGATGCAATGTTTGCAAGGATTTATCGTGTTCTGTGATGTTTGTTGTAACTAATTTTCTAAATATCTGTCTTGGTGTTACAGCTTCAAGATAATGTGTGGGATGAATTTGGTGAAACCGATGATCATATAGTGCCCCATGCCGGCGACGAACATAAGGACCAGTTTGCAATACAGGGTGATAGCTGTAAGAAATCACTTCATGAATTACATGGTATCAAAAGAAGTACTGATTATGTGAGTAAGTCTGGTACTCAGAAATTATACTTACCAAATATGAACCCAAACGAAAGAATGCTGGAAAAGGGTTCATGGTCTTGCAAACCTGAAGTTCTGTGTGATGGTGACTCATGCAATGAACAGAAAAGGCTAACATCAGACAATACAAGCATGCCTGATCATTGTTTCAAGAGCAGCAATGTAGATTCTAGCAGTAGCGAGATTTGTGCAGATGATACTGTCATGGAAGACAAGTGTGTGGTGGAGGATGATAGTATGTCTCAATATTCAATGAATCATGTATCTCAAACGGACAATGAACTCAGTTTTCTTGATAATGATCTGTGGCTGGATATAGGAAACTTTGAAGATGTTGATAAGACGATGTAAGAATTTCTCACATTTGACAGAAAATTTTCACCTTTTCCTTTGTATGATCCCCATCAAAATCTGAATATTACTTTTAAAATTGCAGGAGATGTGACTTAACTTTTGGAATGGGGAGTCTCAATAATGAAGAAGAGTTCTGCTGGCTCTCGTCTTCTCAAGGAATTGAAGGATCTGATGACGCATTGAAGTCTGGCTTCAAGTTTTCATCTGCTGAAATGAGTCCAAGTATATCAGATTATAATATAGCCCTGAAGGATAATATTGAAGGTCTGCCAATTAATGATTGCAACAAAAATGCATCTCCTATTGATAAAAAACTGAAGTCTCAGATGGATGTTGATCATGATGTTGCCCCTGCTTCATTATCAATGTTCAGTGAACCAGACATGAAATCTGGTAACACAGATGACTTGATGCCTAAAGAAAAGGTTGGCGGCCCCTTAATTTTATTTATTTTATTTTTTCCATTTTATGACTTGGACTCTGAATTCCTGAATTTCAAATTATTTTGTTACAATTCTATGTGGGTACTTTTACTGATCCACACACATAGAGACATATATACACTAACATAATGGGCCTCTTAAAGGAACGTGACATAATAAGCATGACATTTGCCTCTGACCTTTTGAAAGCTGGTATTTCCACTGAAATCAATTACTGAAGTTCAGTGTTACAAGTATGCTTAAATGATGTAGGCACTATACCTGACTGTGTTTGGCATTGTAATGCTATAATATCAAAATTCATATATTTTAGAATTCAATTCAGTTTATAATATAATAACACATTCATCAATTTAAAAGTGGTTTATATTTTATGATTAGAATTGAACTAATAATAAGTATTCATTAAGGGGAATCAAGTAATTACCTATCATATTTTATGGAAATTATGTTTTTTAATATAGAATTGGGCTTAACCTTAACGTCACACTCAAAATCAGTGGTTTCATTTTTGGGTGATTTTTTGCATTCATTGGGTTTGCAATGTATGTTTTGTAGCAATCATGAACTAGTCTGACTGCCCGGTCTATTTAATTCAGTTGAATTTATAAATTAAAATAAATTAACTTTTAATTTGTATATCTCAAACATTCTTTTTGTATTACTGATGCAGGGGAAGCCATCAAAGCCGTTGGCAGGAAAGAGAAAATTTGGCTATAGGGAGAATGGTGATTCTGTTCATCCCTATGCTCATATGGAGCAATATGTAGATCTGAAGCAACCATTTGAAGCCTCTTCCAGTGGGGTTACTTCTCAGGGTAGCATCCACGAACTTGGACCGAACATGGATTCTGATTCTTTAGGTTGCATAACAGTACAAAATTCCCTAATGCACCCAGACTATTGTCATGCTCCAAATTACACTTCCCCCCTTCCAAATTTGTCTGGATCAAGGTCTGAACGTGATGGACATCCATCTCCTTTTAAAGAATCATCATATGCATCAAACATAGAGAGTTCTCATTGTGGTCATCTGGAGGCTGCTGCCTTGAAAATAAATGATAAGAGAGAACATTTATATAATTGCTGCGATGCACAACTGTTAAAAAGGGGTTTCAAAAGTGAAAATATGGCAAATCCTTTGCCATTTCAAAATCCAGGTTCAGCTCAGCAAGTGGGTCGTAAGTTTGAAATTGAGAATGAAGGTCATAGTGAAGTTGGAGGAATTAGCATAGGATTTTCACAAGAAATAGACTCATTAAATGTGCAGGAAAGCACATCCATGAGCTCTGCACTGGACAACATGTCACTTGAAGCAACTAGTTTTTGCCAGTTGCAACAGGTCATGGATCAGGTATTGGATCTTTTGCGATATTCAAGTTCGATCCTGTGTTCTTTATTAATGTCCCTTGGACAATGAAGTCAAAACTAACATGCCATGCATCTAACTAATTACAGTTTATTCATGCATTCTGCTTGTCCATATAGATGTGATGCTTAGAACTCTATTACTACATATCCTCATTGCTGAAAATCTTTCAGTTGGTTGATTATAATGCACTTCTGTAAACAAAAATTTTGCTTGATTACAGTTGGATATTAGAACCAAACTATGCATAAGGGACAGTCTATACCGCTTGGCTAAGAGCGCTGAACAAAGGCATAATGATGCAAATACGATTGTTCAAGTTGGTGATGATGTTGAAACGTGCAAAGCAATAAAGACACAGGATGCAAACAGGTATTTTGTTCATTTCTCGTTCAGATTTATTTTTCCTGGCAAACCCCATATAGACACATTGGAATGCTGGTGCTACATAATTTGAGTGAGTAGTTTCGTTGTCTGCTCATGTTGCACTTGTAGTGTACTTAAAGATGTGTTTTTATTTTTTTTTTTTGAAGTTTGATTTTGATACACAGTCAGTTTGAAGTTTTTAACATTGCCGATCAATTATAGATCATAATTATTGTGAAAATCAAATATTTAAAACTCTTGCGCTAATCGTGCATCACAAATAAATCCTTTATTTTCAAAAGATCTGAGTAAGGTTAGAAAAAGTTACTATCTTTTTTATATATTCTCAATGACAGACTATTGAAACAAGTTTTCTGAAAAAGCAGTTATAATGGGAGGGATGGAAGGGGTAGTGTTTATTTATTAATATTTTTTATTAATATAACACTTGCTCTATTCAGGTGTACGGGATTCATGGATATGGAAACTAACACAAATCCCATCGATCGGTCTATAGCTCACTTACTGTTTCACAGGCCTTCAGATCCATCAGTGTTTCCTCGTAATGATACTATTCCTTTCAAATCCAGTTCCATGGTATGCTTTTATGAATTATCAACATGCTCAAATTAAGTAGATAGTTGTTCTTTGCTGCTGGTCTCATTTTCTAGTTAACTAACAGATACACGGATCGGTGACCAATCCGCCTGCATCGAGTGAGAAACAGGTTTTTCAGGAGGAATCTTCTGCTGGAGCAGAAAAGAAGTCCTTGGGGATAACACCTCGTTAAAAGTGAAACTAGCATCGGCGTTATCTCTATGTACAACTAATTACTTCTAAAGTCAAGTCATCAGACATACTTGATGTATATATTCGAGGCTTACTTAGATCCCTTTGTTAGTTTACGAATTATTTTTGGCATTCGATACCATAATATAATTTGCTGATCATCAAGATTCAAGATAAGGTATCATATAGTGATACATCCAGTAGACCAGTACTCTTTTCTTGCGAAAGATACAGCAGGCCGTTTATTTGATAAGTAGTTAGCCATCCCCTGGCCTATATTGATAGGGCCCCAACTATATGCGCCTTTTTTTTTTCACACACCTTGGAGCCATTTTTTCTATATTTGTTATATCTAAATTACCCTTTGTGGACATTTATATTGTGATAATGGATATTTTACACATCCAGAAGTATAAAATTTTATGAAAGGTCATTTTACATATCCGGAAATTAAATTTCGGATGTGTAAATTTACACGCCTGGAAACTAAATTCCAGATGCATAAAATTTTATGAAAGGTCATTTTAAACATATAAAAATTAAATTCTGGATGTGTAAATCTTTACGAAATATTATTTTATACATCCAGGAATTATAATTCGAAAGTGTAAAATTTTAAGAAAATCTATTTTACACATTCGGAAAGTAAATTCTGGATGTGTAAATAAATTCTAAATGTGTAAAGTTTTACACGTTTGTAATTTATTTTTGGTAACTCTAAAAATAAAAGAATTGTCATTTTATATATTTCGATTTTAATTTTCAAAATTATTTTGCAAGTCCGGAAATTAATTTTTGGAAGTGTTCTGGAAAATAAATTCCGGACAGCACAAACGTAAAACAAATCGGGTGTGATTCAATGGGAAGAAGGGGGACTTTGGAAAACAAAAATAAAAAATTTCCAGACTAGGTGTTTGGAGCAAAACGGGAAAAAAGAATTGAGAATTGAAGACACATTGAGCCCAATTAGTTTTTTTGGTACATAAATTAGTTTTTATTTTCATGTAGGATGCTGTTGATTGCTTCTCGATTACCAGTAGGTCCTTCTTGAAAGTTGAAACATATTTGAAGCAGCACTGTGGAACTAGGTATGAGTTGAAAACTTTTGAGTTGGTTGAGAACCTGTATTATACTGACTTGTTAACATCTTCATGCACCATGGGACTATCAAATGGTGTTTACTTTTCATTTTCTTCCTATAATAAGGAACCGCTTTAACCATTTTTCAAACAAAATTTTCAAAAAAAAAGTAATATTAAATGATGTAATAATTTTTTTTTTTTTTTTTGTAATTTCAAAACAGTTTTTTTTAACGAACAAAAATACTTTTTTTAGGGAAAGCAATCTTTTCCAAACATGCTTGTCGACTTGATAAGGGTTTTTCATCTTCCGGTCAAAATTGCGTCTGTATCCAATAGCTAGTATCACATATTCACATTCATAAATGTCCCCAAAACTCCAAAATAATCCACAATCGGAACATCCTCCAAGACTCATAGTGGTTAGAGCCAAAGCTTCAAAAGACAAAATGGACGTCTTTCAAATTAAAAAACCACTATGTACCAAAAAAAATTTCAAAAAAACATTACGAAACAATCTACACATTATAAATTTGGCTTAATTGTACTTTTGGCCCCTCAACTTTTTCAATTGTATGATTTTGGTCCCTCAAATATTTTAATTGCACTTTTGGTCCCTCAATTTTTTCGATTGTGCGGTTTGGTCCCTCAAAAATGTTAATTGCACATTTCGTCCCTCAACTTTTAAAATTATGCGATTTTGGTTCCTCAAAAATTTAATTGCACATTGACTAGTCATGGACAGGAGGACTGATTTTGCACAATTCGACAAATTAGAGAACTAAATGTGCAATTAAATTTTTGAGGGACCAAAATCACACAATTGGGACGAAATGTGCAATTAAATTTTTTGAGGGACCAAAATCGCACAATTGAAAAAGTTGAGAAACCAAAAGTACAATTAAGCCTATAAATTTTGGGAGAAAATTATAGACTTCCTTAATATAACTTTCTTGATATATTTTTTTCCTTCAAAAGTTACAGTCATCACTCTTTTTTGGGAAAGGTTGATATAATTTCAATATCACCCTTGAAGGAATGTGAGATCAATGTAATTTTTAAAACGGTTATGTTATTTGCACACCCAAATAGGACACCCATTTAGGACACCTTGGTTAATCACGTATAAATATTTAGTTAATTCAATTCATTATATGGTTAATGAGCTTATTTTCCATAACCACATAAATATTTGGTTAATCACATGCAAATATCTGATTAATTCAGTTCTTTATATGATTAATGAATCATTATGAATTAGATTAACCATATAATGAACTGAATTAACCAAATATTTATACATGATTAACCAAGATGTCCCAAATGAATGTCTCATTTGGATGTGCAAATAATATTTCTGTTTTTAAAACAAAGTAGTGTGATTACGAAAAAAAAAAAAACCAGCATTAAGTCAACTTTTGTGTGAAGCGTAGTCGCATGAGCCTTGTGTAATAATCCTGATCCATGGAAAAGTGGATGGCTTTAGACCCTTGTAAAACCTAATTAAAAGAATGCATATTCTGCAAAACGGTAAGAATGCAATTTTACTAGTATTTTTTCTTTCGGCTAAACAAAAAGTTATTCCAAAAACTTCGGAGGAAAAAGCTCATATCTAACAAACTTAACAACAGCGATATTTAGTAATCTTGTTTAGATTCGAGAGAACAGAAATCAAACCTCAATTACTAAAATAAGAACTTAGCTCACAAAGTCGCGTGGGAGCTTAAACATTCTTAGCAACTAACGATTTTAATTTAACAACATAATCCTAAACATGGCACATTATACCAGGTAATCTAAGAGGAAAACCATAATGCTAATCAAAGTGTTGCCTTAGCTGCATTTCTGTTTCACTTTTCCAGCTTGCATGAGATGACTGGCCCTTCATCCTTTTAGATTTTTCCTTATCTTTGATTGTTGATCCTTTCTTCTTAGACTCTGTGCTTGTATCCACTGGAGGACGATCACCACATACAGGGCAAACCATTCCACGTGCACTGGAGTATGTCTTGGGAATCCCACACTGCAAGCACATTCTACAGAGAAAGCAATGCACTAAGACTACAAGCAGCCCGAAAAAAAAAAAAAACAACGAAATAAGAGATATCTATCCACACATACTATGAAATAGTACTATGTCTATAAGACTATAGCTTAGTTATCAAGTTACTGAAAGTCTGCTCTAAAATAATTTGGAAGCTCCTAATTATCTATTTGAGAGCTCATAAACACTTTCTCCAATATAAAACAACTGTGAACTTGCATAGGAGGTTCTGCATGCAGCACTTCTTGGCATTTAGAGGAAAAAATCAAAATTTTCAGGTCTTTAGTTACTACTTACTGAGGAATTATGCATACCTTAAAAGATCTGCAGCATCTTCAGCACTAGGATTGGATGCAGTTGGCACCCGCTTGGCTCCTTCTGATGCGCTCGAGGCAGCTGATGCTGGTAGTGGGCCATCATTTGTGTCACTCCTTACTCGCTCATGAATTCCAACTAGTTGAGCTTTTGCCTCTACCACCGCACCTATAAGAAATGTACCATTCTTTTGGTAAGAAAAAGAAATTCATGAAGAAAGAAGGAATAGAAATACAAAGCTAGGAGGATAGGATATACTCCACAAGAAAATATCGAGAGAGAAAAATACAAAGAACAAACTAGACAAAACTCAAGAATAACAGTGCACAAGGGCAAGCCTATTTCTATGCGAATCTGAAATGGCAACTCCCTTAGAAAGACCACGAGTCAAGCACCAAATAGAAGCCAGAAATCTAATTCTTTTCCACAACATTACAGAATCGATACACCTCCCTCTCCAACCAGAAGCACCACAGGAAAGCAAACACAGCACAATTCTAAAGATTTCGACCTCTTTTCTGCTTCCAAACTTGTTACACCTTATTGTCAACATGGCTTCTAGAGAGTTCGGACAAGTCCATTATTCCCCACAAACAACACCAAGCAGACTATTCCATAGGAGATTAGCAACCAGACAATGTAAAAACAGATGTATAACATATTCAGAATTGTTCATGCACATAACACAGATATTAAGGGAGATGGCTGTCTTAGGTCTCCGAATCTGCAACAAATCATTAGTACTAATATTATTCAGTATCGCCGTCTAAACAGAAAGGCATCACCTTAGAAGGAGCTTTCAATTTCCATATAAGTGTACTTTCGAAATGAAGGGGAACGTACACTAATACTCATTGAACCAGGTTAAACCTTAAAAAAAAAAAGAAAAAAAAAAGAGAAGATTTTTCATTTTATTTTAATGAACTACTAGCCAAGTTAACACATCAAGTAATGTAATTACCCTAAGGAAAAAAAATGTTTTGCACTGGCCCATTGGGAGTATCCCCTGAAGAAAGTGGATTGAAGACACTAGCTTCTTAAGCAAGACCACCCAGAAGCATTTTGAAAGGGAAAGAACCTCTTTACACTCGATAAGTGACCCTGCAATTTATTCTTGGTAGAAAAAAGCCAGAAAAGAAGCATTTTGGAATTTCTTTTCTTTTTCGTTTTGCTTTTTGTTGTGCGTGTTTGACAAGAGAAACTCTTGCATGAGCACTTATCTAACACCTCACTCTTGGGCACATCCAATGAGGTGTTGACAGCTCATTAAAAACTAATAAATTAAAATAAAAGGTGAAAGCCACTTAACACTGTTAACAAAATAATAAAAGGTGCCTTCTGTTCTGTACGACTCTTATTCTTCTTCCCCTAGATCCCTCCCTCCTCCGACAAGGTCTCTTCCCTTCTGCTTCCCTATGTCCATCGAGGAAGTCGCAGAGAACACAAAATCCACCTCACAGGCTCTCTGCACATAGAAAAGGCAGAGTAGCAACCCAGTCGTGGAGAATCCCGTAATCAATACTCACAAAAAGAGTATTAAGTATTAGGTTATTCTTTTAAAGGTTAAACAAAATCCCACCCATCCTCCAGCTTCTTCCAATTTTTCAAACATGCGTCTCATGCAATTGTAGAAGGTTCCATATTTCAGCCATGCTCTGTTTCTAGTATCTAAGCATCTCAGCAGATTTGTTGACATCACTTTGTAAACCCCTCCCAATAGTAAATCGAAGTGAAAGTTGAACTATATAATTTTCACTTTCACACGTTCAATATCCGTTCAAACATGTCTTTTGCTCTCGGAAGATTATCAATTACTAAGATGTCCTTCAACCATATTGTTCATGAAGCAAAGAAAAAAGTTTTGGAGGTTTCCTTTCAACCTCCTTCATTTTCCATGAATTAAACACAACTTTCAACTGTGACTTGTTAGTTCAACAACGGAGATGTTGTGGCTTCCTCGATGGACGGAGGGGAAGGCTTTGTCGGAGGAGGGAGGGGATGAGATAGAGCTGTGTGTCAAGTCGGTCCCATTAATTAAATGTGTTATTTATATTTTTTATATATTTTAATGTGTTGGCAAAATTTTATTGGTTGTGCCAAAAAATGAGGTGGTAAGGTTGTGTCCACACAAGACTTGCTTGTTTGACAATGAGCAATTTATTAAGAAAAGGAAGATGTGTACAATAAATGTTCCTAAAAACACCCCCTCAAAAAACACACACACAAGGAAATTAAAGAAGGGGAAAAAGCTCACCTCCCTTAACACGTCTTAATTTTTCATATCGTAGGAAGTCTCAGCTATCACAAAACGGTGGAATAAGAGCTGACTATACTAAAGTAGGTTCAAGGCTTTCAAGTTTGATGTTCTGATAACCGTTGATCAGTCATATATAAATCAAAGATTAACAAATAGGAACTTTTTGGTATCAGAAAAGGATTTTATTAATTATAAGCCCAGCGCTGCCCATAAGTCATGACCAAGACTTCTAGAGAAGAGGTCACCAGTAATCAAAGATTATGGCCAGTTCAAAACCTATATTTTTATACAGCATCAACTGTTGTGTGACAGATGGAGTGATCAATTACTACACCAGTCAACAGAAGTTAAATCCATATGATGGATAAACAGATATTTTCTTCAGAAGCAATTGCATAATAGGGAACTGATAGAACTGGATCAGAAATAGGGAAAGAGCAACTAATCTTTATCGCAGAAAGAATTCACTTTGACCAGTATCAATCTGATACAAGTTCAGAGATCTAAAATGTACAATGGAAATGAACCCTTTTCTACACTCCAGGTATTAGATAGAGAGACCTGGATCTCTCCTCTTCCTTGCTCTTCTGAAAAATACAGAATACCCTCTCACTGTCCTTGTTTCCCCCTTGGTAACTTCATTCTAATTCTGTAATCCTAACTGTCACTAACAGCATACGGACAGTTGCTTATTTCATAACCACTCAAGGCTCTAATTGCCTAACCTCTTATGATCTGTCTCTTCTAACATAGACCCTTTATTGAAGGTCTACTAACAGGAACTATATCCACCATTCACATACATGACCATATTTACCCAGAGTTAACACCCTCATTATTTAAATATATTCATTTTTTTTATAAAAAAAAAAACAACTTTAGCAGATGTACCTATAGTATGCTCGTATGAGCAACATATTAATAATACAACAAATAGAACAATTTTTACAATAATGCCTAAAACAGTCACATGGATTACACTAGATACACTTTCTACACTAAAGCAAATAATTCATGCTTAAAAAGTAATAAAACTACATCCATCCACCATCCAAACCAAACATACCTTTTTACAACAAGGGGGCACAGCTTAGATATCTTGGAGACAATCATAGTTGACATGAAAAAAAAAAGTAAAAAAGATTAGGTTAAACTATACTTTTAATCCCTATACATGACACTCGTTTTCAACTTGATCCTTATATGTAAAAAAAATTCAGTTCAGTCCCTATATGTACAATTGTTTTCAATTTGTTACGTGTCATTATTATTATTGTAATACTGTTTGTTAGAGTTAAAGTATAGGGACCAAATTTAAAATGGTTGTCAAGAACAAGGACCAAAGTAAAAATGATTATCACATATAAGAACTACAAAATATATGTTTGGTTGTCACAATCATTTTCAATTTGGTTCTATACTTCAACTCTATCATAACAATGATAAACAGCCAGGAACAAACTGAAAATAGTTGTGGAAGTAGGGACTGAATTGAAACTTTTTTTTCATATAGGGATCAAGTTGAAAACAAAAGTCACTTTAGACAGTATAGTTTAACCAAAAGATTTAAAAAAAAAAAAATTGATATAATTAATACCTGTGGGTAAATCCTTCTTCTCCTTGCGATGCCTCCTTCTGCCATGCTTCCCTTGTTGCTGATCACCATCTCTGGATGGTTTGTATTCCTCCACGCTGTTGTTCAGAAATTGGGGCGGTCCTGCAATCTCCATGAATCAAACCAAATCAGCAAAAATTATCGATTTTTTTTTAATGGGAAATAAATTGAGACACAGAAAGAGAAGAGAAAGAAGAAGAGAATCGAATTCCGAAAAATTGAAACGTATTTACTTCGGAGAAAGCATCGAATGCAGAAGGGAGTCCAGAAGCAGAGGAGGGTTGAGGAATTTCGAAGATGGATCTGTCACCCAGAGAAGGGTGGGGCGCGGCGGAGGAGGGTTCGTCGGCGTCTGCGGCGTCGTCATCGGAGGAGGAATTGTGGATGTGATGGTTTCGTTCTTCTTCTTCTTCTTCTTCTTCTTCGGCGGAAGAATAGCCTTGAATGAGAGACAAGCTCATTGTGTCAGTCACACACAGTCCTTGATGAACAAAGGATTCTCTTATCTAACCCTACTTCTCACTGGAAATCACATGCTTCATGCTGAGTGATACCTCGGAGACGTGAAACCTAATCACACGTGGCATTAAGTTTAATATTTTAATATTAATTTTGGTCCCCAAATTATTTTAAGATATTCATTTTGGTCCTCAAATTATTTTAAAATGTTCAATTTGGTCCTCAAGTTTTTTAAATGTTCATTGTCGTCCCTTAGTCAACTTGACGTCGCCGTTAGTCAACTTAACGGAAGGACCTATTTGAACAAGTTTAAGGAATTAGGGGACCAAAATGAACATTTTAAAAACTTGAGGACCAAATTGAACATTTAATAACAATTTGAGGACCAAAAGTATAATTTAACCTTTTTTTTTTTCTTTTTAGGAAAATCAAGTCATTATAAATCATATTTGGAATATAAAAATCTAAAAAATACTGATAATTCTCCTCAAGAAAAAATTACAACTCATTTTTTTTTCAATCAAGTACTACAAAACCATGACCCATTATCTGTGTTTGGAGCTCCAAAAAATGCCAGCATGCTATTAGTTTCTCAAGGACATCGAGGCAAATGGCTATGGATTCATCTATTTTAGATTTTAAAAGAATTGATTTAAAAAAATTAGTTTTTTATAATGATATTTTAAAAGTAATTTTAGATGAATTGGTTTTATTTGGATGATAAAGTACAAATTATTTTTAAGATGTAAATATAAAGAATATTGTGGATCGCACGCCTAGAATCAATTATACTTTACGGAAAATCCAAAAATTATTCATTCTTTTAAAATCAATTCTACCAAACCCTGAATTGATTTTATTGAACACTAAATTTAAAACAAACACTTTCAAAATCCTAAGATCATTTTCACTGATAACAAACGTGATTTTGAGTCATCCAAAATCTAAAACAAACAGAGACACTATAGCATTTTTGGCAATCTAACTTCCTAACCGAGCATCCTCGTCCCTTCTATACAGGGGAGATAAAAGGAAATAATATCATTATTAAAAAGGCTAAACTTAAACTTTTTTTTAGGGAGATAAGATAATTACTTTTTATGTGCAACAAGGATGTCCTCGACTCTATAGCTACATGGTAACCATTTTTTATTTGTAGAAATCATAAAAAATGTGTGAGGGAGATAAAAAGGAAATAATATCATCATTGGTACTCGATAGAAATCATCAACTATGGTAGGCCTCGTTAACAACCCGCCTATCAAACGAGGCAGTGTGTGATTTTTAATCCCCTTTTAACATTCTACCCGTCCCGTTTTAGGTGGGTTGGCCGCGGGACGATCCGTATTGCCATCCTTAATCAAGTTGCTCGAACTTTATTGTTGTCATTCAAATAATACTATATTTAACCTATACTTTATCATTGCTTACTATATTTCTGCTTCCGTGTTATTGATTGCTTGGCCCCTGGAGATCTTAGGCATAGTTGCCTCTTGTCCTGACTTTTAGGTTCGATACTTCCGATTTACCGATTTGTCTTTATATTTAGGAGGTTTGAAATGTTGAGTACTCCACGAGACGTGGAGGTCGGGTGTTAACTTTAATTTGTCTCCGTTATTTGTAAAAGTCATTGGAGGAGGATGGGAGCTCCCCAGGCTTTGAGTTTGAAAAACAGAGGAGTTTAAATGTCGACACACCTACTTTATCGTGCTTGATGTATTCAGCAGTGAGAACATACTTTAGGTTTCGTATAATACCTGAACTTAGAGGCCTACTTTTAGCAGTGAGGGAGCTTTGCCTTCAACCTTTTTTTTTTTTTTTTTTTGGCAATGGAGCGTTGACTCAACCTTGACTTTGTGGGTGAGAGATCGTTTAACTCAACCTCGATAATTGGGTGAGGGAGCTTTGGCTTGATCTCGACATTGAGCTTGTTCTCGTGGTCCTCATTTCTTTATGAGGGCTTTAAGCCCGATTCCCCATGCACGACCCTCGACTCTATTTTTAAATGAACTTGGTTTTTACCAGACTTCTTTGAAGGTGGTGAAATTGACTTTTGGCTGGTTTTGGCTTGGTTCTTTGGTTATTTTAGCCTTTTTTACTTTTCTTCTTTTATTAGCTTTGTTGTGATTGTTTGTTCGTTTTTAAGTTTGTCCCCCTTTTTTTTTGGGGAAAAGTTGTTTTTTTTTTTTTTTGGGTAGGAACATATAGATTGCTCCTATTATAAAATTAATAAAGAAATGAAAAGGGAGTAATTCATTTATTTGGTTGGAGATATAAATAGTATGAGACTTTTCATATCTGGTTGAGTAGTCCAAAAACATGTTTTAGAGATACAAAATTAATTTTGATTGGGTCAATTAGGATGGTTGATGTTAAAATTTTGTTTGCTAATCAATTTAATTTATCGTTGGTCTAAAAAATCAATTTATTGTTTCCATTTATTTGTTTACAAATTTGTTTTCTAATCAATTAATAATGATTAATCAATTTACAAATCTTTGCTTTCTTAATTTAAAGTTTTAAAAATCTTACTATTTGTAAACAGTTTTTAAAATAAAAGGAACTAAAGTAACTTAGGATCCTATATACTCAAGTATCTCAAATAGAAAGTTTCAATTATACACTCTTTATATATAGATTCGGATAATCCACAGGAAATAAATATAGATATGGATAAATTATTTTTCTTTTTTATTAAGGATATCCTCATCCAATTGTTAGCTTCGAGATATATAGAATTATCGAGATGAGTTTTATCTTTTTTAACAAAGTCTAACCGACATAAATCATAGATACAAATTACAGATAGTATAGATTATAGAATGCAATTAATTCAAAATTTTATCCAATTGATACCGTAATTCATCTTAATTAATAAATGCTTAATTTTGGTAACCAAACAAGAATATTTTTCAATTTTTTTTTTTTTAAAATAAAAAGCAATGGACGCCAAGGTGGACTCAATTGACCACGAGTTAAGGCATTGGTGACCATCGTCTGATTCCAAGTTTGGGTCTTTCTCTTTCCATTCTTCACCAAAATCATTCTTTACGCGCGAACCTCTCTCCGGCCACCGTCGCCGGCGTCGCTCCGCTTTTTCCCTAAATCGCGAGGTTTCGGCGCCATGGATAAGGTCTTCAACAAGCTCCGCAATTTGGACGCATACCCAAAAGTCAATGAAGATTTTTACAGTCGCACACTCGCCGGCGGCGTCGTCACCGTCGTCTCCGCCGCTGTCATGCTCTTCCTCTTCTTTTCCGAGCTAAGTATGACCTCAACTCACCGCCTCTTCTCTCTCTTCGTCTTAACTATTATTTTTTGTAAATGTATGAACTTTGAATGATTTTGGTTACCTGCTTGGGAAAAGCTCCGAAATTTAGAAGGGAAAATTTGAATTCTGTTGATTTCGGTTTCTGGGGTATTGAGAAAATCGTCTCAATTTATGTGTTTTGATTGGGCTACTTTGTTGCATTGAGCTGAATTTGAATGCATTGTTATTCAATGGAAATTGAACTAGCAAAAGAATTCTCGTCAACAAATTGGTCCTGTTGCTCTATTTTTTATTTTTCAGAGTTAGGCATTACTGTGTTTAAATGAATTGTTGAGAGTGTCAAGGCAATGTAGGCATTGATCTAATGTTTTAATCATGGAATTCATGGTAAGTTAGGGATCACGTAGTGTCTGGCCCAGTTTTTTTTTTTTTCTTCCGCTTCTCTGCTCCCTAAAACCTGGGCCAACCACTTCTTAAAAGCTATTAAAAAAAGTAGCTTATTTGCAAAGAAGAAATTAAGAAAAATTAAAAAATAAGATATATATATATATATATTTTTAAACTACTTTGAGGAGCTTTTATGGAGCTTGGGTGTGTTTGGTTCAAAGGAGGTGAGGGGAGGGATTTTAATTCGATATTGTGTTTGGTTGAGAGGAGGGGAGGGGAAATAACAATTTTATGTTTCGATCGGGAAGGGAGGGGAAAGATTTTAAAATAAATTTACTTTTAAACCCTTATAATTATTTATTTCAAAATAGACAAGTGGGGATACTTTTGTCAATACATGTAAAATGTTTTAAAATTCCTCCCCTCCAAATCCCTCCAACCAATCGCTATGTTAAAGAAGACATTTGCTCGCTGCGATAGCTGCATGATGAGGATGAAGGCGTTTGCACTGTGACTTCGCGTTCGCAATCTGAGGCATTTGTGATCTGAGATTTAGGACAGTGAGGCTGGGTCGCGAACTGACATTTGGGGCGACACGTCTGAGGAGTGGAGAGCTGCCGGCGCTATGTTGTGGCCTTGTGGGTGAGGGCAAGGATGAGAGAAAAAAAATGGGGTTAGGGATTTCAAGGTTCTGATTTTGATTTCTGAAATCTGAAAGTGTCACACATTGACACAGCAAGCTGACGCACCAACCATAAGACTTTTCCCAATCATAAGTTAAAAAAATCTGTGAATTACCAAATAACTTTAATTTTAGTTTTAAAGCTCTTATTTTTAACTTTAACTTTAAAGCCGCTTTTAAGCCCAAAAAAAACTACGTCAAATGCTATCTAAGTAACATAAGGATGGATTTGTTTGTGGTGTGCCTTCTTTTGGGTGCATTGATTCGTTTGAAATTGGAAATTTTCCGATAATATGACTTCTTGATATATGAAGTGATAATGTTGTGAAATATTGGCTCAAGGGTTTTATCAAACTCAACTGGTTGTGCTCGAATTCTAGTGCCACCGGTTTTATCCACTTAAGCCATTTTTATTTTTTTTTAAATTGTCATATGATGTTGTCAGTGCTGTGGGCTACTATTTATTTACTAATGGTTTTAAGGACAAAGGATATATATAAACCCAATCTTAAAAGAATCATGGGAATGATCTTAAATGAAACATAGTTAATTGAGGCTACTGTTTAGCTGGATCATTATGTTGCTGTCTATATATGTTACTATGGAATTTCCCATTAAACTTTAATGTTGTCATCTGTTACTTGTGATTGCAGGATTATACCTCTACACAATTACAGAGAGTAAGCTTTTGGTGGATACTTCAAGAGGAGAAACCTTACACATCAATGTATAATTTGTTCTGTAATTTTTATAGTTTTATTCAGTTCTTCATATTCCAAGCCCAACCTATGGACTATGTCACGATTCATGGGTTGTACGAGATTAGTTTGTGATAAATTTTGTAGTTCGGTGATTTATTATTGAGAAAAATTTCATAAATGCCATTATTCAAAATCATTTTGTAAGGCTGTGATTGTCCTTATAACTTTGTATCCTGTAAGCTTGCCAGCATTAGTTTTAACCTCGACTCTACTTTTTTTGGAGTTCTAATTTGATTAGCCCCCCCTGAAAATGCAGTTCGATGTCACTTTTCCCGCTGTTCGATGCTCAATGCTCAGTTTAGACGCAATGGATATCAGTGGCGAGCAGCATCTTGATATAGTATGTGCTGCTTAAGTTAGCTTTTTATCAATTAATTTTCAGTTCCAGTAATTCTGCCTGCATATAGACTTTTTGATTCATTGCATTCTTTCTTATTCTCTATCTTTCCCTGTCTCGTGTTTATATTATTCTTGCTAATTATAACTTACATTACACCATTTCTATTTGCAGCGACATAATATAATGAAAAAAAGGATTGATGCCAATGGTAATGTGATCGAAGTAAGGCAGGATGGAATTGGTGCACCAAAGGTTAGCTGAAATGATCAAGCACTTTTTCACAGCATGATAGTTGCTTTTGTTGTGTTAACTATAAAATCTGATCCCGTTTTGTTGTGACATTACTTTTGAAATGTTTATGATTTATGCTTAAAGATTACATTATACATCCAGTGTGTTTTCAACTCAATATCTTTGTTCAGAAGAGTGAAGCTGCATGCTTAGTAGTTCTTCAAAAGGGCCAATTTTTAATTGGAGAAAACTTAGATAAAATTCCATAGGTACATTAGGTGCTATTGTCCAATTGAATTATGATATATGTAACAGTTCATACACGTGTTATGTTTTTATTAATGAGCTGTTATACATGTCATAATTCTATTGAAAAACAGTAGCTAGTGTGCCTATGAAATTTTACCTAAGTTTTGTTCTTTTTAATTCATTATGGTAGTGAATATTGGGTAGTAAAGTGATAACAAGAGCTAAAAAATAAGTATGGCGAAGGTCAGAATGTAGAGATGAATGAGTGGATACATGAAAAGATAGGATTAGGAATGAATCTATTGGGAGGAAGTTTGAGTAGCACTTATTGAGGAGAAGATGACTGCAATTTGCCTAAGGTGGTTTGGTCATGTGAGAATTTGGTTTTCGGTGGAGGTCAGAGGCATCAATTGATCTATGTAGTTGACAACACACATTTAAATAAGTCTTAGTCGTTGATATCCATAGTTATCGAAATTTTATCATACACAATTTGACGCGGACGGTTCAATATGAGTTGCTTACAGAATGATACATATCGGTGTTTGAATCGAGGAGTCGTGGCCGGACTAAGGCCCAAGCCACCAGGGCCTGCCCTGCAAGGAGTCGTCGGAATCACACTGTAAATCACTGGGATTGTGCGATATGGCGTGATTGGTGCATCATCAGACGTAATTGTGATTCACGCTGCTGCAGTTTTGCGGGTTGTGCAACTGGGTTCGAGGGTCCGAAGTCGCATGTCTTCAGCGGGTTGCTGGTTTTCCAGCAGAGTGGATCTCTGGAAAGTGCGGAGGTCTAGTGGTGGTCTCGTTTTTGGTAGAAGAGGATGGCCGGGTCACAGGTTTAATGACTAATGTATTCTTTTTGCATTAAATGCTGCACCTAGTTAGTAAAAGTTTAAGACTAATATATTATACCTTAAATAGAAAAAATGCAAGTTTCAATAAAAATATCAAAATCTTTTCAATTAAAATAAGAATGAAAATAATGTTATGAAATCAATACTCAAATTGTACTGTTATTAATACATTAAATAATAATTAATTCCTTAAATGCTCCTAACATATTTTATACAGATATAATAGATAATAGATAGATAATGGATAGGTAGATAGATTAAGATAAAAATATAAAGATGGGTAAAAATAATACATAATTTAATATTTTTTGCATCAAATGCCTCAAAAAATTAGGAAAGCAAATATATTCTACCTTAAATACTACAAAGCTAGCAAATATTTAAATGCAGAATGCTTGTTTGAATTGATTAGTTTTACTTATGTGTTATGGGTTTTTCTTATTTATTAGCTTATATTAGTGTTAGTGACGACACTTAATTATGAACTTATGATTTATGAATTTATGTTTTTTTTTTATTCATGTAGTGAGCATATTATATAACACATCATTTACAAGATATATTTCAAGCTATTTTTCATATGTTTATGAATCTTACTACTCGATATGATTTAAGATTCACCATTCAAAATTAGCCTAACAATCTACATTTTGAATAGCTATTTAACAACATTGTTGATATGAAATGCAACACAAATTAAGAGCAACTATTGTTAGGATAATTGCTATTTTCTAATGGAAAGTTCTACGCCATGTTTTGTGATGCAAGTTGGGCTATAATTGAATAAAATACCGCATCAAATCTAGTTGCCTACTATAGTGGACTTAACTCTGATCACATTCATCCTTTTGTAGTATTTGAGAACCTTGTCAGATAAGCATTGATATTGCACTGAGATGCTTGGAAATGAAAGGCATCATGCTTGTTTTATTTTACTTTATGTATATGCATGACTGGTAGGTGGTGGAACATGAAATGGAAGATACTAGAATAGAGGTTTTGCCAGTTAGGTTCTCTGTGTTAGCTATCAGCTTTGAGTGATGTTCAGATATTTAATGTGACAGCATTTTAGCATAACTAGTAGATTTCTTAGGACAAGAATATGATATGGATGGTGGCATGATTGTTGGATATCAGTAAAGCTCTTACAGAATTTTACGAGGGGATCTTAATCTTAGTGACTTCTCTATCGCAACAAGAATCTTTATATTGAATGGTGGTAATTTATTTTTCAAAAGCCTGAAATACTCATATTCCTTAGAGTTGGCATTGTATTCCTAAATATCTGTGATTACTTTTCTTGTAGATTGCTTTTCTAGCATCATTTTTGTTTCCCTAAGTCAATGTTACTGTTATTTATTGGTGCTTCTAGGAAATTGAAGGTTAGCTAGCCTGAATACTTTTGTAATCCTTTGTATTTTCTTTTGCTGGTCTTCTAGTGGAGGATTTCCTATCCTCCCTTTTTGTAATCTTCTTGTTTCTTAGTGAATTTCTTCTTCTACAAAAAAAGGCTTTTGTTCGCTTTGTGGAACTTAAAAGATTATACATATTGCATAGCAATGGGTTATCTACTTTTGCAAAGACTGCATAAGGCATTTGATTACCTGATGTATTTTCCTTGATGGGAGTTTGTTCTTGGATCTTGCTTTATGCCTCCTCCTTAGTCCTTACCAAGAATTATTAGCATAAATTAAAGGCAACGTTCTCAATACCTCTGAATCTGATGGGAGAACCTTTTTGTTATAATATGAGGCTAGTAGTCCGGGATCCCTTGTTTTCTCTTGGACGAGTTGAAATCCATTTTTCTATTTTTCATCATGTTTCTACAATTTTTTATGTTTGTCATTCAAAAACAAATGTCCATATTCATTTGTGTATAATAAATTTTTTTTTTTGGTGATAATAATAAATTTACTTTCTTTTTCCTTTTTGTCATGTATATCTTTCCTGATGCAGATTGAGAGGCCCTTACAGAGACATGGCGGCAGACTTGGACATGATGAAAAGTATTGTGGTTCATGTTTTGGAGCAGAAGAGGTACTTTTGATCATTTAGTATCCTTAAATTTGCTCTGCTTTTCTTATAGACTTCTCATTACCTGTAAGATGTGTTGAGTATGGACATTGGCTGTCAAAACTGTAAGACTTTGATGTTTTGATAGATATTAATCTAAATTTTTTGGTGGGAGAGGGTTTATCTAAAATAAAAATGAGGATAAATTAGGTTTGAGGGAATATATAGTTACAGGGTTTGGTGAGGTTTAACCATAAGAATCTTTTAGGGGATCTAAAACAGCCAGACATTTGTCATTGCAACTTCTGCTCTCCGACCGTTTCTTAATTTCTTACATGCACATCATTCTCTCTCTCTCTCTTTCTCACATGCAGTCAGATGATCACTGTTGTAATTCTTGTGAAGAAGTGCGTGATGCATATAAGAAAAGAGGCTGGGCACTGACAAATATGGATTTGATTGACCAGGTTGGCTTCATACTCATTATGTTACTTAATGTACACTAGAAATGGATTTTTTTGTGAATTGAGATGCCCACTTATGAGTTATGAGGCTATATATTTTCATTTATGTTGTTGCTGAAGCATGTGTATTGTAAACTGTAATTTATAAAAAACTTAAGAACACAAGGAGGCTAATGATAGCAAGGGGACTCCCTTGATATTGCAGTGCTATGTGCTATATAAACCTTATTTGCATTACACTACCAACTCTTATATGAACGCCAAATTCAAGCATTCAAGCAAACCTTTTTATGAGCACCAAATACAATTGCCCACGCATAGCAGAATAATATACAATGTTTGTGGTAATTAGCAAGCCAACATGACAAGCTTTGGAACTGTAGTCAGATCCTACATGTTGAAAAATTAGAGAGATAATGTACAGGGAGAGAGAGAGATTGTATTTGTATTAGAGGTAAGATTATACAATTACATAGTTGAATAACTTGAAATCAGCCTCCTAATTAACAGCAATTAATCACCCTTGAATAAGCTTTTCCTTAATACTTTCCAATATTCTTAACCGTACACATGACACAAAATTTCTCCTATTTGGCTGGGGTTTCCAAGCTATTGAAATCATCATCTAATTATATAGTGCTTGGCAACCTTCAGTAGCATTCTGACAATTTGGTTTTGCTTTCAGTGTAAAAGAGAAGGTTATGTACAGAGGGTAAAGGATGAAGAAGGTGAAGGATGCAATATTCATGGATCCCTTGAAGTTAGTAAAGTGGCTGGAAATTTTCATTTTGCAACTGGGAAAAGCTTTCTTCATTCAGCTATCTTTCTGACTGATCTGCTTGCTTTACAGGATAATCATTTTAATGTAAGATTGAACTGGGTTTCTGAGACAACCTTGTCTGAATTAAAATATTATTTAATAAATTTCCAATGTTTTCCCTTTGCTTGTAAACTCATTCTCATGATTGATTTTCTAAGTATGGTGTATGATGCAGATAAGCCATCAGATCAACAAATTAAGCTTTGGTGAGCACTACCCTGGATTGGTAAATCCTCTTGATGGGTAATTATTTTCTTTCTTCTACAGCAGAAGCTGTTATTTTCTGGTCAAAAGGATGACATACAACATAAGTGTTTTCACATACTGTAATTATTAAATTATTAAATTTGGATCTAATGACATGTAATGAATTTTAAAGTAAATTAATTTTCCCTCCCTGCGTTTACTACACAGACATCCATCTACCATTAAACTAACACAATTTTCCTTGTTTTTGTTAAAAAAAGAATAGTAACTCATTAACGGACTCGATAACTAAGCTGGTCATCTGCCATTCGTTACCCTTATTCACTATTCAGCCTTATATCTGGAGAATGGGAAAGAATGCATTCATTTGGTGTTTTGGAACCTTCAATTCAAATGCTTGGGTACCAAAATTAACCTTCAACTTAGCTAAACCAGATGAATGGATTCTTTCCATTTTCTCGACAGATAAGGCTGAACAAGGGTAGGAAGGACTCTTGACCACGAAAGCATCCGCCTGCTTATAACTACGAGGGTAGGAAGGACTCTTGACCACGAAAGCATCCGCCTGCTTATAACTACGCTAGCATATATATTAGGCTTGACAGCCTTTTGAAGTTGTAGCCTCCTTAAAAAATGAAAGGGAGTTTTGTATATGTTTTTCATAATAGAGGGTAGGTTTAAATAGTAAATTCAAAATAAAGTGAAGCAGAGAGTAAATTGCTCATAATTCTAATTTACCCAAAAATTGAAGTGACAGATGTTATATATATGCTGCATCGAAGTTTTGCAGTGGAATTTTAAAAGCAGCAGCAAATTCTGAATTTATAAATTATTTTTTAGTTTTCTCTTTGCAGTCGTCAGTGACATGTACTTTGACCATATGTGAAAAGTTATTTTATCAATCCCGTATTAAAATTGAGTGATAGCCTTTATAAAAGAAAATGCTCTGACAATTTTTTCTTCCCCCAACCATTTAAGCTCTCTTTCTTCTCTTATGCTCCCAATCCTTTGCAGGGTAAAATGGGTGCAAGGATCAACTCCTGGCATGTACCAGTATTTCATAAAGGTTGGTACTATCATGGGATATTTTCCTCATTAAATATCTTCTTTGCATGTTATGTTTATTAACTAATTGCTTGGTAATGATGTTAAAATTCAAGTATTCAACTAATTTATTTATTTATATGTTCAAAGTTCAAACTCTTTGAACATTTTCTGTGTATGCACTTATGCACGGAGTTGATACTTTTTTGGATATTTTTTGTGTACACATTGCAGGTAGTCCCTACAATATACAGAGATATTAGAGGTCATGTTATCCATTCAAACCAGGTATTGTCAAATATATGGTTATTTCATGTCGTTCATTGGATAATGCAGCCTAAGTAGCATCATAAATGTTATTATTGTACAGTATTCTGTGACTGAGCATTTCAAGAGTTCAGAGCATGGTGCAGTTCCTGGAGTTTTCGTCTTTTATGACATATCTCCAATTAAGGTAAGACTGTTTACAAGCAAATTAAGTAGAATGATTTGAAGGCTTTGTTTTGTTTTCCCCCCCACAACTGCCCTTGAAGTTTGTGTTTTTGCACTTTAATTAATTTGATACAGACAAGCATGGAAAAATCGTCTTAGTACTATTTCCACAAGATATTATTATACCTTGCGCTTCTTAATATTTTGTCATATAGTTAATGAGGCATATTTGGGGAATTGGGGTTGCCAAAGTATACGACAAAGATAATAAATAATAATCATAACATTGTTTTTAACTTTTATGCTTGGAATTGGTAATTCTTGGGGTGTAGGCTAAGTATTGAAAATAATATAAAATAGTTATTTTCCAATCCCCCATGGAATTTAGGAATTTCAATTCTAACATGCACACCAAACAATAATTGAAATTGGGAGGTTCAATTCCAAATCTCAATTTCAAGCCTAATTCCATGTGCCAAATGACACCTAATACAAGTTATGTTATTCACCTTGTTTGTGTTCTCCATGATGTATATAACCTTTGGGCTTTTTTGACAAATCGAGGAAGTGAAACCAAGATCCCTCTATTCTTCGGAACACTTGAGAGATAAGTTGGTTGGAAACAATTGTACTAGTGTAAGCATAATGTACCGTTTGACTAGTCCTAAAGTTAATACTTAATATCTAGAGGAGGTGCAGTTATTGGCTCATAAAAGGTGTATATGTATACTATAGCGAGATATTCAAATTCGAGCATAATGTACCGTTTGACTAGTCCTAAAGTTAATATCTAGAGGAGGTGCAGTTATTATATATATTGCCGTGGTCAGGCATGGAGACTTTGGTCAACTGACTACAGTTTTTGTGGCCATATTTGCCTTATTAAGTACAGAGGCTGCTGCTGAGCACAAAATATAACTAAAGTAGATATAATGCTTCTGTATGTTACAGCTGAAGCACCTATAATTGATGTTAGTAACTTAGTATTGCAAGAATCTTCCATTTAGAATTTCCCTTAAATATTATTATTCCTGCTGATTCAATGCGGATATATATATATATATATATATATATAAAAGGTGAGGAGCTATAAGAACTTACATCATAATTCAGTTGATGCATATTGTTCTAATTTATTAAAAAAAGGAGAACATTGTTATTTGATCACTTGGTAAATTGATGTGTTTATGTTGCAGGTCACCTTTAAAGAGGAACACACTCCATTTTTACATTTCTTGACCAATCTTTGTGCAATTATTGGAGGTAGTTCCTTCTTTTCTCCCCCTCCTGCCTGGATCATCAACAAAATTAGGGCGAATAAAATATAAATTAATTTCGTATAAAAAAATCACTAAATTGATAAATATAGTTCAGTACTGTTATACGAAAATTGTAGAAATTATAGCTGGTACTAATTTGTTGGTTACATGTTAACTTAGCGAAACTTTTCTACTATTGCTCTCTCGTATATTGCTTTTGCTTCACTTAAGTATGTTGGTAACTCCAACTGATCCTTTGCCAAGATAATTATATTTCTATTGGAGAACTAATGATTCATGAATACATGAAATTCCCCTCTCCCCTCATTCTCTCTTTATCTGTATTTCTATGTCAATGCACGTGTATAAATCCACACACATTTATGTCTATCATTAGGGACATATATGTTTTAGCCTCATGCAACTGATTAAAAATGGATTTCAACTTTTTTACATAGGAATTTTCACCATTGCGGGAATAGTAGATTCATCGATATATTATGGTCAGAGGACAATGAAGAGGAAGATGCAGATTGGCAAATACAGATAGTGTGATCATTATTCTCCATAGGTGCTCTAATGTCCTTATTGAGTCTGCTTGTGACGTACTTGGTTGGTTGGTGCATTGAGTATTGTTCATAATGTGATGGTACATGTAAGCAAGGTTATAGGTTCTGTCGATGAATGAGGTGTATTTTTTGGATCCAGATTTATCCTTTTTGTTTTTGAGCTAGATCCATATTTATCCTTTGATATGTGTAGCAATTTCAATTCAGTTGCTACTATGGTGGTTTTTTATATGTACGGATGGAGATGAGGATTGCACAAGCAAGAGATGGAACTTCTAGATTATTTTTGCTGAATCAAGTAGAACATATTTCTCATCTGGTTCTTGTATCAATGTTGTCACGTATGCTATAATCTAGCCAAGATTTTCATGGAACTTGAGGAAATTGAAGCTGTTAAGTTGATGCTTTGGCAAAAATTTAACTGAACAAAATTTTCGGTTACACTATCATCAGAAACTCCACAAGTCTGTATGGATATTTCGTTACTATATTGTATATATCCCAAGGCAAAACCTAGCTACACCAAAGACACAAATAAGTGATTCTCATTCCACAGTGATTCTCATTTATTTGAAGCAAATTCAGAACTGAAACAAAAAAAAGTTCTGTGAAAATATTGCTGTTTTCTTTCTACACATAATAGAAAAATGCTAGGACTATATATACTTCTCACATAACTGACATTTGTTTTTCCGACAGAATTATAATGGAAGTATCTTAAAAATAAGATAAATCAAACAATGAAAACTGTATAGTTATATATAATGAAAGTATATATTTAATTATGTTTTGATGATTGACAAACACTGACCATAAGCATGCAGGACAAAAAGAAAATATAATTTCCAAGTATGCAGGTACTCAAGGTTAGCAAAGCAAAGAAAGAAAAAGCAAAGAGCATCAAAGTTTCAAGCATCAAGACTTCAAGCAAGATTGGGTAAATATACTAGGTCTTAGATGTCTTGTAAGGGTATCATGACTAAAATTCACTTTGGCCCATTTTATTAATTTAATTAAAAAAAAAGTTTTTAATAGCAAAGTGTTTTTCTAATTAGCTTCATGTGAAAGATTATTTCAATTGATGCATTGAAAAAATTTACATGTAAGAATTAAAATATTTTCAATCATTTGAATTTTCTTTTTCAATCAAGGTAGATTTCATGATTTTATATCCGTTGATTTAATAAATTAAGAAGATAAGGATATTTCTTTTTCAAGTGTTTGAACAATATCAACAAATATATTCAATGGTATGGATCTGGAGGAAATACACGTACAGCATCAATTGATTGATCCCAATCTCTTTCAATAATTTAATTTGCTTTTAAGATCCATTAAACTTACTTTTTTCTAATCAAAAATTGAATTACTTTGAAAGGCATTGTGATTTACGGACCTCATGCAATCAATTGGCTATAACAATAAATCAATGTCTAAACTTTTTCAATGATCACCAACGGTAGAAAAATATGCAGCGGTCATTTGCTCGAAATCAATCTCGTCATATTTTCAAAAGGTATAAAAGTGAGTTTCTTAGTTGAAAATAGTAGAGAAGAACATTGAACAAAAATTGTTTTATACTCTGAAATAATTTGAGCCAAATTCTGTGAGAATATCATCATACTCATAGTGCTTCAATTTGTATTTATCTGCACTAGTTAGAGTGTTTCAAATTTCTTCTACTCCTTGTGTCAAACCAGAAATAGGGTGAGGTATCCTTAAGTTGAGGGTGAGGTATCCCTCTGTTTGAAGGTGAGGTATCCTTCTGTTGTAAAGGGTGTGACATCCTTTGGTGTGTGACTTTAGGCTCAGAAGCGCGGGTAAGGTATCCCGGAGGCGCGAGGGAGAGTGCTAAAGTTTGAGGCTCTTACACGTGGTGGGTGAGGTATCCCAGGAGACGTGGTTAGAGTGCTCTGTTATGTACAAAGGTTTGCAAGCACCAGTTTATAAGCTTGTTGATTAGTGGAAGAAAATCCCACAGGTGGAGTGGGGACTGGACGTAAGTCACAAGTGGTTGGTGGCTGAACCAGGATAAAATCCGTGTGCAAGTATTCTCTTCCCTATCTCCATTGTTTAATTCATATTATTGCTGTCATATTCATCTTTTGTTTATTCCTTGTTGGGTGATTTAATAATTTATTTTGGGAAAATCGTTTTTGATAAATTATTTTTAGAAAATTTTATAACCCCAATTCACCCCCCCTCTTGGGTTATGGTTGCCACGACCAACAAGTGGTATCAGAGCTTCGGCTCTGGTTAAAGCTTAACAGCTTAGAGTGAAAGATCCTATTTGCCGGCAACTTTAAAAGTGCTTTCTTTGAAAAATGAGTTTTTGTGATTTCACTAAACCACCATATTTTGATGGTGTAGATTATATTTATTGGAGGGCTAGGATAGAAATTTTTATTCAAGCAATAGATTTTGATTTGTGGGAAATTGTTTTAAATGGTTTTATTGCTAAACCCAAATCACAATGGAATGAATTTGATAAAAACTGCTTTTCCTTAAATATTAAAGCAATGCAAATTTTGAGAAATAGTTTAAATGATGAAGCATATGCTAGAATTAAGGATTGCTCTTGTGCAAAGGATATAATTGATATTCTTGATTCTATTTATCTTGCTAACAATTTTCATGTGGATAAAAGTATACATAGAAAGCAAGAAGAGACAGGGCAAAATCTAAAGGAGCACATACTTGAAACATCGAGCAAGGAAATAGATAATGACAATGAGGAGCCAAACATGCTAAGAATTGAAACAAGCTCCCACGTGGCTCAAAAGGACTTTGAGGTAAATGATGCTAAATTTAATGATAGTTCTTTATATGATAAATTACAACATGCATATGATGATGTGTATGATGGCTTGATTAATTTAGAAAAGAATAACTTGAATTCCTTAGAAAAGATATCATCCATTAAAATTGAAATTGATAACTTAAAAGATGAGTATGCCTTTCCTAATGAGGAAACATCTTTTAACTGTAACACCTCAACTACTTATGAAAATTGTATTGATCTTCAAAATCAAGTTGAGGAATATTTTTTCAAAAATACCAAAGTTGAAAAGTTTTCATGTTCTTATCCAGTGTGTGCTAATAATGATAAGAAAAATAATGTTATTCTACATGGAAAATCAAACAATGCTTTTGACGAAAATATTTTGAGGTGTCAACAATTTAAAAATCATAAGATTTTCTATGATGATTTTCAAAAGACCAAGCCTTCATCTATAATTTGCAATTATTGTGGTCATCTGGGACATATTTCTCATCTATGTCATTATAGGAGAAATTTTAATGTGAGAAATAAGTTGTCATGGGTACCTAAAAATTATAGATGCTTATCCACTAACCCCCGATGACCCAAGATGAAATGGGTACCAAAAATTCTCTCTACCACATCTAATGTGCAGGAAAAATTGCAAAATGATGGACATTTTGGTCATGAAAAGGCGACAACATCAAGCAAGATGCTTTCCAAACTCAAAAGTACAATTATTGTTAAGCGAAGCAAAAGCCCCTTTATGAAAGTTTGTGATGAGAAAAATATGGAACTCATAAAGGTCAACACTCAGATGAAGAAGCGATGGGTAAGAAAAGACATTCGCTTGAATGGAAAATCCAAAGTATCAAAAGTCTTCATATCCCATGGTGGCTCATTTGCAAACTCAATAAGTTTGAAGTATGGAAAGTGGAAATATCCCTATTGGAGTTCAAGACCCTATGTGAAAAGATTAAATTCTCAGAGGTCCATAGTCTTCTATTAAAATTGGTAATCTCTATCCATTATACCTTATCGTGCTTAAGTGCAATATACTTGAGAATTAGGGAATAATAATAGACATATTCAATGTTATGCTTCTCTAACAATATCTCTTCAAATGTGCTATCAATCTAAATGACATGAAAAACCTAGTTGCCTCGATCTTGAGTTAGTAAAGTGATTTTACTCTTTTCCTCTATATGTACAGATCCTTAACCTGCTTACTTGGATATTTCTTTTAAAAAAATGATGAAGTGTATATTTACAAAAATTATTTTTGAAAGGGGGAGAAAATAATTGCATCCTAAAGGGGGAGTATGAGACTATAGAAGTGCATGTCTGAGGGGAAGAATTTAAAATAAAAATCTTTTGTTCTTGATGGACATTGTAAAGAGGAGTTTTCTTTATTCAAACTACGCTGCAACTCTGAATAATATGTTTGAGAATATAAATCTTCTCATCTTTAAATTATATTGTCTCTATCATAAAGGGAAAAACTAAAATGGATTTTATCCTCAAACACTCTTGCAAATAAATTTCATCATATGGTTAAGGGGGATGAATACAGAGAAAGAGGGGAACATGTTAAAAAGAAATTATATAATGAGGGGGAGAATAAACTAGAGAAATAATGCAATATGCTTGCCTTACTTATTGAGAACGCAAATCTGGATATAATTTGTCTTGATTATGTTTTGATGGTATTGTTTATTGCTCTTATTGGAATATTACATGTCTTATTTCTCTCCAATATATTTTCCTTTTTGATAATGTCAAAAGGGGGAGGAATAAGTAGATATATTTTACTAACGCTTTCTCAGAGTAATATTCATTAGAATGGGGAATATACTTTCCACGCGTAGCTGCTGCAAGCAAACTCTGATAAACACATTACTCAGGTAAGAAAGGTAAGGTTTGTCATCATCAAAAAAGGGGAGAATGAAAGTATATATTTAATTATGTTTTGATGATTGACAAACACTAACCATAAGCATGCAGGACAAAAAGAAAATATAATTTCCAACTATGCAGGTACTCAAGGTTAGCAAAGCAAAGAAAGAAAAAGCAAAGAGCATCAAAGTTTCAAGCATCAAGACTTCAAGCAAGATTGGGTAAATATACTAGGTCTTAGATGTCTTGTAAGGGTATCATGACTAAAACTCACTTTGGCCCATTTTATTAATTTAATTAAAAAAAAAGTTTTTAATAGCAAAGTGTTTTTCTAATTAGCTTCATGTGAAAGATTATTTCAATTGATGCATTGAAAAAATTTACATGTAAGAATTAAAATATTTTCAATCATTTGAATTTTCTTTTTCAATCAAGGTAGATTTCATGATTTTATATCCGTTGATTTAATAAATTAAGAAGATAAGGATATTTCTTTTTCAAGTGTTTGAACAATATCAACAAATATATTCAATGGTATGGATCTGGAGGAAATACACGTACAGCATCAATTGATTGATCCCAATCTCTTTCAATAATTTAATTTGCTTTTAAGATCCATTAAACTTACTTTTTTCTAATCAAAAATTGAATTACTTTGAAAGGCATTGTGATTTACGGACCTCATGCAATCAATTGGCTATAACAATAAATCAATGTCTAAACTTTTTCAATGATCACCAACGGTAGAAAAATATGCAACGGTCATTTGCTTGAAATCAATCTCGTCATATTTTCAAAAGGTATAAAAGTGAGTTTCTTAGTTGAAAATAGTAGAGAAGAACATTGAACAAAAATTGTTTTATACTCTAAAATAATTTGAGCCAAATTCTGTGAGAATATCATCATACTCATAGTGCTTCAATTTGTATTTATCTGCACTAGTTAGAGTGCTTCAAATTTCTTCTACTCCTTGTGTCAAACCAGAAATAGGGTGAGGTATCCCTAGGTTGAGGGTGAGGTATCCCTCTGTTTGAAGGTGAGGTATCCTTCTGTTGTAAAGGGTGTGACATCCTTTGGTGTGTGACTTTAGGCTCAGAAGCGCGGGTAAGGTATCCCGGAGGCGCGAGGGAGAGTGCTAAAGTTTGAGGCTCTTACACGTGGTGGGTGAGGTATCCCAGGAGACGTGGTTAGAGTGCTCTGTTATGTACAAAGGTTTGCAAGCACCAGTTTATAAGCTTGTTGATTAGTGGAAGAAAATCCCACAGGTGGAGTGGGGACTGGACGTAGGTCACAAGTGGTTGGTGGCTGAACCAGGATAAAATCCGTGTGCAAGTATTCTCTTCCCTATCTCCATTGTTTAATTCATATTATTGCTGTCATATTCATCTTTTGTTTATTCCTTGTTGTGTGATTTAATAATTTATTTTGGGAAAATCGTTTTTGATAAATTATTTTTAGAAAATTTTATAAACCCAATTCACCCCCCTCTTGGGTTATGGTTGCCACGACCAACATATAATACTGTGTGTTTATGAGCGTGATTAATATTGTTGGACATAATACTGTTTTTTGTTGTCCCTTTGAGTAAACTCAGTTGTTGAGTTGTGGGACATGTATTGTGAGTACGCGAGTTCAAATTCCCGTAACGTGTCTCCCTTCTTTCTCATTCTTTTCTCTTTTCTCCTCTTCCTTTATATAAGGTGTATTATAATTTATAAGCCTTTCCTTGAGGAAAAAAAAAATGCTGCTGTTTGTTAACGAAAGTCTGACCGATAAAATCTTGGAATGTGCCCTTTAATTAGACAAAAGAAAAATAAAAACATGCATATTTAATGATTCACTCCAATTATCATATCCTCCACGATACAAAACGAATTTCAGGACATGCAAAATGTGGCTTTGGCATGAGCCTTTTCTAAGAAGCTTAAAAAATTGATTTCATAAAATAAGTTTAAAATAACATTTAGGATTAATAAATTACTTATTTAGTGCCAGTTTGGATGATTTTTTTTAAATAAAAAAACACTTATTTTTAAAATATAGGTGCTTTTAAAGAAAACTAGAATGTTTGAATAGACTTTTTTAAAAAAAGCAAAGAAAAGCACATTTTAATATTTTTTAAGAAGTTAAATTTTTAAGAAACTACAATGTTCAACTTGTAAAAGTAAATAAATCAAATGCAGTAGGAGAGAGTGATGATGAGTCATATTTTATTAGACAATAACATCCCTGCAACAAATTTCATAAAAGCTTCCTTTTAAAATCATCCAAACACAAAATAGCTTCCGCTTCTAAAATTAGTTTTTGATTTTACAACCCTTTTTTAAAACTCATTCAAACGGGTCCTTAAACTTATCTATATACTTTTTTTTAACATAAAAACACTTATTTTTTATTTTAACTAGAAAGGTACCCGTGCTACGTACGATCCTTTCTTCTTATTTCACTTTAATTAATTCATATAAAATAAATATAATTATATATTAGTTTATTACGTATTCATGCATATTTATTTTTAAAAAAATTTATGCATACTAATTTATCATATAAAAACAAAAAAATCGACCATCTTATAAAATTTACATAAATGTTATTTGCACACCCAAATGGGACACCTTGGTTAATCATATATAAATAGTTGGTTAATTCGGTTCATTATATGGTTAATCACGTGCAAATATTTGGTTAATTCATGATGACCCATTAATCATATAAAGAACTGAATTAACCAGATATTTGCATGTGATTAACCAAATATTTATATGGTTATGGAAAATAATCCCATTAACCATATAATGAACTGAATTTACCAAATATCTATACGTGATTAACCAAGGTGTCCCATTTGGATGTGCAAATAACATAACTGTAAAATTTAATACTATACATGTGAAATCAAATATTATTCAATTATAATTTAAATGAAAATTGTAACAAAAATTTAAGATTTAAATAAAGTTTGCTACAGTTTTTTTTATTTTATTTTTTTTGACGTGTTTGCAACAACTTCAAAGAACAACAATAAGTATATTAAATGATATTAAGTTATTAAGATTGAGTCAATGATAATAAATTTAGATAATTTACATGAGTTTAGATCCTCTCCAGTACTGGACACTCAAGTAGAAGAGAGATAAATACAAAAAATTGAATGATTTTAAAACTTTTTAAATGATAAATAAAATTAACTCATCAATCTTTTTCTTTTATTTATCCCTCTCATATTAGAAGTGTCCAGTACCGGAGAGGATCTCAACTCAATTTACATGATATTATATTTCAAAGCTCATTATTATAAGGATTAAAGTAGTATATACTGTTAGGCTAAAAAAATTTATACTGACAACCATTAATATTTTGACATATGTATGCTTTTATTTCAATAATTAATAGAGAGAAATAATAATAAGAGCTAATTTCTTCCATGCACTGTCAATGTAAAAATAATTTTACACCGATATCCAGTAATATCTTAAAGCATTAGTTTTATTTCTCTCTCTTAATTAATTATTAAAATAAAAACATACATGTGAAAATGTTAGTGGCTAACAGTGTATACTACTTTAACTCAAATAATAATGATGTTGATTTATCAAAATATTATTGGATATCTATGTAAAAATCTTTTATACTGACAATACAAATAAAATAAACGTGCATGTAACGGGGGATGGGAGGAAATAGAGATGGAAAAAAAAATGAGTGAAAGCCGTGGAGCATGGTAACTTTTCATTTCAAACATTATAATAATAAGTATAAATTTAACCAGGTGTTGACGCGTAGTACTATAGATAGATAAGTAAAGAAACTCTAATAAACTGTAAGCTTTCCAAAGGAGGCCTAAATGGCCAGTCAGAGTTGCCAGAAACGGCAAAACTGTGTCAAGAACTGAAGAAGGAATTCCTCATGTTTCCACCTTTTTAAATACAGAATTTCTGACAGATTGAATTAAGAACAAAACTAAAAGAAAAGTCCATCACCAGTAATAGAAGATAAAACAATAATATGATAGATATTTGCTTAATGATCAGAGGAAAATTCCAAAAAATCAATAGGCAATGACTTGCAAATTTAAAATTAAGATTGCCTGGAAATGATAAACATAACTTGTAGCATACAACTAGTTAGTCTCTATGAGAACCTGAATTCCTCCCTCAGTAACTGAAACATTGGAAAGCTTCACCTTGATAGCTTCAAACTCTTCATTTTCCATCTCATCACTAGTAAGCCAGAGAGGTAAACAGTGATCAACCAAGTCCTGTCCACAACTCAAGGGTGAACCTCCCTTAAAATTCTGGGTTCTCCCAAACCTAGTAATGCTTGCTAGGTTAGAATCAGAAGGCTCCTCAGCATAACACACTAATATTTCCCTGATGGCGTCGCACCAGATAGGCCGCGCCACCTTAAGGAAGTCGTGCAACACTAGCACCGGAAGGTTCACACTTCCCAGCTCAGATTCATGGTGCCCTCCTCTCCCATGATAGTCCGACCCTCCAATCTTCAAAAGCCCATAGGCATCAGCTAGGTCATTATATACTGCACACCAAAAATTAATATGCAAGAAACAAATTTAATAAGACTTTACTTCTAGTTGTAGTTAATGAAATAATTTCATGAAATGTAGTTGGTAAGATTCAACAATCAACAGTAAATGAATGCTTCTATTGTGCATCTCCTAAGTTTAGATAGCCTTCAGTTTTATCAGCTAATCTACTGTTAGAAACAATTTGATGTTCTCATCCCCATGTTGGCAATGCTAACAAGTTTTTCTCTCTAAAGTGGGAGGAGGGAAAGGCTTGCAGTGCCAAACAATTCATAGTTTCTGTTTTTTAGTAAATCTGAATAAACTATGTTTTATGATTGAACTTCATAGATAATCCTAAGCTATGTAATAGCATCATTTTAGTGGTTAAACAAATGAACAAATTTGGTATTGAGCATGTACCTGCCAGCCTTCCATCACTTCTGTAGACCTCCATCCCATGAAGGCCAGCTTCTTTTAACCTCCTAACTATGGGAACAGGATTTTTTAATGCCCATGGATGAGCCAGTACAGCAACACCACCGGTATCACAAATCATTTTTACCGCTTCCTCTACCAGAGGCTCACTTCCCCTGAAATACAATTGTCATACCCTTAACCATTTATTTTTCCTTAACCAGACAAATAGTTAAAACCTACTACAAGAGCAAACAATGTAATATTACGTGGAGTAAGCAGGTCCACCATCAAAAAGATATCGGGCAAAGGCTTGTCTGAGATTTTCTACATAACCTGCCTCAACCATAGCACGGGCTACATGAAGCCTCCCAGGGGCAACCCCCTTGCCTGCAATCCTGCAAACATGCTCCCACTTAAGCGGCAACTTGAGCTTGTTCAGTTTTAAGACGATGTTCTTTGCACGAAGAAAACGGCCATCCCTTATATTTGATAAAAACTTGTCCAGCTCCTCAAACCTTGATGGTCCAATGCTGCTGTAATATGCTAAAATGTGAACTGGTTCCTCTGCTTCAGTGTCTCCTCTGCCAGTGGATTGAATTGGCATACATTAGAAGAATTGGAAAAAAAAAAGGATATTAAGCATAACTGATTTGAACAATAGAGTTTACAGAAATTCCAGATCCTCCTTTCTAGAGAGAAGCAACACAAGTAACTTGAAGATTAGTGTCAATCTAATTAATAAGCATCAAGAATCTGTAATATTTAAAAGTTACCTTGGAGAAAATAATGTACTAATTTCGACACCTGGGATTATCTTCATGCCATACTTCCGAGCTGATTCTACAGCCTCAGGGATGCCTGACATAGTGTCATGATCTGTCAGAGCAAGAACTTTCACCTGTTATGAGCAAGTAGTATTAATTAAAAATGTGCCTAAGACTAAAATAAGGTAAATTCTATGCAAAGCTAATGCCTTAGCCAATTATCTTTCAATATTGTAGGTAAAGGGGATTTTGAATTAACTGGAATGCAACATCAGCTATGAACATTAACCTTCATCGTCACTTACTTTAGAGGCCTCTCCAAGGTAGTTAACTTTTCTATCAGTCATGCTGCCATGAGTGGCCTCATTATCCTTATATAATTAATCATAGTGATAAAGGAAACAACTCAGTTCAAAATGCACATAGTTCCAAGCTATGATTTTACTTTTCTGATGAGAAGGAAAGAACACAAGCATACATGCACCAGCTGGTTTTTCAAACCAAGGAAACCTCAAACAATACATAAATATTGGCATGATCTTTTGATTTGAGGATATTACCAAAGTTTCCAAAATGAAAAACTGCCTCAACTAATACTCATCGTCTGTTAAGGAATAACCAACCTCACCCTTAGTCTTCCAACCGGAAACTTTTCTTTGATTGAAAAATAGACATGAGACTTGAGAGTAAGGGAAAAAAATAATTAGGCAAGTTGAGCTGTAAGATGGCAGAGAAGGGAAGTAACATAGCAAATCAACAATAGGTGCTACATCAACCATTGCAATATGTCACAAAAGGGGGCAGAAGGATTCATTTTGCTCTGTGAAACAACATAATATTCTAATCATAATTTCATAACCACTCTTTTGAAATGCATTAAGAATAATGTTATAGAAAGTTGCATGTGCTTTCCTGCATATGAACAATGAATTACCATGAAAATTACCCTATAGAAAGGTTCAAAATGAAAGTTTGCCATCAGGCTTTTAAGCATGAAAGCACAACTTTGAATGATTAATAAAAAATAAAAAATAAAAAACAATCTAAGCAATTCTCTAACAAAATCAAAAAAGCAAACCAAACAACAAAGTAACATTGAAACTTACGCCATTCATGTGAGCTCTCTCAACAACCTTGGAAGGGGACAAGAACCCATCACTGAATTTGGAGTGCGAATGCAATTCAAACACTACTTTCTCCCCACCTCTCCCCATAGCTTTCTGCACCCCAAAATCATCCACAACACATGAACCCAAACCAGAAGAAGGTTGATCCAAGAAAACCCATTCACTCACAAACTTGAATGCCAAAACCTGCTCATGGGTCATCTTTTTCTTGCTCCCACCCCTATTCTTCTTCTTCTTCTTCTTCTTTGTCTTGTCTTTCCCCTTCCCCTTATTATTGGAATTGCACGAACCCTGAACAATAACGTTACCATCTCCCATCACTGGATAATTGAGCCCTTTTAAGCCCCCAAAAAGATTAAATTTTTAAGGTTTGTTAGGCCATTATTATGGTGAGATGATTAGGGTACATGGCCACTATAATAGCACAAGGGAATATTAGAGAAGAGAGGTAGATGCAGAGAATGGATAAAGGGTTTACTTGCTTGCTTACTTACCCTTTTAATAAGAACCTGTTCCCTTGCAGAAACTGTAAAATATCAATATAGTGTTTGAAATTATTAAAATTTTAAAAATGTCTTCAAATGATAAGTTAATATTAATTTGATTTTTTTTTTTTTTTTTTGAGAGAATTTAGTTTTTTATTTTATTTACTTAATATTAATTTAATTTATTAATATTATTAACTTAAAATCAATTTAGTCCATAAGATTTTTAATGAAGAAACTAGATTGATTCCATTTTACAAGTTTAAGGAATAATTTAAAAATTCCAATAATTTAACGAATGGGATTATATTACTTCCCAATTTTATTGACATAACAGTGTGATTACTTTCCCTTTTAATTAAGGGCAGGGGTCTTTATTTGTCACAGGTGTCCTCTCAGACTTTAAGGCTTTTAACCATTTGGTGCCTATGTGATCGGAGAGACAGGTGTACTCAATGGTCAATTGTCTCTGCTATCTGCTGCCTTATACGGATACCCTTTTATCCTTTTGGTTTCTGGGTTACACTTTGCCGACCTTTTATCCAGTAATAATTCATGCAATCTCTTTTTTTTTTTACTGTCAGTACCGACACCACTTATACATACCCAAAAAGCCTTTTTTTTTTTTTTTAAAGAAAAAAGCCTTTTTTTCTAAAAAAGAGAGTAAATTTTGTATATTTATATTAATTAAAATCTAACTTAATGTTCTATAAAAAAAAAAAACTTAATGTTTTAAAAATTGGTCAATTTGAAAAATGGAAAAGTAAAGCGATTCAAAACTTAATTAATTTAATCAATTTAATCGATTGTCGAATATACATTAATAAAAATATTAATCAATTTGAGAAAAAAATATCAATCAACAAGTCAAATTTTAATTATTGGATCTGGATTGAAGTCTTTAACTCTCAAATAAATTTGGTCAAAACTATCTTCCTTTTTATTTTAGAAAAACCAAAGTAAAACAATTATCCGTCCTATTTTCAACAATCATATAGAAACTCTTTGTATATAGAAAAGGCCAATTTATGTATTTTAAAAACTGTATGATTTTTTTTTTTTTTGACAAGAAAATTTTATGAAAATTTATATAGAAACTCTTTGTATTATTCGTATTGGACTAACAAAAGGAACGGTAAGAAGATAAACCTAGAAAAATTAAAAAAGAGAAGCAGAGAGGATAGTAACAATACACAGAAAGAGGAACGGTAATTATTATTATTATTTTATTTTTTTTTCCTTCTTTTGCTTTGTTTCGTCTACCTACCAAAAAAAAAGAAAGAGGAACTAGAGTTACAAAACAAGGAAGTTGAGGTAAAGGACCAAGTACCAACAGGAAAATGACCATACAATAATGTAGGGTAAAGAAAAAGTGGTTGAAAATAAATATGAAAGTGCTGCAAACCACTTGATTTAAATGGAAGAGACTTTAATCTCTTAAACATGTGATCAAAAATTCAATTTCAATAAACCTCATTTTTTCAATTATTATCTACATCACAAATTTTTTTACATTGTATTTATCCTAATTTTATTCTTAATAATATTCTTTCATTGAAATTTTGTTGTCTTATATTTATGAACATGTACTAACATCATATTTGTAAACATTTAGAATAATAATTTGATGTATGTTTACACATACGTGCACGGGGATTCAAATAGTTAGATTTATGTGTATGTAAAAATATCAGTTGGAGGGGTCCCGTTTAGACACATGATAGTATTCCATATACTTCAAAAAAAAAAAAAAGGTCTCAAACCCGTTTATGGTTTTATTTGAACAGGCCACGTAAAGGAAAGTTAGGTTTTCTTATGAGTCAAATACAATTAGAAAAATTATATTTATAAATAACATTTAGATAATAATTGAATGTATTTTTACACATCCGTATGGCACATTTGGGATTCAATTAGTTAGATTTATATGTATGTAAAAACACTAGTGAGAAGAATCTCCATTTAGATGCATATGATCATATCCCAATAAATTATTTCTCTTACCTATCCAGTAGGAAAATACTTTAGAAAACCAAAAAATGGGTCTCACTCCCACCCTTTTATGTTTTTTATTTGGACATGCACCCAACATAGAATGAAACTTTTGTTTTCTTGAGTCAAATACAACTATTAGGAAAATCATGTTTTTTTAAGTTTTGATTTAATTATGTTTAATACTTCGGCCTTGAACCTTATGCTTTTGGTTGATGTTATGGGAGTACCTTTGAATAAGCCTTAATTTCTTTTTGTTTTGTTTTTTCTTTGCCCATGTCCCAAAACAAAGCTTACAAATATTTATATAGTCATTATACATATTCCCAAAAAGTTTATAGTGTGTTTCTCATGACTCTGCTTTACCTTAATTGTTATTTGAACAAGTAAAGTTATGTCTTAATCTAAAGTTAGAATAACATTTCTCTTCTACATGTCCATGAAGTTTATATTATCAATATATTTATATCCCTTACAAAATAAATTTCAACAGAATTAGTATAATTTCCAAAAAAAGAAGTGCCAAGTGTAAATTGATGAAAATTTTAGAAAAAAAGTATAATTTTTCTAAAAAAAAAGGATCGCAAACGCTTTTTTATTTTTTATTTGGACAGGCAATCAGGGGGAAACTACTGCACTGTACTTAATTTTCTTTTGACTCAAATACTGCAAAATAAATTCACAAAAAAATAAAACTATTGTAAAAAAAAAAAAAACTGAAAATATAAAAATATACAACATAAAAAAGGTCATGCAATCATGTTTGCAACTTCTTGGCCTTAGTGTGTGTTTGGTTTCATGTTCGAAATCTTTAAAATTGATTCTGTCTCCTGTCAAACGTGATTTTAGTGAAAATAAGATGTTTGGTTACTGTCAGGTAAAATTTATTCTGCCTTCAAAAGTGATTCTAACTAGAAGCTACAAAAAGTAGCTTTAAACTTAATTTTATATTAAATTTACTTTCAAAGTAAAAACATCCAAACATAAATTACTTCACTTCAAACTCAGTTATAACCAAATCATTTTTACAGAACCAGTTTCATTCAAAATCATTTTTATCAAATGTTTATCCAAATATATACTTAAATTCGCTTTTAAAAAAAATCTAGCATCCTGCCATATACTTTCCCCATAGTGCAGTAAATTTCAAAGACCTGGATTATTATTGCAGCTTTTTATTCTTTGTTTGAACTTCTGATATATGATATATTAGTGGCAGCCCAATTGTAATGATTTTGACTACAACAACTCAACCTTTTATGGCCAAAGTTTTTCTCGGTGAATCTGCTCACCGGGCTTGTCTCTTCATGCTGCTTTGTCACGCTCTTCCTTTTACCATTGTCAGCAGCTAAATTCAACCTTTGCAGTTGAACTTCGTCAGCAGTTTTTTTCAAACACGAACATTTCTTTTTATATTTTCATATCGTATAAATTACTAAATTTTTACTGATCTACTTTCGTTTCTCAATTTAGTTTTTAAAAAAATGAATTTCTTTATTTAATCTCTAATAACCTCAGATATGATCAAAATAAAATTTATGAGAACTAATATATCGTCAAATTAATTCATAAGAACTAATTTAATTGATATTTAAGATTTCTAGATGCTGACCCGAAAGTTTTCATTTTATAGATATACATTTTGTTGAGAGTAAAAATTGAGTGTTTACTCTAATTATTTGGAACAATATCCGCATGATACGTGCAACTTGATTCTCAATTAATTTTTCAGTGCCATTATGGGAGTCAATGTCTGGTCGTTTTTACTCTGCTTCTTTTGCTTTTCCAGCATTGTTCAGTTCCGTACATTGCAGCCACCACCACTCAATTCCAAAAGGGGTAAAAAAAAAAAAAAAGCTCTATGCTCTCTCCAAAAAGAAACCCATTGTTATCCTTTCAAATCTTTCTCTTCCTCATGATCAAACAAAGCTGCCCTCTTTGAACCAAAAATGTATTCACCATGCTTGTCATGAATGAAATGCATCTAGGACATATTTCTTATTGCAAGGAAACTCTGCAAGTGATTTTCTTTCATTTTTTTTGTGGGGTTGGAACACAGGCACGGATCTACATACATTCTAGGAGGGGCCTTGGCCCCTTGCTGTAAAAAAAACTAGTTGTTAAGATGACGGTCTTGAAAATAGCTTTTCGTGGGCGTATAATGTCCAAAAATTCCATCCGGATCAAAAGTTATGATGATTTAAAGATTTGTCGACCGTTTGGAATTTCGATTACCCACCATATCCAAAAAGTCATCAACGACACCCACCCAATGCATTACTGGATGTGTGCTGAACCCTGGCATTAGATACAAGAGCTAAGAGATGAGCGTGTACTTCGAGTTGCTAGATTATCATGTATATTGATAGAATATTAATGTAATTAACATTGTAGAACAAATAATTATGAATATTTTAAATGAAATTTGGTGTGTATATGCTTGATCCCTCCTATCATTCAAGTCTCGCTCCATCCTGGCGGGACTCTGGTTTTCTAGCAGAACAGTTAAATAAATTCATCAATCTTGAGTTCTAGGTGCATGTTTGAATTTACGAGACTCTGCAAATGTCGGTTTGAATGAAAGCAACAAGTTTAACAAATTGCGAAGTGCAGTAGAAGTGTGTTTTTAGGTTGATATATAAATAGGGAAATTCTATGGTACCCTTAAAAAATCAACTGATTTGGAACAGTTGTTTTTGGACCAATAGATGAGTAGTTATATATTTAATGCAGTCAAGTCAAAGATTGATGTTTTTAACCAAGAAATTTTGCTATTTGCAGATTGGTCCCCTAGCAAATAAATAAGTTTTTAACCCTTTTAAATCTAAAAATCTTATTATTTAAAATTTCAAATAACTGAATTTTTTAAAAAAAAACATTTTTATCTCTTGTGCAGACATAAGTTTTTCGTCTTTCCCTACCCGAACCCCTCCCTCCCATCGCAAAAACATTCCCATGCCCAGCAACAATAATCTGACATATGAGCATTACAAGCGTCAGTGGACTCCTCTCATTGTAAAATAAAGTGTCAGCCAATGTGCCACAACTAATTGTATGCCATTAACGCATACTTGTTTTTATTTGAATTTGAAGGCTTAGCAGTGAGGCTCTTCAAAAGCTTTCAGTAATAGTAAAAATACAAAATATATATATAGAGAGAGATCCTGAACTGGCTGCTGCGGTGGCTGGGTGGTGGGCGGCTGGCGGCCGGAACTGGGCGGTGGCTGACAGATCCGAAGGAGAAATACAGACAGACGGGAGAGAGACAGAGGCAATCGAAGGAGAGAGAGAGAGACAGAACGGTGATAAACATTCAATTACAGATGACTATTCTTCTTCTTATTTTACAATCTTGAATAATTGTTATTTTAAATTATCTTGGGTAAAAACAAAATTAATTGAGGGACTAGAATGGAAAAAAAAACTATGGGAACTAAATAATAAATCAGATATGAGTGACTTCATTAAATGCAATTAACTCAATTATTGGTCTAAAAAACAACTGTTTTAAACCGGTTGATTCTTTGAGGGTACCCTAACAACTCCCATATAAATATATATTCAAACACACCCTATTCTGCATTATGCAGAAACCAATGGCGGATGTTTAATTAAACTTTTGGGGTGACCAAATAATACAATTAATTTTAAATAAATTTGTTACAACATACATATTTTGAAAGAATTATATCATTTCTTTTTGTCCTTTCATTAATGACTATGTTTCAGTGAAATTCGAAACAAATATCGATCCAAGCTCCCTTTTTTCTTGAATAGTAGAATTTCGTAAGGCTACTGCCCAGGGACGAAGTCAGACTTAAATAATAGGAGGGACCAACTATACAAATTAAAGTTCATTCAATATATATAATCAAATTTCAAATAAAATATTCATAATTATTTGTTCCACAACTTTAATTACATTAGTAATCTATCAGTATATATGATAATCTAATCACCCAAAGTATACTCTCATCCCTCGGCACTTACACCCAACACAAGGGTCTAGCACTCATCCAACATGCATTGGGTGTGTGTCGTTGATGAGTTTTTGAACATGACGGGTAATTGAAATCTCAAACGATCCACAAATCTTTGAACGACCATAACTTTTGATTCAGATGAAAATTTTGGATATATTATATATGTACGAAAAGCTCTTTTCGATACCGTCGTCCTAACAACTAGTTTTTCGACAGCAGGGGCCAAGGCCCCTTCTAAAATGCATGTAGATCTGTCCCTGGTGCTGCCCATGTTTTTAATTAAGCAACATCTACCTTTCATTATTAGTTTGATTATCTTAGGCCTCAGTCATATTTAGCATGCAAGAAGCAATAACATGCAAATAAAACTTTGGGGTGGTCGTGGCCATCCTATGTCACCAGAAACCGTGTATGTGTATGTATTATTTAAGCACTGTTTTTTCCCCAGTTTAGTGAAAACCCAATTTCTAGGTTGGGGTGGGGGTTTAGTGCTGCCTTTGATTTATTTTTTTCTTTTTGGATGATGAGAGAAACAATTATTGATTTTTTCTTTCTTTATTAAGCACAAGAAGTGGAGCAAGGGAAAAAAGAACAACAACGATCCCAGATTTATGTATAATAAATAGTTTTTTCCTGTTATGTATTCTGCATTAGCCTGGATTAATGCTAGTAAGACATTTAGCTCCTATGTTTACGTACTATGCTCAGTATGCTGAATCAGAACTCCTTAATTAATGTGTCAATATACTAGACTTCCAGGGCATTTTGGAGTGTATCAGGGTTGCAAATAGCATGCAAGACACACTTACACACATAAGAGCACCCAATTGACCAATTTGTGCAATTCCTATTATATATAGGATCTCATCATCATGTCAGGGCAGGCACTGGCTATAGAATGGTCATGGAGGGAAGGGAACATCTTAGTATCCTACAGGTTATAACCTGCATTTGTTCATAGATGAAGGAGAATAGGACATTACTGCAACCTCTTTCATTGCTGGCACATGACAGGAGTTAGTTGCTTGTGAGATTTTGGAGGGTCAGTCTGCACCTGATCAGTATTGATCATATCAGCTTTGTTTTATGTGAAAATTTGTTTGTATGTGATCGAGACCAGTTATTAAAAACAGTACTGTATATTGAAACAACTATGTTATTTGAATATCTAAATTTGGGCATCATATATGATACCGTATATTTTTATCTCTATCTATCTCTTACTTACTTTTTATCTTCTTGTAGACACGCATTCAAAAAATATATCATAAAAGCAAAAGAGATACCGTATGGTATCCTTATTCTGGTGTTCAAAAAACTTTTCTCATATTAAAAACGCCGGCTAAAAAGCTGTAGTTTAATTAAATTTAGGAAATAAGTTTTAACATTAAATAGATATCATATAATATATATTTTTGCTTTTTATATATTTTTGAATACCTATATATAAAAAATAAAAAATTCAGATACGATATTAATATATTTTACTTCTTGGGACTGTCCATGAGACAAACATGTTCCTTCTTGTTTGTGTTCTGTCAAAAAAAACACTCTTTGATTCAAAAAAAAAAAATTCTTTAATTTAAACATTCATGGTAATAATTTCTATTTCTATTTCACAGTTGTGGTCGAGTATAGTAGGGCTTTAGCCGTTGGGAGTCCTGGCATGCAAATATGTACAATATATACTAAACTTCACACATTTTTGTAGTAATAAATGACAATTCTGATAATAATATTTGGTAAAATAAAGGTACCATATATACAACCAACAACAGAATATGTAACTCAGAAGCCACCTAATGTAAAATAATTTTTGTTTGAAAAACTCCATGATACCTTTGATTAAAGTTTGCTCGGTTGGCAATATTAATTGATCAATTCAAAATCAAAGTTATAAATAGAGATGTACTATACTCCAAAAACCATAAGACCTTCTTTTTATGTGCAAAGGCCTGGGCCTGGCTAATTAAGGTGCGAATATTGGAGGGAACGGAAGATTTTAGTGCCCTCTGGGTTATAGCGTGCCTCTGTTCAAAGATAAGAAATTATTGCAAGCTCTTTGTTGGCACTTGACAGGAGTTAGTTGCATGTGAAGATTTGGAAGTCAGTCTGTGCATCTGATCTGTATTGATCATATCAGCTTTGTTTCATGCCAAAATTTGTTTGCATGTGGAGTGGGATTTGCTATTACGTAAGTGCTTCGGGGTTTGCGTTTGCGAGATAAGCAAGCATTTAGATTGTTCTTGTTTGTGGGTTGACCGTACTTCATTCAATATAATTCTTCATTTATAAGAAGAAGAAAAATCATAAAAGCTATAAAAAATATATATCAATTTTGCTAATTATTAATTGTAGGCTTTTGTTTCATTGTTTTAATTACATTTTTAATATTATAAATAATGTGATACCCATTAATGGTACACATAGTAAGAAAATTCTTTTAATCCAAAAGTATCTAAGAATTTGGGACCGATGCTCCTTGGCCACAATCTCCCTTTATTATCTCTATAGTTAAATGTATAGCTGTCAAAATGGATTTCAATCCGTGAGCCAACCCAATTCATTTTTTTTTTTTTTTTTTTTTTGATAAGCAAAAATGTATTAATTAGGTACAAGGGGTACCCAAAACCCATTTACAAAAGAACATAGGAATCAATTCCATAATGGTAAAGCTAGTAGTTCAACCAAAATTAAAACTATACACTAATGGTTGAAAAAACTAACTTAGCCTCTGATAAAAATTCCACTACACCTCACAACTATAAATTCCCTAAAACAAATAAATGTGGATAACATCAAACTTAAAGATGTGGCAGTCCAAGTAGTGCGCACCAAAACAAAAGACCCAACTTTTTATCTCTGCCTGCTGTCTCAGTTTTGAAAAACCTTATTTTCCAACCCAATGTACTTGTTGTAGTAGTTCCAATTCATGACTTTAGCTTACACTTCAAACATTGCAGATACTAACTTTTTACACAAAACATAAGTAGACCTGCAGCCTTCACATTTTAAACTGTCCACCTGCATCATCCAGTTAAGTGCAGCGCCTCAAGGTAGCAGAAATCCAGCAAGTTGTGACCACAATACATTATCCAAAAACACCAAGACAAAGCCAACTAAACCATACAATAAAGTCCTGATTAATCTCTCAAAAATGACCACCTGTTAGTCATCTTACAAAAGCCGTGTGGGCTGTTTCTGCACCAATCCTTCCTCCCACCAAAGCCAATCAGCAAATACACACCCTCTGTAGAGAATTGGAGTGTTGACTCTCCTGCTCTAGACCTTTATATGCGTGTATCAAAACCAACCTCCACCTCTGCTTGTTTCAGCGGACCTACTGCCTACCTTTATCAATCTGTAACAATAAGAGCCCTATTCTGCAGGTGTACAGAACAGCGCCCCACTCTCCATATGTAGAAGTACTTCCTTACAACTAGATAAACCTGCAAATGAACAAAAAAACAAACTTTTGCAATAAAATAGGTTAGTTGCCACCTTTCCTAAAAAGAGTAAATCTTCCTCCCTTTCTCACAAAAGATGTTTTCTCTCACTGCAGATTTGGATGAAACTGACACCCTCACCATTTGCCACTCGGACTCACTGATATGAGATCAAGTAGACAGTTACTCAGTAAATAAGTGCCAAAGAAACATCAAGCCAAAGAAACATGGGTCAAGCTGCAGTCCAACTAAAAATTCTGAAATCTGTTCAAACTTTCATATGAAACCGGATAGCTGGTGTCTTTTTCAGATTAAGACATACATCCAAGAGGGCAAAGATACCAATCCGACATGTTATAACATGTAGTCTTGTGAGCTGCTAAGTACCAAAACCAAGACCGTGATTTGATCAAATCGATTGTTGCCAATAAATCCACCTTTCCATTATTAAAAATGACTTCATTTCTGAGTAGCCACACCGACCATACTGTAGCATGCCAAATGATTTGCCAACATTTCCTCTCTTTTTTAACTCTAAACAGATCCCTGTGTGTGATGTAAAGCTGAACCGTGTCACCTGGAATACTAAAATGAGAGCCTATCCACCTGTAAATCTGTATCCACAATTGACCCGAGAAGGAGCAATCAATGAAAAGGTGTCTTGCCGATTCTTCTTCATTTCCACATAGAACACAAGCAGTTTGGCTGACACCTGTAATTATTGATCTGATGGCAAGATTTGCCTTAGTTGGCAATCTATCAAGCAAGAGCTGCCAAGAAAAAGCTAGAACTTTTGAGGGGACACTACATTTCCAATAGTTTTTGAAAATCTGTGCCAATGACGGGTTAGATAGTAGTGGCAGCTGCTGATCTTGTAACAAACTGTAAGCCGTTTTAACCGAATAGCTGTTAGATCCATCCGCCATCCAAACCCAAACATCATCCACCTCCCTTCCAAGATTTGCACCCACCAATGTAGCGCTAAAGACCTGAAACAGTTCCTCTTCCCATACAAGAAAATCCCTCCGCCACTTCCAATCCCACCTCCACACCTCACCTTCCCACCAACCCATATCTGCTATCACAGCATTACTCTGTTCCGACACTGAGAAGAGACGAGGGAACTCCTCTTTGAGAGTTGAATTCCCAAACCACTTTTCATTCCAAAATGATGTACCCTTACCATTCCCAACCTTCCTTCTGATTTCTTTTGAAAACCATTGTTGATTAGTCGGATGCCCAAGTTCAATCCCTGACAAGTCTCTCCACCATTGTGAAGAGTTTCTAGAAGACCACCTACTAATATCAACTACACTTCCCAGGTCCCCATATCTGAACCTTATCAACTGTTCCCAACAAGTTCCTCTCTCAACTAAAAGTCTCCATCTCCACTTTCCTAAGAGGCTCAAATTAAATAGATTAAGGTTCTTTATCCCTAGGCCCCCCAACACTTTTGGTGTGCAAACCCTTTCCCAGCTCACCCAAGAGACTTTCCTAGAATTCTCACAACCCCCCCAAAGAAAAGATCTTTGTATTCTGGTCAGAATCTTAACTACCTTTCTTGGAGCCCTATAGAAGGAGAAGAAATATAATGGTAGAGTGGACAAAACAGACCTAATGAGCACAATCCTCCCTCCTAGGGACAAATTCCTTCCCTTCCACCTCGAGAGTCGCTTTTTCATGATATCAATGACTGGTTGCCAAGTAGAGCACCTCTTGGGATTCGCCCCTATTGGGATCCCAAGGTAGATAAAAGGCAGTTGTCCTACATTACAACTCAAAAAATCTGAAGCGGCTAAAAGGAAATCCTGTTGAACATTTATCCCAATGAGACCGCTTTTATGAAAATTCACCTTCAGACCAGACACCAATTCAAAACTCCTAAGTACCGCCTTTATAGTCCAAAGATTTCCATGGGAAGCCTTACCAATCATTAGCGTGTCATCTGCATATTGAAGAATAGAGATAGCATGCAAATGGTTAAAGGTATATCCCTTGAAAAGTCCTAGTTCTTCTGCTCTGCTCATCATTGAACTGAGTCCCTCTGCCACAATCAGGAAAAGGAAGGGCGCCAATGGATCCCCTTGCCTCAATCCCTTGTGCATCTTGACCTCCTCAGTTGGACTTCCATTCACAAGAACAGACACATCTCCTTTGAAAATGCAAGCATCCATCCACCTCATCCATTTTTCACAGAAACCCATTCTCACCATCAAATACCTAAGAAACTCCCAGTTAACCGAATCATAGGCCTTTTCAAAATCAACCTTAAAGTTAAGACAATCATCTCCCTTCTTTTTTGCCAAATCAACAATCTCACTAATTGCCAGGACCCCATCCAGAATCTGTCTATTTGCAATAAAGGCCGACTGGTTAGATGAAATAAGTTTCCCTATTACCTTCTTCAATCTAGCAGCTAAAAGCTTAGAAATAAGTTTATGGAGTACCCCTATTAGGGAGATAGGCCTAAAATCCGACACCTTTTGGGGGTTATCTCTCTTTGGGATTAAGGCTATGAAAGAGGAGCTAACACTTTTAGGTAAATTAGAATTATAGAAAAACTCTTCAACCAATAGTCTGATTTCACCCTTTAAAGATGACCAAAAACTCTTCATGAAGGTACAATTAAATCCATCCGGTCCCGGACTTTTATCACCATCACACGACCAAACCGCTTCTTTTATTTCCTCCAAGGAAAATGGTGCTGATAGAAGCATATTATCCTCTACAGAGAGACACTTAAAGGAAATTCCATCCAAAGTTGGTCTTTCCTTTGGTGCCTCTGCATACAACTCCTGAAAATAGCTTTTGACCTCCCTTCTAACATTATGCACTCCTTCCACCCAATTACTTCCCACTAGGATCGCAGACACACAATTCCTTCTTCTTCGAAAATTAACACACGAGTGAAAGAAAGAAGAATTTGCGTCGCCTTCTCTAAGCCATCTCACCCTTGACTTTTGAAACAATAAGCTATTCCTCGACAACCTAGTTTTATAAAGATCTGTTGTAAGTTGCCTCCTATTGCTAACCTCCTCATCACTTAACAGTCTCCTACTTGCAACCTCATCCGAGGCATTAAGCTCACCTGTTAACTTTTCAAGCTTTTGATCCAAGTTACCATAGACCTCTTTGTTCCAAATTTTTATTCCTTCCTTAAGAATTCTCAATTTTTCTTTAAAGACAAACATCCTCCATCCATCCACAGACATTCCTCTCCAGCAATTCTCCACAAAAGTAGAGAAATCTGGGTGCTCCAACCAACAATTATTAAAGCGGAACGGCCTTGGTCCCCAATTTATAACTTCCCCTTTTAGCATGATCGGACAATGATCTGATACATCTCTTGTCCCTACCCATTGGGCAGATATACTCCACAAACTCACCCATCCCTCAGAAATAAGGAACCTATCCAACCTACTCATTGCAGAGCCATCTGGCCTGAACCAAGTGAATCTCTTACCTAACACCGGAAGATCAATGAGATCTAGATCCTCAATAAAAGTCTGAAACTCAGCATTGTGGCCATCCTGAGAGACCATTGACAGACCCCTTCTTTCGTTCCTATTTTTTACTGCATTGAAATCTCCTACCAAACACCAAAAATCCCCGCCAAACCCTCTCTTTGACATAGTGATAGAATTCCACAATTCCCTCTTTTCAGAGATCAAACAAGAAGAATAAATATTCACTATGTTACAGCACTTATTATTTTCTACCCAGATCCCAGAAACTCCTAAGAAACCGTTTCCCGAAAAAGAGAAAATTTGTTTAAATTGCAAGCCACTCCACATACTAATCATACCCCCCGAATTTCCCTCTGCTGGAGTAAAAACCCACTCTGCATCCTGATCTCCCCACAACGTCCTAATAAGGGCATTATCCACCTGTGACAGTTTAGTTTCCTGAATTGCAATAAAATCTACCTTTTCCTCCCTAATTAAAGTTCTTATTTTTTCTTTTTTCAACCTACTCCCTAACCCTCTAATATTGATGGAAACTATCTTCATTTTTCAACATTCTTTTCTCCCCTGCCCTCCTTGGCAGATTTGTCTCTTTTTTCCAAATCCTCCACCAAATTAACCATCTCAACATCTTCCCCTGCAAAAGTCACCCCTATTTCTTTACTTATTCCCCAAATTTTCTCTGCTTGTTTCCTGTTCAAAGGATCGCGGCTATTTCCACTGCTCTTCACTAAATCACTATTTATCCTTTCTCCAATAATCTCGTCGCCCATAGCCATGTTAGCGTCAGCCTCCAATAGCCTAAGATCCTGCACGACCACCTCCTCCCCCAACGTGCTTGACACCCTCCTTCTGGATAAAATGCAGCTCGGGCTTGTTATCGAGAGAGAGCTCTCTGGAACCAAGTCTGTAAATGCCAATAGCCCCATTCTAGGTACGCTTCTATCATTCCTTGAGTCATTGCCATTCTGACGTTCCTTACCTGCCAGAACTGTCGGACAGGTCGCAAGCTCAATTGGACTTGAATTTGATAGGCCAAACCCACAATTAGCAACACTGGCCACCTCCGAAAGGACCGTTTCCTTCAAAAGCCCAACCTCATTATCGTTACTGCTTGAGATATCTTCCCGCCCAGACTCAACTAAAATTGCCTTTTGCCTAACTCTACCCGGAGGAAAATCCTTCCCTGTAAATCTCCTCCTGAAAACACCCCTTGAGGCCTTGTGAATTGGTAAATTAAGGGAAATAGGCCCAAAACATCCCAACCGGACCTGGCCCCTTCCCCTAGACTTCCTTTTCCCCCTCTTTCCTTTGGAGCCCACCTCAACACTTTTAACTCTATGCACCCTTCCAGTTTTCTTTAATTTTCTATCAAAAGAACCATCCCCTGGCCCACCTTCCTTAGTTCCTACGTTGGTGCCCTCAGAAACCCGCTCCTGGCCCATCTTCCCTTTTTTCAAAGGCTCAATAAAAAACTCCTCAACGCCACCGTGTCTTTGTTTTTTTCCCTGTTGACCTCTTGGATCTTTTTTCTGCTTCATAGCTTGTGGGCCTGTTCCTGTATTTTGGGCCGAAGCTACTCCCAGCTCTTCCACTTCAGAAACTAACCCCAATCCCACTTTGACAATTTCATTACTAGCTTTTTCCTTACGGTTTCTAGAAACCTTTCCTGCTTTTGTCTTGACTCTTAGATCGATAATTGATGTGCCAACTGCCATTACTTCTGAACATTCCTGCCCCTCGAGCTCCTCACCTGTACAAACCTGTTTACCTTTTCTGGCTCTCTCTTTTGAATTTGAAATTTCGAAGTCTGCAACAGAAGCATCCACTGGGCAATATTCACCAGTTTCTATTGTCTCAGGGATATCCAGAATACTGTCAACAATGGAGTCGCTACCATCTGAGGAACTATCAGCCGCTTGCCTTGCCTTTTTACTTGAACAGAAGATCCTAGCACCATCAACATGTGTGTCCTCCATCATTCTTATTGTAAACAGTTTTCCATTAATCTGCACCTTCAAGGACCTGTTAATGATTTCTGGATAGGAAGATGATATGAGCATTCTTGCAACATCCAATCTTCTTTTAAGCCTAGTATTCTCATCAAGCAATCCAAAACGTCCTACAGTCTGTGACACCGTTTTAAAAACATCCTCCCTCCATGCTTGCACCGGTAACCCTGTTACATTTAGCCAAACCAACCTATCTCTGACCTCCATTCCTGGTTCCCATGGCGTAATATCCGAAAACCACTTAGAAAGAGAGCCTGCTTCATCTTGTAAGACCTTGGCAGAATCCCCTTCCCCTTCTACTGTTAATAAAATCAGTACTCCCCCTAAAGGTGTTGCTGTGATATTAAATATACCTTCTCTATGTAAATTATCCTGGATTCCATAGGCATGTTCTATATCATATGCCTTCCCTACAAACGCTTCAGACAACCACTTCATCTCAGCTTCAGTAACAGAAAAAGATATGCCCTTCCACTCCTCATTATTACTTTTATTTGTTGGCGCATGCCCTCTCTGTGGTAGTACATTGTTGATACGGTTCCTGTGCCCTCCCTGTTTTAAAGCTACCAGAGTAGAAGATCTTCCATCAATGACTTCCCTCTTAGCATTTACTCCTAGCCCTTTTGTTTGTTTGTGCTGGTACTCATTCTGATAGTTGTTGCTAAAACCAGTAGTCTTCCCTCTTTGGAACCTTGGGAAGTTGACCTTTAGTTGGTAAGAGCCAATTCTTATGGACCTTAGTTGACCTTCCATTTCTCTCACATTTCCAACATCTTTAAAGCTAACAAAACCGAACCTTTTTCCTCTCCTGTCCCTCTTGAAAGGAATGTTGATGTCTCTAACTTGACCCCACCTGCAGAAGACTTCCCAAAGATCCTGTTTACTGTAATCGTCTGGGAAGTTTGTAAAGAAGAACTCAGTCGTACCCACAAGGTGACCGTTGTAACCGTTACAGAACTTTGGCTTGATGTTCCTAGATTCCTTAAAAAAACTTGAGTAACCTCTAAAAGGGATCGATCTCACCCTCACGTGTTCACTCTCAAGTTGATGCTCAGAAATATGCTTTTGTCTCCCAAAAACTATTTCGGGATCTCTCACAGGGTCTCTCACGCTCTCGGGATCTCTCATGACTTGCCAACCCAATTCATTGATGGGTTGGGTTGTACAAAACCTAATTCATTTTTATCTTGGGTCATTTTGACCCGGCTCACATAACCCGTGGGTCGGGTGGGTTCAATCAGGGTGAATCGGGTTGGCCACAGGTTCAACCTTTTTTTTTTAAAAATAAATAAATAAATATTTGCGCAGGCTAGGCCCAATCCATCTCTCAAAAAGACAAACAAAAAGGCACACTCCATGTATCAATCCATTTCTGAAACTGAGCTAAGCAGTTGTGAAATGTGATGTACAGACTCCCAACTTCTTCTCCTACAATACAGCTCTCACCATAGTGCTTTACTTTTTATTTATTTTTTTTGAATTTGAATTAAACTTTAATGTTTCCAACTCTGTGGGTGTACTTATTTTTTTATGATGTTAGGAATAGGACAGGTGAGGTGCATTGATAGTTTAAGTTGTTGTTGTTTTTTTTTTTTTTTAATTTTATTTTAAGTTTTCCATTTTTTTTAAAAGAATTATTTTTTAAAAAAAAAATAAAAGTGAGCCAACCCGTTTAACCCACCAACCCGGGGTGGGTCGAGCAGGGTTGGCTATTTCTTGACTCATCAAAAAGTGAGCCGGGTTGGATTGACCCACCTTTTGGCCACTGATGAGTTGGCCCGTTTTGACAGCTCTAGTCAAAATGTTAGTTATTAGATTAATGTAATGGTTGACATTTGGCTGAAAAAATGATAGAGGAATTGTGACTATAAGGTTTGTCACGCTAAGTGGATATAATATTTTCCGTTGAATGTAAAGACAAATTAATTAGTAATTAAACTTGGAACTTTTGTGCTTTAACATGTGAAATATTCCTAACTTATTTGCCCATTCAAGAAAATGGATGCATGAAGAGGGAAAATGAAGTAACAGTGACATTGTTTTTGGATTTTGGAAAGGATTTTATTATTTTTTAGATGTTGAAAACTATACGCTCTTTGTAGACATAGTACTGACTTATTTGGGTGAAGGGGCTCTTGCAAAGGGAAGTCTATTGCTTCTATTATGGGGGAGCCATCACGTGTATCAAAAGCATATACACAGATACAAATGGGGGCATTTAAGTAAGGGTGTTGTTCCCCAATTTCGGGCTATTAGGTTCATATGTTGTTTCGGCCAAAAACCAAAACTAAAACAGTACTCCTTCTGGATTGGGCCTGTGCTGGTTTGGCCCAATATTGCTAGTGAATCTCCTCTCTCCTCCTCCTTCTTCGTGAACCGAATGGGGGTACTTACGAAGACACTCTGATGCTTAAGTCAGCAAGAGTCTAGCAGATATCATGAAATTATTCTTTCTATCATAAAAGCATACTTTCTCCTTTTGATGGCGGTTCCTTTATATACATGTTCCATTGGATTCAGTGTGATGACTCCAAGTACAATACCCCTTACTGCATGGCGTGTTTCTCCTCCTTATGTTTTGCTAGAGGGGGTATCCGTAATTATTTTTTAGTAGGCAATCGCGTGTGTCAGGAAGAGAGGGGCGACCTTTCTCTCCGATGCGTTTGGGAGCAGGTAGGAGTGGGTTCTTTCCCGGGGGCGGGGGGTTGGTCGTCCACTCCGTACGACATAAAGGGGGGTGTGGCCGAGCATTTTGGTCGACCAGGAGTAGTTTGTTCGGTTTTTTGTTCATGGATATATCGGGTCGTGCCCTCCTTGGATCAGAAGGGGGATAGCCTTGGGCCTCCACATTTTGGACCGTAACAATATGCTTATTAGTGGGTAACTTTTCAATAAAAAAATGATAAAAGTGAAGCAAGTTGTGCTACATTACCTATGAAGTCGAGAGAAAAGATTTATAGAATACCAGCTTCTCATCTCTAGAATGGTAATAAGCAAGCATGGGCAACAAATTTGAATGCTTTAGATCAGCAATCTGATGCAATTGCTTTGCGAATTCTTCCTCAGTAAGTGGTCTCAAGTCCCTTAGCCTCTTCACAACAATGGTTGGTCCACCATGCAACATGACCTTATAATTGTTCCCCGTGATTCCCTGACCAAGTGCCTCAGTACGTGCTTTAAGAAGATGCCCCATTTGAAATTTTGGCTTGTCCTAAAGAAATATGAGTTCCTTTCTCTCTTCTATTGTCATCCTTGTCCCCTCACCTATTTCTTTCTTCTTACCAACACTAATATCCAAATATTGATCTTTGGCCATGGGAATCTGCCCCTTTACTATTTTATTGAGCCTTCTGGCTGTGTTATAGTAAAGCAACATGATACAATTCTAGGCCAGGCACATCAGCCCATCGAGGAAACTGGCCCAAATCAAGTCACTAGGCCCAAAAGAAACAAGAAACCACCCAGTTGGTTGAAGGATTATCAATAAACCTCACCTTCTGGAATTTTCCAATTCACCACGTGATGCAGTGTTCACCTTAGCAATTCTGTTAGTAACAACTTGTAATCAGAATATTTCCTTTTGAGTTTCCTTTCCTTAAATGATGGATCAAGAGCCATCTGTCTCATTTATTTTACAGTTTATTTTACATGATGTAATTGATGAAGCTATAAATAGAAAATACAAAAAAAAGAGAGAAATCAAGAAAAGCTTGGACAAAGTCTTGCGTATTATTTTCCCTTCCCCCTGGAGCCTTCCTCTGCTCGAAAGAGGTCCTCTACCTGCTTCCTTCTTATCAATTTGGTGCTTTCATCTCATTCTCAATGCCTCCTAAACCAGAAAAACCTGACAAACTCAATGAAGAACTCCTCACCCAACTACGTGATATGCAAACTTCCTTAGAACACAACCTCCAAACCTTCATCCATACCCAGATCACTACCCAAATTGACACCCTTCGTGACCAGCTAGCTGTGGCCACAAAGATAACACCACCCTTCACAAACCAACCAAAAACCCCAAAAATCACCCGCATCCCCTTTGATGGCTCAAACCCTCTGGATTGGATTTTCCAGGCAGAGCAATACTTTGAGCTTAACCAAATTATACCTAACCAAAGACTAACCTTCATTCCCTTCTTTATGCAAGGCCCGGCGCTGGGTTGGTTCAAATGGATGCATTCCAACAATCAACTCTCAACTTGGACCAATTTTACTCGAGCCTTGGAGCTGCGTTTTGGGCCCTCCACCTTTGAAAATCACCAGGCAGCATTGTTTAAATTGCGCCAAACTGGAACCGTGATGGACTATCAATTACATTTCGAGACACTCTCTAATCGGGTGATTGGAATGTCTGCAGAACTGCTCTTAAATTGCTTCATATCGGGACTTCGTAATGACATTCAGAGGGAGATAGCGATCTTGAAGCCTCACTCATTGTCCGAAGCCATTGGCATGGCCAAGTTGCTGGAAGCAAAAATCAGTGATTCTCGGCCCAATGTATTCCGTGGTGCACGTACCCTACCATCTGCTGTGAGTGGCCAGAACAATGCCTCTATTCTTGGTCCCCCACCACCGGGCACCTTACCCATTCGAAGATTACCAGCAAATGAAATCGCGGATCGGCGAGCTAGGGGACTTTGCTTCAATTGTGATGATAAATGGACCCAAGGTCACCGCTGCCAGAGCAAACAATTTCTGATCCTTCTAGCTGAAGAACCCCCTACCTCAAACCCGGATTTCCAAGTACTGGACACCGGGCCTTTTGATGCAGGCCCTACGTCGGAGGAGAATGCTCCTAAGGGTGACACCACACTGGATTGTGCTCATTTCCAACTGTCCCAGGCAGCTCTATTGGGGCCCCCTTCCCCACGCACCCTTCGCATTCAAGGTAGAATCCGGGAATTATCTGTCACTATGCTTATTGACTCGGGAAGCTCGCATAACATTATGCAACCCAGGGTAGCAGAATTTTTGGGCCTGCCCGTCATTGCTCTTACCCCCTTCTCTGTTATCGTGGGCAATGGGGACTCGATACAGTGCTCCGGAGTTTGCAATGAAGTGCCGGTGTGCCTCTCTGACCAGTTGTTCCACATTCCATTCTATATTCTACCCATACATGGAGCGGATCTTGTTCTGGGTGTGCAATGGCTGCAAACACTAGGACCGTTTCTCTCGGACTACATGGTACCTTCTATCCAGTTTTCTTATAATAATCAACCCATTACACTGATTGGAAACACAAAAACTCAGACCACCCCTGCATCCCTTACTCAGTTTTGCCGTTTTGTGTTTACTGATTCCATAGCTTCCCTACACTCTGTCACTATAGCCAATATAGAAGAACCACAAACACCACCAACCGAACCACAAGCCTTGCCCTTCGACCCCGACACCTTAAATCCCAGTATTGCGAATCTGTTGCTGCATTTTGTTTCAGTTTTTCAAACTCCACAAGGGCTGCCACCTAACCGAAGCTTGGACCATCACATACATCTCCTCCCTGGGTCCGCACCTGTAAATGTCAAACCATATCGTTATCCCCAATGTCAAAAGGAAGTCATGACCCAAATGATTAAAGAGATGCTTACCGAGGGAATTATCAAACCGAGCACGAGTCCTTTCTCCTCACCGGTTCTTTTGGTCCGCAAGAAGGACGGCACATGGCGGTTTTGTGTTGATTACCGTGCCTTAAATTCCATCACTGTTAAAGACAGATTTCCCATTCCCACAGTGGATGAGCTTTTGGATGAACTCCATGGCTCTAAGGTATTCTCTAAGCTTGACCTTCGCTCCGGTTATCATCAAATACTTCTTGCACCAGATGATACTTTTAAAACTGCATTTCGAACTGTGGATGGACATTTTGAGTTCTTGGTTATGCCTTTCGGGCTCACGAATGCACCCTCCACATTTCAAGCAACTATGAATGAGGTTTTCCGGGAATATCTTCGAAAATTTGTTCTTGTATTTTTTGATGATATCTTCATTTATAGCGGTGATTGGGAGTCACATTTGACTCACCTAAGACAGGTCTTACAGCTGTTAGCAAACCACAAGTTATTTGCAAAATTCCAAAAGTGTCAGTTTGGTTTGGAACAAGTGGATTACCTGGGTCATGTGATCTCTAGTAAGGGAGTTGCAGCTGATCCTACAAAATTGCAAGCTATTCAAGAGTGGCCTATTCCCACATCCGTCTCTGCACTTCGGGGATTCTTAGGACTTTCTGGCTATTACAGGCGCTTTGTACAAGGATATGCTACCCTTTCCAGCCCCTTGACTGACCTGCTGAGAAGAAACCAATTCCTGTGGCCAGAAGAAGCTCAAAAAGCCTTCCAAGCATTAAAAACAGCCATGACAACACTTCCTGTCTTAGCCATTCCAGATTTCACCCAATCTTTTGATGTTACAACGGATGCCTCAGGAGCGGCAGTCGGTGCAGTTTTGTATGGAAGACCACCGCCTAATGTAAGGGCCTATGTCACAGGTTCAACTATGGTGGCATCCTTGGATGAGTCCCTCACACAACGCCGCCACCTGTTAACCTTGGTCCGTGAAAATCTCGCTGCTGCTCAGCTTCAGATGCGCAATCAGGCGAATAGCCACCGGATCGATCGATCCTTCACGGTAGGTGACTGGGTCTGGCTCAAATTACAGCCCTACCGTCAAGTCTCTGTGAAAGGACGATTCTCCCCCAAGCTGGCTCGCCGCTACCTCGGGCCGTACCAAGTTACCCGCACCATTGGTAAGGTGGCTTACGCGCTCGCCCTTCCCCCCGAGGCTCGGATTCACCCAGTTTTTCACATCTCCAAGCTCAAACCATTCCGTGGCACACCACCCTCGGAAATTCCGCCGCTAGCCTCTTCCCTTACCAGTACTCGAACGGAGCTTCGACCGCAGGGAGTTTTGGGTTCTCGCACGCTGGTCACACCTACTGGGCACCGACAACAGTTACTACTTCGGTGGGAAGGGTTATCGGATCTGGAGGCTACGTGGGAAGACAAGACACATGTTCAGACAAACTACCCTGAGCTCAACCTTGAGGACAAGGTTGTCTTGGAAGAGTGGGGCAATGATACAATTCTAGGCCAGGCATATCAGCCCATCGAGGAAACTGGCCCAAATCAAGTCACTAGGCCCAAAAGAAACAAGAAACCACCCAGTTGGTTGAAGGATTATCAATAAACCTCACCTTCTGGAATTTTCCAATTCACCACGTGATGCAGTGTTCACCTTAGCAATTCTGTTAGTAACAACTTGTAATCAGAATATTTCCTTTTGAGTTTCCTTTCCTTAAATGATGGATCAAGAGCCATCTGTCTCATTTATTTTACAGTTTATTTTACATGATGTAATTGATGAAGCTATAAATAGAAAATACAAAAAAAAGAGAGAAATCAAGAAAAGCTTGGACAAAGTCTTGCGTATTATTTTCCCTTCCCCATGGAGCCTTCCTCTGCTCGAAAGAGGTCCTCTACCTGCTTCCTTCTTATCACAACAATAACAATATAATTGCTAACAGAAGAACCATTGAACATAAGTAACATTGTGGGAGTATGATTTTTACCTGAAGAGTTATTTTGGACTTCATTGGTGTCGTGATCTTTCATTGGTGCTGGAATAGGAGGACTGGAGCAAGTGTTATTGCAGGGATTGAGAGAAGGTGGACCATATAATCAAGGATTTCAAGAATATGAAGCAGGACCAAATGATTGAAGAGTTTCAGTTTTTGGAATTAGACCCTCAAGATTGTTATTTGAGACATTAAATATCTTCAAACTTGATTGACACTAAACTCCGGTAATGAACCTATAAGCCTACTATCTTGCAAAAGCAAGGTTTCCAATAGGTTAAGACTCAAAAGATATTTGATATTGACCCACCAAACTCATTGCCTGACAAATCAATATGCTTTATTTGGTGATTGTTGGAGAAATCCAACATCACATTTCCACATAGGAAATTGTTTTTGAAGCTAAGGATAGACAATTGTTCTAGATTGATGACTACATTCACAGTGACAACTTCTTTCCCCATACCTTCTAAAACCATACCAGTGACATGACCATTGGCACATTGAATCCCAAACCACCTTGGTGGATCACTGATATCATGGTGGAGCCCTGTCCAGTTATCATTTAGGAAAGGATTATTGGAAGTTGTCTTGAGACCAACAAGGGTATCTTTTACTGCAGGATGACCTATAGGACCTTCTTGAGCTATGGCAAATGTGCTGAATACAACAACAACTGCAAAAAAGTTATATGTTGTATGACAAATAGGGGAAAACTCATGTTACAATTAAGATTGAAAATGGTGTTACTTGCTAAGGCATGCATATTTTACTCTCGATGAAATCATAGAAATATTTATCATGAGTCCCAATTAATCAATGTACTGTACAAATCTAGCCGAAGATAATAACAAGGGCATCTACCTATTAATATTTCATGAGAATACTGAGAGGTTTGGTTTACATAATTTAGTTTCATTTTAGTGTTTCCAGCTAGGTGATAACTTGTGTGCACGTAAAATTTTTAGGCTTAATTGTATTTTTGGTCCCTTATTATTGATCATGTGTGATTTTGGTCTCTATAGTCTTTTTGTAGCACATTTGGTCCCCTATTTTTATAATGTTACAAATTTGGTCCTTTCATCCAATGTCCATCAGTTTTTCATTGATAAACAAAAAGAAATCATTGCTTTTAGCAAATTGAATCATGTTAAAGCGGAGAGGCAAAGGAGAGAAAAGTTAAATCTGTGTGCTTAGATTAGTGGTTCTTTTCTATTAGTCATTAGAAAATTGATGGACATTGGACGAAAGGACCAGATTTGTAAAGCTGAAAAAATAGGAGGACTAAATGTGCTAAAAAAAACTATAGGGACCAAAATTGCACATGACCAATAGTAGGGGGACCAATAGGGCCAAATTAATGATAATAAATGAAACTGCCAATTTAAAATTTTGGTGATTATGCATATGTATCTCAATGAATGAAAATTCCTTGTCCCTCTTTCGTGTAGTACATACTGTCATACCAGTTAAAACATCCCTAGGGGAATAATTTTCACACCATTTTTATATTAAAAAATTATTAATATCTAACACTGTAAACAGTCGTTAGGTTATTCAATCCTATTCTGATAATTTCAACAAGAATCAATCCCTATGCAATCTATTCTCCCACTCTCCACGCCCGTAGTGTACCACCCCACTTTTTTGGAATGGGATCCCCTCCAGTTATTGGAATTTTCCAGTTGGAGAGTTTAATAATATTATTTTAATACATGAGTCTTTCTCTCGTACTGGAAAATTCCCGTAACTAGAGAGGAATTAGTCTCTTACTTTTTCTAATCTCACAAAGTGCTGCACCTTTTTCCAATCTCACTTTTTCCCTATTTAGAAGGTAATATTTCTTCATGTACCAATACTTTTGTTCCATCTCTTCAAAAGGTAATATTGTTGTACCATCTCTTAATTTGTTGAATCCTTTTTATTTTATTTTATGTAATTGTTGAATCTCGGGGTGTAAATGATACTGAGCTATTGGTGAACTACCCGGGCTCGGCTCATTAAATGGTTGACGAAGCTCGTATGTTTAATTAAATAAACAAACCCAAATTTCAGAGTGAGCTCAATTATTTAAATGAGCCAAGCCCAATCCTTACAAGCTCGACATTAAAAACTAGTGAATAGTTCGCGCGCGCGCGCGCGCGTGTGTGTGTGTGTGTATATATATATATATATATATATATATATATATATATATATAATTCTATATATTAATATATTGTATATACTACTTTTTGTAATTATCCTATGCGGTGACAAACTTGTAATTAAAATGAAAACTAATGAAAAGGCTATGGTAAACCTATAAATCTGTAATTATATAACGAAAACAATGTGTAACGGGCGGGGCACCAAAAAATTCACCAAAAGGAGAGGAACGGACACGAAGGAGAGGGAGAAATTGAGGTAGAGGTTCTGTTGCGGTGCTATTGCTGAGTATTCTACTATAGTGCTATTGTCGCCGTGCCACTGTAAATATAAGGATTTTGTTAGCTTTTGTTATTTGTTGTGATGAGAGAAAAACAAGAGACATTGGCATAACCCGTGTGTTTCAACTACACGACGAAGATTCTATTATATAGGCAATGAACAAATCAAAATACAATTAGTGTCATTATTACAAGATATTCACAATATCTGATTATCCTAATTTATCCTAATTATCAAATATTCCTATAATCAGAATATTTGATTTACATAAATATCAACACTCCACCTCAAGTTGGAGCATATAAATCATATGCACCAAGCTTATTACATATATAATTTATTCGAGGACCTCTCAAAGACTTAGTGAAGACATCTGCCAGTTGATCACTTGAATTGACAAAGTTAGTGGTGATGTCCCCAGATAAGATCTTTTCTCTGATGAAGTGGCAATCTATCTCAATATGTTTTGTTCTCTCATGAAATACTGAATTTGAGGCAATGTGTAGTGCAGCTTGGTTATCACAAATGAGTGTCATCTGTGTAACATCCCCAAATCGTAGTTCTTGAAGTAACTGTTTGAGCCAGATGAGTTCACAAGTAGCTGATGCCATGGCCCGATACTCAGCTTCAGCACTTGACCTTGCAACAACATTCTGTTTCTTACTCTTCCAAGATATTAGATTATTCCCAATGAGTACACAAAATCCAGATGTGGATCTTCTATTAGTTGGAGAGCCAGCCCAATCAGCATCTGAATATCTAACGATATGAGTGTGACCCTTATCCTCATAGATGAGCCCTTTACCTTTGGCTCCTTTGATATATTTGAGAATACGAAGCAAAGCATCCCAATGACCTTCGCAAGGTGAATTTAAGAACTGACTTACCACACTTACTGCAAAAGAAATATCTGGACGAGTGACTGTGAGGTAGTTTAGTTTCCCAACCAGTCTTCTATACTTTCCCGTATCTGAAAGTGGCTCCCCCTGATTTGGTAGGAGTTTAGTGTTTGGATCCATAGGAGTATCAACTGGTTTTGCATTAAGCAGTCTTGTTTCCTCAAGAATGTCCATCGCATACTTTCTCTGAGAAATAACAATGCCATCCTTTGATTGTGCCACCTCTATACCCAAGAAGTATCGGAGTTTTCCAAGATCTTTTGTCTGGAAATGGTGACAAAGATGTTGTTTTACCTGTGATATGCCATGGTGGTCACTCCCTGTAATGACAATGTCGTCGACATATACAATCAAGTAGACACATCCTCGAGCTGAATGACGATAGAAAACTGAGTGATCTGCCTCACTAAGGTTTAATCCCAAACTCCTGAACAACAGTGCTAAATCTGCCAAACCAAGCTCGAGGTGATTGCTTGAGGCCATACAAAGACTTGCGGAGACGACAAACAAGACCAGAAGACTCCCCGAGCAACAAATCCCGTAGGTTGCTCCATATATACCTCTTCAGTGAGATCACCATGGAGAAAAGCATTTTTGATATCCAGCTGATACAGAGGCCATTGCCGAATAGCAGCCATGGATAGAAACAAGCGAACAGATGCCATTTTAGCAACTGGTGAGAAGGTGTCTCCATAATCCAAGCCAAAAATCTGAGTATAGCCTTTCGCCACCAAGCGGGCTTTATGACGATCGATCTGCCCATCCGGACCCATTTTAACAGTAAATATCCACCTGCAACCTACAACAGACTTTCCAGACGGAAAAGGAACAAGGTCCCAAGTACCACTGCTCTGAAGTGCACTCATTTCATCGACCATAGCTTGTCTCCACCCAAAATGAGATAATGCGTCACCTACAGTCTTAGGAATAGACACAGAAGACAAAGAAGAAAGGCAAGCAAAATATGGTGTAGAAAGGCGGTGAAAACTTAAAGTAACATAATGAGGAGAAGGATTACGGGTGGAGCGTATACCTTTCCGGAGGGCTATGGGAAGTTCTGGATCAGGAGGCAAGGCCGGAGCAGGCGGAGGAGCTGGCGTCGGAGGTGAGTCAGCAATGGCAGTACCAGTATCATCCGGGGGGACATGCTCAACTTGTGGAGGTGGCGGTTGGCGACGCTGATATACCTGTAAGGGACGAGTATGAGCAACCGGGGCAGGAACTGGGATAGTAGGGGAGGTAGGGACTGTGGGTGGATTATATGAGACAGGGACTGGAGGAAGAGGAAAGACATCCGTGACAGACTCGAGGGATGTAGGTGGCCCGAAATAAGGAACGGACTCGAAGAAAGTGACATCAGCCGAAACAAGATAACGGCGTAGAGTGGGAGAATAACACCGGTAAACCTTTTGTGACCGAGGATAACCTAGGAAGACACACTTTAGTGAACGAGCAGAGAGCTTGTCAATACGTGGTTGTAGGTTATGAACAAAGCATGTAGACCCGAAGACACGAGGTGTTAATGGATGGAGGGACTGATGAGGGAACAAAATAGAGTGAGGTACTTGGTTATCAAGGACGGAGGAAGGCATCCTATTAATGAGATAGCACGCAGTGAGAATAGCATCACCCCAAAAACGGAATGGAACATTGCCATGTAGTAAGAGGGTGCGAGTTGTTTCAATAAGATGTCTATTTTTGCGTTCAGCAACCCCATTTTGTTGAGGGGTGTAAGCACAAGAAGTTTGATGAAGAATACCCTGAGAGGTCATGAATGATTGAAATGGTTGAGATAAGTATTCTCTAGCATTATCACTACGTAGAGTACGAATAGGAATGCCAAATTGATTTTTAATTTCATAATAAAATTGTTGAAATATAGAAAATAACTCAGACCGATTTTCCATTAAAAATAACCAAGTACAACGCGAGAAATCATCAATAAAAGTAACAAAATATTTCGACCCTAACATGAGCACAGTCCGACTAGGATACCAAACATCAGAATGCACTAAAGAAAAAGGAGACTTAGCGCGATTAACAATACGACTAGGAAACGAACTACGAGTACGTTTCCCTAGTTAACACGACTCATAAGACAAAGAAGTAAGCTTAGAGAGGCTCGGCACCAGTTGTTGGAGCTTAGCAAGGTTGGGATGTCCCAATTGAGCATGAGTGAGAAGAGGGGAATCCTTGACAACACAAACCAGAGAAGGGGGTGATAGCTGGTACAAGCCATTGAACTCACATTCGGCGCCAATCATCGGTCCCGAACTCCGGTCCTGTAGGAAAACAGAATCTTTAGTGAACGAAATGGTACAATCAAGGGAACGGGTCAAGCGACTAATAGAAAGCAAATTAAATGGGGAGCCCGGGACATAAAGCACATTATTAACCGAGAGGGAAGGAAATGGATGGACAGTGCCAACCCCCTGGGACTGTGTTTTAGAACCATTAGCCAATGTAACTGTGGGTAAATAACCAGACGTAGAAAGGGTGGAAAAAAGAGATTCATTACCAGAGATATGATCGGTGGCACCAGAATCCAGAACCCAAGGACCTTGGGACGACTGAGAGAGACAAGCAAAGGAATTACCAGTGTGTGCAACAGAGGTAGTGGACCCAGTGCCCTGACGTTCTTCAAACCATTTTAGAAACTCGGCGTAGGTAACAGGCGATGCAGTAGACTGTGGAGATGGCTCAGATGGGGCTGGTGAATCAACCTGGGCAACATTAGCAGAGCGAGGTGGACGACCATGTAAAGTCCAACATTTATCAATAGTGTGGCCTAAGCGGTGACAGTGATCGCATTTCGGGCATTTACCCCAACCACGACCACGACCACTACCCTGAGACACAAGAGCAGAAGCATCAATTACAGCAGGGGGTAACTCATGGCTAGGAGCACCAGGGAGCATAGAGGTAGCTGATGTCTTGGACGGGACCCGAAGTAAAGCAGACCAAGCCGTGTTCAGAGTTGGGACATTAGGAGAACCCAAAATCTGATCACGGGTGGTGGAGTACTCTGGAGGCAAACCGTATAGGGCCAACAACATGAAGAAGCTACTACGCTGCTCAAGTTCCTTGGCTGGAGTGTCGGCCGGTGGCAAAAGTTCATTGAAATCATGTAAAGAAGCATGAACCTTTCCCAAATAAGCAGAAATAGGACCATCAATCTGGCGAGGAGCAATGGCATTCATGAGATTCTGGCAGACACCATAGAGGCATTGTGTATCATTGGTGTAAAGAACCTTGGCTTGCTCCCAAACGGACTGGCAAGTGAGATGGGCACGAAAAATCTGCTTCAAGGAAGAGTGAATAGTGGACTTGATAATGCTACACAACTGAGCATCAATCTTATTCCACCGTGGGCGGTCAGCTTCAGCAATGTCAGTAGCCTCCTTGGTCAGGTGTTCAACATATTCTTGTCCATTCAGCCAGAGTTTGATATCAGAGGCCCATGTGTCATAGTTGCTTCCATCCAATTTGTCAGTGCAAAGAGGGGCACTCACATAATTGGTGAAAACAGGTGGGTTAGCCTTGGACGAGTCCTTAGGAGTATCTGAGGGTCCAGAAGCAGCCATTAATCAATAAACCAAATAGAAAACTGAAACCACAAAATACCTTAGAGTAATAGTGCAATGGAAGGATGCACCACAAGGCTGAAATGGAGAAAATAAGTCCAGATCCAGGTAGAGGAGGGCTGGGCGAGCACGGCGCTGCAAACGGCGGTCGGAAAGACCACCGGAAACGCCCTCACGCGTAGCTGGAAGTTAGGCGCGTGGGACGGTGCGCCAGAGACGGGATCGGCGGTGTAGGCGCGTCTGGCGGCGGTATTTGCACGGCCGTGTAGATCGGGAGCCGGCGATTCGAACCGTGTGGTCGTTGGCCGGAAAGGTCGTCGGGCGGCAGCGGACTGACAGTGGCCGGCGGCGGACTGACAGGGAACAGTGCTGGGTACGACTTGCAGCAACTTACTGGACTCTTGGGGATGCCGGAAGGAGAACACGGCAACCAAAGATGGTGCAAAACGGGAAAGACAACACGGTTTTGCAAGAAAAAATTTTCAATGATGAACAATAGGTCCACCAGGAAAGAATTAGGGTTTTTTCTCTTGTTAGGCTCTAGATACCATGTTATGATGAGAGAAAAACAAGAGACATTGGCATAACCCGTGTGTTTCAACTACACGACGGAGATTCTATTATATAGGCAATGAACAAATCAAAATACAATCAGTGTCATAATTACAAGATATTCACAATATCCGATTATCCTAATTTATCCTAATTATCAAATATTCCTATAATCAGAATATTTGATTCACATAAATATCAACATTATTTATATCTTGGAAATATGCAGAACTTTTTTGAGAGTGTTAAAGTTAATTTTGAAGGTTTTTTTTTGTTAAAATATTTACTAAATACTAAATTGGCAAACTTAAAAAATAATTCAAGAAAATTTTCATAAATGCAAAAATAATTAAGTTATAAATGAACTACACAAGCCTCATTCCCCACGTATTTCTTATGTGTTAAACTGTTCATTAGTTACTATAACAGGCTGATAATTATAAAGATAACAATTGGTATACTACCAGCATCGACGATTCCTATCCTCAAATACCTACAACCATTCCTAAAATGAATTTAGCCGCTAAAAAAACTTTCAAGCTAGTGTCAGAATGCTGATTATGATTAGAAGAGGCAAGACTGCAAAGTTAGGTTGGAGAACCCTCGTTGTTATAGAGATCGATCCATCAGTCAAAGGTAGATGATTCAGTTTGACCAACATAGCAACTGAAATAACGACCTAAGCGTCGGTCGCTAAGTTGGTCATCATAAAGAAGATGCGGCCAAACTTTTGGTGACGAATTTTATCGGTTGCTATCGACTGGTACCAAAATTGGTCGCTATATATGCTTAGTGACTAGTATTTTAGTGACTCCACATTTGTTAGCTAATTCGGTCGCTAAGGTGTTTAATAATAGAATTTCTCCATTTAGCGATCGAATTCATCAGTTGCATAGTTCCACTTTTTCTCCTACTTTAGTCCTTTTTAATCACATTAAGCTGTGAATATATAATGCCTACAACACAAAGTCAGTGCAATATGTGCTTACTCTAAGATAGCTTTCAAGCCTTTTTATTTATATCCCTTGGTGGACGTTGGTTTCCTTTGTTGCATAGAGCAGAATCTGTCTATTCCTTAACTGGTGACAAGAGAAAATTGGGTGACGATGGATGGTGGTGGCTGAAGATGATGGGTGGGGATGTGAGTTTCGAGGGTACGTGAGCATGAAAGCGGAAAAAGGTTCTGATGAGTCATCGGCGGTGGGTTTGAAAGAGGGGGTAAGGCGGTGGTTGCCTTTGTACAACCATTACTACTCTACCATCTTCACGGTGAACTTTCATGGCTGGTTTGAGTTGTGTGGAACAATGGAAGAAGATATATTATAATTTTTTTAAAATAAGGAAAAAGAGATAATACAGTGGGTTCCATTTTTTGATGACTTGTCATTATTAATTGTTTGTGAAGACTTGCTCTTTTCACAATTTAAGAAAAATACTCACTTGCGAGAAAATTTCTCCGAGAATGACCCGCCCCACTCACCCTCACTTACTCAGAACAAAAATATTATATCCCATTTTGCCGTCATTTTCTCTATCCCCACCAATAATAATTTGTTCCTTAAGAAAACAAAATGACAACTCCTTAAAACATTTGGTCATCTGAAGCCTTTGATTGGTACGTGCTATACTGAAACAACATTTTTTGGGACAAAAAATTTTGCTCCACTCATATGCTTGCAATGTTTCAGAGGGGTTACAAAAAAACTCCTTAACACATTTCCCCCTCCCCACCACAAAAATAATTGCATTATGCAGTATACATTTAATTTGGAGACTCAATCTTTGTAAAAACATGAATAAGTTGTGACTTTTATATAAATAATAAGTGGTAGATATAATTGCTTAGGTAATAAATTAATTATCCGCATAATGTATCTCTATTAAGGATCAAATTTATTGGTACAAAAAATACTTTTCTTAAAAAATCATGTAGTTTAGAATGTAATATAAAATTTATTCATGATTTATGTTAAATTTTTTTATAGGCAAGTTGTTTAATTTTGTATATTAAAAAGTTGAGATATCATGTAAATTAAATATTATTAATATAAACACAATTTACTGTATTTTTCGAAGGTGAGACTTTGTTTAACTCCAGTACGAGACAATAGTCTTCATGCCTCTACGGCATTACAAATTGGAGTCTCTCCTTCCCTCCCGTCTCTATGGCAAGAAAAACAAGGATGAAAGGAGAGAGAAAAAATGGGAGAAAGTGGGGAAATGATGAGTGGACCGAGAAAAATTAGAGATAAAGAGAATGATCGAAGAGGGGATGGAGAGAAACTTGATGGAGAGAATCCAAATCCACGGTCTCATCCCATCTAATATCTCCTTCCCAAAGAGAGCATGGCCTGGAATCAATAATGGCCACTGGCAATTTGAAAGTGGTGGTGGCCAAGAGAATATGAGATAATAGCTAATAGCTAAAATCCTTTGACAAATGCACTCAAGGCCAAACCTTTCACGCGGAACCATTTCCATATATATCTCTGCGCCATATATAGCCAAGAGACAATAGTCACCACACGACAAAAATTGTGAGCCCAGTTGCTACACTATTGCACCCCAACTCATCCCCCACGTTCCCATTCCCACCCATATTCCTTGAATCGAAACTTTTTTATCATTGCATGCACATATTATATTATATATTATAGCTTGTAGTAGCCGACTTTGCTTACTTAATCAGTCAACGTTGACCCCAAAAGGCCAAAAACCCTCCTATAAATACCTTCACTTCATGACACTCCTCACAATCACACCCTCTAATAATTGAAACCATATACTGAAACATGCACTTCAAATCCATAGTAGTGAATATATAAATATACAAATGGAGGGTGGTTTATATAACAAAAGTTTCTTTTTATTTTCTCTTTTGCTTGCTTTGGTTGTTGTCAACACAGTGCATGGACAAGGCACGCGTGTAGGGTTCTATTCGAGTACGTGCCCACGAGCTGAGTCCATTGTTAAGTCCACAGTCGAATCCCACTTTAAGTCTGATCCTACTTTGGCTGCTGGGTTGCTTAGGATGCACTTCCACGACTGTTTTGTGCAAGGTTGTGATGGTTCTGTTCTCATTGTTGGTTCTGACACTGAGAGAACAGCGCCACCAAATCTTGGACTGAGAGGATACGAGGTTATTGATGATGCAAAGACACAGCTCGAGGCTGCATGCCCCGGTGCTGTGTCTTGTGCTGATATCCTCGCCCTTGCTGCTCGTGATTCAGTTGTTCTGGTAACTAACTAACTAGACTTGTTTGAATATTTTTTTGATAGGTCAATGTTAGTAAGTTAAATATTATGTTAGTTTTCTCTTTTGTCATGTTTAAACTCTGAACCTCCAACTCCTTAACACCTTATACCTTTAACCAAGTTTTTAAATTGTGGTCACGGCCCCGGTTGCAGTTCCGTTGCGGGAAAATGCGATCGATACAGCTGTAATTAATATCGTGATGTGGTTTCAGCAACTGTCAAAACCAACACGTTGCGGTTCAGATTTCGGTTTCGGACCCAGATTTGAAACCTTGCCCTTAGCTCAAATCAGTCGAGCTACCCCATGACCCCTTGTTTGAATCATATAGCAAGAGATTTTAGTTGCATGTTGAGTTCAATACATTACGTGCTATTTTGTAGAATTTTTACGTACCCTTCATGCATTGCAGAGTGGTGGACTAAGTTGGAAAGTGCCTACTGGACGTAGGGATGGTCGTGTCTCACAGGATTCGGATGTAGATTTGCCAGGCCCTAGTGACTCCGTTGATGTGCAGAAACAGAAGTTTGCAGCAAGGGGCCTCAACACTAAAGACCTTGTCACCCTTGTTGGTATGTTTCACTATGTACACTTCATTAATTTGTTCCCTTTAGTTTCGAATTGCAGTTGTAGGTGCTTTTATTCAGTAATAAATATTTGAATAATGTTACACACAAGTTTTACTATACATCTACGTATCAATAACTCTAAAGTCTAAATTCTCCCAAAAACTCTGCATATTTGCCATCTTATTACACGCAGCTAATTCTATTTCATTTCTTCACATGCACCGAGTTCTACCATTACACTTGAAATCTGATAGAGATCGGCTGTCTAAGAAGAATATCACATTTTCTATCCCACCAACTTAGATTATGTCATATCATTTAAAAAGAACATATTTATAATTAATATTGTGATTAATTTTTCTTTTTCTTTTTTTTTGACACCAGTGATTAATTTTTCAAATGACACAATCTAAGTTGGATAAGAAAATAAGACATCATTTTGAGATATGTGTTTTCTATCCGTGTATATCCTAAATTTAGATTGTTTGTGCTGCACAAATTATTTTAAATTTCATATATTAATTTGGTATTTTAATGGATAAATATCTAGTAGTTGATAGTTGAATTTGTTTGTTTCACGTAGTCAAGCTACGTTGGTACCTTATCACGTGACTTCATTTGATTTATCACCCTTCGTTGAACTATCAATATTTTTTACAGACAAATTATCAAACTCTCATACTATTCATCCACCCATCTGGCTTTTTTTGCATAACACAATTAACATTATTTGTAAAAGCAAAATTATATTCGATTTCGAGCAACTAATCATAGTGCTAAATTTTAAACTTCAATTAACGAATCTAATTTTTGTGAACATATATAATATAGGTGGACATACCATTGGGACTACAGCATGTCAATTTTTCAGCAATAGACTATTTAACTTCACTGGAAATGGTCCTGACCCTTCCATCGACCCTTCATTTGTTTCTCAACTACAAGCACTTTGCCCGCAAAACAGTGGTGCTACGAATCGAGTGGCTCTAGATAACGGTAGCCAAAATAAATTTGATACATCTTACTTTGATAATCTGAGGAAGGGAAGGGGAATCCTACCATCTGATCAGGCACTGTGGAGTGATGCTTCCACAAAGACCTTTGTGCAGAGGTACTTGGGCATAAGAGGTTTACGTGGATTGACATTTAACGTGGAGTTTGCAAATTCTATGGTGAAGATGAGCAATATTGGGGTGAAGACGGGTGCTGATGGTGAAATTCGGAAGATATGTTCTGCTTTTAATTAATTAAAGCATGCAAGTATGCTTTTGTAGCAAAGTTTATAAAGTGTTTTTATTAGTATACACCGTTGCACAAGACAGTGAGTGTCTGATCGAGTATGATATGCTGTATACGTGGTTATCTTTTTCATCAAACTTTCAATCAGAGAAATATTTTTCAAGTGTAAAAGTTGGTACAAAAGGAAGAAATGTCGGTGTTATTATACATAATAAAGTGAATTTCTTTCTGTGTCTATTGCTTTTTTTACACAACTTTTACATCATATATACAACGAGGTCGGTTGGTATAATCTCTTATCTCATACTAGTTATTATTGGATTCGCATTTAAAAAAGTATGGTAATAATAATATAAAGAGTGGTGAAATTGAAATATGTATTGAAATGAACTGTGTATTGACTGTATTCATTAACAAATAAAAATCGTCTGTCTCAAAATTTTGTGTCTATTACTATTTCATTCAATTAAAATATGACAACTAAAAGAATAATAAGCTTTAGTCGATAGGTAAAATTATATTTTAGGGGGTTAGAGAGATGAGAGAGAAACAGTTAGAGAGAAATAGAGAGAAGGAATGGTTTAACAAAAGGAGAGAAAAATATGGAGAGAACAACGATTTCAGGCAAGGCTTTAGGTACAATGAACAGACAAATGGGGTACAACAAACATACAGAATCAAATCTTCTCCTTTTTTCTTTACTGACTTTCCAAATAACTTTGGGGAGAAGGAAATGTGGTCAGTGTTTATGAAGTATGGATTGGTGGTAGATGTCTATATTCCATCAAGAAGGAACAAGCAAGGGAAACGCTTTGGTTTTGTGCGATTTACAAAGGTTCAAGATGTAAAGAAGATGGAAGCTCTGCTAGACACAATCATTATTGGTGATCAAAAGTTACAAGTCAATATTCCGATGTTTGAAAGAGGTGATAATAGGAAGCCTCAAGCAACAACAAATCATAATAAAGCTGCATATCTCCAAAACTTCTCAAGGAAAGGCTTATCTTTTGCAAATGCTACAAACAGGGGGTTAGGGAACAGGGCAGAACCGAGCAATAGAAATGGAAACAATCAGAGAAACATGGAATATCCCACGGTGATCCATAATGAGAGTTATGGTATTGAGGTTAAGATTGAAGAAAAAGAAATGGAGTGGTTGAAGGGGTGTTACACAGGGAGGACAAAGGAATACAATGGAGCATTCAAAGTCCAAGATCAGCTAAATATGGATGGTTGGATAAAGATTATTGCAACTCCGATAGCTGGGAATATGGTGCTTCTCTCTGCAGAGGATGAGGCATCAATGAAGGAATTTCTTACAAAAGCAGAAAAAAGCTTAGGAAAATGGTTTACTGAAGTAAGGGAATGGAACACAAAGGTGGTAAATGATAAAAGGAGAATCTGGCTAAACATTAATGGAGTACCAGTTCACGCATGGAAGGAAGAAATTTTTAAGAAGTCGGTTCAAATGGTGGGGACATTTTTAGGAGTTGATGACTCAACAAGGTTGAAAAGGAGGATGGATGTTGGCAGAGCTCTTTATAGTACCTCTCTAAAGGAAGCAATCAATAGAACAGTTCGGTTGAAAATCAACAATGACATCTATGTTATTCGTTTGATTGAGGAACCTTTCACGGAGGATTATTGGTTTATCGACTCGGATCGTCACTTGAATGACTCAGAGGAGAGTGACTCAGATGATTCTGAATTCGTTGGGGAAACTATGGTGGCTAGTGAAAATGTTCCAGAATCACCTCTTGGTGCAGACAATAGGGGGACTGGGGAAGAAGATGACTTTGGCGCCATAGAAAATTCAAATTTTGAAAACTTGGTAGACCTCGAGGCGGCAGTCATGGGAAGAGCGAGATATCTTCTTAGCCTGCAACATGATGGAAACAAATTTAGTAGGGGCGGCGGCCAGGGTCAAAAAGGTGTGGTGTCAGGGGTGGATATCGGTGGAACAAAGGGGGACCGTATAGAAGAAAGTGATAGGATGTGCAAGGGTGCGCTGGGTAAGGAGAATCGACGTGGGCTGGAGGATTTGGAACAGGTGGTGGCCCAAGATATTGGACTTGAAAATATAATACTCAATTCAGGGAATACACTTAATGGGCTTAGTGATATTGGGCTGGGAGTGAAGCTTGATAAAGGAAAACAAATAATGAAAAATGATAAAGGGGTGGGTGCTGTTCACATTCTTGGTGAAGCAAGTGTGGGCCTAGGGGAGACAATTTCTGAGTCAAGTTCAAACAATAGGGGTGAGGTTGAGAAGATTGGGCCTGTTGGGAATCCACATATCTCGCATGCTTTGAATCTTGAACAAAATTTGATAGTTGGGGAAACACCTTCGTGGATAACTAAGGCAGGGAAAGGAAATCATAAAATAGGAAAGTTGAAGGGGAAAACGGGTCAAGCTAGAGGTGATTCACTGACAAAGAGTCATAGGTCATGGAAGAAAATTCCTTTATACTTGGGTCGACAGAAAATCTACTGTTCTGGTGATCTGAGAGTGGGTGCACTAGGGGGTTGCAGAAGAAAAATGAATGGGGCGAAAGAAGGTGAAAAAGCATTGAATAAGGATAAAGATCTTGATGAAGCTGGTGCTGTTCGGCCTAGGAAATCTTCAAGAGTGGCAGAGAAGGAAAAAAAAGGGAAAAGGATTCTCTTGCCGGAAAAAATGACGATAGCAAAAGGTGTTGGTGAGACTAGTAAAACAAAAAAGAAGGATTCAAAGAAGGTGGGAGGAAAAAACAGGAGGAAGAAGATTGATGAAGTACACCATGAGGGTCTGAGCAAGGATGTTCCAGGTATTTCAATCAATGACTCCCATATTTTAATTGTAACAAAATTATTAGGGATGAGGTTGTTTTATCTCCTGTTGTACCAGACGAGTCCCAGTCTGCTGAGAAAATTTAGGAATTAGGGTCAAAAATGGGGGTGTCTTACGCTGGTAATGTAGAGTCAATTGTGGAAAAGTTTAGGGAGATGGAACAAAGAGATAAAATAGAAGTAACAAACTTGGTAAATAATGAGGAAAAATAAGAGTAGGATCCATAAATATTAGGGGGCTGGGGTCTGTGATTAAGAAAAGGAAAATAAGAGAGTTAGTGAAGGGGGAGGCTTTAGAAGTCGTGGTAGTTCAAGAAACAAAGGTGGAAAAAGTGGATTCTTTCCTCTGTGCACAAATATGGGGATCTAGTGAGTGTAACTGGAGCTATTACCCAGCTAGAGGAAGATCAGGGGGTTTATTAAATATATGGGATACCAATGTTCTGACAAGTATTTTCTCTTTCTATGGGGAAGGGTTTGTTGGAACTTGTTTCGAAAGGGGAGTTAATAAAATAAAATGCTTTGTAGTTAATGTATACTCTCCATGTGATTTACCGGGGAAGAGGGTATTGTGGGATGAGTTGAGAAAAGTAAATGAGAGTTTTGGATTTGGACTGTGGTGTATCGTAGGGGATTTTAATGCTGTGACAACTACCAGGGAGAGGCGAGGTCTAGGTAATGGTAATGGTACTCAAGAAATGCATGAGTTCAGAAATTGTGTCAATGATCTACATCTCGTTGATCCACCGTTGTTGGGTAGGAAATATACTTGGTACAGAGCTGATGGATCAGCAATGAGCAGACTTGATAGGTTTTTTGTTATCTGAAGAATGGATCCAGACTTGGGGAGTAGCGGCTCAATGGGCTCTAAAAAGATATGTCTCAGATCACTGCCCTATAATTTTAAAGATGGGGACCCAGAATTGGGGACCAAAACCGTTTAGATTTTACAATTGTTGGTTGGAGTATCAGGGATTTAAAAAAATGGTTGAAGAAGTGTGGGGAGGGTTAAGAGTGGAAGGGTGGAATGCTTATGTGCTTCAAGAAAAACTTAAGTTATTGAAACCTAAACTCAAAAGCTGGAATTGGGAGGTGTTTAGCAATGTGGACTATAAAATAAATAACTTACAAGAAGACATTAGTAGGCTTGATAGAAGAGCAGAAACAGTAGGGCTTGATGTGATGGAGGTGTCAGATAGGAGATTGAAATTTGTTGAGTTATGGAATTCTTTGAATGCAAAAGAAAGTCTCCTAAGACAGAAGTCTAGAATTCAATGGATTAGGGAGGGGGATTCAAATTCATCCTTCTTTCATGCTAGTTTGACTATCAGAAGAAGGAGGAACCAAATGGTTGCAATTAAGGTAGATAATCTGTGGGTGGAAGAGGTCAGCAACATCAAAGATGAGGTAGAGAAATATTTTTCAAAAATATACATTGAGGAAATTGGGGAAAGGCCACTTTTAGAAGGAGTTCGGTTTCAAAGTATAACTGATGCGGATAAGAGAAATCTGGTTGGAACATTTTCTTTTGAGGAAGTGGAAGAGGTTGTCCAAAGTTTTGATGGTAATAAGAGTCCGGGTCCTGATGGTTATAACTTTAACTTCATTCAGTCTTTCTGGGATATGATCAAGGAACAGGTTTGGGGGATGGTAAATGATTTTTTTGTAACAGACAAACTTCCAAGGGGCTTCTCATCTTATTTTGTTACTTTGATACCAAAAATAAAGAATCCGCAGTCTCTACATGAGTACAGACCTATCTCTTTGTTAGGTTGCCTCTATAAGATCATTGCAAAACTGCTGGCAGGTAGGTTAAAAAAGGTCTTAGCAAAGATTATTTCTGTTAATCAGTCTGCCTTTCTGATTAATAGAAATATCTTGGATGGGGTTGTGGTGATTAATGAAGTGGTAGATTATGTCAAAAAGGAAAAAAAGAGGACTTTTATCCTAAAGATAGATTTTGAAAAAGCATACGATTCTGTAAATTGGGATTTTCTGGAATATATGATGAAAAGATTGGGTTTTTGTGAAAAATGGAGAAGGTGGATTAGAGTGTGTACCTTTTTAGGAAACTGCTATGTTTTGGTTAATGGAAGTCCAACAAAAGAATTCCCCATTCAAAAAGGGTTGAAACAAGGAGACCCGCTTGCTCCATTCCTGTATTTAATGGTGGCGGAAGGGTTGAGTGGCTTGATGAGAAATGCAGTTGAGTTGGGATTATTTAAAGGAATTAAGATAAATAGAGACGGACCAGAAGTGTCCATTCTTCAATATGCCGATGATACAATTTTGGTTGGGGAAGGCTCTTGGGATAACTTATGGGCCATGAAGTCGGTTCTAAGATGTTTTGAATTAATCTCAGGTCTTAAAGTGAACTTTAAAAAATGGTTTTGGTGGAAAAAATGAAAATCTTGAATTTATTATTATTATTATTATTATTATTATTATTATTATTATTATTATTATCATCATCATCATCATCTTTATTATCACTAATTATCCTAATGAAAATCTTAATGATTATTGTTATTACGCGTGACAAAATCATATTGAAAAGGCATGAATCTGCACTTGCCTAAAACTTATTGAAACAAATTCATTTATTAGCTTTAAAATAATCACCACACATTCATGACTAAGTTGATTTGAAATCGAATTTGATAGTAATTCTGAATAAGGAAATTTTAGATTGTTGGAAGTAATTTAATGTATAATTAAAATAATTAAAGGAAATAGTTAAAAGAATTGTATTGTATGATAATAATTAGAATTTAATATAATTAATTTCAAATCAAAAATTCGAACTTAATTTTTCAAAATAAAATTAAATATACAATAGTTTAATTGCTGACAAAAAAAGACAAATATGATAATGAACTAAATGAAAATTGAAGAGACCGTCTTCTCCATCCTTTGTGAGTTGTGAGTGAAGATCAATATTGCTACCATCTTCTTGAGCTCCATCTTATGGGTTCATTTTTTTAAATGAACCCTAACCCCTAAATCTGTGTGCATCATTTAGATATAAAGAAGAGAATAAATTAACACTAAATTATTAATTATGCTTCAGATGCTTTGATAACCAAGAAAAATAATTTTCTGTATTGGAACCTGATGAATTGGAATGAACCTTAATTATGAAATGAGCAAGGTACATGGAGTGCACATTTATAGAAAATAGTTAAATATTGTCACACCTCTTCTTGCAATTGTTTAATAAATAAAGCAAAACGGAATAATAAGAACAGAAAAGCATGGAAAAATCGTACCAGATAAGACACAATTTGAAAAGCAAAGCAAATTTGAAGAGAGAGTGAAGAGGAAAGGAGAAGAAGAGTAATGAAATAAATAGATAGAGACAATGCATGAGAATGTGCTCTAGAAATATATTATCTTAATTTAAAATTTGAAATTAAATAATAATTAAATTAATGATGATTGATATTCAATTTGAAATATTTTCATTAATGAGAGATATATCTTACCATCAATGTTTTGATTTAATCTCAAATTTGAAAGTTTATTGATTATTTTTTAATTAAAAAAAGTATATTAAATAATATTTGTCTTCAAATATATTTATAGTAGTCGAAATTTGGATGGGGAAATCAGATTTGATTCTTATGTCTTGATCAAAAAAAAATTTTGATTCTTGTAATTCGATTCAAATATATTTTATAGTTGTCGAAATTTGAATTGGGATATCAGATTTTATTAATTGTTGATTTGATAAAAAAAAAAATTCAAATTAATGTTGATAGAGGTAATATGTATCATAATCAAAATATGAATAATGAATCAGGTAATTAATGAGCCGCAATTCTATTCACTGTGAGAGTGACACGTGTATTATTTCATGTGAGACTCTATGATTGACTGTCACGTGTAATTTGTTGCTCAATGTAAAATCATCAATTATTCCGGTTTGTATATATTATAGATTATAGATTATAGATTATAGATTTATGATTGATTGTTTATGTGAAAAAATCTTTTTCTTTTTTTTTGAAATAATGTGAAAAAATCTTTAACACGAGTTAAATCTGTCTTTATATACTATCTTTCCAAAAGCTCAGTTTAATTTTGATATATTATTAGGATAAAGATTAAGCTCTCAAATCAATAATAAATACTGTCATATATGAATTTTAAAATTATAATGATAAAAAGTAAATATTTTTTTATAATGTGATAATTTATAATTATTTGATAATGTAAAAAATCTATATATTCACCAACTCATGCTAAATGTAAAACTTATTTCTACCTTTGTGCTTGTTGGTCTATAACAGTGTTTAAGGGGGAAAAAACATGGTAACAATAAACTCAGCTATCTTAGAGCATTTTCAATCCGAGTTGTGTTATTTGAATGCAAAATTTTAGACACCGTATGTGATATCATATATGTTTATTTCTTTGTCTCACTTACTTTTTATCATCTTTTAAATGCACGCATATCAAGAAGAACCAAAATAACAAAAGAGACGCCGTATGGATACGGTGTCCCCAAATTGATGTCCAAAAAAAAAAATCTCTTTTAGGGGTGTAACGGGTCGATTTGGTTCGGTTTAGGTGGAAAAAAATCCAAACCAATGAAAAATGATCGGTTCGGTTTGGTTCGGGTTTAAGCAATTTTTACTACAAAACCCGAACCAAACCAAACCGATGAAGTACGGGTTGGTTCGGATCGGGTCTTTGGGTTTCACACATTCCTTTTTATTTTATTTTATACAGAAGCACTACAAACCCAAAACAAAAGGCCAAAGAAGAAAATAACTAAAAAACAAACAAAAGCCCAAAAACGGGCTCATCTTCCCAGAAACGAAAGCTCCAGAAGCATCTGCCATGGAAGAATCTCAAGCTCTGGAGATGGAGACTAAACATGAACCTCCATAGCATCTCTGTTAGCTCCCTTGTAGGCAAGTAAAAACCGAGATTAACAAAAATAACCCAGAAGAAAAAGAATGATGAAAAGAAAACGATGGTAGCAGAGATAAACCCAAACAGCAGCAGATCTGCGTGTGGACGGTGGTAGCAAAGAGAAAATAGACGAGGAAGCAAATAACACCACGGTGGACGGCTCGACCTCGACGAAAACAATGAGGGTGGGCGAAGGACAGCGGACTTGGACAAAGCACGATGGCCGGGATGAGGACGCTCACGCCATGACGGAGGAGCGAGAACGGCGATCTCCGACGGAGGCTGAGGACCGACTGTGCGGCGGTGGATACCTAGGGTTAGGGTGAGATGAAGGAAGAGGATTTGAGACTGAGGCTGTGAACAAAAGAATTATGAAAGTGTGTCCAGGCAGAGAGTTTGAGACGCAGAGAGAGTGATTAAAAGTAGTTTGGTAGGGAAAAATTAAGTATTGTTAGGCGTTCGGGTCAGGTAGTCGGGTGTTTGGTTTTGAAAGTTAAAATCCAATACCCGAATCAAAGAGACTTGGTTTCAATTGGTTCGGTTCGATTTTTTACCCGAACCAATTAACCTCGATTTTTTATGGGTTGGTTCGGTTCGGATTGATCGGGTTGGTTGGGTTTACCCGATCCACTTACACACATACTTTTTACGCATCTTAAGTCGATTCCATTATTACACATCGCTCAAATTTTTTTTTAAAATTTTGTAAACCTCATACTCATCTCTTCAACTCAACAACTTCAATTTTTTTTTACTAAATAGACCCCACAAGTAATCAGACACACATCATTATATTTCATCAACAATTTTACTAATTTAGAGAATCGATGCCTATATAAGCACCCATTGCTTCACAAATACCAAAGTCCAATGAACTTCGGTGGCAAGTTCTTATTAAGCATAGATGCTTAAGAAGCAAAAGCACTTGAAGCACCTCCAACTCTTACATAGTGTTTGGTTTGAGGAAAGGAAACAAGATTTTTTTTTTTTTTAAGAATTTTTTTTTCATATTTGGTTCAATTTTTTGTAAGGGGAGAGGAGAATAGAGGGAAGTGAAATCTCTCCTCACCCAATTTTGACTCTCCTCCAATATTAGAGGGTTTGGAGGAAAGAGGAGAGAATTTAAACCATTTTAAATGAACTGACCAAAATATCTTTAGATTCTTTACTTATGTATTTTGAAATCCAAAATTATAAAGATGTAAAAGTAAATTTGTTTCAAAATCTCTCTCTCTTTATGAAGTAAACATAAATGTTATTATTTTCCCTTCCCTCCATTAAAATCCCTCATCTCCTCTCTCAACCAAATATAATATCTAATTAAAATTTATCCCCTCCCTTCCCCTCTCTGTGAACCAAACGAACTATTAAGTTTATGGCTAAATTATTCTTTTGGTCCCCTATCTTTATTTTAAGTTTCATTTTGGCCCCTCATTAATTTTTTTTGTTCCATTTTAGTCCCTTATCTTGTAAACGTTAGTTCATTTTGGTCCTTTCCGTTAATTTAACACTAACGATGTTACATTGTTGCCGGAAATTGTCTCTGGTCGTCGGATTTAGGAAAAAAGTCGTCGGAAAATCATCTCTCTTCCTCTCAGTGCAAGCCAATCCTAAATTTGGGGTTAGGGTTTGTAGAAATTAGGGATTTGGGGTTAGGGTTTGTGGAAATTAGGGATTTGGGGTTCTTTTGCATAAATTAGGGATTTGCAGAAATCACATCTCTTTATCCTTTTCAGCTCTGGTTCTTCCATCTTCTTCGAAATTTGAGGTTAGGGTTTGCAGAAATTAGGGATTTTCGAATTTACGCAAAATTGATGGAATTGGCTGGTGGATTTTAGTTGTGTAGGTGTAGGAAGGAAGGAGATAGGAAGAAGATGGGATAAGGGTGGGAGGTGATGATGGGTTGTTGATTGGAAGTGATATGGTGGTGATTTTGGGACGAAAAATGGGAGAGTAAGGAAGTTTGAGAGGTTGGCTAGCAAGAGGAACAGAAGAGGTGGGGGAGAGAGGGTTATCCGGCGACTTTTCCCAGATTCCAGCGATTTTTCCAAAATCCGCCGATCAGATTTTTGGCTAACACCATTAGTAAAAATTAATGGAAATGACCAAAATATGCTAACGTTTGTAAGATAAAAAAGCAAAACGGAATAAAAAATAAATGAGGGACAAAAATAAAACTTAAAATAAAGATAAATGATCAAAAGAGTAAATTTATTTAATAAATAGAAGTTTACATGCCAACAGAAAACCAGGACTTATTTTACAGTTCAGCAAACAAAAGTTGGAGACTCCGTCCATGCAAAAAAAAAAATGCCATTAGTGATCGCTTGCAGCCTCTGGGCTCAGTTTGCTATAACAGAGGGAAAGGATATTCTTTTGTTTAATTTTTCATAATAGGATAAATAAATGCATACAAACTACAAAGCACACAAATAACTGCATTTACAGGCAAAGTCAGTGAACCTCAACAATGGCAATTGCATCCTATGTTTTCTCCAACACCTTCCTCTCTTCCACCCGCCCCACGTCTACTGCATCATCCCATTCATTCTCTACCAAAAATCTCATCTTTCAGATTTCCCAACTCAAGATCTCAGCCTCTGGCTACCCAGTTGAAGAAGATCAGGTGCGCAAGACGGTTCACAACGTTTTGTTCTTCAGATGCTCCAAAACAAGACACCCCAATTGAATTAAGTATGCATTTTTGTTTTCCTCTTATGATTTCAATTTGCTCTCACCTTCCAATTTCTTATTTTCCTTACAAACGTGGTTTCTTATTGTTGTTGCAGGGTATCCTGCATTTCCAACATCATTGAACATCAATCAGATTCGTAATATTCTGCCACACAGGTAAGTGCTGAGTTTTTTGAGTTGTTTTCTAATAATGATAAATGTACACGCAATGCATCCTTTGTTTAACTGTATTTTTTTTCTTTTTTCTTTTTTTCTGTGGTGTGGTTCAGGTTTCCATTTCTTCTAGTGGATAGAGTGATTGAATACAATCCTGGAGTTTCTGCAGTGGCCATATAGAATGTAACAATAAATGACAATTTCTTTCCTGGACATTTTCCAGAAAGGCCAATCATGCCTGGTGTTCTCATGGTTGAGGTAAAGACTATGTTGAGGCTTCCCTTTTTATCCCCTCTTACATATTATGGCATTTTTCTGTAAATATTGATAAAATTCTATGCTTTATATGCCATTGTAAGGTGTTTCTTTAATTGAATAAAATATCTACTGTTTGATTTGAATATCAGTTTACTATAAGGTACTTTCATTTAGTTGCATACTTGTTTAAAGGAAATAATATGGGTCTCTAGTGTTTTAGCTTGGATACAACCTCTTTGTAGTAGTTCATCTGAAACTTTAAGAACTTGTTCTAATCTACTTGGTTCTTGTATTGCAATTTTGGAGCAATAGCAAGTAATTTGTCAATTATGGCAGTCCAATCAGTAGCTAAGAGATGGTTATCAATTTGTCAGAAGTGAAGGTTCAGGATAAAGTTATTGAAGTTCCAGTAGACGGTTTTTAAACATTTTTAACATAATTTCTCATGCTAGCTGTAAAATAAAATATTTCCTTATACAAAATGTGTCAATGAGATTATTATGATATCACTGTTGTGCATGCACATCTCCTTGCAGGTTTATTCACTCATAGTTGAGATTGAGATGAATTGAAAATGCCTGAAACAAGTAAACTAATTTATTGTGAATGTATTGTCTCTCAGGATTATATAAGGATTAAATTGAAGGCTTTCAAGTCTTTATACTCTCCTCAGATAGGAATTGTTGAAAGATCTGGGAACATTGAAGCATGACAACTTTTCTAGATTGAGCTTCTCCCTCTAGTAGTAGTTCTCCAACTTAGCCTACCACAAGATGGAGATTGATAAGTAATATAACTAACTCCATGTTCATATAATCTTGTTTGATTGCGGAAATCATACCTAAGTTGGTGATGTTCTTTCTTGTTGTGTCAAGCTTCCTTCATATTTCATTTATATCTTGTGTTTCATAGGCACTAAAAAACTGGGTGTGTGCGCCTTGTTTAATTTAGATTTTTTTCCCCAGTTTGTGCCAGTTTAAATGAAAAAGAAAACATCAGCAGACTCTAATATATGGTCTTTAAAGCTGATATTGCACCTTCATCTTGATTGGACCAGGGTACAGTACTGTAACCTTAAATTTCTCATTACATAAATATTAAAGCTCATTCATATTCGATGCTTGCTGCTTAGGTTAATAGGTTCCAGCTTTTGACTTGAGATAAACAATTGGTGTTTGTAATCTCCAAATTAGCTGATAGTATGACAAACTGCTTTTTGTGCTAATAACATTTTCAAGGCCCTCCATGATTTCATAAAAGCAATGCTCTATAGACAGGTTATATTATAACAATCTAATAACTGGCCAGTAGGAATGTAAAGTGAAAAATAAATGTTATATAGGATTTCTGTTGTAATCTTCTTTATAAGTGGTGATGAATGTGAGCTCTTTTGATGTAGGCAATGGCACAAGTTGGTGGATTGGTTATGTTGCAACCTGAAGTGGGAGGTTCTCGTGAGAATTTCTTCTTTGTTGGAATAGACAAAGTGCGATTTAGGAAGCCAGTGATTGCAGGAGACACCTTAGTTATGCGAATGACACTTATTAAACTGCAAAAGGGATTTGGAATAGCAAAGATGGAAGGGAAAGCATATGTTGGAGGTGAAGTTGTGTGTGAGGGTGAGTTTTTGATGGCTACTGGGTCTGGGAGCTAATAATTAGAGAAAAATCCCTTTACCAAGAATAGAGTTCATTTTTCTGCATTTCTTTTTTACTTCTTAGTATTCTTTTGGTTATTTAATCCTTGATTTTGTTTTTTGATGGATGAACATATTCAGCATCTGACCTTGAGTTTCTTGCAAAGCATTTATTTATGGCATTCCAAGCTATATTTACATTTTCTTTACCCATTGCATATGACAAATATAATTGCAACTGTTTGAAATTGGTTACATATAAACATGGCTCAGTGCACTATATGAGATGCCTGCACAATAAATTTATAATACAGACAGAAGGTGAATGTATCCAAGATTAGAGCATAGAATTTGAATTCTTTTCATGGGGCAAATCTGGCTCTACATGACAAAGTTTCATGTGCAATTTCTTAGCCTCTCAATTCAACTGTCTACATGCATTAGTTTGTTTACAAGCCAAAAGCACCAAGGGGTGTCTTCCCATGTCCTGCCTCAAAGTAGAAAATCAGCATATATATAGCCAACATAGCAATCCCAGCATGCTTAATCTCAGCCAATTTCAGTCTTTCTAGCTTCTCTCTTTCTGGAATTTAAACACCATCTTTGATTTTGCCAGCAAGGCCCAATGGGTCAAAGAATTAGCCCCCAGGGTAGCTTTGATCCCCAGTGGCATTGGCAAAGTTCTCAGCAGTTCTTGACCATGAAGTGGCCCATTCCACTGACTGTGAATCTGGGTTGAAGAAGTCCACCCATCTCTTGCTCTCAACCCACCCCATGAGAAGCAACTGGGTGCCCAAAAGAGAACCAAAGGAGAAAGGAGCAATAATTGCATTAGGGTCAGCTCCAGCCTCAAACCATGGAACACTACTCCAGGCCTGACCAACAAAGATGCCTACAACTGCAGCCATTGCCCATCTCCCATGAATGATCTCAGCTTCTCTGTACCATTTGAGGGATGCTGGGTCCTTGCCTAGGCCTAGTGGGTCAAAACCAAAGTCACCTGGTAGCCTGTAATTGCAACATTGAACAGAGAATCCATCTCACTGTCATGAATGATGAACCAATGCAAAAACTTGCCTCCAACAAGTCTTTTAGGACTCACAGCTGCACCAACTTTGCCTCCAATACCAGCAGTCAGCAGGGTTTGGCTCCTCTTTCCTCCACATAAGAAGGAGGATCCCAACCCATTTAACACAGCACTAGATGATGCAGCTGCCATCTCTATTTTCCCTCTCTAAAGCCTTATAGAGAAACAGTGAGAAAACTGAGGCTGGTTTAAACTTTAAACTTTTTGTTTTGCAAATGCACACTTGTGATTTTATCTGAGTGTAAGTGAAGTGGGAGAAAATCCAATGGAACTCTCATAGAAGACCAAGTAGGACAATGAATCTGTTGAAGAAATCTCAAGCTCTAGTAGAGTCATTCAAGCCTACTAAGATTAATTCATATGCATCTGATTTTAAATAATAGCAACACAATTCTATCTGGCATAGCATATGTTATCTCAGGTATCTGGTATAGTAGGAATCAGATGCGATTTCATAACAAATTGGTTCATATTGGTGCATCAATTAATTTGATTAGTGCAAACATTTCTCTAGCAAGAAATCTGTCTCCTAATGTTTCTTTTGGGAGTTCAGATGATCTGTTTATTCTCCAGCAGTTCAAAATAAGTGCTAACCCTCCTAGAGCTCCTATAATCAAAGAAATCATATGGAAACCTCCATCATTCAACTGGATCAAGTGTAATACAGATGGAGCTGCTAAAGGGGCTCCGGGTTTAGCCGCTTGTGGAGGTATTTTCCGGGATAGAATGCTGCTACTCTAGGCTGTTTTGCTTTTAATAGAGGCACCTCATTCGCTTTCAATGCTGAGCTTATTGGAGGCATGGTGGCTGTGGAAACTGCTTACAAAAAAGGTTGGCATAGGCTTTGGCTAGAATGTGACTCAATGCTGGTGATCTCAGCATTCTCCCCTCCTGAAATAGTTCCATGGAAATTAAAGAACAGATGGCTCAATTCTATTGCTTTATCTAAGAAAATGTCATTGGTTTATTCTCATGTTTATAGAGAGGGTAACACTTGTGCCGATAAATTGGCTAATTTTGGTTTATCTACATCCAACATGGTGTGGTGGCATTTAATTCCTAGTTTCATTAGAGAAGACTTTTTCCAAAATAGGATAGGTCTTCCTAGGTACAGATTCAAATAATTTGCATGGGTTTTGGTTGATGTCCCCCCATGATTTTGTATTCTTTATTCTTTCCTTTTTTTCAATAAATTCTTGGGGTGCTGCATATGATTGGTAGTGCTAGAGGTGCCAACCTAGTTGGGATGTCTAGTATTACAGTGATGCCTTTGCACTCCAATTTTGTTTAAAAAAAAAAAAATTAATAGCCACACAAACATGTTTCTGTATACGCACATGCTATATATGACCAAGCTGCTCCTATAAACTACTTGGTCCCCAAGACTCATTTAGATATAAAAATAGCAACAGTACTTATGGGTAAGGACCTTTTCTTATTCACGCATACTTTCTTCCATCCTCACTTACTTAATTGAAGCATAACTTAACCCTATCTACACTTCAAGACTTCAAGGTTACAAAATGCCCTCATGAAACGTATATGTTTTCAAATCTTGTAGTCAATATTAGGTTCACCTTATGCTAAGGAAACTGATTAATTCTACTATTATAGACCATTAGGCATCTTATGCATATGTGCACTATGGGTAAGGTAAATTGTTGCAAATAGCAAAATTCTAGGCTTTGAGAGCCCTAGAGGTTGGAAGATCATCAAACAAGAAGTCCATTTGCTGATGCAACCCAAGCTGTGGGCTTTGTGGCAAGCTTTTTGATGGTGCAACTGCCATACTGTCCTCAGTTCAAAACAGCTCTTACTTTTTATGTGTGTGTTTTGGGTGTGAGTTTGTACAATCCAAACTTGGGTTGAGAAACCCAAAATTACTTTTGTCATTTTTTTTAATGGTGTTTGGTTTATATTTGAATTCAGTTGGATGAATTGATTGAGCCAAACTGGGATTTGGATAGAAACAATGTTTTTGGATTTGCGCTTGAGTTTCTTAACTGCTAATCTTTTCATACTCACTTTCAAAATTAATTACTTCTCATGCTCATCTAAAAATTAAAGGACAATTTGATAACTACACATCCAAAATTCAATTTGAATTACACAATTCAAGCAACATTCATTTCTATCAAAACTACTTTTAACAATCAAGTATCCAAAACATAGATCAGTTATCACAAACTCACTTTTAATCAAAATTTAGTTTGTAAAACTCGGTTAAGGTCCATTGTGTAAATACAAATAGTTTAAGAGAAATTTGTCATTAATTTTTGCAATTCTTTTCTAACGAAGTTTCCTTAATTTTGAACATGAGTGGCAGCGTAGTTCTTAAGTAACTGCCTAGCATAATAAACTCATAGATTTGACTTATTAATAAAATTCACATATAAACAGTGTTCATTAATAATATGTTTAATTCCGTCAAAAAATAATATGTCTAATAAGATAACTTAAACTAGACAGTTTACTCTAATAATGTTAATATTAATTAACTTAGCTTTTATAAAATTGTAATATAATTTATGCTTTGACTTATTCTAATGGAGATAATTGTGTACAATCGGAGAAGTGGTTCAAATAAAAGCAATTGACAATAGTAGAAGTGGTTCTTTGATATATATAAAATTTGTGTTTATCAACAAAAAAAAAAAAAAAAAAAATTAACAAGAAAAGGTCTAAAACGGGGTCATGAAAAGTTGAGCGTAACGACTTGTACAGTATTGTAATAGTGCTGCGTATGAATGCTAGTTTTTTTTTTTTTTAATGAGCCGTATGAATGCTAGGTGATAAGTAGTTTACGCCATGTGCATAGACGTAGGTAAAGTAGTGCCAATGCATTGTTAATTTTTTTTTTTTTTTTTGTGAACCCGGGTATCCTCCGGTCGGGAGCCAGAGACTAATCCCTCGAGGTACTGAGATCCATTTAAGGGGTCGACCTCTCCCAACAGATGTTCTTCCATACACGCATGAGCCAGGAATCGAACCCCTGACCACATACTTAAGGGACTCAGTTATCTACCAAACTGTGCCACACCATGTTGGTAATACATTGTTAATTTGTTATAGAACAATTGGTATCAAAGTCTAATTTAAGCATTTTTTCCTATCATAATTGTCCATATTCCATAACTGTTCATAACTGAAACACATGTGCAATTAAGTTCTCCATTTAAACTCTTTCATGTTAAATTGAGACGATGGCATAAGAAGGCATAAAAAGACAAATGTGTACAAGTATTACTATTGTGTAACGAGATAGTTTTAGAAACATTCACTACATATTTTTCTTTATTTTTTTATTGAAAACTTCGACAGTTATTTTAAGTCGTAATATCGCCTCTGCATTAATATTATTCTTAAACTTCATAAATCTTCTATCAAACTTAGGTGATATTTGATTTATTTTCTGTTTTTATTCATAATTATAAAAATTTATTAAATTATTGTTTAGTGTTTTAATCTTTTATGAAGATTTATTTTCACCATTTTATTCACAATTTTAAAAACAAAAAACAAAATAAAAATAATGTAATGTTTTTATAATTATAAAAAAAAACATAGTAAATAAAAAAAAATTATATCCATAAAAAATAATAAACACCAAAATGCTTTCTTAAATTTGCAAATAAGAATGGGAATGATAAAGGTGTGAACCTCATCATTACTTGACAATGATATGGACTACATCTCATGTTCCCACCAGAGAAAACCCTCCAGGCACTATTTAGTTAACGTTATAAGAAAAATAATTAAAATAATCAAAACAAAACATTTTTTGTTTTAATATGACCTAAAGTATTAAAGGGCCCTATCACCTAACTAATAAATCATCATCTCATCTATATATCATGCATCAGAGGGTTTGAAAAGCAAGTAGCTTAGCCATATAATTTGAACTTTAAAACAATATGGTGCTCCAAAATGAGCTCAGCTTTTCCACTGATGATTGTGAGAAGTTGCTATTTGACAATGTAATGGATTAAAATTAAAATAATGCAAAGGTCCAGCTCGTCTAAGAATCTATGTATTATGCCTTTAATATATTTAGCATTCTGGTTGATGAAGCAGCATGGGCATCTCATCAATGTCTACCTATGTATATCTTTTTCTTTTTTTTCGGAGGCACACAACACAACAACACATGGTATAATTAGTGTTGCGTGTTCCCTTTTGGCGAGTATTGTGTAATTTGCTTCCATAATTATCACTAATTGTGCCTGTGCTTGTGATTACGATTCCCATCTATTATAATCATTTTTGCACACATATATAGGACCCAATCTTATGATTATGTGCAGCTCTTATATTCAACTATTAATTTGAGTCAAAAGTTTTTCAAACATAACAAATTAAATTGTCAAGTAATTGCCTCTCTTTTTCTTTTGTATGCAGTGTTCCATGTACTATGGTTATATGCTATTGCTACAGAATTTCAAGTTTGAACACCCCATCAACGCGTCTCTCTCTATCTCTATCTCTGGATCTCTATCACTATCTGTTTGATTCTTTGATGCCCACTTCTGGCGTGATGTGTGGCTAGGCATGTCCAATTTCAACAATAAAATTAAATAAGAATAAGATGTAGCAGCTCCACTTTTTACTTTTTAGTCCACATAGCACTGTTTGGAAAAACCAAGTTGGGAGGCATTTTTGTTAGGGAACCAGACTAATTATCATTGAAGATCATCATGTGAACGCGACTCATGCTCAAATTGCATTCCATATCACTTTCCTTTGAACTACAAAATGCTGCTAGTAATATATTTGTCCAAAGTTAGTATATCTGTCATCTGAATATTTAGAAAACCAAGGAAGTTTTGAAAGATAAAAAAATAAAAAAAAATAGCCAATTATTGAAATTTATTACTTTTTTGTAAAATAAATCTTAATTTAACGCTAGAGTAGTCCCATTTATAATTGAAACTTGTTGTTTTTTGTTTCAAAAAGAAAACTCACTAAATTGATAACCATGCTCCTTGCTCCTTTCAGAAGATGAGAAAAGTCTAATTTATGTAAAGGGAAATGTTTTTCATACAGTTCAAATACAATACTTGCATGAGATCTCTCGTCTTTGGCATGAGTATAATTAATTAGATGTTAATCTTGAAAACTCAGAGAGGATGAAAATACGTACATACACAATACACAAAGAAATAGTGAAACACAAATTTACGTTGTTGAGCCCTCTTGCCTACATTTACATCACACTCAGAAATATTTCATTGTCTCATATCAAAGTACAAGTTTTTACGCGGTTGAGGCCTTTTGCCAACATTTACATCACACTCAAAAATATTTCATTGTCTTACGGTGGATTCTAGGATGAGGTATCTAAATAGGTGCCTCACCCATGAAGCACCAATTTTAACCATCAGATATAATATTAAAGTAATCAATGGTTTAGATTTAATGGTACAAAAAAACAAAAAACAAAAAAAAAAGACTCTTTTGCCCTTCACTCTCACCAACCCCTGCATCACGGGGACTATCACCAACAACATTACTGCAGCATTGATTCAGAAGAAAAACCCACCACTCAAAACAAAAATGGCTATTCCATAGATGAACACCAGAACAAAAACAAAAAATGTGAACACAGGAACAACAAAACAACACCACCATAATAAACATAACATGGCTACTCCAAAACAATGAATAAAAACTTAATCAAAATTAATCTCAAAAGTAAGAACAAACAATCAAACTAAATGAACATTTTTTTTTCTCTGAAAAAGAGAAGAGGGTGGGACACGACGGTCAGTGCTTCAGATTTATCTTAAACTAAAGTGAACTAATGCCACGACCAAGAAGAAAAGTTCGGAAATGCCATTCGAAATGAAAGGCCATCGTCGATGGTGATAGGCCCACGAACCTTTGTTTCAGATCTACTTCATACTGCTTCAGATCTGTTTCATGGTGCTTCATATCCATTTTCATGGTGCTTCAGATCTGCTTCACAATGTTTTAGATTTGTCTGCATGGTGTCGGTGGATCTGCTCAAACGAGGGTGCGACTCAATGGTGGAAGAGATGGCCGCGAGCTGCGGTGCGATGCTCGGAGGAGATAGCAAACAGAGTGCAGTGGAGAAGAGGAGTGATGACGGCGAGGAGATAGAAACAAGGATGCCTGAAGGAAAAGAACAACGGAGAAGACGCAGCGGTGGAGGAGACCAGGTGGAGATGGGGCGACCGGCTGGAGAACGTAACAACGCAACGATGAGGGCTGGCATGCGGTGGGTGGTGGTGGTCGGTGAGTTGGTGGGGTGATAGTGAAGGTTATGGAAAATAGGTTAATGATAAGGGTAAAAATGAATTTTTACATGATTATTTCATGGTTCATGGGTGAGGCACCTGTCTAGATACCTCGTGCTAGAATCCACCTTGTCTTACTACCAAGTTTTTTTTTTCCCTTTGTGTAAATTTTTTTTATAAACCAAAAGGTATATTGATTGAGAGTATAAGTGGTATTTTAACCCGTATAAAAAACGATATAAAAAAAGAAAAACAAGCGGAAGGCCAATGTAAAAATGCATAATAACCCGCTAATTAGATCAATATGATCTTTTACAAAAGCCAAACACAAGTGGAAGAAAAGTAAGAGCAATAACTGATTAATACAGCCACAAGAAAGAAAGGGAATACTAATACTTTGTCAACCCCAAAGTTATCAGGAGCCAATTCCTCAAAGTAACTAAATTCAACCTAAAGCAAGCACCAAGAACTTGAATAGATATTCAGGATGGCAGTGTTGGTGATTACACCACAACAAGCAAAAAGCACCTAAGTCTAGAACTCGAAACTAAAGCAACCGTGTCTTTAAGTCCATCATGTGCCACTCAAAAGGTGGCACCAACCAGGCCAGCACTTTGTCTTATATCTCCCATGCTCATAGATTTCGAAGGTTTTTACTGTTTTGAACTAGGGCACCTTCCCCTTACCCGAAATTTTTCTTTATAAAAAAAAAAAAAAAAAAACTCATGGAAAAGCTTGGAAATCTCATCTTCAAGAGTTATAAAAAAATGACACTTATTAATTTGTATTTAGGAAAGATAGGTTGTTTGCATTTCAGCCGTTTTTTATCCAAAAAAGATATTTCATAATATAGTTTGTTTGATATTTAGCTGAAGTTTAAAAAAAAACTTTTTTTATTATAGAAAAACTGTTTTTATGCCATATCCTTCATCTAGGACTGAGAGATTGTTTTCAATTTGATTAATTTTTAATCTCAAAACTTTCTTCCGCTTTTGCCCCCAACGACCATATTGTTAGATTGCCTCTATCCCCCCTTTTCGTAATTTACTATGTAAAAGTGATTTTTTTGTATTACCCAAACGAAATAGATTATCTTAAAATCGTTTTCCAATAAATATACCCAAACACAAACAGATTCTGGTTATAATCAAATTTTACAATAATCAATTATACAACAATAGATTATCAGGATAATCTATTTTTTTTCAACTTTCCTAAACATATTTTAAGAGTGCTCCTATTTTTATAGTTATTTACCATTGCTCTTGATTGTCACGACATCTCCAAGTGCGCTCCTATTTTCTCGCAGTCTCTAGATTATTCCAACATCCAGCTTCATCGTAATTTTTATGATACTTGTAATTTATGTAATTTTGATTTTCAAAATTTTTCAATTAGTTAGGATTAAGATGGAGTTTCCTCGGATCCACTTTCATCCCAGCTCATCCATCCTTCATATGATTTGCTAAAACAAAATTATATATATTTTTTCTTTTATCCTTTATTATATATACAAAGTTTGTTTGGATTATCAAATCCGCTAGCGTATAACGGATAACTTATAGTGGAAGGAAAAATAACCCCGTTTGGTAACCGTTTCTAAAATTAGCGTATAGTATTTTTTCCAGTAGCATTTGATTTTATAACATATAGCTTATCATTTTTTCATTTTTATCCCTTCTATCTGAATTAAATTACTCACTTATCCTTAGCTAATAACATAAAATATTAATCATTTAACATAGTATATAAATAAGAATTAATTTCACCTTTTAGGTTTATATTTAGGATAAAAAATAGAAAGTATATTTTTATCTAAAAAAAATAAAATGTACATAAAAATAATATCAATATATATTTTATTTTTATTATTCCATTTTATTTATTAAAAATAATAAAAACTAAATTAAAATTAAACTAAAAAAATTAAAATTTAATTTTTGAAATGATAAACAATTTTAAATAAATGAAAGTGTTAAAAGTGATAATTATTTTAAAATAAGTAATACAAATAATATATATATATATATATATATATATATATATATATAATTTATATAAAAAAAATGCAAACATACCATTTTATCTTATTTTACATTTGTCAGTTAGTCCAATCGTTATTTTTACCAAACATTTTAAATTTAATCTGCTAACTAATCTGTTATCCGCTATCAGCTAGTTTATCTGTTATCTGCTATCAGCTAGCTTATCCACATCAGTTAGCTTATCCGCTATCCGCTAGTTTTTACCAAACAGAGCCACATAATGATGTATGAACTCCCAAGAAACATATTTGGATCCATTTATTTTAAATTTTGATAAATTGATTTAGATAAAATTGATTTAGGAAGAACTAAATTTTAAAACAATTGAAGTTAAAAAAATTATTTGTGTTTGATAATGTTATTTTAGAAGAGAGATTAGATAACTTGATTTTGTTTGAATGATAAGGTAAATCAATTTTAAGGTTTAAATATTTAAAGAATTGGAAAAATGCTAGCAACACACTCTTTTTAACATTCTCCCCAACACACCTTTGATTATTGCGTGAATTTGATACAAGTTCCACTAAACAGTGAGTTGACTGTGTACCACATAATGATCACATATGAAATTCTTCTAATAAAAAAAAAATGTGTGTTGGAGAGAATATAAAAAAATGTTTGTTAATAGCATTCCTTGAGGCCTTGTTTATGAGTACTTTTTTTTAGGGAAAGAAAGGAAATGAGAGGTTTATTAGTGACCCTTCATTTTTTTTGTGAGTTTTATTAATTGGAGGGAAATGTTTGAGGATTTTAATAAATCATTCATTCTCCTCCTCACCCCACTTTTTTCATTTCCCCTATTTTTTTGTATTTTGGAGGAAAAATATTTGAAATTACTAATTTACCCTCATCCATTTTTAAAATCTACACTTTTTAAATAATATTATTTTATGTTAATTTTTTCAAATAAAGGGTAAATTTGTAAAAGCCTGTCATAAACTATTCATTTCCTTCCCCTCATATAACATGCATTCCCAAACATGGAAAGAGACAATACTCTCATTCTTCGTTCCCTCCCTTTCCTTCCTCTCTGATTTCCTGTATTTTCTTTCTGTCAAAACTTGCGAATAGGGCCCGAAAGAATTTCAGGAGTAATTTTGGGTTTCACACTTATAATTAATTGTACTTAACGAAAAAGATAAAAATATTTTTGAAAGCAAGATCGCAACAAAATTCACTTTCACACACAATACCAACAGTCAGTCCATCACGGAGTGCTTCACCCCGCTGCTGCTAGCTTTGGCCTTTGGGGTGGAAAACCTTGGAAGATGGCAATATGTGACACGTACAGCTGCATTTTCACCACACATTATGTCGTGTCCACACGGCAAGTAATTAGCCCTCCTTTTCCTTTACAAAAAAGAAAAAGCAAATCTTTTTTTACCCTTTAAAAATACTGCAAAGATAACGGATTATATCTTTTAAATATTAAAATAATAATACAATATATCTTCAAAAAACATTATTCATCCCTCAATCTCTTTAAAACCAGGAATAGTGTCTGAATGCAGCCCTTAGCAAACACATTATATATATAATGTGTATAAATTAAATTACGAGTATATAAAAAATAAGATAAAGTCAAAATAATATACAATAAAAGATATATAAATATAAAATAATGAACTTCAGGGCTTTTGCCCGTTTTATCATAAAAAAATTAATGAACTTCACAAATATAAAAAATCACTTTCATAACTTTCTCTCCTACAAGACTACATTATGAAAAAAAAAAAAAGAGGAAAGAATCTCAATCCTATGATTATTTGTACTAGAAAAACTCTTTATGCTCCCGTAATTAATTTCTTAATTTTTTTACTGGATAATTAATTTCTTAATTAATTAGTGTAAATGTAGGTGAGTATGTTATCGTTATTATTATTCTTAAAATATTAACTTCTTTTCAAAGTTGCAAACTTTTCAAATCTTTTCATATCTTTCAAAATTGGAAAGACAAAGGAAAAAAAAAAGAAAACCCCATCAAATCATCTCTACAAAATCCTACTTCCTTATTTAACTCCACCACAACACAAACCCACATTTCCACACACATTCCCCTTCCCTCCTGCAAAACTCTCATTTCCCCAATCTTCTCCTTCTCTGTTATCACCTCTCTCACAAATGGCATCAAAGTTCTCACTCATTTTCTGTGTTCTGGCCATCTGGGCCATGGATCTAGCTCATGGTGCATCACCTCAGCATGCCCCAGCACCATCAGTGGACTGCACAAACCTGGTCTTGTCCCTGAGTGATTGCTTGTCATTTGTCACCAATGGCAGCACCACAACCAAGCCAGAAGGTAAGTGCTGTCCTGGCTTGAAGTCTGTGCTCAAGACTGCTCCTTCATGCCTCTGTGAGGCCTTCAAGAGCAGTGCTCAGTTTGGTGTGGTCTTGAATGTTACAAAGGCTACCACTCTTCCAGCTGCTTGCAAAGTATCTGCTCCTTCTGCTACTAACTGTGGATGTGAGTCAATTCTGCTTATTCCCCACTTGAATTTTTCTTAAATTTATAATTGGGTTTTGTATGTTTTCATTTTTTGAGGGGTGTTATTTGCATCTTTGAGGGTATTGTCAGATAAAGTTTGATGCTTTGGGCACTTCTGTTGCAGAAAGTTTCCATTTTTATGCATGTATGTGATACCCTGAGTATTTTTTTTTGTGTCCATTTGATTTAACATAGAGAACGCATTGATCTTGATAACAATTTCTGCCTAAATTAATTTTTGATGGGTTTTGTTTTGGTTTTTTTTTTTTTTTTTTTTTTTTTAGTTTTGTATTTCTGGATTCATGTTAGTAACTGTGCTTTTGTGGTTTTGCAGTGTCTGAAACACCTGCTTCTGCTCCTGGTACGTTTCTAACTAATCATTTTCTTTTCCTATTCAAATCTTAATACTTTATGCTACTTACAAATCTTGATATGTAGTTTTATGTTGAAATTTGTTCTAAATTACTAAGGGAATCACGTGCTTAATTTTGTTCTGCCTCTTGTATGCTTAAACAAATAAGAACCATATCTGATTTTTTGTGGTTTTGTTTCTTTTTTTGCTGGATGTTTTCTTCTAGATATTCCTTTGGCAGACCGTGTATAATTTAAAATTAGTAACAATTAATTACCTATAAATTAAACATAATTATATTATATTTGTGGTCCTTACAGCCTTTGCCAGTTTATATGTTGTACAATTTTTTTCAATTCTGATGTCCGTCTACCTAACACAATTAAATCTAACAGCTGCTTATAATTAAAATTCTGCCAATTATAATACTTGTTTAACGAATTGTCAATAATTTAAACAGGGTTGTGGGCTTGTCTATCATTGTTTTCTTGCTTTTATTTTTTAACCCTTTGGGATTTTAGTACATGTTTATTTGACTATGATGAAGAAGCACATAATTTTCTATATATTATGTTATTTGGAGATGACAAGATTTTCATTTTTTTGTTATTACTGAAATGGAGGTATGTTCAAGATGCACAGGAATAATAAATTTGAAAAATCAAAAGCTGGCATTCATCACATATTGCTGTCCATGCCTTAATAATTTATTGCATTCTATTAAAAATCTTGATCATTATGATATTTGGTGATAAACTCAGACATTATTGGTGTCTCTTAATTTGTATTATTATTCTTGTTAATTCTTTCTAGCTGGGGGCCTCTCTCCACAATCTTCTCCAATGTCTTCTGCTGGAGCACCTGGTATGAATGGCCCTGAAAGTGAGCTATCTCATTCTCCAGCACCATCACCATCTCTAGGGAACACAGCATCTGCACTATTCCCAATCTCAGCTGGATCCTTGTTTGTTTGCCTGTTGGTAGCTACATTATCAGGCTTTTGAGCTGAATTTCATTCTGTTTTAAGAGTAGAGATATTATAGAAGGGACTATTTTGATGTTTTCTGAGTTATACCATGGGAGGTCTTCTAATTCTATGTGGGACTTGAAGTAGATAAAATTCATTCTGGGAGTGACATGAACCTAGTGCGGTTGTACCCTCTTTATCATATTTATTATAAATTTATATGTAATATATATGAGTATTTTATTTACTTTTATATGATTTGATATATGGGTGTAATTTGGTGTCTTTTGACAAGTACATGTGCTAAAGTCCCAAGGGAGGACATGCTATGTCGTGGGGATAAAGATCACCTATCTCAAAATGGTATCCCATTTTCTATCTCACCCATTCAGATTGTGTCACTTGTAAAATTAATCATATATTTAATTATAAACTTATATTTTTTAAATGATATGAAACTATTTGAGTGGATGGGACAAGAAATGAGATATCATTTTGAGACTGTGATCTTTATTTACGAAGGCTAACTCCAACTAGGAAAATGGCAAACAAAGAAAACAAAAATGAACTTAAAAGTATAAAATATAAATCTCTGATGAGCACTACAAGTTAGTGCTAGAGGCTTTTGCATTCATGGTTTTCATAGTCACCTCAACTACCTCACTTTGCAAAATTATGAGCTACACAAGGAAACCACATGGAGGGTCCTAGTGCATTGGCTGACTATAGATGAAAAAAGTCTTGCAAATGGAGCACTGATTATGTATTAGTGCCATTCAATAATGGACCTCTAAGCATATATCCTTAATTGGTGCCACAATCTTATCACCGTGTCCTGGTTATTACTGTCATACTACATTGCTAGAAATAACATTTGTCTACAAATTGGATGTGCTTTTTGTGCGGTACCTTTCAAAGCATTGCAAATACTTTGCTACGTGTAGTGGCCAAATCATTACAACTATAAGTACCTGTTCAGTAAACCATGTTGTGGTCCTTTATCAAAGCCGAAAGGCATTGATCTACTTTCCACTTTTCGGCGCATGACTCGAGGAATGAGAGGGAATGCTATGCAAGAATTTTGTTTTACAAAGCTTCAACAGAAGAAATTGCTTATTAATATTCGTCCGGGAAAAATGTTTGTGGCATCATCAGGTAGTCAACAATACCATGGTCAAACCATGTACCACATGAAATAATTTTCAAGAATATAATCATCAAGATGTGTGCTATTGTTTCACTTTCTCTTGAACTTGCACAGAAACAACATCTTTAGTCCTTTTTGTGCATCTACATAGTCCATATATATGTAGAGAAAATTTGGCCCTTGATGTCTTCCACATCAATGGAAAGTAGGATGCGAGTTTTGCAATTTGCATCCATAGTTGTACATTGAAGCTAGGAAACACGGATACCATGTTACTAAAAAAAACTAAAGATCACATGATCATTTTTATTTCTGCAGTAGCTTGACAACATGGGCTGGGGAAAACTGATAAATGTAGCAAAAAATAAGCTCCAAAGTGGTATGTTCCAAATGCAGTAACTCCACTTTGTCTTTTCTATTGTTCTTTTCTAAGAATATCTGCAGGGAAATTTATTTTGTTTGTGTAATCTATTATGGCTGACTACCACTATCTGGTAAGAAATGATACAAAATGATATGACAATGAAATAGTAAGTAAATATGAGAGTTTAATGTGATACTCAAGTCATGAGACTTTCCCATCTAATGGATTAGTTTTTTGAATTGGGCTCTCCTCATGAGTTAAGTCATAATAAGTTAAGTCATAACTGTGAGAGATTTTCAAATTAAAAGTGGCAACTTGTTTAAGTTGAGTGTTAACGGTTAAATGGAAATAACGGTGAAGAACTTGCATGAATTGATGCATTGGTTCAGTAGTATAATGGCTTGCCTTCTATCATGTGGGTCTATGGTTCGAATCTCACTTTGGCACTTTTTAAGTATTTATTTTCGCCCGTTTTAATTTAAATGTTAGAATGGCAAAAATACATCTGGTGAGGATTCGAACTTGGCACATGACACCAAAAAGACGCGCCCGCTGGCCACTATGCCAACGAATGGGTTGTGTCATTTACTGACTATTATTTGTACTTAAGTCTAAGATTTGACCGTTGATGTAACCCTTGGAGGGTTGTTTTGCTTCATCAAGTGACATGAGTTGGTCTATAAATAGAACCATATGCATGCAGTGAAGGACACGAAAACCTCATAATTTCCCAAGCATTCTTCACTCCAAATCGCCTTCTTTTCTCCCTTATGCGCAGAGAGAGTTAAGGAGACTATTGTTCTGTAAACTGCCATTGAAGATACGCTTGGTTTAGGGTGTGCAAACCAAACCAAGGTTCTCCATTGTATCCTGAAGGGGATTCGCCAGTTACACCTGTTGCATCCAATCTACGAGGAGAGATTGGTGGGGGCGAATCGAACCTAAAGCCTAGTGTCCTCACACGCCTTGGAGATTGCGCATTTTCTTTTGTATTCTCTTCTTTGTTGCAGAACCAGACCCCATTTTCTAACAATAACAATTTGAGAGCTGATCTATGGAAAGGGATACAGATTGACAAAATCTTTGTAGATCACTCATAATTGACTTGCTCTTTTTTTTTTTCCCCCCAATTTGGTTGTTTGCCATTGTTTGCCCTTTCATAAGAAACTAATAGAATATCGATGGAGCTAGTTAAACATATCTTATAAGTATAAAAAATTCAATATATATATATATATGCAAACTACATATATTAAGGTGCCTTATTTTGTATTTTAGTATGTAAACACCCTATTTTGACCGGGTCTTTTAGTTTTCATTAGAAATTTCAAAAAAAAAAAAAATGCAAAAAAAAAAAAAATAAACATAATAAAAAGATTTTAATTTTATGTTAAACACTTAGGTTTATTTTTGTTATTGGGCCAAACCAGTTAAACCCATTACTCAAATCCATTTCATCCTCCTCCAACAAACCCTAGCAGCCACCTTTGTTTTTTCCCTCCAACATTATTTTGAATCCAATTGGCAAAGAGGCTCACAAGTTTTGATTCAAATTAGAGATAAAATTTTTAATCTTGGCAGATTTTTAGGATCAGAATCAGAGCGAATTGGCATTATAAAATCACAATAGGGGCTACAGAATAGGGATCAGAGAAAAAATAACAGAGAACACAGAGAGGAGAGAGATAAATAAAAAAAAAGTTGAGAGGGAGGCGTCTCTGCCTGTACCTCTTCGTGATCGCCGCGACCGTCGTCGAGCCACCACCGGACCTCCCTCACGCGGCTCTGACTTGCTCGTAATCGTACCACCGTAGCACAGCCGCCTACCAGCTATCGCGGCTTCGCCATCGCATGGAACTACCGTGCAGATCCGGCCTCGAACCGCACCACCATTCTGATCCGGAACCACCGCGCCACTAACCGTAAGCCCCCACCATCATTCTGAGTCAGACCGCCGTGTCACGAACCGGGATTGTCGTTGCTTCCCTTCATTCTCGCATACACAGGTGAAGAAGAAAGACCCTGGTTCTATTTGGGAATTGCAACATTCCTACTTCCCTTTTTGTTGTCACTCTGATACATTGCAAGGTGTTGTGTTTTTAGTAGCCTTTTTTTTTGTTTTTTTTTTTGTTTTATTATCATTTGTATAAATTTAGATTGAATGGGTTATTGGATCAATGGGTTAAACAATTGACCCAAAGAAGATATTTTTCTAAAAGGGACCAGACTAAGAACCAAACTTGAAGCAGACCCTTCTTTTGGCCACGTCCCATTCTTTTCTTTTTATGTTTTTTGCTTTTCTTTTATACTTTATTTTTCATCTTATAAGTTAAAATAAATAAAATAATTGGGAAAAATATTTGGAAAATAATTATGGGATTGCTTTGTGAGAGGTATCACACTCAATCCTTAGATTTGGGATAACTCTGTGGACGTATCTGCCATGTTCTATCTCGCTCAGGAGTTTTCGATTTAAAAATAATAATAAATAAATAAAAAACGAAAATAAAAAAATATTTTCATAAAAAGTAAAACAAACTAACAAATAATTATTTTCTACAAGAACTACGTGGCTTTGAGTTTCTCATCGCAGCAGGGAATACGTAGGAGCGTGATCAATCATCCCGTCAAGCCAAAATTAATTTTTCTTCTATTTTTGTTCTTTTTTAATTTGTTTGTATAGTTAATTAAAATAATAAAATTGTGTTATTTAGGGATGCCCGTGGACTTGAGTGTCATATTCAAATCCCTTAGAATTAAGGTTCCCCTATGGACATATGTATCATGTTTAATCTCTTTAGTGTAAATATTAATTACTAATCTATTTATTCGTTAAATAACTTTTTGGGGTAAAATAAATAATTTATAAGTTATTAATTTTGCACAATTAATTTAAGGTACCATTTGTAGGATGGGCGATGTAGGGTGCTTAACACCTTCCCTACTTGTAACCCAACTCAACTTAGTTTCAAAGACCATTTTTTAAAGGTTTTCCAATTCTTCCCTAAATTAAATAATATTGGTGGCGACTCTACCTTTTTTTTTCCTTAAAATCTCTTTTTATCGCCGTCCCTGTCACAATTTTTGGTTGCGACATAGTATTTAATATTTAAATATATTTCATATGATGCTAAATCAAGTATTGCATACATGAGAGTTAGATTAAATAATTAAGCATTATATTAACCTCAACTGTATTCACTTATTGAAAGGCTTCATGGCAGGTGGAGGTGAGGAGTTCTGAAAAGGAAATATATCTTTATGGAAGGATATACCTACATCTCTTGATATGAGGAATTTGTGAGTGGCGAGGCACCACAATTTGTAACCTTTGTAGTTGGGAGGGTAGCCAACAAAGACGCATAGTAGAGCCCGAAGAGTGAATTTGGACCTATGAGATCGTGGAAACACATTCTCCCCAAAAGTGTAATGGCACATTGGACTGAAACATTAGTGAATATAGGCAACATTTAGTGTGTTTGGTTCTACGACAGTGAAAATTGGTTTTGGTTAAAAGTGAGTTGAACGTAAAGTGATTTTTGTTTGGATACATTCACGTAAAAGTGAGTTAAACAATAAATTTGAGGCTAAAATTGATTTTAATTCATGGAAGCTCCGAATCCTAGCTTCAAGCTAGAATCCATTTTGGGGCTGGAATTGCTTTCTTTTCATGGAAGTCAAACACTCAAATATGTGTCAATATCAATTTTATGATTCTGAAATCACTTTTACCTCTCACAAAAGTGATTCCAAATTTGCACATAGAAGATGATGATGTTTTCTTTCCACCTTCTGTAAGGACAATAGAACTGATGATGAGTGCCTTCACTTTGCAAGAATGTAGTCAAGGCAAGTGAATGAGGTGATGAGAATTGAGAATTAGTGAATGGATTCTTGAAGTCTATGCTTCAATCTATATGATGCAATATTTTTCTTTGCTGTGATGTCTAACAGCTTAATTTGTCTAGTAACTCGAGATGATCATTGGTGTGGACATGTTACTCAAGTGTATTCTGATATTTACAGAACCTGATCATTTATTTTTGTATTTTGAAACAGATGATGCTTTATCTAATAATTTACTCTTGAAGGTGCCAGAGCCAGAAGCTGTATCTGCTAGAGCTTATGGCAAGACCAGCAAGGTGATCCCAGCATATATGTATTTGGATTTGAGACTTGAACATAGTCAAGGAGTGCCTTCTTTTTTCAGTTTAATGTTCTCCCTACTATTTGCAACATGCTACAGAAATATAAAGTGACCTGTAATGAATGTCATTCATGTTTGTCTTAGTGTACTGTTTGTCATTCATGTTCTTCCTACTGCTGATGTGTTCATTAATTTTACATCATTTGGGAGGTCAGTATGTTACTATTGTTTGGAATCTAGGCCTCTTGGGGTATCTTATTGCACATGATAGATAAATTGGTATAGCTGTGATATTCTTGTTTGGTCTTACTTGTCTTGCATGTTGAAAACATGCAACAAATTTAATGGATACACATATCCTCTAGAACCTTGACTGCTGCTGTTGTTTCCTTAGTATGTTTTCTGATCACTTTAATATCAAATTAGATTTATAATTGAATCACATTTGAATTAATTCTTTTGGAGAAAGCAAAGGGTGTCCAATGCTTTATAGAAACATAGCAGCTAAGAAAAATAAATTAATGGAAGGAATAAGAATTTAGGTAATGGAAGACACTGAAGTATGGTTAGTCTATTTTATCAGTACTTCCCTCTGAAAAATGTTTTTTTTTTTTTTTAAAGGAGAACTACAGTGTCATTTTAAGAGTGAATTTAGAAGTTATATACTTTCTTGTCAACCCGGTCATATCCCATCTATGTCTAATCTTAATTAGGCCTATCCATTATTGGATTTGTCTTGAGTCGGGTTCGAATTCCAAAAATTGGCCCAATCATACTCTAGGGTCTGGTGAGGATCAAGTTAACTCATCCTAACTCATATCACCGCTACCCATTTTTAAGCCCAACTTCATCTGACTCTGGGATTGTTAACCACCCACTCTCTAATATTCATTTTCTAAGACACTCTCTTCTATTAATTAAAATTCAAATTGATCTCACTATTTTGGAAATATATCCCATTAATTCGAGTGGATCCTACTTAATTCTGTAGGACCTACATGAATTTCAACCAACGTGATAATGTATGTTAGAAATAGAGTGTTAAAGTGTGTGTTACTATCAATTAATCTGAAGCCAGGGATAAATCTTGCAACTCATGTATTTAAACAAATTGAACAAGTTAGACTGTAGTCCAGCCTTGTATGAGTGAGAGCAACGCTTGTGATAATTGGCTTTTAAAAGAAAAATAAAACTAATTTAAGAAAATTAGAAGTTAACAATTCTTCAATTTCTTGTAATTATCTATTAATTTTCGATAATTTTGTAATAATAATAAATAAAAGTAACTAAAATTTGTAAACATAGTTTGTCAGTTAAAAGTTATAAATTCAATTTCTATATATTAAATCTGAGTATTCATTCTTAAACATGAGCCATATTCTACAATGTCTCTCCTTCTCAATGAGCCATGTGACATCATCTGCGTTAAACGATCTTTTCTTTAAATTTTTAATATATTTTAAATCTACAAATTAATAGTTATTAGTCATATTATTTAATTATTTCCATTAATTCTTTTTACTTTTTACTATGAATTTTAAAATTTAATAATCATTAATTATTACAACCAAAATCACTAATTATTAACTTATTTTCATTTAATTTTGTTCCTTTTCAGGTCAAAAAAAAAAAACTTTATTCACACCTATATATGTTATATTAGAGTTATACTCCCTTTGGAGACTGGTTAAATATCTTAAGCTACTCCCACTTAATTTTTCTTTTTAAAATATTTAAATTTAAATTTTATAATTAATTATGCATATCTTTTTTATTTTCTCTTTTAATTTTTTTTTTTGTAGGTGCTCCTTGAATCAATTTTGTATGTATTTTGTAATTTTAAATATTCTTTCCTAAATTTAACTTTTTAGTTAAATATTAATTTAAACATTTTTATCTGTCATATGGGCCAACCCAGTTCATATAGAATTTTAATCAAGGGATTTGATATTCCCACCTCCCACTTTGATATTCCCACCTCTCATTTACCAGATAATTTTTATGTTTTTACCGATTTTACCCCTACCTATTTATTACCCACTACCATTTTCCCCCAATTTCTTGCCCCGTCCTTCCCACCTCATCCTCACCTCCTTCTCACTTTCCCCTTTCTTTTTCTGCAACATAGACATCAAGTTCTCCTCCACCCAAACATAATGAGAGCAGTGAGAGTATTTCCTTCTTCATCATCTAATGATCTGATGTGATGGAATTCATCTCAATTAGGCGCCTGGTCCTGTAATAAAGTCATAAGTGCCAACCGTCTGCAATTGCTAGTTTAAAACGTTAAACAAATTTAATACTTACGGAAACTAGTTTCCATAAGTGTAAAAAATTTGACACTTACAAAAAAAGTGAAAGGTGAATCCGGGCAGAAACTAATTTCCGTAAGTGTGTTCCATAAGTGTCAAGAAATTATACACTTACGGAAATTAGATTCCGTAATTAAAACCAGAAAATTAATATAAAACCGTATGTCAAACTAAGCAATTAAATAGAAGAATATTACCTCCCTGTGTGAACTTTCGTTTTCACCGGATCGATGATGCCAAAGATATACCAAGGGATCTTAAAGCATGGAATGTGGAGTGTTACATAGTGAGAAGTGGGAGGAGAATGAAGAAGAACAACAGAATGAAGGGGGAAAAAAAATAAGAGAACGAGGCGGGTTGAATGAGTGAGGTGAATAAATGGTTAGGGTTATAGATGGAGAGAAAGGCAAAAAAAAAGAAAAGAAAAGGGAAGAGTAAAACGGGTAAGGGGATAAATAGGGATGGCAATGGGTAGGGTACTATAGTACCCGTCCCCATACCCGCGTTTGAGAAAATTACTCGTATCCTGGTGGATAGCAACTTTAGTGCCCTTACTCGTACCCTCTGGGTACCTAAGTACCCGTACCCGTTACTCGCACTTTAATAGTGAAAAAGCAATAAATAACAAAAGAAAGTTATAACAATTAAAAAACGATTCAGATGTCTTTTAAATCTACTAATAAATATTACAAATCAAAATATTTAAATAAATAAAAACATCCAAAAAAGAATTATAGATACAAATAGGTTTAGAAAGTTTAGAATCTTCAGATTAATTTTAGTTTTAAAATTTGTATTATAGTTAAAATTATATATATTAGTAATATTAATAAATAAATAAATAAATAATTACATGTACATATATATATGTGCGGGTATGAGGTGGGGTGGGTACCATAGTACCCGTACCCATTCAAATTTGCGGGTAATGACCTTACCCATTGTGAGTAAATTTTACGGGTACCCAATAGGTAGGGTACAAATTGCCATTCATAGGGATAAAGGGTTGGGATTATGAGGGTATCTAGGGAATAAAAAAAAATTGAAAGTGAATGAGAGGTGGGAATAGTAATTTGTGGGGTGGTAAAATTAAAACCCCTTGGCTAACTGGCCACTTCCAAACCCTTGGAATGTACAGTCGAGCTATGGATTCAAATGGTTTTGAGTCCCATTCCATATGACATACTGCGGAGGATCAAGAGTTGAATTCTACATCACATCGCATGCCACTGTGAAGTATGTTGCGCCACCCTTAATTGGAGTTACTTGTAACCCAATTCTCTCTCTTTTGGATAAGAACTTGTAACACTATTCTATTCCCATCCATGTATGTATTCTGTGTTTGTGGAATGATATAATGTCTTCTTCACACTTAATGTTATTATCTTATTTCCACAGAGTTTGCCTTTTCATATTAGTTTCTACTTTCTATTATTCTATAGCTATAGAAATTGAGTGGTGAAGTTCTACTATTATTCAATAATCATCATCAATGGCAGTGGCAGATGAGCACAACCACAATGATAATAAGGAGCTTCAACCACTCCTTGTCTTTGGTCCTCCATTGGTTTTCCAACTTTTTGAATCAACCAACTCTCACAAATACCGTTTCCTCAAAGCTTTCTCATCTCAACTCCCTCTCCTCCAATTCCTCACCACCCAAAATGTCGACCCTTCGTCCATCCGAGCCATACTCTGCAACCCAGACCAGCCTGTCACTGCCAACATCATCCGGCTCCTCCCCTCACTCGCCCTCGTCGCCACCACCAGCATCGGAACCGACCACATAGACTTGCCTGAGTGCCGCCGCCGTGGTGTTCAGGTTGTCACTGCTGGAGGCCAGTTTGCTGAGGATGTTGCTGACATGGCTGTGGGGTTGTTGATTGATGTCCTGTGCAAAATTTCTGCTGCTGATCGATATGTTAGAAAATGGGTTCCATCTAAGCCGTGGAACCTTACTCTTGGTTCAAAGGTACTCTTTGTTCATCTGCTTTATGTGCATGTTCTTTCCATTCTGATGAACATTTCTTTTTGTTTTTTTGGTAAATGGAGCTGCAATATAATAGTTGTATATATTATGTTATATGTACATGTATATCGGCCTTGCGAACCAATGCCCGTAAGTATTAAATGTATTGGTTAAGGAATCAAAAAATAGAAATTTTATATTGGAAACTATAACTTTTAAACTTCTAATGTATTGAATGATCATTTCGCAATACAAAGTTTTCATATTTAATTCCTTAACCAATGTTCTTAAGACAACTCAAATACTTCTGATGTTTTGTTTCTATTTGGATGAAGACTTTCACTAAGGTTATGTGGGGTGGTTAGTAATGGAGTGGTTTAGGGTGGAGTAGGGTGGAGTGGTAAAAATATACCACTTCATTGTTTGGAAGTTTAAGGGAGAAATCCCAAACCCCTCAATTTGGAGGGTATAAAAATTGGGGGTTTGGATGGGATGGAGTGGTTTGAGTTACCATCCTAAACCATCACACTCCATTAATGAATGAACTCCCAAACAATGGGTCAAGCCTTCTATACCACCCCACTCCATTACTAACCACCCCACACCATCCTCCCAAACATACCCTAATTTCACCTCACCTCAAATTGGGTGTTTGTGTGTTGTCTGTGTGAGTGTTTTCTTTTAATGTCTTTTTTTTTATAGAGGACAATCAATATATTTGCACACCATACAGGACGATAGTACTCATTAGAATTGACTACTGAAAGAGTAAATTCTGAAGCTTGAATGATAACTAGCACTTGGCTTTGTGTTTCAGCTGGGAGGCAAGGGAGTTGGGATTGTTGGATTGGGAAAAATTGGTGGAGAAGTTGCTAAAAGGCTAGAGGGCTTTGATTGCAAAATTATGTACCATTCAAGGAACAGGAAGCCATTTGTCACATACCCTTTTTATTCTAATGTTGTGGAGCTTGCATGTAATAGTGATGTCCTTGTGCTTTGTTCTCCATTAACTGAGCAAACAAGGCACATGATTAACAGGGAAGTGATGTTGGCATTAGGGAAGGAAGGAGTTATTGTCAATGTTGGACGAGGAGCTCTAATTGATGAAAACGAATTGGTGCAGTGTTTGATGAAAGGGGAGATAGGGGGTGCTGGCTTGGATGTGTATGAGAATGAGCCTAACGTTCCCAAAGAGCTCATTTCATTGGATAATGTTGTCCTATCACCACATGCTGCTACGTTGACTTTAGATTGTTTCACTGGTACATGTGAGTCTGTAGCAGAGTCTTTAGAAGCCTTCTTTTTTTGGTAAACCACTTGTTACCACCAGACATGGATGACTAAATTCGTTTTTATCAATTTTTTTGGTTTCCATTTTTTATTTCCATTACTCAAAAAAGTGTCTTCCCGAATTCTTTTGGCCAAACCACTTGTTATGAATTCAAATGTGCTCTGGCTTTATAACTCAGCTTCTTACCTAACACAAATGGCAGCTGATTTGAATGAAAGAGAAAAAAAATTCTTGAGTGACAACTTTAACATGAAAGATATGAGCAACTCAGCAAAGCATATGTCATCCCAAGTATTAAAATTATGAGGGATAAAATTATCTTGGTTTGTCCCAATCTCTTACATTGAAAAACTATTAAAGAAGTTTGATTATTTTGATTGTTGTCTTGTTTCTACACTATTTGATTCTAGTATGAAGTCGGAAGACAACTTGATTATGCAAAGGTAATTGGGTGTTTGATGTATGTCATGACATGTACAAGACTAGATGTGTGGATCCAAGTAAAAACACTCATGTTATACATAGATTACGACGGTATTTGAAAGGGACAATGAACTATAGTTTGACCTATAGTGGTAATCCTTTAATTTTAAAAGGATACACATATTCTAGTTGGCTAAGTTACACAGAGGATTATGTTTTTACAAGTAAATGAGTCTACACTCTTGGAGGGGGTGCTGTAGAAACATACATGCATTGTGGATTCCACCATGGCGTTCGAGTTTATAGCATTGGTTGCAAGTAGTAGGGAGGCAGAATGGCTTAAAAATGTGTTATTGAAATATCTGTATGGTCTATAAGCCAATGGAACCATTAGCTATCCATTGTGAAAGTCTACACTTTTAAAGGCTTATAGCCAAGTCTATAATGCAAAGTCTCGACATATCAGAATAAGACATAATTATGTAAAAGGATTTAATCATGAAGGTGGTAATTTCCATTAATTATATAAGTTTTGAATTAAATCTTGAAGATTTTTTTTAATGAAAGGGCGACAAGGGATATGATGTTGAAAACATTAAAAGGGATTAGATCAAAGCCCATAAAAACCATGATAATGGTAAAAACTTATCTTACACTCGAGAAACATCAAATCTTGAGTAATGGTGAAAGTACACCATTGCAAGTATTTTACATTGTATAAGGTTGAAAATTGGTTACCATGAGCTTACAAAGGGAGGCTGAGCTTTAGATCTTAACAGACCTATAAGCATAAATTTGCTAGAGTGCCTATCATGGTGGTGCTCTTGATAGAGTATATATATATGAGAGTGAATGGGGCCGTTTGTTAGTGTCTATGAGCTTGACTCTCAAAGCTTTCATGAAGAGGATATTAAACATAAAACTATGCTAAATGTGACAACTAAAGTATGACCTAAAATGGTTCAAGATTTTATGCCTAAGGCATGCATAGTTGTTCAAATAGGATAATTGGTTCAAAACTTGTCTACCACATTATTTTGGATGAGAGACACCATGTCTTACTAAGTAAGGGTTCAAGTCTCAAAGACACATTTACTGAAAACATGAGATTTCCAAAATGATAAGAACTTGTATGCATTTTAAAAATGGTGAGAGATTGTGAGATGATTTCTAAAATGAAGAGGTATATATCTAAGTCACTTCTTTATAAATTAAGGCAATTTTATAAAGAGACATCTAGGAAGTTATATATGTGCTTTAAAGGATACGACTACTAAAAGTCATGACCAAGGTTCTATGTCTTATGAAATACCATTGGTGAAAAGTTATGCTGGCAGTGAAAATTAGATATTTACCATCTAATAAACTCGAAAGGAACCAATCCACCCTACACCATCTTTAGGCATCGTTAATTTTGATTTGGGAGCAAGTAGTTACACCCCTAGGGCAACAATGATGTTTAAAACGAGTATGAGCTTATCTTTGAATAAAATTTTCTCTTCTTTTAGACATCTTGAGGAATTATGATGGCTTGTCAAACCTACTGTGCTTTGTTTAAGCCTCAAGTTAAATCAACCGTGTGTGATAGCATACTCAAAGGTAACAGCCGGTACAGTGTTAATAAATTATATAACATCAAATTAAAGAATGGAATTAGGCACTAATGCAATATTCATTTTTGATGTGACAGTAAATTCAATTTAATTAGAATTCCACCAAAGTAGAATATGAATATTTATGAGGAGCTATATAATTAAAGGTGACAAGATTAGTCTCAATTAATTATAATTTTAACTAATTAAATAGTGGTATTCTCCTATAAGTTCTAGTATATAAATCTGCAATACTACTTGGAACATCGGATTCCTGTTTAAAATTACATATATGTATCATTACCAATTTTGGCATATATATGATTCTTCTCTTGATTCATGAACAAGTCGATTGGCCTTTGGTAAAAACAAAAGCTTGCCGCTAAGATTAAGGACTTATAGTGACGTTTTGTCCTGTGGGATATAAAAGCAACTGATCGAGTCAAGAGTAGTCCAACCCCAGTCGGTGAGTTTTGAAGTTGTGTGCGATTTTCTACCATAATGTATTCTTCTTACTCTATGGTCTCTATCAGCTAGAAAATAGTATTTCATCAATTAATTACATCCAATCACGTTAGATTCACGTGAGAGTCATTTATTTTAAGTCCTGAGACTTTTCGTTTCGATGCTGTACAAAAAAAAAAAAAAAATAGTGATTAATTTCTATGTATTGTGAGTGTAAAAGAATTTTACACTAACATCTAATAATATCTTAACAAATCAGTATCATTGTTATTTCTTTTTCTTAGTTATTAAAATAAAAGTACACATGTCAACATGTTAGTGGATGTCAGGGTAAAACTTTTTATACTGACAGTATATATAACTTTAATTCAAAAAATATTATATATTCGATACTAACTCACATTTATATTATATTAATATATAGTACATATATTTAATGTTCAACCAATTGTGAAAAAAAAATGTTGGGAAATTTATTATTTTTTAAAGTCCACATTAAATATTCAAGAATTCAAATGAAAAATCTTAAGCATGTTTACTTTCTAAAAATATTTTCAGTTTTCTTTTTCTAAAATCTATATTGATTTTTGTAATTCCTTCATCATTTTCTTTTTCTTTTTTTGAAAACAAATATAGTATTTCCTAATAAAATTTTGAAAATGTCAAAAAGTTGTTTCATTATTTACTGAAATGCATTCTCCTTAACTAGCATTCATCTTCTCTTTGTCACAATTGTTTATCGGAGGAGTCTTCAATCTTTTTGTCAGCAATTTAAAATCAATATAGATTTAAGAAAATGAAAATTGAAAATATTTCTAGAAAGTATACACGCCCTTATATTCCCTAAGACACAAAAATGCAACTCAGTTTATTATTATTATTATTGAAAATCCTATACATACATGCATGATACATACAAGAAAAAAAGGTTCAAGACAACTAATAATGGCTTAGCAGTGACAAGATAACTTGACTACACAACCATGCATTGAACTCTTTATTCCTACAATCACTTCATTTCCTTTATTTGCATATATAGGATTCTCCCAACACTAACACTAGAATAGCTAATTACAAAGTTGGCCTCCTTATTTGGTATTTTCTGTTATCTTTTTCCTCACAGACACAGCTTTACTTCATATGATGTCATCTTCCTCACCCCAAGAGACACAAGTTAAAGCTCAGTTTATTAGTTGTTTCTCTTGTAGCCATCTTGAGAAAGCATCAAGGGTTCTTGGGTCAGCCCTATAATGCCTCTGTATAAATTCCTGAAAACGTGGCCATTTGAAGTCTGGATACATTCTTGGATTCTCCCTGTTAATGAGGCCTTCTGCAGGAGTGACCACTTTGTCTGAACTTGGACATAGAAAGAAAGCAAGTGATTTTCTCACTATTTTGCTGTTTACAACTGCTCTATGCAAGCAACTCTTGTAAACCCCATTCGATAAAGCCTGAAATAAATCAGAACATATCATCATTTCAAGTTTAACTTGTGCATAATAGAGGGATTATTATTAGGTGTGCATCATTATAAAAACATGAAATATTAGCGTCTGTTTGCTTTATTTCCAGTTTCCTGTTTCTATTTCTTGTTTTCACATATAATTACAAAACCGCTATATTATTTTCATTTTGTTTCCTGTTTTAAAAAATTTGTACAGGAAACACTGAAAACAACTTTTTTTCCTTTTTGTTTTCACTATTTCTTGTACAAATATCTGGAAACAAGAAACAGAAAGAAAACAATGCGGCGGTTTTGTAAATAATATGCTAATTCACCTTAATTAGCACACTAGTATTAATAATTGACATGTGCTTTTCTTTATCCCTGGCTAGTGTTTTATATTTTTTCATTATTTTCAGGATAATGTGGACCTACTAATATATTGAACCTTTCAATTATCAATTGTGTGTCAATTATAAGCAAGCTGACAACAGTTTCAAATATGATCCATACCATAAATGTGTCACCAATGTTGACAACGAAGGCATCTTCTTTGGGAGTAACGGAGTGCCATATTTCATTCACAAGCACTTGTAGACCCCCAACTTGATCTTGGTAAAGTAAGGTTATGGAAGTAGGGTCACAATGAGGCCCAGTTCCTAAAGCCAAATCAGGTTTTTCGCATGGTGGGTAGTAATTCATTCTCATTACGGAATCATTTCCTTCATAGAAATCTCTGAAATATTTCCTGTCAACTCCTAGGCTCACCCCTAGAAGTTCCATGATCACAAGGGATAGATTGCTCATGGCTTCACAGTAGTCTTGGTACACAATCCTAGCAAAATGGGAACATATAAATAATAGTTTTAGAAAAAGAAGAAAAGGCAATCACTGGTGGGGCATTTATTCTGCTTCGGTGAATCTTAATTAAAAAAAATAAAAAAAGGAAAAGTACCCTGGATTTTTGTGGAAAAAAATATTACATATTTAATGATATATATAACAGAAAACTGAAAGAAGGAAAAAAACACTTATGAGGTACTCAAAGTTAACACATACATGATACATTAAACCAAAACTTACATGTTAACAACACATGCATTAAGATATTATTTTTAATACATTTTTATTATTGAGTGGATTTCAGGTGGGACTCGCTAAATCAATTGAATCTACCCTCTATTAAGTGAGTCATATATAAAACCCACTCGATAACGGAGAGAGTGTTAAAAAGAGTGTGTTTTTTTAACACCACTAATTCTTTTAGAAACCGAGGAACTGAGTAGGAAGGAAAGAAAACAATTCAGTCATCTCACCCAAATTTCCTGAAATCGTCCCCCAGAACATTTACAAAATATTCCTCCACAGTTTTGATGGACTGATCCGCACGGTAAGGGAAAGAAAGTGTTTCCTTCCAAGGAAGCTTGGAGGAGAACCTTCCTATGTAGCTATTAGCATAGCCAACAGGTTCTCCAAACTTTCTTTGAGCCCTCTGCTTCTCTGAGAGTTGCATGCAGAAGAAATCATCTATGAGGTCAATAGCTTGAGCTATGAGGTTACTATCAACCCCATGGTTAACAACATGGAAGAAGCCATGCTTCTTGCATGCCTCATTCACTTTTGAACATTCAGTTGACATGGCTTGTGGGTCTCCAGAGAGAAAGGCCTTCAAGTCAATAGAAGGAGCTTCAAGTTTTGGTGATGTTAGGCTTGGCTTCTCATGGTCAGGCCATATGAATTGGGAAGGCATGTTTGGTTCTTGTGCATCCTTATCATTTTCTATGGGATTTTGAGGTGCAAGAAACACTGGTGGTTGAGGCATTGGCATGTTTGAAAGTGCATAAAAACACAAGTAATATTTTGTGAGTAGAAGAAGGAGCTACATATATATAGAGAGAGGAGGAGAGAGAGAAGAGGTGTCACTGAATGGGAAAGACAAGGGAAGAGGTTAATAAAGGTGGTGAAATATGGTCTTGAGAAAGGCCAAGATGTTTCATTGGGGAAGTCGGGGAACAGATATCAGAATCTTGGGCAGTGTTAAACGTTTGTTAACTGTTCTAATTTTTTTTTTTAGGATAAAAAATGACAGTTAGGTAATGTTTGGTTGGAAATGAATGGAGGGGAGGGATTATTTTTTTAAAATCTAGCATGTTTGGTTTAACTTTTTTTAGTGGAGGGATGGGGAGCAAAATCCCTCCTCACTTGATTTTGGCTCTACTCCAATATTGGGGGGATTTGGAGGGAGATGGGGGATTTTAAAACATTTTACATACGTTGATCAAAACAACATCACTTATTTATTTTGGTTTATATCCCCATGATTTTTTTATATTCTTTTTTGTTCTTTTTATCAATTCTTTTTATCAATAAATTATATGGTAATATAGGATCACATTGCATAAAATAAAAGATAAAAAACCACGCTAACCTCTTAACTACTAATTCATTGTATGGTATAAGCAGATAGGAACTTGTATGCATTTTAAAAATGGTGAGAGATTGTGAGATGATTTCTAAAATGAAGAGGTATATATCTAAGTCACTTCTTTATAAATTAAGGCAATTTTATAAAGAGACATCTAGGAAGTTATATATGTGCTTTAAAGGATAAGCCTCAAGTTAAATCAACCGTGTGTGATAGCATGCTCAAAGTTAACAGCCGATACAGTGTTAATAAATTATATAACATCAAATTAAAGAATGGAATTAGACACTAATGCAATATTCATTTTTGATGTGACAGTAAATTCAATTTAATTAGAATTCCACCAAAGTAGAATATGAATATTTATGAGGAGCTATATAATTAAAGGCGACAAGATTAGTCTCAATTAATTATAATTTTAACTAATTAAATAGTGGTATTCTCCTATAAGTTCTAGTATATAAATCTGCAATACTACTTGGAACATCAGATTCCTGTTTAAAATTACATATATGTATCATTACCAATTTTGGCATATATATGATTCTTCTCTTGATTCATGAACAAGTCGATTGGTCTTTGCTAAAAACAAAGGTTTGCCGCTAAGATTAATGACTTGTTGGCACAGTGTCCAACTCATTGTTATAGTGACGTTTTGTCCTGTGGGAAGTAAAAGCAACTGATCGAGTCAAGAGTAGTCCAACCCCAGTCGGTGAGTTTGGAAGTTGTGTGCCATTTTCTACCATAATGTATTCTTCTTACTCCATGGTCTCTATCAGCTAGAAAATAGTATTTCATTAATTCATTACATCCAATCACGTTAGATTCACGTGAGAGCCATTTATTTTTAAGTCCTGAGATTTTTCGTTTTCGATGCTGTACCAAAAAAAAAAAAAATAGCAATTAATTTTTATGTACACTGATATTTAATAATATCTTGACAAATCAGTATCATTGTTATTTCTTTCTCTTAGTTATTAAAATAAAAGTATACATGTTAAAATGTCAGTGGATGTCAAGGTAAAACTTTTTATACTGACAATATATACAAATTTAATTCAAAAAATATTATAGATTTCGATACTAACTCACATTTATATTATATTAATATACGGTACATATATTTCATGTTCAACCAATTGTGAAAAAAAAAATGTTGGGAAATTTATTATTTTTTAAAGTCCAAATTAAATATTCAAGAATTCAAATGAAAAATCTTAAGCCTGTTTTTTAAAAATATTTTCAGTTTTCATTTTCTAAAAGCTATATTGATTTTAGTAATTCCTTCATCATTTTCTTTTTTTAAAAACAAATATAATATTTCCTAAAATTTTGAAAATGTCAAAAAATTGTTTTCATTATTTACTAAAATGCATTCTTCCAAACTAGCCTTCATCTTCTCTTTGTCCCAATTGTTTATCGTAGGAGTCTTCAATCTTTTTGTTAGCAATTTAAAATCAATATAGATTTAAGAAAATGAAAATTGAAAATATTTCTGGAAAGTATACAAGCCCTTATATTCCCTAAGACACAAAAACGCAACTCAGTTTTTTATTATTATTATTGAAAATCCTATACATACATGCATGATACATACAAGAAAAAAGTTCAAGACAACTAATAATGGCTTAGCAGTGACAAGATAACTTGACTACACAACCATGCATTGAACTCTTTATTCCTACAATCACTTCACTTCCTTTATTTGCATATATAGGATTCTCCCAACACTAACACTAGAACAGCTAATTACAAAGTTGGCCCTCCTTATTTGGTGTTTTTTGTTATCTTTTTCTCACAGACACAGCTTTACTTCATATGATGTCATCTTCCTCACCCCAAGAGACACAAGTTAAAGCCCAGTTTATTAGCTGTTTCTCTTGTAGCCATCTTGAGAAAGCATCAAGGGTTCTTGGGTAAGCCCTATAATGCCTCTGTATAAATTCCTGAAGACTTGGCCAATTGAAGTCTGGATACATTCTTGGATTCTACGTGTTAATGAGGCCTTCTGCAGGAGTGACCACTTTGTCTGTACTTGGACATAGAAAGAAAGCAAGTGATTTTCTCACTATTTTCTCACTTTGTCTGCCATCTTATTTTCATTTTGTTTCCTTTTTTAAAAAAATTGTACCGGAAACATTGAAAACAACTTTTTTTTCTTTCTGTTTTCACTGTTTCCTGTACAAATATTTTGAAACAAGAAACAGAATGAAAACAATGCTGCAGTTTTGTAAATAATATGCCAATTTCACCTTAATTAGCACACTAGTATTAATAATTGACATGTGCTTTTCTTTATCCGTGGCTACTATTTTATATTTTTTTTAATTATTTACAGGATAATGTTGACCTACTAATTATTGAACCTTTTAATTATCAATTGTGTGTCAATTATAGGCAAGCTGACAACCGTTTAAAATATGATCCATACCATAAATGTGTCACCAATGTTGACAACGAAGGCATCTTCTTTGGGAGTAACAGAGTGCCATATTTCATTCACAAGCACTTGTAGACCCCCAACCTGATCTTGGTAAAGTATGGTTATGGAAGTAGGGTCACAATGAGGCCCAGTTCCTAAAGCCAAATCAGGTATTTCGCATGGTGGGTAGTAATTCATTCTCATTAGGGAGTCATTTCCTTCATAGAAATCTCTGAAATATTTCCTGTCAACTCCTAGGCTCACCCCTAGAAGTTCCATGATCACAAAGGATAGATTGCTCATGGTTTCACAGTAGTCTTGGTACACAATCCTAGCAAAATGGGAACATATAAATAATAGTTTTAGAAAAAGAAGAAAAGGCAACCACTGGTGGGACATGATAAAGTACCATGGATTTTTGTGGAAAAAAAATATTACATATTTAATGATATATATAACAAACTTGAAAGAAGGAAAAAACACTTATGAGGTACTCAAAGTTAACACATACATGATACATTAAACCAAAACTTACGTGATAACAATACATTCTTTAACATATTATTTTTAGTACATTTTTATTATTGAGTGGATTTCTGGTGGGACTCGCTAAATCACATGAGTCTACTCTCTAGCTATTAGGTGAGTCATATATAAAATCCACTCAATAATGGAGAGAGTGCCAAAAAGAGTGTGTTTTTTAACACTTCACTAATTCTTTTAGAAACTGAGGAAGTGAGTAGGAAGAAAAGAAAACAATTCAATCATCTTACCCAAATTTCCTGAAATCTTCCCCCAGAACATTTACAAAATATTCCTCCACAGTTTTGATGGACTGATCCGCACGGTAAGGGAAAGAAAGTGTTTCCTTCCAAGGAAGCTTGGAGGAGAACCTTCCTATGTAGCTATTAGCATAGCCAACAGGTTCTCCAAACTTTCTTTGAGCCCTCTGCTTCTCTGAGAGTTGCATGCAGAAGAAATCATCTATGAGATCAATAGCTTGAGCGATGAGGTTACTATCAACTCCATGGTTAACAACATGGAAGAAGCCATGCTTCTTGCATGCCTCATTCACTTTTGAACATTCAGTTGACATGGCTTGTGGATCTCCAGAGAGAAAGGCCTTCAAGTCAATAGAAGGAGCTTCAAGTTCTGGTGATGTTAGGCTTGGCTTCTCATGGTCAGGCCATATGAACTGGGAAGGCATGTTTGGTTCTTGTGCATCCTTATCATTTTCTGTGGGATTTCGAGGTGCAAGAAACACTGGTGGATGAGGCATTGGCATGTTTGAAAGTGCACAAAAACACAAGTAATAATTTGTGTGTAGAAGGAGCTATATATATATGGAGAGAGAAGAGGTGTCAATGAATGGGAAAGACAAGGGAAGAGGTTAATAAAGGTGGTGAAATAGGGTCTTGAGAAAGGCCAAGACGTTTCATTGGGGAAGTCGGGGAACAGATATCAGAATCTTGGGCAGTGTTAAATGTTTGTTAATTGTTCTAATTTTTTTTTTAGGATAAAAAATGACAGTTAGGTAATGTTTGGTTGGAGATGAATGGAGGGGAGAGATTTTTTTTAAAATTTTGCATGTTTGGTTCAACTTTTTTTAGTGGAGGGGAGGGGAGCAAAATCCCTCCTCACTTGATTTTGGCTCCACTCCAATATTGGGGGATTTGGAGGGATATGGAGGATTTTAAAACATTTTACATACATTGATCAAAACATCATCACTTGTTTATTTTGGTTTATATCTCCATGAGTTTTTTATTTTGTTTTATTCTTTTTATCAATAAATTATATGGTGATATAGGATCACATTGCATAAAATAAAAAATAAAAAACCACGCTAACCTCTTAACTACTAATTCATTGTATGGTATGACCACCATTATGGAGGTTGTACTTTTGATATTTTTAATTCTTGGGTTTAGAAGTGGGATATAGATCACATGTCTCAAAATTGTCTCATTCTTTGTTTCACCCAATTAAATTGTGCCATTTGTAAAACTGATTACATTATTTATTATAAATATATCATTTTTAAATGAAATTTCATAATCTAATTGGGTGGAACATAGAGTGAGATGTAACAGCCTGTTTTTAATTACGCTGTTTTAACAGTAAAAATATATTTATTTATATTTTTATTTGAGACTTAGGAAATGAATTTGGAGAAAACAAAATCATATCTAGAACTTACTCTATGGTAGGAGGCTATGGTTAAAATTTGGGTTTAAAACTCAGACGAAAACCGGTCTGCGTTTTTTTAACTGACAGTATAATTTTATACTGACAGAAAACCCTAATTTGACCCAAAAAACTGAAATTTGTAGATTTTTTATATTTTGTCCGTGAGGAAGTCTACCTTCCAAATTTCTGATCAGAAATAAAATATTATGTGTTTTCGGACGAATTTTGGTGAAAGTTCGAACAGAAAACAGTCGGTGTTTTCACTGACAGTAAGATTTTAATGATCAGAAAACCTAATTTTGACTCGTAAACGAAATGGTTTATAATTAAATCATATTTTCAATGAGTCTGGTTAGTTTGAAAATTTTCGATCGAAAAATAGACAGAAACCCTAATCGGGAAACCGACGGAGTCGAAAACGGAACTGCAGAGGCCCGTCAAGAGATCGGGACAACGAGTCATGCATGATGACTCATGGAGGATGAGTCACCAAGCATTTATGAGCATTAAATGCTAGTAATCATGACTTTTAGGTAAAATGACCAAAATACCCCAAGCCTTCGCGGTTAGTAACAAGACACATCTACGCACTCTTAACCACTCACTTTACGTGGTTGTAAACCTTCTACATATCCTAAATTTCGTGCATATATATATACTAAACCATACCTATTTCATTTTGCTTTTGTTTCATCATTTTCCTCTCAAAAACCGAAATCGGGTAACTGACGGAGCTGCGTACAGAATTTCTGGGAACCGCTAACGGATAGGATCAGTGACTCATTGGTGAGTCACTATGTGTGGCCCAAAATCAGCCACACCTCCATCAATTGTGAGCCACATATTATTAACCATGATTTGCCAAAATAACCTTAGTTAAGTTAACTATTAACTATGGTTAATCTTATATTAATTAAATATTCCTAAAAGCTATTAATCTAAGCTTAAGGAACCAAACAAAGCCTAATTCTACCCCTATATAATGACCCAAAACCGCAGCCCCCTCCCCTTTGTTCTTCACTTCATCTTCTTCAACTTTTCTTCACAAATTTCACCTATACTCCATTGTTGTCTTCAAGAGCTTCAAGTGATTTCCATTCCAAAGCTTGCTAAGATCATCATTCTTCCTCATCTTCTTCAATCTAGTGAGGTAACAAGACCATCTTCATCTCTTTTAAGCTCTTGTTCTTCATGTTTTTGAGTTTTCATATTCTTAGATCTAGAACTTAGAATAATTCTAGAAAATTGTAGAAAAATCTTAAAAATGTGAAACCAATTTCTATGATCTAGATATGATTCCTACTTTCATTATCCAAGAGCATGTAATCAAAAACATTTTCCTTCCTTAAAAACCATTGTGGGCCGAACCTAGGAGAGAAAGTGGGTTTGAAGTTTTTGTGTCATTTTCAATTCTAACACTTGTATCATGCTCTCTAATACCTATATGGTTATAATCTAAGAGCTTAACTTCAACAAAGATTTCTATCCTAAATTTATGGTGTTGGCCGAAAATCTAAGGTTTAGGAGTTTATAGATTTTGTTGAAGGAATGAATTCTAATGATTGGTGAATACTCTTAAGTATCTATGTAATCTAAAACCAATAGCTTGAATCAAAAAGAATTTCCTAGCCTATTTTACCAAGTAAGGCCGAAACCTAGCTATTTAGGTTAAGAATGATTTTGTTAATTAATTGTAGTTGTATTGTTTGGTTGAAGGAGAAACTGTTAAAGTGTGACGTGATAACGAGGAACGGCGAATTCGGAATTTCGGTGATAACTCAGGTGGGGGAAAGAACCAATCTACCATCGGAAACGGATAAGTAGTATTTAAATTATAATAATTGTGTAGGGCGACCTAAACCCTACTAGTGGTCGAGTAATCGACAAGACCAAAATCACATTGGAAGCTTTTTCGTGAAACCGATGATGATTTGGGGATTGTGGGTTTATTGCCGTTAGGATAATCTTATGATATTCGAGGTTGATTGAATTTATTGATTATTGAATTATGTTGTGATAAATTGTTTATTATTATGTCTTGTGATACTTGAGTAGTTGATTGATAATATAGTATGATCTGCCTGGGATGATAAACTGTTTAGTTAATGTTAAGGCACGAGATGTGTGATTTAAGAGATGTATTTGGGTGAGTGAATTATGATGCATTAGTGATGCCTAGCCTTAGTGTATAGATGAGATGAGATATTGAATGAGTATTGAGACTTGTGGTGGAAGGTTGAGGCATTAGGCTATAATGAATGCGGGTTGGTGAGATTCATAATATAGATGTGTTAAGGTTCATGGCCGTGTGTGATGAAACGCACGAGGTCGGGATAGTCCTTGAGTCCCTGAGGGATCGCGTTGCGCAAAGGTTACTAAAATGGTGTATGGGCACCATGGCACTAATTGCGCAATAGCATGAGTAGTTCGGGAACTACTGGGTTCTATCGCCGCACAACGGCAAGAGTAGTTTGAACTACTATACTGGTGTATGGGCACCAGGGCACTAAGTTACTGGCACCGGACCGATTGGACTACTGACTAATGACAGGAATATAGATGGCCAAGTTTGCATGAGAGTAAGGGTAGAGGAACCATATAGTGGTTTAAGGTTGATTTGGAGTTTTGAGAGATGTTGGTGTTAATGATTATTATATTTCGATACTATGTCCATTTTTCCACCTTTGATGATAGACATGTGTCTTATCCCCTATTTCTGTATTTGTATATGTTTTGCTTATATGGATATGAGAAGATTTTACGGAAGATCCGGGTGATGACTATGTGGAGGGACCAGCTGAGGACTTCACCGAGGACTTTAATGTAGAGGAGTTGGACGGGACTCCTTATGAGCCAGACGCAGGAGGACGAGCTGTAGATGGTAGTAATGGCAATTAAGTAAATAGGGCCAGTGAGTCTAGAACTATGTGTTTATGTTTCCGCAACTAAGGGTTTGTATAAGAATGTACCTGCTAGGGATCTTACTGAGAAAATGCCCTAGACAGTGTTTTGGTATTGTATGAAGTATGTATTTATAATATGACTTTGATGTTATCTTTCATTGTTGGTCAAATTTTAATTCCTTCGCATTTTCGTTTTATAATCAATGTTAATCACACGAGGAATCTAAATAACTAATTAAAGGCACAAGGGGCACAGCGGGGTGTCTCATTTGGTATCAGAGCAGTTCGATTCTAATCGGACTGTGAGGTCTAGGTTATTGTTACTGGCCGTGTCTAGTTGAATCCACATCGGATTTTAACTATGCTTAGAAGTTGGGTAGTGTGTCCGATTTTATTGCGAAAATTAATATTGGTATGGCATATGATATGTATATACTTGATTATGTAGTATTATATGTCATACTAATGAGAGCGGATGATTTCAGAATCATGGCTCGAGGAAGAGGAAGAGGACGCGGTACGAATAGTGATGATGGAATTCCTGAAAGAATTCTTGGAAGTGTTAACCATGAGACCACTCATACTGGAGGTGGAAGAGAGTCAGCTGAGACTCTCCAGACTATCAGAGATTTGGCCACTGCAATGCTACAACAGACACAACAGAACGCTGAGATGATGCAGATGACCAGAGAACAACAAGAACTGCAGAATCAGAGGAAAGCTGCAGAAGCTGAAGATGCTGGGATGAATACATTTCTGAAAGGGAAACCACCTCAATTCCGAGGAGATTATGACCCGGAGAAGGCTGAGTGGTGGGTGCAAGAGATAGAGAAGATATTCAGTACTATGCGTTGTAGGGAAGATAGGAAAGTGACTTATGCTGCCTTCATGCTGACTGGAGGGGCAGAGTCATGGTGGAGGGGAAAGAGAAGATTATTGGAAGCCGAGGGCAGATTGATGAGCTGGCAGTTATTTCGTGACTGCTTTCTAGAGAAATACTTTCCGCGACTCGTTCGTCGCGAGAAAGAGAGAGAGTTTATGAACCTGAAACAAGGCACAATGACGATTGGGGATTATGCGTCACGTTTTGAAGCTCTGATTCAATTTTCAGAGTTTTACCAACGATTTCCTGATGAAGACTGGCAGTGTAGAAGGTTTGAGGAAGGACTTCGACATGAGTTGCAAAGAGCAATAGTGTCTCTTGACATCCAGAGTTTTCCGGAGTTGGTAGAGAGATGCAGTGCCATAGAAAGTATAGATCAAAGGCAGGCTGCGGAACTGAAACAACAAAGAAGTGGAGGTCCCATTCGACCCGGTTTTCAGAGAAGAGGAAATACTGGTTCTCAGTGGAGACAGAGACCCTACAATAGACCAGTGCAAACAAATACACCAATGGTTGGAGCAGGTCAACAGCAACAAGGCCCAGTATGTTTTAGATGTGGAGGACCTCATTATCTGCTGGATTGTAAGGAGAATCAGCGTGAAACTGGTTGTTTCATCTGTAGAAAACCAGGTCATTTTGCTCGTGAATGCAGACAGAGAGGTATGCAGCAACCAGTAGCTGCGGGTAGAGGAGCTGGAGGCAATCGAGGTGGAGCTGGAAGAGGAGTTTCATCAGCAAGACCACCGGTTGCGAAACCTCAAGCCACTGGAAGAGTATTTACCGTGAGGGGATCTGAATCCTCTCAATCTGCGGATCTTATACAAGGTATGTGTTTAGTATCGGGTAGACTCTCGTCAGTTTTGTTTGACTCAGGTGCTACGCATTCCTTTATATCTTATGAATGTGTAGATCATTTGAAATTACTTGTTTCTAGCTTACCTTATAAACTTATCGTATCTACTCCAACTAGTAACCCTTTGACTACTACGTATGTTTGTTTACAATGTCCTGTAATTATTGAAAATAGGACATTTCTCATTGATCTTATCTGTTTGCCTATGCAACAGATAGATGTTATTCTTGGCATGGATTGGCTTTCGGCTAACCATATAGTACTAGATTGTTCTAGTAAGACCTTATCATTTCTTGAGTCTTCTAGTGTAGTCTCTGCCAATAAAGGAGTATCCATTAGGAGTGATGATTCTCGGCAGTACGTGATGCTGTTCGCAGTGGAAACTAATGAGACTCCTAGTATAGATGCTATGCCTATCGTGAGAGAGTTTCCAGAAGTTTTCCCTCCAGATGTTCCAGGTTTGCCACCAGAGAGAGAGGTGGAATTCACCATAGATCTCGTACCAGGGACAGGACCTATATCTATAGCGCCCTATAGGATGTCACCAGTGGAGTTGGCGGAGTTAAAGAAACAATTAGATGACATGTTGGGGAAAGAATTCATCAGACCGAGTGTTTCACCGTGGGGGGCGCCGGTGTTATTTGTTAAGAAAAAAGATGGAAGTGCTAGGTTATGCACGGATTACAGACAGTTGAACAAGGTGACGATTAAGAACAAATATCCATTGCCTAGGATAGATGATCTGATGGATCAGCTGAAAGGAGCAGCTGTGTTTTCTAAGATTGATTTGAGGTCTGGATACCATCAGATTAGAGTAAGGAAGGAAGATATACTTAAGACGGCTTTTAGGACGAGATATGGACATTACGAGTATTTAGTTATGCCTTTTGGGGTGACTAATGCTCCAGCAGTGTTCATGGATTACATGAACAGAATTTTTAGACCATTCCTTGATAAGTTTGTCGTTGTGTTCATCGATGATATACTTATCTATTCTCGTTCGCGAGAAGATCATAAGGAACATTTGAGAGTAGTGCTGCAAGTTTTGAAGGACAGACAGCTTTATGCTAAAATGTCTAAATGTGAGTTTTGGATGGAGGAAGTTCAGTTTCTTGGACATGTGATCAATAAGGAAGGAATAGCAGTAGATCCAGCTAAGGTTGAGGCAGTTCTGAAGTGGGAACGGCCTAAGTCAGTAAGTGAGGTACGAAGTTTTCTAGGATTAGCTGGATATTATCGGAGGTTTATAGAGGGTTTCTCAAAGCTTGCGTTATCTATGACGTAGTTGACGAGGAAAAATACAGCTTTTGTTTGGACAGACAAGTGTGAGCAGAGTTTTCAAAAGCTGAAAGACAAGTTGACTACATCTCCTGTGTTAACATTACCTGATCCTTTAGGACAGTTTGACGTATACTGTGATGCGTCATACCAAGGTTTGGGATGTGTTTCTAATGCAAGAAGGAAGAGTTGTAGCTTATGCATCCCGACAATTGAGAATCCATGAGAGGAATTATCCAACTCATGATTTGGAATTGGCAGCAATAGTGTTCGCATTGAAGATATGGCGACACTTTCTGTATGGAGCGAAGTTTAATGTTTACAGTGATCATAAAAGTCTGAAGTATTTATTCGATCAAAAAGAATTGAATATGAGACAACGGAGATGGATGGAGTTTATCAAAGACTATGAGTTTGATCTACTGTACCATCCTGGGAAGGCGAATGTTGTAGCGGATGCTTTGAGTAGGAAATCATTGCATGTGTCTGCAATGATGGTTAAGGAGTTAGAATTACTTGGACAGTTAAGAGATCTGAACTTAGGAATGGAGTTGGTCGATGGTAAAATTTGCTTAGGTATGATCACTATTAGTAGTGATTTTATGAAGGAGCTTAAGGATAAACAGGTTGAAGATAGATATCTTCAGGAGATGAGTAAAGGTATAGATGAGGGTAAGAATTCTGATTTTAGTCGAGGAACAGATGGTGTGTTGAGGTTTAGAGATAGAATATGTGTGCCAGAGCACTTAGAACTTAGGAAAATGATTTTAGAGGAAGCACATAAGAGTAAGCTGAGTTTTCATCCTGGATCCACTAAGATGTATCAGGATTTGAAGAAAATGTTTTGGTGGACAAGGATGAAGAAAGAGGTAGCAGAGTATGTTTTATCTTGCCTGGTATGTCAGAAGGCTAAGATTGAACATCAGAAACCAGCAGGTTTATTGCAATCATTAGATATCCCAGAGTGGAAATGGGATAGCATAGCTATGGATTTTGTGGTTGGATTACCACGAACTCCTAAGAGATATGATGCGATTTGGGTTATCATTGATAGGTTGACGAAGTGTTCGCACTTCTTACCTATCGGTGAAAGTTATAGCTTGGAAAAGTTGACTCAAATTTATATCAAAGAAGTTGTTAGGTTGCATGGTGTGCCATCGAGCATTGTCTCAGATCGAGATCCTAGATTTACATCTAGATTTTGGAGACAGTAGCAAGGTGCTTTGGGGACGAAGTTAAGAATGAGTTCTGCTTATCATCCCCAAACCGATGGACAGTCAGAGAGAACAATTCAGTCATTGGAAGATCTTTTGAGAGCTTGTGTGTTAGAACACACTGGAAGTTGGGATGAGTTCTTGCCATTGATTGAATTTACATACAACAACAGTTTCCATAGTAGTATTGGAATGGCTCCATACGAAGCTTTGTATGGAAGGAAATGTAGGACCCCGCTATGTTGGTATGAAACTGGTGAAAACCAAGTTTTGGGTCCAGATGTGGTGCAACAGACTACGGAGCAATTCAGGAAGATAAGGGAAAAGATGAAGGAAGCTCAGGATAGACAGAGGAGCTATAGCAACAAAAGGAGGAGACCGTTAGAATTCCAGGAGGGTGATCACGTGTTTTTGAGAGTTACTCTGAAGACCGAAATTGGCAGGGCTATCAAATCTAGAAAACTTACTCCCAGATTCATTGGACCTTTCCAGATTCTTCGACGGATTGGTCCAGTTGCTTATCATATTGCCTTACCACCTAATCTTGCTAATCTTCACGACGTCTTTCATGTCTCTCAATTGAGAAAATATTATCCTGATCCTTCTCATGTTATTGAGTTTGAGTCTATACAACTGCAAGAGAATCTAGAGTATGAGGCTCTACCTGTTAGGATCGCAGATAGAGAAATTAAGGAGCTTCGCGGTAAACAAATTCCTTTGGTTAAGGTCATATGGGATGAAACTACTGGAGATGCCACGTGGGAACGCGAAGCAGATATGCAACAACAATATCCACATCTTTTCTAAGGTACGTAAATTCCGAGGACGGAATTTTTTTCTAAGAGGGGTAGTAATGTAACAGCCTGTTTTTAATTACGCTGTTTTAACAGTAAAAATATATTTATTTATATTTTTATTTGAGACTTAGGAAATGAATTTGGAGAAAACAAAATCATATCTAGAACTTACTCTATGGTAGGAGGCTATGGTTAAAATTTGGGTTTAAAACTCAGACGAAAACCGGTCTGCGTTTTTTTAACTGACAGTATAATTTTATACTGACAGAAAACCCTAATTTGACCCAAAAACTGAAATTTGTAGATTTTTTATATTTTGTCCGTGAGGAAGTCTACCTTCCAAATTTCTGATCAGAAATAAAATATTATGTGTTTTCGGACGAATTTTGGTGAAAGTTCGAACAGAAAACAGTCGGTGTTTTCACTGACAGTAAGATTTTAATGATCAGAAAACCTAATTTTGACTCGTAAACGAAATGGTTTATAATTAAATCATATTTTCAATGAGTCTGGTTAGTTTGAAAATTTTCGATCGAAAAATAGACAGAAACCCTAATCGGGAAACCGACGGAGTCGAAAACGGAACTGCAGAGGCCCGTCAAGAGATCGGGACAACGAGTCATGCATGATGACTCATGGAGGATGAGTCACCAAGCATTTATGAGCATTAAATGCTAGTAATCATGACTTTTAGGTAAAATGACCAAAATACCCCAAGCCTTCGCGGTTAGTAACAAGACACATCTACGCACTCTTAACCACTCACTTTACGTGGTTGTAAACCTTCTACATATCCTAAATTTCGTGCATATATATATACTAAACCATACCTATTTCATTTTGCTTTTGTTTCATCATTTTCCTCTCAAAAACCGAAATCGGGTAACTGACGGAGCTGCGTACAGAATTTCTGGGAACCGCTAACGGATAGGATCAGTGACTCATTGGTGAGTCACTATGTGTGGCCCAAAATCAGCCACACCTCCATCAATTGTGAGCCACATATTATTAACCATGATTTGCCAAAATAACCTTAGTTAAGTTAACTATTAACTATGGTTAATCTTATATTAATTAAATATTCCTAAAAGCTATTAATCTAAGCTTAAGGAACCAAACAAAGCCTAATTCTACCCCTATATAATGACCCAAAACCGCAGCCCCCTCCCCTTTGTTCTTCACTTCATCTTCTTCAACTTTTCTTCACAAATTTCACCTATACTCCATTGTTGTCTTCAAGAGCTTCAAGTGATTTCCATTCCAAAGCTTGCTAAGATCATCATTCTTCCTCATCTTCTTCAATCTAGTGAGGTAACAAGACCATCTTCATCTCTTTTAAGCTCTTGTTCTTCATGTTTTTGAGTTTTCATATTCTTAGATCTAGAACTTAGAATAATTCTAGAAAATTGTAGAAAAATCTTAAAAATGTGAAACCAATTTCTATGATCTAGATATGATTCCTACTTTCATTATCCAAGAGCATGTAATCAAAAACATTTTCCTTCCTTAAAAACCATTGTGGGCCGAACCTAGGAGAGAAAGTGGGTTTGAAGTTTTTGTGTCATTTTCAATTCTAACACTTGTATCATGCTCTCTAATACCTATATGGTTATAATCTAAGAGCTTAACTTCAACAAAGATTTCTATCCTAAATTTATGGTGTTGGCCGAAAATCTAAGGTTTAGGAGTTTATAGATTTTGTTGAAGGAATGAATTCTAATGATTGGTGAATACTCTTAAGTATCTATGTAATCTAAAACCAATAGCTTGAATCAAAAAGAATTTCCTAGCCTATTTTACCAAGTAAGGCCGAAACCTAGCTATTTAGGTTAAGAATGATTTTGTTAATTAATTGTAGTTGTATTGTTTGGTTGAAGGAGAAACTGTTAAAGTGTGACGTGATAACGAGGAACGGCGAATTCGGAATTTCGGTGATAACTCAGGTGGGGGAAAGAACCAATCTACCATCGGAAATGGATAAGTAGTATTTAATTAATTCTGTATTTGTATATGTTTTGCTTATATGGATATGAGAAGATTTTACGGAAGATCCGGGTGATGACTATGTGGAGGGACCAGCTGAGGACTTCACCGAGGACTTTAATGTAGAGGAGTTGGACGGGACTCCTTATGAGCCAGACGCAGGAGGACGAGCTGTAGATGGTAGTAATGGCAATTAAGTAAATAGGGCCAGTGAGTCTAGAACTATGTGTTTATGTTTCCGCAACTAAGGGTTTGTATAAGAATGTACCTGCTAGGGATCTTACTGAGAAAATGCCCTAGACAGTGTTTTGGTATTGTATGAAGTATGTATTTATAATATGACTTTGATGTTATCTTTCATTGTTGGTCAAATTTTAATTCCTTCGCATTTTCGTTTTATAATCAATGTTAATCACACGAGGAATCTAAATAACTAATTAAAGGCACAAGGGGCACAGCGGGGTGTCTCATGAGACACCATTTGAAGACAAGTAATCTTCATCCTTAGAAGTGTGGTAGCCTTCAATTTCACTTTGGGGGTTCCTTTTCCTTATATAATACTATTAATGGTTGACAAGGTCACCAAAGGATATATGCATAATGCACTTTAAGCATGAATTGAATAATTGATTAGAAAAAATTAAGTGACTCAAAGGTTGTGCTTCTTGAAGAAAGGGTTGGTATGTTTTTTCCATGATTTGGCATCATTTGTTGAGATCATATAAGCATAATCTACTTTTTATATTCTTGATATATATCAACACGCGCGCCTAGAGCCCTAGAAAAGTGTGCACCACTACCATGTTGACTTTCTTATGGTTGGTTTCTCCTCTCTTTCACCATTCAGCAATAAAACGGTGGAAGCAAATCTTTCACCACATGGCTCGGTTGGGTGGTCCTTAATTGCAGTGGTGTATGCATGTCTCTCGATCAGGTTATATATGTTTACACATTGGATTCTGAAGAAGGTGTTGATGAACGTGATCGATGCTGAGGGGGTAGTGGTTAGGGATAGCGGTGGTCAACATTTTTATGGTGCCTAATATTGATTACAGAGAGCGGGGTTTCTGGCAGCTCGTGACTCGTGAGTGGTTTAATTTCAGTTTGCATGGGATATATCGATCAATTAGTTGAGTGTTAAAAGATTCATTTAGAGGGTGCAATGTTTAATTTGTAATGCCTTTGATTATGATAATTGGGGTATGAAAGATTATTTGTATAATAAATTTATAATTAGTGGAATAAATTATTTTGCTTCATAGTTTTCTTGTATGTATAATGAGTTAAGATAAGCTTACTTTAAAAAAATAATAATTCATATCCGAAGATACCAATGCTTGCTAACACATGAGATCAACATTGGGAGTATCATTAATCTTAATCTATTGTGTTGGTCAAACGGGTCAAACGTGTTCAACTTTTTCTTCACATTTGCACATGAGGTATTACTTTATGACATATATATGTTAACCAGTGACAACTACTAAGGATATTGGTTAAGAAAATAAATATAGAAATTATGTATTGAGAAGTGTTATATTCAATTTTTTCAAAGTTTAAAAATTATAATTTTCAATGTAAAGTTTATATTTTTGGATTCCTTAAGCATTGTCTTTAGAGTACTGCTTAGCAAAACCCTTACTTTAATTATATTTGCACATACATTTTTTTCTAACATAAGAAAATTAGGTTGTTTCGAAGTAGTGACTTTTTGTGTAATTTTGTTTTTTTAGATAAATGTTAATAGAGGGAGTTGAACTCATGACCTACTTATTATCACTCTAAACCTTATGTCCTTGCCCCCAAATCAACCTATACACCTTATAACTTCAAACCAACTCATTCACCTTATCACTCCCTTAGCGCAATTTTGATTTTGTTTTACAACAAAAGGAATTATCTCTAAATCCAACCGAAATTCCAGCATCCTGCTGAAATCTTTGCATCCCTCACAAATAAAAGTGCCATATTAATGGATGGAGAATGCTAGCAAGTGTTCTTGGGGCATTGTTTAAGTAATCAAAAAAAGAAAATTTGTATGAAAAATTGTGTATTACATGTCGAAGAGTGTAATACTTAGTTTTTTAATACAAATTTTCTTTTTGTGGTTCCTTAACCAATGACGTTATCACCCTTAATGGAAAAGTTACAAAGGACTTCATTTTCACCTTTACTCAACAGTTTTTGTTTTTTGGACTCCTTTCCAGCTGTAGGAAAACACATAAAGTCCCAATAAACAAATATCAATATTTGCCCCTAATAATATATTTGCATATTTCAAAATAAAAAAGTAGATTGTCACTTCGTTTTTCCCCAATCTCTCATATTTTCTCGAGTAGTTGGGGAAGAAAACTTTTTTACTGTGATTTCCACACAAAATTTTCTCTCCCCCAACTTTCTCTCCAATACCAAACAATGAAAGTCATGAATTTCTCTCATATTTCTCTCTTCCCAAAATCATCCCAAGCAAACAATGCATTAGTGATCTATGCGCAACATTTATGTAGCAGTTTTGTTTATCTAATTCAACTCTCCAGTTCTTATATTGACATTAACTAATTCTTATATTGAAAAATTATAAGTTATTTTACACATCAAACCATATGCTGGCTTTTGATGTAGAAAAGTGATGAAAACCGAATAATCATGTAAACAAAAAAAAAAAGATCATCTCCCTTTTCTCGTTCCTTTCTTTTGTCATGTTTTCGGCCTAATTATCCCAACATCACAAGAAACATATTCTGACCATACCTTATAGGATGTCTTAGAAGAAATGAAATGCATATTCAGTAAAATTGTGCTCTAAATTTTCATTATAAAAAAAAATAAAAAAATAGTAAACTTGTGCTCTGGCCACTGAATTTATACTTATTTAGTATAGATATGATCCATGGAAAGATTGCAGTTCATGCATTTACAGCCAAACTTTGGATAAAGAAAACTAATGTGTATTCTTTACGTGGAAAGTGCGAGTATCGACAACCGTCAACTACGGCCCACGGTTCGTGGCTCAAATTGTCATTCTATCATTTATAGCAGGAGAAAAAATGTTGTCAACATAACAATATGGTTTCAGCAAATTAAATAGCCAAAAAGAAATTGGTAGCATTATAAAGTGGGAACATATGTTGGGGACATAAAGTGGGTTCAATCCTCCCAACCATATTTTCTTCGTACACAAATTCTGCAATATCCTATCGTGACATATAGTTGATTAAAGATACAATATATCAGATGTGTTGGTCTAAAATTTAGGAGGTATATATTGAATGTTCCATTGAATATTATACATGCAAACGTAAATTAAATGTAAAACGGTAAACCAAAGGGTTGTTGGTGAAGTGGAAATAACTTGCCCACGTAAGGAGGAGAACCTGAGAAATCCGGATTCGAATCCTTGTGGAGTCACCCCCATTGGAAGATTGAGAATCAAGGGGTGAAACCCTGCTCAGTCAGTCGAACCAGAGATTAATCCCATAGCAGGTCCGAAGGGCCTAAACAGTGGGGATAGTCTGGTAGACTCACTTGACCCAAATAACTAATTAGGGTGGGTTTCGAACCAAGATGTAAAACGGTAAGATTTAAAAGTTAATGCACTTAGAATCTAAGAAAAAATCTGTAAAAATTGTAGTGTAATTTGAATATTTAATATTAATAATAAATTGGTTCAAAGAGTAATAATGACATTCTAAACAAAAAATAATAATAATGTTTTTTTCTGAGAAAAATAAAATTGTTTATTTTCTATTTAAATGGTACTTGCATTTCTTCAGACCCGTCAAGCTTTCCTTTATGGTGGGGTTAGTAAGGGGGAATCAATTTTATATTATATATACATGTAGCGTGGCTTACCTATCGACAACTTACTCACCCATATTATTTTTTTGACGCCGAACTATTTCTCTCAAAGTGAATAAGGAACTAACTTTTGAAAAGCAGAAAAAGATTTGTAATATAGAACATCAGTGTGTATGGGAGAAGACTAGTTAATTCTAATATAATATATATCCATTCAAGAATTTGGATAATAAATTAATCTCACTTTCAAAGATATGGGGCGCGTTCAAAGGAAAAGGAAAAGGAAAAGGAGAGGACGTCTCTTCTTGTATAGAGCAAATGCATAATAGTATAAATATTTAAGAAACATTCCCTACCCTATCTTTAACTTCATTTGAGAGAAAATATGTTCATTTACTCCATTTTAATTTATTGAGATATATATTCTTTTTATCAGACAATAAAATTTATTAAAAAACGGTACTCCAACCAAGGTTAGCCCAAGCAAAGGTGGGATCTAAATTTATGTAAGACCTTGGAGTACGAACAAATCATGGAATATGATCTTATATGTGTAATTTTTGTTAGGTATCAAATAATTTTTGTTAGTAAACTATAAGCAGATAGGAACTTGTATGCATTTTAAAAATGGTGAGAGATTGTGAGATGATTTCTAAAATGAAGAGGTATATATCTAAGTCACTTCTTTATAAATTAAGGCAATTTTATAAAGAGACATCTAGGAAGTTATATATGTGCTTTAAAGGATAAGCCTCAAGTTAAATCAACCGTGTGTGATAGCATGCTCAAAGTTAACAGCCGATACAGTGTTAATAAATTATATAACATCAAATTAAAGAATGGAATTAGACACTAATGCAATATTCATTTTTGATGTGACAGTAAATTCAATTTAATTAGAATTCCACCAAAGTAGAATATGAATATTTATGAGAAGCTATATAATTAAAGGTGACAGGATTAGTCTCAATTAATTATAATTTTAACTAATTAAATAGTGGTATTCTCCTATAAGCTCTAGTATATAAATCTGCAATACTACTTGGAACATCGGATTCCTGTTTAAAATTACATATATGTATCATTACCAATTTTGGCATATATATGATTCATCTGATTCATGAACAAGTCGATTGGCCGTTGCTAAAAACAAAAGCTTGCCGCTAAGATTAATGACTCATAGTGACGTTTTGTCCTGTGGGATATAAAAGCAACTGATCGAGTCAAGAGTAGTCCAACCCCAGTCGGTGAGTTTTGAAGTTGTGTGCGATTTTCTACCATAATGTATTCTTCTTACTCTATGGTCTCTATCAGCTAGAAAATAGTATTTCATTAATTAATTACATCCAATCACGTTAGATTCACGTGAGAGTCATTTATTTTTAAGTCCTCAGATTTTTCGTTTCGATGCTGTACCAAAAAAAAAAAAAAATAGTGATTAATTTCTATGTATTGTGAGTTTAAAAAAAATTTATACAGACATCTAATAATATATTGACAAACCAATATTATTGTTATTTATCTCTCTTAGTTATTAAAATAAAAGTACACATGTCAAGATGTTGATGGATGTCAGGGTAAAACTTTTTATACTGACAGTGTATACAACTTTAATTCAAAAAATATTATATATTCGATACTAACCCACATTTATATTATATTAATATACATTACATATATTTAATGTTCAACCAATTGTGAAAAAAAAAATGTTGGGAAATTTATTATTTTTTAAAGTCCAAATTAAATATTCAAGAATTAAAATGAAAAATCTTAAACCTGTTTACTTTCTAAAAACATTTTCAGTTTTCATTTTCTAAAATCTATATTGATTTTAGTAATTCCTTCATCATTTTCTTTTTCATTTTTTAAAAACAAATATAGTATTTCCTAAGATTTTGAAAATGTCAAAAAGAAGTTTTCATTGTTTACTGAAATGCATTCTCCCTGACTAGCCTTCATCTTCTCTTTGTCACAATTGTTTATCGTAGGAGTCTTCAATCTTTTTTGTTAGCAATTTAAAATCAATATAGATTTAAGAAAATGAAAATTGAAAATATTTCTGGAAAGTATACAGGCCCTTATATACCCTAAGACACAAAAACGCAACTCAGTTTTTTATTATTATTATTGAAAATCCTGTACATACATGCATGATACATACAAGAAAAAAGTTCAAGACAACTAATAATGGCTTAGCAGTGACAAGATAACTTGACTACACAACCATGCATTGGAACTCTTTATTCCTACAATCACTTCATTTCCTTTATTTGCATATATAGGAGTCTCCCAACACCAACACTAGAACAGCTAATTACAAAGTTGGCCTCCTTATTTGGTGTTTTCTGTTATCTTTTTCCTCACAGACACAGCTTTACTTCATATGATGTCATCTTCCTCACCCCAAGAGACACAAGTTAAAGCCCAGTTTATTAGCTGTTTCTCTTGTAGCCATCTTGAGAAAGCATCAAGGGTTCTTAGGTCAGCCCTATAATACCTCTGTATAAATTCCTGAAGACTTGGCCATTTGAAGTCTGGATACATTCTTGGATTCTCCGTGTTAATGAGGCCTTCTACAGGAGTGACCACTTTGTCTGAACTTGGACATACAAAGAAAGCAAGTGATTTTCTCACTATTTTGCTGTTTACAACTGCTCTATGCAAGCAACTCTTGTAAACCCCATTCGATAAAGCCTGAAATAAATCAGAACATATCATCATTTCAAGTTTAACTTGTGCATAATAGAGGGATTATTAGGTGTGTATCATTATAAAAACATGAAATATTAGCGTCTGTTTGCTTTGTTTCCAGTTTCCTGTTTCCATTTCTTGATTTCACATATAATTACAAAACCGCCATATTATTTTCATTTTGTTTCCTGTTTTAAAAAAATTGTACAGGAAACACTGAAAACAACTTTTTTTTCTTTCTGTTTTTACTGTTTCCTGTACAAATATTTGGAAACAAGAAACAAAATAAAAACAATGCGGTAGTTTTGTAAATAATATGCCAATTCACCTTAATTAGCACACTAGTATTAATAATTGACAAGTGCTTTTCTTTATCCCTGGCTAGTATTTTATATTTTTTTTTCATGATTTACAGGATAATGTGGATCTACTAATATATTGAACCTTTCAATTATCAATTGTGTGTCAATTATAAGCAAGCTGACAACAGTTTCAAATATGATTCATACCATAAATGTGTCACCAATGTTGACAACGAAGGCATCTTCTTTGGGAGTAACGAAGTGCCATATTTCATTCACAAGCACTTGTAGACCCCCAACTTGATCTTGGTAAAGTATGATTATGGAAGTAGGGTCACAGTGAGGCCCAGTTCCTAAAGCCAAATCAGGTTTTTCGCATGGTGGGTAGTAATTCATTCTCATTAAGGAGTCATTTCCTTCATAGAAATCTCTGAAGTATTTCCTGTCAACTCCTAGGCTCACCCCTAGAAGTTCCATGATCACAAGGGATAGATTGCTCATGGCTTCACAATAGTCTTGGTACACAATCCTAGCAAAATGGGAACATATAAATAATAGTTTTAGAAAAAGAAGAAAAGGCAACCACTGGTGAGGCATTTATTCTGCTTCGTGAATCTTAATTAAAAAAATAAAAAAGGAAAAGTACAATGGATTTTTGTGGAAAAAAATATTACATATTTAATGATATATATAACAGAAAACTGAAAGAAGGAAAAAAAAAACACTTATGAGGTACTCAAAGTTAACACATACATGATACATTAAACCAAAACTTACGTGTTAACAACACATGCATTAACATATTATTTTTAATACATTTTTATTATTGAGTGGATTTCAAGTGAGACTCGCTAAATCACATGAGTCTACTCTCTATTAAGTGAGTCATATATAAAACCCACTCGATAACGAAGAGAGTGTCGAAAAGAGTGTGTTTTTTTAACACCGCTAATTCTTTTAGAAATTGAGGAAGTGAGTAGGAAGGAAAGAAAACAATTCAGTCATTTTACCCAAATTTCCTGAAATCATCCCCCAGAACATTTACAAAATATTCCTCCACAGTTTTGATGGACTGATTCGCACGGTAAGGGAAAGAAAGTGTTTCCTTTAAAGGAAGCTTGGAGGAGATCCTTCCTATGTAGCTATGAGTATAGCCAACAGGTTCTCCAAACTTTCTTTGAGCCTCTGCTTCTCTGAGAGTTGCATGCAGAAGAAATCATCTATGAGATCAATAGCTTGAGCTATGAGGTTACTATCAACTCTATGGTTAACAACATGGAAGAAGCCATGCTTCTTGCATGCCTCATTCACTTTTGAACATTCAGTTGACATGGCTTGTGCGTCTCCAGAGAGAAAGGCCTTCAAGTCAATAGAAGGAGCTTCAAGTTCTGGTGATGTTAGGCTTGGCTTCTCATGGTCAGGCCATATGAACTGGGAAGGCATGTTTGGTTCTTGTGCATCCTTATCATTTTCTGTGGGATTTTGAGGTGCAAGAAACATTGGTGGGTGAGGCATTGGCATGTTTGAAAGTGCACAAAAACACAACTGATATTTTGAGAGTAGAAGGAGCTATATATATATATATATATATGGAGAGAGGAGGAGAGAAGGAAGAGGTGTCACTGAATGGCAAAGACAAGGGAAAAGGTTAATAAAGGTGGTGAAATAGGGTCTTGAGAAAGGCCAAGACGTTTCATTGGGGAAGTCGGGGAACATATATCAGAATCTTGGGCAGTGTTAAACCATTTTTTTCCGGGTATCCTCCGTACGCAACTGCGGAGACTAATCCCTCGAGCCGGGTAGGACCACAAGGGCGGCAAAGCTCTCCTACAAGAATTTTAACGCTGCTGCTGCATTCCCAGGGTCAAGATTCAAATTCAAGACCTCTAGTTAAGCTGGAAGAGATCCGTGCCATCTCATCTAAGCGCTCTTGGGTGGGCAATGTTAAACGTTTGTTAACTGTTCTAAATTTTTTTTTAGGATAAAAAATGACAGTTAGGGAAGATACTCTCAAGGTGGACGCCAATGACATGTTGGGGCTGCCAGTAGAGGCTTAACCTAGAGGATTACTGCATAGGTTCAGACTACGAGCAATTTCACCCAGTTACAGCTACTCTACTAGTCTTTGGACGCCAGAGGATAGCTCTCTTGGGAGGGTTGTCCACCAAGAGAGATTTTAGTAACGTCACGGGGAATTCGAAACCACCAAGCCCATACTTTAAGGAGAATGGAAGTTCAACTTTGAATCTTTAATCACTTGTGCGAACCTCAGCTGGCTTTTGTTTTTAAGAACAAAAGAATAAAAAACTTGTTTAATAAAAATTTGCTTTTATTTTATGAAAATTGTTTCTGAAAACAAGATCTATTTTTTTATATTTTAAAACAAGCATTAGAGAATATCTTTGGATTATTTTTGTTCTATTTTATAACTTTCTATGTATTTTCAAAACAATAGAAAAGACGGATAACATGCCATTTGCATTAATGGCAATCATCTTTTACCAATATTGGACATTTCCTTTTATTTGTGCCAACTGCCAAGACTCATTTCCATGGGACAACTGATGGATACAAATTCAAGTTCACTCCAAAACACACTAACCTCCTTTAAGTAATTCATTGTATGGTATGACCACCATATTATGGAGGTTGTACTTTTGATATTTTTAATTATTGAGTTTAGAAGTGAGGTAGCCTTCAATTTCACCTTGGGGGATATTTTCCTTTTCCTTATATAGATATTATTAATGCATGGTTGACGAGGTCACCAAAGAATATGCATAATGCAATTTAAGCATGAATTCAGTAATTGATTAGAAAAAGTTACTAAAGTGACTCAAAGGTTGTGCTTCTTGAAGAAATGGTTGGTATGTTTTTTCCATGATTTGGCATCATTTGTTGAGATCATATCTGCGTAATCTATTATTTTCGTCTTTCTCAAACACACTCTAAATAGTACTTAAAGTCATCCGTCTCATTTTTATGTTATTGCATCCGTCATTTTTATGTAATCACATTTGGCCACTTGGGTGGTGTACTTATACACCACTTTGGTGGGTGGTGCACCTTAGACAACACCAGCAATATATATCAAACGTGCTCAACTTTCTTATGGTTGGTTTCTCCTCTGGCAAATCTTTCACCATTCAGCAATAAAACGGTGGAAGTAAGGAAAGGCATGCAACTTCTGCATTATATATAAAAAGGATCCACATGGCTCGGTTGGGTGGTCCTTAACTACAGTGGTGCATGCATGTCTCTCGATCAGGCTATATATGTCTACACATTGGATTTTGAAGGTGGTGTTGCTAAACGTGATGCTGCCTTCTTTCAAAGGATAATTAATGTGTGAGGCGAGGGGATAGTGAATAGGGATAGCGGTGGTGAACATTTTTATGGTGCCTGGATGAGTAAGCTTTTTGGGTCCTTGATGATTGATTACTCATTACAGAGAGCAGAGTTTCTGGCAGCTCGTGAGGGGTTTAATTTCAGTTTGCATGGCATACATCGATCAGAGGCACAATTGAGTGTTAAAAGATTCATTTTTGGGTGATGTTTAATTTGTAATGCCTTTGATTATAATAATGAGGGGTGTGAAGGATTATTTGTATAATAAATTTATAATTAGTGGAATAAATTATTTTGCTTCACAGTTTTCAATTTTTTTTTTTTTGAAACATGCTTCATAGCTTTCTTGTTATATAATGAGTTAGGATAAGGTTACTTTTAAAATAAAAAAATAATTCATATCCGAAAATATCAATGCTTGCTAACATGGATGAAAATCACCTATCCCAAAATGGTGTCTCATTTCACTGTCTTATTCACTTAGATTGTACCATGTCAATTAAAAAGGATACATTTATAATAAATAATGTAATTAATTAATATTTCGATTGGTACAATCTAAGTGGATAGGACAAAGAATGAAACACCATTTTGGGATAGGTGACCTTCATATGCTAACACATGATCACAATTGGGAGTATCAATAATCTTAATCTATTGTGTTGGTCAAACGGGACGTGTTCAACTTTTTTTCACATTTGCACATAAGGTATTACTTTATCACAAATGTTAATCGGTGCCAATGATATTGGTTAAGAAAGAAAATATAAAAATTATGTATTGAGAAGTGGTGTATTCAATTTTTTCAAAGTTTAAAAATTACAATTTTCAACGTAAAGCTTTGATTCCTTAAGCACTGTCTTTAGGATACTGGTTAGCAAGACCCTTACTTTATTTATATTTGCTCATACATTTTTTTCTAACACAAGAAAATCAGGTTGTTGTAGTGGACTTTTTGTGTAATTTTGGTTTTTTAGACAAATGTTAGTAGAGGGAGTTGAACTCATGACATCCTTATCACTCTAATAAATCTTATGTCATTGCCCCCAAACCAACCCGTACATGCACCTTATAACTCCAAACCAACCCATCCCACCTTATCACTCCTTAGCGCAATTTTGATTTTGTTTTACAACAAAGGGAATCCTTAAATCCAACCGAAATCCCAGCATCCTGCTGAAATCTTTACATCCCTCACAGATAAGAGTGTCGTATTAATGGATGGAGAATGGTAGCAAGTGTCTTGGGACATTATTTAAGTAATCAAAAAAGGAAAATTAGTATGAGAAATTGTATATTTAATATTTTAAAGAGTGTAATGTTAGAAAACTTTATGGGAGATACTTAGATGAAAACCATCATCAAATCAAGACAAGTCATGTTCAATCATCAAGAATATAGAAATAAAGACTATAGCGGAAGCGTACCCGAATCCATGGAGAAATCGATGGTTCTTGGTCTTCCAAGTCAAGCATGCACAATTCCTCTTAAACCATAAAAAGTCTCTCCTTTCTAATGATGGGATGTTAGAAAAGAAAACTGATTGCATATGACTTGGGGACCATAACCTTTTATAATGAGTTCATGCCTTTTCATGAAGAGTCAAGACTCTTAGACTTTTCATATTTCTATTTTAGCCCATCATAAAAATAGAAATAAGACTTTAGGTATCTACACAATATTTTTCATGACAATTATGTCCTTAGCCATAAACCTTACCTGAATTAGATCACTTTAATTTGGCTACTTAAAATAATGGCCTTAACACATTTAAACATTACATGTGTGACCCAAAATTTTCTAACAATCTCCCACTGGTCACATATGTATCCTTACAAATGTGCTAGACTTTATGAGCTCAAAATCTGCCATTATAAACCTTGGACATATCCTTATCTCATCCATTAGCTATATCAATATATAGAACCAAAGCAGCTTTCGTTATATCAATCATAACTAAACCCATCAATGATCACTAATATCAATACAACCAAATGACATAGATTAATTATGAAATGTGCATCATGAAAATCACATAAAGGTAATCTATACATGTCGATTTTCAACTGGTCCAACTTTATTCTTTAACGAGATCAAAATAACCTCAGAGTGAAAAACAAACCGAAACTGTATTTTGCAGAAAATAATCATAAAGTATTTCTTCTTTAAAAAAGCATCCAAATACAAACTCCCACTGGACAAATGTATCATCTAGTAATATAACACCCATTCGAGCAATATGCTCGTGAAAGACCTTGGGTGGTAAACCTTAGTAAGTGGATCCACAACCATGGAGTTTGACCCAACATGCTTTATAGATATCTGTCACTCTGAACTCTTTCCACATCAATAAGGAACTTAATGTCACTGCTAACTTATGGTCACAAAATAACTGTAGTGGTCTTTCAATAAATCTAAAATTCAAAACCCAGTGACAAAATTCCGCAGCCTTATCACATAATTTGGATGTCTTATAACCAAATACAAATATAACCTGATGTGGATTTCCAACTATATTGGCATCCAACAAAATCAGAATCAGAATACCCAATGATCTCTACCTGATCTGATTCTCCTTATGTGAGCATATAGTTCTTTGTTCTCTATTGAATAAACCATAACCTGTTTGGCTGCTTTATAATGATTTATTCTTGGATTGGTTAAGTATCTACCTAACACTTAACAATGTACGCGATGTCCGGATGCATACGGACTTGAGCATACATTATACTTCCTACAGCTGATGCATAGAAATCTCCTGAATCTTAAGATTTCTTTTGGGCACTGATTGAGACTCATTTGTCTCTTTTAAAGACCGGGGCATCATTTGATTGACAGTCTTGCATGTCAAACCTTTTGAGCAATTTATTGATATAGCTCCTTTGTGACAATCCTAGAGTACTCCAAGATTAGTCTTGGTGTATCTAGATCCCTAATACAAAGGAGACGTCACCAAGATATTTCATCTCGAAATTATCAATAGAAATCTATTGGTTTCGTGCAACATGCCTATATCATTAGTCCCAAGTAGTATGTCATCAACATACAATATCAGGAAAATATTGTTACTCCCACTGAATTTGTGTTGCACACAATTGCTAACAACATTCATCTCAAAACCGAATGAGAGAATTACCTGATAGTACTTGTGGCATTACCGACGAGACATTTATTTTAGCCCACAGATGGATTCTGTCAATTTGCAAACCATGTTCTTTGTGTCTCCCAGCACTAAATTTTACAACTGCACCATATAGATTGTTTCATCAATGTTACCATTGAGAAACATCATCTTGACATCCATCTGATGAAGCTCCAAATCATAATATGCAACAAGAATCATGATTGTCCTAAAAGAGACCTTCAATGAAACCGGAGAGAAGGCCTCTTTATAGTCAATCCCTTTATTTTGAGTATAGTCTTTGGCTACAAGACGAGCCTTATACCTCTCCACATTACCTTTGGAATCCCTTCTTAAATATCCATTTACAACCAATGAGTTTCACACCTTCTGGTAATAGGATAAGTTCCCAAACCTTATTGTCTTGTATGAACTCATACTCCTCATTTATTGCTTCAATCCACTTTTCTGAGTTGGAATCTTTCATGACTTGACGGAAATTGATTGGATCAATTTCCATCATACCATCATTTTCCTCATGATCCTGAAGAAATACTACATAGTCAACCGAAATAGCATTTCTCATTTCTCGAGTGGATCGTCACAAAGGCACCGATTCTTGAAGCATTGGTTCTTGAGGATCTTGAGTTTGCTCTTTTGGAACAACTAACTCATCTTGAATGGGAGTTTGAACACCAATGTCTCGGAGAGGTTCCGGACTTGCTTCATCAGAAGCAACTTTATGAATCAATTCTGGAATTGAAACCGATTCTTCCTCAAAGACAAAGTCTCTAATCTTATTTCTCCCCCAAACTCAATATCCTCAAAGAATGTGGTAGTTTCAGTCTCAAAAATTGTCTTTAATTTGGGATCATAAAACTTATAACCCCTTGGATCGTTTAGAATAGCCAATAAAGTAGTTGCTCACTGTTTGGGACTCCAATTAACATTAATTTGGCCTATAAGGTCATGCCTCAGCTGGAAATCCCCATACATGAATTAGACTAGGCACCTAATTTCTTTCTTTGGTATGTCTGTCCTTAATGCATTCCACATTAACATCAAAGTCTTTAAAGTCAATGGAATATAGGATTTCATCTGGCACAAGTTGCTCAACTCTATTTCTAGAGATGTAACCTAGGCACTTGTGCCATAATGCTCCTGGATTTGCATTATCAACTTTATGCTTAGTACCACATGATTCCACATTCAAGATTTCATACAGTCTCATACAAATATAGATTGTCATACACCGTAATAGTACTAGTTCCGACAACATTTGAATTAATAGATAAGTTGAATTGATTGTTTCCAACTGAATAATGATAACCAAATTTGTCCAATTCGAGAAACAGAAACCAAATTCCGTCTAAACGATGGTAATTCAAAAGTATCCATTAAATCCAAATGATAACCAGTACTAAACAACAACCTAAAATGCCATATTTGCCTCTACTTTTACCGACATGCCATCTCCCACATAAATGCATCTTTCAGCATCATTTGGCCTTCGATAACTTGGGCAACTCTGTATTGAAACACTGATGTTAGTAGTAACACCAAAATCTAACCATCAAGTGTTTCTAGGTACTGAAGCTAAATTTACCTTAGTACAGACCAAAGTAAGGAATATACCTTTCTTTGCACGCCAGGCGTGATACTTGGTACATCCCTTCTTGTTATGTCCACTCATACCACATAAGAAGCAACTTTATTCACCCTCATTTTGCTTCTTTTGTGTTAGACCCTTAGCAACTTCAATATTAGCAGCTTTATTTTTGTCCTTGTCATTAGAGGTACTTGCCAAGTGAGTACTTTCTATTCTTTTTTGCTTCATCCTCTCTTCCTCTTGCACACAATATAAAATGAGCTCGTTAAAAGACCATTTCTCCTTTTGACAGTTGTAATTGATCTTAAATTGACTGAATTGTGCAGGAAGAGAAACCAAAACCAAATGCACGAGTAAGTCCTCAGACAACTAGAGCTTTAGATCCTTAAGCTTGGAAGCAATATTAGACATTTCCATAATGTACTCCCTTATGTTTCCTTTGCCATTATACTTTATAGAAATCAAGCTTTGAAGGAGTGTGCTTGTTTCTATCTTATCACTTTTGGTAAAGCATTTCTCAATTTCGGCAAGGAATTCTTTGGCACTTGTTATCCCATTGGATATAACACCCCTAAATGCCTCTGGAATACCGCGCTTATTGATCATTAGACTAATGCGATTGGAGCGGTCCCACTTCTCATAAATTTTCCTCTCATCAGAGGTACTTAAGTCCGTAGGACAAGAGGGTTGCTCCATTCTTAATGCAAGGTCAAGATCCATGCAACCAAGAACAATCAAGATGTTCTCTTTCCAGTCCTTAAAGTTTGTACCATTGAGGACCGGAACTGAATTTAGGTTAGCAGATATAGTAGCAATAGTAGCTGAAGAGAGAACAAATAAATAACATAAAATACTCACATCATAACCAAAATTCAATCATCAATAAATTCAAATAATGGCATACCCCATCTCAAGATACCTAGTGCAACATTAATATCAAGTCTTTGGACAGTAATATTAACTGCTAGTGGTACTCTTGTTGTAATGATCAAACATTGACAATAATGCATGTCAAATAATAAATCATTCTTTGGACTGATTTATCATTCACATGTACAACCTTATAATCATCACATGTTTACCATCACAGGTGTGCATGTATTCCGGCCAAATATTAACCTTCCTTTGAGCCGATTAATACCCGCATGGATATACATACACACTAACATTCAACATTTCTCATGAGCAATCTATACAAGAGAGGTCACTTTGGCGACTTCTTGCTTTAATTGGTTCACTTAAAATGTCAAACAATTTAATAATCCAAAATATAACCAATTATTTGAATTTTGATTGAAAACTTAATCCAAAAATTAATTTTATTTATTTTCAGAATAAGACTGTGTCGAAACAGTGTGCATCATTGTTCCACAGAGAAAATTTGTTTCTCTTTATCGAAACAGTCTTTAACAAAATTGTTTGGAAACCAAAGAGCAATGCTGCACTGTTGGCCCTGGTGGTCAGCCTGTGTCTTTCCCTCCACACGCTCCCAGGTTCGAATCCCACAAAGCCGTTGTTTTTGTTATATTTTCGGATTTTCCAGAAAAATTTAACATAATAATATAACCAAAGTCCCAGAATGGGAATCGAACCCAGAATCGAACCCAGAACAATTTGAGAGGACGCAGCCGCTGCTCGCTGGGACCGCTTCGACACGCAACGCTTTGTCACACTTCATGACTTGAAAATTTTTAACTTAAATCCGGAAGCACAATGTTTCATGACTTAAAATTTCCGAATGGGACTCGAACCTGATTCCCAGTGGTTTAAAAATAACGGTAACGCTACCATTAAACAACCGAATCCATCACAGAACATGTCTAACAAATCACTTAATTTTAATACAAAGATAGAGACATTCATCATGCCCAGCATTCATGATGAAAAATAAACACTGAATTTCATACTAATCCAAACTTTCAATTGCTACTCAACTCAGAAAACCAAATTCATGTCATAACATGCATAATACTTTAAATCAACATTTATGATTTGATATCATAAATCAGAAACAATCCATGAATTCATAATAATTTAATACGGATATGTGACATGAATCCAATATTCATGAACTAGCTTAAGTGCTCCACACGTGTGTCCCGGCTGACTAAGTCATTTACGTCTAACTAAACCTCAATAAAAAATAAAAGACCAAACAAAGAGGCAACCCCATGAAGAACATGTGTGCTATACTGATTCCAGGTGGCATCTTGACAAAAGACCATAACAAGTGTTGGTGATCCAGCACAACACATTTCTCTTCTTTAGATTAAGTTTTGTGGGGACCCTGTCCAAAATCAACAACTAACTAAAATCCAAAACCTCTATAGGAACCATCCCATTCCAAAATTTCTTAAAAATTGCATGATCCAGTGCTATAATAAAGCCAGACAAACCATGCATAATCAGGTGCATAATCAGGTTTTATTGAAACATAATTAAAAGGGAAATTATGCAAGATTTATTTCATTGTAGGAATCCATATATTTATATGGGGGATATATGCATGCAGCTCTTCAACGTAAATTTAATTATATGACAAAACAGTTGACATTTGTAAAAGGTAATTGCAATTGCAAGTTAATTTGGATAAATTCCACATCCTGTATGTGTGTATTTGAATGAGCGTTTGATAAAAATGATTCTGAATATAATTGATTTTGTAAAATTGATTTGGTTAGGATTGAGTTTGAATTGAAGTGATTTATGTTTGAATATTTTTCTTTTGAAAGCAAGTTTGATGCAAAACTTAGTGTAAATTTTTTAACTCAACTCAAAAAGCTACTTTTTGTAGCTTCTAGTCAGAATCACTTCTGGAGGCAAAATCAATTTTAGCTGACAGTAACCAAACATCTCATTTTTACTAAAATCACGTTTGACAGTGGGTAGAATCAATTCTGGAGGATTTCAACGTGAAATCAAACACACACTATATAGAAAGTAGAAACCCTTTTATTCTGTTATTGCATATACACAGGAAACTACTGATATCTGCGGCTTAGTTGGTGACACCAAATCACTCAGGTTCCCATTCATTGTATATAAGTTAAGGAGGAGAATCTATTTCCTTTTCTTTTAGCTAATTAAAGAGGATTTACATCAAATCAAGGGTATTGAATAATTCTTCTTTAATGGAAAAAGGAACAAGCAGCCGCACCAAAAGTGGTGTCTTTGTTCTAAAACTCTGTAGACTTGTATGTGTACGTGACCGAGGCAAAAAATTTTATGTTATATAAACATTAGATTTTATTTTCGCAATTAATAACTTTTCTTCCGTTAATGATCTATAAGTATTGTTATTTGTTATAAAACTTCGTTGATCTTTACCTAAAAAAAAATAAAAAGTTCATCGATGCCAGTAACACTTTTTTTTTTTTTTTTGATAGAATCGACGCCAGTAATACTTGAATGCGGTAGTTTTCTCTCATTTCGATTTATTATATAGTTTTTTAAGTAAGTCTAATTTTATTGAATATATTTTTCATACTATTATTAAATTATACCAATATTATTAGAAAATAAAACTTTAAAATACTTGTTATTATAAGAGAAAAACTTAACATAACCATCTAACTAAATAGTAGAATACAGTTTATACAGAAAGTGCGTAAAAATTTTATTTTATTTTGGATATATTTGAGTGCACTATGTCACTGACCCATGGATAGCATGGGAACAAATGATCCTCATTAATTTTAGGCTTAATTACAACTTTGGCCCCATGATTTCACAAATGAGTGTTCACGATTTCACAAATGAGTGTTAGTTCATATAGTTTCAACTACTCAAATCAAGTCTTTCTAATTTCAAGATCGAACAAATCAAATCCTTATAGTTCTAATTGCTCAAATCAAGTCCATGTAATTTCATAAATGAGTGATTTTGGTGTCTGTAATTTTACAAACATGCTCTGCATGTGCATTCCCTTTTAATGTTTTTTTGCTCCTAGTTTTAGTTTTAGCATTTTTTTTAACTAATTAAATAAAAATAATCCTACATAAATGTTAGGTCACAAAGGGTTAGTCAGGCCAACAACTCTCGTTAAGTATTGGATGATAGGTTGACAACGAGACTAGATTTGCTATTAAAGGGATTTTTTTTGATAATTCAAAACAATATAATAATCAAAGCTCTGGCCTTAGCATTAAAGTGATCCCCTCCCACCTTCTAGGAAGGGTAGAAAAGTTTGCACCCTATCATGTACTTGAAGCTAGAGAAAAGAACCTTACAATATTGTTCAGCAATTGAAAAAATAAACAACACACCTCTACATCTCTACATCCCTTTTTACATCAAAACATTAAACAACATATACCACCTATATCAGAAAAACCAGTCCCAAATTCAGACCAGAAACAAATACAGAATAAAGTTTCACCGGTGACAGCAAAAATTTGCACCAAAGACTGCACTCGCCCCCTAACAAATCAGAGTGTGGAGCACGATACTCTAGCAACAGCACACCCACATATAGCAGCTCAATCTACACAAACCAATACCAATAGGACCAAAAGGAATAACCAAGTTGCACCTGTCATAAACCTAATGTACACCTTCACCTGCAACCCACAAACTTCAGGACAGCCACCAGCAGCTTATAAAGCCAGCCCACACATGAAAGACATAATACAATCATACTCGAAAAAAGCAACAACAGAAAAATTCATAGAGAAAAACATAGCCACATCACTCCTAGCAAGAACGATTACTCGCCCAAAACCAAACCGCATTTACAGACCATCATCATAAAAAACACCATAAAACCACAAATGCATATTTAACTAGAAACCCACCCTCCCAAGCTTTAAAAAAGGGAGTCAGCCTATCCTGACCAATAGAGACAAAAATCACCTATTTGTGAAACTGTAGTAAACAAAACTGGGATTAAGCCTTTCGCCAAACATATGTAAACATATAAATCACCCATTTTAATTGATAGAATCTATGTAAACATATAAAACTGAATGTATACGTGAGTTGAGACGGTGGAGACATTCGCCAAATAAAGAGATCTTTAAATTCGCTTTATCATATCATACCAACAACAATAATATTCACACACTACTTTCATTACATCATTCTTGTAATATTTCCTTTTTGAATAATAAAACAAGAGCAACATAATTCTTAATAAACATAATTCTTAATAAACATATTTTTTTCTTTTTATCAACACAAGTGACTGAGGGAAGGAAAATGGTGTCGGTGAACATTTTCCTAAAACCAAACACCAGAAAAATTTGAGGCTTACGTCATCACCCATATTTAGAGTGTGTTTGGGAAAGCTGGAAAAAAAATTATGCTGATAATCAATTTTTGTATAATCGATTATTGTGATAATCGATTATAATCAGAATCTGTTTTTGTTTGGGTCTGTTTGCTGAAAAACGATTTTAAGATAATCTATTTCGTTTGGATGATGCAAAAAAAAAGCATTTTTATATAATAAATTACAAAAAAAGGTATGAAGTTATTTGTATAATTTAATAATATTTGTTTAGAAGTTAGTTTTGTAAGGGTAAACATGGAAGAGAGTATTGAGAATGAAAAATAATCAAATCACAACAATCTTAAGCTAGAAAAAACTAGATGGCATAAAAACAGCTTTTTTCTCCTAAAAAAAGCTTTTTTATAAATTTAAGCAAAATGTCAAACATGATAGATTATCTATGAAACAACTTTTAAGCTAAAAAACAGCTGAAATGGGGAAAAACAATCTTTCCCAACACACACTTATCCAGGAATACCTCATAGTTCGACATATTTACTAGTTCTCCAAATCAAGTTACAAATGATTTCAGAAGTACCCCAAACACTACAGAAAAATAAAACGACTTTCTCCTACTTTGTGGGTAATATCTCCATAGGAAAAACAAAGTATTGTAGGAAAGGTGGTAACCCAGTTTTCAGCTTCAAAATCCTGTTGTAGCATGCCATTGCATAAGCCAGTACCTCTATTTTATAGCAAGTCAAGTTAATGACATATACACAAGACATATAACAATCATTTCGTCTTTTTTCCAAAACATTTATACACATAATAATTAAACACAAGCAACAGGAAGTACAGCTTACATTGTACGATAAATACCACTTACCAAACACTCCAGAGGAAAGTTTCACAATTGAGGTAAAAGGGAAAAGAATAGAAAATATTCCTTCACAGTAATACTAATATAAGAAAATAACCAGACAAACATCATTCATGAAAAGTCCATGATATGAGAGATAAGACGGCAATATAAGCAAAAATAACAAATAGGTTCCCTAAACCAAGGAAGTTTATTTTCAAAGAATACAGAGATATGATATTCAATTTCTAGTTCTGTCTTAGCATCAGAGTATTGTACAATGAGGAGTTCTTATAGTAAACAAGGTATACTACTTATGTACCTTGTTTCAAATGGGGTAGAGCGGTGTAAACAAATAAAATGAATTGAAAGTAAAAATCAATGATGTGGGTAAGGAGATGATGATGGTGACAAATACAGAAGACGTGATGACCCTACTCCCTTCTAAGACATCTGATCATCATTCTAACAAGACAATGCAGTTGAAATAGCCAATCCAGGAAGGTGAGAAAAAGTGGGGAAGGCTAGAGAAAAAAGAGAACTTTTCTTTGTACTTGGGACCAAATTATCAGGATTATTCATTCAGCTTACAGTTCCGAATATAGGGATGATCGTACTTGACATATTTGGTCCAGTAAGACCGATACTTTGTCATGGCAATCTCTAGCCATGGCTTCATATTGCCATTGTAGTGTACCACTGCTGCATTCTCAATCTCCGATCGATCTACATTTGGATTATAACCCAAACCAAGTACATGCCATAATTTATTTAATGGATATGTCAGCCCATAGAATGTCATTAGCCCTGGAGGTAATGTCCCCAGCTTCCACAGCACCCTGTCTTCATTCTAGAACGGAGGGAAAAAAAAAGGTTCAGTGAAAAATATTTTGTACTCATCTATTTGTGTGAGAATAGACAAATGGTGTAAATCAATACTATGTTCAAGCGTACTCACCATATTCTGCCACTTGTGATATATTCCAGTGATATCCTTCCTTTTCCACTCCTTCAGATCAAATATGTTCATCCCATATGCCCAACCACAAGCATTTGGATCAAAGTTTCTGGCAATATGCGGATTTGAAAAGTTAAGATACTTGTCAAATCGGTGAAAGCTCTCACCACATGTTTCAACTGCACCATTTACTTTCCCATTAAGATTCACAGCCCATAATCCAGTCAAATCCTTCTGAACAACAATGTCATCATCAAGAAAAAGGATTTTATCCAATTTTGGATAAACCTGTGGGAGATAGAATCTCAGATGGTTGAGCATGGACAGATATTTTGGGTTTCTGTACTTCAGATTAGAAGCACCAGTGGTAGGATGTCCTGCCTTGAAATAATACTCCTTCATTTTTGCAGATTCAAGCTGCCGCAAGACCGGACAGTAGGATGCATTCAACCACTTAAAATCATCAACATTTTCAACATGGATTGTAGCTTTTCCAGGAGGGTTCAACAGAAACCACATGTTCATGGCTCCAAAATTTAGTTTATCAGTAACAAGGTGAAAAACATGCTTTGAAGGATCCTGCAATGTTGAAGACAAGAACTTTAAGACAATGAAGGCTGTTGTACCCAAAAAAAAAAGACAATGAAGGCTGGTAAAATAATATAATTTATCAAATCACAGGTGTACTGTACATGCAAAATATGAGCGTCCTATGGTCAAGGCACAAATTAATTTCCATCTGTAAAAGGAAACAATTAATAATGCATGAGAAAGAGCAATCACTGGTATGGTAAAAAGACAGTCTGAGTCACCTTTGCATTCTTAATAGTTGAGTTGACAACCACAGATGCAGCCAAGACATTGTCTGAAAACAGAGCATAATGATAAAGACTGGGATTCTCCAAGTTCTCACTCCTAGGGAACTTTCTCTTTTCAGGAAGAAGGAGGAAGTAATCTATGGTAAGGCGCATGGATAAGCAATGAATTCCATTTGGTATGGTCTTAGCAGCCAACTGACTTAGGAATGTGCTCTGTTTCTTCATGCTCCTAACCTGCTCATCAGCTGTTTGTAACATTGCCCTCAGTTTTCCAGTGACCAACTTGCAGTCATACAATTGCTCTCTTGCTTTTGACAGAACTTGGCCCATAGCCTTTATTTTTTCATGTGCACTAGAGATAATTAGAAACTCAGTTAAGTCAGCAAATACAGACATAGACATAGAAATGCAGATAAATATACACTTCAAAGAAAATTACACAGCTTCCTACCTGTGATGTAGATCTGCATCAGAAGTTGCATCACTTAAAGCACGTTGACTCTCTTTGAGCCGAGATTGCAGTTCTTGGTACAATTCAAGCTTCTTCTTCGTCTTTGCAATACTCAAATATACCCTAGCCATAATGATCTGGTCCCGCATCAATCGAACAGTAGAATCAGCATTCTCAGTCTCAATTTCTTTCCTCCAAATGCTGTATTTACCCAGAACGGCTGACTCCACTGATCTTGAGCGTTCAATAGCTGAATTTTCAAGTTTAACAATTACTTCATCATCCTGTTTTACCAACTCAGCAGCACGCTTTTCTCGCCTTTTCTCTATTAATTGCTGCATAAAAAATATTATAAAGAACATGAAACAAGTTTATTTTCAGCCTAATTTTACAAAATAAAGAATCACTCCACGTCATGTTTCAAAGGGACGTTATATGTTTGGGCATTGGTTCAATGTTTGGTAATGTTTGCCACAAGTCATGTACTAAGAATGAGTTTAGTTGGGATAAGTTGGGGTAAAAGTAAATGACTAAATTTATCAAAAAGAGAATAATAATGTTAAAATAATATTTATATTGTAAGGACGGACAAAATTGTAGAACTCCAACATGTGCCAAAAGGTATTCTGGACAGATTGTTAATTGTAGCTAAATGAATGTTTAGCCATTCAAGGTGGAAATTACTTTTGCCTAAAAAGAAGACAAAATTGAGGCAGAACATATACCCACAGTACAAGCTTACACTAGCCTAAGGTGTATCCACGCAAGCTATATGTAAGAACAACAAAAATATCAAAGAATAATGCTCACCCTCCGTGCTTGCTGTGCAGCACTATCAGTCCACTGAGTACGACCATCTGCATCAATAAAGAAATTGAATTAGAAAGTAAATTAAGCTACAACATAGGTGTTTTATATGATATAGAGAATGATACCACCTGAAGATTTGCCTTCCTTCATCTTTGGTTTTTCTTGTTTAACAAGTGTTGTTGGTGGCTTTAGCTTTAATCAAAAGAAAGAAAAAAAAAGTTAACACATGCATTAAAATTTTGAAGCAATAAATAAACAATAATTTTTATTTTTTTTGAAATACAGGAATTGAAAGTTCCATGCAGAAGCACATCAGTCTTTCAAACCTCATATGTAGCATTTGAAGTCTCTAATCCAACAACTCTCCATGAAGCAGACAAATTATTTTTTCTGAAATTGTCAAGACTCAAAGGTCCCATATCATTTGTGCTTGATACAATAACATCAAGAACCTAAAATATAATATTTATCAGAAAGACAAGAAGTACTCTTACATGAAAAAATGAAATGTGAAATATGGATCAAGAGCAAATTTTTATAAGCCTGTGCTTGCCTCTTTCGAAAAAAGTGATTTCAGGTCCTGCAATGCCTGCCATTCTCTCCATCTGGCAACCTATAGCAGTCAACAACTTTGTGTTAAAGAAAACAAATAAAAACATCTAGAAGCTATACCCAGTATTTAAATATAGCCATTATTGCATAAAACAGGCTACCTGTTTACTTGTCACACCTGAAATATCACCTTGATCTGCACAATGCATTTGAAGTAATTAGACTAATTTAAACTAATAAATATGTGCATATAGAGAAATTAATAGATATGTTAAAAAGAACTTTTTTTATCTTTCTGTTTATTGAAGTGAATTGGAGAAGATAAAGAAGTATTTTTCCTGTCAGGGACATTCCACCCCATTTTAATTCTCACAAATTAACAGTCTCTAACAATAAAAATGAGGGCTGACAAAGCCTATCAACTATGAGTCCTGTCACTTAAAAGAGGGAAAAGGCAAAATAGTTCAACTGTTATTTCATTATCATTTATCACACATTTTAAGCCATCATAGATGTCCTAACAGCAAGAAACATTAATGTCAAAGTAAAATTGCTCTTCTTATTTACAAACAATCATGCTCCACCAAGACAAATGCAAGTATAATATCTGATAAAAAACATACAGGGACAAAACAATTTAAAAAAAAAAAATTAAAATAGGACATGACATGAGTAGGTCGGTAGGGAAGAGTACAAAAAAAAATATATCACACTTTATACATTATAAATTAATAAGTGTTAGAACTAATAAAAATTGATATATTTATGTGTTCATTCCAATCTTAAAAAATTACAAATTTCAGTGTTTAATGGCTGTTTACAAAATTTTAGGTTAAAACTTGAACACTTGAACTTTGGAAACATAAAATTCCAAAAATAAAATGTATCTACAAGTGTTTGAGATGATAACGTATCTGAGACATATTCGGTTTCAAGTAAAGCACCAAATTTCAAGTATACATGCTTCTATTTACAATAAAATAAATTGACCACTTCATCAATCTTTCAACTACAGTCTTACTATTACAAACCTTTTGCCATCACAACCACAGCAGTACTAACATACAATAAGTCATAAAAAAAGTGGTTCTTCCTACCCGCATATAATAAAAACAGAACAAGTCAGTGAAATGTGATTGAGATAAATAAACCAAAACAAAAGAGAGAAATGATGTATTTATTACAGAAAAAAAAAACACAAAATATCAAGAGAAGTAAATTAAATTATTGGGGAAATTACAGTTTAGCTACCTGGTATCCTTCGTGTTTTAGAAATTACACTAACCTCCCTTGAAACTTATGTTATCATTACACTTACCACCTCTAGAGAGATGATTATTGAAGTTACACTTAACTACCCTAGAGGGAGGTGGGTGTCGCTTTTCTAACAAGAAAGGTGCTGAGTATAATTAAGTCAAACATCAAGCGAGGTCAATGTAATATTTTCTAAATTATTCTATTATTTTATCAAACATAAAGAATGAAAAGAACACAAACAACCATGTCATTGTAAAACCACAGTTTATGATAATCCTATGTCGTTGTAAGATTAGGTGATTGGCTTCTATTTGGTGAAAGCACACGATCTTTTCTAGCTGGTTTCCCTGACGGTTTGTTTGAGAGTTGGGAGGGGAAAGGTTTGAGGAGGGAGGGGGAAAGGAATGGGGAAGGAAAGATACTCCCCTACCTTGCATGGGGGTTAATTTTTTAACAAAAAAAACCCAAAACCCCCTATTTGGGGGAACTAAAAAAATGAACTAGGTAAGGGTTTGGGAGGGCTTTGGAAAACTATCCTCCCTTCCTCCACAAACCCTTCCCCTCCCTTCCCATCCCAGCTCCCAAACAAACCCTAACAGATATCCAGAGCCCAAAGGGATTTTCAAGCTTTGCTCCGCTAATGTTTTCTTTATGTCATTGTTTCTTTATTATCCTATTTTCCTTATGGAGGATCTCTTATCCTCCAAATTCCTAGGAACTTTATTCTCTTCGTCTAAATAATTTCTTCTTGTTCCTTTTTAAAATAATGCTTAACCCTATAACAGTCCAATAACGACATCCCATAAATTGTGAAACTGGAAGGTCGAAAACCGTAGCAGAATTCTTAGAGTAAGGAAATGGAATTAATCAGCATGAGTGTTGCAAACAATATAATCCCAGTCCACCACCATGGGCAGTCAGATGCCCACAAAAATTAATCCTAGCAGTAACCATAAGGCAGTACCCAAAAGAGTAGGGGAGTACAGGTGGCACATAACAATAACCCAGGTGATCTTAATTACATTCCACCAAAAAGCTAATTATGTTAAGGATGTTGCATCAAAATATTTTCAAGAGAAAAAGAGGGAAACACAACAAGCTGATTATGGGATATCTCTATCTACATGAAAGAATACTAGGCTTAGCTTATTATAATTTTTCACTGCTTCAATCTACTATATTGCACAACATTGTTAATTGGAGAGAGGCGAAAGTGGCAAAAATAACAGAACCACAGATTCCTCATCAACCTCCACTTCTATATTATCCATTGTTGCAAAATAGTTGTTGACAGGAACCTAAAGCCAATGCCCCCCCCCCCCCCCCCCCCTATCGGGTTGTTCCCTGTTACTCCCATGCTGAATCACTCTTTTCCAACGCTATAGTCAATACTCAGTAGTCACACCACACTTCATCTGACAGCTAATTCACAAATCCCTGTGATCTCCAAAGAAAGCACAAGGAGGAAACATTTACCATAATTTCCATACCATATTTCTTTTCTTATTCCACAAATGCTGCCAGCTATAAAATCAAAAGAAAATTTGTTCTCAGCACTTAAAGCAAAGCATACACCCCTACCAACCCATGACTTGCCATTCATGCCTTGCATTCACTGGACCCTGCAACCTAATAAAGAGAACTTAATACAACAATGTGAAGAAGTCCAGCATCGCAGTTTAGTTAGAGGAGCTACAGTTCTATCTTAGAATACACCCTGCATCAGCTAGAAACTAACAAAATTGCATGAACATCACATCAACATTTCACCACAGTCCCAAATCCTTACTACAAAGATGCCGGATCAAGAAATAGATCATATCTCAAACTAAACCAACTCCTAAAAAATTGAATTGCAGAATAAAAGGGGAAGGACAAGAACACCGCACAAATTCATAAAAGCAGTGCCTTCGGAGAGACTGCACGACTAGCCAAGTTCACAACTTCCAGAACTAGGCCTCCTTTCCACTGCCATATGAAGCAAACATGTTGCAACCCCAAAACACCAATTACCCTTCCATTATCTAATTTCCCACCACAACAATGAAATGAAAACATACCAAGGGTACACTTTAAAAAAAAAAAAAAAAGGGGAACGGGAAAGATAAGGTGAAGACACAAAATCCACAACAATTAATCGGCGAAAATCCCAAGGTAACGAACAAATCCAATCAAGGTAACAACTTTCCATTTTTAGCTCTTGAATTCAAAGATAACGTGGAATCAAATCACATGGGACCCACGGCTCATATATCCTCAATTAATGATGCTAGCTATGCACATGAGAAACTTTGGACAAAGAAGAAAAAAGCCCGTAAAAAGGACTCAATGTCTCCAGTTGTGTTAATATGTGGTGCTTGGTTCTTCGCGTGTTGTGCATGGCTTGAACGGAAAGGGTACAACAATTCTCGTAGTCATAGGCAAGCAGTGTGAAGGAACAGTGGTTTATAAGGTGGGGGAGGGAATGACATTCACGGTTCAGTGGCATTTGGTGTCCCCATCTCATTTGAAATTCGTTGAAGAAAAGGATGCAGAACCCCCTGATTCTAATGGTGTTATTGACATGGTGGTGGAGGCTGAAACAAGGAAGGTGGAGAGTGTGACACTATGGAGGTTATGGAATCTGTGCCTGAGACTCAAGAAGTGGAGGGTATGTGTAAGGAGGAGGGAGTGCAGCTTTCCATGAAAACTTCTTCCCGGGGTAAGGCTTGATGTGTTTCTATCTACATCATTTTTCCTTAATGATAGAGTTCAATAACATGTCTATTCTCTCCTGGAATATAAGGGAGCTGCTACTTGCTAGTAGGGAAGAAAAAAGGGTTCTTCGTGAGTTGGTGTCTAAGCTTCATCAAACTATTTTTACTGTTTAAGAGACATATTCCGTTTGATAAGGTTAGCATTTTTTGGAAGTGTTTGGGATATACTCATGTTAGTATTCGGGAAACTTTCCCGAATACTAACTTGAGTAAACTCAAGGGTATTCAGGAGGGATTTGGATCCTTGAAACGCAGTGAGTTTTTTACAATATTGTATCTAATTTTCATCATGCATTGTCAGCCAAGGTTTCTCTTGGTTAGAAGGAATGGGTGTTTTCCACCATCTATGGTAATCTAACTCATTCAGTAAGACCTTTTCTTTGGGATCATATAGTGAACTTAAGGAGCCAAATTCAAAGTCTGTGGCTATTCATTTGTGACTTCAACGAAATTCTCTTACCTTCTAAGGTCAGGGGTGGTAGTGGCACTTTTCATTCCTCGAGAGCAGCTGCATTTGCAGAAGTCTTATCAGGGTGTAACCTTGTTGACCTCGGTACTAGAGGGAGTAAGTTTACTTGGATTAGGAATTGTCGGGGTGGTAGGCAAGTTTCAAAGAAGCAAAAAAGGAACATTCATACCGTCATCATTCAGACCATACGCCGCTCTTGGATGACTCTCCCAGATTATACGTGGATGGTAAAGAATGTTTGGGTTGGCAATAGTCTTGGTGTGGTGTTGAAGCTTCGGGATGCTAAAAATGGCTCTATTAGATTCAATAAAGATGTCTTCAGTAATTATTTTTAGTCGTGAACAGTGTATAAATTCATAAAACCTTCCAGGGTCAAAGCAGTGATGTCAGTTACACAGCAAGACTAGTCAAGTTCACTACTTCCGGAACTAGGCATCCTTTCCATGCCATATGAAGTAAACATCTTGCAACCCCAAAACACCAAGCGAATTACCTAATTGCCCACCACAACAATGAACTGAAAACAAGTAATACCAAGGGCACACTTTCAAAAAAAAAAAAAAACTCATTTAGGTTTTGCCCTTCTAACTAAGGACTTTGTACCCTAGAACTAAGAGGACACTAAACACTTCTCAATTAAACTGATAAAACATTTGCTAACCAAAATATAAAAAAAATTACAAACAGTAAATTAATCGATGCTGAAACCACATTCACATTTTTCATTTCGAGATCTGCAAATGCTTTAAAAGGGAGAGAACTGACCCGCAGCGTAGAGCCCCCGACCGAGGAAGAAGACCACGGGCACAAGAACGCAGAGGAGAACGAAAAGGAGAACGGTGAAATGAGATCCATTACTTCTATTCTTGGCGAATGAAATCCCTCGCTTCGGTGCCATTGCGAATCTCAGAAACCTTCACAAAAAAGCGATAGTGAAGAGAGAGAGATATGATGAGACTGAAGTTGGATCTGATTGGAGAGTGAGGGTTTATGGAACAATGCTAGTCGAAATCCAGCGAGTGAAGCAAGCAGAACTGTGTGTGTGATTCAGAGTTTTGAAACCGACAGAATGAATCACAATGTGACAGAGAAAGATCGCAAATCAATGCGTGAAATCCGTGTGCGACAGTGATAGAAGAAGGAAGAAAGTTATTAGAGAGAAACAGGAGGAGAGAGCAACGAACATGTTAAACTTAAACTTATTCTCTCTTCTGGTTCGGATATTTTTCTTTTGCTTTTTGTTTCTTTTTTTACTGTTTTCTGGCTCCTTCCGTCGCTTTTTCCTCCTTAATTTCTTAGATATCAATCATATGATGCGAGGGGCCATTATTTTATTTTATTCCATGCTGCTGTTTCCTTCTTTTATCACTTCAATTGTTTATTTTTTTATATATACAATAATAAATAAAGATAGTTTTATTTATAGTTTTTTTTTTAGCTCTCACTCCGAACTGTCAACGATGCTCAGCTGACAAGGAGGACATTTTTCATTGTCTTAGAGACTGTCCTCACTCTAAGGAAGTCTGGATGAGACTCGGCTTCCGCAATAATAATACCTCCTTCACATCCAACAATGTTGCAGTTTGGTTTACTAACCTTCTTCAAAACAATGACTCCAATCTTTTTGCAGCCGGGATTTGGTGGATATGGAGATGGTGTAATAACATGATTTTCGGATAGGATATTTGGGACATCAACATGGTTATACGCATGGTGCACAGATCTCACGATGAGTTCTTGATGTTCCTATCTTCGACTCTCCAACTGGATGCTAGTAGCAGGCTGGTAGCTACTTGGAACCCACCTCCCAATGGATGGCTTAAGCTGAATGTGGATGGTAGCTATCATGAATACCATAATAGAATGGGATCTGGAGGTGTTATCAGAACAGACAAGGGTAGTTGGGTTGCTGGTTTTTCCTCCTTTGATGGCCCAGGGGAGCCTCTTCTAGCTGAGTTACTTGCTTTTAAATATGGTCTAACTCTCGCGTGGGGTATAGGAATCAAGAAACTTATTTGTGAAAGTGATTCACAGGATGTTGTCAAAGTGCTGAACAATCCTTCTCACCTAGATTGCCATGCTTTTGCGACTGAAGTTAAGCAAATTATGGACCTCCTACGACGACACTGGAGCATCAAAGTTCAACATGTCTTCCGTGAAGCCAATAGATGCGCAGACCACCTTACGAAGCTGGGGTCGCTTCGGATGATAACTACAGGATCTGGGAAAACCCCCCTGGGGACATGGGTTCCTACTTGCTGGAGGATGCTCCCTTTGTGACATCCATTTTGTAACTTTCCTTTTTGCTTTTGTCTTCTTTCATTACTCTACCAAAAAATAGTTGAATGAAAAGGAAATAGTTTATTAGACTATAGGGAGAAATGGATCAAACTTGGAAGTCGCAATACAGCTTTCTTTCATGCACAAACTGTCATAAGGAGGAAGAGAAATAAAGTGCATGGCATTAACTTGCCGTCCGGGGAGTGGTGTACAGAGCAAGTGGTATTACAAGAGGAGGCAATCAAATATTTCAAAAATCTCTTCAGTTCTACAGAGATTCTGAGAAATGATAACCATGGGCAGATCCAAAATACATTAGGGGAGGAGGAGAGGAATTCTCTTTTGAGTCCAGTGAGCAAGGAAGAAGTGCATAAGGCCTTACTGAGCATGAAGTCATATAAAGCCCCGGGACCTGATGGCTTCCAACCAATTTTCTTTAAAATGTTTTGGAACGAGGTAGGGCATGAAGTATGGAAGTTTGTAAGTAATGCTTTTGTTACTGGTACTTTTGATGTTAGAGCGGCTGAAACTCTTATGGTTTTAATCCGGAAAGGAGACCACCTAACTTCCTTTAGAGATTTTAGACCAATCACCCTCTGCAATGTGCTTCATAAGTTGATTTCTAAAGTCCTTGTGAATCGGTTGAGGCCTTATTTAGAGAATATTGTTAGTCCTCTGCAAAGTAGTTTTATCCCAGGTAGGAGCACGAAAGATAATGCTATTATTCTCCAGGAAATTGTGTATCACTTGCAGAAGAAGAAAAGCAAGAGAGGGGATATTATTTTTAAACTTGATTTAGAGAAGGCTTATGACAGGGATGGATTGGGATTTTTTGAGAAAGACTTTGATTATGTTCGGGTTTCCTGGTCCTTTTATCTCTCTTATCATGCATGGTATCTCATCCTCTTCTATTTCATTGCTTTGGAATGGTAATAAGACTGAGAGTTTTATGCCAAGCAGAGGGCTACGGCAAGGAGACCCATTATCTCCTTACTTGTTTGTGCTTTGTATGGAAAGACTAGGGGAAATGATTGCCAAAGAAGTGAGAGATAAGAAATGGAGGCCTATTCAAATTTCTAAAAATGGGCCTTCTATTTCACATCTTCTTTTTGCGGATGATGTGTTACTTTTTGCAAAAGCTAAGGCCTCACAAGCAAAAGTTGTGAAGAAAGTGTGAGATGATTTTTGTGCTATGTCAGGATTGAAAGTGAGCATGGAGAAGTCAAAGATGTTTGCTTCCACTGGTGTAACGAGATCAAAGAAGAATAAACTGATGCAAATAACCCAAATGTTGTTCACTAATAATCTAGGAAAATATTTGGGGTTTAAGTTGTTTACTGGTCGAATCTGCAAGGATCACTTTTCTCATGTGATGGACAGAGTCTCCTCTAAGCTGGCATCTTGGAAGGGTAGGTTACTGAACAAGCCTGGGAGAGTAACACTTGCAAATGCTGTTTTATCTTCCATACCCTCCTATGGAATGCAAACCCAATGGTACCCCCAAACGGTTTGTAACTTCTTGGATAAAACAGTTAGAAATTTTATTTGGAGAGGTAATAGTGATAAGGGTATGAATATGGTGAATTGGCATACTGTTACTAAACCACGAAGGTGGGGAGGTCTTGGTGTAAGGATGGCTCGGAAGCAGAACGTTGCACTCCTTGGTAAATTGGTTTGGGATCTTCTTGCTTGCCCAGATAAATTATGGGTGTCTCTCTTGAAGGATAAATATTTGAAACATGACTCTCTGTTGGGTTCAAAAAAGGTGACAGGTTCATCTACATGGAATTCTATTATGAAAGTGTGGGAGGTTTTGAAGGATGGCTTTCAAATGAAAGTGGGGGATGGTGACACTAATTTCTGGTACAAGCCTTGGTTACTCAAGGAGTGTCTTTGTGAAAGAGTTTGGATGGTTGATATTCATGACATTGAACGTAGGATCAAAGATGTTTTCGTGAATGGAGAGTGGAATCTTGACTTATTATACACTGTGTTGCTTGAAGATGTAAAGCAGCTCATATATAGTCATAACCCAAGGCTTGTGGAGGGAGTTTTGGACTGTTGGACTTGGCAAGGATGTGTTACAGGTATTTATTTTACAAAAACTGCATACCAATGGTTAATGAAAGACCAGTGTTATGATGAGTTAAACAGGCAATGGAATTGGATTTGGAAATTGCATGGCACGGCTAGCATGCAGTTTTTCACGTGGCAACTCTGTCATGCAGGGATTCCTACAAAAGCTGTGCTTGCAGCTCGTGGTATTCAAGGTAGCCCATTGTGTCCAAGGTGCGAAGAGACCCCGGAATCTATCATGCACTGTTTGTTCGTGTGCAGTAGAGTGAAAGATGTGTGGAGGCAGTGTGTGCATGGGAACTTCAATTTTCCAGGTGAAGCTGCCGATATCAGTAGCTGGATTCAGGATAATGTGAAGGTTCATGGCATTATTATCATTGTTATATTGTGGAAAATATGGTGCAGTAGAAATAAACTCCTTTTTGATGAGAAGAATGAAACTGCAGGCTCCATTGTGGTGCAAATTAAAGTCTTAGCAGGGGATATTGCTCAAGCTTATGGTGGCCCAAATTCCGTTGTTGCATCAGTGGAACCGAGGGAGGTCACATGGTTGAAGCCGGCGGAGGGATATGTCTCTTTGAATGTTGATGGTAGCGCCCTCACAAACCCGGGCATGGCTGGTTTTGGAGGATTGGTAAGAGACCATACAGGAGCGTTCTTACGAGGGTTTTTTTGGATCTGTTGGGCATTCAAACATACTTCACGCAAAGATTATGGCTCTATTTCATGGTATGGATTTATGTTGGAATATGGGGTTTAAAAAGGTAATATGTTATACAGACTCGTTACATACTTTGAATCTCATGGAGGAGAACGTACAGAATTTCCATAAATATGCCAATGAGGTAGCTGACATTAAGGAGATGTTGAGAAGAAATTGGGAGGTCTAAATCAAACATACTCTTAGAGAAGGAAACCAGTGCGCAGACTTTTTGGCGAAAATGGGAGTGAGGAGTAATTCACCACTGGAGATTCTTCATGCTCCTCCAACAGGGATGAATTCTGCTTTGTTTGCTGATGCTATAGGCATTTCTTTTGTAAGGCAATAGCCTTCTTTTTCTTTGTTTTTTCTCTTCTTGTTACCAAAAAAAGACTATAGGGTTACTATTATTCAGCCCATTTAAAAGAAGGGTGAAGGCCCATTTTGGTCTCTGACAAAAATTGCATGGGACATTTTAGTCCCTAACAAAAAAAAAAGTGCTTCGTTAGTCCCTAACAATCACTAACATGGGACACGTTAGTCCCTCGGTTGACTCGCGTGTGCTAGCGCCCGTTAATTGGCCTACGTGGCCGTTAATTCATCTGATGTGGCCGTTAGTGATCCCTGTTGGAATTGTATTTTATTTTTCAATTTTTCCCCCTCACAGGACCAAAACGACGCCGTTTTGGTCCTTCAAGAAAATCAAAAGACAGATCCTTCTTCTTCTTCCCTCTTTGCCGCACTTCATACATGAACCCTAATATAATCATTCTCCATCTTCGCGTCTGGTACAATCTTGTGGAAACTTCTCTACAAATCGCGATTAGGGTTGACAACAAAGGTGAGTTAATTTCCTTCTCCCTTTCTATTTACATTTTTGTTTCTAAATTAGGGTTTGTTTTGTTCTTCCCTTTTTCGGTTTAGGGTTGTCTGTGGTACAAAATTAGTTTTCTATTTAGGGTATTGATTAGTGGTGTAGGGTTAGGTTTTATACGGTTGAATGTGGGTCGAATATGGGTGTGGGGGACCATTTTTATGGGGTCTGTGATGGTGGTCCCCTTTACGATGGTGTGTTTGGGATTAAACTGAAACTGCAACACAGGTATGTTTGGGATTTAACTGAGCAATTGTCATAATTGAATTTTTCTATTTTTCTAACTTTCTGAAATTCTGAAACTGTCTAATTGGTTTTGATCTTGCAGAGTCCTGCAAGACAAGGAGTGCAGAACACAGGCATCACAAGAACCACCTCATGTAACACAGGTCAACACAGGGACTATTTTGTCCCTCGACAATAATTGTTAGGGACCAATATGACACACTTAAAATGTTGTTGAGGACAAAAATGTCCCACGGTACTAAACTTGTTTTTCTGCATTTCAGGGTCATTCACAGGTAACTCCACCAGCACCAGCTGCTATGAGGCCACCCCCAATTAGGCCATCTGCTATTAGGCCAGCTGCTCAAGGGCACCACCAGCTATGCCAACTTCATTCACACCATCTACTGCAGTGGGAACAATCCCAATTCAGCCACCAGGAGCACCAATGAGGCCCTACAAACCACCAAGACTGCAAGGAACTCCTAGTAATATGACTTTCATGCCAACCCCGGACTTAGGCCACCAAGACTTCCAGGGCCTAGAGCTGCAATGAGGTCACCACCTGCTATACAGCCACCAACAAGAAAGAATAACACAGACTCATCTTCAGCTGCATTTGAATCAACTTTGCTTTGTTGTCATTGTTCTCCATCTCCAACCGATTGATTCTCCCTTCTTCAAATTTCGCCATTAACAGCATCTTCTGCTGCTGCTCCTCATATTCATCCTGCCAAACAAACCTTTCACAATAAGGTTTGTTGTCTTGCAACCATCACAAACAATAACCATTGCAGTCCCAAGGAATAAGGGGAAGCAATAGAATAAAATATTTCCTTTACCTTGTTATATTTTGGGCACCCATAGAAGGCTCTGTTTGGGTTCTTGATATGAAGATGATACATGGTTTGTTACAGATACAAATGGGAGGGTCAAATTTCGGAGTTGGAAAGCTTGAAGAAGAACTCCAGCTATGCTCACCCCTGGTCATGGGATTGGAACTGAAACTCATTCTGAGAGAGAAATGAAAAGGGGCCAAAACGCAGTCACTAGGGATTAGGGTTCTAATGCAATTAGAAGCTTCAACTAAACCCTATTAGGTTATTGCTTACAAGTCTGTAGCGAACACAGCGAGACAAATAACGCAAATTGAGGGATAAGCAAAATTAGGGTTCATGTATGAAGTGCAACAAAGAGGGAAGAAGAAGAAGGAGCTATCTTTTGATTTTCTTGAAGGACCAAAACGACATCGTTTTGGTCCTGTGAGGGGGAAAAAATTGAAAAATAAAATACAATTCCAACAGGGATCACTAACGGCCACATCAGATGAATTAACGGCCACGTAGGCCAATTAACGGGTGCTGGCACACATGAGTCAACCGAGGGACTAACGTGTCCCACGTTAGTGATTGTTAGGGACTAACGAAGCACTTTTTTTTTTTGTTAGGGACTAAAATGGCCCACACGATTTTTGTCAGGGACCAAAATGGGCCTTTACCCTTAAAAGAATTCAGAAAGGAGAAAGTTGTGTTTTCTGTGTCTCCGACGAAGGGTGAACCAGAAAGGGTCTAGTAGGTGGAAACACAATGAAACCAACTAATGAAGTCATTTCGAGACAAGGTTTTGGGACTCAAGCCACCACTGGTGAGGGTTGAACTAAAAGGATGAATAGACTTAATTTAGATGTTTTTCTCGACGATAAGTGTGTGTTTGGATTTCAGTTGTAAATTTAAGTTTGTACAACGCAACAAATTCTTTCTTTCACATTGGATCCATATTTTATTACAAAATTACCATTGAAAACTTAAGTTTGCAATCCCATACACAAAACCAAACATAGCCTAAAGTGTTGGAGAAGATGTGTGACTTTCGTGGTAAATTAGTTACCTTACTATATTAGATAATGTCTAAAGACTTTATGAAGCTTTCGAGTGGTTTAGAGATAGTTGACATGGGAAATTGGTTATTTATGGTGAAGTTCGATATGGAAAGTGAAGGAGCTAAAGTAATAGAAGAGGATCCATGAATGTTATTTGACCATTACCTAGCAATCCAAAATTAGACACTAAACTTTGTTTCCCCTGCTGCTTAGATTCATTTTTCGGGTCTGAATCTAGTTTTCCATTAAGAGAGTTTCTTGTTATGTTAGCATCAGTGTTAGGGTTCCTTGTCAAGGTGGATATGAATATTGTTAATGTGGCTCGAAGGGAATTTGCAAGGATGTGTGTCGAGATAGATTTGTTGTGGCTTAAGGACCACAGGTATCTGGTGTAATGTGAGGAATTATATACTATGTGTTTCTCGTGCGAGTGTTATGACCATTTGAGTAAAGATTGCCCATTCCAGAACATAAAGATGTGATGACAGATAAGGTTACAAAAGAACCCATAGTTTAGGTAATGAGGGATAAAGTGTCGTCCTCAACCTCAGGAAGTGGGGGTGTTAATCAAGGCTGAGGAGTAATAAAAAATTTTAAGAAAGATAGGGAGGTGAATTACGTTTGTGTCTTGGAAAAAGAGGAATGGGCAAGATAATGTGATGGCACAAAATCCAAAACAATTAATCAACGAAAATCACAAGGCAACCAAAAAATCCAACCAAGGTAACAACTTTACGTTTACAGCTCCCGAATTAAAAAATAACATGAAAATAAATCATGTGGGACCCATAACTCATATATCCTCGATTAATGATGCTAGGCATACACGTGAGAAACTTTGGACTTAAAAAGAAAATAGATCGTAAAGAGGACTCGACATCTCCAGTTGTGTCAACATGTGGTGCATGGTTCTTCTTTGCATGTTGTGCATGGCTTGAACGAGAAGGGTGTATAAATTCACTTAGGCAAGCAATGTGAAGGAACTATAGTTTACAAGGTGGGGGAGCAAATGAAATACAGTTCCATGGCATTTGGTGTCCCCACCTCATTTGAAATTCGTTGAAGAAAGGGATGATGAAAGCCCTAATTCTAATGGTGTTCTTGACATGGTGGAGATTGAAATAATTTAGGTGGAGAATGTCACTAGGTTACAAATTCTTTGCCTAAGACTCAAGGAATTGAGGGTACGAGTAAGGAGGAAGGCGTGAAGATTTCCATGAAAACTTTTTCCCAGGGTCGGACTTGATGTGTTTCTCTCCACATCATTTTTTTCCTTAATGATAAAGTTCAATAACATGACTATTCTCTCTTGGAATATCAGGAGGTTGCTAGTAAGGAAGCAAGAAGGTTTCTACATGAGTTGGTGTCCAAGCTTCATCCAACTATTTTTTTTTCTTGCTGCGTTTGGAAACCATTTGGTATTCAGGAAACTCAGAGGCATTAAGGGGATTTTAATCCTTGCAACTCAATGTGATTTTTCTTTCAGTATTGTATCTAGTTTTCATCAAGTAGTGTCAATTAAGGTTTCTCTTGGTAGGAAGGAATGAGTGTTTTCGCTATCTATGGCCGTCTAATGCTACAATAAGGCTTTTAGTTGGGATCATCTAATTAACTTAAGGAGCCAAATTCAATGTTTATGGCTTCTCATTGATGACTTCAACGAAATTCTCTCACCTTCTCAAAGGTTAGGGATGTGACTTTTCATTCCTCCAAAGCAACTGCATTTGCATAGGTCATATCAAGGTGTAACTTTATTGACTTCGCTGCTATATGAAGTAAGTTTACTTGGGTTAGGAATTTTCACGGTAGTAGACATCTTTCTAAACGACTTAACCGTGGCAGGGTTAATTGTGATTGGTGGGTGTCCTTTAGAAAGACGAATGTGGAACATTTAAGCCGACATCATTCAGATCATAATATGATTCTTCTTCATTGTGGAGGTCACCCGATGTCCAGAAGGGATCGTCTTTTCGATTTAAGGTCGTTTGGATGACTCACCCAGATATATGCCAGTGGTAAAGTGTGTTTGGATTGACAATAGTCATGGTGTGATGCCAATGCTTGAGGATGTTAAAAAGTGCTTTATTAGGTTCAATAAGAGGTATTAGGTAAGTGCTTGTTGGGGGGCCTCATTAAGGGGGTTCGATGTTAACTGGAAGTTCGACATTCTTCAGATCTTGAGTTTTTTGAGATAAAACTTCAAGATGACTATGATGGTATTCTCAAACAAAAAGAAATTCTTTAAAATTAGAAATCTTGTGAGAACTGGATTAAACTAGGAGACCAAAACATTTAATTTTTCTACTCAATCTATTGTGAGAAGGAGGAGGAATATCGCCTCGGACCTTTTTTTTATGATATTTGTGTGATGATCAAGAGACCTTCAAAACGGAAGTTATGCATTTCTTTAAATAAGAGATATGTAAATTTTCATTGAGATTGGTGATTTTCCTGACCTTGAAATAAGAAGAGTCTTCTCATTGTGCAATTCTAAAAACTACTCCCTTCATTTTGTTTTTACTTGACTTTTCAAAACTCATTTTATTACCTGCCACCTTTAAAGAATAAAAAATATTTATTATACTAGGGTGTGATGGTCCAGATAAATGGACTAAAGTCTATTAAACACATGTTTCTAACTTCAATAATGAAATTCATGTACATGAAAAATACACTCTTAAGGGGAGCTCTCCCTTAAAATTTAAAGGTACCCAAGAAATTAATTTTTCACTTATGGGGTCAGATTTATTTTGAAAAACTAAAAAAAAAACATTGAAGAAAAATATTTATGGTTCATTTTCAATTTTACTTTATTAACACATTAAATATTTTTTTCAAAAAAGTTAAGGGTACTTTTGTAAAATATAAATTCTCTTCCTGCACATAATGAATTTCTTTAGTTTGCTTAAATCTTAAATGAGTACTATTTAGGAATGTAATAATAAAAGTTGGTTTTAATTATGATCCATTATTGGTGAAAAGGTTTTTCTTTATTACATTGTCAATCAATCATAATGTATCACCACGTTATTTGAAATATCTGACATTTATATTAATTACTTCAAAAGTAATAGATATGGTGACCTCTAATGATTTGTTTGGTTGCATAGAAGAAATGGGAGAAAAAGAAAGCGAGGAGAAATAAATAGATGAGAAGGAAAATAGATTTTCATATTATTTGGTATGAAAGAAAGAAGGAATAAAGAAAGAGAAGAGAAAGAGATTTTTCCCATCTCTCTTTTGTCTGATTGGGTAAAAAGGGAGAAGAGAGAAATAATATTATTTTTAAAAGGACAAATGTTTCTGAAATAAAGAAAGGAGAAGGAATTGTTGTTTTTTAGGGGTATAGATGGAATGCACACATCCTTTTCATCTTTCTCTTCTCTCTTCTTGAATAAGTGCTTCATTTCCTCTCTTTCTCTCTTTCCTATATCTCTCTTCTCTTTTCCTATTAAACCAAACATAGTATAATTGAATGTCAGTATATATATTTTTTTTGACACTGACAATATATTAAAATTTAAAATCGTATAAAATTATGTTAGTTGATTGTCAAAACAAAGATTGGAAAAAACAATTTCCTTCTATTTAAGGTGTAAAAGGCATTAACATGATTATTGTCTGAATTGACTATAAGATGTATGATGTGGAAACGGTTCTAAGTCAAGAGGGGGGTGAATTGACCTTTTAAAAAACTTTTCCAAAACAATTTTTTTTTCCTTTTTCAGATGGTATAGCAAGAGAGTAAATTTTCTTTGAAACTTAATCAAGAACAATTACAATATCAATTCAAGAAAGAACTTTAAAGAAAGATATACAATTGCATAAGCTAAGAGAAAGTATCATACAACAATCATGCAATATAGTATCATAAGCATAGAACATAAAGAACACGCATAAGATAATAAAATTTGCAAGAAAGTAAAGAGAGTAGGGATAGAGAAAGTAACACAAGTATTTTACTGGTTCGGCCCACAACCTGAGTGGCCTACGTCCAGTCCCCAAGAATCCTCGTGGAGAAATTCACTATGACAAAGTTTGTACAAGAGATACCACACTCCTTACAAAAGTCACTCTCCTTTTGTAGGATACCTCACCCACATTAACCACACTCTCAAGAGATACCATACTCTTGAATCTTGTTGGATACCTCACCAACAACTCACAAAGGGATGCCTCGCCCTTACTTTGATTAGATACCTCACCAACAAAGATTTTTCACCAATAGTCACCTTGATGGATACCTCACCAACAAAGATTTACACCACTTAAGAGATACCTCACTCTTGAGTAACTATGGGATTCAAACTCCTAATACAAAACTCAGAAATACAATTGAGTAGAAGAGAAATTCCTTAGCACAACACTTGTGCATCAAAGCTTGAAAAGCTTCTTAGATCACTTGTAACAAAGGTTGAATAGATGGCTATCAATTTTGGCATAATAACAGTATGTTTTTTTTTTATATGATTTCGTGTTAAAATCTCTTAAGCATATGCCCCTTATATAGACTTCAATTGGAGCTGGAAAAAAGTTGAAGTTTGTTGGATTTTCAGGTGAGTATTCGAATACTCTCACAAGGTATTCAAATACTCAATGTTAACAGAAGCCAACAACCCTAACAGAATATGGGGTATTTGAATACCCCTGCTCAAAATTGCCAAAATGCTTGAGTAATGACATACATGAGTTGGTATTTGAATACTCTTGAAGGAATTTCACATATTCCTTAAAGTAGACTAATATACAACTATGTATGTGATTACTTATATACTTTGAAAACATTTTTCATCATTTGTCATTTTAATGTAGCTCAGATTGATTTCTATTTTTAGGTTAAGCATTATTACCTTTTTACTTTGTTAAGCCATCTAATCAAACTAAGTTACATAATGACATACATCAAAACCTACTAAAGCAAACTTAAACATCTAAACGGTTACATCATAATCAAAACACTTCATTTCTTCAATCTTGAAAATAGGTTGGAGATTTTCTTCACGGAAGCACATTTGAGACTTAATCTCATCATCATCATCATCTACATAAGGGTGAGAATAAGCTAGACCGAACTACGCCATGACAGGTCTGAGCCTGACCTGGGTTCTAATCTCGAGGCCTGAGTCTAGCCTATTAGCCTGATATAGGACAATTTTTAAGGCTTGAACCTGGCCTACTTCAAATCCTGGCTAGCCTGAAAGCCTATTTAAAAGCCTACTTATCAATAGGTCCTTTAAATATGCCTCCACCTATAAATAGGTCACAGGCCTTCACTTGTAAATAGGCTTGTAAGCCTCTATTAATAAAGAGGTCGGTAGACCTATACTGATAAATAGGTCACTAGGTTTTCACAAATAAATAGGCAAGTAGGCCATTATATTTAAGTGGGTCAATAGGTCTTTACTTTCAAATATTATAAATAATATTAATAATATATTATAGTATTATAATATATTATATTATACATAATTATTTATGTATGTGTATGGGTTAAATAGGCTGGTCTGATAGGTCTAGTAAGCTCTTTTTAAAAGCCTTAGGCCTAATCTCTTTAGCTATGTAGACTTTTTAAAAAGCCTTGATCTAACCTTTTTACTAAATAGGCTAGGTCAGGTTAGGCCATAGGCCCCCGACGAGCGGTTTGACATATTCCCACCCCTAATAGGCTAGGCACATATGATGTGACATAACTCTGTCGTCATAATAGTATGTCATGGAAAATTATGGACTTCAGTGATTTCGTAAGAACAAAAAAAAAACTAATGGAGCATCAAAATATTGGATGAGAATGAGTATTTTATTTGATGGATATCCACAAAAAAATATGAATAGGATAATTATCCGCTTAATAAATATAGGCACGAGATGAATAATTACTCATAAAATTTAATGAGTATAAATGTGAGTACAGGTACTCTAGTACCTACCCGCCCCACCTCATTGATTTTATTTTATTTACTTTTTTGACAAAAGAAAAGTTAAGCAATTTCATTAATAATGAAGAACTCAATACATCCGGTAACATCATCACAAATTTGGATAATAGTAATATATGTAGTCACCCCTAACAAAGAGTGAACAACTATATGGACATTCATCCAATCAAACTCTATCAAATAATTGATAACATAAGATGATAAAAGACTCCTACAATTTGAAATAACAACCCTATAATTAGCTTGGTCCTCTTGTAGGAGACCTAGGACTTCCTCTTTTTTCACCTAGAGTCTGGGAGAATAACTATAAAATTTAGCTTTGAAGAAATATCCTCTCTCATCACGTAAATGGCGACTGAAGTCGTGCTTCAAACTACCTGCAATAAAGGCGGGCTCAATGCAATGGCAAATGTCCTCGACTTTATTTGCATAAACTAAAAATTCCAAAAGAAAAAAGAAAAAATGATAAAACACGTCTGGCCAATAACACCGAACGGGGTATTTGTGGACAGGAACTGCACGCAAGTTACTCAGGCTTCGACAGCTCCAACTAAGGATACTCATGGCTTCTGGCACTGGCAGGCCTGGGAACCAGAAGCTGCCGATAAAAAATGTTGAGTTGGAATTTTTTGCTGAACAGTAATGGACTGAGTGGAGTTAACATGCTGCATGGAGTTGTTGTTGGTAAATACTTTTTTCCCTTCATGAATTTGGCGCCTCCTTTTCCTATCCCCATCTAATGCCGAATCAAAGTCAGCATGGTTTTCTTCAATAGGAGTTGTGGAATAATTGGCATTAATATAAGGAGCTATGACAATATTTGCTGCACTTGTTACAGGAATTAAATTGAGATTCCCTGTATTATTAGTGGCATTATTTCTTGCCATATCAATTACCATAGAATCGTTTATTTGCATTGATATGTTGTGATTTTCATTGTTACCAAAATCAGCATTTGAATTTGGACTTTCAGGAGCAGCATGATTTTCGCTTGACATTGAATTTGCCATGAACGACCCCTCCACCACCTCTTGTACCAGTCACTTACAACCGCTTGACTCATTTGTCCTCCGCCGCTCCACCTTCAACTCTGGACCCCATCCACGAACTCCATTATCCCCTCCCATCAAACATAGCTTCTCACATGAATTGTCAGAATGCCCTCGAAGACCACATAGAAAGCAGAAGATTGTCAACCTTTCATATTTGAATTTGACAGTCTTGATATCTCCATCATCTTGTCGGACCTTCTTCCCCCTCTTCAATGGCTTTCACACATCTACTTTCACCCATCCTTATGTAAGAATTCCAGAAGCTTGAGTTATTTCTGGTATCATACTCAATGAGTTCTCCAATATAGTTGGCAAGACCCTTTCCTACCTCAACACACATGAAACCAATAGGTAAGTCATGAACTTGAATCCAGAGCATAACATGAAAATGAAGGACTTGTGTTGGCACATCTCCCACTCCTATCTTGCTGAGAATTAAAGGTGTCCGTCAAAATTCACGGGCCCTCCATTGATGACCTTCTGCATGTCTAACTTGTGGAAAAATTGGAAACAGAACACACCATTCTCAATCTCCTTGATGGCTAACCCTCGACCAGGCTCCTATATTGTTGTCATCCTTTCCTTCATCATGTGCACCCTCAAAGATTTTTGGGTCAGAAACCTCCCAACAAGACATAAATTCGGATCAGCCATTCTTTCATGGATTCTTTGCCCTCGAAATGAGAGGACTTTCTCTTCATCATCACTTAGACTAGGATTCTCCATACTCGTCATACCTCCTAACCTCTTGAATGATCAATAGAATTCAAAAAAAAAAAAAAGGATTTTGCTTCTCACGAAGGTTGGAGAGAAAACCTACAACATCTCACAGAGAGAGAAAATTTTTGTTACCATACTTCAAGTATTTGATTTTCATAACAACTAAATGATTGATATAATTACTATCACCTCATTGATTTATCATACAATTAAATGAAAGAAATTATTTAAATTGATAATGATATATTTTAATTGCTACACTGGCACACATTGACTCAGTCTAAAAAGAATACCACTTTATTATCTAAAATTCTTATAATTTCCTTAAAATAGACCATCCTACCCAAGAGAGGTCCCATCTTTTTGGTCAATTTATTTTATTATTAATTTGTTGCTATCGAGTCAATATATCTGAATGGAGATGGTTGGTGTAGTTTTCTATGCATAACAGGTTCCCCCTCATCATCTCAAACCACCGGATGATAAGGGTGGAGGACCTACGTTACAAACAAAGACATGCTCGTTCAGGGACAAACTCTTGGGGAATAATGTGGCCCCTCCAAGACATCCAAAAGTTGATCTTCTTGAGAAAGGGTTAGTACGTATAGAGTATGAAGCAGGTAATCGACTTTTACCAAGAATTTACATTGACGATGGTATCTTTAAGGAACTTTGTGAACCCTGGAAAGAGGCTCATGTGATCATGTTGTTGGGAAAGAAGGTGGGCTACAGAGTGATGCAACAGCGTCTAACAATTCTGTGGAAACTTTTGGGGGACTTTGAGTTATTGGACATTGACAATGGTTTCTTCATGGTGAAGTTTGACTTGGAGGCTGATAGAGATAAGGTAATTGGAGAAGGGCCATGGATGATTTTTTATCACTATTTGTCTATAGCAACATGGAATCCAGACTTTGTGTCTTCATGTGCTAAGGTTGAAAAGACCCTAGTCTGGATCCGCTTTCCTGGGATGAATCTAGTGTACTATGATGAGAGTCTCTTTCTGGAAATGGCATCAGCAGTTGGCAAACCAGTGAAAATTGATGAACATACCCTCAGGGTTGAGAGAGGAAGATTAGCTAGGGTTTGTGTGGAGATTGATCTTAACAAACTTGGCAAAGTTTGGGTGAGAGGCTCATGGCGCAAAGTTGAATATGAAGGCTTGCATATTATTTGTTGTACTTGTGGGTGTTATGGCCATGTTACAAGGAACTGCACCGTCCAAAAAGCTCTGCAGGCGGATGGAAAACAATCCACCCAGGCTACCCACACGGTGGCCAAAATCACACCAACACCCACAGACGTCAATCAGGGTCCTGAGTCAACGCAGTCTTCAGATGAGGCAGTTAATGTCAATAATACAGTTACTAATGCTATCCTGAATAATTTGCCTAATATGGAGGAACCCATTCATGGAGAGTGGCCGGTGGTTTCAAAAAAGAAGAAGGCACCTAGGGGTAATGCGAAACAGAAGGAGAAGTTCGTGGGTAAGGCAAATCAAGATCTCCACAATAAATTTGATTTATTTGCCAAGATTGAGCAGTTTGTTAGCAGTAAGGAGGGTGAAAATAAGGAGGCCCGTGTCAACAATGCAAAGGTGGACCCAGGGACATCTAAGGAGGTGGGGTCAAGCAAACCCACTAAGACTTGGACTAAAAAGCGTCCAAGGAAAAATGACAAAAATGCCCTTCATGCCAAAAATGACAACATGAATAGTGATGTAATGGATAATATTAAGAATGTTTCGAAAGTTGTGCCCATGCAGCCAAATATTAGACCTGGGCAATGAAGTTAAAACAACTATGAACATTCGTCAGGTGGAAGGGAACCATTTTACTTTCTGCGATGATGATGGGTACGACACTACCAAAATTACCCCCTCTCCACTGGGGAGTGAAGTCTCTGGGAGTAAGGATTCCCCTCCAAAAAAAGGTGTGGTGCCTCATGGTGAATCTAGTTCGGGGATGGAATGCGATATCGTTAATAGCATGGGGGCTGATTCACAACCTCTTAATGAGGACTCTGTGGCGGATAAAGCCATGAAGAATCATATTGCCATGCAGATGTGATTTAGCCTCAGTGTCTCTCCTCCTAATAGAGTTTAAGATGATTGAGTTCCAAGAGTTTACTATTCTTTGTTGGAATATAAGAGGTGCCATGAATGTGACTGGTAGAAGGCACACCCGTGAGCTTATTAATAAACATAGGCCGTCCATGGTTATCCAGGTGGAGACTCGTTGTACTTTTGACAAAGCCATGAGTTTCTGGAAGAAGCTAGGTTATATTTTGGGAGGCTGTTTTGAAGCTTCTGGTCAATTTGGTGGGGTTTGGATTCTTGTTGAATCGGGTAGTAACTATTCGGTGAAAGTCCTAAATCCTTCCATCAGGTGGTAACTGTTTCGATTAGAAAAGGTAGCAGGCATTGGTGTTGTTCCGCGATTTATGGGAGTCCAATTCCAGCTGCTAGAGAGTCTCTTTGGGACCATCTTATCATTTTGTGGGATTCAATTCATGACCCTTGGATTGATAGGTGATTTCAATGAGATCTTGTTGCCATCAGAAGTGCGTGGTGGAAACTTCATTGCAAATAGAGCTGCTAAATTTTATGAAGTTCTGGATAGATGTGGTCTCCTTGACTTAGAAGCTAAGGGCAGTAAGTTTATGTGGTTCAGGAAAATGCAAGGTAACCATCATATTCACAAAAGGCTTGACCGTGCCCTAGCTGATTGTGAGTGGAGAATTAAATTTCCAGAAGTTTTTGTTGAAAATCTTCCTAGATTACACTATGATCATTGTCCTATGATCCTATGCTGCAAGGATGTTGTTCCCGGTATTCATGCCCGTCCCTTTAGGTTCCAGGCGGCTTGGCTCACTCACAATGATTTTCCATCCGTGGTTCATTCAGCTTGGAGTAAAGGCAATCACAGAGTTCCTTCGAGTTTGGACAACATGAGAAAGGATGCTTTGGAGTTCAACAGAAAAACGTTTGGTAACATCTTCAAACGAAAAGGTACTCTAGAGAATAGGATCCAGGGTATTCAGCGAACTCTTGAATCAACTGATTCCTTGGGTCTTATTCGCCTATAGGCGGATCTTCAGAAAGAATACAATGAGGTTCTGAAGCAAGATGAGTTGCTTTGGTTTCAGAAGTCGAGAGAGAAATGGGTGAGATTTCGAGATTGCAATACAAAATTCTTTCACACCCAGACCATTGTTCATAGGAAAAGAAACAAGGTTCATGGTGTTTTTATTCAAAATGAGGTATGGTGTTCTGATCCTAATATTCTTAGATCTGAGGCTCTTGGTTTTTTTAGAGATTTATTCACATCCCCTGTGAACTCTTCTCCGTATAGCCTTAATGTTCCCATGATGCCCGAATTAAGTGACACTGGCAAGAATGTGTTAATGAACCTAGTTTGCAAGGAAGAAGTAAAAGCAGCCATGTTTAGTATGGGCTCTTATAAAGCACCTGGTCCAGATGGGTTCCAACTGTTATTTTACAAACACTTTTGGCCGCTGGTGGGGGATGATGTTTGGAGCTTGGTTAAGGATGCTTTTGAAAAAGGTTATTCAGATGAGGGTATTGCTGAAATTTTAATTGTCCTTATTCCTAAAGTTGATCATCCTGTGCGATTTAAGGAATTCCGACCTATAAGCTTGTGCAATGTTATTTATAAAACGATAACCAAAGTTCTGGTGCATCGGTTATGTCCTTATCTGCATGAGCTGGTTGGACCTTTGCAGAGTAGTTTTATACCAGGAAGAGGAACTCGGGACAATGTCATTCTAGCTCAAGAGGTAATTCGTCACATGCATTACTCTAAATCTAAGAATGGTATTATAGCCTTTAAAATTGATCTTGAGAAGGTATATGATAGAGTTAGTTGGGATTTATTGGAAATTACTCTTAGAGACTTTAGTATTCCAGTTACAACTATCCAACACCTTCTTTGGCTTATATCTAATAATGCCCTCCCCACCAATCTGCTTCGTCATCCTAAAGGTATAGCTACATCTCCTTTTTGCAAGCGTTGCTCAGGTGGACCCGAGGATATTCTGCATTGTGTGCGTGGCTGTCCTTATGCTAGGGAGGTCTGGTTTTGCCTAGGTTGCTTTCGGAAACCTTCATTTTGGCTTCAAGCAGATGCAACTGATTGGTGCAAAGAGTTTTCTTGCAGTAATGCTGCAACTCTTTTTCTAGTAGGTCTTTGGTGGCTTTGGTGCTAGAGAAATAACATGACATTCTCTAATGAAACTTGGAGCATAGAGCTGGTGTTGAGAAGAATTCGCCACTCCCATGATGAATTTTCTTTGTTCATTCCAAATAATTCTGACTTCGGGAATGAGACTTCCAGCCTTGTTATTCAGTGGATTCCTCCTCCTGAGGATAGTATCAAGTTGAATGTAGATGGAAGCTATCTCCCAAATAATTCGCATATGGGTATTGGAGGGGTTTTCAGAGATCATAAAGGCAACTTTATCTCTGGTTTCTCCACTTTTGAGGGACAAGGGGACATTCTTCAATTAGAGTTACTCACTGTGAAGAATGGTTTGCTGTTGGCTTGGCAAGTTGGGTTCAGGAGATAATATGTGAGATTGATTGCTTAGAGGTGGTTAATCTCTTGAAGGGTAACAACAACCTAGATTTCCATATCTTTTCCAATATTTTAGAAGAGATCATGGTGCTCTTGAACCGTTGTTGGGAAGTGAAGCCTGATCACATTTATAGGGAAGCCAACTATTGTGCTAATTTCTTAGCCAAGAATGGGGTCTCACAGAATATGGCTCGGAAGATTTGGAAGCAAGCTCCCACCCTTATGGAGACTATTCTTCTCAGGGACGAGCTGGGTGTAACTTTCTTGCATTAGTTTTTCTATTGTTTTTGTTCTGTTTCTCCCTTTACCCAAAATATATATATATATCCTCTCTTTTTTTGATAAATCAAAAGGGCTCAAGCCCCAAACAACAAAAACCTAGAAACCTCTAGGAAAAGAAACAGAACAAGCATCTACCCTAAGGGCATTACAAATGAACAGAGGTGGGTAATTAAAATTTCTGATTAACCCATCAATCTGAAGCCCAAACGTAGCCAAAGCATCAGCCACCTGGTTGGCTTCTCTAAAATTATGGTTCCAAGAATTAACAACAAAAAACAATCCAGCATTTTATCAAGTTCTGATAGTGCTAACTGCTAAATATGCATCAAATTATTAGATTTATGGATTTATTTGTCTGTCAACCAAACAAATACAATTACATCCACTTTCACTTTAGCACATGTTCTTCTCTTTTCCTTGGACGCATGTTTTTCTTAAGCTACTATCAGTTTGTATTTAATTTCATGTTATCAAGTTTGGTAAAATTGAGTTTACCTCTAAAAACGATTCTAACTAAAAGCAATAAAAGGTAATTTTTGAATTGAGTTAAAAAATTTTACATTAAGTTTTACATCAAACTTGATTTCAAAATAAAAACATACAAACATAAATCACTTTACTCGAAACTCAATTCTAACAAAATCAATTTTACAAAATCAATTAAATCACTTTTATTAAACACTCATCCCAAATCACTTTTATTAAATGCAATTCTCTGAATTTTTTACATGTTAACAAACATGCAATTAATAAAATACATCGTTATGTTAATCCACTTGAATAAATTAGAGATAAATGCACCATTACTCACTTTAAAAACAAATTCACTTTTTAAGAAATTCATAGATACATTACCACTGAATCATTCAAATGATTCTTGCACGCATTAATTTTAGTTTTTTGTCTGACTAAAAACTGTCCAGTTAACATTACCCTAACTTTATTTTCGGGTGAACAAAAGTACAGGGAAGAGACCGTGACAATAAGCACTAGGCAGTAATTAGATTTCTTCTCCCTTCTCCCGTTCTCTTTTTTGGCCCCTTAACTAGATCGCACAAAGTTGGGCAGATCAATTATCAATCTTCTATCACTTTTGAAACCAAAGAAACTAGGCATTTTTAGTTCATGTGATATTAACTACTAAACATTCCACGATAGTCTTTTTAAATCCGAAATAGACCAAATGTTTCAGGGCCTTTACACTAAGCCTCCCAAAACACACAACAAAGCTACAGATGCAATCCATATCCACCTACAGAATAGCCACATCCAAGTAATCACCAATCTGCACAAAAATGAACGATGTCAGCAACAGAATTTGTGAAATGATCAAGCATAACTGCAACAAGAAGAAATACTTTACCTCAAAACCAAGTTCAGCTAAAGCTTTTCCGTCATCTAATCTTCCATTTCCAAAAGATAATGTCTTCCCCACCTTCATGAAGCAATCAAGTATGAAAGATAAGACACGAGATTGATTTAACATGAAAGTTATGACACAATGATACGGCAAAATTTTAAAAAGTAAATACTTAACTATTTTGTATAGTTATTCTTTTAACTGTGTGACTATTTTAGCATCTCAATTAACAAGGGCTTTTAGAGAATTTTTACTGTTATGAGTTATTGATAAGGTGTTAATGGCATGCCTGCTTGAACCAGAAGGCTCTAACCCCTTCTGGTGCCTCACCATCCGCACCTTTGAACCAGAGATAAGTGTGTCACAGGTATCACATTACATTCATTTTTAACATGTTTAAATGAGTTCTTCTCAGACAAAATGATTGTGTGCAGCAATAGCAATTTACTTACGTCTGTGTGATCACTGATTTTTAAACTAAAACATGAAATTCGTGAAATGAAAATAAACAAGTCGATTCATGAATCTTGAAATGATATATTAAGCATGTGCATACTTATGATACATTTCACTTGTGTTCTGTTGCACTGAAAGAAAACTAGTAAAGTTATACAATCCTAGGGTATCACATATGCATGTGATCCACATCAGAAGCACTCAGTATTAACACAGGTCAGAAATTCATGTTTTACATGTCCGCATTAGTACTTAGATATGCATGTAGTTACTTTACAATCAAACCAATTTGACACATTTTCTCTTGCAATTTGGGCTTGCGCCTAACTCAACCCTACAAAACCGACTTGTAAAATGAGGACTGCCCAAGCCATATAAGCACTACTTAGGCCATATCTCTGGGCGATGTGATAGTAAACATACCCCGTCACACCCAGCACAATGAAGGTCCTGAAGGCTGCAATGAAGGCAGCCCAAAGTTGGTGCAATTAAGACAGCTAGGGCCTAGGGGTGGACCGCAATTAAGGCGGCTTTCAAACATTTTCCATAAGTGCACACAAAATCATGATTGTCTTGTCAAGACCTCACTTGTAAAAGCCAGATACATCATGTGAAAAATTATTGGTGAAGTCATAAAAAGAAAAAACCACATGGCTGTAAAGTTAAAGCAACAAGCAAGAAACACAAACAGAGAATATTTACCTCTTGAACTTTGAAACGACCATTTTTATCAGGAAACACAAAAGCGAATGAGAGCTTTGCATTTCTTCTTCTTGCATGTGGAGCAACTTCTTTGACCTGTAAAAATTATACAGTCAACCACAACCCAAGCATATCAACACAAAATAAAAATTGAAAAATAGTATCAATACTTCAAGGAAATTAAAGATAACAGAATATTAGTTGGGTCAATGAGACAAGAGACCATTGTAATGGAGAAATGACTTGGCTTCAGCTTATCAGGCCTTGTCAAAAGCATAGCTCGCAAAATGCTAAACCAACTAAATCTTAGAACATTAAGGCTAGCAGCAAGCAGCACTTTCCAGTTGAGTTGAGACCACCCAAAATATCTAGCACTACAACCTAAGGCTCCATTTGGGAATACTGTAGGCTGTAGCTTTCCAGAAACACCCTGATGGATATTTTGAATGATATTATGCCTTTTTCACACACGCCTATAGCTCATCAGAGTTGAAAAGCCATGTCCCAAATGAGGCCTAAATATCATGTGTGGCAACCCTGCTTTTTGTATCAACTTGATTCAAGTCAGTCTTAGTCCCATCTCTTTCTTGTTTGCTGGTAACTTGGCTTGCATTACTCTTTCAGATTCTCTTACAACAAAAATTAATTCCACACGTAAACCACCTCATATAAGTTCTAGGCTTAAACTCGAGAGAGAATTACTGCTGATGCGAAGCATGGTGGCACGAGGCCGCGGTGGCTGCTTGCCACTGCAATAGTTGGTTAGTGGGGGTCGTGATGGGTTGGGTTATGTGGCTGAACAAATCATTGATGGGGCACGGGGGCGCGGCAGTGCTGCAATGGCGACGAGAAGTGGCATGCAGGGATGATTTTGATAGCAATGGCACGGCGGGGATCTGAGACGGTGACGAGGGCAGGGTGCAGTTTGTTCTGGATGGTGGGTTGCAAAGAGGCGACTCCTTTATCGTGGGTGGTTCATGGTAAGATGGGGTTTCAGTTTTATATGTGTCTGTCTACATGTTTGTTTTTGGTGGTTATGAGCTGTTTTTGATGGAAGTGTGTTTACATGAAGAATTTTTTGCTTATGAAAGTGTTCGATAATGGTTATGCTTATGTATGGTGGGTTAGGTATGAGTAATTTTCTCCGATTTTTTCTAATGAAGGTCATGGTGGTTGAAGAACAAGAAATGAGGTTGTTTCATTGTTGATGTTTCTGAGTTATAATGGAGGGCATTTTTGTTGTGGGTTATGGTTGGATGGGTGAAAATGGATGAAGATGGGTTTCATTGGATTGAAGGGTTCAGGTGGAAAAGATGGGTGGAGTTGGTGTCTAAATTCTGATGTTGGCATGGTTATGAATTATGATGGTGCTGGGATTTGGTTTATGTTTTGGTGTTCTTCATGGAGGATCTAGGGTGGCTTGGAACTGAGAAGTCCACATGTGTATGCCATGCTTCTAAGTTTGTCAGCTCAGACACCATATAAGATTTCTATCAGCTACACGCTAACTGATAGTATCATGACAGAGCTAACGGTTCGGATTAAGATTTTAGGATGAAAAGGCCTATTTTGTCTAATTTCTATCATTATCCATATCTTTGATTGAATGTATCCAAACCTCACCCCATGTTTATTCCAAACTCACACAGCTGTACATTGATAGAGAGAAACATATTATAAAGGAATGAAGAAAACATACGAGATCAGTCAACTCTCGAAGAGTGGCATCCTTCCAGGTATAAATTTGAACCTCATCCTTTGGCTCTTTCCCTCTCACTGAAAACTCTTCCATGCTATGATGACCTCCAGACTGAAACAACACCATCCATTCAGCTTAAATTTCAATGTTCGTTCTAGCTTGCTTTCTAGGTCATTTATGAGTCCGAAAATAATTACAATGAATTAACAGAAAAAGGTTAGCGTACCTTAGTGAAGACGCGGAGCAATAAGGGGCAAGTCTGGAAATAGAGAAGAGTCAGAAGAGTGTTATTGAGTGAGAGAGTAGAGAGAGAGAGAGGGAGAGAGTACCTTTTCGCGATCGACGGGTTCGATGCGAGGGCGTGAAGGAGGAAAAGGAGGAGGACCTGGAAGGCCTCTAGGAGGTGGAGGCAATGGTCTTCCACCACCACCACCACCTTGTCTCTTACCACCACCTGCTTCGCTCATCTCCGCCCTCTCTTTCTGTTTCACACCCTACAATACAATCTTGAATCTTCTTCAACGTCAAAACCAGAAGTCCAGAACTAGACAGAATGTTCTAAATATCTTTTCTTTCCGTTTGGGCCTGCCCCTCCCATACGTGTTAGACCTTTACTTCCTTCTCCTCCACATATAAAAGAGTTTTACTTTTCACACCGTGTTTTTTACTCGCACACCAATACCAACCCTCTTTAATTTTTCATTTCAAAAATATCCTTATACTTTGTTTGGTTGTAGGAGGAAAAGTGAAAGGAAAGAAAGGGAGAGGAAAGAAAGGTAGTGAAAAATGAGAGGATTTGTCAGTTGTTTATCATCTTTAATTAATTTTGCAAAAGCTTTCAAAACATCTGCCTTTGACGTCCCAAGTCCCAGCTGTAACTTCACAGGGAGGTATTGTAATACCTTCGACTTTTACTATTCTTTAATATCGGTAAATATATACATATATTTGTTTATATTTTACCCGAGACCTAAAAAATGATTTTGAATAAAACAAAATCATATTTATAATCTACTTTATCATAGAAAGTTACGGTGAAATTTTAGGTTTAAAATTCAGACAAAACCCGGTCTGCGTTTTAACTGACAGTAAGATTTTACTGATCAGAAAACCTAGTTTTGGCCCGAGAACGAAACGGTTTAGGTTTAGATTATTTTTCCAACGATATTGGTTATTTTGAAAATTTTCAAAATAAATAAGTTATTATACTTTATTCGGGCGCATCATCAACAAACGGGTGATCGACGGAGTCGAGAACGGACGTGCAGACACAAAACTGGATTCCGGATGATGGGACATCTTTCCACCTAGGGTGGTGAGTCACATGGGTGACTCACCTAGCATTTATGAAGCCTAATGATGACACCAAAATATCATGATATTTATTCTAGTGAAAAGACCAAAATGCCCTTGGACTTTAAGTAAAATTCCAAGAGTGTCCCTAAGTGAATTTTGACCAAAATACCCTCTAAAACTACTAAATTTCGTGCAGCCCCTCCACTTAACCAAACTTATTTCATTTTGATTTCATTTCATCATCTTTCTCTCAAAAACCTTAATCGGGTAAACAACGGAATCGGATATGGATGTGCAGAGATACACCGAAAGATAGAACAACGAGTCATCCAAGATGACTCAAGAGGAATGAGTCACCATGGTGAGTCATAGTGGTGACTAACCCTAGCCATAATGATGACAAAGAAATATCTAGATATTTAGAGCTTTAACCTAACCTATGACTAGTTAACTCCAACTAAGGTTAGCCAACCATGATTGGCAACAAAATATCTTCTTCCTCACATGTGGTGCATAACTCAGCCACATCACCCTAGGAACACTGTAACACCCTGTTTTTCAGAATTAATTTGATTAAGCTGGTCGTATTAAGTTGGATTTATTGTTCAAGGGCTTAGTGGGATTTTTGGCTAAAAGTCCCCTTTCTGGTACATGAGCACACCCGTGCTCATCAGCCAGCAAGCTCGTGCTTAAAGTCAGAAGCGTGTTTCTGATTTTAAGTTGAGCACGCCCGTGCTCAATGCGTGGACCGCGTCTCGTAACGTTAAGTTGAGCACGACCGTGCTCGAGGATGAGCACGACCGTGCTCAAGTCCGGACCTATATACGTTGAGCAGACCCCGGGTTGCGCCGTACACTTCCTCTTTGCTACTAAAAACCCTAGTACGGCTGCAACCTCCCTTCCTCCCTTTTTCCTTCATACTCAGTGTGGTTTTGAGTATTGGAGACACTAGGGAAACGTGGTTTCGTCTGCACTTCGTGTATAGGTAATGTTCCGTTCCTTTTCTTTAGTTTCCTTTCGTTTTTGGTTGGGAAACTAACACCGTTTTAATCTGTTTGTTTAAGGCTCGTTCTTGCGTGAGCCGCCTAAAGGAGAGGAACCGGTTGCTGTTAGGAAGTCTTAGAGAGCTACCTTCAATCCAGGTATGGGGAGAAGGGTAGTATTTACGTAGGTTTGGGTTTAGTGTAAAGTAAAGGGGTTCCCTAACCCCGATGTGTTTATATTTGTATGTATGAATGACATGCTGAATTAGTTGTTTAATGATGGTATGCTATTGGCTATTTCGGTACGTTATTAGTATGTTATTGGTTTACTGTTCATGTTCATAATATGTTGTTAATGTTAGTGTTGGTTGCTTTTCTATGAACATGATGTTGTTGGGTTGATGCCGTGGTTGAATGGATTGCTGTTATGATGATGAGTTTAAACCCGAAAACATGCTGATAATTGATGTTAGGAATAATTGAGTAAAAACCCTGGTGATTTAACTAAGTTTCAGTCTCTGTTCCTGCCCAGAACAGCACTGTCGCGCGATGAGCACACGACCGTGCTCCCAGTTGAATTCCGGGGAGCTGGCCTCGCTGTTGAGCACGGCCGTACAGGACAAAGAGCACGATCGTGCTGCTGAGCACGACCTGGCTCATTAAGAAGCACAACCGTGCTTCACTTACAGGGGAGCACGCCCCTCACGTGCTTAAGCACGACCGTGTTGGGTTACGAGCACGACCGTGCTCAACCCACTATGACAGAACAAGATTAAAGGACTTAAGGGGTTTTAAACCCCACTTTCCTAAGATGATAACTGATTAGACAACTTGGTAAACGTTACTAAAGATAAATAAAGATGATGAGAGGGTGAGATGTTAAGTCGATACCCCTTTTGGGTGCCGCACGTTGATGAGCTGTGCCTTGGTGCTTTTGGCCAAGGAGGCCTTGACCCCACGGTTTGGGTCTAAGGTGTTGTTGTTACGTACCTTGGTGGCCGAGAGTTTGCCCCAGGTACTGCGATTGATTCCGCTTAAGTCCTCAGGTAGAATCCGTGAGGCAAGTTGGTGCGGTTGATTCCGCTGTTACCTTCGGTCGATTCCGTTGGAGTTATGGAGGTGGTGTTGCCGTTGTTGTTGTGTTGCATACGCATTGCATCGGAGATGTTGTTTAGGGATGTTCGACACAGGGGAGATCGTCCTACAGTACGGCAATCCGGCCATCCACGGTTGGAGTAGATTCTCCTAGCACCCCCGTGATGAGGCATTCGTTGGTTTGATGCGTTGGCTATCCAAGGAGTAGATTCTCCGGTGAGTAGATTCTCAATGTGGATATGTAACTCCGAAGTCGTTCATCCCGAGTTTAGTGGATCCACATGCATTGATGGTTTAGCGGAGTAGGACTGCATTGCACTGCATAGCATGATGATGATGTTGATGTTTGATGTGATGCTGCTATGCTTGCTGTTTACTTTACTGCCTATCTCCATGCTAATATGTTTATACGATTCTTACTCCCTATATATGTTTGTTGTTTGTGTTTGGCCTGATTGGCACATTGCAGAGGATGACGAGCAGTCAGGAGAGGAGTGACTCTGAGGAGCCGCCACTCATCGTAGGGCTAGTTTATGTTTCGTAGTCGTTAGTTTCAGTTGTAATTCCGTGGATTTTATTCCGGAACGGTTATACCAGCTCTGTATGTGACATCGGGGTTGGGTTATATTATTTGGTTGGTTATGTTTTTATCGTTTAAAACTTATTTTATTTCCGCGTTGTAAACGGTTCATGTGGGACTTTTCTACCCATGGACAATTGTTTATTTTATCCAGTAATTGCATGTTTTCCTTTAAATGTTTTTAATTTAAATGGTTTTTAACATGCGGGGTAGAAGGGTGTCACAAACACCTCCACCACACAAAATTTCATAGCCTAATGATTCATGAACCTAGCATTTATGTTAACTATGGTGAATCACCATTAACTAAACCTATGTTTAGTTTATTTCCACCATGGTTCACTTAAGACTAACAAATCAATTTCTCCTCTTCATTTGGACACACCACACGGAAGCATCATACTCCACCCCTAGCCAATTCGTGGCTGCCCACTCCCCCACACTTAGACATTTTCTTCTTCTTCACCAAGAACACTAAGACAAACCCTCCTTACTCACCCGAAACTGCCTCGCAGTTCTGACCTTTTTCTGTTTCGAAACTCGAAAAACTTTATGCACGAAAGTTGTTCCGCTTTATCTCTTCTTTCCAACGAGCTAAAGATCATGAAAAACGGATGAGTATTTTGAGAGATATGCCCAAATTACCAAAACAGCTCGAAATCCACAGCACCACACTAGAACAGTGGAAATAAGGCCCTTTTCTTCCATGATCAGATTTGAATCAAACCAAACCTTCAACATAAAATTTGTTCCTCTTCTTCTTACCTTTCCAACCAGCCAAATTTCGTAATTTTTAGATGAGTGTATTATGAGATACACTCATAACACCACCATATCCTCAAAGCTGTCAAATCCTCAACTAAGCTTGTTTTGATCACTTTCTTCATTTCTTCAATCAACAAGAGGTAAAACCTCATCTATCATGATCATGTTTTCTTCTCCTTCAATCATTTAAGTTTTTTAAGTCATGAATCATGATTTTCCATCTTCATGAAGCTTTCTTCAAAAATCTCTAGAAACTTGTAGAAAAATCTATTTGAGTTGAAACCAATTTCTATGATCTTTATATGACTTATATTTTCATCATCCAATAGGTTGAAAAATTTAGAGATCCCTAGCCATTTCTTCTTGACTTGGCCGAACCAATGCTCAAATGGGTTTAGGTGATTTCCTTCATTCTTTAACTTGTTTTTATGTTGGTTGTTCATGGCTAGGTTTTGGTGGACAAAACTGTGACCTACCTTGCTTGGTTTAGCTTGTGTTTGTTTGATCTTCAAGTGGTCTACAAGAGGTATGGGGGAGATTACCACTATCCTACCTTAATGTAGATATGTATGTGGTTTATATTGTTTTTGTGTTGTCTTGATGTGAGCCTCTAAGAGGACTTGGTATAATAATTATGTGGTGTATGTTGTGTGATGAAAATTTATGGATGATATGCTTATATGATGCATAATGGTTAAAATGAAATTGTTAGTATGCTTACTTGATCATTGAAAGAAAGTATGTGAAATATGCTAAATAATCATGCCATGATTTAGTGCTTGAATACATGAACATGTATGATGTTTTGTGATTGAGTGATGAAGAGAAAATCTTCTTGTTTGTTGGAACTTGGTTTCGGCCAAGCATGAGAAATATGGCAAGACAACTTTGTTCTCCAAAACCATATGATTCCATGATGGTTTATGGACTATAAAAGAATAATTAAATCAAGAAGAAAATGATTTCTTCCAAAACTGTTTTCATAAGATTGAAAATGGTCTTTCGTAGTTTGAATAATCCCAAGAATGATTTTGAATTGAATTGGTTAATTATATTGGAAGTTATGGACTTTTAAAGAAATAAGGACTAATATGCAATTACTGAGAATTTCAGGGACTGTTCTTAAAACTATATTTTTAAGTATTGTGGTTGTAGTCCTTAATGATATAAGACTATAGAAATTGGTTTGAAGTTATTTGGATTTATACATAAAAAGATATAAGCTTTTTAGTAAACAAGGACCTATTTGTAAATATTGAAAATATTGGACAGAAACGTCATTTATGGAATTTTCATGGTAACTGGAAAATATTTTATGAGATGAAACTATAGAAGTTGGTTTGGTGTGATTTGGAGTTATAAATAAAAATTTATAAGGTTTTAAGTGAATAAGGACCTTTTTGTAATTAATGAAAGTTTAGGGACTAAACTGCAATTTTCGAAAATAAATGTAATTGGACAGTTAGAGACTGTTTTCATGCTTGTAAAACTGTTCTAAAACTCCAAAATGAGTTTTGGACTATCAGAGTGTAAAATCGTTGAAAAAGGATTTACACGACTTACAAACTTAACGACGTTCGGTAACATTTTTTTGGAATTTTGTATCAATGGAGAGAAAACTGTAAAGTCAGTGTTTCAACAACTTAATATGAGTATTTTAACCGAGGAAATTAATACATTTGAGGTGAAGAACCATATTTTCAAAAGTATGGCTTTTGGGCCTAAATTCAGTAAAAAGCGGCGAAACCGTCGTTAAGCGTTTTTAAATAATGATTTGATTTCATTTAAAGATTTTGGTTTTAAGACCAAAAGGGTTTTAGTCTTCAAAGACAAGTATTTACGGTAAAGAACAAAAACCTAAGTCATGAACGACTTAGTGAAAACACGAACATAATAATTTATGACATAGGGTGGATCAAGACCTTAAGTCATAAAGTATGGATAATTCATTATCCATATTCCATAAAATGTAATGGACTCAGAATGATTTGTTTTCTTGGAAGCCAAAGAAAAAGGCTCAGTTAGAAAAGTGCAGAGAAATAAATAATTGGACTTGTGTTCCAATCTCATAATGCGTTAGGACTTTTAATCAAGTGTTTTAAGAAAACTGTGCACAAAGATGAAAGGTTACTTGAGAACTTTAGCTTGATGATTAAGTACCGGTGATTCGGACTTAAGGACATCGAGCATCTGTTACAGTACGTTGAAAGAATTCTGAAGGAATCACGATGTCATCCGTTGGATGGACGAGAAGAACGCATTTCCGGCAAAGTTTACCTAAACACATAGTGAAACTATGTTCTGTAAGGCCGTTGTGCCTAGGAGATGGAGCTAACACTTTAATGCGGGTGCGAATTCCGTAGTGACGATCTATTGATGCTCGGGGGTGTCGGGGTATGAAATACTCATATAGGCCCAGTTGGTTGCTCCTCTGTGGCATGGTGATCTTGCAATACACCGACATACTCGACTAAACACTATGTGTTTTCTGGTAGTGAAGGATGTTCCCGAAAAAGCCTATGTGCACCATGATGACTGTTGACACATTTTATTACCCAAGGCTGGTGGACTCCGGAACAATCCTCCGAACCACTCTCTCCGACTGTTCGTAAAACCATGGTATAGGAATTCAGAGGTCATTCCTCGAGTCTTAGATGTTTCTATCTAGGAAAACGTTGTGCTGTGGTCATGTTTCTGTGAAACATTATTGTTTTGTTATGAGTGTAGATATGATTGATAATTGTTAATTGTACGTACCTGAGAGTCGTACCACTGCATGTCTGCCTTATGTGTAAGATAAATGGAAATCTCACCTCCTTATTTTTATATTGCCTATGTCGGCTGGCTATGTGCCTTCTGTATTCTTTTGAGAAGATTGAGACGTCAAGATGTAGCTTGGCTGACGCATCGTAGATATTGAGGTTCGAGCTTGCGGATGCTATGGTGGAATTGCTAGTGGACATCTTTCAGCTTTCAGATAGTCCAAGACGATAGCGTTTGTTTTCTGTCATGCCTTACTTTTGTTTTCTTGAGATGGGAATGACGGTTGATAGTTCATAGACTATGTTTCCTCTTGGAAGGAAAAAAAGGGCTTAGTTCGAGCGCTACTTTTGTAGTGACTCCAGTAGTGTCTTTTTCGACGACGTCGGTAGTGGACTCAAATAGAGTTTCCACTAGACCTCGTCAGTTGAGTTGTCCTTCTCACAGTGTACAAGAAAGGACTGTCTTTTCTATTTTAGATTGGCCAGCTGGGTATGTTTGGGAGTTAATGTAACTATCTATGGAGCTGCGACTTCAAGTATTTTATATTTTAGGAGCTGCGTCTCCACATCTTTATACGGGATACGTATATGGTTATGATTTTTGGGTTATGTGTCGAGTTGGGCATTATGTAATTAATTTGCGAACTTATGACCCTAAATGTGATAATGGAATGTTTTATTATCCATTCATTTAAAACAAAGTAGTTATATTTATGACTTGCAAAAGAAAAAAAAATTACCCCATTCTTTTATAGCCAATTTTAATTAACCTACTTTTCGGCCTTAAAATGTCACTTGCGATGTAGCGCCCGAGGAGGGTGTTACAGGTATTGTTCGTGGTGGATGGAAGGTGACGGACGACGGTGGCTGGGAGTCGGTCGGACGGGCATCACGCGGTGGGGCTCTGGTTCGTGATGACGACGGCGGCTGGTGCAGGTTGTGGTTGGGTAACGGTTGTGCAGCTTCGTCGGTGGTAGGTAGTGCGATGCGGCGGCTTTAGGCGGTGGAGCCCGGCGGCAGTTTGGAGGAGGTTTATGCTTGGTTGTTTGGTGGTTGTTATGGGTGAAAGAAAAGAACAGAGATTCAGAAATGGGAAGGGATATTAAAGTCTTTTCACACCAAAACTCATTTTTTCATCTGTTTTCTTCCCATCCAACGAAGAAACCAAGAGTGACGTGGGGCCCATCAAAATTCTTCCTTCCTTCCTTCCTCTTTCATTCCACAACCAAACAAAGGAAAATTCACTTTCCTTCCTCTCTTTTTCTTTCAACCGTCTTTCCTCTTAACTAAACGCAACGTTACACTACACTGCACTCATAACACTTTTGCATACACTATCCGGAAGTTAAACTCCATAATTCATGAATTTTCAAACCGTAACAAAAATTCCATAATGTGAATGAAAATATTTAATTTAAATGATATTCCGAAATTTAATTTACATAATACAATTCAAAGTTTCTTATTTATTCCGAATTTTAGTACGCACCATCACTTCATATTTGGTAAAGTCCACAAAAACAGGGTAATACATATTAAAATGACCATCAATTGAAAACTACAATTTTATATATATTTTTATAATTCTAAATATTTTTAAACCTATTTTTATTTAGAGACTTATTGGACTTTGGGCTTCCTTTTTCCTTCATTACCCTTAGCCCAATATAAAAATTGGTCCTATTTTTATACACTCTTTTTCTTCCTCGCTGTCTTTCTCCTTGAGATATGTTAAAGAACGTAACTTGTTATTTTTTGGTTTAATTACTCCATAGGTCCCTATACTTTTTGGGAATTTTCAAATAGGTCCCTATACTTTTAAAATTTGTAATTAGGTCCCTGAACTATTATTTCATTTGTAATTAGGTCCCTATACTAAAAAAATTTGTAATTGGGTCCTCAAACTTTTATAAAATTTTCAATTGGGTCCCTGTACTAAAAACTTTTTTAATTGGGTCCCTGCACTTATATAAAATTTTCAATGGGGTCCCTAAATTATAAAATTCGTTAGTGATATGTTGAATTGGACGTAATATAACTGATTTCATCCAAGCTGGCTATATAAGAGTAGTTTGGGAGGAAGGAGTGAACTATTTGTTCAGATGGAGGAAAAGCAATCACAGGTCAAGTTTTGGTTTTCTGACTCAACATTTTGGTCTCCTGCAACCCTAAATACAAATTTGGGGGAATTCCAGGTCACGTTTAACATCAGCAGACTTAAAGACCTTTTCATGGAACCCTACCTCAGGGACTCCATTGAAAATTTTATATAAGTTCAGGGACCCAATTAAAAACTTTTTTAGTTCAGGGACCCAATTGAAAACTTTATAAAAGTTCGAGGACCCAATTACAAATTTTTTTAGTATAGGGACCTAATTACAAATGAAATAATAGTTCAGGGACCTAATTACAAATTTTAAAAGTATAGGGACCTATTTGAAAATTCCCAAAAAGTATAGGGACCTACAGAGTAATTAAACCTTATTTTTTTACCAACAGAGTTGATTATTTAAACTCTTTTAACTTAGCCCAATAAACATATCAGTGCGAAATGACATCGGTAAAATTAAGATTTTGATTGGTTACCCAGTGACTAGTTCTGAGTTTGTACTATCATGCTTAATGCTTAATATCTAATTAATGTGGACATAGATAGCTCATCAAAGCTGTGAAATGCAACATGCAAAAACTACTGAAGCAAGCAACCATCAGAGGCAATTGGAAGAAAGATGGGTGGAAGGGAAGAGAATGTATGCACTTGTTTATATAAACATAAACAAGTTATTGCAATTTTGTTTTTTGATAAACATGAGCATTCTTGACATGATGACACAACACAAGTTCAACGACAATTACAGGGCAGAGCTCCAGGCTTGTTTGAATTTAGTAGCAGACGAAGAAACTAGTACAGGACGAGAAGAAAAGAAAAAATAAATTTAAACTGTACGATTAAGAGTTTCTGCACAACACCGGTCTGCACGGGTGATGTGCAAAAATAATATATCACATCTATAAATTATCTACTTTGGCATCATACCACTCGGATTCTCTCTTGGTTGATAAGATGTAAGAATATGGGAAGCTTACAATAAACAAACCATAAATTCAGTGGCATAATCAAATTGGTTTACTACAACTCAAGAATTTATTGACCAATCAAAATTCTGGTAGGAGATTTTAACAGGCCCACCATCACCTAAAAGATGTGTCAAAAGACCTGCTTTACTTGCGTCCAAATAATTAATTATCCACTTTAGTAGGTCCTTCTCTTGTCCAAAATCCCCAGTGAACCTGCCAATAATTATTTCATAAGAAGGGAGCTATAAACTGAAATCAGACATAACCAAGGCTCCAGAAAGGCTTGAATTGCTTACCACTTGAAAATCCGAGTTAGATGTACAGTTCTCTTCTCCAGGTCCACTTCAATTCCATCATTCTCAAAGAACTCTCTTGCAGCACCTCTTAATTCATCTACAACTCTATGGGATGAGAAGAACCTCACCCTTGGGCTGGACTTTGTACCATTACAAAGTCCAAAGTGAAATAACGGATTCATTTTGACAAGTGCAACCTGCAGTTTGGCAGGAACAAATTAATCTCTCTTCTTAACCAATCATATTATATAATTGACAGCCAATTATTGCTACCATAGGAGTTAGAAACTAAATGTTAGTGAACAATGAGAAAATGAATGAAAAATGCTAACACAAAAGTTCAGGCTGCAATTTAGTCTAAAAATAAATCTCTGAAAAATAACATAAATACATTAAACTTTCCAAACAAAATATGCCCAAATATTTCTAACAATCCCAATTCCAGGCCCAAAAATTGAAATTCATTTGTTTTTAAAATACCATAATAGGTATACGCATAACCCTGTTATAATGCCCCTAAAACAACAGGATTGGTTTAATTTTAGATGGGAGCTGACTAAAGATAATGGTGCATTGGTCATTAAAGATAATATTCAATGGTATATGGCTGTCTATCCAAAACTGAATATTGAAAGAACTGTTTACCTCTAACCGCCTGTCTCCTGTGCTAAAGGGCTTGACTAAAGAATATGGTGACCTCCGATTGCATCGGAGGATACCATTTTTAATAATAGCAAGAGAATAAGGATGCCCTCCCACCAAATACTGGAAATCAGTGAAGAAGGATCTCCTATCAATGACACCTTCTGGACGCCCTACTCTAATTACAGCATGGATGACCATGGCATTATACAAATTTAAGAAGGCGGAAAGCTTCTCGTTTTCTGATAGTTCCAAGAGATTCACTCGTTGCAGATCCCGAGTCAGATTTACATACCTGCAGTCAAAAGTCAAAACCATAAGAAAATAACTGTAGTCTGTAGAGAATATCAGAATAATCAGCTATATGAGGAGAAAACTATCAGGAAACTAGAAACGGTGGAGACAACAAGGGGGCACACCAAATGGAATAAATTCCAGTATGCAGACTTCCAAGTCAACTAAATGACTAAATTTATAATAGATTATTAGTAGGTGAGCAAATCCACGGAACATTTACATTCACATTATGCAACAAAATAATCAAAAAAATGTAAGTAAATTATATTAATACCATACCTACGAAATTCTTCACTTTTGCTAATGGCCCCATAATCAACATGCTGCTTGTCATCAGAAGCATAAGACTCAAGAATGGCAGACATAATCTTGGTAAGCCTTTCGAAAACTGCGGCTGCAATCTTTGGTTCACTGTCATTTGTGGCACCATATAAGTTAAAGCATCTGGGAATACACGGTTCATGCTCAAGGAAACGATATAAGTGATCTCCCTCTTCAAAATCGTTTTCCCTACAGAAGAAAGTTGTCAATGCTAATAAGTAAATTACCATAAGATTGTCACTCATACTGCAAAGCGTCTAGCTTTTTCATTAGATTCAAAAGCCATTTTCTTACCCAAAAACATGATGGATGAAGTGCTTCCTGCATAACTGTTTTCCGATCTCGACAGCCTAAACATTTGTTTTGGAATGAAAAAACATTTTAGTTTTAGGGGAAACAATAGTCACACAAAGAAATGTTGCACATGCCTGGAAAATTTGCTTTTCAAATAGGATATATCACGTCGTGATTTCCCGCATCTATTGTTATGTTTATTTCAGGTGCACTACTCTCAAAGGAATTAGAACTAGAAGCTGTTGCATATTTATTTATTATTTAAAAAATGTCCACTAAGAAATTTAGCTACTGACGCATGCTAAGTGCTGATGAGTGATGATCAACAATTCAACATGTCGTGCCGAACGAGCCAAACAGGCAAACATAACATTATAAGACACTGACAATTAATCTTTTTTTATTACAAAAAAAAGTAAATATTTTTATACCATAAAAAAGATTATTATGTTATGATAAAATATACCCTAAAGTAACTGGGAATAAAGCAATTAGGAACAGAGAAAATATGGTAAAATTCAAAAGAGATTTTTTTTTTTTTTTACAAAATTTCTAAATAAGATTAGGACCATTAATTTCAGTGAGTATGTATAAATATCTAGATTTCACATATAAGAAATGTGAATTTATTTTCTAAATATATTGTTTTTTTCCGCTTACTTTACAGCATTTGGGACTAGGCCCCTGTTGTGGGATTACGTTGACGTTATAAATTTCAGAGGTACAACCCTACCACGGCCCACGGGTGGCCCTGTTAACAGTAGCTAACCCATATACACCATATTATCAGTTTTTCTAAGCGAAATCATATTTTTCATCAATTTTATTACATCAAACTTTTATAATTTTCCATTTAGGAAAAGCTAGTAAGAGAAATAAGTGTTGCCAAATGTACTTCTCTTTTTTTACTCAAATAAAAATTCACAATATATTAATATAAAGAAATGATGTACAAATAATAGAAATATTTAAAAAAAAAATTTGAAGTGAAATTTAGCATAAATAAATGTAGAGCTGTTTTGTCTTTTGAGCTTAATGGAAACAGTCTCATTTTCCTCTCACACCAATAAAAAATGAGTTTTGTTATATATATATATATATATATATATATATATATATCTAAAGATTTTATTATTAAATAAACAAAGTATTAATTTAAAAATTTAATGTAGTCAATATTCAAAAATAAAAAATATTTTTTCTTTATTTGATAATTAAATAATTATTAAAATGGTGTCTTAAAAGATGTAGAATTATTTATTATTTATTAAAAGAATACAAAGTCCCTATCATTTTGAAAACCGAATTATATTTAATTTAATTATTTATAACCCTCCAACACACGAGCTTCATTATCATGATACGCGAATGTGTCATTGTTACAGCTTATGCTTCTTTGCCCTTCCCAAAAGGCCAAAACCTACCCAAATTCCCAATAGGCCTCACAACCATCGTATAATCCAGAATCTGACGTACTCGCTACGCGTATACCGTAACACAACAGCAATAAAAAATTGACCAAAAATACGTAAGCATACGGTATGCGAAACGTACCTCACTACGCGTGCAATTCAGGTGTTGAATCAGCACGTCTACCAACTCAGTCGCGGCGAAGCAATTCTTAACAATCTTCAATCTCTTCAACCTATCCTGAATGGGCAATCTCTGCCGTAGAACCCTAACGACATCAACCATCTCATCCGTCCGATCCTCCTCATCAAAAAAATCAAATCCATACACCGGCGGTGCAGGCGCATCACCGGGACATTTCTCGGCCACCATCTCCGCCACCATCCGCTCGAACTCGCCGCCGTTCCTCAACGAGTTCAGCGCCACCAAACCTCCGATCAGCTTCTCGTTGAAGAAAATCTGCGGCACCGAAGCGCTCCCTGTTCTCTCTCGAAGCTCCTTCTCTCTCTCCGCGAACACGTCGATGTTGATCTCCACGAAGTGAAAACCTTTCTCCCTGAAAAACCTCCTCACCGCCGTGCAGTCTCTGCAATTCGACCTCGAGAAGAAGCTGATTCGTCCCTTCATCGTTCGTTCCTCCTCCTCCTTCTCCGGTTTCGTATTCACCACGACTTTTAGACCGGAGAGGTTGAACTCGGTAACTTCGTGATGATTCTTCTTCTTCTTCTTCTTCATAAACGTCTCGTCGTTTTCGTCTTCGTCGTTGTTCTCCATGGACTCACGGAACGACGAGATCCTCCTTGCGATTGCGGACGACAGGTCGTTGCTACGCTGACGGATGAAGTTCCCGACGACGGAGAAGCTGGGAACGACGTCGTCATCGTCGTTTTGAAGGGAAGGTGAAGAACGTGGCGGAACCGGCATGGGGAGAAGCGAATGGGCCTGGAAGAGCCCAACGTGGGTATGATGATGATTATTATTGTTATCGTCGTAACTAATTTGTTTTTTGTTAGTAACGGATTCTTCATAGCCGTTGGCGCGATTTTCGAGGGAATGGATATTACGATGTTGTGTTGTTTGTGTTGGATTTTCCGTGCCTTCCACTTCGGAACCCATTTCTGCGGAAATATGGAAGGAAAAGCTAGAAATGGATAGAGAGAGAGAAAATCATAAAAATGAAGAAGGTGCGAGGGAGTAACGATGGAAAAGGAGGGGTTTTATGGAAAATTTAAAAAATCATAATAGGAGATTGAGGGTTGGTGTTAGTAGTAGTAATCTTTTAGAATATTTTTTTTTTAGTACATAACGAGGAAAGGATCAACTAGGAGAACAGACATGCATGATCTTTTCGTTTTTTGTTTTTTGTTTTTATTTATTTATTGTGTTTTCGTTTTTATTATTTAGAATTTAAGATTACTGTTTTTAGAATTTTTCAAAAATGATTTTATGAATAAATTATTTGCTTGAATCAGTGTACTCCAAGCCCCAATTTGATATATATATATATATGGATTTAATTGATATACACTGACAGTGTAAAGTTTTTTTACACTGTCGACCAATCAGAAATTGACACATTATTATAAATCTTTGATTCTTATCCTAACCACCTTAAAAGTTATCAATTTCATGATTTCTAATTGGTTGTCAGTGTAAAAATCTTTACACTGACAGTGTATAGAAATTAAACTATATATATATATATATATATATATATATATATATATATAATACATGGACGCAAATTATTATTGAAAATTAAGTTTAAATTTCATTCATTTTAGAATAAAAAAATTCTATTTTATCAAACCATTGATTTCTTAATTAACAATAATAATCAAACTCTTATGATGATGTAGTCATATAGGATTAAATTATAATGTAAAGTAGTCCTAAACCAATCAAGAATATTATTAGTCTTTTTCAAAAAAACCGTGTGAAAAATTTAAAAATTTAGCATGTCATGTCAGTGTGTGAAACGCGACGAGCGGAGCCTATTCATTCCAACACGCAATGTAAATGAGATGGAATGCGCAGAAAGAAAAGTCTCATTCTAAGGTTTTTCTTCCTCAATAAAACCCCATAATTAACCATTGAAATCAGATATGTTGCATTAATTTATACGAGTCTTATCGCAAATTCAATGGCTAAGATTTTCCTGACCCTAATAATAGTTAGAATTTCTGGCATAATGGAAGCAGCAATTGATGTGCCGGCAGCATCCAACGAGAAAATGTCATCAGGGGCTAATTGACGAAGATGCCCTTTTGAATGTGTTTTTTTTTTCAAGAGAGAAAAAAAAAGGGCAATGTTTTAAAAACTTGACGCGAGATCGAACCGACGAGACCTTCGAGTCATGGTTCAATTGGTTCAACCGATTCAAAATGGTTGAATTGATGACTAATAAATATATGTATGTATAAAAATAAACAAATTATACCATGGTTGCCAATATATCTACTTACTAGTCCCAATAAAAATACCTCGCCAGTTACCAATGTATTTAATTATTTCCCCTTCTAAAAAATGTATTTAATCATTCCCTTTCTAAAAAAAATGTATTTGATTAATTCCCAAATACTCCCTCTGGTCCTATATATAAGAGGCAAAATCCTAAAATACACAGACCAAGGAAATGCATTGAAATAAACTATTTGTAATTAATATTCATATAAATTTACAAATTTAACCCTTCAATAATTAATGAACAAACCTACTTGTATTGAAAGTTGCATTGTCTCGTAAATATAAACCCTATTATAAATAAGGGTAAAATTGGAAATGAGCATTTAATATTTGTCAAAATACATGCATGCCTCTTATATTTTGGACCAAAAAAAAGTAGTCATTTGCCTCTTATAATAAGGACCGGAGGGAGTAGTTTATTAAAATAGTTTGTGATGTTTTCATTAGCTCTTTTTAGATTATGTTCAAAAGCTTGTCAGAAAAGCTTATGAAAATAAGCTGTTTTTAGTTTATTTAAAAAAGAGGTTATTGTATAAGCTCTTAAATAAGTTGTATACCCAAATGCATCCTTAGGACTGATAATGTCTCAAGCCACTGAATTGGACACACACAGGGCAGTTTGGCCATTGGCACAAACCAAACCGTCTCAAGCCCCCAACTGAGACTAATATGATGATATTTTACCAATACAAAACAAACTTAAATTAAAAATTGGATCTTTTTTGAATTAGTATTTTTTTTTATGAACATGTAAACTAGTGTGCTAAGACAATGGTTAATTAAAAAATAAAAATAAAAATTAACAAAAAGTAGTCTATTTAATATATTAAAAATTGGAAAACTGTAATTTTCTGTAAATACTTTTCATCTTTTGATTTCTAACTAATAAAAATACAATATTTAACATTTGACATAAAAATATCATTCAATGTGGGACTCTAGTTTTTTTTTTTTTTTAACAAAATGTGGGACTCTAGCTAAACATCAAGATTCTGATTTTTGGCGTTAACTTTGTGGCATTTGGCAGATTCGGGAAGAGAATTACGGTCGGAGTACCAGGAATTATAGAGGCGAAAATGACTTGATTTTTAATGTACCATCTGATTGAAAATTGATGCAGCCTTTTTGTGGGGCAAGGAATAATTAAGCCATTTTCCCTATGTCCACCATTCCCATGAGCAGCAATTATTTGTGCGCCACATAGTTATATCCCTGAGGACTTATGTTAAGTCTGATGATATATCCTAAACTTGTAAGCGATGGCTGGTTTGCGGAGTAAAATTCAAAGAAATGACCTGTAAACCAAACGATGCTTTTTAAGAACTAGGTAATTAATCAGTGATGAGAAAATTAAGAGGTTATACTTTTTTCCTTTATGTGAAATCCTAACATCATATATATATATATTTATTTGATAACATAATCCTAACATCATTTTATTAAGGAAGTTGGAAAATAATGTCATGGTTACATCATCTATGATCAAAGTTTTTTTTTTCTTTAAACAAATCATCTAAGATCAAAGTTGAGACAATGAAATAAGGTTTGCGTATCTCCTAGGTCTCAACACAATGGATTGAAGGCCCAGAACGGCCTTTCTAAATACACTCATCCAAAAGAAACCAAATAAAATGGACACATCTAACATTGAACGAAGACCAAATCAAAACGCTTATGAAGGCCCCAATCTAACTTATATGTTTCCCTACAAATAGATAACAATGAATTTTGTCAACGTTCCCCAAGTTAATTGTGGCTTTCATGGCGTTATTTTGTATCCTTCATTTTTTATTTATTAAAAATGTAAATGTCCCTTGCAATACTATATGAATTGTTGTATGTACTGTCAGTATAAAGTTTTTTTATACTGTTAACCAATCATAAATTGTCACATCATTGAAAATCTTTTACTCTTATCTAATCACCTTAAAAGATTTTCAATGATATGTCAATTTATGATTTAGTGTAAAAAAACTTTTACACTGATTAAACTCATACTATATCTACCCACGCTTCCAAAAAATTACTGTCTCCAAAATTGGGAACAGAGTCGCTAATTAATGCTTTGAATCCTTAACCATGAATTTCAAAGAGGTCATTCACTTGTTTGGTTATATCTCCTCTAGAAAACACATGACTTCGATAAATTGATCATTTTTAAGGATGAGGATCTCCTGTCCTATTTTGGTGTGTCACACCATGTCCCAATCAATGATATCTTGTCATGTAAGTTAAAATTTAATTTAATATTAAAAAAGTAGAATACATAATAAGATATTATTGGTAATTGCATTTTTAAAGAGACGTCATATTTTCATATCAATCTTATCATTATTCACCTACCCTTTAAAATTATACCAATGCATGATCAATGCATACAAAGAGGTTATTTGTAAATAGTAGAACAATATAGTGAAGTTTGTTTCTTTGGCTAAATTAACAAAAGCATGATTGTAATTCTAAACAAAACGTCATACTACCTCTTGTCACTGACCACCACAAACCACCATGACCCAAAACATGTCAAAACCATGAACCTCCATCATCTTCATAGGACCACCCAACACGAGCCACAACAGATAGAACCAACCACCTAAACCACCTAACCACTGTCAACCGAGAGGAACAACTTCCATCAAAACCAACCACCACGATTTCACAGATCACTGCACCACGTAACCCCCAACCCAAATTTGACATGCCATCATGCCACCCTCTCCTTCCTTTGCCATCAATGAAACCACCTCGTACCACTTGAGCCACTTGCAACATAGCCTCCTTCAGCCTACACCATCATGTTTCAAAGTCCCCAATACAATAAAGTAAACAGAGCATGCATGTCGTCCGTCTTGCACGACATAATACTGTTATGTCGTGGTATCAATATTTTATTTACATTTGTTTGTCGTCTTAGTTTTGATTTTGTAAATAAATTGGAGTGCCCCGATTAATATAAGGTTTTTTTTTATTTTGATAAGCAAAATTTGTATTCATTTAAGTATAAGAGATACCCAAACCCGTATACAATTAATCTAACTATATTGAAAGAATATAAGGTTGCAAAAAAAAAAAAAAAAAAAAAGAGCATGGAAGATCGAAAACTCATTATGAATATTGTAAACATATCGCCCTAATACAATATAGTCCATGTGATCTCTCATGGTACTGCAAATGAGCATTATCAGAAATCTAGCTAACTTAGGCCTTGCCCACCAAACGATACACTGTGAAATTGACAAAATTTTCAAACGTTACCATGCAGTATTTATGTAACTGTCTGTGTATGAGCAGTATTAATATTATATTATTCTTCTCATTTACTTCACAAGGACTCAATTTGAGATTGTTGCAAGTAAATGCAATGTATCAGATTCCAGCAAACCACAAAGCCTAGAAAAGCTTGTTGGGAGCTACAGCAGAGTAAAATTTTAGTTTGATGCTTAATTACAAGTTACACTGAACAAGTCAAACCACACAAACCATGTTTTAGTCCAAGGCCCATTTTTGGGTAAAGCGGGCCTAAGATAAACTTGAGGCACTTTTTTTACACGAGAGAAACTTTTCACTAATGTGAGTTCGAACATGAGATTTTATGGAGGAAAATCTAAAACAAACATGCAATGAAAAGTAGATTTACTCCCATTCTTATCAAACTTAAATAGACATACCAACATAGTTATAGGGTTAAATATGGTTAATTGTAAATCTGGGTGAGATACTCTCTCACTCTATATTAGCAGAGGTATCCTAAGCCCATGGCCACAGAACCACAATAGTGCTTGAGGGTTATGGCCTTGTAAAATCCTTAATTATACCCCTTATGTCTCTATATTCTAGTTCCGCCCCTACCTATTTCCCAAGAAATTCTAGCATATCATATATGTAGTGGTAATCCAGCTATTTGATGGTCCATGATCAACTTTAAAGTGACCACAGCACCTGACATTTTGATGGATCATTGGGAAAGATATGTTCACAATTATTTCATGGCATGTAACATGCATACTGAGTTTTTTTTAGCTTTGATTTAAGTAAGTAAACTAGTTTTTATCCAACGCAAAAAAGTAAACGAGTTTTATATATTCCTTAAATGATTTTAATTACCACCATCATAAAATGTTTTACTTTGTTTAGTAATGACCGATTAAGCGATATGACTTTTTCTATTCTCACGTTTATTTCCCAGGTATTCACAACTAAAATATTTTCTCTGTGTACTATATAATTTCATTCAAATTAAAAAAAGAAATAATTAAACTCGTAATTTAATAAAGGGTCTTGCTAACGAGTGCCCTAAGGGTATTGATTAAGGAATCAATAGAAAGGAAAGATTGTATTGAGAAATTAAGTATAACATTTTTCTATGTATTAAATACATCATTTTTCCATATAAAATTTTCTTTTTTGATTCCTTAAACAATGTCCTAAGGCAATTGTTAGCATTCTCCTTTAATAAAAAGTGCAAAAGTTAATTGAATTCTTAAGTTTATTTAGTAAAAATTAATTAATGTTAATTAACATATGAGTAGCTAGGTCACAATCAGCTTATCAAAATTCCAAATGGAAGACGGGGGAATAATGAATAGGTAACCCCACGCTGCACATGAGGTGCAGTGGCCTCTATTAAAGTTCAACGCTCAGTGCTGGCAACAAGGTAGTGTCATGTCTCTCTACTATGCTATTCCCACCTAATAATTTCTTCAACCACTCAGTTTGCAAAGTTAGGGAAAATCAAATGAAGTGAATTTAATTTTCAAGTAAAGAACAAACTACAATTCCAAGAAACTGCGTACTCTTTGTTCCCTCTTCACTGCAAGGAAACAAAGCCAGCATGCTCAGTGAGAGGACTTGAAAGCTCTACTAGCTGAGGGGCCACACCCAAAAATGGAAACTTGCATTAATGTGTCTTACACAACCATGCAAGCTTTCCTTAAATAGTAAGCCCTAACTACCCCACCACTATCATTTTGCATTAGACCCTAGGCCTGAGGATGAGAGATCAGTGTATTTTGGAGTTGTTGGACCCCACTTTTTGAGAAAATTATGAGTGACTTTAGTGTCATGTGAGTATGTGACTTCTCACTTTGTTTACCCCTTTTTATCTTTTCCTATTCTCACACCCTTTGTGGTAAATCCTTGTTCTTGGAGGTTGTTGGTTTATAGAGTTCTCGTGGAAATATTGGAAAAGGGTCTTGACTGTGGTCATGCCAATTGCGCGCGTCGTTTTACAATGATCACAACAGATAATGGAGTATCGATCCATGTTCATAATGGTCAGAGTCGTTAATTAATTAGTAAGGAAAATTGATCTACGGTTAAAAAGTCGATTGAAGCTAATTGAAACCGCTACGTAACAAAGTTAAAATTTTTATTTTGTGGTTAGTTACTGTCTCTTTGTTATTGTAAAATTAAAAAGACTGAACACTGTTGTTTTATTTTTTTTTATAAGCAAAAGAGTATAGAATTGAGTATAAGGGGTACTCAAAACCTATAAATAATTTTTGCATAACTTATGATACTTGGCTAATTGTGGCGATAAGATTTAAATTTTATATAACACTACAATAAAAAGATCTGTTGTAACAATTGCAAAATACAACAAGATCTTTTCTGATTGATGTACTAATCCGGCTCAATGACTAAGAGAGTGTTTGGTCTCTCTTGATTTGTGATTCTTTGTAAATGAGTTAGAGTACCCTTTATATTCTTTTAAATAATTTTTTGCTTATAAAAAAATTCCATGATCAATAAATTTTCTTTGTCAGATTTTTTTTGGGTCATATTTTCATATCAATAAAATAGTCGCATCACAACTATATTCAGAAAATCATCATGCAGAACTTTGCATAAACGGTAATATTGTGTGGTCTGTAGAGGTTAACTATTTTTTTAACCTATAAATATTATCTGGATAAAAAATTAAAATAAAACACATAATGATTCATAAATTTTAAAATGTTTGACTATTATCTTCTTTTATTGTGACATTATTAGTCGCCGTCTGTACTCTGTATGATTGAAATATTTAGTTGCATAAAATTTATTTTCTAACTTGTACATTTATTGCCTCAAAAAAAAAAAAAACTTGTACATTTATAATTTTTACATATTTATAAAAAAATAAATTGATTAATTAGAATTCATGATCTAAAAATTAATTTTTTAATCTAACAAAATATTTGCATAGTTTTGATTTTTTTTTTATAATAAAAATCGTGCCAATGGTGTGTGTATGTGATGAGTTGTGTGTGTGTGTCATTTTGTATGTGTTTGTTTTTGTTATTTATAAATGTCACAAGAAGTTGTGTGCAAATTGACGGATAATATGAGCTTAAAATGGCAAAAAGAAGCTCTCCTTGTGGTCTATCTGAGATCATGTTCATCCCACTGAATTCCATGATTCTATCAAGTTTGAGTAATGATAAATAGTACAAATGTACGTGAAGCAGTGCCTAATTATGCACAACATATGAGGAATCACATGAGCCACGAACCCAACATTTCCTAGGTATTAAATATGAGAACAATTTCCTTATGAAAATCACAACAAGAATTAGTTTGCTGGTGCACTTTGGTTTAAATAGTAAAATGTAGATAATTATTCTATAAATTATAATAAAAACGAATTTACTCAAATTTATAGGTTGTTAATTGTTTTATGTAGCTGTATTTTATTAAAGTTTATACCATTTTAGTGAACGACAGTGGATATTGTGCCTTGGAAATTGAAGAATCAATGGAGAAACTGTCTTTGCATGACTAAGCTTATGAGGTTCTGAGTCTCCCATATTTTTAGAGAAGAGAATACTTATGCAGATAAACTTACTAATTTTGGTATTTTGTCCAAATGTAATTCTTGGTGGAATTCAATTCCTTATTTCATTAGGGAGGATTTCTTCCGGAATAGGTTTGACCTTCCAAATTTTTTGTTCAAATAATTTTTATCATGGGTTTGGTCTATGTACCCCATGCTTGTATTCTTATTAATAATATTTTGGGTATGCTGCAAATGAAAGGTGAGGTGCCAACCTAGTTGAGATATCTCTCCTGATTGTGATGCTTTTGCATAGCTTGTTTGCTTTAAAAAAGAAAAAAGAAAAGTGAACGACAGTTTTACTTTTCACTTTCTTGTATTATACTACTTTCCACAAGATCTGTGTTTAACTTGAATTTGTATTAGGATATCAAGAACGAGGTAGAGAAAAGGGAATATCTCTCTCTCTGTTTTTTTTTTTTTAACTAATGCAGGTTCTCATATTTACTTTGGCAAAATTGCTTTCCAATTTCCATGGTTGCGTTTGATATATGTTGCATTATTGCCTACAAAAGGAAGAGAATATTTTATGCAGCATTTTAGGTATGGTCCAAACAAAGACCTCAAACGAGTATTGGAATCAATTTTGGTAATTTATCATTAATTTGGTAGATCAATTTGGATGCATAGAAAACAATTTTTTATTTTTTATTTAATTATGTTCAGGTGGATTCAGAACAAGTTTTAGAGTTATTAAGGTTAGGACCTGGTTGTAGATAAAATGAAAATTTGATAATATGTTTGTGTCTTATTATGAATGTAGGTTAAATCCCATGTTTTGTTTAAATTCTTGTTGTACTAGGAACTAGGAAGAGATGTTGATAATTTGATATAGTGGTACTGTAATATGAAAATTGTATCAGGATTCAGGGCAAGAGTTTCCTTGCACTCTTTATAAAAAAGACTGTTTGCAAATAATGAAACCTTAATTTCCAAAGAGACAAATGCAATGTTTGATGACAATCACAGTAAATTTTAATATTTTAAATTTGCTAGTCATGTAAATCAAACATTTTAAATTGATGATCATTATGGTTAACTACTTTCATGATTTTTCTGAATTTTACTATACATTGACTGTTTTTTATACCAAGAAATAATCAAAAAATTTAGTATATAAATGACCTTAATTTTGTTCTTAAAATATAGTAGATATAAGAAAATGGTCCCCCCCTTTCTCAATACAAAAAATAAAAGAAAATAAAATCCTCCCTGTTTCTTAACTTATCGTCCAAAATATCGGACGTATGATAATGACATGGGACCACTTAACTCTAATGAAATGCTTCCAAAATTAAAACCCTCATTAATTCTCAGTCATATGAATATGAGATATGCGTTTTGACACACGTCTAGTAGCATCCCTAGTTCGCCGCCATAGGTGGTCTTTCAATCTTGTTTACTACTAATAGTAATTAAGCACATTAATATATAATCCAAGTTTTGTTCAAACGCAGTGTTTGAACGCCACTTGTCTTTACATTGTATTATTGGTATACCACAATGCACATTTTTCTCCCTTTATTATTGCTTAGTTATTACCCCAAGCAGACTATATGTACCACATTTCCCTATCAGAAGGTGTATCCCACTTTTCAGTTTTCACATTCATTGACCCTTTTCACACACGAGTACTCTCATATATATGAATTCAAAATGAATATAAATACACCCTTCTACCCAAATGTATCTGCCACCCTTTATATCCGGGGTGAAAGGTAAGACCAACTACGAAGAATTCACATTTACCCAACCCCATTACTTTTTGAGGGTGTGAAAATAAGTGTACACATTAGGTGAATTTAAAGATGCACGACAAGGTGATTCTAAAGGATAGAGGCAAAAGGAAGTGGCCTTAAATAGGATTCATTGCACATGAAATTCATGAGAAGTCACACACAACACATACGAATGCGAAGGTATTGTCAATTCATGGATAGGGCTATATATATGTAGCATTATAGCATTATGCATTTTTTGAAGGTAAATGAACATCTTACAAATTGTTTTCAATTTCAATGCCATGATAAGAGGGTTTGGTGGGGCTGAAGTGATTACTATCAACGAATCCAACAAATTCTCTTGTCTACGTCTGAGAGATCTAATCACCACTCGCATAAAGCGTTTTGTTTCATCTGTGTTAAGTAACATTATTTGCAATTTTAATTAACCAATATACAATACTACTTTTGCAAACTGAGAGATCCTTTATAATTTCCGGGATGTATTTGTCATATGCTTTATCTCTAGCCATACTTAAACCTACCCTCCCTTGATTTTCCTATTATGTTTGAAACAATATCATTTCTATAGATATCTACATGTTCTTCTACCTTTCTTTTTGTCTACTGAATTTCAGGATATGTTTTAGCTTTTTTTTTATCACTGTGCTTCTTTTGTTCTTTCTTTACTACGTCGTTGATTATTTTAATTAATTCTTTCAAGTTCCATCAAAGTGCAGTGTTTATCTTCTATCAAAAGTCAGAGACATATTTTAAATAGTACTTTCAAATTTCTTAAAATATTCTTATATATTTTAAGTGTATTACACTCAACTATACTGAACATTACATGTCTCCCAAAAAATAGATTTGTATTATCATGTAAACTCTAAAAACAATTTATAAATATATAGAGTGTAAGAGGTACCCTAACCCATTACATCAAGTCTCAAATCTATCCTACGTCTAACCAATAAGAATCTAGCCTTTCAAATCTCACAGTGAAACCAAAGAATAAGGATTCAAGTGTAACACTCCGTTTTCTCGATTTATGTTTAAGGAAGGGATTAGGCATGTTTGAAGGCTTAATCTTATTCCTTGAGTGTTGATGAGCTTATGTTTCAAATTTGAGGTCAATCAGACTTCAAACGAGTTCAGAACGCGACGAAACATGCGAAAAAACAGATACTGGCAGATGGCAGAATGTTTGGACGTTGGGAGACCTAACGTTAGAGCGTTGGCATGCTCTAACATGGGTCAAAAACTTGGTACGATTTCGGCAAGTATACCTAGTCGCAAACAAGTAATACGGTGGTGAGACCGGATATCGTTCTCAGGGATCGCGGACAAGTACCACTTCTCAAATTGAACCACTATTTAGACGATCGTTTGGAAGGAAGGGAGCTCAATTAACATGCAACAAAATAAAGAAGAGTAAAATGTTTTTGGGTCTTTTGGGATTTTTAACAAACACTTAGTAAGCAAAAAGAGATGTGATTAACAAATGGATAAAAGTGTTGGGGTTAGACTACACCAATCTTCCCTCAATTGCAATGAGATGGTTAATAACACAAGTCCTAATTCAATTATGACAATCAAGCCTTTTAAAATACTCAAGCCCTAATTCCTTAGGTGGAATGAGCCTAAAACCCCAAATTAAACCCTAATTCCTTAGGTGGATTAACATGAGATTTTGCATAAAGAACCAAGACTTATAAGATTGCAAGCACTTCAAGACCTATTCCTAGATTCATGAACTACTTGGTATTTGATTCATGAGCATGCCTTAGCATCAACTTTCCAATTGTCTACCAAAGCAACAAATCATTTCATGGATGATCAAGCCAAGAAAAGCATTAAGCACGGAATCAAACACTCATAATGAAAGAGGAACTTGCATTAAAACCAAATCAAAATACAACCAAGTTCAGAAAAGCAAACATCTAACCCCAAATAAGGGGATTTAGCTAAACATAGAAGAGAAAGCAACAAGAGAAGATGAAATAAACAAGAAAAATGGAACAAACTCCATTAGAAATGGTGTTCCAGCTGAAAGGAGGCGTTCTTCACTCTTTTTAGGTCAAGTCTGTCGAATGGCTGCCGATGGATGTTGCCCAAAACGGAAAAAAACGCGTTTAAATACCCTATCAGAAAATGAGCCAGCGCTGGACGCTGGCTTTCTGGCGCTGGGCGCCAGCAGCACAGAAAGCTGATTTCCCACGACCTGCTAGCGCTGAACGCAGGATTCCTGGCGTCTAGCGCCAGCTTTGCTGATGCTAGCCTTCAAAAAATTCTCTTTCCAGCTCTTTCATTCTCACATAAGCTCCACTTCCTTGATCAATTCCACTTCTCTTCAAGCTTTTCCACAATTATTGGATCCTAAAATGATAGGAAAACATACCTAAGTTAGATCGCAATAAAAGGGAACAAAACAACTAAAAATTAACCTTAACTACAAGAATTATTAAAAATACCCACAACAACTAACAAAGACTCAATTAACTAAAAATGGGGACAAAACAAAGATAAAGCCATGCAATTGGGAGTAAAATCCACTCAAGAAAGGCATAATTTCTTGATAAATTAGTGAATTATCACTCCCCCAAACCTAGCATTTTGCTTGTCCCCAAGCAAAAATAACTAGAACTGACACATAAGACACAAAAACAAAAGACAACAAACCAAGCTCTAACATGATTAAGGAAAATTGAATGAGAGCACAATTAGACAACTCATCAGAAGGCAAAATTGCAACAAGACTAATTCCTAAAACAAAAGCACCAACTAGTAGCAAGCTCAATTCCAAAAAATGTCAGGAAGCAAAAAGCATAACAACTTTGCAACTCCAAATTCTTCAAAATTAAAAATCATGGCAATTTGGCAAGAAAAGAACCATAGAACCTTAGTCCTCACAGGATGCACACTCATCAAATAGTCACTCAAGTGTATGGTGGTGAAATGTTTCCCTCAAAGCACACATTAGAGTCATGAAACCATAGATTTGCTTTTCATCTAATTCCAAAAAATCACAAACTACAAGCATGCACAAATCAAAGGGACTTTATTTGGTTTGTAACTTGGCTAAATTGGGAAAACAAGTGAAATGAGAAACAAACAAAAGATGGCCAAGAAAATAGGAGAGCAATTACAACAATTCAATTGTTTCAATACAAAGCACAAAATTCCAAATTGCTAAAATTGATTTGATTTTTTTTTTTGTCACTTCTCCTTTCTCTTTTTTTTTTTTTTGGAGTTTCACACAACTTTATTTAGACAACTTTATTCACAAATTTTTTTTTTCTTTTTTTTTTCTCTCTTTTTTTTTTCAAGCACTTTTACACTTTTTTCAAAATTTCTAACATTATTCCATTACCCTCTCCCCCAAACCAAAACCTTTGCTTGTCCACAAGCAATTCACCAATGCTTTCCTATTTTCAAGTTGGAATAAACATGGTAACCATCATTCAAGAAGCAAGGGTGAGAATAAAAAGTAACAATAAGCTCAAAGGGGTTAGCAAGGGAATTTTTCATGCAAGGTTGGCTTTTTGGTTCAAGTGGCTTATGAAAAATGGCCCAAATCATTTTTATGCAAAACATGTAATTCATGAATCTTAGATAAAAGAATCAAGCAAATCTCAGCACATCAACTCAATGGTGCATACTCAGAAAGAATTAACATTCAAGCCCAATATCTCACCAAGGTTAAAACCAAGATTCCAAAATTCCATCCCAAACCTCATTGCCATGACTTTAATGAAAAAGAAACGAAAATATGCAAAGAGGTTATGAAAATTGCTATGAACAAAAGTGAAAAGTGAAGCCAAAACTACCAAGAAGGGCTTCCCATGAAAGGAAAAAAGTCCGGCAACTTGCACAAACTGGTGGGAATGCCAAAAGTGACAACTCAACAACATCTAAAATCATGAAGTGCTTGGCTTGGTTTTTTTTTTTTTTTTTTGGCCAGCGCTGGACGCTAGCTTTCTGGCGCTTAGCGCCAGCAGACCAGAGAGGTCATCTTTCTGTGAGTTCTAGCGCTGGATGCCCAAGATCCTGCGCTAAACGCAGGATATCAGATATCAGCAAAATTTTACAGCTTTTTCTAGCGCTGGACGCAGGATTTCTGGCGCTGAACGCTAGACCCAAAAAACAGAGTTTCACATTTTAAGCCCAGACAGCCCTCTCAGCTCACAATTATCATTTTTAACATGTAGAATTCGCACTCTAATGATATAGGGGAGGGATCCAAGGATGCACTACATATCTAACTATTCAAAAACAACACACCAACATGCAAATGCAATCAAACACAACCTAATGCAAAAATCACATAAAACATGCAATCACTATGCAATCTAACTTAGCAAAACAACAACGAACACAATAAAATAAGAAAAGAAGAGAAGAAAGCTTGGGTTGCCTCCCAGCAAGCGCTTGTTTAACGTCCCTAGCTTGACGTCCTGTTGAGCATTCAAGGTGGTTTAAAGTCCTCGGATGTGTCAAGCCCCCATCGCTTCAAGTATGAGAAATTTCCAGAAGCTAGAATTGCAACCGCTGACTTTTCATTAATTCCCTCCTTTTGGCTCTTGTCCAATTGTCTCGGAGGCTTGCTTGATCTTGAGGATGATTCTTCTTCCTTCACCTCTTGTTGACTTTTAAGACCAACAACATTAATGGGAGCAAAGAGATCCGAAGTCTCCGGAGATTTTTCAAACATCTTAATAGTGACTTGATCCCCATCAACTCTCAAAATTAGTTCACCTCTTGGCACATCAATAACAGCTCCAGCAGTAGCCAAAAAGGGCCTTCCAAATATAAGGGGAATGTTGTGGTCCTCATTAATGTCCACAATGATAAAATCCATTGGGAAGATGAAACGGTCAACCTTGACAAGGATGTCTTCAACCAAACCCCATGGATGAACCAATGATCGATCGGCCAATTGCAAGCAAAGGTTGGTTGGTTTAGGATCTCCCAACCCCAATTGCTTGTAAATGGATAGAGGCATGAGGTTGACACTTGCACCTAAGTCACATAAGGCCTTTCCGGAATATTTGGACCCAATTAAGCACGAAACGGTGAAGCTTCCCGGATCCTTAAGCTTTGGAGGGAGTTTTCTCTTCAAAATTGAACTGCACTCTTCAGTAAGTGCTATCTTCCCATCTTCTTCCCATTTCTTCCTCTTGGAGAGTATTTGTTTCATGTACTTCGCATACGAAGGCATTTGCTCAAGTGCTTCCGCAAATGGGATGTTTATGTGGAGCTTTCGGAAAACATCCAAGAATCGATTGAACTTCTTTTCTTCATTTTGCTTTTGAAATCTTTGAGGGTAGGGAAGTTTTAGCCATGACGGAGGTGGTTTGTCCGCATCTCGCAAGATTTCTTTCTTTGTCTTTTTTCTCGCCCACTCCTCATCCACTAATTTTTGTTTCTCATCCAAAACAGGTTGGATAGGGGTGGGGAAAGATAATCCAACCTTTCTAGACTCAAGCTCATCATCAGAACAAACTTCAATAATGCCTTCAACAAGTTTATTATTCTTCTCATCATTTTCACTCTTCTCTTCATCCTCTTGGTCTTTTGAACTATTTACCTTTGGGCTAATCACCTTACCGCTCCTAGTTGTTATAGCCATACATTGCTCTTTTCCTTTAGGATTGGATTCGGTGTCGGCCGGAAATGTGCCATGAGTTCTCTCCGTCATTTGCCTTGCCAATTGGCCTATTTGTTGCTCTAGATTCTTGATGGAGGCATCTTGATTCTTCATCATTGCTTCTTGACCCTTCAAATTAGCTTGAGTAGCTTGCATGAATTGGGCTAAAATATTCTCCAAATTGCTTGAACTTTCTTGAGGCGGCTTTGCTTGAGAATTTGAACCTTGCCCTTGTCTCCAACCAAAGTTAGGATGGCTACGCCACCCCGGATTGTAGGTGTTAGAGAAAGGATCATGCTTGGGCCCTTGATTTCCCATGTAGTTCACTTCTTCTTGCCCCGTACCTCCAACCACACTAATTTCACAATTGCCATTGGCATGATTACCTCCACAAAAGTCACACACCGAGGCGGCTTGAACTTGGGCCACTTGTAATTGAGAATTTTGTAGTTGAATGGACCCCAATTGCTTGGTAAGAGCGGCCATTTGAGCCTTAAGAGCATTATAATCATCAAGTTCCAAAACACCTCTCTTGGCCAATGATCGAGAACTAGGCATTTGATAATCATTATTGGCCATAGTTTCAATCAAGGCTTTTGCTTCATCGGGTGTCTTTTGACTTAGTGTTCCACCCGCTGCCGCTTCTATCATACTTCGGGAATTCCGGTTGAGACCATTGACAAAGGTTGCAACTTGTTGCCATGTTTCTAACTCATGATTTGGACAAGCGGTTAGCAAAGACTTGAACCTCTCCCATGCTTCATAGAGTGATTCTCCATCCTTTTGTCCAAAAGCATTGACCTCCGACCTCAACTTGATCATTCTTGATGGAGGGAAGAAACAAGATAAGAACTTGCTCACCAAATCATCCCAAGTTGTAATGCTCCCATGAGGATGAGATTGAAGCCATGACTTAGCTCTATCCCTCAAAGAGAAAGGAAAGAGCCTTAAATGAATAGCCTCATCCGGAGCTCCATTTATCTTGATAGTATCACATAACTCAATGAATGTGCCAATGTGAGAATGCGGGTCTTCACTCTCTAGCCCTCCAAATTGATTTTGTTGCACCAGATTGAGAAGTGATGCCTTTATCTCAAAATTGTTACAAGCCACTGCAGGTCTAACAATTGGAGTTCCACATCTATCGGCCTTAGGGGAAGTATAGTCCCCCATTGTCCTCCTTTGCTCATTGTTTTCAGCCATGGTGACAATTGATACTTCAACTTGTAGTTCTTGAACACTTGGTAACTCAACTTGTGGTTCTTGCACACTAGAAGATGCTCCTCCTCTATTCTTTCTTTGGTTGGCTTGTTTTCTGTTCTTTCTACAAAGCTTCTCGATTTCTGGATTGTATTGAAGTTCACTTGGGTCAATTGTACCTCGCATACAAGGAAACAAACAGAGTAGAACAACACCAAATAGAGCAAGTACAAGATAAGCTTCAAGTAAACAATTATGCAATTTCTAAAAGAACACTAAGAAAACATAAACAAAATAGCAAAGAAAAGAAAAAATGTCTAAATTAGGAGTCCTCTTTGGTACTTGTGATATTGGCACACCGATCCCCGGCAACGGCGCCAAAAACTTGGTACGATTTCGGCAAGTATACCTAGTCGCAAACAAGTAATACGGTGGTGAGACCGGATATCGTTCTCAGGGATCGCGGACAAGTACCACTTCTCAAATTGAACCACTATTTAGACGATCGTTTAGAAGGAAGGGAGCTCAATTAACATACAACAAAATAAAGAAGAGTAAAATGTTTTTGGGTCTTTTGGGATTTTTAACAAACACTTAGTAAGCAAAAAGAGATGTGATTAACAAATGGATAAAAGTGTTGGGGTTAGACTACACCAATCTTCCCTCAATTGCAATGAGATGGTTAATAACACAAGTCCTAATTCAATTATGACAATCAAGCCTTTTAAAATACTCAAGCCCTAATTCCTTAGGTGGAATGAGCCTAAAACCCCAAATTAAACCCTAATTCCTTAGGTGGATTAACATGAGATTTTGCATAAAGAACCAAGACTTATAAGATTGCAAGCACTTCAAGACCTATTCCTAGATTCATGAACTACTTGGTATTTGATTCATGAGCATGCCTTAGCATCAACTTTCCAATTGTCTACCAAAGCAACAAATCATTTCATGGATGATCAAGCCAAGAAAAGCATTAAGCACGGAATCAAACACTCATAATGAAAGAGGAACTTGCATTAAAACCAAATCAAAATACAACCAAGTTCAGAAAAGCAAACATCTAACCCCAACAAGAGGGGATTTAGCTAAACATAGAAGAGAAAGCAACAAGAGAAGATGAAATAAACAAGAAAAATGAAACAAACTCCATTAGAAATGGTGTTCCAGCTGAAAGGAGGCGTTCTTCACTCTTTTTAGGTCAAGTCTGTCGAATGGCTGCCGATGGATGTTGCCCAAAACGGAAAAAACGCGTTTAAATACCCTATCAGAAAATGAGCCAGCGCTGGACGCTGGCTTTCTGGCGCTGGGCGCCAGCAGCACAGAAAGCTGATTTCCCACGACCTGCTAGCGCTGAACGCAGGATTCCTGGCGTCTAGCGCCAGCTTTGCTGATGCTAGCCTTCAAAAAATTCTCTTTCCAGCTCTTTCATTCTCACATAAGCTCCACTTCCTTGATCAATTCCACTTCTCTTCAAGCTTTTCCACAATTATTGGATCCTAAAATGATAGGAAAACATACCTAAGTTAGATCGCAATAAAAGGGAACAAAACAACTAAAAATTAACCTTAACTACAAGAATTATTAAAAATACCCACAACAACTAACAAAGACTCAATTAACTAAAAATGGGGACAAAACAAAGATAAAGCCATGCAATTGGGAGTAAAATCCACTCAAGAAAGGCATAATTTCTTGATAAATTAGTGAATTATCAGTAGGGGAACGTCAAGGACACGCATCGCTGCATGAAACACATGGCAGAACAGGAGGCCGCGCTCTAGCATGGGAACAGCCAACACTAGAGTGTTGGAACGCTCTAGCGTGGAGTCTTATTACACTAGAGTGTGCTCAGTGGGATAGAATCATTTAAGTTTTTAACTTAAGTGATTTTGATGGGGCATTTTTCATTCTTTCAGCTGTGAACCAGAGAGCCTAGTGAGAGGGAGTGTGAAGTGGAGAGAGAGAAAGCTTGACCAAGAGAAATCCGTCCATCCAATCGTAATTCCGACTTCGTTTCTGTGATCAGGACAACGAATACTATGAGTAACGACTATCAATTCTTCGATACGACTGAGGTAATGTCTGAATCCCTAACGCATCGACACGTCGACACCGTCCACATTAGTGTTCTTAGTCATTTTCCCTATTTCTTTTGTTGTTTCTTGCATCGATTATCGATTTGGAGCAAGATTAGGGTTTATGACTAAGTCCGCATGCTGTCTCTGTGTTAGGGAAAATTTCGGAGCTCCGAAGAGTCCTGGGGTATGCAAGGCAGCAAGGAGAGGAAGAGGAGAATGTGTATCGAGACGTCGAGGAATCCTATGTGAATAGCCAAGGTGGGGAGAAAGTAACCGACATCATCGGGGAGCCAAGCGTAGAGTAATAATGATATATGCATGTGTGTAGGGTTCCCCAGACCCTACTAGGATGTCGAATAATCGACAACGGCTAAACCCTGATAAAATAATATTTTAATATTTGTTTCGGGTTTAGTTGTTATAGGTTTATCGACTATAGGCCTGAAACCCTAGATTAGCAATATTATGCTGGTTGAGGTTGTCTGGATTGCATGTTGTTATGCTGTTTGATTGATATATGTGATCTTTGAAATATTTGATATGTTTAACATGATTATATGAATATTATATGTCTGTACATGAGAATTGATGTCTGGTTGATGATGTGATGAATATTTTCTTGTATGGACGAGTTGAAGGTTAACACTGTGGTAATACCTTGAGATCGTGGCTTTGAGGCCGAGGATGTATGGGCATCTGTTGTGAGAGCGTGAAAGTGTAAAAAGGTTCTGGTGTTAATCATAGTGATGGTTGTTGCATTGCATTTTGCCAAAGTAGCAAGCCGTATGATTGGGAGTCATACGAGGTCAGTTGTACTCGAGTGCGAGTACGGATTACGGAGGGGCCGATCTGTGAAGAGACCTTGGGGATGTACGAACTGGACTTGGAAGGCTCACAATAACCATTAGGTAGCTCCTAATGTGTCGTGTACCCCAGTATAGCCTGATTTTCCCTACTTTACCCTGAGTATCCACATCGTAGGTGGATGTTCCGAGGCGACCCAGACACCCCTATTGGAGTTGAGCTCATAGGGGGATGCATTCTTATGGGTCACAGCCAGCGGAAGGGTTACTTGGACAAACTAATTGATGTTCTCGGAGCAGTGAGGCTCAGTAAGGAGAATGTCCCGGGGTTGAGATCCGTATGAGACATATCGGTCGACATGCATAGGGGTGAGACTCCATAGAGGATTGATATGAGAGTAAACTTCGAGGATGTACTGTGTTGGTATGACTTGGAAGATGGTTGCTTACTACTTGTTGTATGTGTTATATGTGTATATGATTATGTGCTCTATGTGTCACTATTCCCATTTTCTTAACTATGTCCTGTTGCTTATCTCCCTCTTTCCCTCTATGTTTCTCTGTCTGTATAACTGTGAGATGAGCAGCACCAACCGAACGGAGACAACAGCGGGTTTGGGTTACCATCCGAGGCATTATCTCCAGAGGATCCCTCCCAGGATCCCGATCATCGGGGACGTTGAGATCGTCTATTATGACGGACATGGATGGCAGGTCGACCATTCATGATTCTTCATGACGTACATTGGACTAGTGAGCTTCTACATGCGCATGGGAGATGGTCCTTACTTTCACATGGACAGCCCGTATCGGATCTCGCAGATCATGTTACCTTTCCCGGAGATGTGGTTTCCACCTCGTCAGAGGGAGTTCCCTGACGATATGTAGAACATGGTGGACCGCTCAGAGGCGAGGAGTCACATTGATATGGTGCAGAGGGGTTGGAGGCAGCAGAGTGTTCAGACGATGTACCATTATCGTCGTTGTAGCGTCGTGATCAGCAGCGACGAGTCGGTTTGGGAGTCGAGGACCCGATATGACAGAGTCTACCGACGTCACTATAGAGAGGGAGAGGGTAGCTCCAGGTGCCCATATCGTCTGTGATATGGCTTACTCGGATGCACCTGTTAGGTTGTGAGCCTCTATGAGCCTATTTTGTATTTTTTATGTATTTTGAGAGGCGGGCCGGGTAACTCTTGGATCATCTCTGTTTATGTAACCAGTTTATGTATGTATTTTCTATTTCCGTGTCTGTATAGTGTTCCTTAGGTTTAGGATCCCTCTGTTGGGATTCGCTGTACTAGATGACAGGTTGTCTATATTATGTATATATGTGATGTGTGTTTACCGTTGCGCATGATTTATTGTTTTAAAATGTTTCAATTTTCCGCTTCCAAATAATTATATATTTTCGCATGTAATAATCATGTTAACGTTAATTACGGATTAAGACTTAGTTAATTAGGATTTTCTTTAGTGGGACATCGGGGTATCTCATCAAGCATTAATATGTAGAAGAAAAAGATCCTCCCTAAATATCAACGGTACACCAATTCCAGGTTCTAAATCTACTTAATTTCATAACATGCTTACCCAAAAAAAAAAAAAAACTTAATTCCATAACATTGTCAAAATCTAAATTACCTCTTTTGAAGATGATCATCTCGTTTTGATGCACCCACAAAGACCATACAATTGAGAACCAAACCAGCAGTCGATATTTGTTGGGGATTCTCCTTCTAAGTACACTATTATTACACACACACACACACACACACACACATATATACCCAAGAATTTCTCTCGTCCCTAGTCTTAGATTATGGTAATATATTGATTCTCTAGTTCCCACTATATATTGGTTTTAAGGGAGTGAAATGGATGATGGTCATGTATATTTTTTTATAAGCAAAAATATATTGATAAGAGTATAAGGGGTACTTGAACTCATCATCTTAAATTGGAAAAACAAGTGTGACTTTTGGCGCATGAAGTCCACTTTAGCTTAATTATAGTTCACTGTAAGGAAAATAGAATTTCTTGAAAAGTATACATTGTAAGAATAAAACTGTAATCTCTATATGATGAATTAATCAAGAAACATTACATATATCTTTGATCAGATAAATTGCATACCTATCTTGGCCAAATTGATCAATTGAACAATTTTCTTGAGGGCGTGCCTTTTTCAATTTTTAAGTCGTAATGCGACTTTCAATGGATAAAGCTCTTTTTTTTTTATAATAAAAGATATTATTAAAATAGATACAAAGGATAATCCATAAACATTACACCTTTATAAAATCCCACCCACAATTAATAAAGCTCTTGCAATTAAGAGTGAGAACACACATCACACACACACACACACACACACACACACACACACATCCCTTATGTCAATCGTACCGATGTGTCTCACCACGGGCTATATATCAACATTCAAGAAACAAGTCTACATTATCAGATTGCTTTGTTTTTATTTCCATGTTTTCATTTGCTGTTTTAAAAAATAATTACAAAACTGTTATCTCGTTTTCATTTTGTTTTCTGTTTCCAAAGATATTTCAATCACCCAAAACAGCCCCACTCCCACTCTTTATTCTTGTTTTTTTTTATAACACCATCCATTTTCTTCTCCCTGCAAAAAGAGCAAAAAAATAAAATAAAATTTGAACACCAAAAGAAAAGCCTTAATTTTTCATTTTACAAAAATGTTGCAATATATGTGAATATTCCCTAAGTTTCGAATACTCCGAATCTACACATTTGCAGTCTTCGTCAGAGCCCTATTGTGCCTCATCATCACCCACTTTGTATATGCGGTTCTTTGGCTTACATTGTTCTTCTAACTATGGGTGTCAAAATAGGTGGAGCTCGCGATGGGCCGACTCGATAATCAGCTCAATATAAAACATGGGTTAAGTAAACAAAATTTAAGCCATTTTGTTTTTAGCCCTGCATGGCCCGCACCAAAAAGTCGTTAACCCGATACTGGCTAGCCCGTGGTAGGCTTGGTCAACCCACTGCCCCGAACAATTTTTTGTTTTGTTTTTTGTGATGGGATCCTATACTTTTTTAATGATATGATGAGCGCTATCTTATTTTATAATAGGTTCCTAAATTTATTTTGTTATTATGCACTCATATGATTTTATATTATGGACTTCACCATGTTATGACTGTAGTAGATTACCTATCAAAACGTTATTATGGGTTCATATAATTTATTTTAGTCTTCAACTTGGTATATTGTTAAGAAATGAAAATCAAACGTAATTTATTTTAGTCTTTCATTATATTGTTAAGAAATGTTTTTTTTTCCTCTAAAAAATATGAGTCCATAGGCCAACTTGTTTAGCTCGTGGGGGCTAGAAACTTATTGGTCTATATTTTTTTTTTGTGTACAAAACTCTCAATATCTAGAAATCATATATTGGACTCCAACTGATCTGAGTCAAGTTAGGAAGACTCATTTAAGGGGGCAAAGCTCTCCAGAGCCTATTTTTTCATACATAAGACTCGAGTCCGAAATATTGCTTAAGGGAAACCAAGGCTCCTTGCTACTCGGACCAACAGGCATTGGTAGCCCGCAATTATTTTGGCTTAGCTCAACTCGGCTTGTCATGGGCTGTCCTGTGTAGGCTAAGCCGACTCGAATTGACAACTCTGCCTAACCCGCCACCCAAGACGATGTCACCTTCTTGTATCGCCGCAGATCATGGAGCCCAACCCACACATGTAAAACTTCGTCGCCCCCTAAGATGATACAAGACTACTTCATCGCACCACCACAGCCACCCAGGCCTCAAATCCCCGAGAGGCCAACTTAGATACACGACTATCACACAGAGTGGAGTCCAAGCTATCCACATATCGCATATTTGTCCAATCTCATCAGATCTACGGCCCCTAGCTTCACAAGCTCGAACATCACCCCTAGTCTCTCTCTCTCTCTCTCTCTCTATATATATATATATATATATATATATATATATATATATATTGTGCTCCAACCTTGAAGCTCTCAATTCATTGTCACCTCGCAACCTCACCATGGTTGTACAACAAGTATAATTTTCAAGTCTTTTCAATCTTTATAAAACCAGTTACACATTAATTCAACAAAACTTGTAATAATCGGTTAAGTCAAAGAGAGCATGAGGTATCCATGATTAGGAGGGTGTCTTACCAAACTCTAAACATACTTAATATGATGAGCAATAATGGTTTAGTATGAAACGAATTCGTACTTTGCTCATTGATTGGATGAAATTCTCTCTCCCACATCTGTACCATGATTTTCTTTCCAATCTAATTTTGTTATTATCATTTTTATAACTTCGTATGGGTTCGTCGAAAAAAAATTCGCACTAAATAGTAGTACTCTTATATGATACATGTAGTAGTGCCGTTTTTTGAACGGGTTAGAGTATTCCTAGAACTCTATCTAATACAATTTTGATTATGAAAAAAAAATTGATATTAAACATACCCACAAGTATACAATTTACATCTATGACAATTTTTCAAAGAAGTTTTCAAATTTTAGTTTTCTAAACAGTTTTTAGCATCTTCAGTACACCTATATTACCAACAACAACATCCTGTGTGTTTGGATGAACGTTTGACAAACATGATTTTGGATGAAATCGATTTTGTAGAATTGATTTCAATTAAAATGAGTTTGAAGTAAAGTAATTTATGTTTAGATGTTTTTATTCTGAAAGTAAGTTTGATGTAAAACTTAGTGTAATTTTTCAATCCAAAAGCAGAAGCTAATTCAAGCTGTTTCTGATAGAATCAATTTTGGATGCAAAATTGTTTCCCCAAACATGTAACCAAACACCTCCTTTTTTTTTTTTTTTTACTAGAATCACTTTTGACAGGTGCAGAAGTACTTGTAGTGTCTCTAGAAGTGGAACCAAAGTTACTTCAACATGGTTTTAGAATTAAAACCTATAGCTAATTCTCATATTTAATAAACTAAAATCAATTCTGCTATATCAAATATTAAAATGTATACATAACTGTTATTCGATTATACTATATTTTGGTACTTGAAAGATGGAATTTACATCAAATTGGTTCTCGAAAAATATATGTTACATTTATTTAGTTCTTTAACCATATAAAATGACATCAAAATAATCATTTGTGCACAAAATAGGAGACTGAGGAACTAAATTGATGTTAATATTTCTTATTATGACAGGAGGGTAAAATTGTTGTCATTTTTCTATTTTTGAGAAATTAAATATTGATGTCAATTTTTTATATGATTAAAAATGGTTTCACTCCCTATCTTTTAATTAAAAACAAAATAATATTACTTATTTTTTAAGGACCAAATTGATGTTAATCAGTAGAGATGAAAATGGTAGTCTCTCTTGTTCTTTTTTGTTATAATGACAGAATTACATGCAATTAACTTGTGGCATCGATCCTAAGCTAAATAAATTTTAACTATGACTTTAACATATATATAGGTTAGAAGTTGGAATTAAACTAATAAAAGTACAAGAGTGTCTTCCTGTAAAAGGGAAAGTATTATACTAACTTTCATTTTTCTCTTCATGGATACAAAGCTAATATACACAATCATGTTTAGGGAGGAAGAGACAGACATATGTCTTTGGTTGAAAATAATTTGAACCTGAACAAATCTCAGAACAATGATTAATTATCATATCTCAGTGATTTTTTTTTATTCTTCTACAAGTTCTTTTGGTCAAACAACAAAGCATTCATCATCACAAATGCTAATCAATTTTGGGCTAAACCAACTCAGCAGCCAGTGGTTAGTGCATTTCCACAAATACACTTCTATCTGGTGTAGACCCTTTTCTTCACATGGGGGCGTGCAGTGCAGGCACTGTGGCGCGTGATGTTAATGTGGAACAATTCCATTCCTTACCCTAAACTGCAGCAATTAAAATTATGCAGCAAGAGAGAAAAAAAGAAGAGTAATGAAAGGGTCCATTATTTACTAAAATAAACTGGAAAAAAGAGAATGAGATAAAAAATAACAATAACTTGGGTTTCCATTTTTTTGTTAAAGAAGATCAAGTGTGACCCTTTCTAGGTTCATTGTCTATTTCTATATAGCACACTAACTTCCACTTCTCTGAAACAACACCATTTTATCATTCTCTTTCTCTCTCTTCCCTCCCTCCCTTTTTCTATATTACACAAAACTCCACTTTCTCTTCCATCCATTCAACTGAAACCAGAGACAAACACATATAATTTGTGTGTAATAATATATAAAAATATAAACTTTGAGTTATTGTTTCGAGACACACAGAAAAAGAGAGTGAATAGAGAGAGAGAAATGGGTAGAGGGAGAGTTGAGCTGAAGAGGATAGAGAACAAAATCAACCGCCAGGTTACTTTCTCAAAAAGAAGGAATGGTTTGCTTAAGAAAGCTTATGAGCTCTCAGTTCTTTGTGATGCTGAGGTTGCTCTTATCATTTTCTCCAGCCGTGGCAAGCTCTGTGAATTTGGAAGTGCTGGGTATCATATATCTCACTATAATCTCTCTCAAAAAATGAACTTGTGTCTGTTTTTGTTTTCAAAATATTTATTTTGTGGACAAATTTGTTAATCCATTTTCTGAAATTTCATCATATCCATTTTTGTTAGGTGCAGATCCCAATAGACATTAAAAATCCTTTCCTTTCCTTTAGATTTTTGGGTTTTCTGATACATACATATGTTGATAATATTATTAATATATATAGTTATATACCTTCTTCTCATATCTGTGCAACACACTTTCTTCTTTGCATCAGTTTCTTACATCAAAATGGTCACTGGATTCTGCTTCTGGCTTGCTTTATTTTTGCCATGACTGTATTTGATGCTTTTAAGATTTAACTACACACAACTTTGATAACATTTTCATTAGATTTCTTTTTTCTATTGCACTTTCTATCACTAACCATTCATGGTTTCTTTCTCTAACACATGCACCTGACACCCTCCTGGCTGCTTCTCTCTCTCATGGTTGCTCCTTTTCTGGGTCACTGGATCTTGTATTGTACCCTCTATGATTTCATTTTTTTTTCTTTTTTCTTTTTTCAATTGTGAGGTTTTGTTTCATGAGTTAGAGAAGATATAGATCACAAGTTTTTCTTGCTCCCAATCACAGATCAACACGTTTCACAGTCCTTCCACCCCATATCTCTCTCTACCTCTATTGTGGGATAAAGGTTTCAGCTTTCATACTCTCACTGATGAAACAGTACAACCCATTTCCTCTAATTTCTCACAAGTAAAGAAACAAAAAACAGAAAAGGAAGAAAGCAATCATATGATATGAGTGGGTACTACACAGTTTTGTATCAGAGTGTAAGTTAAAGTCCAAGGATGTTCACTCTCATGTACCGTTGTGCAAGATCTAGGGCTTTTCTCAACATCTTCCTCTAAATGGGTAAAACTAAAAAGCTCAAAGCCATAACCTTTAACCCTCTTGAGTGGAGTTCTTCACCTTGTCCATATCCCTTTTGGTCCTTTGATCTTTCGGTTCTATCATTGTTTCTTCTTTCAGAGAGTTTTCTATATCATCCATGAGACATAGATGCTGCTTCTTTTGTTGTCTTTTGCTCTTAGATCAATTGGTTCTCTCTCTCTCTCTCTCTCTGCTTCTTTTATGTCTATGGAGGAATGGCTTATCCAGCACTGCAGTTAGTTTAATTAGGTTTTTGATTTTTCATCATAGACATTTCCTCTTTCTCTCTCTTCTTAATTTTGATGGTAACAGTTAATTTGGTTCTGCAATTATTTATACGTTACTATGCATGATGATGACAAGGTTTTAGAAATAATTAATTGGTTAAAACTTAAAAGTAAAAGTGTGAAACAGATACCCCCTTTTTTCTTTCTTTTTTTCTTGCTAACCCTAACAGGGCATCTGAGTCCTGGTCAAGCATAGCCTCTAGCTAACACAAAAAAGGGAAAGCAGTGAAAAAGAATAAAGAGATCAAATTTTTACTCTTTTGTTCAGATTTAGCCTAGAGTTCCAATATCAGCAGTGTGAATCTGAGGTCTGTCATAGCCATATTTTGTGCAGCTGAATGTTGAGTTTATGGTCAAGAATAGGGATTGAGAAACTGTCCTTAATATATTTTCCTGTTTCGGATTGTGTGCAATTTTCCTCTTATTCCAGCACTCATTAATTTTCTCCATAAGCAAATCTAGTTTTGCTTGGAGAAGTCCATGTAAGAAAATCCATAATAAAAATGATGACCACATTATGATTTATTTTCTGTCAGTTTTTTCCCCCCCTTTCCCCCACCTTTTTCTTGACTAGAAAATAACATAATGTTATGTGCTTTTTTTCCTTCCAATTTTTTTTTGGTTACATTTTCCTTCCATTTTGGTTTCCAAAGAGAACCTATTTTTTCTCATTTATGTTTAATTTATGTCTATGCATTCACAAAACTATGCATTATATTATCACAAAAAAAAAAAATAATTACGAATCAATGAAAGGACCTAGTTGTGAAAAAGTAAACTAAATTTAGTAAAATATTTCAGAATAATAATTTATTAATGGACATTATGAATTGTTTCCATGGATATTTTGATATGTGACATGTCTTCAGTATATGAGCTTACTTGGGTAATTTATCTAAAATCAATTTTGAATACAAGAATGTCTGATTGAAAGACTTTATGAAATTATTACTTTCAAATTTGCATTGAACTAATACTGACCAAGTTTCTTGTAATTCGAAGCATTACCAAAACTATTGAGCGATACCAACGTTGCTCTTTTACTCCTCAAGATGACCATGTAGAGTGTGAAACTCAGGTATTGTTCACAAATTCATACCTTCAATTGTGTTTGATATTTGTTTTATGTTTGTGGCTCTTGACATTTTTCATCAGTATAAATTATAAGCCTTTCTTAATGATATGATAGAAGATAGATATATGACATTATATAACAGCAGGTAATTACTAATTAGATCTTATTATTGAATCATTAATGAATTTCTATTTTGGAAATCAGAGCTGGTACCAAGAAGTGTCAAAGCTGAAGGCAAAGTATGAGTCTCTTCAAAGGACTCAAAGGTAATCTCTAATACCCCTTCTAACTCTAGAATTTACCTTCATGAATGAAGACAGTATTTTCTTGTTTTCATCAATAATCACATGTATGTGCATTTTAGACCATATAATCACTACATGTACAATTTTACTTTTCAATGTAATGTCATTTCAGGCATCTGCTTGGGGAGGATCTTGGACCGTTGAGCATAAAGGATCTTCAGAATCTTGAGAAACAGCTTGAAGGTGCTCTAGCACAAGCTAGACAAAGGAAGGTGTGCACGCATCTAAAACTTCTCTATATCTATTTCTGTTTGGTGCTTTTCCTTTGGTTGTAAAACATGCCTGAAATATCTAAAAACAATTGGTTCTTGTCTTTCTATTGGTTTATACATATAACTTGATAAAAATAATTATGAAGTTGGGAATATACTGATATACATCGTATTATTTGTGAAATGTTTTGGTCTATGTAGAAAAATGAGATAAGCTAACCATGTTGAAAAAATAATAGGGAGAAGGGAAAGGAGAAAAGAGGGAGGGAAGAGGGTGGAGGGGGAAGAGTTTACTTACTTGCCAAAACATAATGTAAATCTGTTTTTTAATTTTATTTTTGGTCAAAGCACTAATTTGGTCTTTCTCCTACAGAAAAGATATTTCATTGGAGAAAGGTAAATTTAAGAAGATAAACTCTTTACTTCCTTCAAGGCTTTCTAAAGAATTCATATAGGTTCATATATTATGATTATACAACTATCAAACCCTTGGAAAATTAAATGTTGCCTTCAATCCCCTAAATATTGAAAGTTTAGTTTAGTATTTATACATCTAATTAAAAGTTATGTTGATTTTCTAAATAATAGTTGTTCTACCAAAATTACTTTTAAGAATGAAATATCCAAAAATAAATTAGTTATTACAAAATATCATTTCAATAAAAACTTTGCAAAATCAAGTTGATCAAAATCCGATTTTGCAATCTGTAATTCAAACACATACTAAATACTAAATGTTTGAGGCTTGAGAGACAATGGCATTACATAAATGAGAAGCATTCTTGGTAATGAGAACTGTCTAAAACTCATTCATTGAAGCTTTAAATGAAAACTTTCCCAGCAAAGATTTGTGTGTGTCACGAAGAGCTGGTTTCAATTTGTTTAAGATTGACACATAAGTTGTACCGCCATCTGAGCATATAAAGCCACATTATTGATATTGGATGACGATACTATAAATTTTATTCCAATTGCAGACACAAATAATGATTGACCAAATGGAAGAGCTTCGCAGAAGGGTAAGAAAATGTTACATTAATTGGTCTTATAATTTTCTTTTTGTTATATGTATTTGAATATTTTTTGAGGTCCATTATTGTTTAAGTATCTATTTGTAGGCCATTCCGAACAATCAAATTTACATTTATCTTCGGAACCTCAATTTGGTATTTCCATTAATTTTGCAGGAACGCCATCTTGGAGACATGAATAAGCAACTTAGACTCAAGGTTTTGCAATATAACACTCAAATATAGCGTGCACCATTCCACTCAACTATAGCACATTATTGTAATTTATTTAATAAGTTTCTTTATTCAAAATGTGGTGTTCAGCTTGAAGCAGAGGGATTTAACTTTAAAGCTATGGAAACCTTGTGGAGCTCTACTTCAGCTGTTGGAAACGGCAGCTTTGCCTTTCAGCCTTCTCAAACAAACCCTATGGATTGCCAACCAGAACCTTTCTTGCAAATAGGGTACATAAAATTTCCTTTTACCATATGATCATTACACCTAAGTTAATTTAATAGACCAATAAAAATTTCGACCTAAGGTAATTTTAAATGAATAAGTTAACATTTCTAGATTTTTCAAAATAGCGATTAGAAATATGTGTGGATATAAATTATAAAATTACAATTTAATTAATTAACCTTTTGTTTTGAGCAGGTACCAACAATATGTTCAAGCTGAGGCATCTAATGTTCCAAAGAGCATGGCTTGTGAGACTAACTTCATGCAGGGATGGGTCCTTTGATCACTCTAAATTAATGGATTTACCTTATTGTCTATATGCTTCTTAGATTTCTGTTTTTCTGTTGATTATTATCAGCATAAAATTTATCTTTGTGACCAGCGTGAGAGGCTGCGGACTTCTATAGCGTCTTCTGTAATTGGATAAAAGCATAGACAATGGTTTTTTACTATATTTAAATCAATGTTATTATTAACTTTGAAGTTTGAACCTAGATACGTGTACGCATCTGTCTGTCTCTCTTTACCTCTACATAAAAACAGAATTATGTTGGTTCAACATCAAAATAGGGACATCAATTGCTTTCTTTATGTATTTTTGAATGGGTGTTGCTAACGAGTGCTCTTAGGATACTGGTTAAGGAATCCAAAAATAGTAAGATTTCATTGGAAAATCAAGTGTTTATCTTCTCACAACATTAAATACATTACTTTCCAATAAGATCTTTCTTTTCTTGGTTTTTTAACCAGTTTCCTAAAGGCACTTGTTAGCATTCTTTTTTTTGAAATACCTATATGTAAAAAAAAATGTGATAGTTAAAAATTAATAATTTAATTGATATGCATTGTTATTAAATATTTTTTATATTGTTGATCAATCATAAATTAATATATTATTAAAAATATTTGAATCTTATTGTAACTATCTTACAGGATTATTTGTGATTTGTTAATCATGTAAAAAAAAAAGTTTACACTGTATATAAAAGATAAACTTATATATATATATATATTCAAAACACGATCAAAAAATGATGTCTTAAATAACGGAATTCTGAGAAACAGCTAATGGGAACTGAGGTCCTTGTCATGGAATGAAATAAAAAGACAATTAAAGGTTCTGAACAAATGGAGTCTTATCAAAATTTGTGGAGCCGTTTCAAACCACTTGTATCTATTTCTCTCCATACATGACAAGACAGAGGAGATTATTATCATATAAAAAGACATATAAGAAGATCCTTTCTGGTGTATTATATTTTGGATTTTGGATGTTTGAAAGGGAAAGAAAGAAAGAAAAAAAAATCAAAGGAACCAAAACAACGGAAGAGATTAGATGCTAACTCAGGTGTTTTGTTACAGAAAGAAAAAAACTAGAACTGAATCGACGGTTTACAATTGAACTAATTGTTCCGTGATACACAAAGACTCATAGTCTTTTATATACAAAGATGATAAGAAATTAACTGAATAGAAATAACAGAAACTAACTACTCAACTATAACTATTAACTGCATAACAATATATGGTAACACCCTCCCTCAAGTTGGACTCTACGGATATCATGAGTCCCAACTTGGAAATACATGTTTGAAATTAAGAGGGAAAAATGGTTTGGTGAAAACATCTGCAAGTTGATTAATAGAAGAAACGGGGAGCAAATGAACTAAATTCGCTCTAGTAGAAAATATGCTTGTAACGACTAGATGTAACATATCAGTTAGTTAAAAACCGATGTTACAAAATAGACGGTGGCAGTATTGTAAATAGTTGGTTCATTTACAATACTTGTAACAGCGGTTGTGGGATAACCAATGCTACAAGTGACTTGTAACATCGGTTATCCGACAACCGCTGTTACAAGTTAGTAATTCTTAAAAGACTGATCCATTTAAAATACTTGTAACAACGGTTGTCCTTGCAACCGACGTTACAAGTGACATCACATATAACATCGGTTGGCCTAGCAACCAACGTTATATGTCTTTATAACGTTAAGATGAAAACTCAAGTCTCTCATACCACTCCCGCGCCCTAACCCCTTCTTCTCTGTTTCTTCCCTCTTTTCTGGAAAGCCATCTTCTTCTCCTCCACCATCGTCTCTTTCTCTCTATCTGTTCCAAAAGGAGGTCTCCCAACGCGAGGTAAGTACTGCCACCATCTCCTTTTTGTTCCTTATTACTCCATATCAAGCCCTAACAGCTCTAAGTGTTCCTAACAGCCACACTCATGTTCCTTTTTGTTCCTTATAAATTTTCAGTGAATCAAAGGACCATTGAATCCTCGACACCAATGTTTGACCCATTTCCAGTTCCTGGGAGTGTTTTACCCCTTTCCAGTTGCTGCTTCTTCGTCATTCGTAAGCTTTTCTTTCCTTTTCCCTCTTTTATTTTCCTTTCCATTCCCCCTATTTTATTTTGTGTTTCTCTCATTGTATTTCTGTTTCTTTTTTTGTTTTTGTGGCTTTTGTGGTTTTTGTGGTTTCTGTTTCTGTTTTTAAATTAGTTTCTTAAGTTAGCCTTGCTTTCAGCTCATTAGTTTTATACAGTTCAATGTTTTTAAATTAGTTTCCTAAGTTATCTTTGCTTTCAGTGGATTGTAAGTAGTTATATATGTTGAAAGTTCAACAGTTTGATAAACTACATGAACTATTGTATGGTTTGCTGTTTTGCTTGATAAACTGCATGGATCAAATGATAAAATGAATTGTAAACTATTGTTATGGCTGCTGTTTTGCTTCTGGTTAGAATATGTAAGTGATAACTAGTCATTGTTATTTACTTGCAAACAGGCATATATATATATATATAGACACACACACACACACACACACACACACACACACACACACATATATATATATGGCTGATTCACAGTGCGATGTTGGTAGTACCTCTTCCAAAAAGCGGGGTAGATCATGCACTACCATGAAAAAATTGACCACCGCCTTTCCTAATAATATGAAGTGACCGATTGAGTTTGATAGCTGATGGGCTCCGGCAAGTGTACCGGATTGAAGCAAGTAATAAAAACACGATAAGTAAATGCCGAGGTCGAACACAAGGATTGGGTAGCCAATTTGTCTAGATTTAAAGATAATAACTAATGTTTTTGACCAAGTCAATGGGATAAAATTTGTTGGGATAAAAAGTTGTTGGGATAAAAAGAGTTATCTAATTCAATTATCTAAATCTAAACTAAGCATCAATTATCAAGATGTTAACTATGATAGTGAAATCTAAGTTCACGAATTCACCTACCCTATTAAGCAATAGATCCAAGTGATTATTTCTACCCTAGGTTCAATTACATGCTAACCAGGAACCCTAAATTATCCTAATGTCTCTCTCGAGCACAAAAGGACATACCTACTCATGCAAATTACCTATATCTCTATCTGACAATCCACAAGTTAGATTCATTAAGCCCTTGGTTCCCTATATCGATTGCACCATTCTCCTACTCTATCTCTAGCAACGCTCAATCGGTGTTCCTAATTCAAGTCATAAAACACGAATCTCCTCTCGGACTCATCGCGCTTGACTAGTTAACTACGTGTGTTTGTGATTAACGCAATCAAACAAGAATTAGAAAGCAAGAATTAAAAATAGGGAGAAGAAAACATCACATTGAAACTATGCCGTCATGAGCGGCTTCATCGATCCCTCAGAAAAGAGGATTAGCTCTTCATCACGTTCATAATCAACAACAAAGTAATTGAAAATAAAATAGAAAATAAGCATAAAACACTAAGGGAGTCGCAGCTCCAAGAAAACTAGGATTAGAAGAAGAGATATAAAAAACTGCTATCTAAAACTGCCATCCTAATTTGCACTAAACGAGCTATTTATAATATTCTGGATCCCTTAAAATTGGCTCCAAACACAGTTTGAATCCTCGCGGGGCGAAGGCTGTCTCGCTGGGCGAGACAGAAAGACTTCAGCTTCCATGTTGCTTGCTTCGAGGGGCGACCCTGAGAGTCTTCCAATTTCCTGATCAGCTGCAGCTCTGCTTTTCGCTTATTTTCCTCAAGTTTCCTAGCTTTCTCTAGCTTCAATTTTAACATGAAAGTAAAAGTAGCATTAAATGCTTTATTTGACTCAAAATTAACCAAAATATCCTAAAAACTACTTAAGAGACTCAAAATGTTGCTCGAGGACAATTAAAGCCAAATTTGGGCGAAAACGAGATTAAACTCGAACATTTAGCACAAAAACTGTGGCCTCACTAACTATAAAAGTAGATAAGCCAGAAGCTTATCAATAGCTATGGGGAGCCTATTGGCAAGCATGCTAAGGACTTTTCTAGTTTCTTGGCTGTGCAAGCTAAAATCCATGCTAGCATATTGGTTGAGGAATGGGCTAAAGTACCGAATAACATGAAGGATCAGATTTGGAAGGCAATCACGGTAAACTAACTTTTAACCTCTTCATTTGTATGTATTGTATTTACGCATATTATCATATACTAATTCCTCTATTTTGTTCTGTAATGTAGGTCCATTTTGATTTGCCGAATACTGCAACCATGAAGAAGAAAGTGCTTTCACTTACGGCTAAGCGTTGGACAGGGTTTAAGTCAACCCTCTCTAGTAATTACATCTTTGGAGAGAAGGCCGGCAAGTCTCCTACTGATGTACATCCTTTCTTTGATCGAGATACGTGGGACCAGTTTGTTACGATCTGTCGCTCGCCGGCCTATCTAGTCAGTTGAAGTAAAATTTTTTATAATAGGCAAACCTAATTTATTTATTTAACCGATCGAATTGAGTACGTGCTATTTGTAACAGGAGAAACGGGAAAAGGCAAAGGTGATCCAAAAAATGAATGTCCACAAACACACGATGTCAAGTAGTGGCTTTAAACTAGTTCAGCAGAAGATGATGGAGGATAAGTTGAAGAAGAAGTAGGAGATGAGGAGACAATTATTGATCGTCCGTCTCCACCCCCACGCAAGAATACATGGATTGAAGGCTGAAAAAACAAAGTCGGGGGTTATTAAATCTGAGCCCACAAGCGTTGTTGCTGAAAAGATTGTAAGTAATTAATATTTAATTCTACTTGTAATTTATAACACATTGTCTTACATTTTTTTTTTTGAATTTCGTCTTTGTAGGCTTCGCTGAAGGAAGAAAGCTCGTAAGGATCCTTCGTAACAGCGGTTCCCGGGTCAACCGATGTTACAAGTCAATTTGTAACAGCGGTTCTAGCCTCAATCGCTATTACAAGTTAACTTGTAATATTGCTTTGATCATTCAATCCAGTACTTGTAAAGGTGGTTTTCCCCAGAACCGCTGTTACAGATTTACTTGTAACAGCGGTTTGGTAATCGTCATTATAAGTTAAACTTGTAACATCGACTAAAGTAACGTCGCCTTCGAACCGACGTTACAAGTCAATTTTAGCCACTATTAAAAGTGCTTGCTGCACTAGTGTCGTGTCGATCTTCTCGCGAATGATATGCGAGTATATTTTGTTCTTTCATTAAAAGTCGAATTATGAGCAAGGTGGATGGCAGACTGATTGTCACAATAGAGAGAACCAAAATATTGACAAGGAGCTTGAATATCTTTAAGCAAATAAGAGAGCCACTATATTTCCCAAGTAACATAAACTAATGCCCTATATTCAGATTCATCAGAGGATTTTAAGACAGTAGTTTGCTTCTTAGACTTCCAAGTAATTAGAGAAGGTCCAACGAGGACACAAAAAATATGTAATAGGTCTTCTGGTTTCTAAAGCAGGAAGCCCAATCACAATCGAAAAAGGATTAAGATCAGATTTAGCAAGGAAGAAAAAACTTTTGGCAGATGATGATTTGAGGTATCTAAGGATCGATCTGAGTTGCAGTTTGGTAAACGTGGTCCATATGCTTGGCAATATACTAGCTAAGATGTTGTATTGGAATGCAAATATATGGGGTGGTATTTGTGAGGTAAAGCAGGTTGCCAATGAGCTTCTTATAGGAGGATTCATCAGATTAAGGAGAACCCTCGTTAGATTTGTGCTTCGTGGATGGATGCATTAGAGTTGTTGCAGACTTATAGGCCATAAAACTGGTGTTGAAGAGCAACTCTAATGTATATTTTCTTTGGTTAATAATGATACCAAAACTAGATCTTGATACCTCAAAGCCAAGGAAAAACCGAAGCTGGCCAAGGTCTTTTATTTTAAACTGATCATCAAAAAATGTTTGACAGTATGTTGTTCTGACTTAGAGATCAGTACTCAGATAATCTGTATATTGGTAACTAGATTGCTTACCTTTCTCTATTGCTTAACTTCCCTTTTATAATAAGTCTCAGTATCGTTATGCAAATTAAACACTACAAAAAATCGCGTATTATCGACGGACAAAAGCCGTCGGAAACATCCGAAAACTGTCGGTGATGATGTGTTTCAGATGGCTTTCGGACGTACTCAAATCCGTCAGTAACCAGCTCGTCGGTAATGTCCTAAGTAGGCTGCCACAATACCGACGATTTTTTTCGTCGGTAATTCCGTCAGAGCCTTACTTAGGGCCTTTTCTGTTGGTAATATGGAACCTAACTCACCGACGGATTAATCCGTCGGTGATCTGTTTGAAGTTTACTAAGGGAGATGTTCATCGGTAAGTCATTTTAATTTTTTAATTAAAATTAATTAATTAAATTAATTATTAGATTAAATTTATTTATTTACTAAATAAAATAAAGTTTAAATTTAAACTTAAAATTAAAATAAATAAAATATATAAAAATTGAAATATATAAATAATATCAAAATTATCTGTACAGTGTAAATAAATCCATACAAAACCCTAGAAATATCTAAAGTAACTATCCTAATAATCACCATAATAGTCATTGTCCTGGCGGGGGTAGAGATCATCATCCAGCGTCAGATGACCATTCGGCTGCTGCTGAGATGACATACCGCCATCCTGCTGCTGCTCAGGAACATCGGTAGTAGAAAAGGCTTTTGGCATATGATGATTTGAGGAATCTAAGGATCTGAGTTGTAGCTTGTAATGGTGGTCCTGGCTTGGCAATATACTGGCTATGCTAGCTGTTGTATTGGAAAGCAAATATATATATGGGGTGGTATTTGTGAGGTAAAGCAGCTTGCAAATGAGCTTCTTATAGGAGGATTCATCAGAGTAAGGAGAACCCTCATCAGATTTGTGCTTCGTGGATGGATCCATTAGAGTTGCTGCAGATTTATAAGCTAAAAAACTGGTGTTGAAGAGCAACTCTAATGTATATTTTCTTTGGTTAATAATGAATCCAGATCTAGATCTTGAATCCTCAAAGCCAAGGAAAAACCGAAGCTGGCCAAGGTCTTTTATTTTAAATTGATCATAAAAAAATGTCCGACAAAATCGTGATATTGGTAACTAGATTGGTTGCCTTTCTCTATTGCTTAACTTCCCTTTTATAATCGGTCTCAGTATCATTATGCTCACTAAACCCAAGCGTAACTCCCATCGTCTAAGGAGTAAATCGTCGTCCAAGTATTAAGGCCGTCAATTACTATTAGATGCATACGTTGCACTCAGCCAATCCATCACATGGTTAATTTGTATTGAGCCTCTAGCCTCTCCATCCCGACATGTATAGTCGGACCCGACTCATTTACCAAATCCATAAAATAACACATGTATATGTTGAAGATTGTTGCCTACCAAAACAAGATCATCCACATAAATTAGGGATCAAAATAAATGTTTTTTACCAACATGTGGTTGGTCCAAGTGGTAAGGGACTTGGACACCTTAAGCTAGTGGTCAGGGGTTCGAATCCTGACTCTTGTGTATGGAGAAAACCTGGTTGGGAGGGGAGAACCTACCTTGTGTGCCCAACAGGTTCCCCGACGGAGATTAGTCACCACTAACGGTGGTGGATACTTCGTACCAATATCATGGTTACCAAAAAAATAAATATTTAATGTGTAACTTTTTTTTTTTCATTAGTACTTTTATTAAAAAAATAAATAATTATATTTTATTACTATATTCTTGAAGATAAATTTTCACCTTTGAAATAACATAAATCGTTTTTATATAAGTTAAACATATATTATAAGTAAAATGATAAATAAAATATTACCAAGAAATGTGTTTAATCCTCATAGAAGAAAATAATAAAAAATAGAAGAAAAGTATCAATACAACTAAAAAAAAATTATATTAGTATACTGACAACTCTATTAGAAAAAGAAATAAAGTTAAAAGTAAGGGAAAAAAAATAAACTAAGTCAATGAATAAACCTATAAAATATAAGGGAAAATGCCACCATGCCTGCAACATGGTCCGGTTAGAAAAGTATATGCATTTTCCAATGATTTTTTTTAGTGAACTAAGATAATCTTTTTTAATAAACTCAACCCATGTTTTAATATTTTATTATAAAATTATTTAATGATAATGTTAATATATATATATATATATATATATATATATATATATATGAAATTTATGAAAATGACAATGCTGACTAGTGTTATAAATATATGGTTCAGGAATAGTAATCTCATTGGAAAGTTGTGTATTATATATTTTAAGAAGTCTTATTTTAATTTTTCAATAAAAACTTGCTTTTATTGAATTTCTTAACCAATAACCTAATAAAAAATAAGTTACTAGTTAGCAAGACTCTTATAAGAAACAGCGGAGGGAGAGCCATTACTCCCCTGCTTCTAAACTAAGCTATGATGATGTTTCTACATCCTTTTAGTTCTTTGTTAGAACTACAATTCTCCTATCCAATGAACTCAACAATAAATAAACTAAGGCTATTTTTGCGAGTTTGGAGGAGAAGGAAATGTAGGGGATCAAAGGGGAATGAAAGGGGAGGGAGGGGAGGAGAATGAGAGTATATCCCTCTCCTTGTTTGCAAGTGAAATGAAAAAAAATAGGTTGAGAAGGAGAATATGATTAATTAAAAAAACTTTCCCTCTAATTAATAGAACTCACAAATAAGATGGGGAGAAAATTAATCTCTCATTTCTTTTCATTCCCCTCCAAAATACAACTCACAAACATAGCTTAAGTTTATCTACAAAATACAATTCTCTGATTGATCGCATTGGCCCCCCAAAAGCCCACTGGATAAACCACGTACTTGGGCTTGTGAAAATTTAGAATTAAATAAAGTAGTTGAATTGCCCATTGTGGAAGCTGTACAATCAAGGAATTGCGCATTTTGTTAATCTGCTTATAAAAATCTCAAATTTGTGGCAATTAGAAAACAATCGTACTCTGATGCACGTGATGGTGATACCGGGAGAGATGAAGGGAAAACCTAGAGTATATTAATTAATTTTGGTCACAGCCCACCCTCTTTCTTGATTAGTATACATAATTTATATTGGAATGAAAGCATGTGCAACGAAAATATATCAATTAAGGGCCCAAACTTTTTAATTAATTAAAGAAAATAAAGGAGTCCAAATATCCATGCACTTCTGACACACGAAAACTTTAGCGTACTTGGCTTTCTTGTTGATTTCTCAACTTCATCTTGAGAAAGTCGGACTCTGGTGTTCCCTGCATTGAATTCAGATAATAACAAAATAATGGTGCTAGATTTGTTTGGTCAATATATAAGATCTTCTTCTAAGTGATATTTACCTTGAACAAAACATGATCCCTTTCCCTTCATTAAGAAACTCACTTAACTTATTCGCACTTCCCCTTTCTTGTTGAAGGTTGAGATATATGATGCAGCTGCAGTTTTGTATACTGATCGTGTTTCCTGCACAATATGTTGAAACAAATACGGACCATGGTGATAGGGGCAATGAACCTCAAGCAAGTTGCAAGTTCCTTCTTTTGGTATGCCTTCTACCTCTTTTCTTTGATTTCATTTATGCCCATTTTGGTTTTTTTTGGCTGATTAGTATGTTAACTATTAATATTTAGCGTCTTCATTTGGTTTTTGCTTTTGAACATTCTTTGATTCGCTTTTTTCATACTGTTGAAAGTGCTGCAAAATTCTAGAAGTTGTGCGAGCGAAGGAACAATAAAAACCATTATCAATCTAAAATGTGGAAAAATCTGAATGATAAAATAATGGAAACCATCATTGTTGAGTCGGTGATATATTGCCTATAAATAGGCATCAGTTGAAGCATTTGGAAAGTGGAGCACTTGGAGTGCTCTCACGTACATACTACAAACTAGAAAGTTCATATTGTATCATTTTCCATTTTTATTCAACTATTTTGGTACTTCTCCAAATTTCTAACACATACCTCTTTTGACACCAATTTTGTCTACCAAGTTATTATGATATATGAAACAAATGGGGCTTGTTGATTTCAATAGTTTCTATTGTGTTTGGCTTGAATTTGTTAATGGGCCGACCCGAACTACAACCTGACCCGGGTTTTGGAGGGAAATGGGAGGTTTGTGGGTGAAGCTGTACCGGAAAAGTAGGGTGTGCTTAAGGTTGTATGAGTTGCTGCTCATTTGTAACAAGGTTGACGGCTGTAAACTCTTTCTCTCTTGATTAAGAAAAATTCTTTGACTGTCTGTGGATGTAGCTTACATTAGCTGAACCACGTTAAACTCTTGTATGCTTTCTTCTTCTTCTCTTGTTTATTTTTCTGCAATTTCATGTTTACTGTCATAACAGTTTCTGTTCAGAATTTATTATATTGTTCTTCAGTAATTATTTTATGTATGCCAGAAGAGAGAATCACAAAGGGTATCTGGTTGTATGTTTTAAAGAGACATATATTAATTTCGTCCTAATAGCTGCTTGAGTTGCAGATGCAACTGTCTTTAAAAACAAACCCTGCTTGACCTCCTGCTAATGTTGTTGGGGTATCTACATTAGGGGGTAAAATTCTCCAGAAATATGAACTCTCTGTAATTCCCTCTATATATTTCAACATTTTACTTTTGTTCATAATGATCACCATTTCTTTTCAAAAATTTTCTGCAAAATCCTATTTGTGGTAATTTTGCATCAAATGTCTAAATCAGTCCAATCCTTCAAGACAGTTTTGAGCATGTCTGTTAAATAAATGGGATAAAATTTCTTCACTTCTACTCTACCATAATTTTTTTTTTATTGTTTCATAGTTTTTGCTACCATGAAAATTCAGTAGAGCAATTTGGAATAAATTATAAACATTATAGCCCAATTTTTATGTGCCATGTGTTTGTCTTGTCAATTGATGCGCTAAAGCTTTGGAGTGTATGCTTAATAAACACAGTATAATTAAGAGTTTTGGGTGAAGAGTATAAAGATTCATAGACAATGTAAGCTCAGCAATCATGGTTTACTGATAGTCATACTTAAGATCTATATTAGCAGGCAAGCTAAGCATTTGGAATCCCTAAATCCCCCAAATTGCCACAATTTTCCCAGTTGTGCGCAACATATTTATACTTGAATCCTTAAATGCTTTTTGTATATTTAATAAATTCAGTACAATAGTCTCAGATGAAGATTATAAAGATTATAAATAGATACTTTCTTTGACGATCAAATCTTGGCAACTTGTCCTGTAGACTTCCCAATGCAAGTTATGCTGATAGTCATCCTTAGAATCTCTATGTCAGCATGTACGCATTTGGAATCCATAATTCCCCCAAATTCTCAAAAAAAATAAAAATAAAAATCCCAGTTTTACGCAACATAATCATGTTGATAATTGGAACTTGATGCATTTACTTAATTAATTAATAATTCACGCATGTCTATATTCATATATTTGTAAGTTCTAAATATTTATCCATAAATATGGTAATTTCATTTTGTATGTTCAGTATTGGTTTGTTGTTCAAGATAAATGTGAGGTATGTTGTTTATTAGTTACTGTTTTCAGTAAATGTGGGTTGATGACTGTTATGTCTCTTCTATTTTGTTGTAATTGGTTGTGTGTTGGTTATCACTTGTAAGGGTTAGAATACCTCTTATACTCTCTCTCAATAAATAAAATATTTTGTTGCTGATAAAAAAAGAGTATGTGAAACCGAAGAAATTAACCAAAACTGCTGCTCCCCTCACAACACAGTCTTTATCGAGTTTTTTTTTTTTTTATCTTTCATATATTATGGCTTTAATTATATTTCAAAATTTCAGATAATAATTCGATTTCTTAAGTAAATAACACTTTCTTATATATCTTAACCTAAAATGCTATGATTTTCTTGTTGGTCAGGTCACCTTGCAGTAATGGATGTATGCTTTCTTATGACTCAAAAGTCTAGATTGCCACAATGGCCACCAGCAGAGGTTGCTAAGGAAGGCATTATGATTTATGAGTATTTGGCACTATATGCTAACTCTCCTTAAGGTGTATTACCACTCCATTATATATAGAAGAAGCTTTTACATCTCCATTCTCAAGCCTTCGCTTATCAGTTGTCACTTATGGAGCAGAGGGCTGTAAATACTACAAGGTTTCATTTCATCCATAAACAAATACCTATAAGATTTCTCTTTCTCCCTTGTCTTAGTATTAAATGTTATTGGGGCTAAATGAAAAGTGACTGTACATTTTGTCTTATATAATACCATGGAATGGAGGGCCCTAGTACTCATAGTTCACTAGAAGTGGTTTTCATGAAATTTTGGATGTGTAATGTTCCATTAAAGGTGTTGTTTTTTTCCTGGGTTTTATATGCAGGGATTGTATGTACATTTTGTAATTCACAAGAGGATTCCTACCATTTATTTATTTTTTCTTATCTGGTCTCTCTTCAGGTATGGGCCTTTTCTTTGCTTGGTTTGGGTTTTCTATTATTTTGCCTCAGTTTGGATTTGCATATTATCTTCAACATGGGGGTTTGTCATGAAGGAAAAGGGTAAAATATTCTTGGTTGATTTTGTGGCATGCAGTGGTGTGGTCTTTATGGTTGATGCATAATAAGATATTTTTTAAATGGTTCTTTTGATTCGATAAATCCGTGGAATACCATTAAGATCCGTTCTTGTTCATGGTTCCAGACAAAAGTAGTAGTTCCCATGCTTATCGAAAAGCAAAAAAGTAGGAGTTCCCATTTTTTGTTTGTGGATTGGTGTGTTAATACTTCCTGCTGGATGTACTTTATGAATTTATTTTTCTTGTATATGGATTAGAATACCCTTTGTACTCTACTTAATATATTTTTTTTTATCATAAAAAAGCATAGAATGGAGGGCTAAGTGGTTGTTTTATTTTCCCGCTTTGCTTATCCAAAATGGGTTGTTTATGGTTAATGTCTCACAGGAATTCAAAGGTAGGGTTTCAGCTTTTGAGGTGTAAGCAACTAATACAAACTGGAGCAGATAATTCTCTTGCAGGCAATTATCTTGAGTGTTTTCACACAGATATTTATATGGTAACCAAATTAGTGTATTCCTTTCAGTTATCTAATAGGATTTGGATATAGAGGTACTCCCCACATGTTATCAGCTATCAGTCATGAACCAACAACTTTTGTAGTATTGCCTAGATATATATGATGGGAAAAAACCTATAATTGACAGTGAATCTTTTATTTTTGATGAAGTTGTGAAAGGCAAGATGAAGACAAACCATGGAAGGATAGAACAAAGCCATTGAGAAGAACAATACTTGAGAATTGTCATCTCTTCTTAAGGGCCAAGAAACTAATACAGTCAAATGGATGTTTAAGACAAAAGAGGAAATGGAAACACAAACAAGAAAGAAGTGAGCTGACGTATATGTTGAAGACTCAAAGATGTAGTTGCACCGATTTTCACAGCTTTTCAAATTTGAAGATTTTTTTAGCGTTGTGAGCAAACTTTGGACTCATGAAGAATTCCAGAATTAAGGGGAATGTGATTAATTGGTTAAGAATATCAAGTTATTAGTCTTTATGATTTTTCTGGATGTGAAAAGGTTCCATGTGAGTATATATACCGAAATTGTATTCAGTAATTCATTTATTTAGTATTCATGACTATTCATGCTAGCTGAAAGGGGTTGTTTTTTTTGTTAAAGTATTATTGTATATGGTAAAAGTACCTCTTGTACCTTCACCAATACATTCCCTTTGCTTATAAAAAAGGGTGAATTCTCTGGTGCCATCAATAAATTTAGTATAACTTTTACACTTTTATGTAGCTCAATTATATCATGACAACTCATTTAATGAACCCACATCAGCAATACTCATACAACTCTTGCCCTTTCTGCTCCCAAGGTCATTTTGTAAAATTAAAATCAGATTAATTAAAAAAGTCAAAAACAAAAAACACAATAACAAGGGTCACAGTTTTAAAATCAAATCTAATCCTTAACTTCGTCTTCTTCTCCTAGTTCATGCACCTTTGACCACTGTTCAACTTTGCTGCCTCCTCTTTGACACACCAACTCTGAAACTGGAGATTCGGAGAAGGATGAAGTGCATACGAAGCCCAGCTGCTAGACACAGTTCGAAAAATCTTTTGGTCACATTTTTTGCGATTACTGAATGTTCTAAACTTTGCATTTTTTTACATTTTTTTTCGAAAATCTAATAATAATTACTCCTTTTTAGTTTTGAATCATCTAAATAATCATTCCTAATCAGAAATCATTAGAATGTTCAAAAAAATACCAAAACTGGTTGCAGGTCGCAGGGACCAGTTTTCAAGCACTCTGGTACCATCTGGAGGTTGAAAATGATGGACGTTTCAATTGTCACTTCTATTTTACTATAATTTAAATAAAATATAACCAAACACGCATATTGGCATGGTGGTTGAAACCACTTATACCATTGGGCTAGACCCGAGTTCGAACCCCATCGTTTGATTTTTCTTTCAATTTAAAAGTAACATCTTTTTGTTAATTAAATAATAAATAGCTAATGAAAAACGCATGTTGTGATGCAGCAGGCAAAGAGTCGATGCCTTGAATATGAAAGGCAACATGCAAGAAGGTTTGATGTTTCTGTAAACAATTTTATTTCATTAAATAAATAAATCAAATGAATTTATTTGGATAAATTATTTTCAATTTGGGGAGTCCACTGATATAAGAAGGTTTGATCTTACCTAGATGACTTAATAGAGCCGACATGATCAAGGATGACAAAATTACCCGGATCCGCAGATATCCGGTTGGATTACCCGTAATTGGTAGTAAATGGATACCTACTAAATGGGGATGGGGATCATAGTACCCTCCCCATGGATACTAGCATATTCATAATATATTATGACAATTTCTATCATTTGAGATGAAATAAACTTTATTTTCTTTCTTATTTGATACCTTTAAGTTGTTAAACCCTTAATAATAATTTCTTAAAATACATATAGTACATTATACAATGTTAATATAATATATTGTTATATTATATTATATAATTTTTTTTTCTTTTCTTTTATTTTAGACTCTTAAATACTCAGGATATCCACGGATACCCGTTACCCGTATAAATATACATGGATATTGACAGGGATGGATGCAGGGGAAGCACTACCTACACCCGCCCCGCCCCCTTGTCATCCCTAAACATAACCTAAATGGACCTAGATGATTTAATTGGGCCAAGATGACCTAATTGGGCCACGTAACTCCTATGGCCCAACGAAGTCTTATATTAAAATATAATAAATTTTAAATTTAATAAATTTAATTTAAATTAATAAGTGTAAAAATTTATTTAGATGAAAAAGTTGTTTGTAGATTATATATTATTATAAGATCAAACATTCTTATATCAGTGGACTCCCGAAATTGAAAATAATTTATCCAAAAAAATTCATTTGATTTAGGTATTTAATTAAAAAAAAGTGTTTACTGAAACATCAAATAAAAACATTGGTTCAGTTGTTGTATCTTGCATTTCTTACATTTCGGGATTCGTTTCGATTCCCGTTGGATCACATGAGTGTTTTTTTTTATTTGCCATTTAATTAACAAAAAGATGTCCTATTATTAGATTGAAAGAAAATTTCAATGATGGGGCTCGAACACCGGTTAGGTTGTACTCTTAAAGCAGTTTCAACCACCACGACAATATGGGTTTTGTTAGGTAAGGTTCTATCATTTTATATTATTTAAATTATAAAGTAGAATTAACAATTGATAAGTCATCATCTTCAACCTAGAGCGATACCAGAATGCTTGAAAACGGGTCCCCGCAACCAGTTTTGGTCTTTTTTTAACATTCTCTAATGGTTTCTGATTAAGGATGATTATTTAGATGATTCAAAATTAAAAAGGAGTAATTATTACTTGATTTTTTGAAAAAATGCAAAAAACGCAAGGTTTAGAACATTCAGCAACCACAAAAAATGCGTCAATTTTTTTTCCGAACTGCGTCTGGTAGCTAGGCGTTCATATGCACTTCATCCTTCTCTGGTTTAAGAGTTGGTGTGTGTCAAAAAGGAGGCGGCGAAGTTGATGAACAGTGGTCAAAGGTGTATGAACTAGAGAAGAAGATGAAGTCAGGGATTAGATCTGATTTTAGAACAGTTACCCTGTTATTGTGTTTTTTGTTTTTGACTTTTTTAATTAATCTGATTTTAATTTTACAAAAAGGACCTTGGGGGCAGAAAAGGCAAGAGTTGTATGAGTATTGCTGATGTGGGTTCATTAAATGAGTTGTTATGATATAATTGGGCCACATAAGAAGTGTAAAAGTTACACTAAATTTATTGATGACACCAGAGAATTCACCATAAAAAAATGTATCTATCAAGGTTTATGCAACTAGTTGTCAAGATGTCATACATTATTCATTAATGTATTTGGAAACTGGAAAAAGAAAAGTGACCGAAATACAAATTCATTCTAAAGTAAGGAGGGAAAAGAAGCGTAATTAATTTATAGTGAACTTAATTTCAATTTTCTTTCTCCTGATATAGCATCTATTTTGTTAATTTCACTAGTCATGCCATGCCAAAATTTCTACCATAACTGAAAATGCTTAGGAATCAGGAAAGTCATGCATTTAAAAACCCTAGAAGGACGACATCAACCATACAATTGAAGCAAAAGTGCTGAATCTGAAATTTAAGTCCCAATACATGTTATTTAGACCATACAATTGAGAATTGTAACATATCAGATATGATTCAGGAAACATGCCTCATATCACTATTATTTTTTTTATCTCTATGAGACCATCAGGAAACATATCTGATATACGTTAATGAGACAGTTGGGCATACACTTATTTTATATCTGCCATAGGCTAGGAGTAGTTTTTTTGTGATAAGTAAAATGAATATTATTAAGAGGGTATAAGAGTTACCCCAACCTGAGGCTAGGAGCAGTTAATCTTCAACTAGACCTGAGTAGGAGAGATACGCCTTGATCTTGTTTCTGGAAGTCCAATGAACAATTCAGTCTCCACATCTGAACTTGGACTACTTTCTGCATAGGATTGAGGTTGATTTTCTCTTGGATCCTTTGATTCTGGCTGTGGACGGATGCCATACTGCAGAGAAATTCAGTTAGTGTTAAGTTTTCATTTTAATTGAAAGATATGGAAAACAAAAGTATCCAACAATGATCTGCAAACTAGGTGGTCAGTTTGTTTTCTATTTTTATTTTCAGTTGATAAGTTTTCATTATTGATTATAAAAAATACCAATTTATATTTACTTTGCCTCTTGTTTTCAAAGCTTTCTAAATGAAATGATGAAGATCTAGATTTCCATTAGAAGACTAAAATACACTTCAAATGAGGCTAAGGTCACAAAATAAAATCCAAAAAGCTGTAAGTAACTAAAGGGTAACTTAACCTTCTCAGAGAGCCTGCAATTTTCAGCAGCTAGGGCTTTTTCCTGAAATGTATTAAAAACACGTAAGTCAAAATCTTTTTGCTATAACACTAGCTGCATGTCAACTTTTTAAACGTAAGGGGGGTTGAGTAGATCAAGTGGTTTGAGCTAAGGGTATAAGGAGTTATTGGAGGAGTGGGAGGTCCAAGGTTCAAACCTTGGCAAAGAAAAAAAAAATTAACATAACAACTAACTACTAAAAAAAAAAACTTTTGAAACGTAGTTCAGAACTCATGGAGAAGGAGATGAACCTTGACACACATCTTTTTCTTAGCATGTATCATGAACTCAGCATGATATACAAGTAACTTGAAGCACAAACTTAAACAAAGGAGTAATTCTACTTAGATAATGCATTAGGTTGACAATTAGTCACAACTGTATACGTGTCTGAATTTGACCAAAAAGGGTGAAGTTAAAATGTTAGTAAAAAATGGGAGCACAAAATGCAGGGAGTTTGAAATAATGATTCAAAGAGGAACAATAGTGGGTTTGATCAGTCATTATGTTAATTACATTTGATTTATATTGTAATCTTGCTTTGTATTTGGGTTCGAGTATCCCTTGTACTCTTTAATTATACTTTGGCTTATCCAAAAAAAAAAAGGATTAGACACCATTCTTTAACCCAAAATCCTAAGACAATAAACTCATAGGTTGAACCATTTATAAAGTCCTCATTCTATTCATTCATTACTTAACAATGAGAGGGACAGAAATAGTGGACTAGACACCACTTTTTAATCCAAAATCGACAATATGTTTTTGTGTTGAACCACTTATGCCGCCACTTAACAGTATGCGATTTATTTTACCCACATATGAGGATATTTGAAATTGTTGGATTTTATAGTTGATAGTCAAATAAGAGTGACAAAGTAATTGGTGAGCATATGTTGAAGTGGAAGAAGTTAGGTAACTTTGTAGATACATGAAGGAGACTTGGAGGAAGTGGGAAGCTCTCCAACATTCATTAGATTGCTACAATTACAAGTGAAAGCATAATTGCCTATTTATAGATGCTGTTAGATGGCTCTAGAAGTAGAAGAGTCTAGGATTTTCGTTGACTTTTCTACATTACATTGTTATAGATGTTTCTAGGCTACAAACTAATCTGGGCATTAGTAGAATAATCTAGAAATTTGCATTAACTTTAACAGAAATAATTATAAAAAGTAATAATAAAGATTTAGATAATAATAAAGATTTAGACAATACATCTTAAGTAACCCAAAACCTTGAAGACAACAAGTTTATGGGTTTAACTCCTTGTAAAGTTCTCACTTTATCCATTCCATAACAATGTGAGCCTTTTTTATCCACCTATATGTTCAAAACTCACACTTAAATTTTTAAAACAGAAAACTCCTTGTGCTTGAAACTTACTAATATGACCAACTAAACTCACCAAATCAAAACACAATATTGACTCATAATTTTGGGAGGTTTTTGAAGTTTAGCCATAAGATGCAGTTGTAGCCAGATGGGATTTGACTTATGTGCAACAGTGCAAGTAGCATTAATTTGAAAAGAGTTACAAATTATTATTATTATTTTTTTGGCAATTGTGCAAAATCAAATGCAATATCACATTTAGCTTACCTTTTCCTTTAAGTCCTCAATTTGTTCAATGAAAACCTGAGTCTGAAGAACAGAAAGTTGTAATTCAAATATATACCAACATTGAAATTTTAAAAAGTGAAATTCTATATAGGATTGTTAATCACTCTAACCTTTCTTGCTCGAACATTGCTTACACTCCTCTCTAACTGTTGCTCTATCTCTTGCAGATCATCAATGGAGCATGAACCCAAACCTTCTCCTAAGAGTTTCCTAAGGGAATGAAATTACAAGTGCAACATATTCTTTCATATTGTGTGAGTGAAATTAAACAACTTGTCAAAACGAATGGAAATTCAAGAAGATCTTTAACCGTTTTGAAGCTTCAAGAATGTCAATTTTCTTCATCATGCTTGCTGCTTCTTGCTTCAAATGCTGCCATATATTAGGCAATTTCATTCAAACTTCATGATAAGCAAATACACTAAGCAAAATAGAAATTAAGGAAATTAACCAATTCCCACTCATATTAAAATTTGAAATGTATAGAGACAGATGAAGATGAAATTGTTAAAGTAAAAGTTATTAATTGATGCAGAAAATTCTATATCCACCACATGGCCACGGTAAGGCATTTTAAAATACCTTAGAGTCTGCTACTCTACATGCATGAATCTAAGAATACAAAAATATAGAAATGCAGGTATGAATGTGGGGATTAGAATTTATGTCATTAAATTAAGTCTTGTGAATTGTGACCTTCTAGTTAATCTTTGTAACTTATGATATCCAATTCCTCAATAAATAGAGGTAGGTGTATAGGCCTTGATATACTAAGAAATACTTGAACATAATTAGGTCAGAAATTTTCTCAAAATCCTCTGCCAACCGTATACTAACAAAAATGCACTGGAAATGTTTCAAGCGTGAGAAGCAAGGAGTTTAAGGTATTATGAATTTTCTGAATAAATTCTCTGCGGATAAGTATTTCTGCAAAAATCTTTTACTATCTAATGTGCTAACTGGTTATCATGAGTCATGAGTACTTATGCTTCATAGTTACTATTCACCGGTACATCTGGAACTAAGTCCACCATTTCGACATCATTAACTTGTGTATTTGCCAAACTTATATACATATAATCAAGGTTTTAAATTGCGGGAAAATGCGACCAATTGCGGTCGTGTTTCGGTTTCAGAGACCTCGAAAGCCTAAACGTTGTGGCGCTGATTGGGTTTCGGACCTTTATTTAAAACCTTGCATATAATATAACGTAAACTCAACTTCAGCATCTGGCATGCATGTTGAATATATTTTTTATTTATATTTTTTAATTTTCTGATAGCAGAAGAAATTTATCAGACCGAGAAGAGATGAAGTATAAACCAAAGGCGGATACGAGATCTTCCTCAACATGTTTGAAAGGCTAAAATTATCCAGTAAATACAAACAATAAACACAACATTATTTTGTATTGGTAAGGAAAAGAAACACCCTTAAAAATGAGCTCACTCGACTTTAACTAAATGTATGCAGTAGAAAAGTTGTGAAATCGGCCCACTGTTAGAAATAATAATTAGAAAATTGGTGAGTGATGTTTAACTTCTCAGCCATTGTTATGGCTTTATGAGCTATATATTTCCTTGTTTTCTTAAAGGTTATACACTTGGTGGCACTATATATGCAATTAGTATCATAAAGGTACAATTATGAATGATAACTTAAGGGTCTTCTTGGCTCTAGTATCAATAGGGGACTTTAGTCTTGTATCAAGTGTGCCAAGAAATGCAAATAATCTTCGAATGAGAAGGAGACTTTGTTAAAGTTAAAAGAAGGATCAATAAGCCCTTGTCTTCATCCATTAGCATTCTTTTTAGCCTTGTATACCTATTTGACTCTGATTGCTTCATGACCCTTGGGTAGAGTTGCTAATTCCCAAGTGTTGTTCTTCACAATTGATTTGAACTCCTCATCCATGGCTTGTCTCCACCTTTTATCTTTTATGACTTCATCAAAATTTAATGGCTCGTTATCGGCTAAAAGACAATATAATTCTTCAAGGTCAAGAGTAACTTCATTAGACCTTTCATAAAGGTCACGTATATCTTTCATCTTCCTCGGCCTTTCGCTTGAACTTTCTTTTTGTACATGGGAAGTAGGTGACGGAGCAGATGAAAGAGGTGGAGTTACATCTAGAATAGACATCGTGGTCTCTTGGTCTTCCTTCAAGATATGGAAGAAAATTATAGGTTTTTTCTTATTGTGTCTCTCACAATTTCATGTAGCTTTTTCATCAATTTAACATCACGACTCACAACCATCGTGCCATTTCATGGGTTGTACAATTTGGAGCCTTTAGAATGTGAATCATAGCCAATAAAGACATGTTTGATGCTTGGATCATCAAGCTTGGATCTTTCTTGCTGCGCTACATGACCATATGCTATGCTCCAAAAGGCTCGAAAATAATTGATACTAGGCTTCATTCCATTCCTTGCTTCTTAGGGGGTTTGGTCTTTGACATTTGATGTTGGAGAGCGATTTGGACAAACAGACCGCATAAGAAACAGCTTCGGCCCAAAACTCCTTAGGGATCTTTTTGGACTTTAACATACATCTAGTCACATTGAGAATAGTTCTATTCTTTCTCTCGGCTACTCCATTCTGCTGTGAAGATCTAGGAATTGCCAAAGGACGACGAATTCCATGAGCTCCACAAAATTCATTGAACTCTTTTGAAGTGAATTCGCCTCGATCAGATCTCAAGGCTTTGATCTCATAGCCACTCTCCTTCCTAGATGAGCCTTGAAATTCTTGAAAGCAACAAAAACTTCATATGTTTGCTTTAAAAAATAAACCCAGGTGTTTCTATTAAAATCATCAATAAAGAGTATGAAGTATTTACTATTACTATATTGATATGGATTGATTGGCCCACATATACATCGATATATACATGTTGAAGTGGGTTAGCTGCTCTTGATGCGGCTTCGTTTGAAAACTTCTTCTAGCTTGCTTTCTAAAAAGACACGCTTCACACAATTAATTGGGGGCATCCATTTCACCACCTTCTTTTCTCCCATAGCATTAACTGCCCCAAAGTTCAAATGGTCCAACCTCAAGTCTCAACATCATGCTTCATCTTACTAATCTTCAAGCATTTTGCTTCAATGGTTTTTAGATTCAATATAAACATTTTATTTCTTGACATAAACACCTTAGCAATTGAATTATTATTTTGATTTCGAAGTTAAAGACATCTATCTTTCATGAGAATCTCATATCCTTTTCAAGAGTTGACCCAAACTCAAAATGTTACTTTTCAATTTAGGCACATAATAAAAATCGCTAATAAACTGTTGGCTTCCATCTTTGGAAGAGATTATAGGTTATGTTTTAAAATCCCTCCCCTCCCCTCCAAATCCTCCCATTATTGGAGGGGAGGCAAAACTCACTTAAGGAGGGATTTTGCTCCCCTCCCCTCCCCTCTTAAAATTGAACCAAACACACAAGTTTTAAAAAAATCCCTCCCCTCCCCTCCCCTCCAAACCCCTCCAACCAAACACTATGTAAATATTTTTCACAACTTCAAGTGATTCTAGATTCATCTAATTTCAAATTATATCATGCACTTAACATTTAGATTACACTTAGAATTAACAACTAGTATGAGCAATTATGAATGATAATCTATGTCTTTAGTATGAATATAGGATACTAATCTTTGGAAATATACCAAAAATAATTAGAAATCATCTTCACTAATTTCCTCTCACCCCAACATACACTGCCACGATTTTTCACATCTTTATTCCTTGCTAAAACATTTGAAGTATATAACGAGGAATTGCTTTTATTTAAAACAAACATCCATTTTCAGCATATTATAAAGAAAACAACTTATGTAACCATACATAATAACTTCTTAACAGTGGGAAAAAAAAAAAACAACTGTTGAAAACTAGAAGGATAGAGGAGGGAAGGTGCTAATTATTTTAGACTGGGTATTCATTTTTAACTACTTGGCAAGCTGAATATTATCTGGAAAGCAATGCCAAAGTCAAATAATCAATCAAGGAAAGGAAGAGTAATTATTTAGTTTGGTCTTGAAAGGAACCCTAAAAGACTTATGGATTTTGTCGTCCATGAAAATAACTAATAAGCAACCAATATGAGGAAAGGAAAAAGTAGATGCATTTTCATCAGACAGAGTGTAATCATATTACAATAGGAATGGCTGATTATGGAAGAAAGAAAAAATAAGATATAACCTGCATATTTTGTTCATCCGATCTGGGTGATGTTGTAGTATTCTTGGTATGCCTGCGGTATCGTTCAATTGTCTCCAGCATGCTGTATCATTATAGACAATTAATATTACTACAGTCAGGTCAGCTGATCCATGCATGGCCAAAATGTTAAGTAAATAGCAAGAACTTGCTTTAAAAAAAAAATGAGAAAACAGAAAAGGACATGATCAATGTCTCATTCCAAAAGCAATGTTTGACAATCTTGTAATGTGGGGTGGGTGAGTTGGTCTTTATGTGGGATTTTTTTTTTTTATAAACAAAAAAGTATATTGATATAGAGTACTATAGCTACTCTAACCCGTATACAATAAGAAAAAAGAAAAAAAAAAGGAAGCTAATGTAAAAGCTGGTTTTCAGAGGTCATATACTTGGAGTTTCTTTTTTGAATTTGGTCTAAAAGCTGGTTATGGTGTTAGTGGTCTGTCAGTTTTAAGTAAGGAATCATAGCTTGCTGTTGTAGGTGCTGTTTATGAATTTCTTTCACTAGAGTGGGGTGGCTTTGTATTTATGATCCTGCTTCTCTTTTTTAGGAGTAGTATCATAGCTACAAAGGGTTCCTATCCTTTCTTTTTTGTATATGGGTTGGAGTACCCCTTGTACTCCCTACCTTATACATTTGGTTTATAAAAAAAAAAAAAAAAAAAATAATAACCCGTATAATTGGATCAATATGAGTTTGACAAAAGCCAAACACCAATTAGACCAATGAAAGAAAATAGACATAAATTACAGACACCACTAGGTCTTTATGTGGAATTGGGTTTGAGAGTTGCAATTGTCCAAAATGTTCAAGACAGTTTGGACTTGTGCACTCCAAACTTTATATTCACTTTAGTTGACTCATTTCCACTTGATATGTTCCTTTTATTTCCCAACAGACAACAACTCGAGAAAATGAAAATGGGAAGGTAGAAATTAAACTTTCTTCGGTTTTAAACATAATATAAATAGAAGAAAGTGAAATGTTGGAAATTAATTAAAGAAGTCTCTCAAATAATTGTTTATAATACTCTGAGCTACTCTCCCTGTATGAGCTAGCTTTTAAAGTGGAGGTAGACCTAGTTATCATTATAGTTATAGAAATCAAAAGAAAATAGAAAAGCCGAAAAAAAGTCATTGTCTTTCATTGATATAATACTTCAGAGATAAAATAATTTCCGTAATTCAGAAATTGCTAAAATGAAAGTTCCAAAAAAAAAATTTCTTCATTTTAGGAGAGAGTTTTTAGTGAGTTCAAAGTAAATTCTGATTCGCTCCAACAAAAAGCAAAGTTCTCATTATCATTCCTTTCACGTCCATGGATTTCCAGGCAATTGATAAACACATATGACGTTTTTAGTGACTTATAACCAATGTACTTAATTAATGGTGGAATTGAATTATTATTTTTTTGTTATGTTGATCATAATTAAGAGTCATTAAGAGATATCATATGCTTTTTTTTTTGTCTATGATCAAGTATACCACCGCCAAAGTTGCAAGACTAACCCTCGGGGCGAGGGTTATGTTTAAGAGGGTGTTTGTTTCAGGTTATCTAAATGCATTCCCAGGAATGTAGAAGTTGGAAATATGGATTCTCGCGTTTGTTATAAGGTTGGAAAATTTATTCCCTAATATAAAGCATTCTCTGGAATAAAATAACTTCCACCGGAAGGTGTTGGGGAAAAAAGATTCCCATGAAGGTGAGAATGAAATTTGTGTAACTACCATTATATCCCACTCTTACAAATGATTCATAGAAATGTTATAAGTATTAGCCAAACACTTTTTTAAAAAATACCCGGGAATAAGATTCTCATGCATCATTATTTTACCAGGTAAGTTATTCCTGGGAATAATTTTTGAAACCATGAAACAAACGCCCCTTAAGTTAAGTCCTCCTAAAAGTGGCAACTCCAAGATTAGAGAGATATCACAAACTAATAAATAGTTGGTTTAAATAAGTTTTTGGTCCCTGCAAAATACAACAATTTTGGTTTTAGTCCCTGTAAAATTTTTCCTTAGGATTTCGTCCCTATACTTTCAAAAAAATTGGAAATAGTCCCTACCGTCATCTCTCTCCGTTAACTGCTGACATGGCAAACGGAATGCCACGTCAGCAGGGACCATTTCCAAATTTTTTGAAAATACAAGGACAAAATCCTAAGACAAAATTTACAGGGACTAAAACCAAAATTTGTGAACTTTGCAGGGACCAAACACTTATTTAAACAAAAAAAATCTATTTTCTAGCTAAACTTCAGAGCAAGTCATATAGGAACAGGAAACTTTCAGATGAAAGGATTTGTCAATTTGTCAATCCAAAAAGTGGTTTGGATTGGTTTTCACTAGGAGATCCAAAATTCGATCCAATCCAATGTAAAAAAAGTTGTTTTCGGTTCGGTTTTTACGGTTTGGATCGATTGATGAACATCCCTATTTTCTCTGTATATTCTAGTCAAATTTTACCAAGGTTAAAATTATCAAAGTCCTTAATCTGGTATGATTTTTAGTACTCAAGGGTATCGAGGTAATTTTCTTTTCATGTCCGTCTTGCTATGAAATTTGGCAAGAAAATAGAAACAAAATCATATATTATGGACCACATGGTTAAAATTTCTAAAGCTACATTTTTGTAGCTTCTAGTCAAAATCACTTCCGAAGGCAAAATCAATTTTACATGACAGTAACCAAACATCCCATTTTTACTAAAATCACGTTTGACAGGTGACAAAATCAATTCTGGGGGTTTCTAACGTGAAACCTTTGGATGAGCTTTTGACAAAAGTGATTTTGGATGGAATTGATTTTAGAGTATGTTTGGGAAAGCTGGAAAAAAAAGATTATGCTGATAATCTGTTTTCAAATAATCGATTATAATCAGAATCTGTTTTTGTTTGGGTATGTTTGCTGAAAAGTAATTTTAAGATAATCTATTTCGTTTGGGTGGTGCAAAAATAATCACTTTTATATTAAAAAATTTATATATGAGCTTAAAAGTATGTAACTTTTGCTTGAGCAAGAAAAAAGCATGCCTTGGAGAGAGAAAAAGTGCAACAGTGCAGCAGGAAGGAAAAACGCTGAAATGAAAAACAGTCGTATGAACATGCTTATTATAAAACAGTGTTTTTGAGGGTTAAAAAGCTTTTTATTATTTCCAGCTAAAAATCCAAACACAAAAAATTATTTGTAAAACAGCTAAAAGGGGACAAAACAGCTGTTTGGGGAAAAAATAAGTTTTCCCAAACATGCTCTTAATAGAATTGAGCTTGAAGTGAAGTGAAGTGATTTATGTTTGGATGTTTTTATTTTCAAAGTAAGTTTGATGCAAATTAAACTTAGTGTAATTTCTTGGAGGTTTCCATCTGCTTCACTTGCTTCAATTGTTTCACTTGGTTTTAAGACTTTGGATATTGGTGTTGTAGTGGGTTTCTCAATTATAAGTGGTGCTGAGATGAGGTCATGACTGGCTTTTACTATCTATTAGCTTCACGAGCTGCTGCTGGTCATCATTGGTCTCTCTTGTTTAATGACTTGGGTACTGCAGTTGTTATTTTTGGATATCAGTGGTCTTTTTAATGAAAATTGGTGTGGATCCTTTGTGAAAAATTATGTTCTATTGGTTGGTGAATACTTCAAGTTGATAGTTTTTAGGTATATTCGTTTTTGGATCAGGTATATGTCACATACCAGTGTTGTAATTTTTCTCTTTGGTGTTGTTGCTTACTTGCTGATTAGTTTATGGATTTGGGCTGTTCTCTATGTATAGATTATTTTGGTATTTTTTCAGGGGTGTAAGTTAGCTCTCAATCGGGTAGGATGTTATGTTCCTCCTAGTTGAAATCTAACATCCTTTTCCTGTACTCTTTTGGTTTTTGTCTTTTGTAAATGGGTTAGAGTACCTCAAGTACTCTCAATAATGTATTATGCTTATAAAAAAAAAAGTGTAATTTGATGCTAAAAATCACGTATGGGGACAGAAGCTACAAATTCTAGCTTCTAGTTAGAATTGATTCTAGAGGCAAAATCAATTCTAGTCGAGAACACTCAAACATGTCAAATTTAATTTTTTGCCTCTGGAATCACTTTTGCCTCTCACAAAAGTAAACCCAAACATACACTATGTGGAGGGGAATTGAAATCAAGCTATCTGTCAAGATGGATAGTGTTGATTCAATAAATTGAAGTTCAATTGAGCTAAATTTGACAGATCTGCATTGATTCAAGTAACAAAAATACATTGGTTCAAGTACCTCATAATATATTCAAACTAAAATTATTATTTATTTGCACATTCGTACTCATTCAAGCTTACATTATTATCTCTAAATGGCTTAATTTGGCTAATATGTTCAAATTGAGTTGAATCCAACTTCAAAATATTTCCGAAAATCGCATAGATTCCTATGTAGAAAATACTAGGGAAAAAAAAAAAACTAGGAAAAAAGAGAAAAAGCAAGTGTGGTAAATAAGACCATATATAAATGAATCACAACACAAATAATAATACATTGGATTCTGTTTTTTCAATTGTTTAACTTAATTTGTTTCTAATCAATTTGTCCTTGGACATTCTGCCACTAACTTGTCTATTTTAAGTGAATCAATGACAATGTACACCAGGCGATCATATATATCACCCCAGAATGTGACATCTAATGGAAGGGAATCCAATTTTGGGCTTAAAAAGGCTAAGCAGTAAGCAACCCAGGCGTTTAGAACTAGGGTCGCCTCTCAAATAAACTTGTTACTTTGCTCGATTATATCCCTAAGTGGCGCTGCGATATATATGGGAGGCACATATATGAACAAATTAATGGATTATTTCTTGAGTGTGCAGTTTCACCTCTAAATCTTACTCAACTTCTTGACAGCCAAAGCCCTAGGAGGTTAAGGGTGGTTGAAGAACTTGATAATTCTAGCGTCATATCACAACCCAAACCCTAGCCAAGGCTCAACTTTGTGGGAGTGGAACATTCTTACGGAAAACATTCAGCTTGGGAGAGAAACACTTAGTTTGTAGCTTGGCTCTTCTAACCTTTAATATAAATGTCATCTTGCTCTCTCTGCTGTTTTTGTGCAGGTCTGTTTGTCCCAATGTAATATCCTACATCTAGGCTGGTTCTTTTAACACTCAACAGCTAATGAGTTGTTTTTAATAGGCAAATGTTAGTGTTAATGTTAGCTAATGAGTTGTTTGGGTGAGAGTTTATTTAAACACTTGGAAAGGGTGAATTTCTTTGGCCTATCAGCTGATGTGGTGCTATAGCATACTACTAATTGGTTGTCCTCCTAGATGGGCCATTTTTCTTCCCTTATTCTCAAGGTTGCGGTATACTACCCTATGTTAATTAGCTGCTGGTTCCTGCTATTCGAGCTCCATTCAGCTGTGCTTCTGTGGCTGGAATGCTTCTTTGCTGCAGGATTATTCCTCTCAGTTATTAGGATAGGGCTTTTGGCTTCTGTTTTGTCCTGATGAATCTATGGTCTGCTATTGAGTTTTACGGTTGGTTAATGTGTATTTTATAGTGGATTAATGTCGATAGTTTTGGTGGTTACTTTGTTCTTGTACGTCGGTTGAGCACCCATTGTACTCTAATCAATATATATATTTCTTGGTTAATAAAAAAAAAAACAAAATCACATCAATAACATATATAGTCATTTTTGTCAAAGTCGAGATTAATTCTATCTAAAATCGAGAAGAGGTTGAAAAATCATAACTCGTAGTATCGTCGTAAGATCCTACTTAAAATACAAAATTACACCCACACCACCCACCCATCCACACACACACTTTAAATCACAATGTTAAACTAAACTTATATTAAAAATTCATAATGAACATTAAACTAAACTTAACCTTAAATATTACTTAAATAAAATCATTGTTCATTGTTTAGACCAATAAGTATTAGTATATGGTATATATAAGTTTTATTAAAAAAACATTTAACAATTTAAGTTTTATTAAAAATTAATTTGATTGTACACGTTAAACTTTGGTTCCTGTATGCCATATTCTGATTCTTTTTAAGATTTTTTTTTCAGATGATACTCTAAAGAAGATTTTAATTACTTTTAATGTAAAATGTATTAATTTAAATATACACACCTTAACTATAAACAAGCTTATTTTTAAGTTTTTTAAATTAATTTCTTTTAAAAGAGTAATATATTATATATTGCAAACAAGACGAATCAGTTCACCCTTCGAACCATTCACCCTCCGCGATCGGCACTTCAGCTGAGGCGTTAGCTCTTACCGCTAGAAATAGTGGCGGCGGCACCAGAAACAGTTGCAGTCGAAGACTTGAAAGTATCCAAAGGGGAGAGGGAAGATAGGAGACAGAGAAGCTGAGGTTGCTAGATGAGGTAAGTGACAAGTGGTGAGTTGGGGAATGACGGGAAAATGGATTTTTTTGAAAAAAATTGGGTCACAAAATTCGACCCGAAAATTCATTCGTTAAGGATCGTCAAAGATCTCTGGTCTCAATTTTTCCAATCATAGGCTGCGGTTCTGTACGATCCCACCAAGTCGCGATCCAGCCTATGATTCAAATCGCGATTTTAACAACAATGTATATAGTTATACAAAGGAAAATTTGAATTTAATCCACGCATCTAATTGATTAGTATCGTGCATTTCTATATGTAGATGGATTTGGGAGGTGGAGTAGAAATTTGTTTGGATGGGAGGAAGATATGTAATTAGTGTTTTTCAAAATTGGTTAATATTGTTCCTTTGTATAGAAAGGAGCGAGATTATTGGATTTGGTTGGTGGATAGCTCTCGGGTTTACACCATTAGTTGAGCTTATGCTTTCTTACTTAGCCAAGTGTTGCTTGGTGTTGAAAATCTTTCATCTGAGGTGGTTTTTAGAAAGCTATGGAAGTGTCTTGTTCCTCTGTGCAAGCTTTCTCGTGAAGCTGTTACTTGATAGGTTGTATATTAGAGTTGCTCTTTTTCGGAGACATGTTATTTTTCAGTGGGAGGAGACTATATGTACTTTGTGTAAAAGGCAAATAGGGAAGATTCTCATCATTTATTCTTCTCTTGCATAGTATCCCTTCAGGTAGGGCTGGACAAGGACTCGAGGCTTGACCCGAACCCAAAAAAATCGAACAAAATATCAAATGAATGGGTGGGTTGGGGCGGGTAGGCGAGTGAAAGATTCAATTTTGTTTGGGTTTAGGCGAACGAGTTCGGATAGTGCAATTTTTCCCCGTCGGAACCCGGACCCGACCGAATGAGAATGTTAAAAAAAATCCTAGCCTGGCTCAAAACGCAATGATCCAATCTCAATTCCTAATTCAGAGTGCGCTACCACACTACCGTCGTGCCGCCGCTGCCCAGCTCCACTGTCCTCCACGATTTCCATTCTGCATTGTGCCATCATCGTGCGACCCCCATCTCTCCTATGTCTCTACACCTTTCCGTCCTTTCTCCCTTCGTCTTCCTCGTTCTGGTTCTCCAACCTCCTTGAAGCATCCCCCCCCCCTGACTGTCAAGTTCGTCACACGACCGATCGAGACCTCGCCAGTCGCCATGGCCGACAATGGAAGAACATGATGGAGCCCCCTATCTCTCTTTCTCTCCCCCCTTTTCCTTCCATTGTCTCTCTACGCCACCTTCCTCCCCCTCGTCTTTCTCTCTCACCACATCTCTCTCTCTGCCTCTCATCTTCTTCTTTTGGGAAGAAAACACACAAATCATAAAAACATTATTGGGCATTTTCAGTTTTAGAGTCACTAAAAATTATTGGGCCAAAAAACCCAACAGTCCCAACCGGTGACCCGCCCAAACCAAATGACTCTTCGGATGGAATTGGGCCACAAAAATAGAGGGACGGTTTGGTTCGGATTAGGCTGTTTGGGCCAAAATCCGACTGAACCTGCCCGATGTCCAGCCTTACCTAATTTAGATGTGGTCTTCTTTAGTTGCTTGGGTCGGGTTAAACGTTGTCTTACCGTTTATCGGAACTGCTCATTTTCTACAACATGGAGGTTTTAATAAGAGATAAAAAGGTGAAGAAGCATCGTTTTATTTTATGGCATGCTATTGTGTGGTCCATGTGGTTGTTGCGAAATGATATTATTTTCAAGAAGGCTCTTCATATATGTTTTATTTGTTGGACATTATTAAGTTTTGTTCTTGGTCTTAGTTCCAAGCAAATGTTGGGATTTTGTCATTTTCTGATCAGTTTGTGAATCCGATGGCCTGTATTTTTTTAATTTATTTTTCAGACTTTGTTCTATGAATATGGACAAATACCCCTTGTACTCTAGTTAATATTATTCCTTCTGCCTATAAAAAAGGTATTCATGCATTTTTAGATCCAAAGCATGTAAGGCACAGTGAGAGAAAAGCCAAAAATAAAGAGTAAAGTCGAGAAATAAATTCAAATAGTTTCTAAGAGAATTTGAGTGTTCTCATTCTCTAGCTATCTCTTTACTCTCTCCTTCAAAGTGGTATTGAGAACTAAGTTATTTTCTAAAGATGTCTTACTTTGTTCAAGTACCTAAATTCATGGGGAAATTTGATGATTGGTATATTCATATGAAGGCAATTCTTGGCTCCCATGAGATATGGGATATTGTTAAGGATGAGCATGTAGAATTGGAAAACGAACAAAAAAGCTTTGAGAAAGAAATAATTTGCAAACAATTAACAAATTGGATCAACTTGCTCTATTCATGCGGCCATAGATGATTGTTATTTGAGAAAATGGCTTGTACAACGAAAGAAGCTTGGAACGTTCTCCAAGCAATATTCTCTTTGAGAGACAAAAAAGAAAAAGCATGCTAGTTTAAAGAATGAAAAGGAAAAAAAAAAAAGGTATTATGAATTTAAGATTGAAAGTTTTTCCATAAAGGAGTTATTATCTTCAAATGACAGTTACATCTTTTCCCATCCACTAAATCCTAATGGCAATGGTTCACCTCATGGTGGTTCATTAATTCAAGGTTCAAGTACAAGAAACCTCATAGAAATTTATGAAGCAGATATATTTAATCGTTCAACTTTGTTTTGTATCTTTGTTGATCAAGTTACTAGATTTTAAAGAAGTTTTTTTTTTTTTTTTTCAAAAGTCAATGGGAAGTCACAAAAAAGGATCAAGTTTAAAGGGAGTGTTGGAAAATTAAAATTTATTCGTGCATATAACTGAATAGTATAGTATTCATGCATTTTTAGGTTCAAAGCATTTTTCCTATGCATATATCTCTATATTCAAAAACTTATAATTTTTGGGAGTTGTAGTTTCAATGCATGTGCTTAAATCTATTGTATCATTCTCACAAGCAACAAAATGTGTCAAATGCATATATAAATATCATGTACTAGTACATTTGCAAGCAAGTCAGGTGAAGGCACAAGTAGGCCAAGGCTCTGTTTGGCAAAAAATAGTTGATAAACTAGCTTATGACCGATAAACTAATTTTTAGCTGAAAGCTGATAATTGAAAAACTAGTTGGTTGAATTTGAAGTATTTGGTTAAATTAGTGGTTGAACTAGCTTATAAATATAAAGTGACATAAGATGTCATATTTATATGAATTTTATATAAATTCATTTTAAATTCTAATTAAAGCTTCATAATTAAAATATTGAATTTAGTTATTTTTAAATATTTTTATTAAATAATAGAAATGAAATGACATTTTATATTTTTTTAGTGTAAATTTTATTTTATAAGGGGTCGAGGAAATTTGGAATTTCATTTAATTAATAAGAGTAAAAATAAGTAGAAAAGTCAGTAAGCTATAAACTAAATAAATTAGCTTATGAATAAAAGTTATAAGCTAATAAGATTAACTTGTTTACCAAACACCTTTGTTTTGGTTAAACATGCTTATAAGCTAGTTAAATAAGCTATAAACTAGCTTATGGGATTTTCCAAATGCAAGGCATGCAACGTGAGAAAAAAAACCAAAAATAAAGAGTAAAGCCAATAAGTCGATTAAAGTAAGTTTCTAAGAGATAGTTTGAGTGTTCTCTTTTCTCTACCTATCTCTCTACTGTCTCCAATAGTATTAGTGGATTAATTATGCTATCTTATTTAGGCTTATGGTCACCATGTTTAGACTTTAATGAACTAAATCAAGCCATCTCTGAGAGCTTCTTCTACGTTTGAGTTTTGTCGCATATGTTTTATCACAATTTAAGTTCAATGACTCCAAATTATCTCAGACATATATCATATATCATCTCAAACTAGCTCCTTCTTAAATAAGTCAAGCCCAACAAGTGTTTGGAGGAAATAAAACCTACCAGTGTGAGAGGCAACATAAGGAAAATCTATCTAAGCAAAGATGGAATTCATTGGTTATATAAAACCTGTAATTCACACTTCTACACAACCATGTCACTGCCATGCAAAACATACAATATATATATGTATATATCCCATAAAACCTTAATTAGTCTCTAAAATCTAAATCCTAAAAAGGAGGCTCGGATATATGGTAATCTAAGAATAAAAATTCAGTGTCTAAACCTAACGTAGAGTGTGCAACTAGATCTTCCCCAAGACTAACTTAATGGGGCATGAGGTAGAAGAGAGAGGAATGTGGGTGGGTAGAGGAGGGAGAGGTTAAGACAAGTAGGAGGAAGAAATTGATAACTTTTCACTATTCATGTCTTTTCCCGTCATTTTAATATGTAGTTTAGCCTCTTCAATTTATTAAAAAAATTTACGGTTTGCAAACAGGTCAAGGGAGACAAAAAAAAAAAAAAAATACAGACCAAGGAAATGTATTGAAATCAGTTAAGAAACAAAACCCTAAAACACATAGACCAATGAATTTATTGAAATCAGTTAATTGTAATTAATACTCATATAAATTTCTACAAAAACACCCTTTCTAGTTTTAATTAATATTCTGATGGCCTATAATTAATGACAGTTAATTAATAAGGGTAATATTGAAAATTAGCATTTAATATGTGTGAAAATTGATACATGTTTCTTATATTGTGGACCGAAGGTAGTATTATTTAAAAAAATTCCATGAATATATGATATATCATCAAGGGATGGAGATCCTCTGTCCCACTTTACTGTTACATTCTCTGTCCCCCACTAATTACAATTTGTCACTTAATAAAATAAAATTATAACCCATTAATACTTATGCACATTCTCAACTTTTGATTGGTAGAGGACACTCAAGAGATAATCTTTTGGGACAGCAGAGTTGTATCCACTGCCAAGATGTGTTAAGATTCATATTTAAGTTCATTCCTTTGTTTGTTGACTCCTTCTCTAAAGTCGGTTTTCTGAAAAGTCAATCATTTTATGCTGAATTTCATGAAGCCTTTTTTATTTTTACATTTTTAGTTGGGTGTAATTTTTGAAGTATACAGAAAACTATATATATCACTCCAAAACACAAAGCACAAATGGCTTAAAGGGTTCCCACATTGAAGGCGCTCCAAGTTCGAATCACCACTGCTTATTATCCAAGCTAGAAATTAAATATAGTTCTGTCTAGTTATATATATCTATATATGCTAAAGAAAAAATATCCAATATCACTTAAAAAGGTTGTATGATCATGAAACTGTCATTCAATTGTACTTTGTATGCAACCCAACAAATAAAGGGTGGATGGAAAAGTTCTGCAGATATATAGATATGATTTTCAAATCTTGTGAACTTAATGAAAGGTACAGTACTAGACCAGTCTCACCAATCACTTAGTTACCAGAACATTAATTGATTACTCCAAATATAGTTTAGACCTCAAGTTGACAACAGTTCGCAGATTCCACTATAATGTAGATCCATAAGGGTCTTACAAACCAGTACACTAAGGGCATTGGTTAAGGAATCCATAACGAGTAAGTTTTTCTTGAAACGTTAAGTATTTACCTTCTCAAGATATTAAATACATCACTTTCCAATGAAAGTTTTCTTCTTCTTTTTTCCTAAACCAATGCCCTAAGGGCACTGGTTAGCATTTTTCTAATGATAATGAAATTATAAACAGCCTTGGAATCTGGTTAATGTTTGACCTCTTGTTATACTAAAAATTCCGGTGATCACACTGCACATTAATTCATGGAACATCACAAACTCCTCACAGATAGAGTGTACATCTCTTTTTCTTTGGGCACATTATATTACTCTGTCAAAGTTTACACACTTTCATTAGTTGGTGATAAAAGAAGTCGAGTCCTGACCCTATCTCTTAAACCAAAATATAATATTAATTTATTGATCAGAAGATATTACAGTAGGCATCATATTAATCATCGTTAATTGGTGCAGGTCATTATATATAAGAATACTACAGTAGCTCTCTTTATCTCTCTCCATCTCATGAACATTTTATATATGTCAGTATTTACAAAAGCAATATATAATTATAACCTATATATGCTTTGTCTTTTCCCATTACTGAGAGAACCAAGTACCTTCCATCATTTTACACTTTTGTAATGTCTGTACTCGTTAATTAGGCTAGCTTTAAGCTATTCACTGTAAGATAATCTATTCTTTGATTCGATTCTAATTAACTTATCAAACCCCAGACTAATATGGAAGAAAGGAAGAAACAGTTACAGGCTCCAACCCCACCCATTTTTTTATAAGCCAAATTTATTAATAGCCCAAAAGGGTCATAATTAAGATAGGCAAGTGATTTTGTGTATGGGACAGAGGTGTTAGGAGTTATAAGGTGCAAGATTTGAATCTCACCCCATACTAACATAAGAAGCTAAAACCTAACATTTGCCTATAAAAAAAGAGTAATAGCCAAAGGATAAAAACATAGGCACAAGTAGTGCCAAAGAGTACAATTGTGAGCAAGATCAGTCCAACACTGAAAATGAATGACCAAAAAAGAAAGGTTACCCCACCCATTGATGTTAGAATTTGTACTAAGTTTTAAACAATGATGGGATTCGGTATATGCCATTTAATCAATGTCATGACATATTCAAGGTTTCCCACCTTCCCTATATCACTTGTCCTGGAGAAGATACTAATGCCTTTCACTTGTGCACTTGAACTGCTTAGCCCCTCGTGCACCCCAAAAAAATAAATATATAAATAAGCACAAATAAAATTAGATCATATACATGTCTACCACCATACTTCTATGAAAAGGAATACTGCTAAGTTATTAGCAGATGCAGATGCAATCACACAATTTGAGAACAATAAACAAAACCTGAACAAAGAGGTAGGAACCATATATAAATATATACCTGGAGCTTGCAAATTCATAAAGCTTCCCTCTGGGAGAGAATATGATAAGAGCTACCTCAGCATCACACAGAACTGATAGCTCAAAAGCCTTCTTCAGCAGCCCATTACGCCTCTTTGAGAAGGTAACCTGCCTGCTTGTGGCGTTCTCTATACGTTTCATCTGAGTCTTTCCTCTCACCATCTCTTCTTCTTTCTGTGTTAAAGCATCCTCATCACTCATCAGTACCCAGAAAAAGGTACAAAATTAATTAGATTAATTTGCAGCAAATCTGAGCCTTCCAAGCAAGACTTGAAGACCCAAAAAGCTATAGCAGATAGAAAAAAAATTGCAACAGATTAGAATCAAATCACTCATCAAAGGGTACTCATTGAAACCAAGAAGAAGAAGAAGAAGAAGAAGAAGAAGAAGAAGAAGAAGAAGAAGAAGAAGAATGTGAAACCAGATTGTCAAACTAGCAGTAAATCCAAAAGGATCTAAACACCCAGAAAGATATATCTAGGAGGAGGGTTTTCTGATTTGATTGCTACTTACCAGGTAGAAAAGCAACTTCAGATTCCACTAGTTCTCAGTAAGCCAAGAAAAAGCTTAGTTTTCCAGAAGGGATTGAAGTGCAAATTTATATATACCAAATTAATAGCAAAATCAAGGAAAATATTTTAGAGCAAGCTAGAGGATGAGAGGAAATAAGGGTTTGTGGATAGAAAAGGATAAAAGAAAAACAATGAGAGAGTTGAGGAATCAAGAGAAAGGAAGCACCCAAAAAGAGCACAAACAGTGCAGAGAAACAGAAAAAGGAAAGCTCTATCAACTACATAATTGAGGTACAAGTCAAGAAAGGAGTTGGATTTGACCTATATTTATTTAGCTAAGAGAGAAGCACAGACACACCTTTCCTTATTCATCCACCCATGTTCCCAAGCCCCACCATATTGAGAAACAAAGTATATGGTTATAGAAACTTGAAACCTCATCCCTTGCTTGTTTTGGTAAAACTAGAATCCACTTGCCCCAAAAAAGAAATATTGTAAGGTTAATGAAAATATATATATGAAAACGATACTTTTTTAATATTTTCTATTAGAAGACTAAGGGAAAAATAAAGATATGTATATAAAAGGACAATAATAATAAAGTCTCAAAGGAACCTCATAAATAATATTGTCTTTGCCAACTCACTTCTACATCTTACATTTACAAGTTTATTAAGTTGCTTTTGGTTCTTTTTTTAATGAAAGAGATATATAATACAAATAATAATCTTCGTATAAGCTTTTGTTTGGGCTTCTGTGTTCTGAAATCTTAAATATGTCATGTAAAAACTGAGATCATTATTATTATTATTTTATCTTCTTTTGGTACTGTTTTATGAATGAAAGAAAATTGAGAATAGTAAAGTGGGGAACAGCAGCAGAGAGTTAAAGAAAGAGAAAAGGGTACAATGTTAGAAACACGTCAACTTCTTCCGTACAACTACGTACACGAACTAGCCAATGAGGAGTCGAAAACATGACAACTTTGTCATGAAATGTCATCATAGCCTCTTTTTAACTTTTAGATTTATTTTCAGGCGACATCCAAGATGAGGTATCAACTAAATCCCTGGGAGCCCAAAAAAACCGGTTATAGCAGGTAAAATAAGGTTCATACCATGAGCCTAGCAAAAAGATATGATTTTTTCCTTCTTTCATTCAGCCAAACACCATTCCCGTGAAAGCCCTCTTAGAAACCATTACCAACCTACCACCGCCACAGATAACACCTTGACCACCGAACTACCTCAGATGTGGCACGACTACCAACAAAGGTCCTTTGCTGGGGAGTATGTTGAGTTTGCGAGCAACCCATTTCAACTCATGAAGGCACTCCTACAACCTTGTACCAATCTTTTGCCATCACGGGCCCTTTATACTCATTCTGCTTTTAAAGTCTTAATTTTTTGCTTGGATAGTTATCTTCAGCAAAATGGAGGCGTTGCATTCTCATGTTCAAGTAATTTGGATGGGGGAGATCCAGAGTCATAATGTCTAGGATGTGGCTTTCTTTTTTTATACTTTCAAGTTTCAAGTTAGATATCAAATGCTCAAGTTCCTTCTTTTTGTGCTCTGGCTCCAAACCCACACCAGTGTAAACGGTGGAAACTGGTGGGGACCCATCAACGACATCTGGGTTCTTAAACAACAAATTCATGGTTTCTTAATGGAATCTAGCAATGTTCATCAAATCAATAAACCAAAAAAAAAAAAACATAGAACCAAGATCGATGAAGCAAAATCATCAGAATGGTAAGAGATGAAATCTACAGAATGAATGCGGGATGAAAGAAGACTGGACGTAATTCAAGAGAGAGAAAGAGAGGTCCCGAGAAAGTGAATCAGGAAAGGGAGACATATGTAAAAGTCGCATAAACCGGTAGAACTGGTCACCAATAATCAATCACAGCCACTCATTTATTTAAATACTATATCCAGTGGCTCATATGGCTCCCTCACAAGTGAGGGACTTGATTGGTCCCTCACCATAAAAGCCACCTTATTTTCATGTACCTTTAAAATTTGCAGATGTTATGGTTAAGGAAACAAAGATGAAAAATTTTATATTGGGAAGTGTTGTATTTAATATATTGAAAACATGAAAGTTATGTTTTCCAAGACAAAGTTTTCTATTTCTTGATTTTCTTAATTAATGCCCTTAGGACACTGGTTAATAAGACCCTTTAAACTTAAAGGCTATTTAATTCCTAAAACATGAAAAAGATTTAAAAAAAAAAGAATTAATGGTTGGACTCATACACTGTATATATCATTATATATTTAAATATTTTAAAATATATTGAAGTTTAAAAAATATAAAAATATGTAAATTAGTAACTCAAACATGTACCGAATAAAGATAAGATTAAATATGTTTTTGATTTATATAAAATTGATAAAATTTTATTTTAGTCTTCATAAAAAATTTATTCATTTTAGTTCCTAAGAAATACAAAAATTACATGTTTTTAATCCCTAGTGAGGGACTAAAAACATATTGCTTTTATTAAATGTATGGATTAAAAATAATAAAATTTTTATAGAGACGGAAAAATATGCCTTTTTTAAATGTTTTTAGTAAAATTAAAGTTATTTATGTAAAATTAGAAGTTATTTTGTCTTTAGTTATAAGTCTGGTAAATGATCTTACTTTAAAAGATGATTTTAAGTACGTGTTTAAATAAGCGTTTGATAAAAGTAATTTTGAATGGAATTAATTTTATAAAATTAATTTGGTTAGAATTTTGTTTGGAGTAAAGTAATTTATGTTTGGATGTTTTCATTTTCATTTTGAAAAACAGGTTTGATGAAAAATTTAGTAAAATTTTCAATCTAACGTAAAAGCTACTTTTTGTAACTTCTAGTCAAAATCACTTCTAAAAGCAAAATCAAATTTACCTGACAGTAACCAAACACCTCATTTTGACTAAAATCACGTTTGACAATAGGCAAATTCAATTCAGTAGGTTTCCAACATCGAACCAACACACTAAATTGTTTGGTTGTAATATTAGAAAAGTAATTTTTTTTCTTGAGTAAACGGCCATTTTGGTCCCTGACAAAAAATACGGTGCCCATTTTAGTCCCTGACAAAAAAAAAAATACCCCGTTAGTCCTTGACAATTACTAACGTGGGACAAGTTAGCCCCTACGTGACTTCCGTTAGTCAGCATCTGTTACTAAAATGTCCCACGATACTAATTGCCAGGGACTAATTAGTCTCACTTTAAATATTGTTAGGGACTATAATGTCCCATAGTAATTGTCAAGGACTAACTTGTCCCACGTTAGTAATTGTTAGGGATCAACGGTGTAGTTTTTTTTTTTTTTTGTCAGGGATAGAAATGAGCATTGTGTTTTTTGTCAAGGACAAAAATAGGCCTTTACCCTTTTTTCTTTTTAAAAAGTAATCTAACCAAACTCACACTTAAATATCAGGTCACATCCAACGTTACTATATATGATCGGTGACTACAACTTATTATGAGAAAATTAAATTGACACTGCCAACGAAGGTTGATCCAGTTGGTAAGGATACGACTTAGAACCCACAAGGTCATGAGTTTGAATCTCACTGCAGATATGAGGACCTCGTTGGTGAGTAATCTGTAAGTACCTCTGTAAGCGCTCTTTGAGCCGTGAGGCCTGTCCTGATCCTGGTGAGCCCCTGGGACCAAACTCACCTAAACTTTTGTTGATAAAAAAATAAATTAAATTGACATTCCTTTATATAAAAAATTTAAAGGTCTAAACATGTTTTTGAAAGGGGAAAAAAACAAATACAAGACATTTTTAGTCAAAAAAACTTAACTATTTAGTTCCTGATATTTTTACAAACATGGAATATGTTAATCCTTTCATCATGTCCGTTGGTTAAGATCCATTAGAGTTACTGTAACACCCCGTTTTTGTTAAGTGCTTTTCTAAAGGCTTGTTTGGTTGTTTAAGCTGTTTTGGTTAAGGGCTAAGTGGGATTTTGGCTTAAAAGTCCCTTTCTGACACATGAGCACGCCCGTGCTCAACAGTGAGCACACCCATGCTCAATGTGAAGACCGCGTCTTGCTGATACTAAGTCCAGCACGACCATGCTTGTAACACCCCGTTTTTCGTAAAATATTTTTATAAAAGCTAGTTTTATTATTTAAAAATGTTGGTTAAGGGCTAAGTGGGATTTTTGCTTAAAAGTCCCTTTCTGGTACATGAGCACGCCCATGCTCATTAGCCAGCACGCCCGTGCTTAAAGTCAGAAGCGTGTTTCTGATTTTAAGTTGAGCACGACCGTGCTCAATGCGCTGACCGCGTCTCGGTGACGCTAAGTGGAGCACGACCGTGCTCAAGGATGAGCACGACCGTGCTCAGGTCCGAGCTTTATAAGATTGGCACAGAACCCGAGGGTTAACGTGAAACCCTAGTTTGTGTTGGCAGCCGTCACCAGTTTCGACCAGAGCTGTCTCCTTCCCTTTTTCTTCTTCTTCCATCGTTATAGTGGAGTTTTGGAAGCCGTTTGGGAGGCTAGTTTGATATGTGGTAGTCTAGAGGTAACGTTCCCTTCCTTTATGTTTTCCTTTTCGTAATGGTTTGAATAGGAAACTAAATTTTGTGTTCGGTTTGGGTAAGGTTGTGTTGAGTCCAGCCGCTTTGGGGAACCTTGACCGTTTGCTTTAGGAGCTTACGTTGGAGCGACCTTCAATCCAGGTATGGGGAGAAGTGGGATTGTATTCATTAGGCAGTGGGTAGTGTAAGGTAACGGGGTTCCATGACCCCGGTTGTTGTATGTGATTATGTGTAAATAAAATGGTTGTTTAATTGTGACAATATGTTGATCACTGTTTGGACATTGTGAATGTATGTTCGTGTTCTTGATGTGGATTAATGAGCATGATGATATGTTAATTATTGTTATAAACATGTTTTGGTGGATTGATGTTGTTACTGTTATGTTAAGGGTAATGTTGATGAATTGCTTAATTGATTAATTAGGTTAAAAACGTATTCATTTTAAGAAGTTGAATCCCTAACATAATTGATTAGAACTTGGTTTTTGTTCCTGCCCAGAACAGTGCAGTCGTGCATTGAGCACGACCGTACTGAACAGGGAGCACGACCGTGCTCCCATTTGAATTCTGGAAAATAGCCGCGCTGTTCAGCACGGCCGTGCAGGTCAAACAGCACGATCGTCAGTGCAGTCGTGCATTGAGCACGACCGTACTGAACAGGGAGCACGACCGTGCTCCCATTTGAATTCTGGAAAATAGCCGCGCTGTTCAGCACGGTCGTGCAGGTCAAACAGCACGATCGTGCTGCTGAGCACGACCGTGCTGAGTGTGAAGCACGACCGTGCTTCACTTAAAAGGGCAGCACGCCCTCACGTGTCCAAGCACGACCGTGCTAGGGTCTAAGCACGACCGTGTTGACCCCTCCTGGACAGTAATACAATTAAAGGACTTAAGGGGTTTTAAACCCCATTCCCCTATAATGATAAGTTGAGATAACTAATCAAAGATAAAGATTAGACAACTTGGTTATTAATTATATAAGATAATTAAGATAATAAGATGTTAAGTCGATATTCGTTGGGTTACCGCACGTTGATAAGTTGAAGTCTTGGGTGCTTATTTGACCCAAGCATGTGGAGTTGAACCTTGGTGCTTATTGGCCAAGGGAGCCTTGACCCCATGGTTTGAGTCTAAGGTTACGTTGAATGTTGATGTTAAAGTCTTGGGAGCTTCATGGCTCAAGCAAGGAGGTGGTTGAGATTGTTTGTTGTTGTGCCATTTGCATAGAGCATTGGAGTTGTTGATGGGGGAGGTTCGACAAAGGGGAGATCGCCCGAGAGTATGGTGATCTGGCCATCCACGGTAGGTCACCCAAGGTTTGGTGACCGAGGCCCCCCCTGATGAGGCATCCACGGTTTGATGCGTTGGCTATCCATGGGGTTCACCCAAGGTTTGGTGAACTGCCAGTGTTGGTGCGTTTATGGCCAATACGGATATGTAACTCCAAAGCCGTTCATCCTGAGTTAGTTTGGATCCACATGTATAGTTGGAGTAGCGGAGTAGTTGATGCATTGCATAGCATAGCATATTTGGTTGATATAGTACTGTTGGATGTTGTATGTTTACCTTGCGTACTATTCCCCTGCTGTATATATGTCTACATGAATCTTACTCCCTGTTATTGTTTGTGTTTGGCCTGATCGGCATTTGCAGAGAATGACGAGCAGCCTGGAGAGGAGTGACTCTGAGGAGCCGCCACTCATTGTAGGGTTGTTTTTGAGTTTAGATAGTTGTTTCCAGTTGTATTCCGTGGATTTATTTCTGGAACTGTTATACCAGCTCTGAATTGTGACATCGGGGTTGGGTTGTTTATTTGGTTATGTTTTTAATGGTTCGAACTTATTTTTATTTTCCGCATTGTAAACGAGTTCATGTGGGACTTTTCTACCCATGGACAATTGTTTTATTTAATTCAGTAAAATGCATGTTTTTATTTTTAATTGTTTTATATTTAATTGCCTTATAACATGCTGGGTAGAAGGGTGTCACATTTAGTGGTATCAGAGCAGTTCGACCTTGTTCGGACATGGTATGAGTCTGTTGTGAGTCTGTTGTGTGACTCTTGTTTGAATTGTCTATACTTGTATAGATAATGATGTTTTAAGTTAGTTGCCTGCAGCTTTTACTCGCTTAAGTTTCTGTATTAAGAGTTGTGTTGGGCATGTACAGGAACTAATGGCCGGTAGAGGACGCAACGATCAGGTGATTGCTGATGCATTGACACTTCTAGCCAATGCTATTGGTCAGGTCAACCCTAACAATGGTGGGCCAGCTGAGTTCCAGGGACTGGATAAGTTTCAGAGGAACAACCCTCCATCGTTCAAGGGCGCGTACGATCCGGAAGGAGCTTTGTTGTGGCTGAGGGAGACAGAGAAGATCTTCCGAGCCATGAATTGCAACGATCAGCAGAAGCTCATCTTCGCTACCTTCATGTTGACCGAGGAGGCAGAGCACTGGTGAGATGACTGCAGGCAGAGGATACAGGCTGAGGGCACAGCGGTTACATGGGCTGTGTTCCGACAGAGGTTCCTGGAAAAGTACTTCCCAGCAGACATCAAAGACAAGAAGGAGATGGAATTCTTGTCTTTGAGGCAAGGGTTGCTGTCAGTCGGTGACTATACAGCTAAGTTTGAGGAGCTGGCGAGGTACTACACTCCTTACCAGCATGAGACAGATGACCGCTCCAAGTGTGTCAAGTTTGAGGCTGGACTCCGACCTGAGATCAAGCAGGCCATCAGCTACTAGGAGATCAGAGTTTTCCCCATTCTGGTCAACAAGTGCAGGATCTATGAGGATGCCAGCCAATTCAGAGTTGCCAGTTCCAGAGGGTCAAATAGCTAGAGTGGCAAGAGGACCAATCAGAGGGACAAGGGTAAGCAGATGTATGCTCCGACCGGCAGAGATTTCAAGCAGAGTGGCAAGAAGCCACAGTTTCAGCAGGATGGGTTTAGAGGCGGGTTCTCTAATGTCTCTAGGCCCATGAGGTGCGGCAAGTGTGGCACTACGAATCACTATTCATCTCAGTGCAAGGAGACGCAGGTTATCTGCTTCAGATGTGGCAAGCCAGGACACATCAGCCGAGAGTGTGAAGGAGCCAAGACCGAGCCTCCCAGCACCAGCAAGAATCAGAAGTCCCAGGCCAACCGACTGAAGACCACTGGAAGAGTCTTTACTCTTAGTGGAGATGAAGCCTCCGAGTTTGATGACTTGATTCAAGGTACATGTTTCATTGATGGAACTCAATTGACTGTGTTGTATGATTCGGGTGCTACTCATTCATTTATATCGCATGATAGGGTCAAGAGTCTTGAATTTCCTGTTACTTTCCTCGAGTATGATTTGTTGGTTTCTACACCTACAAACAAACCTGTTTCTACTTCTTATGCATGCAAGAATTGTCATATTGTTATAAATGATAAAACATTCATTGCTGATCTTGTATGCTTGCCTTTGAAAGACCTGGATATTATTCTGGGTATGGACTGGTTATCTGCCAACCATGTCCTCCTGAACTGTTTTGACAAAACCTTGATTTTTGGAACTCCAAAGGAGTCTAAGGATCCGGACTTTCTCTCTGCCAACCAAGTTCAAGCTTCGCTGAGAGACGAAGCCCAAGTATACATGATGTTAGCTTCAGTGGGAGTAGAGAGCAGCCCTCCTGATGTCACCAGCTTGCCTGTGGTGCGGGAATTTCCTGAAGTGTTCCCGGGGGATGTTTATAACTTACCCCCAGAGAGAGATGTTGAGTTTACCATAGACTTAGTGCCTGGCACCGGGCCAATCTCCATAGCACCCTATAGGATGTCTCCTCTAAAGCTAACTAAGTTAAAGGAACAGTTGGAGGACCTGATGAAGAAGCAATTCATTAGGCCGAGTGTGTCTCCGTGGGGAGCACCTGTGTTGTTGGTGAAGAAGAAGGATGGTAGTATGAGGTTGTGTGTCGACTTTCGGCAGCTCAACAAGGTGACCATAAAGAATCGATATCCCCTCCCTAGGATTGATGATCTTATGGACCAGTTGATGGGCGCTTGCGTCTTTTCAAAAATAGATTTGAGGTCAGGGTACCATCAGATTCTGGTTAAGTCTGAGGACATCCTGAAGACAGCGTTTAGGACGCGATATGGTCACTATGAGTACTTGGTTATGCCTTTCGGTGTGACCAATGCTCCTGCGGTCTTCATGGACTACATGAACAAGACCTTTCACCCTTACTTGGATAAGTTTGTGGTGGTGTTTATAGATGACATCTTAGTGTACTCCAAGAGTAAGGAGGAACATGAGGAACATCTGAGGGTTGTCTTCTGTAACACCCTGTTTTTTGGAATTTATTTAATTAAGCTGAGTTTATTAAGTTGGATTCATCGGTCGAGGGCTTAGTGGGATATTTGGCTAAAAGTCCCTTTCTGGTATATGAGCACGCCCGTGCTCATTAGCCAGCACGCCCGTGCTTAAAGTTAGGGGCATGTTTCTGATTTTAAGTTGAGCACGACTGTGCTCAACAGTGAGCACGCCCGTGCTCAATGCGTGGACCACGTCTCGGTGACGCTAAGTGGAGCACGACCGTGCTCAAGGATGAGCACGACCGTGCTCAGGTCCGAACGTTATATACGTGACAAAACTCGAGGGTTTAACGTGTAACCCTATTTTTGGTGAGTTGCAGCAGGCACAGTGCGGCCAGGAAGAGTCTATTCTGTTTTTCTTTCGTCTTAATCAGTTTTGGAAGCCTTTGGGAGACCGGTAGCACAACTGTGTTATTGCTTAGGTAACGTTTCTTCCCTGTTTAAGTTCCTTTTCATTATTGTGAACAGGGAACTAATCCTTCGTGTTTTTTAATTGTTTAAGGATCGTTTGAGGTCAAGCCGTCTTAGGGGAGGAACCGTTTGCCGTTAAGATCATCGTTAGAGCTACCTTCAATCCAGGTATGGGGAGAAGGGTAGTGTGATCATAGGCTCGGGGTTAGAGTAGAGTAAAGGGGTCCCATGGCCCCGGTTCTGTTTGTATGATTGACTTTTTATGCATGCATGATTTGTTGGTTGTTCTGAAAATATGCTAGTGTTGGTAATATGTATCCCTATGTTCATGATGTTGGTTGTGGTTATATTATTATAATGGCTATGAACATGATATACTATTGGTTGATGCCATTGTTAAGTTGATATGATGATGCTATTGAGTTTAATCCTTAAAAGTGTGTTGATAACTGACTTAGTGTAGATAATGGATTAAACCTTAGAAATTGGTTAAAACACAGTCTCTGTTCCTGCCCAGAACAGCACTGTCGTGCGATGAGTAAGACCGTGCTGGACAGGGAGCACGACCGTGCTCCCAGTTGAATTCTAGGTAAATGGCCGTGCTGTTCAACACGACCGTGCAGGACAAAGAGCACGACCATGCTGCTGAGCATGACTGTGCTCAATAAGAAGCACGACTGTGCTTCACTTAAAGGGGAGCACGCCCCTCACGTGCTTAAGCACGACCGTGCTGGGTTACTAGCACGACCGTGCTCAACCCACTTGGATAGAACCGAATTAGGACTTAAGGGGTTTTAAACCCCATTCCCCAATGATGATTAATTGATTAGACAATCTGGTTGATAATACTAAAGTTAATTAAAGATAATGAGATGGTGAGGTGTTAAGTCGATACCCTTTTGGGTGCCGCAAGCTGATGAGCTGTGCCTTGGTACTTTTGGGCCAAGGAAGCCTTGACCCCGCGGTTTGGGTTTAAGGTGTTAATGTTACAGTGTACCTCAGTGGCCGAGAGTTTGCCCCAGGTATCGCGGTTGATTCCGCTTAAGTCCTCCGGTAGATTCCGTGAGGCAAGTTGTTGCGGTTGATTTCCGCTGTTATCTTCAGTTGATTCCATTGGAGTTATGGAGGTGGTGATGCCGTTGTTGTTGTGTTGCATACGCATTGCATCGGAGATGTTGTTTAGGGATGTTCAACATAGGGGAGATCGTCCTAGAGTACGGTGATCTGGCCATCCACGGTTGGAGTAGATTCTCCTAGCGCCCACGTGATGAGGCATTCGTTGGTTTGATGCGTTGGCTATCCAAGGAGTAGATTCTCCGGCGTTGAGTAGATTCTCAATGTGGATATTTAACTCGGAAGTCGTTCATCCCGAGTTTAGTGGATCCACATGCATTGTTGGTGTAGCGGAGTAGGACTGCATTGCACTGCATATCATAATGATGATGTTGATGTTTGGTGTAGTGTTGCTGTGTTTACTGTTTACTTTACTTCCTACTTCTTGCTGTATATGATTACATGAACTTACTCCCCATGTTTGTTTGTGTTTGGCCGGATGACGAGCAGCCCGGAGAGGAGTGACTCTGAGGAGCCGCCACTCATTGTAGGGCTAGTTTATGTTATAGTAGTTGTTAGTTTCAGTTGTAATTCCGTGGATTTTATTCCGGAACGGTTATACCCGCTCTGTATGTGACATCGGGGTTGGGTTATACTTATTGGTTTGTTATGTTTTTACTGTTGAAAACTTATTTCTTTTCCGCGTTGTAAACGGTTCATGTGGGACTTTTCTACCCATGAACAAATGTTTTATTTATTTCAGTAAAATGCATGTTTTCCTTTGATCGTGTTTTATATTAAATGGCTTATAACATGCGGGGTAGAAGGGTGTCACATCTTGCAGACCCTTAAGGAAAAGCAGTTGTATGCTAAGTTGTCTAAGTGTGAGTTCTGGTTAGAGGAAGTGAGCTTCTTAGGACATGTCATCTCTAAGGGTGGCATAGCAGTGGACCCAGCTAAAGTAGAGACGATGCTCCAGTGGGAAGCACCAAAGTCTGTAACCGAGATTAGGAGTTTCTTGGGGTTAGCCAGTTACTATAGGCGGTTCATAGAAGGTTTCTCTAAGATAGATTTACCCTTAACCCGTCTCACCAAGAAGGGACAGCTGTTTGTGTGGGACTCTAAGTGTGAAGAGAGTTTCCAAACCCTTAAAGATAGGTTGACATCAGCACCAGTGTTAGTGTTACTAGATCCTAGTGAACCCTTCGTAGTTTACTGCGATGATTCTAAGCAAGGGTTAGGTGGTGTGTTGATGCAGAATGGTAAGGTAGTTGCTTACACTTCTAGGCAGTTGAAAATCCATGAGAAGAACTACCCTACCCATGACCTAGAGCTAGGAGCTGTGGTATTTGCCTTAAAGATCTGGAGGCATTACCTTTATGGAGCGAGGTTTGAGGTCTTTAGCGATCATAAGAGTTTGAAGTATCTCTTTGATCAGAAGGAGTTGAATATGAGGCAGCGTAGGTGGATGGAGTTTTTAAAGGATTATGACTTCGAGCTGACTTATCACCCAGGAAAGGCCAATGTGGTGGCCGATGCCTTGAGTAGGAAAACCCTGTATGTCTCCGCCTTGATGGTTAGGGAGATGGATTTGATTGAGGAATTTAGAGACCTTAGTCTAGCTTGTGAGTTTACCCCTAAGAGTATTAGGCTTGGAACCTTAAAGGTTACCAACAGTCTGATGGATCAGATTAGAGAGGGTCAGAAGTTAGATAAGTTTCTCTTGGACCAGCAAGAGTTGCTCGCTCAGGGTAGAAACCTAAGTTTTAAGGATGGCAGTGATGGTACCTTAAGGTTCAAGGATAGAGTTTGTGTGCCTGATGTTCCTGAGCTTAGGAAGTTGATCTTAGAAGAAGGTCATAGGAGTGGATTGAGTGTGCACCCAGGTGCCACTAAGATGTATCAGGACCTTAAGAGGATGTTTTGGTGGCCTAGGATGAAAAAGGACGTAGCTGAGTTTGTGTATGCGTGCCTAGTTTGTCACAAGGCTAAGATAGAGCATCAAAGGCCTTCAGGTAAGTTGCAACCTTTGAGTATCCCAGAGTGGAAACGGGATAGCATCTCCATGGATTTTGTGTCTGGACTCCCTAGGACTCCAGCTGGTTTTGAGGCAATTTGGGTTGTTGTGGATAGACTGACTAAGTCTGCCCATTTCATTCCGATGAATATGGAATATCCATTGGAGAAGTTAGCTAAGTTGTACATCAAAGAGATAGTTAGGCTTCATGGTGTACCCTCTAGCATAGTTTCAAATAGAGACCCGAGGTTTATATCTAGGTTTTGGAATAGTTTGCAAGAGGCTTTAGGGACGAAGCTTAGGCTTAGTTCAGCTTACCACCCACAGACTGATGGGCAGTCTGAGCGGACCATCCAGTCCTTAGAGGACTTGTTGAGGGCTTGTGTGTTAGAGCAGTCTGGTAGTTGGGACAAGTTTTTGCCCCTGATAGAGTTCACCTACAACAACAGCTTCCATTCCAGCATTGGGATGGCACCGTACGAGGCTCTTTATGGGAGGAGATGTAGGACACCCTTGTGTTGGAGTGAACCTAGTGATAGTGTGGTGCTAGGGCCAGAGATAGTCCAGGAAACAACAGAAAAGATCAGGTTAGTTCAGGAAAAGATGAGAGTTGCACAGAGTAGGCAGAAGAGCTACCATGATAAAATGAGGAAGGCGCTCGAATTCCAGGAAGGCGATCATGTATTTTTTAGAGTTACCCAGACGAATGGGGTTGGTAGAGTGATGAAGGCGAGGAAACTTACTCCGAGGTTCATTGGTCCTTACTAAATCCTTAAAAGAGTTGGCGAAGTCGCCTACCAAATAGCCTTACCCCCGTTCTTGTCAAATCTCCACAAAGTTTTTCATGTGTCTCAACTCAGGAAGTACATTCATGACTCTAGTCACGTGATAGTTCCCGACACAATACAGTTAAAAGAGAACTTGACATTTGAGATGTTACCCCTTCGAGTCGAGGATAGGAGGGTGAAGCAGCTAAGAGCAAGGAGATTCCCTTGGTTAAAGTAGTTTGGAGCGGGGCAACTGAGGAAAGCGCTACCTGGGAGCTCGAGAGCCAGATGATGGAGGCATATCCGCATCTTTTTGTTTGAGGTACGTAGAAATTTCGAGGACGAAATTTTTATAAGGGGGGTGGAATTGTAACACCCCATTTTTCGTAAAATGTTTTTATAAAAGCTAGTTTTATTATTTAAAAATGTTGGTTAAGGGCTAAGTGGGATTTTTGCTTAAAAGTCCCTTTCTGGTACATGAGCACGCCCGTGCTCATTAGCCAGCACGCCCGTGCTTAAAGTCAGAAGCGTGTTTCTGATTTTAAGTTGAGCACAACCGTGCTCAATAGTGAGCACGCCCGTGCTCAATGCGTTGACCGCGTCTCGGTGACGCTAAGTGGAGCACGACCGCGCTCAGGTCCGAGCTTTATAAGATTGGCATAGAACCCGAGGGTTAACGTGAAACCCTAGTTTGTGTTGGCAGCCGTCACCAGTTTCGGCCAGAGCTGGCCTTCCCTTTTTCCTCTTCTTCCATCTTTATAGTGGAGTTTTGGATGCCGTTTGGGAGGCTAGTTTGATCTGTGGTAGTCTAGAGGTAACGTTCCCTTCCTTTATGTTTCCCTTTTCGTAATGGTTTGAATAGGAAACTAAGTTTTGTGTTCGGTTTGGCTAAGGTTGTGTTGAGTCGAGCCACTTTGGGGAACCATGACCGTTTGCTTTAGGAGCTTACGTTGGAGCGACCTTCAATCCAGGTATGGGGAGAAGTGAGATTGTATTCATTAGGCAGTGGGTAGTGTAAGGTAACGGGGTTCCATGACCCCGGTTGTTGTATGTGATTATGTGTAAATAAAATGGTTGTTTAATTGTGACAATATGTTGATCACTGTTTGGACATTGTGAATGTATGTTCGTGTTCTTGATGTGGATTAATGAGCATGATGATATGTTAATTATTGTTATAAACATGTTTTGGTGGATTGATGTTGTTACTGTTATGTTAAGGGTAATGTTGATGAATTGCTTAATTGATTAATTAGGTTAAAAACGTATTCATTTTAAGAAGTTGAATCCCTAACATAATTGATTAGAACTTGGTTTCTGTTCCTGCCCAGAACAGTGCAGCCGTGCATTGAGCACGACCGTACTGAACAGGGAGCACGACCGTGCTCCCATTTGAATTCTGGAAAATAGCCGCGCTGTTCAGCACGGCCGTGCAGGTCAAACAGCACGATCGTGCTGCTGAGTACGACCGTGCTGAGTGTGAAGCACGACCGTGCTTCACTTAAAAGGGCAGCACGCCCTCACGTGTCCAAGCACGACCGTGCTAGGGTCTAAGCACGACCGTGCTGACCCCTCCTGGACAGTAATACAATTAAATGACTTAAGGGGTTTTAAACCTCATTCCCCTATGATGATAAGTTGAGATAACTAATCAAATATAAAGATTAGACAACCTGGTTATTAATTATATAAGATAATTAAGATAATAAGATGTTAAGTCGGTATCCGTTGGGTTATCGCACGTTGATAAGTTGAAGTCTTGGGTGCTTATTTGACCCAAGCATGTTGAGTTGAACCTTGGTGCTTATTGGCCAAGGGTGCCTTGACCCCATGGTTTGGGTCTAAGGTTACGTTGAATGTTGATGTTAAAGTCTTGGGAGCTTCATGGCTCAAGCAAGGAGGTGGTTGAGATTGTTTGTTGTTGTGCCATTTGCATAGAGCATTGGAGTTGTTGATGGGGGAGGTTCGACAAAGGGGAGATCGCCCGAGAGTACGGTGATCTGGCCATCCACGGTAGGTCACCCAAGGTTTGGTGACAGAGGTCTCCCCGTGATGAGGCATCCACGGTTTGATGCGTTGGCTATCCATGGGGTTTACCTAAGGTTTGGTGAACTGCCGGTGTTGGTGCTTTTATGGCCAATACGGATATGTAACTCCAAAGTCGTTCATTCTGAGTTAGTTTGGATGCACATGCATAGTTGGAGTAGCGGAGTAGTTGATGCATTGCATAGCATAGCATATTTCGTTGATATAGTATTGTTGGATGTTGTATGTTTACCTTGCGTACTATTCCCCTGCTGTATATATGTCTACATGAATCTTACTCCCTGTTATTGTTTGTGTTTTGCCTGATCGGCATTTGCAGAGAATGACGAGCAGCCCGGAGAGGAGTGACTCTGAGGAGCCGTCACTCATTGTAGGGTTGTTTTTGAGTTTAGATAGTTCTTTCCAGTTGTATTCCGTGGATTTATTTCCGGAACGGTTATACCAGCTCTGAATTGTGACATCGGGGTTGGGTTGTTTATTTGGTTATGTTTTTAATGGTTCGAACTTATTTTAATTTTCCGCGTTGTAAACGAGTTCATGTGGGACTTTTCTACCCATGGACAATTGTTTTATTTAATTCAGTAAAATGCATGTTTTTCTTTTTAGTTGTTTTATATTTAATTGCCTTATAACATGCTGGGTAGAAGGGTGTCACAATGTTCAAGGGGAAGCACGACCATGCTCAAATGCAGACTATATATATTTGCACGGAAACCGAGGGTTTGCGTGAAAAACCCTATTTTAGTAGCTATTGCCACCCTAGTGCGGCTGCTACTGCTTCATTCCCTAACTCTCTCATATTCAGTGCATTCGTTGAGTATTGGAGACCTTTGGGAACTGTTCTTTCATCTTGGTGGAACTGTTCTTTCATCTTGCCAATCAAGTTTAGGTAATGGTCCTTTTCCCTCTTTGGTTTCTTTTCGTTTTTGGTTGGGAAACTGATCTGTTGTTTTTTTGTTTGACCAAGGCATGGAGGATTGACTGAGCTGCTTTGGGAACCTGTGACCAGTTTGATCATTAGAGCAACCTTCAATCCAGGTATGGGGAGAAGGGTAGTGTAACCATAGGCATTGGGGGTAGTGTAAGGTAGAAGGATTCCCCTTAATCTCGATGTTGTCATGAATGTATGTATGATTAACATGCTAAATTGATTATTTGTGATAACATGTTATTGGCTGTTTTAGTATGTTATTTCATATGCTTCGTGTTCGTGATATGTTCATGTTTATGATTGGTTGCCTTAAAAGCACGATGATATGTTAACTAATGTTATTAACATTATTTTGGTTGATTTATGTTGTGGCTGTGATGATCAGTATGTTGATAAGATATTAATTGGTTAATTAGGTTAAAAAAAAGTGTTAAGTTTAAAGGATTAAAACCCTAAAATTGGTTTAAAGGATTCAGTTTCAGTTTCTGACCAGAACAGTACAGTCGTGCATTGATCATGGCCATGCTGAACAGGGAGCACGCTCGTGCAGAAGATGAGCACGACTGTGCAGTTGAGCACGGCCTTGCTCAACAGGAAGCACGACCGTGCTGATGAGCACGACCGTGCATGAACGGAAGCACGACCGTGTTTCACTTGTGTGACCAGCATGGCCGTGCAGGGGACAAGCACGCTCGTGCTCCCCTAACAGACAGAGATGGAATTAAAGGACTTAAAGGGGTTTCTAATCCCAACCTTCCCCAATGATGATAAGTTGACATAGCTAATCAAAGATAAAGGTTAGACACTTGGTTAATGATTATCAAAGGTAATTAAAGATGATGAGATGGTTAAGTCGGTATCCATTGTATTACCGCACGTTGAACCTTGGTGCTTATTGGCCAAGGGAGCCTTGACCCCATGGTTTGGGTCTAAGGTTACGTTGATGTTGATGTTGATGTTGAAGTCTTGGGAGCTTCATGGCCCGAGCAAGGAGGTGATTGAGATTGTTTGTTGTTGTGCCATTTGCATAGAGCATTGAAGTTGTTGGTTGATAGGGGAGGTTCGACATAGGGGAGATCGCCCGAGAGTACGGTGATCAGGCCATCCACGGTAGGTCACCCGAGGTTTGGTGACCGCGGCCCCCCGTGATGAGACATCCATGGTTTGATGCGTTGGCTATCCATGGGGTTTACCCGAGGTTCGGTGAACTGCCGGTGTTGATGCTTCTATGGCCAATACGGATATGTAACTCCGAAGTCGTTCATCCTGAGTTAGTTGGATCCACATGCATAAATGGAGTAGTAGAGTAGTGTTGCATTGTACTGCATAGCATACTTGTTATCATGATGATGATGATGGATGTTGTGATGTTATTATAATGTTGTATGCTAGCTGTTGCCATGCTGCTTGTTTACTTTACTTCCTATCTCCTTGCCGTATATGTTTACATGATTCTTACTCCCCGTTTTTCTTGTTGTTGTTGGGACTGATTGGCCATTTGCAGAGGATGACGAGCAGCCCGGAGAGGAGTGACTCTGAGGAGCCGCCACTCATAGTTAGGGCCTATTCTTGTGTTTAGTTAGTTTGTTTTAGTTGTATTCCGAGGATATGTTTTCCGGAACTGTTCTACCAGCTTTGAGTTGTGACATCGGGGTTGGGTTTTCTTTATAATCATGTTTATGCTTATTTGTTTTAAACTTGTTTTAAATTCCACGATTTTGAGAACTAGTTCATGTGGGACCTTCCTACCCATGGACAAAGGTTTTAATTTATCCAGTAAATGCTCGTTTTATTTTACTTATATATATTTTTATGTCGTATAACATGTGGGGTAGAAGGGTGTCACAGTTACTATTTTTTGTCTATATGGCACGTTATCTTTCTAATTTGACATTGTCCACCATAGAAATTAATTAAAAAACCTAAATGTCGCGACAAAATGAGAAGATTTTAATTCAGGGAGGGAGATGAAAAACATTTGGGCAAAGTGACATTATAATTTTTCTAATAAATCGATAACAATAGCTTCAACAAGGGGTTTGATCAAAATTTTCAATTAGGGAGAGGTTTGGAGAAAATAACCTTTTTGTAAAAACAACACTGTTTCATCCAAAGTTTTTCATCTCCCATATAAGAGGAGAAGATCCTTGTAATTCCAGGAAGGCGACCATATGTTCATGAGAGTCACTCCAAGAATTGGAATAGGCAGGGCAATTAAATCCAAGAAGCTTACACCTCTATTTATTGGACCACTTCAGATTCTTCGCTCAATTGGTCCAGTAGCTTATCAGATAGCCTTACCACCTAACCTATCTGTTAATAATATGGCATATCCATAGTTAGTTATTCAGTTGTAACAGATATGTTTTTTCTGTTATCATTACCCTTATATAATGTATATATAAAGCATTTCAGCTAGTTGGTATGGGTTGATCGATTAAGTCTTAGTCACAGAGAGTTACATAAAGGTTTCGGAGAGGAAAACTAGTTCTGCTAGGTGAACTTGGGTGTAATTGGGGCTAAGGGATCATAGTGATTAACTGAGGGCTGCAAGGAAGAACTTCTTCCATCTTGTAATTGGATTGACTCTTGAATAGACCGGACTTAATAAGTTGTGCTTAGTTCCGGAGACATAGGCATCAATTTGGCTGAACTCTGTCATCAAATCTTTGGTGTGTTCTTTCCTTTATCATCATTATTCATGTTCTTTAATTGTAATGGTTTTCTGCATATACTGCATACTGTTTTTTGTTGTTTTCTTGTTTTTTCAGGGGTGTGCTGCTATAACACTATCCAATATCCATGACGTCTCCCAGCTTCGTAAATATCATCCTGATCCATCGCACGTTATAGAGCCTGAATCAATCCAGATAAGAGAGAACCTTGAGTATGAGGCTTTGCTTGTACTGATCAAGGATCGAAGGATCAAGAAACTTCGCGGAAAGCATAATCTACTGATGAAGGCCATATTGGATGCTATTACCGGAGATGCCACTTGGGAGAGGGAGTCAGATATGCGTCAACAGTATCCTCAACTTTTCGAATGAGGGAGATAACATGTCATATAGATAAGAATGTTAACTTTAATTGACCCTAACAGACAGATCATGCCAAAAGAACTAATGCGTCCCACATTTGTAAATCTCACGGACGTTAAACGATTAATTTCTTTTTTCTCGAGGACTAATCGTGTTTTTTTAAAGATCTATTTGAGCATTTAGTCTATATATATATATATATATATATATATATAATATAAATTATGGAAATGCTAACCAGTGTCCTAAAAATATTGGTTAAGGATATAAAGATAGAAATTATGTACTAGAAATTATGCAGTTTTGGTCCCCCAACTTTCTCACTTTGGCGAAAATAGTCCCTCTATTTTATTTTTGGCGATTTTAGTCCCTATAAAATTTTGAAGTTGCATCAATGGTCCCTCCGTCAAGTCACCGTTCAAAAACTAACGGCACCTGCTAATATGTCCAGACCTTATAACAAAAATAGAAGAAATTAGAAACAAAATAATAAATCGTGAGTTAGGGTTCATGATTACACTACACAATCAGAAAGAGGGTGAGGTTAGGGTTCTTGCAAGCAGGATTTGGGGTTGCGATTCTAGGGACGAGTTTCGTGCAGAAGACTCGGGTTCTTGCAAGATTCGGCCGATGCTTGTTTGTTTTTTCCTATCCCTGTTTGTTTTAGGTTTGTTATTTTCACATGATTTATCCATTGCCTCATAGATGTGGTCCCTACTCCTTTATGCGTTATGACACTTCTAGTAATGGTTTTTGATTTTTTTAACATTATTTAATAAATTTTGTTGATTTATTGACATTGTTTAATAATGGGGAGGTGGGATGTGTTTGTACCCTGTTACTTTATTTGGCTTCTTGTGTACTGGTTTATGAAACACTGATATGTATAGGTTACTGAGTTGTGTAAATGAAATTTGCAGAAAAACAAAAATGCTCAGCAACCAGAAATGCAACAAAGGAAAAGATCAAGGAAAACAAGGTTGCAGCGGAGTTGGGGCTCAAGTGAATATGTTGTACTTTGACCAATGTAGCTGAACAGAGGGATGTGCCTGCTACTCAATCTTCACAAGCAACAAATTGAAGGATTCATGTCATTGACTGTTTTGAGACGGTTTTGATATTTCGGGGTTAATTTTTGTAAGCTCTGAAGAGCACTACTTTCAATATTTTTGTAAGCTCTGTTGAGTAGTTGTTTTACAGTTATCATTTTGGCAGCTCTCTGTTGAGCCACCACCGGTACAGTTCTATTTTTGCAAGCACTGAACACATTGGTATTATCAATGTTAAATTATCAGGATGTTATATTCATCATGTTGGAGCTTCACTTGATGATATTGACGAAGGGATGAAGTCTGAAAGAGGTATGAAGGAGAGAGGAAGGGTATCGACAGAGGAAGAGGATGAAGTTTGATTCTTTTAATAAAATAATGGTAAATTTAATATTTAATAATTTATCATTTATTTTGTTATTATTAATTTATAAGTTAAATTGATTTATTTAGAAATATGGTTATACGTGGATGTAATCCCTGAAGGGCATGTGTCAATAACTAGACAAAACTATAGGTGCCGTTAGTTTTTTAACTGTGACTAGACAGAGGGACAATTTGTGCAACTTCCGAATTTTATAGGGACTAAAATCGCCAAAAATAAAATAGGGGGACTATTTTCGCCAAAGTGAGAAAGTTGGGGGATTAAAATTGCCTTTTAGCCTAATATAAATTATGAAAATGCTAACCAGTGTCCTAAAAATATTGGTTAAGGATATAAAGATAGAAATTATGTACTAGGAATTGGTGTATTTTATTTTTTCAAAGTTTAAAAGTTACAATTCCAATATAGAGCTTTTATTTTTTGATTTTTTTAATTAATATCTTTAGGATATTAGTTAGGAAAACCTTATTAAAATTTTAAAATCACTTTATCATTCATTAGATTGACAAAATTTGAAAAAATAAAATAAAAGGACAAATCTGAAAAGATAGTAGGGACGCAGTAATTTAATATAGCCTAGGTAGTTGAGAGACACACCCCAATGTTGCAATGGATCAATAAAAGTTTCGATAGCTCCGAGGAAGTAAGTATTTTTTCAATAGTTAAGATAAATGCTGATCAATGTCTTTAGGGTATTGATTAAGAAATTGGAAATAAAAACTTTGTCTTAAAAAGTGGTATATTAAATACTTTAAAAATTTAAAAGCTACTCCCTCTGGTCTCTATTGTAAGCAAAAATTAAATGGGACACACATATTAAGATAGTTAGTTGATCTTATTTAAAAGGGTCATTGGGAATAAAAAAATTAAGTTTGTTACCTAAATTACCCTTCCTCTTATTTATTAAGCTTGTGTTATTGAGAATAAAAGGAGTCATTGGAAAACAAAATTTGTATTAAATGAAGGGTATTTTGAGAATAACTTCATTAAATGAGAAGAAAGTAGTTGAAATTTGTTTATATTCTGGACCAAAAAATTTGGAAATTTTTGCTTACATTGTGGACCGGAGGGAGTACTCTTTTTAATATGATTTTTCTATCTTGGAATTTAACCAATGTCTTTAGGGCATTAGTTAAGACTCTATAGATAATAGTTTTCTTTTTGTATGGACCTAATTTGTACGTCCCTGTAAAAATATTTTATCTTATCAATTAATTATAAAATATTATATTATTAAAAAATTAATTCTCATCATAATTATTTTAAGAATTACACATAGAATATTTAACTATATAAAAAATTTCTACTTACATTGTATTAAATTAAACTTTGTTTTTATATGGTTTTGAAGATCCTGTTGGATGGATACATTGTATTATTATGAGTTGTATATGGCGCAAATTCTTGAAGGGGATGGAATTTTTCATCCAAACAACAGAATATTCTAGAAGATTTAACAAATATTATTTATAAATAGTATGATAATGTTATTTTTTAGAATTACTTTATAAATTGTAAAAAGAAAGTTGTACAATACTAGTATACTTTTTTTTTTTTTTGTAACAATACTATTATACTTTTATGATACACATCCTTTTATAGGGAAATAAAATCAAAACAGAAGTTTACATTTTTAATTTTTAATAAAAAATAATATGAAACATGAATGTAAAAAAATGAGGTGTAAGTTTAAAATTCTTGCAACTAATATATACTCCATAAAACCCTCTGTTATGAAATATTACCTCCGATTAGAGGTGGGTATATGGACCTAGGTCCGTGGACTGTCTGTTTAACCCGCAGTCCGCGGACTGATGCAGTTTTTTTTATTAAAAAAAAAAAATACATGTGTTGGGCCAAAAAAATGGAACAGCCCAAAAAACGGAACAGCCCAAGTGTGCCTAATACCCTAACCCTAAAGTCCACTCACCCTCATCAGCCGCACTCCACTCACCCTCCTCAACCTCACCATTCTTGGCTCGCCATTGCAGAGGGTTTCCCACGGTCACGTCGCCATCACAGGCTCTCAAGTCGACGGTTTCCTCCTTGCTCTGTTCGACGGTTTCCACTTTTCTAGGGTCAACGGTTTCTGCCGCTCAAGTCAAAGGTCGTAGGTCACAGGTTCATCATTTTCTCAATACGTTCCAACCCTATACGTTCCAACTCTTCATCATCTTCAACATTCTTAGGTTCATTACCATAGGCAGATAGCAAAGAGTGACACGAATTTTGTAATGGTTTCCATTTTGGGTCTCTTTTTTTTTTTTTAGCCTCGGAATTGTATTAGTTTTATGAAACAAATTACAAATGGTTGACTTCAAGTTTTACCCAACGAAATGAACTATCAATCGCATTATGCGATAGTGGACTTGCTTTGATCGTTTGTGGCTTTTCTATTTTCGGTTGATAAGAAGAAGAAAAAAAGTGCAAAGTCCGCGGGCAGTCTGTTTAGTCCGCGGACTATGTGGACTTGACGTGGACTCTGTTTTTCAGAGTCTATTTATAATGAGGACTATTAGGCCCAGTCTGTTTAAGTGCGGACTTATACGGACCAGACTTAAATGGACCGGACGGGTCCGCATACCCACCTCTACCTCCGATCCACAATATAATAAACAAAACCCTAAAACACACATACCATTGAAATATTTTGAAATGAGCTAATTGTAATTAATGCTCATAGATTTCCAAAAATACCTCTTCTAATTTTAATTAACCAACTCGCTTGCATGGAAAATTGATATATCTCGTAAATATAAATCTTATTATAAATAAGGGTAATATTGGAAATTGACATTTAATAGTGTGAAAATTGATGCATGTTTCTTATATTTCAGGGAAAAAAAGGACTCATTTATTTCTTATATTGTTGACCGGAGGTAGTAGATGGTAGTGGTACACATTTTACTACAAACTAAATTGCATCTATTTATCTGTAACAACACTGTCTCTTGTTGATAGTAAAAGAAAAGCATTGATTACCAAGAAAAAAATTTAACTGTTATATAAAAGGAATTGATTGTTTCAATTTACCATCTGAAAGTTTATTTTGTCATTTAAAAGTTCCTTTTGACATTTGATTGCATTTGAAGAATTAATTTTGATATATTGTAAATAGATTTTTATTTTATTTTATTTTATTTTATATAACAATGGGAGAGAAAACTAACTAACAAGATTAAGAGGACCAGCCCTTCCTAAATCTTTGCTAATGAGTAAATCCAAAAGAGGGAAAACAATATCAACTAAGGAAATAGATAAAGGGGCAGAGTGACCCCTATCGGCTAGCTAGCATGCCTGCAACATAGTTTGCAGATCTATTGATAAACGAAATGGAGATCTGCCATCTAGCAGATCTGAGAAGGAATTTAACCTCTGCAAGAAGAGGTTGAATGTAGGTAATTGACGAGTAGCCCATGATTAGCATATCAAAAACCACCATCAAGTCTACTTCAAAAATAACATTTTTGAGGTTCAGAGAATTCGCCAATTTAATTCTATGGAGTAAACCATTCAAATTCAGCCATCAGAGCATTGCAGGGGCTCAGTTTACAAAAATAGCCTTTCACAAAATTTCCAAGCTCATCTCTGATAATACCACCACAAGAAGAGCTTCCACCATTTTGCTTGAAAGATCCATCTAAATTGCATTTAAACCAGCGCTTTTTAGTCATAAGGCTAGGAGATTGCATTCCTTTTCAATAATGTGAACTTGAGATGAAACCTCGAACTAGAATTTCGAATTCATGCTTGATGTTGAGGAAAAGACCAAACAGAGTTTCTATCTTTCCATATCATCCATACCATCATACCAAAGAATGTAGTCCAATTTTAAGGGGATAATATACATCATATATTATTTCCAATAGAAAGTTTTTTATATTGTCAATCAATTACATTATCTTTTATATTTATATATACAGGAGAATGCTAACCAGTGTCCTAAGGACATTGGTTAAGGAACAAAAAAAGAAATTGGATGTGATGCATTCAAAATTTTGAAAAATGTTATCTCTTATTTTCCAATGAAAACTTACCTTTGTTGGATTCCTTAATCAGTGTCCTAAGGACTAGTGCATTGGTTAGCAAGACTCATATAATTATTAGCATTTACCTTAATGGAATGAAAATTTATTTATATAAAAAGTAATGCACTAAAATTCTGAAAGCAAATTTATATTTCTTAATCTCTTGATGTACGATATTGATCAGCAAGATCTTTTATTTTATAAATAAATGTTGCTAACGAGTATCCTAAATATATTAATTAAGAAACTCATAAAATGAAACTTTGTATGAAGATACTAAATATAACATTTTCTTAAAATATTAAATATATTATTTTTTCATACAATTTTTTTTTTCTTGGTTTCTTCAATAATACCCTAAAATACTCGTCAGGATTCTCCTTTACGAATTAATCGCAAACTCTCAAAGAAATACTCCATGAGAAAAGGTGATGGCAGCAAGTTTATGGGGGATGACGTGCACATAGATTGGCGCAATAATCTGATCTCACAGTGTGTGTCGTTGAGTTTATGGCCGTTGGATCAGTAGATGCATCGAAGGAGAACAGCACGCTCAGTGGTCCCCCCCCTCACCAAACATTTCCTTGCTCCTTAGTTGCAACATTGGAAGAAACAAACATTACTTTGACGTAAATAGCATATTTATACTTGCCAGTTGCCAATCTCCTTGCCTGACATGTGACGACCTCTGCACTACCCACACTACCGATGTGTGTCTTTTTTTTTTTTTTAAATTAATATGGAATCGTGTGGTTACCTTAGTAGGAAAACAGAACAAATTAGATACAATAGGAATAAACTTATAATGTGTGATCCGAGTAGTTAGTAGCTCGATCACTTTAATAGTATATTCATGATTGGAATTCTGGTGATAAGAATAAAGTTGTATATGTAAGTAGAAAAATTGTTCCTTAACTAATATTCTATATCATCGGGGAATTAGTTCTACGACTACTGACTGAGGAGATACCCTTGGATCCCATCCCGGTCATAAAAAAGATGCAATAAAAATAAAAGACCACTGTTTCACCAACATATGGTTGGTCTGAGTGATAACGAGCTCGGAACCCAAAAGAAAATGATCAGAGATTCGAGTCTTGACTCTTGTATATGTAGAAAACCTGGTTGAGAGGGGATAACCCTTAAATGTCATTAGTCACTATTTACGATGGTGAATACTTCGTACCAATGACATGATTACCCAAAAAGACAACTGTTTCAAATATTAATTGTGGAAGTTAAGCTTATCAAAAAAAATATTTGTTGAAGTTAATTTTGGTATTTATAGTTCTGAAAATATAATATTAATTTAGTGCATAATGAAAAGTACTGGGAGTGAAATTAAAAGAGATTTTCATTGTGAGTAGAAAAATTTAAAAGAAATTATTGAAAATAAAATAAGTAAATAATAAAATAAATAATTAATATTAAAAAAATTTCAAATCGCAATTATGTAAACTAAATTTTTCATGTTCTAAGTTTTAATGCGAATTTAATGGTATGGATTGTTAATGTAAAAAAAAATTATACTATCGGTCAATCAAAAAGTGTTATATTATTAAAAAAAAAATTGAGACTCTTATCATAATAATCTTAAAAGTCATATATATTTACAACTTCCTAATGCACTTTTATTGAAAGCTCCAAGTTGTAGCTTTCTACCAATACGGATTCAAATGGAAGTTTGCAGTAGAAATAATTTAAAATAAACACACTGGAAGTTACTCGATATATACGTTTCATGGGGCGAGACTCCTCTAAAATAAGTAAAAGTGTAAAGTGAAAAAGCAACGGTGCATCCACAATTGATTAGCTAAAGTGAGTAGAAATCTCAATGTACATTAACTAATCAAAGGTGAATACATCCCTAACTTTCTCACTTTACACGTGTGTTCACATTAGAAGAGCTTTATCCTTTTTCATGTCATATAGAGTTTTTATTAAGGTTTTGCTAATATGTCACCTAAAAAGATAAAAAATTTATTTACCAAGAACACTTGTTAAGAAAATTAAAATGGCAAATTTTTAATAAGGAAAATTTAATACATTAGAAACTAAAAAAACTTTACTTTTTGGTTCAAAACTTATTAGTTTAACTTCTTTAACTAGTCAAACCATGTGGGTTATTTAGTAGCTCACATTTACCACAAAATACATGAAAGCTTAATCCAATACTTCTAAGTACTCCATTCATCCAATGAGATTCAATATTCTCAAAATCAATTACATTACTTTCGTCATTGTCATGTTCACATCTTTGAAAATACACTGATAATACTGAACAAAAGATTCACACGTTGGTCCATAAGTTACATGAACCACACTGACCCTACATGCCAATATGGTCCCTGAACCAAAACTGAAATGTTGGATTGGTTTGATCACAAAACCACCCCTCTACTTGTGTAAAACTGACCTTGTTAAAATAAGGCAGGAAAACACAGATCTTGACCAGATAATTACGCTTTATGAGCAATTAATCAGGGCAAGGTAAAAAAAGAGAATAAGGAAAAGGGAAAAAATGGAAAAAGAATAAAAGACCTATGAAGCCTATAATCCCCAGATCCCTACCCCTTTCCTTTCAGTGTACCCCCTTAAAGAACACCACCCTAAAAACCCAAGTATTTAAGCATGTAGCCTGCAAATCCATGAAAATCCACTTATCACACTATCTCTTGCACTCCACTACCACCTGACTCCTTGTGCTGCAGGTGAGGTGTAAAAAGAGCTATGAGAAGAGGATTTCTTCTAAGGCATGAAAGAAAATCATCCTTGTTGATTCTTCCATCATTATCATTATCAAATAACTCAAAAAGCTCGTGGACCTACAAGTATCCAGTTATTAACATAAGTCAAATTAAAATAAGAGCAAAAGGAATCTTAGGGCCTGTTTGATTTGTTTCCAGATTCATGTTTTCATTTCTTGTTTTCAAAAATAATTATAAAACTGTCACCTTGTTTTCATTTTATTTCCGGTTTTCAAAGATTTGTACAAGAAAGAGTGAAAACAGAAAAAAGTTGTTTTCGGTGTTTCCAATACAAATTTCTGAAAGCAAGAAACCAAATAAAAATAAGGTGACAGTTTTGTAATTATCTCTGAAACAGAAAACTGAAAATAAAGCAAATAGGTAGTGTCTGAAACACTGAAGAAAGAAGAAAGTGTTCTACTAAATTAATATGAGTTACCTCATCGTCCTTCCAGCCCGGGATAGCATGTGGGATGAAATCTCGTAATTGATTTCAAAAGGAAAAGCAAAGAACAAGTTAGAGAGAGTATAACATACAGTAAAGGTAAATACGAGAATGAAAGAACATAATACTTCTTGTTCCACAATATAGGCCTTTACTGCACCACCACACTCAACAAAGGCTACTTCACAGGCTTGACGGAAACCTGGTTGCTTCATGACATGTGCAGATCCGTACAAGAACTGGAAGCAACATACAAGCATGTGGATAAGATGTCAGTTTATTAATCAATAAGGACATTTTGAACCCAAAGTTGCAGTCAATAGCTTTTTGCCCAAAAATCAGTAACTCTACCCACCATTTCGGTCACTATTTCGATCGCAGGATCAAGTATAACAAATGTTAATTGTAGATCCTATAATCGGTCGTTATTTTGGTCGCAAATAGCATCCAGTAATTTCGGTCACTAAATGACCTTTTTTTTGTAATGAAACTTATAGGCCAAAAAACTGGTGTTGAAGAGCAACTCTAATGTATATTTTCTTTGGTTAATAACGATTCCAGATCTAGATCTTGAAACCTCAAAGCCAAGGAAAAACCGAAGCTGGCCAAGGCCTTTTATTTTAAATTGATCATAAAAAAATGTTCGACAACATGTTCTGACATAGAGATCGGTACTCGGATAATCTGTATATTGGTATTTAGATTGCTTGCCTTTCTCTATTGCTCAACTTCCCTTTTATAATCGGTCCCAGTATCGTTATGCTAACTAAACCGAAGCGTAACCCCCGCCATACGAGGAGTAAATCATCTTCCAAGTATTAAGGCTGTCAACTACTATTAAATGCATACGTTGTACTCAACCAATCCATCACATGGTTAATTTGTGTTGAACCTCTAGCCTCTCCATCTTGACATGTATAGTCGGACTCGACTCACTTACCAAATCCATAAAATAGCACATGTATATGTTGAAGATTGTTGCCTACCAAAACAAGATCATCCACATAAATTAGGGATCGAAATAAATGTTTAATGTGTAACTTCTTCTTTCTTTTTCATTAGTACTTTTTATTAAAAAAATTAAATTATTAATACATTTTAAAATAACATAAATATTTTTTATATAAATTAAACATATATTGTAAGTAAAATGATAAATAAATATTACCAAGAAATAAAGTTAAAAGTAAGGGAAAAAAATAAATCAAGTCAATAAATAAACCTATAAAATATAAGGGAAAATGCCACCATGCAACATGGTCCGGTTAGAAAACTATATACATTTTCTATTGATTTTTTTAGTGAAATAACATAACCTTTTTAATAAAGTAAAGTCAACCATTGTTTTAATATTTTATTACATGAGAATGCTTACTAGTGTTATAAATATACTGGTTCAGAAATCAATAAAAAAATCTCATTGAAAAGTTGTGTATTCAATATTTTAAGAAATGTTATTTTAAAATTTCAATAAAAACTTGTTTTTATTGAATTCCTTAACTAATAACCTAATGAAAAATAAGTTACTTATGGAGAACCGTTACTCTCCTATAAAAAATAAAAAAAAACTAATAATTCGCCTCTTTGAAGGAAAGCTCCACAAAATAAACTAAGTTTATCTACAAAATACAATTCTCTAATTGATTGCATTGGCCCCCAAAAGCCCACTGGATAAACCATGTACTTGGGCTTGTAAAAAATTAGAATTAAATAAAGTAGTTGAATTGCCCATTGTGGAAGCTGTACAATCAAGAATTGTGTATTTTGTTAAGAGTTATGATATTTATACAACAAAAATCAACTCCCAACATCATATATTTATATTTTTCTACACTTCTATATTATTTTATTTTATCTATTCAAGTATTCCAAAGTTAAAACACCTCCCCGTACGGTATATAGGGGAGTGTGTTCAAAATCATAACTATTTTGTTAATCTACTTAAAAATCTCAAATTTGTGACAATTAGAAAACATTCGTATTTTGGTTAAAAAAAAAAAACAATCGTATTTTGATGCTCATGGGTTCAACTCCCCCACCAACATAACACACTAATTATTAACATTTGTATGTAAAAAAAAAAAGTACTTTGATGCTGGTGATACCGTGCGTGAGAGATGAAGGGAAAACCTAGAGTATATTAATTATTAATTTCGGTCACAACCCACCCTCTTTCTTGATTGATTAGTATACAGAAGTTATATTGGAATGAAAGAATGTGCAACGAAAATATATCATTTAAGGGGCCAAACTTTTTATTAATTAAAGAAAATAAAGGAGTCCAAATATCCATGCACTTCTGACACACGAAAACTTTAGCGTACTTGGTTTTCTTGTTGGTTTCTCAACTTCACCTTGACAAAGCCAGACTCTGGTGTTCCCTGCTATGAATTCAGATAAAAAAAATATAATGGTGCTAGATTTTTTTTGTCAATATATAAGATCTTCTTCTAAGTGATATTTACCACTTGAACAAAACATGATCCCTTTCCCTCCATTAAGAAACTCGCTTAACTTATTCGCACTTCCCCTTTCTTGTTGAAGGTTGAGATATATGATGCAACTACAGTTTTGTATACTGATCGTGTTTCCTGCACAACATGTTGAAACAAATACGGAACATGGTGATAGGGGCAATGACCCTCAAGCTGGTTGCAAGTTCCTTCTTTTGGTATGCCTTCTACCTCTTTTCTTTGATTTCATTTATGCCCATTTTGGTTTTTTTTTGGCTGATTAGTATGTTAACTATGAATATTTAGCATCTTCAATATTTGGTTTTTGTTTTTGAACATTCTTTGATTCGCTTTTTTCATACCTCTTTTGACATCAATTTTGTCTACCAAGCTATTAATGATATATGAAACAAATGGGGCTTGTTGATTTCAATAGTTTCTGTGGTGTTTGCTTGATTTTGTTAATGGGCCGACCCGAACTACAAGCTGACCTGGATTTTTTGGAGCGGGAAAACTAAGGAGGAAAATGGGAGGTCGGTGGGCGACGCTGTACTAGAAAAGTAGGGTGTGCTTAGAGTGTTGTGTGAGCTGTTGCTCATTGTAACAAGGTTGATGGCTGCAAGTCTGTAACCTCTTTCTCTCTTGAATAAGAAAAATTCTCTGACTGCCTGTGGATGTAGGTTACATTGGCCCAACCACGTTAATCTCTTATGTGCTTTCTTCTTCTTCTCTTGTTTATTTTTTCTGCAATTTCGTGTTTACTGTCATAGCAGTTTCTGTTCAGAATTTAGTATATTGTTCTTCAGTAATTATTTATTCCCCTATGTATGCCAGAAGAGAGAATCACAAAGAGTATCCGATTGTATGTTTTAAAGATACATACATTAATTTCATCCTCATAGCTGCTTGAGTTGCAGATGCAACTATCTTTAAAAACAAACCCTGCTTGACCTCCTGCTAACGTTGTTGGGGTATCTACATTAGGGGGTAAAATTCTCCAGAAATATCAACTCTGTTTAATTCCCTATATATTTCAACATTTTACTTTTGTTCATAATGATCACCATCTGTTTACAAGAATTTTCTGCAAAATCCTATTTGTGGTAATTTTGCATCAAATGTCTAAATCAGTCCAATCCTTCAAGACAGTTTTGACCCTGTCTGTTAAATAAATGGGATAAATTTCTTCTTCTACTCTACCATAATTTTTTTTTTTGTTTCATAGTTTTTTATACCATGAAAATTCAGTAGAGCAATTTGGAATAAATTATAAACATTATGGCCCAATTTTTATGTGCCATGCGTTTGTCTTGTCAATTGATGCACTAAAGCTTTGGAGTGTATGCTTAATAAACACAGTATAATCAAGAGTTTTGGGTGAAGAGTATAAAGATTCATAGACAATGTAAGCTCAGCAATCTTGCTTAGGCTTTCCACTGCATGTTACTGATAGTCATACTTAATATCTATATTAGCATGCAAGCTAAGCATTTGGAATCCCTAAATCCCCCAAATTGCCACAATTTTCCCAGTTGTGCGCAACATATTTATACTTGAATAATTAAATGCTTTGGAGTATATTTAATAAATTCAGTACAACAGTCTCAGATGAAGATTATAAAGATTATAAACAGATACTTTCTTTGACGATCAAAGCTCGGCAACCTGTCCTGTAGACTTCCGAATGCAAGTTATGCTGATAGTCATCCTTAGAATCTCTATGTCATCATGTAAGCATTTGGAATCCATAATTCCCCCAAATTCTCGACAAAAAAAAAAAATTCCTAGTTTTACGCAACATAATCATGTTGAAAATTGGAACTTGATGCATTTACTTAATTAATAATTCACGCATGTCTATATTCATATATTTGTAAGTTCTAAATATTTATCCATAAATATGGTAATTGCATTTTGTATGTTCAGTATTGGTTTGTTGTTCAAGATAAATGTGAGGTATGTTGTTTAGTAGTTATTATTTTCAGTAAATGTGGGTTGATGACAGTTATGTCTCTTCTATTTTGTTGTAATTGGTGGTGTGTTGGTTATCACTTGTAAGGGTTAGAAATAGAATACCTCTTATACTCTCTCTCAATAAATAAAATATTTTTTTGCTAATAAAAAAAGAGTATGTGAAACCGAAGAAATTAACCAAAACTGCTGCTCCCCTCACAACACAGTCTTTATCGAGTTTTTTTTTTTTTTTTTTTTTATCTTTCATATATTATGGCTTTAATTATATTTCAAAATTTCAGATAATAATTCGATTTCTTAAGTAAATAACACTTTCTTGTATATCTTAACCTAAAATGCTATGATTTTCTTGTTGGTCAGCTCACCTTGCAGCAGTGGATGTGTGCATTCTTATGACTCAAAAGGTTTCATCCATAAACAAATACCTACAAGATTTCTCTTTCTCCCTTGTCTTAGTATTAAATGTTATTGGGGCTAAATGAAAAGTGACTGTACATTTTGTCTTCGATACTACCATGGAATGGAAGGCCCTAATACTCATAGTTCACTAGAAGTGGTTTTCATGAAATTTTGGATGTGTTTCATTAAAGGTGCTGGTTTTTTCCTGGGTTTTATATGTAGGGATTGTATGTACATTTTGTAATTCACAAGAGGATTCATACCATTTATTTATTTTTTCTTATCTGGTCTCTCTTCAGGTATGGGCCTCTTTCTTTGCTTGGTTTGGGTTTTCTGTTATTTTGCCTCAGTTTGGATTTGCATATTATCTTCAACATGGGGGTTTGTTATGAGGGAAAAGGGCAAAATATTCTTGGTTGATCCTGTGGCATGCAGTGGTGTGGTCTTTATGGTTGATGCATAATAAGATCATTTTTTAAATGGATCTTTTGATTCGATCAATCCGTGGAATACCATTAAGATTCGTTCTTGTTCATGGTTCCAGACAAAAGTAGGAGTTCCCATGCTTATCAAAAAAAGTAGGAGTTCCCATTTTTTGTTTGTGGATTGGTGTGTTAATACTTCCTGTTGGATGTACTTTATGAATTTATTTTTCTAGTATATGGATTAGAATACCCTTTGTACTCTACTTAATATTTTTTTTATTATAAAAAAGCATAGAATGGAGGGCTAAGTGGTTGTTTTATTTTCCCTCTTTGCTTATCCAAAATGGGTTGTTTATGGTTAATGTCTCACAGGAATTCAAAGGTAAGGTTTCAGCTTTTGAGGTGTAAGCAATTGATACAAGCTGGAGCAGATAATTCTCTTGCAGGCAATTATCTTGAGTGTTTTCACACAGATATTTATATGGTAACCAAATTAGTGTATTCCTTTCAGTTATCTAATAGGGTTTGGATATAGAGGTACTCCCCACATGTTATCACCTATCAGTTATGAACCAGCAACTTTTGTAGTATTGCCTAGATATATGAAAGGGAAAAAAACCTATAATTGACAGTGAATCTTTTATTTTTGATGAAGTTGTGAAAGGCAAGATGAAGACAAACCATGGAAGGACAGAACAAAGCCATTGAGAAGAACGATAATTGAGAATTGTCATCTCTTCTTAAGGGCCAAGAAACTAATACAGTCAAATGGATGTTTAAGCCAAAAGAAGAAATGGAAACACAAACAAGAAAGAAGTGAGCTGACGCATGTTGAAGACTCAAAGATATAGTTGCACCGATTTTCACAGCTTTTCAAATTTGAAGGTTTTTTTAGCGTTGTGAGCAAACTTTGGACTCATGAAGAATTCCAGAATTAAGGGGAATGTGATTAATTGGTTAAGAATATCAAGTTATTAGTCTTTATGATTTTTCTGGATGTGAAAAGGTTCAATGTGAGTGTATGTACCGAAATTGTATTCAGTAATTCATTTATTTAGTATTCATGACTATTCATGCTAGCTGAAAGGGGTTGTTTTTTTGTTAAAGTGTTATTGTATATGGTTAAAGTACCCCTTGTACTTTCACCAATACATTCCCTTTACTTATAAAAAAAAAATGTATCTATCAAGGTTTATGCAACTAGTTGTCAAGATGTCATACATTATTCATTAATGTATTTGGAAATTGGAAAAAGAAAAGTAACCGAAATACAAATTCATTCTAAAGTAAGGAGGGAAAAGAAGCGTAATTAATCTATAGTGAACTTAATTTCAATTTTCTTTCTCCTTGATATAGCATCTATTTTGTTAATTTCACTAGTCATGCCATGCCAAAATTTCTACCATAACTAAAAATGCTTAGGAATCAGGAAAGTCAAGCATTTAAAACCCTAGAAGGATGACATCAACCATACAACTGAAGTGAAAGTGCTGAATCTGAAATATAAGTCCCAATACAACATGTCATTTAGACCATACAATTGAGAATTTTAACATATCAGATATGATTCAGGAAACATGCCTCATATCACCATTATTATTTTTTTATCTCTATGAGACCATCAGGAAACATATCTGATATACATTAATGAGACAGTTGGGCATACACTTATTTTATATCTGCTATAGGCTAGAAGTAGTTTTTTCGTGATAAGCAAAATGAATATTATTAAGAGGCTAGGAGTAGTTAATCTTCAACTAGACCTGAGTAGGAGAGATACGCCTTGATCTTGTTTCTGGAAGTCCAATGAACAATTCAGTCTCCACATCTGAACTTGGACTACTTTCTGCATAGGATTGAGGTTGATTTTCTCTTGGATCCTTTGATGCTGGCTGTGGATGGATACCATACTGCAGAGAAATTCAGTTAGTATTAAGTTTTCATTTTAATTGAAAGATATGGAAAACAAAACAAGTATCATGATCAGCAAACTGGGTGGTAAGTTTGTTTTCTATTTTTATTTTCAGTTGATAAGTTTTCATTATTGATTATAAAAAAAATACCAATTTATATTTACTTTGCTCCTTGTTTTCAAAGCTTTGTAAATGAAATGATGAAGATCTAGATTTCCATTAGAAGACTAAAATATACTTCAAATGAGGCTAAGGTCACAAAATAAAACCCAAAAAGCTGTAAGTACAGGGTAACTCAAGCTTCTCAGAGAGCCTGCAATTTTCAGCAACTAGGACTTTTTCCTGAAATGTATTAAAAACACGTAAGTCAAATTTTTTTGCTGTAACACTAGCTGCATGTCAACTTTTTAAACGTAGTTCAGAACTCATGGAGAAGGAAACGAGCCTTGACACATGTCTTTTTCTTAGCATGTATCATAAACTCAGCATGATATAGAAGTAACTTCAAGCACAAATTTAAACAAAGGAGTAATTCTACTTAGATAACGCATTAGGTTGACAATTAGTCACGACTGTATGTGTCTGAATTTGACCAAAAAGGTTGAAGTTAAAATGTTAGGAAAAAATGGGAGCCCAAAATGCAGGGAGTTTGAAATAACAAATTTCAAAGAGGAACAACAATAATGGATTAGAGACACCATTTTTTTAACCCAAAATCAAAGACAATAAACTCATAGGTTGAACCATATGTAAAGTCCTCATTCTATTTATTCCTTAGCAATGAGAGGGATAGAAATAGTGGATTAGACACCCCTTTTTAATCCAAAATCGACAATATGTTTTTGTGTTGAACCTCTTATGCCCCCACTTAACAGTATGTGATTTCTTTTACCCACATATTAGGAGATTTGAAATAATTATAAAAAGTAATAATAAAGAGTTAGACAATACATCTTAACCCAAAACCTTGAAGACAACAAGTTTATGGGTTTATATCCTTATAAAGTTCTCACTTTATCCATTCCAAACAATGTGAGACTTTTTTATCCACGTATATGTTCAAAACTCACACTTAAATTTTTAAAATAGAAAACTCCTTGTGCTTGAAACTTACTAATATGACCAACTTAAACTCACCAAATCAAAACACAATGACTCATAATTTTGGGAGTTTTTTGAATGTTATATAGCCATAAGATGCAATTGTAGCCAGATGGGATTTGACTTATGTGCAAGTAGCATTAATTTTAAAAGAGTTCCAATTTTATTTTTATTTTTTATTTTTTGGCTAATTGTGCAAAATCGAATGCAATATCACATTTAGCTTACCTTTTCTTTTAGTTCCTCAATCTGTTCCATGAAAACCTGAGTCTGAAGAACACAAAGTTGCAATTCAAATATATACCAACATTGAAATTTTAAAAAGTGAAATTCTATATAGGATTGTTAATCACTCTAACCTTTCTTGCTCGAACATTGCTTACACTCCTCTCTAACTGCTGCTCTATCTCTTGCAGTTCATCAATGGAGCATGAAACCAAACCTTCTCCCAAGAGTTTCCTAAGGGAATGAAATTACAAGTGCAACATATTCTTTCATTGTGTGAGTGAAATTAAACAACTTGTCAAAATGAATGGAAATTCAAGAAGATCTTTAACCGTTTTGATGCTTCAAGAAGGTCAATTTTCTTCATCATGCTTTGCTGCTTCTTGCTTCAAATACTGCCATATATCAAGCAATTTCATTCAAACTTCATGATAAGCAAATACACTAAGCAAAATAGAAATTAAGGAAATTAACCAATTCCCACTCATTAAAATTTGAAATGTATAGGGACAGATGAAGATGAAATTGTTAAAATAAAAGTTATTAATTGATGCAGAAAATTCTATACCCATCATATGGCCACGGTAAGGCATTTAAAAATACCTTAGAGTCTGCTACTCTACATGCATGAATCTAAGAATACAAAAATATAGAAATGAAGGCATGAATGTGGGGATTAGAATTTATGTCATTAAATTAAGTCTTGTGAATTGTGGCCTTCTAATTAATCTTTGTAACTTATGATATCCAATTCCTCAATAAATAGAGGTAGGTGTACAGGCCTTGATATACTAAGAAATACTTGAATGTAACTAGGTCAGAAATTTTCTCAAAATCCCCTTCCAACCATATTCTAATAAAAATGCACTGGAAATGTTTCAAGCGAGAAGCAAGGAGTTAAGGTATTATGAATTTTTAGGATAAATTCTCTGCGGATAAGTATTTCTGCAAAAATCTTTTACTATCTAATGTGCTAACTGGTTATCATGAGTCATAATTTATGCTTCATAGTTACTATTCACCAGTACATCTGGAACTAAGTCCACCATTTCGACATCATTTTTTTTTGTAATAAAAAAATATATAAATGACTAGAGTACTAGGTGTACCCAAAACCATTTACAATGATAACAAAATTACAAAAGGAGAAAACCATCTAAAGCTATTACAACAACCAAAAGCACATAGAGAGCCCAATGGTTTGGAAATAGCTAGGGAAACTGCATGAATAGCCCTTTACCACCCTCTGTGTTTGCCTTCTACTATGTAATGTAATTCAATAGAATGCAGGCTCCAAAAAAACGAAACCGCATCTGCAAGAAAAGAAGACAGCTCCCTACAATATATGACTCCCAAATTTACACGTTAAACCAGAGAAATAACATTAAAAAAAAAATGGCTGCCTCCTTCAGAATTTCTTTCCTATCTCTAGCAACTCTGTTATCCAGCCCATTATGAAGCAACAAACAGCCTCCAGAATAAAACACAATAAAATAACAGCATCAACAATATAACCAATTTTTCACCTTTTAAGCATTCAATGGGATTAACACACCAGTTAGAAAAAGGACCAAAACTGCCACAATAAACTGAAAACCATTCCCAAGTTCTGCTCTTAATTATATCCATCAATCTAATGAAATCAAAAACATAATTTTTAAAAATGATTTCATTTCTTTGTAACCAAAGTGCCCAAATCACCATATGCCAAATCAAGTACCCTCTTTGTTTGTTCTTTTTTCCTGGAAAAATACCACCATGCTGCTTGTACAAGTCAAAAAGATTTGATGGCAGAACTGCATAATATCCCAGCCAAGCATATACTTGTCTCCAAACCTGTGTAGAATGTTTAAATGACAAAAAAAGATGATTCACATTCTCTAAACACTCAGCACAGAACAAACAGGAAAGATCATGGCCTCCTTGTAGAACATTTCTAGAGAATAAATTAGCTTTTGTAGGAATCCTATCCAAAAGCATCTGCCAAGAAAATGCGAGCATCTTCTTAGGAACCTTGCTCTTCCAATAATACTTAAAACTGAAATCATCCACTCCCAAAGTTGGCACGTTGCTGTCAAATTTAGCCTGCAGAAAATTGTAAGCAGACATGGATGAAAATTGCATTGAACCATCTGCTAACCAAACCCAAGAATCATCAATTTCCATGGATAATAAAACCGGCTGTAACAAATTAGTTAACTCATCTAGTTCAGGAATTTCCCAAGTAAAAAACCTCCTCCGCCAATTCAACTTCCATTCCCAACTATCCCCCCGCCATTCCCCTAAGGATGCTATAGTCTTCCCACTACCACCGATACTCTAAAGAGCCTTGGAAAAGTCTCCTTCAAACTAGAAATGCCAATCCACACATCCTCCCAAAATCTAATTTTGTTCCCTCGTCACAACTTCCTCCTTAAACCTTCTTGAAACCAATCCTCCATATGACCATATTTTCCTACATTACAAATCCCCTTCCACCAAGATGAAGCCATTCTCACCACATTCCTTCCCTGAAAAGGAAAGGACACCTCACCTTCGCTATTACCATATCTAGATGATATGACATCCCGCCACAACCCCCCTTCTTCTTTTAGCACCCTCCATCTCCACTTAGCTAGAAGAGATAAATTAAACCATTCTAAATTCTTGACCCCCAACCCTCCTACCTTTTTTGGCCTACAAATCAAACCCCACCTCATCCATGAAATCTTTTTTCACTCTACACTCCACCCCCCCCCCCCCCCCCCCCCCCCCAAGAAGTCCCTTTGCATCCTAACTAATTTATTCACCACCTTTCTTGGCATTCTCATAAAGGACATATAGAAAATTGGAATACTATTTAGGATCGAGTTTATTAAAGTGATTCTTCCACCTAATGACAAGTGCTTGCCTTTCCATGATGCCAACCTTCTATCCATTGTATCTAAGACCGGTTGCCATGTTGACAAACTTCGCGGATTAGCCCCAACCGGAAGACCCGAATACTTAAACGGTATCCCACCTTGCTTACAATTAAGAAACCTAGCCGCAGCACACCTAAAACTTTCTTCCACATTCAAACAAATCAAGCTACTCTTTTGGAAATTCACCTTAAGGCCCGACACCAATTTAAAACACCTTAAGACCGATTTAATAGCCCAAAGGTTTTCCCAGGAGGCCTCAGCTACAAAAATGGTATCATCCGCATATTGTAGTAAGCTCACCTCTACTCCCCCTCGACCCACCTCAACCCCTTTATATTTCCTCAAAGAAACTGCTTTCCTCAATAACCCTGCCAAACCTTCCGCTACCATCGAGAACAAGAAAGGCGCTAAGGGGTCTTCTTGCTTCAAACCCCTCTGAATAGTTAACTCTGCTGTAGGACTCCCATTTACCAATACTGAGCAATCCCCCGAAAAGATGCATCCTTTGATCCAAGCTCGCCATTTGTCATTAAAACCTAGCCTTCCCATCATATAATCCAAAAAATTCCAGTTTACCGAGTCATAAGCCTTTTCAAAATCGACTTTGAAGATCAAACATTGTTTCCCAGACTTACTTGCAAAATCAACAACTTCATTAACAATAACAACCCCATCATAAATGTTCCTCTTTGGTAAGAAAGTTGATTGGTTTAATGAAATAATGGGATTCAATGCTAACCTTAATCTAGAAGCCAATAACTTAGACACTATCTTATAAAGGCAACCAAAAAAAGAGATAGGTCTAAAATTACCAAGATTCTGTGGATTAGCAATTTTGGGAATCAAAGCTACAAAGTAAGAGATAACACCTTTTGGAAGCCTTGCTTGATCATGAAACTCATTCACCATTCCCCAAACTTCATTCTTCATTAGCACCCAAAATCTCTTAATAAAGTTAAAGTTGTAACCATCCGAACCCGGACTTTTGTTTCCATCAAAACTCTCAACAACTTGTTCGACTTCTTCCAACGAGAATCTACCCGAAATAGAACTTATTTCACCCTCTGATAAAGCTGGAAAATATACCCTATTTAGGAGCGGTCTCGACCCACTAGTCTCACTATAAATTGCCGTGAAGAATTTGAGAACTTCCTCCCTGATCCGTGCTACATCCTCAACACACAAACCCTCCCCTTGAAGTGCCAAGATCCCATTGCTCCTCCTTCTAGTAGAAATAGAAGCATGAAAAAATGAAGTATTCACATCCCCCTCCTTCAACCACTTAACTCTAGATTTTTGGAGCATCAAACTATGTTTGTCATACATTCCTTTCCTCAACAACGCGAACTTGTCCCTTCTCAAGGCAATCTCCTTCTTCTGAAAGGCCAACCGATTCTGTCAATAAGTCAAGCTCACTGATATCTTTCTCTAGGGAGACTATATTAGAGTCAACATTCCCAAAAACTTCATAGTTCCATTTCTTCAACTCAACCTTTAGAATCTTCATCTTCTCCTTCAGAATATAGACCTTCCACCCCTGTATATTAGACTCCAACCAACATTTTTCCACCATTTTATCTAAACCCGAGTGAGTTAGCCAACAGTTATTAAAGCGAAACAGCTTTGGTCCCCAATCCTGTTTACCGTTTTAAGCATGATTGGGCAATGATCCGAAACATCCCGATTCAATGCCCATTGTGCCTCAACCTCCCACACATCAATCCAATCTTGAGATAGTAAGAAGCGATCTAGACGATTCATGGCCGAACCATCCGCTTTGTACCAAGTGAAACTCTTACCCAAAAGTCGCGGGTCAACCAACTCCAAATCCTCCACGAACCTTCTAAATTCTGATATTTCCTGAGAAACAGAACCAGTACTCACGCCCCTCCTTTCTCTAGGATTACAAACAGAGTTATAATCCCCTATAAAACACCAAAGGCCATTCCCGAAACTGTGTTTCATTCTCCTCAAGTCATCCCAAAGCTTCCTTTTTCCAGCCAAAATACATGGAGAATAAACATTGATAACAAAGCACAATCTTTTTTCTAGACCTCTTTCAAGACACATACCTAAATAGCCTTCACCCGCAAAGGAGCATATACCAGTTAAGACTCTCGAATCCCATATATTGATCAATCCACCAGAGTTTCCTCTTGCTGCCAGAAAACTCCAATCACATTCAGAGCTGCCCCACAACGTATGACATAAAGAATCATCAACAATCTCCATCTTTGTTTCTTGAATTGCTAGGAACTCCACCTTATGTGCCAAAACCAGAGAACGGATTTTCTTTTATTTAATAACCGCTCCCAAACCCCTAATATTTATGGAACAGATCTGCATTAGGAAACTCCTGTGCCCCCTACTGATGAAAAACCAGATTTGTCTCTGTTTTCCATTTCAATAAATTTTTGAATTATAGCATCTTCATCTCCCTCATAAGTAACCCCTAACTCCTTTCCGAAGGCCCAAATCTTCTTAGCAGCATTCAGCGAATTACATTGCAACAACAAACGATTTGTATTTCTAGAGAAAATTTCTGAAGAAGACGTACCTACTTTCTTGAATTGCTAGGAACTCCACCTTATGTGCCAAAACCAGAGAAAATTTCTGAAAAAGATGTACCTCCATTACTGCGACCACCTCTGTCCAACTGACTCGAAGAGCAAGCTTCCCCACTGCGCAGCGCCCCTGTCTCATCCAAGTCACGAAGCCCTTCTTCCGCACAAAAAAACCCCTTTCCTTTATTCATACCCTCCTGCTATTGATTCCGATCAGTGCCATTCAGACGGACCACTTCCAGAACCTCCATCGAGTTATCATCTACAATTGTGTTAGAGGTTGCATTTTCTGTTGACATAGATATTTTTTCTTTCCCTTTTCTATTTCTTGCGCCCTCCAGTCCACTCACTTGTTTCCATTTTAGTAATCTTGGCCTACCTTTCCTGGGCTGCTCTACCCTTCCCTCTTTGGCCTGTTTCTTGCGGCCCATATTTTGCTTCATGTGTTTTTCAATAATTTGCTCACCCTGTGCATGACCCGGCCCAAACAATTCTATGACAAAGTTAGCTGGGTTAGCATTGCTTGTTGTAGCCAATTGCCCATTGTCAACGCCCAGCGGTTCCTCAAAAAGCGCCCCATCCAATACCTGGAACCTATTAGTTAAAATAGTTGTACTAGTTTGCCCCAAAAGCTTTGACCCAGAAACAAAATTCTCCACACTCCCACCCACCAACGCACCTTTTCCCCCATAACCGGTACCCCTCTTTGAACTGCTAGACAAAGACATACTTCCCTGTACATATGTACCACTGACACCGCCGCTTGGCTCAGTGCTACGCAAGCAGTCCCTTTTCCCAAAAAAATCCTAACAGTGCAAAATTGAAATCGGTACGTCCTCCTCCCCCCACGGGAAGTCCCCTTGCCCCTCACCGCCGTGGAGCTCTGTCTCCAGTACAAAAAAATCCGAGTCTTCCTCCAAAATACCTTCCTCCGATGAACTTTCCATAATCTCAAAATTATCATAGTTCTTAATGGAACTCAGATACAATTCACCTAAAGTTTCCTCCATCACTCTCATGGAAAAAATAGTGTTATTGATTAGTACCTGAATGACTTTGTTAATGGCCTCAGGAGCACTAGTTGAGACCAAAACTCTGCCTACATCAAATCTTTGTCTTCTACCAGTACTCTCATCCACTTTAATGAAACTACCGACTTGACAAACCACATCTCTAAAAACCTCCTCTTTCCAAGCATGGCATGGAACCCCCACCACCTTCAGTAAAATGATTCTTTCCTTAGCAACCGCTTCCACTGTCCATGGCTTAAGATCAGAGAACAACCTGTTGAAGAGTTCTTCAAATTCTTTAGCAATATGGTGAAAATCCACTCTCTCATCCGCCGTTAACAAAACCATCCTCCCTCCCATAGGGAATGCATTAATTGAGAATAAACCCACATTGTGCAGCTCTCTTTGCACATTAAAAGCTTCATCCATCTTAAAAGTTAAGCCAACATAACTATTCTTTAACCATAACATCTCATCTTCAGTGATATTAAAGGACATTCCTTTCCAACCATAATCCTCCTCACCCACCCTAACATTATTCCTTTTAAACCCAGGCTTTACTCCCAGAGAAATAGAACCATGATTCACCATCTGAGTAAAAGATACCCCACCCCTAACCATTCGACCCTGACCACCATTTTGTTGTCTCTGTTATATTCCTCCCTGCATGGTTAAAATTCCCTCATTCAAAACGTGGTATATTCACCCTCAACTTCATCTCATCCATCCAAATAGTGTCCAATTTCCTCTCTAAAGCCTCACTGTTCTCCACATGCTTGAACCTGACAAAACCAAATCGCTTTCCAAACTTATCCTTCTTTGGAGGTATATACACCTCACCAACACTTCCCCATCTGCTCAAAATTTTCCACATATCTCCCCTTCCATATCTATCTGGGAAATTTGTGAAAAAATAGGAAGTAGTGTCTCTTAGGTACTCTGGTAGCCGTTGTTTGAGACCACCACCTGGCCTTCCAACGTACACATCTTCCCTCCAAGCTGTGTTTCCATGTCGCCCTCTCTCCCACTCTCGAAATTAAACCTCTCTTTCTCTCTCATCTCTCCCCGATCTATTGTATAACCATTTCGACATCATTAACTTGTATATTTGCCAAACTTATATATATATGAAGGGTTTTAAATTGCGGTCGCGATTGCGTTGCGTTGCGTTGCGTTTACCGTAATTATGGAGAATTGCAGGAAAATGCAGTCAACGCGACCGCAATTGCGGTTGTGTTTCGGTTTCAGTTACCTCCAAAGCCTAAACGTTGTGGCCCTAATTGCGGTTTCTGTCCTTTATTTAAAACCTTGCATATAATATAACCTAAACTCAACTTCAGCATCTGGCATGCATGTTGAATATCTTTTTTATTTATGTTTTTTCATTTTCTGATAGCAGAAGAACTTTATCAGACTGAGAAGAGATGAAGTATAGACCAAAGGCGGATACGAGATCTTCCTCAACATGTTTGAAAGGCTGAAATTATCCAGTAAATACAAACAATAAACACAACACTATTTTGTATTGGTAAGGAAAAGAAACACCCTTAAAAATGAGCTCACTCGGCTTCAACTAAATGCATGCAGTAGAAAAGTTGCTAAATCAGCACACTGTTAGAAATAATAATTAGAAAATTGGTGACTGATGTTTAACCTCTTAGCTATTGTTATGGCTTTATGAACTACTACCTTCGATCCTTAATATAATAAACAAAACCCTAAAACATACAGACCAAGGAAATGCAATGAAATGAGCTAATTGTAATTAATATTCATATAAATTTCCAAAAATACCCATTCTAATTAATGAACAAACTCACTTGCATGAAAAGTTGATATATCTCATAAATATAAATCCTATTATAAATGAGGGTAATATTGAAAATTAGCATTTAATATGTGTGAAAATTTATGCATGTTTCTTATATTTTGGACAAAAAAAAGTACCCATTTATTTCTTATATTAAGGACTGGAGGTAGTATTTCCTTGTTTTCTTAAAGGTGTATACACTTGGTGGCACCATATATGCAATTAGTATGGTGCAAAGGAAAAAAAATGGAAAGGAAAAAGATTCAGGTGCAAAGGTTTAGGCACATATAGTTTTTATAACAGTTTAGTTAGTTCAGTTTAGTTTGTGATGTGTAAAATTGGTGTTGATAAGAACACTTTGTAAAGGTTTTATGGATCATGCCTCTGTTTTTGTTGTTTATGTTGTTTGACGCTTTTTTGGGCTTGGATCAAACATATAAATTTTGATTGGGTGGTCTTTAAGTGGCTCCAGCAGGGTCTTATTACTTCTGTTGGGAGATGGTTTCATTTTGGGATTCTTTATAGTTGGTTATGCTGTTCACGTTTCTCTTCTTATCACTTAGATATTATTTAATATGACTCCGGGCTGTATCTAGCTGAAGGCGGGAGCTTGTTGTTCTTTGGGTTCGGACTTGCTTTTATGTAGTTTCAACAGGTATCTATGGGAAGTGTAAGTTTTTCAGAGATAATTCATGGTTTTTCTCAGGTTTGTGGTCTATTCTAAAGGAATTTCTGGTGGTACGGTGAAAAGGGAATTGGTTTTTCTATGCTATGGGCTTGTTATTGCTAGTGGTTTCTAATCGATGTGGTCTATCAAGAGGTGGTCAATATAAATTTGAAGCGTTTGATGTTTAAAGCTCGGTTTTCATATTCTATATTGTCTTCTTTGGATGAGTTGTTAAAGCATTCATCTTCATTGTGTTGAAGGGATCAGGGCAACTCCGTTTGGGGTTTTGGGTGGGTGGGGTTTTTTGGGTCTGTTTGGTCTTTTTGGTTGGTTTGTACTCAAAAGGGTAAAATCTGTTGGGGTTGATTTATTTGATGTAGGGTGTTTGGGTAGTGTAAAGATAATACTGTTAGGAAAATGCAGCAGTATTTTATTTACATGTCCTGGTATTACAATTTATCTCCTTTTGTAAGTGGGTTGAGTATCCCTTATACTCTTGTATATATACATCTCAAGCTTATAAAAAAAAAAAGTATCATAACGGTACAATTATGAATGATAACTTAAGGGTCTTCTTGGCTCTAGTATCAATAGGGGACTTTAGTCTTGTATCAAGTGTGCTAAGAAATGCAAATAATCTTCAAATGAAAAGGAGACTTTGTTAAAGTTAAAAGAAGGATCAATAAGCCCTTGTCTTCATCCATTAGCATTCTTTTCAATCTTGTACACCCACTTGACTCTGATTGCTTCATGACTCTTAGGTAGAGTTGCTAATTCCCAAGTGTTGTTCTTCATAATTATTGATTTGAACTCCTCATCCATGGCTTGTCTCTACCTTTTATCTTTTACGACTTCAGCAAAATTTAATGGCTCACTATCGGCTAAAAGACAATATAATTCTTCAGGGCCAGTAGTAACTTCATTAGACCTTTCATAAATGTCATGTATATCTTTCATCTTCCTCGGCCTTTCGCTTGAACTTTCTTTTTGTACATGAGAAGTAGGTGACGTGACGGAGGAGATGAAAGAGGTGGAGTTGCATCTAGAATAGATATCGTGGTCTCTTGGTCTTTTTCTTCAAGATATGGAAGAAAATTATAGGTTTTTCTTCTTAGGTCCTACGATTCCATGTAGTTTCTTCACCAATTTAACATCATGACCCACCACCATCGTGCCATTGCATGGGGTTGTACAATTTGTAGCCTTAAGAATGTGAATCATAGACAATAGCCAATAAAGACAATATGTTTGGTGCTTCGACCATCAAGCTTGGATCTTTCTTACTACGCTACATGACCATATGCTATGCTCCAAAAGGCTCGCAAGTAATTGATACTAGGCTTCATTCCATTCCAGGCTTCTTGGGTGGTTTGGTCTTTGACATTTAATATTGGAGAGCGATTGGAAAAGTAGACCGTCGGTCCAAAACTCCTTAGGGATCTTTTTGGACTTTAACATACATCTAGTCACGTTAAGAATGGTTCTATTCTTTCTCTCGGCTACTCTATTCTACTGTGATGATCTAGGAACCGTCAAAGGACGACAAATTCCATGAGCTGCACAGAATTGATTGAACTCTTTTGAAGTGAATTCGCCTCCTCGATCGGATCTCATGACTTTGATCTCATAGCCACTCTCTTTCTCTAGATGAGCCTTGAAATTCTTGAAAGAAAGAAAAAAAACTTCATATGTTTGCTTTAAAAAATAAACCTAATTAAGTCTTGCTATTATAAAATCATCAATGAAGAGTAAGAAAAGATGGATTGATTGGCCCACATACATGATATATACATGATGAAGTCGATTAGTTGCTCTTTATGCGTCTTCTTTTAGAAAACTTCTTCTAGCTTATTTTCCAAAAAGACATGCTTCGCACAATTGATCGGGGTGATTGATTGAAGGCATACCATTTCACCACTTTTTTTTTCTCCCATAGCATTAACTGCCCCAAAGTTCAAATGGTCAAATCTCAAGTCTCAACATCATACTTCATCTTGCACACTAATCTTCAAGCATTTTGCTTCAATGGTTTTTCGATTTAAGATAAACATTTTATTTCTTGACATAAACACCTTAAGAAGTAATAAATTATTATTTTGATTTCAAAGTTCTGACATCTATCTTTCATGAGAATCTCATATCCTTTTCAAGAGTTGACCTAAACTCAAAATGTTACTTTTCAGTTTGGGCCCATAATAAGCATCGCTAATAAACTGATGGCTTCCATCTTTGGAAGAGATTATAGTTGTATATTTCCCTTAAATTTGTACTTTTGATGAGTATCCAAAGGACACACTTCCATTCACCTTCTCATTAAGCTCCACAAATTTCTTTGTACCCACGCATGAGATTGCTAGCACCATTATCCAAGTACTATTAACTATTGGAATTAATTCTTCTCTTCTTCCTTAAATGTTAGCATCAAAGTTGACGAGTTCTTGGTGATGAATGACTTCTTTTCTCATTGTTCGAATCATCATCGTTGCCTCTTCTTCTTCCTCTTCCCCTTTTGCCACGACCATGTCCTCTTCCTTGTCATCCGCTTTGACTCTATAATCCTCCATCATTCTTCAATGAAGCTTTTTGACCTGGAGAACTTGCTTTAATGACTCTTCTTGTCTCCTCTTCATTCTTTCTTCACGGGTTTGCAAGAACCTTCTAATTCTTCAATTGTCATTGAGTCATGATCTTTTGATTCCTCAATGACATATATCACATAATCAAACTCAGGAGTTAAGGAATGATGAATCTTCTTCGCCACGAACATCTTCTAGTTTTTCTCCATCTCTTTAATTGATTTACAATGGTCTTCACCCTCGAGTAGTAATCCAAAATAGATTAGGATTCCTTCATCTTCAAAGCTTCAAAACCACCCCTTAGTGAGTGACGCCTTATCTTCTTCACTTTGTCAAAACCTTGGAGAGATTTTTCCGAAATCTCCTAACTTTTTTTTTCTTCATATAGACAAATGTTACTATGTTAATGTTAGTAATTTTTGTTGGTGGGTAGGGTTTGAACCCTCAACCTCCTTATCGTTCCTCTTCTTAACTCCCCCACCTAAATCACATTGACCACCTTATAATGACTCCCAAAATCTCCTAAGATTCCTTTGAGGTAGTAACATCAACGACTTTCTCAAACATAGATCCAAACATTGATGGATGAGAGTGAGAGGTTGTTGATCCTTCTTCCTTGTATTTGACAAGGCCTCCTTCACATTTTGAGATAACCTTTCTTCATTTTGTGGCTACTCGTACCCTTTCTCTATAACCTCCCAAACACTTTGAAAGACAAGCAAAGCTTTCGTGCAAAGACACCATTTTTCATAGTTCTCTTTCATGAGACGAGAAAATTGGAAAGTAGTATATTCATGGCTTGTCATCCCTCAACACACTTCTCTCAGCTCTTACAATCCTAGCTCCTGATAGCACTTTGTTGGAGGAAGAGAAGTGTTTCTAAGAGAGGGCTGTAACTTGCTTAATTTCAATTTTCAAATGCCCGTTACATAGGGGTATTTATAGGTATAATTAGAGAATTCTAAACTTGATTCTAGGATCTCCCTAATTAAAACCCACTTCTAGATATTTTCTACACTTCTCTATATTTAAAACACTACTAGATTTTACATATTATTTTTCACAACTTCAAGTGATTCTAGATTCATCTAATTTCAAATTATAAATAATAAGGTCATGCACTTAACCTTTAGATTACACTAACAATTAACCATTAGTATGAGCAATTATGAACGATAAACTCTCTGTCTTTAGTATAAATACAAGAAGCCAATCTTTGGAAGTATACCAAAAGTTAGAAAACATCTTCACTAATTTCCTCTCACCCTAACATACACTACCACGATTTTTCACATCCTTTTTTTTTTTAATACAAAAAAGTTTAGGTGAGTTGGGTCCCAGGAGCTCACCATGGCCAGGGCAGGTCTCAGGGCTCAATAAGCACTTATAGAGGTACTTACAGATTACCCACCAATGAGGTCCTCACATTGGTAGTGGGATTCGAACGTCTCACGACCTTGTGGGATTTTTCACATCTTTATTCCTTGCTAAAACATTTAAAGTATATAATGAGGAATTGCTTTTATTTAAAACAAACACCCATTTTCAGCATCTTATAAAGAAAACAACTTATGTAACAATACATAATAACTTCTTAACAGTGGGGAAAAAACAACAACTGTTGAAAACTAGATCCGCATATATTATATATATTTAGTGAAGGATAGAGGAGGGAAGGTGCTAATTATTTTAGACTGGGTATTCATTTTTAACTACTTGGCAAGCTGAATATTATCTGGAAAGCAATGCCAAAGTCAAATAATCAATCAAGGAAAGGAAGAGTAATTATTTAGTTTGGTCTTGAAAGGAACCCTAAAAGACTTATGGATTTTGTCGTCCATGAAAATAAGTAATAAGCAACCAACAAAACAAGAAAAACATTATGAGGAAAGGAAAAAGTATATGCATTTTCATCAGACGGAGTGTAATCATATTACAATAGGAGTGACTGATTATGGAAGAAAGAAAAGTAAGATATAACCTGCATATTTTGTTCATCGGATCTGGGTGATGTTGTAGTATTCTTGGTATGCCTGCGGTATCGTTCAATTGTCTCCAGCATGCTGTATCATTATAGACAATTAATATTACTACAGTCAAGTCAGCTGATCCATGCATGGCCAAAATGTTAAGTAAATAGCAAGAACTTGCTTTAAAAAAAATTTTTTTTGAGAAAACAGACAAGGACATGATCAATGTCTCATTCCAAAAGCTATGTTTGACAATCTTGTAACGTGGGGTGGGTGAGTTGGTATTCATGTGGAATTGTGTTTGAGAGTTGCAACTTTGTCCAAAATGTTCGAGACAATTTGGACTTGTGCATTCCAAACTTTATATTTACTTTAGTTGACTCATTTTCACTAGGGATGTTCATATCCAAACCGATCCAAAATAAAACCGAAAATCGATCCAAAAAAACCGAAAACCGAATAAAACCGATGTCTATTGGATTTTTATGGATCTTGTTTTGTGAAAACTGCTCTGATTGGATTTTGGATTCATTTTCTTAAACCAAACTAATCCAAACCAAACCGCATATATAAATTTTAATATATATTTATTCTATTTTTTGCATTATTGATTTTTTATTTGTTGGTTTTTTTCCCTAATGATACTTACTAGTTTGATTTGACATAACTTTTTACTATTTCTAAGTTCCAAACATAAAGAAAGATGTTTTGAAACTAGTTAATAATGATATTTATTTATTTTGTACATATTTTATGAAATGTTATTACATGAATATATAAACAATTATATACATGTTTAAGATTTTGTTCAATTTAGCTTGTAATTTTGATTCTTTGATGTAATATAAATATATAATGATGTGTCGGTAAAAACTGAACCGATCCAAACCGCATTTAATCGGATCGGATCAGATTTTTTTAGGAAACCATCCAAACCGAACCAAATGCTCTTTTTATCTTTGGATCGGATGACTCTTTACCTAAAAACCGATCCAAACCGAACCATGAACACCCCTAATTTCCACTGATATGTGACTTCGTTTTATTTTCCAACAGACAACAAATCGAGAAAATGAAAATGGGAAGGTAAAAATTAAGGGTATGTTTACTTTCCTGAAATATATTTAGGCAATTTTAATAAGTGAATAGAATAAGTAGTTTTCATTGGCGTGTGTGTTGTTTTTCTCTACCATTTCCTTCGTAATTACTTAATGCAATTTGATTGGTGTAGGTTCTGCTGTCCTATAACATGGCCAGGGCGCAGATGTTGCTACTACCTCCACCGCTACATCGTGGGTGTTTGGAACTACTTTTGACAACCTTGTAATCACTTATGAAATTGAGAAACTACTCACAATAACTTCTCCCAAAAGCACTTCTACCTTCTCTTGACTAAGTTGCAAAACACACTATGTGGAGGGGAATTGAAATCAAGCTATCTGTCAAGATGGATAGTCTTGATTCAATAAATTAAAGTTCAATTGAGCTAAATTTGACAGATCTACATTGATTCAAGTAATAGAAATACATTGGTTCAAGCTTATTATTATTTATTTGCATATTCGTACTCATTCAAGCTTATAATCTCTAAATCCGGTTTCAGGCTTGAACATTGGTTAAGAAATTTGGCTAATATGTTCAAATTGAGTTGAATCCAACTTCCGAATAATAAATGAATGAATCACAACACAAATAATAATACATTGGATTCTGTTTTTTCAATTGTTTAACTTAATTTGTTTCTAATCAATTTGTCCTTGGACATTCTGCCACTAACTTGTCTATTTTAAGTGAATCAATGACAATGTACACCAGGGGATCATATGTATCACCCCAGAATGTGACATCTAATGGAAGGGAATCCAATTTTGGGCTTAAGACTAAGCAGTAAGCAACCCAGGGGTTTAGAACTAGGGTCGCCTCTCAAATAAACTTGTTACTTTACTCGATTATATCCCTAAGTGGCGCTGCGATATATATAGGAGGCACATATATATATGAACAAATTAATGGATTATTTCTTGAGTGTGCAGCTTCACCTCTATATGTTACTCAACTTCTTGACAGCCAAAGCCCTAGCAGGTTAAGGGTGGTTGAAGAACTTTATAATTCTAGCATCATATCACAAGCCAAACCCTAGCCAAGGCTCAAAATTAAACCCTCCCCTTAAATATTTTATTGTTTGCCTGCTGTAGATTTCTGTTGCAGCAGCAAGCCTAAAGCATTATGCTGCTATAGTTTGTTGTTAGAACTCAACTTAGTTCTTTATGATTATTTCCAATGTAAGACTTTGTGGGAGTGGATGAGAAGAATGTGTGAGAGTGGAACATTCTTACGGAAAACATTCAGCTTGGGAGAGAAACACTTAGTTTGTAGCTTGGTTCTTCTAACCTTTAATATAAATGTCATCTTGCTCTCCCTGCTGTTTTTGTCCCAATGTAATATCCTACATCGAGGCTAGTTCTTTTAACACTCAACAGCTAATGAGTTGTTTTTTATAGGCAAATGTTAGTGTTAATGTTAGCTAATGAGTTGTTTGAGTGAGAGTTTATTTAAACACTTGGAAAGGGCGAATTTCTTTGGCCTACCAGCTGATGTGGTGCAAGAGCGCATACTACTTGGCTATCCTCCTAGATGGGCCATTTTTCTTCCCTATTATCTACTTCCTTATTCTCAAGGTTGTGGTATACTACCCTATGTTAATTAGCTGCTGGTTCTTGCTGTTCGAGCTCCATTCAGCTGTGCTGTGCTTCTGTGGCTGGAATGCTTCTTTGCTGCAGGAGTATTCCTCTCGGTTATTAGGATAGGGCTTTTGGGTTCTGTTTTGTCCTGATGAATCTATGGTCTGCTATTTTTTTTTTTATTTTGATAAACAAAATGGAATTATAAACAGTACTAGGGGTACTCTAACCCATTTACATAGTATTCAAAAATACACAAACTAATGTAAATAAAAGACTACCCTAAAAGGAGGATAATATTAGCTTTACAAAAATAGTATTAGCTTTACAAAAGTTATGCCCAAGCCCAAAAAAATACAGTATCAGCCCAGAACCAAATTAGTAATAATTCCTATACACCAAAGCCCAAAGAAACCAGCAAGAACCAGCAGCACCAAAGGACACGCCCAGCCAAACAATAAAATAGGTACCACTACCAAAATTCATGAAGAGGAAAACTGCACAAGAAAGGCAAGCTGCACATAGATTATGGAGCTTTGATAAACCAGCCGCAACATGAAAACAACACAGCAAAGGAACTCTCAAACCATTAAAAACCAAGACCACAGCAGACAATAGAGCTAGTGGAAGGATTTACTTGTAAAATTAAATCCCAGGCCACAAAAAACACAACAAGGCAACACCACCGAGAACAACACAATATGATCCAAAACTCAGACACTACAAGGACAGCCAAAACCAAATGAAACTAGCAAAGAGAGAAACAGCCATTGAGAGATGAAAACAAACCACCACATGTGGAGAGTAAACGTCACTGCCAGAAATGAACCAAAAGGAACACGAAGACCAATCCACCAAAAAGAAGATCCCAACATAGATATCCAAATAGTTTAACCTGTAACCCCTCACTACAGAGACCTTATTGAAAATGAAGGTCTGAGTATAATAACACCAAGGGTCGTGGAAACCAAAAGGAATAAACAGGTCCCAGCAAAAGAGGCAATGTACCACCTATGATCCAAACAGAAAGAAGTATAAATGAAATTCGTTCCTAATAAACCCACCGAACCACCATACACCACTGATAAGCCAAATCTCCACAAATCATGAGCAAGAAACCAGACACAGACACAAAACACACGCAACCCTTGGTGGAAGGACATTTGCAGACTAGGGAGACTAAATTCTTGTCCAGATTGGTTTCAGGAGGGTCTGTCAAGGAAACTTGGGAGGGGTAATAAGATTTGATTTTGGGAGGATGTTTGGTTTGGCCCAAATAGCTTTAAGGATCTTTTCCCAAGAATCTACAATATATCTCAGGATAAGGATAAGGAGATAGAGAAAGTGGGATGCTGGCAACAGGGGAGGTGGTCATGGTCTTTTTCCTGGAGAAGAAAGCCTTTTGATTGGGAATTGGGGGATATGTCAGAATTTATGGATACTATTCTTCTGGCTGCCCCCCAAAATAATGGGGAGGATAAATGGGAGTGGAGTTTGGTTGGGTCGAGGATTTATTACTCAAAGTCAGCTTACAAGTGGCTTCATGATTCTTGTCCTAGCCTAGATGTGAGGGGGAGGTGGAAAATCTGATCTGTAAACATTTCTGGAAGACTAAAGCTCCTCCCAAAGTCCTAGCTTTCTCTTGGCAAGCGATTAGGAATAGGCTACCAACTAAATTGAATCTGTTTCATAGACAATGTCTAGTGGATCAACAGGATTTGGTTTGTGTATTTTGTAAAGAAGACTTAGAATCAGGGGATCATCTGTTTTTAAACTGTCCACTGTCTAACTTAGTATGGCGGAAAATACACGGATGTTTAGGTGTACAGTCATCTTTACCGGCAAGTGTTGAAGATTTGTACTGGCAACACAAGGGGCTGTTTAGGGGGAAAGCAGGTAGGAAGAGAGGCATGGTAGTTTGGCATGCAGTTGTGTGGACCTTATGGTTAGAAAGAATGCTGTGTTATTTTCTGATAGCACCTTTGATTTTACAAGGATCATGGATTTAATAAGGTGTAGGTCTTGGTCTTGGTTGGTGGTGGATATCGAGTGGAAATACTCTTTTGCTGATTGGTGCGTGAACCCAGTGGGCTGTCTACAGCAAGTCAACTTTTGACAGATGTGTACAGGTCTTTTCAGCAGGTTTCTTTGTGTTTATTTCTTGGTTTTTTGTTTCATAACAGATCTTTGCAGGTATTGGTCCTAGGATTTGCTACTTGAAGTTTTTTCCAGCATTCTTTGAGTGAAACACAAATACTTGTAAGGTGCGCTTCTTGTGAGAGTGAGTGGCTGGATCTTTTCTCTGGGTCTACAAATATGAGTGAACTAAATGAGGGAATTCAGGAAATGAGATTTTTAAAACTGACATGACAATAGAATGTTTTAGCTTTCCTTTTTGCAGGTTGCTACTTGCGCTTGGATGTTCTTTGGATGATTATCAGGATGGCTGGGCTTTTTGAGTGCGAGTTAAATTATGGTCTGCTATTGAGTTTTACGGTTGGTTAATGTGTATTTTACAGTGGATTAATGTCTATAGTTTTGGTGGTTACTTTGTTCTTGTACGTGGGTTGACCCCTTCCAAGGATTTTTTTTCCATACACACGGATCCAGGGATCAAACTCAAGACCATATGCTCAAGGGACCCAAGCCGCTTTACCACTTGGACCAACTAATCAATATATATATTTCTTGGTTTATAAAAAAAAAAAAAATTCACATCAATAGCATATACAGTCATGGTTGTCAAATTCGAGATTAATTCTATCTAAAATCGAGAGGAGGTTGAAAAATCATAACTCGTAATATCGTCATAAGATCCTACTTAAAATACAAAATTACACCCACACACACACACACACACACACACACACACACACACATATATAAATATAAATAACATAAATAAAGAAAATAACCTTTCAATCACAATGTTAAACTAAACTTAAATTATAAATTCATAATGAACATTAAACTAAACTTAACCTAAAATATTATTTAAATAAAACCAGTTTTTCATTGTTTAGACCAATAAATATTAGTATATGGTATATATAAGTTTTATTAAAAAAAAGCATTTAACAATTTAAGTTTTATTAAAAATTAATTTGATTGTACACGTTAAACTTTGGTACCTGTATGCCATATTTTGATTCTTTTTAGGATTTTTTATTTTTTTCAGATGATACTCTAAAGAAGATTTTAATTACTTTTAATGTAAAATGTATTAATTTAAATATACACACCTTAACTATAAACAAGCTTATTTTTAAGTTTTTCAAATTAATTTCTTTTAAAAGAGTAATATATTATATATTGCAAACAAGACGAATCAGTTTGCCCTTCAAACCATTCACCCTCCACGATCGACACTTCAGCTGAGGCATTGGCTCTGACCGCTAAAAATAGTGGCGGCGACACCAGAAACAGTTGCAGTCGAAGACTTGAAAGGATCCAAAGGGGAGAAGGGAAGATAGGAGACAGAGAAGCTGAGGTCGCTAGATGAGGTAAGTGAAAAGTGGTGAGTTGGGGAACGACGGGAAAATAGATATTTTTTGAAAAAAATAGGGTCAGAAAATTCGACTCGAAAATACGCTCGTTAAGGATCGTGAAAGATCTCCGGTCTCAATTTTTCCAATCATACGCTGCGGTTCTGTGCGATCCCGCCAAGTCGCGATCCAGCCTGCGATTCAAGTCGTGATTTTAACAACAATGTATATAGTTATACAAAGGAAAATTTGAATTTAATTCACGCACCTAATTGATTAGTATCGTGCATTTCTATATGTAGATGGATTTGGGAGGTGGCGAAGAAATTTGTTTGGATGGGAGGAAGATATGTATTTAGTATTTTTCAAAATTGGTTAATATTGTTCCTTTGTATAGAAAGGAGCAAGATTATTTGATTTGGTTGGTGGATAGCTCTCGGGTTTACACCATTAGTTAAGCTTATGCTTTCTTGCTTAGCCAGGTATTGCTTGGTGTTTAAAATCTTTCATCTGAAGTGGTTTTTAGAAAGCTATGGGAGTGTCTTGTTCCTCTATGCAAGCTTTCTCGTGGAGTTGTTGCTTGATAGGTTGTCTATTAGAGTTGCTCTTTTTCGGAGACATGTTATTTTTCAGTGGGAGGAGACTATATGTACTTTTTGTAAAAGGCAAATGGGGAAGATTCTCATCATTTATTCTTCTCTTGCATAGTATCCCTTCAGGTAGGGCTGGACAAAGACTCGAGGCCTGACCTGAACCCAAAAAAACCGAACAAAATATCAAATGATCATGGGTGGGTTGGGTCGGGTAGGCGAGTGAAAGATTCAGTTTTGTTTGGGTTTAGGCGGACGGGTTCGGATAGTGCAATTTTTTCCCGTCGGAACCCGGGCCCGACCGAATGAGAATGTTTTAAAAAATCCTAGCCTGGCCCAAAACGCAGTGATCCAATCTCAATCCCTAATCATGGTCCAATGTAAAACAAAAAAAGTAACACACGTGAAAGTTGAAACCCTAATTACATTTACAACATTCTTGGTTCTTCACTTCTTCTCCACTGTCATAATAGACTAAACAAAGATGAAAGGCCCATGGTTCAGAGTGCGCCACAACACTACCATCGCGTCGCCACTGCCCAGCTCCACCTTCCTCCACGAGTTCCATTCTACATTGTGTCGTCGTCGTGTGACCCCCATCTTTGCCATGTCTCTACACCTTTCCGTCCTCTCTCCCTTCGTCTCCCTCGTTCTGGTTCTCCAACCTCCTTGAAGCCCCCCCCCCCCCCCCCCGCTGTCAAGTTCGTCACACGACCGATCGAGACCTCGCCAGTCGCCATGGCCACCATTGGAAGAACACGGTGGAGTCCCCCCTCGCCCCCCCCCCCCCCCCCCTCCTTCCATTTTCTCTCTACGCCACCTTCCGCCCCCTCATCTTTCTCTCTCACCACATCTCTCTCTCTGCCTCTCATCTTCTTTTTGGAAGAAAACGCACAAATCGTAAAAACATTATTGGGCGTTTTCAGTTTTAGAGTCACTAAAAATTATTGGGCCAAAAAACCCAACCTACCCAACATGTGACCCGCCAATTCGTGACCTGCCCAAACCAAATGACTCTTCAGATGGAATTGGGCCACAAAAATAGAGGGACGGTTTGGTTCGAATTAGGCTGTTTGGGCTCGAATCCGACCGAACCTGCCCGTTGTCCAGCCTTACCTAATTCAGGTGTGGTCTTCTTTAGTTGCTTGGGTTGGGTTAAACGTTGTCTTACCGTTTATCGGAACTGCTCATTTTCTACAACATGGAGGTTTTAATAAGAGGTAAAAAGGTGAAGAAGCACCGTTTTATTTTATGGCATGCTATTGTGTGGTCCATGTGGTTGTTGCGGAATAATATTATTTTCAAGAAGGCTCTTTCGACATGTTTTATTTGTTGGACATTATTAAGTTTTGTTTTTGGTCTTAGTTCCAAGCAAGTGTTGGGATTTTGTGATTTTCCGATCAGTTTGTGAATCCGATGGGCTGTATTTTTTTAATTTATTTTTCAGACTTTGTTCTTTATGAATATGGATAAAAGTACCCCTTATACTCTAGTTAATATTATTCCTTCTGCCTATAAAAAAGGTATTCATGCATTTTTAGATCCAAAGCATGTAAGGCACAGTGAGAGAAAAGCCAAAAATAAAGAGTAAAGTCGAGAAGTAAATTCAAATGGTTTCTAAGAGAATTTGAGTGTTCTCCTTCTCTAGCTATCTCTTTACTGTCTCCTTCAAAGTGGTATTGAGAGCTAAGTTATTTTCTAAAGATGTCTTACTTTGTTCAAGTACCTAAATTCATGAATGGGAAATTTGATGATTGGTATATTCATATGAAGCCAATTATTGGCTCCCATGAGATATGGGATATTGTTAAGGATGAACATGTAGAATCGAAAAACGAACAAAAAAAGCTTTGAGTCAAGCTCAAAGAAATAATTTGCGAACAATTAACAAATTGGATCAACTTGCTCTATTCATGCGGCCATGGATGATTGTTATTTGAGAAAATGGCTTGTACAACGAAAGAAGCTGGAACGTTCTCCAAGCAATATTCTCTTTGAGAGACAAAAAAGAAAAAGCATGCTAGTTTAAAGAATGAGAAGGAAAAAGAATTGGTATGATGAATTTAAGATTGAAAGTTTTTTCATAAAGGAGTTATTATCTTCAAATGACAGTTACATCTTTTCCCATCCACTAAATCCTAATGGCAATGATTCACCTCATGGTGGTTCATTAATTCAAGGTTCAAGTACAAGAAACCTCATAGAAATTTATGAAGCAGATATATTTAATCGCTCAACTTTGTTTTGTATCTTTGTTGATCAAGTTACTAGATTTTCAAGAAGTTTCTTTTCTTCTTTTTTTTCCCCAAAGATCAATGGGAAGTCACAAAAAAGGATCAAGTTTAAAGGGAGTGTTGGAAAATTAAAATTTATTCGTGCATATAACTGAATAGTATTCATGCATTTTTAGGTTCAAAGCATTTTTCCTATGCATGTATCTCTATATTCAAAAACTATTAATTTTTAGGAGTTGTAGTTTCAATGCATGTGCTTAAATCTATTGTATCATTCTCCATGCAACAAAATGTGTCAAATGCATATATAAGTATCATGTACTAGTACATTTGCAAGCAAGTCAGGTGAAGGCACAAGTAGGCCAAGGCTCTGTTTAGCTGAAAGCTGATAATTGAAAACCTAGTTGGTTGAATTTGAAGCATTTGATAAAATTAGCGGTTGAACTAGCTTATAAATATAAAGTGACATAAGATGTCATATTTATATGAATTTTATATAAATTCATTTTAAATTCTAATTAAAGCTTCATAATTAAAATATTGAATTTAGTTTATTTTTAAATATTTTTATTAAATAATATAAATGAAATGACATTTTATATTTTTTTAGTGTAAATTTTATTTTATAAGAAGTCGAGGAAATTTGGAATTTCATTTAATTAATAAGGGTAAAAATAAATAGAAAAGTCAGTAAGTTACAAACTAAATAAATTAGCTTATGAATAAAAGTTATAAGCTAACGAGATTAATTTGTTTACCAAACACCTCTATTTTGATTAAACATGCTTATAAGCTAATTAAATAAGCTATAAACTAGCTTATGGGATTTTCCAAATGTAAGGCATGCAACGTAAGAAAAAACACCAAAAATAAAGAGTAAAGCCAATAAGTCGATTAAAGTAAGTTTCTAAGAGATAGTTTGAGTGTTCTCTTTTCTCTACCTATCTCTCTACTGTCTCCAATAGTATTAGTTGATTAATTATGCTATCTTATTTAAGCTTATGGTCACCATGTTTAGACTTTAATGAACTAAATCAAGCCATCTCTGAGAGCTTCTTCTACGTTTGAGTTTTGTCGCATATGTTTTATCACAATTTAAGTTCAATGACTCCAAATTATCTCAGACATATATCATATATCATCTCAAACTAGCTCCTTCTTAAATAAGTCAAGCCCAACAAGTGTTTGGAGGAAATAAAACCTACTAGTGTGAGAAGCAACATAAGGAAAAAAATATCAAAGCAAAGATGGAATTCATTGGTTATATAAAACCTGTAATTCACATTTCTACACAACCATGTCACTGCCATGCAAAACATGCAATTAGTATGATTATATATATCCTATAAAACCTTAATTAGTCTCTAAAATCTAAATCCTAAAAAGAAGGCTCGGATATATGGTAATCTAAGAATAAAAATTCAGTGTCTTAACCTAAGTGTGTAACTAGATGAAGGCCAAGACTAACTTAATGCGGTATGAGGTAGAAGAGAGAGGAATGGGGGTGGGTAGAGGAGGGAGGGGTTTAGAATAGGAGGAAGAAATTGATAACTTTTCACTATTCATGTCTTCTCCCGTCATTTTTATATGTAGTTTAGTCTCTTCAATTTATAAAAAAAATTTACGGTCTGAAAAAAGGTTAAGGGAGACAAAAAAATATATCATAGTATACTATCTCCAGTTCACAATATAAGAAACAAAACCCTAAAACACACAGACCAAGGAAATGTATTGAAATGAGTAAATTGTAATTAATACTTATATAAATTTTCAAAAATACCCTTCTAATTTTAATTAAAATTGTGATGGCCTATAATTAATGACATTAATTAATAAGGATAATATTGGAAATTAGCATTTAATATGTGTGAAAAATGATGCATGTTTCTTATATTTTGGACAAAAAAAAAAAGAACTCATTTATTTCTTATATTGTGGACCGGATGTAGTATTATTTAAAGGAGAATGCTAACAAATACCCTTAGGACATTGATTAAGAAATCAAGAAAGGAAAATTTGTATGAGAAATTGTGTATTTAACATTTTGAAAAGTGTAACACTGAGGTTTTCAATACAAATTTTCTTTTTATGGGTTCCTTAACCAATGTCCTTAAGGCACTCGTTAGCTAAGGCCCTTATTTTAAAAATTTCCATGAATATATGATATACTATCAAGATGTGTTAAGATTCATATTTAAGTTCATTCCTTTGTTTGTTGACTCCTCCTCTAAATTCAGTTTTCTGAAAAGTCAATAATTTTATGCTGAATTTCATGAAGCCTTTTTTATTTTTACATTTTTAGTTAGGTGTAATTTTTGAAGTACGCAGAAAACTATATATATATATATATATCACTCCAAAACACAAAGCACAAATGGCTTAAAGGGTTCCCACAGTGAAGGCGCTCCAAGTTCGAATCACCACTGCTTATTATCCAAGCTAGAAATTAAATATAGTTCTGTCTAGTTATATATATCTATATATGCTAAAGAAAAAAAATCTAATACTAGTATCACTTAAAAAGGTTGTATGATCATGAAACTGTGATTCAATTGTACTTTGTATGCAACCCAACAAATAAAGGGTGGATGGAAAAGTTATGCAGATATATGGATATGATTTTCAAATTTATTGAACTTAATGAAAGGTACTCCCATTCTGATCATCAATCACTCATAGTTACTATTGACCAGAACATTGATTATACGGTTTTTATGTTGAAAGTTCATTTATGACAAAGTACTGAATGTAGTCTTTATACGGTTTTGTGAGTAGCTAGTGTCATTATGGTTTGGATGGATTGAAGGAATTATGTTCGTTCTTTTGGCTGTCATATATTGGTTTGCGGAATTCTTGAGGACTTATACAGGATCATGGCTGCCATATATTGGTTTTGCGGTATTCATTATGTTTGGATGATTGTATTTGGTCACAGGATGAGCTTATTGAGTGGGAGACAACACTTGAAGGAATTGGTTGCAGCTTTATCTAAATGGATTAAGGATGTCGTTGGGTAAACTTTCGATGCTACATTTGCGGCAGGGGCCTGGGTCAATGAAGCAAGCTATGATATTGGCTCTTTTGTGCAGTAATTGGGTTTAATATTTTTTGGGTACATATTGGATTATAGGCTTTATTTAGTATGGGTTACTTGGTTGAAGTTCTTTGTGTATTTGATTCTGTTTCTGCTCAGGGACAATATCATTTCTACAAAATCTTCCTTTTGTTTCCGTTGTATATAGGTTTGAGCATCCTTTGTGCTAGAAATTAATATATTTTTGCTTATCAAAAAAAAATCCAAATATAGTTTAGACCTCAAGTTGACAACAATTAGTAGATTCGACTATAATGTAGATCCTGATTATAATTAAGATAAGGGTTTTGCTAACCAGTGCCCTAAGGACATTGGTTAAAAAATTCATAACAAGCAAGTTTTTCTTGGAACGCTAAGTATTTAGGTTCTCAAGATATTAAATACATCACTTTCCAATGAAAGTTTTCTTTTTTTGTTTCCTAAACCAATGTCCTAAGGGTACTGATTAGCATTCTCCTAATGATAATGAAATTATAAACAGACTTGGAATCTGGTTAATGTTTGACCTCTTGTTATACTAAAAACTCTGGTGATCACACTGCACATTAATTCATGGAACATCACAAACTCCTCACAGATAGAGTGTACATTTCTTTTTCTTTGGGCACATTATATTACTCTGTCAAAGTTTACACACTTTAATTAGTTGGTGATAAAAGAAGTCGAGTCCTGATGACCCTATCTCTTAAACCAAAATATAATATTAATTTATTCATCAGAAGATATTACAGTAGGCATCATATTAATCATCGTTAATTGGTGCAGGTCATTATATAAGAATACTATACTAGCTCTCTTTATCTCTCTCCATCTCACGAACATTTATATGTCAGTATTTACTATTTAGTGCATATGATAAATCAATATATAATTATAACCTATATATGCTTTGTCTTTTCCCATTACTGAGAGAACCAAGTACCTTCCATCATTTTACACTTTTGTAATGTCTGTACTGGTTAATTAGGCTAGCTTTAAGCTATTCACTGTAAGATAATCTATTCTTTGATTCCATTCTAATTAACTTAACAAACCCCAGACTAATATAGCAGAAAGAAAGAAAAAGTTACAGGCTCCTACCCCACCCATTTTTTTTTTTATAAGCCAAATTTATTAATAGCCCAAAAGGGTAACAAGGTAGTCAAGTAAATTAGGGTTTGAGACAAAGGTGTCGAGAGTTATAAGGTATAAGGTTCGAATCTCACCCTCTACTAACATAACAAGCTGAAACCTAACATTTGCCTATAAGAAAAAGTAATAGCACAAAGGGTAAAAACATAAGCACAAGTAGTGCCAAAGAGTACAATTGTGAGCAAGATCAGTCCAGCACTGAAAATGAATGACCAAAAAAGAAAGGTTACCCCACCCATTGATGTTAGAATTTGTACTAAGTTTTAAACAATGATGGGATTCGGTATATGCCATTTAATTAATGTCATGACATATTCAAGGTTTCCCACCTTCCCTATATCACTTGTCCTGGAGAAGATGTAACTAATGCCTTTCACTTGTGCACTTGAACTGCTTTAGCCCCTCGTGCACCCCAAAAAAATAAATATATAAATAAGCACAAATAAAATTAGATCATATACATGTCTACCACCATACTTCTATGGCTATGATGAGTATCATATCATGTACTTGACCCTCAAGGGTATGAAAAGGAATACTGCTAAGTTATTAGCAGATGCAGATGCAATCACACAATTTGAGAACAATAAACAAAACCTGAACAAAGAGGTAGGATCCCTAGATATAAATATATACCTGGAGCTTGCAAATTCATAAAGCTTCCCTCTTGGAGAGAAGATGATAAGAGCTACCTCAGCATCACACAGAACTGATAGCTCAAAGGCCTTCTTCAGCAGCCCATTACGCCTCTTTGAGAAGGTAACCTGCCTGCTTGTGGCGTTCTCTATACGTTTCATCTGAGTCTTTCCTCTCACCATCTCTTCTTCTTTCTGTGTTAAAGCATCCTCATCACTCATCAGTACCCAGAAAAAGGTACAAAATCAATTAGAAAATGTTTATATATATATATAGGAAATTGAGGTGAGTTCAAATACATGATCAGAAGGGAGTCCTCACCAAGTAGCTAGGATGAATGAACCTAGAAAATATATGGGGAGATTAATTTGCAGCAAATCTGAGCCTTCCAAGCAAGACTTGAAGACCCAAAAAGCTATAGCAGATAGAAAAAAAATTGCAACAGATTAGAATCAAATCACTCATCAAAGGGTACTCATTGAAACCAAAAAAAAAAAAAACAAGAAGAAGAAGAAGAAGAAAATGTGACATATGATGGATGAAGGTTACAAAGAAATGGGAAGTTTGTGAAAAATCAGAAGAAAGAAACCAGATTGTCAAACTAGCAGTAAATCCAAAAGGATCTAAACACCCAGAAAGATATATCTAGGAGGAGGGTTTTCTGATTTGCAATTGCTACTAACCAGGTAGAAAAGCAACTTCAGATTCCACTAGTTCTCAGTAAGCCAAGAAAAAGCTTAGTTTTCCAGAAGGGATTGAAGTGCAAATTTATATATACCAAATTAATAGCAAAATCAAGGAAAATATTTTAGAGCAAGCTAGAGGATGAGAGGAAATAAGGGTTTGTGGATAGAAAAGGATAAAAGAAAAACAGTGAGAGAGTTGAGGAATCAAGAGAAAGGAAGCACCCAAAAAGAGCACAAACAGTGCAGAGAAACAGAAAAAGGAAAGCTCTATCAACTACATAATTGAGGTACAAGTCAAGAAAAGAGTTGGATTTGACCTATCTTTATTTAGCCAAGAGAGAAGCACAGACACACCTTTCCTTATTCATCCATCCCAAGCCCCACCATATTAAGAAACAAAAGTATATGGTTATAGAAAATTGAAACCTCATCCCTTGCTTGTTTTGGTAAAACTAGAATCCACTTGCCCCAAAAAAGAAATATTGTAAGGTTAATGAAAATATATATATGAAAACGATACTTTTTTAATATTTTCTATTAGAAGACTAAGGGAAAAATAAAGATATATTTATATAAAAGGACAATAATAATAAAGTCTCAAAGGAACTTATAAATAATATTATCTTTGCCAACTCACTTCTACATCTTACATTTACAAGTTTTATTAAGTTGTTTTTGGTGCTTTTTTTAATGAAAGAGATGTATAATACAAATAATAATCTTCGTATAAGCTTTTGTTTGTGCTTCTGAAATCTTAAATATGTCATATAAAAACTGAGATCATTATTATTATTATTATTTTATCTTTTTTTGATACTGTTTTATGAATGAAAGAAAATGAGTAATGATAAATGAACACATTTTTTGGACATCCAGTATAGACACATATGGTTGTGAGTTGTTTTCAAGTGCTAAATACATATGATGAGAGAAAAAAATAATAAACAAGTGTAGATACGTATATATATACGATGTTGGACACCAAAAGTGTGTTCATTTATCATTACTCGGAAACAAAAATAATAATTTGACACATTTTATAGACATCATACGGCGACAACTACGGTGCCGCACTGTGCGGCATTGTAGCAGGCCTTTTTTTAAAAAATATTTAGTTTTTTTTAGAAATAAAATTTTTGGTTAAGTACTTGCAAATATCTGGTTAATCAGGTACAAATATCTGGTTAATTCAATTAATTATCTGGTTAATGGGTTTTTTTTGTTAAGTATGTGCAAATATCTGGTTAATCAGGTACAAATATGTGGTTAATTCAGTTAATTATCTGGTTAATGGGTTTTTTTACAAATAAATTTTTTGGTTAATATGTGCAAATATCTGGTAATCAGGTACAAATATCTGGTTAATTCAGTTTATTATCTAGTTAATGGATTTTTTGGTTAAGGATGTGCAAATATCTGGTTAATCACGTACAAATATCTGGTTAATTTCATTTCATTATCTGGTTAATGAGTTTTTTTGAGAAATAAAATTTTTGGTTAAGTATGTGCAAATTAATGGGTTTTTAGAAATAAAATTTTTTGGTTAAGAATGTGCAAATATTTTGTTAATCAGGTACAAATATCTGGTTAGTTCGGTTCATTATCTGGTTAATGTGTTCTTTGGTTAAGTATGTGCAAAATCTGGTTAATCAAGTACAAATATCTGGTTAATTCAGTTCATTATCTGGTTAATGGGTTCTTTAGTTAAGTATGTGTAAATATCTGGTTAATCAGGTACAAATATCTGGTAAATTCAGTTTATTATCTGGTTAATGGGTTTTTTATTATGTATGTGCAAATATATGGTTAATTAGGTACAAATATCTGATTTATTTAGTTCATTATCTGATTAATGAGTTTTTTTGAGAAATAAAATTTTTAATTTTTTTCTAAAAGTCAAAATAAAAAAAATTAATAAAAAAAAAGGAACTACAGTATCATTATAGTATCATAGGTGTTCCGTATGGCGTCGATGTGGTGTGTTCCATTATCACACCTGCGAAGGAAATGTGAGGGAACAGCACCATAGAGTTGAAGAAAGAGAAAAGGGTACAATGTTAGAAACACGTCAACTTCTTCCGTACAACTACGTACACGAACTAGCCAATGAGGAGTCGAAAACATGGCAACTTTGTCATGAAATGTCAGCATAGCCTTTTTTTTAACTTTTAGATATTTTCATGTATCTTTAAAACTTGGCAGATGTTATGGTTAAGGAAACAAAGATGCAAAATTTTATCTTGGGAGGGGTGTATTTAATATATTGAAAGTATGAAAGTTATCTTTTCCAAGACAAAGTTTTTTATTTCTTGAGTTCTTAATCAATGATCTTAGTATACTCTCTCCGGTTAATATTATAAGCAAAAAATCCTAAATTTTTTGGTTTAAAATATAAGCAAATTTTTCGTACTTTCCATCCAATTTAATGCTATTATTCCCAAAATACCTCCCACTTAATATAAATTATCTTTTCCAATACTCCTTGACATTATTCCCAATTTAATGCTGAATATAAAGGGTCATCTTCCAATTTAATGCTGATGTTATTTTCTAATACTCCTTGATATATAAAAGGTCATCTCCCCTATCATCCTTATTGAAAGTGGGATCTATTTAATGCAGATGTATTTTAACGATAAAAATTTAAATTTTAGATGGAGGGTAATTTAGGTAATAAGCCTAATTTTTTAACAAAATTAAATAAGATTTATTAACTTCCTTAATATGTGTTTTATTTAATTTTTGCTTATAATAGTGACCGGAGGGAGTACTAGTTAACAAGACTTTTAAAACTTAAAGGCTACTTAATTCCTAAAACATGAAAAAGATTTAAAAAAGGAATTAATGGTTTGACTTATACACTCTATATATCATTATATATTTAACTATTTTAAAATATATTGAAGTTTTAAAAATATAAAAATATGTAAATTAGTAACTCAAACATGCATGAATAAAGATAAAATTAAATATGTTTTTGATTCCTATAAAATTGATAAAATTCTATTTTAGTCTTTATAAAAAACTTATTCATTTTAGTCCCTAAGAAATACAAAAATTACATGTTTTTTATCCCTAGTGAGGGACTAAAAACATATTACTTTTATTAAATGTACGGATTAAAAATGAATAAAAATTTTATTGAGACGAAAAAATATGATTTTTTTAAAAATGTTTTTAGTAAAGTTAAAGTTATTTATGTAAAATTAGAAGTTATTTTGTCTTTAGTTATAAGTCTGGTAAATGATCTTACTTTAAAAGATGATTTTAAGTACGTGTTTAAATAAGCATTTGATAAAAGTAATCTTGAATGGAATTAATTTTATAAAATTGATTTGGTTATAATTGAGTTTGAAGTAAAGTAATTTATGTTTGGAGTTTTCATTTTCACATTTTGAAAACAGGTTTGATGAAAAATTTAGTAAAATTTTCAATCTAACGTAAAAGCTACTTTTTGTAACTTTTAGTCAAAATCACTTCTAAAAGCAAAATCAAATTTACCTAACAGTAACCAAACACCTCATTTTGACCAAAATCACGTTTGACAATAGGCAAATTCAATTCAGAAGGTTTCCAACATCGAACCAACACACTAAATTGTTTGGTTGTAATATTAGAAAAGTAATTTTTTTTCTTTTTAAAAAGTAATCTAACCAAACGCACACTTAAATATCAGGTCACATCCAACGTTACTATATATGATCGGTGACTACAACTTATTATGAGAAAATTAAATTGACATTGCCAATGAAGGTTAGTCCAGTTGGTAAGGATACGACTTATAATCCACAAGGTCGTGAGTTTGAATCATACTACAGATGTGAGGACCTCGTTGGTGAGTAATCTGCAAGTACCTTTGTAAGCCCTCTTTGAGCCGTGAGGCCTGTCCTGATCCTGGTGAGCCCCCAGGACCTAACTCACCTAAACTTTTGTTGATAAAAAAAAAATAAATTAAATTGACATTCTTTTATATATAAAATTTAAAGGTCTAAACATGTTTTTGAAAAAAAAAAAAAAAAATACAAGACATTTTTAGTCAAAATTTTAACTATTTAGTTCCTCATATTTTTACAAACGTGGAATATGTTAATCCTTTCATCATGTTCCGTTGGTTAAGATCAATTAGAGTTACTATTTTTGTCTATATGGCACATTATCTTTCTAATTTGACATTGTCCGCCATAGAAATTAATTAAAAAACCTAAATGTCGCAACAAAATGAGAAGATTTTAATTCAGGGGGGAGATGAAAAATATTTGGGCAAAGTGACATTATAATTTTTCCAATAAATCGATAACAATAGCTTCAACAAGGGGTTCGATCAAAAATTTTCAATTAGGGAGAGGTTTGGAGAAAATAACCTTTTTGTAAAAACGACATTGTTTCATGCAAAGTTTTTCATCTCCCTTGTAAGAGGAGAAGATCCTTGTGATTCCAGGAAGGCGACCATATGTTCATGAGAGTCACTCTAAGAATTGGAATAGGCAGGGCAATTAAATCCAGGAAGCTTACATCTCTGTTTATCAGACCACTTCAGATCCTTCGCCGAATTGGTCCAGTAGCCTATCAGATAGCCTTACCACCTAACCTATCTGTTGATAATATGGCATATCCATAGTTAGTTATTCAGTTGTAACAGATCTGTTTTTTCTGTTATCAACCCTTTACCCTTGTATGCTGTATATATAAAGCATTCCAGCTAGTTGGTATGGGATGATTGATTAAGTCTTAGTCACAGAGAGTTACATAAAGGTTTCAAAGAGGAAAACTAGTTCTGCTAGGTGAACTTGGGTGTGATCGGGGCTAACGGATCATAGTGATTAACTGAGAGCAACAAGGAAGAACTTCTTCCATCTTGTAATTGGATTGACTCTTGAATAGACCAGACTTAATAAGCTGTGCTTAGTCCCGAAGACATAGGCATCAATCTGGCTGAACTCTGTCATCAAATCTTTGGTGTGTTCTTTCCTTTATCATCATTCTTCATGTTCTTTAATTGTAATGGTTTTCTGCATATATTGCATACTGTTTTTGATTGTTTTCTGGTTTTTCAGGGGTGTGCTGCTATAACACTATCCAATATCCATGATGTCTTTCACGTCTCCCAGCTTCGTAAATATCATCCTGATCCATCGCACTTATAGAGCCAGAATCAATTCAGATAAGAGAGAACATTGAGTATGAGGCTTTGCTTGTACGGATCAAGGACCGAAGGATCAAGAAACTTCGCGGAAAGCAGATTCTGCTGATGAAGGTCGTATGGGATGCTATTACCGGAATGCCACTTGAGAGAGGGGGTCAGATATGTGTCAACAATATCCTCAACTTTTCGAATGAGGGAGATAACATGTCATATAGATAAGAATGTTAACTATAATTGACCCTAACAGACAGATCATGTCATCGAATGAGGGAGATAACATGTCATATAGATAAGAATGTTAACTTTAATTGACCCTAACAGACAGATCATGCCAAAAGAACTAATGTGTCCCACATTTGTAAATCTCATGGACGTTAAATGATTAATTTCTTTTTCTTGAGGGCTAATCACGTTTTTTTAAAGATCTATTTGAGCCTTTAATATATAGATATATATATATATTATGGAAATGCTAACCAGTACTCTAAGAGCATTGGTTAAGGATACAAAGATAGAAATTATGTATTAGGAATTGGTGTATTCCATTTTTTCAAAGTTTAAAAGTTACAATTCCAATAGAGTTTTTATTTTTTGATTTCTTAATTAATGTCTATAGGTATGGACATTGGTTAGCAAAATCTTACTAAAATTTTAAAATCACTTTATCATTCATTAGATTGACAAAATTTGAAAAAAATAAAATAAAAGGACAAATTTGAAAAGATAGGGATATAGGTAGGGATGCAGTAATTTAATTTAGCCGGGGTAGTTGAGAGACACACCCCAACCCAATGTTGCAATGGATCAATAAAAGTTTCGATAGTTCCGAGGAAGTAAATATTGTTTTTACGGATACATAGTAACTATAGTTAATGGAAATGCTAATCGGTGCCTTTAGAGTATTGGTTAAGGAATTAGAAATAAAAATTTTATCTTGAAAAGTGATATATTTAATACTTTAAAAATTTAAAAACTACTCTTTTCATTTTCAATATGATTTTTCTATCTTGAAATTTAACCAATGTCTCTAAGGCATTGGTTAACAAGACTCGGTAGTTAATAGTTTTCTCTTTGTATGGACCTAATTTGTACGTCCCTGTAAAAATATTTGATCTTATCAATTAATTATAAAATATTATATTATTAAAAATTTAATTCTCATTATAATTATTTTAAGAATTACACATAGAATATTTAACTATATAAAAAAATTTCTACTTACATAGTATTTAAATTAAACTTTGTTTTTATATGGTTTTGAAGATCCTGTTGGATGGATACATTGTATAATTATGAGTTGTATATGGCGCAAATTCTTCATCAAACATTGACGGGGATGGAATTTTTCATCCTAACAACAGAATATTCTAGAAGATTTAACAAATATTTATAAATAGTATGATAATGTTATTTTTTAGAATTACTTAATAAATTATAAAAAGAAAGTTGTGCAATACTATTATACTTTTTTTTTTTTGGTGACAATACTATTATACTTTTATTATGATACACATCCTTTTATAGGGAAAGAAAATTAAAACAGAAGTTTACATTTCTATTTTTTAATAAAAAATAATATGAAACATGAATGTAAAAAATGAGGTGTAAGTTTAAAATTCTTGCAAAAAGTAGATACTCCCTCCGATCAACAATATAAGCAAAAAATTCTAATTTTTTTGTCCAAAATATAAGCAAAATTCAACTACTTACATCCTATTTAATGAAGTTATTCTCAAAATATCATTCAATTAATACAAATTTTGTTTTCTAATGACTCCTTTTATTCTCAACAACACAAGCTTAATAAATAAGAGGAAGGATAATTTAGGTAACAAACTTAATTTTTTATTCTCAATGACTCTTTTAAATGAGATCAACTAACCACCTTAATATATGTATTTTATTCAATTTTTTGCTTATAATAGTGACCGGAGGGAGTACTCCATAAAACCCACGAATCTGTTATGAAATATTACCTTCGATCCACAATATAAGAAACAAAACCCTAAAACACACATACCAATGAAATGTTTTGAAATGAGCTAATTGTAATTAATACTCATATAAATTTCCAAAAATACCCCTTCTAATTTTAATTAACCAACTCACTTGCATAGAAAATTGATATATCTCGTAAATATAAATCTTATTATAAATAAGTGTAATATCGGAAATTAACATTTAATATGTGTAAAAATTGATGCATGTTTCTTATATTTTGGGGAAAAAAAGGGACCCATTTATTTCTTATATTGTTGACCGGAGGTAGTAGATGGCAGTGGTACAAATTTTACTACAAGGACCCCAATACTTACACAGGGATTCATAAATTTTATATAAACGAACTCAAACTAAATTGCATCTATTTATCTGTGACAACGCTACTGTCTCTTGTTGATAGTAAAAGAAAAGCATTGATTACTAAGAAAAAAATTTATCTGTTATATAAAAGGAATTGATTGTTTCAATTTACCATCTGAAAGTTTATTTTGTCATTTAAAAGTCCCTTTTGACATTTGATTGCATTTGAAGAATTTAATTTTGATATATTATAAATAGATTTTTTTTTTTTAATAACAATGGGAGAGAAAACTAACTAACAAGATTAGGAGGACAAGCCCTTCCTAAATCTTTGCTAATGAGTAAATCCAAAAGAGGGAAAACAATATCAACTAAGGAAATAGATAAGGGGGCAGAGTGACCCCTATCGGCTAGCTAGCATGCCTGCAACACAGTTTGCAGATCTATTGATAAACGAAATGGAGATCTGCCATCTAGCAGATCTGAGAAGGAATTTAGCCTTTGCAAGAAGAGGTTGAATGTAGGTAATTGACGAGTAGCCCTTGATTAGCATATCAAAAACCACCATCGAGTCTACTTCAAGAACAACATTTTTGAGGTTCAGAGAATTCGCCAATTAAATTCCATGGAGTAAACCATTCAATTCAGCCATCAGAGCATTGCAGGGGCTCAGTTTACAGAAATAGCCTTTCACAAAATTTCCAAGCTCATCTTTGATAATACCACCACAAAAAAAGCTTCCACCATTTTGCTTGAAAGATCCATCTAAATTGCATTTAAACCAGCGCTTTTTAGTCATAAGGCTAGGAGATTGCATTTCTTTTTCAATAATGTGAACTTGAGATGAAACATCGGACTAGAATCTCGAATTCATGGTTGATGCTGAGGAAAAGACCAAAGAGTTTTTATCTTTCAGATCATCCATACTGTCACACCAAAGAATGTAGTCCAATTCTAAGGGGATAAGATACATCATATATTATTTCCAATAGAAAGTTTTTTATATTGTCAATCAATTACATTATCATATATATATATATATATATGAGAATGTTAACCAGTGTCTTAAGGACGTTGGTTAAGGAACAAAAAAGAAAATTTTAATTGGAAGTGATGCATTCAAAATTTTGAAAAATGTTATCACTCATTTTCCAATGAAAACTTATTGGATTCCTTAATCAGTGTCCTAAGGACTAGTGCATTGGTTAGCAAGACCCATATACTCCCTCCGGTCACTATTATAAGCAAAAATTTAATGGAACACATATATTAAGATAGTTAGTTAATCTCATTTAAACGAGTCATCGAAAATAAAAAATTAAATTTGTTACCTAAATTGCCATTCCTTTTATTTATTAAGCTTGTGTTGTTGAGAATAAAACGAGTCATTGAAAAACATAATTTGTATTAAATAAAGGGTATTTTGATAATAAATTCATTAAATAGAATGAAAGTAGTTGAAATTTTATTTATATTTTGGACCAAAAAATTTGGAAAATTTTGCTTATAATATTTGTCTGAGGGAGTAATTATTAGCATTTGCCTTAATGAAATGAAAATTTATTTATATAAAAAGTGATGTACTAAAATTCTGAAAGAAAATTTCCTATTTCTTAATCTCTTAGATGTAGGATATTCTTGCTTGCGATGTTGATCAGCAAGATCTTTTACAAATGGGTGTTGCTAACAAGTATTTTAAGAATATTGATTAAGAAACTTATGAAAGAAAACTTTATATTAAAATAATAAATATAATAATTTTTAAAATATTAAATACATTTTTTTTTTATATAAATTTTCTATTCTTGAGTTCTCAAATAATACTATAAAACACTCGGCAGGATCCTCCTTTACGAATTAAACGCAAACTCGCAAAGAAATATGAGAAAAGGTGATGGCAGCAAGTTTATGGGGAATGACGTGCACATAGATTGGCGCTATAATCTGATCCCACAGTGTGTGTTGTTGAGTTTATGGCCGTTGGATCAGTAGATGCATCGAAGGAGAACAGCACGCTCAGTGGTCCCCTCCTCACCAAACATTTCTTTGCTCCTTAGTTGCATTGGGTACCATAATTCTCTCTCTCTGTACTCTGAATCCAACACGTTTGGTTTGGAAGAAACAAACATTAGTTTGACGTAAATAGCATATTTATACTTGCCAGTTGCCACTCTCCTTGCCTGACATGTGACAACCTATGCACTACCCACACTCATCACTGTTTTTTTTTTTTGAAAAATTAATATGGAATTGTGTGGTTAGCTTTGTAGAAAAATAGAACAAATTAGATACAATAGAAATAAACTTACAATATATGATCCGAGTGGCTAGTAGCTTGATCACTTTAACCGTATATTCAGGATTCGAATCCTGGTGATAAGAATAAAGTTGTATATGTAAGTAGAAAAATTGTCCCTTAACTAGTACTCTATATCCTCGGGAATTAGTCTTACGGCTAGTGACTATGGAGATACCCCTTGATCCCTTCCCTGGACATAAAAAGGATACGATAAAAATAAAAGACCATTGTTTCACCAACATATGGTTGGTCTGAGTGGTAACTAGCTTGGGACCCATAAGAAAGTGGTCAGGGATTCGAATCTTGACTCTTGTGTATGTAGAAAACCTGGTTGAGAGGGGGACAACCTTAAATGTCATTAGTCATTATTTACGATGGTGAATACTTCGTACGAAAAACATGGTTACCCAAAAAGACAAGTGTTTCAAACATTAATTGTGGAAGTTAAGCTTATCAAAAAAATATTTGTAGAAGTTAATTTTGGTATTTATAGTTCTGAAAATATAATATTAATTTAGTGCATAATGAAAAGTACTCGGAGTGAGATTAAAAGAGATTTTCATTGTGAGTAGCAAACTTTGGAAAAATGGAATACACCAATTTCCAGTACATAATTTCTATCTTTATATCCTTAACCAATACCCTTATGGCACTGATTAGCATTTCCCTAAATTATTTACAACTTCCTAATGCACTTTTATTGAAAGCTCCAAGTTGTAGCTTTCTATCAATACAGATTCAAATGGAAGTTTGCGGTAGAAATAATTTAAAATAAACAGGCTGGAAGTTACACGATATTTACATTTCATGGGACGAGACTCCTCTAAAGTAAGTAAAAGTATAAAGTGAGAAAGTAACAGTGCATCCACCATTGATTAGCTAAAGTGAGTTGAAATCTCGATGTCATTAACTAATCAAAGGTGAATGCATCTCTTACTTTCTCACTTTACACGTTTGTTTACTTTAGAAGAGCTTTATCATTTTTCATATCATATATTATAGAGTTTTTATTAAGGTTTTGCTAATATGTGACCTAAAAAAGTAAAAAAAATTATTTACTAAGAACACTTGTTAAGAAAATTAAAATGGCAAATTTTTAATAAGGAAAATTTAATACATTAGAAACTAAAAAAACTTTACTTTTTGGTTCAAAACTTATTATTTTAACGTACTTCTGTAACTAGTGCCATTAGCAAAATTCTTTTTCTATATTATACAAGTGTGAGGTTACTCCACAGCTAGGGGATGGAAAATGTCTTTAACATCCAAGAAAACCCTTTTTAACAAGTTTTACTTCATAAATATTCAATACTTACACTTAATATACATAAATTTAAACTGTTTTGAGCATATATAAAGACAACCATTGGCATAATGTCAAAAATATATAATATATACATTATGGGCTTATACATGCTGCGCTACACGTACCTCTTCACAGTGGCATTTTAAAGCTCACATCTGGCAAGACCCTAGCTCTCAACGAAGTGCCTCATGTGCCTAATATTAGGGCAAACTTAATTTCGGTGGGTTTGCGGGCAAAGGTTGGGGTTAAGGTCCCTTTTGAGTCTGATAAAGTGGTGATGACCAAAAATCATGTTCTCGTGGGAAAAGGTTATTGTAGTCATGGATTGTTTGTACTCAATGTTGCTTAGACAATTCTGCGTATTTGATTGTTCATGGTTATATTGAATAAACTTGAATAAGCGAATTATTATGTCCATATGTAGTTTATCTTTCAATTCATTTTTCTCCTATGCGTGTGAATTTGCAGATCGTGAAGCTACTATTTTGTTTTGTCTTATGACACCACACTACCTTTGCACATATTGAAGCACTTGCTGCATACATGTGAGGGATTAATGTATGCTAAGTTAATTTTGTGAGTTTCGAAATGAGATTTATATATTTTGCATCCTGAATAAAGTTTTCTGGGCAATGCATGATTAGGTGACTTTATGTGTGTATGTATATTTTCGTTTGAGCTCTGTGGCTTAAGTGAATTCTAGTTTTATCTTTTTGAATTATTATTGTTTTATACAATCAGTTCTAAGTGCTGTTACCTTATCTATTTTGAGAGTTGAAAGTTTAATATCCATTTAGTTTTGACTTGGTCTTATAAAACTCTCTCTAAAGTTTTTGATCTTATCTATTTGGAAGGTTTGGATAACAGTATCAGCATCTTACCTTATTTATTTTAAAGTGCAATAACCATTTAAAAGTGGTTAGGTTCTTCTCGGTTCTTAGAATTGTGCTGGCAATTTCTTGAATATATTATAATGCCTAATTAATTTTTTATTTTATTTTAGTGAATTGGGATATAAGCTTAATAATATAAATACATGAATTATGTAAAATTATATGATTGTGGTAAGTGCACTAGAACTAGTGTAACAAATTGATTTTCCACTATATTAGAATAATATAGTGATGTTTAATTGGCGTTTATTCATGTGAGAATAAATCTACAAGTGATTTTATTTATCCTCAGTGGAGGTGTTATCAATTAAAAGTCATCTAAGCAGACCTGTATGAGTGGAGAAATTGATTAAGAAATATCTTAGCAAATATCTGTGAAGTAGCTACTAATTAAATGATGAGGTTATAACCAATTTATTGTGAGCTCAATAAAATTGAATTTGACCGATTTTCTCACAAAAAGCAAAACTTTGTGAATGAAACATCGAGGGGAATGAGACTTAAGCCAATTTGAAATTAACGGTGATGGTAACCCAACCTTTATGAGTGGAGATCCCATGAAAAAGGTTCATATGGTAATACAAAGTCACTTGTTAATCGTGCTAGCACATTGTTTGTTTGTCCTCTCCTATGGTGTAAAAAGCATGAGAAGTGCTAGAGCTGCATTTTGAGAAGATAAGCTTAAAAGCTTTTAATAAATTTCATATTCCTTATGGGTGGTGTATAAAGTGAAATATACACTTGATGAAATCACCTATATGAATGTGGAATGGGGCTGCCGCTATGAGATGATGGCTTAGTCTCTAGAGCACTCATGAACATCCAGGTCAAGTGAGATTCTAATTTATACTAAAAATGTTTTGGATCATAGAAGTTTTACTTCACCAATTACATTGTAAATCAAAGTCCTACTTATCTAGGTTTGGTTTATAGTCCATGAGACAACAGATTCGAAGCATTTACATTCATGGTGTAACCCAGATTTTTTACAAAATTTATTTATTTTATTATTTTATATTCTTTTGAAATATGTGGGGGATTGTTGTAAAAATTATAATATTTCAAAAGAATTTATTAATTATTATTATTTAAAAATTGTTTTAAATTATTTTAGAATCATATATTTGGATAAGTTTGACATTTTCTTATGTTTTAAAAGTTCAAAGTAGTCAGAGCACATTTCTATAGTTTGTTGAACCTATTTCCTACGTGTGTCCTATTATGCTGCTAACAAATTCTCCTTTTGATATGCAAGTCGCTTTTTCAAGAAGTTCTCAACATTGAAAACGGTTTTGGACGTGGATAACAAATCTGGTCTAACGTTAAAATTTGTTTCCTCATATATCGGCAGCATGCCAGCATGTTTGTTTTTGTGATTGATTTTTTCGGTGCACATTGTGACACATTGCTGGCCTATATATATAAAAAAATCTTCTACTGCATTTTTAAGAGCATACTGAAATATAAATTTCTTCTTCTATCTCTCTTCTCTCTGTGGGTTAATATCTTTTGCTAGTTCTTGTTAGCCTTGGGTCAAGCCAAGAGGAGCCTGTATTCTGGAGGATTAATTTTCGACTGTACCAAAACAATCCTTGAGGATTGTGCTTTGCACGCCTCAGGCTAAGTTACTTTGATCCATGCAATTTGAATTATTTCTTTGGGACAATTTTTCAATTTGAATTATTTGTTTCCGCTAATTGATATCATTCGGGGTGTGGTCATTGCAGCAAGAAGCTACTAATGTATGGACTATGGATTTATGTGGAGCTTTGTGTCACTTTGATTCAGATCATAGCATTTATTGTTGTCTTTTCAATATCCAGTAATGAAAATTTCCAAGCCTTATTCTTTGCATGGATTTGCGTTCTCTTGGTATGCTCCCTTTTCTCCTTTATTCTATTCTTTGCTCTGAGTGTTTGGAAACGAGATAGTTATTTTGGCCATTGATTGAAATTCCTAAAATAGTCTTGAATTTTTTTTTTCAAATTATTGCAGATCTTACTTTCCCTCTAAGCTGGCATAAATTATAAATCTTCAAAATCGCATCACAAGTTTAAGCATGTAGTCCTATACCAGAACCAGATCTTAGAATGGTTTTGGTTCTTGAACACTTGGTTTCATTTGGTGAAAACATACTGGTGACACTAGTTGGAGATCACCCTCCAAAGTATATGTCAAGTCAAGAAAGGAATAAGCAAAAAAGCAAAAGAATATGATGCTTAAAGAAGTTAAAATGCACCACACACAAACAAAACATGCTGAAGCATAATTAAAAGATACTGTTGAAAGAATAAACATTTGTTGAAGATTTAAGTTCGCCAAAAGATCTTATTGCAGCAATCTTTGTTTTGGTGGCTTCATTGTTTATTTTACAACTCGCCATTGCCATCATATTTTACCATGTTTAAATTTCCATTTATGACTTATTGTGATTATATTCATGAACCACTGCAGGTGTATAAAGCAGTTGGAGTGGATTCTTGCTGTGATTCAGAGTCTTTTGATTATAACATCTAGCAAACATTACACTGTCGATGTCGTTGTTACCTGGTAAGCAGCATATTCTGATTTGTAATGAGCAGATTGTGATCCATGCCCTTTTTTATTTAATATTTTGATTCTTAATAGCAAATTTAATTAAGCAAGACATAACCACACATAGATGCTATAACAACAATAAAGAAAGATGCTAGAGTGGATTCAAAACCATATAAAAATTCAACCAAATTGTACAGCAGGTTTATTCATCTTCTGAGGATTTTTATGTGTTTAGAATAGATAATAGCAATATGTACATCCAGATCTTTGCCAATCATGTGTATTGGTGGACTGTTGACTGCCAAAAAAGTCCCAGCAATCAGTGCCTCATCAGACTTGCAGAATGATCAAACTCAGCATGGCTTTTATATCGAATTGAATTTTCCTGCCGACCCTGTTGTAGATTTCAACTCTGCTGAGATTTCACAGATTTATGAGGCATTGGCAGTGAAGGGTGCTTCCAAAATTGTAATTCCCTTCCCAGAAAACAACAATTGCTTGTGATAATGGTCAAAGAACCATATTATCATCATTTTTATTTTTGGATGCTGCATATATATATATATATATACATACTACCCTGATTGAGTCTTGGATAAAGAACAATATATATCTCATTGGAGTCAATGAGGTAAATGGCAGAGATATTCTGAATATAATATAATATAATATAATATAATATAATGTTTCTCCAATTTCATTGGGCATTGTCTTCTTACTTGTTCAATAGATGAAGATAGAAGGTCTAAGTAAGGTATTAAACTCAATATAGTGATGGAACTTTTGAACTGTATAATCCATTAAAATGCTAATTCTCTTCCTTCTTGTTGATTTTTACCCTATAGACTGCTGTTTTGGTGCATGTGTTAGATACTTGTTAATGTAAAACTAGCAAAGCAATTCACAAGTTCAAATAAAAACTTTAAATATGATGACTACCTGGTTTCACAAGGACAAGGTCCTCGTCCATTGGGACCGGATTGGGATCAATTAGTAGAATGGCAATTAATCAGTCACAGTGTTACTTAATTTCTTTTCAGGATCCTGTTTGTGGAAGTGCACATTGTGGCTTAGCAACCTACTGGAGCAAGAAGTTGGAGAAGTGTGATTTCAATGCTTATCAGGTACTCTGTATAACATAAATATGTTTCTCAGCAAAAGTTTGTAATTTGTTAGTTTAGAATGTTCAACAACACAATTTGCAACTCTGTATTTCTTTGTTAGTTTCTTTCCTAATCACAGAAGGCTAATTTTAGTATAAGTGCAGAAATGGAGGTCTTTTTTATCATGCAGGTCAGAGCATAGAGTTCTCTTTTATTTTAAATTTATTTTCATGTCCTTGTACCCAAATTCAAGCTGCTCTTACAATGTTAATTCATGTATTGTTGCAATTGTTTATCAAGTATAATTACTACCTGTAGAATATGGTCCTTTTGGAGCTCTGCTGTCCTCGTGGTCCAACCTGGCTCGAAAGATTAGCCTCTGCAGATGCTTACGGAGGATACCTTGAAAAACCAAAAAAATAAATAAATTTATATATATATATATACACGGTATATATGACTTTAATTCACATTTATTATCATAGACAAATTAGTCTAACTAATATATGAATTAATTTAAAATATTGTTGATAAAAATATTTATTCTATTTGTATTGGTAAATGATTAAAATTAGTATTTGAAATAATTTAAAATAAATTTAACTACTAGAATAGGATGTGATATTTACTTACTATCTTAATCAAATAAATATAATTGATATTTGAATCTATAAAAGGTATTAGCTAATAGGACAAAATTTATAATTAGTATTTGAATTATAGTAAAAAAATTATCAATTTGAATAAGATGTAATATGCATTTACACGTATTATGATATGTAAACAGTTATAAGTGGTATTTGAATCCCTAAATTACAAATATTATAAATAAATTTTACTTTAATAAACATAAGTAAAGTTAAATAAAATAACAATCATAATAACACGGGATAAAAACTTATAAAATAAAGTGAAAAATAATTGGGCTTGGTCATTTTAGGCCCAAAAGTGGCGCAAGGCCCATGGAGTGGAGGCTTGCTCTACAAAATTCTAGAGGCAACTTGAGAGCTCTAGTTCATTCCACACTCTTCCACACTATTCATCCATCTTCTACATTTCTCTTTTCTCTCTCAAACTCCATAAGCTAGATTTGTGAAGGAGAGCTTGGTGATTCTTTGCCCATTTTCACATTCCAAGAGGTGATTCATGTTCCCCATCATCTCTAAAATCTTATTCATTCATTTCATTTCTTGTTTTAGAGACTTTTTCATATGATTCCTCTTAGTTGTTCATAACTTTGAAAAATCATAGTAAATCATAGAAAAATCCTAAAAATGTGAAACCACTTTCTATGTTCTAATTATTATCTCTACTATCATGATCTAAGAGATTGTTGCAAACAAAATTTTCCTTCCCTTGTTTCTAGCCTAGGCCGAACCATGCAAGAAAATAGGTTGTAGGAACTTAATTTCTTGTCATGAAAATAATCATGTTAATCATCTATTGAACATGTATTAATGATGAATCTATGTTGTTATGTCAAACTAAGATTCCTAGCCATAATCTAATGTCTTGACCGAAATTAGGGTTTTGTGAAATTAAAAGTTGATGTTCTAATCTTTGTTGTTAAACAAGTGTTACAAAGACTTAAGGATTTTGGATCATTAATCCAAGACTTAAGCAAAGTTAGAATTTTTGCCACTAAACCTAGTCTAGGCTGTGACCAATTAGGAGTGATTAGGAGGATTTAATTGTTTGAGTAGTAATTGTTTGATTACATTGTTGAAGGTTAAGCTTAAACCGAGGTGTACGTGAGTTTTTGACTTCCGACAAGTTACGTATTACACCGCAGAGAAATCTTCGAGAGGTAAGAGGGGATTACCTAAGGGGTTTATTCGATGGCTACATGCCTATTTGTGTTGTCTGTAATTATTTGTTGGTTGTTGTTTAAGTGTTTAAGTCGTTTATTTTTATCTGTGTTGGTTATCTGTTCATAATTGTTTATCTGCAATTATTTATTTTAATGTTGTGATGCATGATCTGCCTAAAAATATTACTGTGATATTGTGGTGGATGTTGTTTGAGAAGCCTGACAGTGGTCAGTGCCTAATTAACTAATCAGATAAAATCTTTGAAAAGCGTCGTAAATTATATTCAATGTTTTAACGGTAAAATATTGGAATATAATAGTAATGGAAAATATTTATTTGGGAAAAATAAAGAGTTTTGGATAATATCATTATTTTAATAATTTATCGCTGTAAGAGTGATTTATGAGTCACAGTGAGGACGAAACCGTGAAAATATTTTTGTACTGCTGATTTTTACGTAATAAATTTCGGAATATTATAAAAAGTTATTTTATGAAATTAATTTTCAAAAATAACTTAATAATGATTTTAGAAAAATATTTAAGTGAAATAAGCTAAAATTTGGCTTAAATGGCTAATTTGACGGCAACTTGGAAAAATACCGACGGCAAGAAATCCTAAAGCGGCAGTACGTAGTTTAAACAACTCTGAGCCTCAAGTGACCATCTTTTATAAAAAGTTAAATGTTTAACTTACGATTTATTTCCCATTTGAAATGATTTTTCCGAAAAACAAGTTGAACTCAACTGTGTTAAAGTGGTTTTGAACTTAGTAACCGAGACGTCGGGGTACTAAGGTTCGTGTTGTGTTATGGACTTGGGGTCCTTTGGACTTTGAGGTCCTGTAGACTTGGTGTCTACTTGGTGTCTACTGAGTTAAAAAACATGAAGATGTTTTCTATTACCACGAACCCATGACTGGTGCATCGGTCTAGGGGTGTCGTGATTGAGCACTCGGACTTTGAGGTCCTGTGTTATTAATAAAGTTTTAAAGATGTTTAAAACTATGGTTAGTCGTAAGCCATTTTGAGCTTCGGAAAAGAGAGATTGAACACAAAGAAAAGTGTCAAGAACAAAGTGTTTTTGTTGCATGCATTTGGCAAACGTGCCTCGGTTTATGTGTGAGTACCTTGCCGTCAGGTATCTCATGCTACGATTTTCTTCATTGTGCCTGGGTGGACAATGAAACCCCATTTACGTTTTTATCACTGTGCCTTGGGTTTGGACAGTGTGCAATGGGTTTTGGCTGCGTGCCAATGGTTGCGTGCCTGTTTGCCTTGTGTGGCAATCGAGCTTGATCAACTCACTACGGTTGGGATATCTCATGAGATTAAGTGCAAAGTTAGACGATGTATTGAAGTGTTCATGCATAGTTTTTCAACTGATGATGTGTGGGGTATGAAACCCAGTGATAAACTATTAGCTTGATATGAATGCTTATGTTTATATAACATGTATATGTGTATGTGTTATCTATGGTGTCGTGCATGGAGTTGTCGAGTTAAATCCAGATGATTGGTTTCTCACTCTTGCATGTTTTATTTTTGGTTTCTCTACTTGTGCATATACGTTTTCGTCTGAGATTAGATGGACCCGGATATGCCACTAGCACATTCGAGACTCCGTTCGATCATGTTTGATTGAGCACATCACGGTGGTGCCTGGGAGATAAACCCTGGGGCACTCAGCGCCACCTATTATGGCCCTACTAGAGAGATCGTCAACACCGTAGAGGCGGGACCGCAGCGGAGGACGCATATGGTGGAGACTGTTGAGGTATCTCTACCTCCGATATGGCTTTACCTACAGTTCCTGGCCGAGCACGAGTTACTCATTGTTCCACCTCAGCCTATTCAGCCTCAGCCTCTTCAGATTGTAGCACCGGCAGTACCTCCTGTTGAGGTGGCAGAGGAGCTTGAGATTGAGGAGGACCCTTATGAGTACTTTGAGGATGATCTTGAGTTTCACCCTCCTGCAGTTGATGATGATGACTCTTCCGACGATGGAGAGGGAGCAGAGGTATCTTCACCAGATACACCTGCTGGAGGTGGGGGTGATCATCGTGATCTCCCCAATGGTTTTCATTAGCTTGACCAGCTATAAGTATAGTTTTGGGGTAGCGAGTCTTGTCAGTTTTTGATCTGGCTACTGAGAGCCATGAGTTTTTGGTATGGTTCTGGACTGCTCGTTACTGGTTGTGTATATGTCTTTACTTTCTTTACTTAGTTTGATGGAGAATAGCCTATACTGACGAGGGCTCTTTTGTAATCTCCTATTAGTGCTGTAGTATGTCGTTAACTGATGATGCATATACGTATAGATATGTTTGTTTATGTCAAGGATGTTTTACAAAAAAAAAAAAATTATGTTCATCACCATTTTCACGATAAAACGTTTACCAACAAGTTTATTTTCCGAAAGTAACCAGCGATTAATAATTTTATTTTCCGCATTTGGGTAACTATGTGATGACCCCAGAAAGGGTGTCGCATTTGTGGTATCAGAGCGGCACCTCTCCCAGTACGGTGTGGTTTGGGGACGAACCAAGCGGAAGCTGGTGGGCATGTGACACCCGGGGCTGACGAGGGCGGGGAGTGGTCGCCGGTGCGAGAGGCATGATCAAGGAGCGGCTCCTAGCAGGCTTTTAGGCGGAGGGACACATGAATGAACCGATAGCACACCTGAATGAGAGGGATCCTAAGACTGTGTAGGTATGAGACTATATAGTAGAGGATGGCTTATATGAATTGATTGGTACTACCTATACCAACAAGATGCATCTTTTTTTCGGGAGCCCATCACTTAAGAACTCCACAGTTAAGCGTGCTTGACTTGGAGCGATTCTGGGATGGGTGACCTCCTGGGAAGTTTTCCCGGGAAGTGTGAGAGTGAGGACAAAGCATGCTGAAAAGACCCGTGTTGGTCTGTGGGGTCAGTCGTCAATCCATAGAGCAGCCAGGGATGTTACAAATGGTATCAGAGCTGGTCGAGTCTTTCGGGAATGTTGGGAAATAGGTCTGTTGTGTAGACGTTGTGTTTTCTCTGAAGTAAGACTTGTTTGAATTACTTCTTAGAAGTAATGTGCTTTACTACCTAAGTTTACGTTCCAGTTTCTGGTTTTGGTTTAACTGATTGTGGCTTGTAGGTCAATTATGGAACCAGTTGTTGAACCAGAAGCTGGATGTGGATGAGGACGTGGACGTGGACGCGGCCGTGGAAGAGGCCGTAGAGGCGGTCGTGTTGGCGGTCGTGGTAACATGAATGAAGAGTATGGAAGGAGTGGATTATGCGGCTCAGGCGATGGAAAACGTGGCAGCTGCAATTGCAAATCAAACTGCATCTATGAATGCCCAGAATCTGCAAGCTGCGGAGGGCAAGACTCTGATTGCGTTTCGAAGCCAGAATCCTTCCCAGTTTGGTGTGGATGCTGATCATGAGAAAGCCGATTTATGGATTCAAGAACTGGAGAAAATCTTTGAGTTGGTGGCTACTCCGGCTGAAGTTAGGGTTACTTATGTTGTTTTCCTACTGATAGGAGATGCGGAGTACTTGTGGAGAGGTGCTCGACAGCTGCTGGAAGCTGATCATCAAGGAATTACTTGTCCTACGAGGGGACCTAGACGTTTCAACCGTAATCAATTGGGGCATTTGGCGAAGGATTGCAATGCACCGAAGCATGGACCGGCTGTCAATAACACCAGCACAAATAAACCGACGACTAAGGGGAGAGTTTACACTATGAGGGGAGCTGAGGCTTCAAACTCTGACGATCTCATACAGGGAAAGTGCTACATAAACGGTAATCTTTTAACTGTACTTTTCGATTCGAGTGCGACACATTCTTTTATTTCGATGGATTGTGTTAAACTGCTGAAACTGCCTGTTTCTTCTTTGTTGTGTGATCTTATTGTTTCAACTCCTACTGCTAAGCCAGTTTTAGTCACTTCTATTTGCTTGAACTGTCCTATCATTATTCAGGATAAACATTTTCTTGTTAACCTGATCTGTTTGCCTTTAATACAGTTAGATGTAATTTTAGGCATGGATTGGTTGTCTTCCAACCATATCTTAATAGACTGTGCACACAAAACTTTAATTTTTCCTACGGATGAGATTTCTGGATTATTAACTGCTAATCAAGTAAATGCTTCTTTAAAAGAGGGAGCGCAAGGATACATGTTATTATTTTCCTTAGACGTTAAGAGCGAGTTAGACTTGCAGTGCATACCCATTGTCAACGAGTTTCTGGAGGTTTTTCCTGAAGATGTACCTGGACTACCACCTGTTCGGGAGATTGAGTTCACGATTGATCTGATTCCAGGCACTGGACCAATATCCATAGCACCATATCGAATGTAGCCATCAGAACTTGAGGACTTAAAAGGGCAACTAGTGGAACTGATGAGGAAAGAATTCATTAGACCCAGTGTATCCCCGTGGGGAGCTCCAGTTTGTTGGTGAAAAAGAAAGACGGAACTTCTCGTTTATTCGTAGATTTTCGTCAATTGAACAAAGTGACGGTTAAAAATAAGTATCCGCTTCCAAGAATAGACGATTTGATGGATCAATTATGTGGAGCAGCCGTTTTCTCGAAGATAGATTTACATTCGGGCTATCATCAGATTCGCGTGAAGGCGGAGGATGTTCCTAAAACAGCGTTTCGAACATGCTACGGGCATTATGAGTACCTTGTGATGCCATTTGGAGTTATGAATGCTCCTGCGATATTCATGGATTACATGAATAGGATTTTTCGTCCTTACTTAGATCAGTTTGTCGTTGTTTTTATAGACGATATTCTAATCTATTCTCCCAATAATGAAAAACATGCTGAACATCTTAGTGTGGTTCTCCAAATTTTAAAGGAGAAAATGTTATATGCGAAACCTGAAAAGTGTGAATTTTGGTTAGACCAAGTTCAATTTTTAGGACACGTCATATCAAGTGAAGGAATTGCTGTGGATCCGTCAAAAGTTGGAGCTGTTTTACAGTGGGAACGACCCTAGACTGTAACCAAAATTCGTAGTTTCATGGGTTTAGCGGGATACCATAGGAGATTCATTGAAGGATTTTCCAAAATAGTAGGACCTCTTACCCAATTAACTCGAAAAGATCAAGCGTTCATATGGACGGAAGCATGTGAAGGAAGTTTTCAAGAATTAAAGAAGAGGTTGACTACTTCACCTGTGTTGGTACTACCCGATCCTAATGAACCTTTTGAGGTTTATTGTGATGCTTCACATCAAGGGTTAGGATGTGTATTAATGCAAGACCGAAAAGTCGTAGCTTATGCTTCAAGACAGTTGAAGATTCATGAAAGGAACTATCCTACACATGACTTGGAGTTAGCAGCAGTGGTATTCGCTTTAAAAATCTGGAGACATTATTTGTATGGAACAACTTTTAATGTTTTCAGCGACCATAAAAGTTTGAAATACCTATTCGATCAAAAGGAGCTTAACATGAGGCAGAGACGTTGGTTGGAATTTCTAAAGGATTATGATTTCCAACTACAATATCACCCTGGAAAAGCAAACGTAGTAGCAGATGCCTTGAGCAGGAAATCAATGCATATATCGGTAATGATGGTCAAAGAGCAAGAATTGTTAGAACAATTCCGAGATATGCGATTGACAATTAAGATGTCGCCAGGAAAATTGTGCTTAGGTATGATTACTGTTTCAAATGAACTAATGGAACAAATTAAAGAGAAGCAAGAAAGTGATCAGTACCTACTAGGAGAAAGAGAATTAGTGCGACAAGGAGCGGTGTCGGAATTTAAAGAAGGAACTGATGGAATTTTAAGATTCGGTGAAAGGATTTGTGTACCAAATGACGCCGAACTTAGAAAGTTGATTCTTGAAGAAGCTCATCAAAGCAAGTTAAGTTTACATCCGAGAGCTACTAAGATGTACCAAGATCTCAAGAAATTGTATTGGTGGTACGGTATGAAGAGAGACGTAATGAAGTACGTAGCTGCATGTTTAACTTGTCAAAATGTTAAAGTGGAACATCAAAGACCAGCGGGAATGCTACAATCCTTAGACATTCCAGAATGGAAATAGGATGGTATTGCGATGGATTTGTGTGTCAAGTTTGCCAAAGACTCGGAAAGGGTATGACGCTATATGGGTAATAATTGATCGACTGACAAAGTCGGCTCACTTTTTGCCAATTAATATGAAATACCCACTGGACAGATTAACTCAGTTATATATCGATGAAATCGTTAGATTACATGGAGTACCTTTGAGTATTATCTCAGATCGTGATCCGAGATTTACGTCAAGGTTTTGGCAAAGTCTGCAAGATTCGTTAGGAACGAAACTCAGGTTGAGTTCAGCTTATCATCCTCAAACAGATGGACAATCGGAGAGGACGATACAATCACTTGAAGATTTATTGAGAGCCTGTGTGCTGGAAAATGTTGGAAGTTGGGATGAATATCTATCATTGATAGAATTCACTTACAATAGCAGTTTTCATTCGAGCATAGGAATGGCGCCCTATGAAGCTTTGTATGGTCGACGTTGCAGAACGCCTTTATGTTGGTACCAGGATGGTGAAAGTGTAGTAATAGGACCAGATATCGTGCAACAAATGACGGAAAAGGTGAAAATGATTCAGGAGAAAATGCGGACAACTCAGAGTCGACAGAAAAGTTATGCTGACAAGAGACGACGACCTCTTGAGTTTGAGGAAGGTGAACATGTGTTTTTGAGAGTCACGCCAACGACTGGGGTTGGCAGGGTAATTAAATCCAGAAAACTCACTCCTAAATTCATTGGACCTTACCAAATTCTTCGTCGTGTAGGTCCAGTAGCCTATAAAATTTCTTTACCACATTTTCTTTCCAATCTTCATGATGTTTTTCATGTTCACAATTGAGGAAGTATATTCCTGATCCATCTCATGTAATTGAACCCGATTTGGTACAACTAAAAGAAAACTTGTCTTATGAGACTTTACCGATACGAATCGTGGATAAGACGATAAAGCAACTCAGGGGTAAACAAATTTCTTTGGTCAAGGTTATTTGGGATGATGTAACTGGAGAAGCAACTTGGGAAGTGGAAGACAAGATGAAGTTACAGTATCCTGATTTGTTTACAGGTACGTAATTTCGAGGACGAAATTTTTTTTAGTGGGGTAGTAATGTAACACCCTGCTTTTTACCGTTTTAAATAACATAAATACATATGAATATGTTTAAATGTTTAATTATGTTTTAGAAATTATTTTAAATAAACGGAGTTTACCACTCTATTCTACTTGATCGTATAAAGTTGTGAATAAAATTTAGGTTGAAAAGTCAGGTGAATCCCGGCCTGCGAATTTCACTGACAGTATAATTATACTGATCAGAAGACCTAATTTTAATTCATGAACGAAACAATTAGGGTTTTTATTTTATTTCCTACGATTGTGCATTTTTAGAATAATTTCACAAAACGTGAAATAATATACGTTTTACGGACGTTATGTTCAATTGGGTAAACGACGGAGTCGATTACGGGAGTTTTGAGACTCGATAAGTGAACAAAACCTAGATTCTCTTGGGAATAGGTCATCCATGTGAGAGGTTGAATGTCGCTTAGGGTTATGTTAGCAATTTTTAACAATTGCATTTTTATCCCTAAACTTTCTATTATTTGCATTTTGGTCCCTAAACTAATTTCTTTGATACACTAAGTGAAGTGGGCCAAATTCTTGCCATTCAAACCCATTAAGGGCTGCACCCAAAAGTCTCAATTTCATGTCCAAGAATTCATTTCTATGAAGGAATTCTAGTCTTAAATTTCCTATGTCTACATTATGCCTTAAGTTGATATAAGTGAAAAATAATTGGGCTTGGGCTTTTTAGGCCCAAACGTGGTTCAAGGCCCATGGAGTGGACGCTTGCTCTACAAAATTCTAGAGGCAACTTGAGAGCTCTAGTTCATTCCACACTCTTCCACACTATTCATCCATCTTCTACATTTCTCTTTTCTCTCTCAAACTCCATAAGCTAGATTTGTGAAGGAGCTTGGTGATTCTTTGCCCATTTTCACATTCCAAGAGGTGATTCATGTTCCTCATCATCTCTAAAATCTTATTCATTCATTTCATTTCTTGTTTTAGAGACTTTTTCATATGATTCCTCTTAGTGGTTCATAACTTTGAAAAATCATAGTAAATCATAGAAAAATCCTAAAAATGTGAAACCACTTTCTATGTTCTAATTATTATCTCTACTATCATGATCTAAGAGATTGTTGCAAAAAAAATTTTCCTTCCCTTGTTTCTAGCCTAGGCCGAACCATGCAAGAAAATAGGTGTAGGAACTTAATTTCTTGTCATGAAAGTAATCATGTTAATCATCTATCGAACATGTATTAATGATGAATCTATGTTGTTATGTCAAACTAAGATTCCTAGCCATAATCTAATGTCTTGGCCGAAATTAGGGTTTTGTGAAATTAAAAGTTGATGTTCTAATCTTTGTTGTTAAACAAGTGTTACAAAGACATAAGGATTTTGGATCATTAATCCAAGGCTTAAGCAAAGTTAGAATTTTTGCCACTAAACCTACTCTAGGCCGTTTCCAATTAGGAGTGATTAGGAGGATTTTAATTGTTTGAGTAGTAATTGTTTGATTACATTGTTGAAGGTTAAGCTTAAACCGAGGTGTACGTGAGTTTTTGACTTCCGACAAGTTACGTATTACACCGTAGAGAAATCTTCGAGAGGTAAGAGGGGATTACCTAAGGGGTTTATTCGATGGCTACATGCCTATTTGTGTTGTCTGTAATTATTTGTTGGTGGTTGTTTAAGTGTTTAAGTCGTTTATTTTTATCTGTGTTGGTTATCTGTTCATAATTGTTTATCTGCAATTATTTATTTTAATGCTGTGATGCATGATCTACCTGAAAATATTACTGTGATATTAACGATAAAATATTGGAATATAATATTAGTGGAAAATATTTATTAGGGAAAAATAAAGAGTTTTTGGAAAATATCATTATTTTAATGATTTATCGCTGTAAGAGTGATTTATGAGTCACAGTGAGGACGAAATAAATTCCGGAATATTATAAGAAGTTATTTTATGAAATTAATTTTAAAAAATAACTTAATAATGATTTTGGAAAAATATTTAAGTGAAATAAGCTAAAATTTGGCTTAAATGGCTAATTTGACGGCAACTTGGAAAAATACCGACGGCAAGAAATCCTAAAGCGGCAGTACGTAGTTTAAACAACTCTGAGCCTCAAGTGACCATCTTTTATAAAAAGTTAAATGTTTAACTTACGATTTATTTCCCATTTGAAATGATTTTCCGAAAAACAAGTTGAACTCAACTGTGTTAAAGTGGTTTTGAACTTAGTAACCGAGACGTCGGGGTACTAAGGTTCGTGTTGTGTTATGGACTTGGGGTCCTTTGGACTTTGAGGTCCTGTAGACTTGGTGTCTACTGAGTTAAAAACATGAAGATGTTTTTCTATTACCACGAACCCATGACTGGTGCATCGGTCTAGGGGTGTCGTGATTGAGCACTCGGACTTTGAGGTCATGTGTTATTCATAAAGTTTTAAAGATGTTTAAAACTATGGTTAGTCGTAAGCCATTTTGAGCTTCGGCAAAGAGAGATTGAACACAAATAAAAGTGTCAAGAACAAAGTGTTTTTTGTTGCATGCATTTGGCAGACGTGCCCCGGTTTATGTGTGAGTACCTTGCGGCGTCAGGTATCTCATGCTACGATTTTCTTCATTGTGCCCGGGTGGACAATGAAACCCCATTTACGTTTTTATCACTGTGCCATGGGTTTGGACAGTGTGCAATGGGTTTTGGCTGCGTACCAATGGCTGCGTGCCTGTTTGCCTTGTGTGGCAATTGAGCTTGATCAACTTACTACGGTTGGGATATCTCATGAGATTAAGTGCAAAGTTAGACGATGTATTGAAGTGTTCATGCATTGTTTTTCAACTGATGATGTGTGGGGTATGAAACCCAGTGATAAACTATTAGCTTGATATGAATGCTTATGTTTATATAACATGTATATGTGTATGTGTTATCTGTGGTGTCGTGCATGGAGTTGTCGAGTTAAATCCAGATGATTGGTTTCTCACTCTTGCATGTTTTATTTTTGGTTTCTCTACTTGTGCATATACGTTTTCGTCTGAGATTAGATGGACCCGGATATGCCACTAGCACATTCGAGACTCCGTTCGATCATGTTTGATTGAGCACATCACGGTGGTGCCTGGGAGATAAACCCTGGGGCACTCAGCGCCACCTATTATGGCCCTACTAGAGAGATCGTCGGCACCATAGAGGCGGGACCGCAGCAGAGGACGCATATGGTGGAGACTGTTGAGGTATCTCTACCTCCGATATGGCTTTACCTACAGTTCCTGGTTGAGCACGGGTTACTCATTGTTCCACCTCAGCCTATTCAGCCTCAGCCTCTTCAGATTGTAGCACCGGCAGTACCTCCTGTTGAGGTGGCAGAGGAGCTTGAGATTGAGGAGGACCCTTATGAGTACTTTGAGGATGATCTTGAGTTTCACCCTCCTGCAGTTGATGATGATGACTCTTCCGACGATGGAGAGGGAGCAGAGGTATCTTCACCTGATACACCTGCTGGAGGTGGGGGTGATCATCGTGATCTCCCCAATGGTTTTCATTAGCTTGACCAGCTATAAGTATAGTTTTGGGGTAGCGAGTCTTGTCAGTTTTTGATCTGGCTACTGAGAGCCATGAGTTTTTGGTATGGTTCTGGACTGCTCGTTACTGGTTGTGTATATGTCTTTACTTTCTTTACTTAGTTTGATGGAGAATAGCCTATACTGATGAGGGCTCTTTTGTAATCTCCGATTAGTGCTGTAGTATGTTGTTAACTGATGATGCATATACGTATAGATATGTTTGTTTATGTCAGGGATGTTTTTTTTAAAAAAAAAAATCATCACCATTTTCACGATAAAACGTTTACTAACAAGCTTATTTTCCGAAAGTAACCAGTGATTAATAATTTTTATTTTCCGTATTTAAGTAACTATGTGATGACCCCAGAAAGGGAAATATATTTTTTAAATATTTTATATTTTAAATAAATCTTTAAATATGATAATTAATTGTTTTAACTAGCAAATCTGTATTTTATATTAATCTTTATATTATATATTTTAATTTTTTGGACAAAGATTTGTAATTAATTGGAATAATTGCTATTACATATTATCCGAATTGTTACCTATTTAAATTTCATTCAAATAATAATTATTATTGTAACACCCCGTTTTCTTGTGTCTTGACCGGTAATTTACCGGGGAGCAAGAAAATGATTTTGAGGAAAACAAAATCATAGTTGAGACCTTCTATATCAAAGGAAGTTACGGTTAAATTTTGGGTTTAAAACTCAGATGGAAACCGGTATGCATTTTTACTGACAGTATATTTTTATACCGGCAGAAAAACCCTAATTTCGGCCTGAAAACGAAAAAATTCAAAATGTTGCCACTTGTTGGGGGCAAAATATATTTCCCAATAATTTCTACTCAAAGATAAAATATTTTATTTTATCAGGTGAAATTTTAGCGGAAAAACCAAATCGGGTAAACGACGGAGCAGGACTCGGATCTGCAGAAATATGTCGGAGGATAGGAATGATGATTCAACTTGGAAAACTCACCTACATGAGTCACTTAGTGAGTCACCCTAGTCATAAATGACCATAAATGAAAGATGGTGAATCACCAAAGTCATATATGAAAAGTAGTGAACAATTATCTTGCATATGTTAAGAGTTTGTGTTCAAATTCCCTTCCTCTTGCTCCATGGTCCATAAAATTCTACCAAGTCCTCCTAGCCACACATAAGTCACCTAGTCATCATGACTACCTCACAAATTATTTTAATATCCTTGCGAAATGACCAAAATACCCTTTGATCATTTTATGAATTCCTTTGATGTCCAACGATGTCCAACAAGTGTTTTGACAATTTTATCCTTTTACCATGTATAATTTCGACCAAGACTTTTGAATAGACATTATTTCACTTCATTCTAGATGATCATGATGGTTATGAAGACATCTTTTTACCTAACCTATGCTTAGTTACACTTAACCAACCATGGTCATCACCAAGACAAAACCAAATTGAACTTTCCTTCCTTCTTATGGTACACACACGGTCACCCCCCCTAAGGCACACCTCCACCACATATTTCTTTCCTAGCTTGATGATTCATAAAATAGCTAGGTTAAAAAATAATAGTATTTTCTAACTTAACCTAACCAAGCTTTGGTTATCTTCCACCATGGTTCTCATTTAATGTGAACAAAGACAATTTGTTCTCCTCATTTGACAAAGACTACACAGCCTCCTCACACTTCCACACATATTCATTTCATTTATTCTAACCAACCAAGTTTATGAAACAAAGTTCTTTCCTTTCCTAACCATCCATGGTTTTATTAAACCACCATGATCCAAGTATGAAAATATTTTCTCTCCCTCACCAAGTGAACCTCACGGCCATCTTCACCCCTCCACACAACTTCACTTCATTCATTTAATCTTAACTTAGCATCGAAGTTCAAGAACACCAAAAATCTTTCCTTGTTCTTCATCATCACCAAATTCGGACATCATCAATAAACCATCATCCAATCACTTGCTTAGAAAATTAAGAGTAGATCCATCATCCTCTAATCATTCTAAGCCTTTGTCATCTCACACACAAAAATCTCTTTTAAGCCTTCTACAAGAATGGGTTTTTTTCTAAGCCTAGCATTATTCATTCTTGATCCTCATCATCCTACTTGATTCAAGTAAGGATTTCTTAACATTTCTATGTTCAATCCTCATGACTAGAACCTTGTGTATCAACCTTGTAATTTGTTTTTGACTTTTGTCTAGGTTTTGGACACAAAACCGTGGGGGCTTTTAGTGGATATCAACCAACCTTTGCTTGATTTGTGAGTGATCTACTGTAACACCCCGATTTTTCGCTTTCTAAGATCGGTATAAATATAAATAAATGTTTATATTTTTATCTGAAACTTAGAAAATTATTTTGGGAAAACCAAAGTCATATTCATATCATACTTATTTTTATAAGTATACGGTTAAATTTTTGGTTGAAAATTCAGACAGAACCCGGTCTGCGTTTTCACTGACAATAAGATTTTACTGATCAGAAAACCTAATTTTGACCCGAGAACGAGATGAATAGATTTTATATCTCATTTTCAACGATATAGGTTATTTTGAAAATTTTCAAAATAAATAGGTTATTATACTCAGTTCGGGCATAAAGACCCTAAATCGGGTAATCGACGGAGTCGAGAACGGACGTGCAGAGACAAAACCCGACATCGAATGCTGAGACCTATTTCCACCTAGGGTGGTGAGTCATATGGATGAGTCACCAATGTCATGATGACATTTAAACAAATATCTAGATATTTCTTCAAATTAGTGTAAAGACCATTTTGCCCTTGGACCATTTTACCCTTGAACTTTCATTGAAATGCCATGTTTGTCCAACACTTTGTGGACACAAATCAGCCACCTCTCCTTCAACCTCAACCACATAATTTTCATGATTACCTTAGGGTAAATTACCAAAATGTCTTTAAGTCCTAACTTAATCACAAAATTGCCTTAATTGAGATTACACTTTTGTCCTTAAATTTTTATGACTTGGACCCTTTTACCCTCATTTCCCACGGCCCAAAACCCATTCCGTTAGGCCATCATACTCATTTGTGCATCACTTCATCTTCTTCCTCTCATTTTCTCTCAAAAAGCTCTAAGTTTCCATAGCCAAAAAAGTGTGAAGCAACTACTTGATTCTTAGCTTATTTTTCAATTCCAAGAGATATACCATACTCCTCTCACTCAATCATCATCATGTTCTTCATTCATTTTTGTGATTTGAAGTCTTGATCATATTTTTCAATTCCTAGATCTAGAACTTTGAAAATTCATAGTAAATCATAGAAAAATCCAATGAACATGAAACCAATTTATATGATCTTAGTATCCTCTCTATATTCAAGATCCAAGAGTAGGCATCCAACAAAAATTTCCTTCCCATTTAACCCTATGAGGCCGAACCCTAACTCAAGTGGGGGGGAGGAACTTTGTTCATTTTTTTTTATATGTCTTGCTTGAATCAAAAAGAAAACTCTAAGCCATTTTATTTCTCATGGCCGAAATTATTTTCTTGAGAAGTTGAAAGATTTTGTTTCATTTTTTAACTTATGATAATTTGTCTTAACTCTACACTACTCTAAGGTCATGGATCTAAGAATATGTGAAATTTTGAGATATCTAGCTAATTTATCTAGCCATGGCCGAAACTAGGGTTTTGAAGGGTTGGAGTATTTTATTTCAACCTTTTTAAGTTAATTATTGGTTTAGGGTTTTAAGTGATCAAAGATCACTAATCCAATAGTTTAGGAATTTTAGAAATTTTTAGCCAATTAATCACCTCATAAGTACCCTGACTGCAAAAGGCTCATTGCTGAAAGTTGGCAAACACCTATAGTTGGTTGCTCAATGCACATTCTGTCACAGAAGTTAAAGAATCTAAAAATGAAGCTCAAGGATTGGAATTGGTCAGTGTTTGGTGATGTTCACAGCAAGGTCAAGACAGCTATGAACACAGTGGATCAGATTCGGGAGCAGATTAGTAATTCTGGTTACTCAGAAATGTTGTTCCAGCAGGAAAGGGAAGCTCAAACCTTGCTGCAACAAGCTCTTGTATATGAAGAGGACTTCTGGAAGGAAAAATCCAGAATTAGTTGGCATCAAGATGGTGATAGAAATACTGAATTCTTTCATAAAGTGACTAAGATTCGCAGTGTCACCAAGCAAATTTCTGTCATCAAGCAAGGTGATCAAATTCTGTCCAATTCTGCAGAAATTGAATGTCACATCTTAAGCTATTATAAAGATCTGTTTGCCACTGAAAATGTTTGTCAGCAAAATGATATTGTAGACAGAGTGATTCCTTCTTTAGTTACTGCTCATGATAATTCAATGCTAACTAGTTTGCCTTCCATGGAAGAGATTAAAAATGCTGTTTTTAGCATGAATGGTAATGGTGCTCCAGGGCCAGATGGTTTTGGTGGTTTCTTCTTTCAGAATTATTGGGATATTGTTTCTCAAGATGTCTTTAATGCAGTTACTCAATTTTTTAGTCATGGTTGGCTGTTACCTAACCTAAATTCAAATGTTGTGGTTCTGATTCCTAAGGTCCAGGGTGCTGACAGGATAGAACAATACAGACCTATAGCTTTGGCCAATTTCCAATTCAAGGTTATCACAAAGGTTTTAGCAGATAGACTAGCTAAAGTGGCTCCTAATATCATCTCTGATAACCAAAGAGGCTTTGTGAGAGGAAGGCATATATCAGATTGTATTTGTACTGCTTCTGAATGTATCAATTTGCTAGACAGGAAAGCTTTTGGAGGTCAGCTAGCAATGAAAATTGATATCAAGAAGGCCTTTGATACTGTTGACTGGGGCTTCTTGCTAAAGGTTCTGCATTCCTTTGGATTTGACAGAAAGTTCTGTGATTGGATTAGTACCATTCTTCACTCTGCAAAGCTATCAATCTCAGTTAATGGCAAGGCTGTTGGCTTCTTTTCTTGCAGTAGAGGGGTCAGGCAAGGAGATCCTTTGTCTCCTCTTCTTTTTTGCCTAGCAGAAGAGGTCTTGAGCAGAGGCATCAATAAGCTTGTAGAAGATGGTAATCTGCAGCTGATGAGTGGTCCAAAAGGGGCTAGAATGCCTAGTCATGTGCTATATGCAAATGACATAATGATTTTTTGCAGAGCTTCAAAAACAAGTCTTCAAAGCCTGCTATCACTTTTCAGGAGGTATGAGCAAGCTTCAGGTCAAGTGATAAGTGTTGAGAAGTACAAATTTTATGCAGGCTCTATCTCTGCTTCTAGATTAGCCAGTATTTCCTCTTTGCTTGGCTTTTCTGAAGGTTGTTTGCCTTTCACTTATTTGGGGGTGCCTCTTTTTAGAGGTAAGCCAAGGAAGTTACATCTAATGCCTATTGCAGACAAAATTAAAGCTAGACTTGCTTCTTGGAAAGGTTCTCTCCTCTCATTAATGGGAAGGGTTGAGCTTGTAAAATCTATCATCTCTAGTATGTTGGCTTACAGCTTTCAAGTATATGCTTGGCCTGCAAGCCTTATTAATACTCTGAATAAATGGATTAGGAACTTTGTGTGGTCAGGTGATATAAATCAAAGGAAATTGGTCACTGTGTCTTGGAGCAAGGTCTGCAAGCCTATTTCAGAAGGGGGTTTAGGTTTAAGGTCTATCAAGGCTATTAATGCAGCAGGCCTGTTGAAGCTTGGTTGGGAATTTTATGCTGCAAACAGTGATTGGTCAATTCTCCTGAAAGCCAGAACCTTCAGAAATAATTCCATGGTCAGGTATCACATAACTTCTTCTATTTGGTCGGGCATAAGTGTTGATGTAAGCCCTAGTGGCCAATCTATTTTGAATAGATCATTATTTATATCATAAATTTGATCATATATTTGATATATGAATAAGGCATTAATTTATTATGTTATTAGTTTATAGCATAATAAAGTCCTTAGAATAGGCAGTTCATTCAATGAGATATTAAGTACGTGACTTGATCGTGAGACCACATTGAATAATAGAACGCTATTCTTAAATATCCGTAGTCGAGTATTATTGTTAATTAGGACGACAATAATGCATAAAGACTATTGTGTGAGTAGACTGATGGCCACATCTCACGGGTCATGCATATGTGATATCAAGTCAGCACACAGGTATAAATATTAGGAGTAATATTTATACCGGATGACCCACTATGAGAATACTTCATAATAGTTATGTAAGTGTCATAAGTATTCTCATGGCGACCATAGTGAAGTAGTCCTTCGACTTGAAGTCACTACGATTCCTACATGAGGAGTTGTAGGCTTTAATGCTATCAAACGTCACGCGTAACAGGGTGATCATAAAGGTAGTTATTGGGCCCGCAATAAATCATGTGGAGGAATGTGAGTGATGTAGACAGGATTCGTCCCTCCTACATAGCAGGGGTAATGTCTTGGGCCCCTCGATAAAGTTAGACGTGAAATATGCGTGGCCACGCGAAAGTGAGCCAATATATGATATTGGGTCTGTTTGTGATTATACGTCTACTCGGGTATCGAGGAATAAATAATTGAATATAACAAGGATGACACTCTTATGCCTTGTGTTCAATTAAGACATATGGACGAAGGGACATTTACTGCACAGTAAATTTTGGTCGCGGTAAGGCTAAAATCGGATCACCGATACTCTCGCTAATTGGGTAGTAATGATGCATTGCTAGATGCCGCTCATTATTTATAATATTTAATATTATAATTAATATTTGATATTATTATAATATTTAATATTATTGCCAACTTAGTGGGAGCCTATAGGGTCACACGCATAGAGCAAATGCGGAGCAGTTATATTAATTAAATATGATTTAATTAATATAAGGACAATTGGGCTTGTAGTGTACAAAGCCCAATAGGGTAAGCAGTTAGGTTAAAGGGAGCTGCCAACTTATAAATAGAAGTGCTCTCCCCTCTAACCTAGTCTTGCTAACTGTGCCTCCCATAGCCGTCGGCTAGCACAAGACGCATAGCTCCGGCGCCCATTTGCTCGCGTGGACTGAGTAGAGGTGCTTCTCCTTCGTGGCACTGGTGATCGAAAAGTAAAGCACACTTCAAGAGGTAAACACTATTTGCCATTTGTGATTCATGTTTGTAATGCGCGATCCATGAGGATGGTTTTCTTCCGCCTTGAGATTTGATTTTACAAGAGGATAATCTCATGAAAACTCCAACAGTGGTATCAGAGCGTATGGTCGTTATTACCTTGAATCCCTATGTGCTTGTTTTCTTTTTGAGCACGTATTTGTTCTTGTTTGATATATATATTGATATATATGAACACATGTTTACTGGGCGGTAATCCAATGCGGTGCATGCTGGACGTTCTTTTTGGAACATGAACTGTGATTTGAAACGCTAAAAGAGATTTCTTTTTCACTGAACGAAGTCAGTGCGCAATTCACGTCTCCACATGAATTATTTTTCTTTTCAAATTTGAAGTTTCAATTTGTTATTCACATTCAGTGCGCAAGAATCAATTAGAGATAGAATTGGTTTCTTTTCACATGTTTTCATTCAAATTGCGCAGTGCATGTTTGAACCATAATTTGTGGATTGTAGTCCATCAGAGATTGATGTTCTTAACTATTGAAATTAATTGCAAATTCCATTTCCATGAAGGTTGGTTCTAACGAGAACCTTTTTCTAAATTGACAAATCCTTTTGAAATTGATTTGGTATGACCATGTCCATGTCCAAAACGTGATTTTTAATTGGCTCGGATACGTTTTCGGAATCAACATAATATTTTGGTTTCAAATAATTCTAGAAAGCAATTCACGTACGGGATTTAATCAAAAGAGAAGTTATATTAGTAGCATGATTTGTTTTAAAAGAATGCTTTATATATGATTTGGGATGCATCATATAGGAATATATGATATGTGATATCTATCAGTTTGGGATTTTGAATTCAAGTTTGATTTTCATTAGATTTGAATTCATCTTTTTAAAACCAATACTTATTTATTGGATAAAGCATTCCGTGGAAAAAGGCTATTTGTGATAAAATAGTTTTGAGTCCAGTATGCAACATAATTAGTTATATTTGTTTTAATTAGTTTAAAATTATTTAAAGATAATATAATAATAAAGATTGTTATTATTATTTATAGTTAAATATTTTATTTTAAGGTATATAGTTATGGCCCTAGATTATGGTGTTATTTATTTTTGGGTAAATACGACCTACGTGTCGTGATTTATTTATTTAAATACGGTCTGCGTGCCGTGCCCTTTTAATTTATTTATTTATTTTAAATAAATGTAATAAATGTAATTCTTCGAGTTGAAGATGAGGCAACACCAAATGAGATGGCGCCATGGGAGAGGCTTGAGAAGCTTGCTCGAGGGTTAAAGAATTGTAATAAATTAGTTATTTAATTCTTGCTTTTTAGGAGGCCATAACTATATTACCTTATCTTATATGTTTATGTATGAGATGCATGAAATGTATGAGATGTGTATTTTTTTGTATGTGATGCATGAAATGTATGTATACATGTATGTTTTAAATGTTATATATGTTTGTTAAATGTATGATAGCATGTATGCATGTATTCTGAGAGATGTCTTGTATGAGATACAACACCGGTGACATCATTTTAATTAAAATCCCTCAAAAGGAAATATTAAGTTTAAGAGCCTTCCAATGCGTGGCACTCATCAAGACTAATATCGAATGAGTGTAGGTCCGCCAAAGCGGAGTGCATTTTTCTATACTAGTAAGGTGCGATGGGACAATTGTAATGTCCAACTGCCAATCATTGGGCTTGACTTAACTGGGCCGAATTCAATAGGATTGAAATAGGCCTAGAGGCAGGGAGTTGGGCTTTAATTCATAGAGATGAATTAGAATAAGAGTTATTCACCCAACTAATCCAAGAGTTACATGAGATGTAATTGGAAAGGAATTTCCTACCTAAATAACTAAGTTTTGGGAGATCAGCCAAAGTTGACTCAGAACGAGGTGAAATATGGATCTTGGTCTCACTAGAAAATCTTCCAATGGGATTTTCCGAGTCAATGATGAGGGTTATTGATTTGAGTAAAATAGTGGGAGCGTATTTAATAAAAGACCTTATTAAATATGTTTTATCATGATACTTATATTCTGCATGTTTCTATAATTAGAATTACCATGAAATAAAACACTATAATTACTGTGATTTGTCCTTAAGAAGGGCAAGGTATCCAGAATTAAAATTCTGGATTGGTACAAGAATTTGAGGATTGTCCTCAAGTACGAGAAATAGCTGTATGTTCTCGAGCAAATGATACCTGAGCAACCAGTTCCTACTAGGATCGAAATGGATGCTTACGAAAATCATCAAGTCGATGTCCTAGATGTAGGATGTCTTATGCTTGCAACCATGAAGGCGCGTGATATGATCATGCACCTCATGATGCTTTATTGAGAGCATGCAATGCATAAGAACCACAAGTCTTACCGACCATTTTTCAGTTGTGAACTGGTAGAAGGAAATCCAGACAGTTATCATGTGCTTCATATTATTAAGTACATTAAGAACTTGGTAAACTAAGATTTCCTTTTGGCCAAAAGTTGGCCAGTGATATGATCTTGCAATTGTTGCTGGATAGTTATAGTCAATTCGTTGTGAACGATTCTGACAGACTTCTACCAGAGATTGCAAAGGAAGTTGAGAACTACCCAGCATAGTCTCTACAGTTGAAAAGGGTAAAATATTTTGATAGTCTTGAAAGGGAAAGCCTTAAGCCTGCTAAATAAGGAGAAGAACAAGGGCAAGAACAAGTTCAAGCCCAGTACTTCTGTCTTGAAGCTAATAGGCAGGGTTGCAAAGGAAGGTAGTTGATTTCATTGTGGTTTGACCAGACAATGAAAAACTGTTAGAAGGTACAAGAAAGAGTATGAGAAAAGAAAGGAAGTACGACTTCCTCTTCGAGCATTGTGTTGTAGAAGTCAACCTACTTCAAGTTCATGGGTATTTGATACCGCATGTGGATCTCACATTAATGTGAAGGATCAAAGGGAGTAGGACGTTGACTATAGGCAAAGTCAACCTGTGAATAGGAAATGGAGCAAAAGTTGCTGCATTAACTATGAAGTTTTTGACTTTGCCTCCGGGGCTTGTTTTGGAAACTAAATAAATGTTATTAAGTTCTAGCTATTGGTAGAAACATCAGTCACATGATATTTTCTATACTAGCAAGTATTTGGATAATGGACTTTGTGTCCTTAATCCTCATATGCCCATCTATAATATAAATGCGAAAACCTTTGGCATTGCCGATTAGGCCATATAGGTGAGAAACGCATCTCCAAGCTCTATAAGGATGGACTCTTGGAATCATTCGATTGTGAATCGTTTGATGTATGCAAATCTTGCTTGTTGGAGAAGATAACTAAGACCCTATTCACCAGGCAAGGTGAAAGAGTCAGTGATCTTGTGGGCTTGATACATAGTGATGTTTGTGGGCCCCTAAACAAGTTTGCTAGAGGTGGTTTTCCTTACTTCATCATATTTACTGATGACTTCAGTAGACATGGATTTGTGTATGACACAAGTCAGAAACTTTTGAAAAGTTCAAAGAGTTTAAAAATGAAGTAGAGAACCAACTTGGCAAAAGTATTAAGGTCATACGATCAGATCGTGGTGATGAATACTTAAGATAAGAGTTTGGTGGCTATCTGAGAGTGTGTGGGAAAGTGTCCCAACTCACTCCTCCTGGAATGCCACAATGGAATGGTATGTCCAAAATGAGGAATCGCACCTTGTTAGACATGGTACGATCCATGATAAGTCATTCAGACCTTTTTGACTCTTTCTAGGGCTTTGCTCAACTTACAGCTAGATTCACTCTTAACCGTGTTTCGCCTAAGGCGATTGAAAAGACTCTATATGAGATATGGATGGGCCGAAGGCGTAATTTGTCATTTATGAGGATTTGGGTATGTTAGGGTGAAACGTCTTATGACGGATAAACTTGGGCCCAAATCAGATAAGTGTATATTTGTGGGATATCCTAAGGAAACCAAAGGATATTATTTCTACAACCCCTTCGAGGACAAAGTGTTTGTCTCTAGAACTGGAGTGTTCCTTGAGAAAGAGTATCTCTAAAAGGAGACAGTGGGAGGATTGTAGAATTTGGAGAAATCCAAGTACCACAAAATATTGACCCGCCTACAATGGAACAGGAACCAGTTCCACAAGATGTTGTGGTTGAACCGCCGGTTCAAGTAACACAAGACTTGCGTAGGTCTAACAGGCCACGTCACCAACCTGAGAGATATGGACTTCTCCTGACTCGGGAAGGTGATGTGCTGCTCATGGATCAAGATGTGCCTGTAACCTACCAAGAGGCCATAATTGGCTCGAAATCTGAGAAGCGGCTTGAGGCCATAGAATCCGAAATGGAATCCATGTACACAAACCGGGTATGGACCTTGTTGAGCCACCCGAAGGGGTAAAACCCATAGGGTGCAAGTGGGTCTTACATAAGAAGACTGACATGGATGGTATGGTGAATACCTTTAAAGCACGACTGGTTGCGAAAGGTTTCAAGAAAAATCATGGTGTAGACCATGATGAAACTTTCTTCCCAGTAGCGATGCTCAAATCCATTCGGATTCTACTTGCTATTGCTGCATACTATGACTAGAGATCTGACAGATGGATGTCAAGACTTCATTCCATAGCGGGAATCTCCTCGAGGATGTGTACATGACACAAGCCGAGGGTTTTGTCGATCCAAAGGATGTTGGAAAGATATGTAAGTTGCAGAGATCCATTCATGGATTAAAGTGAGCTTCCAGAGGATGGAATCCTCATTTTGATAAGGTTGTAAGACAGCTTGGATTTATCAAGAACGAGGATGAACCTTGTGTGTACAAGAAGGTTAGTGGGAGTGAGACTGTCTTTCTCATTTATATGTGGATGACATACCACTAATCAGAAACGATATCCCTACACTGCAAAATGCGAAAGCATGGTTTGGGAATTGTTTCTCAATAAAGGACTTAGGCGAAGCTTCCTACATGTTAGGACTCAGGATCTATAGAGATAGATCGCTGAAATTGCTAGGCCTTAGTCAGAGTACATTATGTACTACACTAGTTATCTTGTATGCTTTGAGCATGACAAGAAGGTACCAATTGATATCGATGAAGGTCACTGAACTGTAGTCAAGAACATCCTTAAGTATCTGAGAAGAACTTAGGATACATTCCTGACAGATGAAGGTGAGGAAAAGCTCATTGTAAGGTGTTACATCGATGCTATTTCCAAACCAATAAAGGTTATTCCAGATTGCAGTCTGGATTTGTGTTTTGTCTAAATGGTTGCACTGTGAGCTTGGAAAGGTTCCAAGCGTGAGACAGTTGCAGATTTATTACAGAGGCCGAGTATATAGTTGCCTTAAATGCATATTTAAAAGTTGTTTGGATCGAGAAGTTCAATTATGAACTAGGAATGATTCCTAACTTTGTGAACTCCATTGATCTCGTTGCGATGATGATGGAGTAATCACATAAGCTAAGGAAACTTCATCTCACCAGCGATCCAGACATATACTTAGGTGCTTCCATCTCATTCGATAGATGATCGATAGAGGAGAGATGTGAAGATGTGTAGAATGACCACACTAAATAATCCGCAAATGGAGTCTCTTGCTCGGTGGTAGCATGACACTCACACTAGATCGATGGGTGTTAGATTAATGCCTGATTGGCTCTAGTGCTAGTGGGAGATTGTTGATGTAAGTCCTAGTGGCCAATCTATTTTGAATAGATCATTATTTATATCATAAATTTGATCATATATTTGATATATGAATAAGGCATTAATTTATTATGTTATTAGTTTATAGCATAATAAAGTCCTTAGAATAGGCAGTTCATTCAATGAGATATTAAGTACGTGACTTGATCGTGAGACCACATTGAATAATAGAACGCTATTCTTAAATATCCGTAGTCGAGTATTATTGTTAATTAGGACGACAATAATGCATAAAGACTATTGTGTGAGTAGACTGATGGCCACATCTCACGGGTCATGCATATGTGATATCAAGTCAGCACACAGGTATAAATATTAGGAGTAATATTTATACCGGATGACCCACTATGAGAATACTTCATAATAGTTATGTAAGTGTCATAAGTATTCTCATGGCGACCATAGTGAAGTAGTCCTTCGACTTGAAGTCACTACGATTCCTACATGAGGAGTTGTAGGCTTTAATGCTATCAAACGTCACGCGTAACAGGGTGATCATAAAGGTAGTTATTGGGCCCGCAATAAATCATGTGGAGGAATGTGAGTGATGTAGACAGGATTCGTCCCTCCTACATAGCAGGGGTAATGTCTTGGGCCCCTCGATAAAGTTAGACGTGAAATATGCGTGGCCACGCGAAAGTGAGCCAATATATGATATTGGGTCTGTTTGTGATTATACGTCTACTCGGGTATCGAGGAATAAATAATTGAATATAACAAGGATGACACTCTTATGCCTTGTGTTCAATTAAGACATATGGACGAAGGGACATTTACTGCACAGTAAATTTTGGTCGCGGTAAGGCTAAAATCGGATCACCGATACTCTCGCTAATTGGGTAGTAATGATGCATTGCTAGATGCCGCTCATTATTTATAATATTTAATATTATAATTAATATTTGATATTATTATAATATTTAATATTATTGCCAACTTAGTGGGAGCCTATAGGGTCACACGCATAGAGCAAATGCGGAGCAGTTATATTAATTAAATATGATTTAATTAATATAAGGACAATTGGGCTTGTAGTGTACAAAGCCCAATAGGGTAAGCAGTTAGGTTAAAGGGAGCTGCCAACTTATAAATAGAAGTGCTCTCCCCTCTAACCTAGTCTTGCTAACTGTGCCTCCCATAGCCGTCGGCTAGCACAAGACGCATAGCTCCGGCGCCCATTTGCTCGCGTGGACTGAGTAGAGGTGCTTCTCCTTCGTGGCACTGGTGATCGAAAAGTAAAGCACACTTCAAGAGGTAAACACTATTTGCCATTTGTGATTCATGTTTGTAATGCGCGATCCATGAGGATGGTTTTCTTCCGCCTTGAGATTTGATTTTACAAGAGGATAATCTCATGAAAACTCCAACAGTGGTATCAGAGCGTATGGTCGTTATTACCTTGAATCCCTATGTGCTTGTTTTCTTTTTGAGCACGTATTTGTTCTTGTTTGATATATATATTGATATATATGAACACATGTTTACTGGGCGTTAATCCAATGCGGTGCATGCTGGACGTTCTTTTTGGAACATGAACTGTGATTTGAAACGCTAAAAGAGATTTCTTTTTCACTGAACGAAGTCAGTGCGCAATTCACGTCTCCACATGAATTATTTTTCTTTTCAAATTTGAAGTTTCAATTTGTTATTCACATTCAGTGCGCAAGAATCAATTAGAGATAGAATTGGTTTCTTTTCACATGTTTTCATTCAAATTGCGCAGTGCATGTTTGAACCATAATTTGTGGATTGTAGTCCATCAGAGATTGATGTTCTTAACTATTGAAATTAATTGCAAATTCCATTTCCATGAAGGTTGGTTCTAACGAGAACCTTTTTCTAAATTGACAAATCCTTTTGAAATTGATTTGGTATGACCATGTCCATGTCCAAAACGTGATTTTTAATTGGCTCGGATACGTTTTCGGAATCAACATAATATTTTGGTTTCAAATAATTCTAGAAAGCAATTCACGTACGGGATTTAATCAAAAGAGAAGTTATATTAGTAGCATGATTTGTTTTAAAAGAATGCTTTATATATGATTTGGGATGCATCATATAGGAATATATGATATGTGATATCTATCAGTTTGGGATTTTGAATTCAAGTTTGATTTTCATTAGATTTGAATTCATCTTTTTAAAACCAATACTTATTTATTGGATAAAGCATTCCGTGGAAAAAGGCTATTTGTGATAAAATAGTTTTGAGTCCAGTATGCAACATAATTAGTTATATTTGTTTTAATTAGTTTAAAATTATTTAAAGATAATATAATAATAAAGATTGTTATTATTATTTATAGTTAAATATTTTATTTTAAGGTATATAGTTATGGCCCTAGATTATGGTGTTATTTATTTTTGGGTAAATACGACCTACGTGTCGTGATTTATTTATTTAAATACGGTCTGCGTGCCGTGCCCTTTTAATTTATTTATTTATTTTAAATAAATGTAATAAATGTAATTCTTCGAGTTGAAGATGAGGCAACACCAAATGAGATGGCGCCATGGGAGAGGCTTGAGAAGCTTGCTCGAGGGTTAAAGAATTGTAATAAATTAGTTATTTAATTCTTGCTTTTTAGGAGGCCATAACTATATTACCTTATCTTATATGTTTATGTATGAGATGCATGAAATGTATGAGATGTGTATTTTTTTGTATGTGATGCATGAAATGTATGTATACATGTATGTTTTAAATGTTATATATGTTTGTTAAATGTATGATAGCATGTATGCATGTATTCTGAGAGATGTCTTGTATGAGATACAACACCGGTGACATCATTTTAATTAAAATCCCTCAAAAGGAAATATTAAGTTTAAGAGCCTTCCAATGCGTGGCACTCATCAAGACTAATATCGAATGAGTGTAGGTCCGCCAAAGCGGAGTGCATTTTTCTATACTAGTAAGGTGCGATGGGACAATTGTAATGTCCAACTGCCAATCATTGGGCTTGACTTAACTGGGCCGAATTCAATAGGATTGAAATAGGCCTAGAGGCAGGGAGTTGGGCTTTAATTCATAGAGATGAATTAGAATAAGAGTTATTCACCCAACTAATCCAAGAGTTACATGAGATGTAATTGGAAAGGAATTTCCTACCTAAATAACTAAGTTTTGGGAGATCAGCCAAAGTTGACTCAGAACGAGGTGAAATATGGATCTTGGTCTCACTAGAAAATCTTCCAATGGGATTTTCCGAGTCAATGATGAGGGTTATTGATTTGAGTAAAATAGTGGGAGCGTATTTAATAAAAGACCTTATTAAATATGTTTTATCATGATACTTATATTCTGCATGTTTCTATAATTAGAATTACCATGAAATAAAACACTATAATTACTGTGATTTGTCCTTAAGAAGGGCAAGGTATCCAGAATTAAAATTCTGGATTGGTACAAGAATTTGAGGATTGTCCTCAAGTACGAGAAATAGCTGTATGTTCTCGAGCAAATGATACCTGAGCAACCAGTTCCTACTAGGATCGAAATGGATGCTTACGAAAATCATCAAGTCGATGTCCTAGATGTAGGATGTCTTATGCTTGCAACCATGAAGGCGCGTGATATGATCATGCACCTCATGATGCTTTATTGAGAGCATGCAATGCATAAGAACCACAAGTCTTACCGACCATTTTTCAGTTGTGAACTGGTAGAAGGAAATCCAGACAGTTATCATGTGCTTCATATTATTAAGTACATTAAGAACTTGGTAAACTAAGATTTCCTTTTGGCCAAAAGTTGGCCAGTGATATGATCTTGCAATTGTTGCTGGATAGTTATAGTCAATTCGTTGTGAACGATTCTGACAGACTTCTACCAGAGATTGCAAAGGAAGTTGAGAACTACCCAGCATAGTCTCTACAGTTGAAAAGGGTAAAATATTTTGATAGTCTTGAAAGGGAAAGCCTTAAGCCTGCTAAATAAGGAGAAGAACAAGGGCAAGAACAAGTTCAAGCCCAGTACTTCTGTCTTGAAGCTAATAGGCAGGGTTGCAAAGGAAGGTAGTTGATTTCATTGTGGTTTGACCAGACAATGAAAAACTGTTAGAAGGTACAAGAAAGAGTATGAGAAAAGAAAGGAAGTACGACTTCCTCTTCGAGCATTGTGTTGTAGAAGTCAACCTACTTCAAGTTCATGGGTATTTGATACCGCATGTGGATCTCACATTAATGTGAAGGATCAAAGGGAGTAGGACGTTGACTATAGGCAAAGTCAACCTGTGAATAGGAAATGGAGCAAAAGTTGCTGCATTAACTATGAAGTTTTTGACTTTGCCTCCGGGGCTTGTTTTGGAACTAAATAAATGTTATTAAGTTCTAGCTATTGGTAGAAACATCAGTCACATGATATTTTCTATACTAGCAAGTATTTGGATAATGGACTTTGTGTCCTTAATCCTCATATGCCCATCTATAATATAAATGCGAAAACCTTTGGCATTGCCGATTAGGCCATATAGGTGAGAAACGCATCTCCAAGCTCTATAAGGATGGACTCTTGGAATCATTCGATTGTGAATCGTTTGATGTATGCAAATCTTGCTTGTTGGAGAAGATAACTAAGACCCTATTCACCAGGCAAGGTGAAAGAGTCAGTGATCTTGTGGGCTTGATACATAGTGATGTTTGTGGGCCCCTAAACAAGTTTGCTAGAGGTGGTTTTCCTTACTTCATCATATTTACTGATGACTTCAGTAGACATGGATTTGTGTATGACACAAGTCAGAAACTTTTGAAAAGTTCAAAGAGTTTAAAAATGAAGTAGAGAACCAACTTGGCAAAAGTATTAAGGTCATACGATCAGATCGTGGTGATGAATACTTAAGATAAGAGTTTGGTGGCTATCTGAGAGTGTGTGGGAAAGTGTCCCAACTCACTCCTCCTGGAATGCCACAATGGAATGGTATGTCCAAAATGAGGAATCGCACCTTGTTAGACATGGTACGATCCATGATAAGTCATTCAGACCTTTTTGACTCTTTCTAGGGCTTTGCTCAACTTACAGCTAGATTCACTCTTAACCGTGTTTCGCCTAAGGCGATTGAAAAGACTCTATATGAGATATGGATGGGCCGAAGGCGTAATTTGTCATTTATGAGGATTTGGGTATGTTAGGGTGAAACGTCTTATGACGGATAAACTTGGGCCCAAATCAGATAAGTGTATATTTGTGGGATATCCTAAGGAAACCAAAGGATATTATTTCTACAACCCCTTCGAGGACAAAGTGTTTGTCTCTAGAACTGGAGTGTTCCTTGAGAAAGAGTATCTCTAAAAGGAGACAGTGGGAGGATTGTAGAATTTGGAGAAATCCAAGTACCACAAAATATTGACCCGCCTACAATGGAACAGGAACCAGTTCCACAAGATGTTGTGGTTGAACCGCCGGTTCAAGTAACACAAGACTTGCGTAGGTCTAACAGGCCACGTCACCAACCTGAGAGATATGGACTTCTCCTGACTCGGGAAGGTGATGTGCTGCTCATGGATCAAGATGTGCCTGTAACCTACCAAGAGGCCATAATTGGCTCGAAATCTGAGAAGCGGCTTGAGGCCATAGAATCCGAAATGGAATCCATGTACACAAACCGGGTATGGACCTTGTTGAGCCACCCGAAGGGGTAAAACCCATAGGGTGCAAGTGGGTCTTACATAAGAAGACTGACATGGATGGTATGGTGAATACCTTTAAAGCACGACTGGTTGCGAAAGGTTTCAAGAAAAATCATGGTGTAGACCATGATGAAACTTTCTTCCCAGTAGCGATGCTCAAATCCATTCGGATTCTACTTGCTATTGCTGCATACTATGACTAGAGATCTGACAGATGGATGTCAAGACTTCATTCCATAGCGGGAATCTCCTCGAGGATGTGTACATGACACAAGCCGAGGGTTTTGTCGATCCAAAGGATGTTGGAAAGATATGTAAGTTGCAGAGATCCATTCATGGATTAAAGTGAGCTTCCAGAGGATGGAATCCTCATTTTGATAAGGTTGTAAGACAGCTTGGATTTATCAAGAACGAGGATGAACCTTGTGTGTACAAGAAGGTTAGTGGGAGTGAGACTGTCTTTCTCATTTATATGTGGATGACATACCACTAATCAGAAACGATATCCCTACACTGCAAAATGCGAAAGCATGGTTTGGGAATTGTTTCTCAATAAAGGACTTAGGCGAAGCTTCCTACATGTTAGGACTCAGGATCTATAGAGATAGATCGCTGAAATTGCTAGGCCTTAGTCAGAGTACATTATGTACTACACTAGTTATCTTGTATGCTTTGAGCATGACAAGAAGGTACCAATTGATATCGATGAAGGTCACTGAACTGTAGTCAAGAACATCCTTAAGTATCTGAGAAGAACTTAGGATACATTCCTGACAGATGAAGGTGAGGAAAAGCTCATTGTAAGGTGTTACATCGATGCTATTTCCAAACCAATAAAGGTTATTCCAGATTGCAGTCTGGATTTGTGTTTTGTCTAAATGGTTGCACTGTGAGCTTGGAAAGGTTCCAAGCGTGAGACAGTTGCAGATTTATTACAGAGGCCGAGTATATAGTTGCCTTAAATGCATATTTAAAAGTTGTTTGGATCGAGAAGTTCAATTATGAACTAGGAATGATTCCTAACTTTGTGAACTCCATTGATCTCGTTGCGATGATGATGGAGTAATCACATAAGCTAAGGAAACTTCATCTCACCAGCGATCCAGACATATACTTAGGTGCTTCCATCTCATTCGATAGATGATCGATAGAGGAGAGATGTGAAGATGTGTAGAATGACCACACTAAATAATCCGCAAATGGAGTCTCTTGCTCGGTGGTAGCATGACACTCACACTAGATCGATGGGTGTTAGATTAATGCCTGATTGGCTCTAGTGCTAGTGGGAGATTGTTGATGTAAGTCCTAGTGGCCAATCTATTTTGAATAGATCATTATTTATATCATAAATTTGATCATATATTTGATATATGAATAAGGCATTAATTTATTATGTTATTAGTTTATAGCATAATAAAGTCCTTAGAATAGGCAGTTCATTCAATGAGATATTAAGTACGTGACTTGATCGTGAGACCACATTGAATAATAGAACGCTATTTCTTAAATATCCGTAGTCGAGTATTATTGTTAATTAGGACGACAATAATGCATAAAGACTATTGTGTGAGTAGACTGATGGCCACATCTCACGGGTCATGCATATGTGATATCAAGTCAGCACACAGGTATAAATATTAGGAGTAATATTTATACCGGATGACCCACTATGAGAATACTTCATAATAGTTATGTAAGTGTCATAAGTATTCTCATGGCGACCATAGTGAAGTAGTCCTTCGACTTGAAGTCACTACGATTCCTACATGAGGAGTTGTAGGCTTTAATGCTATCAAACGTCACGCGTAACAGGGTGATCATAAAGGTAGTTATTGGGCCCGCAATAAATCATGTGGAGGAATGTGAGTGATGTAGACAGGATTCGTCCCTCCTACATAGCAGGGGTAATGTCTTGGGCCCCTCGATAAAGTTAGACGTGAAATATGCGTGGCCACGCGAAAGTGAGCCAATATATGATATTGGGTCTGTTTGTGATTATACGTCTACTCGGGTATCGAGGAATAAATAATTGAATATAACAAGGATGACACTCTTATGCCTTGTGTTCAATTAAGACATATGGACGAAGGGACATTTACTGCACAGTAAATTTTGGTCGCGGTAAGGCTAAAATCGGATCACCGATACTCTCGCTAATTGGGTAGTAATGATGCATTGCTAGATGCCGCTCATTATTTATAATATTTAATATTATAATTAATATTTGATATTATTATAATATTTAATATTATTGCCAACTTAGTGGGAGCCTATAGGGTCACACGCATAGAGCAAATGCGGAGCAGTTATATTAATTAAATATGATTTAATTAATATAAGGACAATTGGGCTTGTAGTGTACAAAGCCCAATAGGGTAAGCAGTTAGGTTAAAGGGAGCTGCCAACTTATAAATAGAAGTGCTCTCCCCTCTAACCTAGTCTTGCTAACTGTGCCTCCCATAGCCGTCGGCTAGCACAAGACGCATAGCTCCGGCGCCCATTTGCTCGCGTGGACTGAGTAGAGGTGCTTCTCCTTCGTGGCACTGGTGATCGAAAAGTAAAGCACGCTTCAAGAGGTAAACACTATTTGCCATTTGTGATTCATGTTTGTAATGCGCGATCCATGAGGATGGTTTTCTTCCGCCTTGAGATTTGATTTTACAAGAGGATAATCTCATGAAAACCCCAACAATAAGATCATGTTTGGATTCAATCAAGGAGAACTCAGCTTGGCAGGTAGGCAATGGCCTTTCTATTCGGTTTTGGATAGATTTATGGTTGTCTAGGCCTATTGTGGAGATATTGAACATTCCTTGCACACTGCATTCATCTCTAGAAGCTTGAGTCTGTGATTTCATCCAGAATGGTAACTGGTGCATCCCTTCACCTTTGCTTAATCACTATCCTGCTCTTAAATCTGAAATTCAGGATGTCTCTATTCCAAACCAAGACAGAGATGATTACTTGGTTTGGTCATGTTCGGATTCAGGTCTCCTCACTCTCAAAGAAGCTTTTCACTACAATAACCCTGTTGGTCAGGCTGTCACTTGGTCCAAAATCATCTGGAAGAGTTGTATTCCCCCCTCTAAGTCTTTTGTCTTATGGAGAATATTGCACAATAGAATGCCAACTGATGAGAATGTTTGGAATAGTGGTTGCACAGTGGTCTCTATTTGTAATCTCTGTTATAGAGCTGCCGAAACCACAAGTCATCTTTTCTTGGATTGTAGTTTTGCCTCTCAAATTTGGAACTGGTTTGCTAGTTTGGTGGATGCTTCAGTAGACTGTTCTAGCTTTCAATCAATTCTATCTCTTTGCAGCTCGGATTGGAGCAGGCAGGTGCAAGATATTATTGCTTCAGGTATCATCTACATATTTTGGTTCATATGGCATTGCAGAAACAAGGTAAGGTTTGATGCCAAGCTTATCCCAGTTCAGACAGCCATCACCATGATTGCTTCCAGTATCTCATTCTCAGGTAAACTTCAGTTCTGGCTGCTCTTTTTCAACCTCCATTGAAAACAAGTTATTGAGGAATTTTAATGTGTCTGCTCATCCTGGTCCGTGCTCCTTTCATCAAGCAAGTCATTTGGCAGCCCCCTTCCTATAACACCATCAAGTGCAACACTGATGAGGCTTCTAGGGGTGTCACGGGTCAAGCTGCCTGTGGAGGGCTATTTAGAGACAAAAGAGCTGCTATATTAGGTTGCTTTGCAGTCAATCTTGGTCACAAAAATTCCTTGCAAGCTGAGCTTATTGGAGCCATGATAGCTATAGAGATTGCTTTATAAAAAAAGGTTGGCATTGTCTTTGGTTAGAAAGTGATTCCAAGCTAGTGGTCTCTGCGTTTCAAAACCTCTCAAGTGTGCCTTGGAAGCTAAGAAATAGATGGGATAACTGCTGTAGATTAACTAAGCAAATGCAATTCATTGTTTCTCATGTTTATAGAGAGGCCAACACTTGTGCGGATAAGTTGGTCTCATTTGGCATTTCGGCTAATGGTTTTATTTGGTGGAATTCCATCCCCAATTTTATTAAGGAGGACTTTTTCCTTAACAGGATAAGTCTTCCTAATTATAGGTTCTCTTAATTCTCCCATGGGTTAGGTTCATGCCCCCTCATGGTTTCTTTGTATTCTTTTTCTTTCTTTAATGATATTTGGGCGTGCTGCATATGATTGGTAGGGCTAGTGGTGCCAACCTAGTTGGGATGGCTAGCTTCTATCGTGATGCCTTTGCATGCCTTTGTTTAAAAAAAAAATAAAAATCACCTCATGGCCGAACCTTACGAAGACAGAGGATATACCAAAAACTGCGTTCAGAACTCGCTACGGACATTAAGAATATCTTGTAATGCCTTTTGGAGTAACAAATGCACCTGCTATCTTCATGGACTAAATGAACCGGATTTTTCGTCCGTTTCTAAATAAGTTCGTTGTCGTGTTCATCGATGACATTCTCATTTATTCTAAGAATGATGAGGAACATGAAGAGCATTTGCGGCAAGTCCTGCAAATCCTACGTGAAGAAGGTATTATACGCAAAGCTATCTAAGTGTGAATTCTGGCTCGGAGAGGTAAAATTCTTGGGACATATGATTACTGAGGAAGGAATTGCTGTCGAACCTGCAAAAGTAGAAGCAGTACTTCTTGGGAAAGACCAAAAGCAGTACTTTCTTGGGAAAGACCAAAAGCAGTACTTTTATCGAAGGTTTTAACAAAAGATAGTGGGACCTTTGACTCAACTGACAAGGAAGGATCAACCTTTCGTATGGACTGACAAGTGTGAGGAGAGTTTTCAAAAGATCAAGGAATGTCTGACAACCTCGCCAGTGTTAATACTTCCTGAACCGAATGAACCTTACGAAGTATATTGTGATGCTTCATATCAAGGTTTAGGTGTTGTGTATTGATGCAACATCGGAAAGTCGTAGCTTACGCGTCACGACAGTTAAAGACTCATGAGAGGAATTATCCGACGCACGATCTGGAATTAGCTGATGTGGTTTTTGCACTAAAGATATGGAGACACCACCTGTATGGAGCCAAGTTTGATGTCTTTAGTGATCACGAGAGTCTGAAATACCTGTTTGATCAGAAGGAGCTCAACATGAGATAGAGACGATGGATGGAGTTCCTGAAAGATTATGACTTCACGTTACAATATCATCCGGGAAAGGCGAACGTCGTAGCAGATGCACTAAGCAGGAAGGCCATTCATATCTCAGCTATGATGGTGAAGGAATTAGAGCTGATTGAAAAGTTCCGTGATCTCAACTTAATCATGGACGTAAGTCAAAAGAAAATCTGTGTGGGAATGATTAAGATCTCTAGTGGATTAATGAAAGATATCAGAGAACAACAAGTCGCCGATACCTGTCTCCAAGAGAAGAAGAAGTTAATGGAACAAGGAAAAGCCACTGAGTTTAGTTTGGGATCAGATAACATCTTAAGGTGCAATGGACGAGTCTGTGTACTTGATAATCCTAAGATGAAAAAGATGATTCTAGAGGAATCACACAAGAGTAAGTTGAGTATTCATCCGGGATCAACTAAGATGTATCAGGATTTAAAACAAAAGTTTTGGTGGCCAGGCATGAAAAAGCAAGTCGCAGAGTATGTTGCAGCATGTCTGATTTGTCAAAAAGCGAAGGTAGAACATCAACGACCAGGCGGAATGCTTATATAGTTGGATGTACCTGAATGGAAGTGGGATAGCATATCGATGGATTTTGTGGTAAGTTTACCGCGAACTTCCAAAGGATTTGACTCAATTTGGGTGATCGTTGACAGGTTAACGAAGTCAGCACACTTTTTACCTGTTAAGACCAACTACACTGTGGAAAAGTTGACCGAAGTTTATATCAAGGAAGTGATTAGACTTCACGGAGTACCTTCGAGTATTGTTTTAGATAGAGACCCGAAGTTCACTTCACGGTTTTGGAGAAGTTTACATCAAGCGCCGGGAACTAAGTTACGCTTAAGTTCAGCTTATCATCCTCAAACTGTTGGACAAACCGAGAGGACGATTCAATCGTTAGAAGACTTGCTGAGAGCATGTGTTTTAGAGAATCGAGGAAGTTGGGATGACCTTTTGCCGCTTATCGAGTTTACATACAACAATAGTTTTCACTCAAGTATAGGGATGGCACCCTATGAGGCCTTATACGGAAGGCAATGTCAAACACTTGTGTGTTGGTATCAAGATGGAGAAAGCACGGTTTTAGGACCAGAAATTGTGCAACAAACAACAGAAAAGGTTAAAACAAATCCGTGAAAAGATGAGAATGGCACAAAGCAGGCAGAAGAGTTTACTCTTATCAGAGGAGACGACCCCTTGAATTCCAAGAAGGAGAACATGTATTTTTGAGAGTCCACACCCACGACTGGGGTAGGTAGGGTTTTAAAATCCAGAAAACTCACTCCAAAATTTATCGGACCTTACCAAATTCTTCGCCGAATTGGCCCAGTAGCCTATCAGATTGCGTTACCACCTTTTCTTTCAAATATTCATAGTGTCTTTCATGTCTCACAATTGAGGAAGTATATTCCTGATCCATCTCATATAATTGAACCCGATGAAGTACAATTAAAAGAAAACTTGTCTTATGAGGCTTCACCTGTGCGAATCGAGGATAAGAGGACTAAGCAACTCAGGGGTAAACAAATTTCCTTAGTCAAGGTTATTTGGAACGAGACAATGGGGGAAACTGAGGAGAAAATGAAGTTACAGTATCCTGATCTTTTCCCGGGTATGTAATTTAGAGGACGAAATTTTTTAGTGGGATAGTAATGTAACACCCCGATTTCTGCTGTTTTCTTTATCGATAAACAATTATTTGTTTATATTTTTGTTTGAGACCTAGAAAATGATTTTGGATAAACCAAGGTCATATTCATGCTCTACTTAACGATAGAGAGTTACGATTAAAATTTAGGTTGAAAAGTCAGGTGAAACCCGGTCTGTGAATTTCACTGACAGTATAATTATACTGCTCAGGAAACCTAATTTTGACTCGTGAACGAAACACTTAAGGTTTTTATTTAATTTCCTACGATTTTGGTTATTTTGAAATATTTCACTAAAAAGTGAAATATTATATTTTATCCGGGTGATATCTTTATCGGGTAAGCGACGGAGCTGAATATGGGATTTCCGGGAGCCGCTAAGGGATAATACCAATGAGTCATGCAAGGTGAGTCACCATGTGAATGCATTTATGATGCACATGGCCTCATCATTACAATCTATAAGGAAATTGCAAATTGGTCCTTAAACTTTTTAAGTTTTGCAAATTGGTCCTTAATCAATATTGCACTTTTGTCCTTATGAAAAAAAATTCCTTGCCCTTGGACCCTATAACTCCATGGCCCAAAGTTCTCCAAGAGCCCATCTTCACTTCTATAAAAGGCTAGAGTCTCATCTTCATCAACTTTGCCATTTTCCATTAAAACTCCCAAGTCACATAGCTTGATTTTGTGAAGAAAGTGTTGGATTCTTTGCCCATTTCTCAATTCCAAGAGGTAATCCTTGATCCTCATCATCATTAAGCATCATGTTATTCAATTCCTTTCTTGATTTAAGGTCTTAATCATCTTTCTAATTTCTAGATCTTGAAAGTTTGAAATTCTCTAGAAAATCATGAAAGTTTGAAATTCTCTAGAAAATCATAGAAAAATCCTAAAAATATGAAACCAATTTCTATAATTTCTATTATCATCCCTATATTCTAGATCTATGACCTTGCATCAAACAAAAGTTTCTAACCTATTTAACCTAGAGAGGCCGAACCTAGGTTTTGTGGGGGGAAGGATTTTGTTCATTTTCTTTACATGATTCAATCTTATAAGCTATATAGGTATTGGATCTATGTTGTTTGAGTTAAATTAGGGTCTCTAAACCATTTTAATGATCAAGGCCGAAATTCATTTGTTGAGGGATTGGAAGATTTAATTTCAATCTTTTATGTCATGATCATTGATTTAGGGTTTTAAGTGATTATAAGTCACTAATCCAAGAGTTTAGAAATTTCAGAGATTTCCAACCCTAAAAACAGCCCTAGGCCGAAACCAACATGTAGGATTTTAGGTTTGATTAAGTTGTTTGTTTGTTAATTGATTGCTATGTTTAATGAAGGATAAGCTAAGTTATCGTGTACGCGCGTTATCGGCGTTACTTGGATTTTCGACGAACCGTTTCTCAGAGACGCTTTGCTTTCTGGGCTGGAAGCCTGACATCGGTCAGTGCTCATTGGAAATTAAGGATGAAACGTTAAGAATAATTTAAGGGAAACAATAGGTTTTTGAAAATTTGTGGATTTAAATTTTAAGGTAAAAATAATAATATTTTAATGAGTTTCAATGAAAGAATAAGTTAATAAATGACAGCGAGTACGTAATCGTGAAAAAATTTCACTTTCACACTTTTTGGAAAACAACGAAAATAAAATGGAAACAAGTCTTAATTTTAAGGAAATGTATTTTAAAAATTGTTTTAAGGTTCATAATAAATAATTTTTCAAGAAATAAGGGTTTCTGTTTGCCTAACGGCAGTAGAAAGAAAAATGATCTTTTTAAGTAAGAAAAATAAATTTATATGCCAGAAATGACTTTTCAAAGGGAAAATGGATTCTTAGAAATAAAAATAAAGGATTTGAGGAAAAATGATTTTCGTTACGTTTTAAAACGAATTTCATCAGAAAATGATTTTTGGACAAGAATTTAAGAACAGTGGACATTTTCCGTCAAACTTGGATAAGTTTTCGGAGTTTTTGTTTTGGTATTTGTTTTTCACCGAACGAAAATTCTTGGAGAAAATAAAGGAAAGGATAAGGACCTAGATTGCCGAGACGTCGGGCTAGTGTTCCTGAGAGGAAAGTGTACTTTGGAGGTGGAAAGAATTGTAATATTTGGGAAAAGGGTAGTTGAACGAAAAAGAACAGTTGCGATAACAAAGGGTTTTACATGCATAGTCTGGCAAATATGCCATTTTGGGCAGACATGCCTTGGGAATCGAGCTACAATTTCACAAAGGGTGAATTGGGTAAATTGGTTAGTTACGGACCAAAGATAAATTCTAGGGTCTTTGGGTCTTAGGGACATTCGGGCTTCGAAAATCCAGCGAATACTTGGGGCCTTGCAACCTCGGGTCGTGGAATTCGGTTACCCGACACGAATGTACTCAATAGGGAACTATTCCAATATTATTTTAGGTGCTCCATCGTGATATTCCCTAAACAATTAGAGCCGGACCTAAATTTAGAGGCCGATCTCATGAGACAATTGTGTTAAGGGTATCACAGCCTAATCATTGCTCGAAGAAGGGAAGTTAGGAATCTCCGGAGAATAAAGGTTAAGACTCATAGGATGGATATTGAAGTGTCATGCATTTTTGGAATAATCACGATTGGATGACCGGGTATGAATCCCATTGGTAGGAAATAATTACTGTATGTATACATGATGGTTGTTTGAGTGTCGTACATGTAGTTATCATGATGAAACTCAATGATGGTATCTCACCCTTGCTTTATTTCTTTTCATGTTGGGTTTCTACTATGCTTCTATATATATATATATTCGAGTACAGATGAACCAGATGAGTCCGATATCATACACGGGAATACATTCCCTGCATAATGATGGAAGCGTGTAGTGGACGAACCTAGATACTTCTGAGGGCGGGGAGTTCTAGGGAGGACTTCCCAATGGTTTTTTATTAAGTGCGACCAGCTATAGGATCTGTTTTGGGTTTACTTTTGGGAAGTAATACCGCTACTACTTAAGTTTAGTTTATGTGTGTTTTCCCTTATGCTATGACTTAAAGAAATGATTTGTAATATAAAGGGCCACATATAATACTGTATTGATGCATATATATATGTATTCAGTTGTTTGTTAATTATAAAGGTTTGGTTTGGTTTGCATCGGTAGAGGAAAAAAAAAATCTACAACTAATTTCAAGGAAGTTAAGAAATAGAGAAAATATATTTTCCGAAAGCAACCAGCGTAATTATTTTCAATCTTTTAGTTTCAACATGTAGAGCCAAGGGGGTGTTACACCTGGCCTTTCGTGGGGTTTTGAACCCGTACGTCCCTAGAGACTCGTTTCATTGGTCCGTAACTATTCAATTTATCAATCCACTCTTTGATTGTAACTCGTTAACACAATGGCACGTCTGCCAGTCTCATGCATGTAAAACAGTTGTTTTGTCGAAAAACATTTTCATTCTTTTCATCTTTCATCAATTTTTTCCAACAAAATTTTCGTTCTGTGAAAACTAAGTCAAAAATCAAATTCAGGAGTTTAAAATGTTTTGTCGGAAAACATTTTCGCTCTTTTCAACATAATTTTGCAGAAATCCTTTTTCTTTGAAATTTCTTTTCTGAAAACGTCAAATCATTGAAAATCATTTCTAAAACATTTTTTGTTCGAAATAATTAAACTATTTATCATAATTTTGCCATAAAAGCATTTTTTCTAAATTATTTTTCATTTAGAATAAAATCATTTATAAATCAAAAGATTTTTCTTTTTCAAAAAGCTTTTTCACCATCATTATTAAAATATTTTAGAAACTTAATTTCTTATATTAAATATTTATTTTCTTTTTGAATATATTTTTGGAAAATTATCATAAATGCAATTTGTAGCACCCCGATTTTTCACTGCTTTCTAATATCGGTAATAAATATATAAATGTTTATATTTTATCCGAGACTTAGAAAATGATTTTGGATAAACCAATGTCATTTCCATGCTATGCTTTATATTATAAGGTTACGATGAAATTTTGGGTTGAAAATTCAGATGGAGCTCGGTCTAACGTTTTCACTGACAGTAAAAGTTTACTGCTCAGAAAACCTAATTTTAATTCATGAACAAGATGAATAATATTTTTATCATATTTGCTACGATATTGGAAGTTTTGAAAATTTTAGCATAAAAATATAATATTATATTTGCTGCGGGCAAAAAGGTCGAAATATCTCTAGGAAAACCTGAGTCAGATGAATCAGGGGGTCAGCAACGGAGCTGAGATGACTGATGTGACTAAGATGACGAGCATTTATGACGATCCTATCCGAATCATAATGGCCATAATGGCACATAAATGCCATTAGATATTTTTGGCATGGAAAAGACCACTTTGCCCCTAGTTTCACATGGAAACTACAAGTTTGTCATCATGCATTTTTACCCTTTTGCTCCCCAAACCCACGGCTCCACCATTATCACCATCACTTAGGCAAATTTTTATTTCATTCCAAGTCTTCTTTTCTCCAAAAGTTCATCATTTTACCTTAAGAACATCATAGTGATTTGTGAAGAACATCATCATTCTTGATCATTCTTCTTACTCCAAGAGGTAACATCTCTTAATATTTCCTATCTAAGTTCTTCTCTTCACAAACTTTCTTAGTTTATGCCATGAATCATCATGTTCTTCATTTGATTCAAAGTTCATGATGCTATCTTCAAAAATTCATAAGAAATTGTACAAAATTCATTTTGGCTTGAAACCAATTGCTATGATCTTATAATCATCTCTATATTTGATATCCAAGAGCATGTGTTCAACAAAAATTTCCTCCCTATTCTATCTCCCTTGGCCGAAACCCTCACAAATGGGTGTGTAGGGATTTTGTTTCAAAAACTTGTTGAATGATCATGTGATTCATCTTTTAATCCTTATGGTTATTGAATCCAAGTGATTAGAAAACCAAAAATAAAACCCTAACCTAATTTTCTTAAAAAGGTCGAAACCTTAACTTTGTTTGTTGGATGGATTTTTGATTCAATGTTGTCTTGTGACACTTGAATCCAATTCTATACTATGTGTATTTGTTAAATCCAAGAGATGAAAATCAAGTGAAGGTTTTAACCCCACTTTCATGTCAAGGCCGAAACCCTAGCTCGTGGAGTTAGATGAGTTTCATTCAAAGTTCTTGGTTTCATGATCTTGGATTAAGTGTTTAATCATGCTTAAGTTGCTTAAGGATCATAAATCCATAAGTTAGAAAAAATTTAACTTTCCTAACCTAGTGATCTAGAAGAGGCCGAACCCTAGACCTCATGAACAAGTGTGTTTTGTTTGATTTTGATTTATTTTGGTTGCAATTCGTTGTGAAGCAATCAATTGGATTAAGTCGATCTAAGCGGTACGGAGGAAATCGGATCCAAATCGGAAAATTGTTGTGAAAGTTTGATTTGAATCTCCAAGAGGTAAGGGGAGTTTTCCTGAGGAGTTTAAGATAATCGTATGTTATTTTTAGAGTTGTCTGTAAATTATCTGTGGTGATTCTCTGTGATTTTGGACCGTTTATTGTTTAATTGATTATATGTTTGCTTGATTATTTGTGATATGTTGATTTACATGATTATAATTGAATTGTTAAATTATAATTGTGATGCATGCCATAATTTGGATATATGCCATGCTATATTGTGGTGAAATTACCTGCTGTTGAATGACGGATTGAGAAACCTGACATTGGTCAGTATTTAAATTAATTTGAGGATAAAAGCTTGATAAGGTTGAATAATTAATCAGAGTGATTAATTTGAGAAAAAGTGAAAAAATATTATTTTAATAATATTTTTGTGGAAAATGTGTCAATAAGTGACAGTAAAGTCGGAACTGTGAAAACTTTCACAGGCACTGATTTTTCCAAAATAAATTCAATTTTATTATAAAATGTTATTTGAAGTGATTAAGTTACGAAAATAACATAATATAGCCGTCAGAACAATTCCTTATGACAGAAAAGTCATTTAAGTTATAAAAAGATTTTTATGAAATTTTTTGAGAAAAAGGTTTTATTTTATTATTGTAAATTTTATTTAGAAATGACTTTTTAAAAGTTGATGTTTATTGAGAACGATATTCAGAAATGAAGGATTTAGAAGGAAAAGAATTTATCTATGATTTCACGTTTTATAAACGTTTTAACAGAAAAGGATTTCTATAAAGGAGTTTTATTCAGTGAAAATAATTCCGTTAAACTTGGGTAAGTTTTTGGAGGTTTGGTTTTGTATTTGTTATTTCACTAAGCGAAATGTTTTAACAAGGAAAAAACGAATCTAGTGACCGAGACGTCGGGGTTCTAGTGTTCTGTTGACACTTAAATCAGGGATCTGTGTCATTGGACTTAGTGTCCTGAAAAGGTTTTGTGGACTGTGTGTCCTAAATTTGATGTTGAGAATGTGAATTCCATATCCGCGAGCCTAAGACCGGTGCATCAGTTTAGGGCTTTGCGATTGAGCACTAGGATTGTGTGTCCTATGTTAAGTTTAAAATATTTGGACTGCGTGTCCTATGTTTGTTTAAAGTGAAAAAGTCTTAATATAAAATTAAGCATGGTCGTGAGCTTTGGGCTTCGACAAGCGAAGATTATTACAACAAAGAAAACGAAACGAGAATAAAAGTTTTTCTCATGCATTTTTGGCAGACGTGCCATGTGTTATGATCATTGAGTCCTAAGTAGATCAATGTATCTTTTATGGACTATGTTTCCATTTGATCATTGAGTTCTGAGTGAGCCAATGTATCTTTACTGGACTATGTTTCCAATTTAATGCGATGACTATTGGGTTCTGAGTGAGGCAATAGGTTATGGACAATAAACTCCATTGATCGCAGTAACTATTGTGTTCTGTGTGGACCAATGTTACATTTTTGAACAATAAACCTTGGTGTACTGAGTGATGACTAATGTGTTATGTGTTCTTGTGGACATTGTTTTATTTCGTTTTTACAATGGGCCATGTAAAGAGCTTGATCTGCTCAAAACAAAACAGAAAGTTGTGGGATCTCCGGAGATTAGGTATCAAATTAGACCTTGAATATTGAAGTGTCATGCATTTTTATAAAATGACGATGACTGTCGGGTATGAAACCCTTTTTGATAAAGTTATTCTGTTGTTTGGATAATCTTTTGTATGCTGTGAATATTTGGTATATGTTGTTTTGTGTGTCGCGCATGCGGTTGTCTTATCAAAACTCATATATTGGTATCTCACCCTTGCATATCTGTTTGTTGTTTCCTCTACTATGTGGAATGTATACATATCTGAGTTCAGATGGATCCGGAAGGAGTGGAGCTGAACTACTCGGGGGTCCGAGCTCTGATGTTTGACAATGCAGACCAAGGTAACGCCTGGGTAATCAACCCAGGGGCTCGGAGGGCTACCTACACTGGTCCGATGAGGACACTCCGAGGGACTGTAGCAAATGGACCACAACAGCTCATTCATAGCAGGGAGACTATTGAGGTCTCACTACCTCCCATTTGGATGATCCTGCAGCTTTTGGTACGCCACGAGGACTTAGAGCATCAACCACCTCCGCACGTTCAGCCTTTACAGCAGGTAGCCCCGAAGTCACCACCAGGGCCTATAGTCTTGATCCCGGAGGAGGCACAGGTGGAAATGGAAGAGGATCCTGAGGAGGATCCGATGGTTGATCCGGACTATGTTCCTCTTGAGGATGGTGTAGTCCCGGATATTGGAGAGGGGGTTGAGGTATCCTCTCTAGATACACCTCCTAGAGGTGGGGGTGTCTATACTGGACTTCCCAACGGGTTTCATTAGTAGCGACCAGCTTTAGGAATGTAGTTCTTTTGGGTAGAGTGAGATTTTTAGATAGCCTGACTGTTTGGCTACTGAGAGCCATCTTTTTGAGTAATGTTTTCAGACTCCCACTGTGATATAGTTAGTTTGTTTCAGTTTAATGTTATGACTGTTTGGTTGTAGATGATGACCTGGTAGGATAAAGGTCTTATGTAAAACTCTGATGATGCATATGTATGATATATATAAAGTTGTATATTATATTAATGGTGTTTGGTTGTATGTGAAGTAAAGGAAAAGGAAAAAAAAATTTATCACCATTTTGTAAAGAATAAGTGATTAGAAAACTTATTTGTTTTTCCGAAGACAACCAGCAATATATTATTTTCGTTAAGTTTAATTTCCGCAATAGGTTACGTAAATGTGATACCTGGGAATGGGGTGTCGCACAAGTTTTCACGAGTCGTCCTCACTGTCACTCATTGATTTAGCGAGATTTTAAAATCATCTTGGACTTGCTCAAACTTTTAACATTTTAAGCTAAATATAATTATATATTATTATCTTAAAAAATTTCTTCCACTTCCATAAATCAAAATTTTAAATTTTCTTCTCAAGCTTTTTAAAGCATTAATCTTACTCACTATTGAGCTCTGACCACTGTTAGGCTTTCAGTAAATTCAATCAATTGACAGTTCATCCACACATACAAATATACATATCACAATTAACGCATGCTTTCACAGATAAACTATAATCACATAATAATTATAAAATACATTAAATTGACACCACATATTACTACAAATAATTTTACACTCAACAGGAAAATAACATGTAACTATCAAAACTCCTAAGATAAGCTCCCCTTATCTTTGAAATTTCGATTTTCTCCTTGAACTTAGTCCCTTGGATTTGTTTTCCTCTTACTACACAATACCTCAATCAACCAACAAATCCTTCACAAACAAAGTTAAAACAAGTTAAAAGTTGAAATAAAACCATTTAACCCATATGGAGGGTATTCGGCCAAGAATAGATAAATAGGCTAGGGACTTTTATTTTTTTCAAGCTCTTGGATTCATTATCCTAGAGCAGTAGAGAGTGAGGAAAAATTATCACATCTCATAAATTTGATTTCCATGATTTCTTAGAATTAAACTAAGAAAATCAAAGAAAATTGAGATATGGTTAACATGTCATGAATGGATTGAAATAATTGAAGAGGAGAGTAGCTATGATCATAAACAATGAGGATATACCTCAAGATAATGAAGGAAGTGAAGAAAATTGATTAAAGTTGCAAGCTTCAACAATGGAGTTCTTAGGGTTTTTGGAGAAAATGAACTTGTATACTTGTTAAATGAACAAGTGAAATGGTTCAAGTCACTTGAAGAGAGAGAGAGAGAGAGGGAGGGCCGAGTTTTTGGGGACAAAAGGGTCACCAATTTGTGGGACAAACTTGGAATTCCATTGAAAGGCTAAGGACCATTTGGACTTTTTCTCATATAATATCTAGATATTTTTGAATTTGAAATCATGATGGTGGTGAGTCATCACCATGACTCACCATGGTGACTAACCCCTCATGAGTTATCATGCATGACTCATCGTTCCCATCTCCTGGTGCATCTCTGTAGTTCCGTATCCGATTCCATTGTTTTACCCGATTTTGGTTTTACGTCGTTTTCTTCAAAAATTCGCTCAAATAAAATACAATATTTTATTTTTAAGTGAAAATTTCCAAATTAGATTATATCACTGGAAATGTGATAAAAATCTAAAACGTTTCATTTTTGGGTCAAAATTAAGTTTTATGCTCAGTAAAATCTTATTGATAACGAAAACGTAGACCGGGTTCCGTCTGAATTTTAAACCCAAATTTTAACCGTAGCCTTCTACTATAAAGTAGATTCTAGATATGCTTTTGTTTTATCCAAAATCATTTTCTAGGTCTCGAATAAAAATATAAACAGACCTAAACTACCAATATTGAAAAACAGTAAAAACTAGGGTGTTACACTAATAATGATGGTTATTTGTGTGTAGCTATAGCCTTTACCTTTGGATGATATACTTTTACCTACATTTCCACCTATCTACCACTGTAGCTTGCACCTACAAATTATAGCAATCGTAGATAAATGCCATTAACATGTAGCTACAGCCTCCGACTATAGGTAAAATTAAGACAAATATTAGTAAAAAAAAATTAACTTCTACGGTCACTACTCGTTAATGGTTGTTAAATGATATATATTTATTTAACTATCATCGTTATTATTAAATTATATTTTATGAAATTTATTTTATATAGTGATACATGATTATCCTAAAATCGTCATAACTATTCTTATTAATATGTTACACATTATTAAAACAGTCTTGCACAAGGGGTAAGCAAATGAATTTTATTAAATAGTTACAATGGGTACCCAACCCATAAATATTACAAGAGAAGCACCATCTTCTTATAAGCATTGGATTCCAGCAACAAAAAAAACAGAAATTGAAATATATTCAATTGAAAAGGCTTAGAGAAGCAGCTCATTTAGATTTGAGATGCTTTTCAACTACAAAGTGGGCAAGCTTCTTTTTGTAACATTTTCCAGCCTCACTGTTGAAACAAATTGCATTATGTTCCGGTTAGTCGACTAAAACTTCACAACAATTCTTGTCAAAGAAACCAGATATCTCATTGAAAAAGTGTGAAGAAAAACAATTCAGAGATAGGGGAAGTAGAACTATTTCACCATTCCTCCATGCAAGACAGCCTTTAAAATCAAATTTTCAACTAAGTCATGCATCAAAGAGCTACGTGCCTTATCTGATTTTTGACTAAAGGCCCGAATTAGACTCTGAAAAATTTTGAGACGACTTTTGGTCCCCGAAAAAGAAAATTAATCATTTAATCTCTCAAATTTACAAACAAGGGACACATTAATCCCACTTCCACTTCTAACATCTGTTTACTTGTCTATGTGTCTTGTTAACCATCCTACCTGACTCGCTAGTAGTCTTGCGTGACCTATGATAAATTTCCATCATGAAAAATGAATGACAGTGGAAAAAAAAAATACAAAATTTTAAATATTCGTTTTTCACGGTGAAAATTTATCATAGGCTGCACAATACCACTAACGAGTCAGACATGATGGTTAATGAGACATATAGGCAAGTGTAACTCGGGTTTATAAATTTGAAGGACTTAGTGATTAATTTATTTTATTCGAGGACCAAAAGTAGGCGTCCTTAATTTTTCATGGACAAATTTGAACCTTACTTTTCTTATCAGCAAATTGGGTGGGTACACCCAAACACAGAAGTGATACAAAGAGAAATCTCTAGCTTGGGCTTCCCAAAACGCCACAATGCTACAATCTTTTAACGGGCCTTATAACTTTTTGGCCTCCTTGAAAGGCTTATCGCTCCATGAACCAAGGTTCCTAATCAACTGGATAATCAGACTTGCAAAGGTTCCTAAATTTCTCCTTCCCAGAAGTAAGGGATATGGCCTTTCCACAAGCAAGGCCAATTACAGAAGTTTAATTAGGTATTTCATTCTATGCTTTCAGTGAACAAAGTAAATAATTAATATAGGCATAAACTACAACTACCATATAGACAACAGATATTCATATCAAATTGGTGAAAATAGCTACCCAGACAATGAATTATGTAAAAGGGCTATACTCAACACAAAAAGAAATGACATAATTAAAGGTTAAATGTCCACTGGCCATCCATGTCTATCATTTTTATGTAAGATCCTTCTTCTACCGTCTCATAAACCTGGTAATATGAAACCAACATTATTTAAAGCAAAAGATCAACTAGAACGATCAAATAAAATAAAACTTATTTGCTAAACAACATGACAGAAGACATAAACATAACAAAGTTACCCCACAAGAATGAACTTAGTCGGCCACCTTCTTGCATCCAAGATATCATCATATCTTCAAATTATTGCCAGCACTGCTACATAGTGGCAAATGATGTATTAAAAATATGTACAAAGAATAAGATCAACATGGTGTTAACGGTACCAAAATCACTCATGGCAAACCAAATATTAAAATTTAAAAGTAGCAATACAATCATAAACCTAGTTGGGAAATTATTATTGCGCGTTATTCTCTCCTCACCATTATAAAGCTTTTTAAATGGTAAGATCAAGTGCCTACATTAATGTGAAAACTAAGAATGTTAGTTAGGTTGCCGTTACAGCTAACTATTGACAATTATATTTATATCACTTATGGCAGCAAATCTCTTAAAATCATATTAGTGCCATATAAGGATGGAAATTTATACCCTACCCATTGGGTACCCGCAAAAATTATCCACAATGGGTAAAGTAATTACCCATATAATGGGTAAAGGGTCTGAATACGGATAATTAGCCGCAAATTTGAATGGGTACGAGTGTGGGTACGGGTACTATGGTATCCACCCCGCCCCATACCCTCACATATGTCTATGTATATATAATTATTTTTATTTATTTATATTACTAATATATATAATTTTAACAATAATGCAAATTTTAAATCCAAAATTAATCTAAAGATTCTTAATTTTCTAAACCTAGTTACATCTATAATTCATTTTTGGATATTTTTATTTATTTAAATATTTTGATTTGTAATATTTATTAGTAGATTTAAAAGACCTTTGAATCATTTTTTATTTGTTATAATTTTCCTTTGTTATTTATTGTTTTTTCACTGTTAAAGTACGGGTAATAGGTGCGAGTACGGGTACTTAGGTACCCAGAGGGTACGGGTAAGGGTATTAAAGTTGCTACCCACGAGGGTACGGGTCCAGGTCCAAGTAATTTTTAAGACGCGGGTATGAAAACGGATACTATAATACCCTACCCAGACCCTACCCATTACCATCGTTAGTGCCATACCTTACCTTCTCTTTGAAGTATGAGCTAACAACGTTGCCTTATTCCTTTCCTTTTTTCTTTCAATCAAAAGCCTTAAGGGCCTTGCTATTCACACCTTGCTTTTTGCTATTCACACCTTGCAAGACATTTTTTAAATTTTTTTGCCCCAAAATACCCTTGCCCCTTAAGAGTTCATTCACCATTGTCCACACATCATGACACCACCCCAACCCCAGAACACTGCAACGCATCACCATTCTTGTGACCATGAGAAATTTTTTGATTGGGTTAAGATCTGGTTTTCTGGATTTTGAAGGTTCACATAAACTGTCCGGAATTCACTTTCCGGATGTACAATTTACACATCCGGAAACACAAATCCGGATGTGAAAAATTTAACACATCCGGAATTGTGTTTCCGGATGTGTAAATTGTACATCCGAAACAAACTATCACATTTACTCATCCGGAATTGCATTTCCGGATGTATAGTTGGGTTTCCGGAATTGCATTTCCGGACACTTCCGGAAAGTAAATTCCGGAGGTTATGCAAATGAAATGAAGGAAGAAAGAAGGTTCGCATAAACTGTCCGGAATTCACTTTCCGGATGTACAATTTACACATCCGGAAACACAAATCCGGATGTGAAAAATTTAACACATCCGGAATTGTGTTTCCGGATGTGTAAATTGTACATCCGAAACAAACTATCACATTTACTCATCCGGAATTGCATTTTCGGATGTATAGTTGGGTTTCCGGAATTGCATTTCCGGACACTTCCGGAAAGTAAATTCCGGAGGTTATGCAAATGAAACGAAACCAGAAAACTCACCTTCTCCACGACGAGCCTGAACTTGACGATGGCAGCTTGGAAGACACTCAGGTGAAGGCCATTCCACCAATGTAACTTCATCCCCTATGACAAAAAACTATCAACCCAATATGAAAAGACCTACAATGATAACAATGGTGAATGAACTCGAGGTGAGGGATGAGGGTATTTTAGGGAAAAAAATTTAAAAAAAAGTCTTGCAAGGTGTGAATAGAAAAACGCAAGGTGTGAATAGCAAAGCCCAAGCCTTAATTTTCAATTAAAAGCCCAAAATTGTACGTTATATAAAAAATAAAAACAAAAAACAAAAAAAAAACTAATCATACAGCAATTGTTCACAATATTTTCACCGTGGCCTCCATTTCAATTATTATGTGGTAGCTTTTATTCTAAAACTCATGATGGCACGTTGGACTATAGTTGGCAATCCATTGTCGTATTAGCTGTAAAAAAAAAAAAATCATCAAATATTTGTACTTCCTTCTAATGCCCCGTGAACACCACTTTAACTTTATAGTACAAAAAAATCTAACAAGATCAGAACATCAGATGCTTATTACACATTACACACAGTTACACCTGCAATCAAACACCTACCCCTCGTCACGTCAGATCACATTCCATCTCGTGTCTTTATAAATCTATAGTTACCTTCATCACTTTCACATAACTTAGATAACTAACAGGGTTTCACTGTAAACTCCAAGGGTCTCCACCCCGCCACCTAGTTGAGTCAGCAGAAAGTTGCAAATGAGCCTTCCTTCCTCTGTCTGTCACAGATTCACATAACTTATATCATAAACATACTTGTAGGATGGTGACGATGCTCAGGAAAAGTGGATTTGTTGCTGCTCCATTCTTCTCAGGCCGGTATATACTTCTAACTCCATATATAGCATCTTGCTTTTGTCATTGATTATATATATATATATATATATATATATATATATATATATATATGTTTTGGCATCTTTTATGGTGTCTTAAATTGTTGTCTTGTCCTGTCTTTATTAGATTTATGAGTGAGGCCGTAAGTCCGTGTTCATGGATCATTGATGTAGGTCTGGTGAGATGAAAATCATTGATATATTTCTTCCCCTTTACTGTTAGTACTATCATTAAAAGTAACACTCAGGACAAATATTCAACGACTATGATTTCTTTGATTAAACTTAAAGGTAAATAAATTTATTTGATAATTATATTTATGAAAATAATTTATATTTAATTTATCTCTTATTTGTAAATAATTTTTTTATTTTGTATTTTAAATTTATAACTTTTTTATTGATAAATATTTTTTTAAAAAAATATATGTGGTTTTATTCAATTATATGATCTAACGGCTCTTACTTGATACTTTCTTTTTATATATAGCAGTTTAAATATATCATAATATTTCAAAGTATATTTTTTGTCCAAATTGGTGACAGATATTTCATTTCTAACTGACATATTGTTTTCATGTTTTTAATTAGGCTGCTCACGCTGGGATTCACAGGTATTTGCGTTTTATTAACATAGTGCATGCACAACTCCTCTCTGTATCTATCTATCTATCTATCTATCTATCTATCTATCTATCTATCTATCTATCTATCTATCTATATATATATATATGGAAAGGGGGAAGAGAGTAGGATGATGAGAAGTAGGAATAAACAACGATGTTTTACATATAATAAAAGAAAATAATTAAAATATGGAAATTAAAACATTAAAAAGAAAAATAAATACTGTAGAAATTAAAACAAAATATATATAAATTTAAAGCATAAACACAGAAAGGCGGTGAACCGACTAAGATCTGGAAAAATAAGAGAAACCGGAGCGGAGGCAGAGCCTCACCAGGACCGGTGGAGGGAGAAGGGATACTTTTAAACCATAAGTTTATTGATTGAACTATTGAAACTACAAGATTGAAAACAGAAAGATTGATTCGAAAGAGGAAGGTAGAATATCTGAGGAACTCTTACACTTGAGTACTCAGAGCTTCTATCTCAAAAAACTCTCTCTAAAACTTCGGATGTCTAACAACCGAGCTTAACATCCTTTAAATAGAAGATTGAAAAATTACTATTACAACAGTGTTGGTAAAGAAAACCTAAACTATTGCAACTGTTGAGTGCACAGTACCGGTAAATCTGACTAGAATATTGGTACTGTAACTGTCGGCAAGAATAGTGCCGTTGCAAAACAGTGCCGGAATCATGACCTGAACTGTAACTGTCGGTAGTCGGTGGCTGACTGGAACTATTCAATCCGGTTGATTGCTGGCGATTGTCGGTTGAGTGACCTAGACTGTTCTGGTGTCGAGTGGCTGACAGGAACTATTCATGGGTGAAGACAGCGAACAGTCTAGGTCACTCAACCGGCAATCGCCAGCAATCAACCGGATTGAATAGTTCCAGTCAGCCACCGGCTACCGACAGTTACAGTTCAGGTCATGATTCCGGCACTGTTTTGTCACCGGCACTATTCTTGCCGACAGTTACAGTACCAGTCTTCTAGTCAGATTTACCGGTACTGTGCACTCAACAGTTGCAATAGTTTAGGTTTTCTTTACCGACACTGTTGTAATAGTAATTTTTCAATCTTCTATTTAAAGGATGTTAGGCTCAGTTGTTAGACATCCGAAGTTTTAGAGAGAGTTTTTAGAGATAGAAGCTCTGAGTACTCAAGTGTAAGAGTTCCTCAGATATTCTACCTTCCTCTTTCGGATCAATCTTTCTGTTTTCAATCTTGTAGTTTCAATAGTTCAATCAATAAACTTATGGTTTAAAAGTATCCCTTCTCCCTCCACCGATCCTGGTGAGGCTCTGCCTCCGCTCCGGTTTCTCTTATTTTTCCAGATCTTGGTCGGTTCACCGCCTTTCTGGGTTTATGCTTTAAATTTATATATATTCTCTGTTTTAATTTCTACAGTATCTGTTTTTACTGTTTAATGTTTTAATTTCCATATTTTAATTATTTTCTTTTATTATATGTAAAATACCGCTGTTTATTCCTACTTCTCATCATCCTGCTCTCTTCCCCCTTTCCCTTCCTGTAACCTCACCATCACATCATCTACTATCCCTAGACCAATTTATCAGACAGAAGATGATCAACGATCAATTCAGTCTCCAACCTTTTCCTCTCTTAATGAATCTTATAATGATTTGTAAGTTCATTATTGATAAGGAATCCCTTCGAAAGGACTTTTACTCTGAGGAATGGAAACCTCAAAGAGAGTGGTTCTTACAAGAATATAAGGGAACAATTAAGAATAATATTCAAGAGGAATATTATCAATTTCTTAACAATGTTAAGACAAATGTTTTATTTTTTGACTGGTTTCATGCTTATGCAGTCAAAAATCAAATTAACTATCCTTGGAAAACAAAGATAGATGTTGACAAATCACTAATGTCATTACAGTCTGGCATTTGAAAAATGGTGAGTTAGTCAAAACAGAGTTACCACCGAATAACTCTTTCCAACTCCCTCGTATTAAAGATTCTTTCACCAACAAACCAATAATAGCTGCTCCATTCAAAAATAAAAACGCTGATGAAACAGTCTCAGCTCTCGACATTAACAAATTAATGGAGCAATCAAACTATACAAATAAATACCTACAAGTTATAGGAGAACATATTTTAAAAAAAGATGCATCCACCAATGCTTCTACTTCGGGAATTGAAAAAGAGATTCCCTTAGAAAAACCCTTGTTTAAACCTTTCAAGGTCAATAAGAAGGTCAAAGAAAGTTTACAACTCCTTCTTAACCCTGAAATAAAAAAGGAAAAACAAGAATTAGTAGAAATGCTAAAACAATTAAGTGTTCCAGAGACTCCTGCTAGTACTCAAGAAGGACGACCCATAATAAGAGGCAAGGAACATGTTAAAGATCCAACCATAAATGTCCTAAATGAAGACGGCTCAGAAACAGAATCTGTGGCCAGTACTTCTAAATCCAACTCAGTAGATAAACCTTTGATCAATAAACCTTTGATCAATATGAATCCAGTCTATACTCAACCCTGGAAAAAGCCAACAAAACTGTATTCAAGAAGGATTAATTCCTACCAAATACTTTGAGAAAACTTCTGAGAAGTTAGGTGCAGCTAATGGTTCTAAACTTAGAATCAATTATAAGCTGTCAAAAGCTTTGATAGAAAATCAAGGTCTTCAAGTTGAGACCCCGTTTCTTTTAGTCAGGAATCTTAAAAATGAAGTGATTCTTGGAACACCGTTCATAAGATCACTTTTCCCTCTTTCCATTATACATGATGGAATCACAACTCAACATTTGGGAAAAGATGTAGTTTTTCCCTTTATTAGAAAACCAATCATTCGAGATTTGAATTTTCTCGATTGTAAAATTAATCAAATCAATTTCTTGAAAGAAGAAATGTCTTTTAAAAATATCGAGTTACAACTACAACAACCAAGCATAAAAAATAGGATCCAAATCCTATCTGATGAAATTCAGAAATCTATCTGTTCTGATCTGCCAGCAGCATTTTGGAATAGAAAGAAGTATGTTGCAGACTTACCTTATGAACAAGATTTCAATGAAAGGCAGATCCCTACTAAATCTAGACCAATCCAAATGAATCATGAACTTCTTAGGTACTGCCAGAAGGAGATTAATGATTTCTTGAAAAAGGGATTGATTAGGGAAAGCAAATCTCCCTGGTCATGTTCAGCTTTTTATGTTAATAAACAACCAGAAATTGAGCGTGGTACACCTCGCTTAGTGATCAATTATAAACCTTTAAATCAAGCTCTTAGGTGGATAAGATATCCAATTCCTAATAAAAAAGATTTCCTTAGCCGTCTAAACTCGGCTAAAATATTCTCAAAATTTGACATGAAATCTGGTTACTATCATATAGAAGTCAAAGAAAGTGACCGTTACAAAACAGCGTTCACTGTTCCTTTTGGGCACTACGAATGGAATCTAATGCCCTTTGGACTAAAAAATGCTCCCTCAGAATTCCAGAGAATTATGAATGACATTTTCAATCCATATTCAGACTTTACACTCGCCTACATTGATGATGTTTTAGTCTTTTCTCAATCTATTGATCAACATTTTAAACATGTGAAAATCTTCATAGGAGTAATCAAAAGAAATGGTTTAGCTGTGTCTAAAACCAAAGTCAGTCTTTTCCAAACAAGAATTAGATTTCTTGGCCATAACATTTACCAAGGAACTATCATTCCAATAAATATTGCAATAGATTTTGCGGATAAATTTCCGGATCAAATAATTGACAAAACTCAGCTTCAGAGATTTTTAGGATGTCTCAATTATGTTGCTGATTTTGTGCCAAATCTTAGTAATATATTCAAACCTTTACACAATCGTCTAAAAAATGAACCTCCTCCTTGGACAGACGAACACACAAAAGTTGTCCAAATTATCAAATCTCAGATAAAGAATCTTCCATGTCTTTATCTTCCAAACCCTTCTTGCTACAAAATTGTTGAGACCGATGCTTCAGACATTGGTTATGGCGGTATTTTGAAACAAAGAATTTCAGAAAAAGAGCATATCATTGCATATACTTCTAAACACTGGAATTCTGCTCAGCAAAATTATTCTACTGTCAAAAAAGAAATTTTGGCAATAGTTTTATGTATTTCAAAGTTTCAATCTGATTTACTTAATCAAAAGTTTTTGGTTAAAGTAGATTGTAAATCGGCTAAAGACATTTTGCAAAAAGATGTTAAAAATTTAGCTTCAATACAAATTTTTGCTAGATGGCAAGCTATCTTAAGTGCTTTTGATTTTCAAATTGAATTTATCAAGGGCTCTTCAAACTCTCTCCCTGACTTCCTTACTCGTGAATATTTGCAGGGTAAATAAATTAGTGAATGCGGCTGAAATGCCGAAAAAGGAGACTTCCTCTGTAAAGGGGAAGGGTAAAGGAAAGTTAGTCCTTCAGGGACTATAGCGCCATGTTGCTCCCAAAGAATCAGGGTCCTCGACCCAATCTGGGTCATTAACCCAGAAAGCAATCAAACTGGGGTCATCCCCCCAGAACCAACAATCAAAGCAGAGTCATCGACTCAGCAAACCGCCAAACAGTCTAAATCAGACTATGGCATTCCAATCCAATCTTTGTTAGCCTTTCAAGATCAAGGCCTAAACAAACTCCCTAAGGGAACATGGGGAGATAGAGTGGAGAATGAACCCGACTCTCCACCCCTAATAAAAACCCTGATCCAAGAGTTAGCTGAATCAGCTACTCCTTTAAATGTTGTCAAACCAGATACAAGGTTATCCACTGACATCGTTAAAACCCAAGCAGCAACAACCCAGTATGTTGCGAACAATCAAAACCGTTTTGTTATCCAAATGGAGCCAGAATTTTGGGACAATAACCCCAATAATGTTCCTCCCAAAATTTTTCAAACTGGTTCTCATTTGGATAACAAAACGGTTTTTGATTGTTTGCAACATACTGGGTTGTTGCTGCTTGGGTTTTAACGATGTCAGTGGATAACCTTGTATCTGGTTTGACAACGTTTAAAGGAGTAGCTGATTCAGCTAACTCTTGGATCAGGGTTTTTAGTAGGGGTGGAGAGTCGGGTTCATTCTCCACTCTATCTCCCATGTTCCCTTAGGGAGTTTGGTTAGGCCTTGATCTTGAAAGGCTAACAAAGATTGGATTGGAATGCCATAGTCTGATTTAGACTGTTTGGCGGTTTGCTGAGTCGATAACTCTGCTTTGATTGTTGGTTTCTGGGGGGATGACCCCAGTTTGATTGCTTTCTGGGTTAATGACCCAGACTGGGTCAAGGACCCTGATTCTTTGGGTGCAACATGGCGCTGTACATATATAAATTGTGGGAAAATAATTTATATGAAAATGAAAGACAAAATATACTAAATTGTGTAAGGACTGAAATAACAACAAATGAAAGAGGAGAAATAAACACAAATACAATAGAACAGCAAGTTGAAGCATTAAATTTTGCAATTTCAAAAGCGTTTATTGGAGACGCTAATGTTTTTGCTGATAGATCACTAGAAATATTAAATAATCTATATTGTCCAACACTTGGAGAATTTAGATGGTATAAAGATAATTTTATAACAAAAATATACACTAGGACAAACTGTAGACACGCTTACTAGAAAGACAGGTTTATCTCTGGTCTTCCTAAAAACTTTGCTCAAAAAGTAAGAGATAATTTAAAATTAGAATATGCTGGAATACCCATGGAAGATATTTCCTATGGTAGTTTAATCTCATTAATTAATAAAACAGGTTTACAATTTTGTACAGACATCAAAATGCATAGGTAAGCTAAATTTGAAAGTAAGACAAATCATAAAGAATTAGGAAATTTCTGTGAACAATTTGGTTATGAAAAAATAACCCCTTCATCTAAACAACGAAGAATAAAGCAACAAAAATATAAAAGCTATAAGCCAAGATATCACAAAAATAAACAAGTTGAAAAATCAACAAAACCTTATAAGAAAACATATAATAAAAAATATAATAAATCATATAAGAAACCTTATACTAACTTTGATAAAAATATAGTTTGCTATAAATGTGGTCGTACTGGTCACATGGCAAAACAATGTAAAGTTAAACAAAAAATAAAAGAATTAAAAATGGATGAAGAAATAAAAGAACAAATAACGAAAATTCTTTTATATGAAACAGATTCATCAAGTAACTCTTCTACTGATAATGAACAAGAAATAATATATCAGAATCAAGAAACCTCTTCTGATTCTGATGTTGGTTATTTAAGTTGTGGTTGCTTAGGTGATAATTGTGAATGCAAATTCACAATTAATGTTCTCACTAAGGAAGCACGTGTTTTAATAGATTTAATTGGTAAAATTGAAGATCCTCAAATCAAATTAGCAATGTTAGAAAAATATAAAGAATTGGAAAATCAAGAATTAACTCAAGACTTTAAAGGATATAATTCACAACAAATTTTAAATCCTCAATCCCTCTTTTTCAGAAGAACCAATAACTCTTCCTTCTTTATATAAAGAGGTTAAGAATTTGAAATCTGAAATTACTCAATTAAAGTACCAATACAAAATTTTATCCCAAAATTTTCAAAAATCCTTGGCGAAAGGAAAGGAAGTTGCTTCTTCTTCCATATCTTCATATGGGACAGATCTTGAAAATGAATTTAATAATCTTTACAAAGAACACACTGCAACTGTAACAGATGCAGATTTCTTTTTGCAAATAAAGACTATGCAACAAAAATGGCATGTTAAGGTTAATTTAAAGATTAAAAACTCTTTTCATAAACCATTTATTGCATTAATAGATTCAGGAGCTGATTTCAACTGTATTCAGGAAGGATTAATTCCAACCCAATACTATCAGAAAACTCTTCAAAAATTATATACAGCTAATAATCAAAAACTACAAGTAAAATACAAATTGGAAAATGCAAAAATTTGCAATAATGGAGTTTGTTTTCCTAATTCATTCCTCTTAGTTAAAGATACATCAGAACAAATAATCTTAGGAACTCCTTTTTTAACTCAACTCTATCCAATAAATATCACTCAGGATGGAATAACAACAATAAAAGACAACCAAGAAGTTTTGTTTGAATTCATAAATCCAATTAAACAAAAAGAATTAAATACTTTAAAGGATAATCTTAATGAAAAGAATTTCCTATCACTTATTCAACAAAAAGAAAAACAAATAGGATTTCTACAAAAAGAATTTCTATATGCAAAAATAGAAAAACAACTTCAAAATCTAGTAATAAAAGAAAAAATAATTCAAATACAAAAAGATTTTGAACAGGAAGTCTGTTCAGACGTTCCTAATGCTTTTTGGGAAAGAAAAACTCATATGGTATCTTTACCATATGAAGAAGGTTTCCATGAAAGTAAAATACCAACTAAAGCAAGACCTATTCAGATGAATAATAAAACCCTTGAATATTGTAAGAAAGATATCAAAGGATTTCTTGATAAAAAATTAATTAGGCCAAGCAAATCTCCATGGAGTTGCACTGCCTTCTATGTTAATCATAATGCTGAACTTGAGCGTGGAGAACCTCGCATGGCAATAAATTATAAACCCCTAAATAAAGTTTTAAAATGGATAAGATATCCAATCCCAAATAAAAGAGATTTACTTAAAAGATTATATGACTCTGTCATATTTTCTAAATTTGATATGAAATCAAGATTTTATCAAATAAAGCTAAAAGAGGAAGATAAATATAAAACTGCTTTTACAGTTCCTTTTGGTCATTATGAATGGAATGTAATGCCAATGGGACTCAAAAATGCACCTTCAGAATTTCAACACATCATGAATGATATTCTGAATCCACACTCTGAATTTACAATTGTTTATATTGGTGATGTTTTAATTTATTCTAAATCAATTGATCAACATTTTAAGCATTTACAAATCTTCAAAGAAACAATAAAAAGAAATGGCATGGTCATCTCTGCCAAGAAAATAAAATTGTTTCAAACAAAAATGAGATTTTTGGGTCATGAAATATATCAAGGAACAATAACCCCAATAAGCAGAAGTATTGCTTTTGCAGAGAAATTCCCAAATGAGTTAAAAGATAAGAAGCAGTTACAGAGATTTTTAGGGTGTTTAAATTATGTTTGAGTTTATCCCTAAAATTAGGATAAAGTGTAAACCTCTGTATTCTAGGCTTAGAAAAACTTCTAATCCTAAGCCTTGGTCAGATGAGTTGTCCAATCTAGTTTCAGCAATAAAAAAGGATGTCAAGTCTTTACCGTGTCTTGGTATTCCTCATCCAGATGCTAATCTCATAGTTCAGACAGATGCATCAGAATTAGGATATGGTGGTATCTTACTTCAGATCCTTCCAAATTCCACAGTTGAACAAATAGTCCGATATCATTCCGGTCTTTGGATCTCTTCTCAAGAAAAATATAGCACTATTAAAAAGGAAATTTTATCTATAGTGCTATGTATCACAAAATTTCAAGATGATTTGATCAATAAAAGATTTTTACTTCGCATTGATTGCAAAGCTGCTAAAGATGTTTTGCAAAAAGATGTTCAAAATTTACTTTCAAAACACATTTTTGCTAGATGGCAAAGTTTGTTAAGTTGTTTTGATTTTGATATCGAATATTTGAAAGGTGAAAATAATTTTATCCCTGATTTCTTAACCAGGGAATTCTTACAAGGATCGCCTCCCAAATGACTACCAGGTCCCGTGGTGGGTCCTCCTCTCGAGGAGGAATACCTCCTACTCCCCCCAGATCCAAAGAATTAACCCTTGATGATTTTGCCCCTTCTGCGGCCCAAATAACCAAGACTAACCTACCAAAAAGCCCAACCACAAATAATCCATCCACCTCAAATAAATTTAGCCCATTAACTCCAGAGACTCTAGCTCATATCAATGCCTCTGTTGAAAACACTACTCGTGAACCTTTACCATTCAAAATTAAAAATCAATGCAACAAAATAACTGTTACAGAAATTGAATATGGTAATCTTGACATTTCCCCTTGGGATATGCTCCAGCAAATTATTCCAAAAGGTTTCGGCTGGATTCCTTCCAGCAATTACAAAAAGGATTTACAGTTCTACCAATTTATTCTCCTTGAGACACAATCAGTAAAAATTGAAGAAGAGACCAATGCAAATGCTCTAGGAGTTATTGCATATTCAAAATGCAAGATATTTAAGGTTCTGACTCTTTCTGATTGGGGTCAAGAACCTCAGAAACACAAAAGATTCTCTAGGGTGTTTGACCCTCCGGTTTTCAATTATTTTGATTACATTGCTGCTTGGGATATAGTTCTTCAACAACCTAATCCTCGGCATTCATGGTATTTCAATTTTCTCAATAACCAAACCAGGTTTCCACATTGGTTTATGGAATGGTTTTGGCATTATGGTATTTCAGCAGAAATCTTGCCAAACTCCATCTTTGCTATTTACGAGGAGTATAAAAAATTAACACCTTCAATCCCTGTTTACAGCAAGTTACTTCACTTCTGTGCCCAATTTGGCATAGCATGGTTACTAAAATTTAATTTTGAGTATCATCAACATTTACCCGAACCATTTCCCAAATACATATGCTCCAATAATATTGTATCTTGGTGGAAAAGATTTAACAATAATGTTGTGGTAACAAAATTTAGTTCATGGAAGCAGAACAGATCAAATAAAGCCGTTTCTATTCCTCGAACTCCTTCACAAAAATTAAAGGAAGCATGTAGTTCTTCTGAGGAACCAATAATTGCATCTCCATTTTCAGTCAATATCAATGCTACTTCCCCAGCTGAGTATAAAAAGCTACTGTTAGAAGCTTTATCTTCAATTGACTCAGATGAAGAAGACGCTGATAAGTTATCCTCTCATGGGTCCGACTACAATCCCTATCTGGAAAATCATGATCCAGATGAAGGATTTTTTTGATTAAAGAAGAATTAAAGGAGTTTTGTCATTGGTGCCGACAGATTTAGCACTGGCCGACAACATCTCCCATTAGTCACTCAGTTTTTCAATAAAGGAAGATTCGTCATAATTAAAGCAGCCTTGTCCTGTTGTGCCGACACTAATTTATTGGCCGACATATTCACATGGCTACAGTAAAGTTAAGGTCGAAGTCAAAAGTTCTACAGTACTTGCTTTTCGGATTTCAAACCAATTCAAATCCGCATCGAAGGCTTCTCCCCTCTATATAAGAAGACCCTCGTTGAAGTGAAGACTCGGAGCTTTGATTACCTACCTTGTACTAATTCTCTTTGTTTTGTAATCTTGTAGTTTCATTTCGTGTTCAAAGAAAGCTGCTACAGCTACTGTTTGTAAGTTACTATAGTTCTACTATAGTTCTGGCCAAATCATATGCCCTTCCAAGAGTAAATTTTTCACTGGTGCTATGCCTTCTTGGAGAATTAACAGTATTGCTACCTTGCTTGGGTTCTCTGTTGGTAGAATGCCATTCATGTACCTTGGAGTTCCAATCTTTAAAGGTAAGCCTAAAAAGAGATATCTCCAACCTCTGGCTGACAAGTTAAAGTCTAAATTGGCAACTTGGAAAGGCTCTCTCCTCTCTATTATGGGAAGAGTTCAGTTAGTAAAATCTATTATTCATGGCATGTTGGTTTACTCTTTCCACTGTTATGCTTGGCCTAAGCTAATGCTTAAAACTATTGATGGTTGGATCAAGAATTTCATTTGGTCTGGAGATGTGAATGTGAAGAAGATAGTCACAGTTGCTTGGCACACTGTTTGTTCTCCTTTTGATGTTGGTGGCCTTGGTCTTAGATCGATTAGAGGCATTAATGAGGCTGCATCATTAAAGCTTTGTTGGAATCTCATGTCCTCAACCTGCCAATGGTCTCAGTTCCTTAAGGCCAGATTTTTTAAGGATGGTAAGCCTGTTTCTTACCACATCAGCTCTGCTATTTGGCCCTCTGTGAAGCCTTTTGTGCAAATTGTCTCAGATAATACATCTTGGGTGCTTGGTGATGGCAAGCGCATTAATTTCTGGCTCGATAGTTGGTTGCCTGTTCCAGTTTTGGATATGATGAATTTCCCAGTTGATCATGCTTTCTTCAAGTCTTCTGTCAGCACCTTTATCAGAGATAATTCCTGGTCCTTTCCTGCTGAGCTGGCTGTCTACTGCCCTGCTATAGTTGATGCTGTTAAGCTAGTCACTATCCCTTTTAATCCTGGTCAGGATTGTCTCATCTGGTCTAAATCAGAATCGGGTTCTCTTTCATTTAAAGATGCTTACACATTTCTAAATCCTAGGTCACAGCCTCAAAACTGGTGTAAGTTGATTTGGCAATCTTGTATTCCACCATCAAAGTCATTCCTTATCTGGAGATTACAGCATAGGAAGCTGCCAACTGATGATATGCTGCAGACTCGTGGTTGTACTGTTGTGTCAATGTGCAGCCTGTGTAATTGTAATTTAGAGACAGAATCTCATCTTTTTTTCAACTGTCCTTTTGCCTTGGATATCTGGAGCTGGCTGAAAGGGGTCATTGGCAGTGACATTGATCTGTCTTCAGTCAATTCAATTTTTTCTGTTTGTGATAAGGGTTGGAGTAGTCAATTAAAGCACATAATTCTGGCTGCCATCACTTATTCAATTAGCATGATATGGCTCTGCAGGAATAAGCTCAGGTTTGAAAATAAATCTCTCCCCTTGAGTTATTGCATTAACAACATAGTGGCAGCAGTTCACCTCTCTGGTATCCTTTCTAAGGGCTTCATGTCATCTTCCATGAAAGAATTCTCTATTTTAAAAGCCTTCAACATAAATGGCCATGTCTGTCATGCTCCTAAAATTATTGAGGTCACTTGGAGTCCTCCGCCTTGTAATTGGGTGAAGTGTAACTCAGATGGGGCCTCTAAGGGTAATCCAGGTTGGTCTGCTTGTGGAGGTATTTATAGAGGCTATAGAGGGGCTGCTCTGGGTGCCTTCTCTCTTAATCTTGGTGTTGGTTCCTCGTTTCATGCAGAATTGATGGGAGCAATTGTTGCTATTGAGCAAGCTTATATGAGGGGTTGGTTGTATTTGTGGCTTGAGAGTGATTCTCAATTGGTTGTGGATGCCTTTGCAGGAAAATTAGTCATCCCTTGGAAATTAAGGAATAGGTGGTCTAACTGTTTGGTATTGACTAGAAGGATGAATTTCTTTATTTCTCATATTTTTAGAGAGGGCAATTCTTGTGCGGATAAGTTGGCCTCCCATGGGCTTAATGTTGGTGATTTTGTTTGGTGGGACACTATTCCTACTTTCATTAAGGATGACTTTTTTCAGGAATAGATGTGGTCTTCCTTTTTATAGATTTAGGTAGCTAATTCTTGGGTAAGGTTCATGTCCCCCCCTTGATCTTTTGTATTCTTTATTTTTCTCTTCTTATTAATAAATCTAGAAGTATGCTGCAAATGATTGTTAGGGATTGAGGTGCCAACCTAGTTGGGATGTCTTTTCCTATGGTGATGCTTTTGCATACTTCTTTCTTTGTTTAAAAAAAAAAACTATAGTTTCAGTTTCTGTACTTGTGATTTATATGAAATAAATCGTAATTTGATAATAAAGATTCATCTCTATTTTACTCTGATTTAACACTATTTTTCTCTATTTTCACTAAATCTTACTAGAGATGATCCACAGTGGCATTCTGGTATCAGAGCCTTAGGGTTCTGGTACTTGTTTAAGTTACAGGTCTTTCTTTCCGTACAATGTTGGTCAGCCGTGAAGGTGTTCCCGGTAGTAAAGCCCGTCGTGTTAGGGTCGTAAATCCGTTGGTAAGCTAGGTGGTCCCGGTGTTTCGGTAAGAGTTTCTTGTGTCTTTACAAGTACTAGATCAATAAGGTGCAGTTATCATGTCTAGCCTTCTTAAGATGGTCTCTAGGAAGGGTAAGGAAAAAATAAAAGAATTAGGTGAATCAAGTAATAGAGAAAATGAAAGTTTTGGTGAAAATCTTAATTCATCTTTAATAAATGAACAACAAATAATTTTACTTGAAATTGAACAGAAGTTAAATAATTGGAGTATCCCTTCAATGGATATTTCAAATATTTATAAAACAAAGCTCTTAGATAAGTTCAAATCAGATTACATTATTAAAATTGCTGAATATACAATTAAAGTAGATAAAACTCAAGAGAGTTTAAATCTATTAAGTCCATCCATGTTAAAAGAACATAAGCAAAAATATAGATTTTTGCATATTGGTTTAATTCAAGTTGCAATAAAACCTTTACACAGATTAGGCATAGATACACCTGTGTGTGTATGCCTAAGAGATACTCGACCTGCAAAGTTCGAGGATCAGATTCTTTCAATAATTGAGACCAACCTTCACAGTGGTCCAACCTTTTTTAATAACTATCCAAATTACACTATGTCTTTGGATAGCCTTGGAAAAATAAACATAATATCAAATTAGATATAAAAATAAAAGAAGGGATTTGGAATCCAGAATCCTATCCCATGGCTGTCATTTATAAAATATATTATAAAGCAATGAAAACTAATATTTCTCCAAAAGCACTAAATATGTCTTCAAAAGAAGAAACTTTACTTTTACAAGTAAACCTGGAAAAAGCAAATGCTGTCACCCCAAAGAGGCTTAATCATGATCAAGTCTCTAGACATTTAGATTGGCAATTAGAAGAAGTTTTGCCCCCTGAGGAGCCAGAACCTTCTCAAGTAAGTATTCCAATTGAATATAAATCTGTAAACGTTTCAATAAGCTTTGCGCCTCTCAGTAGGTGTAATTCTACTAGATCCTACAGAACTCCTGAAGGATCTAGGCAATCAATTCATTCAAGAAGATCAATTGATAATCCAATTCATTCCTTAAAATTAGCAGGAATTAGGGATCATCCTGTTACTCCCCAACCAGAGTATAGGGTTGAAACTCTCCAAACTATCCAACAGAGAGAGTCTCCGACTTAATCTGAAATAAATCAAAGTGTTAAAGTAAATCAATGTTTTGTTATCACAAAATTTTACATTGATAAACAGAAACTTCAAAATGAATTCATGAAACCTAACAATGATTTGAAAAGAAAATGGTTTTTTGAAACTTTTTCTCAAACAGAAATAAAGCATTATAGATCTGCCTATTATGCTTATTTGGAGGAGGTAGAGGATGATAATATCCCTTACTTTAAATGGTTTGAAGAATTTTGTTTTCCCAAATTAGAAATTAAAACCTTGAGATCTGCGAAGAAAATATGGAAAACTACTAAGGGTAAAGAAGTTATTTCAGAAATCCCTCCCTTAGAAGAAATTACATTTCCACATATAGATAATATTGAAATCACAGCATCTCCTTTTAAAATAATGGAAGAAGATCCTATAAAATTGAAAGTCCAGAGTACAACTAGGTATGATATAAATAATATTTATAAACAATTAAATTATACAAATTCACTTTTATATCAAGTTGCCAGTATTTCAAACGATATTGAACTCCCAAAAGTTGAAAATGCTTCTTCCTCACAGAAGCTAGAAAAATCATTAATAACTCCCTATAAACTTTCAGATTCTGAAATAAAAGAAATAAAAATAGGAAGAGAACCTACAAGTGATCTTTTAGAAGAAATTAATAAACAATTATCTAATTTAAAAATATCTCAATCCTCCATTAATATGATAAAAAATGACGATATTGAAGAATTAGAAAAACAATTTAATAATGCCCATATTGAAGTCGATACAATAAATAAAATAAAAAACACTTCAAGAAGTTATCCAACCACTAGGAATTACTATCCAAAACCCACTTTACCAGATATTCAATTTGAAGAAAATTATTTAGATTTAGCATCTCAATATAATGGTGAAGGCATATGTGAATGGAATATTGACGGATTCACTGAACATCAAATAATGAGAAAATTAGAAGAAATGACAATGGCAGCAACTGCGTACAGAGCCAAACGCAATAATGCTACTAGTACTGTAAAAATCCTTATTCAGGGTCTCAATTATTGAAAGAATCTGATCCTCGAACTTTGCAGGTCGAGTATCTCTTAGGCATACACACACAGGTGTATCTATGCCTAATCTGTGTAAAGGTTTTATTGCAACTTGAATTAAACCAATATGCAAAAATCTATATTTTTGCTTATGTTCTTTTAACATGGATGGACTTAATAGATTTAAACTCTCTTGAGTTTTATCTACTTTAATTGTATATTCAGCAGTTTTAATAATGTAATCTGATTTGAACTTATCTAAGAGCTTTGTTTTATAAATATTTGAAATATCCATTGAAGGGATACTCCAATTATTTAACTTCTGTTCAATTTCAGGTAAAATTATTTGTTGTTCATTTATTAAAGATGAATTAAGATTTTCACCAAAACTTTCATTTTCTCTATTACTTGATTCACCTAATTCTTCTATTTTTTCCTTACCCTTCCTAGAGACCATCTTAAGAAGGCTAGACATGATAACTGCACCTTATTGATCTAGTACTTGTAAAGACACAAGAAACTATTACCGAAACACCGGGACCACCTAGCTTACCAACGGATTTACGACCCTAACACGACGGGCTTTACTACCGGGAACACCTTCACGGCTGACCAACGCTGTACGGAAAGAAAGACCTGTAACTTAAACAAGTACCAGAACCCTAAGGCTCTGATACCAGAATGCCACTGTGGATCATCTCTAGTAAGATTTAGTGAAAATAGAGAAAAATAGTGTTAAATCAGAGTAAAATAGAGATGAATCTTTATTATCAAATTACGATTTATTTCATATAAATCACAAGTACAGAAACTGAAACTATAGTAGAACTATAGTAACTTACAAACAGTAGCTGTAGCAGCTTTCTTTGAACACAAAATGAAACTACAAGATTACAAAACAAAGAGAATTAGTACAAGGTAGGTAATCAAAGCTCTGAGTCTTCACTTCAACGAGGGTCTCCTTATATAGAGGGGAGAAGCCTTCGATGCGGATTTGAATTGGTTTGAAATCCGAAAAGCAAGTACTGTAGAACTTTTGACTTCAACCTTAACTTTACTGTAGCCATGTGAATATGTCGGCCAATAAATTAGTGTCGGCACAACAGGACAAGGCTGCTTTAATTATGACGAATCTTCCTTTATTGAAAAACTGAGTGACTAATGGGAGATGTTGTCGGCCAGTGCTAAATCTGTCGGCACCAACGACAAAACTCCTTTAATTCTTCTTTAATCAAAAAATCCTTCATCTGGATCATGATTTTCCAGATAGGGATTGTAGTCGGACCCATGAGAGGATAACTTATCAGCGTCTTCTTCATCTGAGTCAATTGAAGATAAAGCTTCTAACAGTAGCTTTTTATACTCAGCTGGGGAAGTAGCATTGATATTGACTGAAAATGGAGATGCAATTATTGGTTCCTCAGAAGAACTACATGCTTCCTTTAATTTTTGTGAAGGAGTTCGAGGAATAGAAACGGCTTTATTTGATCTGTTCCGCTTCCATGAACTAAATTTTGTTACCACAACATTATTGTTAAATCTTTTCCACCAAGATACAATATTATTGGAGCATATGTATTTGGGAAATGGTTCGGGTAAATGTTGATGATACTCAAAATTAAATTTTAGTAACCATGCTATGCCAAATTGGGCACAGAAGTGAAGTAACTTGCTGTAAACAGGGATTGAAGGTGTTAATTTTTTATACTCCTCGTAAATAGCAAAGATGGAGTTTGGCAAGATTTCTGCTGAAATACCATAATGCCAAAACCATTCCATAAACCAATGTGGAAACCTGGTTTGGTTATTGAGAAAATTGAAATACCATGAATGCTGAGGATTAGGTTGTTGAAGAACTATATCCCAAGCAGCAATGTAATCAAAATAATTGAAAACCGGAGGGTCAAACACCCTAGAGAATCTTTTGTGTTTCTGAGGTTCTTGACCCCAATCAGAAAGAGTCAGAACCTTAAATATCTTGCATTTTGAATATGCAATAACTCCTGGAGCATTTGCATTGGTCTCTTCTTCAATTTTTACTGATTGTGTCTCAAGGAGAATAAATTGGTAGAACTGTAAATCCTTTTTGTAATTTCTGGAAGGAATCCAGCCGAAACCTTTTGGAATAATTTGCTGGAGCATATCCCAAGGGGAAATGTCAAGATTACCATATTCAATTTCTGTAACAATTATTTTGTTGCATTGATTTTTAATTTTGAATGGTAAAGGTTCACGAGTAGTGTTTTCAACAGAGGCATTGATATGAGCTAGAGTCTCTGGAGTTAATGGGCTAAATTTATTTGAGGTGGATGGATTATTTGTGGTTGGGCTTTTTGGTAGGTTAGTCTTGGTTATTTGGGCCGCAGAAGGGGCAAAATCATCAAGGGTTAATTCTTTGGATCTGGGGAGAGTAGGAGGTATTCCTCCTCGAGAGGAGGACCCACCACGGGACCTAGAAGTCATTTGGGAGGCGATCCTTGTAAGAATTCCCTGGTTAAGAAATCAGGGATAAAATTATTTTCACCTTTCAAATATTCGATATCAAAATCAAAACAACTTAACAAACTTTGCCATCTAGCAAAAATGTGTTTTGAAAGTAAATTTTGAACATCTTTTTGCAAAACATCTTTAGCAGCTTTGCAATCAATGCGAAGTAAAAATCTTTTATTGATCAAATCATCTTGAAATTTTGTGATACATAGCACTATAGATAAAATTTCCTTTTTAATAGTGCTATATTTTTCTTGAGAAGAGATCCAAAGACCGGAATGATATCGGACTATTTGTTCAACTGTGGAATTTGGAAGGATCTGAAGTAAGATACCACCATATCCTAATTCTGATGCATCTGTCTGAACTATGAGATTAGCATCTGGATGAGGAATACCAAGACACGGTAAAGACTTGACATCCTTTTTTATTGCTGAAACTAGATTGGACAACTCATCTGACCAAGGCTTAGGATTAGAAGTTTTTCTAAGCCTAGAATACAGAGGTTTACACTTTATCCTAATTTTAGGGATAAACTCAAACATAATTTAAACACCCTAAAAATCTCTGTAACTGCTTCTTATCTTTTAACTCATTTGGGAATTTCTCTGCAAAAGCAATACTTCTGCTTATTGGGGTTATTGTTCCTTGATATATTTCATGACCCAAAAATCTCATTTTTGTTTGAAACAATTTTATTTTCTTGGCAGAGATGACCATGCCATTTCTTTTTATTGTTTCTTTGAAGATTTGTAAATGCTTAAAATGTTGATCAATTGATTTAGAATAAATTAAAACATCACCAATATAAACAATTGTAAATTCAGAGTGTGGATTCAGAATATCATTCATGATGTGTTGAAATTCTGAAGGTGCATTTTTAAGTCCCATTGGCATTAAATTCCATTCATAATGACCAAAAGGAACTGTAAAAGCAGTTTTATATTTATCTTCCTCTTTTAGCTTTATTTGATAAAATCTTGATTTCATATCAAATTTAGAAAATATGACAGAGTCATATAATCTTTTAAGTAAATCTCTTTTATTTGGGATTGGATATCTTATCCATTTTAAAACTTTATTTAGGGGTTTATAATTTATTGCCATGCGAGGTTCTTCACGCTCAAGTTCAGCATTATGATTAACATAGAAGGCAGTGCAACTCCATGGAGATTTGCTTGGCCTAATTAATTTTTTATCAAGAAATCCTTTGATATCTTTCTTACAATATTCAAGGGTTTCATTATTCATCTGAATAGGTCTTGCTTTAGTTGGTATTTTACTTTCATGGAAACCTTCTTCATATGGTAAAGATACCATATGAGTTTTTCTTTCCCAAAAAGCATTAGGAACGTCTGAACAGACTTCCTGTTCAAAATCTTTTTGTATTTGAATTATTTTTTCTTTTATTACTGGATTTTGAAGTTGTTTTTCTATTTTTGCATATAGAATTTCTTTTTGTAGAAATCCTATTTGTTTTTCTTTTTGTTGAATAAGTGATAGGAAATTCTTTTCATTAAGATTATCCTTTAAAGTATTTAATTCTTTTTGTTTAATTGGATTTATGAATTCAAACAAAACTTCTTGGTTGTCTTTTATTGTTGTTATTCCATCCTGAGTGATATTTATTGGATAGAGTTGAGTTAAAAAAGGAGTTCCTAAGATTATTTGTTCTGATGTATCTTTAACTAAGAGGAATGAATTAGGAAAACAAACTCCATTATTGCAAATTTTTGCATTTTCCAATTTGTATTTTACTTGTAGTTTTTGATTATTAGCTGTATATAATTTTTGAAGAGTTTTCTGATAGTATTGGGTTGGAATTAATCCTTCCTGAATACAGTTTAAATCAGCTCCTGAATCTATTAATGCAATAAATGGTTTATGAAAAGAGTTTTTAATCTTTAAATTAACCTTAACATGCCATTTTTGTTGCATAGTCTTTATTTGCAAAAAGAAATCTGCATCTGTTACAGTTGCAGTGTGTTCTTTGTAAAGATTATTAAATTCATTTTCAAGATCTGTCTCATATGAAGAGATTGAAGAAGAAGCAACTTCCTTTCCTTTCGCCAAGGATTTTTGAAAATTTTGGGATAAAATTTTGTATTGGTACTTTAATTGAGTAATTTCAGATTTCAAATTCTTAACCTCTTTATATAAAGAAGGAAGAGTTATTGGTTCTTCTGAAAAAGAGGATTGAGGATTTAAAATTTGTTGTGAATTATATCCTTTAAAGTCTTGAGTTAATTCTTGATTTTCCAATTCTTTATATTTTTCTAACATTGCTAATTTGATTTGAGGATCTTCAATTTTACCAATTAAATCTATTAAAACACGTGCTTCCTTAGTGAGAACATTAATTGTGAATTTGCATTCACAATTATCACCTAAGCAACCACAACTTAAACAACCAACATCAGAATTAGAAGAGGTTTCTTGATTCTGATATATTATTTCTTGTTCATTATCAGTAGAAGAGTTACTTGATGAATCTGTTTCATATAAAAGAATTTTCGTTATTTGTTCTTTTATTTCTTCATCCATTTTTAATTATTTTATTTTTTGTTTAACTTTACATTGTTTTGCCATGTGACCAGTACGACCACATTTATAGCAAACTATATTTTTATCAAAGTTAGTATAAGGTTTCTTATATGATTTATTATATTTTTTATTATATGTTTTCTTATAAGGTTTTGTTGATTTTTCAACTTGTTTATTTTTGTGATATCTTGGCTTATAGCTTTTATATTTTTGTTGCTTTATTCTTCGTTGTTTAGACGAAGGGGTTATTTTTTCATAACCAAATTGTTCACAGAAATTTCCTAATTCTTTATGATTTGTCTTACTTTCAAATTTAGCTTGCCTATGCATTTTGATGTCTGTACAAAATTGTAAACCTGTTTTATTAATTAATGAGATTAAACTACCATAGGAAATATCTTCCATGGGTATTCCAGCATATTCTAATTTTAAATTATATCTTACTTTTTGAGCAAAGTTTTTAGGAAGACCAGAGATAAACCTGTCTTTCCAGTAAGCGTGTCTACAGTCTGTCCTAGTGTATATTTTTGTTATAAAATTATCTTTATACCATCTAAATTCTCCAAGTGTTGGACAATATAGATTATTTAATATTTCTAGTGATCTATCAGCAAAAACATTAGCGTCTCCAATAAACGCTTTTGAAATTGCAAAAATTAATGCTTCAACTTGCTGTTCTATTGTATTTGTGTTTATTTCTCCTCTTTCATTTGTTGTTATTTCAGTCCTTACACAATTTAGTATATATTGTCTTTCATTTTCATATAAATTATTTTCCCACCATCCTTTCAGACTTCCAGTAAACCCTTGAATAAGGATTTTTACAGTACTAGCAGCATTATTGCGTTTGGCTCTGTACGCAGTTGCCGCCATTGTCATTTCTTCTAATTTTCTCATTATTTGATGTTCAGTGAATCCGTCAATATTCCATTCACATATGCCTTCACCATTATATTGAGATGCTAAATCTAAATAATTTTCTTCAAATTGAATATCTGGTAAAGTGGGTTTTGGATAGTAATTCCTAGTGGTTGGATAACTTCTTGAAGTATTTTTTATTTTATTTATTGTATCGACTTCAATATGGGCATTATTAAATTGTTTTTCTAATTCTTCAATATCGTCATTTTTTATCATATTAATGGAGGATTGGGATATTTTTAAATTAGATAATTGTTTATTAATTTCTTCTAAAAGATCACTTGTAGGTTCTCTTCCTATTTTTATTCCTTTTATTTCAGAATCTGAAAGTTTATAGGGAGTTATTAATGATTTTTCTAGCTTCTGTGAGGAAGAAGCATTTTCAACTTTTGGGAGTTCAATATCGTTTGAAATACTGGCAACTTGATATAAAAGTGAATTTGTATAATTTAATTGTTTATAAATATTATTTATATCATACCTAGTTGTACTCTGGACTTTCGATTTTATAGGATCTTCTTCCATTATTTTAAAAGGAGATGCTGTGATTTCAATATTATCTATATGTGGAAATGTAATTTCTTCTAAGGGAGAGATTTCTGAAATAACTTCTTTACCCTTAGTAGTTTTCCATATTTTCTTCGCAAATCTCAAGGTTTTAATTTCTAATTTGGGAAAACAAAATTCTTCAAACCATTTAAAGTAAGGGATAATATCATCCTCTACCTCCTCCAAATAAGCATAATAGGCAGATCTATAATGCTTTATTTCTGTTTGAGAAAAAGTTTCAAAAAACCATTTTCTTTTCAAATCATTGTTAGGTTTCATGAATTCATTTTGAAGTTTCTGTTTATCAATGTAAAATTTTGTGATAACAAAACATTGATTTACTTCAAAACTTTGATTTATTTCAGATTGAGTCGGAGACTCTCTCTGTTGGATAGTTTGGGGAGTTTCAACCCTATACTCTGGTTGGGGAGTAACAGGATGATCCCTAATTCCTGCTAATTTTAAGGAATGAATTGGATTATCAATTGATCTTCTTGAATGAATTGATTGCCTAGATCCTTCAGGAGTTCTGTAGGATCTAGTAGAATTACACCTACTGAGAGGCGCAAAGCTTATTGAAACGTTTCCAGATTTATATTCAATTGCAATACTTACTTGAGAAGGTTCTGGCTCCTCAGGGGCAAAACTTCTTCTAATTGCCAATCTAAATATCTAGAGACTTGATCATGATTAAGCCTCTTTGGGGTGACAGCATTTGCTTTTTCCAGGTTTACTTGTAAAAGTAAAGTTTCTTCTTTTGAAGACATATTTAGTGCTTTTGGAGAAATATTAGTTTTCATTGCTTTATAATATATTTTATAAATGACAGCCATGGGATAGGATTCTGGATTCCAAATCCCTTCTTTTATTTTTATATCTAATTTGATATTATGTTTATTTTTTCCAAGGCTATCCAAAGACATAGCACTATGTCTTCAAAAGAAGAAACTTTACTTTTACAAGCACTAAATATGTCTTCAAAAGAAGAAACTTTACTTTTACAAGTAACTTTACTTCTACAGCCATGGGATATTTCCATATTATGTTTATTTCCATATATATAACTTTTATATATATATATATGAGTATTTTTACCAAACTAACCTAGTTTTTACCACTGTAGATTAAAATATTATTTTTTTGTCTGACTAGTGGCCCATTGACTGCCACGTGGCAGCTTCTTATTGGCCAAAAAAAGTGGCAGAAAAAATAAAAAAAATTTAAGGGAAAAAAAAAGGAAATTAGGGGGGCGGCGCCACATGTCACCACCCGGTGAGTGGCGCCACTCACCGGGTGGTGACACGTGACATTGTCCCCCACCCACACATCCCACTCCCCCTTTATATAAACCCCCTCAACCGGCTCCCCATTCCCTACTCCACTTCTCACTTTAATATTTTCCCTATTTTCCAATATTCTACTACACTCTTTTATATTTCTACACTCTATTTTATCATAAATTTTAATTTATGGTAAGTAATATAATTTTTATTATATCATATTTTTTTATTTAGTAGTCATTTTATATCATTTGTTTATTTATTATTAATATCAATGCTTACATATTATAATTAATATCATTATTAGTTTATTAATATATTAATGTTGTAATATATTTTTTTTGGTTACATGAGGAAAACAACAAAAACCCAAAACAGAGAAACGAAAAACTAGGGCCTAATAAACTGGACTCCCATAGCATCAGCCAATAAGATGGGAGACAACCTTGAAGGGGCTTCTTGAATCACTGAGAAACTGTCTGCACTCTTGGTTCCCTTTTTGGCCAAAAAATCAGCTGCAAAACTCCCTTCTCTAAGAGTGTGTTTGAGGCTGCACTCCCAATCATCATTCATCAATCTTTTAATGGTAGCAATGATACTGCTGTACCTATGATGCATGTTTAAATCTCCTTTGATAAGCTCAACAGCATTAGCCGAATCAGAATAGCAAACCACCTTTCTATACCCTTTGCTCCAACAAAGCTGCAAACCATTCCAAATGCCCAGAATTTCAGCGTGCATGATGCAAGGCACTCCCGTGCTACCATAAAAGCCAGCTAGAAAATTCCCCATATTGTCTCTGATGATCCCACCAAAACCCGCTTCACCAGAATCCGGGTTAAAACTACCATCAACATTAACCGCAACAAAATCCACTGCGGGAGCCACCTAGCTAATACACCTATCTATCGACGCTTCCTTGTGATTACTACCCTCATTATATGCCTTCTTAATATGAGTTAAGAGAGCCTAGAACTGAGAGCACAACTCATAGATGGAATGGTTTCTATCCTCAAACACCTTCTTGTTTCTGGCACACCACAGGGTCCATATCAGCACCACTACTCTAATCCCGTGCTCCTCTATGAACTGCTGAAGCCATCCTTTGAACCCTAAGCTATTCACCATAGGATTGACTTCCATGTTGAGACATTTAACCCAAACACACTTGACCCTAGCGCAGGAGAACAAACAGTGATATATGATCTCAGCTTCCACACCGCAGCAAGGGCACATGTCTGTAACTCCAATACCTCTACTGATCAGCACAGACCTCATTGGAATAGAGCCATGACATATCTGCCACAAGAAAAACTGCAAGTTAGCCGGGATCTTCAAACTCCAAATCCACCTCCAACTCTCTTCATCCCCATGGGACTCATTCAACTTCAGTAACCATTTATAAGCTTCTTTGACCGAGTACTCTCCAGAGATAGACGCCTTCCAAGTCCAAACATCAGAGACCTCCTCATCTAACCAAGGACAGATATGAGCTATACTGGATTGAATGTCATCAGATAAGGGAGTATACAACATAGGCAAATTCCAAGCATTACCATTCCACACATCTTTGACCTTGAGGTTAAGGTCATGAATGTCTACATACGTAACTTGGTTGCAAAGAGGAGTTTTAGACAACCAGGGAGTGTACCAGAAGCTTGATTCGCCATTCCCTAACTTCATCTCAAACCCATCTCTCAAGACTTTAACAGCACGCCCTATTGAATTCCAAGTAGGAGACCCTTTAGTTTTCACATCATTAAACACATCACCCTCCTTAATGTACAGCTCTTTGAACAAATTGACCCATATCTTGTTTTCTGAGTTTAGAATATCCCAAACAACTTTACCCAAGAGAGCAGTGTTCTGGTGTCTAGCCATTCTAATCCCCAAGCCACCATTCTTCTTATGTCTAGTCATCTTGTTCCAACTAATAAGATGCATCCCACTTCCATCTGTCCCTATCCAAATAAATCTAGAGGCAGTTCTATCAAGATAGTCACAAACATACTGCGGATACCATTGAATTTGCATCACATATGATGGCAATGCATTCAACACTGCCGTTGCCAAAACGGCTCTACCAGGCTTGTTAAGCAGCATTCCTTTCCAAGCAGCAAGCTTCGAGTCCACTCTATTAATGACCTCCTCAAAGTCCTGCTTGGTTAATCTACCATTGTGCAACTTGAACCCTAGATATCTGTCCACATTGGTAGTAAATTTAATGGATGTCACGGCTGTTATTTTCTCCTTTTTCCTATTGGTCACACCCTTAGAGGCCAAAATCACTGATTTTTGGAGACTCACTTTTAAGCCTGACATATTACAAAAATTCTCCAAAACACCACCAATCACCCTAGCTTGAGCCACCTTTGCCTTTGCAAACAACAACACATCATCGGCAAAAAACAAGTGAGAAATGGTCGTTCCATTCTTTGATACCCGAACTGGCCTCCAATTACCCTCACCAACTTCCTTGGAAATCACTTCCCCCAAGTCTCTCCATACACAGCACAAATAAGTAAGGAGAGAGAGGATCACCTTGATGAAGGCCCCTCATAGGAGAGAATCCCTCAGTCTTACTACCATTCCAAAGAATAGAAATAGAAGAGGAGGATATACCATGTATAATTAGAGAAATGACCACTTCTGGAAAGCCATACATCTCAAGAGTTTGCTTCAAAAAACTCCAGTCAACACGGTCATATGCTTTCTCAAGATCTAGTTTCAAGACCAAGTCTCCCACCTTTCTTTTCGTCTTTCTCATATAGTGAACAACCTCCTGCAAAACTATAGCATTATCCCTGGTGCTTCGGCCCGGAATAAAACTGCTCTACAAAGGGCTAACAATCTTGCTTAGAATTGGCCTCAACCTGTTAACAAGAACTTTAGAGACAAGTTTATATATGACGTTACATAAACTTATTAGTCTAAAATCCTTGAAGGAGCTTGGACTATCCCCCTTCTGAATTAAAACAATGAGTGCATCAGTAATTGCTGACTCAAATTTCCCAGTAGTCATGGCTTGCTTAACAAATCTCCAAATGTCATCACCCACTTCATTCCAAAACATCTTGAAGAATATAGGTTGAAAACCATCCGGCCCGGGAGCTTTATAAGATTTCATACTCATCAAAGCCTTATAAACTTCCTCCTTAGTCACCCCCTTGAGTAAATTATTTCTGTCCTCTTCAGTTAGACCAAGGCTAGGGGTTCCATATCTCTTCTCATATCCTGTCTGGAACCAAAAAGATCTTTATAAAATCTAACTGCCTCATCTTTTAAAACCTGTTGGTCTGTGCACCACACCCCAGGAGCTATGTTAAGGCCATGCACTTTATTGCGTTTCCTTCTCACCACTGCTTGTGCATGAAAAAAAAAGCTGTGTTCCTACTCCCCAGCTTTATCCAGTTCTCCCTAGACTTTTGGAACCAGATCGTCTCCTCCTGGAACAACACTTCCTCATATTCATGAAGTAGTTGTTTCTGGAGAATAAGGTGCCTGGTCGAGTCCACATCCTCTAAATACCGCTGGAGTCCCTTCAACCTTGCCTCAATCTGTTTCTTTTTAACGAAGACATTACCAAACTGCTCTCTATTAAACCTTATCGACTCATCTTTTACCTCATCAAGCTACTTCACTACACTATCTCGGCATTTATTCCAGGCGCTCCTAACAATAGGAAGATATCCATCATGAGTACACCATGCAGCCTGGAACCAAAAAGAACGACCCTCTCTTGGGGAGACTTGGTGACTACACCTTAGGAGAAGGAGAACATGATCCGAGTGTCTCTTCACCAAGTGTTCAACAGTGGCTTCCTGGAACAAAAGCCTCCAATTTAAGTCGCAAACCCCTCTATCCAACCGTTTAGAGACCAACCTCCCTCCTCTACAAGGTCTTTGCCAAGTATATTTGGAGCCAAAAAACTCAAGATCCATTAAGCCACAACTGTCCAGCATGTTGCCAAACCTAGTAGCCCGAACCGCAGAGAAGAGACCACCACGTTGCTCTGAAGGGAGCAAAATCTCATTGAAGTCTCCTATCACTGCCCAAGGCTTCTCAATTCTGCTTCTCAAATCCACCAAATACTCCCATAACTGACATCTTGTGGTATACACTGGGCTAGCGTAAACCCCTATGCACACCCAAGCTTCAGTACCCAGTGAGATCTGAATACTAACACACTGCTCCATATGCTCCACCGCATCCAAACTGAACCTGCTACGCTGTGAATATAAAGCCCATATACCACCAGAGTGACCTTGGGCTTCTTCTACCACCAGACTTCCATACCCTTCCCGTGCCCAGAACTTTTTAGAGGTGTTGAAAGGAGTAAGGGTTTCGAACAATAACACCAAATCAGGTTTGAATCTACTCAAAAGCTCCCGCATATGTCTATGACTATTACCATTGGCAAAGCCACGTACATTCCAAGAAATAACCGAAAAATCTTTGAACATAGACATAAAGACTACGAAAGAGACGGCCATGCAGACAAGAAACTACTGTTGCCGCATGACAGGGGTTTCCACCACTATCTCATCCATCTCTTCACCATCACCTAAATCCTCCGGATTCATCTGAGTCTCCCCTGTGTCTCCATTAGTTCCCCCTCCCCCATAGTGCAACATCAGATCTGGAGGTTTGGGGTTGTCAACAAATCACAACCTATTGCCACCCATATTTGTTAAACTAAAATCACGGCTCTCAATCATACCCCGAGATCCTTCTTTAAACTGTTGCCTATGTTTCGGGATTCTTTTTGGTGGTTTCGTCGAAATCCACTCCCCATGCAGCTCTACCTGATCGTGATTCTCGGGATTGACAGCATCTTTCTCGCTAGGGTTAGGTTTGGGGCTACTCCTCTCTTCCTGCTTTGATGGCCCGCCGCCGCCACCGTCTTCTGTCACCCCCTCCTTCACACCGTTGGCTCCACCATATTTAGTACAGTTTCTACTAACATGCCCATACATACCACATTTAGAACACAGAAGTTGGAGGCCCTCATATTCCACTTTAAACCAGTGATCTCTGAACCATAGCCTCCCTACCACTGGTTGATCTAGCCGGATTTCAACACAGACTCTGGCATATTTCCCTCTGGCTGCATCCACCGTCTTCATATCCACCTTGATCGGGTTACCAACTGCAGACGCTAGGGCAAGCAAAACACTCTCATCATAGTACTCCATCCCCAAGCTTGGGAGCCTAATCCATACCAAAGTTTTATCTATCTTCACCTCTGATGCAATGAAGTCTGGTTTCCATGGTTGGACTGCTAAACACTGATCAAAGATCATCCAGGGGCCCCCGCTAATAACTTTCTCTCTGTCTGCTTCCATATCAAACTTGATCATGAAGAAACCGAAACCAATGTCCACCATTTCAAAAGCACTAGCCAGTCTCCAAATGCCTTTCAACCTATCACGCATTATATTGAAACCAAGAGGCTTCCCAAGGGATTTGACAATAATAGCATCCTTCCATGGTCTTCTCAAATCATCCACCACCTTCTCATCAATGTAGCACCTTGGCCTTAGCCTGTCACCCTCATCAAACTCTATCTTGAACAACTTTTTCTCCACCAGGTTAACTGTCTCCCTACGTGGCAAAGGTTCCTGGGCACCAAGAAGTTTGTCACGAAAAGAAACTCTTTGCATATTATTTTTACTCTGCCCCCCTCCCCATCAGGAGGTTTGGGAGGAACAAAGCCATGGACTCTCACTTTCTCTCCGCTCTCAACCTCCATCTTTATTTCCTATTGGTGGTTTGATGAAGTAATGTTGTAATATTATCATTAATATTGTTATTATGTCTTTGCTTAATTTTGCTATTAATAATGTTGCTAATTTTATCATATTATTTTGTTTTAAAATATGGAATATTATTATTAAATATCATTAGTAGTGGTAATTTATTTATTATCATTCTTATTTATTTATGTCTGATTAATGTAGGCCGACAATATGAATGAAGTTGTTATGGTTTTGCTTTACCGGAACGGGAGGGTATATGCTGGAGATAATGGCCTTACTTTAGAAGGGAATACGAAAATTATGCAAATAAAACAACGCATCAGGTATGAAGTGTTGAATGCAAAGATACATTCTAGGTTGAAACTTCTACCAAATCAGTGTATTTCAAAGATAATGGTGAAACATCTTGTATAAGTAAATCAGCCAATTTTCACCGGTTACGAATTAACTGATAACACGGATGTTGCTTGCATGATTAACACTTTTCTGCAAACTACGGAAATGACAACACTTGAGATATATATTGAGATCGATGTGGTTGGTAGCTCCAATCTACCTATCCAACAATACGAGTTACCGGATCAATCATTTAGCGATGATGAAGAATAGGGTAGTGAACTAGAGTTCGCGTCAGATGAATATGAAGACGACGATGAATTTACATATTATGATTCAGCTGACTCTGAAAATGAAGCTGAATGTGGCTCTAATGTAATACCAGTCGCATTGGTTTCTCTAGTGTCATCTGTAAGGCTCGGATGTGGTGTTCCACAACAGTCAGGTTTGTTTTTAATAATGTTATTCCATTATAATATTAATATCTTCATTAGTTTACATATATAAAAGAAGTTAATATATTACAGGTCAATCACATGGTGCATTCATCAATGCATCTCCACATTACAATTATATTAATTGGAATCATCCAGACGAAGAGACGGATTTCGCAGGGTTGGATGTTCCTGGATCTTGGCAAGTGGGCCAGGAGTTGTATGAGAGGTTGCGATTTGAGAGAAAACAGTCGGTTCAGTTGGCGGTGAAGCAATATTCAATGAAAATTCACGAATCATTTGAAGTCGAAAAATCCTTATGGCAAGTGGGTTGTTCAAATCATTCAGCGGGTGGTCCTTGGAGGTTAAGGGCCATTTTATCAAAGAAGTCAGACAAATGGGAAGTGTCGATGTACGTTGGTCCTCACAATTGTGTCATCGCAATGTTGTCACAAGATCACGCAAAGATGGACTCCAACTTTGTATGCTCATGCATTCTAGGTATGACAATTTATCATGATTTTCAACTTGATAATTTAAATAATTCATATATGATTTAAAATATGGTCTGATGATGTGTCAGGTATGGTCCGGGAACAACCCTCTGTTACTATCGGGTTGATACGGGAAAGGATCCAAACTACGTTCGGATACAAAATTTCTTACCGGAAAGCACGGAAAGCTAAACAAAAAGTCATAATGCATGTATTCGGAGACTAGGATGAATCATACGCATTGTTGCCCAAATGGTTGGAGCAGTTGCAGTTGTATGCCCCTAGAGCCTATCACAAGATCGAGACAAATCCTGTCATTGTTGGTAATCGGGTTAATATTCACAGTCGTAAGTTTCATTGTGTTTTTTGGACATTCAAACAATGTTGTGATGCGTTCAATTACTGCAAGCCCATAATACAAGTGGATGGTACATTCTTGTATGGTAAGTATCGTGGTACCCTCTTGATTGCAACTACACAAGACGGGAATAGCAAAGTGTTGCCGATTGCGTTTGAGATCATGGAAGGAGAAACATTGGACGCTTGGCCCTGGTTTCTGGCACTTATTTGTGAAAAAGTGACCAATAGGACAGGTATATGTTTGATCTTTGACCGCCACCAAAGTATTATATCTGCCATGGCAAATCCATACCTTGGTTGGCAACCACCAAATGCTTACCATGTATACTGCCTCAGACACATCACCAGTAATTTCAACCATAAATTTAAAAATGGCAAGTTGAAGAACACATTGATGACACTAGGTAATAATTTTATGTCAATGATCAAAAGGTTTAGTTGAGTTATCTTTATTTGACAAACGTGCAGTATTATTTCAGGATATACAGCGTCTCGCGTTTGCTTTGACCGGAGGCTAGAAAGATTTCAAGAAGCTAGTCCGGAGGTTAGACGGTGGATTGATGACATCTCAAAAGAAAAGTGGAGTCTCTCTTATGATGATCAAGGTCGTAGGTATGGTCACATGACAACTAACTTGTCTGAGGCAGTAAATCGGATATTGAAAGGTGTTCAAAATTTGCCAATCACGGCTTTGGTGAAATGTTCATACCATAGGCTGGTAGAATATTTTGTTGAGCGAGGTTCAAGCACCAGGGCAGAACTTAATTCTGGTCAGGATTATTCTGAAAAACTACGAGAAGCATTGATGAAGCAACAAGAAGAAGCATCATCCCATCATGTCCAGAGGTTTGACCATCAAAATTTACAATTTGAAGTCGGGAGGCATTCAATCCAATCAACCAGAGAGGGGCATTGATTTACCATGTTGATATTGCCAGTGTGGAAGATTTCAAGCATTTCACTTTCCTTGCTCTCATGTAATTGCAGCCTGTGCTCACGTTCATATTAGCTATGAACAGTATATTGATCACAAATACAGGTTAGACTGCATCATGAATGCTTACTCCTATGAATGGTTCCCCGTTGGCAATGAGGAAGGTGTACCGTTAATGTATATGCCGTGGACCTTGGTTCCAGATGACTTGATGCTACGTCCAAAGGGATGGCCAAAATCAACCCGGATTAGGAATGAAATGGATTGGAGAGAGTCACAACCTAGTCAATGGTGTGGGTTATGTAGGTCTAAAGGGCACAACCGACTTCATTGCCCTCAATGCGCCGGAGGATCCGAGGTAAATCTAGATGACGAATAAGGATAGTGTTTAGGGTATCATGTCATTTTTATTAATATTTTATGTGGAATCAGTTTAGTCAGACTAAATATTTATGTAATCGTTGTATAGTATTATGTCCTGTTAACTACTTAACCAACTAGTAAATAATAAGTCAACAAGCTTTTATTAATGTTTACTATTGAATATGTCATTTCTATAAAAAAATAAAAAAAATAAAAAAAAAATAAAAAACTACATCAATGGTGTCGATGTTCATTGTCTTGCATGGGTGACAAGATGCACTGATATCCTCGATCTCTTGCTTGACGATGTGGGTTTCGCCTTATCTCTTGTTGTGTATCGTCAATGTCTGCATCATCGCCTATCTCTATAACATCCTATAAATCAATATTAAGATCGATGCCGGCTGCACCATATTCAGGAGACCGCATTGGGAGGAATCTTGAGGCATACTAGAACCCACTTGTGTATAAGATGTACATGGATGCATGCTTGGACTTGCGTATGTATAGGATGTACCTGCATGCATACTCGGACCGGTTGGTGTATATGATGTGAAGTTGTGCATGCTCGGTCCAGGTGATGGATCTGATTGCATACCCGGGCCTGACGATGATGAAGGAGACAGAAGATCTAGATAGAAATAAGTCTCTGAAGGCTGACATGGAATATATGGAAACTGCGGAGGAACGTAATACGTCCCCTGATCACTCTCTGGGAAAGGTGGCAGATAAAATTGTTGTGCTTCAACGGGCGTTCTGTTTCGGTCTAGTCCATGTATTTCCCTGCTAGACTTGCTAATCGTCATTTGTACCACCGGTGGAGCCTGAGATTGCATATCAAGCGGAGCAGGCTGAGAAGGTGTTGTGATGCGACTATAGGCCCATATTGCCATCATCATACGCTCAGACTCCCTCCTAATCTCTTCAAGTGACAAAGCTTGGCTCCCCTCTAGCGTGGCTAAATAGTTTACCCGTTCAAGCCCGTCTGCCTGTGCAGGGTTAAATCAATTGGGAATTAGTAACAATAATGATAAATTATTAATGCTTTATAATAAAACACACAATGATAAATAAAATTACCAAAATGGCCCAGTGTGCATTTTTTCTACTGATCCACCGACGAGTAATTCCCTGGTACTATCTCATATACTCCGATTGGCTGTTGATGGACCCATGTGGTGGTACACCAGGCTGGACCCATGCCAACCTAGTGTTCCATGCATCAATAAATGGTGCCATCATTTGTAACCAATTATCCTTATATTTCCCCCTAAGCGTGAAGTTGTGGGCCTATTTCGGCTGAGAGGGTGCTTTAGGAACATGTTGGCTCAAGCCAAACTGCCTCATCGTTCGATCAGGTTGATGATACTCCCCAATGTTAAAGCATATCAACGGCACAATTGCCCTCCATATATGTTTGCCTTCGATGCATATATACGGCAAAGATGCCATGATGTATCCGTCATATGGCTCCCACACAATCTACAAACATTCAACAACTATCAAAACAATGAACTATTAAAAATTTAAAAAATCCATGATGTATTACAGCAAAACCCTTACAAAAAAAAAAAGGCTAACCATACAGCAATTGTTCACAATATTTTCTCCGTGGTCTCCATTTCAATTATTATGTGGTAGCTTTTATTCTAAAACTCATGATGGCACGTTGGAGTGTTGGACCATAGTTGGCACTCCATTGTCATATTAGCTGTAAAAAAAATCATCAAATATTTGTACTTCCTTCCTTCTACCGTGAGAGACTTAGATAGGTCTCTCACGGTGAGAGACCACTTATTACCGTAGATTTAAAAGTTTCACATGATACTATCATGCACTTCCCCACACCTGATCTCTCCACCTCTATTTTCTCTCTCTTCAGCAACCCCACCAGCCACCATCTCTCTCCTCCGCCACCACCTCCACCCCTCTCCTCCGGCACCGGCAACCCCACCCCACCTCCTCTTGCCTCTGCCTCTGCCACCGCCACCCCCATCGTCCTGCTCGGAGCACCTCCTCATGATGGAAGTACCGCCACCCCCACCATGAAAGCCGTGCGGGCTCGCCGGCACGGTTCAGTGAAGCCGAACAAGGCTACGGTAGTGGAAGGTAGCAAAGGTGGTGATGTGGTTACTGGGCTCAAATCGGATTCTCGAAGCATTAGGTGAGGTCGAACCAGACACGGTCCAGATCCGAGCTTCTCCGCCCCTCCGCCTAGGACCACCACTACTGCACAGAACCACCGACAGACGTTCTTCCGGCCCCGAACTCCGCCGCGTTCGCCAGCCGCGCTGCTTCGCTCCATTGTGCACCGTCCCATCTCCGCCGTAAAACCCTTATTCCGGCCTCAACCCATACCTTCACCCTCTCAAAAGAGAAAACCCAAAAAAATCAAGAAACCCTCCTCCATTTTCTGGTATCGTTCTCGTCACCATGGAGGTTGGAGATTTGCAAGTGATGGCGGTGAGGGGGTGACGAAGGCGAATGGAGAGAGGGGTGGAGGCGGGTGGCGCTGACGGAGTCGCCGGAAATTGTTTGGAGGGTGGTGGTGGTGGTTTCTGTTCTGGTGAGGGGTTGTGAACTAGATAGAGTTGTAATCTGGTGCAGAAGGTATAGGATGTTATCATGAGGAATACAATGAATTAACGGTGAAAAATAGTGGCTCACGGTGAGAGACCTATCAAGGTCTCTCACGCTAGAACTCGCCCAAGATCAGAACTTCAGATGCTTATTACACATTACACACAGTTACACCTGCAATCAAACACCCACTCCTCATCACGTCAGATCACATTCCATCTCGTGTCTTCGCACCTTTATAAATCTATAGTTGCCCTCATCACTTTCACATAACTTAGATAACTAACAGGGTTTCACTGTAAACTCCAAGGGTCTCCACCCCGCCACCTAGTTGAGTCAGCAGAAAGTTGCATATGAGCCTTCCTTCCACTACCTGTCACTGATTCCCATAACTTATATTCATAAACATGCTTGTAGGATGATGACGATGCTAGGGAGAAGTGGATTTGTTGCTGCTCCATTCCTCTCAGACCGGTACATACTTCTAACATCTTGCTTTTGTCATTGATTATATATATATTTTTTTGTTGGCATCTTTTATGGTGTCTTAAAAAACAACTTCCCAAACACGACGCTTTATGCTTTGATATCGCAAAATATATTTTCTTCTTTCTCTCTTAATAATCTTTCTCGTCTACACTCTTCCTTCACTGCATCCTAACTCCTCTCACTTCAAATTTTTAGGGTAGGCAGTCGATGGTATCGGTGGCTGTGGTGGTTGGAAGTTTTTTAGGTTTAGTCTGACAAGAGCGGTGGTGTTGTACTGTCTATGAAATAACAAAGCGGTGGAGGGATAGGATAGATGAACCCTAGAAGTCTATTTTGATTGGTGGGAGGTTGCTTTGTGAAACAAGGTTGCTTTTTGACAGGTTGTGTTGTCATTTTCTTTGAATGGCTACATATGTGTCCAGATTTTTGGTGATAAAGGGAGCACATGTGTAAAGCTTAGTGATTATTGATGATATAGATGTATTTGGCTACTAATACGGGTGGTGATTTTTTATTTTTTTTTTGGTTTATAAATGGGTCTCATGTTATGTGAACTCGGTATGGTAGAGATGAGGATGGGGCAAGGATTTGATTTGTTGTTGGTGGCTTTTATTTATTTATTTATTTTTCTATGGATTCAGTATGGGTTGTTGCGTGAATTTTTTTGTTAACAAATTGTACTCACATTTTTTTCTGATCAACGAGTAATTGGGTTGATTTAAATTTGCAGATTTGTCATGATTATTGTAATTGCTTATTTTATGTGTTTATATCTTTGATATGATTACTCAGTTACTTAGTTATGTTTTTGTTAAATTTCAAATTTTCTGATTTGATTGTTCATATCTGATCAACGAGTGATTGGCTTCAATTGTATGTGTTGTGGAATGTTGCTGAAACAGGGTGGTGCAGGTGATGGGTTTCCAGATTTAATTAACTCTCTTATTCTCTTATTGGTAGGAGAATCATCTATATATAAAATCTGTGTCTTTCAAGCAGTTTTTTTCCCGCTGCTTTTTTTTTCCTTCCCTCATTGGAACTTCCTTCGTGCTTGTAACTTCCCTTCTACATACAAGGGTGCAAAAAATATCCAAAATTTTCTCTCTCCTGATACCATATCCACTTCCCACGAATTTACTATGTAACCACCACCCATTTTCATTCTCACCAGACCCACTACACACATGCACTTCTTTGCCATTTTTTTTTCTCATTTCATGTCAGCCCAGCCATTCTTCAACGCTTCCTGCAACGTTTCTGACTGTGAAGCCAGCATCGGTGCATATTCAATTTTGAAGAGCATCCAAATGTAAGAATTTTTACAATTTGGTTTTTGAACTGTGAAGTATATTTTCGATTTAGTGCATATAAGAATTTTATACTATAACATTTTTTTCATTCAATTCTGTATGCAATTTGATGCAATCATTATTGTTTTTACATACACATCATCTCATATCTACATAATTTTTATTATCTAATTACAATAATCTCACCATATAGAAATCCATCTATATTTTCTAATCCAGTCACACCCCACAAATAAGATCTATGGTGATGCATTAAGATGTGTATGAAACATTTTTCTGTTGTTGTATTGGACTATGCTCCAGTTCTTTTTTACCTAAAGAGTGCAAACGTTGAGCATTTGTAATTTTGTACTAATTCACGGATTTAATAATTAACTTATGCAATAAGTCCCCGTCATGCTATTATGGAGAGTGAGGATTTTGAGGTGACTGAGGTTTACCAATTGAGGTATATGAGAAGGAACAAAAACTAAGAATCATGATGAGAGTGCATGGTCTTGGTGATGGCCATATTGGATTATTACGTATGGTTATTTTCTTGCCATATCAGTGTTCTACATGTTGTGTTTTTCGATATTTGGCTCATTGTTAAGATTACAACCATTGAACTGCTTCCTCTTTTTGGCATTTTTCAATTCTCTCATTTGGTTTTTCTTTTCTCTCTCAAACTTCTCTCACCAAAACTTCTTTTTTTCCCTTTTTTTCTCTCTCAATTTTTACTTGGCTTTGTCTGTCTAGAACAGAAAGCATAAACAAAAAGGGCTTGATGGGAGGCGACATATTTTTTATTTTATTGAATATGGGCATTCATATAGCTTTTGATTTCTTTATTTCTACATTTCTCTAATTCTCTTTAAAATCCAAGTTCCGTAATTGGCAATAATCAGGTTTTTCTAAATTGCAACCATCATCATGAGTAATTGGTTTTCTTTAAAGTCAACAAGTAAGCCAATCTGTTAAGGTATATGTTGTGGAGAGAGTTATATCTATGTTTGTTGCTTTGTGCCTGATTTCTCTATTGATCATAGGGACCTTGGTGAGGTAATTTAGAGAGCAAACAACACACATTCTTGCAGCAGGGGTCTTCACAAAGAACGTAAAGTCATAGGCATTGCCAATACTTTGACTTCGAGCATTGAGAGTTGGAACAGTATGGGTAAATTGCTTTGATACATTTGATACTCCGTCGAGTTGTGTTATGTGTCTCAATAACATTGTGGTGGTTTTTTGCTTTCTTCTAATGTTGCATATTTTATTTTGCAAAGGAGTGATAATAGTTGAAAGAAGGGTACCACACATTATATAGTAACTTCTTATCTTCATCCATTACTGTTATCGACTGGAGCAATACTTATTTACAAGTTTCACTATTATCACATAATTATTTTATCACTGCTATTTCCGATCCATTCAATATTATTCTGCAGTTTGATGCAACATATATATATATATATATATATATATGATAAGCAAAAATATATTAGTGAGAGCACTAGGGTAATGCAACATATATGTATCATCAACAACCTAAACAAAATCAGCTTTCAAGTTATTTCAGCTTTCTCCAAATTAGCTTAATTCAGCTCCTCTGAGTTTCTCCACCTCAAATTTCTTCCTTATCAGATTTCTTAACAAGTCCACAGTTGAGCTTAATGGCATTGGATTCAGCAACAAAGGCGTTAAAAGCATGGTCTTGAAAAGTAGCTTTATATCCACCAAAAAAAAAATGCTTTATTATCATTACTTGACATTTTCGTCTCACAAGTCCTTGAAAAACTTTATTTCAAGTTCCCTGGAAGACGAATATTAGGCTTATGTGATTTTTCATGTATATTGATTTTTAAAGTTTGATTGATTTTGGGTAACTGATTATTGGATGGAAGACTTTTATTGGGTTTCATTAAGATATGATAGCTTAATTGTTAACTGTGCTTAACCAAAATATGGATATCCCTTTTATGTATAGATACATGAAATTCTTTTATGTAGTCTTACATGTCTTCTTTACCAAAGTCTAATGCATATTTTCAGATTTAATAAATTAGTTTTTTATCATGATATAAAATTTTTAGTTATTATTATATTAATCATATAATCATCATATTAATAAACAAAATTTAGTATATTTTTACACACCCGTGCATCGCACGGGGGATTCAACTAGTGTTATTTAAAGTTGAGACCAAGCTTGAACAAATGTTCGAGTTTGATGGTAGTTTTCCTGTTAGAAGACTGTGTTATGATGATGTTATAATGCCGATGCTTGATCTTGTGGGAGCAAATTCCACACCCATGAAAGTATGTTTCTAAGTTGGTAGAGTTCATTCACATACTTATCTTAACATCGTTCTTAATATTCTTTACTACTTCAATCTCTCTCTACTTTTTTCCTCTTATCTCTTTTCTTCTTGTCCTACCATTGAGTACTTCAAATAATAATTTTCCTTTGTCATTGTTGTTATCTTATTGTTCTTTTTTATACATGTCTTTTTATTGTGTACTTAGGCTGTTTTTGCGCCACCTTTCCCAAAGGTGGACTATGATATTGTGGAGGTGACACTGACAGAACATTTGTCTGTGAGTAGTTTCTACTTGGTCTTCTAATTTGGTTAGGGTGGTTGTCATGCTAATAATTATTATTTATAATTTACATGTTTGTTGCTACAGCAGACTGATTTTGAACCTATTGGGACATCTGTTTCATCGGGAGATAATGAAACTGCTCTTCCATCACAGTGCACTTGTCAATCAAGGTGGACTCTTGTGAAAAGGAAATTTGATGTGGAACTTGTGGCTTCCCAAGATGGTTGCTCTGTTAGTGGGGTGAAATAAAAAATTGTTGTCGATGTTGAAGATTATGAGTCCCCAGAATGTGATTTGGTCTCTGTCAAACTTGAGAAAATTTAGAGGAAATGAAGTAGAAGGTTGTAGGTTATTTTGTGAATCTTCATGGTTTAATCAATTTTTTGTATAGTTATGGTATGAAGATTAGTTTGGCTTAAGTTTGTTTTAATGTAATAGGGGTATTGTGGAGGTGACACTGACAGAACATCTGTCTGTGAGTAGTTTCTACTTGGTCTTCTAATTTGGTTAGCGCGGTTGTCATGCTAATAATTATTATTTATAATTTACATGTTTGTTGCTGCAGCAGACTGATTTTGAACCTATTGGGACTTCTGTTTCATCGGGAGATAATGAAACTGCTCTTCCATCACAGTGCACTTGTCAATCAAGGTGGACTCCTGTGAAAAGGAAATTTGATGTGGAATTTGTGGCTTCCCAAGATGTTTGCTCTGTTAGTGGGGTGAAATCAAAAATTGTTGTCGATGTTGAAGACTATAAGTCCCTAGAATGTGATTTGGTCTGTCAAGCTTGAGAAAATTTAGATGAAATGAAGTAGAAGGTTGTAGGTTATTTTGTGAATCTTCATGGGTTTAATCAATTTTTTGTACAGTTATAGTATGAAGATCTGTTTGGCTTTAGTTTGCTTTAATGTAATTGGGGCAAGGTTTCAAAAAATGATCCGCAACAGGTATTGCGGCTGCTACAAAACGGTAGCGGTGGTGGCCGAAACAGCATTAGGCCGTTATCACGGCGTCAATCGAAATTACGGAGAAAAACCGCAACGGGACGGCGTTGCGGTCGTTACGGACGTTACATCATCGTTTCAACCGCAATGGAAAATTTTCAGTCCCCAATCCCGTTTTCGTTCTACTTTCCGAGTATAAAAAAAATGTCTTTTTCGCCATAAATCAACCCTAACCTAAGATATTCATCAGTTCCTAGTTCCAACTTTCTTGCCCTCTTCACTCTCTGTCTCTGTGATTCACCAACCGGAGTTGTCGCAGCCGTCGTTCGCATCCGGAGTCACTGCTGCTTCGCGCATCAGTAGCTGCCGCCGCCGCTTCGTACAAGATCCGTTGCTGCCACCGCCTCATACCAGATCCGTCACCGTCGTCGTGCCATAACAGAGGTTGGTTATCTACTCTTCCTTCTCCACTACTGTTGTGCAGATCTGTAGATCTAGGAGTGGCTGAGTGAGGTTGAGGAAAAATGGTTGTGCTTTGAAGAAAAAAAAATGGTTGAAGTTTGGAAAGGGAAAAGCAGAATTGAGACTCAGAGCAGATGGGAGTGGAGAAGAAATGAAGAAGAAAAAATTTTGTTGATTATTTATTTCTCCGCTGATCCATATTTTCTAGATGTTTCTACTCTCTATTCCATGGATAATTTTTATTTAAAAATAATTAGTAAAATTTTAGTTTAAATTGGGGGAGTTGATCTGATTAATAAAAATTAAAAAAAATTAAATATTTTAATTTATAAATTATTGGTATATTTGTTTAATTTGTTTCTAATCCTTATTTTTAACAAATTGTAATATGTTTATAACTCTTATTTTTATTGGTGTATTTTTTTTTTCCCCATTGTGTTATTTTAATTTGACAAGTATTAGAGTAAGTTGTTTATGAAATTTATCAGGTTAATATTTGATGTGTTAGAATATATGAAATGGTATCATGGTATCATTATTAATATCATGGATAATTTATTTGTAGGTTGATTAAACAATGCCACCGAGAGAAGAGTTTCTAAGTGGTAGAGCAGAAGTGCTCCTAGTGACGATAATGGTTGGCACTATGGAACACTTGTACCTGGAAAAATAGAAATAATGTAGTTCATAAATACTGTGCAAGAGTGATAACCGGTGGAATTACTCGGTTAAAAGAACGTCTTGCCCAAATGCAAGGAGAAGTTAAGGGTTGTACCAGAGTATCAATATTTGTTAGAGAAAATATGATGAAACTTCTGTTAGACAGTAAGTCAAAGAAAAAAGATCACAAAAGGAGAAAAGAAGAATTCATGAGTAATTTGAGAGGGGATGATGACGATGATGAGGTTGAAGGTTTTATCGATGAAGATGCAGCTATATATGAGACAAGCTGCACGAGAAAGTGTAAGGTCACAGAGACAAATGGGAAGACATGCAAAGTTTTAGATGCCAAACTGGAACATTAGATTCCATGTATGAAGGTGGAGGCGGGTCTCATGTAGGTGGTAGCAGACTAGCAGTGGAGCTTCTTGCCAACAACAACGAGGTGATCTTGAACGTAATTTGAGGTCAGTTGATGTTGATCTGACCAGTGTAAAAGTGTGAGGCAACCTAAAATTAAAGATGGAGTGATGAAGACATTGAGAAAAAAGTTGGGAGAGGCTGTGTCTAAATTGATAATATATGATCGACTGCCTATGAACTTGTGCAATTCTCCATGGTTTCACAATTTGCTAACTGAAGTTGCAAAGTTAGGACAAGGTGTTAAATGTCCTACTCCTTATGAGGTTTCAGAGGTCTACTTGGAAGCTGAATTCAAGGAGATGAAAAAATGGATAGAAGAAGATATAAAACCAACATGGAAGGATGGGGGTGACTATAAAGTGCAATGGTTAGATAAATGGCTTAAACATGCACATTATGAATTTTCATGCTTATTGCAGCAAGGGAACGATGTTCTTAAAGTCTGTTGATGCTTCTAATGTTGCCAGTAGAAACATCGATTATTACTTTCAATTACTAGACAAAGTTGTGGAGGAGGTGGGAGAACAAAATGTTGTCCAAGTGGTCATTGACAATGAGAAGGCATTAAAAACTACTAGTTTGAGATTATTGGAAAAAAGACCGCGTCTTTATTGGTCAACATGTGCAGCTTATTGATTGGATTTATGCTTGGAGGGTATTGGGAAAAAATCCAATGTCCAAAAACTACTAGATGAAACAAATAAAGTTACTTTGTTTATTTACAACCACATTTGGACAGTCTCATGAAGAAGTATACTGGTGGCAGGGAGATCATTCGTCCAGCAATTACTCGTTTTGCAACACAATTTTTGTAGGTAGAATCAATTGTGAAGCAAAAACAAGCTTTAAGAAATATGTTTGATTCTGAGGTATTCAAGAAGTCCAAGTTTGGAAAGCAGAAATCAGGACCTGCACATGATGCCAAGAAAATTGTGATGAGCAAAGAATTCCGGAGTAAGGCTGGTGATATAATGAAGGTATTTGAGCCAATTGTCAAGGTTTTGAGAATGGTGGATGGTGATGAAAAACCAACAATGGGTTTTGTCTATGAAGCAATTGATAGAGCTAAGCAAGCCATTAAACAGAATTGTCGCTATTACACTCAATATAATGAACTCATTGAGAAAAGATGGTTCTTCAGGCATTCTGTAACATCTGTGCTTTTATGACTTTGTTTTACGTAAGCGGAACATGTTTAAGACTTGGATTAGAGGATTAATGTGTTGATTTAGGTCTAGGAACCTTTGCATGGAAAGCACGCAACCAACCGGTGTCAAATCAAACGTAAACATAATCTAGGGTTTTCTAGCATTGCTTAAGAATGCTCAAAAGTGAATGATAAACAACTCATTCTTAAGAAGGAGATTAGGCATTCTTGAAGGCTTGACATTGTTCTTTAGGTATAGAAGAGGCTTATATCTCAAATTTGGGAGTCGAACGGACTCAGAACGTGAAGAAACATGGAAGTAGGTTTTCTGGTCAATGGTCAACGCTCAAGCCTGACCTACTCCACGCTGGTCAACAGACAGGATATGGCGTTGACTCCGCGTGGCAAGCTCTGATTGGTTGCATGCGCGTTGGCGGTTACCTACCCATGCTCAAGCGTGGGTATGCTAATGGGCAAAAATAAAAACAGACGTAAAGGGTGAAAGTTTCAAAAAAAGAAAAGAAGAGAGAGCTTAAAGAGAGTTAGAGAGAGGTAGAAAGAAAGAGTTACAAAGAGAGCTTCAAGTCGAGAGTACGAGCAATCCGATTGTCCCAACGAAATTCCCAGTACGTCGTTGTGATCGTGGCAACGACGTCTTCTAAACCCTAGCTTCCTTTTCTTCTCTAAGATAAGGTAATCTATACCCTTTTTTATGCTGAAATGCCGTCGGCGACGATATTAGGCTTATCTTTCTATTCGTCTATCGGTTTTCAATTCCGACTTCAGTTTAAGGTTACCTGTAACGTATGCTTCGTAATGATGTATTCAGGTGAAATTTTGGAGACCCAGGGACCCTTGTTCTGCGCAAGGCAGCAGCTAGGAGAGTTGTGAGAGGGCTCATTCGTTGCGTTTAAGTTATCCTACGACTTCTCAGGTGAGATAAACAAACCATCTAACGTCGGAAATGGCTAAGTAGCATTTATTTCAATAATGTGTAGGGCAACCTAAACTTTACTAGTGAGCGAGTAACAGACAATATCTATATCACATTGGGAACTACCTAGTGGTACCACTGATGATATAGAAATTGTAGGTTTATCGCCTTTAGGTTAAAAATATGATATTTGAGGTTGCATGGTTTTGTCTGTTAAACTGCTCATGGTGTGCTGTTTGAAATATGATAATTTGTCTGGATTAGTTATGTTTACTTATTATTTTATTTTATTTAATTGGATTATCATGATTATGACTATTGTGTTAATATGATTAATATGCTTAATGATTTCTAAGTATTGATACCTGATGATTCTATGGTGATGTATGTGGGGGTACGTGACATATGTTTTTTAGAAGTGCCTAACCTAAGTAATTAATATTGTATATTATGATAAAATTGAGGATATATTATTGTTGAGATCATTTTATGAGATAGTGATGAAAGGTTTAGGCACTAGGGTATGACTTGAGATATGTCAGTGATATTTATTCATATGCATGTTGTGGATTACACCCGTGTGTTGGGAACACATTAGGTCTAGAGTCCTCGTGGGATCGTCCCAATTTATTATTTGGTTGTGCAGCTATAGTTTCATTGCGATGGGCATTGCTTTGCATGGGCATTCTCACCGCGGATGAGGATGTGCACCGGGGTTTGGGGACGCGTCGCTTGGACTACTGATTGATCACATCCATAATTTCCAGGTTTTTCCATTTCTGGAATATCACAACAAATTACATTTCTTCCTCTATTTAATTGTCCTATTGTTTCCCTGGTTAAACATTATTCTCTTAATTCTTGATATAGAACTTGAATAATTCCTCCTAAGGTGTTAGCTGTTTCATCTTGTCTTGATTCCCATAATCTCTTTATCTTAGAATTAAGGGGATATGGTAATTTCTCTATAAAAATATCCTTATATGTTTCTTTTGTTTCTTCATCTAGTTGATAATAATATTTTTGGTATTCACAGATAAAGCTTTCTATTTGACATATATCACATTTTTTTCATCTTGTTTAAATGAGCTTTAGCTTTTTCATGTAAAAATTTATTTGTTTTCTCTCTTTGTTCTAACATATTATATCCTATAAATTCTTGATAAATTAAACTCATAACTAATTTTACAAAATCTTGATTATTACCTATCAAGCATGCATATTGTTGCCAAGTTTCATTTCTAATTCCATCTAAGAATTTTTGTACATTTCCTGCTATTTTGAATAATAAGAAATTCTTTACCCCCATCATATTTAGCTTATTAAATTTTTCATCAATTACTATTAATAGTATTATTTCATTAGTCGATTGTAATAGTACTTCTTCTTTATTTCTTGCACAATCAATATTTAATATATTTCCCGATCTCATTGACTCATAATTAGGTTTAAATTCTTCTTGAATTTTTGTCCATTTATTATTTTTTCTTGCATATCCTTTATTATACATAGTCTCTTCTTCATATTTATCTCATGCTTCATTGGGAGTATATATATATTCTTCCCCATTTTCTTTTAGGTTTTGTTCCACTATATTCTCCTTTTTCCATCCGTATATAATTTTCTTCAGATTCCGAAGAAGAACTATAGTTTAAAACTATTTCTTCATTTTCATCATTTTCTTTAGCTATCTGATGTATTTTTTTGTATTTAATCATTTTCTTCTTCGATTATTTTTAATTGTTCTAATAACTGTTGAATTTCTTCTATATCATTTGATTTCTTTAATGTTTCCATATACTCATCTTTTATCCTCTCCATGAGGTTACTGGTAGGGATAATTTTGTTGGTTCTAGGCTTAATTCTTGTTTTGCTATTATTTTTTCTAAATCTTTTGATTTTAATAATTCTTCTAATTCTTTTCATGCATTTTCTATTTTCTTCATCTTCTAAAAGATTTTCTAGTTGTTCAAGAACTTCACTAATTTTTTCAATATCTTTGTTTTCATCTATATTTACTTGCCTTTAGTTATATTATTTAATGTATATCTTATATTATTTATTTCACTTTGTCCCTTTTGTATTCTATTATAAGTATAATTTGCAATTTTATTGGTATTATTTATTAATTGGATAATATTTTTATTAGTCTCTTCCATTATTTTTTCTATTTCTTTGAATTTTGTTGCTATTTCTTTAGATAAACCCATTATTTTATTATTATATTATTATTTTTGTCTTTTTCTTGTTTTGACTTTAGTGGTATAATATATGTTGTCGGTTGTTGTCGGTTGTCGAGTTAGTTGTTCAAATTTTCTTTCTCAAAATGAAATGACATAATAAAAGGTTAAACTTACACGTGTTTGCCCACCATGTCCACTGTCCATCCATGTCTATCATTTTTATGTTCAACTTGGTAATATGAAACCAACATTATTTAAAGCAAAAGATCACCTAGAACAATCAAATAAAACTTATTTTCTAAAAGAACATGACAGAAGGCATAAACATCACAAAGTTACCCGACAAGAATGAACTCACCTGGCCACCTTCTTGCATCCAAGATATCAACATATCTTCAAATTAATGCCAGCACTGCTACCTAGTGGCAATTGATTTATTAAAAATATGCAAAGAGAATAAGGTCAACATGGTGTTAACGTTACCAAAATCACCCATGGCAAACCAAATATTAAAATTTAAAAGTAGCAATACAACCATAAACCTAATTGGGAAATGATTATTGCATTATTCTCTCCTCACCATTATAAAGCTTTTTAAATGGTAAGATCAAGTGCCTACCTATATTTGAAAACTAAGAATGTAAGAGTTGTGTTTGGGAAAGATGGAAAAAAAAAAGATTATGCTGATAATCGATTTTTGTATAATCGATTATTGTAATAATCGATTATAATCTGAATCTGTTTTTATTTGGGTCTATTTGCTGAAAAACGATTTTAAGTTAATTTATTTTGTCTGGGTGGGGTAAAAATAATCACTTTTGTAGAGTAAATTACGAAAAAGGGTATGGAATTATTTGAATGATGTGCTTTTAAATAATGTCTTTTTTTTTCAAAAATAAAATTATTATTTCTTGCTAATATATTTTTTACTCATTTTAATCACTTAACTTTTTATTATCAACCATAAACTTTCTAGAATGATTTAATATTTTATCATCATCATCATCAAGTTTTTGACAAATTTCATTTTTTTTTTTATTCTAGCAGTAGATCTACCAAATTTGTCAGTATTTTTGTAGAGCATTTTGATTCGTTTTTGTTGAATAATGAAAAAGTAGCAAGCTATATTAGTGAATGGAGGGTGAGCGCTGCAGGGTAGAATCGTACACGGTGAGAGGGCGTAGATTATAATCGAAAGGAAAAAATCTAATAGTCCTTGCAACTAGATGGAATGAAAACACTTAAAATAGTTTTAAAAAAAAAGCTTTTTTAAAAATAAGCTATCTTCCCAAACATGATAAATTTTTCACAAAATAACTTTTCACTCCCAAAATAGCTGAAATGGAAAGATTAAATCTTTCCCAAACATGCTCTTAAGTAGGCTGCAGTTACAGCTAGGGGTGTAAATGAGTTGATCTATTCGTGAATTATCCGGGCTTGGCTTGTTAAATGCTCGATGAAGCTCGTTTGTTTAATTAAATAAACAAACTCAAACTTGAGAGTGAGCTCAGTTATTTAAATAAGTCAAGCACAAGCCTTAAAGGCTCGATATTAAGGGCTCGTAAATAGCTCGTATAACAATTAAACTCATAATAATATGACCCAAAAAAAATTATATATAATAATATATTATATATATTAATACTACTGCGTTTATTATTTGCTTCCTCTTTCTTAACTAATTGTTGATGGATGAACTTTCCAATACTTTTTTGTTATTATCCTAATGAAAAGTCTTTCCAACGCCTACTCATAAATCTCTAATATAAAGAAAACCATTTGTATCCTACTATAATATTAAGTTACTAACCTACAACTACAAGCAACAAAAAAAAGGCACTAAAATGCACCACTTGTATTTTTGTGTACTTAGGTAGACAACATTTTGAAAGAGATTATTCTACAAATAAATCGATGATGATGATTTTAATAGTTTTTGTTATTTACATCATGGAAATATCTAGAACTATAATGAGTGTTAAAATTACTTTTGAAGTTTCTTTTTTTGTTAAAATCTTAATTAAATACTAACTGCAAAATTTTCATATTATGAAACTATGCAGGGTTTTTGTTAAGGAAAAATTTTCATAAATGCAAAAATAGTTAAGTTACAAATAAGCTACACAAGCCAAGCTCAAGCTTTACTTTTTTGTAACAAGCCAAGCTCAAGTTTTTAGTTAGGCTCGTTTAAATAAATGAGCCAAGCTTGAGCTTCCCATTTTTTTCACAAGTCAAGCTCAAGCTTTAAGTGCTTGGCTCGGTTCGGCTCGACTCGTTTACACCCCTAGTTACAGCTAACTATAGACATTATATATGGCACTGTTTGGTTTGCCAAATCCGCTAGCGTTTAGCGGATAGCGTATAGCAGATGGGAAAGTAGCACCGTTTGGTAGTCGTTTTTAAAATTAGCGTATAGCGTTTTTTCACTAGCGTATAGCGTTTGAGCTTATAGCGTATAGCGTTTCATTTTTTCTTCCATTTTTATCCCTACCATCTTAATTAAATTCCTCACTTATCTTTGATTATAAAATAAAATACTAATAATTTAACATAGTATATAAATAAGAATTAATTTTGCTATTTAGATTTATATTTAAGATAAAAAAGTGGAAAAATATTTTTATCTATAAAAAATAAAACTTATATAAAAATCAAATCAATATATAATTTTATTTTTATTATTCCATTTTATTTATTAAAAATAATTAAAACTAAATTAATATTAAAATTTAAAATTAATGATTGAATTTTTTAAACGATAAATAAATTTTTTTTGACATGATAAACGATAAATAATTTAAAATAAAATAAATTATTATAAGTGATAATTATTTTAAAATAAATAATATAAATAATATATATACATAATTTACATAAAAAAAATGCAAACATATCCTTTTATGTCATTTTACATTTATCAGCTAGTCCAACCGCTAGTTTTACCAAACACTTCAAATCCAATCCGCTAGCTAATCAGCTATCCGCTATCAGCTAGCTTATCTGCTATCCGCTATCCGGTAGTTTTATCCGCTACCGCTATCCGCTAGCTTATCCGCTATCCGCTAGTTTTTACCAAACAGAGCCTATATATTTATATCACTTATGGCAGCAAATCTCTAAAAATCATATTAGTGCCACACCTTCTCTTTGAAGTATGAGCTAACATCGTTGCCTTATTCCTTTATAAAAAAAAGAAAAAGAAATTGTTGCCTCGTTCCTTTCCCTTTTTCTTTCAATTAAAAGCCCAAAATTATATATATATATATATAATTGACCGTACAAGTAATGTTTTAAATAACCGTACAATTGTTCACAATATTCTCTCTGTGATCTCCATTTCAACTTTTAAGTAATGTTTTAAAATTCGAATCGGACATCGAACCAGCAAAACCTTTGAGTCATGGTTTAATTAGTTTATGGCTCTCTGTTTTTATGGTTTGCAACAAGCTTTTCAATGAGCGTTAATAAGAAGAAGAAACCAGAATTGACGTAGACTGCAGAGGTTAAAAAAAAGGGAAGAAGTCAGTTATTGAAATGAAAGAAAGAAAGTCAAGTCACGTGAGTGTGTTAATGACATAATGCCAACCGTTGGATTAAGATACAATGGATGATTAAGATGGGAAGTAACATTTTAAACTTACTCTTAGAGTAAGTGGATCCCCTCCTATATATGGGAGGGGATCTACTTACTCCTGGAGTAAGTTTAAAATATTACTCCCCATCTTGATCGTTAATTATATCTTAATCCAACGCTTAACATTGTTTCATTAATACATTCTCACGTGACTTTCTTTCGTTTCCATCTCCAACTTCTTCCTCTTTTTTTTTTTTTTTGCCCTTGAGTCCATTTTGGGTTTTCTTCTATCCAACTTAAAAGTTAAAACATTCGCCCAATCCGTGCCACCGTCGTCAACACTACGCCGCCGTTGCCCTCTCCATGCCACTGCCACTACACCAGAATCTTCTATTTATTAGATTTAGATTGAAATTCAACATATAAATCGGTCAGGAGCTGAAACTCCAATATCAAATCAGTTGCATAGTTGGACTACCATTAGTGGAGGTGCATTCGATTAAACTGAAATTCATATCAAATAAATAGAATGGTACTAGTATCTTATTTTGTTTGTATCCAAAAGTGGTGATGTGCGCAGTAGGTTTTTCCAGTTTGTGTTTGGTTAAACTACAAGGAGGGGTAGGGGCTTAAGTTTTTGTCCTCAGAATTTCCCAAAATAAAAACTCTATTTTCAACTTGCAAAGTATATATTGGAACTTGGGGAATAAATTTATTTCCCCCTGAATATCAATTTTATGGTCTTCTCCAGCATACCTCTGCAATTGATATTTGGAGCATCAGATGCATATTTGCGAAAATGCTCACTGAGAAACCATTGTTTCCTGGGGAAAATTTGGTGCACCAATTGGATCTCATGACTAATTTACTTGGCACTCCTTCTGTTGAGTCTATTGCGAGGGTTAGTTTATCACAAATCTATTTTCCAGTTCTCTGACATCAATAGGCAAACTTGTGACTAGAGCACGACGGCTTGGGACGGAGGACGATAATGGCACGAAGTGGAGTTTGACTGCGCCGCAGCTTTATGGCTCTCTGTTTTTATGGTTTGCAACAAGCTTTTCAATGAGCGTTAATAAGAAGAAGAAACCAGAATTGACGCAGAGGTTAAAAAAAAGGGAAGAAGTCAGTGATTGAAATGAAAGAAAGAAAAGCAAGTCACGTGAGTGTGTTAATGACATAATGCCAACCGTTGGATTAAGATACAATGGATGATTAAGATGGGGAGTAACATTTTAAACTTTCTCTTAGAGTAAGTTGATCCCCTCTTTTATATATATATATATATATATATATATATATAATGAGATTAAGTAAATATATGTATTTCACAACAACCAAAAAAGTGAATAAATGTATATTAAAAAAAAACTAGCACGTGAGCCTACAAGAAACCAATATAGTACTCCCTCCGGTCCTTATTATAAGAGGCAAATGACTACTTTTTTTTGGTCCAAAATATAAGAGACATGCATGTATTTTGACAAATATTAAATGCTCATTTCCAATTTTACCCTTATTTATAATAGAGTTTATATTTACGAGACAGTGCAACTTTCAATACATAGGTTTGTTCATTAATTATTGAAGGGTTAAATTTGTAAATTTATATGAATATTAATTACAAATAGCTTATTTCAATGCATTTCCTTGGTCTGTGTGTTTTAGGGTTTTGCCTCTTATATATAGGACCAGAGGGAGTAGTATTTTAACTTTTTCTCCTTTATAATTTGATAGTGGGTTACAGCTACTGGGCTCTCTTCTTTTGGGCCGTAGTTTATTTTTCCCTTGCCTTTTGTTTTTCTGTTACTTCTTTAACTTAAAAAACAAAAGCATTTCGTGGATAACTTTTGGATAAGCCTTGTCACGTGTCATGCGTTAATTTGTCACTTGAGATTTCCTTACCCCACCCACCAGATTGAGATAACACTCGTAAAGAGAACCAAAATTTCGGAAAGGATGCCAACGAAGCTGTAGACTTTATTGGTGCATAATCTATAAGTACTTTTATAAATGTTTTTGAGTTATGAGGCCTGGTCTTGATGAATCCCAGGATCCAACTCACCTAAAAAAAATTTTCATAAAAAAAAAAAGTTTATCCAAAAGTATTGTCACTTATCAGTGTTCCCTCCAAAGTTCCAACTACTCAACAATTTATCAACGGGATATTTATGTAAAACTGAAATTAAATTTTGTTGGATTAAATTAAATTAGAAAAAAACTTGTCTTCTTCTCTTTTGATCGTCCCTTCATCCTTTGTCACTTGCTCTTCTTTCCGTCTTCCACACCCTTGGACCATCCTAAATGTCACAATGTCAATCCTAACAAGAACTTAGTGACTCCTGCATATCTGAATGTTTCCTACACACTAAGGCTAAGGTTTCGAGAAGCTGGCTCTAAGCTAACTCCTATCAATAATAGCCTTTTTTTAATTTTCCGATTAAAAAAGAAGAAGAAAAGAAACAGAGATCAAATTACGGGTTGTGATATTTGGCGCATGTTTCCTTCGAGTTGCTGAAGTTGAAAACAATCAGCATTTCCTCGTCTGTCCTTTCGTCTCATTTCATTTCCCTGCTCTCGTATTTCTCACCGATGTGATTTCAATCCAATATACCCTTTTCAAGTTCAAATTAACGAATAAATGATATATATAAAATTATGCCTTGGATTACTGATAATGGCGTCGGCGGCGAAATGAGATGCCACAACAGTGGCAATTCTGGGACTGACTGGATAAACAAAATAACAAACAGAGAAGGATGGAAATATGATACAGGTGTCATAGAGAGAAGTGGGACAAAGGAACGAAATACACACGAATTGGATACGAATTGGAAAGGATCGAACTATACAGATGGAGACGACCACGTTGATCGAACTATTCAAAAAGTTTTTAGAGTAAAAAGATACATAGTGGTCCCTCAAATTTTTCAAATAGGACAGTTTGGTCCCTGAAAAAAATAAAGGACAATTTGGTCCTCCAAATTTTAAAATGGGGGATAATTTGGTCCTTACGGAGGGATCAGAACATCTCCCGTTATGAAATTTGAGGGACCAAATTGTCCTCAGTTTTGAAATTTGGGGGACCAAATTGTCCTTTATTTTTTTCAGGAACCAAACTGTCCTACTTAAAAATTTAAGGGACCACTTTGGTCTTCACTCAAGCTTTTAACTTTATCATTTTTTTTAAATAATCATAATTAAAATTAGAATGATAAAAACTTATTTAGTTACCCGGGATAATTTGTAAAACTGAAGGTTTCTAAGTTAAAAAGTAAAACCTTGACTTGACCCGTTAAATAAATTGCTACTCATCTATTACATAGTGTTTGGTTGGAGGGGTTTGGAGGAAAGGGGAGGGGAGGAGAGGGTTTTTTTAAATTTATCATGTTTGGTTCAATTTTTGGAGGGGAGGGGAGCAAAATCCCTCCTTAAGTGAGTTTTAGCTCCCCTCCAATATTGGGGGGATTTGGAGAGGAGGGGAGGGATTTTAAAGTATTTTATATGTATTGACTAAAATATCCCCATTTGTCTATTTTTAAATAAATAATATAAGGGTTAAAAAGTAAAGTTGTTTTAAAATCCATCTCATCCCCTCCTGAACCAAATATGAAAGTGTTATTCCCCCTCCCCTCCTCTCAACCAAACACAATGTCAAATTAAAATCCCTCCCCTCCCTTCCCCTCCCCTCCCCTCCATTAAAATCCCTCCCCTCCCCTTCTTTGAACCAAACACACCCTTAGTTAATATACAACTGTTTCAAAACTGTTAAATCTTACAACTGTGTCCGAGCAAGGTCGACTCTGGGTTTTCGATTTGGATATCTACCTCCTCTGTGTGAAGAACTTGCTTGCCTCACTTCAGGGCTGGGATTCCATTTTCTTTTCCTTTTTTTTTCTTTTTTGTTGTAAGATGATGACGATGCTAGGGAAGAGTGGATCTGTTGGTGCTCCATTCTACCCAAACGGGTATATACTTCTAATTCCATATCATCTTGCTTTCATCGCTGATTATATATGCCTTTTTTGGGCATCTTTTATGATGTTTTAAATTGTTGTCTTGTCTTGTCTTTACCAAATTCATGAGTGACGTCATAGGTCCGTGTTCATAGATCATTGATGCAGATTTAGGTAGATGGAAATCATTGAATGTTTTCTGATGTGTTATATTTCTTCGCCTTCGTTGTTAGCGCTACTGTTAATTAAATGACACGGTGAAGATGACTATGCAATGACTATGATTTCTTTGATTAAACTTTTGAAGGTAAATTAATTTATTTTGGTAATTATATTTATGAAAATAATTTATATTTAATTTATCTTTTATTTGGAAATATAATTTTAAATTTTAAATTTTTAACTTTTTTTTATTGATAAAGTTTTTTTTTAAAAAAAATGTTGTTTCATTCAATTATATGATCTAATGGCTCTTGGTTGAAACTTTATATTATATATATATATATATATATATATATATATATATATATATATATATACACACACTAGAGTTTTTACCCGTGCACTGCACGGGGTTGCATCATTGTATAAGATAAATACAATTTATAATTTTTAAAAAATAAATATAAAATATGGAATATAAAATATGTTAATAAGATAAATTGGAGTATAAAAAACTCTTGCGTCGTTTCATAGCGAATGTGAATAATTTTGCAAAACACATAAATATTGTCCTTAATTAGAAATTCCCCAAAATACATATACTATAAAATAACATAACTTTGCACAAAAATAACACAAACTACAATAAACAGATAGTACAAAAATAATTTATTTTATTTCTATGCTTACTAACAATCTTTTTTTGTTTATTTAAAATATCTAATTTTTTAAAGTTACACATAGAACAAAAACCCCTGTATTTTTTTTTTTTTGACCAAAGAAACCTATGTATTTAAATGTCTAAAATATCTTTTTTTTATTTGAATGTTCAAATTCAAATTGTTTTATTGTTCAAATCAAATTATGACTATTTTCAATACATTGATTTCCTTAATTTATTTCTTTTAAAATGTTTTGATTGATTTATTCCAACTTCCAAAAAACCATAAATCTAATTTAATTCCAACCTACCATGACATCCAATCAAATAATTTCTATATTAATTAAAATTCAAATTTTAAAATAAAAGAATGAGTTGTTATTAGCTGTCAAAACATTCCTCCAGAATGAGTTGTAGATATATATAGTTAAAAATTCGAATTTCGAAATAAAAATTAAAATAAAAGAAATATTGGAATTCTACTTGTCATTAATTACACTCTTGAGAAGTAATATGGAAAGAAATTTTTTTTGACTCAAAGCAAATCGGAATTTCATTCATGATAATGTTTCAAATACAAACTGGGATATGATTAAAGATAGTGCGATTAGCGTAATTGATAGATGCTTTTGCTAAAGCATGAACACTACCATTTGCTAGATGCTTCGAGAAAACAACTTTAAAGTTGTTACAAGAGGATAACAAGTTTCTACAAGCCTTGATGATTGATCCATACTCAGAGAAATCCAATTTGGCATTGAGCACATCAACAACAACTTGTTTACAGTCCATTTCCATTATAATATTAGAGTAGTGTGCAGACTTGAGCCATGAAAGAGATTGTAAGAGACCCCAAGCCTTCAGCTGGAAGCATACTAGCACTACACTTAAAGGAAGCTGCCTGCACAAAAATTCTAGCCTGGTCACGTACACAAGCAGTAGCGCCTATGTTGTTTGTTTGAGAGAAAACTGCAGCATCTATATTACACTTTAGTTGACCTATTGGAGGAGGCGTCCAGATCACATTATCTTCATGAACATGGTTGTTATCCCTGGTTGGTTGATTGCGCACACAACACCAAGCCCTATGAACTTCCTTTGCTCTACAAACCACCTGCTCAACCGACTCCACCTGGCCCTCCCAATGCTTCAAATTTATTCTCTTCCACATACTCCAAGCTTGCATGCAAAACTGCTAAATCTCAGTTAAAGTAAGGCGCTGACTAGCTTCAAAAAATAGCTCATTAAAGCCTTCAGCATGCTAGATAATTGGTTCCAACTTGTGCCACAAACTAGCTTTCCTCCACACTTCCATACTCAAGGGGCATGTTAAAAACAGATGCCATCTATTTTCCAACTGCCTACCGCAACACACATATGGAGATGGACAATCAATTCCCCTAGCTTGCAAGCACATTCTCACTGGAAGGCAATCCCGGAGCAACCTCCACAACACTCTAACTTTTGGTGGAATATGTAATGACCAAATAAGAGACCAATTTCCTGGGCATTTTAAATCCTCCCTTTCAACCAAACTATCAACACATACTCTATAAGCACTTTTAACAGTGTAAGCACCCCTCCTATCAAATCTCCAAATCAAGGAATCAGGCTCATTTAGATGTAAAAGAGGTACTTTCAAAATCTCTCTATGATCTCTCTCATCAAAAATAATCTCCAACAATTGAAAATTCCACAAACCATGCTCATTAATAAGATGACTAACCTTTATGGGCTCCAAGTGAGTTTGTGGGGGAGTGATAATTCTAGGCTCATCAATATCTCTAAGCCAAGGAGTATTCCAAACACTAACTTGGGTACCATCACCAATCTTCCAACGAAAGCCTTTTTCCAACAACATTCTGGATGACCAGATACTACGCCAAACATAGCTAGGGTTATGCCCAATTGCAGCCCCCAAAAAATCCCCTCTAGGGAAATATTTTGCTTTGAAAACTTTTGTTACTATAGTATTCGGGTTGGTTAAAAACTTCCAACCTTGCTCCCCCAACATTGCTAGATTAAAGCCATACAAGTCTCGAAAACCCATTCCACCCCACTCCTTACGCATAGTTAGCTTCTCCCATCTAAGCCAATTCATACCTTTCTTGTCCCCTTTATTCGAGCCCCACCAAAAGGAGTTCATCATCTTCTGAATCTCATCTTCAATACTAACAGGAAGGAGAAAAACACTCATGCAATAAGCTGGGATAGCTTGCACCACTGACTTAATCAACACTTCTCTACCTGACTGAGATAAAGTTCTACTACTCCAACTAGAAATTTTCTTCCACACTCTATCTTTTAAATACCTGAAGATGGATTTCTTGCTTCTTCCAATCATAGAAGGGAGGCCTAAATAGTTGCCCGTGCCAAGAAATTCCCTCGCCTTCAAAATATTCACAAGAGCATTTCTAGTATCAACATCAGCGTTCCTGCTAAAATAAATCTCAGACTTTTGCAAATTGATGAACTACCCAGAAGCATTTGCATATGTACTGAGAATATTTTTTAGCTCCCTGGCTTCATTTTCTTTAGCTCTCATAAAAAGGAAACTGTCATCTGTAAAAAGAAGGTGACTAATAATGGGAGCTCTTCTACACACACGAACCCCATGAATAAGCCCTCTCCCCTCAGCATGCTTAATCAGAGATGTAAGGCCCTCAGCACAAATAATAAACAAGTAAGGCGATAGAGGATCTCTTTGTCTGAGGCCTCTAGTAGGAAAAATAGGACCCACTCGATCATCATTCATCATAACAGAATAGTTCACCGTTGTGATGAACATTTTAATCCAACCAATCCATCTACTGGCAAAGCCCATCCGCTCTAAAATAAGAAGAAAATATCCCCAGTCAACCCTGTCATAGGCTTTACTGATATCTATCTTCAGAGCTGCCTCCACTTTCTTTCCACCTGTCTTACATTTCAAATACTGAACAGTCTCTGAAGCAACTAAAACATTATCAATAATGGATCTACCCGAAACAAAACCAGACTGCTCCTCAGAAATACATTTTCGGAGAACCTTCTGTAGTCTATTAGCTAGAGTTTTTGCTAAAATTTTATGAACAACATTACATAAAGAGATAGGATGAAGGTCTCTCATAGAATTTGGTGCATCACAATTAGGAACAAGAACTACATTTGTATCACCAAGAGAAGCTGGAATTGTACCTTCACTAAGCCATCTAGTGCAAGCTTGGACAATGTCTTTTCCACACAAATCCCAGAATCTCCTATAGAAAGCCGGATTCAGACCATCAGGCGCAGGTAAGGGTGGGAATAGGCCAGGCCAGGCCAGGCTTTGCTTAAATAGGCCTGGCCTGTTTTAAAAATTAAAAGCCTGAGCCTGGCCTATTACCTGTTAAAGGCTTTATTTTAGGCTTGGCCTGGCCTTTTTAAAAGCCTGGCCTGGCCTATTAGCCTATTTAAAAGCCTATTTCATATTATGATCTTAAATTAGCCATTTGGTCAATCTCTAAATAGGTTAATAGGTCATTTGAGCTATCTAGGCCATTAAATAGGTCAAGTTTGTTGTGAAGCTTATCCCTAAATATCCTAATCTTAATTTAGGATCAGTTTGTATATTGAGTTTTTTTTTTATAAAAAAAAATTAAAAATAGATGCATTAAGACCAATAGCAAGAGGATAGATGTTTCATCAATTCATATATGCATTTGATCCAAAATACCAAATATATATCAAAAGATAATATATCATAAAAGAATGGGAGTATTTATGCGCTGGACTTTTTGAGACCATCGCACGCAGTTCTCAAGCAGAGACCCTAAGGAAGTGGCAAACGTTTCAGTTCCCATGACTGTTGAAACCTTCATAGAAGGAATCAAAACATTGAATCTAGTGAATAGAATTCCAACTCCTACTACTTGCTTCATAAATCAATTTATTAAATTACATATACCATTTCAAACAAATGTAACAGTATAAGTAACAGCCTTTCAAAAAACAGTATCAGTAACAGAGCAAGAAGAAAGAACCAAACTTTTAGTTGTTGAACGTTTTCTCCCGACCACGACGAGCAGACCACGGGACCACGGCGAGCGGCGGACAAAACACACGGCGATGGCGAGTGGTGGAGTCTAACAAAAAGGTCAAGCTGGACGGAGTGGCGGAATCGCATGGAGCGACTGCAATGGGGCTGTCAGAAGGTTTCTGAAAATGGGAGACTTGGAGTGAATAAGAAAAAGGGAGAATTGGGAGAAGGAGGCGCACGGGGCAGAGCTTAGAGGGATTTAGGGCTTCTGAAATTATAAAATGGGAAACCCAAGAGAAAAATCTTAAATTCATTTTATTTTTTTATATATAAATATTCTTCATATAATTTATATTATTTTTAATAAAAATATCGTATATTATATAGATATATATAATCAGAACTTTACATTACATATGTATATATAATCAGGCCGGCCTGATAGGCTAGAAAGGCTTTTTTACAGACCTAGGCCTGGCCTTTTTAAATAAAAAGGCATTTTAGAAGGCTTGAACCTGACCTTTTTACTAAACAGGCCAGGCCTTAAGTAGGCCAGGCCATAGGCCCCTGTCGGACGGCCTGGCCTATTCCCACCTCTAGGCCCAGGTGCCTTATCCGGGTGCATTTGGAACACAGCTTGCTTAAATTCTTCTCTTATAAAAGGAGCCAAAAGCATGCTATTATCATCTTCATCAATCTTACGCCCAACAACATCTAGAACAGGATTGCAGTTGCTTTGTTGAGCATGAAAAAGCTCCTCAAAATATCGCCTACTCAAAAAACAAAGCCCTTCCTGTGAATCAACCAAAACATTATTTTCATCTCTAAGTTGCAGTATTTTATTTCTTTTTTGTCTAGATGTTGCTGCTGCATGAAAGAACTTTGAATTCATATCCCCATCTCTCATCCAGAAAACCTTTGCCCGCTGTCTCCAAAAAGCTTCTTCTTGGATTAATAAAGAATCAAGCTTCCCCCTCAACTCTAAGAAATCCATCGCTGCCCTTTCTGTACCCATCATTCGGACCTCCTCCATGCGCTGTTTACAGGCCACAATATCATCCTTGAATTTTCTTCGCAACCTTCTCCCCTAAACATCTAGGTCTTCGGTACACAAGAGCAACTTAGATAACACAGGCTCCCCCTCACTCTTCAACCAACTCCTAGCTACAACTGGATCAAGCTCGGGCTCCACAAGCCAAGAATTTTCAAAACAAAATTGTCTTTTCCGATACACATAAATCATCATCTCAGTTGCTAAAAGAATGGGAGAGTGATCATAAGCAGCTGCAACTAAATTCTTCAAGCTGTTATTAGGAAACATACTAAGCCACTCATTAGTTGCCATGGCTCTATCCAACCATTCCTCAACTACATCCTGCGACCCCATCCTTCCCCACCAGGTAAAAGCATGACTTTGTAACGGAACATCAACATGACCACAGTCACTGACAGCTTCACGAAAACCTGACAATAACCAGTTAGGATGATCAACTCGGTCCCTCTTGTCTTCATGAGATAGAAGATCATTAAAATCACCAACTATGCACCAAGGAAGAGAAGATTGCATAGCTAATGACCTTAAAATCCTCCAAGACTCCCTTCTGAGACTTCTGTTTGCTATACCATAAAATCATGTCAATCTCCAAGGCTTCTGTTTGTTCTCATGCACTAGCACATTTATATGATTTTGAGAGTAATTCAGAATTTCACAATCCTCTTTTTTCTTCCACATCATAGCCAAACCACCACTTCTACCATCTCTATCCACAGCAAAACAAGCTTCAAAACCCAGTATTCTCTTTATTTCCTCCACTCTATTAATATGACAAAGAGTTTCACACAAGAACACAACATCCGGCTTGTGACTCCGGACTAGGTCCTTCAACGAGGGAACTGCACTCGGGTGACCCAAACCCCGACAGTTCCAGCTAAGAATTATCATTGTTCCTGGTGGGCCTGACATCCAGGACCCACCTTTAAAAAAGAATTCATCACCTCCTTCCCTTTCCCCATAATTTCCTCCTGATGCTCCAAATTCATGCTTACTGTCTCTGATTGTTGTTTACGCACCCCCCCTCTTTCTTTTCTTTTCACCCCCCTCATCCTCCAAATCCTCAGCCGCTTCACTCCCACTTAGTGCCAATAATGGATGTTTTAAAATTTGAACCACCCCATCATTAGCATTTAAATTAGAATCCCCCTTATTTGAGCTATTTCCCACGTGATCTTTTGGCTGACCCGAGATTCCTGCATGACTGTTATGCCTGCTATTATTGCCATAATTATTGCTTTGCGTTTGTGATCTCGAAATTTGTGGGATCGCCGTTTCCTCCTCATGCGCATCATACAACCACCTGCACTTCCCTAAACCACCATCCCGCCGCCGCTCCACCCTGAGTTCTGGTCCCCAACAGCGCAAACCATCATCCTCCTCTTTCTGAAACAGTAACTCACAAGTTGTTTCTGCATGGTCCAACATGCCACAGTAAAAGCAAAAGACTCCCAATCTCTCATACTTGAACTTAACCTGCTTCACTTCTCCTCCATCCACTCTGATCTTCTTACCTCTTTTCAGAGGTTTCCTAACATCAATGGAAACTCTGATTCTCATGTACATACTCCAAAAGTTGGAACTGTTCTTCGGGTCATATTCAACAAAGGCTCCTATGTAGTCTCCCAGTCCCCTTTCCAACCTCAATAGACATGAACCCTATTGGTAAATCATGCACCTGGACCCAAAAATTTAACGTGGTATAACGGCACCTGGGTAGGCAAAACATTCAGCGGAATTTGCCCCAGAATGAGCAAGTGATTATCAAAGGTCCAGGGACCCCCATTGACTACCTTCTGCATATCCAGTTTATGAAAGAACTGGAAAATAAAGATCCCCGTTTCCAACTCGTTGATCGCCACCTTCTTGACCTGGTTCCCATATGGTTGCCATCCTCTCCTTCATCGCATGAGTTCTGATGGCTTTGTGGAGTCAAAAACCTTCCTACCAGACAAAGACCAGCATCCGCTCTCCTCTTATGACTAGCTTGTCTTCTAAAGTCGAGAACTTCTTCCTCATCATCACTCATGTTTAAGTTTGCAAAATCTACCATAGGTTACTCACAAAAACTAGAAACCAGACTTCTCACAGTAAAGGAGAGAAAACCCTGGCACATCTCAAAAAGAGATGGAAAAAGAAAAGTGTGTAGATATTCGGAGTAATATGGAAAGAAAGAGAAATGACACACTTAAACATTCCAAGACATAAATTAATAAATACATATTTTAATTATAATAAATATGTCTTGGAAACAACTAAAATTTGAAATTTGAAATTTGAAATAAATTTTGAATTAAAATTAAAAATTAAAAATAAAAAGAATGAAAAGGAAGAGTCATGGGGTGGGGTGAAAGATAATTAATCATGTTTTGAAAGAATTCAAAATTAAAATAAAAAAATTATTGGAATAAGAAATATTGAAATTCTGCTTGCCATTAATTATACTCTTGGGAAGTAACCTGGAAAGAAAGAGAAATGACACACTTACACATTCCAATACATAAATTAATAAATACACATTTTAATTATAATAAATATGCCTTGGAAACAACTAAGAAGAAAAGGCAAGAAGTAGAGAATCACATTGAATAAGTTGAATTTGGGGGGTGGTGTCAATAATTTTTTTGAAAACCAAAAATATTGGAAAATAAAGCAAATTATTACTATTATCTAATTTAATTTGTTTATCATTTATCATTACTATTTAAAATTGATTCGTTGAATATTTCCAAATAGAAACAGGAAATTCATTGATTGAATATAATGGAATTAGAACTGAATAATCGTATATAACCACGATAGTTCAATACGAGATCTCTAGCTGATTTAATCACAAATGGATGGCTGTTGTACTATAACAGTGTAATTCTATCCTAAGAAAAGATTTTAGCAATCCTTTCCAGGCCTACTCTTCCGACCCCTTAGATCGTTTAAACTCATAATTTCTCTATCTATAGAGGCCATATGGATATAGACAGAGTCAGAGTGCCAAATCCCCTCTTTAAGGCACCTAGGATTAGTACTCTCGGCCATTAACGGTGGATGCGGCATATCTAGGACACTACTAGAAATTTATGGATTACTTGCGGATTTTCCTACGGATTTTTTTTGAAGGAATTTTCTACAAATTTTGCTGCAATTTTTCTAGAAATAAGGTTTTTTCCTATAGATTTAAATTCATAGGAAATTTTGTAGGAAATTTTGACATTTCCTGCGAATTTTCCTGCAAATTTAAATTTTTTGCAAGAAAATCTGCAGGAAATTTCCTACAGATTTGAAAATTCGAAGGAAAACATCACCCACGAAGGTATTACCTATAGGTGAAATTCGTTGGAAAATCCGCATGAAACCTGTTTCCTGCGAATTTTTTGAGCAAAATCTGCAAGAAAATCTGCAGATAATAAGAAGATTTCTAGTAGTAGGACTTTTTTACAAAAGAAATATATCTAAACCTTTTCGATACTGGAACTTCGGGGAGGTCACCGGGTTATTCAAATAAGTTGTGTTTCCTGTGGTTTTCCCATGTTACAACTTCCGTACCAATTCGGTCGATCCGGAATGGATCGGCATAAGGCAGAAATATTATTCGGGGATCCAATGGAAAGACTTGATGAAGTTTCCGAATTTAAGATTAGTATTACATACACCAAGAATTCAAATACTTATCAATGCTTATGAATATTAATTATGAATTTATCATTCATCAATTATTTCTCTAAAAAAAAAAGGTATAATCATTCCCAAAGTAAAAGTTAAATTTGATAAGTAGTCTCCTCCGAATCACACAATGATAGTAATATACTCTCTCCGGTCTACAATATAAGAAACAAATGAGTCCTTTTTCTTGGTCCAAAATATAAGAAACATGCATTAATTTTCACACATATTAAACACTAATTTCCATTATTGCATTTATTAATTATTGTCATTAATTATAGGCCATCAGAATATTAATTAAAATTAGAAGAGTGCTTTTGGAATTTTATATGAGTATTAATTACAATTTACTTATTCCAATACATTTCCTTGGTATAAGTGTTTTAGGCTTTTGTTTCTTATATTGTGGACCGAATGAAGTAGTAAATTGGAAAAAAAATGAAAATGAGGCAAGACATTTTCCAAAAAAAAAAAATACAATTTAGAAAAAGGCCATGCATCATAGACAAGACATTGTCAAGATTAAAATCCTTCATTCAAACACTCTAGAATGAGTTGTATATATATATATATATATAGAGTTAAAAATTGAATTTCAAAATAAAAATTAAAATGAAAGAAATATTGGAATTCTACTTGTCATTAATTACACTTTTGGGAAGTAACCTGGAAAGAAAGAGAATTGGCACACTTACACATTCTAAGACATAAATTAATAAATACACATATTAATTATAATAAACATGTCTAGGAAACAATTAAAATTCGAAATTTCAAATAAAACTTGAATTAAAATTTAAAATAAAAGAATGAAAAGGAAGAGTCATGGGGTGCGGTGAAAGATAATTGATCATGTTTTGAAAGGATAAATCTATATATGAGAATCTACAAAGTTTGTATTGGAATTAGATGAGCAATTAATATGAACAATTAAACTCTTAATAAAATGTCTTGAAAAAAAATTAAAAAAATGTCTTAACCAAGTCTATGTTGTCTTGAACCCTCTCACCCATAAATCCTAAATATCTCTGCTCATGACAATTCAGTTGCTGCAAAATATACATTGACAATAAGCAATATGAAAAAACCAAATAAAAATCCCAATACTAAAAAGGTAGGGAAAAAAAACGAATAAAAAAGAACAAAAGATGAATTGGTAGGCTTGCGTTTATGGCGAGAAGATGGATGTCGCCCCATGAGTTTTTCTTCATCATCTTTATTGGAGCCTTCATGTATTAATCCCTAAACTTGCATCACTTTCAAGATATAGTTGAGGAGTATGATTGACAAATTAAATTAAAAATAAAAATAGAGAAAGAGGAAGAATAAATTGAAAATGATAAAAATGGACTCCTTACATGTGGTTCAAGTGCTTTACAAAATTTTCGCCATGGATATCCTCTTATTTATGTGTTTGTCCATCATACATATCAAGCAAAAGGAAAAATATGACAGAATTGAAAGGGAGAAAATAAAGGAAGAAGGAGAAAGAAATAAAGAAACAAAGAAACAAAACCTAATAAACACAATCAACATAAACCAAACATATCATTTTCCATAAAAATAATCAATTAAAAAAAGAAAAATAGGAAGAAATTCAAAAGAAAGATACACAAAAGTATAAACAAAACATACCCATAAATGATTTTAAGGAGAATGATATCCCTATGCCACGAACTAAAAGAAGAAGAAAGCTTCTCCAATTCTGCGTGATAAAAAAAATGAAATCCAACAAAATACATGTAAGGCAGTTCATAAAAATTAATGAGAAAAGGAGATAAAAAACTCATCATTGCGCACATGGTTGGGTGGTCATAATATACAGAAAAGACGTAAGACGGTATTTAAAATTGACTCGTTGAATATTTCCAAATAGAAACAGGAAATTCATTGATTGAATTTAAATACTTATCAATGCTTATGAATATTAATTATGAATTTATCATTCATCAATTATTTCTCTAAAAAAAGGCATAATCATTCCCAAAGTAAAAGTTAAATTTGATAAGTAGTCTCCTCCGAATCACACAATGATAGTAATATACTCCCTCCGGTCTACAATATAAGAAACAAATGAGTCCTTTTTCTTGGTCCAAAATATAAGAAACATGCTTTAATTTTCACACATTTCCATTATTGCCTTTATTAATTATTGTCATTAATTATAGGTCATCAGAATATTAATTAAAATTAGAAGGGTGCTTTTGGAATTTTATATGAGTATTAATTACAATTTACTTATTCCAATACATTTCCTTGGTATAAGTGTTTTAGGCTTTTGTTTCTTATATTGTGGACCGAATGGAGTAGTAAATTGGAAAAAAAAAATGAAAATGAGGCAAGACATTTTCCTAAAAAAAAAAATACAATTTAGAAAAGGGCCATGCATCATAGGCAAGACATTGTCAAGATTAAAATCCTTCATTCAAACACTCTAGAATGAGTTGTATATATATATATATCTATATATATATAGTTAAAAAAAGAATTTCAAAATAAAAATTAAAATGAAAGAAATATTGGAATTCTACTTGTCATTAATTACACTTTTGGGAAGTAACCTAGAAAAGAAAGAGAATTGGCACACTTACACATTCCAAGACATAAATTAATAAATACACATATTAATTATAATAAATATGTCTAAATCTGTCTAGGAAACAATCAAAATTCGAAATTTCAAATAAAATTTGAATTAAAATTTAAAATTTAAAATAAAAGAATGAAAAGGAAGAGTCATAGGGTGCGGTGAAAGATAATTGATCATGTTTTGAAAGGAGAAATCTATATATGAGAATCTAAAAAAGTTTGTATTAGAATTAGATGAGCAATTAATATGAACAATTAAACTCTTAATAAAATATCTTGAAAAAAATTAAAAAAATGTCTTAACAAAGTCTATGTTGTCTTGAACCCTCTCACCCATAAATCCTGAATATCTTTGCTCATGACAATTCAGTTGCTACAAAATATACATTGGCAATAAGCAATATGAAAAAACCAAATAAAAATCCCAATACTAAAAAGGTAAAAAAAAAACGAAAAAAAAAAGAACAAAAGATGAATTGGTAGGCTTGAGTTTATGGCGAGAAGATGGATGTTGCCCCATGAGTTTTTCTTCATCATCTTTATTGGAGCCTTCATGTATTAATCCCTAAACTTGCATCACTTTAAGATATAGTTGAGGAGTATGATTGACAAATTAAATTAAAAATAAAAATAGAGAAAGAAGAAGAATAAATTGAAAATGATAAAAATGGACTCCTTACATGTGGTTCAAGTGCTTTCAAAATTTTCGCTATGGATATCCTCTTATTTCTGTGTTTCTCCATCATATATATCAAGCAAAAGGGAAACAAAAGCCCGGGGGGGGGGGGGGGGGGGGGGGTGTGGTGGAGGGAGAAAGAAATGAAGAAATAAAGAAACAAAACCTAAAAAACACAATCAACATATATAAACCAAACATATCATTTTTCATAAAAATAATCAATTAAAAAAAGAAAAATAGGAAGAAATTCAAAAGAAAGATACACAAAAGTATAAACAAAACATACCCATAAATGGTTTTAAGGAGAATCATACCCCTATGCCACGAACTAAACGAAGAAGAAAGCTTCTCCAGTTCTGCGTGATGAAAAAAATGAAATTCAAGAAAATATATGTAATACAGCTCATAAAAATTAATGAGAAAAGAGATAAAAAAAAGTCACCATTGCGCACATAGTTGGGTGGTCACAATGTACAAAAAAGACGTAAGACGGTCTCCTTATAGCGACAGCAATCTCCTGTCATCAACGGCGGTCTTGTGTGGTAGGAAGACCTGAATAGAGAGAAATGAAATGAAATGAGAAGACAGAGATGATGGGAAGAGTCATGGGATGAAGGAGTTTGAAATGAGAAAAGAGAGAGAGAGAGAGAAATGAATTGAAATTAGGGTGCACTGAAAACCATTTATTTATATTAAATACTAGTATATGGACCCGTGCAATGCACAGGGAACATGCTAATTTTTATATTTTGTGGTTTAAATTTTTTTGTGAGGAATTATATACAAAAAATTGTTTAAAAAAATAATTTATCTGAACCATCGATAATAAAGTGTAATAAATATTAATTTAATAATTATTATTGATATTATAATTATAATATAAATAATGACTCTTAAATATAAATAGTAAGCACATACCGTCCGTCTACTACACAATCTTAGTATTAAAAATATAATTTAAAAAATAAGACATGTATAAAGAATATATAAAAAAAGCATAATATTTGAAAATAGACATGCCTACCAAAAAAAAAAAAAATAGACATTATTATTGTGAATTTTTTTGAGGCAAAATTATAAATTAACACTAACAAATTTTTTACCTTAGTATCGCACTTCTTGAATATTTAATAGTAAATAGATATTTTTAAAGCAACAACTGAATTTTAAGCTGATTAATCATTTCTCAGTGTAATTCATTTAAACACTAATACTAAATATGCCTTAATGATCTTCGCAATTATATGAATTTTTTAAAAAAATTTTATCTATTATATTATGATTTTTCTTCTATCTTAAATTTTTTTTTGATTGGATTGTCCTCTTTTTCCGTGCAAGTCAGTCATTTTTCTAAAATATATTTATCTATCATATTAAATTTTCTCCTCTCTTAAAAATCTATTTGATTTATTTCTACTATTTTCCCCATGCAAATTAATCATTTCTAGAAAACGCATTTATTTATCATATTAGTCTTATTCTTTTCCCTGGAAGATCTACTTCATTTATTTATTCTCTTTACACGGGGCAAGTTGACAATATTTTTAAAAATATATTGTCTATCATATTGTTTTTTATTCTCTTTTAAAAATCTATTTGATTCATTTCTCCCCTTTTTGCTGTGCAAGTTAACAATCTTTAGAAAAAATATATTTACCTACCATATTATTTTTCTTCTCCTCACTTGAAAATCTATTAGATTTATTTCTTCTCTTTGCTTAGTGCAAGCTAACCATTTTTAGAAAATATATTTATCTAACATATTTTTTTTTCTTCTTGAAAATATTCTTGATTTATTTCTCTTCTATTCCCGTGCAAGTTAAGGGAATGGATTCTTTAATGTTGTATTTGTACTTGAATTCTCTCATGTTGAAACCCTCATCCTCAACATTCATCTCCTCCTTTTTTATGTTTTGAAATTTCTCTCTCTTCTTTACAATCGATGGCTTAGATTTAACTGCACTCTCTTATCACATGAGAGAATCCATCTCCCAGACTAACCATCTTTATAAAATTAATTTATCTATCATATTATTTTTTATTCTCTCTTAAAGATATATTTGATTTATTTCTCATCTTTTTCTGGTGTAAGTTAACCATTTTTAAAAAAATATATTTATTTATCACATTATTTTTATTCTTCTCTCTTGAACATCCATTTGATTTATTTCTCTTTTTTTTTAGTGTAAGTTAACCATTTTTAGATAATATAATCATCTTTCATATTATTTTTCTTCTTCTCTCTTGAAAATCTATTTGATTTATTTATTCTCCTTTTCTACACAAGTTAACAATTTTTAACAGATATCCTATTTTCTTTTCCCTTATGAAAAGCTCATATTCTCATATCTTGCATCGGATGTTATGTTTATTTGGTTTTTTTGAAAGGATGTTTATTTGGTTAATAATATTTTTTTTTTGTATTTTTAAATTATAAAATTTTGATTTGTCTTCGTTATTATTATTAAATGAAGTTTTTTCATACAAAATATAAAATATTATTAAATTTAATTAACCAATCACTAAATTAAAATAAAAATAATAATTTTAAGTTTTGAAACTATTTTATATTATAATGTAGGACATATCTCACTTTTTTTGAATGATAAGACAAATCTTCTAAATATAGTTTGTTAAATCAATTACATCTAATTTTGTATCATGTAATTAATTATATATTAATTAGGTAAAAGGAAATTCTAATTTGCTTTGATAAAAGAAAATCTTCAATAAATTAATTGTGTAAGATTATAGTAATAAAAAATAGTTCTAATAATAATGAAAGTATTAAAATAATGAATTAAAAAATGTAATGAAATCTATAATACATTGCACTTTTTTAATGTAATTCATACGTAAGCATGCTTTCACGTAAAATATTCATCCTCTATTTTAAACGTAATTAGGAAGTTTTAATGTCAGGTATGAATGTAACAAAAACAAATTATGAAAGATTACCACATGTTATAATTAGAAAGTTTTAAAGCAAGTAAGCATGTTAAAAAAAAATAAAATTTATTAGTACATTACAAAGATGGATATACAGATACCAATGGAAAAAATTATTTATTACTAATTGATCATGTCGTCATATTTTTCAAAATATATTAATCAAATTAAATCATAAATATTTTTTATTGGGTTTGGAATTATATTACTGGGTTTGGAATTATATTCACTATTAATTTTTAATTCAAATTTTATTTAAATTAATATAACATATCGAATTATATCTGATTATACTTTTAAAATTTAAATTATATCTGATTGATTGATGTTTTCCAATTTAACTGTTTAATTTAATTTTCTCATAATAAAAAGTGATTTGATTGAAGTAAATATATGATATTTACTTATATTATCTGAAGAGCACTTAGTTTTATTGAGTGATTAGTAATTTAAAAAAAAAAAATCAAATTCTAATATAAATCGAAGAGATCTTTCATTTATTATTTTCCAACTTATCACCAAATCCTTAATAAAAACAATTTCAAACCAAGTCACAAAAATATTTTTTCCCTTTTTCTATTGTACTTGATCTGTTAAATTAAGGATTTCTATATATTGACAATTTTTTTTGTGTAAGTCACGAAACAAACAAATACTATTTATTTACAAAAAATCAAATTAAAAAGTTATCTAGATCAAGAAATAAAGAGGGAGATATTGTAAAAAAAAAAATGCCAACATACACACAATTTTTTTGGAGCCAACGATATTTCAAAACTGGAGCATTTATGTTACATCAAATTTGACTTACTCCTTCAACCAAAATATGAAGAAGCAAAATGATTATTTTTTAAGAACATTTTATTCTTCTTGATGGTCTCTCTTTAATGCTACTTTGCTCCTCTTCTACACTTGGCCTTGAATGTTGGTTTCTTTTTCTATATGCCACATGTTTTGTTACTTTTGCAGTGTTACACTCCACATCCAAATCCTAATTTTAAAAAAAATGACAAAAAAGGCACACATTATTATTATTATAAACAAAAAAATAAGTCAACTAAATTTTGACACTCACCAAATTTGTAGTGAATATGTAGTGTATATGCATGGCAGATCTTACAAATATTTGCCTTGCTGCTTGTTACTTTAGAGCAAATGTTTTAAGATTGTTACATGTTTTTTGTAATGAGAAACAAAAATATAGAAAAAAAAGATGATACCTGCAACAAAGGAAAAAATTATAGAAAAAGTTTATAGAAACAGGAATATACAAAATTTGAAATATAGAAAAAGTTGATAGTCAAATAGAAAAAAAAAACTCACCTTTAATCGAAGGCTAAGATAATAGCTGCAACGAAGGGGAAAAAATGAAGAAAAAAAGTGTATAAGAATTGATAAAATAAAAAAAATAATATAAAAGAACAGAAAAGGAGAGAAGAGACACAAAAATCATACCAATGAGAGAAGAGTTTAGAAGTTGAGGCACGAAACTCACCAATGATTTGATATGAATTGGTTAATGACATCCTTTTAAAGGTGTATATATTTTTGCAATTGATTTGCTTTGATTAACGATATTCAATTGAATTATTTTAAATTAATAATTGTTCTGATTATTGCCATTTTAAGATTTATATTGATTGATGATATTCAATGCCTTCCATGAAATTTTAGGTGAGTTTTAATGTTTGATTGATTCATTCATCAGTGTTGATAGAGGTAATTAATGAGCCGCAATTCTATTCAACGTGAGAGCGACACGTGTTCTATTTCATGTGAGACTCAACGGTTGAATGCCACGTGTAATTAGTTGCTCAATGTAGAATGATCAATTATTCCGGCTTGTATATATTATAGATTTCAGATTTCAGATTCTAAATGAAGGAGGAATGATTAGATGACTTTTCATTTACTAAAATATTTGAATTATATATATATATATATATATAATACATTTGTGAACAATCTCAAAGAGGAAAGTTCCAAATGGCAACCTCACATACATTTTCTCCAAGGAATTTATCTCACTTGGCTTCACACAATCGATTCCCTCCAAATTTTGCTTACGTGTCGGCATAACATTCATTTGCACAGAAATTTATTTATGGCAACTTTTTACCTCTGTAATATTAAAGATATCCGCCCACAATAACATTAAATGTAATGGCATTAATGATGGATCCAATATATCAATCAATTTCAAATTTCAAATCCATATATTCCTAAAAAAAAATGATATGATATTTACACACCAAAACAATAAATCAAATCGAATGTCAAATTAAACTTAATAAGCATCAATTGTAAATATGGAAAGTTTTCCACTAGAATTTGAAGACTGAACAAATTATATCGAGATTTGTCATGTCATTATTGCCTATAATGAATATAATAAATTCGAATAAATTATGATGACAAACAATATAGGAATGCTAATCAGAATCAATTTGAAATCAATAAAAATTAATGAATAATATATGAAATCAATTAATCTGAGCAAGAAAATTTTGGCAATTCAAAATTTATGAATAAAACTGACCATAAAATCAATGAACTATTCAGAATTATTCACTTCCTTCTCTTTTTCATTTCCACCCGTTCTGTTCAGGTTTTTTTTCGAAAATTGTCTCTACTCCCTGCTCATTCGAGTTATCTCTCACCCTGACTTCCATATATTTGAAGACTACTTTTTTATGTACTTTGTCAATTGTACTATAGTTTCTGAACTTCAGGTTGCTATATTTGGTTGTAGTAATGCTTGCATCAAACTTGAAAAATATCAGGCTGTGCTAAGGTAGATTTTGAGACAGGTGCTTCGTTGGCCCCGGGAGATTCATGATTCACTAATTTGATCAGAGAATGTGATAAGCTAATGGCAGGTAAACATTTGTTCTTTATTTATTTTTTTGTTTTTCATTTGAGTTAAATGGGTTCTCATGATCATGTCTTGACAATTGAGAGAAATAATGTGACTTGAAAAATGATCATATACTATTTGTTTTCTTCCTTATAGCGTAACCTGTAAAGCATCAATATAAGGTTGGACTTCCTGAGCAAGAAGCCCTACACTCCTCTCCTTCATTGGCATCCCACTTTGGCCCTCCCCTTTCTCATATTTTCTCTCCTAGCAATGTATTTTTATGTTTTCAACTCTTTCTCATCTCATTTCCTCCATCTCAATAATTACAAAAGGAGACCAAGATATAACATCAACCAAGAGTAACCTAATAATCACACGTTGAAGCTATAGCAAGACAAACCACCCCCCCCCCCCCCCCCCCCCCCCGAGAAGAAAAAAAAAACCAAAAGAAGGGTCCTTTGTGACATTTTCAAAGCAAGTTGTATTTCCACCTATTACAAATTTTCAGGTTGTTTCATGATAAGTTTATGGATGGATGCTATGAACCAAGTAATTTATGATTTGTGCCATATTTTTAGACACAAATCATAAATATTGAAGAATTTCTTTTATATAAGTAAATAAGTAAATTAAAAAAAAACTTTAATATCTACATGTAAAGTGATTAATATAGAAATTAAAAATAAAATATAATATATGGGATCAACTTTGAAAAGCGTTTTAAATATATATATATATATATATATATTTTACTTCCTATATGATGTGAGGTAATAAAAAATATAGTCAATTGAAATTTATTGCCTTAATATTTTTAAAAGAAAATAAATGAAAAATTGTTTATAAATACCATACAAACAACTCAATTTAGTAGTTATGGTTTTTTAAATAAGAAACAAAAAAAGTCTTTTATTAAATACAGTTAATTTGAATAGTTAAACATTTATTCAATACAAAAAATTCAAAGAAATATTTATTTAACTTTCGTTAAATAAATAAAACTTCATATTTCAAGTTATAATTTGAAAAATTTTGTAAAACTTTTGATCTTAAAGATTTCATAAAACTTCATATTTTGACTGTATATTGAAATGATATGTTTTCAATTAAATTTACTATCTGAAAATGTAAACATCTTTTAAATTGATTTTATTAGGAAAGTATTTATGTTTATATAAATGCTTATTGTCTAGAAACCTTTATAATTTATCATGTATTTATTTGTTTTGATTAGAAATTAAATATCAACATAGAAACAAAAGGTCTCATCATATTATTGGAGGTAATTATAAATATAACAATTATAATAAAGTTAATATTAATTATAATTATAATTATAATTATAAGAATTTTACAATCAATGTCATTAAGTAAATGATTATTGTTCTAGATTTAATTTAACTAATTTGAAATTGAGATTGGAATGAAAGATTACAAATTGATTAACATTTATATGAATTAAAAGAATATATCCAGTATTGATATCAATTTGTGATGTGATTTAGGTCTTTCTTTATTTAATTATCATGAATTATCGAATTGTTATTGCTAAATTAGAGAATCCCTTTTTAAATCATGAGACCGTGTTCTTTCGCCAAACATTATTTAATCATATTATAATTAAATTTATAACTTTTCTCTTTCAAATAATTTTTTTGTATTATTTTGTTCTATTCCCTATTGAGGTAGAAACAAATTGTGTTTATGAGGCAAATTTACCCTCCCATTATATTTGATATTGGATCAGACTCCTCTGAAGTGAGTAAAATTGTGTAAAGTGAGAAAATAAGGCTGCATTCACTGTTAATTAGTAAAAGTAAGTTGAAAGCATTAACAATATGAGATAGATAAATATTTTTTTTTAAATGATTAACTTCCACAAAAAATGAGCAGAAATAAATCACGTAGATTTTCAAGAGACATAAAAAATATATTATAATAAATAAATATATTTTATAAAATTAATTAACTTACACAGGCCGGAGAGGAGAAATAAATCAAATAGATTTTCAGCAGAGAAACAAAGTATGACAAATAAGTATATTTTCTAAAATTGTTTAACTCGCACGGAGAAAAGAGGGGAAATAAATCGAATAAATTTTAAAAAAATAATAAAAATTAATATGATAGAAGAATATATTTTTCAAAAATGTTTAACTTACACGGGAAAAGGAGGAAAAATAAATCAAATAAATTTTAGAGAGAGAATAAAAATGATAATATGATAGATGAAAAATAAATGAAATTGACTTTGAAAAGAGAAGAAAAATTAATATGATAAGTAAATATATTTATCAAAAAAAGGTTAACTTGCACAGAGAAAAATGAGAAATAAATAAATAAGTTTACCAGAGAAAAGAAAAATAATATTATGATAAATAAATAAATTTTCTAAAAATGATTAATTTGATAGGGGAAAATGGAAGAAATAAATCAAATATATTTTCAAGAGGGAAGAAAATATAACATGATTGATATAAAAAAAAAATTAAAAAAAGGTTAACTTTCACGGGAAAATAGGAGAGATAAATAAATTTATTTTCCATAAATATTTTTTTTCATATGATAGATAAATATATTTTCTAAATATATTTCCATATAGAATACCAAGGTATTGGGAGAAACGTCAAATATTAAAAATTATACGATAGACAAATATAATTTTAAAAAATGGTTAAATTTGACGGGAAAAATATTTTTCAAGTGAGAATAAAAATTAATATGATAGATAAATATATTTTCTAAAAATGGTTAAATCACATAGATTTTCAAGAGATAAGGAAAAGCTAATATGATAGATGAATATATTTTCTTAAAATATTTAACTTACAAGGAAAGATAGTAGAAATAAATCAAATAGATTTTCGAAAGAGAATAAAAATAATAATATGATAGATAATTAATTCTTTAGAAAATACTTGAAAAAGAAATCAGGAAGAATAAATCAAATAGAATTTGAAGAGAGAAGAAAAATTAATTTGATAAAAAAATATATTTTTTGAAAATGTTTAACTTTCACGGGAAAATGAGATAAATAAATTAAATATATTTTCAAGATAAAAAAAATTCATATCATTACAAAAATCATTGTGTTTAGTACTAGTGTTTAAATAAACTAAATTGAGAAATGATTAATCAGCTCGAAATGCAGTTGTTGCCTTATAAATATATATATTTACTATTACATGTTCAAAGAATTACAATATTAAGGTGGTGAAAGAAAGAAATAACATCTTTTGATTAATTGAAAGATGTATTCATGGTGTTTATATACATAATCTTTTTTTACTATCATTAAATTTTCTTTTCAAATAAACATCTTTAAAATAACAATATTCTTCCTTTATTTTTTCCTCCACATGCAAACATTTTTTATATCTAACTTATTTTTTTGATATACAAAAGCTTAGGTGAGTTGGGTCTCGGAGGCTCCCGGGGGCAGGGCAAGCCTCACAGCTCAAAGAATGCTTACAGAGGTACTTACAAATTACCCACCAACGAAGTCCCCACATCAGCAGTGGGATTCGAACTCACGACCTTATGGGTTATGAGTTGTATCCTTACCAACTGAACTAACTTTCGTCGGCTTCTTATATCTAACTTATGATATTGCATAACCGGCAAGAGTGCATATTTACAAGAGAGTATGTAGTTACTATTTACACTTAATAGTCATTATTTATATTTATATTATAATATCAATAGTAGTTATTACTTAATATCTAATACACTTTGCGATCGATGGATAAAAAAACATTAATTTTTTTTAACAATTTTTGGTATATAATTCAGCACAAAAGATTTTAAACAAAAAAGTTAAAATCAACCATTATAATTTTTTTAATAAAATCCCAAAATATAAACATTTTCCCCGTGCATGGCACGGGTCTCTACACTAGTGTGTGTGTGTATATATATATATATATATATATTGCTATAAGGAATATTGGAATTCTACATATCATTAATTATACTCTTGGGAAGGGAGATTGAGAGAAATTCGAAAATTGAAATAAAATTTAAAATAACATAATGAGTCATTATTAGTTGTCATCCATTAACCTTTGAAATTTGTTGAAAACTTTCCTCTTTAGAAGATACTTATTGTAGAATTTGTTGAAAAATTTGTTAAAATAATGAGTCATTATTAGTTGTCATCCATTCTCATAGTTCTCCCCCAAAACCCCTGTAGTCGCCGCTCCGCCACTCCGCACAAAGACCGGACCATCGACCAACATATTGCTCCGCCACTCCGCTAGCCGACTGCCTCCGCCCCATCTAAGCCATCGACTTCTTGTGGTTCTCCCCCAAAACCTCTGTGGTTGCCGCTCCGCCACTCCCCCCCAAAGCTTAGACCCGACCACCACGCCACTCCACTCGCCGCTCAAAGCTGGGACGTCTCCGCCGCCCGCCGCGCCTCTGCTTCGTCTAACCCATCGACTACCACACCCCATCTAAGTCGTCTAAGCCACTGACTCCATTGTGTTGATGGTGAATAAGGTTCATATGTAGGCTTGAGTTTTGCAAGAGGTGGTTTGGCCATGTTCTTGAGATGTACCATGCATGTGATTTTGACGGAGATGGAAATTCAAGGTTTTCTGTATCATTTTTGTGTATAGCTGTTATGGAGTTTTGAATGTCAATGTAAACCAAGTATATTAGTGAAAGATGGATTTTCTTATATATTATGAAATTGGAATATGATATTTTGTGTTATGTGAAATTGGAGACCGATTTTCTGATCTCTTTTTGTGAAATTTATTCAGAGTTATGATCATATTGTATCTCCTGTAACAAATATATTAGAGTGCCTTCCAATGGCTTTTTTGACATATTCGAACAGTAGTAGCAAGAGGACATAATAGTTAAATGGAAGAAACAATAGCATATAAAAGGTGGAATGATGGTCCAGTCTTTGTGCGGAGTGGCGGAGCGGCGACCACAGGGGATTTGGGGGCAAACTGCGAGAACGACGAATTGGGAGAGAAGGGAACTTTTTTCAAGTTTCTGATTTATTTTAAATATAAAATAAAGTAAATGAAAGTCTCAGCCATTGATTGTTACATTTGCCACATGTACCGTCTGTATTATAGAGACTGGACTCTCCATTTATTCCATAGACCGGAGAGGATCTGTTCTTGTCCCCTGGTGGCTTTTATCAGGCTAATGATGGCGATAATGATTAGAGCATTGAAGTTGGCATAATATGCTTTCTTCTCGGTATACCTCTGTTCTCAAATTCAGTGGTGATTATTCTTTAACATAATAGTTGTATAGTTGTGTTTATTGGCATGTTTTTATTTGCAGCAATATGCTTTGGATTGGGGAACGACTCGCGAACAAATTATATGGGTACCATTGAACTCCTGCACAAGGTAATTACCTAAAACTTCTTTATTTACCTAACTTTATCCATAAATGGATTTATAGTATGACACATTATAATATGTTTTTTAAATCAGCAATGCTATTTATTTAGTACGACAATATTCCCTACGAATTCCTACGAAAATAGTATTATCCAATTAGATTTAAGTATCAGGTCAAATGGTCAAAGTTAAAAATAATGTTTCCACTTTAAGTTTAACAAGTAACATGCTGTGAATTTTGTATTCGTGCTAAACGTCATTTTCCTTTTTAAATATGTGTTTGTAGATCTTTGTTCCTATAAATGATGACAATGCACACAAGTTCGTCGTTGTTGTGGACTTTCGTATAAACAAATTGATCCTTTTGGACTCTTCTCCAAGTGTTAGAAGATCAGATATTAGGAAGCAACTTGTGAAAAGACTGCTAATGTAATGAGCTTTAATGGCATTTTTAAACTTCTCCAATTTAATTAACATGTTCATTTGTATGCAGAGCTTGTTTTTAGTAGAAATGTTTTTGCATTCGCCATTTTACAAGCAGAAAAATACAGAAAAATCTAAAGTCTTTCAGTTTGAAATTGTTGAGCCTGAGGGGATTGGGGAACAACTTTCTGGATCGTAAGTTGTTAGAAAGTAAACTTGTCTTGTTGTCATAGCTCCAGAACATGTTGGAAGTTTGAAGAATCAAAATCTTAGCTATTAAGAAGTTAGACTAGACACCTCATGCTTAGTTGTTTATTTTTTACTAAGTCAATGCTTAGCCCTTAAGGAATTGCCAACTTATAGTTAGTGTTTTAATTCAATTTGACCTTCTCTTTTGAAAAGTCAATACTTAGTTATTAAGAAATTAACAACTCATGCCGAAGAGTTTTAGTTCAAATAGAGTTTTTCTTTTAACCTTGAGTAGTATAAATAGGATAGGTAAGTAGCTTGTTGTTGTATTTGTTCTTGTGAGAGAATTTTAGATAATTGTAATAGGGAAGCTCCAACGAGTTCCCTTTGTAAAACTTGTATTTGGTCATTAACAAAGACCAAGCTTTGTGAGTGAATAAAATTCTGGTTGTGTGTTTTAGAGTGTTTTGTTTTTCTCTACATATTTTTCTATCAAGGCAACTTTCGTTGCCAACATCTGGTATCAGAGCCAGATTGAAACAAGATGGCATCAAGTTCAAGCACGGGAGCAACCCAATTTCAACAAGTGCAATCAACAATTTTCAAGTTTGATGAAAGATCAAATTTTGCTATGTGGAAACATTTGATGGAGCTATGTTTAAAAACTTGTGACTTTGGAGAAACTTTGGAGAAAGGTTTTGCTGAGCCAACGGAAAAAGAAAAATCAAAGGCTGATATGAAGCAGGTAGAAAAAGATCGTCTACTCAATGAAAAAGCTTTGTTTTTTATATGTCAATCGGTGGAGCTGCCTGTTCTTGAGAAAATTTTCCATGCTAAAATAGCAAAGAAGGCTTGGGAAATTTTGCTCAAAACATATGAAGGAGTTGACCCAGTTAAAAGGACAAGATTGCAATGCTTAAAATGACAATTTGAGCTGATGGAACAATGCAAGGATGAAAGTATTCATGATTATTTTTCACGAATGGATAAGATGGTCAACAATATGAAGAATAATGGAGATGACATCACGGAGAAAGAAGTCATGGAGAAAATCATGCGCACTCTCACGAGTCGCTTTGATTACGTGGTAGCAGCAATTGAAATATCAAAAGATCTAAGTAAAATGACCTTGAATGATTTGCAAGCATCTTTGGAGTCACGTGAGATGCGAGTGAGTGAAAGGTCGACGGACACAACTGAACAAACATTAAAAGCTCAAACAAATCTCAAGAATGAAGGATTTGTGCAAAGAAGGGTGGACCACAACCAAAGAGGACAAAATTTCAAAGGTAGAGGAAGGAGTTTTATAAATGACTCAAGCCAAGGAACAAGAGGTAATTTTCAAAATAAATACAATATTTAATGTCACAAATGCAAGAAGTATGGACATTTTCAATCTAAATGCAAATCCCATATTCAGTGCCATAACTATAATAAGTATGGTCACTATAGTCGAGAATGTCGTGCTAAAGCTTCAAATATTAGAGAAGGTCATGCTCGAGTTGCAAAAAATGTTGCATAAAATGAAGATAATATGAAGACAGTACTAATGACCAGTAACGTTGTTGCTGATAAAGATGATAATCAATGGTTGTTAGATACAGGCTACAGCAATCATCTAAGTGGGAAAAAAGAACTATTTTCTGACTTAGATGAAAGCTTCCAAACCACAATCAAGCTTGGTGATAATTCAAGACTTGCAGTCTTGGGAAAAGGGAAGATTGCCATCAGATTAAAGGATGGATCTTTGAATTATATTTCCGATGTATTTTATGCACCTGGTATATGTGAAAATCTTTTGAGTGTTGGGCAGCTAGCTGAGAAAGGCTATGACCTACGGTTTAACAAAGGAGGCTGCACCATAAATGATCTGGAGATGGGCTTGATAGCAATGACAAGCATGTCAAACAACAAATTGTTCCCAATGAATATTAAATACCATGATTCCTTGTGTTGCAATGCTACAATTGTTGATGATAATTGGCTTTGGCACATGCGGCTTGGACACTTCAACTTTGAAAGCATCAAGTTTCTTGTAAATAAAAAGTGGGTTGCAGGCTTGCCGGTTATCAAAGTTCCTAGTCAGCTATGCGAAACATGTGTCGTGGGTAAAAAGCATCGTGATCCTTTTCCTAAAGGGCGTGCATGGAGAGCTACAAAACCACTTGAGCTGGTGCACTCAGATTTATGTTATGTGGATGTTCCATCCAATGGAGGTAACAAATATTTTATTACTTTCATTGATGACTTTAGTAGGAAGACATGGGTTTACTTCTTGAAAAACAAATCTGATGCTTGTGATACACTCAAGAATTTTATGGCATATGTTGAAAGGAGAAGTGGCTATAGTCTTAAAACATTGAGAACTAATAGGGGAACTGAGTACATAGTTTGTCATGATTTCTTGAGAAAGCATGGTGTTAAACATCAAGTAACTGCAAGATACACTCCTCAACAAAATGGAGTGGCAGAAAGGAAGAATAGAACTATCATGGACATGGTAAGAAGCATGTTACATGGAAAAAGATTACCTAAGAGTTTTTGGGCAGAAGCAGTGGCTTGTGCAGTCTACATCTTGAATAGATGTCCTGTCAAAAGTGTACGAGATAAAACTCCACAAGAAGCCTGGAGTGGACAAAAGCCCAATCTCAAACACCTGAGAGTTTTTGGTTGCATTGCTTTTGCACATGTTCCCGATGAACTAAGGAAGAAACTCGATGACAAGGCGGAAAAAAGCATCTTTGTTGGGTACAGTGAAGAAACTAAAGGCTACAAGTTATACAATCCAATTTCTCAAAAGGTAATCATTAGTCGTGATGTTACCTTTAATGAAAATGGAGTGTGGGATTGGTCAGAGAAAGAAAAAGAATTGTTGCCTGTACCACTAACCATAGAAGAAGTAAATGAAGACAATGTGGAGTCACCAGCAAGTACGACAAGTCTTGATGATCCACCACTTCGTCCACAACGAGAACGACATCCGCCTGCTCACTTACAAGATTATGAAGTTGGTAGAGATGATGATCCTGATGATAGAGAGGAAGCTGTTACTTATTATGCTTTATCTGCTGATTGTGATCCTGTGACATATAAAGAAGCAACCAATGATGATCGTTGGATAAAAGCAATGGATGAAGAAATTCAAGCCATAGAAAAGAATAAGACATGGGAGTTAGCTACTCTTCCTGAAGGAAAGAAGCCTATTGGAGTTAAATGGGTGTACAAGACAAAGTTCCAACCAAATGGAGAGATTGAATGTTTTAAGGCACGATTAGTGGCAAAAGGCTACAAACAAAAATATGGAATTGATTACTTTGAAGTATTTGCTCCAGTTGCCAGAAGGGATACGGTACGTATGATTATTTCTATTGCTGCACAGAATCAGTGGAAAATATTCCAAATGGATGTCAAGTCTGCTTTCTTGAATGGTATACTTGATGAAGAAGTTTATATTGAGCAACCACCAGGTTATCTAAAACAAGGAGAAGAAAATAAGGTGTACAGGTTGAAGAAAGCACTATATGGATTGAAGCAAGCACCCAGAGCATGGTATACTCGCATAGACACATACTTTATTAACAATGGCTTTCATAGGAGTCCATACGAGTATGCTTTATATGTCAAAAACAACAAGAATGGAGACATTATTATTGTTTGCTTGTACGTAGATGACCTAATCGTCACCGGCAACAACTCAAAATGGTTAGCTGAATTCAAGGAGAATATGACTACACAGTTTGAAATGACTGATATGGGCCTGATGTCTTACTTCCTAGGCATTGAGGTTAAACAGATGTGTGAAGGAATTTTTATTTCACAAAAGAAATATGCAACAGATGTTCTGAAGAAGTTTAAGATGGAAGCTTGCAAACCAATCTTGACACCAGTTGAAGAAAGATTGAAGCTTGAAAAGGAAAGTGGTGGTGACCTTGTCAATTCAACTAATTTCAGAAGATCAGTAGGAAGTCTGAGGTACCTGACAACAACAAGACCTGACATAGTTTATGGAGTTGGACTCATAAGCAGATTCATGGATTCACCACAACAATCTCATTGGCAAGCAGCAAAGCAAATTTTAAGATATATTAAAGGTACAATTAATGATGGTATCTTTTATTCAAATGCTAACAAGATAGAACTGGTTGGATACACAGATAGTGATTGGGGAGGTGATACTGAAACGCGAAAAAGTACTTCAGGTTATGCATTTTATTTAGGGTCAGGTGTATTTTCCTTGTCATCAAAGAAACAACAAGTAGTTGCCCTTTCAACAGTAGAGGCAGAATATATAGCGGCCACAAACTGTGCAACTCAAGCAGTTTAGTTACGGAAAATGCTACGTGAATTACAATATCAACAAGAAGGTCCTACAAGAATATTTTGTGACAATAAATCAACAATTGCTTTGACAAAGAATCCAGTTTTTCATGGACGCAGCAAACACATCAGCATCAAGCATCACTACATTAGAGACTTGGTTAGAGATAAGGAAATTATGGTTGAATATTGTTCAACGAAAGACCAAATTGCAGATATCTTTACGAAGCCACTCAAGATCAATTTGTTCTTGAAGTTGAAGAATATGCTCGGAATGGTCAAGCCAAGTGTAAGGGAGGATGTTAGAAAGTAAGCTTGTCTTGTTGTCATAGCTCCAGAACATGTTGGAAGTTTGAAGAATCAAAATCTTAGCTATTAAGAAGTTAGACTAGACACCTCATGCTTAGTTTTTTATTTTTGACTAAGCCAATGCTTAGCCCTTAAGGAATTGCCAACTTATAGTTAGTGTTTTAATTCAATTTGAACTTCTCTTTTGAAAAGTCAATACTTAATTATTAAGAAATTAACAACTCATGCCGAAGAGTTTTAGTTCAAATAGAGTTTTTCTTTTAACCTTGAGTAGTATAAATAGGATAGGTAAGTAGCTTCTTGTTGTTGTTGTATTTGTTCTTGTGAGAGAATTTTAGAGAATTGTAATAGGGAAGCTCCAACGAGTTCCCTTTGTAAAACTTGTATTTGGTCATTAACAAAGACCAAGCTTTGTGAGTGAATAAAATTCTGGTTGTGTGTTTTAGAGTGTTTTGTTTTTCTCTACATATTTTTCTATGAAGGCAAATTTCGTTGCCAACATAAGTCAACACCCTGTTTCTTTCATTAGTTATTATAGATTTTTGTTATTTAGCTTTAAAATGTTTGATCACAATCTACAATGTTGTTTCACTTGTAGGAATAATTGTGGAGTTTGGGTGCCCCAGTGGATGATGGAATCCATGATGGAATGCGCAACATACCTTGATGACTACGACAAAGTTCATGTAAGCTCATAATTAGTAAATATGGTTGTTGATTTGCTCTCATTAAGAAAAGACAAGTTGTAAGTTTCTGTTTTCAATTGACAAGATAATCTTTCTTCTAGAATGAGGATTAGGATTGATTTGGTTATGCATCCTTACAACAGAATCAAAGATGAGGTCGCTAAAAGGGCAATTAAGTGGTGGACGGATCTTGAGGCTGCAAGGAAGAACCTAGTCAAAACCAACAACTAATTAAAGTTTGTTTTAGGTTAAAAAAGTTGTTTTCAGATGATGATGTCATTTTTAAGCTTTTACGTGTTTTGCTTAAGACTATAAGGTATTCTGTTGTTGATGGTTTAGACAATGTTTTACTCTTTTTGGTGGTGCTGATTTAGAACTTTAATGCCTTTCTTTTGATGTGTTGATGATTATGGTTTTACTTAATGATATTGCGTTTATGTTATCCTACACTAGTGAGTGCCTAAAATAGTAGGAGGCTTCCTAAGTGCCTACATTTGCTGTTTAGTAAATATTGCCAATTTTGAATCAACAATTGGAACCAATGTAGGAGGTCTACAATTTTTTTGTAGGAGGCAGTTAGGAATTGAACAATCAATTATTATTTTTTATTTTTTTTGAAGATGAAGAGTGTTATTGAAACAGAGCAAAGAAACTGAATAATACTCTTGGAAATTTACTTATTGAATGAATTATTTCACTGAACAAAACAAAGAACCAGCTACTTATAGTAGCAAGAGTTCAACAAACTCAGAAAAGAAAACTAACCCTATCCTATCTGCGAAAGAATAGAACTGAAAGGCATAACAGAAAACTAAGCTGCATAACAGAGAGCAAACCTAAACTAATGGGCCAAAATAATAACATACTGGCCCAATACAATGTAAACAGATCAGCCCAATAATGTCTAAAGTTCAATACTCCCCCTCAAGATGGAGTGCAGGGGTTGTGTACTCCAATCTTGGAAGTTCGCTCATGAAAATCCTTTGCTCCTAAGGCCTTGGTGAAAATGTCAGCTTCCTGTTGTTTGCTGCGGATGTATTGAGGAGAAATATGTCCAGCTTGGATATGTTGACGAATGAAATGACAATCCACCTCTATGTGTTTTGTCCTTTCATGAAAAACGGGGTTCGCAGCTAGATGTATGGCTGCTTGGTTGTCACAATGGATTGTTGTTGGAGAATCATCTTCTACTTGCAGACACTTCAATAAGCTTCTAAGCCACAAAACTTCACTTGTGGCATGTGCTAGAGCTCTATATTCTGCCTCACTTGAGGATCTTGAGACAGTCAGTTGTTTCTTTGTTTTCCAGGATATGGGAGCAGTTCCAAGCTTCATTAGATATCCTGTGATGGATCTTCTGGTTAAGGGGCAAGCAGCCCAGTCTGAATCACAATAAGCTGTCAGCTTCAAGTTATTGTCCTTTGGTAAGATGATTCCTTGTCCAGGAGAAGATTTGAGATATCTTAGCACCCTCATAGCTGCTTCCCAGTGGCCTTGCTTCGGTCCCTGCATGAATTGGCTTAAAATATGAACAGAATATGTTAGTTCTGGCCTGGTAATGGTTAAGTAGATTAAACGACCAATTAGTCTTCTGTATTGTGTAGGGTTGTGATACAATTCCTTACTGTCAAGGGCTAAGCTGTGATTTTGTTCCATAGGAAAGGTGGAAGGCTTACATCCCAACATTCCACATTCTTCTAAAATGTCTAAAATATACTTTCTCTAACATAGAAATAGTCCTGACTTACCATGAGCCAATTCTATGCCAAGGAAGTACTTAAGAGTGCCTAAGTCCTTCATGCGAAACCATTTACACAAATATTCTTTAAAATGTTTACAAGCATTGGAATTGTTTCCAGCTATAACTAGATCATCCACATAGACAAGCACAGCCATAAAGACAGATTTGGAACAATAGGTAAATAAGCTATGATCTGACTCTGATTCTTTAAAACCATAGGTAGTTAGAGATTGTGATAGCTTGGAATACCAATTCCTTGAGGCTTGCTTCAAGCCATAGATGGATTTTCTTAATTTGCACACCATACCTTTTTTAGGAACCTTATACCCTTGAGGAGGTTCCATGTAAACCTCCTCATCAAGCTCTCCGTGAAGAAAAGCATTACTAACATCCATTTGGTGGAGTTCCCACCTTTTTGCCACAGCTATAGATAAGAGACACCTAATAGTGGTCATCTTTGCAACTGGTGCAAAAGTCTCATTGAAATCTTCACCTTCTACCTGTGTATACCCCTTAGCTACAAGCTTGGCCTTATGTTTTTCTATTTCACCTGTAGCCTTGTATTTGAGTTTATAAACCCACTTACACCCAACTATTTTCTTGTGTTTAGTGGGTAAACAAGATCCCATGTTCTGTTTTCTTCTAGAGCCTTTATTTCTAGATTCATAGCTTCACACCACTCCTTCTTCTTAACAGCCTCATTATATGTTTTTGGTTCAGTTTGGCTAATGGCAGCCAGGTAAGCTATGTGCTTCCTGGAGAATTCTTTGTAACTGACATAGCATGATATAGGGTAGTTTATAACAGATACAGAAGAAGGTGTAAAGGACCTCTGAGTTGGGTTTTGATTAGCAGAGTGACAATAATAGTCCTTCAAATAGCTAGGAGGCTGTCTTGTCCTAGGTTGAAGGTTATCAGCTTGTTGCAAGGGGTCCAAAGTCTCCCCCTCACTATTAATCCCACTAATTATAGTTTCTGTATTCTGGCCAGAGTCTTGAGTTTCTGAAGACTCACCTAACCCTACAGAATCACTATTATTGTTGGTTTTCTTACTTAAGATGGGACTGTCCTGATACAGGTCCTCATTGCCTTCAATGATATCAGGCCAATGGGTGAAAGTGGACCTTGAAGGGCCACTAAAGCTGTCATTTTGTTTCTCTGCATATGGGAACTCTGTCTCATAAAACATCACATCCCTTGATACAACAAATTCCTTAGTTTTAAGATTATAGACTTTCCATCCTTTTTGGCCTAACGGATATCCTACAAAAACACACTTTTCTGCTCTACGGTCAAACTTATCTTTGTGTTTTGAAGCATTCCTAGCATAGCAAAGACATCCAAAGACTTTCATATGTTTGTAAGAAGGATTTTTGTTGAAAAGCATCTCATATGGAGTGATGCCCTTATTGGCAATGGTAGGGGTCCTATTGATGATGTAAGTGGCAGCCAAGACACATTCTCCCCAAAATTTTATGGGAAGATTGGCTTGGAATCTTAAGGCTCTAGCAACATTCAATATATGCCTATGTTTCCTCTCCACTCTCCCATTTTGTTGGGGAGTGGCAACACAGGAAGTCTCATGTAAAATTCCTTCTTGTTTAAAATAATCTTGGAGAGTAGAGTTAATGAACTCAGTCCCATTGTCACTCCTAACTTTCTTAATTCTCTTTCCAAATTGTGTTTTAATCATATTATGAAAATTAATAAGGATTTTTATACTTTCACTCTTTTCTTTTATGAGATAAACCCAAGTTCCTCTAGTATAGTCATCAACAATGGTGAGAAAGAATTGTGAGCCATTGTGTGCAGGTGTGTGATATTTGCCCCATAAGTCACAGTGTATAAGCTCAAAAGATTCAACAGCTTTATTATTACTTTCATCAAAAGATAACCTACATTGTTTAGACCTATGACATACATCACAACTACTCAATTTATTGAAATTGAAACTACAACTAATGAGATCAGAAATACACTGTAGGGACTGATTTGAGAGGTGACCCATTCTAGCATGCCATAGGACTGTCTGATCTTCCTTGCCAAGAAATGCTACAGGTTTAGCTTCTTCTGACTGGAAGATGTACACCCCATTTTGCATCCTACCCGAGCCAATCCTCTTCATTGTGACTTGGTCCTGTATTTGACATGAATTTGCACAATAAGTCATAACACATTTCAAGTCTAAAGTTAATCTATAAACAGAAATGAGATTGCAATTGAATCCTGGTACATAAAGAACATTATGCAAGGTGATGTTTTTGCTAAGGGTAATTGAACCCTTCTTTTCTACAAGAACAGTGGCTCCTGTAGGTACTATAATGTGAAAGGGCTTATCAAGATCCCTTACTTCCTCTAAGTGAGGTAGTAAATGGGTCATGTGGTATGAAGCACCACTATCTAAAACCCAATTTTGATTATTACTCAACCCTACATTACCAGCCATGTAATCACAAGATTTTTTCATTTGGATACCATGCAGGGCATGCCCTGCTAAATTTGCTTCTGCATCATCAGTATGTTCTTGCTCAATGCGGGCGCAATTGGCTGTATTTTGTGCTCCAGCCCTGTTGTTATTCCTTTGGGTCCTTCGGGTGTCCCAATTTTATGGGTAACCCACAATTTCAAAGCACCTTGCCTTCACATGCCCAATTTTTCCACAATGCTCGCATTTTGGCCTGGCTCCATCTCGATTCCTTTGCCTATTGTTATTATTTGAGTAGAAAGCTGAGCCTGGATCAATCTTTGAACTCCTCTCCTTTTCTGCCATAAATCTTGACTCCTCCCTTGACACATGGTTAAAAGTAGCACGAAGAGAAGGTAAAGGATCAGAATTGAGAATAGTGGCCTTAACATGAGCAAATTGCTCACTGTCAAGACTCCCAAGAAACAGGTGAACCCTATTTTCTTCTTCTCTTTGTGTCAATGCCTTTGCAGCTCCACATGTACATTCGGGGAGAGGTTGGAGCTCACTGAGTTCATCTAGGTAGATTTTAAATTTGGTGTAGAAATCTTTAATGCTTACACCTGATTCTTGTTGAATCAAGCATAGGGTTCTCCATAGCTGATGGATTCTTGGCGCATTCGTCTGTGCAAAACGTTCTTCAAGATCTTCCCAGGTTTCCCTTGCAGTCGTTGCGTGTGAGATGCTCGCATGGAGGTTTGGGTCAACGGAGTTGATAACCCACGCCATGACCATGGAGTCGGCCTTCTCCCAATGCAGGTAATCTGGATCTTCTGGATCGGGCTTGTTGATGGTTCCATTGACGAACCCTAATTTGGTCTTTGCTCGTAACGCTGTCTTCATCGCTCTCGCCCAGGTGCGATAATTTTCCCCATTCAGAGCAGCCGCAACTAGAGGCGTCCCTGGGTTATCGGAGGAGTTGAGAATGAACGCAGGGTTTGTCGGTACGGTGTTCTTGCTATCGGAGGAGGTATCGTTCGTCTTCTCCGGGGATTTCTTCTTGTCATCTTTCCCAAAACCGCCACCTTGCTCTGGTGCCATATTGAAACAGAGCAAAGAAACTGAATAATACTCTTAGAAATTTACTTATTGAATGAATTATTTCACTGAACAAAACAAAGAACCAGCTACTTATAGTAGCAAGAGTTCAACAAACTCAGAAAAGAAAACTAACCCTATCCTATCTGCGAAAGAATAGAACTGAAAGGCATAACAGAAAACTAAGCTGCATAACAGAGAGCAAACCTAAACTAATGGGCCAAAATAATAACATACTGGCCCAATACAATGTAAACAGATCAGCCCAATAATGTCTAAAGTTCAATAAGTGTCAACTACAGTAGCCGTTTTTTGAAGATAAACAAAGACTTAGCTAGGAAGAATGTACATGGACTGAATTTTTGCTGTACATTTTGGTAGTTGTTCATACTGGGAGTAGCTTGCTAAACACAAGTTCATTGTGATTAGAATTGTCTTGTTGATGTATGACCTTGATACTAAGTTTTATTTGAATGTCCAACTTGTGGCTTCTGCTCAATATTAAGTGTATAATGGTTGTGCAATGGTTATGCTCAATATTAAGTGTATAGTTGGCATTGTTTGCCGTCGCTATGCGAGATTTGCATCATCAATTCATTCCAGTAGCAGCAAAGGAGTTGCAAAGTTAAAACAGAAAGGAGTTGCATAGTTAAATTTCCTTTATGCTTTCTTTGATTTGAGAAAGAAAATGGAAAGAGAAAATAAGAAGAGAGAAGATGGATAGAGAGAAAATGGTGAGAAAAAGAGTGGATTTTAAGAGTTCTTTGATATGAAAGAAAATGAAGAGAAAGAAATGTAAAATTCTCTCTTCACTTGTTTGGTATGATAGAAAATGAAAAGAAAGAAAATGAGTTTTTCTTAAATGGATAATTTTGCCCTTTTTATGTTATTGTATTTTTTGTTGAACAATTACTATATTTTATATTTTATATTAACTAAATCAAATGACACCTCTTTTTTCATATACAATATCCACATTAACATTCATCTTTATATTTTTTTGCTTAAACAATATTATTTTTTATTTTTTACGGATTTTATAAAAAAATAAAAAATGAAATAATTAAAAACTTTGCCAATATAATTTTTCACTGATGTCCTTTGCTTTAAACTTTTCCATTTGGAGAGGAAAAGAGATGGCAATTTGTACCCTACTCATAGGGTACCCGCAAAAATTACCCATAATAGGTAGGGTAGTTAACCGCACAATGGGTAAGGATCCGGGTACGGGTAATTACCCGCAAAATTAAACGGGTACGAGTGCGGGTACGGATACTATGGTACCCACCCAGCCTCATACCCACACATATGTATACGTATATATAATTATTTATTTATTTATATTACTAATATATATAATTTTAACTATAATACAAATTATAAAACCAAAATTAATCTAAAGATTCTTAACTTTCTAAACCTAGTTGCATCCATAATGCCTTTTTGGGTGTTTTTATTTATTTAAATATTTTGATTTGTAATATTTATTAGTAGATTTAAAAGACCTTTGAATCGTTTTTTAATTGTTATAACTTTCTTTTGTTATTTTTTACTTTTTCACTATTAAAGTACGGGTAACGGGTGTGGGTACGGGTACGGGTACTTAGGTATCCAGGGTACGGGTAAGGGTACTAAAATTGCTAACTACGAGGGTACGAATCCGGATACGGGTAATTTTTTCAAACACGGATATGGGAACGGGTACTATAATATCCTACATAAACCCTATCCATTGCCATTCCCAGAGGACAGCAAGAGTCAACTCATGGAAGTTGTTCCTCGTCTAGGTTAGTGCGTTGAGTTAATGAGTAGTGAGGATGGGACAGTGAGAAAGGCTGCCTCATAAGGTATCCATTCTAGTTTATTTTCATTTTGGATTGGTCCCATTATATTTTTTCTCTCTTTATTATTATTTATTTTCACTAGCAAACATGAGAAGATATAGTTTATCCTTCTTTTCTCTCCTCTTGGTTTCACTCGTCTTGTTTTCTCTTCTACCAAACAAAGGCTTAAAGCTAGAGAAAAATATGAAAAGAGTGCCAAAATGCTTAAAAGTTAAAACCTCAAATCTTCTTTGCTAGATAGAAAAATATAGTGAAACTGGAATGAATGAACTTCATCACCTTCACATATCCATTGCAAATGAAAAGGCACGTGATGTTTTAAACAAAACTAAGAGATGGGCCCACCAAATAAAAGAGAAACTTGACAATTATTTAGGGCCTGTTTGGTTTGTTTCTCATTTCCTGTTTTTATTTCCTAAATTTAAAAATAATTACAACTAAAATAGTTATAAAAATATCACATTGTTTTCATTTTATTTACTGTTTCCAAAGATTTGTACAGGAATCAGTGAAAACAAATAAAAAATTTGTTTTCACTGCTTCCTGTATAAATCTTTAGAAATAGTAAATAAAATGAAAACAATGTGATATTTTTATAACTATTTTAATTGTAATTATTTCTAAAAACAGTAAATGAAAACAAGAAATGAAAATGAAAACCTTTGTTTCCATTTTCCAATTTTCAGAAATAATTACAAAACTGACACATTGTTTTTATTTTGTTTCCTGTTTTCAAATATTTGTACAGCAAACAGTGAAAACAGAGAAAAATTGTTTTCAGTGTTTCCTGTACAAATTTCAAAAAACAAGAAACAAAATGAAAACAAGGTGTCAGTTTTGTAATTATTTCTAAAAACAGGAAATGAAATCAGGAAATTGGAAACAAAGCAAGCACGCCCTTAATTTCATCATTTTTTCATAACCATTATTGCTTATGTAAATTCGATGGTTGGCTGTGTAAACAAGAACCTTGAGGTTGGCTGTGTTCACGGCTATGGCAGGTGAGGTGCTGGCTGTGAACAGTGCGTTGCTCCAGCAACGACAGGTGGCGACGGCGGAGGAGGGAGAGAGACGAGTGATGAGTGAAGGGAGAGAGATACCTTGGAGAAAGTCAGACCACCGTGGCAGGGTGGCTGGTCGTGGACAGCGATGGTTTACCATCAAAGATAGGGGTTAGCGGTGGTGAAAGATGTACGACGGTGGTACGAAACAGGGAATGTACACGGTTCATTCCCTGTTTCTTTTTACCTTTATTTGGATTTTTTTTAATATTTATAAATCCTTATTCTGTGGACCATTGGATCAGATTTGGCGACCAGATTTGGCTGCAGGAGAGGGGCTGGATACAGAATGCAGGAGAGAATCCGAACCCCAACGAGCATTAGCGCCATCCTATAGAACATCAAAAAAAAAAATTTATTTGAACATTTGAAAAGTTAACACCTGTAACAACTAGTTAATGATGTTCATTTTTATAGTTAATGATACGTTGAATTTGGTTCATGGATACACCTCTTGTAACACCCCCTTGGGCATTACTATGTAAACACATGCGGAAATAAATTAAAAGAAAATTTTGCTGGTTGCTTTCGGAAATTGATTTATTTGAATTCAGAAAATCTAGGTGTAAAACAATTTCTTCCGAATACGTCGAACATACGTGCACATCACAATAGTAAAAATCATATTATTCACAACAGAATTTCAAACCATATAAGGTTTTCAAAACACCTACACAGACTTTCTCAAAACATACCACCCAAAGAAAAATCCTAAACTGGTCGCTCTACAAGACATTCACTGATAAGACCTCGTGATCATCCCTATGATCACATATCTTTTTCTACAATCCAAACTTAAGTCTCCAAATGACTTAAGGAACTCTTCTGCAACATCTGCATTCGTGTACCAAGGTACAATAGCAAAGCAGGAGAACATGTATATGCAAGGGTGAGTTCCAATATATGGATTTTAAAACGATAACCATATGCACGACACACAAATAACATTTAACATGAAGATTCAAAGATAAACAATATATTTATCAAAGGGCTTCATACCCGACATTCGTAACCGTTTTAATGGCACTTCAATACTCATCAACTAACTTTTGTACCTAATCTCCGGAGCTTCCAACACCAAATACCAAATAAATGAGCTGATCAGGCTCGTTGCCAAATAAGGCAGAATCAATGCCAATAAGGCAGAGTTCAAATTAACCATATCACTATCCAAAACGAGGCACGGTGAGTACTATTCATAGTATATGGTTTCTTGGTCATATATCCATCAAGGCACAATGATGCAAACTGCATGAATACTTGCCCTCAAGCATTCAAGTCCTATGCAAAGGCACGTCTGCCCAAAAATGCATGTAAAACATTTTGTTCTCGTAGTTTTCTTTGTGTTCATTCTTTCCTTGTCGAGGCTCAAAGGCTCACGACCAAACCAAGGTTTAAACATTTAAGTTAAACAACCATTCCAATAAAAAGGACTCCAAGTCCAAACCAATCAAACAGACTCCAAGTCAAAAATATGCAAATCACGAAATCTAGACCCGTGCACCAGATTTAGATTCGTAGATTTGGGTGCACAAAAATCAATATAGATTTTTATAGGACATCTAGTCCATAACTTCACCTTTCGGACCCCGAGTCATATCTTAGGACACTAGACCCGATGTCTCGGTAGCTAGGTTCGTTTTCAACTTTAAACAATATTTTCGCTCTGTGAAACACAAATCCAAAAACAAAGTTTCCTCAACTTATCCAAGTTGTCGGAAATAACCCGTTGTATAAATTCACTTTACAGAAAATCCTTTTACGTTGGAAATTCGTTTTATAAAATCATCAAAATCACTTAAAAATTCATTTTTCTTTCAAACATCAATATTTTGAACCTGAAAATATTGCTTTGAGACAAATTCTCTGTTTTAACTAATATTACCATTTTTAATAATCCTACTGTAATTACTGTCGGAATTGTCCGATGTTTGACGTTTTAAAAACGTTTTAAATCCAAACATGACTTTTCTAGTAAAATAATTTTTTCAACACCATAATAAAATTATTTTTGAAACTTATTTTCTTAAAATAACATTTTCTAATATTTAGAAATTTCTTACGTATAAACTAGCAATACAGAAATATTTTCACGGTTACGTCCTCACTATGACTCTTAAAATGCTCTTTCGCCGTTAAATCATTAAAATAATATTATTTTTCACTATTATCCATTTTTCACCAAACAATTAATTAAGTAATATTATATTATTATTTCCAATAAATTAAACCCATTAGTTCATAAAAAGATTTTAAATGCTTTTAACCTCGTATTTAATTAGTATTTAATTAAGCTCTGACCACTGTCAGGCTTTCCAATCCACAATCAACATCATAACAAATTCATACCAATAATATAGCAAATAGCAATTAATGGCATGCAACAACATATAATAACAATCAAGTGCTGATAAACAAATATTTAAAAGCAGATAATTTAAAAGCGTGTAATGCTAACTATGTAAAATAATAAATACACCCAACAGAATATACAGACAACAAACAAATTACATACAGCTATCGGAAAAATCCCTCAAGTACTCCCCTTACCTCTTGAAGATTTTTCCTTCTGAATTAAAGTTCCGTCAAACGTCCGATCTCCGCAAAACACGTACAAGATTCACACAACAATTTATCCTTCAACAAACCACAACAAATAATTAACAAACACACAATTAAATACACCTATGCTCCTATATGATAGGTTCGGCCATGTGGTTTTTAAGTGGGCTAGACATGATACAATTTTGCAAGCTTTTGGATTAAGGATCCTTAAGCATTGGAGACACATAATCAATGATTATATTGTGAAAGTTAAAACAAAATCCTCTAACTCCACATAGAGCTAGGTTCGGCCAACTAATTTTAATTAGGCTAAAGATGTTAAAAATTTCACCAACTCTTGGATCAATGATCCTTAAGCAAGATTAAGACATAATCAAAGCTTAATTAACAAAAATTGAATCAAACCATCTTAACCTCCATATATAGAATTTTGGTTTAAAGTATGATTTGATCTTCTAAAAATGGATTAGAGATCTTAAGTACTTGGAATATATGATTAAGGACCAAAACACAAAGATTGAAATAAAATACTCCAATCCTTTAAGAACACTAATTTCGGCCATGAGTAAAAATATGGCTTAGAGATTTTCATTTGATTAAACAATCATGGATTCAATACCTATATGAGCCATAAGATTGAATCAAGCAATATTAGTTTTAAAAAAAATGAACAAAGTCCTCCCCCCACACTAGGTTAGGGTTCGGCCTTGACAAGGTCATAGGGCAAAAAATTTTTGTTTGATGCATGCTCTTGGATCTTAAATATAGAGAGGATACTAAGATTATAGAAATTGGTTTCATGCTCATTGGATTTTTCTATGATTTACTATGAATTTTCAAAGTTCTAAATCTAGGAATTGAAAAATATGATCAAGACTTTAAAACATAAAACTAAATGAAGAACATGATGATGATTGAGTGAGAGAAGCATGGTATACCTCTTGGAAATGAAAAATGATCAAGGATTCAAGTACTTCCTTCACAAAATGGCTTTTGGAACTTAAGTGTTTTGGAGAGAAAATGAAGAAAGCTTGAGGAAGATGATGAAGTATGCCTTAGATAGAAGTGAAATGGGCTCTAAAATGGGGTTTGTGCGATGGGGATCTAGGGGTGAAAGGGTCCAAAACATAAACTTTTAGGGACAAAAGAGTAATCTTACACAATGGCAATTTTGTGATAAAAAGATGACTTAAGGACAAAATGGTAATTTTTCCCTAAAGTAATCATGAAAATTATGTGGTTGAGGTTGAAGGAGAGGTGGCTGATTTGTGTCCACAAATTGTGGGGCAAACTTGTCATTTCAATGAAAGTTCAAGGGTAAAACAGTCCAAGGGTAAAATAGTCTTTATACTATTTTGAAGAAATATCTAGATATTTGTTTAAAAGTAATCATGACATTGGTGAGTCACCCCCTATGAGTGGATGACTCATTGTCTTCATCCATCTAGTGTCGAATTTTGTCTCTGCACATCCGTTCGCAACTCCGTCGATTACCCGATTTAGGGTTTTACGCCCGAAATAACTTATTTATTTTGAAAATTTTCAAAATAACCTATATCATTGGAAATGAGATATAAAATCTATTCATTTCGTTCTCTCGGGTCAAAATTAGGTTTTTTTGATCAGTAAAATCTTACTGTCAGCAAAAATGCAGACCGGGTTCCGTCTGAATTTTCAACCAAAAATTTAACCGTATACTTATAAAAATAAGTATGATATGAATATGACTTTGGTTTTCCCAAAATCATTTTCTATGTTTCAGATAAAAGTATAAACGTTTATTTATATTTATACCGATCTTAGAAAGCGGAAAAATGGGGTGTTACACCTCTGATAGATGAGTAATTTGTAATGGATAACTTGGTTAACAAGATACAAAATCTTAGTTAATAAAAACTCATGAATGGTTAATGGATTATCCAATCTTAATACTCATTAACCACAATTTTAAACACCATTACCTAGACGTCACATACGTTGGATTTCCTGATGTTCAAATAAATGATAAAACATACCCATCCACATTGCATTTAATCTAATCATACACCAAGTACTTTTTGTAACACCCCAACTTTTCGCTGTTTTCTAATATCAGAAATTTATATAAATACGTTTATATAGTTATCTGAGACTTAGAAAATTATTTTAATTAACCCGAAACCATAGTTACACTCTACTTGACCGTAGAGAGTTACGATAAAAATTTAGGTTGAAAAGTCAGGCGAAACCCGGTCTGTGAATTTCACTGACAGTATATTTATATTGCTCAGAAGACCTAATTTTAACTCGTGAACGAAACATTTAAGGTTTTTATTTAATTTCCTACGATTTTGGTTATTTTGAAATATTTCACTAAAAAGTGACATATTATATTTTATCCGGGTGTCGTATTTAATCGGGTAAACGGCGGAGCAGATTACGGGATTTCCGGGAGCCGCTAATGGATAATACCATTGAGTCATGCATGATGAGTCACCCATGTGAACACATTAATGGTGCACATGGCATCATGATGACTAAGTTGTAGGAAATTGCATTTTAGTCCTTATACTTTTGGAATTTTTGCAAACTAGTCCTTCAAAGTAATTGCTCTTTGGTCCTTATGAAACTAGAATTCCTTGCTCTTTGGTCCCTATTTTCGCAGCCCACACTCCTATAAATACCCTCCATCACACTTCATTTCATTCCTATTGCCTTTTGTTCATAATCTCTAAGTTACAAAACTCATAAGAACACCGAATCTCCACCGAAAATATGACCCTCTTCCTTTCTGAAACTCGAAAAACTCTCAAAATTAAAGTTGTTCCTATTTCTCTCTTCTTTCCAACGAGATAAAGATCATCAAAAACGGATGAGTATGTTGAGAGTTATGACCAAAATACAGAAACTGCCCAGAATCCTCAGATCCATGCGAGACAGCAGAAAGAAGCCTATTTTTACCCCTGTTATGATCCGAACCAAATGAAACCTTCAACATCAAAGTTGTTCCTTTTATTCTTATCTTTCCAATAAGATAAAGTTTTTAATTTTTGGATGAGTATATCATGAGATATACTCACAAAACCAACACACCCTCAAACTGTCCAAACTTTATATAAGTGTTGGTTGATCATTTTCTTCATGTCTTCAATCTTCAAGAGGTAAAAGCTCAACTCCTTGATCATCTAAGCTTTCATCTTCATGTATTTATCATGTTTATGCCATGAATCATATTTTTCCATTTCTAGATCTAGAAACTTTGAAAATCCATAACAAATTCTAGAAAAAAACCTATGATGTTGAAACCACTTTCTATGATCTTTGAATCATGTATACTTTGATTATCCTAGAGCATGTGATCAACAAAAATTTCTTCCCTTTTCATCTATGCTTGGTCGAACCTATCTACATATAGGTAAGGTAAGATTTTTCTTCAACTTTGTTTAAATGATGCTTGATTCATGATCTTTAGTCCATTTAGTTGTTCATTCAAGTGATTAGAAGATCAAACCCTAGCCTAAACTATTTATGTTGTTGAGGCCGAAAATATTAACTTTGTGGTCAAGATGATTTTGATCCAAACTTTGTTGTATCATCCTTAATCCATTGTCTTAATTGCATTAGGATCATTAATCCATGACTTAAGCAATATTAAGAATTTTTAGCCATCCAACCATGTTGAGGTCGTGACCTATGAGAGGAACTTAGGGATTGTTTTGTTTGATTTTGATGGATTACCTTATGGTTTGATGAAGGCTAGCACTTTGAGCTACGTACGTGTGTCGTCGTTTCTCGAAGCCGTGTCAAGTTTCAATCGGAGGCCGAATCTTCAAGAGGTAAGGGGAGCCTTGCCTGAGGGATTTTTCTCGATAACTATGTGTGTGATATATGTGGTCTGTATATATTTGTTTATGTGGTTGTGGTGTTTTTGGTTTATTTTATTTGGCTATGTGTTTCTAGCTGTTTATCTGTGTTTCGGTGATTTATCTGCTTTTAATTTATTTAATTATCCGCAGATATATATTATGTTTGCTATGATGTATGATTTGTTTGGTAATATAGTTTTTGATGATGATGTTGGATGTTGTTTGTAAAGCCTGACAGTGGTCAGTGCACAACCGATTAATCAGATAAAAGCTTTAATAAGCTGCATAAAATTATATTCAATGTTTTATGGGAAATGTTGGAATATAATGTTTATGGAAAATATTATTTGGGAAAAATAAGAGTTTTTGGGAAATATTATTATTTTAACGATTTATTAGTGTAAAAGTGAACTAGGAGTCACAGAGAGAGCGGAACCGTGAAAATATTTTTACTACGACTAATTTTTACATAAGATATTCCGCAATATTATAAAAAGTTGTTTTGTGAAGTTAATCTACGAAAATAACTTAATCATGAATTTAGAAAATTGTTTAAGCGGAAAAAGCTAAGTCTTACCTTAAAATACTTTAAAATGACTTAATGACGGCAATTTGGAAAACCGACAACGGCAAGTATTTTAGAAACAGCAACATGCATTTTTGATGAACTTCAATCTCTGTGACCCTCTTTTCTGAAACTGATGTTTTTCAGTAACCGATGTTTTATAACAGAAATTTGCTCACTTAACAATTTTCCGAAATCAAGTTTTCTAAGTGGTGTTAAAGGTTGAAGGTGTTATGGAACTTAGTAACCGAGACATCGGGGTACTAAGGTTCTTAAGGTGTTGTGGACTTGGTGTCCTGTGGACTTGGTGTCCTGTGGACTTTGAGGTCCTGTAGACGTGGTGTTTACTTGATGGTTGTTAAAGGTGTTAAAACATTTTGAGATGTTTTCTATTACCACAAACCCTAAGCCTGATGCATCGGTCTAGGTGTTTTGTGATTGAGCACTCGGACTTTGAGGTCCTGTGTTATTAATGAAAGTTTTAAGATGTTTAAGATTACGGTTGGTCGTAAGCTTTTAAGCTGCGACAAGGAAAGATATAACACAAAGAACAGTGTTGAAAGAAATATGTTTTCAAGCATGCATTTGGCAGACGTGCCCGTTATGTTCTGGCTGCGTGCCTGTGTTCTGGCTGCGTGCCTGGTGTTCTGGCTGCGTGCCTGGAGCCTGATCAACTCATCACTTGTTGGGATATCTCATGAGATTAGGTGTGAATGTTTAGATGGTGTATATGAAGTGTTCATGCATGGTTTTAAATGTTGATGTTTGGGGTGTGAAACCCATCGATAGAGTATATGCTTTATATATGTGTATGTGTCGTATGTGAGTCACACTAATGGTTATCGTGTTTATATCCATATATTGGTGTCTCACCCTTACAAACAATATCAGGTATTCTTCCTCTGGGTGAATTTAAGGGAAAGACCCTTTAGGTTGGAGCGTGCTGAAGCTCCCTCTACTGTATAGTATTAGTTAAGTTACGACCAGCTTAGGTTTTATGTTATGTTATGTTATGTTGTGCTTATTACAGGCATAAGTGTGAAAACATATGAGGCAGTATAATTGTATGACTTATATACTATTATGTACTTAAGTGTGATTTGGTTATGTTGCTGTTATTATGAGGTTAACAAGAAGAAAAAATTTTATCACCATATTTTGAAAAGATAAACGTTGATAAAACAGTATTTTCCGAAAGTAACCAGCAAATTAAAATTTTATTTTCCGCAACGGGTAACCATGTGATGACCCACGTTAGGGTGTCACACTTTTCATGCCAAATAATTTTCATCTTACCAGATACTTTTTTCCATCCTGCCAAATACTTTTAGCTATGTTATTTGAGCAACAAAATGAGACAATAAAATTTGACAACAATTTTCATGGTTAATGCAGTTCAAAAATGTGGTTAATGAAGTGTTGAGTTTGGTTAATATATATACTAAGATATTGCAACTCATTAACCATCCATTGAATGTCATTAACCACGATCTTCAGGTGTTCGAATATGCATGATGATATTTGAACACCTGAAAAATCGTGGTTAATGATATTCAAAATTAGGTTTTCTGATCAGTAAAATTTTACTGTCAGCAAAAACGCAGATCGGGTTCCGTCTGAATTTTCAACCAAAAATTTAACCGTATACTTATAAAAATAAGTATGATATGAATATGACTTTGGTTTTCCTAAAATCATTTTCTATTATTCAGATAAAAATATAAACGTTTATTTATATTTATACCGATCTTAGAAAGCGGAAAAATCGGGGTGTTACACCTCCGATAGATGAGTGATTTGTAATGGACAACTTGGTTAACAACATACAAAATCTTAGTTAATAAAAACTCATGAATGGTTAATGGATTATCCAATCTTAATACTCATTAACCACAATTTTAAACATTATTAACTAGACGTCGTATACATTGGATTTCCTGATGTTCAAATAAATGATGAAACATACCCATCCACATTGCATTTAATCTAATCATACACCAAGTACTTTTCATGCCAAATAATTTTCATCTTACCAAATACTTTTTTCCATATATCCTGCCAAATACTTTTAGCTGTGTTATTTGAGCAACAAAATGAGATAATAAAATTCAACAACAATTTTCATGGTTAATGCAGTTCAAAAATGTGGTTAATGAAGTGTTGAGTTTGGTTAATGTATATATCAAGGTATTGTAACTCATTAATCATCCATTGAACGTCATTAAACACGATTTTGAATGTCATTAACCATGATCTTCAGGTGTTCGAATATGCATGATGATATTTGAATACCTTTGAACACCTGAAAAATCGTGGTTAATGATATTCAAAATTGTGGTTAATGACATTAAATGGATGGTTAATGAATTTCAATAACTTGAGATATCCATTAACCATATTTTTGAAATGCATTAGCCATGAAAATTATTGTCCCGTTTTGATGTTCAAATAACATTTCTCATATACTTTTCATACCAATGTATGTTCATAATCACAACTAAAGTATCATGAGGCATATCTAACGTCACCTCTTCTAATAAATAATAAAACATATTAAAATTTTTATAAGTAATAATAAATTATTTATGGCTAAATTATATTTTGGTCCCTTATCATGTTTCAATTTAGTCTCTCTTTTATTTTTTGTTCCAAAATACTCATTTACTTTTCAAAGTTATATCAATGTGGTCCCTCTTTTATTTTTCGTTTCTGTAATGGTCCCTCATTTTAAAAAAGTTAAAACCAATGCAGTCCCTTTTTTTTTCCAAAATGGTTCCTCTTTTATTTATTTATTTCTGAAATGATCCTTTATTTTATTAAAGTTATATCAATTTGGTCATTTTCTTATCATATTTTAAACAGAAATGACTACATTGAAACCTAAAATAAAGATAAGAGACCAAAAACAGAACAAAAAAATAAAATAAGGATCGAATTGAAGATTAAAATAAAGACAAGAGGCCAAAAACATAATTTAGCCATGATTTATAGATAAGATATTAGTAATATATATATATTAATAATATATCTCTTCCTCTAACCACTCCACCTAACGGAAAAAACGGACGTAGGATGCACTCTAAGGATGCGTTTGATTTGTAAAAATGTAAGGGACTGGACAACACAAATTTTTATCCCATGTTTGATTTGAAAAGTGGTCAGGGGACATGAAAAAAAACGGGGTGAGAGACATGACAAAAACCTAAAATTTTGCCCCCACCAAATAATGATACAACTTTTTGTCATATCGACAAACTATCATAAAAAGATAAAAATTATCTTTACATATCTCTCTCAAAAAGATAAAATTATCCTTATATCGCTCCCTCTCTTCCCCCCCCTCCCTCCCTCCCTCTCGAATTTTTTCAAAGACGTAAACGTCATATTGATAAAATGTTAACATTATATATCACTTATTATGACAGTAATAATATATTATCATATATATTATATATTATATATTGCCTAATACTTACATATATTAATATAATATATATATATTAATATATAATAATATATATTATAAAGGATATGATAATAAAATTAATATTATTTTATTCGCATTGTTATGTTTGTCCTGTACATGAAATACGAATAAAACGTACCTAATTGAATATAGATAGCGTCATTTTTCTAATGTTTCTCGTGAAAAAATGTTTGTCAGACACAACAGTGAAGTCAAAGCACCTAACTTGTATAGAAAATTCTGAAAACGCAGCGCAGCCATTGATACAAGAAGATAGAAAAGAAAAACAGAACATAGCTATAGACAGTGTACGATTCTTCTCTATTTTGATCTCTCAAACCCAATGGATCCTGCGTTCAACGTCACAACGACGGCGCAGATGGCGCTTCTCAAAGCGCTCCACCGCTCATCTAACCGCACCTCCTCAAAGCCACCTCCTCCGCCGCAACCTCAAACGCGTTGTCGCTTCTTACAACCGCTGCTGCATTCCCACCTCTTTCGCTTCTGCTTCGCTGTCACCTTCGCTCGGTGCTTTCAGTTCACTGTTCCCGCGAACGCCATGCCGTCCGCGGTGCGTTTCTAGCTCAGCCCCTTCCTTTGCTTCTACTGCCGGCGGTGGAGGCGGAGGTGCTGGAGCAGCTTGTGGCGGTGGCGGCGGTGGTTCTGGCGGCGAGTCTGGGAGATGGTAGTCTCAAATTAGTTGCAGACGCGGCTCAGGATCTTTCGGCACTTTCGCCTGATGTTATCATTCTCGATGTTTCGGTGTGTAAACTTTTCTCTATACGGAGTTTTACTGCGTTACTTTTGTCATTTTTTCGTTAATACAGTTTTGTTGGCGTGTGTGTGTGTGATAGGGAATGGTGTGCGGTGGATGTGCAGCTAGTGTGAAAAGGATTCTGGAAAGTCAAGTAAGTTGTTGAAATTTGGATTTGATTTGATTTGGTTTAGATGCTTCCGTTATGCTTATCAAAAAAAAAAAAAAATGCTTCCGTTGCGTTATTTGTAAGATAATTGGTGTTTTTTGCATGTTGAATTTAATGATGATGCTGTTCAGCTAAGTTTACGTGGTTAGTTGATCGGAAACCGTATTTTAAATTCCGTAACTCTGTGGATGTTCTTCGAGAAAATTAGCATGGAGCTTATGCTTAGAGATTTCAAAGCAATGCGGAAGCGGAAGTTTCTTGTTTGAGAATTCTTTATTTGACTTTGCTTTTTTATGTAGTTAGTTCAAAAAAAGGAAAGGAAGTTGAACAAAGAAATTAGTTTGTAGAAGAGTAAAATTGGCATTCTAGTTTGGTTGTATATCATTGATAATCTCTTTTTTCTGAACAAAAAGATGAAAATAAGGGGAAAAATTATGTAAGGTAGATAACGAATTCTATATCTTCTCTAGATGCGTGAGCATCTACTGTTTTTTCAACTTTTCAGCAATGTAAATCCTGGTTCTCTACTTTTTATGTCAGCCACAAGTGTCATCAAGCTAGTGTAAATCTAACAACCGAGACAGCAATAGTTTGGCCTGTATCTGCAGCAAAGACTGCACCAAATTGGCAAAAGCAATTAGGGGAGGCACTTGCAAAGCATTTAACTAGCTGTGGTTTTAATTCTAGCCTTCGAGGTATATTTTCAAGATCATCAATCAAATTTATTTTTATTTTTTTGTTGAAAAAGGTTTGGGGCGACGGGAGGTTAGGTCAAGCATGCAACAAGCCTCAACAAGGACTTGTCGTCGTACTTACTGATAACCTTCCAATGAAGGATCAACATAAGGAGTTGAACCCAATACCTTTGACTTAGTCGACACAGTTCAATCCTACAAGTTGAGTCAGCCATCAGATTTATGTTAAGGGCTTAGTGGGATTTTTGGCTAAAAGTCCCTTTCTGGTACATGAGCACCCGTGCTCATTAGCCAGCAAGCCCGTGCTTAAAGTCAGAAGCGTGTTTCTGATTTTAAGTTGAGCACGACCGTGCTCAACAGTGAGCACGCCCGTGCTCAATGCGTGGACCGCGTCCAGTGACGCTAAGTGGAGCACGACCGTGCTCAAGGGTAAGCACGACCGTGCTCAGTCCGGAAGTTATATACGTGAGCAGAATCGAGGGTTTAACGTTTTAACCCTATTTTGGTGAGTGCAGCAGCCTTGAGTGCGGCCAGGGCAGAGCTTTTCCTCTTTCTTCCTTGATCAGTTTAGAGCGTTGGGAGATTGTTAGTGCAGCATTGGTAGTGGTTTAGGTAAGTTCCTTTCCCTCTCTTGGTTTCCTTTCCGTTTTGTAAATAGGGAACTAACCTTGGTTTTCTGTTGATCCAAGGTTGTTTCGGTGTAAGTCGCTGTAAAGGGAGGAGCCGGTTCGTTGCTTAGGACACCGAAAGAGCTACCTTCAATCCAGGTATGGGGAGAAGGGTAGTATCTACATAGGTTTGGGTTTAGGGTAAAGTAAAGGGGTTCCCATAACCCCGGTTGATTTGCATGATTATATGTTTGATGATTTCATGATTTATGGATGTGTTTAATGTATGTTTCTGATCATTATGTTATAGTGTTACGTTGCATGTGGTATGGTTGTTGTTGGTAACACTGTTATTAACATGATGATGTTATTGCTGGATTGATGCCATGTTTGAGTTGGTTGATTTATGATGATGAGTTTAAATCTGGAAACATGTTGATAATTGACGTTAGGAATAATTGAGTAAAAACTGAAAATGGTTAAGTTTCAGCCTCTGTTCCTGCCCAGAACAGCACTGTCGCGCGTTGAGCACGACCGTGCTGAACAGGGAGCACGACCGTGCTCCCAGTTGAATTCTGGGAAGATGGCCGCGCTGTTGAGCACGGCCGTACAGCGACAAAAGAGCACGATCGTGGCTGCCTGTAGGCACGACCGTGCTTCACTTACAGGGGAGCACGCCCCTCACGTTGCTAAGCACGACCGTGCTGGGTTACGAGCACGGACCGTGCTCAACCCACTGTGACAGAATACAGATTAAGGACTTAAGGGGTTTTAAACCCCACTTCCCTATGATGATAAACTGATTAGACAACTTGGTAAATGTTACTAAAGATATAATAAAGATGATGAGAGGGTGAGATGTTAAGTCGATACCCTTTTAGGTGCCGCAAACTGATGAGCTGTGCCTGGTGCTTTTTGGCCAAGGAGGCCTTGACCCTCACGGTTTGGGTCTAAGGTGTTGTTGTTGCGTTACCTTGGTGGCCGAGAGTTTGCCCTAGATACTGCGGTTGATTCCGCTTAAGTCCTCAGGTAGATTCCGCGAGGCAAGATTGGTGCGGTTGATTCCGCTGTTACCTTCGGTCGATTTCGTTGGAGTTTATGGAGGTGGTGTTGCCGTTGTTGTTGTGTTGCATACGCATTGCATCGGAGTTGTTGTTTAGGGATGTTCGACATAGGGGAGATCGTCCTAGAGTACGGCGATCCGGCCATCCACGGTTTGGAGTAGATTCTCCTAGCGCCCCCGTGGACGAGGCATTCATTGGTTTGATGCGTTGGCTATCCAAGGAGTAGATTCTCCGGCGTTGAGTAGATTCTCAATGTGGATATGTAACTCCGAAGTCGTTCATTCCCGAGTTTAGTGGATCCACATGCATTGTTGGTTTAGCGGAGTAGGACTGCATTGAACTGCCATAGCATAATGATGAATGTTGATGTTTGATGTGATGCTGCTATGCTTGTTGTTTACTTTACTGCCTATTCCCACGCTAATGTGTTTATACGATTCTTACTCCCTATATATGTTGTTGTTTGTGTTTGGCCTGATTGGCACCTTGCAGAGGATGACGAGCAGCTCGGAGAGGAGTGACTTTGAGGAGCCGCAACTCATTGTAGGGCTATTATGTTTCGTAGTATTAGTTTTCAGTTGTAATTCCGGGGGATTTTTATTCCTGAACGGTTATAACCAGCTCTGTCTGTGACATCGTGCGATTGTGTTCGTTGGTTATGTTTTTATTGTTTAAAACTTTTTTAATTTCCGCGTTGTAAACGGTTTCATAGTGGGACTTTCTACCCATGGCCAATTGTTTATTTTTTATTTCAATAATTGCATGTTTTTCCTTATTGTTTTTTTAAATTAATTGGCTTTGAAACATAGGCGGGGTATAAGGGTGATCACCACCTGGGGCCTTAACTGATAGCTCAAATACCTTTTGATTAGCTCCTAAATCTTTATATCTTCACTGAGATTAGAGATATCTTCTTCCTAATCATTCTTTTCAATGTAGCTATCAATATTGTTAAAGCTCTAATACCATATTAGCATTTAAATTGGAACTAATTGAGGGAGTGAGCTGATTTGTATAATAAGTTTGAGTTACTTTGTTGTCCAAAATGTATAGACAATTTGGACTCAAGCTTCCCCTATGTAGGTAGGGATGGCAATGGGTAGGGTACTGTAGTACCCGTCCCTATACCCGCGTTTGAAAAAAAATACCAGTACCCAGACCCTTACTCGCGTGGGAACTTTAATATCCTTACCCATACCCTCTGCATACCTAAGTACCCATACTCGTACCTGTTACCCGTACTTTAACTTGAAAAGAGCAACAAATAACAGGAATAACATTATAACTCAATTAAAAATCATTCAAAGATATTTCAAATCTACTCATAAAACATTAAATAATGATATCACAATAAAGATCTAAAACAATAAATAATGAATTATCCTAAGTTTAGAACTTTTACCTTAATTTTAGATTTTAATAATTGGTATACATTGTCAGTTTTAAGGTTTTTACACCATCAACCAATCAGAAATCATGGTTTATGTGACTTTTAAGGTAGCTAGGACAAAAGTTAAGAATTTTCAATGAGGTGTCAAATTCTGATTGGTTGACCGTGTAAAAAAAATTTACATTGTCAGTACATATCAATTAAATCCTTAATTTTATTCTAAAAATTTGATATATAATCATAATTTTATGTACTATTATAAATATGTTGGGGAGAGCAAACATAATGACACTACCTTGGTGGTTGCCTACTACAAGGATGGCGCTGCTGATCCAACATTTATGTACCTAGCATATGCTTTGAAGGAGGTGAAGTACTAAGTGACGTATAGTACCAAGTTATCCACCCTCCATTTATCTAGTTTTTGTTTTGTATCCTGTATTAAATTTCTTGACACACTAACTTGGTGTTTTGGTTTAATGGCGAGACACTTTGTCCTTCAATATATATATATATATATATATATATATATAATATATATATATGGCTGCGGGGTGGGGTGGGTACTAGAGTACCTGTACCCGCACTCATACCCTCTCTTATTTGCGGATAATTACCCATGCCCAAACACATATCCATAAAGTGGGTATTTACCCTACCCATCGTGGATATTTTTTTTGGGTACTCAATAGGTATGGTCCATATTGCCATCCCTATATGTAGGACTTTATTCTCCAAAAATTCTCATGCCGAAAATTATTACCCAATAAAAGTATTTATAACTCATAAAAACTTGCTTGGAAAGTAACCCCCTTTCCTTTCCATTCAAAACTATTTTCTCTCTATGTAATCTTACTTTCTATCACATGTCTCTTCATTACTTTGGTACTAGTTATATTTTAACATTCTATTATGTTTATAGATGTTGGTTGTTTTCCTGATGGCACTATAGGTTGGGATTTGGTAGTTTATGAACAACATGAATAATCTTTTTCAGCTTACAGGCATGAGAGCATTGAAACTGATCCTGTTATGGCTGAGGCTCTAGGTATGCGCTGAGGGCTTCAGGTTGCAAAGGACCAAAGGCTAATAAACCTTACTGTTATTTCTGATGCTGCTGCTGTGGTAAACTGCATAAATTCTGTTTCTAAAGTGGCTGCCATTGAACCAATTAATAGTCCAAGACTGTCATTGTTTAATGAGTGAGATGAATAGGGTGAATGTGATTCATGTTAGGCGTCATCTAAATGTTGTAGCTCATAGACTCGTTAGCTTATCCAAAACTATTGGATCTAAAACCTGGATGGGGCATGTCCCATTTCAAGTAATCAATATGCTGTGTAATGACTCTGTTCTAGCTTTCTAATGTCAGTGTTTACCTTCAAAAAAAAAAACTATCAACACTAATCAAAATAGGATTTTGGGTGAGTCCCAACAACAATTGTCAAGCAATCTTCAAAATTCCATCATCAATGAGCAATTTTCATAATCTACAAATACAAACATTTTCCACCATCATCATAAATCTCAACAAACCACACCTTTCAAATCCTCAAATCCCTAACCAAATCACCATATTGTGCTTGCACCGTCGACATATAAAACACATTGCTTGGCCTACATTATCAAGGACTTTTGACTCACCTACCACCATCTAATGAGATATGACACGTGGTCCTAGTCAAGAAAAATTTTGACATAGGGAGTCAAAGGAACACCACATCACTATGTAGATCTTTGAATCACAGCTCTGATACCATCTGTTGGGGAATATCTAATCCCCTTTATCACGTGCTTGCACAATGTACAAGTAATGAGAAAAAGTGGGGAAAAAATAGCACACAACATAGTTCGACCCAACATATCTATATATCCATGGATGATAAACTATCAAATCCACTATGAACAACATGGCAAAACTTTTGCATGGATGAAGTTGCAAACTGTTTAACTACACCTTTTTTTCGACAAAGTTAAAACCCTTTTGATGTAATTTGGGGAATGGATTCCCTAATGTTGGCGCGGGAAAGGTAGGGAGCCTTTCCCTTCTGCTGGTCCGTCGGATCAATCCGACGGTCCAGAAGGCGCCACTTGTCGCTAACCTTTTTTTGAAAAAAATTAAATTAAAACGCATAGAAGGAAATAGAGACACGAAGAAACACAAAGCACAGTTTGCCCTCCGCCACGCCACGTGACGCCACTGTTGTCCACGAAGACCACCACCACCGGCGCCGATTCCCACTGCCACCGCAAACGGGGAGTGTCTCCGCTAACTGGCCGAGGCTCCGCTCCCTCGCCGCTGCTCCGGTCCATCTCCGTCGCTCCCTCGCCGCTCTAGAAGAGAATAATCCATCAGGTTTGTCTGATTGAGATTAATAGTATCATGTTGCCCTGGAAGATAGGAGGTGGAGGGGAAGGAGATAAGCTTAGCGCATATTGTATATTGATAAGTTAACCAAAGTGGCACCATTATTTTTGTCTACAGTACCAAAAAAGTATAATCCTGTGATCAATCAGCTCCAATTCTTCACCACAAAAAGAAAGGTTTTTTTTTTTTTTGAAATCTGATGAGTTTTATATGCAATATGAGTTTTATAATTCACCAACAATTAAATAAACTATAACACTTAGTATTAAAATTAAAAAGAGCTTAATAATTAAAAAAAGAACAGCAAAGGTTTTGGTCCAAAAAAAAAATCAGTAAAGGCACCAAAATCTGTGTTCTAAAACGAAGGAATCCCTTGCTGTGTTCTGAAAAAATAGTGAAGGGACCAATAAACTATAACATTGGAAAGAAAGGAAGTTCTTGTTGCAAATAATCCCTTGCTAAGTTATAAAAGAAAAGAAGTTCTAAAGGGGGAAAAAACTATTCACCTCTACGACGGTCGGAGCGACGGCGGCAACAACATCGCGGTGGCAGCAGAAGGCAGCAAGAGGTCAGCGCGTGATGGGTTAGAGTCTGATAAATCCTTCAATGCATTTTAATTCTTTTAAAAAAAAAAAAAAAGGTCAGGGACATGTGGTGCCTTCTGGACCGTCAGATTGATACGATGGACCGTGCCTTTCCCGTGCCAACGTTAGGTAATCCGTTCCCATGTAATTTGTATTGATAAAATTGTAAACCCTTGACAATGTAGCCATTGAATACGAAACTGCAAACCATCATTAATATTACTAACAATTTCTTCTCCCTCATTCTCATAACTCAAACAATTTTCTGATACAAGTATTTATAACTCACAAAAACTTACTTGACAAGTAACCACCATTTCTCTCAAAGCAATCCTTATCACATTCTCAATTTTTATTTAAAAATAAATATAACATGTATACCTTCAATATCCTGCTATTAATTATAATTTAAAATTTAAAGTTCAAATATACCAATAAAATATTAAATGGTGTACATTATCTAAAGCATAATTTAGGCTAGTCCCAACTCCCAACAGCAAGACATAATAAACGGGGTCCAATTGTATTGTGGCTATTCTTCTTCATTGGGTACCTGTTCAATTAATGATAACATGAGTGTAAGAAGATTGTGGGTTTTTGGCCCAAACTGACCTACTTTTAGAAACTATTTACCAAAATAGCCTAGTTTTGAAACTATTTACCAAAGTAACCTAGTTTTAATTAAAATAAGAATTTTTATAAAAAAAAAAAGCTGCGCGGCGCCACGTGTCACCTCCCGGTGCAGTGGCGCCACTGCTACATGCGCCACTAATGGCGCTAGTAGTAGCGGCTGCCACTGCACCATGAGGAACCTACGTCCCCCATCCCCCTCCCTATAAATCTCCCCACCCGGATCCCCCTCCCCACACACACACACACACTCTCACTTCTTACTTACTATCTTTTCTGTAACTTGTTTATTTTCTAACACTCTTTTAATTTTTTGTACACTCTATTGAAATCAAGTTTAGGTAAATGTTACATTGTTTCTGATATCATTATTTTAATTTTTTTAATTATATAGTCATTTACCAATATTCTGTTACTTTTTTTTTTTACACTCTTCTTTATCACTTATTATTCTGGAAGTGTTTATTTTAACGTTTATAATACCATATATTTGTATCATTTAATATGTTATTTATTTGTATTTTTTATTTTACCCCTTCTACTGTCTCCCCCTTCCACCAACACATATCTTTTAATTCCTTTTACACTCTATTATAATAAATGTTAAATTTAATTAAATGTTGTATTATTTTATTAATTGTTGTATATTCATTTACTAACATTCTGCTACTTTTTCTTCCGTTCATCATTGTCATTTATTTTTCTGAAAATGTTGAAGTTAATTTTTATAATATATTTTTTGTATAATCTGGTAATTTGTTTATTTGTATTTTTTATTATGTCCTTTTTTTTGTATTCAGAATGTACCATTTTTTGTTTATTATATTTATTTTGTTTTGTTTTCTTAGTTATTATTTAAGTTGTTGTTATTTAGTTTTTTTTTATGTTATTGTTATTATTATTGATGTTGTTGTTATTATTATTATATTTCAATTATTAATGTGGCAATTGACAACACAGTAATATCCGATTGTTAATTTTTTATTATGTTAATTATTAGTGTGGTTATAGAAATATTTTATGTTGTTGTTGATATAAGGGAAGAACCAAATATACGATAGATTTACTGCACACGTGAGAAGCGGGTAAGTGTCGGCATAATATTTTGACTCCTTTACTAACCACATGAATGTCTTCATGTGCTTAGTAAAAGAATCAAAACATCCTAATAACGTACATCACAGCAAGTTGAGAATTGTAACCCCCATCTTCGCCTGGGAGTCAACCGTAGTGCAAAACCGAATCCTGTGTGGCATTAGCCCCTTGCCAACAGGCACCATGTCCTTCATTAACTGTAAACATATTTTACAGCCAGATGGTTTCAGCAAGACTCATGAGTTTACAAAATAGACCATCTGGCTGTGAAATGTGTTTACAGGTAATGAAGGACGTGGTGCCTGATGGTAAGGGGCTAATGCCACACAGGATCCGGTTTTGCACTGCGGTTGGCTACTAGGCGAAGATTGGGGTTACAATTCTCAACTTGTTGTGATGTACGTTATTAGGTTGTTTTGATTCTTTTACTAAGCACATGAAGACATTCATGTGGTTAGTAAAGGAGTCAAAATATTATGCCGACACTTACCCGCTTCTCACGTGTGCAGTAAATCTATCGTATATTTGGTTCTTCCCTTATATCAACAACAACATAAAATATTTCTATAACCACACTAATAATTAACATAATAAAAAATTAACAATCGGATATTACTGTGTTGTCAATTGCCACATTAATAATTGAAATATAATAATAATAACAACAACATCAATAATAATAACAATAACATAAAAAAAACTAAATAACAACAACTTAAATAATAACTAAGAAAACAAAACAAAATAAATATAATAAACAAAAAATGGTACATTATGAATACAAAAAAAAGGACATAATAAAAAATACAAATAAACAAATTACCAGATTATACAAAAAATATATTATAAAAATTAACTTCAACATTTTCAGAAAAATAAATGACAATGATGAACGGAAGAAAAAGTAGCAGAATGTTAGTAAATGAATATACAACAATTAATAAAATAATACAACATTTAATTAAATTTAACATTTATTATAATAGAGTGTAAAAGGAATTAAAAGATATGTGTTGGTGGAAGGGGGAGACAGTAGAAGGGGTAAAATAAAAAATACAAATAAATAACATATTAAATGATACAAATATATGGTATTATAAACGTTAAAATAAACACTTCCAGAATAATAAGTGATAAAGAAGAGTGTAAAAAAAAAAGTAACAGAATATTGGTAAATGACTATATAATTAAAAAAATTAAAATAATGATATCAGAAACAATGTAACATTTACCTAAACTTGATTTCAATAGAGTGTACAAAAAATTAAAAGAGTGTTAGAAAATAAACAAGTTACAGAAAAGATAGTAAGTAAGAAGTGAGAGTGTGTGTGTGTGTGTGGGGAGGGGGATCCGGGTGGGGAGATTTATAGGGAGGGGGATGGGGACGTAGGTTCCTCACGGTGCAGTGGCACCGCTACTACTAGCGCCATTAGTGGCGCAGTGGCGCCACTGCACCGGGAGGTGACACGTGGCGCCGCACAGCTTTTTTTTTTATAAAAAAATTCTTATTTTAATTAAAACTAGGTTACTTTGATAAATAGTTTCAAAACTAGGCTATTTTGGTAAATAGTTTCTAAAAGTGGGTCAGTTTGGGCAAAAACCCACAATCTTCTTACACTCTTGTTATCATTAATTGAACAGGTACCCAATGAAGAAGAATAGCCACAATACAATTGGACCCCGTTTATTATGTCTTGCTGTTGGGAGTTGGGACTAGCCTAAATTATGCTTTAGATAATGTACACCATTTAATATTTTATTGGTATATTTGAACTTTAAATTTTAAATTATAATTAATAGCAGGATATTGAAGGTATACATGTTATATTTATTTTTAAATAAAAATTGAGAATGTGATAAGGATTGCTTTGAGAGAAATGGTGGTTACTTGTCAAGTAAGTTTTTGTGAGTTATAAATACTTGTATCAGAAAATTGTTTGAGTTATGAGAATGAGGGAGAAGAAATTGTTAGTAATATAATGATGGTTTGCAGTTTCGTATTCAATGGCTACATTGTCAAGGGTTTACAATTTTATCAATACAAATTACATGGGAACGGATTACCTAACGTTGGCACGGGAAAGGCACGGTCCATCGTATCAATCTGACGGTCCAGAAGGCACCACATGTCCCTGACCTTTTTTTTTTTTTTTTAAAAGAATTAAAATGCATTGAAGGATTTATCAGACTCTAACCCATCACGCGCTGACCTCTTGCTGCCTTCTGCTGCCACCGCGATGTTGTTGCCGCCGTCGCTCCGACCGTCGTAGAGGTGAATAGTTTTTTCCCCCTTTAGAACTTCTTTTCTTTTATAACTTAGCAAGGGATTATTTGCAACAAGAACTTCCTTTCTTTCCAATGTTATAGTTTATTGGTCCCTTCACTATTTTTTCAGAACACAGCAAGGGATTCCTTCGTTTTAGAACACAGATTTTGGTGCGTTTACTGATTTTTTTTTTGGACCAAAACCTTTGCTGTTCTTTTTTTAATTATTAAGCTCTTTTTAATTTTAATACTAAGTGTTATAGTTTATTTAATTGTTGGTGAATTATAAAACTCATATTGCATATAAAACTCATCAGATTTCAAAAAAAAAAAACCTTTCTTTTTGTGGTGAAGAATTGGAGCTGATTGATCACAGGATTATACTTTTTTGGTACTGTAGACAAAAATAATGGTGCCACTTTGGTTAACTTATCAATATACAATATGCGCTAAGCTTATCTCCTTCCCCTCCACCTCCTATCTTCCAGGGCAACATGATACTATTAATCTCAATCAGACAAACCTGATGGATTATTCTCTTCTAGAGCGGCGAGGGAGCGACGGAGATGGACCGGAGCAGCGGCGAGGGAGCGGAGCCTCGGCCAGTTAGCGGAGACACTCCCCGTTTGCGGTGGCAGTGGGAATCGGCGCCGGTGGTGGTGGTCTTCGTGGACAACAGTGGCGTCACGTGGCGTGGCGGAGGGCAAACTGCGCTTTGTGTTTCTTCGTTTCTCTATTTCCTTCTATGCGTTTTAATATAATTTTTTTCAAAAAAAGGTTAGCGACAAGTGGCGCCTTCTGGACCGTCGGATTGATCCGACGGACCAGCAGAAGGGAAAGGCTCCCTACCTTTCCCGCGCCAACATTAGGGAATCCGTTCCCCAAATTACATCAAAAGGGTTTTAACTTTGTCGAAAAAAAGGTGTAGTTAAACAGTTTGCAACTTCATCCATGCAAAAGTTTTGCCATGTTGTTCATAGTGGATTTGATAGTTTATCATCCGTGGATATATAGATATGTTGGGTCGAACTATGTTGTGTGCTATTTTTTCCCCACTTTTTCTCATTACTTGTACATTGTGCAAGCACGTGATAAAGGGGATTAGATATTCCCCAACAGATGGTATCAGAGCTGTGATTCAAAGATCTATATAGTGATGTGGTGTTCCTTTGACTCCCTATGTCAAAATTTTTCTTGACTAGGACCACGTGTCATATCTCATTAGATGGTGGTAGGTGAGTCAAAAGTCCTTGATAATGTAGGCCAAGCAATGTGTTTTATATGTCGACGGTGCAAGCACAATATGGTGATTTGGTTAGGGATTTGAAGATTTGAAAGGTGTGGTTTGTTGAGATTTATGATGATGGTGGAAAATGTTTGTATTTGTAGATTATGAAAATTTCTCATTGATGATGGAATTTTGAAGATTGCTTGACAATTGTTGTTGGGACTCACCCAAAATCCTATTTTGATTAGTGTTGATAGTTTTTTTTTTTTGAAGGTAAACACTGACATTAGAAAGCTAGAACAGAGTCATTACACAGCATATTGATTACTTGAAATGGGACATGCCCCATCCAGGTTTTAGATCCAATAGTTTTGGATAGGCTAACGAGTCTATGAGCTACAACATTTAGATGACGCCTAACATGAATCACATTCACCCTATTCATCTCACTCATTAAACAATGACAGTCTTGGACTATTAATTGGTTCAATGGCAGCCACTTTAGAAACAGAATTTATGCAGTTTACCACAGCAGCAGCATCAGAAATAACAGTAAGGTTTATTAGCCTTTGGTCCTTTGCAACCTGAAGCCCTCAGCGCATACCTAGAGCCTCAGCCATAACAGGATCAGTTTCAATGCTCTCATGCCTGTAAGCTGAAAAAGATACTAATTCATGTTGTTCATAAACTACCAAATCCCAACCTATAGTGCCATCAGGAAAACAACCAACATCTATAAACATAATAGAATGTTAAAATATAACTAGTACCAAAGTAATGAAGAGACATGTGATAGAAAGTAAGATTACATAGAGAGAAAATAGTTTTGAATGGAAAGGAAAGGGGGTTACTTTCCAAGCAAGTTTTTATGAGTTATAAATACTTTTATTGGGTAATAATTTTCGGCATGAGAATTTTTGGAGAATAAAGTCCTACATATAGGGATGGCAATATGGACCATACCCATTGAGTACCCAAAAAAAATATCCACGATGGATAGGGTAAATACCCACTTTATGGATATGTGTTTGGGCATGGATAATTATCCGCAAATAAGAGAGGGTATGAGTGCGGGTACAGGTACTCTAGTACCCACCCCACCCCGCAGTCATATATATATATATATATTGAAGGACAAAGTGTCTCGCCATTAAATCAAAAAACACCAAGTTAGTGTGTCAAGAAATTTAATACAGAATACAAAACAAAAACTAGATAAATGGAGGGTGGATAACTTGGTACTATACGTCACTTAGTACTTCACCTCCTTCAAAGCATATGCTAGGTACATAAATGTTGGATCAGCAACGCCATCCTTGTAGTAGGCAACCACCAAGGTAGTGTCATTATGTTTGCTCTCCCCAACATATTTATAATAGTACATAAAATTATGATTATATATCAAATTTTTAGAATAAAATTAAGGATTTAATTGATATGTACTGACAATGTAAATTTTTTTTACACGGTCAACCAATCAGAATTTGACACCTCATTGAAAATTCTTAACTTTTGTCCTAGCTACCTTAAAAGTCACATAAACCATGATTTCTGATTGGTTGATGGTGTAAAAACCTTAAAACTGACAATGTATACCAATTATTAAAATCTAAAATTAAGGTAAAAGTTCTAAACTTAGGATAATTCATTATTTATTGTTTTAGATCTTTATTGTGATATCATTATTTAATGTTTTATGAGTAGATTTGAAATATCTTTGAATGATTTTTAATTGAGTTATAATGTTATTCCTGTTATTTGTTGCTCTTTTCAAGTTAAAGTACGGGTAACAGGTACGAGTATGGGTACTTAGGTATGCAGAGGGTATGGGTAAGGATATTAAAGTTCCCACGCGAGTAAGGGTCTGGGTACTGGTATTTTTTTTCAAACGCGGGTATAGGGACGGGTACTACAGTACCCTACCCATTGCCATCCCTACCTACATAGGGGAAGCTTGAGTCCAAATTGTCTATACATTTTGGACAACAAAGTAACTCAAACTTATTATACAAATCAGCTCACTCCCTCAATTAGTTCCAATTTAAATGCTAATATGGTATTAGAGCTTTAACAATATTGATAGCTACATTGAAAAGAATGATTAGGAAGAAGATATCTCTAATCTCAGTGAAGATATAAAGATTTAGGAGCTAATCAAAAGGTATTTGAGCTATCAGTTAAGGCCCCAGGTGTGACACCCTTCTACCCCGCATGTTAAAAGCCAATTAATTTAAAAACAATTAAAGGAAAACATGCAATTATTGAATAAAATAAACAATTGCCCATGGGTAGAAAAGTCCCACATGAACCGTTTACAACGCGGAAATTAAATAAGTTTTAAACAATAAAAACATAACCAACGAACCCAACCCCGATGTCACATACAGAGCTGGTATAACCGTTCCGGAATAAAATCCACGGAATTACAACTGAAACTAATAACTACGAAACATAACTAGCCCTACAATGAGTGGCGGCTCCTCAAAGTCACTCCTCTCCGAGCTGCTCGTCATCCTCTGCAAGGTGCCAATCAGGCCAAACACAAACAACAAACATATAGGGAGTAAGAATCGTATAAACACATTAGCGTGGGAATAGGCAGTAAAGTAAACAACAAGCATAGCAGCATCACATCAAACATCAACATTATCATTATGCTATGCAGTTCAATGCAGTCCTACTCCGCTAAACCAACAATGCATGTGGATCCACTAAACTCGGGATGAACGACTTCGGAGTTACATATCCACATTGAGAATCTACTCAACGCCGGAGAATCTACTCCTTGGATAGCCAACGCATCAAACCAATGAATGCCTCGTCACGGGGGCGCTAGGAGAATCTACTCCAACCGTGGATGGCCGGATCGCCGTACTCTAGGACGATCTCCCCTATGTCGAACATCCCTAAACAACAACTCCGATGCAATGCGTATGCAACACAACAACAACGGCAACACCACCTCCATAACTCCAACGGGATCGACCGAAGGTAACAGCGGGATCAACCGCCCCAACTTGCCTCGCGGAATCTACCTGAGGACTTAAGCGGAATCAACCGCGGTACCTGGGGCAAACTCTCGGCCACCAAGGTACGTAACCACAACACCTTAGACCCAAACCGTGGGGTCAAGGCCTCCTTGGCCAAAAAGTACCAAGGCACAACTCATCAGCTTGCGGCACCCCAAAGGGTATCGACTTAACATCTCACCATCTCATCATATTTATTTATCTTTATTAACATTTACCAAGTTGTCTAATCAGTTATCATCATGGGGAAGTGGGGTTTAAAACCCCTTAAGTCCTTTAATCTGGTTCTGTCACAGTGGGTTGAGCACGGTCGTGCTCGTAACCCAGCACGGTCGTGCTTAAGCACGTGAGGGGCGTGCTCCCCTGTAAGTGAAGCACGGTCGTGCTTCTTAATGAGCACGGTCGTGCTCAGCAGCACGATCGTGCTCTTTGTCCTGTATGGCCGTGCTCAACAGCGCGGCCATCTTCCCAGAATTCAACTGGGAGCACGGTCGTGCTCCCTGTTCAGCACGGTCGTGCTCAACGCGCGACAGTGCTGTTCTGGGCAGGAACAGAGGCTGAAACTTAGCCCATTTTATCATGTTTTTACTCAATTATTCCTAACGTCAATTATCAACATGTTTCCAGATTTAAACTCATCATCATAAATCAACCAACTCAAACATGGCATCAATCCAGCAATAACATCATCATGTTAATAACAGTGTTTACCAACAACAACCATACCACATGCAACGTAACACTAGTAACATAATGATCAGAAACATACATTAAACACATCCATAAATCATGAAATCATCAAACATATAATCATGCAAATCAACCGGGGTTATGGGAACCCCTTTACTTTACCCTAAACCCAAACCTATGTAGATACTACCCTTCTCCCCATACCTGGATTGAAGGTAGCTCTTTCGGTGTCCTAAGCAACGAACCGGCTCTTCCCCTTCACAGCGACTTACACCGAACGAACCTTGGATCAACAGACAACCAAGGGTTAGTTCCCTATTTACAACAACGAAAAAGGAAACTAAGAGAGGGGAAAGGAACGTTACCTAGACCACTACCAATGCTGCGCTAACAACTTCCCAACGCTCCTACACTGATCAAGGAACAGAAAGATGGAAGAAGCTCTGCCCTGGCCGCACTCAAGGCTGCTGCACTCACCAAAATAGGGTTAAAACGTTAAACCCTCGATTCTGTTCACGTATATAACTTCCGGACTTGAGCACGGTCGTGCTTACCCTCGAGCACGGTCGTGCTCCACTTAGCGTCACTGGACGCGGTCCACGCATTGAGCACGGGCGTGCTTACTGTTGAGCACAGTCGTGCTCAACTTAAAATCAGAAACACGCTTCTGACTTTAAGCACGGGCTTGCTGGCTAATGAGCATGGGCGTGCTCGTGTACCAGAAAGGGACTTTTAGTCAAAAATCCCTCTAAGCCCTTAAACAATAAATCCAACTTAATTAAAAATTAATTCTGAAAAACAGGGTGTTACACCAGGGAAGAAGGGTGAGCCATCCCCCACTGTAGATGGTGTAGCAAGGGTCCATCATCCCGAACTTCTACATTATGATGCTCTTAAGGCACTCGTGGCGAAGACTGGCTCGGGTTATATTATTTTGGGTTTTTGTATTGAATATCTAGTATTCTCAATCGAGGATAGTTTAGGAATCGTTAGTGGGTATCAAATCGAGGATGTTGTTAACAACAATGATCTAGAGGTGCCAGTCCTAGTAACATACATCATGTATATCTTCAAACCCCTAAAAGTGGACAATGTATTTTATTCTTCTTATTTAAACATTCAAGTTTTTGGTAATCCACATTTGTATTTTTCCATTTAAGTTACTCGTGGAACTAAGTAATGGACGCAACTCATAAGGCTAGATTCTCGTTCTTGCAACCGGATAGTGTACGTACTATGAGAGGGTGCAATGTTGAGGCCGAATCAAAATATATATATCTGCAATTCTAGGGCGAAACTACATGCATGGTATGCTGCTTATGGCACCTGTCAACGTTGGGTGAGTCCCTATTTGTAAACTTAATTTACGATAATGAATTCTATGAAATGTTGCTAAGGATTTGCTAACTCAAAATTTTCTCCAGTGACCATTGGGTGTTGGTCGTCATTAATGTCTATCACGAGATTGGTTATTATCTGGATCCGGCACCCAGTGGTGAACTGGATAATCACCCGTTGCTGAGAAAAGAATTTGATGAGTAAGGATATGTGTTTATTTTTAGTATAAATATCTGTCATGATTCAAATTTCAAAACATTTAGTCTCATGAAGTTCATTTGATTTTGTTAGTGGTATTTTGCTGTACCGCTCAAACCGTAGTAGGACGAACAGAAGTAAAGCTGCTCCCAACAAATGACACATGATAAAGGTATTTGGTCTACCTTCATCCAATAGTTTAGGAGAAAAATACATTAATTTAACTTTATGCTTTTGCTTTTATAGTGTCCCCCACCAACTAGGCAATATAGAATGTGGCTACTATGTCATGATGTTCATGAAGGAGATCATTATGCAAAACCAGACTAGTCTATACATCCCTTTGGCTGTATGTCATTTATCTTGCTAGTTAGTTTAGATTTACAATGCAAAAGTTCTTAAATTTGACCATTCAAATGTAGTTCAATTCTCAATTCATTTTATTTCGATGTTTTATTTTGTAGTACTTCCCCGAGTTCAAGTGTGCTTCTTACCCAGACTCTAACTATAATTAAATCAGGGAAGAGTGGTGTGGATATGCAAAAAATTTGATGAAAAAAAAGTATGGAGCGAGCTAGTAAATTTTAGCAGTTTTGTATTTTTTTTTGTAAACACTCCATCTTGACATTTATGTAAATAGTTTATTTTGTAAATAATTAAGCATAGTTTCCTCTGAACAAAGTATATTGAATTTATATGTTTATTATATTATGATATAAAATATGGTCAAGGTTGGGAATAAAATTATTTTAAAATTGTATATAATGTATTTTTTTCTTACTAAATTATTTAATTAAATTATTTAGGCAAATTCTAATTAACTTAGATTTGATTTAATATTCGATGATCTTATTTATTGTTAATGAAAATGAGCATCTCAAATGCCTATCAAGGAACAGAATTCCTTATCAATCCAGACAATATACATTGTTGTTTTCACGAGAGGAAGATGGATATCGAAAGGATATTCCATTAAGTAAGGGTTTGAGTGACATCATCCAACAAGAGACAAGTGACATAAGAGAGTTATTTGCTTATAGAAATCAACTGAGAAAAAACGACCAAGCATCCTTATTGCACTCCAAGCGACTCTTTCAACAATGGAGAAGACAAGATATTGTTCGTGCAAACATTAATGCGTCATATTTATGGCAATATTGTCAAGTCTTAACCTTGACTAAAAACATGAGACTTCAGAGCGGGATTTCATATTTTAATGTTGATGTCATCAATAATTTCTCAGAGTGGTTGTTAAAATTTGGGGATGGAAAGATTAGTCAAAACGATCACGAAGATGGAGGAATCGAAATATAAGACGATCTACTCATTATAAAAAACATAACTTATTTGGAAAACATGAGTGACACAACATTTTACCAACATAGGGCAATTTTCGTACCAAGAAATGAAATTGTTGACATTTTGAATGATGACATGATGTCCATGGTTCTCGGGGATGGAAAAACTAACCTTAGTTCTAACAGTGCTTGCACGATGAATGCAGATATTGATACAACGAATCATGTTCATACAATTGAGTTCCTAAACACGATTAACTCATTGGGACTTCCAAAACAAGGGTTAAAGCTCAAAGTTGAAGCTCCAATAATGTTGTTGAAAAATAGAGATCAATCTTCATGACTGCGCAATGATACTCGACTTATAATTACTCAAATGGGAAGTTATGTTCTAGAAGGAAGAGTCATTTCAGGAAGCAATAGTGGCCAAAGGGTATTTATTCCCAGATAGTCACTAATTAACACCTTCGGATAACTTAATTTCATTCAAATTTCAACAGAGGAAATTCACAATTTTTGTTTCTTTCGCAACCAGTTTTTTCACATGGGTAGTTGTATATCGCAATATCAAGAGTTATCTCCCGTAGTGGATTAAAGATACTAATATGTGACCACGAAAGCCAAAATTCAAACGCTGCTATAAATGTGGTTTATAAAAAAGTCTATCAGAATCTAAAATTATTAAATTTATTGGATGCTTAAGTATAAAGCATACTCTTATTAGTTCACTTTTACTCTTATATTACTCTTATAGGGACTTCACTAAACTATATTACATGCCAAATTATAACTGCCCAGGAGGTTTACCTTTTTAAACAATATGCTTTACTTAATTCATGTCACAATAATAATTTCAAACATTCCACTTCAAGTATTACTTATTCTGAGTTTCTCTGATACTTCCTTCTTCAACAATTTTTTTTCTTCAAAAACATTACAAACATATGATTTCCTTCTTCAACAATTATTTTTTTTCAAAAACATTACAAACAAACGATACATAAATACCTATTCATTTTATTAAACAAATAAATTCACAATAGACCATTTATCCAAAAAAAAAAAGTTCACGTTAAACCAAAAAAAAATTTGTATATATTCATAAAGACAATATAAAATAACAATTATATTTATTCAAAATACTAGAATAACCCGTGCATCGCGGGTCTTAGTTCTAGTTGTAATTATATTAGGATTCATTATCCCTTTATGTGTAATTATTTTTTTTTGTCTCCTATCCTGCTCTATAAATAGGAGCAACTCTTTGTACTTTGAACACACCGTGAATATACAAATACTTTAATTATATCCTTAAGAGTTTCTACAAAAGAAAACAAAACTTATGGGGACAACTTTACAAAGTGTTCAATTATCATGACACTATGGGATCCTAGGTGGAATGTTAAGATTTAGCAGCTTAAAGTTAAAATCAACATGGGCAATTGTAAGGCGCATATGAGTCAAAGATTGATTCACAATTTAATCAATATGGATAATTGAAGTTATTATTTTTTTCTTCTTCAGAATATGCAAGTTTACTTTCTTTTTCCGTATGATAAAAAAAAAATTGTAAGCAAAATTATTGTTTCCAAACAAAATTTACATACTTTTATGTCACATGTTTAAATAATATTATACATGTTATGAGCAAGAAGAATTTATTATCTGGTTGATAATTTAAAAACCCTATATCATATGATAAATAAGAATTTACTATCATATTTTTTTTCTACCAAAAAAAATATGACAAATAAGAAAAACATAAAATTGATACAGTATAAAAAATTGATCCAGTCAATTCATTCTCACTGTGTAACGTGCGGGATCATCATCTAGTTTACACAAAAGAAAAGAGTAGAGAGCTTATTTTTTCTTTTGATATGTTTATATAGGTTAGTTTCCTAAATAGTAGCGCTAATTACGAATTTGAGCATAATGTGCACTGTTTTTTTTTTTGGGTATCTCCCTACTTTTTATCTTTACCCAATTTTTTTCTTTATAACTTTTTTTTTAATCAAACAGAAAAGGAAAAAACAGGAAAGACAGTAATGAAGCCTAGTCCTAGCTACACCAGTTGCATCAGCTGACAGCTAGAACAATAGAATTCAAGCCAGGAGGGCACTGCTCCAAAATAATCAAAGATGAATCAGAAGAAGACCCCTTCTTTGCCAGCCAATTTGCATACTCATTGTCTTCTCTCAAAGTGTGATTGAACCGAATCACCCAAGAACGAGAGACCAATGTTCTAATTTGATTAACAACAGGGCCGCAAGGATGAAACTCAGATACTCCTTTGTTAACCATATCAAGAGCCATAGTGGAATCAGATTCACAAACGATTTCCCTGTAACCTGCATTCCAAGCTAAATCCAGACCACAAGAAATTGCCATAAGCTCAGCTTTCAAGTTTGTGTCAATCCCACAGAACCGTGAGAATCCAGAGATCCATTCACCATAAAAATTTCGAAAAATCCATCCAAAACCAGACCTCCCTGGGTTCCCCAGAGAGCTACCATCCACATTTAACTTGATGAAATCCACATCTGGGGGACCAAACGACTTGCCTTACTTTGTCTCTGGAATCAGAAACTCCATGTAACTCATTACTTATTACACGGAATATATGAGTTTTTGTTTAACTTGAAAACCAGAAAATATAAAGAATGAAGTCCTATTTTTTTTTACATCAAATAAATACTTAAAGTACATTTAAAAAAAAAAAAAAAAAAGAATCTTAGCACGACGGTCCTTTCCCTTGCTCTACTTGCATGAAAATCAATTCATTTCTTTAGATAGATAAAAACACGACATGTCAAAACCTTTATTATTTTTTTCATTTTCCATTTAAAAATATATAATCTTATGATCTTGTCTTGAATTCAATTCAATTTATTTTACAATCAATAAACTACAAAGTTCCATATTTTTTTTATCAATTGAAATATTTTATCAAGAAGATACAAGTTTTAAAGTGTTTAATTTTGATATACTATCTATATAAATTTTTTGTATTGTCAACCAATCACAAATCATATCATGTATGACTTTTAATATAATTATTATATGAGTCAAACATTTTTAATCATATGACAATTCATGACTAGTTAACAGTATAAATTTTTTATATTGATAATACATATCAATTAAATAGAATTTGAAATATACTAATAAAATATTTGCAATAATTATTTTAATTCTCATTTTTTTAATAAAAAAAAGAAACCAGAAAAAGTCATGACCTGAAGTCGAACTAATATTATCATAATATATTTTATGGGTCGTAAGAATAAATTGTGGCTGTAGTTTAGTGGTAAGAATTCCACGTTGTGGCCGTGGAGACCTGGGCTCGAATCCCAGCAGCCACATTGTTTATTTTATTTTATTTTTCCATTTCTTACATTTTTTGTAGTAAAAATTTATATCTGGTTAGGATTATGACAGTGAAAAAGTGGAAACTCTATCTACCGGATACTGATTCCCACATTCTATCACGCCACGATCTTTTTTGTTCTGTCTTGTTTTGAAATTAATTAGAAGTTGCAACTTAATTAATGGGGTTAATCATGTTAGGATTGTTATGAGCTTAATGGCTTTTGAAATCTGTGGTGTACAGCTGCAGGTTGGTAACCTTAAGGCTAAGTTGCATTTTTCATCCCCCAAGTTTTTTAATTTGGCGAAAATGGTCCGTCAAGTTTCTTTTTTGACGATTTAAGTCCTCAAAGAATTTCAACATTGCAAAAATCATCCTTCCGTTAGAGCTCCGTCCAAAGAGTAACAGAACTGCCACATTTAATGTCACGCGTATCGCATACTTAAATATATTTAACAATTTAATTAAATTAAATGATTAAAATAATGTTTATTTTATTTTTATAATAAGGATAAGAATTAATAAAATTGTTAGAATAAGAACTAGAAAATTGAAAGGTCAGTGAGTAACTTTTTTAGTAACTCACGCGGGATTATGTAGGCAAACTTGGTAACCTTAGTAAGCATGAGATTAGGGTTTTGTTAGTGGCAAGTGTGGTGGGTGATCGAGATTAGCTTATGTGAGAGAAAATTACAAGGGATTTGATGCAGGGATTTTGTTCAAGATTGGGCTACTAGTTGAGATTAGGGATTTTTGTACAAACCCCTAACAGCAATACATTGAACCCCAGGACAGAGCACCCCTAATTCATCTCCAACGCATCAAGCTGCCTCCGCATCCGCGTTTCATCTCCAACCGCCGCATAAAAAATTGTGCTTCATCTCCAACCACCGGCTTGGGTTTCTATTTCTACTTCATCTCCAACCGCCGGCCTGGGCTCCACAATCCCATCTGCATCTCCTACCAAGGTTTTCCTTCCATGGCGGTAGAGGTTGAAGTGGAAGAAATCGTGCTTGCTCCTTCCATGGCAGTCACTCGAATCTGGCTAACGAAGGAGAAGCTGAGTAACGAAGCCACAGACCTACCAGGGAGATGGTAGAAGACAATGAAGATGAAGGGCAGAAGTAGAGGATACAAACCCTTTTTAAGAAAATGTTACATAATGTAATTAATATAATATTTAATTATTTTTTAATATTAGTTTATTTTTTAATATTTTTAAATGACTTTAATATCCCTTAAATGTTTTTTTAAAAAATAATTATTGGTTATGTGGCATTAAATGTGGCAATTCCGTTACTGTTTGGACAGAGTTCTAACGGAAGGATGATTTTTGCAATGTTGGAATTCTTTGAGGACTTAAATAGCCAAAAAAAAAAAACATGGGGGACCATTTTCGCCAAATTAAAATACTTGGGAGACGAAAAGTACATTTTAGCCTAACCTTAATTGAGGCTGAGCTAGAAATTTATTAAAACTAACTACACTGATTTTGTGTTGGAACATTTTTCAGCTCATTTTTTTGGGTTAAAGTTTTAGTACTAAAAATTCATAAATTTCTTGCGGATTTTCATAACCTTAATTTCTTGCTTGAGTGCTTTCAACTCCTATCATGGCTAAAGATTAATTTCTCCAAATCTGGTCTGATTGTTTTGGGAAAGAGTAAAACATGAGGTGAGTAAATGGGAGCAAGATTAGGCTGCCAACTTTTGAGCTTCCCGTTGTGTACCCTTTGGGTGCAAATACTAAGAAATACATGGAATCCAGTTTTTAATAGGATCCAAAAGAAGCTTGTGGCATGGAAGTCCAAGGTATTGTCAAGAGCAGGTAGGCTTGTTCTAATTAGGACAATCCTTAGTAGCTTACCGCTTCATTATATGAGCCTCTTTAAAAATTCCTAAGAAAGTGGTACAGCGGATTATAAAAGTCCAAAGGGATTGTTTCTGGGCTGGTGCAGGGAATAAAAAGGGATTACCACTTATTAAAAGGGAAGTAATTCAAAAACCAAAATGGTTGGGAGCACTAGGTGTGGAAGATAGGATAATAAAAAATGAAGCTTTGTTGTTCAAATGGAGGTGGAGGTTTTCTAAGGAAGGAAATCCGTTGTGGAAGAAGACAATCTGTTTAATTCACAAATTGGATCTGGAGTTGCCTTTGATACAGCAGAATTCTAGTAGAAATTGTGGGAGCTTGTGGGGTACTATCATATCGGTAGATAGATGGAAGGAAAACTCTAGAGAAGCTATACAAAAAGGGTGGTGGATGAGAATAGGGGATAGTAGGGGTTTTTTTTTCACCGTACCCCTTTTTTAAAAAACATGCACCACAATACCCCCCTTTGAGAATTATTATCCCAAATACCTCAGTTTTTATTTTAGGTGAGAAGTCTCACTTGCTAAACATGACTTCTCACCCATGTTAATTTTTTTTTTTTTTGCCTATTGAGAAGTCTCACTTGTTAAACACGACTTCTCTTCTTGTTTTTTTTTTTCGTTTTAAATTTTTTAATTAAGAAACTTGTTAATTAATTGATAACTTTGGTTAATTAGGTTAGTTAAGTTAATTATAGTGTTGATTAGGATATTTAGAAGTGAAATTTTTACAAATAAAGATTAATTTTATGAATAAAAAACAATAATTAAATATATTATACATGAATTAATTAGCTGATTTTAATTTTTTTAATATAGTTACGTAGTGTGTTAATTATTCGGTTTACAAATAAAATATGTGATTAGAACACAAATTTGAGAATTAAACACATTAAACATTAATATTGAGAAGCAATAGCCTAAATTAAAAGCAATAATGATGACCATAAATTAAAATCCTAACGCCATCAACACAGAAAACTAATCGCGAAGGTGATGTCCAGTTCCACAACGTGTTGGACGTCTGTTACGTGGTGGAAGTTGCCTGCGTTGTGGGACAGCTTCTTGATCATCATCCCCGGCGGCTGGCTCGTCTTGCTGCACAGGGTCATTGAGATTTAAGTTTGATGTTGGCATTGACGAGTTATCAAATTGTTCGCTGGTATACGACATCGAAGAACTACCAAACCCACTCATGTGGTGGAATGCTGGCTCTCCAAAGGAGTACATGTTCTCTATGTACCTTTGTCCCGACGCTAGTGTACTGAGGTCTGCACCGAATAGATTGCTGACAAATTCGTCATCACTCGAGACGTATGAGAGTCGACGATTGCCGGTCCATTGTGGAGGGGGTTCTTGGTTTGGGACAGTGTTCACAAAAGATTCAGTTGGAGGTTGCTGGGCTTCAAGCTGCACTGTGTAGGCATCTGGGGGGCTTGGTTGACGTGGTGTTGTCTGCCTTGCACGTTGTTGTGAAGGCACCTTGTGGACTGCAGCCGAGGTTTCACCAACGTCAGGCTGACGTCGACCCTGACCAGCTCGTCGTGGGTCTCGCAATTGCTGGTGAATTGATAGGTAAGGCTTGGAGTTTTGCCTAAACCACGTCATATACTCCGCTGTATGAGACAGTGGACCCTGAATAGGTTGCCCTTGCACCACGTTCTCTCTACAATTCCTCCAGTATCGTAGATACCCATTGTGTCTTTCCTCCCAATTTGTGTAATGTTGACCCTTCATGTCAAGGTTGTGTTCGGTATCCAAATCATAAGGTGGTCCGGGTATGTCCTGCTGTATGCCAAACTGGAGCTTTACCCTATCTGTTTGGTGCCATTTAATCATAGAGAAACAGATCAACACCGTATTAGCACCCCACGATCCTCTGTCTCTGAATGCTCTGGCTGGCAGGACGTTCCGATAACTTTCATACGGCATCCACAAGAACTGAAAGTTTAAGCATGATCATTAATATTAAGCATGATAGCAGCATTTACAGGTGAATATATTTTACAGTGACAATTTCAACCTGGTCAGGTCCCATATGATCAATTGTTGTTCTGTAACCGGGAACAGAGTGTTGAGGAGTTCCGGTATACTGCATCCTCCACCCCGCCCATCTAGTAAAAAAACATTTTTAAGTCAGTCCACTATTTAGGAACTAAAGTAAATCTAAGATAATAAATTATTTTATTAACCTGTGTGCCAGCGGCCATGTCATATCACGGGGGCACCGTGGTACAATGAAGGGCATGCGATACCATGCCACAATATGATGGCCCCACGGTGTGCCACAATCCCGAGCAGCGGAGGGATCGTAAGGGCCGTCCACGATCCTCTCGGATTCGTACTGAAATGGACATGAAGGAAGCCGGCCAGCCAAAAAGATGCTCTGTCTGTCGGATGCCAGGTCATAACAAGAACAGTTGCCCTAACCATGCCGGAAGTTCTTCTCAGCCCTAGAAAATTTCATGTAACTTTTATTTATGTATGGCCGCCCCTGTTACGTCTGTAATTCAACTTTTAAATCAATAAATTTACTTTGATAATCCCCTAATTAAATCTAAATTAACACCATAGCTTAATTAATTAACTAGATATAACTAAATAATTAAAAAAAAAATGAAACCAACTAATTTACCTATGTTTAATTGATGTATAATATATTTAATTACTGTTTTTTATTCATAAAATTAATCTTTATTTGTATAAATTTCACTTCTAAATATCCTAATCAACACTATAATTAACTTAACTAACCTAATTAATCAAAGTTATCAATTAATTAACAAGTTTCTTAATTAAAAAATTTAAAACGAAAAAAAAAAACAAGAAGAGAAGTCGTGTTTAGCAAGTGAGACTTCTCAATAGGCAAAAAAAAAAAAAAATTAAGAAGGGTGAGAAGTCATGTTTAGCAAGTGAGACTTCTCACCTAAAATAAAAACTGGGGTATTTGGGATAATAATTCTCAAAGGAGGATATTATGGTGCATATTTTTTAAAAAAGGGGTACAGTAAAAAAAAAAAAACCGGTAGTAGGAGAACTAAATTTTGGAAGGACAAATGGGTGGGGGAATGCAGTTTAGAAAAGAAATACCAGAGGCTTTTCTTAATTTCCTTGCAAAAGGATAAGGTGATTGCTAAAATGAGGTTTTGGGATGGCCTTATGTGGCAATGGAATCTAAATTGGAGAAGACATCTTTTCCAATGGGAGAACTAACAACTGGAAAAGTTAATGGCCACCATACAAGAAACTGAAATAACAAATGAATTGAGTGATAGACCTTGGTGGAAATATCATAGTAAAGGACTGTTTCAGTCAAGTCTTTTTCCAATGCTTGTTGGGATTTGTGTCAAACTGCAGGTAATGGCAGAAATGTGTGGTTTGGTCTAGCTCCACCAAGGGCAGAATTGCTGGTGTGGTTTATAATGCAAGATAGGCTTAATACGGAGAATAGATTGAGAAGACTTAATCTTATTCCAATAAATGAATCAAACTGTCCTTTTTACGAAGGTGAGGATGAGACAATTCCTCATCTGTTTTTTCATTGTACTTACGCTTGGAAGGTACGGACAACTTGCTTAGATTGGTGGAACATACAGATGCCAATTCAACAATCTCCAAGGGAGTGGTTTGAGCTATAGTAAATGGTGATTTTGAAAGAAAATTGTGGATCTATCTATTTTATGTTATGTGGTCTTTGTGGAATCAGAGGAATAGAGTAGTCTTCGAAAAATCTGAAACAGATTGGATTAATTTCTGGCTAGGCTTTTGGTTAAAATGATGGAATCAGAGTGCCCCTTTTAACCCAGGTGAAGTAGCAACGAAATTGGAATGTGTTAAAATATGGAGAAGGAATAAGGAACCCAGACAGCATCTAACTTGGTGTGCACCACCTCCTAATATGCTTTAGTGGAATGTGGATGGGTCTGCAAGAGGTAAACTTGGCCCCGCAGGTATAGGAGGAGTACTTAGGAATGAACAAGCTTAACACTATAGAAATGTTTGCAGCCTCAGTAGGTGTTCGGGACTCAAATGAGGCTGAATTTTTAGCCATAGTATTTGCTTTTAAAATGTCTCTTCAACAAGAGTGGGTTAAGTGAATGGAGATTATTCTAGAATCTGACTCAAAGAATGTATTAACTTGGGTTAACAAGCAGGAGGAATGTCCATGGAATTTGCGTTTTTACTCTAATAAACTAAAAAATATTATGTTAATATTAAAGACTGTTAATTTTGTGCATATAAATAGGGAGGCAAATGAGATTGCAGACTCTCTTGCAAAGGAGGGATCCCTTTCAGAAGGTAGATGACTCGTGGCTATAAAACCTCTTGAAGAAAGCCTTATAGATTGGATTGTTGTATATGCTAGTAAGTGATGCACTTGTCAGACAGTGACTGTGATAGCAGTTTGATCAGAAATAATGATGATAGATGATGTAAATGCATGATTTATATTTTATAATACTTTGGTGTTTTAGAACCTATGATGCTTTGTGAATTTACAGATGCAGGTTGTTACAGATTGCAAAAGATGGTGTGAATGAATATTGATAAAGGAGAAATTGTTGAAATTGCAACACCGTTCATGCTGGGTTTGCCCGGCATAGTGTATTGCGGAACGATTCCACACTCATCGAGGAAAAGTGCGAAGGGCCCTGGACGTTGTTCACCCGATCCATCATATCTGCCATAGTATTCACCACCACGGTCAGATTTAACGGCTTTAATTTTCTTACCAAGTCGAAGTTCAACTTCAGCCTTGAAAGACTTGAAAACGTCTAGAGATTGAGACTTCTCATGAATTAAATATAGGTAGCCATACCTAGAGTAATCATCTATGAACGTAATAAAGTATCGTTGTCCATTCCAAGAACTTGTAGGAAAAGGACCACAAATATCCGTATGTATTAGTTCTAAGACATCCTTAGCTCTTTCGGCACCTAATTTGCTTAAGTTTGTCCTTTTACCCTTAATGCACTCAATGCAGACTTTAAAGTCCGCCATATCTAAGGGCCCAAGAATTTCCTCCGACACAAGCCTCTGAATTCTCTGTAAAGAGATATGGCCTAAACGCTTATGCCATAAAGTGGCGGAATTCTCAATTAATTTACGCTTTGTACCACGTGTACTTGTTTGCAATATCTCGTTATAGGAACTTTCTACATCAAGCATGTAAAGATTATCAATCAAAAGACCGAAACCAACAACATTCGAATTATAAAAGAGACTAACTTTATTTTTTCCGAATGAACAAGAGTAACCAAATTTGTCCAAACTAGAAATAGAAATCAAATTCCGCCTAAATGACGGTACGACAAATGTCTCAATTAAATCCAAATGAAAACCAGTCTTTAAACATAATCTAAAAGTCCCTATAGCTTCAACAGCAACTTTATTGCCATCGCCCACAAAGATGAATCTTTCAGCATCACTTGGCGGTCGGCTCCACAGGCAACCCTGCATAGACATACTTATGTGAGTAGTAGCACCAGAATCTACCCACCAAGTATACTTAGGTACAGTAGCTAAATTAATTTCAGAACAAACCAAAGTGAGAAGTTTACCCTTCTTAGCACGCCAGTTGGCATACTTAGGACAATCCTTCTTCATATGTCCTGCCTTCTTGCAGAAGAAACAAGTAAATTCCTCATCTTGCCTTTTCTGCTTCTTCTTCTGTTGAGAAGAATTTTCCGCAGTATCCTTAGCTCTCTTTCTCTTCTTATTCTGAGAAGACATAGCCAAGTGAGCACTTTCAGTCTTATCCCTCTGCAGCCTCTCTTCCTCTTGCACACAGTGAGATATAAGCTCATTTAGGGACCATTTGTCCTTTTGAGTGTTATAGCTCACTTTGAATTGCCCAAAGTGTGCAGGGAGAGAGATCAAGATCAAATGCACAAGCATGTCATCAGACAGCTCTAACTTTAGTGCCTTAAGTCTTGATGCTAGGTTAGACATCTCCATTATGTACTCCCTAATGTTCCCTTTTCCTTTGTACTTCATTGAGATGAGTTTAGCCAAAAGGCTACTCGCCTCAGATTTGTCATTCTTGGCATAATATTGCTTTATTGCCTCGAGGAACTTCTTGGCATTTTCATTCTCAGGAATAGAGCCCCGAAACGCCTCCGGAATGGAGCGCTTGATGATCATGAGGCACATTCGATTGGACCGATCCCACTTCTCAATTTTCGCCTCATTAGAGTTATCCGCAGCGAGAGTGGGACGCTCCGCCCTAAGTGCCAGATCCAAATCCATACATCCGAGAACAATTTCTACGGATTCCTTCCAGACTTTGAAATTCATCCCATTCAGCATAGGGATTCCATTAACTTGAGTAGTAAAATTGGTAGCAGTGATAGCAGACACTGAACAAGGAACAAAAGAAAACATACAACCATATAAGCAAAACATGTCATAATATAAAATATAAAGGAGACATGTAAAGCAATCCATATTGGCAAATCAAAGACCCAAACAAGATGCCTAGCACAACATTAATCCCCAATCTTTGGACTAGTAAGGATTAACTGTAAGTGGCCCTCTCTAGCAATGATCAAACATTGGTGATAAGTTCTGTCAAATAACAGTTATCTTTGGACACTCCGTTATTCACATGAAAATACCTTTATAATCACCACATATTTATCATCGCAGGCACTCCATTATTCGGCCAAACTGCTCTTTACCTTTGGGCCAAGAACAATCCGCATAAATAATTTCATGCACATCTTAGTAAATTCAATTAAATCAATCTACACAACAGAGGTTACTTTGGCAACGTATTGCTTCAACCAATCCAATCAAAAAATACCTGACAATTAAATAAAATGGGAGGTCTGAAATCTGCCCAATCCACACTTAAATCGTGAGAACCTGAACGTTTAAGTGTGAAAGCAAAATCTGCAACATCAAAATCACAGAGCTGGCCGTGAACCATTCTGGAAAATCAATTATTTTCCCACACAGTGTTCACACCAATAGGCAATGCCCTTCATTAATAGCAATATATTTTCGTTAAAAGAAAAAATTGCACGTAACAGTGCTTCTGGATCCAATCACTTTTATAAGTGCAGTAAGATAATCAAATCACCAAATCACAAGAGGACAAAATCATAAAATAGTGTTCTTGGCTTCACTAATCACGTTCAGCTTGCCATGGATATTCACAATATGTAAAGCCATTGAACTTTCAATATTTAATAGTCCAAAGATTTTCACGTACAGGATCAACCATTTTAAACCAAATTGAAAATCAATTCTTGTAATTAAATATGTACTTTTGAAATTGCCAAGACACATACTCTTTTAATTTTACCTACATTTTTTATCAGCACATGTCATAGGCCATTAGAATTCTACTACACTTGATTCTAAAGCTTTCAAAAAAAAAAACGTTAAACCCAATGGCCATTAGAGAAGATGGTTTGCAAAATTTCCATCACTTCTAATATACAATATATACAATATATATAATAGTCAATTGAAAACCAAAACACCAGAGGCTGCCACCCACGTACCGGATCAAGTTCTTTCACAATAATATATAAACATACTTGCTGGAAGCAAAAACACAGCCATGACAATGCTATCACTCTTGGCCGTATATAGCTTTTGATTTTGAAATCATTAAAGTTTAAACCCAAAGCAAAGATTTTGAAAGACTTCTAACAATACTGGATTGATCCGAAAAATACGATAACCACGTTACTTTCAAAAAACCAATTTTCAAAGCCATGTCGTCATCGCAAATTGAAAAACATGTTCAGAATAGTATAGAAAACTTTCTCCATGAAAACCAAAGCCAAAAAAAATCCTAATAATCTAACAATGAAGACTGCTCTGATACCACTTGTTTGAATTAATTCTTTAGTTCTTTAATTTCTTTATGCGGAAGCATTAAATCTATAGGCATACACCCTAGAGCACATATACCATATAGCCTAGGATCTACATCATGCCAGATTACTAGGATTCTAAGGTTATGAGTGTACCTGGATCCATAAGGTTCCTGATCTTAAGCGTTCTTCAAAAGATGAACTTGATCACTAACCTTTACGAACAGAGAGTGACAATCAATCACGGAATACCTTGACAATCAACACTAACAATGATGATGAATGATTAGCGGCGGCTTTATGGTTCTTCCTCAACCGGGACTCTTTATGCCTTAGTCGCTCTTCAGATGGGGAGAAGAGGCGGTATGCGTTGTGTCCGGTGTATTGGGGACCATAGCCTATATATAGTGTGATGGCCAATTAGGGTTCCCATTATTCCAAAATTGGCCATCATTAACATCCACTCATATTTTACTCATATCAGATAATTAATGATAATATCAATTATCAAATCAGAAATCTGATTGACCTTATCTCTTAATTTGATCACATATCAATTAAGGCCCCTAAGAGATAAATAGCTAATATAATTAATTACCGATATCTGCCCACATTATGATATTGGAATAAAATATTCCAACAGAAATATCATGAAATCTGATTGAAATGTCAGGCTGCTGTCTTAATCCAGTGTGTTGGTACCTATTACTGCTGTCATATGTAGAAGGTGAAGGCTGGAAAAAGGTACAATGCATACAACATAAATGAAGGAGGCGTGAAGAATACTTAAGCCCAGAATGGTTTGGAAAATTTAAGGACGCCTTTAGCTATGTAGTTGGTCCTAGTTTTCAAGAGTCTGCTATTGGAGGTGTTCTTGGACATTGCTACATGCCTTTCTCTGGTCTGATTTTCTTGGTGTATTTTGTCCAGGGTGCTCATTTATATCCAAGGTGTTTGGCCTTGATCCAGGGTGTTGGTTTTGTTGCAAGTTTTGTAAGTTTGGCTTTTTGGTGTTTTATATTGTGTACAGTGATGTACTTTTTTTCATCTAGCTTCAAGCACATGATAGGGTGGTTCTCTTCAACCCTTCCTAGAAGATGGAAAGAGTGATCGCTTGTGATGCTAAAGCTAGACATTTCAATGAATTATTTACTTATCCAAGAAAAAAAAAATCTTTTCGTATTTTTTCCACAAGAATTTCAAGCAAATTTTGCAGTAATTTTTTTTCAGAAATAAGATTTTTTTCCTATAAATTTAAATTCATAGGAAAGTTTGTAGGGAATTTTGACACTTCCTGTGGATTTTCCTATGGAAATTTTTTGCAATTGCAGGAAAAATTACCCAGTAAAGTATTACTTTTTTTTTTAGGCAACTAAAGTATTAAGTATTACTTGAAAACATAAATTTGTAGGAAAATCCACACTAAATCTATTCTCTGCGAATTTTTAAACAAAATCCGTAGGTAATCAAAAAATTTATAGTAGCTCCCTCTTGAATTTTAGCTTTCAGTTTACAGTTTATATTTAACCATTTGTCAATATGCACGTAGTGACATATTCTTTTAGAAAAATGTTAATAACATAATTTTTTCAACGTTTTCTTTTTAGCTGAAAGTTTATTTATAATATTTGAATCAGTTGGACTAGTTGATTTTATGAAATTGTTCATATCTACACTCTATAGTTTTTTGTTTTCACAGGCACCGGGTTATAGTTATACCCCTTTGCACAATTTGGTATGTCAAGCTTGTTGAGTGTTGGATGAATGTTTATTAATAGGTCAAATTATATAATAAGATTGTGTTTGAGAAAATTGGGAAAAATAGATTATACCGATAATCGATTATAATCATAATCTGTTTTTGTTTGTGTATGTTTACTAAAAAACGATTTTAACATCATCTATTTTGCTTGGGTGGTGTTAAAAAAAATTTCTTTTACATAGTAAATTATAAAAAATGATATGAAGTTATTTGTAATTTAATAATATTTATTTGGAAGTTAGTTTTGTAGGGGTAATAGCGAAGAGAGTTTTGAGAATGAAAAATAATCAAATCACAACAATCTTAAGCTAAAACAAATTAGATGACATAATAAAACAATTTATTTATTTATTTTTTATAAATTTAAGCAAACTGTCAAACAAGTTAGATTATTTTAAAAAAAACTTTTTGAGGGTAAAACAATTAAAATCTAAAAATTTAAGATGTCCCAAATAAGAGTGTGCAAAACCCTGTCGGCCCTAAAACCCGTCCCAATCTATAGTGTTTGGGTCGGGTCTGACCCTAACCCGCAGAAGAGAAAGGACGAACTCTCATCCCATTTAATGACCCAGTGTCGGGTCAGGGACGGGTCTGGGTTGACCTTTAGGTTACCCAACCCGTCCCATATAATAAAAATCTACTTTTATTTTTCTCCCTCCCTAGTTTATGTTTTACATTTGATATATTTTGTGACTTTGAAAGAATCTTGTTTGATGAAAGTATCCTGTTTTTAACAATATAACTTTGGTAACACGAGCATCAAGAAAACATCCAGCAAAAGGATTTATTTGTTGATATTTTGTAACATCTAGTTTTGGATCTATTAGGTGACATGAGATCAATTGGTGGCTTTTAGGTAGCATCTTTTGCCGATATTGTTGCTTATAAAAAAAATGACATTTTTTCCTACTCACAAAAATTTAGTTTACAAAGAATCTATTTAACTTCGGGTCAACCCGGTCCTATCTCATTTAGACCCAGTCTTACACCAACCTGCATATGATCGGGTTCCTTCGGAGCTAGGGACGGGTTCGAGTTCAAAGAATTGACCTTATCAATATTTAGGATCGGGTAAGGTACAAGTGAAACCCATCCCAACCAGCCTCATGCTCACCCTACTCACCCTTAGTCCCAAACATGTTCTAAGCAGTCAATTCAGTAAGAATGTCGCGGGTTTAATTCCCGAAAAGGCTTGGGCTGTTGGTATGTGTTTGGGCCTGGGGGAGCTTGTTGGTTGTAGGTGATGGACCTGGAGGTTTACTTCTCAGAAAGACATGATTTGTGTGATACCTTTTCTTTAGTTACGTGTATTTATTCAAACATGTGAAGAAGAAGATGAAATTTCCTAACAATTAGTAATTATCATAAAGGAGTAATTTGATTTAACCTATAAATGGGAAACCCCTTTTATGGAGAGTATATATTTAGAGCATCAATATACACATTTATTCTTTAAAGATTCTATCCATATAACTTGCCCCGGTTACTGATTTTCAATACTAATTTGCCCATATGTATATTCTTCTTAGTTTTCTCAGGCTTTGCACTTAACAGTACTGATTTTAACATAATTTAAATAATTGGGAATTCTTGTATAAGTAAGTAATTAATGAAATAAACTAAATACTTAGTAAATTAGTTATCCGTATAAGATGTTTTTACGGTACATTAAATTCAACCGTAAATAAAATATTTTCCATTTTTTTTTTGTTAGCAAATATTTTCCATTTTCTAATTAATATGCTCATGTGGGGTTCGGGAAAGAAGAGAAAAAGACCGGAACAAAGACTTGCTTTATGCAGTGGAATGAGGAATATATTGGGTGTGTCAATTTCTTGCAACCACTAGTAATGGAAAAGGAAAAAGTAGGGGTAGCGTGTGGAGTAGTATCCAAAGCTTTAAAGGATACCTCTTAGTTGAGAATTTATTCATTCTATCTTTTTTTCTTTAACTCTTCATTGTCTGGTTCCCATGAGTTGAAAGCTAGTGAAAAAATTTATATATGATCCGCACTGGCTGGTGTTAGGCCAAAGCTTTAAACCAATGAAAGCTTTTAGTAATTCTTTCTAGACATCTTTTAGTGTAATATTCCTTGTATTGACATTCGAACTCACAATATATTTATCTCCTTGGTGATCACACTGCAGCCACTTATTTGCTTCACCAATCAGTTTAAGTTCAACTTGAAATTCCTAAATACCTTATACTAATTGTATCAACATCTCTTGTCTCATGCTTATAAAAAAAATAAAAATAAAAAATAAAACATCTACTATCTCATTTTCTATTTTTCTCCATTCATATTTTGACACGTCAATTAAAATATCATATCACCTATTTCGTCATCCACAAAAATCTACTGCTGAGTGGAGAAAGATAGAAAATGGGATACATAAATGAGACAACGGATCTTGATTCATATTAATCATGTTCCAATATCAGTATAGTTACTTAATTAATTTGATAAAGGTGATGTTCACGTTATAATTATACACTTAATCTGCATAATAAAGATACTTTTCCATGAACTTGCCCATCATGATAATACAACCGATCGACATATGTGTTTTTTAGCATAAATTACTGTTGTCTGTAGGGAAGAAGTTCAAATGTACGATACAATGAATAGGTGAAATATGGGTGCAATGAAGGGAACAAGGTCCATAGAAGAGGGTGTCAATTATATCAACAATTTTGGAAGCTTTTCAATGTCTTCTTTTTCTAAAGAACTTGGCCAAAGGCATAATCATGTGGTGGGTTGGTACAATTTGTTCATGATAGGGGCTACTATATCTCTCCATTGAGACATTCCTAGTGAGTAAAAAGAATAATGATTTCGCACTCATTTGGGGCAAACCCCATGTTGCATATTTTCATTAGGGTCAAGGTCAACTTCTTTTTAATCCATTACTTTGACTCTCTTTTTTGGGCTTCAAAGAACTTTAATTCTCTGCGGTATTTTTCTGGTGTTTAGCAATAGGGTTTGGTTAATCAAGTGGAAGAGCAAAGGTTCAAAGCTTTGAACATGGATATTAAAAAGGAGCCAAACATGTAGACAGGAAAGGACCCTATCTTTGTCAAGAAATCGAATGATACAATATGGGATGGCTTCAAGTTGTTGTAAACGACAAGAGCAAGTCTTCAATGCACCACCCAAAATGGTTTTTAGATTATTATTATTTTTGTTTAAATCAATAATGTCATGATATGTGTACATAATTGTACAAGTAGTGGCGCACCAAAAAAACATTGGCAATGCACCAAAAAAATTGTACAAGGAGTAGGATATAAGTGTCACAATAATTACACGAGCCCCAAATTATTTTATTTAGCTCCGGGAGAAATTACATTGACGACTCATAAAATAAAATTTAACTACATTTGATATTTCTTTTATTTCAAAATGTACATTTATCTCTTTAAAAAAAATGTAATTTCAATTATCACTCTTTTTTTTTTTATAACATTCATGTTCTGGCCAAAAACTAAAACACAATAGTTTCCCTTCTCAGGTATTGGGCCTTGGTAGGATTGGCCTAATATTTTGACTCCTTCTTCCTCAACTCCTTTTGGTTGAACCGAATGGGAGTACTTGTAAAGACACTCCGATGCTTAAGTTAGTATTGGTCTCGCAAATAGCATATAGTGTTATTGCCAATATTAAAAAGCATACCTTCTTCCATGGTGGAAGCTTACTTATATACCCGTACTTTGGATCAACCTTGATGACCCTAAGCATGTCAACCCATACCTCTTAGTGTGCTTGCCCTTCTAACTTAGTAGAATGGGGTGTCCGTAATGATGGGTTTAGGCAGTTAATCGCGTGTGTCAGGAGAAAAGGGGCGGTTTACTCTTCCTTCCTGACGTTCGTGGTGTTAATATGATAGGTTTCATTCCCGAGGTGGGAAAGTCCACTCTATACGAAAAATGGTGGGAATGGTTCGTGCAACTTTGGTCGGCAGGAGCAGTTTTCCCGGCTGATGATGGATTTGGGGCTGGTTTCTGTCGGGTCGAGCCCCTTTTTGAGCCAAAAGGGAGTGGGGCTTGGGCCTCGTTATTTTTGGACCGGAACAAATGCCCTTGGGACGGCCCAGGCTGGTTTCAGGCAGGGGCATTCCACTAAAAGAAGGGGAGACACGTGTTTTCTTTCCTAAGCTTGGATGTTCGTTTTGGTTCTCCTCTTAACCGTTGTATTATTTCGAACAGTTACATATTTCGAGGATATACGTCGCTTCGCTTTTCCCTTTATAAATTGGTTTGTTTCGCTTGAGGGCTCTTCCTTTTCTCCTATGCTTCATTTTTTCTTCCCGACATCCTTTACTCTCAGCACTTTAGTTTGCTCTTTCGTCGCTTGGTTTTCCTTCGCCATTTTTCTGCCCACCATCTTTCCAGGTAACACCTTTTTTGCCGCTTCCATCTACCTCTTTAGAATTATGGTGAGGTTGAGTCAATGGGGGGAGGACGGTAGTGACCCTGATGTTGAGATTTTGTTGAATCATCCTCTCTGTTTTGCTCAACGTCGTCGCGCCCACTCCACTGTGATTCTTAGGGAGACTTCCTCCCATAATGCGGTCGGGGGTCAACAAGGTCCTGATGTCCCTTTGGGGTCTTGCATGCGTGCCCACCCTTCTGGACCCCTTGTGATACCCCCTGGTAACAACCTTTCCCACTAGGAGGGCATTTTGCGGGAGAAGGGGATCTCTCTGTCTTCTGGGTCTTCTTCTAATTCTGACTCCTTTTTTGTTTTGGGGGGAGTCAATATGGGCCACAGTTTCAACCCCGAGGATTCTGAGAGGTATCCTCAACCCCCGGGAGCTGACAAATATTCCTGGGTTGATAGGGAGGTCCTGTTGATTCGTTCCATAACAAGCCAATTGGGCGAGTTAGTGGTGGTAGAGGAAGAGACCGAGGATGAAATAGAGAAATATGACATTCTATTTCCATCCGAGAAAGAGTGTGTATGCTTGGATTGTTCTGCCGTGGATGGCAATCGGTCCTTCTTATGTACAGCACCGTCTTCATGGACCTCGGAGTCTGTCTCCCTTTTTTCCTTTCCAAATGGCCGTCCTAGACTTCCTTCGGGTGACGCCTTCTCAGCTTCATCCTAATTCCTGGGGCTTTATCCGAGCCTTCGAGATCTTCTGTCGGGCATATTATCTGTTGTGCACGGTTAAGATATTTTTGCATTTCTTCTCTGTGGGAACGACTACAAACCGGTCCGAGCGGGAGGTTGGCCGTCACGACTAGACTACCTTTTCCTCCCATCGTCATAGTGGAGTTTTTACTACGTTCAAGGACACCTACAAAGGTTTCAAGGAAGACTTTGTTCATATCCATGTTCTCCCTTATTTTCCTGCTTTCTTTTTGGATGATAATGGCGCTCCTCTTTTCCCCTTATACTGGAGTAGGGAAGGGACTAGCCGGAAGTCGTCTTTTTATAATCCTATGGTGGATTCGTTGAGTTCTAATGAGTCCGGCACCGTTCAATTTTTGTCAGAGTGGGTCGGGATTTCCGGTCTTCTTTGCTGCCGAGAGTTTCTGATGGCAGTGGATCCCGAGGGTTGGCTAGGTAGTCTTCTTTGTCCATTTTTCTTTTAGTCTTTGGTGATATATCTTATTGGATATCTGTTTTATCGTGGTTTTTATTGCTTTTGCAGAAAGCATGGCTTCTACCAACTAGATGTTAGCTGCCGTTGTCCGAAGGAGGCAGGCTCTTGCCCGGGGCATCCTTATTGATGCTCCACCCGATGTTCCGACCGCAGCTCCAGTCCTAGAGACGTCGCAAGTGGTTTCTGGCTCCGTTCTAACCAGTAACCTTCCGCCTAGCGGTGCTGTTTTGGTAGAAAGTGCCCTTCCCAAGCTAACCGCGATGGTCGTTCCCCCTTCTACCAAACACGGATCTACCTCTGTGGGGGACGACCGTCTTCCATCTCACAAGCGTTCTTCCTCTCAACAGCAACAGGGATCCGTTCCTGACCCTTCGTAGCGGGAGAAGTCACCGCGTTTGGGTGGGACGATCATGCCAGCTTTAGTGGGACCATTTAGGACGGACAATGCTTATATGCACAACCTCAATTCGGCGCTTCTCCCTCTGGGTCGGGACGATTCTACCTTTGAGGGACTTTCTTACGAAGCTATGCTGACCACAACCAAGGGTTATGCCAGCAATGTGGCAACCATGCTTTATTTTATGGAGGTGAACAATCCGAGTCGTTCCAAGTACGAAGGTTTGGCCAAGGAGTCTGAGGCGGCCCGAGCCAAAGCGGTTGTAGCCTTGGCTGAATCAGACAAGAGTCACCGAAAGGCAAAGGATGCGGCAGTGAAGGGGGAAGACGAGCGTCTGAAGACTGAGGATGCTTTGAGGAATAAGGAGCAGGTGCTTCAGTCAGCCTTGGTAGTTTCGAGAAAGACCAACGAAGAGCTGAAGACCACTCAAGGGTTCGTGACAGAGCTTCCGAGGAACTTTCTCAGGTTCGAGAGGCTCATGAGAAGATTTCTCAAAAGCTGTGTGGGGCTAATGAACAGTTGGAACATTCGAAGAGGGAGGCTGACAAGTATGCTGAGTGGTTTGATGCCACCTCTGAGTCTTCCTTCCAGAATGCTGTTAACCAAATTCGGCTGTTGAATCCTTCGATTTCTCTTCGTGTGGATTTTTGTCGTCTACTCGGATGGTGGAGGATAGGCGCCTGATGGAGGTGCTCAACTCGGGGGAGAAGGTGGTGGTGTCTTTGGTTCCTTCTGGGAGTGCCGAGCTGCTTGAGCAATCTTCCGATGGTGCCGCTTCTTGAGTTCTTGCCCTTTTTTTTTTTGTAATTTCCTTTGTTTTATTTGTAATAACTATTTTTTTACTTTGGTGTTGGACCCTCTTCGTATATGTCAGTAACTTAATAGTTGTCTTTTTAATTTGATGGGAAGTTTGGAGTTGATATTTCAACTTTTTGGTGCTTTGTGATGTGATGGTTAGATTTTCCCCATAGGGAAATCTTTGCGTTGGGAAACGATCCCCTTTTCCCTTTTATAAGTTGTCCTCCTTATCTTTGGCTTGAATAGAACTTCTTACTCCTTATATGCCTTTTTCTTTTTCTGCTCTTTCTTGTTCTCTTGCCTTTGCTGATGGCGCGTAATTTCTATCTTGAGTGGCAATGATGTTTATGATATGGAGGGTGGATGATGGTGAGGCTTGTCACATTCTTCACCTCATTCTGTTTTTAGGGTGGGGAGGAAGGCAAAGGTGCCCGGCCCTTTTCTACTTCTTGGGAACAAGTAAGGCAATATGCCCTTCGTTGGTTTTCCCAAGAAGCGGAAAGTAGATGGAACATTTCCTTCACTTATCTCCCATTTCTTGGCGGATTGCTCTCAGAGAAGGTGTTGTCCGGCTAAGCATGCGCTTGGACAACGTCTCTCGGCTGAGCGTCATGGGTATGGCCCCTAATCCCTCCTTCTTGATCCCTTTCGGCTCCACGTTTCACCCTTGGCACGGTTTTTCGGTCGGGGAAGATGCCCTGGCTTGTTGCTTGTTGCTACTTCCCAGTGATTGTGGGTCACGAACGTTCGGGTGTTTTTGTTGGGAATGTGGTGGCGGAGGCTCTCTTACAATGGGTTTTGGCTGTGTCTTGACTTTTTCTTAGGGTCTAGGCTTCTTTTGGCTTTGCCTCGTCCGTAGGGAGCCATGCGTTTTGACGTTTGTACCTTTGTAAATTACTCTTAATTAATAAGACTTTATTCTTCTTGTGCTTCTACTGGCTTTGTTTCATAATTAAAAATTCATTTTCTCTTTTGATCAAGAGAGGATTAGAGGTCTCCCGTAGGGACCAGCCAAGTGAAAACACGAGGTTGTAAAGTCTTTTCGATTGAGTGAAGATTCGAGGCCGTTCGTGGGACCAATCGAGTGAAGACTCGAGGTTGTAATATCCTTTTGGCCAAGTGAAGACTCGAGGCCATTCGTGGGACCAACCGAGTGAAAACTCGAGGTTGTAAAGTCCTTTTGGTCGAGTGAAAACTCAAGGCCGTTCGTGGGACCAACTGAGTGAAAACTCGAGGTTGTAAAACCCTTTTGGCCGAGTGAAGACTCGAGGCCGTTCGTGGGACCAACCAAGTGAAAAATCGAGGTTGTAAAGTCCTTTTGGCCGAGTGAAGACTCGAGGTCGTTCGTGGGACCAACCGAACGAAAACATGAGGTTGTAAGGTGCTTTTGGCCGAGTGAAGACTCGAGGCCGTTCATTGGACCAACCGAGTGAAAACTCGAGGTTGTAATATCCTTTTAGTCGAGTGAAGTCTCGAGGCCGATCATGGGACCAACCAAGTGAAAACTCGAGGCTGTAAAGTCCTTTTGGCCGAGTGAAGACTCGAGGTCGTTCGTGGGACCAACCGAGTGAAAACTCAAGGTTGTATAGTCCTTTTGACCGAGTGAAGACTCGAGGCCGTTCTTCGGTTGTTCATATATCTAAGTTCATCTTTCGACTTCTAAAAGGTTACATTCCATTGATGATGTCTTTTTCCATACATTTCTTCGTTTCATATTGAAAGTACATATGCGAATACTGAAAACGTAGTTGGGGTTGCTAAAACATACCTGGTCATCTTTGACCTTCTTTGTTGATTTTTTGGTGTGGGTCCTAACCTTGGACGTCTCCACTGGTTCCTAGGGCTCTAGGTACTTCAATGCTGACCTTGTAGCATTTCTTGGCTTCCACTTGATCCCCTTTCACCGTGCATACCTTTCCTTCCTCATTAGGGAACTTCGTGGCCAGGTGTGGGGTGGATACCACTGCTCCAAGTGCATTAAGGATTGGTCTTCCCAAAATTGCATTGTAGGCAGAGGGGCAGTCCACTACTAAGAACCTGGTCTTGATCATGTTTGACAGTGGGGGTGATCGCATAGTTAGCCTTAACTCCACATGTCCTCTAGGAACCACCCTTTTTCCAGTAAATCAGACCAAGTCCCCTAGGTGAGGGGTGAGTTCTTCCCTTTTCAGTCCCAGTTTCTCAAATAAGTCACCAAAGATGATGTGGGCCAAGCTTCCTTACCTCACAGTTTACCATTATCCCCGACACGACTAAAGAATTGTCATGATTTGGGATTGTTGTTCCATAGTCGTTGTCATTGAAGGTGATACACGAACTGTTCGTCTTTCCCTTTTTAACACTTTTTGAGACACTCATGATTTCTCTTAGGTGCTTCTTTCGGGAGGCATTTGATGATCCTCCTCCGGCGAATCCTCCAGTGATAGTGAGAATTACTCAGGATGCTGATGGTTCTCTTTGTCTGGGTGGTGGTGTTCTAGTCCTAGCTCGCTCTTCTCGGAGCTCCCTTCGCCGTGTGTAACCTGTTTCTCTCCCCCTCCCCATGTTTCCCTTCTTGGGGTGCTATGTTCCTCTCGCTAGCCGGGGTTACCGACCGGTACTGATGGTCTGGAGGATTACTATCTCTTTTTCGCACGTACTGCTGCAGCTAACCGGCCCTAATGAAGTCTTCGATTGTGTCCTTGAGCCTGTGGCATTCCTCTGTGTCATGCCTGTATCCCTCGTGGAAGTTGCAGTACCTTGAGTAATCTTTTACTCCTTCTTTCCTCAGGTGTGGTCTCTGGATGCCTGCGAATTTGGTGAGCATGACCTCCTTCAAAATCCTAGTCCTAGGGGTGTTGAGAGAAGTGTAGCTACCATACTTTTTCTTGGCGGGGCCTTTTTCTCTTTCAGGATGATCCTTTCCCCTTAGTGTTCCAGCCTTTCCCGCTGGTTTCTCCACTTGAAAATGTTTGTCTGCTCTTTCGAACTCCTCCAGGTTGATGAACTTTCGGGGACGTACCCTTAGTTTGTCCATACTTTCAGCTTCTCTCTTTGCCAGAGAGGTTGTGAAAGGCCTTGGATGTAGTCCGACCACAAGTAGGTGTAGTGCTACTTTAGGGTCAAGATTGTGGACTTGTAGGGTGGCTTAACTAAATCGGTGGATATAGTCTCGGAGCGTTTCCTCTTTTTATTGCTTGACCCTAGCCAAGGTGTGGGATGAGTAAGGTTGTTGCATGCTGGTAGTAAAGCTTACCAAAAACTTCTCTATCAGTTCTTTCCATCCACTAATCAATCTTTCGGGTAGAGCCGTGAACTATCGTAGGGTCGCCCTTCTGAGGGTTAGCGGGAATGCTCGACACATGAGATGCTCATGCACTCCGTGTAACAGTATCCCAGCAGAGAAGATGTCTACGTGATCCTTAGGGTCAGAAGCTCCATCGTACATTTTGTGGTTAGTTGGTTGTCGGAGGTCCGCTGGTACGCGACTACACATGATCTTGTTGGTGAACGGGTGTTTGACTGGTTCTTCTGTCGGCTCCCAAGATCATCGAGGGTCCCAGGCTCGATCGTGGGTAGTACAAGTTGTCTGTTCTGTTTCGGAGGACGAATCTTGATACGTAGGGTCGTCTTTCGAGGATGTCCTCGGCCTTAGAGCCACGAGTAGGCGTATCTAAGCCCGGATCGCTTCGTTTTGTTTGCGGAGTCTCCTCAACTGCTCCTGTTGGCGGAGGGATTGTCTTCTCCCCCGTTAGAATTCCCCTGTGTGCATCCTACTCCCTAGGCTTCTAGAGTCAGTCTCGTCCTGTGCCTCAGGGGTCAGATGCACAACTCTGTTTTCCTCCTTTCTGCCATTTTCCGATACGGTCTATCTTCTTGTGGTTACCATGTTGGTGGGAGTAGAAGTTTACAGCTTCCCACAAACGGCACCAATGTTCTGGCCAAATCCAAAACACAATAGTTTCCCTTCTCAGGTGTTAGGCCTCGGTAGGATTGGCCCAATATTTTGACTCCTTCTTCTTCTTCCTTCAACTCCTTTGGGTTGAACCGAATGGGGGGCTACCTACGAAAACACTCTGATGCTTAAGTCAATATTGGTTTCGCAGATAGCATATAGTGTTATTGTTAAGATTAAAAAGCATACCTTCTTCCATGGTGGAAGCATACTTATATACATGTACTTTGGATCAACCTTGATAACCCTAAGCATGTCAACACATACCTCTTAGTGTGCTTGCCCTTCTAACTTAGTAGAATGGGGTGTCCGTAATGGTGGGTTTAGGCAGATAATCGCGTGTGTCAGGAGAAAAAGGGCAGTTTACTCTTCCTTCCTGGCGTGCGTGGTGTTGATATGATGGGTTTCATTCCCGAGGTGGAAAAGTCCACTCTGTACGAAAAATGGTGGGAATGGTCTGGGCAACTTTGGTCGGCAGGAGCAGTTTGCCGCTGGTGATGGATTTGGGGCTGGTTTCTGTCGGGTTGAGCCCTTCTTGGGCTAAAAGGGAGTGGGGCCTTGGGCCTCGTTAGTTTTGAACCGGAACAATTCAATTATCACTCTTTGATGAAGATTGAAGGTAAATGAGGTTAGCTTAATTTTAAAACAAAGAGAGTATTGAATATTTAATTAAACTAGACCTTATGGACCAACGTTACATTGGTCCGAGTGGAACTGTGCTCAAATCTTTTAAGTAAAGTCCTGGTTTCAAGTCTTGTGAATGAAGAAAATGTGATTAGGAGGGGAGACCCAGCTATAAAGATGGTCAGCCTGCAGATTCCCCGGTGGAGATTAGTCATCGGTGAAGCCGTTGGATACACTTAATCATCCACTTTTATAGTAATTTGTGATTCATTGCTTATGAATTAATATGTGTTAACTTGTGTAATTTGATCTTGTCATCTCTCTACAACCCATCCACCATTTTTATTGTAATAAAATTCTTTCATGTGATAAATGTAACAATTTTGGTATAAGTCCCCATTTTCACACATTATTTTGTTACACTCTTCTTATATTAAAATAAGAAAATAAAAAAAAATATTTTCAGGATATGTTTGTTTTAATTTTTGATAAAATTTATTTTGAAAGAATTTATTTTAAAAAAATTAATGTTAAACAAATTGGTTTGTGTTTGGTGATGATATTTCAAAAGCGAGTTTAGAAAAATTGACTTTGTTTGGATGATAAAGTAAAATCACTTTTGAGGTGTAAATATAAAGAATTTTGTTAGTCTCAGACATAATCAATTATATTCAACGAAAAAATTAGAAATTTTGGCTTCTTCTGAAATCAATTCTAGATTCTACCAATTCTAGAATTGATTTTTTTAACACACTCTCATTACTATAACAACTAGAGTTTGGAGATGCCAAAAGCTCGTTTGTAGGCACTCAACGTACACTCTCTTTTTACCAAAAAAGTATAAAACGAGATAAAAAAAATAATGTTTGGTCATCATTTTCCTTTTAGTTTAAAGAATAAACTAACAAAAGCTAGGGCTCGTTCTAGGGTGAGCTACTAATACATGTCGCTCACCATGCATGATCTTTATTAGTCGTTGGATCAGTAGTTTCATCAAATTTTATTACGCATCCTTCACACCGAATCCTTTTTTTTTTGTCGTTTCATTCCCTCTCTCATTCTCCATCTGCACGGATTTTTATCCTGTCATCCAACCTTCGTCGGAACCTTTGAGTCGTCTTGCTCGGCGTCTCCCTTGCCGGCGATGAGGAAAAGGACAAGGCGGTGTTGGTGATTGTTGTATGCAGCTGGCGTTGTCGGTGTTCCAATGTGATACCGCAGATGAAGTGAAGACAAGGAGAATCGAAGAATGAGTTTCCTCCAAATTCAGAGAAGAATTGAAGATGTCATCCATGGATGGCGATTTACCAACAAAAGATTTTAACTTTATTGATGGCAGTAAAGGGAACAAGAGATCGAGCACATGTGTGAACGGATGAGGTTGTTTGTTTCCATTGGTTTTTAAGAAATTTATGATGAGTAAAAACTAATTAAATTATTAAAACTAGTTTTGTTTATCAAATTAATATGCACTGTAATTGTTGCTGGAAAGGTCTTAACTCTTAAGTTCAGGCTTGCTGTTGATGTTCTACTTTCAAATGATTTTCAAGGAGTGAAGAAAGCTTAGCAAGATTTCAGTGCACGGAGTAGGCGTGGAGAGTAGGCGGCGACGGTTGGAGAAAGGGGTGGCGGGTGGGTTGAAGGTGGGAGGGTTTGGAAGAGAAGATGAGGCGGTTGAGATCGGAGTGAGCGGGAGACAAGGAGAAGAGATAAGGGGTTCAGTGCTTGAATGCACATTTGCAGGCACTGTGACAGAGAAGAAGACGGAGAGTGAGAGAAGGAAGGAAATGCTAAAAGATATGGTGTGGAAGGTGCAGGATAGAATCTGGTGGGACTACTTATCCAATGATAGATACAGACGGTGCACGGTGAGCGACATGTATTAGTCACTCACCCTAGAACGAGCCCAAAAGCTAGGGTTATTTTGTACTAACATTTGGAATAGTAATGTGAATTTGTTGAAACGAAACTATTCTGTGCGTATGGTTTATGACTCAAGTATTAGTTAACGGATTTAATTGATATGTACTGACAGTGTAAAGATTTTTAACACTGTCAATCAATCATAAATTGACACCTCATTAAAAATCTTTGACTCTTATCCCAACTACATTAAAAGTCATTTATAGCTTGATTTCTGATTGGTTGATGGTGTAAAAAACGTTACACTGACAATGTATGCCAATTAAACTTAGTTAACAAGGTTTATATATTAAATGGATTAATAATATGATTTTAGTTTATAGTGTTAAATAGTAATTAATTAAATAAGAATTAATGATATAATTTTTTTTGTCTAAATATGAAAATTGTTGTTAAAATTCTATTTTCTTTTAGGGATACAACACATTTAAATGTTACAAAATGTCACTTTGAACTTATTTTGACTCCAAATGGATGGCGGCTTATAAGGTGGGAGACTTTATCATGTCTCCCACCGCGAGAGACCTCAAAAGACCGTTGTTTGCACACAAAAAAGATAATTACATTTTACTGCTTTTATTTCTCTCTCCTCTGCCACCTCTCCAAGACCCACCTCGAAATGGCAGCAGAGGAGTCGTTGGAGCCTGCTGCTCCTTAGCGTCACCGTAAAATCAGAAAGTCTCAAATGGGTTAGGACTATGCTCGCCGGGCGAGCTCAACTTTCTGGCCCTGGAGCTAGTAGTGGAGAATGATTCTGACTGGGTTTCATCACAACAATCAGAGATTGATTCATTGGAGGGTTGTGGATTTGCTGGAATGCAAGAGACATTTAAGCTATAATGCCTTAAGGATTTGTTTCAGAGCTTGGAGATCATTTGAAAGCGATCCCTCTAATCTTCAACCTCCTTTCAATATCTCCATGCATTGAAACATTATTCTTGGGTTCTGGAAAAAAATCACCCCAATCATAGAAACTCTTCTTTCCCCTCATCTAAAAGGAGCCTCTGTCTTTGGTTTTTGATTGTCATCATTGTTTGGGTGTTGTAACTATTTCTACTAAAAGTTTTAGTGTCGAAGAAATGATGCTAGGGAAGACCTCTAGAACAAGACGACGCTAGTGGAACGATGCTACTTCTCTAGAATATTGTTGGTTGGGAATTGTCTCTGGTGATGGGTTCCTTTGGTGTACTAGGTGAAGTCCTGGACTTTGTTGATGGTGACGTTCGAAGTTGACATCGAGGAGATGTGCCAGACGGGGCGGTGGCGAGGAATGGGCAAGGGCTCTGGTAGCAGCGGCACTGGAGGGAGAAGGAGAGAGAAAGTGAAGTGAAAGAGAAAGAGCTAGAGAATGGAATTGTAAATTTTAAAAATTTACAATTTTAAAATAATAATTTTTTTTTATAAAAGTGGACCTGCTCATGGTGAGAGACATGACATTATTTTCCATCCTAACAAATATCAAGAACTTGATCCTATATCATTAAAAACTTTACTTGCTAGCACCTTCATTAGAATAATGTTGTCTGACCTATCAGTAATCATTACATTTGCATTCGAATAAAATATCAAATATATTTATATATATAACTAATTTTATAAATTTCTATTAAGGATGGGGAACCAAGTTCATGCCTAAAGTGGTTGGATCCGTCCCTATGTATATGCCGATTTTTAGCATGTGAGTGAATATTCCATAGTATAGGTAGGATTACCTCAAACAAACTAATTTTAAACGAATTGTTTCCAATAAAAAATTCATTCTCACAAAAAATTTGTATTTAGCGAAAAAATGAGGGTCTTTCTCCTACATAGCTACCCAAGTATTCTGCCTAACTGATACACCCATGTATGACACTTGTGTACACTGTTTAGCTACATCCTTGTACATATTAATACACTCGTGTACAACACAGATGTACACTATAATTTTGCTTGAAGAAATTTGTAGATGAAAAGAGTCGATTTGCTAGAATTTTACATCAGTCAAAGGTCGCTCTTAATTGGGTTCTATAGACCTCATGGATTTTGTTTGAAATACAGGTGCTGGGATTTCCTCACGTTCTTTGGATTCTTTCTTTTAGCAGGAAAGCATGGAGCTCCTATTTATCTTTCTCATCTTTGGACTTTCGTTTGTCGATAGAGAAATATCTGCTAGTATACCTCCTCCCTGAACTTTCTTGACCTCCGAAGACCGTTTTCTACTGCTGGGTTTCTGGCTTAGACTTAGCAGAGGGTTTTGTTGTGCTTATACTTTCATCTTTTGATTTGCTTGTCTTGGAATCATTAGATTTGTTGACATCTTTGGACTTACGACTAGACTCCGTGAACACAACCTTTGATCTAGTGGATGCTACTACTCCAGCACTGGCGCTTTCTCTCTCTCTCTCTTTCTCTCTCTCTATTTTTCTCTCTCTCTCTCTAATCTTGCACTTGGAACTTTTCAATTTGCAAGTACAAAATAGAGAGATTCAATGGAAATTCATAAAAAAAAAAAGGGAAAAGAGAAATCAAATTCGAATCACAATGGCAAAAGAAACTAGAAATGAAGGTGCGATTTTCATATCGCAATTTCTGAAAGAAATTTGTTGGAGAAACAACAAAGTTTCAGATAAAGAAAATGGTACTCTGTTACATACCATGATGTGAAAAACAATGGAGGAAAATGTCAAAAGAAACTCATAGATTTGTTACGTCTGAATCATAGATCTAACTAGAAAAAATTGTGCTTGGAGGGAGAGAAAATGATAGAAAATGAACATGAAAAATAAAAAAGGAAAAAGAAAAGAGTATGTAGTGGAATGAAGTTCATAGGGGATCCCAACTCTCAAGTGCTTCCATGGAAGAGAATTGAAATATTTTTCAAGAAGAGGAAGGAAGGGTGAGATAGCATAAAAAAAAAGAGTTTAATTGCTATATACTGTTAGTGTAAAGGTTTTCTACAAAGTCAATCAATTATAAATTACCACAACATTAAAAATCTTTGAGTCTTATCCTAACCACTTTCACTACAAAAAATCAACTGTTTAGCGACCCACAAAATCGGTCGCTAATAGTGTAAATTCGGTCGCTATTCTCTTTAGTGACCGAATTAGCGACTAATTAATAGAGGTAGCTGATAACCTGGTCGCTAATGTTTTAGCTACCGAAATATTAATACGGTGGCTAAATGGCGACCGTTTTTTCAGTCGCTAGGTAATAAAGGTCAGTCGCTAATAGGTTGATCGCATGATTGTGGTAACCACGTTTGGCGACCGATTATCGATCGCTAGTTCTGTAGCTAATTTACGTTACTGTTAAGCAAAGTAGCGACCGATATTCGGTCGCTATACCACCATTTTTTTTATTTCAACTAACTTTTAGCGACCGAATTATGGCTTGCTAATTCGGTCGCTAAACTGGATTTATTATTATTTTTTAAATTTAATTTTTTAATAATAAATTATTATTTTTGCTTAAAAGTTTAGCAAAATTACTAATAGAACACACCAAATTACTAATGAATTATACAATTATAAAAAATACTGAATATATATAAAAATAGTAATCCAAAGTGTCGTACAAGAATCGTTTAAAATCTAAAAAATGAAAAAAAAAATATCAATCATGATGAGGAGGAGATGGAGGAACCCAATCATCCTCAGTGTCCGTGCCGCCGACGTCTGCCATCTGATCATCCTCTGGAGCAGCATCATCAGTAGCAGGCGGCGGAACTGGAGGAGCGGCAGCAGGCGGTACAACCGCCGAAGCATCACCCTGAGCAACTGGAGGCTGGATCCTCATCTGCTCCAACACCAGCCGCAGTGTCTGGCCCTGCTCGATGGTCTTCTCCATCAGCTTCTGGTGTGCCTGAGTCAACTCTGCAATCTGGTTCGTCATCTGTTGTTCTCTCTCCCTCTTCTCCCGAAGCTCAGTGTTCAGCTATGTGATGGTGTCCTGCATCTGGTTGAACTGCTCCGGAGGGACGATATCCACGTAGGAAGGAGCAGGCGTGCCGGACGATGAAGCGATAAATTCGCCTCCCAGATGTCCGAGGCCATACACGTGGCCCTTCTTGTTCCTGCCCCCGACGACCTCCAAATAAATGGCATTATCGTCGACGGAGACAGGAGAGTGGGTCCCCTCACCAGTCAATGCCTCATCCTGTGACTGTGAGGCACGTGATATGGCATCGTCCTTCTTCTCGTTGAAGCCCACCTGCAAAGTATAGATGAACAGATTTAGTTAAAATTATAATCAATATTAACAAATCAATTATAATTATAATAAATTACAAGTATAAACTAAGTAGTTTTTTTGCTTACAGCATAGTTACGGGCCTTGTCGTTGACCCATGCCCCCGAATTCAACTTCTTCGTCCTCTCCACCAACTCCATAGCAGTGGGGGCCCGCTGTTTCTGTGCTTTCTGCACAGAAAAATATAATCTTTAATTCATAAGAATATTTAAAAATGAAAACTCATGAAATAGTATACTAAGTCAATAAAGTTTAAAGTATTACCAGCTCGTCGAGTGGGCGGCGGCTGATTTAGAGTCGTCAGTCCAAGCACATTCGCCACCATCAGAAGCTCAATTACGCCGAGCTGTGACCTGGATCTCCTGGAACTTCTCAGTAGCCCAGTACTGGTCCAGCTGCCTCCTGATCTCAGGATCCACCCACTTCCCCTTATTCTTACCCTTCCTCACCTTGTTCGTCAGATTCTTCATGACCAGTGAGACCTTTGATGAGTGTGATTTCACCTCATATTTCCTTGACATTTTGCATGCATTTTCATATAGGTTAGGCATATTTAATTTTATTTTTGTTAGTTTTTGCTTTGGAACGGGTAAGGTGGTTTTGTGGTGTGTTTGTGCAGGAATTGAAGAATTAAATGTTTAGAATCAGTCATATTGGAGCTTGCATGATCAAAAGGAGCTTGAAGAATAAAGGAAAATTGGCCAACCAGAAGCCATCACGGCCAGGCCGTGATAGGCATCATGGCCGTGATCGAGTGGAGCTGAAAAGGAAGAAAATGCTCAAAGCAGAACTGGTCACGGCCGTGACATCCCAAGCTGAACCAGACCCTAAAGCAGAATCTGTCACGGCTAGGCCGTGATGACTTTCACGGCCGTGACAGACCCAAAGTGAAGCCATCCCCCAAGTCAGAATCCGTCACGGCCGTGACGCGCAATATCTGGAATTTTAAATTGAAGATTTGATTTGATTTTGTAACAGTTTTGGATCCAAGTTGCCCTACATTATAAATAGGACTCTAAGGCTCGAAAATAGGGACCTCTTGACTGCTACCTTAGGCTTAATTTTAGGATTTCTTTTCTTCTCAATTTCTTCTCTTCTCTTAGGATTTTCATGTTTTTGTTATTTGAGGTTGCTATGAACATGGCAATGCTTGAGTAGTCATTTTATTTCTAGGAATTGGGGCTATGCCCAAGACTCGTTTTATGTGATGAATTGATGTTTTGCTTCTTGTTAATTTCAATTTACTTTCGATTTAATTCCTATTACATGAATTACTTGTGAATTTGGTGCGCACTTATTTGCATGTCATAGATACTCTAAGGATGAACCTAGCGGTGAACTTAAGTATTGGATCTATAGGGATTGAACTTAGGACTTAAATCACGAGAGTTAGAAGCGGTCCTTCGAGTGTTCATTGAATTGTCACAAATCTTAATGGGTTCAATTTAAATACAATTACCACGAGAGTAAGGGTTGGTTTAATTGAGCACGGTTCTTGTATCTCGAGAGGGAACATTAACTTTATTAGGATAAATTCACCTTCAAAGCAATTTTGATAATTAACAAGAGGAGTAGTCAATTTAGTAGCATAAGCAGTCTTGTTGGTAACCCAATTCCTGGAAATCTCCTTTGATTTGAAAAACAACCGATTTGATTTACTTTGCGATTCTGTTTGATTGCGATTTTTAATTACTAGATTTGTTACTTGATTCTTATTTCAAAAACCAAATATTTTTCTTGTTTAGTTTAATTAATTTAATAATTAATTGTTATTTAAGATCACGGTCTCTGTGGGTTCGATCTTTTTATTACTTGACGACGAAACTGTACACTTGCGGATTCACGGTATCAACCTTTATGCTCAAATATGTCCCTGATGATCTGCTCTAAGGCTGCATCCCACCTATACTCTTTCTGCAACTTACAGTTGTTAGGAAATTCGTGTGTATATATATATATAATGTAAATTTAATTAAAATAACTTAATAAATTGTTACCTTAAACTCTTTAAACAACTGATCCCTATTGCCCACTGGGATGACCTTCCATGTAGGCCAGGGACCATCAAACTTGCGTTGCAGGATCTTCGATATCGAATCAGAAGGGCCCTTTGAGGGCAGGAAGCTGCAGCAAAATTAGAGCATTAATAAATGTTATAAATAAATAAAAGAACAAGTAAATAGAAATTAACGATACTTTATATATTTAAAAATTAAATTAGTATACTCGTTATCCCCCCTGGAGATAAGAAGAATCCTCCTGTCGGATGGACCACGACTCTCCTGCCCCGATGATGATGATGGTCCTGGCATAGGTGTGGATGATGTCGGTGCAGCCTGTGTCCCGACCACATGAGGCTGGGTAGGGGGTGCAACTCCATCACCCTGATGTGGCCAGTCCACAGAGGTGCTGGCAGGGTGGTCTCGATCTAAAGTCTGTGGGTCGGCCGGCGGAGGGACTCTCGCAGCATGACCTCTGCCACGACCTCCACGGCGACCACCATACTGCCCCCTACCTCTAGAGGAATCTGCCATCTGTGTAAAAAAAAAAATGAAAAGATGATTACACCACAATGTAAATAATACAAAAATAAATTACCTAAGTACAATGAGCATTACACAATGAATTATGACATAAATTCCTTAAGTAGAATCTCCGTCACTAATTCACCCTCACTCTCATCAGTCTCACTTGATTGGAATGTGCCTTCGCTAGATGCTTCCAACTCAGATTGATCCATTAACTCTCTTTGAACTTCTTCCCCATCGCCGGAAATGTCTGACATAATTTGCAACGGTACATGGGGCCCCGGAAAACTCATCATCTTGGTACGGAGCATCTTTTTCAGGCTGGTTGATTACATTATCAGTAATTATACTGCGCGCCTTTATCTTAATGACACCCAACCAGCCTTGATGTCCTTCAGGATATGGCGAGTAATAAACCTGATCTGCCTGTTGTGAAAAAATGAATGGGTCGTACGCCTTATTATACCTACGAGATAGTCTAACTTGAACAATACCATATTTTTATCGATTTTTGTCCCTACGTCAAGAGTAGGATCAAACCAATCACACTTGAAGAGAACTAACTTCATCACGGGGAAACCGGTATAAACGAGTTCAAGGATGCCAGTTAGAACCCCATAGAAATCATCCTCTATATTGCCATCAGTGCCTCGCACACAAACACCATAGTTACACGACTGCATTCCTTCACTCCATGTTTTTGTGTTAAATTTATATCCATTTACAATGCAAGTATTCCATGATGTAACCCATCTGTTAGGCCCCCATGCCAAATTTGTCAACAATGGATTTTGAACATTGTTTACTGGATCTAGTACCTAATAAATCGAATATTATATTATTCTTATACATGCTATATATTTAAGGAGATAAAATGTATTGCAACAAATGAAGATGCTTAACCTACATATTTACTGAACCACGTAGCAAAGTGAGAAGTAATTTCTGGATCAACCTGATCGTTCGAAATGTCAGGTTGGAGATCCCTTAGAAAATTGTCGTACATCCTACATATGGGAGATTAACAGTAGGACGATTAATAATCATAAATGTCAATTGAACTTATAAAAAACATTGTAGAAACTTACTCTAAATATGGCCTCACCTTTTGACAATTTTGAAGGATATACAGATGAGCAGCATTAATGTCACGTTGTTCCAAGAAATATCCTTTTGATTTGCCACTAAATCTGCCCGGATAGTTGAATATTGATATAGGAGGACTAGTTGAACTTCCTTCGCCCGAATCAATGTTTCTAGGCATCCTTGTCCTTCTCGTGTCAACTTCGTCTGGATAGTAATAAGAGGCAAAAGTGGAAGTCTCCTCTACTAAGTATGCTTCACAAATGGAACCCTCCACTCGTGCCTTGTTCTTGACTTTGTGTTTAAGGGAGTGCAGGAACCTATTAAAGAGGGATACATACAAATAATTACTAGTTTTAAGGAAAACTAAACTACGATCTCGTGTTCGTGAATTTAGTATGTATTAAGTAAAATAGTTGATGTTGTATACCTCTCAAATGGATACATCCAGCGGTATTGGACTGGACCACCAACTCTTGCTTCGTAAGGTAGATGAACTGGAAGGTGTTCCATTGAATCAAAGAAACTCGGCGGGAAGATTTGCACCAGCTTACATAACAAAACGGGTATCTTAACTTCCATATCCTTTAATTGATTCACATTTAGTGTTGTCAATGTAAGCTCCCTGAAAAAGTGGCTAAGCTCAACAAGTGGGTTCCAAATTGGTTTCGGTAATGCGTCGAACGCAATTGGAAGCAACCGTTGCATGAACACGTGGCAATTATGACTCTTCATTCCATGTAACTTTTCTTCCTTAATGTCAACACATCTACCAAGATTGGAAGCATACCCATAGGGTAACTTTAGTTCTTTAACCCACTTACAGACAGCTACTTTCTGTGTTTTGCTTAGTGTATAACTTGCCTTTGGTTTGATAAGTCTGCCACGACCACCGTCCTGCAACTCAAGCTCCTTCCGATTACAAATTTCAGCCAGATCCAATCGGGATTTATTTGTATCCTTCGTCTTGATGTCCATCATAGTGTCAAACACATTCATAAACACATTCCTCTCAGTATGCATGACATCAATGTTGTGACGGAGTAGGTGCGTCCTCCAATACGGCAACCTCCAAAATATACGTTGTTTTGTTCAATTATGCTTGACGCCATAATCAGGAATATGTTCTCCTTGGGATTCATGGACGAGCGGTAAGTACTGTACTCTCTGCCATACATTAGGACCAGACAAACATGGTGGAGGTGGTGTTGTCTCCGCACAAGGCTTCTTGAATGCATTCTTGTTCCTCCTATAAGGATGATCTTCTGGAAGGAATTGACGATGACAATCAAAATAAGAGATCTTTCGACTGTTTTTAAGCGTGAATGCCTTCGATCGCTCCATACATATTGGGCAACCAAGCTTCCCCGCGGTCATCCAACCCGACATCATCCCATAGGAGGGAAAGTCGTTGATTGTCCACATCAAAGCTGCTTTCATCATGAAATTCTACCTCAAAGATACATCATATGTCAACACATCATCATTCCACAGCATTGTCAACTCATCTATCAGCGACTGCAAGTACACATCAATCTTCCATTTTGGATTAGATGGACCCGGAATTATGACTGTTAGGAACAGAAACTCCCGCTTCATGCACATCCCCGGGGGAAGATTGTATGGAGTCAGGATAACCGGCTAACAAGAGTATGCTTTTCCAGACTGCCCAAAAGGATTAAATCCATCCGTACATAACCCCAATCAGACGTTCTGAGTCTCCTGCGAAAATGCCATATGAACCCTGTCAAAATGCTTCCAAGCTTCTCCATCTGATGGATGACACAAGACATCTTGCTCCCTCTCATGCTCACTATGCCACCTTATGTGAGCTGCAGTGGCCATCGAAGAGTACAATCTTGTAAGTCTTGGCACTAGCGGAAAGTACCACATCTTTTTTAGAGCGGTGTTCTTCTCAATGCCCCTCCTAGTGGCTCTTATACCGATCCGCACCACAAAATCGACAACATGTTATGCTCTTCTCTGAATCATCCTTATAGTACAACATACATCCATTCGGGCAACAATCAATTTTCAAACACCCCAGACCCAAATTCTCCACAGACTTCTTAGCATGATAAAAACTAGTTGGCATCCGATTGCCTTCCGGCAACGACTTGGACACAGACGTGGCGAGGCGATTAAAACAGCCTTCTTGCATATTGTAGTCAGATTTGATACTCAACCATTCCATACACATCGACAACTCTGTGTACTCCCAACATCCTTCCCACAACGAATATCGTGCAGTACTCAGCATATCATAGAATCTTTGAGCTTCGGGATTCGGATTCTCCTCTATGTATTGGGAACCCATTCCACCATCTTCTCCCCCATCTTCTTCTAGTGCAACACCAACCGAGGGTCCAGCATGATCCATTATCATCTGCTCGTATGGATTCAATTCTTCCCTCTGGTCATCACTTCCATAGTACGAACCTTCAAACACAACCGGGTTTCAATCAGGCAACGTCTCACCATGGTTACTCCACCAATAGTAATCAGGCATAAAGCCCTTCTCATAAAGATCGGCCACTACTCCATCCACGCTTTTGAAAGATTGACACTTGCTTCTTTTGCAAGGACACCTCAAATGATCACCGCCCCGCCTTATAAATATCTCCTGGCTAACAACAAACTCTATAAACTCACCCACTCCAACTCTATACTCTTCCCTAAGACGTTTATTCCGATCCAACCTACGATACATCCATTTCCGATTCTCCGGAATATCCATTCCTGCCAATTAAGTTGAAACGCACCGTTTAACTAATGTGTTTTAAAAAAAATAATAATAAATCAAGGAGGGGGTCTGCTAGAAGCTTCACGACCCCCTCCTCTTCATTTTCTTGTTCCCTTTGAAACCCCCACCGCCCCTAATGCTCTATCTCCTTCTATCTTCTCTTATTCCTTCTTGATCCATTTTCTTCTTCCTTTTGCTTCATTTTTCTTCCAATCTCAAGCAACATTGTAAGTTTATTATATAAATCTTTAAGCTCTACCTCTTTGATTTTTGGGAACTAAGTTGTGGTGATTTTTTTTGGGTTAGGGGTGGAGCTCTCTGGAGAAACTAAGGTACCCACCCCATGAAGTTGTGTATTTGGGCTCTCTGAGACTTGTCAGTTAGCATCTGTCTGCTTCCCTTGAAGTTGTTGAGAGTAGATTTGTGGTCTCTCCATACTTGTGAGTGGATGATAATCACTGTGACATATTTTAAATATTTTATAACTGTTGTTTTTAATTATTTTGTAATGTTAGAATTATTTTTACAGTTATATTTGGGGAAATATACCTTTGGTGTTCATTTTAACTATTCCTAAATATTTTCAGGTTGTGGATTTTTTTTGTTAACTGATTTTGACTATACCTGAGAGTTGTATAGAGCAATTATTTGACAAGTTGAACTTGAAATATGAGACTGAGAATTTATTCTTGAAGAGATTGTTATAAACTGAAAATGATTTGAATGTTGTGTTTTGGGGAACCCATGTTAGAATCCCGTAACCATTAGCGGGAGTAACGGTCTAGGTGCACCTAGTTATATATATTCCGGGAGGAGAGGGCTATCCGTTAGATGGAGCCGCCAGTGCACGGAAAGGGCTATCAACGAGATGGAGCCGCCCCTGATGAGATATGATTGATGTGACTTGAATGAGGAGAGGGCTATCCGTTAGATGGAGCCGCCTCTAGGGGAGAGGCCACCCGTAGGAGGAGAGGGCTATCAGCGAGATGGAGCCGCCTCAGATTTTTGGTTCTCTCATGCGTGACCCCACTGTGATTTAAAATTTATTTGAACTTGTGTTTTGTTACCTTACTTATTCATTTATATTTTTTTAACTCTTTAACTAGTTTTGGGTGTTAAGAAATGTTATTATTTGGAACATGCTAAATTTGAAAGTTTTATAATTTTTATATAAATGCTTCATTGAAGTAACTTGATTTTATTATGCATATCCTAGTACGCTACTAAGTTTGAAAGAATAATTATTCGTGCGTTAGTATGTTTCCCTTCTAGTTCATGGTGGTTGTTATGCCCTTACTGAGTCTGTGTGACTCACCCTTCTTATTTTTCTATACAGATTCCCAAGCAGCTGAGTAGTTGGCTACTGACAGGTCCAGATTGTTAAGGCAGTGTTGCTCTTTTTGGTAGGCCCCCTTTTATTATTGGAGGCCCTTGATGTATCTTGACACTATTTACACTCTGCAGCTATAGGGAACTAGTACTATATTCTTTTGAGTTGTATTAATGGTCTGAGATACCAAACTTGATGTATTTTGTATTACTGAACTTCTGAAATGAAAATATGAATATTTCAGCAGGTGTTTTGTTTTGGGATGTTGGAATTACAGAGGAGACTCTGTCAAAATTTTTGTAAAAATTCTAGATCTTTATCAAGTATGTTCTAAATTAATAGGCTTGCCAGGCTAGGATTGTAAGCCTGTGCGCCGGTCACAGCTTAGGTTTTTTGGTCGTGACATAAGTAGCCTGACCAACCCTACAATAACACTTATATATTACGGTGCATTCCAATATCTTCATCAATCTCGTTCTTATGACAAGGTATGAACCTATCCCATTTGAGAAGAAACCTTTACCACACTCGGCTAACAATAGTTATTCCCTTATTCAAATACCTTATACTTAACAAAATTTCGGCAGCATTTCCCATTGGTCTCCAAGTACACGACTCGAGCACGGTGAGAATCACCGCGATCAAGTATGCACCCAGAGAACAAAAGAAAATGCATCAGACCGAGATTTCAACAAGTATATAAGGCATTTGAACATGGAAATTACTATTGTACGAGTGTGAAAAAGGTTTTTTCCCAAACTGTCCCACTTGGACAATTCAAGATTCAATACAATGAGCATGCGTACCCTGGAAGGTACGCATGCTCATTAATATTGAATCTCAAACAGGAAACTAAGGCTTTCGTAACTTAATAATTAACTCTAGCAGAAAATAAGACCATTGACTTATAAGGATTGCAGCATACTTCAGAAAATATAGATTGAAGCATAATTCAATACAAACTTAGATAAAATATAGTAGCAAACATCCTATTGAGCTCCGCTCTCCACTAACAAGTAACACATCATTGTCAAACACATACATAACTTCTAAATTAGCAGTACACAACAAGCATCCCACCTTTTGGATAGGATCACATCCTATTGAGCTCTGCTCTCCACTAACAAACAACACATAATTGCAAATACATGCATAAATATTAAATTATCAGCACACAATCAGCATCTTGCCTTTCAGGCAGGATACCGTCCTATTGAGCTCAGCTCTCCACTAACAAACAACAAGATAATTCACATAACACATTACAAGCACCACACAATCAGAACCTCTTAGACAAAGCAGAACCTTAAAAGAGAGTATTGAGAGAACTTACCTATGTGACAAAATGCAAAAACAAGTAAGGATAGGGGGAGGAGCCGCAGACAAGAAGATCAGGAATTGATAAATATAATAAGACAATATGAAAGCAAATTAATATCCTTAAAGCCAACTTAATTATACAAGAAAGACCAGATGCCTAAGCCACATCATATATTTCAAGACTACTACTCACTTCGATTGCAGTATATCAGATATAAAATTATTGGGTCTAAGAGGCCAGGAAATGGTAGAAATCAGAAATAATATCTCATTCTACATGATCCGTGCAACTCAAGTTAGTCAACTAATCCCCTATTGTTCAGTCACAAGATTAAAATAAAAACTATTATACATGCATATTTCTAACTAGATTTGGATCCTCTCAACTTTTTTCTCTCATGTTAGATATATAGAGAAAGATACAAAAACAAATTTTTATATAAAGCAGTTTTCAACTTTAAAATTGTCAACCACTATCCTTGGTTAGTGACTTCCAATAAGCTCAAATATACAACGATTCATGCATACAGAAAGACAGAACAGAGTGATTCTAAGAACAAATCAAGCTATCCTTATTCTTACAGTATAAATCTATAAACAACAATAAACTCACATCATGAAAGATCACAAACAAACATAATCCAATTCCTTAAAAGCAGAACAAAAAAAAATCATTAATCATTCCCTAAACCCTAACCTGAGACAGAACTGATCAGAGGAGACTGTGGGGGTGGTAGTCGCGCGAACAGAGCCCCTTGAGATGGTGGTGGTGGTCGGAGGAGGAGGTGGCAGCACCTAAGATAGACATAGAGAGAGAAACTTAAATAGAGAGAGAGAGAACCGAGAAAGACAGAGAGCGTGAGACAGAGACAGAGAGAGAGAGAGAGGAGAGAAGAAGAGAGGTTACCTATGGTCCGTGAGAGGTGGAGATGACCGGAGGAGGATGAGAGAGAACCTGAGAAACAGAGTGAGACAGAGAGAGAGAGAGGGATGGAGAGAGATGGAGAAGATGAGAGCTTACCGAAGGAGAGGGGATGACGGTGGTGGCTCGAGGTGGCCGGAGGTCGAGCGAAGAAGGGAGAAGAAGGGAGAAACGACGAGAGAGAAAGAAGCTTCGGGCGAAAAATGAGGAAGAAATGGGGTTCTGATGCATTTAGGGATTTTATTTTTCGGTCGCTAAATCGGTCGCCAAAATTAATTATTTAAATCGATCGCAACTACGGTCGCTAAAAGGGTTATTTTGAAATTTGAATTCATAAATTTAGCTACCGATATAAATTCGGTCGCTAAAACGCCCTATTTTAAATTTTTTTACACGCGTGTTAGCGACCGAATTTACATCGGTCGCAAATATATTTCAAATTTTACCGTTGTATACAAATCGGTCACAATTTCGATCGCTGAAATGTCAACAAATTTTGACTTTTAATTTCCATAATTTAGCGACCGAAATAGCGACCGGTACCTCAGCTGCCCCCCCATTCGGTCGCAGGATCAAGAATAACAAATGTTAATTGTAGATCTTATAATCGGTCGCTATTTCGGTCGCAAATAGCATCCAGTAATTTTGGTCGCTATTTTCGGTCGCAAAAGTGGACCTGCTCATGTTGAGAGACATGACATTATTTTCCACCCTAGCAAATATCAAGAACTTTATCCTATATCATTAAAAACTTTACTTGCTAGCACCTTCATTAGAATAATGTTGTCTGACCTATCAGTAATCATTACATTTGCATTCAAATAAAATATCAATATATATATATAACTAGTTTTATAAATTTCTATTAAGGATGGGGAACCAAGTTCATGCCTAAAGTGGTTGGATCCGTCCCCATGTATATGTCGATTTTTAGCATGTGAGTGAATATTCCATAGTATAGGTAGGATTACCTCAAACAAACTAATTTTAAACGAATTGTTTCCAATAAAAAATTCATTCTCACAAAAAATTTGTATTTAGGGAAAAAGTGAGGGTCTTTCTCCTACATAGCTACCCAAGTATTCTGTCTAATTGATACACCCATGTATGACACTTGTGTACACTGTTTAGCTACATCCTTGTACATATTAATACACTCGTGTACAACACAGATGTACACTATAATTTTGCTTGAAGAAATTTGTAGATGAAAAGAGTCGACTTGCTGGAATTTTACATCAGTCAAAGTCACTCTTAATTGGGTTCTATTGACCTCATGAATTTTGTTTGAAATACAGGTGCTGGGATTTCCTCACGTTCTTTGGATTCTTTCTTTTAGCAGGAAAGCATGGAGCTCCTATTTGTCTTTCTCATCTTTGGACTTTTGTTTGTCGATAGAGAACTATCTGCTAGTATTCCTCCTCCCTGAACTTTCTTGACCTTCGAAGACCGTTTTCTGCTGCTGGGTTTCTGGCTTAGACTTAGCAGAGGGTTTTGTTGTGCTTATAATTTCATCTTTTGATTTGTTTGTCTTGGAATCATTAGATTTGTTGACATCTTTGGACTTACGACTAGACTCCGTGAACACAACCTTTGATCTAGTGGGTGTTACTGCTCCAGCACTGGCGCTCTCTCTCTCTCTCTCTCTCTAATCTTGCACTTGGAACTTTTCGATTTGCAAGTACAAAATTGAGAGATTCAATCGAAATTCATAAAAGAAAAGGGAAAAGAGAAATCAAATTCGAATCACAATGGCAAAAGAAACTAGAAATGAAGGTGCGATTTTCATATCGCAATTTCTGAAAGAAAATTGTTGGAGAAACAACAAAGTTTCCAGAGAAAAGAAAATGGTACTCTGTTACATACCATGATGTGAAAAACAATGGAGGAAAATGTCAAAATAAACTCATAGATTTGTTACTTCTGAATCATAGATCTAACTAGAAAAGATTGTGCTTGGAGGGAGAGAAAATGATAGAAAATGAACATGAAAAAGAAAAAAGGAAAAAGAAAAGAGTATGCAGTGGAATGAAGTTCATAGGGGATCCCAACGCTCAAGTGCTTCCATGGAAGAGAATTGAAATATTTTTCAAGAAGAGGAAGGAAGGGTGAGATAGCATAAAAAAAAAAGTTTAATTGCTATACACTGTTAGTGTAAAGGTTTTCTACAAAGTCAATCAATTATAAATTACCACAACATTAAAAATCTTTGAGTCTTATCCTAACCACTTTAAAAATCATCCATATCGTGATTTGTGATTAATTGTCAGTGTAAAAATCTTTATACTGACAGTGTATAGCAATTAAACTCAAAAAAATTGCTCTTGATACCATATTATAAGGAGAAACTTGATAATACTTTCATTGATTGAATTGATGAAGTACAAAGAGGTATATATAGCTTAGATATGCAACTATTCTAAAGAAAAGAAGATAACTAATTAACTGATCTAATTATAACAAAATAACTACCTAAGTATTTTGTCTAACTGAAACCCCCATGTACGACACTTGTGTACATTGTTTAGCTATATCCTTGTACATAGTAATACATTATTCTGTTTATCAACTAATACTTGGTATCCAGCTATCACATTAACGGAAATCACATTAGACTTCGACGAATCTGAATCGAGTTGGAAAGATCCATTTAAGGGAAGCAAAGCTCTCCCAACACCTATTTTTTTCATTTACAAGGGTCGAATTCGAGATTTTGCTTAAGAGAAACTAAACTCCTCATCACTTTGACCACCATGTGTTGGTAGTGGTGTGTTTGACTAATCATTATATATAAACACAATTTCAAAGAAGGGACCGATCAGTGATCATCTTGAGGAGGATCTGGACTACGTCTATTTGTAAAAGCAGAAAGGGCTCAATTATGATCATTTGACAACTCCTACAACATTCACATTCACATATCTATGAACTGCTCTAGAATTGAAGTACCATAATTAACCTAATGCAAGTCTTAGATTGTGTTTCATATTTTGCTTTTTTTCCTTTATCATTCACCGTATAACCCTTTTCACCAGCTTTGATGATCAGTCCAAAGAATGTGGGGTCTCTATTGCACGTGCACCTAGGTGCCATAGTGAGCCATGGCATGCAATCAAGTAGTCACTGCTTCTATTTCAGATGGAAACATTGGGACCCGTTTTCTTCATAAAAGAAAAGGGGTTTAAACTTTGAACACCCTTTCACCAAAAAATGAAAAAAGAAACGCTGGTGGAGAAAGAGGTCTCACTGCAGAACTGCATAAATACTACTTTAGTAATCTATTATTGACAGAGAACAAAAATATTTCAATAAAAAAAAATGTTTACATTATACCATTGTTGAAGGTACTTGGGTACAGTTTACAGCTGTACATAGTTTTATTTTCTTTATAGGTTATATATACAATTAGCTAATTCTGGACATGAGTTTCATCTAAGCTTAACTAATAATATAATAAAGAAAATCATTTTAATTCAAATGGAATTATATGCACATCTGTGACTAAATAGTGGCAATTGTAGATAAAATTATACTCCACATTTTAATTTTAAGACTTTAGATATTAGTTTCAATAGAAACACAAAATTTAGTAATTTACATTAACTGCATCTCAGCTCTGATATGTAAACCAAATTTTGATTTGAAATAAAAAGTTTCCTATAAAAGTGGTAGTGAAATAGACATTACACACCCTATGTTCTTCAAGACACAGCAATGATGGCAAAAACTAAAAAGCCCTCAGCTTGGCATGTTTATCAAGGGCACTTTGGGAGTTTTCAAGGGGGGAATTCATAATAGTGTGAGAACAGCTTTTGCTTTTAAAAGTAGGTTGCTTTTGGCTTGTTTATTAGAGGAACTGTCTGGTGAATGTGATTATTTGTAGACAAAATGAGTGATTTAAAATCAATAACTTAGATTAATATGACCAATGAAAATAAAAGGAACAATGAAGAGATTGGAGACATAATTGACACAACAAAGATCTCACGAGGAGCCATTGCATCATCAATCTCAACCTCAATCCCTTGGGATTCTACTTTTTCTTATAATAATTGAATAAAACCAAAGAAAGTGGAATTTGGTATTTAAAGATAATGGCATGCCTCTGGGACAGGGAATGTTTGGATTCTAATTTCTACAGGACACAGGGAGCATAACAAATCAAAGTGATCCACTTTTGCAATTTTCTCTCTCCTCATTGCTGGCACCAAAACTCTTTGACCCACTTAGTTAACTTTTGAATAAAATTAAATACTCATTTAGGTTTTTTTTTTGTGAAAAAAAATATGATTGAAAAATTCATGGATAAGAATAAGATTTTAATCCAACATTACAAATAAATCTGATCCATGAAATTTTTAACTCCATTTTTAATCCTATATCATCATACCACTAAGTATAATTTATCTCATTTTGTTTTATCATACAGACAGTTATACTCTATTTCTTTGATCTCATTATAATATGAGATAGTGTGAGACTAAAGGAGGTGCATCATGCATTTCTTTAATTTTTTTATTAAGCTCCATTATACCAAACTTTTATCGTGCTTAACAGATAATACTTCACTAGCTCTAATTCTTTTTCACATTGGATGAATAGAATAAAAGTCCTATTCTCTAGACCAATGCATGATTGATGGAATTTTCTTTTACTATCATCTTTTGCATTTATCTAGAAATGGGTTAATGGGGTGTGGCTCTTTGCTTTTATTATATATTCTTTGCTTAGCTTTCTTTGTTGAACCATTAGCAGGCATGCTGGCTCTCTTTTAGTCCTTTTACTACTGGCTCTGCTTCAAGTCTGACATAAGAATGGGAGTGAGTGCAATTCTGGCTTGAAAGCAGGATGGAATAGTACTGGTTCCCCTACTAATGTAAACATGACGTGTAACAAAAACTAACCAAGTTGAATTTGGTTGTGCTGAATCCTTCAAAACCTGCTCCTTACTTGCTTCCTTGAAGATACAGTTTGTTCTGATAATAAGTTTTTTACTGATCCAATGGAAAGGAAAGGAGATATAGCTTCCTTTTGTTTAGCTTTGTTTTTCTTGTGGACTTCAGTGGCTGGTTTGCTTTCTCCAAAAGGTGTCAACTATGAAGGTAACTAAGAGAACTTCCCTTTATTTGAGAGCCCATTGATACAAGGTCACTCACTGTTCATAATAAATGATATGCTGACTTATCCTTGTTCTATATGCAGTTCAAGCTCTGATGGCTATTAGGAATTCTCTGCTGGATCCTCATTCTGTCTTAAATAACTGGGATGATAATGCTGTGGATCCTTGCAGCTGGGCTATGGTCACTTGTTCTCCTGATCATTTTGTGATTGCCTTGTAAGTCAAAAAGGAACACATTAAACTATACCAAGAAATACTTAATTTTCTCTCTTACTCTTCTTATGATTGTACTTTTTTTTAATTTCATCCTTTTCTTTTTTGTTTCTCCTTATTAGAGGGATTCCAAGCCAAAATATGTCTGGTACTCTCTCACCAAGCATAGGCAACTTGACAAACCTCCAGACTGTGTGAGTAACCCAGCTATTGTAAGAAAAGCATGATGTGAAGTTTTTCTTAAGGTTATCTTATTAGGCATCTAATTTGCAGGCTCCTTCAGGATAATAATATAACAGGACCAATCCCCTCTGAGATTGGGAGGCTTCAAAAACTTCAAACTCTTGATCTTTCAGACAATTTCTTCACTGGTCAACTTCCAGATTCTCTATCCAACATGAAGGGTCTCCATTATTTGTAAGTTGAAGAATGCTATACATTCCTGTATTATAGGCTTTATAGAAAAATGTATGTTAATTGGCCAGTTAGAAGGAAATTTAAGCATATAAGTCCTATGAAAACTATTCCCTATCAAGAATCTGATAATAGGAATTTGAATTGCAATCAGGCGGCTAAACAATAATAGTATCTCTGGACCAATTCCTTCCTCTTTGGCTAACATGACCCAGCTTGCCTTTCTGTAAGTCTCTCCAGGCTTTTATTATTATTTTTCTCCCTCATCAATTTGATTTCTCATCAAGAAATTTTCTACTTTGGATTTTTCCTTAGGGATATCTCCTATAATAACTTGAGTGGACCTGTACCAAGATTAAATGCAAAAACATTCAAGTAAGGTGTTATCATTTTTATTTTGTTACTTTTCTCTTTCAATATACTTTTCCCTTCTTCATGTGAGTTAAAAAAAATCTAAATTCTGTTACCTAAGTAGATAATTGTATGTTTTCCTTCTCTTGAAACAGTATTGTAGGCAATCCCCAGATATGTGCCACTGGAATTGAGCAAAACTGCTTTAGAACAACACCGATCCCTTCTGCCCTGAACAATTCTCAAGGTAATCATAGTTCTTATATGTTCCACATTTGTTTATGCGTCTTCTTGTACTTCATGATGTTTGCATCTACAATTTTGCTTATCTGTCTCACAATGATTTCATTTTGACTTCAAGTTCAATACTACTATTTTCTGATGCAAAAGTATTTCATACTGTTCAAAACTATCAATTTTCTTTTAAGCTGTCCCAACATTCATAATCATTGTTTCCATGATATCTATTTGTTTGTATGCAATTGCCTCCATATTCTAACACAGTTTCCTGAAATGCTTCTCAAGATTCACAATCCTCCAGTAGACCAAAAAGCCACAAAGTTGCCTTAGCATTTGCTTCTAGCCTAAGCTGCATCTGTTTACTAATACTGGGTTTTGGCTTCCTCATCTGGTGGAGACAAAGATATAACAAGCAAATATTCTTTGATGTTAATGGTTAGTGAATCATAAATTTAAGCATAGGCCAACTTGTTAGGCATATGATTTAATCTCCTATCTCTAACTTCGTTTTCCAAAACTTTTTCAGAACAACACCGTGAGGAGGTTTGCCTTGGAAACCTCAAGAAGTTCCATTTCAGAGAACTTCAGCTTGCTACAAATAATTTCAGCAGCAAGAACTTGGTTGGCAAAGGTGGTTTTGGAAATGTCTACAAAGGGTATCTCCCAGATGGTACAGTCATAGCAGTAAAGAGGCTTAAAGATGGTAATGCTATCGGAGGTGAGATCCAATTCCAGACTGAAGTTGAGATGATCAGCTTAGCCGTCCATCGGAATCTTCTTCGCCTGTATGGATTTTGCATGACAACTACAGAGAGGCTCTTGGTTTATCCCTACATGTCAAATGGTAGTGTCGCTTCCCGCCTAAAAGGTAATGGCAACTTTGTACTACTAGATCTCTATAGCACTATAGTGTATATGTATCCAATATTTTTTGGTTTGTTGTCACACACATGAAACTTTTGATACACATTCCAACTTTGATGCACTCTAATAAGAAAAGTGTTAATAGCTGTATTGAGTGTCCAATTATAACTTTTGGTTTATGAAGTATGAATACTATTTGCTTTTGCTGATACAGCCAAACCAGCTTTGGACTGGAGTACAAGAAAGAGGATAGCATTAGGAGCTGGAAGAGGCTTGCTATATTTGCATGAGCAGTGTGACCCCAAGATTATTCACAGGGATGTAAAGGCTGCAAATATCTTGCTTGATGATTATTGTGAGGCTGTGGTAGGAGATTTTGGATTGGCAAAGCTGTTGGATCACCGGGATTCACATGTGACAACCGCGGTGAGAGGCACTGTAGGGCACATAGCCCCGGAGTATCTCTCAACAGGCCAATCCTCTGAGAAAACTGATGTGTTTGGGTTTGGAATCCTTCTACTTGAATTGATTTCTGGCCAAAGAGCTCTTGAATTTGGGAAAGCAGCAAACCAGAAAGGAGCTATGCTTGATTGGGTGAGCCAAACAGAATTTGTTCTCTTGAGCCAAGAAATTCTTACTTGTTCCCAAAGCAAGAAAATGATGTGTACCATTCAATGTGTACCACATCAAATATAACATTATAAAAGATGTTAAAGTGGGTGAAATTAGTGGCCTAAGTAGCTAAAGTGGTACACATTATATGGTATGGAGCAAGTCCGGGAGCATTTAAGAACTTCTTGAGTTAATTGTATGTTGCTTTGCTTGACTAAATGTATCCACAATCACTATGAATGCAGGTGAAGAAAATCCATCAAGAGAAGAAAATTGACTTGTTAGTTGACAAGGACCTGAAAAACAACTATGATAGGATCGAGCTAGATGAAATTGTTCAAGTAGCTCTTTTGTGTACTCAATACCTTCCAAGCCATAGACCCAAGATGTCTGAAGTGGTTAGGATGCTTGAAGGAGATGGGCTTGCAGAGAAATGGGAATCCTCACAAAGAGCTGAATCAGCAAGAAATAAAGGAAATGAACTCTCTTCTTCAGGGCGCTACTCTGATCTTAATGATGACTCTTCATTACTTGCTCAAGCAATGGAACTTTCTGGACCAAGATGATATAGAATGTTTGTGAGGGATGAGGATCTTCTATCCCATTTTGGTATATCAAATCTTATCCCCACCAATCATATCTTGCCACATAAGTTAAAATTTCTTGTAATTTTAAAATGTTACAATATATGACAAGATATGATTGGTGGGGGTAGGATGTGATACACCAAAATGGGACACCAGATCATCTTCCGTCGGAGAGGTTTAAGTTGGTAAAGAGTGGGAGAAAGTTAATTCAAATACTACTAGAAAGTACTCGAGTGGAAGTGAATTTGCTGTACATTGGCATCACATTAGCACCCCAAAATAGAAATGCTAGTTTCTGACTGTACAGAATCTGATTGGAGACACTGACGTATAGATATGAGTTATATATGTGTTTCTCAATTCTTGGGAAGAAGATTCTTCTAGGAAATGTCCTTCTAGGTCCTTCAACTTGTTAGAATAATGTTCATAAAATAGATTGTACTCAAAACGGTTAATAGTATTTTGGGAATTAATAGTTTGACCGGTACCTCATTGCTTAATGTATTTCTGATCTGTACACTGCATTATATTCTAAACAGATTTTCGGTGCACGGTAAGGCATAGATACAAAACATTCTCGAATGTTCACATATGCCATCCTCAATTGGAGAGTGACTTCTCTGCATTACATTATAATATATATTTTCGGTGCATGTTAACTTGGGAAGGCATCGAGACAACATTATCAAATGTTCAACCATTTAAAACATGTGTACTTGGCTAGAGTAGAGGTTCACGAAATTTATTCAGATAATGGGCAATGAAGGGCATGTCAGATTAAGACTATAGTCGTAATATGTATAACTGAAATCAATATGGTTAACTAATATAACTTTGGAGCCCTTGTGTATGATTTTAAAATTATGCAAACAAGTAATTTTTTAACTTTCATGTAATATACAAAAATTATTTAGTATTTGAATAGAGTTATGAAAAACATTTTTGATTTTGAAAAAGAATGAGACCAACAATGCTGAATAGGGGTTGACACACCCGATCGAACCTTCCGCTCCACTAACTGTGACTTGGGTTTGATTCCTAAGTCTCCCATGTTGGTAGGCAATATGTAAACTCTCCTATAAATCCACACTGAGGTTGGTGGTATTCCCTAGCTTTGCAAGGAGGCGTGCTTTCCCCCAATCTAAACTTTATCATATAAAAAAAATTTGCTGAAAAGTAAGAAAATAACAATACTAATTTTTCCAGAGCAACACTTGTGCTTCTCGAATGTTTTGGTTGTCATACTCTCATCTAAGGTGGCTACTTTTTCTTAGGGAAGCTATTCATTGTAACTTCTCAAAATAATCCAAAATTTGACTATCTTTTTAAATCCAAATTTTTTTAAAAAAAATTCTTACCTAGTAGTTTAAAATATTTTTAAATGCTTTAACAAAGAATATTAAAAAAAAAGAAAATCAAACAAATAAGCCCAAAATCTCCCAACAAGTTGATGGTATGAAGATTCCAGGGGTTGTTCTAACTTACGTACCAAGAAATCAAGCTAGTCCATAATTGCTTCATCATGTGGCCAGACCGCCAGAGATCAACTCAATATTTTGAATTGAGATAGTGAAAAGGGAAGGACATGACATATTCGAAAGTATGAGTGCTTCTTCCTACTACATCGTGTGGATATAACCATAGATTTGCTTTAAACATGAATGAATGGCTGCGATCATCTAGGGCAACATACTAGGCAGGTTAATGTCACCATAAACCACCCTAGGACCGCGTCGTCTGCCATCTGTTCTCCCCGCCGCCACCATGCCAGGAGCAAAGAACAAACAACTCATCTCCTTCTATGCTATAGACCCACTCAAATCACCTGATTCCCAGCTCCATCTCTACCACCATAGAACCATTCTAAGTCATTCCTCCATTTTGACAGTAACCTATCCACTAGAGTCCAACGGTTGTTCGTCCCTGCTATTTAAGCATGGTGTATCGAAGTTGAAAGTGGCAGAAGCCGCAGAAGTGACGAGGGTGAAGGAGTCAGTATAGTGGCAGTGGCAGCGGCAGCAGCAGCAAGGAGGGAGAGCGTGGCGTTAGAAGGGTAAGGGTGGGATTCAGTCCTCTAAATGTGTAAAACAAAAAACAAAAATCCGGCTGACCTGTTATCGTGAGTAAATTGTGGAGGTGTATCTATCCAGCAGTTTAAGTATAGTGCATCGAAGAAGCAATCAAAAAGTATAGGTAGGAATTTAAGACAACACAACTTGCTATCTTAAAAAACTAAAAACATGCAGAGACAGGTCCTCTCAACTGATTTCTTCCCCTTTCTTTCCTTCTCATCACTGCTAAAGAGGAGATAGTTTCTATGAACTGTTAGTCACTAACTGAATTTTGAATTTAAAAAAGAATGGGAAGGTCAGTTTCAGAGAGTAAAACATGTCATAATGCAGCATATCTAGTCAGACTAGCACCTAGCAATATCGGAAAAACTTTCCCGTGGGCAAAAAAAAATAATATATAGTAGCTGCAACTTTCAGTTGCTTAATTGGGTTTTCAGTCAATAAAATGAACTATTGTCTTGTATTCTACCAATCTGTCTGATCCAAATATATAAATTTCCACTTTTGCTTGAGAATTTACAAGTTGTCACATAGGTAATACTTGTATTTTAAAAGGTTATACACAATTGTAAGCTGATTGGATCCAAAGGAAAGTAACATTGGAAAGGATAGAAAAGAATGCATGTTATACCACAGTCCACAATTTTACTCACGGACGAAAATAACTTCTGCCTTAGTAGAAGCTCTTCGAAATTTCAACAACTCGATCAACATTCTCATTTGATTTTCCATATCAGTTACACAAGGAATGATACTCATTATCTCAAGAACAGGTGAACAGCCAAGCAAAAATTTGATCAATACCATCTCATGTGGCAGACCACACATATCTGTCAACTTCACAATTTTAAGCTGGTTAAGTGTAGAATCTGAAGGGCATTCTTTTTCCCAAAAATCCAAACCTGGGGTATCTGCATATGACATGTTTGATGAACCCTGCCAAAGTAAATTAGCACAAATTATGAAGTAATAGATCTTAAATATTTAATTATAGGCAGAAATTATAAGAACAGAAAAATTCATCATCACTTTGTACAAACTAGGGGGAGAATTCTTATTTTTGCAATGAGATAGGACTTACTGAAATTCGAAGTTCCTTTAGATTGGGAGAGCTAGTAATCAAGCGTAGGACGACAAGTATCTCTTTCATATCTTCAAAACTTACTTGATATAATTCAATAGTCTCCAAATTGTTGTATATTAGTGGGAGATTCCCTGGGTCGTTACCTATGCTCAAATACTTCAAGAAAGTGCAAAAGGGAGTAAGTACAGAGGTTGTTGGCCATAATAACAAAACATCCCACCTTTTCCAATGAAATTGATAAATCATGAAACTCTAAGCACAAGAAGGATGAACAAATATTATAAATAGGCAATAACAAAATGTTACCTTTGTGAAGTAGATATGCCCAATAAGCTTCTCAAGATTAGGTACACCACCTAGAAACTTGACAAAATTGCAAATTGAGCTTTGCTCAAAGTGCTCAGCAATGTCATCAGTCATATACAAAACAACAGTTTATTTCAACCAGAAGTGGAGTATCTTCAAGACATATATCCTTGAATTCACCTTCAAGATACAAGTACTTGAGGTTTGGAGCACTGATACAAAGAACTAAGCTATCAAAATATGACAGTGACAAAGTCTCCAAAAGCGGGCAACTGGAAATAAGACTCTCAATTGCATCAGGGGATATCAAAACTTGATGAAGGCTGAGGCTCTTCAAACACATAAACCCTTTAAAAGTAAGAGGCGGATCCAACTCACATCGGAAAAGCTCCAAGCGAGTCAATTTCTTACAATTGTAAAGGCAAGAAGGTAGCCTAAAAAATTCACCTTCTCCTAATTCAAGAACCAATTCTTTAATATCATTCCTTGAAAGGAAAAGAATCCACTGATCTAATTCCGGGCAGCTCTGCAAGTATGAATTAGTAATTCGGAACTTATGAATGGGTCCTTGGTGAAGAAATAGCAGCCTGGTGATAAACTTCACTATACTTTTTTCAGCATCACCTCGGTCATGAAATGAAGGAACACAATTTTCATCAAACACAAGTTGAGTGATGGAAGCCCATTTATACCTCCATTTACTAGATAAAATGCTAGTTCTCACAGCATCTCTTATTGGAAGCTGAATCAAAATGCTCTCTATAATGCTTTGAGGGAGGTCACTGATCAAATCAGGACCCAAAACATCGCCCATTTTTATGCTTCAGCAGCTCAGCTAATACACAGCACAATAAGAGGGGGAAAAAAAATTAAAAAGAAAGCCAAAAGAACCCAATTTTTAAATGATTCTACCACACAAATCAAGTAATCAATAAAAAAAATATTTAAAAAATCAATACTATATAGTTTATAATTTATATAAGACAAGGTTTTCAATAAATGTCCGCGACCGCGATCTGGGTCGCAGCGATTAGATTTGTGAGGTGTCCGAAACCGAAACGCGACTGCAATTGTGGCCGCATTTTCCCGCAATTGTCCATAATTGCGATAAACACAACGCAACCACGACCGCAATTTAAAACTTTGATCACTAATAAAACCTATGATATCAAATTAAAAACAATAAACTATTAACTACTAGGGATCTGATCGAATGAAAGAAAAATCAATAGCTTACAAACACTATTTTGTATCAAAGTTAATATTTTTCATCCTCATCAGAACACAGGTTTACAGAACTGAAATGCTTGCACTAAAAAATAAAGGGAAAAAACCTATTAACTAGATTTGAAGCAAATTGTAGTTGAATCAAGCAAGACCCAGAAAAACAAGAAGCAGGTAACGGATTGAAAAGAAGAACAAAATTGGATTCTAATAGAATTTTGTGGATGAAATCCACTGATAAAGGAAAAAAGGAAATGAAAAGAGGAAGAGAATTGTCACCCGAGAACGAAACTTTCTCTGTCTTCTTCGGTGTTCGGTGGAATGGGAAGGTTTACAGAGAAAGAGAGAGTTGATTCCAAGTGCCAACGTAAAACACGGAGATACACTGCCACTGGTAAAGTAAAACAGTGATGCGTTGCAAAGTTACCGTCGTTTGGTTACTTCTATGTCAAAAATGGTTTTGGTTTCGCGGAAGAAGAAAGAGGATGTTTTACTTTTTGCATTTTCCCCCATAATTTCCCATAATTTTATGGATGTTCAGGGATTTTTTTTTTTTTTTTCCCGATAACCCTAAAAAAAATTAGAGTAAAGATCGAAAGTAATCCTTCAAATTTTTCAAGTAAGACAGTTTGATCCCTTAAAAAAAAAGGACAATTTGGTCCCCCATTATGAATTTTGGGGGACCAAATTATCCCCCGTTTTAAAATTTGGAGGATCAAATTGTCTTTTTTTTTCAGGGACCAAACTGACCTACTTGAAAAATTTGAGGGACCACTTTGGGTCTTCACTCAAAAAAATTATATACATAGGGTCATGTATATTTGAACACCTGAAAATCGTGGTTAATACAGTTCAGATATATGGTTAATCATTCAATGGATGGTTAATAGATGTAAAAAGGTATCACAACTCATTAACCAATTACTGAACATAATTAACCACATATTGGAACTGCATTAACCAGATATCACAGTTGTCGTCCTAGTTATTAAAAGTTGTAAAAATAACATTGCTCTTTTAATCTAGGTGGGAAGTCATCTTCGCTGAAATTGACATCCCAATAGGATTTAGTTTTTTTATTTACCGTGGGAAGTTGGTTTTAGAGGTGCCGACTTTATAGTATTTTTTCCAGATGTTACTTGAAGTAGTATTTGAACTCATAGCGCATAGCTTATTATTTTTTTCTTCTACTTTTATCCATATTATCTTAATTAAATCATCACTTAACCTTAGCTAATAAAATAAAATACCAATCATTCTATTTTTTTTAATCCCTAATCCACTAACACTCTATTTAGATTTATATTTAAGATAAAAAAAAATAGAAAATATATTTTAATCTATAAAAAATAAAATTTATATAAAAATCATATCAATATATAAATTTGTTTTTATTATTCCATTTTATCTATTAAAAATAATTAAAACTAAATAAATATTAAAAGTAAAAATATATATTTTAATTTTTGAAAATGTTGAATAACTTAAAATAAATTAAAGTATTAAAAGTGATAATTATTTTACAATAAAATAATATAAATAATATCTATATATATATAATTATAACTTATATAAAAAATGAAAATATGTTCTTTATATCATTTTACATTAATCAGCTAGTTCAACCACTAGTTTTACTAAATACTTCAAATCCAATCCGTTAATATAAAAAAAAAAAAAAAAAAACTTCGAATCCAATCCATTAATGATGTGTTTGCAAGGATATCAATGACGATTTTATACCAATCTTTGTATATTAGTACTATTTAAGTGGTTTGTTCTTCTTCTTTTTTATAAGCAAAATGTATTAAATAGAGCACCAGAGGTATTCAACCAAATATAAGGAGAATTCATCAATCAAGAGCATAGAATAATACTGCAAGAACCAACTTGTGGTTGGTTCAAGTGGTAAGAGACTTGAACACCTTAAACAATTGGTTAGGGGTTCGAATCCTCGCTTTTGGGTATGGAGAAAACCTGGTTGGGTGGGGAAAACCCACCTTGTGTGCCCAACAGGTTCCCCGATGGTGATCAGTCACTACTAACGGTGGTGGATATATACTTCGTACATATGTCATGGTTAAAAAAAAAAGGTTTATATAAGTTTTTGGTCCCTACAAAGTTCATCAGATTTGGTTTTGGTCCCTGTGAAATTTTTTCTTAGGTTTTCGTCCCTGTAATCTCACAAATTTTGCAAATAGTCCCTACCGTCATCTTTTTATGTTATCTAGTACTCATAGGTATCGAGGTAATTTTATTTTACTGTCCAACTTGCTGTAAAATTTGGCCATAAAATAGAAACAAAATCATATATTAGGGACATAAGGTTAAAATTGCTAAATTCTTTCATTTTGTATGATATCTAGTACTCAGGGGGTACCGAGGTAATTTCTCGTTCCTGTCCGACTTGCTCCAAAATTTGGCTAGAAAGTAGAAATAAAATCATACATTAGGGCCATAGGGTTAAAATTGACAAAATTATTCATCTAGTATGATTTCTAGTACTCAGTGGTAACAATAGAAACTATTTACAAAATTTTCAAAAATATAGGGACGAAATCCTAACAATTTTTTTTACAAGGACTAAAACCAAAATTGGTGAACTTTCCAGGAACTAAAAACTTATTTAAACGAGGAAAAAAAAAAAAACAATACTGCAAGGATGAACCTGTAACTTGACCCTAACCTCCAAAAACTATTACATCACACCAAACCCCATAAAGAAAGAAACCAATACCACTTAACACCCCTTAATCTAATTACCTTATTCATAAGAGCTAATGAAATTGTTAGCAAAGTTTTTTTTTTTTTTTTTATGAAAAAATTGTTACCAAAGCTTTCATCTAGCGGTAAAAGTTGTCATCAAATTGAGCAGGATGGGTTTTAAACGAATTTCAACTATATTTCTGATTCAATATTCAATAGTTAATAATAATGTTATTTGAGTCAATAAATAATTTATTCGTTATATGTGCAACGCAATTTTTAAACCTTTAAACTAAATTTTACTTATTTTTCTGGTGCTGCATGTGTTCAAAATACTAGTATATTTTCATTGGCATGTAGTATCTTTGAAAAAATATACTCTGAATTGAGGAAGATTTCAAGACAAAATATCAATTCGCTCCTCTCATTTTTTTCTTTCACGGCCGCTATTTGTTATTACACTTACATTAGTTCACACTTTTACAGGTGGCCAACAAGACTCTGTTTGATAAAAACTAGCGGATAACGGATAAGCTAGTTGATAGTGGATAGTGGATTAGCTAGCGGATTGGATTGAAAGTGTTTGGTAAAACCAACGGTTGGACTAGCTGATAAATGTAAAATGACATAAAAGGATATGTTTGCATTTTTTTTTATTAAATTATATGTATATATATTATTTATTTTAAAATAATTATCAGTTATAATAATTTATTTTATTCTAAATTATTTACGATTTATCACGTCAAAAAAAATTTATTTATCGTTTAAAAAATTTAATCATTAATTTTTAATTTTAATATTAATTTAGTTTTAATTATTTTTAATAAATAAAATGGAATAATAAAAATAAAATTATATATTGATTTGATTTTTATATAAGTTTTATTTTTTATGGATAAAAATATATTTTCCACTTTTTTATCTTAAATAAAAATCTAAATAGCGAAATTAATTCTTATTTATATACTATGTTAAATGATTAGTATTTTATTTTATAATCAAGGATAAGTGAGGAATGTAATTAAGATGATAGGGATAAAAATGGAAGAAAAAATGAAACGCTATATGTTATAAGCTCAAACGCTACTTCAAGTAGCGTTCAGGAAAAACGCTATACACTAGTGAAAAAACGATATACGCTAATTTTAAAAACAAGTACCAAACAGGGCTATTTTTCCATCCGCTATACACTATCTGTTAAATGCTAGCGGATTTGACAAACCAAACAGTGCCTAAGTCGATAAGCAGCTTAGACTGCATTCTCAAATCAGCAATTGTAAGCTGCACCGGTGTGAATTACTGCTTGCAAGTGCACAAAGAGCCACGCTAATTTGATTCAAAGCACTTAGGAGAATATATGATGTTTTTCACCAAGACAAGTCTTTCATTGAATAATGCCTTGAGGTTGGTGACTACACAGTAGAGTTGTGGCAGGTATGGTCTCATCTTGAAATATAAAAGCCTATTTGCTTTATTTCCAATTTTTTGTTTTCATTTACTGTTTTAAAAAATAATTACAAAACTGTCACATTGTTTTCATTCAGTTTCTTGTTTTCAAAAATTTGTACAGAAAACACTGAAAACAACATTTTCCTGTTTTCGGTGTTTCTTGTACAAATCTTTGAAAACAGGAAACAGAATGAAAACAAGGAAGCAGTTTTGTAATTATTTTTTAAAACAAGAAATGAAAACAGGAAATTGGAAACAAAACAAACAGACCCTAAATTACTAAAGATGCAACATATTTATCCTTCCTAAAGCATTCCTCTTTTACAGTTGAGAAATAACAAACATACTTTTGAGATCAAGTATGGTAAAGTTCCTTTGGTGCAAATATACTTTTGATCCCAAAAGCAATAAACTAAACATATCCTAATACTTGGACAATATCTCATTCACATCTGCATATAATATATACATCCTTTTTTTTCATATAAAATTCAACTTCACTAACATAAACGATATTTCATGAGGTATCGGAACTAGATGTACGAAAAACATTATCGTAAAACAAAATAAAACAAAGACATATGCATATATTGGGGCGTTGAAGGCTAAACTCAAATACAATCACTATTTATTTAAGGTCAGCATAAAGGAACTGAACTCGTGCTCTCTGTGATGCTCGTTCCATCTGTAACAAATCTTGTGAAATACTTCACAGCATAGGTGTATCTGATTGTTTTAAGCAAAGACCAACCTCCAAAGTAAGGTTCTCCAATGATGAGGAATTTGCAAGAAGAAACCGTATCAAGTCCAGTACACGTGCATAGGTAGTTCTACATCTAACTTCGATAATCACTTTGCGAAGATGACTAAGGCAACAATTATTGCAGTCAAATGCACTCAAATGGTCTGGCTCTGGTGCTGTAGCCATACTATAGCGCTAAAACAAATTATATATATATAGAATCAAAATCTGATTAAAAAAAGAAGAAAGAAAACAAAGAAGCATCAGTCTTCTTGCTCACCTTTATACCAAGTTTCACCAGGTTGGGAGAACTTTTAAGCAAACAAACAATAAACAGAAGTTCATTTAATAGATTGAAATGCACACCAACCAAATCCAGATATTTTAAGGAGTTGATTCTCTTTGGCAGTGTATGCGGTATGGTACCTGCAGACACGACCTATGCATCCAACCAGCAAAACTGAGAGATACATTTGTATGTATTCGACTATAATAACACAACTTTCTACGTATAAGTCAGCAAATTATAGACCCGACCATCAATCTAAATGCAACTCTGTTTTCTCAGTTTGACCAACAATAGAAGAGTAAGATAAAGGCTTTAGAAAATCAAATCATATGGCCTAGCTAGGCTTTAGAAGGGATGTGAAAAACTATCGAAAATGGGATTAGAGATTCAAAACATAAGACATCATGCATGTTGTACTGTTAGTCCTCGGTTTCATTTATGCAAAACATAGCTTAGTAGCTGCCAATGCCATCCCTTTGTGGGAAAAGCACTCCATGTAGAATTGTGTTAATAGAGAGAAGAGTCCATATGTTAATGGATTATTATGTTGTTCTATAGTTCTATATAAACCTACCAAGCTAATATCAGGGCCACCAAATCACATCCAACTAAACTATAATAAATGAACTCACAACAATGTTGTTGTATTCTAACCTTGATGTAACTTTCTCCCAGACAAAGCCTCTCAATTTTTGGCAAACTTTTGAAGAAATCGGAGACACGGAGTTGATCAAAATTCTCCCAAGGTATACGCATGAGTGTCAGTTTAGTCAAATTCTTTGCTTTCTCATAACAAACTGACTTGATAACTCGATCACCTTCAATGCTTAAGACTTTGAGACTAGGGGCAGAGACATTAATAGAATCAAAACCAGAACAAGATGAAATGGTGAGCGCTTCAAGTACTGGACAACCAGAAATAAGTGTCTCTAGTGCACTGAACTCAAATTTAACATAACCTAAGTGAAGGTCAAGCAGACTTTTAAAGCCACCGAAATTTGGTGGAAGTGACAATTCAAAATTTCCAAGTTCCAAGTAAGTCAAACCCTGACAAGAGAAGAGATGAGAAGGCATTTTATAGGGTTCTGTTTGTTGATTCCAAAGCTCAAGATGTTTGATGTCACTCTTTGATAAAAACAGAATCCACTTATAGAGGCATTTGATTCTAATCGGGTAGTTACAAGGAATGTCAAGAATGAACTTAGATACTGGGCCATTGTGGATCATAAGAGCTTCTGTGATAATGCTAGGAATTTCATGGTCTCCAATATGCCTATACTTCTTAAAGAAATCATGTCCAAACTCTAGTCTTGGGACTGAAATCCACTTATACCTCCATCTCTTTGATAGAATACCGGTCCTAACTGCATCTCGGATGGGCAAATGCTGTAGGATGACATCAATGACATTACTTGGTAGTTCACTAATTCGATCAATGTGTTCACCACAATTAGCCTTCTTGTTGCTCCGAGTCATGAGTAAACTAAAAATTCAAGCAAAGAGTATTACGATCAACATTATAATAGCACAATAACTACACGCATCATATTCAACCATTTATAAATAAACACAAACACACCCAAAGTGATAATATTCATGGATCTCTGATACCATGGTACTTATATATCTTCCAAGATCTCTAGAATTTTGCTTACTCTCATGAGTCAAGACCTTATAATGTAGCATTATATCTAAACTCTAAAACTAACAAAAGCAATTTATATTCTGAATGCTAAAAGAATGTGCTCAGGCTTTTATAAGATGCAGTTCCCAATTGTATTTTGCATCAGTCAGTCTTGTCAAGATGCTTTAACTCAAAGCTAAGTTCATGCTGCTACAATTAAAAACCAAAGAAGAGGTGCTAAAACCATTAGTGTTGCATTAAAAATACACAATTTCTTTAAAAATGCTAATAATTGTTCTACAACCTTTCAAGAGTGTTTTTGAAACGTGAGGTTCTGTTTGTTTTGATTAGAAGCAGAATACCTGTACTGGTGACTGGGTGATGCAGAGAAGGAGTAGAGCACCTGCAGCACTGATGACAAAACGCGTACTGTGAGAGAACAGAGGGCAGAGAAACGAGGCAGGCTCAAAAATGAGAGAGAGCTATAGGACTGGTAAAGGATGTTAGGGTTTTCTGAATTTCTTGACTGGTGTATTTGGTAAAGGACCAACTAATTAATCGTTAAATGTATAAACAAATACAAAAAATAAATATTTTTTGAACAAAAATTCAAAAAATAATTAAACACCTACATAAAGATAAAATTTTATCAACATGATATGGCACAGTTGATAGATAACTGGGCTTCTTAATCATGTGGTCAGGGGTTTGATTCCTGGTTCATGTCATGTGTATGAGAGAGCATCTGTCGGGAGAGAATTCAACCCCTTTAATGGATGTCAGTATCTCGAGGGATTAGTCTCTGCTCTCGACCAGAGGATACCTCGATAAAAAATTACAAAAAAAGGATAAAATTTTATTTTTCTGATGGGAATGGATGAGCGGGAATGATTAAAATGGGCTGATGAATTAGAAACCTCAGCTAAATAAAAAGAGTAATGTTATTTGTATATCAGAATTCTGGACACCTGAGCGACACTTACGATATCGGGTTAAAGTAGTTCAAATATGTGGTTAATTACGTTCAGTTGATAGTTAATGAGTTGTGACACATTGTTACATATATTAACCATCCATTGAACGTGATTAACCACATATTTAAACTGCATTAACCACGATTTTTCACTAGATGGTTAATTACATTCAGTGGATGGTTAATGAGTTTTGACACCTTATTATATCTATTAATCATCAACTTAACGTAATTAACCACATATTTAAACTGTATTAACCACATATCACAGGTATCACTCAGGTGTCCAAAATCCAGGTTTATAAATAACATTACTCATTACTCATAAAAAAAAAATGTGTTTAGTTGAACGGTAGGAATGGATAACTGGTTTTGTCACCCCTTATGGGTTTCAATCGGAATTAATTGTAAAAAAACCTAACAACAACTCTTTCATTAATGTTGCTTTTACCTCGGACGATTATCATTTGATCAGTTAGAATCCATTGCCAAAGTATAGTTAGCCATGCAAGAGAGAAATTATAGCCATGGCCGTGTCCATTAATCTTAGCTGAGAAGCTAGATAACATTTTTTGGTTTTAAAAGATTATTTTGGTATTTAAAAAATCTTGTGGATTTTAAAAGATTATTTGGGAATGTAATAACTTTTAAGATTGTTTTAAAGACTTTTATAATCAAGATTTTATAGTTTGGATTTTAATGGATTTATGTCATAAGAATTTATAAGATTTGGAAGGATTATATGGATTTATAAGATTTGAAAGGAAATCATAGTGGAGATGTGGAGAATAAACACATAAACTCTTACAACATTACAAAGTTAATTCAATTTTATAGTGGAGAATACAACATATTCACATAGTTGTTTTGTTCACATATAATTGTATTTATGTAGAGGAAAAAGAAATTGTGAATTTTTTTTTTGATTAAAAAGGATATTCATTCATTCAAATTAGTAAAATACATCGAAAATAACACAAATTCAACACCGCTAAAAACCGAAAAGAATGAATCTGCGAACAAACTCACAGCACCCAGGTTAATAACATAATACGACAAAATGCCTACAAATGTGACAAAATCAAAGTGATCGGAATACCATGACTCCGGATCTGTAACATTGACGCCCAAGTCTTGATTGAATCTGTAATGGATCGAAGTTGATCTGACAATCTGAACCAAACGAACACCGCAACATGACGGGAAACCAAACGACGCCGCAACAAGACGACGAACAAAACACCGCCGCACGCAGACAACAAAAACACGAAAAACACGAAAGAAAAACCAGATCTATGTAGAACAACCACTTATTTAGATAAAAGGAGAGAAAAAAACGATGTAGAGTAGTGATTCCAGGACAAAAGATGGCCCAAAACCATACCCATCTAGTGGATGAGGAAGAAAAAAAGGAGGAGTAGAGGGAAGGTTAAGAGAGAGAGGCGGCTTATGGAAATTGTGAACTTAAAACAATAAAAATCATTTTATTTTCATAATGTCACACATATTGCATTCTATATATTAGAGTTTAATAGTTATACACTATCAGTATAAAGATTTTTTACACTGTCAACTAATCAAAAATCATGATTTGAATGACTTTAATGTAATTAGGATAAAAGTCAAAGATTCTTAATGATTTGTCGATTTTTTACTGGTTGACAGTGTAAAAAAAAATTTACACTGTCAGTGCTTATCAATTAAATCCTTCTATATATATTGTTATTGATTTCTGTAACGGATATTTTTTCCATCAAGAGTATATAAATTTGATGTGTCATAGCTAAATGCGTACTTGCAAGCCAATTCTACAATATAGGCTAAAATACCTTTTTGGCCCCTTACCTTATTTTTTTTATTTTCAATTTGGTCCTTTAACTTTTAAAAGTTTCAATTTGGTCTCTTAATTTGTCTCTATTAACACAAGTTAGTCATCTCCGTCAATGAAGTTAGTAATGATGTTAACTCTCAATCCCTTATGTTTTAATTGAGTTTCAAATTGGTCTTTTAACTTGTTAATTGTAACACCCCGTTTTTCGTATAAGTGCTTTTGTGTATGTGCCTTGTTTGTTAGGAAGGTTTGTGTGTGTGTGCCTTGTTTGTTAGGAAGGTTTAGAGTGGGTTTAATGGGGTTTTTAAGCTAAAAATCCCTTCATGATGCATGAGCACGCCTGTGCTCATGTGTCAGCATGCCTGTGCTCAAGTTGTGTCTTGTGACTGTTTGAGTCACAAGCACGGTCGTGCTTAATAGGAAGCACAACCGTGCAAGGGATTCGCGAGCATGGTCGTGGCACGGCCGTGCAAGGGATTAGCGAGCACGCCCGTGCTTAATAGGGAGCACGACCGTGCTCGACATGTGAACGCGTCTCGATGACGCTGATGTAAGCACGACCATGCTTAAGGGGATGCACGGCCGTGCTCGGTGCAGAGTTTTTAAATAGAAGGCAGTAGCACGAGGGTTACCGTATTAAACCCTATTTTGGCACATTGGGCAATCCTAGTGTGGCAGAAACTTCTTCTCTCTTCCTCCCCTTGAACCCCTTGAAGTTCTTGGTGTTCTTGCTTTAGTTTTGAGAGAGGAACGTGCACGTTAGTGTCTTGTAAGGCAAGCCGGTTATCCCTCTTCTGTTTTCTTTTCCTTTTGTTGAATTGGGAACTAATTAGTTAACCTTTTTGTTGGCCAAGGCTTTATTCGTTTGTTGAACCGCTTGAAGGAACGCGACCAGTTTGCTATCAGGAGTCTGATCTTCAAACCAGGTATGGGGAGAAGGAATAGTATGAATATGTAGGCTTGGGGGTAGCGTAAGACGAAGGGTTACCCATGACCCTTTCCCTTGTTAACATATTTATATGTTTGTATGATTAATTGTTATTTGATGATTATCTGTTGTGATGATAATATTGGTATGAATGTTCTTATTATTATTTGATATTGTCGGCTATGAATATGTTAATGTTGTGATGCCATGATTATGTTGAGTATGATGCTATTGACTGTTGTTTGTGTTGTACTCTTTATGAGTGTTGATTGTTGAAGATGTTAATGCCAACAATAATGTTAAGACGTTAAAATACGTTAATAACGATAATGAGAATTAAGGGATGCATTCCCAATTGTTCATAAGACATGAATATAGTGTGAGAGGTAAGGTTATGTTCATAGGGCTTAGTTTAAGACCCTAGGATTGATTAGTGATTGTTCCAGGAACATTAGTAATGAATCTATGATTAAAGAATTAATTCCCCTTGATGATAAGACATGAATATTAATGAAGAGTTAAGATTAATGAAGTTGATGATCAATGGATTAGTAAAAGCCAACATATTGAATCTGTGAACTGTCCCAAGGATTTGGGAAAGGGTTTTTGACCCTTTCTGCCCAGATCAGTATGGCCACACTCCGTTGAGCACGGCCGTGCTTAATAGGTAGCACGCCCGTGCTCCAGTTTGAAATCCAGAGCAGGGTGCGTATTTTAGCACGCCCGTGCTCAGCAGGCAGCACGACCGTGCTTGCCTGCAAGTCCAGCACACCTGTGCTGAGGGTGAGCACTTTCGTGCTCACCTAACCAGAACAGAACCAGAATGTATGGACATGGGTTTTCACCCCAAACGCTTAAAAGACTTAATAAGATACCAACGAAACATGAAGACCAAAGACAAGTGAAAAGATGATGTTGAGCCTTGATGCTTAATGGTCAAGGTGTTGATGATGATGCACCTTGGTAGCCTAGTGGCCAAGGGGGACCTTGATGCTTGACAGTCAAGGTAGTAATCTCTAGTGAAGAACGATTAGAGTGTTTAATAATGAATACGAAACGATAACGATAATCCTCGATAGCCGAGTGGTCGAGGTGCTGATGGTGATAAACTTGGGTAGCCTAGTGGCCCAAGCGGAGGTGATGGATGTTGTTGCGTGTTTGTGTTGAGCATGCATTCATGCATCAGAGATGTTAGTGGAGGTCGGGCAACATAGGGGAGGTCGTCCGCGTGTAAGACGATCTGGCCATCCGCGGTGATTCATCCGAGACTGAAGGGATAAGGTACCCCCGCGGTGGCACACCCGTGAATAAGGTGCGTCGGCTCTCCTAGGGGTCCACCAATGGTTGGTGGTCTGGCCTGGCGTTGGTGCTTTTTGGTCAATGTGGAGATGTAACTCTAAAGTTGCCTTCCTGAGATAGTTTGGATCCACATGCATAACGGAGTAGTGGAGTAGAGTTACATTGCATAGCATACACGTTGGTATGATGATAACTGTATATATTATATAGTTGTTTGCTATAACATGATTGTTTGATGTATGCTCGTCCTGCTAACTACTCCCTAGCTGTTATATTCATATATATGTTTCTTACTCCTTATCTTTATGTTTCTTGTTGTGGCATGTATCGTTTATGCAGGGGTCGATGTGCAGCTAGTTGAGGAGTGACTCTGAGAAGCCACGACTCGTAGATAGGATTTTCGTTTCAATAGTTGTTTAGTTTGTTTCTAGTTGTATCCGAGTTGTTTTATCGGATTGGTTATACCAACTCTGTAGCATGACATCGGGGTTGGGTTCGTTTAAGGGGTTTTTTTATGTTATGTTTTATTTATAAACATGTTTTGGCTATTTCCCGGTTATGTTACAATGCGGCAGTCTCTGCCCGGTTTTTAATGTTATATATATTTGCATGTGTTCCCTCTCTTTTTATATATGTGTTATCGCTTTTGAATGCATGCGGGGTAGAGGGTGTTACATTAACATGTTTCAAATTGTTCTTTTAAATTGTTAACATTATTATAATTGGTCTTTTAAATTGTTAACATGTTTCAACTTGGTCATTTAATTTCTGTTATTAAACTCAAAATGTTAACACCAATATTAACTCATTGAGGACTAACTTGTGTCGACAGAGACAAATTAATGGATCAAATTGAAACTTTTAAAAGTTAAGGGACCAAGTTGAAGCTATAAAATAATTTAAGGGACCAAAAACATATTTTAGCCTACAATATGCTTACATAACATTTGACCCAATTTCTTTGGGGGCTGAAAAGCTATTTTAAACTTAAAGTTAAAAATAAAGCGCTTTAAAAGTAAAGAAAGTTGTTTGGTAATTTATGTTGGATTGAACGGTAACCGTGGGGGAAGGGGAGAGGGGGGAGAAAGGAGAGAGATGGAGGGAAGAGGAGATAGATGAATGGGAGAGAGAGAGAGAGGGAGGGAGGTGGGGGCATAAGGTGCAGGGAAATACGGATTGAGAATCCAGAGAAATCTCATGTGTTGAGTTGAGATTTTTTGTTACTAAAAAATCACACAAAGTCCCACAAAATCCACCTTAGAAAACAATCCATCGAAATTAAGAAGTTTTTGAATACCACAAGACTTTCTATTACTTGTAAAAAAAGTCTTGATTGAATACCACTAGATTTGGACTCCATCTTTAAAAAATTCTGATAGTCTTGATTGAATACCACCATATTTATTTGGATTACTTAAAAGTCCTGATTCAATGCCATAAGACTTTTTTATTAAAATCCAATCCAATTTATCTCAAGTTGAATCACAGGATAATAAAACCATGTTGAGGAAATTAGTAGAGGTGGCTACAGAAAGTAAGAATAACTTGAGCTCATCACTTCTTAGGTGAGGGTTGAGCAGGGATGGAGTTAGAAAATTCATATGAGAGAGGCCAAAATGAAATACACATATCATCGTGAAATAACAATAAAAAAGATAACTAATATATAGAAGCAAATTTTATGAAACAAATTTCATATATAAATAACAACTGAATATTATATAGATTATTTTACCAATTCTTGGTTGATTGATTGGATTTCAAAAATTTGTGGATGCTTTCGAGAATCATATATCAAAGTATCGATGTTAATTTTTTCTTGTTCAATCCTTTGAAAGAGGTGACACAATAGGTTACTCAACAACATTTTAACATGACTATCTAAAATTAAAATTGGTGTTCTGGAATGTATTTCATAATTTGTTCTCTCTTTCCTCTTGAAAAATGAGCCAATAATTTCTTCTTAAAGATTACTCTGACTTAACCATTGAACCTCAAAAAGAATTTTGAAACTTGAGGGGGCATGGAAACCAAAGTTCCCCTTATCTTTGGTGTTTTAAGGTTTCTACACATATATTAAGAAATCATTAATTTATGTATATTTGTACCAAAATATCCTTATTTCTACTATTAATTGTTTACAAATTCCAATTGCATTTAATAATCTAAATAAATACACCATACTCCACTAGGTCATTCATGGAAAGTTTTGTGTATTTCCAAAGCAAAACAACTTAGTCCTATATAAGGGTATATATGGGAAAAAATTGGTCAATTATACCTTGAGTTTATAAAACACTTATTGTTTTGAAACAAAAACAAATAACTAAAAACACCAAGCTAGCGTTTGGTATCTGGAATGTTTTATTCCCAAACAAACTACATTCCCGGGAATGTGATTCTCGGGAATAAAGTTTTCTCACATTCACACATGGGAATAGAGTTTTCTCAAGTTTATAAATATTATTCACTAAATTTTATTCTGGGAATCTTTTATGCCTGTGAATAAAGTTTTAAAACTTGTAACAAACATGGGAAAACTTTATTCCCATGTCAACATTCCCGGGTATACTTTTTTAAAACTTATATTAAACGCTGCCCAAAGATAAAGAACGGAGGGAGTACTATATATATATATATATATATATATATATATATATATATATATATGGGGACATATCAAGTGAGAATGCACATGTTATATGAGAGTGAGAGGGGTGAATCATAGCCATTAGATCAAACTTTTAATGGTCAAGATTAGAACATAAAGTCATGTGACTTTTTTAAGTGGTCATGTGACCATTAAATAACTTTCAATCTTGACCATCCATGTATGGTTGTATGGCCAAGATTCACCCCTCTCACTCTCATATAAGAAGAGCCCTCTCACTAGATATGGCTCATATATATATATAGGGGACATATCAAGTGAGAGGATTATATCATAGCCATTGGATCAAACTTTAAACGGTCAAGATTAAACCACAAAGTCATGTGACTTTTTTAAGTGGTCATGTGACATTTTAAAATCATGAAATAACTTTTAATCCTAACCATCCATGTATGGTTGTATGGCCCAGATTTATCCCTCTCACTCTCATATAAAAAAGCTCTCTCACTAGATATGCCCCCCCTATATATATATATATATATATATATATATATATATATATATATATATATATATATATATATATATATTCTACTTTTATCATGTAACATGAAACTCATTTTTATGATATTTCAACCATCTATTACAACTAGAAACTCATTTATGATCTAAATGAAAACACACTATCTATAAATAAATGAGTGGCGTCATTGATTTGTATGAAAATAATAAACGAAGAAACTTCCTCTGGGCAGGTAAAATTTCTAGGTAGTACAGGAGGCAAGTGCAACATAAAAACAATCCTATTTGGTTTTCATGAGTTGCTTTAGAGGGCCAGCAAGTTAGTTTTACCAAAATTATAGTAATCATAAAATGTTGCACATGTCAATACGCAATGGTACCACATATTTTACATTGTTTTTAACTTCAGCTAAGCAATAAAAATAATTAAATTACGCCTTTGGGATATGTTTTAAACAAAGTTGAGTGCATATGCAATAAAAGAACGTGACGGGTTATAATATATTCTGACTTAATTTTGTATTGGATACTTCATTCAAGTAAAAAAAATAGTCTTATATAATAGAACATTTAAGAAATTGCATCACATTTGAAAGCAGATTACCTTCTGCAATTAGCTATTAGTTCAACATCAACCTGCATATTGTTCAATGCTACATTCTTTTGTTTATTGTCACCTGACAATTTTTTTTATGTTGCTAAATAGAAAACCAAGATCAGCGGGCAAAGCTGAAAACAAAGATCAAAATCTTCAACCCCTTTATAGTTATAATAGTCCATCTTAGACCAAATCCATGCAAGTTAGATAACTCAACAACGAAGCATGGAATTTCACCATGCAACCTATTGATGATTAAGTCCAAGAGGATAAACTCATTTATGGACTTGACAGCACATTTGTGATGTCTTATGCTATGCTATCTCATTGTTTGATAGATAAAGAGATTTCAAGCTACTGAGGTTGCCAAGTACAGATCTAGGAAAAAAGAAAGGAAGTCTGTGTAAATAGTTACTTGATCCATCCATGTCAATGGTGCTATTCTTTTTTTAAAAATAAAAATAAAAAATGGTGCTCCCTGTTGCACCTATGTCCAACACAAAGAGAAGTGGTTATCGTTTCTTTAGAATACTCTTCCTTGATAAAAGGGGAGCTAGTGGTCTATCCCAAGTCTTAAAACACTCTTCCTTGATAACAGATTTTATTAAGGGTATCCAATATTTATGCAATTATAAGAATATTTCCCACCTGTTTCATCATTCTGCAACATCCTACATAAAGTAATTACTTCTACATTCCTACTTAGAAAAAACATACAGATAATGATTCCCCATCATCAACTTCATGGCAGTTTCCATGAATACTTTTGTATATTTTTATAGTTATGAATCTTCGAAGATAATTATGATTTAACAAGAAAGAAGAGAATTGCATTGTAATACTCAAAGTGAAATCCATGTAAAGTTTGCTTCAGCTAGCGATATCATCATACAACATCGAATGTCTACATTCCAAATTGAAACAATCTATTAACTGAGATCCACGCTTGGGTACTCAATATTACTCCTTAGTAAAATCTATGTAACTTTCAATTGGCATTATATATTTAAGTTTTTTTTTTATCTTAATCAATCAATGTACTCCAATATAATGGTCTTATACAAGAACTAATAAAGACTACAAAACATTCAACCATTCTTTTTTAAAATGAGGAAGAACTAAAGGCTTTAAAAGAGTCAATTGAATCAAAGGCTCCAAATACAAAGAGATCAATTCGGTTCATATTTACGTGCTTCTACATTGCTAGTCCTCGTTGTTTGCTTCCCCGGAGTGCTGCTTAACCTATGATTCAGTTGAATACACTTGGAGAGTGTAATACATCTTTGCAAAAATATTTTTACTATTTAGACATAGTGAGATCAATCAAGGAAAATACACAGCTCGGTTAATAGCTTCAGGTTGTTTCCTGAGTACAGTTTAGCAAGGACTGGAGTTCAATTTCAACTCTAACATCATATTATCATCGGGAAAATGGATGATAATGATGCCAGTTCCACCAGCACACCACTGGGAAAGTAACCGTAGTCCTAAATCAGTAAATTCAATCGCCCACCCAAATGGACCAATCAACACTCAAAGACCAATCATCATGCAAATTTATTGGAACATAAACCAGATTGTATACAACTAATAGTTCTCAAGCAATAATTGTAGAGTAAAACAAAGATAAAATAGCAGAACAAATGCACAAAATCAAACTTTCTTTTATTCAGAGTGGTTTAGATAGCTTATTTTGAATTAAAAACATGGAAAAATAAATGCTACTTATGGAGTCATAGACACAAAAAGTGGATGACAGAACCTGACTATTGTATTAGCTTATTTTGTATTTGAGCGTGTTGATTAGTTTCCCTCTAGTGAGAAAATTTAGCTTATTAATTATTTTCGTGTGCATATAATTTCTTACTTTTTCTGAGAAAAATTACACTGTACTGAAGAAGATTTAATGATAGTTGCACATCCAAAATTGATACCTTGGTTAATCGACATAAATATTTGGTTAATTCAGTTCATTATATGGTTAATCACGTATAAATTTTTGGTAAATTCATGATGACCCATTAATCATATAAAATCCTGAATTAACTAGATATTTAAATGTAATTAACCAAATATTTTCATAATTATAGAAAATAAACTTCATATAACCCATTAACTATATAATAAACTGAATTAACAAAAAATTTACACATAATTAACCAAGGTATCCCACCTGAGTGTCAAACCCAGGTGTTCACCTATCATTACTCCAAAACAAAACATCAATTCCCTCTCACCATTTTTTTCTTCCGCGACCTTTCTCTAGTTTATCTTATTTTTATTTTATTTATTAGGAGACAACTACCAGTTATTACACTCACATTAGTTCCCACTTATATAGGTGGGGTGGTCACTGAGTTTATATGCAGCTCAAAATACGTTCTCAAATCAACAATTGTAACCTGCACTGGTGTGAATTAAAGTTTGCAACTGCACAAAGAGCCTTGAAACATAAGATGTGTTTCACCAAGATAAGTCTCAATCTTGGAACATAAATTACTATAAATTCAGCATATTTATCCTTCCTAAAGCATTCCTTTTTTTACCACACAAATAAATAACACAGCTTCGACTTTGTAATGGATATAAAACCCAATAGAAGCAACTTCGGTAAATAAAATATAATATTTGAACATCCATATCTAATACTTGGACAATATGAAACTGGATGTACAAAATATAATATTGTAAAACAAAATAAAACAAATCAAGAAACATGCAAATATTGGGGCGATGAAGGCTAAAATCAAATGCAATCACTATCTTCATAAAGGAACTGCACTTGCGCTCTTTGTGATGCTCGTTCAATCTGTAACAAATCCCTAGAAATTCTTAACAGTATAGGCATATCTGATTTTTCTAGACCAAAGCCAACCTTGAATGTAAGGTTCTCCAATGATGAGGAATTTGCAAGGAGAAACCGTGTCAAGTCCATTGCAGGCTCATAGTCAGTTTCAACTTCGATAGTCACTTCCCTAAGTTGACTAAGGCAACAACTATTGCAGTCTAATGGCTTCAGATGGTCTGGCTCTGGTGCCGCAGCCTCACTATAGCTCTATAAAAAATTATATATATTATATATATAGAATCAAAATCTAATTAAAAGAAGAAAAAAAAAAAAAGGAAAAAAAGAAAAGAAAAAAAGAAGTATACGTCTTCTTCCTCACCTTTATACAGAGTTCCTCCAGGTTGGGAGAACTTCTAAGTAAACAAACAATAAACAGAAGTTCTTTTGATAGATTGAAATCCACACCATCCAATTCCAGAATTTCTAAGGAGTTGATTTTCTTTAGCAATGTATGTTGTGTGATACCTGCAGACAGACTCTATGCATCCAAACAGCAAAACTGAGAGATGTATTTGTACACATTCAACTAGAATAACACAACTTTCTACATACAAGGCAAGCACCAATTATAGAGACTCGATCATCAATCTAAATGCAACTCTGTTTCGCCTTTCGACAAACAATAGATGAGTTATAAGGCTTTAGAAAATCAAATCATGAGGCCAAGGTAGCTAAAAGGGATGTGAAAAACTTTCAAAAATGAGATCAGAGATTCAAAACATAAGACATACCGTGCAAAACACAGCATACTAGCTGCTATCCCTTTATAGAAAAAAACCACTCCAAGTACAATTGTGCAATTAGTGAGGATAGTCCATATGTTAACGGATTGCTATGTTGTTCTATATTTCTATATAAACCTACAAAAGTAATAATATATGGACCACCAAATCACATCCCACTGAACTATAATAAATAAACTCATACCAGGGCTGTTGTATTCTAACCTTGATGTAACCTTCTCCCAGAGAAAGCCTCTCAATTTTCAGCAAGCCTTCCACGAAATCGGAGACGTCGAGTTGATCCATGTTCTCCGAAAGCATCAGTAACAGTTCATTCAAATTCTTTGCTTTCTCATAACAAATTGACTTGATAACCCGATCATCTTCTATACATAAGAATTCCAGACTAAGGGCAGAGACATTAATTGAATCAAAACCAGAACAGAATGAAATGACGAGCTGTTCAAGTAACGGACAACTAGAGATAAGACTCTCAAGTGCACTGGACTCAAATCTAATATAATTCAATCGAAGCTCAAGCAGATTTTTGAAGCCACTAAAATTGGGTGGAAGTGACAATTCAAATTGTTGAAGTCCCAAGCTAGTCAATCCCTGACAAGAGAAGAGAGGAGACGGCATTTGATAGGGGTTCTGTTTGTACATTCCAAAGCACAAGTTCTTTAATGCCATTCTTTGACAAAAACAAAATCCACTTATAGAGGCATTTGATTCTGACTGGGTATTCTAGAGGAATGTCAAGAATAAACTTAGATATAGGGCCATTGTGGATGAGAAGAACATCTGTGATAATACTAGGAATTTCAAGGTCTCCAATATGCCTACACTTCTTAAAAAAATCATCTCCAAACTCAAGTTGTGGGACCGAAGTCCACTTATACCTCCATTTCCTTGACAGAATACCGGTCCTAACTGCATCTCGGATGGGCAAATGCTGTAGGATGACATCAATGACATTACTTGGTAGTTCACTGACTCGATCAATGTGAACACCACAATTAGCCTTTTGTATGACCCGAGACATGAGTAAACTAAAAATTCAAGCAAAGAGTGTATATATATTATGATCAACATTATAAAAGTACAACAACTACATGCATCATATTCATGGACGGAACTAGGTTCAGGGAATTGGGGGCAGCTGCCCCTATCAAGTGAATTTTTTTAATTAATTTTTAGATAAATTATTTTGTTGCCCCCATTGCTGTACAATCCTACTATAAATAACAATAAAAATGTTGCCTTCATTGCTCTACAACCCTACTTTACATAACACCTTTTATGTTTTTCGGTATAACTTAGTCACATACATAGAGAACTATTTTGATAGCATTGAAAATGAAAAAAATATACAACAATATCAAAGTATGAAGACACGTAGAGAGTAATTATAATTTATAAAAGTTGAGATGTTTTCAATTTTATGAGTATAACATGATATAGTTTTTGTAATTTTCAATTTCTAGCTTAATGATAATGATGCTATTACTTTTTAGCTTATATAGTTTTCTATAAAAAAAAAATATTTATAATACCACCTTGCTGTAAAAAAATATGATCTTGCCCCACTAGTCAAAATTTATGGGTCCGTCCCAAATCATATTCAATCATATATAAATACAACAGACACAGAAGTGCTATATTCATAGATCTTCGATACCTTTGTACTTATATATCTTCCAAGATCTCTATAGTATAGTATTTTGCTTACTGTCATGAGTCAAGACCTTATAATGTAGCATTATATCTAAACTCTAAAACTAACAAAAGCAATTTACATTATGAATGCTAAAAGAATGTGCTGAGGCTAGCAGATGCAGTTCCCCATATTTGGTTACTAATATAAATTAAAACTACAACACTCAGTTTTTTCCAGATGCTTTAACTCAAAGCTATTTTAAAAACCAACGAGGAGGTGCTAAAACCACGAGTGTTGCATTAAAAATATACAATTTTTTTAAACAATGCTAACTATTGTTCTGCAACATTTCAAGAGTGTGTGTTTGAAACGTGGGGTTCTGTTTGTTTCCTGATTAGAAGCAGAATAAATGTAGCGGTGAATGGGTAATGCAGAGAAGGAAGGAATAGAGTACCTGCAGCACCGGTGGCAAGAACGCGTATTGGGGGTGGCACAACAGAGGGCAGAGAGACAGGGGGAGCGGGCTCAAAAACGAGAGAGAACTAAAAGACTGGTAAACAATGTTAGGGTTTTCTCAATTTCTAGACTTGTATATCTGGTAAAGGAAGGACTATTTAAGCGTTAAATTTATAAATAATCCACCACCTGCGCAAGGGCTCCTCTAGGGGTAGTAGGAATACTTTCTTCTACAGGAAGACCGAAGATCAATGACTATTGATGTTTACCCACACCTACAGGAAGGGAATGGTAATTACAGGTTATCATTAGGAGTGGGTTTTCTTAATATATATATATATATATGAGTAGGGATCCACTTACTCCAAGAGTAAGTTTAAAGCACTTACTCCAAATCCTAACCATTCAATTTATTCTAATCTAATGGTCTATGTTGATTCATTAAAGAGCTCATTTAAGTCCCATTGGATTATCAAAGATTGAAGGGTGAAGATTAAGAGTAAGTGTTTTAAACTTACTCTTGGAGTAAGTGGATCCCTTCCCTATATGTATATATATTTCGAAACCAACCATAATTAGCCTTTTCGACCGAGTGAGTCCATCAGAATATCCTCATGGCTTAGTCCCTTCGGCTCGTCATGGGATTAATCTCTGGTTCAATTAATTGAGTAATATTTTATCCGTTGGTTCTCAATCTTCTAATGAGGGTGACTTAGGGGTGTTTACGGATCAGATTGGATCAGATTTTATGCAAAAAAGTCATCCAATCCAAAGATTAAAAGAACATGTAGTTTGATTCGGTTTAGATTGTTTCCTTAAAGAAATCTGATCCGATCCGATTAAATGCGATTTAGATTGGATAGGTTGATTTGATTTTTAATGTCACATCATTACATGTTTATATTACATTAAAGAATCAAGATTACAAGCTAAATTGAACAAAATCTTAAACATATATACACTGTTGATACATTCAAGAAATAGCATTTCATAAAATATGTATAAAATAAACAAATATCATAATCATCTAGTTTCAAAACATCTTTCACTTATATTTGGAACATTAGAAATAATAAAAAATTACGTCAAATAAAACTATTAAGATTCATTAGGAAAAACCCAACAAATAAAAAATTACTAATGCAAAAAATACAATAAACATATATTAAATTTTATATAGGCGGTTTGGTTTGGATTGGTTCTGTTTTTAAAAAAAGGATCCAAAATCTGTTCCGATTCGATCAGTTTTCACAAAACAAGATCCAAAAATCCAACAGACATCGGTTTTATTCGGTTTTCAGCTTTTTGAATTAGTTTTCGGTTTTTTTTTTTTTTTGGATCGGTTTGGGTACGAACACCCATTGGGTGACTCCCCTCCCAATGGGATGACTCTACAAGGATTCGAACTCGGTTTCCCCAGGTCATCCTCCATATAGGAGCAAGTTGCTTCCACTCGATCAATACTCCATTGATTGTCATAATCTTATCTCCCCAACAAGGGAGTTTGGTAGCTTAATTTTAAGTGATGCTTTTTTTTGGGGTACCCCGTGTAAAATCTTGTTAGTATTTCTTTTCTTTTTTTCTTTTTTTTGGGCTTTAGCCCTTTATTCACTAATAAAAAAAATTTAAAATTGAAATTGTAATTTTTATACAAAAAACAGGTTGGTCCATCAATTCGTTCCTGAAACCGCTTTCTTGGAAAGTTTGGGGTGAGTCATAACAGGTAGGTGAGTTGGAGACTTCAACCCGACTCACAAAAAACAAGTTAGCCTTCGTTTGTTTTTGATTTTGATAGAATTGATTATAAAAGGATTAATTTTAAAAAAATCGAGTTTAAAAAAAATTGATTTGTATTTTTTTTGTTATAAAAAGGGCATAAGCCCAAAACAAAACTACAACCAAACTAAATGGGGAGTCAAACACCCAAAACATCAGCTAGAAACACCTGCGAAACCTGCACAAGAGGATGCTCATACACCTGAACCTGAACCCCCCAACCATATTGGCAAGCACATCTGCACATCTACTTGCTTCTCTGTAAACATGCCCCACTCGAACGCTCAGTCATACTGAAGGAAATGCCTTACCTTTCTTACTAAACTCCAGCCACTAATGTTTCCTTCTTTTCCTCCATTTAAGCCTCAACCACCACTTTAGAGTTCATTTGCAATTCCACCAAACTAAAACCTCTGGCCTTAGCAATTTTCATCCCTTCCCAAGCTCCCCATAGCTCCGCCGCATAAGCAGTCGAGGATCCCAGGTTCTTAGAATAGACACAAATCCATTCCTCGTAAGAGCCCATCACAACCAGACACCGATGAATCAAATCTTGCAGCACCATCTGAGTTGAGCAACACCCATCCTTCACGAGGCAGAATCCACCTGACTTGGATCGATTGAACAACCCTAGGATGAACCCACTTCTCCAAACTAGCTGCTTGATCATAATTTGCCAAAGAGTGAGAAATGAGCGCCCAAGGCCGAATCAGATAGACAAATTTGATAATAATATTTTAAAAGTTGGTTTAGAAGAAATTGTTTTGTTTGAATGATAAAGTAAAATCACTTTTGAGGTGTAAATATAAAGAATTTTGTGGGTAATACCCCCAGAAACAATTCTTCTCAACAAAAAGCTAGAAATTATTATTTCTCCTAAAATCAATTCTACGTAACCCAAAATCAATTTTTTTCAACGTAATTGGCTAAACAAACACCCTCAAATCCTTAAAATCACTTTTACTTCCAATAGAATCAAGTTTGGGATGCACAAAATCTTAAACAAACAGGCACTTAAGCGAATTAGACTAACCCATTTTGTCACCCCTTATAGCATTCCACCGAAATTTATCCAAAGTTTAACTAGAGAAGTAAAGAAGACCAAATCAAAAACTAGAGGTGGCATAATCGGGCAATTTGGTCCGTCCCTCCCCGCCGACAATCGCCTAAAACAGGGCGGAACGGATTGAATTATAAAAGTGGGTTGAAAATCACACTTCACCTCGTTGAATGGTAGGTTGGCGCACCAAAAATAAAAAAGCAAATTTGATTGATAAATTCACTACAAATTATAAAAAATATAAAAAAAATTATACAAAAAACCCTAAATAAATTATTTTATTTCTAATCTATAACAAAATGGAGCGAAAATAATATCGCTTATTGGCTATTAATATTATGCATTAACAACGCAAAATAAAGCATACATTATTTGAGCCACTAAGCCGCATTAATCATCATGCTTACAAGCTGTCAAGTAACTTTAAATTTCTTAGAACATTCAAAGAAGTAAACATCTTAAACAAAATATCATCGCAAAGGATTAATGATTCATCCAACAATCCCACCAATTAGAGTGTGTTTGGGGAAACTGGAAAAAAAAAAAAAAAAAGATTATGCTGATAATCGATTTTTATATAATCGATTATTGTGATAATCAATTATAATCAGAATCTGTTTTTGTTTGGGTTTATTTGATGAAAAACGATTTTAAGATAATTTATTTTGTTTGGGTGGTGCAAAAAAAAATCACTTTTATATAGTAAATTATGAAAAATAGTATGAAGTTATTTGTATACTTTAATAATATTTGTTTAGAAGTTAGTTTTGTAGAGGTAAACAAGTAAGAGAGTTTTGAGAATGAAAAATAATTAAATCACAACAATCTTAAGCTAAAACAAACTAGATGACATAAAATAGTTTTTTTCTCAACATTTTTTTTTTTTATAAATTTAAGTAAGTTACCAAACATATTAGATTATTTTGAAAACAACTTTTTGGGGATAATAAAACAGTTAAAATGTTAAAAATCCAGCTTTCCCAAACATGCTCTTAGAAGTCATTAAGGCTTTGGTTGGGAGAAACTAGAGGATAGCGGATAAGTTAGCTGATGGTGGATAGCGGATAAGCTAGCAGATAACGCACATCGGATAAGCTAGCTGATAGCGGATAGCGGATTAGCTAGAGGATTGAATTTGAAGTGTTTATTAAAACTAGCGTTGAACTAGCTGATATATATAAAATGACATAAAATGGTATGTTTGCATTTTTTTTTATATAAATTATATAAATTATATTTATTTTAATAATTATCACTTCTAACACTTTTTTTTTAAAATTATTTATCATTTCAAAAAATTGAAATATTAATTTTTAATTTTAGTATTGATTTAGTTTAAATTATTTTTAATAAGTAAAATGTAATAATAAAAATGAAATTATATATTGATATGATTTTTATATAAATTTTATTTTTATAGATAAAAATATATTTCTATTTCTTATCTTAAATATAAATCTAATTAATTCTTAATTATTTATATATGATGTTAAATTTAATGATCAGTATTTTATTTTATTAGTCAAGGATAAGTAATGAATTTAATTAAGATACTAGGGATAAAAATGGAAGAAAAATTGTAAGCTATACGCTAGAAGCTCAAAAGCTAATCCAAGTAGCGTCCGGAAAAACGCTATACGTTAGTGAAAAAAATGCTATACGTTAATTTTAAAAATGGTAACCAAATGGGGCTACTTTTTCATCCGCTATACGCTAGCGGATTTGGCAAACCAAACAGAATCTAAACCAGCAAGAACCAACCAGTTAGGCAACCAAGGTCCATTGTCAAATGAGTCCACCAATTTGCAAAACATTATAAACCTGAAGCCAAGTTAAGCAACTACTTTGTACCAAGTGCTAACTAGAAGTCCAGTACTCAATAACCACACAAACACAAATTAGTTTCAAAATTTTTTTTAGGCAATTAGTTTCAATGTTGTAAGCCACATCCACACAAAAATAATAGGAAGTATACAAATAAATCATCTTTCAAGTTAAGAACATTATATGCTTGTTTGGACAAATTCATCGCCAGTTTTGCATTATCCTTATCATTGCCATCAACATCTACATATCACAATTCCAAAAGAAAATAGATAAATCAACAAACAATTATAAAAATTCAAGTTAAAACAAAAATGGACGGTTATGTTCAGATTAAACAAATTGCCATCACTAACAACACCATGCAACCAATTGCGAGTATATACCAACCAAAGCTTCCACAATTTTTGACAAGAGAAGACTTCTATACTTGTTTATGATAATAGAACCAATGCTAAATGTAGGCTCAAACGCCATAGTAGTAATAAGAATGCTCAACAAGTCACGAGCCATTACTGATGAATCTGAAAATCGACTCCTATTATCTTTCCACTATTTTAATACACTCAACTCTTCATCACCAAAATCCAAAGTTGACTCATCCAAATAAATATCATGTTGACACTTCCCAATTTTATTAGCAAGTTGTTGATCGTGCTTTTTCAATTTCTGTTATAATTCACAAGTGGAAGACATGAAAAGAAAAGCATTAAAGCAACACAACGTTAAAACATACAATAAAGAAAATAATCAAGCTATAATTCAATACATTTAAACTTACATTAATAAAGCTGTGAAAGAAAGGCACGGGGTCCTAAGACACACCAGAAAATGGGGTATGAGTAGAACTTCGCTGAATGAAAGAAGTACATTTGGTAGAATATTTCACGAATAGCATGTAAACCATCGTATTTACTTGATTCATCTTTCATTCTCTTGTAGATGCATCAACTTTTGAGTAATAAAAAGTCAATAATGAAATGGCACAAAAGAACACTAGAAGGGGGGTTGAATAGTATTTTCGAAAATCAGAGTTTTTCAAGCACAAAACAAAATTAGTACAGATAAGACGCTTAGAAGAAGACGCCTTTCTCAGCAAACTGAATAGCAGCTACTTAACACTCCCTAGTTAGTCACTAAAACAGTTAAATAAACTGAATAATAAAGTAGACAGATAAGGAAGGAAAGTACTCAGAGATTTATCATGGTTCACCAAAAACCTTGGGCTACATCCAGTCCTTGGCTTCACCAAGTTTTAACACTATAACTGATCAAGGTTACAGACGAGTATTATTTGCACACCTAGCCTCTCCAGGCTCCACCACAAGTATTATTTGCACACCTAGCCTCTCCAGGCTCAACAAGTATTATTGAAACAAGCCTCTTCAAACTCAGAGAGATTTTGAGAGAGTTTGAAGCACAGCTTCAATGTTACAATAGCAATTCAACTAACTAACACTTCAGTGAGTGAATGTAGACTTAAGATCTGGTGAGTTGCATATGAATTCTTCTCTAAATGATTTTCAGAGTGAGGGAAGATAATATGAGAGTGATGATAGCTTTCAGCTATTTGCTTTCTTGATGAATACTGTTCTTTTGAGTAGGATTGCTTTTAAAAGTATGTTGAGTGTTGTAGCTTTCCTAGTTGTTTAAAATCTCATCACATCTACTTCAGATCTTCGACTTCTTCAATTTATACTTGATCACAAAAGATCCATTGAGATGCAAGTGAAGGTCTTCAAATTTATCCTTCAGATAATAGCCGTTCTGACTTGTCAATAAATGCTCAAAGAAATGTTGGAAATCCTTTGGTTGACCACATAGTATAGTGTTGAGTCCTCATAAGTCTGGAACACATTCAATGTATAAATTCTCTAAGTTTTGATGATTCCAAATATATTAAGTATGGTAATATTGAACCATGTGAAATTATTGACAAGACTGTTTAAGTGTGCAGAAAATTGGTCTTTAAGATCACTTGTCTAAAACTAACTTGTCTAAGTTTTATATGATGCAGTTTTTCAGACTTGTATGAAAAATACCCGTCTGAAAAAGGTCAGCTCAGTCAAAGACCAAGTTAACTCCCAGTCAAAGTTCTGATCTAGTTGATGACGTGACAAAGATCAAAAGTCTGAAGAAGCTTGAGTGGATCACCCTTCTGAAAAAGACTCGCTCACCCGTCTAAATTCTGGATCACTACACCCGTCTAATTTTGGACTCCACTGCACTCGTCTTACTATTAGGATGTTAGAAGAAATTCCACGTCAACTTTATTTAAGATACCTTCTTAAGGATCTCGAAGACCTCTGGACAAAAGCACCAAGGATAAAGAATAAAGAATTCATTCTTTCAAGGTTTTAAGGAATAAACACACTACCTCTGTACCAAGACAGTGACTTTTAGCTAATTCAAGTACAAAACAAAAGTACTCTCCAAAAAGTGAACTGTGTGTTGCACTGAAATGGGAAAGTCCTCTGCTGCAAGTACAAAAGCATTGCTGCTGCACTCTGAAACAACAACTGGTTAGAGCAAAGTGTACTCTTGGTCGCATATGTCAAAGTGTTACCAGAAAGACTTGCAAAGCTGTATTTAATACTCAAAAGCTTTACCTTTTACTGTTGAGCCTGAAAAGGCTAGGTGAGAAAATAATATTTGTTTGAGTGTGAGCCTGGAGAGGCTAGGTGTGAAAAGAATACTTGTACTGTAATCTGATCAGTTATAGTGGAAACCTTGGTGCTGCCAATAACTGGACGTAGCCCTGTTGTTTTTGAGGTGAACCAGTATAAAACTCTTAAGTGATGTTCCTCTTCCCTAATCTCTTTAATTTATTTAAGAGTTTATTTGCTTAAGCTTTTAACTTGGGGAGTTAAGATTGTGAATATCAAATCTCGTTTTAATCCTTCTCTGTGTGCGCGTGTGTGCTGTTCTAAAATTAGACGAGTCACCCCTCTAATTTTCTTTAGCTTTGTTTTTGCTTGTTGTGCCTGCGAAATTATTTTCAAAGTTTTCTAAAAAGTTAGTAAACACAATTCAATCCCCTTTCTTATGTTAACTTTGGTTATTTTAGTTGGTATCAGAGCTCAGCCTCTGGGTTGAGCACTTAACAGTGTAGAGGAAAAGATCTTCGAAATGGCAGGAGAATCCAGCTCAAGCAAGAATCATGCAGGCGAAGGATCCTCAATGTCCAGACCTCCATACTTCAATGGAGAAGATTACATTTACTGGAAAGAAAAGATGAAATGGTTTCTGCAATCCACCAACTCTGATCTCTAGGATATCATTGAAGAAGGTCCCCACATTCCTAAGGATGACAAAGGAGCAGAAATTCCCAAAGCAAGCATGATCTCTGATCAATTGACAAAATGGCAGTTCAATGCCAAAGCTAGATATACAATCATATGTGCTTTGAGTAGAGAAGAGTTTGAAAAAGTCAATGCTTGTGAATCTCCAAAAGAAATGTGGGAATCACTAGCTGTTGCTCATGAAGGAACCAGCAAGGTGAAAGAAACTAAAGTCAGCATGTTGGTTAAGAAATATGAACTATTCAAAATGGAAGAAGGAGAAACCATTGGCCAGATGTACGAGAGATTTCAAACTATCACAAATGGATTGAAGTCTCTAAGGAAAGTTTACAAGACTGAGGAACACATTCCCAAAATTCTCAGAAGTTTTCCAAAACAATGGAGACCTCTTGTAACTGTTGCATCTCAGGCCAAAGATTTGTCAACCATGAAACTAGATGAGCTTCTTGGAACACTTCAAATCTATAAACAAGAACTGATTAAAGAAAACAATGGAAAGAAGAGCAAATCCATTGCTCTCAAGGCTGACAAGAAATCATCAAAGGGATCCACAGCTAAATCATTGTCTTAATCAATCAATGTACTCCAATATAAAGGTCTCATAATTATAGTCAAGAACTAAATAAAGACTATAAAACATTCTACCATTTTTTTTTAAAACGAGGAACTAAAGGCTTTAAAAAAGTTAATTGAACCAAAGGCTCCAAATAAAAAGAGATCAATCTAAAGAAGGGTTCATATTTTTGTGGTTCTACATACTTCGTCCTTGTTGTTTGCTTCCAGGGAGTGGTACTTAACCTATGATTCAGTTGATTATATTTAGGGAGTGCAGTACATTATAAATCTTTGCAAGAATATTTTTATTTTTCCTGTTTAAACATAGTGAGATCAATCAAGTAAAATGCACTGCTCAGTTAATAGCATGAGGTTGTTTCCTATACCTTTTTGCAAGGACCAAAGTTCAATTTCAACTCTAACATTATCATCCATGGGAAAATGGATGATAATGATTTGAGATCCATCGGCACACCACAGAGAAAGAAACCATAGTCCTAAATCAGTAAATCCAATGACCTTCCCAAATGGACCGATCAACACTCAGAGACCAATATAATCATCATGCAAAGTTAATAGAAAATAAATCAGATTGTATACAAACTAATTGTTCTCAAGCAATAATTGTAGAGTAAAAGAAAGATAAAATAGAAAAACAAATGCATAAAACCAAACTTTCTCTTATTCATAGTGTGTTTAGATAGCTTATTTTGAATTAAAAACATATTCCTAAGAAAGCTTTTGAAAAAATAAATGCTACTTATAGACACAAAAAGTGGATGGCAGAACATGACTATTTTATTAGCTTATTTTGTATTTAAGCGTGTTAATTAGTTTCTCTATAATGAGAAAAATCAGCTTATTAATATCAGATGGGGCGGGAGCATGCTAATTGTTTTCCCTGTAGGGAGAAAAATTAGCTTATTAATTATTTTCTTGTGCATATAATTTCTCACTTTTTCTGAAAAAAAATTACACTGTATTGAAGAAGATTTCAAAACAAAACATCAATTCCCTCCTCTCACCATTTTTTTCCATTACCTTTCTTTAGTTTCTATTATTTTTATTTATTAGGAGACAGGACAACTACCACACATTAATTCCCAATTTTATAGGTGGACTGGTCACAGAGTTAATAAACAGCTTAGAATACGTTCTCAAATCAAAAATTGTAAGAAGAACCTTGCCAATTGGAATCAAAGCACTTGGGAAGATATAAGACGTGTTTCACTAAGATAAGTCTCATCTTGGAACATAAATTACTATAGATTCAGCATATTTAACCTTCCTGAAGCATTCTTTTTTTAACACAAAAAATAAAGGTTAAAGTAATATTTTGATCCCTATACTTGGTACGAATTCTCGATTTGATACCTATACATCAAAAAAATTATTAAAATGGTCCTTATACATACAAAGAGTATATGTTTGGTCCCTGACATACACCATGTTAAGGACTGATGTAATAATTTTTTGCTTCATATAGGGACCAAACATATACTTTTTATATGTATATGGACCATTTTAACAAATTTTTATATTCAATGATCAAATGAAGAATTCGTGTCAAATATAAGGTACAAAATATTACTTTCACCAAAAATAAATAACACAGCTTCGACTTTGAAACCCAATAGAAGCAACTTCGGTAAATAAAATATAATATTTGAACATCCATATCTAATACTTGGACAATACGAAACAGGATGAACAAAATATAATATTGTAAAACAAAATAAAACAAATCAAGACAAGCAAATATTGGGGCGTTGAAGGATAAAATCAAATACAATCGCTATTCATTGAGGCCATCATAAAGGAAGTGCACTTGCGCTTTTTGTGATTCTCGTTCAATCTGTAACAAAACCCTAGAAATTCTTAACAGTGTAGGCATATCTGATTTTTCTAGACCAAAGCCAACCTTGATTGTAAGGTTCATCAATGATGGGGAATTTGCAAGGAGAAACCGTGTCAAGTCCATTGCAGGCTCATAGTCATTTTTAACTTCGATATTCACTTTATGGTCTGGCTCTGGTGCCGCAGCCTCACTAGAGCTCTATAAAAGATTATATATATATATTATATACATAGAATCAAAATCTAATTAAAAGGAAAAGAAAAAAGAAAAAGAAAAGAAGTATAGGTCTTCTTGTTCACCTTTATACAGAGTTCCTCCAGGTTGGGAGAACTTTTAAGTAAACAAACAATAAACAGAAGTTCTTTTGATAGATTGAAATCTACACCATCCAACTCCAGAATTTCTAAGGAGTTGATTTTCTTTAGCAATGTATGCTGTGTGATACCTGCAGACAGACTCTATGCATCCAAACAGCAAAACTGAGAGATGTATTTGTACACATTCAACTAGAATAACACAACTTTCTGCATATAAGGCAAGCACCAAATTATAGAGACTCGACCATCAATCTAAATGCAACTCTGTTTCACTTTTCGACAAACAATTAATGAGTTATAAGGCTTTAAAAAATCAAATCATGAGGCCAAGGTAGCTAAAAGGGATGTCAAAAACTTTCAAAAATGAGATCAGAGATTCAAAACATAAGACATATCATGCAAAACATAGCTTACTAGCTGCTATCCCTTTGTAGAAAAACACTCCATGTACAATTGAGTAATTAGAGAGGATGGTCCATATGTTAACGGATTGCTATGTTGTTCTATATTTCTATATAAACCTACAAAGGTAATAATATATGGACCACCAAATCACATCCCACTGAACTATAATAAATAAACTCGTACCAGAGCTGTTGTATTCTAACCTTGATGTAACCTTCTCCCAGAGAAAGCCTCTCAATTTTCAGCAAGCCTTCCACGAAATCGGAGACATCGAGTTGATCCAAGTTCTCCCAAAGAGTCAGTGTCAGTTCAGTCAAATTCTTTGCTTTCTCATAACAAATTGACTTGATAACCCGATCATCTTCTATACATAACAATTTGAGACTAAGGGCAGAGACATTAATTGAATCAAAACCAGAACAGAATGAAATGAAGAGCTCTTGAAGTAACGGACAAGTAGAGATAAGACTATCTAGTGCATTGGACTCAAATTTAACATTAATCAAGTAAAGGTCACACAGACTTTTAAAACCATGGAAATTGGGTGGAAGTGACAATTCAAATTTTAGAAGTTCCAACTTAATCAAACTCTGACAAGAGAAGAGATGAGACGGCATTTGATAGAATTCTGATTGTACATTCCAAAGCATAAGTTCTTCAATGCCATTTTTTGACAAAAAAAAATCCACTTATAGAGGCATTTGATTCTGACTGGGTAGTCTAGAGGAATCACAAGAGTGAACTTAGATATAGGGCCATTGTGGATGAGAAGAACATCTGTGATAATACTAGGAATTTCAAGGTCTCCAATATGCCTACACTTCTCAAAAAAATCATGTCCAAACTCAAGTTTTGGGACTGAAGTCCACTTATACCTCCATTTCCTGGACAGAATAGCGGTCCTAACTGCATCCTGGATGGGCAAATGCTGTAGGATGACATCAATGACATTACTTGGTAGTTCATTGACTCGATGAATGTGAACACCACAATTAGCCTTTTTGATGCCCCGAGACATGAGTAAACTTAAAATTCAAGCAGAGAGTATATATATATATATATATATATATATATATATATATATATATATTATGATCTTCATTATAAAAGTACAGTAACTACATGCATCATATTCAATTATATATAAATACACACAGACACACCCAAAGTGATATATGTAACAGCCCGATGTTTTGATGACATCTAGGCCTGAGTTTAAATCCTAAGGATTATTTGGAGGATTAGAATTGATTAGAGATGGTTAAAACAATTGAAAGTTGATTTCTGAGTGAATATAATCGATTATAACACTCAAAAATCAACTTTTAATTGTTTTATCTCTAATCAATTCTAATGCTCCAAATAATCCTTAGGACTTAAACTCAAACCTAGATAAATGTCATCAAAACACCGGGCTGTTACAATATATTCATGGATCTCCGATAACTTGGTAGTGGTACTTATATATCTTCCAAGATCTCTATAGTATTTTGCTTACTCTAATGAGTCAAGACCTTATAATGTAGCATTATATCTAAACTCCAAAACTAACAAAAGCAATTTGAGTAAAGGCTCAAAATGGTCCCTCAAAATTTTCGAGTAGGCTAGTTTAGTCCCAATTGTATTTTGCAATAGTCAGTCTTGTCAAGATGCTTTAACTCAAAGCTATGTTCATGCTACAATTAAAAACCAAAGAAGAGGTGCTAAAACCATGAATGTTGCATTAAAAATAAACAATTTTTTTAAACATTGCTATTTGCTAACAATTGTTCTGCAACGTTTAAAGAGTGTGCTTTTGAGACGTGGGGTTCTGTTTGTTCTGATTAGAAGAAGAATACCTGTACAGGCGACTGGGTGATGCAGAGAAGGAATAGAGCACCTGCAGCACCAGTGATAATAACTCGCTGACGGTGGCACTACAGGGCAGAGAAACGAGAGAGAACTATAAATGACTGGTAAACGATGTTAGGGTTTTCTCAATATCTAGATTTGTACACTTTACATAGGCATGGCAAGCGAATCCGGACCCGCGGGTACCCATCCGAACCTGCCCCGATTTTGATGGGGAAACCCGCTTTGAGTGGGTTTGGGTACGGGTTCGGGGAAAACCCGATTCACATAGGCAGTGGCCGGGGTGGGGATGTCGATACCCACCCGAACCCGCCCCCGAACCCGCCCAGCTACTAGGAGATTACTAAACTGCCCTTAATTTTGATACTCTTAGGGTTTTGGCAATCCATATTCATTCTTCAATCTTCACTCATCCAAACTGCTGCTTACTCTCATCTCCCATCTCCCTTCTCCCTCACTCTCCACCTCCATTGGCCCACTGTGCAAGCTGTGCCGCCGCCGCCGTCGCGTGAGCTCCCCAACCGCACGACTCCTCCATCCCCACCGCCCTTTCGCCCCTCTTGGTTCGCCTCTCATCTCCTCAGGTTTTCCCACTGCGCGAGATGCATTACCGCCGCCGCGCGACCTCCGTCATCGCCGCCACCCTTTCCCCTCTCATCGCCTCAACTCTGCTTCTCTGGTTAGTGTCGTGCGTGCCCATCTCCATCCAAGTCAGTTTCTCCGCCATGCTCTAATGTTTGGTTTGCGTCTTTTCTTCCTTTTCTTTAATGGGTTCTTGCTGTTGGCTTCTTCTTTTTGAGATTTGCATTTGGATGAATTTTTTTGGTGAAGACTGAAGATTTGAGTGTAATCACAGATCTGAGTCTTTGGTATTCTGTGGCGAGGGGTGGGGTGGGGAAACCCGACTCCCATCGGGGACGGGGATGGGGGTGATTTTTCCAACCCCAACGGGGATTTGAGGCAGGGTCGGGGGTCGGGTAGGGGGCGGGGAAGGCAAAAACCGCCTCCGCCCTGCCCCGTTGCCATGCCTACTTGTACATTTGGTAAAGGAAGGACTAATTAAAAGTTGATGCAGAGAAGGACCGTTTGATTAACCTATTCTATAAAAATTGATTTAAAAAACAAATTTCTGATTTTTAGTTTTGAGTAAAGGCCCAAAGTGATCTCTCAAATTTTTCAAATAGGCCAATTTGATCGCTAAAAAAATAAAATGATAATTTGATCCCTTTTTTAAAATTTGGGGGATCAAATTATCTTCCGTGCGAACCAAATTAGGCTACTTAAAAAATTTGATGACGACTTTCGGCTTTTACTCTTTTAGTTTTTTACTTCAGGAAACAACAAAACACGGAGAACAGATAAGTATCATTAATGGCATTGTTGTAAATATCTTGCGACCCATACAACTTAACTAGGTTCCCCTCTCTCTCTCCATCTTCTAAAAGGTGTTGCAGCAGCCATTGTTGATGTGCATCATCATCCATCTCCAACATTTGGTGGCATGAGAATGGATTCCCTTTCAACTCTGAGAGATGATTTGGACAAGATAGTTCCTGTGAACGGCGATTTTCAGTTCGGTGACCAGTACTCGTTCCCCTGCTCGGTTGAGACAGCGTACCGTTCGACCATCTCCGGGTGAAGAATGTGGTTGTCTCAACAAATTATGTTGTAGTAGAATTAATACTGGCAACCCATAATTTTTTTTAACTATTTTTATTGATGCTGTGATAAACTTTATATGTTTATGTTATGCAGTACTAGATCAACGCATGGAACTTTTTCCCAAAAGCTGTATCAGACCTTCAAGAACCACCAAGGTTCAGCAAGCCCAAATTATCACATAGCGGCTTCAGAATTTACCATTATGCTGGTGATGTAAGTTTAGATAGTTGAATTTTTTTCATTCTGAGAAATAATAATAAATAATAAATAGGATAAGGGTACAATGTAGTTTCAGAGTAATGGATGTATTATTTCTTCTTTGGAAATCATGTTGTACACCTAATCTATGATTTATTTATTGCTTAATCTTTGTGGTTTTGAAATCTTCATTTGTCCTGCAGCAACAATAAGATAACTTTCAAATGCTTAATATTCTGTTTTTTTCCCATTAATTTTAGAGCCTGTTTATTTAATATTAAAAATAAGTGATTTTGTTATAAAATAATTTAGTGATTGTTTTTAATAATTTTAAAGAAAAGCAGAAGCAGTTTTATGTTTGTTAATGAGTAAACATCCAATTTGGTCCATGAAATTATGAAGTAGTATCAACATGATCCTTGAAATTATCGAAATTCTAAATTAGTTCATGAAATTGTAAAACGGTGATCAACTTAGTCCCTCCGTTAAAAATCATATGGACTAAGTTGATATTAAGTTTGCGGTGTTACGCAATTAATTGATATTAAGTGAGTAAAGTGAGGGACTAAATTGATACTAACTTATCATTCAAGGATACTTTTGGAATTTCGATAATTTCAAGTACCAAGTTGATATTACTTCACAATTTCAGGGACCAAATTGGGTATTTACTCGGTTGTTAATACATGAGTAAAAATAATTTTTTTTTAAAAAAATTGATTTTGAGTGTGTTTGGATACCAACCATGCATAATTGATTATTTTTCTGTAAAATTACTATAAGGGGCATAACTAATATTAATGATAATTAACAGAACCATATACAGAGCCATCCTTCATCTGGTTCTGGTCAAAATCACAACACCCACCCAATCCCTTCTCATGGAACTTTACTTTATTTTTATTATGTTATGTTAATATTAAGTTAGTATATTATAATTAGATAGTGTTAATATTATAATTATGTTAGATATTATGTAGTAGACGTTTTAGTGATATGTATATATAATGTAGGCACTGGCTAGGGTGAGCAAGCTAGGAAACTTGCTCACCATGAGCAACTAATGAGAGCCATTGGATCAAAAGGTTCACCAATTTTATCATGCACCCTTACACAGCAGATTTATTTTTTTAACATTCCTTACTCTCACATAGCACCGTCTTCAACCTTCCCCCACCTTCAACCTTCCCACCACCATCAACCTCGCCGTCGGCCTCCTCTCCCATCGACACGCGGAAGGTGGTCGATGACACCTGCTACAACCGAGCACCCTCTATCCGCCACCACTACGACACCTTCCACAACAAACAACAAACATTGGAGGTGTTGAAATCTTAAGAAAGAATCAAACCAGCAATCTTAAATATTTAAAAATGAAAAAAAAAAATCAAACCCAGAAGTTGAAATCTGGACCTGGAAACCCAGAAATGAAGAATGACTGGGTTTAGAGATGGTGACACCAGTGGCATCGGGGCGGAGGTGTGACGATGGAGTTCGACGGCGGCGAATCGGAAACACATTGAGCAGTGGCGGGACGTGACTGGTGGTGATAATGCGCAACGAAGATGAAGTCTTGGGTTTCCCAACACCCACGACCATCCCAAAAAACCCAAAGAACCCAGAAACCCCATTGGGTCACGGAACGTGAAGATGGCAGAGATGCCGAACCACGGCTTCGGCATCCCGTTGCGAATGAGCTTGTCACATCGAAGCACTGCGACAACCACCGCAAGTTCGAACTTCCAGCGCCACCGACAACCATCGTGCAGACCTTATGATGTTTGGAGCCACGTCGGAGAGATCTGGGGAGGAGGAAGTGTGAAGGTGTCGACTGGTAGAGGTGAGCACCGCCCCTTTGCGCCGTCGGACGCCGGACGGAGATGGTTGGGGGAGGGGTAGTCAGGCAAGGATGAAAGTCAGAGAAGAGAAGGGGAGAGAAGGAAATAAAAAATATTATAATGCAGGCAGGTGCATGATAATATTATGTGATACTACTTAATCAATGACTCTCATTAGTTACTCATGGTAAGCAAGTTTCCTAGCTTGTTCACCCTAGCCACCACCAACATAATGTTAACGTTATATAGTTGGCAGCAATGATAGCAATTAAAATTCTATTCTATAATAATAAGGCAATTGGTTGATAAGTCAAAAAAAATGATGAGAGAGAACATTAACCTGACACAATAGTGAAAAAGAGCTTGTGCAGCAGCAAGCAGGCGCACGGTGCAGCAGGGAAAGGAGCAGGCACATAGTGAAACTGAAGTGACACAGTATATGAAATAGGTCAAGGGTAGGTGAAGTAATTTTAAAAAATTATAAGGGATACTTTTGTTAAGAAAACGCTCAAATGATGGGGTTTTTTTTTCACTGTGCCCCTTTTATAAAAAATATGCACCACAATATCCTCCTTTGAGAATTATTATCTCAAATACCCCAGTTTTGATTTTAGGTGAGAAGTCTCACTTGCTAAACATGACTTCTCACCCTTCTTAAATTTTTTTTTTTACCTATTGAGAAGTCTCACTTACTAAACATGACTTCTCTTCTTGTTTATTTTTTCGTTTTAAATTTTTTAATTAAGAAACTTGTTAATTAATTAATAACTTTGATTAATTAGGTTAGTTAAGTTAATTATAGTGTTGATTAGGATATTTAGAAGTGAAATTTTTACAAATAAAGATTAATTTTATGAATAAAAAACAATAATTAAATATATTATACATCAATTAATTAGCTGATTTTAATTTTTTTAATATAGTTACGTAGTGTGTTAATTATTCGGTTTACAAATAAAATATGTGATTAGAACACAAATTTGATAATTAAACACATTAAACATTAATATTGAGAAGCAATAGCCTAAATTAAAAGCAATAATGACGACCACAAATTAAAATCCTAACGCCATCAACACATAAAACTAACCGCGAAGGTGGTGTCTAGTTCTACAACGTGTTGGGCGTCTGTTACGTGGTGGAAGTTGCCTGCGTTGTGGGACAGCTTCTTGATCATCGTCACCGGCGGCTGGCTCGTCTTGCTGCATAGGGTCATTGAGATTTAAGTTTGATGCTGGCATTGACGAGTTATCAAATTGTTCGCTGGTATACGGCATCGAAGAACTACCAAACCCACTCATGTGGGGGAATGCTGGCTCTCCAAAGGAGTACATGTTCTCTATGTACCTTTGTCCCGACGCTGGTGTACTGAGGTCTGCACCGAATAGATTGCTGACAAATTCGTCATCACTCGAGACGTATGAGAGTCGACGATTGCCGGTCCATTGTGGAGGGGGTTCTTGGTCTGGGATAATGTTCACAAAAGATTCAGTTGGAGGTTGCTGGGCTTCAAGCTGCATTGTGTAGGCATTTGGGGGGCTTGGTTGACGTGGTGTTGTCTGCCTTGCACGCCGTTGTGAAGGCACCTTGTGGACTGCAGCCGAGGGAACTGGGAACAGTCATACAATGACCTACCTAAATGGCTCCTAGCCATGCAGAAGTTTGTCCCGGGCACGATCGTTGACTTGGAGACGGCGCCAGACTACAACGGTTACCAATTAGTACGGGATCGGGTGAGATTCGACCGTCTATTCTGGGCCTTTGAAGCGTGCGTCAAAGGGTTTCAATTCTGCAAACCCGTTGTCCAGATCGATGGCACTTGGTTGTACGGAAAGTACAAGGGGACCCTCTTGATGGCAATTGGCCAGGATGGGAACAACAACATATTCCCCCTTGCCTTTGCCCTAGTCGAGGGGGAGACGACGGACGCCTGGTTTTTCTTCCTGCGGAACTTGCGAAGGCATGTTACCCCCCAAGCCAACCTCTGCTTGATTTCGGATAGGGCCGAATCAATCAAAAGTGCTTACAGGCGGCACGGCAGTGGATGGTTAGACCCTCCCTCGGTGCATGTGTACTGCATCCGTCACATCGCACAGAACTGGATGACGCGTTTCAAGAATAAGGCCCAGCGACAACAGGTGGTTAATATGGGTAAGTCCCGATTTCATTTAATTTTTAATTTATATTTGTCAAATTTTTCATTCAAACCTAACATGTTTTTCTTTTTTTAGGATACGCCTTGACTCAGCCGACCTTCAACTGGTACTATAGTAATCTAGAAGCAGACAACGCAGAGGGCGCTAGGTGGCTCAGTCGTATCCCTAAGGATAAATGGACTTAGGCGTGGGATGGAGGGCGTCGCTGGGGACATATGACAACCAATCTTGCAGAATGCATCAACGGCGTACTCAAGGGCGTCAGAAATCTTCCAATCACTGCGATTGTTAAGGCCACCTATTACAGATTAGCAAAAACCTTTGTTGAGAAGGGGCGGAAGGCCGAAGCAATGATCCGAGCCGGGCATACATGGACCGAGATCCTCAACAACTCTGTGGACGTTGATCGTGCCGTTGCCAACTCGCACTTTGTGCGTGAGTTTGATCAGGGAAGGAGTACATTCTTGGTGGAAGAGATGGCAAACCAAATAGAGGGGCAAATTGGAGGCGTCTTCCGGCTGAACTTGGATCAGAAGTGGTGCGACTGTGGAAAATTTCAGGCAATGCACCTCCCCTGTTCGCATGTCCTTGCTGCTTGTGCACATGCGAGACTAGACTTGTATGACCAAGCGGCAGATGCGTACAGATTGACACATGTGTCCAGCGTATACTGTGAAATTTTTGGGGTTGTCGGCAACGAGGCATACTGGCCACAATATGATGGCCCCACGGTGTGCCATAATCCCAAGCAGCGGAGGGATCGTAAGGGCCGTCCACGATCCTCTCGGATCCGTACTGAAATGGACATGAGGGAAGCCGGCCAGCCAAAAAGATGCTCTGTCTGTCGGATGCCAGGTCATAACAAGAACAGTTGCCCTAACCGTGCCGGAAGTTCTTCTCAGCCCTAGAAAATTTCATGTAACTTTTTTTTTATGTATGGTCGCCCCTGTTACGTTTGTAATTCAACTTTTAAATCAATAAATTTACTTTGATAATCCCCTAATTAAATCTAAATTAACACCGTAGCCTAATTAATTAACTAGATATAACTAAATAATTAAAAAAAATGAAACCAGCTAATTTACCTATGTTTAATTGATGTATAATATATTTAATTACTGTTTTTTATTCATAAAATTAATCTTTATTTGTAAAAATTTCACTTCTAAATATCCTAATCAACACTATAATTAACTTAACTAACCTAATTAATCAAAGTTATCAATTAATTAACAAGTTTCTTAATTAAAAAATTTAAAACGAAAAAAGAAGAAGAAGAGAAGTCATGTTTAGTAAGTGAGACTTCTCAATAGGCAAAATAAAAATAAAAAAATAAAGAAGGGTGAGAAGTCATGTTTAGCAAGTGAGACTTCTCACCTAAAATCAAAACTGGGGTATTTGGGATAATAATTCTCAAAGGGGGGGTATTGTGGTGCATATTTTTTATAAAAGGGGTAGAGTGAAAAAAAAACCCAAATGATGCACCTCCGTGTTTTCTTAAAATTTCTCTCACTTCTACCGCTCATCACTGTAATAAAAAGCAACTCAAAATTGTTTTTCATTTTAATCTCAAAAATGAATTTTTTTGTTTTTGATTATTTTCATAAGCAAAAATAAACATACTAAAAACATAAAAAAAAATGATTTTATGATTAAAAAAATATTTTTTTTAACAAAAAAAAACAATACAAATGGGCTCTTAATTTTTTTTATTCTCTTGCTTCATGTGATTATGCAGAATTACATTGGGCTTGAAGGCTTAGATCTCTGGATATCCAAATAAGCAAGGCTGGTGTTGCATCTGTTGCAATTTCTACCTTTAAGAATAAATCTAAATAGGTAATGTTCACATTTCCTTAATTTATGTTTGGATCCTTTGAGTATAACCTTTTAGATTTTGGCTTTAAGTCATTTTTATCTATTATCTTTATGCTTTTATTTGAATGAAGGTAATAATTTATTCTCTCTCACATTAACATTCTGATCCTTTTCAAATACTAAGGACACAAATTTGCATCTAAATTAATACTTTTCCACTCATGCTTAATGATTTTCTAAACAAGGAGGAGCAGAATTGATGAGGTTGAAGCAATATTGGATGGTTTTTCCTATATTTTTTAATTTCTCCCTTACTTTTTTTTTTATATTTTTATTTTTTATGTAGCCTTTTGATTGGCTGGATATCCAAAAACTATACTTTGGTAGATAAAGACAAAATTTAATGTGCCTTTGCCGGACACTGATGTAGTAAAAAAGCTAAAACAAGAACAAAGATAAAAATGAAATTTATTGAAAAGATTTATATCAACTAGCTAGGACTTGCACTTTGATCCAATATGGTTAGCTTTTGATGACAATTTTCTTTGGTTCCAGTGCCTCTCCCTTTGCTATTGATTTATATCAAGTGCGTCTTTAATTTTTTCTGCCATAATTTTTGTCCTGAATTAAATATTAAAGTGGTTCTATTTGTATGTTTGTGATTTTAAAATTTGATGTTTCTACTTTCAATCTTCTCAGATTAACCATTAAGTTAAAACATCAAATTCAAGTTCAGTGGCTCAATCCTTTTAGTTACATCTAATTGCTGCTTTAAAACTTTTTTTACTATCTTTGCCTGAAGTAGAGGCTGAATCTGAGTACCTAATGGGAGAATCAATTGAAAGGTTGTTCCCTCTGCGACCTAGGGGAAGCTTTACTTGAGCACTGTATCTGCCATCTATTATTTTTTGAACTAAATAATAATTTAATTTTCTTTTTTGCGGCATTTTCTTAAATTGGGGATATTGTTTGTTTTCAATTCTTAACCGCACCTTCTGCCCCCAAAATACTTATCGGAACCTGTGAAGACCAAGCATCCATAATTTCTGAGTCAAAACTATATATGCTTATTGAAGTAAGAAATAAGTTTCTTGACTATTTAATGTTCTTCTAATTAGCTGTAACGACAAATACACATTCTCTGAGTTTGCAGCAAATTATTAGTCATAATATATTTTCTGAGTTTGTAATTGCATTCATTTATATTCCTAGGATTGTCAAGCATGGTCTTATTGATACTTTGTCTGAATTTGTTTCAGTTATTTGGAAGACTTCATGAGGGTGTATCCTAGAAAGACATTGGCTAACTTGGAAGATTTGAAGGAAGTTGGTGTTCTCTTTATTTCCACTTAGAATTGATTTGTTAGAGATGTCTTAAGGTGGATTCTAGCATGAAGCAGGTATTTTAGTGGTATACCTGTATAGACCAATTTTCACACAAGAACCAATAATGTCAACCGTTAGATTTATTAATTATTTAAGCCAATGGTTCAGATGCTCTTCTACAATACCAAAACTGAAACCAGTTAACGGAACAAGTAGTTTACTTTGAAATTATTATTTACTCCTTTTTTTCTTCCAGACGTGCCCTTTCCTATTGTCTCCACGCCCCCGTCTCTGGTAGTGGTGGGTGCGTCAGAGATTGGTTCGGCTTAGCAGATGAATACTCAGCACCACCTGCACTGGGTTCTCTCCCTCCAGACCCCTATTCTCCGGTAGCGGGTAGTTCGTCGGTGCGCCTAGTTCTGGTGTCTCTGTAGCTCTGAGAAAAACTACCCTGATAAGAGATCTGAGAAGAAAAAACAAAATCCGTACTTTACTTCTATCAACGAACCCACCACTACTTTTCCCACCGTCTCTGTTCTCTCCTCACCAATGTCCATTCTTTACGACTTAATATGATGCAACACTTTAAATGACCGCTAATTTTCTATGTTCCCCAGCTGTTATCAAAGAATGCTACTACCCTTAGGCCAACCCACTTTAAATGATTGGTTTTGGGTTAAGGTTTTTAATGATTTGAACGTGATTTGAGAATTGGGGTCGGAGCAAGTTTTTATTTTGACGGTCCAAGTTTTCTTTTTAATTTGGGGGTCGGAGCAAGTTTTGTTTTTACAATAGAGCATGAATTAAAGGATGGGGGTACTGAGTTTCTTTGTCTGTAGCTGCAAACAAAACGCTAAAGAACAATTACTGTACCAGCGAAATAAATCTATCTGTTAAATTGGGGGAAAATATATGCATTGACGATATATGATGTTTTCGGATAAGGGTATTTTCTCTCCTTATTGTCTATTCACATAAGGAGGTAGGGAAACCCACTTGAGAAGCTCAAAAACAACCTCCAAATATCAAAATCATTCAATATCCACACACAGATTGTACTCTAGACCAATACTAACATGAAAAACACAGCTTTCTTGGTTATGAAAGACAAATCTCATAGCTTGGCAGCTCCGTCTCCTTCTTCTGTTCGATAACCATGAAAAAGCCAAAGGGGAAAGCAAAACTTAAATTTTCACAGAGGCCCATAGTCAACATTTAAACGGACCCCTATATGCAAATAATCAAAATATTGGCTACCTGTAAATCCCGCATGAACCGGCTATGAAGGGTCAGAAAAGTGCCTCATCGGTATACCACTAAAACACCTGCTTCATGCTAGAATCCACCATGTCTTAATGTCTTTTTTAAATATATTGAATTCATTGTGGTTAGTTTTTTTGTTTTGTTTTTCATGTGTTAAAATGTTCTTCTTTATTTTGATGTCATAAGTATGAATGAAGGTTATTAAGTTGAAGGCTGGAGAGAAAGAACCAGAAAAGTCAGCAACTACAATAAATTTTATTGAAAGTAATTTGATGAGGAAAATTTATTACTTTGGTCCTAAACTGTTGCTCAAAATTTATCTCTTCATTAGTAATGATACTTTATTTTTTTCCATATAGGTGACTTATCATTCTCTTACGTTTAGCTGTTAGCTGTAATTTTCAGTTCCCCAAACTAATACCAGAAACTATCAGTTTGGTGTCAGAATTCTGAACCTGGGGAGCCTCAACATTGAAAAATCAAAATTCTGTTGTCTTTTATTTTTTTTAAAAAAAATCAAAATTGAAAAATCAAAATTTTAAAAATATCTTAAATTTTAAGAATAGTGGAGTTTGTTTCTAGCTTTTATTAAAATTTAGAAAAAAAAATCCAAAAAATATTATAAAACGAAAATCAAAAAAATATTTTGTCCATCATTTTTGCCTTTAAAATTTATTAAAATCTAATAAAAATAAAAATAAAATAAATAAAATAAAAAAATTATGGGAAAAAAGCATAAAAGGAAGTTTTGGATGGACAACAATGGTTGGATATGGATTTAATGGGTGATAAAGATGATTTGTTTTCTTTTAAACTTTGAATATTCAAAAAGGAAATAAATTATGAAAAAAGTTGACTAATTGAATTTATTGAAATCAATTATAAGGATTTAATAGATAATGAAAATGATTTGTTTCCCTTCAAAAATTGAAAATTAAAAAATGAAATAAATTAAAAAGTGAAAAATTAAGTTATTTGATTAATTGGATCAGTTACAAGAATTTGATTACATCATTAACATAATCACTTAACCAAATTTCTATATATACTGGTGGCTAGCAAGACAGACAGGCACACAACTTCACTTCTATCATATTTTCCATCATCACCACCTCTCCAAGCAGAATACACAATCGCCACCGTCACCTGAGAAAGAATACACAACCGCCATCACCATCGACACCATCATTCCAATCATGACCTTCCTCTTTCACCAACATCGCGATTCTCCAAACTAACTAAACCAATTAGCTCACAGCCGCCACCGTCACCTGAGAAAGAACATACACTCGTCCTACCATCCATTACCATCTCCAAGAAGCTTCAGGCTTGCTACCATCCGCGACACCACCTAGCCGTCTCTGCTGAAATCTCGATCACAACAAACGAGTAATGTACAATCCTTTCTAAATAAAAAATAATAGAAAGGGTTCATTTATTTTGTACTTAGATTTAAAAAAAAAATCGCTAGAGAGCTATCCTTATTAGAATCAAACGTGAGCAGAGACTATATTTCTTTTCTTCTTTTATTTTGTAACTATATTGCTTGCTTCATATATTCAATAAAATATTGTTTTCTTGTGTGAGTTAACATATACATATTTTTTAATAATACATAACCTGACAAAAATTAAATATTTTAACAATAATTAGACAATATATTGCAATCTTTTTTTAAAAAAACTAGTGATTAAATATAAGTAAATTATGGAAAAAAATAAATACATCTTTAACAATAATTTTATTTATCTGTTAATGAACTTTATACGGTATATATTTTTTTATCGTGAAATTTATATTAATATAATAATATAGTGAAACTAATGTGAATTAAGTGTAAAAAATAAGTTAAAATATATTTTATACGAAATATTATTTATTTAATGTCCTAGAAAATTATTAGGTAAAATATTAATTTTCTTCTTATATAAAATATTTTTATAAATAATATTATTAATATAATATGTAACGAATAACATATAGACTTCTATTTATAGTTTTATATTAAAATTATAAAATAATTTAACAAAAATAATATAATTTTTAAGAAAAGTGAAGAAATTTATTATCTCTTTACTAAAAATATTTTATTTTTTCTCTCTATGTTAGAATCAGTCTTAATTGTTCCTTTTCCAAAAAAAAAATTACAAGTTCAAGTCAGTAGGTCAAACTAAAAGCGATGGTTAGTAAAGATTATTTTAAATTCTTTGTTATCTTCTTAAAATATATTGAAAATTAAAAATGTATGTGAATGGTTTTTTCAGTAAATTACAAAAGTGTGCTTTAAAATACTAACATTTTTTTACTTGTTTTATATTTTCATAATTCTAAAATAAAAAGAGAAATATACGTAAAACACAGAAAGCGTGAATAATTGTTCTAATATTTATTTTGTACACATGGTGACATTCTAGGACTTAGGTGTCGAGGTAAAAAATAGGGATATTGCGGGAGCGGCATAATCAAAGTAGCTCTATTTTGTAATGAACACTCCCGTGTGTAATGACCCTTCAAAATATGTATTTTGGGACAACATACACCCAACCGAAGTAACTAACCGCTTTATTGTGAAGTACTTGGAAATGCAAGCCAAGCCACAATTCCTACTTCAACGGCAGTAACGCCAACAAGCTAGCTACTTTGTACATGTAACTATAACCATTAAACAATGTTCTAAATTGTGGTTGCCGTCGCGGTTGCGACCGCTGCGGCGTGAAATAATTTGATGTTTTCACAAAATGAAAAAAAAAAATCAATATTTTTTTATAATTCTTTATATATCTTTTATTAATGGTGTTGTATAAATTTCGATTCATTTTTACATTATGTTTTTGAATAATTTAAACTTAATTGTAGTGAAAATAACATTATTATAAATAAACCTTTTAAGCACATATAAGTATGAAATTAACAAAGAAGTAAACTTCTTCAATATTTATAAAATAAATATCAATCAATAAATCAACTAAATTTACAACTTTAATATAAACTAGTAATTAGCCAAACACAAACAATCTAATTACTAACATGTAATGTAAGATTGTAAATAAATAATAAATCAATTATTAACATTTAATTTGAATAAATACTAGCTAAACATATATTAAATCCATATTAAATTAAAATTAGATAAATATATCAATATATATTTTCTTCCTCTCCCTCTTGGATAACCTCCTTCCCTTTCTAAATTTTCTCAAATTTTTACTCTAATAATTCCCAAATCTCATCATATTCCCACCCAAAAATTTCCCCCACTCATCAAATACCCTACCAACCCACTCACTAATTTTTTTTTTTGTTGAGTACCCACTCACTATTTCCCCCCCTCTATTTTCGTCTCGCACACTGCCACAAGTCACACACACCACTCACAAGCTCCCCTATTTTCCCTCTAATTTCGTCTCCCTCATCTCTTTCTTCTCTCTCTGATTCTTCACACACACACTCTGATTTTTCATCGTCTCTCCCATGGCCACCCTCACCCACCACCAACGGCTCTCAGCCCCACACCCGGAGGACAACGGCGACCCAATCACCCCCACCCACTTACCCAAATCTCCACCGACCACCACCCCCAAAATCACCACTTACCCAACCCTCAAATCACTGAATCACCACTTTTCCTCCCTCCCCCACCACCTAATCGCCGCCACACACAACCTATGTGAACCCCCAACAGATGAGTCACTAGTGGAAAATATGCTTTCTACATCAGGAATTCTACATCGGTTGAGCTACAACCGTTGTAGAAAGTAGCGCAGTGGCATTTTTGTAATAAAATGTACTTTGCGAATGACTTTCTACATCGGTTATATTATGAACCATTGTAGAAAGTGTCGCGGTGGCAGCTTTGTAATATTGTTATGAATTCTTCTACCTTGGTTGTAAAAGGAACCGATGTAGAAATTATACAGCACCTCTTTTATAATATTGTGGATGACTTTCTACAACGGTTAGTTATGTAAGTGATGCAGAAAGTCTAATTTGAATGCAAACCCTAATTCTTATCCTGTCTCCCTCACTTATTCACGACACCACAACCTCTCCTTCAAAGGACGTGTCGTCTCCCTCTAATCTGTAAACCTCCCCTCAAAGCCGCCGCTCCATCGTAGCTCCTACTCGCCGCCGCTCACGTTTGACTGATCGCCATGTCTTCCTCCCTGCTCGTTGCTCCATCTCGTGACTGACTGGTGAGTTCGCGAGCAACAGCTTGACCATCGTGACGAGAATCCTAGGGCTATTCTCGAAGTTCGACGCTCCGATCCACCACCGGAGGCTGCTAGGGTTTGAATCGGAGTTTCCGGAGTGGGTTGGGGCGGCGGAGCGGAAGCTGCTGCAGGCTGAGAGAAACGTGACGGCGCCGGACGCGGTTGTGGCGAACGATGGGAGCGGGCAGTTCAAAACGACCGGAGATGCGTTGAAGGGGGTGAAGAAGAGCGAGACGAGATTCGTGGTGTATGTGAAGGAAGGGGTTTACGTAGAGAACATTGATTTGGATAAGAATACATGGAATGTGATGATTTACGGTGCCGGCGAGACCAAACCGTAGTCTCCGGTAGCCGCAACTTCATCGACGGCACCCCTACTTTTGAGACTGCTACTTTTGGTAACATTTCTACTAATAATTTGTTATACTGAACGATGAGATATGTATATGCCTTTTTGATTTTTGAGATTTCCTTTATGCCTTAAACCAATTCACAGTCACACACTCTGATATGGCATGCCGCGGGAGCTTGTGAACCACGAATTAGATGCTATGGTTTTTGAAATTTCACGTTCTTGATGGATGGGGGTGGGTCCAGCTGCTGGGTTTTGTATTTTCCGTTTCTGCCCAGTATTGCTTCCATACTTGTTTATGTTGTTGTCAAAATTGTGATTTGTGATATTTTGTTTAGGGGGTTAGTGTCTTTTGGTTTGTTGGCTGACCTTTGAATTTGGCAAAGCACCCCAAAAGCTGACTACCAAAATTAACTGAAAAGTTGATGTCTCTAGCAAGAATTTACATGGAATGGAATTGGAGTTTGTAATTATACTTACTTTGAATTTATGTTGCCCAGGGTCTTGAATAAATATAACTGATAGCAAGATTTTTTGCCATTTTGATGACCATCATACAGGAACGTGTATCTATGAGTTTGTGTGAAGAGTAGTGAGCATGCTTTTTATCTGGTGTTGAATTGGAATAAGCATATGTAGAAGGTTGACTTGAGCAAACTGGAGATGGCTGCCTTGTTGAGATATTGGCGACATTTCAATCCAGTAAATTCCTATAAATATCTGTTTGTTAAAAATCTCATGGGAAAGATGCTTATGCCAGTGTGTAATTGTGTTTCGGTTGTACTGACTTCTAAAATGGATTTCTAGGTGGATGCCGTCCCAAATCCATTAAAAAGAACTAGTAGATGTGGTTCAAAGGCATTTCATGTCTCAGGTAATCATTGAAAAATATGCTACTGTCCTAAATGAGGTATTTGTATTGGTGAACTGCATATCTGGCTCCAATCTCTTCCTGAGAAGTAAACTAATTTATCAGATTCTCCATATTGTAGTTTTCCATGATAGATTGAGCTTTAGTTCCAGGCAATATGATGTGACTATAATGCAAACATGCCACTAAAATATACCTATAGGTTAAGGCATTGCTTTTAAATGTGAATAGCTTTTTATATGCTCAAGAGCTTAAAGAAGATTGATGTAGAACTTGGCTATTATTATAGTCTGAAATTGTATTTTTTCTTGTGAAGCAAATGGACGAGTTGCAGGTCATTGTGGGATTTGTCCAGGCTGCAAAGAGGCTTAAGACTGTGTGCAAATGAGATGGAGTGCAGCGAAAAATGATTATATAATTTATATTGTCTATGCTAACAGAGATAATGTGTCGAGCACCACTTCCCATAGTATTATGTAACATATTTATCAGTAATTTGTATCTTTCTGATAGTATAGGTCAATAGTTTGAGGTTATAGAGTCTCTTGCTCTTTTTTAGCCACCCAGTCATTGTCAAGAAAATTTCTGATGGTAAATATAGTTTAATGAAGTTCCTTCTGACAATTCTTAATGTTGATTTTGTTGATGTATAATGAAAACTGAATGAAAACAGGGAAAGGAAGTGAGTAAAGAAACAAACGAGTTTTTTTTTTTTTAAAAAAAAAAAGACTTTCTACATCGGTTGGTCAACAAAACCGATGTAGAATGTTAACTTTCTACATCAGTTGGTCAAAACAACCGATGTAGAAAGTTCACCAGAGTCCACAATGTGAATGTAGAAATCACACTTTCTACAACGGTTGTGTCTTCCAACCGATGTAAAAATATACTTTCTACAACGGTTGGACAACCGTTGTTTTCGTCCATACTTTCTACATCAAGTGTATCTACAACGGTTGGTCAACCGATGTAGAAAGCCTTTTTCAACCGTTGTAGAAAGGCTCTTTTGCACTAGTGAGTGAGCGACTCAGCACCATAGCAGAGCAGAGGAGGAAAATCTTACCTTGGGGTGATGCTGGTAGATCGGACTTGAGGAGGCACAACCGCTTGAGGCAGAGGACGACCACCAAATGGAAATCTTGAGCAGATAGAGAGCAAAGTCATGGGAGAAAATAGATAAGGTACAAGAATATTTTCAGAATGATGTTGATCTGAACTCTGAAACCCCCGTTGCGGTATGATGCGGTTCGTTGCGGACGAAATGGCGTTACGTTGCGGCCGTTAAGGGTGATTTCGAAACACACCGTAATTGCAGCCCGATGCCGTTGCGGTGAGTCCCGCATCCGCAATATTGCGGCCGCACTAGTGGTTGCGGACCGCAATTTAGAACCATGCCATCAAATGCCAAGAAACATTAGTGGTCCTGAGTATAATAGTGCAGTACCTTTGGTTCATGCACTGACAAAAATCAAAGCACCTTCAAGTATATTTTCTGCTTCCTCATTGCAATCTGTCTGCTTGGAAAGAACAATGACCGACCAAATTTCCATTGGCAACATTGCATGACAATTGCTATTAAATTAGGATTTGGGGCAAGGCTTGTATCTCTAAGTACTTAGTAATATATCGGTAGGTTGTTTCAGTTGGATGTGTACTATTTCAAAATACATATATTGAAGGAATTGCAGGGGGAGATTAAGCTATACACAAATAATTGGAGGTGCTCTAGTTATTATTAGTGCAGGAAGCAATGATATCTTTTTCAATTTTTATGACCTCCCCACTAGAATGACGATGTTGAACATGGATCAGTACCAAGATTATTTGGTGGAAAAGCTTCAAATGTGTGTGGACTAACTTGAATTTTCTCTTTTATTGGACACAGGTCCACCTCATCTATATATATTGACAGATGGGATTGCATGAATTTTGTGGACACTATGCGACAATACCTGAATTTTTCATTGCTTGGTACTAATATAATTGGAATATGACTAGTATATATGAGTCGTTTGAGCAGTGAATATTCCCACACGGGTTATTATATTATCATTTTCTAAAACTTCGACACATGTAATAACTTAGATCCTCTCTCCATCTGAATACTACAAGCACTTGTTTTAAGGTTTAACAAGTAAAACTATTTACAATATACGTCAAGCAAGTGTTGCACACGGTTTAGCTTCTGTGAAAACCTGAGTTTCTTTTGGAAGATCATATATAATTATTCAATGGCTGATAAAATGCCTGAGTCCACCCAAGCAGGGATGACAAGAAGCTCCTCGCATCTACCCTCCATGCAAGTTATTACAATTTTTTTTTATCTTTACATATTCAAGCACGTTATGTGTTTCTATCTTTTCCCTCTTTTAGACTTTGTTTGTGAGTTTGGAGGGAAAGGAAAGGGAGGAGATCAAATGGGAAGGAAAGGGGAGGGAGGGGAGGGGAGGGAGGGGAGGGGAGTGTTATCCCTCCCCTTGTTTGTGAGTGCATATTGTATGAGGGGAAGTAAATGGGGGGTTTATAACATACTTTTACAATCTTACCCTTATTTTAGAAAATTAACATAATTAGTAATATTTTTTAAATAATATTGATGCACCTTTCAAAAACAAAAATTTAATACAAAAAAGAATTATTTATTTTCCTCTAAAAACTGGGGTAAACCCCCCAAAAAACCCCAAATTGGGGTAAACCAAAAAATTGAGGTGAAGAGGGGTTTGGGGGGTTTTCTAGAATCCTCAAAAACTTCCCTTCCAATTTTTTACACTCACAAACAAGGGAGAGGTTCTCATAAACCTTTCCCTTCCTTTACTTCCCCTCCTAAACAAGGCTCACAAACAAAGCCTTAGGATCTGTTTGGGAGTTTGGAGGGGAAGGAAAGTGAGAGGATCAAATGGGAAGGAAAGGGGAGGGAGGGGAGGGGAAGGAGAGTATTATCCCTCCCCTTGTTTGTGAGTGCATATTGTACGAGGGAAAGTAAATGGAGGGTTTATAGCATACTTTTACAATTTTACCTTTATTTTAGAAAATTAACATAAGTAATATTTGTTAAATAATATTAATGCACTTTTGAAAAAAAAATTAATACTAATGCAAAAAAAAAATTATTCATTTTCCTCTAAAAATTAGGGTAAACCCCCCAAAAATCCCTAAATTGGGGTAAACCAAAAAATTGAGGTGAGGAGGGGTTTGGGGGGTTTTCTAAAATCCTAAAAAACTTCCCCTCCAAATTTTTGCACTCACAAACAAGGGAGAGGTTCTCATAAACCTTCCCTTTCCCTTACTTCCCCTCCTAAACAAGACTCGCAAACAGACCCTTGGGAGTTTGGAAGGGAAGGAAAGTGAGGGGATCAAAGGGAAAGGAAAGGGGAGGGAGGGGAGGGGAAGGAAAGTATTATCCCTCCCCTTGTTTGTGAGTGCATATTTTACGAGGGAAAGTAAATGGAGGGTTTATAGCATATTTTTACAATTTTACCTTTATTTTAGAAAATTAACATAAGTAATATTTGTTAAATAATATTAATGCACCTTTAAAATAATACTAATGCAAAAAAAATTATTCATTTTCCTCTAAAAATTGGGGTAAACCCCCCAAAAAACCCCAAATTGGGGTAAACCAAAAAATTGAGGTGAGGAGGGGTTTGGGGGGTTTTCTAAAATCCTAAAAAACTTCCCCTCCAAATTTTTGCACTCACAAACAAGGTAGAGGTTCTCATAAACCTTCTCTTTCCCTTACTTTCCCTCCTAAACAAGACTCGCAAACAGAGCCTTAGTTCCTAACTAAAGTGCCTAACTAAAGTGAGTGATTTTATTCCAGTTATGGAAATGAGTCCCTGGAGCTGGTTTGGCAAAATGGTCAAATTCTTGTGCATGGAGGTTCATCAAGTACCACACAAAACATTCCCTCGTGTATGAGAAATCATGAAGATGCCTGCATTGCAAAATGTGCAATGTTAAACACATTACACTCGCTTTTAGACTTCCCATTTCAAGGGGACTCTTACCTTCCTCATCAAAGCAATGATCAAAACTCCTGTCAGTTTGGTTTGCAATTCTCCAAAACAAAGAGTCCCATTAAGCCTAAAGATGGATGTGCAAACTTAAGACCAATTACTATCGGGAATACTGGTTACTTATGCACACCTTCCACACACCAGCGTTCACCTTCAGCTCCGCTCAAGAAACCAATAATACATTCAAGTCAAACACCAATAACAAACTCAGAGAAACAAGACTTGGGAAAGGTGAATTTCTCCAAAGTTTTAAAACCTTCTCGGTTTCTTAAATCTATTTACCAGGGAAACAGTGCAACACTGCATACAAACGATAAAGTTTTAGCAAGTGTGGAGCAGATTAAAGCAACAAAGGTTGGATTATCATTCCTTAGTGATTGAATCATATAAAGGGCAAACCCTTTTAATTTCTGACACATCAAACCCGGTATCCTTTGTTGCAAGAAGTCAGAAACCACTTCCTGACGATCGAGTAATTTGAAGCTGTTGGGTCATAAAAATGCACAATATTATAGCCAAACAACAAGTTCAGCAGGACTTAGAGCAAAGGGAAAAGCTGATACTAACTCTTGTAATGAACCTTTGCTAGATTCTTCTTCTGTATGCTCGCTTTGATCATTAAACAACACAAACCTTTTTAGCATGAAACATGAAGACACTGATGATTGGCCAAGTAAGTGTTTTGGTTTGGATCAGCATTTGATAAAAATGATTTTGAATGTCATTGATTTGGTTAGAATTGAGTTTCAAGTAAAATGATTTATATTTTGATGTTTTATTTTGAAAGAAGACTGATGTAAAACATAGTATAAATTTTTTAACTCAAATCAAAAGCTACTTTTTGTAGCTTCTAGTAAGAATCGCTTCTGGAGGTAAAATCAATTTTACCTAAAACTAATCAAACATCTCATCTTTACTAAAGTCACATTTGACATAGGGCGGAATCAATTCTGAAGATTTGCAACGTGAAACCAAACACGGTTTGATTGTACATTTGGATTTGCAATCAACATACTATTTAGTGACACGACCACTGTTCATTGCTAAGGTGAATTGTAAAGAGTCTCTTCAATCTTTCCAAATGTACTCTGAGCATGGAAAACATGAAACCTGAATCCAGCTACTCCCTGGTTTTTTCTCCAAGTCTTTATCTTTGCTTCTCACCTTTTACATGTCTTCCCATCGTTTCTCAGATGCATATATAAATTTGAAAGAACATAGTGACCTGAGTACTCTTGAGGATTTAATTGTAAAATACTTCCTCTGGTCCTATATATAAGAGGCAAAACCCTAAAACACACAGACCAAGGAAATGCATTGAAATAAGCTATTTATAATTAATATTCATATAAATTTACAAATTTAACCCTTCAATAATTAATTAACAAACCTACTTGTATTGAAAGTTACACTGTCTCGTAAATATAAACCCTATTATAAATAAGGGTAAAATTGGAAATGAGCATTTAATATTTGTCAAAATACATGCATGTCTCTTATATTTTGGACCAAAAAAAAGTAGCTATTTACCTCTTATAATAAGGACCGGAGGGAGTATGTTGTGCAAGCAAGCTCAACTTTTGTTGTGAACTCGACAAGCACCTAGTAAGCTTCTCCAAACGATGGCATCTGGTATCACAGGCATCTTCTGTTCTTTGTGTGCAGAGATGGCTTCATTGGATTGCTATGTAAATTTGGCCAATTTTTGGATTGATGTGGCTTTGGTTCTGCTTTGTGTACTAACTCTTTTGTTAGGTGGTAGCCGTAAATTTGGTTGACCTGTTAAAGTGTGAGTTCGGGTCTTCTGCAGCATAGATGGTATATAATCATTGTTAGTTTGGTTATGAATTAGGGGCTGAACTATAATCAGGTTTCATATGTTCTAGTGGGGGATTTTTAGCTATTTGTCAACCTTATTGATTTTAAGCTTTAGGTTGAAGTAATATCTTTGGTCTTTCCATACAGTTGTTAGAAGTAATGTAAATTGGTTTATTATATACGGGTTTGGGTACTCCTTGTACTCAATCTAATACACTTTTTGTTTATCAAAAAAAAAAAATCACGTTAAACTAGGTGGCATAATTTGTGTAAAATTGTAGGACGTATACCACCTTGGATGTCCGAAATTTGCGATCAATGCCCTTTCTCCCCTTGGTTGCATATCCTTAAAAGCAACACTCAAACTTGTAATGGGTCGGAAATGTTTAGGTACAATCGTTTCTGAGATTTTGGGTGTCTTTTGCGAAAAAATAATATCATTTTTTATAAATCAGATAATATAATATATATATTATCAAAAGTGCACACAGAGTTTTCTAGGCACCACCGAGAGGGATGAACAATTTTTTCAGATAATTCAGTAATAATATATTAATTTTTTAATAAAAATAATATGTCCCTTTTTTTAATATTTTTATTTTATTTTAAAATGATCCTTTTCTTAACAAATGACTAGACATAGATAGACGTATAGGAGGTTTGCTGAGAAAGAATTAAAAGAATTATAGACAATGAGCGTACAGGTTCTTTTTATTTTCTTCTAAATTCTTTCTAGAAAAATTTATCGATACTATACAGGGACATATATCAAATGTACAGGAATTTCTTTTTATCGAAAAAATTCAAAAACATGTATACAAGAATTCTTACCCGAAAGCAGAAAAATAAAAAAAAATCGTTACAGCGTTAGAGACTTGATCGTGCTGATAACATATTATAAATATAAAAGAAAATAGGGGGATGAAGACAATAGCAATATAGACTCAAAGGCTAGTTCTTCGTGAACTAGGATTCAGAGGCTAGTTCTTCAGGAATTAGTTATGATCTTTGTATTGATTTGATTGAGTGAATACAAGAGTAAAACCTAAGGTCCTATTTAAATGGACAACTTATCCTGGACCAAATTAACAGCCATAAATAAAAAGTAAATACATAGTAATGGTAAAGATATTGAAAGATAACAAATGGATATAGTCATCCGTAATACTCCCTCCGGTCCTTAATATAATAAACAAATGGGTACTTTTTTTTTTGGTCCAAAATATAAGAAACATGCATCAATTTTCACATATATTGAATGTTAATTTCCAATATTACCCTCATTTGTAATATGATTTATATTTATATTTATGAGATATATCAACTTTCCATACAAGTGAGTTTGTTTATTAATTAGAAGGGGTATTTTTGGAAATTTAATATTAATTACAATTAGCTCATTTCAATATATTTCCTTGGTCTATGTGTTTTAAGGTTTTGTTTCTTATATTAAGGATCGGAGAGAGTATCTAAATGTTTATAACAATATATTTTTTTATTGGTCAGTATTCAATTTAAAAACCAAAAAAAGGAAAAGACAAAAAAATAAACACAGGATTTTGGTCCAGTTAGGCGTGAAAGTAATTGGACACTGTAACTGTTTGATGAGATGAGCTGTATGTTTCTAATTTCAGAAAAGTTGTCCACGATCCCCAGCTGCCATCTGCATATAAGCACCATGTTCTGTTAGATAAAGATGCACCCACTGCACATGCACCCTTTGCATGTTCTCCATTTGCAGACCAAACGATAAACATGACATGCAGCTCCAAAACATTAATTGTGGAAGGAAAAGTTGACTACTGCATGCACCATCGCTTATAAAGAACATTAACCTCGTGAAAGTAATTGGACATGACATCTGCATGCATGCTGTTTAAAAAGCATCTGCATCGCTGCCATCTGTTCTGCTAGATATAAACATGCACCGCCCATGCACCCTCTGCATGTTCACCAAACAATAAACGCTGCTAGATGGCTGTCAAACCTCTTTCCTCACCCTTTGCATGTCCTCCATCTGTTTATCTTTCATCACCCTTTGCATGATTCTATGGCTGGATTGACTTATGTGGCGTACGTGCAAGTGGTTGGAGTTGGGGTTTCCAAAAGCAACAAACTGTGGGCAGTGGGTCAGAAATTTTGTCTCAATGTGGCGGTGGGATTGATAGTCTGTCCTCTTATAGGAAACAATGAAATCCTTATCATTTATAATATGAGTGAAAACAATAGAAAGTTGTTTTCATAAATTTAAATGAGCTAAATATTAGTACTTCAACCATCATGTAAATCATCATCCTTAGATAATAATTAATTAATTAATTAGGATCCAAAAAAAAATATTTAGTAATTAATTGAGGCTAATTGAGGCATAATTCAAATTCTCTCTATTCAATTAATAAACCCAAAAACCGAAAAAGGAAAAGACAAAAAAATTTAAAAAGGATTTTGGTCCAGTGGGCGTGAAAGTAATTGGACACTGTTACATGAGCTGTCTGTTTCTAATGCAATGTCCATCGATTTTCAAAACATGAGAATATCTTGAGCTGGAGTGTAAACACGAGTGACTTGTGAGAGGTTTCTAATTAAAAATTAATCAGGTTTCAACAGGTTCTGGAATTTTTCTTTGGCTCTAATATGTCTTTTTTGGCCCAAATGGTGCTAGACTGGGACGCGCATCCTCTATCTCGGCTCCCTGTGCCAATGCCTGTCCCAGCCACTAAGCACATGCCATGTCAATTAATGAATTTTTTTTACCTTTTACTTTAAAAGATTATATGGTAACAGCTGTTAAGTTTTTAAGTTTTAACTCTGCTGTATTATTCTTCATTTGTTTTATACGAGGGATTGCAAATGCAACAAGAAGAAAGGCTTTTCAAACAAGACCCAATTGACTTTGCAAATTCCAGCCATGATTCATATGAAGTGTATGAACTCCAAGCTCGCAAACAAGTTCGGGTGAAGCCCCTAGTGGTGCACCAAGGGAGGATGAGGAGCTATATAAATCTTTGCTGCACCTTTCCCACTCTTTCAATTTAATATAGTTTACTTTCAAATGGGGTGTCATGTGTTTGATGAAATGTCTCACTGAAATTTGCTGGTTGTTCGGGTGCTAGAATTATTCTCTTCTATTCTCCCTTTCCAACCTCTTGTTTTCTTATTTTTCTTTATTTTAAATTTTAAATCTGTATAATAAGCACCTTATACTGCTTCATACAATCGCTTAGTCTTTTAGTTCCTTGAATTCACAGTACTTTATTTTGAAGGGGCAAATAAGCGACTAGGATTATAACCACTGAATTTCATTACTTGGAAAGTGAGTTGGTTTACTCATTGTAATTTTTTTTTATAAGCAAAAGTAGACAACATCACACTAACCCAACACCAAACCAAAAAACTATATAGGTCATAACCAAAGCTTCTAAACCACATGGCTCAACATGAATTACCATTAGCGCCATTGACCAGTGGGGTGCAGTACCTTCACAAATAATAGTGTATTAAAAAAGGCAAGTGATCCAAAAAAAAAAGTCCCAGTAACAGCAGACATTATTTCCAATATAAAACTAACCATCAACACCAAAAGTGGTGCAATGCCGTCAAGCGAGCCTTCTTATTCAATTACAAGTTGCTTACCAGAATGGGACGATGCCAGAAAATTTGTCTTACAAATATTGTCTTCTGACGCAGCAGTGGGACTTTTCATAAGATGCGGGGAGGGGAGAAATTACAAAAGACCAGCACTAACAGTGTTAAAGAAAGAAGTTAACGGTGTTAAAAAAAGACTCACGCTGTTACCATATAATCTTATAAAGTAAAAGGTAAAAAATTTCATTAATTGACGTGGCATGTGTTTATTGGCTGGGACAGACATTGGCACAGGGAGCGGTGACAGAGGATCTGCGTCCACTAGACTGCCTCTATGGTCTAAGAGGTTCTCTCCGAATTAAATGGAAGTTTCAAATGAAAGGAGAAGTTTAAGGTGAGTTCTAGTGTGAAGTACCAGTTTTACTGGTATACTGGTATACCCCAAAATTTCATTTGAAAAGTCCTTTTTACCCTTATCTTCAACAAACCCTCCTCATCCTTCACCACCACCTCACCAACCACCCACTGGCCACTGCGACCGCCCCATTGTCCCCACCTCAGTCCAACCTCCACCGCCACCACCGTCACCCTACCACCGCCCTCAACCTCCAACCACCAACTCTCCCCTCTGCCGCCTCCCTCTCTCTTCCCCCCACCCCCAAACACGTTGTGTCAGATTCAAAGAACAGTGGAGGCGATCCTTCCTCCTGCTCCGTCGACGTCCCACCACCAGGCGCGCAACTCCACACCACCGTACTGCATCCATCCCTGCCGCGTTGCCACCTCGGTCCTTCGCCGCCGTCAAGAACGGCAGATCTCAGACCCGGATCCACCCTCTGCTTCGCCGTTCATAGCTCAGCTGCCACACACCCACCGTGAGTTCAGTTCGCCGTTCACTGCCGCCATCACGCATCCAAGCCGCTGCGCCTCGCCCCAGCAGCCGCCGCACGAACCGGCCGTCCACCGGAGTCCACCATGTTGCTTTCAGCCTCCCCTGCTTTGTCTCGTTGGTGGACATATTCAGGGTTTGGAAGATAGGTTGGAGAGGTGAAGGGTATAGTGGTATTTTTCAGAAAAAGAAATTTGTTTTCAATTTTTTTTACCAATAAATCTGGACCATTGATTTTTTAATTATTATATCCAATGGTCAAAAAGCATTCTAGATGAATTTTTTTTGGGGTACATGGGTATACCAATAAAAATGGTACTTCATGCTAGAACCCACCGAAGTTTAATGGTGTTAACTGCAGGGCATATGGGATGGTTATAAGTTTTGAAAACTGTTGGTCCCTTTGTGCTTTTACAAAGGTTTAATTATTGAGTAGGTCCTGAACTATTTGTGAATTTTCAAATAGGCCCTATGCTAAAAAAAATTGTAATTGAGTCCCCAAACTTTTATAAAATTTTCAATTGGGTTCCTGAACTAAAAAAGTTTTTAATTGGGTCCCTGAATTTACATAAAATTTTCCATGGGTCCCTAAAGTATAAAATTCGTTAGTGATATGTTGAATTCGACGGAATATTATTGATTTAATCTAAGTTGGATAATCATATCAGTCATTTATGAGTGGTTTGGGTGGAAGATGAACCTTGAGACATTGTCACAATAAAATGTAGTAATATGTAATAAGATGGAATGAGATGTAGTAAGCTGCAAGTGGGGTAACTATTTTGGACGAAATTATTTCAAGAGAGGCAATCGTGAAACAAAAATCGGGGAAGGAAGGAACTATTTGTTAGATGGAGGAGAAGCAATCACAGATAATGTTTTAATTTTCTAGTTCAACATTTTGGTCTCTATTCCAACCCTAAATACAAATTTGGAGGGAATTCCAGGTCACGTTTCACTTTAGCAAACTTAACGACCTCTTCAGGGAACCCTACCCCAGGGACTCAATTGAAAATTTTATATAAGTTTAAGGACCCAATTAGAATCTTTTTTAGTTCAAGGACCTAATTGGAAACTTTATAAAAGTGAGGGGACCCAATTACAAAATTTTTTAGTATAGGGACCTATTTGAAAATTCCCTCAATAGTTAAACCTTTTACAAATTGTTGGTCTCTGTAATAAAAGTAGCTTCGAGTGGTTTTTTCTGCCTATGATCTATAGCTTACTTTGATTTGCTCTTGGCCGGTTCTTTTTTATCATCTATCCTGATGTTGTGGTGACTGTGAATTTTGGTTCTGGTCACATTTTGATCTACTATGCTCGGAGAATAACTTATGCTGCTAGCTGCTAGGAAATTGGAAAAGGAAAAATATACATGAAGTGGTGAATCTGTTCAATCTCGGTTATGAAGTTTTTTATCATGCTTGTGGGGTAAAGTTGGTTAAGTCTATGGTGCACCACCCACATAATGATGCAGTGGTGCACCACCCACATGGCAGCTTCCTGACCAATCATATAGCCATGTGGGCCATTTAACTTTTCAATTCTTTATACTGTATTCAAACCTTATTTATGTACTGTATGTTCCTTTTGTATATTTTATTAACCAAATACATTGATTTATGTTTTGATAAAACATGAATACATGATTCCGGCCCCTCTTCATCGTTCCAGCAGAGAAGGTGAAGTAGAAACGGAGCAAGTCGGACTCGACCTCATCACCGCCGCCCTTGGACGCCGTCTCCACCGCCCGTTTCTCTGGTTCGACGCTTTGTTGTGCGCTCCTCTTCGCACCAGATCTGAGGCGCTGCGAATATGAGACATTGGCGTCGCCAACCTTCACGCCGTCGCCGGAGAAGACGGCTATGAACACCATTTTCGCACAGAAGCCATCACAGTCAGTCTTTGTTTTCGACCCTGGCGGTACTCTCATACATGCCTTCCCTTCCGCCGCACGTCGCCGTCTCCAACTCGTCGATTCGGTTCCGTTTTCTCCACTTTCGTCCTCCCCATGTCCGTCAACTGCGTTTTGTATCTTCTGTTCGGTCAGATCTGTCTTCGACGATCCTTTCCCTTCCAGCGACAGCACCGCCCCCGGCCCTGCTTCTGGTTTGCCGTGGGTTCCTTGGAGTTGGGCAACAGTGGGAACGTTAGGGTTCTGCAGATTACCTTTGGGCCATTACATTTGTGTCCCCCTGCACCCCATCGTCATCTTCCTGAGCAACCTTTATTTTATTTTTTATTTTTTGATAACATTCTTCCTGAGAAACCTTGGAAACCATATCTGCAAGTTGCTTCTTTTCGCGTCCAATGGCAAAAAAGATGTTAAAAAACAATAATTAATATATTATTAAATTAATGTATTTCTGTTGAAAAATACAAGTTATATACATGTATTTCCACAATATAATACGGTTACCATACAGGTTTGACTACATATATAAGTTTGATTTCAAACTGACACAATGGAATACAGGTGGCAAACCAATTGGTGGAGAACAAGACAGCTGGGGTGGTGCACCACTGCTCCACTAAGGAGGGTGGTGCACCGAAGACAGAACCGGTAAAGTTGCAAGGGCTTGGTGGAGATGATACCTTGGTTTGTGGTTTTTGGTTATTGGTCAGGGATGTAAGTTGGTTCTTAACCAGTTGAATAATTTTGTTTCTCTTTGTTGATCGCTAACGTTTTATTCCCCTGTTTTCCCTAGATCTAGGTCTTTTGTAAATGGGCTAGAATATCCCTAGTACTCTCAATAATAATAACAAATTTTGCTTATAAAAAAAAGAGCTATCTGTTTCTAATATATGTTATTTATTTTAAAATAATTATCAAATTTGATAATTTAATTTGCTTTAAATTATTTATCATCTCAAAAATGAAAAAAATTGTTTAATTTTACTTTAAATTAATAATTATTTTTATTAAATAAAATGAGATAATAAAAATAAAAATATATGTTAATATGATTTCGGCAAAATGCATTTTTCGTCCCTCATCTTTTTCAATTTGTCGAAATTCGTCCCCCATATGTTTTTGAGCGATTTTAGTCGGCTTATATTCTCAATCGTGCAAAAGTGGGCACTCCATTATGTTGTCATCCAAAAATTAACATAAGTTGATGATGTGACATGCATTTAGCCATATGACACCCAAATGGCACGCTTAGTTGACAAAAAATAATATAAAATACTTAAATAATATAAAATTATTATAATAATATAATTAAAAAATAAAATAATAGAGACTATAATCCCAACATCCTATACCGTGCGACCACATTATTTAGTAATATAATAAAACTAATTTGAATTAAATTTAAAACATAAATTAAAATTTATTTTATATGATAACATTATTTATTTTTTTATTGGTCTAAAACAATTAGGGAAAGTATTAATTTTCTAATTTTATAAATTATTTATAAGAAAATATATTAATATAATATGTAACTAATAACATATAAACTTCTATGATAAATATTCCAATAAACAATTATAAACAATTATAAGTTCAGTCATTAGCTTACACTAAAATCCACGGTTAAAAATTGGTATAAGAGTGAACTTTGACATATACACACACAAATCTATTGTGTTAATATCTAGACTAGATTAATTTAAAGTGTTTTGTTATCATACTAAAATATATCGAAAAATTAAAAAACGTTTGCAAATGATTTTCTCAGTTAATCACAAAACCGTGCTTTAAAATAGTATAAAACTTATTTTTATACTTGTTTTATATTTTCATAATTCTAAAATAAAAGAGAAATATATAAACAAAAATCACAGAAAATGTGAATAATTTGTTCTAGTATTTACTTTGTACGTACACAGGTCTACTGATTTGTTCTAATATTTACTTTGTAGGTACCGAGGTAACAAATCAAGAGTGTTGTGGGAGCAGCGTATTTGAAGTAGTTACATTTTATAATGAACTCATACCTGTATGTGGTTATCCTTAAAAATATGTATTTGGGACAATATACATCAGCAGTGGCCATGAAATATTGGCAATGGAAAATTGATTTTCAACACAAAGACAATAAGGTCAAGAATCAATTTTCCATTAGAGAATCTACAGGTGCCACATGACTAGGGAAGTCATAAAAATTGAAAAAGAGGTCATTGCTTCCCGCACTAATATAACTAAAGCATATGCAATTATTTGTTTAGCTTTATCTTCCCCAGCAATTCCCTTGAGTTTTTCTATATAGGTTTTGAAGAATTCAATTTGCTCGGGTATTGTCATGGCACTGCCAATTATTGAAGCTACAGTCCTATCATCATAGCCCTGATCCACCAGGTGCAAAGTTAACACCTGTTAGAAGTTGTTCATTAATTTGACAGGTTTGGGTCTAGGAAAGGAGGGACTGTGTCTTTGATGTTCAAAACAGAGGCAAGAAGGTCACGAATCAATTTTCCATTGGAGAATCTACCGGTGGGTACATGATCAGGGAAATCCCTGCCATAAGGCACATGATTTGCCTTGCCGATTGTTTTGATGTAATTGTTGAGGTCCACCGTTGAGTCCCCAAAGACTAGAATAGATGAAAACTTGGGTAACTCCAACGCATTGCTTTTGCTTGTAACAAAAACAATGGTGTAAACATGCATCAAAATGATAAAGTTGATCGTGGTTGCCATTGTTTTGATGTAGTTGTTGTTGCCTGGATCCATAGCTGAATCCCGAAAGACTAGAATGGATGGAAACTTGGGGAGTGTCAAGGCATTGTTTTTACTTGTAACAAAAACTATGGTGTAAACATGCATCAAAATGATAAAGTACACGAACAGGTATGTATAAAAGTTGTGGTTGCCATTGCAAACTGAACAAGGAAAGGTGCGGTACCAGGATAGGAGTTTATTGATAACTTTCTTCGTTTATATATAGGTGGTATTTATTGAGAACCATATGATTTTATATTATGATTTTTCTATCATGTGAAAGCTCACAAGGCAAGCCTTATTATAACTACCTGTTTAATTATCCACTTTTATTTAATTTTGACCAATCAATTAATTATGATTCTTTAAAAAAATAAGTTATGTCTCTCATATTTACTACCTCCAATATTCACCTCCCTATAATCTCACTTACACCAAAAAAATAATAGCCATTTGATTCCCAATTTTTTAATATTACCACTTTCAAGAAACTTGAATGTGAAATCCATTTCTTCTACTAAGAAATTATGAGGGACTTTCTCTAATCACTTTGAGAGTTTATCAACTTTTTTTAGAAAGGTGAAGTCCATTTCTTCTACTAAGAAATTATGAGGGACTTACTATTTACACTTTCAGAGTTTATCATATTCATGTATTCAATTAGGATTGTTAACGTTGAATTGATAAAAAAAAAATAGAAATATTTTCATTATTATCACTAAAAAAATAAAAATTATGAATAACATACCAAGTAGGAACGTGACTTTTTTGGAAGAGAGGAAGTGGGGAGAAAGTCTTGGATAGACACAAACTTAACACCTCAATCTTAAGCATACCCAATAATACAATGACAATATATCCAAATTTAACATATGTTTATTTATTTATTTTTTTAAAAACTCATATCTCTTCTCCCACTATACCAATTCCTCTATCTTCATTACCACTCTCACATTGCGGGTTCCTCTCTCTTCCAATAATTCCCTCTGTAGAGCAACTAGATGAAACCCAAATCTTTATACTCAATTTAAAATAAAACAACTCTCTTTTATTCTCCGTTTTCCTCTTTTCTCATTCTTCTCTTACATTCAACCTCCATGTCTTCCACCTTCAAACCCAGTAGAGCAACCAAACACTGCCAAACCACCAACAACTAGATAAGTCCAGATGCAGGCAATTCTCAGATGCAGAAAAAATTGGCAACAATCCCAAAAAATATGAAGTTTTTTTTTTTTTTAAAGATACATAAACTAAAAAAAAGCACACATGAATAGGCAAAGGCAAAGGCAATGGTACCAACTAAAAAGGAGAAATTGAATTAAATTTGGTTGTAAAAAAAATCCTTGAAACCATACGATGAATGCCTAACACGAAGGGCACTTGCTAGTGCCATCAAGAAACTCCCGTCAGTTTCTTTGTAATCCATGATTTTGTGTTTGGAGTCGCTTTGCATTAAATTGAATGATTCTCTCCCCTTTTGACTTGTCTTTGTAACACCCTTCTCGGACGCTACATTTTTCGTGACATTTTAAGGCCGAAAAATAGTTTAATTAAATTTTGCTATAATAAAATGGGGTAAATTTTTTTTTTCTTTTTCACAAGGCATAACTATAGATACTTGGAATCAAGTAAATGTACAATACAATATTTCGTAATCACAATTAAGGTTATAAGTTCAAAAATTATTTACATAAAACCCAACCCGACTCATAAACAGAAAACATAAAGGTACTCAAACCAAACATAAAACTATGGAGACACAGCTCCTAAAATATAAGATACTTGGAGTCGCAGCTCCATAAATGGTAGGGAGGCGTCACTGCGGCGGTCGGTGTGGCGTCGAACAACGGAGCCATACGGAGCAGAACGAGCGGAGCAAGGAGGATGCGTTTTGGGTCAGCTTCTTCGCCCTTGTTGCAGTCGGACGGTGGCAGACGATGCTCCTAGGGGCAGCGGACAATGGTTGGGAGCAAGGGGGAAGAAGGAGAAGAAGTTGATGTGAAGGGAGGAAGAAGAAGATGGGTTTTGGGAAGAGAAGAAGAACCAAAAAAATTAAAAGAAGAAGGGGATAGGGGTTGTACGCGTGAGAGAGGGGAGACAAGGAGGAAAATTTATTTTCTTTTTCTTTTAGTTAGTAATAGGTAAAATGTGTGGTTGAAATTAAGTTTAGAAAAAAAGAAATAATATTGACCATTAGATGTAAAAACAATGAGTGACAAATATATACTTTCAAAATTCAAATTAGAGTAAAGATTGATGGTTGAATTTATCAATCAAGAAAATTACTGATCCAAAATTAATCTCCAATTAATACTAAACCAATGTATTTTTAGATCTAAAATTATATAGAGTAAAATCTAAAAATAAATTTCTGCCAATCATATTATTTAAAATATTTTATAAACAAATAATAATAGTGACAATAGCGTAATATTATTGCCCTGCAAGTGTGTATACACAACAGTAACCCAGTGTTAACGCACCCAATAAAATAATTTTAAGTGAGTAAATAAAATTACTCAAACTAAACAACATAAAAATAAACCAAAAATAACATCTAAATAATTAATTATTCCAATAAAATAATTAAACATATACTTAAAAAAATTGGGATGTTACAACACTACCCCACTAAAAAGAATTTTGTCGCCGAAATTCTCCCATCTAAAGAAAACGAACTCGAATACCAAGCTTCTATCTCGGGTTTCAGCTGCGCAACATTCTCATTGTTCAGAACATAACGTGATGTACCTCATAGATTAAGCTCTCTTTCGGACTCATTTTTATTAGTGAGACGACATGAGAAGACACTCAAGGCAAATCCTCTTTAAATTTCTAAAACTCGGAGTACATTTGGGCAATTCGAATGTTAAATCAAATAAGGTATATAGATACCGGCTAAATCCTGACATCTAAAAAATGGGAAACTCTGACTCTACATGTGGTGGTGGTTCTAACACACCAGAGATAAAATAAAAACTTAAATTTGAACCAGAAGTTTTCGGAGTGAGAGGGATAAATCCCTCAGTTGTACTCTCACGAGAGAAAAATAAATTAAAATGAAGAGAAGACAGAAGGTATTCAATATGCAAAAATGGCCTTTAATAGGTTCCTAAATGTAAAAATGTGTTGTACATCCACATATTTACAAACGTGACTTTAACAAAGTTCCTCCTTCCACGAGAACTTCCTTCGAAAGACAATTTGAAGATAATATTTTTCTTTCTTCCGAAGAGTCTAGAATGCAAGTCAAAAACAGTCTTGGTCTTTGAAAAAGGCAACCATAAATTTTTGCGAGTTCCCTCACTCGAGGTAACTCTGATTCATTTGGCATGAGAAGGATGAAACAAATTGCCAAGACTTCCATCCCCAAGGGAAAATCCTGACTTTTTCCCGTACATAACAACATAGCACGGAATACTTTATTTATCAAGGCATCGTACATAACAACATAGCACGAATACCTTATCATTAAGGTATCATACATAAAAACGTGGGCATGTCTGCCAATGAATGCATATAAAACATTTTGTTCTTGTCATTTTTCTTTGTGTTCATTCTTCATTTGTCGAAGCTCAAAATGGCTTATGACCATTCGTAATTTTCAACATGTTAGATTTTTCAATGTTAACATAGGACACGAAGTCCGAGTGCTCAGTCAGAACACCTTAGACCTTGCAATCAGTCTTAGGTTTATGGTGATTGAAAATAATATTCACCATTAACAACGTTCATTACAACGTGAATAGGACACAAGTCCATAACAATGTAACACGGATCAAAGATCTTCGTGCTTTTATTTCAGAATGCCAGTATCACGACGTCTCAGATACTAGGTTTAAATTTCAATGTTAACACCGTTTTCGTTCTGTGAAACACAAAATCAAAACAAAACTTCCGACACTTATCCAAGTTGTCGGAAATATCGTCGTTGAGTAAAACTTGATTCTGAAAAATCATTTCAAAATTGGATTTTCCTTTGTAAAATATCAATTACTTGAAATCTTTTTTCTGAAAATTTATGTTTCAAAAAGGGAGTCACTTGAGGCTCAGTCTTGGTTTAAAACACGTACTACCATTTTAGAATTTCTTGTCGTCGATACTTTTCCAAATTACCATCGTCTAGCATTTTTAAAGTCATTTAAGTCAATTCTTAAACTTTTCCACTTAAATATTTTTCTAAAATCATAATTAAGTTATTTTCGAAGATTAATTTCATAAAATAACTTTTTATAATATTACGGAATTTCTTACGTAAAAATAGCAATACAAAAATAATTTCACGGTTACGTCCTCACTGCGACCCATTCCCAGGGTATCACATTTAAGAAACTTGTTGCAAAAATATACCCAATAAAATATTGCTGGTTGCTTTCGGAAAATAATATCTTCTCATTACTTATCCTTATTCAAAAATGGTGGTAAAATTTTTCTTTTTCTTTTACTCCATATACAATCAAACACTATCAACATAATATACAACTATATATCATATATATAGCTATCATAAAAGTTTTACACTTAGGCCTTCACATAATAGGTCATCTCCCAAAATTATAACATAAGCAAATAAAGACATAATTATAACGCAGCGGTAATCTGGCATCACAACTCAAAAGGATGACTCTCAATAGCTAAACATCCAGATTAACAAAGTACCACTACTCACAAAAAGTCCTATAGCTGGTCAATACTACTAATCGTGGTTGGGAAGACCACCCTGGTTTTCCCTTCCTATCGGGATATCCGGTGAGGATATCTCTACTTCCGGAACTATGGAAGTATCAGAACTTAACAGTTCCTGATCCGCAAGAAAACTGGTAAATAACCAGAGAGGCGGTAAGGGTATCTCCACCGTCAACCTCTGATACATACGTGATGTAGGTCCTGAATTAATACCTTCAATGATCCAAACGGGTCCGGTGTAAGTGGCACTCCAAGCCCCCGTATTGATCACCCAAGCTTCACTATTGTCGGAATTCACACAGGTCAAGGACATGATCCTTGAGTACAACAGATTCGTCTCCTCGGAATTCATCTATACTCAAATATATTTTTCACACAGTAGAGGAAACAACAAACAAATATGCAAGGGTGAGATACCAATATATGAGTTTTGATAAGACAACCGCATGTGCGACACACAAAACAACATATATCAGATATTCACAGTATATAAAGAAATTATTCAAACAACAAAATAATTCTATCAAAAGGGTTTCATACCCGACAGTCATCGTCATTTTATAAAAATGCATGACACTTCAATATTCAGGCTCTAATTTGATACCTAATCTCCAGAGATCCCACAACTTTCTGTTTCGTTTTGAGCAGATCAAGCTCGCACATGGCCCATTGTAAAAACAAAATAAAACAATGCCCAAGAGAACACATAACACACTGGCAACTCTCCAATGTACCAAGGTTATTGTTCAAAAATGTAACTCATTGGTCTATACACACAGAACCTAATGGTCATTGTGAATAATAGAGTTTATTGTCCATAGCCTATTGCATCACTCAGAACCTCAACAGTTATCGCATAAAGTTGGACACTCAGTGCAGTAAAATACATTGGTTCACATAGAAACCCAATGATTCATATGGAAACATGGTCCATACCAGATACATTGATCCACTCAGGACTCAATGATCATAACATATATATGGCACGTCTGCCAAAAATGCATGAGAAAAACTTTTATTCTCGTTTCGTTTTCTTTGTCGTAATAATCTTTCCTTGTCGAAGCCCAAAGCTTACGACCATGCTTAATTTTATATTAAGACTTTTCACTTTAAACAAACACAGGGCACACAGTCCAAATGTTTTAAACTCAACACAGGACACACAGTCCGAGTGCTCAATTGCAAAGCCCTAAACTGATGCACCAGTCTTAGGCTCGCAGATATGGAACTCACATTTTCCACATCAAATTTAGGACACACAGTCCACAAAACCACTGCAGGACCCTCAGTCCAATGACACAGATCCCTGATCTACATGTCCACAGAACACTAGAACCCCGACGTCTCGGTTCCTAGATTCGCTTATCCTTTGTAAAACATTTCACTCAGTGAAAAACAAATACAAAAAAAATCTCCGAAAACTTATCCAAGTTTAACGGAATACTTTCATTGAATGAAAATCCTCTTACAGAAATTCTTTTCTGTTAAAACGTTGATAAAACGTGAAAATCATTGATAAATACTTTTCTTTCCAATCACTTTATTTCTGAAAATGGTTCTCAATAAAAGTCAACTTTCAAAAAGTCCTTATTGGATAAAATTTCATGATAACAAAATAAAATCTCTTTGTCAAAGTTTCTCATAAAAATCTTTTTATAACTTAAATAACTTTTCTGTCAGAAGCAATTGTTCTAACTGCTATATTACGTTATTTTCGGAACTGAATCACTTTAAATAACATTTTATAATAAAATTGAATTTATTTTGGAAAAACTAGAGCTTGTAAAAATTTTCACAGTTTCGCCCTTACTGTCACTTTATTGACACATTTTCCACAAAAATATTATTAAAATAATTTTTTTCCCCACCTTTTTCTCAAATTCTCATAAATTAATCACTCTGATTAATTATCCAAGCTTATCAAGCTTTTATCTTCAAATTAAATTAAACACTAACCAATGTCAGGTTTCTCAATCCATCACTCAACAGCAGATAATTTCACTACAATATAGCATGGCGTACATTCAAGTCATGGCATGCATCACAATTATAATTTAGCAATTCAATTATAATCATGTAAATCAACATATCATAAAAATCAACATATCAAAAAAATCAAGTAATCATATAATCACTTAAACAATGAATGATTCGACAATCACAGAAAATCATCACAGACGACTCAAAAAAAAGCATACGATTATCTTAAACTCCTCAGGCTGTCTCCCCTTACCTCTTGAAGATTCAAGTGTTCGTTTCACGAACTGTTTTCCGATTCGATCTCTGTCTCCTTCGCACACAGGATAATCAAACAACGGTTTATCCTTCACAACAAATTACCACAAAATTAATGAAAATCAAACAAGACAACTTCCTAAACCATATGCTAATGGTTCGGCCTACTCAAGTGATTAGGCTAAGGATGTTTAAAAATTTTCTAACTCATGGATTAATGATCCTTAAACATGATGAAGACATGATCAATGATCATAAACCAAGAACTTGAACAAAAACTCATCTAACTCAATGAGTTAGGGTTTCGCCCTTGACAACAAATTTGAGTTAGGAATTTCACTTTTTGAGTTAGGAATTTCACTTGATTTCCATCTCTTGGATTCAATAATCATAGGTATTAGAGAGATGAAATCAAGTGTTAAATCATAGAAATTGAAACAAACTCATCTAGTCTCTCTAAGACTTAGATTCGGCCCACTATGGAAGAATAGGAAAGAAATTTTCTCTTGATTCATGCTCTTGGATCATGAATATAGAGATCATAGTGAGTTCATAGAAATTGGTTTCAAATCAAATGGATTTTTCTACAATTTTCTAGGGACTTTTGAAGAAAACTTCATGAAATTGGATGATGATGATTCAAGGCATAAACTTACAAAATAAATGAAGGAGAAGACAACATGATCATGATATATGGAGTTTTACCTCTTGTTGATTGAAGAAATGAAGAGAGTGATCAAATCAAGCTAAATTAGAAATGGAAGCTTTTGGGACAGCTTTGAGGGTGTGGTGGTTTTATGAGTGTATCTCACAATCCACTCATCTAAAAATTACGAAATTTGGCTTGTTAGAAAGTTAAGAAGTGGAACAACTTTGATGTTTAAGGTTTGGTTTGATTCAGATCGGATCATGGAACAAAAGAGCCTTCTTTCCGCTGTTCTAGTATGGTGCTGTGGATTTTGAGCTGTTTTGAAAATTTGGGCCTATCTCTCAAAATACTCGTCCGTTTTTTATGATATTTAGCTCGTTGGAAAGAAGAGAGAGAGGAACAAATTTCATGTTGAAAGTTTTTCGAGTTTCAGAACAGAAAAAGGTCAGAACTTCGATGAACTTTCGGGTGAGTAAGGAGAGTTTGTCTTAGTGTTCTTGGTGTTCTTGATGAATGATGAAGAGAAAATGGTTTTGGGAGGAGGAATGAAGACTGGCGCATAAGCAAAGGAGAAGAGGAGAATGATCAAAAGGATCTTATGTTAAATGAAGTAAATGATGATATGTGGTAGGGAATTAAGCCATGTAATCATATTAACTTTGTGGTTGAAATGGAAGATGAATACTTGGCTAGAAATGGTGAAGGGTGGGCAGCCTTAGGGCCTTACAAATGATGTGGATGAGGGTGTTTAGGTGGTGTGGTCGCCTCCTATACCACATATTAGGGAGAAGATATTTTGTGTGGTAAATCATGGTTAGTTAACCTTGGTTTAGTTAACCAAACGTAGGTTAGGTTAACATTTAAAATATCTAGATATTTTCTTTGTCTGACTAGAGTAAATTATCACCATGATGATTCATTCCTCTTGAGTCATCATAGATGGCTTGTCGGTCTGTTTCCCGATATATCTCTGCACAAACGTACCTGATTCCTGATAAGGGTTTTTGAGAGAAATGAGTCTTGATTCATGAAGATGATATAAGTGAGTTGAAAAATTGCCTAAGTGTAGGGGAAAGGGGTTAAAGCCGTGTAGGGGAGGGTAGAATGGTCCCAAAATTTCAATGGCAAGCCTTGTAATTTCCATAGGAAACCAAGGGTAAAATGATCATTTCACCATAAAAATATCTAATGGCATTTATGTGCCATTATGGCCATTATGATTCGGATAGGATCGTCATAAATGCTCATCACATCAGTCACATCAGTCATCTCAGCTCTGTTGCTGACCCCCTGGTTTATCTGACTCAGGTTTTCCTAGAGATATTTCCACGTTTTCGCCCGCAGCAAATATAATATTTTATTTTTATCACGAAAATTTTCAAAACTTCCAAGATAGTAGAAAATATTATAAAAATATTTTTCATCTCGTTCATGAATTAAAATTAGGTTTTCTGAGCAGTAAACTTTTACTGTCAGTGAAAAACGCAGACCGGGCTCCATTTGAATTTTCAACCCAAAAATTCATCGTAACCTTATGATATCAAATATATCATGGAAATGATATTGGTTTATCCAAAATCATTTTCTAAGTATTAGATAAAAATATAATCATTCATATATTTATTATCGATATTAGGAAGTAGTGAAAATCGGGGTGTTACACTCACTATGACTCAAAGTTCACTCTTACACCGATAAATCAATAAAATAATAATATTTTCTCACATTTCTTATTTTTCCCAAATAAAATTTTTCATTAAGATTATATTCCAACATTTCACCGTTAAACATTGAATATAATTTTATAAAGCTTCTTAAGGCTTTTATTTGGTTAATTGATTGGGCACTGACCACTGTCAGGCTTCTCAAACAACAACCAACAACAACATTCATAATAATATTCCCAGGCAGATCATGCATCACAACATTATAATATATAACTGCAAATAAACAATTAAGTGCAGATAACCCGTCACAGATAAAAATAACACAATTGAAACAAACACCACAGATAAATAATACAGACATCAACTAGATAGCACGTAGCCATCGGAAAAATCCCTCAGGTAATCCCCTCTTACCTCTCGAAGAATTAAGCTTCCAATTAAAACTTTGACACGAAATCTGGAAATCGACGACACACGTACACGGCACAAGTCTTTATCCTTCAACAAACCACAACTCAACCAATCAAAACAAGCAAATAACATCACCTATACACCACTTATAGGTCATGGCCTTGTGTAAGTTTTGTGGCTAAAATTTCTAAAATTGTTTTAAGTCTTTGGATTAATGATCCTTTACACTTAAACAATAGATTAGTTGTTAATCAACAAAGAATGAATTAAAATCTTCCAAGTTCCTCTAAGTATGATTTCGCCCAAAGCATGAAAATAGAGCAGGAAATTTTGGTTTGATACAAGAACTTGGATTCAACATCAATACATATTAGAAATGGGGAGAAAAACTTTTTATAGGGTTCGGCCTTGACAAATTAAATGGGGAGAAAAGCTTTGTTTGCAACAAACTCTTGGATTATGATATTAGAGTTGATAATAGGAACATAGGAATTGGTTTCATATTTTTAGGATTTTTCTATGATTTTCTATGAATTTTCAAACTTTCTAGATCTAGAAGTTGAAAAGGATGATCAAAGCTTTAAATCATGAAAGTAATTGAAGAACATGAAGTTTAATAATGATGAGGATCATGGATTACCTCTTGGAATTGAAGAAAAGTTCAAGAATCAACCACTTGCTTCACAAACTAAGCTTATGGAGTTAGAGAGAAAATGGAAGAATGGAGAAGTTTGGAGAAGATGATGAGCTTGGAGAGGAAGTTTGGCTCATGAAGTAGATGAAGCAAATTCTCATGGGCTTGGGCTTAGGCCATGCGAAAATAGGCTTGAGAAAGTCCAAGTCCATTACTTGAATTTTAAGCATAAAATGCTTAAGTCTTAATGAATGGTATGGGAAAGTTTAAGAGCACAACTTGCTTCATGGAAAATGAACTCTTGACCATGGTTTTGGGCCTCAAAAACCGCAGCCCAACAAGGTTTAGAAGAGCCAAAATTGATCCACTTCACTTAGTGTATCATGGAAATTAGTTTAGGGACCAAAATGAAATTAATAGAAAGTTTAAGGATCAAAATGCAATTATTAAAAATTGCTAACATAACCTTAAGCCACATTAAACCTCACACATGGTTGACTTATTCCTAAGAGAACATAGGGTTTATCCACTTATAGTGTCCCGAAACTCCCGTATTCGGCTCCATCGTTCTTTTGATTGAACATAACGCCCGTAAAATGTATATTATTTCACTTTTAATGAAATAATAAAAATCCACAATCGTAGGAAATTAAATAAAAACCTTAATTTTTTCGTTCACAAATTAAAATTAGGTCTTCTGATCAGTATAAATATACTGTCAGTGAAATTCACAGACCGGATTTCGCCTGACTTTTCAACCTAAATTTTAATCGTAGCTTTCTACAATCAAGTAGAGTAAGGTGCTGATCTCAGTTTCATTTTGGGGGTTAAAATGAAAAGTAACTTTCATTAGCTTTTGGAAAAATCAGGTTTTATATCTAACTACTTAAAAAAATTTATTTTTATGATTGTAAACAAACACAAATTTGCTTTTGCTTTTTTTTTAAAAAAATCTAAAAATAATCACAAAATTATTTTGTAACAATATCATTTATTTTTTAATCTTAAACAAACGGAAATCGAATGGAATTAGAATCTGAACAAGGAAAGACTGTTTGACAGTCTAAATTTACCATATAAATTACAAGGATGGTAGGCACTACAAGAAAATGCTGAATTACCAATGGAAATTTACCGACGGACATGGGCTTCATATGAAATATTGAGAATACCGATGGATATTGCCGTCTATCCATCGATAATGTAGAATACCAAAAGTTGTCAAAATTTCCGACGGAAAGTTCGTTGATAACGTTGCCGACGGATTAATCTGTAGGTAAAGCGGTCGGAAAAATGGCGGGATCTTGAAAAATTTAGCGCCAAAGGGTACCGACGGACTTAGCCATCGGTAACTGGGACTACATTTACCAACAGAATGTTCGTCGGAAAGCTATATACAAATACCGACGGAATTGTCCGTTGGTAATCATTTTTTTGAATTACCGACGGAAATGTCCGTCGGAAACCTTTTATTAATTTTCACCGTGAACCCCCCTTTCCCTTTTCCTTCTCTCTCTCTCTCTATCTCTCTGCTCTCTGCCGTGAGAACGGCCACCATCACCGCCACCCACCACCAGCGGCCCCCACCACCAACCTCCGGTTTCTCCCTCTCTCTTCCATCTGTCTCTTTGTTCCTCTTTGTGCCCGAACGGCCCTCCTCGCGGTTCTGCCTCCACCAGACCCACTCGGACCACCGCGCGCCGCCCCCTACAGCACCACCACCGCACGCCTCCCTCGTCGGTTCTGCCTCCTCTAGAGCCACCTGCACCACCCATGTGAACCACCTCCCCCCTCTTCTCTGCCTCCTCCTCCTTGAATTTTTTTTTTATGCTTTGTTTTTTGTTTGGTTCATGCTATATTTTACTGTTGTATATTGTCTAATATGTAAATGGTTTGATTTTTGGTTTCAGTTTTCTATGTGTTGAGGGCTACCGAAGGTTGACACCGCTACCGTCTCCATCATCGCGTACTGTAGCACCCCGATTTTCACTACTTTCTAATATAGGTAATAAATATATAAATTTTTAACCCTGGGAAAATGATTTTTGGAAAACCAAAGTCATATTTATATTATACTTTTTTTTATAAGGTTACGATTAAATTTTGGGTTGAAAATTCAGACGGAACCGAGTCTGCGTTTTTGCTGACAGTAAAATTTTACTGCTTAGAAGATCTAATTTTGACTAGTGAACAAAATGGTTAGGTTTTATATCGAATTTCCAACGACTTTGGTAATTTTGAAATTTTTCACTTAATAAGTGAAATAATATATATTATTCAAGCGATCTATTTAATCGGGCGAACGACGGAGCTGAATACGGGATTTTCCAGGACCCGCTAACAGATAATTATGTGGTCATTCATGAGTGACTCATCTAGGTGAGTCATATAGGTGACTCACCATAGTCATGATGAGTTTAGGGGTGAAATGTCTTAAATGTCCCTAAGTTTTTGTTAAATTCCAATTTGGTCCCTAAGCTCATTTACCCTTTTGTCCTTAATGAACAAATGTTCAACTCCCCAAAACTCATGGCCACAACACTCCTCACATGAGCCAAGTTCATTCATTCCACTCATTTCATCTTCTTCTTTAAGCTTTTCTCTCAAATTCTCTAAGTTTCCATAACCAAAATTTGTGAAGCAACTAGTAGAGCCCTTGCTATTTTTATATTTCCAAGAGATATACCTTATTCCTCATCATGAATAAACTCTATGTTCTTCATTTATTTTCATGATTCAAGGCCATGAACATCATTTTCTATTCTAGGGCTCATAGGTTTACAAATCTCTAGAAAATCATAGAAAAATCCTATGATCATGAACCCAATTTCTATGAACTTGTCATCATCTCTATGTTTAGTATTCAAGAGCATGAATCAAAAAAAAATTTCTTTCCTATTCTTCTCCATAAGGCCGAACCCTAGCTTTTGAGGGTGGAGGTGTTTTGTTTCAATTTTTTTGAAAGTGACAAATGGATTTCATCTTTTTAGAGGATTTTATTTCACTTTTTGATTTATGATCATTGATCTTGTGTTTCTAAGGCTTAAGGATCACTAATCCAAGAGCTTATGAATTTTTGAAATTTTTAGCCACATGAAACCCTCATGCCCGAATCCTTTTTCTTGAGAACTTGGATGATTTTGTTTTATTTTTCAACTTATGATCATTTTCTTTAACTCAATAATACTCTAGGATCATGGATCTAAGAGTATGTGAAATTTTAAGATCTCTAGCTAATTTAGCTAGCCATGGCTGAACCTACACCATTAGGAGTTAGTAGGGTTTTCTTCAAAATTTAACTTGTATTATGTTGCTTTGTTGAAGGAAAAGTAATTGTGTGAATCGTGTAAGTGTTCTACAGAGATCGGACGTTCGGCGAAACTTATTTCGGAAGGAAAATCCACATTCTAAGGTAAGGGGAGTACCTGAGGGATTTTTCCGATAGTTATATGCTATTAGTGTGTGGTCTGTATAATTTATTTGAGCTTGTTTGTGGTGGTTTAAAATATTTTACGTAGTTAATTTATCTAATGTTAATTATCTGCTTTAAATTGATTATCTGTAGTTATGTGTTTTTAGTATTTTAATGCATGTAATAAACTGTATTTATGCTCTAATGTTGACGTGGAATTTTATTGATGTTGATTGTTGATTTATAAGCCTGACAGTAGTCAGTGCTCAATTAATTAAGGAGATAAAAGCGTTAAAAAGCTTGATGAGGGATATCAATTATTTAATTGATGAAATATTGGAAAATGATATTTTTTAATTATTTAATTTATTGAAAATGAGGAATAGTTGAAAATACTATTATTTTAATGATTTATCGGTGTAAGATTGATCTATGAGTCACAGTGAGGGCGTAACCGTGAAAATATTTTAGTACTGCTAAATTTTATGTAAGAAGTTACAAAATAATATGAAAGATGATTATAAAAAGTTAATTTTCAAATATAAATTAATTATGATGTCGAGAAAATTATTTTAAGGGAAAAGTCAAATTTTTAATTAAATGTTTTTAAAATGCTAAACGACGGTTAATTCCGAAAATATTTGCAGAAAGTATTCTTAAAAACAACAGTATTTGGTAGAACAGAGAATTAGTCTCAAAAAGATATTTGTTTTAGAACTAAAGTTTCGAATAAATATTTTCAGAGGAAAATGAGTTTTTTTGGTGATTTGAGGGTTTTATAAATGAATTTCCAACGAAAAGGGTTTTCTGTAAATTAGTTTCACACAACAGTGTTATTTCCGACAACTTGGATAAGTTGAGGAGATTTTGTTTTTGATTTGTGTTTCACAAAATGGAAATAATTTTAAAGGTGAAAAGCGAACCTAGTAGCCGAGACATCGGGATTCTAGTGTTCAATGATGTGGACTGTGTGTCCTAAAGACAAAATTATGGACTGTGTGTCCTGAAGATGAAGTTGTGGATTGTGTATCCTAAGGTTGAAGTTGTGGACTGTGTGTCCTATAAAAGTTATGTTGATTTTGTGCGCTAAAATCTACAAACCTAAGACTGGTGCATCGGTCTAGACCTTCGTGATTTGCACATTCGGACCTTGCGTCCTATTGTTGAAATTGAAAGACAAATTTAAAAGTTGAGATGGTCGTGAGCCTTTGAGCTTCGACAAGGAAAGAATGAACACAAAGAAAAGTAACGAGAACAAAATGTTTTACATGCATTATTCGGCAGATGTGCGTGCGGTGTTATGCATGGTACCGTGGTAGGTATTCATGTGACGACGTATCATTGTGCCTGGATGGACAATGAAAAACCATATACGACGTTATCACTGGGCCTAGTTTTGGACAGTGTGCTATGGTTATAAGGTGTGCCTTATTTGGCAATCGAGCTTGATCAACTCATTTATACGTCTAGATGGTGAATATTGAAGTGTCATGCATTTTTAATGACGACGACTGTCGGGTATGAAAACCATTGAGAAACTACTTGTTTATTTCTGAACATTTATGCTGTTATAACTATATATGTTCTATGTTGTTTTGTGTGTCACGCATGTAGTTATCGTGTTAAAATCCATATATTGGTTCTCACCCTTGCATATATCTGTGTTTCTGGTTTTGCTGTTGTATCTTGGTACACGAGTACAGATGGTGTAGAGGAGTTCCTAGCTTCGCTTGAGGATATTAATCCGATCCTTGGAGAAGTTAGTGATAATGGTGAGCATTATGGAGGTCTTTCCAGTAGATGTCTATTAGAGTGACCAGTTTAAGATTTTTCTTTGGGTGATGTGTTTCTGAGAAAGTCGGTGTTTGTAGTTTGAAAACGTTTATATGGTTTAAAATTCTGTTGTGAATAATGAAGTATTTTCAGAAGAATTTTGTACATTGTAGAAGATTTTGTTTTTTGAATAAAATCAATCTATGTATGTTGGTGAGTATAATATAGTTTTACTATGGTAATGTACAGCCAGATTTTTGTGACTTAAAGTAAATAAATTTCCGAAAGCAACCAGCAAATTTCTTTTTAATTTATTTCCACACGTGTTCATAAGGTAATGCCCAAGGCGGGTGTTACACGTAGACTTTCTTGGGCTGCCAGAGATACTGAGGATTTTTTATTTCGAGATATTTAAATTGTTCAGTGCATGCTAAGAAATTGTGTAAATTAATTTGTGTAATTAGTTGTAATTTCTATATGTATGTCTAATTGTATATATGGGTGTATTTTTTGATATATCTATATAGTTGTAATTAAATTTTGTATATTAGTTGTAAAGTTGTTAATGCATTGTTTGTGCTAATTGCGTAAATTAATTAATGAATTTACTAAATAATATAAATTCATAAGGACAAAATTTAGTGTAGCTAGGATTAGTCAACCGGTAAAATCGTTTTCCTCCCATATATATACTTGCAGTCGTGATGGAGATGACAGTAGTGGTGGTGATCAATTAAGCGTGAGCAAGATCGTTTGTACGTACATAAGCTTGAATTAATCAATAAATTAATAACATAATAATTAGTAACTAGTTTTTTAAAGAATAATTAATAATTAGTTAAGAATTTAATTAAATCATTAATTTTAAAAAAATTAATTAATTATGTCATAAGAAATAATGCCAATTTGCTTTGAACTGGGAATTTGTGTTAGACTTCATCAGATTGACAAATATTTAACGATTAACAAAAAAGTAAATATTATTAATTGATAATTATAATATGATATTTAGATTAGTAAGTATTAATAAAAATAAAATTGTAAAAAAGATTAAATATTTTTTTTATATAATTAGAGAAGTTATAATGTCGTCGAAAACTCTCACTGACACTTACCGACGGACAAATCCATCGTAATGAGGGGCCCCGTGTGAGGAGCTAACGACGGCATTTTCAGTCGGAAATTTCTGACGGTTGGGCTAGCTCCGTCGGAAACCCTTTCCTACGCGTCTAGTACTGACGGAAGGGTGGCCGTTGGAAATTCCATCGGAATCGCTGATTTACGATAGCTTTTAGCCTTTTCCGACAGCTTTTGGCCGTCGGTAATCACTCTTTTTTTTTTAGTGAGGTCTTCCATTGTAAATCATTTGAACGAAATTGCGTGGTAGATATCCCAATGAGTTGCATTAATCCAAATTAAAGGAAAAAGTTACTACTATGAAATTTTATTCCCCTATATGTACAAATCGGAAACATTAACTTCGCAGCAATAAACTTCAAAATTAGTTAGCAAATATGTTTTTCATGTATTTCTAATTTCAATTAGAAAATTATATAATAAATTTCATACATTCTTAAAATAACATAACATAACTAACAAGGCTATAGTTCATAAATAGTTGAGTTTGTTAAGCGTGTTTCCAAGGGTTCGATTTATGTCATATGTATGAAAAATGCTTGTTTGAAAGAGGTAAAAATTCACTTCGATGATCTCTACGCCTTGAAAATGAATAATATTTGGCTATCAAACGGGGACACCTTTAGTGCACCCAAAAAAAATTAACATAACATAAATAAAAATATTACTTTCACGTAGACACCATACAACATGGTTAATGGATATACATATTTTGGTTAACGATGTCTTAATGTATGGATGATAAGTTAATTAATATTGTTGGATCTATGATTAATAATAAATAAACTTTGGTTGATGGTATCAAAATCTCAAATATTCATTTTACCAAAAAAAAAATTTCTCAAATATTCAAACATTATTGCTAAACACCCTCCATTAAAAACCTTCCTCCAACGGTTTTCGCATTCGCCATGTAGTTGGAGTACTTTCAACTTGATTCAAGATCTGAGGTATCACTTTGTTTTTTTTTTTTCCAGGTAATTAATTCCATTTTCCAATTGTTAGTTTGTTACTGGTATTGCTTCAAATGCCGATGTGGTTTTGAACTGATTATAGGTTAAGCAGGAAGAGAGGGATTTCTTGTAAGTGTTACTGAGCCACACACCAAGCCTGACGGTAACAACGACGAGGTACTCACAATTTGTTGATATATCTATTTCAACTTCCTTTTCTCCTTCCATTGTTTAAATTCAAGTTTTGCATGATAAGGATTTATTTAGTTATGCTAATATTCGACTTCAAAACTGAAGTTTGCAAATTGCAACATTTGTTCAAAATTCCAATTGGCTTAGTTATGGCATTTCAGTATAATTTGCATAACAGAGCCGAAATTTCAATTACAAGTCTATTGGTGTGATGCAACTGTTGGCAAACATTGGTATGGTGTCATGCATGATAAGTACGAGTATAAATTAAAGGACAAAACTTAAAATCTTAGATAAAATTCTCTATTTGATGTTTTCTAATAATGATGTAAGGTACATGGAAGAGGTACGTCAAATTTCTAAAAATCAGGATTCGGGTATGGGAGAGAACATATTATATAGAAATATAAAAATAGAAACCATAAAGTAATTTATTCCTTTATATTTTATTCCTCCTTCCCGATTTGTGCCCTATTGTCCGCTCGATCTGCTTCGTCTTCTTCTCCATTCTCCTTCTGCAAAGAGCAATTTCCCAAATCTTAGCATTATAGAGAATTTGATCAGATTATGTTAGTTCTCAAATCTTACTATCTTTCCCCCTTCTCGACGCTGCGTTCTCAACCTCACATCATTCTACTTCATTCTTAATTCTCAATCTTTGTTTTTTTTTCTTTATCTGCAGACTAAGAAAGGGAAGGTGGGAGAAAAAAAAAACCCAACAATGGATGAAGGTGAGGGCAGGGATCCCATGGATGAGTTCCACCGTACGTAACAAAGCTATAAGACGACGATCTTACAATGTCGGCGAAGGGTTCCTTCAATCTTTGCGCAACCACGACATAGGGTTTAGAAAATAGCAAAAAGCCACAGTCACGCAAGAAGGGGTGAGATGCCGATACCAGTACTGGTGGTGGAGGAGGAGTTTCTGATAGGGTTGATGAGTTAGTTAGGGATGAGATTAGTGTGAAAGAGTGAAGTGGACACTCTCAAACATCATATAACCATTAACCAGGATAATATTTATAAAAATATAAAATATTAATATAATTAGAACAATAAAATATAATAATAGATAAAAAAATTATAAAAAACAATATTCATTATCCATTTTATTTTTATATTATTTTTAATTATCCACCAGGCATCCTATGTGAAATATAAAATTAATATTTTTGCATCATATCATCAGTTAGTCGAGGTATTTAACTACAGGGACTATTTATAAAATTTATAAACAATAAGGGACCTGATCATAAGATAAATAATTGGAGGGACTAAAACCAAAAGTCACCCTATTTGTAAGGATAACAAAGCTCATTAAGCATATCTAACATTTATTAAAATTGAAAAAAGAATCCCAAAAAAAAGGTATAAAAATCCACTTCTTCATATATGTCAATAGTCCATTGATGAATATAGGACAATCTCACAGTCGTCATCCAACAGTATCACCATAAGAAAATCGATGTCATCATTCGAAGCATGACCTTCTTCTTTCACCAACATCATTGGAGCATCTCTAAACCAACTCAATCAGTGATCTCGCAGCCGCCATCATCACCTAAGAATTTATCTAACAAACTGCACTTCTTCATATAAGTAGAGAGTCCATTTATGACAAGGGACTGGGGAAAGGTCGAATTAGTTCCTACAGTGATGAGTATAGGCTTTTGTTGGAACATTATTGACATAATCACATAATCAGATTTTTATATATACTGATAGCTAGCAGGACAAATAGACACACACAAGACAAGGTTTCACTTCTATCAGTATCAGTTTCACTGCAGAGCCCATCACATTTTTCACTAGCATCACCTCTCCAAACAGAATGCAAAAACCATCGCATAAGTATCGACGCCATTGTTCCAGCCATGACCTTCCTCTTTCACCAACATCATGGGCGATTCTCCAAACCAACTCAACCATTGAGCTCACAGTTGCCATCGTCACCTAAGGATTTATAGAAGGAACTGCACTCCTTCATATACGTCAAGAGTCCATTGATGACAAGAGACTGGGGAAAGGTCGAACTCGATTCCTACAGTGATGAGTATAGGCTTTTGTTGGAACTTTATTGATATAATCACATAATCAGATTTTTATATATATTGGTAGCTGGTAGGACAAGCAGACACACAATACAAGACTTCACTTCTATGAGTATCAGTTTCACTGCAGAGCCCATCATGTTTTCCACTAGCATCACCTCTCCAAACAGAATGCAGAAACCATCGCATAAGTATCGACGCCATTATTCCAGCCATGACCTTCCTCTTTCACCAATATCATGGGTGATTCTCCAAACCAACTCAACCAGTGAGCTCATAGTTGCCATCGTCACCTAAGGATTTATAAAAGGAACTGCATTCCTTCATATACGTCAAGAGTCCATTGATGACAAGAGACCGGGGAAAGGTCGAACTCGATTCCTACAGTGATGAGTATAGGCTTTTTTGTTAGAACTTTATTGACATAATTACATAATCAGATTTTTATATATACTGGCAGCTGGCAGGACAAACAGACACACAAGACAAGACTTCACTTCTATCAGTATCAGTTTCACTGCAGAGCCCATCATATTTTCCACTAGCATCACCTCTCCAAACAGAATGCAGAAACCATCGCATAAGTATCGACGCCATTATTCCAGCCATGACCTTCCTCTTTCACCAACATCATGGGTGATTCTCCAAACCAACTCAACCAGTGAGCTCACAGTTGCCAGCTCACCTAAGGATTTATAAAAGGAACTGCATTCCTTCATAAATGTCAAGAGTCCATTGATGACAAGAGACCGGGGAAAGGTCGAACTCGATTCCTACAGTGATGAGTATAGGCTTTTGTTGGAACTTTATTGACATAATCACATAATCAGATTTTTATATATAATGGTTGCTAGCAGGACAAACAGACACACAAGACAAGACTTCACTTCTTTGAGTATCAGTTTTACTGCAGAGCCCATCATATTTTCCACTAGCATCACCTCTTCAAACAGAATGCAGAAACCATCGCATAAGTATCGACGCCATTGTTCCAGCCATGATCTTCCTCTTTCACCAACATCATGGGCGATTCTCCAAACCAACTCAACCAGTGAGCTCACAGTTGCCATCGACACCTAAGGATTTATAGAAGGAAATGCACTCATTCATATACGTCAAGAGTCCATTGATGACAAGGGGCTGGGGAAAGGTTGAACTCAGTTCCAGTGATGAGTGTAGGACAATCTCAAATAGTCATTTAACGGTATCTCATGCTGGAACACCCACAACACTACGAGGTAACCTTGCAGCGCACCACCCTATCAAACCTCTGCAGCTTCAGGCTCGCTTTATCTGCGACACCACCTCGTCGTCTCCACCGTGATCTCGATCACGATAAGTAATGTACAATATTTTCTGAATAAAAAAGAATAGAAATGATTAATTTCTTTATTAATTAAACTTAAAAAAATCACTAGAATTGTTTTTTCTTATTGCTTTTTTATTTAATAAAAATTATAAGCTTAAGTCATATATTTGATTAAACCAAAATGACTGAATTTTTTATTTATTAAATCAAGTAAACAAAATAAAAATATAAACAAACAAATATATTAAAGTAAATAAAAACTTACCAACATGTGGTTGATCCAAGTGGTAACGAGCTTGGGCCCCTTAAGCAAGTGGTCAAGGGTTTGATCCCTGGCACTTGCATATAGAGAAAACCTAGTTGAGAGAGGTCAACTCTTAAATGTCGTCCAGTACCTCGAGGGATTAGTCTCCGCATTTAAGCGTGGAGGATACTCTGGAAAAACCAAAAAAAAAAAGTATATAAAAGTCAAATGGTATAGAAAGTCATTCGATCATAAAATATAATTGTTGGCACCCAAATTTCTCTTGTGAATTTTTGTTATTATTTGCGCTTTTTATTTTTATTTTAGGTGGGTTAAATTTGTGCCCATGATCCAAGTCCAAGTGGAAAATATAGAAAAAAAAAATAGAAATAAAGTTACCAAAAACATTTATGCAAAGCACCCTTGGACCCCCACAACATTGCACATCGAGAATTTTAACTTTCATGAAGATTAAAAAAATCACAAAAATTAAGAAAGTAAAGCAAAACACATGGGATTGCCATCAATTTCAATTAAAATTTTGTCACCCTTTTATTTATTCCTTCTTTAATTCTTACGGAGACTATTTTAGTTGACTTTTATCAAATAATTTAATTTAATAGTAAAATCATATGAAAAGCTTTTAACGATCTTTTGGAATCAAAATATTTATTTTAAGAACAACATATCTATAATATGATTAATTTGTCTTTAGGTGCATATCTAAAAAAAAAAAAAATTAACTACAAACCAAAATAATCAAAATAGTGTGATCTACCTATAACGTGATCTTGTTTATTCTACCAAGTTATTAGTAATTATTGGTTGGTTGTTTATCTAAAAGGAAGGGCATATATATAGCCAGAATATAATTAAATTAAATTTTAATTATCCATCTTTATTTCGCCGTCCTAATGACTTTTCTATTTATTAATTACTTTAAAAACATGAATAATTGAATTATAATTAATTAACAACAATAAACTTTAGTTTACCTTAATGAACATTTTTTTTGACGGATACCTTAATGAACAGTTGAAGTCTATTGCAGATAATCTTGGGTACACGTTGAACATCATCCTTCTAGTGGGGAGGTAATAAAAATTGAAAAAGAGGTCATCCATGCTAGATGTACAAAAATATTAATTTGATATTTCATGTAGGAGGTAGGATTTTCTGGTGGATAACTAAAAAAAATATGAAATTAAAATAAATAATAAACATTAATTTTTTAATTATTGTTTAATTATTATATTTTATTCCTCCCCGATTTGTGCCCCATTGTCCCCTCAACCTGCTTCGTCTTTTTCTCTATCCGCAAGAGCAATTTCCCAAATCTTAGCATTATAGGGAATTTGATTAGGTTAGGTTAGTTCTAAAAAAAAAAAACCGTAAGAGAGAGAGAAAAATCTTTGTTTTTTTTCTTTATCTGCAGAAGAAGAAAGGGAAGTGGGAGGAAACAAACCCGACAATGAATGAAGGTGAGAGCAAGGATCCCATGGATCAGTTCCACCGTAATAAAGCTATAAGACAGCAGCAAGGACGGTAGGGTTTAGATGATGTTCCTTGTTAACAGAGTGACTGCAGTGCTAACAGAGTTTCTTCTCTAAAAGAAAGAAAGCACAGTCACGCAAGAAGGACTGAGATACCGATAGAGCTTCAATACCACTAGTATTTATAAAGAATATAAAACATTAATATAATTGCGTCAAAAAAATAAAATATTAATATAATTAGAATAATAAAATATAATAATCAAACAAGATAAAAATCATATGTATTATTCATTTTATTTTAAAGTTAATTTTAAATATCTAACTAGCATCCGAAATATTAAATTAATATTTTTGCACCACATCATCAGTTAGCTGAGGTAACCAGGAGGGTTGGGTAGCTCAAGTGGTTTGAGCTAAAGGTAGAAGGAGTTGTAGTAGTAGGAGGTCCAGTAAAGGAGAAAAAATTAACATAACAAACAATTAACTACTAATATTTATCTATAAAAAAAATAAAAAATAAAAACTTAGGTATCTGACTACAAGGACTATTTAGAAAATTTATAAACAATAAGAGACTGGATCATAAGAAAAATAATTGGAGGGACCAAAACCAAAAGTCATCCTATTTGTAAGGATCAAAAAGTTCATTAAGCCAAACATTTATTAAAATTAGAAAATACATATATAAAAAAAGTACAAAAATAAAATCATAAAATATTTGTTCATTCATTTTGGCCTTCAAAATTTATGAAAAAATTTAAAAAAAATTAAAGAGGGAAAAAACATAAAATAAAGCTTTGAACAAAAAATAATGGTTGAATATGGATTTAATGGATAATAAAGATGATTTGTTTCCGTTTAAACTTTGAATATTCAAATAAATTATGAAAAAAATTGACTAGTTAAATTTATCGAAATCAATCATCAGAATTTAATAGAAAACAAAAATAATTTGTTTACATTTAAGAATTTAAAATTCAAAATGGAAAGAAATTATTGGAAATTTGAGTGATTTAATTAATCGGATCAATTATAAGGATTTGATTACATTATTAACATAATCAGATTTTTATATATACAGGTATATTTAGCAGCAGACACAAAAGGACTTCGGGAGGCTTCTATTAATACATAATTCACAATACAACAGTCATCATTTTGCACCATCACCTACAGGTACATTTAGCAGCAGACACAAAAGGACTTCGGGAGGCTTCTATTAATACATAATTCACAATACAACAGTCATCATTTTGCACTATCACCTACAGGCACATTTAGCAGCAGACACAAAAGGACTTCTAGAGTCTTCTATTAATACATAATTCATTCATTCTGTTCTTGTAGTACCGCGCCTTTCCTTGTTCAGTTTGCAATGGCAACCACATCATAACATTTGGCAAGGGAAATCATGTGCCTTATGGTAGGGATTTCCCTGGTCATGTTCCCACCGGTAAGCTTCTCTAATGGAAAATTGATTCCTGACCTGATTGCCTCTGTGTTAAACATCAATTTTCCGTTGCCAACATTATATGGCCACTACTTTTAAAGTAGGAACTGGGGCAAGGCTACTTAATAATATAGTTGTAGGTTACTTCAGTTGGATTTATACTATCCCAAATACATACTTCTGCAACATCCTAGATTTGTTACCTCGATACCTAAGTCATAGAATGTCAACCTGTGCACAAAGTAAATATTAGAACAAATTATTCACACTTTCTGTGTTTTTCATATATTTCTCTTTTATTTTATAATTATGAAAACATAAAACAGTATAAAAAAAATTTATTCTATTTTAAAGCAAAGTTTTGTGATTAATTGAAAACACCATTTGCAAACTTTCTTTTTTATTTTTAATATATTTTAGTATGATAACAAAGAACTTTAAAATAATCTAGTCTAGATATTAACACAATAGATTTGTGTGTGTATGTGTCAAACTTCAATCTTTTACCAATTTTACACAAATTATGAGTTGAACGTATTACACAACCTCCCCACTAATGAGTTGAACGTATCTTATACATACAAGTTATGCCACCTTGTTTAACTTGATTTACGTAAGAGAGAGAACAAAATTATCCTCATCTGAAAGTTTATAAGTGTAAATATATATTTAGCTTCAACCAATTGATGGAAAAGGTGATTCAAGTATAATAATGAGTGTAAAGCAATTTAAGTAACGAGAAAAGCAAGTAACAATTTAATCAAAATACATATAAAAATGCATCAGTGTAAAAAAATAAAAATAAAGCAATCAATTATAAGTCAGTGAGATTAAGGGTCTTGCTAACGAGTAACTTAAGAACATTAGTAATTTAAAAATATATAGAAATATTTTATTGAGTAAGGGAAACTTTTAAATATTCAATAATTTGAATATATCAGTTTTCAATATAAATTTTTAATTTTTTTAAAAATAAAATTTTAAATAAATCTACAGTGGTTCCATTTACGTTTTTTAAATAAAATTCTGATATTTACTTAAGTTACAAAGGAGGAATCAGGGGAAGAGAACTTGAATCACGCCTCAATGAACTAATTATCATTTAAGGATGATTTGCATTTATGAAAAATCCATTATGTTGTTTTTCTGTTACTAACGAAGATAGTCTTTGATCACCTTTGATTTTTATAAGGATAGCTCTCTAGCGATAATTTTTTTAAGAAATTTAATACAAAAAGAAATTAACCCTTTCTATTATTTTTTATTTAATTAGAAAGGTGGTGTCGCGACAGAGATGACGAGGTGGTGTCGCAGACGGTGGTGAGCCTAAAGCTTGTTGGAGATGGTAATAGATGGCTTGACGACTGTATATTGTGATTCGAGAAAGGCCTTGGACAGAGGTTTGACAGAGTGGTGTGCAGAAAGATTCCTAGTGCTTATGGTGTTCATGCATGAGAGATATTGTCAGATGACTACTGTTTGAGATTGTCCTACATTTATGATTGCATCAAGCTTTTCCAGGCTTATATGTAGGAATTGAGTTCAAGCTTTTCCAGTCCCTATGGTTTGGAGAGGAGAGGTGGTAATGGAGGAAAGTATGATGGCTCTGCAGTGAGAAATACCTCTGATAGTGGTTGATACTGGTAGAAGTGATGTCTTGTCTGTCTGTCTGTCTGTCTGTCTTTCTAGCAACCAGTATATATAAAAAAACTGACTATGTGATTATGTTAATTATGTTAATAATGTAATGTTAATAATGTAATAAAGTCCTTATAACTGATCCAATTAATCAAATCACTCATTTTTGCTCTTAATTTATTTCCTTTTTGAATTTTCAATTTTTGAAGGGAAACAAATAATTTTTATTATCTATTAAATCCTTATGATTGATTTCAATAAATTCAATTTATCAACTTTTTTCATAATTTATTTCCTTTTTGAATATTCAAAATTTAAAAGAAAAACAAATCATCTTTATCACCCATCAAACTCATATCCAACCATTATTTTGCATCCAAAACTTCCTTATAAGCTTTTTTCCCCATCTTTCTTTGTTATTTTTTTAAATTTGTAATAAATTTAAACGCAAAAATTATGAATCAATATTTTTTTGATTTTCGTTTATAGATTTTTTTTTAAATTTTTTCCTAAATTTTAATGAAATCTAAAAATAAACTCCACTATTCCTAAAATTTAACATATTTTTATGATTTTGAATTTTCATTTTTGATTTCATTTTTTAAAAATTTAAAAGACAAACATAAAAAATAAATGAAGGGAAAAATATTTTTTTTTGTAGTCTTTTTTTCGGATTTTTCTAAACTTAATTAAAAAATTGAGAGCAATCCAATCTAAATGGGGTGTTCACATTTTATTTTTTTGGTAAACTAGGGTATCCTCCGGCCGGGAGCCAGAGACTAATCCCTCGAGGTACTGAGATCCATTTCAGGGGTTGACCACTCCCAAGAGATGCTCTTTCATACGCATGAGCCAGGAATCGAACCCCAGGCCACATGCTTAAGGGACCCAGTTATCTGCCAACTCTGTCACACCATGTTGACGGGGTGTTCACATTTTTATTGAATGATTTTAATCTGAATATCTCAACTATTTACAATATTTTTTTAATGTTAGGGTCCATTTTTTTGTAACAGCTCGAGCTTGACTATTGGATTAGTTGTATTGCCCCATTATCCTCTCTTAAATAAAATAAAATATCATAATTTTAATATCTCGGGATATATTTATGGACTAATTTTACTAACTAGATTTATATTTAGGATGCTGGAAAACAATAGAGAATATATATTTATCTATATTTTTTTTACGAAAAGCATAGGCTAAAATTCATTTTTCGTCCCCATGTTTTTTAATTTGGCGAAATTTGTCCCCCCAATTTTATTTTGAGCGATTTTGGTCCTACTATTTTTTCAATTGTGCAAAAGTAATCCCTCTGTTAAATTGCCGTTAAAAACTTATGGAAATTGAAGATGTTGCGTATGTTTGGACAGATCCAAACGCGTCCCTTGTAGTCCCTCCCATATATCCCCTTTCCTTCATTCTCTCTTCCTTCACCATCGGCAGGAGGCATAAGGTTCTGCCAAGGAAGTAAATCTTCCTTCATATTGAGATCATTAGATAAATCATTAAATATTAATACTTTCTGCATTGTTTTTATAAGAACTTAAACTGGATGTTGATTCTTCCTTACTTAATATTCAGGAAAAGGACCATTACGGTGTTGGGAGAGTTGGTAACATGGCTCTCCCCAAGGAAAAGAACCGGAATTCAATTTCTGGAGTGGCCCATTTGGTAGGCAGTCTAACCCCGTGTGTAAAAAATCGGACGCCCCACTGCCGACTTGGGGATTAGTTCCATAGCCTGTCCAAATACCCTAAGATTGTGGGATACCCTAAGTCGCCCATTGGGGAGCCAAAAGCCCTAATTACGGTAGATTACCAAAAAAAAAAAAAAAAGGTAACGTGACTTGGTACTATACTTTTTTGGAAATGATATAAATAAACTCAAAAAAAATTATTTCTTTTTCAATCATTATTAATACGATATGTAAAAAGGGGTCAGAAGACCTCGTATTGTGAGGGGATTGACAATAAATTGGACGGTGACGATGTAGTAGAGAACCATGGAGTGGAGAGCATAAAACTATTGAGGAAGGTAAGAAGCTTAGTCCTAATCGTCAATCATTCTCAATTATTTTATTATAATAATTTTATACTATTTAAGTATTTTATATTTTTTTGCCAACTAAGCATGCCATTTGGGTGCCAGATGACTAGACGTATGTCACATCGTCTACTTATGTTAATTTTTGGATGACAACTTGACGGAGGGACCATTTTTGCAGGATTGAGAAGATAAGCTGACTAAAATCGGTCAAAAACATATGGGAGGACGAATTTCCACAAATTGAAAAGGATGGGGGATGAAAAGTGCATTTTCGCCAAAATCATATTAACATGTCATTTTATTTTTCTTATCTTATTTTATTTAATAAAATAATTCATAATTTAAAATAAAATTAAACAAAATATTTTTGATTTTTGAGATGATAAATAATTTAAAACAAATTAAAATATCAAATTCAATAATTATTTTAAAATAAATAACACACACACACACACACACACACACACATATATATATATAATTTATCTAAAAATAACATTTAAATATGCCATTTATGTCACTTTATATTTATCAGCTTGTTCGACCACTAGTTTTACCAAATACTTCATCTAATTAGCTAGTTTATCCACTATCTGCTATAAGCTCGTATTCTATCAGCTAGCTTATCTGTTATCCGCTATTTTTTACCAAAAATATCCTTACTCCCTCATCCTCTCACAATATTTGGCAAGTAAAGCCTTACCTTTATCAGTTAGCAATGACAACCATGACCCACTTTATCATTTTGATGCATGTTTACACCATTGTTTTAGTTTCAAGCAAAAACAATGCCTTGACATTACCCAAATTTTCATCCATTCTAGTATTTGGGGATTCGACGGTTGACTCAGGCAACAAAAACTACATCATAGCATTAGGCAAGACGGATCATGTGCCTTATGGCAAGAATTTCCCAATTCATGTGCCCTGCTGGTAGATTCCCTAATGGAAAATTGATTCCTGACCTCCTTGCCTCTGTGTTGAACAACAAAGATATAGTCCCTCCTTTCCTAGACCTAAACCTATCAAATGAAAACTACAAGAAATGTCCTGATTACTGATGACTTTTTTCTGATGGACAATAGGCCCTCATAAATTCTACCATTTCTGACGGTTATAACCCGTCGGTATGCACATAATCATTTTCGACCACATTACCGACGGGCATGGCCCTATGTTAGTTTACCGACGGGCCGACAACTGCAATTTTGCAGGAAGCATTCCCACCATGTTTGCGAGTGGCAAGACCGTCGATAAGGGACAAAGGCGTTTTTGATGGAAAAGGTCATCGATATTGTCCACTGATTTGCGAGGGGCAAGGCCGTCGATAAGGGACAAAGGCATATCCGATGGACAGAGCCATCAATACCGTTTGCTGATTTGCAAGGGGCAAGGCCGTCGGTAAGGGACAAAGGCATATCCGATGGACAGAGCCATCAATACCGTTTGCTGATTTGCAAGGGGCAAGGCCGTCGGTAAGGGATAAAGCATTTCCGACGGACAGGGCCGTCAGTATCATTCACTGATTTGTGAGGGGTTTGGCCGTCTGTAAGGGCCAGAGGTATTTTTGATGGATCTGGCAGTCGATACCGTTCCCTGGCCGTCGGTAATGCTAAAGGAAAGTGAATAAACTCTCTCTGAATCTCTCTCTCTCTCTCTCTCTCTCTCTTTATACCTCTTCTCTTTGTTTCACTCGCCGCCAACGTCTCTCCGTCTCCGCAAACTCCAGCCACAGCCTCTGCGCGGACAACCACCACCATCTCTGTTTAATTCTTGTCCAAGTCGTCACCAACGAATTCGTTTCGATCTGTTTCTGAGATCTTAGATTTGAAGAATTTCTTGAGGCTTGCTAGGAATCAGAGGGAGTATGTAGCACCAAGGAACAAGGCTGTTGCAGATTCGGCAAGGGGCAAGGTTACAAATCTGTTTCTGAAAGTCGCTGGGTTGGATGGCATTAGGGGGGGTGTAACACCCTGCTTTTTACTGTTTTAAATAACAGAAATACATACGAATACGTTTAAATGGTTATTTGAGTTTTTAGAAAATTATTTTAAATAAATGGATTTTACCACTCAATTCTACTTGAACGTAGAAAGCTATGATTAAAATTTAGGTTGAAAAGTCAGGCGAATCCCGACCTGCGAATTTCACTGACAGTATATTTATACTGATCAGAAGACCTAATTTTAATTCGTGAACGAAACACTTAAGGTTTTTATTTTATTTCCTATGATTGTGCATTTTTAGAATTATTTCATTAAAAATGAAATAATATACGTTTTACGGGCGTTATATTCAATCGGGTAAACGACGGAGCCGATTACGGGAGTTTCAAGACTCGATAAGTGGATAAACCCTATATGAGAGGTTTAATGTGGCTTAGGGTTATGTTGGCAATTTTTAACAATTGCATTTTTATCCTTAAACTTTCTATTAATTGCATTTTGGTCCCTAAACTAATTTCCATGATACACTAAGTGAAGTGGACCAATTTCTTGCCATTCAAACCCATTAAGGGCTGCACCCAAAAGGCCCAATTTCATGGCCAAGGATTCATTTCCATGAAGTAAATTCTAGTCTTAAATTTTCCTATGTCTTCATTATGCCTTAAATTATTTTCAAGTGCAAAATTAGTCGGACTTGGGCTTTTGGCCCAAAACTTGCGCAAGGCCCATGGCCTTTGTGGCTTGCTCATAAATTCTAGAGGTTACTTGAAGCTCTAGCTCATTCTAACATCTTCTCCACTATTCCATCATCTTCTCCATTCTTCTTTTTCTCTTAAGCTTCCATAGCTTGATTTGTGAAGCAACTTGGTGATTCCTTGTCCATTTTCAAATTCCAAGAGGTGATTCATGTTCCTCATCCTCTTTAAGCTATTATTCTTTCATTTCATTTCTTGTTTTAAAGACTTTTTCATGATGTTCATCTTAGTTGTTCTTAACTTTGATAAATCATAGAAAATCATAGAAAAATCCTAAAAATGTGAAACCAATTTCTCTGTTCCTATTATCATCACTTCTATCATAATCCAAGAGTATCTTGAAAACCAAAACTTCCTCCCCACATTTCTTGATGAGGCCGAACCTTATGTGATTAGTGGGAGGAAGATTTTGTTCATTTTCTAAACAAATGATCTTATATACTATCCTTCTAGTATGTACTCATGGTGAATCCAAGTTGGTTTAGCAAACAAAAATCTCTAACTCCATGAACTCCTCAAGGCCGAATCTAGGGTTTTGGAGGGATGGATAATTTTTGATCCAAACTTTGTTGATTAGTTACTAATTCATTGTCTTAAGTAATTAGGATCATTAATCCAATGACTTAGGCAATTCTAGAAATTTCTAGCCACTAAACCTAGGGAGGCCGTGACCTATTATAGGGAATTAGGAGATTTTAATTGTTTGATTAGTAATTATTTGATTGTGATTAATGAAGGTTTAGTAAGTTCGTTGTGTACGTGAAACCGGATTTCCGACAAGTTACATATTAAGCCGCTGAGAAATCTTCGAGAGGTAAGAGGGGATTACCTGAGGGATTTATTCGATGGCTATGTGCCAAATTGTGTTGTTTGTAATTATTTATTTGTTGGTGGTTGTTTAAGTGTTCAAGTTGTGTTATTTTTATCTGTGTTGTTTATCTGCTTATAATTGGTTATCTGCAGTTATTTATTATAATGCTGTGATGCATGATCTGCCTGGAAATATTATTGTGATAGTGTTGTGGATGTTGTTTGAGAAGCTTGACAGTGGTCAGTGCCTAATCAATTAATCAGATAAAAGCTTTGAAAAGCTTCGTAAATTATATTCAATGTTTTAACGGTAAAATATTGGAATATAATATTAATGGAAAATATTTATTTGGGAAAAATAAGGAGTTTTGGAAAATATCATTATTTTAATGATTTATCGCTGTAAGAGTGAATTATGAGTCACAGTGAGGGCGTAACCGTGAAAATATTTTTGTACTGCTGATTTTATGTAAGAAATTACGGAATATTAAAAAAAGTTATTTTATGAAATTAATTTTCGAAAATAACTTAATTATGATTTTAGAAAATTATTTAAGTGGAAAAAGCTAATATTTGGCTTAAATGGCTTTTAAAATGCTAATTTGATGACAATTTGGAAAAATACCGACGGCAAGAAATTCTAAAGCGGCAGTACGTGTTTTAAATAACTTTGGCCTCAAGTGGCCATCTTTTCTAAAAAGTTAAATTTTTAACTTATGATTTTAGTTCCCATTTGAAATGATTTTCTGAAATCAAGTTGAACTCAACTGTGTTAAAAGTGGTTTTGAACTTAGTAACCGAGACGTCGGGGTACTAAGGTTCGTGTTGTGCTATGGACTTGATGTCCTTTGGACTTTGAGGTCCTGTAGACTTGGTGTCTACTGAGTTAAAAAAAATTTAAGATGTTTTCTATTACCACGAGTCTATGGCTGGTGCATCGGTCTAGGGGTGTAGTGATTGAGCACTCGGACGTTGAGCCTGTGTTATTAATTAAAGTTTTAAAGATGTTTAAAACTATGATTAGTCGTAAGCCATTTTGAGCTTCGGCAAAGGGAGATTGAACACAAAGAAAAGTGTCAAGAACAAAGTGTTTTGTTGCATGCATCTGGCAGACGTGCCCACGGTTTATGTGTGAGTACCTTGCGGAGCCAGGTATCTCATGCTACGATTTTCTTCATTGTGCCCGGGTTGGACAATGAAACCCCATTTACGGTTTTATCACTGTGCCTTGGGTTTGGACAGTGTGCAATGGGTTTTGGCTGTGTGCCTATGGCTGCGTGCCTTTTTGCCTTGTGTGGCAATCGAGCCTGATCAACTCACTACAGTTGGGATATCTCATGAGATTAAGTGCGAAGTTAGACGATGTGTTTGAAGTGTTCATGCATAGTTTTTCAAATGATGACGTGTGGGGTGGGAAACCTATTGATAAACTATTAGCTTGATATGAATGCTTATGTTGATATAACATGTATATGTGTATGAGTTATCTGTGGTGTCGTGCATATAGTTGTCGAGTTAAATCCAGATATTGGTTTCTCACTCTTGCATGTTTTATTTGTGGTTTCTCTACTTGTGCATATACAATTATGTCTGAGATTAGATGGACCCGGATATGCCTCTAGCACATTTGAGGATTCGCTCGATCATGTTTGATCGCGCACATCATGGTGGTGCTTGGGAGATAAATCCCGGGGCACTCAGCGCCACCTATTTCAGCCCTAGTAAAGAGGTTGTCGGTACGATAGAGGCAGGACCACAGCGGAGGACGCATGTTGTGGAGACTGTTGAGGTATCTCTACCTCCAGTATGGCTTTACCTACAGTTCTTGGCGGAGCACGGGTTACTTGTCGTGCCACCTCAGCCGATTCAACCTCAGCCTCTTCAGATAGTAGCACCAGCAGTACCTCCTATTGAGGAGGCAGAGGATCCTGAGATCGAGGAGGACCCTGATGAGTACTTTGAGGATGATCCTGAGTTTCACCCTCCTGTAGTTGATGATGATGACTCTTCCGACGATGGAGAGGGAGCAGAGGTATCTTCACCAGATACACCTACTGTAGGTGGGGGTGATCATCATGATCTCCCCAATGGTTTTCATTAGCTTGACCAGCTATAGGTATAGTTTTGAGGTAGCGAGTCTTGTCAGTTTTTGATCTGACTACTGAGAGCCATGAGTTTTTGTATGGTTCTGAACTGCTCGTTACTTGATGTGTATATGTCTTTATTTTCTTTGCTTAGTTTGATGGAGAATAGCCTATACTTATGAGGGCTCTTTTGTAATCTCCTATTAGTGATGTAGTGTGTATTAACTGATGATGCATATACGTATAGATAAGTTTGTTCATGTCATGGATATTTACAAAAAAAAAAAAAATTATCACTATTTTCGAGATAAAACGTTTATTTTAAAGTTTATTTTCCGAAAGTAACCAGCGATTAATTTTCCGCTTTTGGGTAACTATGTGATGACCCTAGAAGGGGTGTCACATTCATCCCTCAAGTTATCAAGTAACCTCTCCCCTCGAGCTATCAAGTAGATCACACTGAATTTTCCAAACTTGCAAAATGTACAAGTTGGAAATATGATAGAATGTACTAGAAATCAAGAAGTGTTCATATTTATATACCTTGTCCTTGTTGTTTGCTTCCAGGGAGTGGTAATTAACCTATGATTAAGTTGATAACATTTAGGCTTTCTTTGTAGAGTAGAAAATGAGAAGAGAGGAAATAAGAAGAGAGAAAAAGAGGAGAAAATGCATTTTGGGTGTGCAATACATCTTTGCAAGAATAGTTTTACTGTTTAAACATAATGAGATCAATCAAGGAAAATGCACTGCTCAGTTAATAGCATCAAGTTGTTTCCATTACCATTTTGCAAGGACAAAAGTTCAATTTCAACTCTATCATTATCATCCATGGGAAAATAGATGATAATGATCTTAGATCCACAAGCACACCACTGAGAAAGTAATCATAGCCCAAAATCAGTAAATCCAATGGACAAATCAACACTCAAAGACCAATGACCTTTAGTCCCACATCTAAGTTAAAAATTGACATTGCCTTGCATTTTGTTGCTCTTTCCAGAATTGTCCTCATTCTTGGACCATTTCATTGGAGGAGGAGGATTAACACGGGTCCAAGTATTTTTTCTCCCACGACCCCTTTTTCCACCACCACCTCGTCCACGCCCTTGAGAAAATGCCACATTCACTTCAGGGAAGGGTGTTGAGCCAGTTGGACTAGATTGATGGTTTTTCATCAAAAGCTCATTATTTTGTTCAGCCACAAGCAAACAAGAAATTAGCTTATAATATTTGGTGAATCTACGCTCTCGATACTGCTACTGCAGCTGCAGGAGCACATTTGAGGCATCAAAAGTTGAACATGTTTTTTCCAACATATAATTTCACATATCACATATATATAAAATACAGAAATCAAGAAGAACAATAGATGGTTCATCAATGATTATCGTCACGACCTTTGTCGTACCAAAATATATATATATATATATATATATATATATATATATCACATTCACTTCTGGGAATGGAGCTCGATCCATTTGGTTGCATTTCTCAATTTTTTTTTTATTTGCTATTTCAGGAGCATACTTGGGAGACATATATGAATTTTTATTATTTTAATTTGTTTCAAAGTATACCAAAATCAAATTTCCCTTTTAATTTCAATCATGGTTCAAAGGTTTAGTTCTTCAAGAACTATACCATAAATCTTTATACGAACAAATATCAAGAAAAATTATTAACTTTGTGCTATCCTTTAGGGATGCTTGAATAATAGATTCTTCTGAAATTTATTAAAAACAATGACTTCAAACATAGCCAATAAAAAGAAAAGGATGAAGAATCACGAAATATAGCCAATAAAAACACAGGAACCGAAACACTATACTGGGATAAAAAAATCTTGAACAATTTGTATGAGTCGTGAACAATATGTCCCTTTTTTTTTATTTTTATTTTATTTTAAAATGATCCTTTTCTTAACAAATGACTAGACATAGATAGACGTATAGGAGGTTTGTTGAGAAAGAATTAAAAGAATTATAGACAATGAGTATTTTCTTCTAAATTCTTTCTAGAAAAATTTATCGATACTATACAGGGACATATATCAAATGTACAGGAATTTCTTTTTATCGAAAAAATTCAAAAACATGTATACAAGAATTCTTACCTTAAAACAGAAAAAAAAAAAAAAAAAAAAACCCGTTACACCGTTAGAGACTTGATCGTGTTGATAACAAATTATAAATATAAAAGAAAATAGGGAGATGAAGACAATAGCAATATAGACTCAAATGCTAGTTCTTCAGGAACTAGGATTCAGAGGCTAGTTTTTCAGGAATTAATTATGATCTTTGTATTGATCTGATTGAATGAATACAAGAGTAAAACCTAATGTCCTTTTTAAATGGACCACTAATCTTGGACCAAATTAACAGCCATAAATAAAAAGTAAATACATAGTAATGGTAAAGATATTGTAAGATAACAAATTGATATAGTCATCCATAATACTCACTCCGGTCCTTAATATAAGAAACAAATGGATACTTTTTTTGGTACAAAATATAAGAAATATGCATCAATTTTCATATATATTGAATGTTAATTTCCAATATTACCCTCATTTGTAATATGATTTATATTTAGATTTATATTTATATTTATATTTATATTTATGAGATATATCAACTTTCCATACAAGTGAGTTTGTTTATTAATTAGAATGGGTATTTTTAGAAATTTAATTATATGAATATTAATTACAATTAGCTCATTTCAATACATTTCCTTGGTATGTGTGTTTTAGGGTTTTATTTCTTATATTAAGGACCGGAGGGAGTATCTAAATATTTATAACAATATTTTTTTTTTTATTGGTCAGCATTCAATTTAAAAACCAAAAAAGGAAAAGACAAAAAAATAAACACAGGATTTTGATCCAGTTAGGCGTGAAAGTAATTGGACACTGTAACTGTTTGATGAGATGAGCTGTATGTTTCTAATTTCAGAAAAGTTGTCCACGATCCCCAGCTGCCATCTGCATATAAGCACCATGTTCTGTTAGATAAAGATGCACCCACCGCACATGCACCCTTTGCATGTTCTCCATTTGCAGACCAAACGATAAACATGACATGCAGCTCCAAAACATTAATTGTGGAACTGGAAGGAAAAGTTGACTACTGCATGCACCATCGCTTATAAAGAACATTAACCTCGTGAAAGTAATTGGACATGACATCTGCATGCATGCTGTTTAAAAAGCATCTGCGTCGCTGCCATCTGTTCTGCTAGATATAAACATGCACCGCCCATGCACCCTTTGCATGTTCTCCACCTGCAAGCTCAGGAGAGACCAAACGCTGCCATCTATCTGCATGCTGTTTAACTTTGAAATTAGATGGCTGTCAAATTAACCTCTTTCCTCACCCTTTGCATGTCCTCCATCTGTTCTTCTTTCATCACCCTTTGCATGATTCTATGGCTGGATTGACTTATGTGGCGTACGTGCAAGTGGTTGGAGTTGGGGTTTCCAAAAGCAAGTGTGGGCACATCTTGGTATAGAACAAAGGAAATTAGGAGGCCAAGCTAGCAAATTAGGAGGGTAATTAGCTACAAATTAGGAGGGTAAGAACTAAGAATAGATTGGTCAGTGGTTATTACTTAATTAGACTGATATAGTTTCATAAATGAAGTCATGAACAGTTAGTACTAATTAATTATTAACATTATTGCACAATCCAGTAGGGCTCATACTCATTCCTCAATGTCAACAAAATGTGTGCTGGAAAGAAAAGAAGACAAGGCACTAAACAGATGCCATATCCTCCTTCTCTCTGAAGCCTGTACTCTAGCAATTTTGTCGTTTAAAAGCTAAAGGATATTGATTGCTTTTTTACTTAACTGGTGTAATTTGCCAGTACAATTACGTGAATGGTGTAGATTTTAAAATAATTACGGACTTGGGGTAAGTCGTAAGAGTGAGTTACGAAATCAATATAAAAGTCGTAAACACTATCCACGAATCACTTTTATAGTCGAAAAATTAAAAACAAGTGAGGGAGTCGTATACAAAACTTACGACTTAAATTTTTTATTATAATTTTTTTGAAAGTCGTGACTAATATTCACGACTTCAATTTTTTTTTTTTTAAATTTCCATGTTAGTCGTATGTTAAACATACGACTTATTTATTATTATTTTTTTTAAAAAAAATGGCCAAGTCGTATGTCATATATACGACTCAAGTGAATAAAATAAAGAAGTCGTGATCCATGAATATGACTTGGTCATTTTATTTAAAATTTTTTTTATTAAAGTCGTGATCCATGGATACGACTTATTTTAAATTAAAATAAAATAACGAAGTCGTGATTCATGGATACGACTTGCTAAACAATTTTTTTAAAACAATATTAAAATAACAAAGTCGTATTTGCTAGAAACGATTTGTAATAAAAAAATAATAAATATCATAAGTCGTATGTGATGTATATGACTCCTTAATTTTTTCCTTATTTTACAAATATAAAAATGAGTCGTAAGTGGGGGATGCGACTTTATATTTGGTTTCGTATTTGTGAGTTACGACTTATTCTAATAGCGTAAATATTTTAAAAACCACACCATACACGTAATTGTCGAGTCAAATTACACTACTCGCGTAAAAAAGCCGGATATTGATGGTGGCGTCTAAACACAATTTGAATGATTGCTTTACTGTTTTGGTCATTTTTTATTTTCTGAGTCAAGGCTGATTATAGCATATAGGTCCAAGCTGTCATAGTTTGATAAGCCTAGTATTTTTTATTTTTTTTTGGTAGATGTTTTGATAAGCCTAGTTTGATAGCATACAGGAAGTATAGAATCCACTAAATAGGTGAAGCCTAGTTTGATAAGTGTCACTTAACATATAATCTTGAGAGGCATTATATACTGGGAGATAAATTGGCTGGCCATGGGAACATTGGCATAAAACAAGGATCGATCCAACTTTGTACATAGATTCTCTATATATCTACAAATTGATAAATAAATGGATCCCAACATTAAAACAATATTGTAAATAGTCGAGGTTCTCAGATTAAAATCTCTCGATTAGCAATGTACAATCTTTTCTTAAATAAAAAGAAGAGAAACGTTAATTTCTTTTGTAATTAAATTTTTAAATTGCTAGCTAGAGAACTACTCCCTCCGGTCTCTATTGTAAGCAAAAATTAAATGGGACACACATATTAAGATAGTTAGTTGATCTCATTTAAAAGGGTCATTGGGAATAAAAAATTAAGTTTGTTACCTAAATTACCCTTCCTCTTATTTATTAAGCTTGTGTTATTGAGAATAAAAGGAGTCATTGGAAAACAAAATTTGTATTAAATGAAGGGTATTTTGAGAAAAACTTCATTAAATGAGAAGAAAGTAGTTGAAATTTGCTTATATTTTGGACCAAAAAAATTGAAAATTTTTTCTTACAATATGGACCGGAGGGAGTATCACAACAATCAAACTTGAGCCAAAAATTGTCATTTTTGGGAAGACAAAAAATTAAAAAGGCGTGAAAGTAAATGGACACTGTTAGATGACATGAGCAGTCTGTTTCTAATGCAATGCCCAACTGCATGATTGCATGTCCTCCATTTGTTCTTCTTTCATCACCCTTTGCATGATTCTATGTAGGGGTGGACATCGGTCGGGTACGGACGGTTTCGGGTGACACATTTCGGGTTTGGTCGGTTTTGGACGTCAGAAAACGTGACCCATTCCCGACCGATTGAAGCTTCGGTTTGAATGAGTCGGTTAGCCGTCGGGTCGGCGGGTTCACGGGCGGGTACGCACGGTTTAGGAAACAAAAAAAAGACACGCAGAGGAGAGGACAGAAAGCAACAGATCAGCGACAACCCAGAAGAAAAGGTTCAAAAAACACCCAAAGAAATCAGCTTTATGCATAAAGGATGAAACTTTAATATATCTGAACATAAAACATCCAAAAAAACAACCAAAGAAATCAACTTTAAGTAAAAAGGATGAAACTTTAATAGATCTGAAGCGTCTTCTTCGTTGTTGATCAGATCTGCGATTCTGCTATGTCGAAGCAGACGCATGTAACGGAGGTAGCTTCGATGTTTAGCTCCTTCCCTCTGGCTCGATTCTAGCTCCTTTGCAGGGCTTTGGTGCGGCGTGATGCGGCCTGCGGCGGCGTCGTTTTACGGCAGAGAGAAGGGATGGGTGTGGCTGGGTGACTTGGTTCTTTCTGTGAGCTTGCGATGATGGCGATGGGTGTGGTTGGGTGGCTTTCTGTGATGTCTTGCGGTAGAAGGAAGACCAAGAGACATGGTAGAGTGGCTTAGAGGCGGATCGGAAGAGATCGAGGCGGTGAGGCGGTGCTGGCCAAGTGCTTCAGTGGTGAGTTACCGAGTTTGAATAAAGGAAAAGTGAGAGAAATGAAGTAACGTTATTCCAGTCTTCAGAGCAGCAGCAAACGGGTTTGAGTCTGAGACTTGTACAAGTTTCAATTTTGAATAAAGGAAAAGTGAGAGAAATTAAGTAAGAGATTTAATTGATAGAAAAATAAGAGAGACTTGATGGATAGAGACTAATGCTTGACAACTTGCAAGCTTTTTATCTTCTCGAGAATTATTTGTGTCTTCCCTATGTCTCGTGGCTTATGTATCTGGGCTGCTAAAAATCATATATTATTATGTAGAATCGGTCGGGTCCGGGTACCGACGGATTTGTATTTTCACACCCGAACCCGACCATAATAACCCGTATGAAACCAATCTCTTCACCCGTGTGACCCGCCCAACCGCCCAGACCCGCCCGTTTCCAATTTTTTTATTCGGATAGCTCGGTTCCGGGTCGGGTCGGTGGAATCTGTCCACCCCTAATTCTATGGCTGGATTGACTTATGTGGCGTGCAAGTGGTTGGGTCTGGGGTTTCCAAAAGCAACAACTGTGGGCAGTGGCGGTGTCAACTGTCACTGTCAGAAAGTTTGGCTCAATGTGGCGGTGGGATTGATAGTCTGTCCTCTTATTGGAAACAATGAAATCCTTATCATTTACTCTTTCTGGTCCTATATATAAGAGGCAAAACCCTAAAACACACAGACCAAGAAAATCCATTGAAATAAGTTATTTATAATTAATATTCATATAAATTTACAAATTTAACCCTTCAATAATTAATGAACAAATCTACTTGTATTGAAAGTTGCACTGTCTCGTAAATATAAACCCTATTATAAATAAGGGTAAAATTGGAAATGAGCATTTAATTTTTGTCAAAATACATGTATGTCTTTTATATTTTGGACCAAAAAAAAGTAGTCATTTGCCTCTTATAATAAGGACCGGAGGGAGTATAATAGAGTGAATACCCTTTTTGGTCTCTGGAAATTTTGAGGGATCCCATTTTAGTCCTTGAAAGTTAAAAACTCTTCAGTTAGTCTCTCAAATTTCATTATGTAAGACCTTTTAGTCCCTCCGTCAGTCAAAGCGCGTTGACCACCGTTAAGTGTGTGACGTGTCACGTTAATTACCAAGGTGTACTGTTAGCATTTTCCAGCTTGGAATTGTTTTAAAAAAAACCGAAATTAGAGGGTCATTTCGGTCCTCAATAAATTTTGTTACAATCTGCCCCTTCTAATGGACGCTAATTTTACATATGGTTCATATAGGTATGGTTCTGTTGTGACATGTGTTACTGGTATGGTTCATATGGTTCTTATAAGTGTATCTGTTTTTTAGCTGTGTATATGTGTTGACATGTGTCAATGAGGGACCAAAATGGGTCACGACAAAAATGTCAAGGACTAAAATTGCTTACTTAAAATTTATTGAGGACAAAATGGCCCTCTAATTTTGGTTTTTTTTAAAATAATTACAAGCTGGAAAATGCTAACAGTACACCTTGGTAATTAATGTGACACGTCACACACTTAACGGTGGTCAACACGCTTTGACTGACGGAGGGACTAAAAAGTCTCACGAAATGAAATTTCGGGGACTAATTGAAGAGTTTTTATTTTTTTAGTGACTAAAATAGGATCCACCAAAATTTTCAGGGACCAAAAAGGGTATTCACTCTTTATAATATAAGTGAAAACAATAGAAAGTTGTTTTCATAAATTTAAATGAGTTAAATATTAGTACTTCAACCATCATGTAAATCATCCTTAGATAATAATTAATTAATTAATTAGGATCCAAAAAAAAATTAATTAGTAATTAATTGAGGCATAATTCAAATTCTCTCTATTCAATTAATAAACCCAAAAATCGAAAAAGGAAAAGACAAAAAAATTAAAAAAGGATTTTGGTCCAGTAGGCGTGAAAGTAATTGGACACTGTTACATGAGCTGTCTGTTTCTAATGCAATGTCCATCGATTTTCAAAACATGAGAATATCTTGAGCTGGAGTGTAAACACGAGTGACTTGTGAGAGGTTTCTAAATTAATTAGGTTTCAACAGGTTCTGGAATTTTTCTTTGGCTCTAATATGTCCTTTTTGGTCCAAATGGTGCTAGACTGCCTCTATGGTCTTGAGAGGTTCTCTCCGAATTAAATGGAAGTTTCAAATGAAAGGAGAAGTTTAATGGTGTTAACTGCAGGGCATATGGGATGGTTAAAACTTGAGTAAACACCCAATTTGATCCCTGAAATTGTGAAGTAGTATCAATTTGATCCCTGAAATTATCGAAATTTCAAAAGCGTCCCTGAATGATAAGTTAGTATCAATTTGGTCCCTCATTTTACTCACTTAATATCATTTAAGTCTCTGACACTGTTAACTTTAAAAATCAACTTAGCCCATACGATTTTCAACGGAGGGACTAAGTTGATTACCGTTTTACAATTTCATGGACTAATTTGAAATTTCGGTAATTTCAGGGATCAGATTGATACTACTTTACAATTTCAGGGACCAAATTGGGTATTTACTCTTTTGAAAACTATTGGTCCCTGTGTGCTTTTACAAAGGTTTAACTATTGAGTAAGTCTTTAAACTATTTGGGAATTTTCAAATAGGTCCCTATACTAAAAAAATTGTAATTGGGTCCCCAAACTTTTATAAAATTTTCAATTGGGTCCCTGAACTAAAAAAGTTTTTAATTGGGTCCCTGAACTTATATAAATTTTTTGATGGGGTCCCTAAGTATAAAATTCGTTAGTGATATGTTGAATTCGACGGAATATTATTGATTTCATCCAAGTTGGATAACCATATCAGTCATTTATGAATGGTTTGGGTAGAAGATGAACCTTGACACATTGTCACAATAAAATACAGCAAGATGTAACAAGATGAAATCGGATGTAGTAAGCTGCAAGTGTGGTAACTATTTTGGACGAAATTATTTCAAGAGAGGGGTATGCAATCGCGAAACATAAATCGGGGAAGGAAGAAACTATTTGTTCAGATGGAGGAGAAGCAATCACAGGTCACGTTTTGATTTTCCAGGTCACGTTTCACTTCAGCAAACTTAACGTCCTCTTCAGGGAACCCTATCCCAGGGACTTAATTGAAAATTTTATATAAGTTCAAGGACCCAATTAAAATCTTTTTTAGTCCAGAGACCCAATTGGAAACTTTATAAAAGTTTGGGTACCCAATTACAAATTTTTTTAGTATATGAACTTATTTGAAAATTCCCAAATAGTTCAGAGACCTACTCAATAGTTAAACCTTTTACAAATTGTTGGTCTATGTAATAAAAGTAGCTTCGAGTGGTTTTTTCTGACTATGATCTATGGCTTACTTTGATTTGCTCTTGGCCGGTTCTTTTTTATCATCTATCCTGATGTTGTGGTGACTGTGAATTTTGGTTCTGGAGATTAAATAATAAATGAGGAAACAAAGTGTTACTGCTGGTTAATATGCTTGGAGAATAACTTATGCTGCTAGCTGCTAGGAAATTGGAAAAGGAAAAATATACATGAAGTGGTGAATCTGTTCAATCTCGGTTATGAAGTTTTTTATCATGCTTGTGGGGTAAAGTTGCAAGGGCTTGGTGGAGATGATATCTTGGTTTGTGGTTTTTGGTTATTGGTCAGGGATGTAAGTTGATTCTCAACCGGGTTAAATAATTTTGTTTCTCTTTGTTGATTGCTAACATTTTTTTCCCCTGTTTTCCCTTGATCTAGATCTTTTGTAAATGGGTTAGAGCACTCCTAGTACTCTCAATAATAATAACAAATTTTGCTTATATAAAAAAAAAGAGATATCTGTTTCTAATATATGTTATTTAATTTAAAATAATTATCAAAATTGATAATTTAATTTACTTTAAATTATTTATCATCTCAAAAATAAAAAAAAAATTGTTTAATTTTATTTTAAATTAATAATTATTTTTATTAAATAAAATGAAATGAAATAATAAAAATAAAAAAGATATGTTAATATGATTTCGGCAAAATGCATTTTTCGTCCCCCATCTTTTTCAATTTGTCGAAATTCATCCCCCATATGTTTTTGAGCGATTTTAGTCGGCTTATCTTCTCAATCGTGCAAAAGTGGTCCCTCCATTGTGTTGTCATCCAAAAATTAACATAAGTTGATGATGTGACATGCATTTAGCCATATGACACCCAAATGGCAAGCTTAGTTGACAAAAAATAATATAAAATACTTAAATAATATAAAATTATTATAATAATATAAAATTATTATAATAATATAATTAAAAAATAAAATAATATAGAGACTATAATCCCAACATCCTATCCCGTGCGGCCATATGGAATAAGCTTCTTACCTTCCTCAATACTAATCTCATCCCCACTCTAGCTAGCTGTTCGTTCTCTACTACAGCATCACAGTCCAATTTATTGTCGATCCCCTCACAATAGGAGTTCTTCTGACCCCTTTTGACATAGAATGATTGCAAAAGAAACAATTTTTATGAATTTATTTTTATTATTGCCAAAAAAGTAGAGTACCAAGTCGTGTTCCCGAATGTTTTTTTTTGCTAACCCACCGTAATTAAGGTCTTTGGCTCCCCAAGATATCCCACAAGCTTATGTCATTTGGAACCGCTATGGGACTAATCCCGAGTCGGCAGCGGGACGTTCGATTTTTTTACACACGGGGTTGGATTGCCTACCAAATAGGCAACTCCAGGAATCGAACCCGAGTTCTTTTCCTTGGGGAGAGCCACATTGCCAACTCTCCTAACACCAAGTAAGGTAGAATCAACATCCAGTTTAAGTTCTTATAAAAAAATCGAGAAAGTATTAATATTTAATGATATGGAACCAACAAGTGGTTGGTCCAAGTGGTAAAGGACTTTGACACCTTAAGCAAGTAGTCAGGGGTTCGAATCCTGGCTCTTGTGTATGAAGAAAACCCGGTTGGGAGGGGAGAGCCAACCTTGTGTGCCCAACATGTTTCCCGTCAGAGACTAGCCACCACTATCAGTGGTGGATACTTCGTACCTATGTCATGGTTGCCAGAAAAAAATTTAATGATATGGAATCTAATGATCTCAATATGAAGGAAGATTTACTTCCTAGGTAGAAATTTACGCCTCCTATCGATGGTGAAGGAAGAGAGAATGAAGGAAAGGGGATACGTGGGAGGGACTACAGGGGACACATTTAGGTCTGTAAAGACATATGCCACATCTTCAATTTTCGTAAGTTTTTAATGGCAATTTAACGAATGGATTACTTTTGCACAATTGAAAAGATAGGAGGACCAAAATCGCTTAAAATAAAATTTAGGGGGGGGGGGGGGGGATTTCACCAAATCAAAAAACATGGAGACGAAAAATGCATTTTAGCATATGATTTTTTTAAAAAAAAATTAAGTAGATAAAATATTTTCTCTATTGTTTTTCATCATCCTAAATAGAAATCTAGTTAGTGAAATTAGTCCTTAAATATCCCAAGATATTAAAATTATGATTTTTTTTATTTATTTAAGAGAGGATAATGGAACAATTTAACTAATTCAGTAGTCAAACTCGAGCTGTTACACAAAAAGGGACCCCAACATTAAAGAAAATATTTGGCAAAACCCCAATTTTGGTCCCTTATCTTTATTTTAATTTTCATTTTGGTCTCTTATCTTTTTTTTTTTTTTGGAGTTTTGGTCCCTTATCTTTCAACCGTTAGCTTATTTTGGTCTCTGCTGCCAATCCGTCGTCGTCCGTCGCCGGAAACCACCATTGTCAATCGCCGGAACCGCCATTGTCGCTGGAATCTGGGTTTTAGAGAGAGAAAATCCTGTTTTTCTCTCTCTCTCTTCCTCCTTCTTCCTTCTCCCTCCTTCTTCCTTCTTCCTCCCTTTCCTTCTTCCTCCTTCCTCTCCATTCTTTCCGTTTTGGTCCCTTCTTTCCTCGTCGTTGTCACTGTTTCGATTGGAAAGAAGCCGCTGGCGGCGCGATTGACGGCGAGCTCGAGCGGTGGTGGCGGTTTAGGGAGGTGATGGTGGAAGAAGAAGGAAGAAGGAGGAAAAAGAAGAAGATAGAGAGAAAGAAGAAGATAGAGAGAAAAATGAGACTTTCTCTCTCTAAAACGCAGTTTCCGGCGGTGGTTTCCGGCGACTTACGGCGGATACCTAACGCCGTCAGTGGAAAACTGACGGAAAGGACCAAAATGAAATCTAATAAAAAGATAAGGGACCAAAACGCAAAAAAAAAGAAAAAAAAGAAAAGTGACCAAAATAAAAACTAAAATAAAGATAAGGGACTAAAATAGGGATTTAGCCAAAATATTTTAAATAGTTGAAATGTTCGGATTAAAATCCTCCAATAAAAATGCGAAACTCCCCATTGTGATTGGATTCCTTTCAATTTTTTACTTAAATTTAGAAAATTCCGAAAATAAGACCCAAAAAAAAAAAATTCCCTTCCTTTCATTTTTTAGATTTTTCATTTAGATTTTTTTTTAAAATTTAAATCAAAATTGAAAAATTAAAACCATATAAATATGTTAAATTTTAGGAATAGTGGACTTTATTTTTAGATTTTATTAAAATTTTAAAAAAATTCAAAAATAAATTATAAATCAAAAATCAAAAAACTATTGTCATAAATTTCGCCATTAAAATTTATTAACAATTTTAAAAACAGAAAAATAAAAAAGAAAGATGGGAAAAAAGCGTATAAGGAAGTTTTGGAAGGAAAATAATGTGTTTTTTTTTAGTTTATTGGGTGATAAATCTGATTTATTTTGTTTTCAACTTTAAATATTCAAAAAGGAAACAATCTTCCAATAAAAATGCGACCACTCCATGCGACCACTCCATTTTGATTGGATGCCTTTTTTACCCAACATTAAAAAATTATTGTAAATAGTTGAGATGTTCGAACTACAATCTTCCAATAAAAATGCGACCACTCCATTTTGATTGGATGCCTTTCATCTTTTTTAATTAAATTTATAAAATTCCAAAAATATGACCACAAAAAAAATTATTTTCCTTCATTTTTTATATTTTAATTTTAATTTTTTTTAAAAATAAAATGAAAACTGAAAAAATCAAATCATAAAAAATATGTAAAATTTTAGGAATAGTGGAGCTTATTTTTAGATTTAATTAAAATTTAGAAAATAATGCAAAAAGAAATCATAAAACCAAATTCACTCAAAATAAAAAGGGGGGGACAAATTTCGCCAATTATAAAACTTGGTGACGAAAAATGCATTTTAACCTCCGTGTGTGTGAGTGTGTGTATATTCTCTATTTTCAGCATCCTAAATATAAATCTAGTTAGTGAAATTGGTTCTTAAATATATCCCAAGATATTCAAATTAGTATTTACTGTATATGTACTGACAGTGTAAAAAGGTTTTATACGGTCATCCAATCATATCTCGCCATATAGATTATTGTAGAGATATTTTATGAACCAATATAACAAAGTGACATAATGGTTAAATATGATTAAACGTCCGTGTAAAACTTTTTTATACTATCAGTGTAAATTTATTAAATTACTAAAATTATGATAATTTATTTTATTTACTAGATGATAATGGGGCAAACTCGAGCTGTTACACAAAAATTGACCCCAACATTAAAAAAAAATAGTTGAAATGTTCGGATTAAAAACCTCCAATAAAAATGTGAACTCCCCATTTTGATTGGATTCCTTTCAATTTTTCACTTAAATTTAGAATTTTTTGAAAATAAGACCACAAAAAAATATTTTCCCCTTCATTTATTTTTTTTTTAGATTTTTCTTTCATATTTTTTAAAAAATTGAATCAAAATTGAAACATTAAAGCCATAGAAATATGTTAAATTTTAGGAATGGTGGAGTTTATTTTTAGATTTTATTAAAATTTAGAAAAAATGCAAAAAGAAATTGTAAAACAAAGATCAAAAAATATTTTTTCATAAATTTTGGCTTTAAAATTTATTAAAAATTTAGAAAATAGAAAAATTAAAAAGAACGCTTGAAAAAAATAAAATAAAAAGAAAGTTGGGAAAAAAGCGTATAAGGAAGTTTTGGAAGGAAAATAGTGATTTTTTTAGTTTAATGGGTGCTAAAGATGATTTATTTTGTTTTAAACTTTGAGTATTCAAAAAGGAAATAAATTATGAAAAAAGTTGACGGATTGGATTTATTGAAATCAATCATAAGGATTTAATTAATAGATAATGAAAATAAATAGTTTTCCTTCAAAAACTGAAAACTCAAAAGGAAATAAATTAAGAGAAAAATTGAGTGATTAGATTAACGGAGGGATTACTTTTGCACAATTGAAAAAAATAGGAGAACCAAAATTGCTCAAATTAAAATGGGGGGACAAATTTCGCCAAATTTAAAAACATCGGAACAAAAAATGCATTTTAGCCTATGATTTTTATAGAAAAAATATAGATAGTAATATATTCTCTATTGTTTTTCAGCATCCTAAATATAAGTCTAGTTAGTGAAATTAGTCCTTAAATATATCCATAAATATTAAATTTATGATATTTTATTTTATTTAAGAGAGGATAATCGGGCAATTTAACTAATCCAATAGTCAAGCTTGATCTGTTACACAAAAATTTGATTCCAACATTAAAAAAAATATTATAAATAGTTGATTAAAATCCTCCAATGAAAATGTGAGCACCCCATTTTGATTGGATGCCTTTTTCTACTTAAATTTAGAAAATTCTGAAAATGAGACCACAAAAAAATATTTTCCCCTTCATTTAGATTTTATATTTTTCTTTTATTTTTTTAAAATTAAATGAAAATTGAAAAATAAAAATCATAAATTTTTTTTTTATGTCAAATTTTAGGAATGGTGGATTTTATATATAGCTTTTATTAAAATTTATAAAAAAATGAAAAATAAAATTATGAAACAAAAGTCAAAAAAATAGTTTTTTCATACTTTTTTCCTTTAAAATTGATTAAAAATTTTAAAAATAAAAAAGAAAGATGGGAAAAAAGCGTATAAGGATGTTTGGGAAGGAAAATAATGGTTGGATATGAGTTTAATTGGTGATAATGATGATTTGTTTTCTTTTATACTTTAAATATTCAGAAAGGAAATCCTTTCAAAAAAATTTCAGAAAGGAAATATATTATGAATAAAGTTTACTAATTAAATTTATTGAAATCAATCATAAGGATTTAATAGATAATGAAAATAATTTGTTTTCCTTCAAAAATTGAAAATTCAAAAAGGAAATAAATTAAGGAAAAAAATGAGTGATTTGATTAATTGGATCAATTATAAGGACTTGATTACATTATTAACATTACATTATTAACATAACCACATAGTCAGATTCTTATATATACTGTAACTGGCAAGACAGACAGACACACAAAACTTCACTTTTCACTTCTACCAGTATCAGTCTCACCCAGTAGAGCCATCTTCCACCATCACCACCTCTCCAAACCAACTCAACCAGTGAGCTCGCAGGCCACCACCGTCACCTAAGAATTTATCGAAGGAACCACACTCCTTCATATACACCAAGAGTCCATTGACGAGAAGGGGCTGAAAAAATGACAATCATATCTCATGCATGAACACCAGAAGCACTAGTTGCAACACACCAAACTGTCAAACCTCTATCCAAGTCCTTCCCCGAACCACAAGCAAGAACCTACAGTCAACATGCCATGGATTACCATATGCAACAAGCTTTAGGCTCGTCACCGTCTGCGACACCACCTCGCCGTCTCTGTCGGGATCTCCTTCACAACAAGTAATGTACAATCTTTTCTAATTAAATAAAAAAGAATAGAAAGGGTTAATTTCTTTTGTAAATAAATTTTGAAAGATAACATCGCTAGATAACCTTATAAAAATTAAACGTGATAAAAGTTTCTTTCTTGGTAACAGGAAAACAACATAAAGGAATTTTTATAAATGCAAATTATCCTTAAATAATGATTAGTTCATTGGGGCGTGATTCAGGTTCTCCCCCCTTGACTCCTCCTTTGTAACTTAAGCAAATCTCAAAATTTTATTTGAAAAACGTAGACATAACCAGTGTAGATTTATTTAAAATTTTATTTAAAAAACATTAAAAAAATTATATTGAGAACTGGTATATTCAAATCATTGAATATTTAAAATAAAAATATAAAATGTAAAGAGGACTCATTTTAGTACATTTGTTTGCTCATAGAAATATTGAATATTTAAAAGAAAAATATTAGGACTTGTACGTTTGTCATTGAATATTTAAATATTCAATGAATGTACTTCCTTTTAGTACATTTGTTTGCTCATAAAAAAATTGTGTAAATTTGTAGGACTTGTACAACCTCTGATGTCGGGATCGCTTCGCTTGCTCCCCTTGGTTGCATACCCTTTGAAATAACACTCGAGCATGCAATGGGTCGGAAATGTCTAGAAGATGATAATTTAGATTGTGTTCTATATAATCGAAAATTGACCAAAGCGATTACCTCAAATACAAGCAATGCTTCCAGGAACGCAGACGTACATAGCCCAATGATCAACCTTATCAATCAACCTGAAAAAGATGGTGAGATATATATACTGGATGTCAAATTACTGAAATTTTACTCTTTAGTCTCAAATAATTCATTTTAGTTTGATCAAATAACTTAAGATTATAATCTTTATGGAAGAGAGAATAATTAAAATAATTTAATATGAAGAAAAAGAATAGAATACATTTAATGAAGATAAATTCTGAATATCTTGACTTTTCCGGTAAAGTAATAATCTTTATTTAACAAATATTTTTAATTTTCAAAGGCAATAAACATCTTTTTATTGAAATAATTGTGTAGTCTCTTATTTACTTTCTTTATTAAATACGATAAAAGTTGTCTCTATTAGTTACATGTCATAGTAATATATTATTTTATTATTAATTAATTTATTACAATGAAAAATTAATTTTTTAGCGAATATATTTTTAGGCCAATAAGAAAATATATTTTCTTGCTCATATATAAGATAAAATCGTGTTTCTTGTATGAGTTAACATATACATATTTTTTAATAATAAATAACAAAAAAAATTAAATATTTAACAACATATTACAATATTTTTTAAAAACTAGTGATTAAATATAAATTGTAAATGTGGCAAAAAACCAAGTATGCCTTTGACAATAATTTATGTAATAATTTTATTTATCTGTCAAAAAAATTATACGATATTTTATTTTCTCTATCGTGAAAATTATATTATTAAGTAATATAATAAACTAATTTGAATTAAATTTAAACATAAATTAAAATTTATTTTATATGATAATATTATTTATTTTTTTATTGGTCTAAAAAAATTAGGGAAAGTATTAATTTTCTAATTTTATAAAATATTTATAAGAAAATATATTAATATAATATGTATCTAATAACATATAAACTTCTATGTATACCTATTTTAATAAAGAGAAAAGAAAAGACATTTTGATGCATGAAAAGAAAAGACTAATCAGATAAATTAAATAAAAAAATTAATATCTATGAATTAAAACATAAAAAAATTAAATAATATATAATATAATTTTAATGAAAAGTCCAGAAAACTTAGTATCTCTTTATTAAAAATGAAATTTTATATTAGAATGAGTCTTAATTGTTCTCTTTCCAATAAAAAAATTATAAGTTCAGTCATTAGCTTACACCAAAAATCCACGGTTAAAAATTAGTATAAGAGTGAAGTTTGACATATACACACACAAATCTATTGTGTTAATATCTTGACTAGATTAATTTAAAGAGTTTTGTTATCATATTAAAATATATCGAAAAATTAAAAAACATTTGCAAATGATTTTCTCAGTTAATCACAAAACCGTGCTTTAAAATAGTATAAAACCTTTTTTTATACTTGTTTTATATTTCATAATTCTAAAATAAAAGAGAAATATATGAAAAACACAGAAAATGTGAATAATTTGTTCTAGTATTTACTTTGTACGTACACAGGTTCTGATGATTTGTTCTAACAATTTGTTCTAATATTTACTTTGTAGGTACCGAGGTAACAAATCAAGAGTGTTGCTGGAGCAGCGTATTTAAAGTAGTTACATTTTATAATGAAACTCATACCTGTATGTGATTATCCTTTAAAAATATGTATTTGGGACAATACACATCAGCAGTGGCCATGAAATATTGGCAATGGAAAATTGATTTTCAACACAAAGGTAATAAGGTCAAGAATCAATTTTCCATTAGAGAATCTACAGGTGCCACATTACCAGGGAAGTCATAAAAATTGAAAAAGAGGTCATTGCTTCTCGCACTAATAATAACTAAGGCATCTGCAATTATTTGTTTAGCTTTATCTTCCCCAGTAATTCCCTTGAGTTTTTCAATATAGGTTTTGAAGAATTCGATTTGCTCGGGTATTGTCATGGCACTGCCAATTATTGTAGCTACAGTCCTATCATCATAGCCCTGATCCACCAGATGCAAAGTTAACACCTGTTAGAAGTTGTTCATTTGACAGGTTTGGGTCTAGAAAAGGAGGGACTGTGTCTTTGATGTTCAAAACAGAGGCAAGAAGGTCACGAACCAATTTTCCATTGGAGAATCTACCGATGGGTACATGACCAGGGAAATCCCTGCCATAAGGCACATGATTTGCCTTGCCGATTGTTTTGATGTAATTGTTGTTGTCTGGGTCCACCGTTGAATCCCCAAAGACTAGAATAGATGAAAACTTGGGTAACTCCAAAGCATTGCTTTTGTTTGTAACAAAAACAATGGTGTAAACATGCATCAAAATGATAAAGTTGATCGTGGTTGCCATTGTTTTGATGTAGTTGTTGTTGCCAGGATCCATAGTTGAATCCCGAAAGACTAGAATGGATGGAAACTTGGGGAATGTCAAGGCATTGTTTTTACTTGTAACAAAAACAATGGTGTAAACATGCATCAAAATGATAAAGTACACGAACAGGAATGTATAAAGTTGTGGTTGCCATTGCACACTAAACAAGGAAAGGTACGATACTAGGATAGGAGTTTATCGATAACTGTCTTCGTTTACAACATGTATATATATAGGTGGTATTTATTGAGAATCATATGATTTTATATTATGATTTTTCTATCCTGTGAAAGCTCACAAGGCAAGCCTTATTAACTACCTGTTTAATTATCCACTTTATTTAATTTTGACCAAACTAATTAATTATGATTCTTAAAAAAATTAATTATGTCTCTCATATTTACTACCTCCAATATTCACCTCCTATAATCTCTCTTCCCACCAAAAATAATAGCCATTGATTCCCAATTTTTTAATATTACCACTTTCAAGAACTTGAATGTGAAATTCATTTCTTCTACTAAGAAATTATGAGGGACTTTCTCAAATCACTTTGAGTGTTTATCACTTTTTTTAGAAAGGTGAAGTCCATTTCTTCTGCTAAGAAATTATGAGGGACTTACTATTTACACTTTCAGAGTTTATCATATACATGTATTCAATTAGGATTGTTAACGTTGAATTGATAAAAAAAAACAATAGAAATATTGTCATTATTATTTCTAAAAAAAAATATTATGAATAACATACCAAGTAGGAACGTGACTTTTTTGGAAGAGAGGAAGTGGGGAGAAAGTCTTGGATAGATACAAACCCAACACCTTAATCTTAAGCATACCCAATAATACAATGACAATATATCCAAATTTAACATATGTTTATTTATTTATTTTTTAAAAAACTCATATCTCTTCTCCCACTCTACCTCTCCCACTATACCAATTCCTCTATCTTCATTACCACTCTCACTTACCACTCTCACCTTACGGGTTCCTCTCTCTTCCATTAATTCCCTCTGTAGAGCAACTAGATGAAGCCCAAATCTTTATACTCAATTTAAAATAAAACAACTCTTTTTTATTCTCCATTTTCCTCTCTTCTCATTCTTCTCTTACATTCAACCTCCATGTTTTCCACCTTCAAACCTAGTAGAGCAACCAAACATAGCCAAACCACCAACAATTAGATAAGTCCATATGCAGGCAATTCTCAGATGCATGAAAAAAGTGGCAACAATCCCAAAAAAAAATATGAAGTTTTTTTTTTTTTTAAAAGATACATAAACTGAAAAAAAAAAAAGAAGCACACATGATTAGGCAAAGGCAAAGGTTCCAACTAAAAAGGAGAAATTGAATTAAATTTGGTTGTAAAAAAAATCCTTGAAACCATACGATGATTGCCTAAAACGAAGGGCACTTGCTAGTGCCAACAAGAAACTCCTGTCAGTTTCTTTGTAATCCATGATTTTGTGTTTGGAGTCACTGTGCATTAAATTGAATGATTCTTTCCCCTTTTGACTTGTCTTTGTAACACCTTTCTCGGACGCTACATTTTCCATAACATTTTAAGGTCGAAAAGTAGTTAATTAAATTTTGCTATAATAAAATGGGGTAATTTTTTTTTTCTTTTTCACAAGGCATAACTATAGATACTTGGAATAAAGTAAATGTACAATAAAGTATTTCGTAATCATAATTAAGGTTATAAGTTCAAAAATTATTTACATAAAACCCAACCCGACTCATAAACTGAAAACATAAAGGTACACAAACCCAACATAAAAACTATGGAGACGCAGCTCCTAAAATATAAGATACTTGGAGTCGCAGCTCCATAAATGGTAACATTAACTCTCAGACATCCCAAGCTGGCCAAACTAAATATAAAAGACCACCATCTCTCGTAAATCGTGAGAAGAACAAACCCAACTAACGAGCTCTAGTGGAAAACTCTACTTGAGTCCACTATTGACATCGTCACAAACGATACTACTAGAGCCACTACAAAAGTAGCCCTCGGACTAAGCCCTTTCCCTTTAGAAAAGTCATAGCCTACAGACCAACGACAATCATGCCTGTCTCGAGAAAAGAAAGGTCAAGCATGACAGGAAACACAGAGACCATCATCTTGGACCATCTGAAAGCTAGAAGAAGTCGCTTGAAAACTCCAACACATCATCCGCATGCTCAAACCTCAACCTCTAAGATGAATTAGCCGAGCGACATCTTGGCCTCTCAGTCTTCTCAAAAGAACACAAAAGGCACATAGCCAGCCGACATAGGCAATACAAAATAAGGAAGTGAGATTCCCCAAACATCACAGCATATGGCAGATATGAAAATAGCATGACACAATATAGCATACATTCATATCCATGTAAACATATAACTTAGTCAAACAGTCCAGTATATACAAGTAACATATAACCACGTGCACGTATAGCCAACAATACACAAATATCAATGTAACCATAATCTCATCAAGCATGACTGGACACTGTTAGTTCATAGAGACACGAGAACAGAGGTAACTGATTGAAACTGCATAGTCCCATACCTACACAGTCTCAAGGAAGATCTGACCCTAACTCCGGAGCTAAGAGAACGTTCAGAAGGAGTGGTTAGAGAACATGTATCACAAATGCCAATATTAGGCATCTTGTGCCAATCAATAATAACAGCCACATGTGGAATTAGAAATGATTGTGAAACACTCTCAATAACTTGGACCGGCTAGCGTCTAGTGATAGATGTCAGTGTATTGCATGGAACACCACGACCAAGAGAATCACCAATTGGCCATCCGTAACCTTCCTACCTTGACCATCCCCGAGACCATTGAAGATCGTCACTAGCAAGTCCGCATGCGCACAGACAATTTCATTTGGATCAAGCCGATAAAGGCGTGTGCGTTCCACATTATCCATCGGATAAATTTCGGGGTTCCTTGCGGAACCAACTAGAGGCAAAGTAGACAGTACCAACCTGTTGGGAATCACCCCTCGTTGGACTATCCATGTTTCAACGATTTAGTACATTATGAAAGTTGGTCATTCGTCAACCAACTCATTAAGCCTCTTTAAGTCCATTCCCGAACGGAATTACTTGTCTAGCAAGTAACCTTAAAATACTCTTGCCATTAAGTATTATGGATGTAAGGATGAGTGAATCGTCCTTACTTTATGACATATGATCTTGCACCACCATGAGTCATAATCATTAAGTCTTTGTTTTCACTAAGCCATCATCAACTTAGGTTTTCCATTTAACTTGAAATACTAGTCGTAACGACTAAAATCCTTTTGGTTCAAAATCAACACTCATTGGTTAAAACCAAACAATTAGGAAATAAGATTGACAAATAGGTATATTGATACCAAATCTTTCAAAACAGTATTTCAAATCCCGCAAAATTATTGAAAGACGATTTTCCCCTTTTTACTTGATTTAGGGTCGAAACCCCTAAACTTTCAAATAAGCTTCCTTTACTCAAAAATCATCAATTATCTAGGTTCTAATACTCATTTTAAGGTATTAAAATACCAAAGTAAGGTCTTGAATAACATTTCACTCAAAAGTCCTAAAACTTGACCGAAAGCTTCTAAGTTTGAAAATTGGGAAATTCCTTTCCATAAACTCTTTGATTCTAAAGGTTAATAATTCATTTTGGGATCTTAGGACACTTAGTTAAGTGTCAAAAATAGTTTCCAACTCCCAAAAATAGTGTTGGTCGAATTGTTTACTCTTTGTCCATTTACCATTTTGAACTCTTTAAATTCTTTCAAATTCCATAAAATGTGGATAGGCCATCCGGACTTAGTCAGACTGGTCAAGGAAGTTTGGGAGAAACTAGTCCATGGTTGCCCTATGTTTGTAGTCTCCCAGAAGTTAAAAGCTTCGAAGGCTGAGCTTAAGCCATGGAACAAACAAGTATTGGGGAATGTTCATCTCAGAGTAGAAAATGCTATATCATCTTTGAATAGTATTCAGCAGCAAGTTGATACAGAAGGAGTTTCTGATGAGTTATTGGAGCAAGAGGTGCTAGCCTAAATTGAGCTGAATCATGCTCTGAATATTGAAGAGGAATTATGGAGAGAGAAGTCCAGTGTAAAATGGAATTGCCAAGGGGATAGAAACATAGCCTTTTTTCATAGAATCTCTAAGGTAGCGTTTGGTATCTGGAATATTTTATTCCTAGGTAAATTACATTCCTGGGAATGTGATTCCCGGGAATAAAGTTTTCCCACCTTCACACATGGGAATAGAGTTTTCCCAAGTTTATAACTATTATTCACTAATTATATTCCTGGGAATCTTTTATGCCTGGGAATAAATTTTCAAAACTTATAACAAACATGGGGAAACTTTATTCCTATGCCAGCATTCCCGAGAATACTTTTTAAAACTTGTACCAAACGCTACCTAAGGTTAGACATGTGTCAAAATCTATGTCTATGTTAAGGTATGAGAATGCCATTCTTGATGATCCAGGAGAAATAGCTTAGCAAATTTTGAGAATCTCTATGTTGTTCCTAATAATTGTGTTCAGAATGATCTTATAACTAGAATGGTTCCTAAATCTATCTCAAAATGGACAATGCTTTCTTAACTAGTTTGCCATCTAATGAAGAGATCAAAAAAGCTGTGTTTGCAATGAATAATGAAGGTGCTCCAGGGCCAGATGGATTTGGTGGATGCTTCTACCAATCCTTTTGGGAGATTGTTGGCCAATATGTTTGTAACTCAGTAAATCAGTTTTTTAGTCAAGGTTGGCTTTTGCCTAACATGAACTCAAACTCGGTTGTATTAATTCCTAAAGTTCAAAATGCTGATAGACTTGAAGACTTTAGACCGATTGCATTGGCAAATTACCAGTTCAAAATAATAACTAAGGTCTTAGCAGATAGGCTAGCACAAATTGCCCCCAAAATTCTGTCTCCTTAGCAGAGAGGTTTTGTGCAGGGCAGAAATATAAAAGAGTGCATTTGCATTGCTTCAGAAGCCTCAAATCTATTAGACTATAAATCATATGGCGGTAATTTGGCTATGAAATTGGATATAAGGAAAGCTTTTGATACCTTGGAGTGGTGTTTTCTTATCTCTGTCTTAGAAGCTTTTGGTTTCAACAAGGTCTTCTGTGATTGGATCAAGAATGTGCTACATTCTGCTAAGCTTTCTTTCATGATTAATGGGAAATTAGAAGGATTTTTTAGCTGCAAAAGAGGTGTCAGGCAAGGAGACCCCCTCTCTCCCTTGCTCTTTTGCTTAGCTGAAGATGTGTTGAGTAGAGGGATATCTAATTTAGTGAACTCTGGTCTTGTTAAACCTGCTGCTGGTCCAAAATACCTATCCTGCCCGAGTCATCTAATGTATGCAGATGATGTTCTAATTTTCTATAAAAGTGATAAGAGGAGTCTTGAAGCATTGATGAAGCTTTTTGAGGAGTATGACCAAGCATCAGGACAACACTTAAATCCAAACAAATGTAAGTTCTTCACTGGAAACATCTCTTCAGCCAAGACTGGAAGGATTTCTAACACTCTTGGCTTCTCAACTGGCTCCTTCCCTTTCAATTACCTTGGAGTGCCTATCTTTAAAGGTAAGCCAAGGAAATTCCACCTTAAGCCTATAGCTGATAGAATTCTCTCTAAACTGACTTCCTGGAAAGGCTATTTGCTCACAATAATGGGGAGAATTGAGCTTGTAAAATCTGTTATTCAAGGCATGCTGTTATACAGTTTCCAAAATTATCTCTGGCCTTCTTCTCTTATCAAGGAATTGGACACATGTATCCGGAATTTTATCTGGTCAGGAGACCCTACTGTTAGGAAAATCTGCAATGTGGCTCGGCATAAGGTGAGTAGGCCATATATTGAAGGTGGTTTGGGGATAAAATCTGAGTTCTTTAAATAAGGGTCAAACTCTCTTTTGATATGCTTGCTTCAAGTAAAGAATGGGCTATGTTTTTTTGAAACATATTTCATTTGATGCACAAGCCTGTGAATAAGTTTGTGAAATCATCTCTCTAGCCTAGACTTAAGGCCAATTTGCAAATGGTTTATGATAATTCTACTTGGCAGATTGGTATGAATAGCAAGCTGAATTTCTGGCTAGACAAATGGCTGTCACAGCCTTTAGTGGTTCTCATGCATATTCCTGAAAGCATGCATCAACCTCTCAAAGCTACTGTGTCAGACTTTATTCAAGATCACATCCCAATTGACATCTTGAACCACTTTCCAGATCTCATGCAAGAGCTGACCCGAATTGATATTCCTATGTTTAATTGTTCTGATCATCTTATCTGGCAAGGTTCCTCCAATGGAGAGTTATCTTTAAAGGATGCTTTCTTGTACTTTAATCCTGCTAGAGATCATTGCAGCTGGGCAGATAACATCTGGAATAGAGTGATTCCTCCATCAAGATCCTTCGTCTCCTGGAGATTGATGCATGACAAATTACCTACAGAAGATCAACTGATGAAGAGAGATTGTATCACAGTTTTGGTTTGTAACCTATGTCACTCGACTGCAGAATCCTCAGATCATCTATTTTTTTAGATGTCAATTTGCTATCCACCTGTGGAACTGGCTCAGTGCTCTCATTAATAATCAGATTGATCTTTCGGATATTTTCTCAGTAATCTCTATCTGTAACAAGCAGTGGAGTCCCCAATTGAAAGTTATTATAGCTGCTTCAATCATCAACATCATTTGGATGATTTGGAATGCTAGAAACAAGATGAAATTCGAAAATAAAAGGATCTCTATTCCCTCTGCAATCAACCAGATAAAGGCTAAGGTTGTGATTTCTGGAAATCTAATCTAACAAGTAATTACATGTCCAATTCCATTGATGAATTCCGAATCCTCAAGCATTTCAAAGTAATTGGTCATCTAAGAAAGGCTCCAAGTATCACTCAAGTTGATTGGTTGCCTCCTATAAGTGATTGGATAAAAGTCAACACGGACGGGGCAGCAAAGGGATCTCTAGGTCATGCAGGAGGAGGGGCTATATTTAGAGACAAAAGTGGTGCTACTCTTGGTTGCTTCGCAGAATATTATGGCATCACAGACTCATTCACTGCTGAGCTATGTGCAGCTATGTCTGCTATCTATGTGGCTGTTGAGAAAGGTTGGAAAATGGTAGTGTGACTCTTCCTTGGTAGTTCAAGCATACTCTAATCCTGATATTGTCCCTTGGAAAATTATAAGAAAATGGAAGAATTGCATTGCAACATCTTCTAGCTTAGTGTTCAAAATTTCTCATGTTTATAGGGAAGGTAACCATTGTGCGGATAAACTAGCCACTTATGGTACTATCTCAAAGTGCTACACTTGGTGGAATTTAATCCCTAGTTTTATTAGTTTTGGTTTTTTCTGTAATAGATGTGGATTGCCTAACTTTAGGTTTAAGTAATCTTTTATGGGTAAGGTTTTATGTCCCCCCATATTTCTTGTTTTGTTTTGTTTTTTTTTTTTTTTTTATCAATCATATTCGGGTGTGCTGCAAATGATTGGTAGGGCTCTGGTGCCAACCTAGTTGGGATCATTGCCTCTATAGTGATGCCTTTGCATGCCTATTTGCTTTTAAAAAAAAAAAACTCTTTAAAAACTTAATTTCATTGCCTCTTACAACATGATTTTATTCCTTTATGACCTAAACAATTATCAAAGTCATTTTTGAAATCAATTGAACACTTTAAGATGGTTTTAAACACTGTAAAAACAGTTTTGGAAAAATAACACTTTCTTCTTGTTTTCATTTATCCTTAAAACACTTATTTCTTCGGTTTCTAAAGTATCACTTGGGTAATTCAAAACATAATGTACGATCAAAATATTTCTCAAACCATTTCTAAAACCTTAACAAAAGTCAAAGTTCCAAAATAATTGTTCAAAACTTATCCTTTTTCCTTTATGGATTTCACATTCATTTTCTCACTTAAGGATATTAAAGTCGCTTAAGTTTCGAGGATTGGATTTAAACTCCCATTTCCATTCACATTTGGCCAAAAGCCAATCACAACCAAAGTGAAGGTTACGCTTCACCAAATAATCTCACAATTACACATACGCATCAATATACCAAGTTATATCGAATAATCACAATAATCAATTTATTTACAATAACCAAGTAGTAAAATCCTCACTTTGATCCAACAATCAAAGTGATGGTTTTCAACATGCCATAAATTATTTTCTAACCAAACAACATGTTAATGGACGCCAATCAAGCCACAAACCAATTCCTCAGCACACAACCATATCTAACACATAAACCAAGCCATAAACAAATATTACAACCACATTCATACTAGGAGATAAATAGATCGTGGATAACCCTTGGTATAGGATTTCCAACACAAAACAATTTAAGCCATCCTCACACCCACCAATATGGCGTGATGTGGTTCACTCTCCCTTTACCTCTTGTAGACAAGGGAAGATCATCTCCTTTGTGCTTCAACAGTTAGTTTCCTTCAGAGTGAAGTTGCGCAAAGCTAAACTCCAATGAATAACCCAACTGAACGTTCCAGTTTCCTATGACACCTTGCGACAGGTGCAGATAACTCCTGTCAGCTCCCGAAAAAATGTAAAACCTGCTTCCCCAAGCAAACACAACCACAAGAACATCCCGGAGAGGGAGTCAAAGCATTTTCCACAATCCGACAATTCAGACCAATCACATAATCAACCACTCATAATCAAAACCATTAATTTAATTTGTCAATATACTTAATTTCACAAACAGGGTCACTTTCCACAAAAATCAGAATTGGGCAAAATAGTGTTCATCACCAAAATTTGGGGAAAATGAGATTTGATCATAGGGACATGAAATTAAGCTTAGAAATCATTACTTAACAGTCTCAATTGGATAAGGGCATAATTAGTTTCATAATTATAAAACCAATTTCAAGAGAAAACTGATTTGGGACTTAGGGTTTCATAATCCAAATTGGGGAAAAACCAAACTACTTAAAGAATAATGAAATTAGTTTAGGGAAACACTAATTCATAGTCCCAATTGCACAAAACAAGGTTCAATTTCAAAATTAAAATCTGAATTCAAAAGGCTAGGGTTAGGGTTCACTAGTGCAAGAAGAGAATTTTACGTCAGTTAAAATTCTTTTTTAACGTCTGGAAAATGCCAGACATTATCCGAGCAGACATAAAAAGTGTAACTTTTAACGTCAGTTGACAACTGACGTTAAAAGTAAGCTTTTAACGTCAGTTATTTAAATAACTGACGTAAAAAGCGTACTTTTATTGTCAGTTATTTAATTTAACTGACGTTAAATACACTATTATAACGTCAGTTGTTTAAGACAACTGACATTATAAATAATTTTTTAAAAAAAATTACTTTTAACGTCAGTTGTTTTAAATAACTGACGTTAATTTTGTTTTTGTTTTTGTTTTTTAAATTTCTGTTACAATTTATGCATCCCCCAGCATATCCCTGCATTCAGTAAACACAATTGTTATGCTTGTTCAACAACCACATTTCGTTCATTCGAGAGTTTTCTTGATTGACTTTTCTTTTATGTTCAAAAAAGTAAGGTTGAATAGAATCGATGTTTTCAATATATACAAATGTGCTTGAAGCACTTCATCCCGACCCTTGCTATTAATCATTACACCATGTGTACCCTTGCCTTGACATCTTCTCTCATCATGACGAGGCTTAGGAACCCCTATAGGATCAGTGTTAGGAAGGTAGTCTGAACAAAACTCAATAGCTTCTTCTGCAACGTACCTTTGAACAATAGATGCTTCTGGACGGTGTGGATTCTTCACATACCCTTTCAAGATCTTCATGTATCGCTCAACTGGGTACATCCATCTCAAAAAAGCAGGGCCACGTAATCTTATCTCCCTCACTAGATGAACAATTAAGTGAACCATGATGTCGAAAAATGAAGGAGGAAAATACATCTCCAATTGGCACAAGATTGTAGCAGCCTCTGAGACACCCCGTTGTGCCCCGTTGTGCCATTAATTATTTATTAATCTTAATCGCTTACTGAACTTTAAACATAACTCAAAATTACGAAGATATTAAAAACTTAAATATAACACATCCAACTTAGGAAAGTTAACACACTACACCATAATTGTATTATGCATACACACATATGTTTATTCAACATAATACAAAACACTGTTTAGGGTATCCTATCAGTAGGATCCCTTGCAGGTACATACTTATACAAACTATTATAGTCAGCGGAAAATAAACGTCTTATAAGACTCGTTGGCCCTAGACACTAAACTACATCGCTGGAATCCACAGCTCGTCCTCCCACACCCGGTTCATATGGAATCCCATCCAGCTCCTCAGTATCAAGCTCCTCCACAGGGTCTTCTCGTACGATCACATAATAAATAAAATATAGCATACAGAAAAATATAGGGGATAAGAAACATTGCTATCATCAAAAGCGGAATAGCACATAATATCGTGAATTAAGGATGATGGTTGATTATGAGTGATGATTGACTGTGACTAGAGACACCCCATTGTGCTCCGTTGTGCCATTAATTATTTATTACTTTTAATCGTGTACTTAACGTTAAAATACGTAAAAATTAAAACTTAATTAATAATCATATAACTTCTGCAAATTAACGTATCACACCTTATATAATAAATACATACACACATATGTCTACGCATCAGAGTATTAAAACACTGTCTAGGGTATCCTATCAGTAGGATCCCTTGCAGGTACATACTTACACAAACTATTATAGTTAGCGGAAAATAAACGTCTTATAAGACTCACTGGCACTAAACTCATTACACAATATCGTTAGAATCCACAGCTCGTCCTCCCGCATCCTGTTCATACGGACTTCCATCAAGATCCTCAGTAGCTAGCTCCTCCACCGGATCTTCTCATGCGATCACATAATAAAATATACCAAATACAGAAAATATAGGGGATAAGAAACATTTCTATCATCAAGGGCGGAAAAGAATCATAGCATATAATATAATAACAGTCAAAGACACACATCACACATAACTAACAATCATCCTCAAAGTATGATATCATCCTCTACCCTTACTCTCATGCAACTAAACCTTTATGTGGACTTGACCATCTCTATTCCTATCACATTAGTCAGTAGTCCAGAACGGTCCAGTACAAATAATTTTCGAACGCGTCAAAGACTAAACAAGTATTAGTCTAAAACGGTCTAGTGCCAATAACTTTCGAACGCGTCAAGGACTAAACGAGTATTAGTCCAGAACGATCCAGTGCCAAGAATATGCGAATGCGTCAAGGAATACCAGTCCAGAACGGTCCAGTGCCAAGAACATTCGAATGCGTCAAGAACTAAAAGAGTATTACGGTAGTCTACCTCGGCATCAAATCCGTAGGGCACTCACCCGCAATATCCGATATCCAATATAGGATATCCTGACCTCGTGTGTTCCACTCACACTGTTATGAACAAAAATACATCTATATATGAATCTCACTAAATCGCATCACTTACAACCTAGTGCCTCAAGCTTCCATCATAGCCTCAACTTGAATTCTATGTCACCATCTCAAAATAATACATTTAGGCTAGGCACCTCTAAATCACCTTTATTCTCTCCCCCAAACAATTATCTCCCGAACAACATATATCTTTACTTAAAAGTCAACTACGCATAATATTAAACCAGGTAGATCATGCATAATACAATAATCAATAAAATATCAAAACAACAAAATAAAATGTCAAATGCAGTAGAATACCTCAACCAACGTATCACAAACAGTCAATAATCATAAAGTCAAACATCCTCAATATTATAAGATTATCCTTACGGCGATAAACCTACAATCCCCAAATCATCATTGGTTTTACGGAAAAGTTTCCAATGCGATTTTGGTCTTGTCGATTACTCGACCACTAGTAGAGTTTAGGTCGCCCTACACAATTATTATAATATATACTACTTATCCATTCCGACGATAGGTTGATTCTTTTCCCCTCCTGAGCTACCACCGAAATCACGAAACTGAAGTTCCTCGTTACCACACCACAGGATACCAATCACCTTCAACCAAAACAACATAAAACAATCTAAGTTAACCAAATCAATCTAGAGTAACAAAGGACTAGGGTTCGGCCAAGGAGTTCCAAATAGGGCTAGGGTTCTTTTCTAAATCTCATCTTTTGGATCCTAATTACTAGAGTCTTAACTAGTCTAGATCAAGTGTTACAAATCAAAACTTTGAAACAAAATCCTCTAACCTCTAAGGTTAGGGTTTCGGCCAAGCATAATAAAATTGGCTAGAAATTCTTTTTGCTCACATGCTCTTGGATCTAAAACCTACACACCTTAGATAGTTCATATAAATCATGATCTAGTTTAAGATTGAAGAAAACTTATTTTGTTCACATGAATACAAATTCGACCAAGACTAGAAAATAGGGTTAGGAATTTCTTTTGATTTCAACTTTAGAACATAGAAACCCTAGATAGCTTATAAACAACTTCATCTAAGTTAAAAGTTGAACAAAATCTCATTTTCCCACAAATACCTAGATTCGGCCATATAGAGAAAAATAGGAAGGAAAATTCTTTTGCTTACATACTCTTAGATGATAATAGTAGGATTTATATAAGGATCATAGAAATTGGTTTCACAATAAAATGATTTTTCTGCAATTTTCTAGAATTATTTGAAGTTCTAGATCTAAGAATGAAAATTCATGAAATAGTTGATGAGCATGAATATTGATGGAAGATTAATGAAGCTAAGATGATTAGGAATAGGTTCCTTTTAACACCCTGATTTTCGCATAAGGGTATATGTTACTATAGATGCGTAATTGCCGTTGTTGTTGTTATTATTATTATTAATAATGAAGTTAGTATTGTTATTTATATAATTGATAATGTAATTGTGATTAGTGTTATAGTATTTTTATGCAACAAATTGAGAATTAATGAGTTTTGTCGAAGGTTGAGACATCAATTTGGCATTCAAATTGAAATCAAACTTCTTACATCGAAGAAGAGGAAAGTAAAATATCAAGTTTTTGGAAGAAATGACTTGTTTTTAAAAAATATATGATAGATGAAGGGGGAACCAAATGTTTATAAAATATGATGAAAATATGTTGTGTATGATTACTAAGATCATTGACAAGTTTCTATTATTAAAAGGTGTGGAAACTTGGATGCTGCTACTATGTACAGCTTTAGAAATGACACATATTTTAAATAAATAAAAAAGAAATGACATGTTTTAAAAATATATATGATAGATGAACGAGAGTAACCAATGAAGAAAATATAATAGATAAAGGGTGGTGGAGGAACTAAATGTTTATAAAAATATGAAGAAAATATGTTATGTATGATTACTTAGATCATTGACAAATTTCTATTATTAAAGGGGTGGAAACTTAGGTGTGCTACTATGTGCGACTTTAGAAATGAGACATATTTTAAATAAATAAAAAAGGTTGGTAGTAAATATAATTTTTGTAAGAAGTATGATGCTTATAAAATTAATGAATACAATAATCATTGCATATTTATTATTTAAATATTTTCGTAAAAAAAAGATTAGTTAAATATTTCTATATTACGAGTGTGTTTGGGAAAGCTGAAAAAAAAAGATTATGCTGATAATCGATTTTTGTATAATCGATTATTGTGATAATCGATTATAATCAAAATCTGTTTTTGTTTGGGTCTGTTTGCTGAAAAACGATTTTAAGATAATCTATTTTATTTGGGTGGTATAAAAAAATCACTTTTACATAGTAAATTACAAAAAATGGTATGAAGTTATTTGTTTATGATATTTGTTTTTTAAACATTAGATTTTTTTTTTTTTATATCTTATCATCAAAATTTTTTCTATTTATAAAAAATTAAATACAATTTCCAACGTTATTTTTCATGATTATGGAAAATATGTAAAAATATATTATTTTTTACAAGTTATATAAAAACATAGTTCAACCCATAATCCTAAAAGGATACCACACGTGCTGGTAATTAACATTTTTCATTTGGGTTAAAAAAAAAAAAAAAAGGAAACAATCATATTTGGATTTCATATCATTGTGAAAGCAAAATGTGAAAAAATTAAAATAACCAAAAGCCTTTAGGAGGAAGAAACCGGAGACTTGTACAGGATTCTATAACACCGCCAGTGGAGGGGGTTATTACGGGAATATGGTATATCTGTTTGAGGATAATCAAAAATTTTCAGCAAACCGTCCATGGAGGTAGATAGCTACAAAACAGCTTATTTTGGTTAAAAAAGCTTTTTAAGAAAATAAGCCCCCTTACCCCAAACATAACTGATTATTCATAAAATAGCTTATTTACACAAAAACAGTTGAAAGAGAAATAATCAATCTTTCCCAAACAAACTCTACATATTCATATTAAATCATTATTTTTCCGCATCGGTGAACACACTAGTGTATATATAAGATTAAATGGAGGGTTAAGATAAGAAATAAGTTCCAAGACTTGCTCTCCGATAGGGGTGTTCCCGGATTGGATTGAATCGGTTTTGAGCTAAAAAGCCATCCGATCCAATGATGAAAACAACGTGTGGTTTGGATTGGATCGGTTTGTTTCCTAAAAAATATATGATCCGATCCAATCCAATTAAATGCGGTTTGGATTGGATTGGATAATTCGGTTTTTGTCCTCCTTTACATTTTTTCTTATGTCAAGTGTCCTTGCTACTTATTTAATAGTAGACAAAGAATAATCTTCATTTTAATTTGGGAGTTTGAGAAAAAATAATTATTGATATTTTTTAACATGTTCTTTTATGTTAATTCTCTATATCTACTCTCACTTATCCTTTTTTTCTTGAATCGGCTACAGATAAATTGTAACTAATTATTTTTCAAACTTACTTAATTGATTTCATATTTTTCATATTTACTCAATTAAGTATATATATGTTATGCATCAAAACTTTTAGCAAAATATAACTTTAAGACATTAATATTTATTCTAAATAGTCTCATAAATGTCATTCCAACAAAAATATTAAAGAGAATGAAGGACATTAAAGTATGAAAAACAATGTTTAAGTATGAGTAATACTATAATTTAAAAAATAATAGTATATGTATATAATAGATCGGTTTGGATTGGATTTCACCAGAGGATCCAAAATCCAATCCAATCCAATAAAATATTGCGGTTTTTTCGGTTTTCGGTTTATTCGGTTTTCGGTTTTTCGGTTCGGTTTTTGCGGTTTGAATCGGTTTGGATCGGTTGATGAACACCCCTACTCTCCGAGTAAGTGGATCCCCTCGGTCACACTAGTGTATATATATGTTCCGTTCGCTTTGCTTTCCTAAACCCGAACCGACCCCAAAGCTTAAATTATTTTTTTTTTTAAAAAAGGATGAAGGCCCATTTTGGTCCCTGACAAAAAATGTGGTGCCCATTTTAATCCCTGACCAAAAAAAAATTACTCCGTTAGTCCCTAACAATTACTATATGGGACAACTTAGTCCCTACGTGACTTCCGTTAGTTATCGTCCATTACTAAAATGTCCCACGATACTAATTGTCATGGATTAATTAGTCTCACTTTAAATATTGTTAGAGATTATAATGTCCCAATTGTCAGGGACTAACTTGTCCCACGTTAGTAATTATCAGGGGCTAACGAGATAGTTTTTTTTTGTCAGGGACTGAAATGGGCACCACATTTTTTGTTGGGACCAACATGGGCCTTTACCAACAAAAAAAAAAAAACAAAAAAAGACCCCTGGCGTTTTATGTGTTGGCTGCCGCGTTTTACGCTTCACAGACCTTATTCCTTACATTTATTGTTTCACGACTCACCCCTTCTTCGAAAGCCCTGAGTCCCTATTCTTGCTTCTCCCACGCCGCCTGCCCAAGCCGCCGCTTCTCCCACTCCGCCTGCCATCGAGGCCGCGTCTCCCTTGCCTTGCCGCCGCGTCTCCTTTCCTCTCTTTGCTTCCTCTCCCTCAGTCCCTCCAAATCTGCGGTGATTTCGATTTGTTTCCTCTCAATCGTTACAAATCTGCTGCATTATGAGTTTGAAGGTAAAGTCTTTATTCTGAAATTTTGAGCTTCATTGCTTTATGAGTTTGTTAAATTTTGTAATGGTTAAATTTGAGCAACTGAAATTCATTTTTAAACTTCAGAAAATGAAGCAACTGAAATTTCTTTAGTGTTGGTCTGTGGAGATCTTATTGAACTGTGGAATGCTGCGTGTGGACCACTTTTGGCTGTATGTTCATAGTTTGTCCAGGTTGTAGGCACAAAGCATGCTTGTGTTTGCCTTTTGTTGCATTTTTCTTTTGTCCTGGATTTTGTTTGCTTTCTTTTTTTCCTCAAATGTTATAAAAAAAAAAATTTAAAATCAACCGTTATAAACATTTTAGTAACATAAGCAAATAATCATAGCATTTAAAATTATTAAAAAACTATAAAAGAGAATCAAAACAACTGATAGATAATAAATTGTAATGAATAGAGAATTTAAAATATTTTTGAATTTTATTTTTAAAACAAATATTTTAAAATAAATTTCCAACAAAATAAGAGAAGCAATGACACATAAATAGAATAATGAGGACATAATCTAGAGAAGAATATTACCTTTTGGGACGACAGCAGACGCAAATACATAGAATAGAGGAGCAAGATCCCTAACAAATACATGAAAGAAAAACTGTGTTTACTTAATTATCATAGAAAATAGTATGTGTTGTAAATAGTATGTTGTATTAAATGGTATTGGAACTCTTCCGTCTTCCCTTAGGTATTGTTTGGGTGGAGGGATTTGGAGGGGAGGGGAGGGGAGGGAAGGGGTTTTTTTAAATCTATCATGTTTGGTTTAATTTTTGGAGGGGAGGGGAGCAAAATCCCTTCTTAAGTGAGTTTTAGCTCCCCTCCAATATTGGGGGGAATTGGAGGGGAGGGGAGGGGAGGGATTTTAAAGTATTTTATATGCATTGACTAAAATATCCCCATTTTGTCTATTTTTAAATAAATAATATAAGGGTTAAAAAGTAAAGTTGTTTTAAAATCCCTCCCCTCCCCTCCTGAACCAAACATGAAATTGTTATCTCCCCTCCCCTCCCCTCCCCTCCTCTCAACCAAACACAATGTCAAATTAAAATCCCTCCCCTCCCCTCCCCTTCTTTGAACCAAACACACCCTTAAAAACTAGCTCATCTCTTAGGAAATAGCTAAAATTATTGCTACCTAGAAATTAGCTAAATTATTTTTTGTAAATAAGTGAGTATTTAGTAGACAAAGAGACACAAGGGTATATGTATATATTCGTTGATGTATCACTTGATTTTAAGATTCTTCAAATTCTGAGAAAATATACTCAATGCTTGAATTTTTAGTTTACTCATGTCTCAGGGGAAGGTTAATCGTGGGGATCATATTGACCGCATCAGCGAACTGCCGGATAACGTCATTGATGTCATCCTACAGCACTTGCCCATCCGAGATGCAGTTAGGACCAGTATCCTGTCAAGGAAATGGAGGCATAAGTGGATTTCAGTCCCACAACTTGAGTTTGGAGAAGATTTTTTCAAGGATTGTAAGCATATTAGAAACATTGAAATTCCTAGTATTATCACAGAAGTTCTTTTGATCCACAATGGCCCATTATCTAACTTCTATCTTGAGATTCCTTCTGGATACCTGGTCAGAATCAAATGCCTATATAAGTGGATTCAGTTTTTGTCAAAGAGTGGCATTAAAGATATTGAACTTTTGAACTATCAAAGAGATTCCTATCAAATGCCGTCTTATCTCTTCTCTTGTCAGGCATTGAGTTGCTTGAGACTTGATCATTTCGTTTTGTCACTTCCACCCATTTTCCATGGTTTTAGAAGCCTGTATGAACTTTGCTTGAGTAATGTCAAATTTGAGTCCAATGCACTAGATAGTCTTATATCTGGTTGTCCATTACTTAAGGATCTCAGAATTTCATACTGTTTTGGTTTTGATTCAATTAATGTCACTGCCCCTATTCTCGAATACTTATGCATAGAAGATGATCGGGTTATCGAGTCAATTTGTTATGAGAAAGCAAATAATTTGACTGAACTGATACTATTGCTACCTTGGGAGAACTTGAATCAACTCGACATCTCTGATTTTGTTGAAGGCTTGCCGAAAATTGAGAGCCTTTCTCTCGGATATGGTTACATCAAGGTTAGAATACAATAGCTCTGGTATGAGTATATTTATTATAGTCCAGTGGTGTGTGATTTGGTGGCTCATATATTACCTTGTTAGATTTATATTGAACTATAGAACAACATAATAATAATCCTTTAACATATGGACAATTCTTTCTAGTTTCACAATTCTACATGGAGTGTTTTTTCTACAAAGGGATAGCACCTACTAAGCTATGTTTTGCAGATGTGAAACCAAGGACTAACGGTACAACTTGCATAATATGTGTTGAATCTCTGATCTCAATTTTGGAAGTTTTTCACATTCCTTTTACCTAGCTTGTCCACAGTAGTTGTTTTTCTAAAGCCTCATAACTCTTCTATTGTTTTTTTTAAAGAGAAATATAGTTGCATTTAGATTGATGATCGAGTCTTTATAATTTGTTTCCTTGCTTTATATGTAGAAAGTTGTGTTATTCTAGTTGAATGTGTACAAATGAATATATCTCTCATTTTTGCTGTTTGGATGCATAGTGGCTGTCTGCAGGTATCATACCTCATACACTGCCAAAGACAATCAACTCCTTAAAATATCTAGAATTGTATGGTGTGGATTTCAATCTATCAAGAGAACTTCTGTTGCTGTTTTGTTTACTTAAAAGTTCTCCCAACCTAGGGGAACTTTGTTTAACGGTGAGTAAAAAAGACCTATGCTTATTTGTTTTTTTTTTTTGCCCCTTAAAATTAGAGTTTGATCATATATATATATATATATATATATATATATATATATATATTTTTATAGAGCTGTAGTGTGGTTGCGGCACCAGAGCCAGACCATATAAAAGCGTTAGACTGCAATAGCTGTTGCCTTAGTCAGCTTCGGGAAGTGAATATCGAACTTAAAAATGCGTATGAGCTTGCTGCAATGGACTTTACACGGTTTCTCCTTGCAAATTCCCCATCATTGAAGAACCTTACTTTCAAGGTTGGCTTTGGGCTAGAAAAATCAGATATGCCTACACTATTAAGAATTCAGCGGGATTTGTTGCAGATTGAACGAGCATCACAAAGAGCGCAAGTGCATTTCCTTTATGAAGGCCTTAATGAATAGCGATTGCATTTGATTTTAGCCTTCATCACCCCAATATTTGCATGAATCTTGGTTTGTTTTATTTTGTTTTACAATATTTTATTTTCTACATCCAGTTTCGTATTGTCCAATTATTAGATATGGATGTTCAGATAATTGAACTTTGTTTTATTCATCGAAGTTGCTTCTATTGGGTTTTATATCCATTTCAATGTGAAGCTGTGTCATTTATTTGTTGTGGTAAAAAAGGAATGCTTTAGGAAGGATAAATATGCTGGTTCTATAGTAATTTATGATCCAATATCAGTCATATCTTGGTGAAACGCATCTTATGAATCACATTAGCAAGGCTCTTTGTGCATTTGCAAACTCACACCAGTGCTGGTTACAGTTGCTGATTTGAGAACGTATTCTAAGCTGTTTATCAACTCAATGACCAGTACTCCTATAAAAGTGGGAAGTAATGTGAGTGCTATACTAATAACTGGTTGTTGTCTCCTAATAAATAAAAATAGTAGAAACTAAGGAAGGCCGTGGGAAAAAATGGTGGGAGGAGGGAATTGATGTTTTGTTTTGAATTCTTCGTCAATACAGTGTAATTCTCTTCAGAAAAAGTATGAAATTATATTCACATGAACATAATTAAAAGGCTAATTTTTCTCACTGCAGGGAAACCAATTAACATGCTCCCCTCCATCTGAAATTAATAAGCTAAATTTTCTCACTAGAGGGAAACTAATTGACACGCTCAAATATAAAATAAGCTAACAAAATAGTCATGTTATGTCATCTGCTTTTTGTGTCTTTAAGTAACATTTATTTTTGGTTTAATGAACTTTTTAGTCCCAAAAAGTATGTGACTTTTGGTTTTGGTCACTGCATTTTTTTATTTTATGTTGGTTTTGGTTCCTGTTAATTTAAAACTTTTGGTTTTAGTACCTATTGTCGCTTGCCTTCCGTTAAGTGCTGGCGAGGTTAACAGAGTGTCACGTAAGCACTACCACGTCAATAAAAATATTATTATTTTAGTCCATGCTGGCTGCCACGTATGAAAATAAGTTTTTGATTTTATTCCGTGAAAAGTGAGTAAATTTTGATTTTAGTCCTTGTACTTTTTTCCGTTGGTCTTGATCCCTGTGAATTTAACGCTTTTGATTGTAGTCCCTGCCATCAGTGGCACTCTGTTAAGTGCTGACGTGGCTAACATAGTGCCATGTTGGCATTGCCATGTCAACTTAATTATTATAAGACTTAACTGTCATTTCTTCTTTCTCTTTTCTCATCGTTCCTCCTTTATTCTACAGCAATCTTTCTTCCTCCTTCTTATGCAATTTTTATGCCATTTTACGTTGAGGAGAATCATGGTTGCGACTTTAGGAATTCATTGCAGGAGAATGAAAGAGGAAAACATGAGAGAAGGAAGAAGAAAAACGCAGGTCAGAATGGAATTAGAAGATTGTTGCAGAAGGAAGAGGCAAGATTGTTGCAGAATGAAGGAGAGACAATGGAGAAAAGAAAAAAAATAAAAGACAGCCGTGTTTTACAAGAAAAGATAGTTATAATATTATAATAATAAACATTAAAATAATATAATGGTTAAATATAATAAGAAATAATGTTAATATTTTATAATAAAAAATGTTTTATGATGTGACAGTCTACGTGGCTTCAAATAATAATAATTAAGCTGATATGGCAATGCCGACATGGCGCTCTGGTAGCCACGTCAGATCTTAATAGAGTGCCACTGACGGCAGGGACTAAAATCAAAAGCATTAAATTTACAAGAACCAAAACCAACAAAAAAAATACAGGGACTAAAACCAAAATTTACTCATTTTTTAGGGACTAAAACCAAAGTTTATTTTCAGGCGTGGTAGCTAGTGTGCCATATCTGCTTACTTGGCAGTGCTGACATGGCACTCTGTTAGCCTTGTCGGCACTTAATGGAGGATAATTGACGACAGGGACTAAAACCAAAAGTTTTAAATTTATAAGGACCAAAAGCAACCAGAAAAAAATGCAGGGACTAAATCCAGAAGTCACCTACTTTCCATGGACCAAAAAGTTCATTAAATCTTTATCTTTCCAAAAGTTTTCATAGGAATATGTTTTTAATACAAAATAAGCTACTCAAACACGCTCTGAATAAAAGAATGTTTGGTTTTATGCATTTGTTATGTTGTTTTATCTTTGTTTTACTCTACAATTATTGCTTGAGAACTATTAGCTTGTATACAATATGATGTATTTTCCATTAACTTTGCATTATGATTAGTCTTTGAGTGTTGATTGGTCCATTGGATTTACTGATTTTGGACTATGGTTACTTTCTCAGTGGTGTTCTTGTGGATCTAAGATCATTATCATTTATTTTCCCATGGATGATAGTGTTAGAGTTGAAATTGAACTTTTGTCCTTACAAAATGGCAGTGGAAACAACCTGATGCTATTAACTGAGCAGTGCATTTTCCTTGATTGATCTCACTATGTTTAAACAGTAAAAATATTCTTGCAAAGATGTATTGCTCTCCCAAAATGCATTTTCTCCTCTTTTTCTCTCTTCTTATTTTCTCTCTTTTCATTTTCTACTCTACAAACAAAGCATAAATGTAATAAACTGAATCATAGGTTAATTACCACTCCCTGGAAGCAAACAACAAGGACAAGGTATATAAATATGAACCCTTCTTGATTTCTAGTACATTCTGTCATACTTCCAACTTGTACATTTTGCAAGTTTGGAAAATTCAGTGTGATGTACTTGATAGCTCGAGGGGAGAGGTTACTTGATAAGTTGAAGGATGAAGCTGATAAAGTCATAAAAAAAATGTTTGAAAAGGATGATTTCTAAGATTTAGAAATATTAGGATGATTATAGTGTTATGCTTGCATTGGGAGTGGTTGTTGACCCATGAATAAAGCTTTCTTCATTGGCTTATTGTTACTCAAAAAAGTTGATGCATTTACAAGAGAATCAAAGATGAATCAAGTAAATAGGAAGCTTCACATGCTATTTGTGAAAGATTCTACTAAATGTACTTCATTCATAGAGCGAAGTTCTACTCATACCCCACCTTCTGGTGTGTTTTAGGATCTCGAGTCTTTCGCTCACAACTTGATTAATGTAAGTTTAAATGTATTGAGTTATAGTTTTGATTATTTTCTTCATTGCATTTTTAACCTTGTGTTGCTTTAATGCTTTTCTTTTAATGTGTTTCACTTGTGAACTACAACAGGAATTGAAAAAGCACGATCAATAGGTTGCTAATAAAACTGGGAAGTCTCAACTTGATATTTAATGAGTCAAATTTGGATTTTGGTGATGAAGAGTTGGACATATTAAAATGATGGAAAGATAGTAGGAGTCAATTTTCAGATTCATTAGTAATGGCTCGTGACTTGTTGAGTATTCCTATTATTTTTGTGGCATTTGAGCCTGCATTCTATTAGCATCAACAAGTATAGAAGTCGTCTCTTGTAAAAAAAAAAATTGGAAGCTTTGATATATATGCTCGCAATTAGTTGTATAGTATTGATTGTAACACCCTGTTTTTCGGAAGTATTTTTATGAAGTTGGTTTTATTAAGTTGGAATTGTTGGTTAAGGGCTTGGTGAGATTTTTGGCTTAACAGTCCCTCTCTGGTAGATGAGCACGCCCGTGCTCATTAGCCAGCACGCCCGTGCTCACTGTGTGGACCGCGTCTCGCTGACGCTAAGTCCAGCATGACCGTGCTTGATGAAGAGCACGACCATGCTCAGGTCCGAGTTTTTATAAACGTACACAGAACCGAGGGTTAACGTCATAACCCTAATTGTGACGGCTGTTGCTACATTGTTGCGGCCAGAACTCATCCTTTCCTTATTTCCTCTCCTCCCAGTGCTATAGTGGAGTTTTGGAAGCCGGTTGGGATACTAGTTGGTCTGTGGCAGTCTATAGGTAATGGTTCCCTCTTCCCTATTGGTTTCCTTTTCAGTTTTGTGATTTGGAAGCTAATATAGTTGTGTTTTCGTTGTCTAAGGTATTGTTGGAGGTTGAGCCGCCTTAGAGGAGGAACCAGTTTGCCGTTTGTTGTTTTGAGAGAGCTACCTTCAATCCAGGTACGGGGAGAAGGGTAGTGTAATCATAGGCTCGGGGTTAGAGTAAAGTAAAGGGGTTCCAATAACCCAGGTTGTTTGTATGAGTATATGATTGATTTGTTGATTATTCTGATAACACGATAATGATTGTTAACATGCTATTTATATGCCTATGTTCATAATATTTGGTTTGTGTTTATGTTGCTGTTGTGGTGATGAACATGATGATGTTATTGGGTTGATACCAATGTTGAGTTGATGCTGATTTTGATGATGAGTTTTAATCCTTAAAACGTATTAATAACTGACTTAGGATGATTAACGGATTAAACCCTAGAAATTGATTAAAACTCGATTACTGTTCCTGCTCAGAACAGCACTGTCGCGCGATGAGCACAACCGAGCTGAACAGGGAGCACGACCGTGCTCCCAGTTGAATTCTGGAAAATGGTCGCGCTGTTTAGCACGGCCGTGCAGGACAAAGCACGATCGTGCTTCACTTAAGGGGCAGCACGCCCTTCACATGTTTAAGCACGACCGTGCTGGGGGTTTAAGCACGACCGTGCTCACCCCTCCTGGACAGAATCAGAACTAAAGAACTTTAAGGGGTTTCAAACCCCATTCCCCATATAATGATAAGTTGATTAGACAACTTGACTAATGTTCTCTAAAGATGATGAGATGGTGAGGTGTTGAGTTTGATAAGTCGGTGCCCATGGGGTACCGCAAGCTGATGAGTTACGCCTTGGTGCTTTTGACCAAGGAAGCCTTGACCCCACGGTTTGGGTCTAAGGTGTTATGTACCTTGGTGGCCGAGAGTTTGCCCCAGGTTCTGCGGTTGATTCTGCTAAAGTCCTCAGGTAGATTCCGCGAGGCAAGTTGTTGCGGTCGATTCCGCTGTTATCTTCGGTCGATTTCGTTGGAGTTATGGAGGTGGCGTTGCCGTTGTTGTTGTGCTGCATACGTATTGCATCGGAGTTGTTGAATAGGGGAGATCGTCCTAGAGTACGGCGATCTGGCCATCCACGGTTGGAGTAGATTCTCCTTGCTCCCCCGTGATGAGGCATTCGTTGGTTTGATGCGTTGGCTATCCAAGGAGTAGATTCTCCAGCGTTGAGTAGATTCTCAATGTGGACATTTAACTCCGAAGTCATCCATCCCGAGTTTAGTGGATCCACATGCATTGTTGGTTTAGCGGAGTAGGACTGCATTGCGCTACATAGCATATTGATGATGATGATGTTGATGTTTGATGGGATGTTGCTATGCTTATTGTTTACTTTACTACCTATCTCTTTGCTATTATGTCTACATGATTCTTACTCCCTATGTTTGTTGTTTGTTTGGCTTGATTGACACCTTGTAGAGGATGACGAGCAGCCCCGAGAGGAGTGACTCTGAGGAGCCGCCACTCATAGTTAGGGCTTGTTTTTATGTTTAGTTAGTTTATTTCGGTTGTATTCCGAGGATATGTTTTCCAAAATGGTTATACCAGCTCTGAGTTGTGACATCGGGGTTGGGTTGTTTATTCGTTATGTTTAATTGTTTTAAACTTGGTTTATATTTTCAGCGTTTGTGAACTGGTTCATGTGAGACTTTTCTATTCATGGACAAATGTTTTTAATAATTCAGTAAATGCATGTTTCCATTTAAATTGCTTTTATTTTAAATGCCTTTTAACATGCAGGGTAGAAGGGTGTCACATAAATTATATATATATAATTTAGTGAATTTATCAATCAAATTTGTTTTTTTTTTTTTATTTTGGGCGGGCTGACTCGCCGTTCAACGAGGCGAGGTGTGATTTTCAACCCACTTTCAAAATTTAACACATCCCACCCTGTTTTAGGTGGGTTGACGGCGGGGCGGGACAGACCGAATTGCCCCTTTATGCGACCTCTAGTTTCCGGTTCAAAGATTTGGTCTTTTCTATTCCTCTAGTTAAATTTTGGATAAACTTCAATGGAATGCTATAAGGGGTGTCACCTTACAAGCTAGCTTTTGGGGTTGAGTTAGGCCCAAACCCAAATTCTAAGATGGTATCAGAGCCTATCCTAGATCCGTTGGGCCACCCGTAGATGTCCAGTCCTGCAAACTTCACGCTCCAGATGTCCAGTCCTGGGCGTGAGGGGGGTGTCTTGGAGTCCCACATTGGATAGAGATATGACCTGATGAATGTTTATAAGTAAGGAACAACCCTCACCTTACGAGCTAGCTTTTGGGATTGAGTTAGGCCCAAAATCTAAAATGGTATCAGAGCGGCGCCTCTCCCAGTACGGTGTGGTTCGAGGACGAAATAAGCGGAAGCTGGTGGGCATGTGACATCCGGGGCTGACGAGGGCGGGGAGTGGTCGCTGGTGCAAGAAGGCATGGACAAGAAGCGACTCCTGGCAGGCTTCTAGGCGGAGGGACACATGAATAAACCGATTACACACCCGAATGAGAGAGATCCTAAGACTGTGTAGGTATGGGACTATGCAATTGAGGATGGCTTATGTGAATTGATTGATACTACCTATAAAACAAGATGCATCTTCTTTTCGGTAGCCCATCACTTAAGAACTTCACAGTTGAGCGTTCTTGACTTGGAGCAATTCTGGGATGGGTGACCTCCTGGGAAGTTTTCCCAGGAAGCGTGTGAGTGAGGACAAAGTACGCTGAAAAGACTGTGTTGGTCTGTGGGGTCAGTCGTCAATCCATAGAGCAGTCAGGGATGTTACATTGATAGTGATGGTAGTTTGTTTAATCTGAACGCAATCGTCCATTGCTGTTTTATTTTAAATTTTTATAATTGTTTGTTAATTTAACTATTATCTTTTGAAATTGTGATAGGTAGATGTAAATGACGATGATAAGGATAATGCAAAAGTGGCAATGACTTTGTCCAAGCAAGCATATAATGTTCCTAACTAAGATGATGATGATTGATTTGTATACTTCTTTTTCTTTTTCTTTTTTTGGATGTCGTTTAAAATATTGAAACTAATATTTTGTGGATTGGTGGACTCCTTGGATAGTGGACCTTGGTTGCCTAACTGGTTGGTTCTTGCAGGTTTAATGACTTCTAATTGGTGGGATTGTTGGATGAACTATTAATCCTTTGGGATGACGTTTTGTTTAAGAAGTTGTTTACTTCTTTGAATGTTCTTAGAAAATTGAAGTTACTTAACAGCTTTTGAGCTTAATGATTAACGCGACTTAGTGGTTCAAATAATGTATGCATTATTTTTATTTTTACTGCATAATATTAATAGTAAATAAGGGATATCATTTTCACTCCATTTTGTTGTAGATTAGAAATAAGAAATTTTACTTTGGCTTTTATTTATTTACTTTTTAAAATTATATATATATATATATATATATATATATATAATATATATGTATAATTTAGTGAATTTATCAATCAAATTTGTTTTTTTTTATTTTGGGCGGGCCGACCCGCCGTTCAACGAGGTGAGGTGTGATTATCAACCCACTTTCAAAATTTAACACATCCCACCCCGTTTTAGGTGGGTTGACGGCGGGGCGGGACAGACCGAATTGCCCCTTTATGTGATCTCTAGTTTCCGGTTCAAAGATTTGGTCTTTTCTATTCCTCTAGTTAAATTTTGGATAAACTTTTATGGAATGCTATAAGGGGTGACAAAACGGGTTAGTCCAATCCATTTTTCTTGTTTGTTTTTGTGAGTTGGGTTAGAATCTCCAACCCACCTACCTGTTATGACTCGCCCCCAAAACTTTCCAAGAAAATCGGTCAGGAGCGAGTTGTCGGCCCAACCCGTTTTTTATATAAAAAATACAATGGAGTGATATACTTTTATCCTTTCACTCTACTCTAATCCACTCCATTATTAATCACGTCATCTCTATGTGCTTCAAAACTCTCAAACATAGTTTTAAGTGATGCTTTTTCTTTTTTCTTTTTTTTTGGACTCTAGCCCCTTTATTCACTAAACCATAAATAAGTAAACACATCTATAACCTCCAAACAATGTTCCATATCTATGCACGGCCAATTTCCCTTTCAAAGACTATTGATAGATGGATAAGGAACTTCATTTGGTCAGGGGACTTTCACACTAAGAAGATTATTACTGTGGCATGGAGTAAGCTTTGCTGACCTTTATCCGAGGGAGGACTTGGCATAATATCTATTAGATCTATTAATAATGGAGGATTGTTGAAATTAAGTTGGGATATTGTTGTTTCTACTGATTGGTGGGCTTCCTTTCTTAGAGCTAAGTTCTTTAAGGGAAATCAATCTATCAATTCATAGGTCAAATCTTCTATTTGATTGGGGATTAAAGGTTTTGTGCAAGTTGTTAAAATGAATTCAGCTTGGCTAGTTTGGTGATGGAAATGATATAAATTTTTGGACTAACACCAAGCTGCAAAGTCCTTTGGTTAATCAGTTAAGCATTCTGGAATCTCTGCATTGCTGCTTAAAAGCTAAAGTTAGAGACTTTATTATCTGCCTTCTACTTTTACTTATCAATATTCGCAACCAGTGATGAAATCTTTAAAGTTGACATTCCACTAGTTGATGAACATGATTCTCTGATCTAGATAAACTCAGATTCAGGAGATATGTCATTTAAGCAAGCTTATGAGTTCCTATATCCTACTGTCAATTCTTGCAGCTGGGGTAAAATTATATGGCAGCCTTTTATTCCTCCTTTTAGATCTTTCCTCTTGTGGTGACTTTTGCATAAAAAGATGCCAACTGATGATAACCTTAAATCTAGAGGCTGCATTACAGTTTCAACGTGTTGTATGTGTGGTGAGCATGATGAATCTATAGAACACTTATTTTTTCCCTGTAAATTTGCTAGTAGCATTTGGACTTGGTTAAGTGATTTGTTGAAGTTCAGAATTGACACTTCTTCCTTCAATGCTTTGCTCGAGGTCTTTGATAGGAATTGCAGTGTTCAAGTCAGACATTTGTCTCTTGCTGTTGTGATGAATGTTATATGGATAATCTGGTTGATAAGAAACAATTGCAGGTTTAATAACAAGCAAATTTCGAAAGGGAGTGCAATTAGTCTGGTTTTGTCTGCTTCCAAATTAGCAGGAACCATCACTAAAGGCTGTATGAATTACACAATCTATGATTTCCAAATTCTCAAGTCTTTTTCTGTCCCATGCCATTCGGTCAAGGCTTCAAAAATTTAGCAAGTTATTTGGCACCCTCCTCTTTGTGGTTGGATCAAGTGCAATACAGATGGAGCTGCTTGGGGTTGTCATGGACATGCTGCTGCAGAAGGTCTTTTTAGGGATTCAAGTGGTGCAATTCTTGATAGTTTTGCTTCTTACATAGGAATTGAAACAACTCTGATTGCAGAATTTTCAGCAGTAATGAAAGACACTGAAATTGCATATAATAAAGGCTGGAATAATAGTTGGCTAGAAAGTGATTCCAAGTTATTGGTGGATGCCTTCAATCTAGTTAGAAAGTCCCTTGGAAGATTAGAAGTAGATGGAAAAACTGTCTTCTTCTTTGTCAGAATATGCAATTCAGAGTTTCTTATATCTTACGGGAAGAAAATAATTATGCTGACAAATTAGCCTCATTTGGTGTTATAAGTAGAGGGGATAATTGGTGGGATTTAGTTCCAGATTTTGTAAAGAAAGACTTTTTTAGAAATAGATTTAGTATTCCTAATTAAAGATTTGATTAATTTTTGCATTCTTCCATGGGTTTTGGCTATAGCCCCCATGATCGCTTTGTATTTATTTTTTATTTTTTAAAAATTCTATTTTGACATGTTGCAGATGATGGGTAGGGTCTATGGTGTCAACATAGTTGGGATGTCTTTCCCTATTGTGATGCATTAGCATGTCAATAACCTTTATCTAAAAAAAAAAATCTCCAAACAATTGGTTAAACTCTTTCTATCATTCCACCGCATCTATAACTTTACTATACGTAATCGGGAGAACACTGTAGTTCCAATGGCACATCGATTTTGAGACAAAAAATCATCTGATTCAGAGATGAAAACAACATACGGTTCAGTTTGGATTGGATCGCTTCCTTAAAAAATCCGATCCGAGCTAACATTAATATATATAACATATAGCATAGTAAAAATTAAAATTTTACGAGTTAGCACACATTAAATTTTATGTTTGGAACATTAAAAATAGTAGAAAACTACATTACATCAAATTAATAAGTATTATTAGGAAAGAAATCGGCAAATAAAAAATCAATAATACAAAAAATTGAGAATAAATATATATTAAATTTTATATATGTGGTTTCATTGGTTCGGTTCGGTTTCAAATAAAGGATCCAAAATTCGATCAAATCAGATCGATTTTCACTAAACAAGGCCCAAAAAAATCTAATAAATATTGGTTTTTTTTTCGGTTTTTGATTTTTTTGATCGCTTTTCAACTTTCTTTTGAATCGATTTGAATATGAACATCGCAACACCTGGCAGGTTGTGAATTTTTTGACATTATTTTATTATTTTATAATTAACTTTTTAAATTTTTATAATTTTAAAATCTTTTGTGATTTGACATTATTCACGGATCGATTTTGAGACAAAAAAATCCTATGATCCAATGATTAAAACAACATACGATTCAATTTGTTTTGGATCGTGTGACACCCGGGACTGAAGAGGACGGGGAGTGGTCGCCGGTGCAAGAAGGCACGGACAAGGAGCGGCTCCTGGTAGGCTTCTAGGCGGAGGGACACGTGAATGAACTGATTACACACCGGAATGAGATGGATCCTGAGACTGTGTAGGTATGGGACTATACAGTTGAGGAAGGCTTATATGAATTGATTGGTACTACCTATACTAACAAGATGCATCTTCTTTTCGGTAGCCCATCACTTAAGAACTCCACAGTTAAGCGTGCTTGACTTGGAGCAATTCTGGGATGGGTGACCTCCTGGGAAGTTTTACCAGGAAGCGTGTGAATGAGGACAAAGTACGCTGAAAAGACCCGTGTTGGTTTGTAGGGACAGTCGTCAATCCATAAAGCAGCCTGGGATGTTACAGATCACTTCCTTAAAATAATATAATCTGAGCTAACATTAATGGAAGCGTGTGAGTGATGACAAAGTACGCTGAAAAGACCCGTGTTGGTTTGTGAGGACAGTCATCAATCCATAAAGCAGCCTGGGATGTTACAGATCACTTCCTTAAAATAATATAATCTGAGCTAACATTAATACATATAATATATAGCATACTAAAAATTAAATTTTACGAGCTAACAAACACTAGTTTTACATTTGGAACATTAAAAATAGTAGAAAATTACATTACATCAAACTAATAAGTATTATTAGGAAAAAGTTAGAAAATAAAAAAAATCAATAATACAAAAAAGGAGAATAAATATGTATTAAATTTTATATATGTGGTTCAATTTGGTTTGATTCATTTCAAATAAAGGATCCAAAACCGGATCCAACCTGATCGATTTTCACAAAACAATGTCCACAAAAAATCTAATAAATATTGGTTTTGTTCGGTTTTCGACTTTTTTGATCGGTTTTTGACTTTCTTTTGAATCGATTTGGATATCAACACCCATATTCTCTCGGGAGAAATACTGTAGATCCATGTGGCAGGTTGTGGATTATTTACATTATTTTATTATTTTATTGTTAACTTTTTAAATTTTAAAAACTTTATAATTTGACATTATTCGTGGATCAGTTAGATCGGTTTTGAGTCCAAAAATCATCTCATTCAAAGAACTAAAACAACATACGGTTCCTTTTGGATTAGATTGCTTCCTTAAAAAAAATCCGATCCGAGCTAACATTAATAGATATAAAATACTAAAAATTAAAATTTTACAAGCTAACAAACATTAATTTTATGTTTGGAACATTAAAAGTAGTAGAAAGTTATGTTGCATCAAATTAATAAGTGTTATTAGGAAAAACCAGCAAATAAAAAATTAATAATACAAAAAAAAAAGAATAAATATATATTAAATTTTATATATGCGGTTCGATTTGGTTTGGTTCAATTTCGAATAAAGAATACACTATCCAATCCGTTTTCACAAAACAAGGTCCAAAAACTTAATAAATATTTATTATGTTCAGCTTTCGGTTTTTTGGATTAGATTTCGACTTTCTTTGGATTGATTTGGATATGAACAGCCCTACTTTTTCGGGAGAACTACTCTAGATGCAAGGGGCAAGTTGTAGAATTTTTTTACATTATTTTATTATTTTATTTTATTATTTACTTTTAAAATTTTAAAATTACAAATTTTATAATTTTAAAATATTTTAGATTTGACATTACTCACGGATCGGTTTGGATCGGTTTTGAAAAGAAAAAAAATCATCTGATCCAAAGATAAAAACAACATACAATTCAATTCGATAGATAGTTTCCTTAAAAAATCTGATCTGAGCTAACATTAATAGATATAACATATAGCACACTAAAATTTAAAATTTTACGAGCTAACAAACATTAATTTTTTGCTTGGAATATTAAAAATAGTATAAAATTACGTTGCGTGAAATTAATAAGTATTATTACGAAAATAATCAATGATACAAAAAAAGAGAATAAATATATATTATATTTTATATTTTATACATGTGGTTTGATTTGGTTTGGTTGATTTCAAATAAAGGATCCAAAATATGATCCAATATGATTGGTTTTCACAAAGCAAGGTCCAAAAAAATCTAATAAATATTTGTTTTATTCGGTTTTCGGTTTTTTGATCGATTTTCGACTTTATTTTGGATCGATTTGGATATGAACAACCATATTCTCTATGGTAAGTTAGACATCTTTATCTCTCCATTTCACTTTCCTTCTCTTTCTTCTGGCCTTCTTTTATTGGACATCGTCTCTATCTCTTCTTCTTCCTCTACGGTTCATCTCTTCTTCCATCTTCAATCTTCTCTTACCTCAAATCCATGATCCATCGTCGTCCTTCAATTCACTCTTGCCATTGCCTTTCTGGAAAATGAGATTGGATGAGGGAGCTCAAGGGATATAAATGAGGGAGCTCAAGGTTTCAAATCTTTTGCCAGAAGTGACCCAGACGGGCGACGGCTATGGAGCATGCAGTGATGCAGGAACTTCGCAAGAAGGAATTGAAAAGGATATACATATTTTCTTTCCTTCCTCTCTTGCTTTCAATCATGATGTTGGTTTTGATGATGGTTTCAATGCTACCTTTGGTGATGGTTTCACAATTTTCAGTTTGGTTATTGGTTTAACATTCGTTGAACCTTTCTTTCTTAACCAATACGAAGAAATTGACACTAACTATTTAATTTTTTTATAGTGTAAAAATTGTAGACTAATGTTGTATTAGTATTAACTCTTTGAAAACCCAAGATAACCTAGCTTTATTTATAGATGTTATTGGCTGCTTGATAATCATGTACTATAACAATAGTTAAATCAATTTGTTTGTATGCTTTAAAGTACTATATGTTATTAGTGTAAAAGATTTTAACCTGTTATTCTTTAATATTTTGATATGTGTACTTTTATTTTAATAATATAAAAAAATAACTACAATGAAAATTTGTCAAAATAATATTGGATGCTCGTGTATAAATTATTTACTGATAGAACAATACTAGTTACTATATGTATAATTACATGTTATAATAATTTATTTAGGAAAAAAAATAACCTGTACGTTTGGCACGGGTAAACAATACTAGTTACTACTTACTAACCATCACACTTCATTTCCTTAAAAAAAAAATTACACTTCATTTCCTTAAAAAAAGAAAAATTATCACACTTCATTACTAACCATTACGGTTCATCACTACTGACCATTTGATAAGATTTTGAAAACCTCAAAACCAGTCATCACAAGTAAGCAGCTTTGAATACGTTCTCAAATCAACAATTCTAACCCGCACCGGTGTTAATTAAAGTTTGCAAATGCACAACGAGCCTTGCTAATTTGATTCAAAGCACTTAGAATCTGTTTGGTCTTCCAAATCCGCTAGCGGATAGCGGATGAAAAAGTAGCCCCATTTGAAAACCTTTTTTAAAATTAGCGTATAACATTTTATTAGCGTATAGCATTTTTTCCAGATGCTACATTGAAGTACCATTTGAGCTTATAGCGTATAACTTATCATTTTTTCTTCCATTTTTGTCGTTACTATCTTAATTAAATTCCTCACTTATTCTTAACTAATAAAATAAAGTACTAATCTTTTAACATATATATATAAATAAGAATTAATTTACTCTTTAGATTTATATTTAAGATAAAAATAGAAGATGTATTTTTATCAATAAAAAATAAAATTCATATAAAAATGATATCAATATATAATTTTATTTTTATTATTCAATTTTATTTATTAAAAATAAGTAAAACTAATTTATATTAAAATTAAATTTTAAATTTTTTAAATGATAAATAATTTGAAATAAATTAAAGTGTTAAAAGTGATAATTCTTTTAAAATAAATAATATAACTAATATATATAGTTTATATAAAAAAATGCAAACATATCCTTTTATGTCATTTTAAAATTATCAGCTAGTCCAACCGCTAGTTTTACCAAACACTTAAAATTCAATCCGCTAGCTAATCTGTTATCCTCTATCCGCTATCTTATCCGATATTCGCTATTAGCTAGCTTATCCGCTATCCGCTAGCTTATCCAGTTATCTGCTGATTTTTACCAAACAAAGCCTTAGTAGAATATATGATGTGTTTGACCAAGCTAAGTATCATCTTGGAACATAAATTAATAGAGATTCAGCATATTTATCCTTCCTAAAGCATTCCTCTTTTACCACAAAATAAATAACATAGGTTTTTATTTTATCACTGACACGCACAGTTTACTTAAGATTTTTTTTTTTTTTTGCTTTCCCAGGGTATCCCTCCACATACAACTGCGAAGACTAATCCCTCAAGGTACTGGACTGCATTGAAGGGATTGACCTCTACCAATCAGATTTTCTCCATACACAAAAGCCAGGGATCGAACCACATTTCCTTCCAATCTCAAGCAACATTGTAAGTTTATTATATAAATCTTGAAGCTCTACCTCTTTAATTTTTGGGAAGCTAAGTTGTGGTGATTTTTTGGTTAGGGATGGAGTTCTCTGGAGAAAGAAAGTTACTCACTCCGGGAAGCCATGCTTTTGGGCTCTCTGAGATCTGTCAGTTAACATTTCTGCTACTTCCCATGGAGTTATTAGGAGTAAATTTGTTGTCATCTCCATATTTGTGAGTAGATGATAATCACTATAGCATGTTTTGAATATTTTATAATTATGATTTTTAGTTATCTTGTTATGTTAAAATTATTTTTACAATTATATTTGGGGAAACATACATTTGGTGTTTATTTTAACCATTCTTAAATATTTTTAAGATTGTGGTTTCTCATTAAATGATTTTGATTATACCTGAGAGTTGTAAAGAGCAATCACTTGATAGCCGGTAAAACTTGAAATATGACGATGTGAATTTTTAATTCTTGAAGAGCTGGATACAAATGAAATGATTCGAGACTTATGATTTGGGGGATCCATGTTAGAATCTTGTCGCCGTTAGCGGGGATAACGGTCTAGGTGCACCTAGTTATATATGTTCCGGGAGGAGAGGGCTATATGTTAGATGGAGCCGCCAGTGCACGGAGAGGGCTATCAACGAGATGGTTCCGCCCCTGATGAGATATGATTGATGTGACTTGAAAGAGGAGGGGGCCATCCGTTAGATGGAGCAGCCCCTAGGGAAGAGGCCACCCTTAGGAGGGGAGGGCTATCAGCGAGATGGAGCAGCCTCAGATTTTTTGTTCTCTTATGTTTGACCCCAATGTGATTAAGATTTCTTTAAACCTGTGTTTCATTACGTTACTTTCTTTAGTGGGGACAAGAAAATAGTGTAAAAAAAATTTTATAAAGAAAAAAATATTACAAGCTATTACAAAGTACACAATCTCATTGAGAGAAAATTCCAATATACATAAGCTTTTACAAATTAAATTAATTACACATTTTAATATTTTGAAAATGTCGAATGAATTTTTTTTTTTTTTTCATTTCAAACACTATATATAAAAAGGTAACACTTATATATGTGTAACCTAGGGGTGTAAACGAGGTTCGAGCCGAGCCGAGCAATTAAAGTTTGAGCTTGGCTTGTGAAAAAAATGAGAAGCCCAAGTTTAGCTCATTTATTTAAATGAGCCTAAATTAAAGCTTGGGCTTGGGCTTGTTACGAAAAAGTAAAGCTTGAGCTTGGCTTGTGTAGCTCATTTATAACTTAACTATTTTTACATTTATGAAAATTTTCCTTAACAAAAAAACCATGCATAGTTCCATAATATGAAAATTATGCATTAAGTATTTAATAAAGATTTTAATAAAAAAGAAACTTCAAAAGTCAAAAAAAAAAAAAACTCTCATTAAAGTTCTACATATTTCCATAATATAAATAACGAAACTTCTCTAATAATGTAAATAAAGAAAGTTCTTTGATAATTTTGGATAACAATCAGGTTAGGTTGGGATCCAACCATTAATTTTGAAAGTTTTTAATTGTATGAAAAGGAAGTCCATCCACCAACAATTCTTTAAGAAAGAGGAAGCAAATGGAAAATGCAGTAGTATATATAATAGATTATTATATGTAATTTTTTAATCGAATTTTTATATATAATATATATATATATATATACGAGCTACTCGCGAATCCTTAATGTCGAGTCTATAAGGCTTGGGCTTGGCTCATTTAAATAATTGAGTCCACTCTTAAGCTTGGGTTTGTTTATTTAATTAAGCAAATGAGCTTCATTGAGCATTTAACGAGCCGAACCCGAGTAGTTCACTGAATAGCTCAGCTCATTTACACCCCTATGTGTAACCAAACAATCACTTACAATTGTACATTCCTATTCTTCACAAAATTCACCATAGAGAAACATTTTTCAATTGTTGCAGTTGTCTAAGGAAAAATCAAAGCGAACTTTAGATGTAAATATACAATTGGATATAGAAGGAATTTTCTAGTTTTCACCAACGATATATTAGAAAGATAAGTAATCACATTTAACTTAAAACTGATCATTAGACCAAACATAGATTACTAGAGATTCAGCATATTTATCCTTCATAAAGCATTCCTTTTTTACCACAAAAAATAAATAACAGCTTCGACTTTGAAATGGATATAAAACCCAATAGAAGCGACTTCGGTAAATAAAACATAGTTCAATTATCTAAACATCCATATCTAATACTTGGACAATATGAAACAGGATGTAGAAAATATAATTTTGTAAAAAACAAACAAACAACACAAGCAACCAGTCTACATGCAAATATTGGTGCGTTGAAGGCTAAAACCAAATACAATCACTATTCATCGAGGCCATCATAAAGGAACTTTACTTGCGCTCTTTGTGATGCTCGTTCCATTTGATACAAATCCCGCGAAATTCTTAACAGTGTAGGCACATCAGATTTTTCTGGAACAAAGCCAACCTTGAAGGTAAGGTTCTTTAATGATGGGGAATTTGCAAGGAGAAACCGAGTCAAGTCCATAGCAGCAGGCTCATTCGCTTTTTTAACTTCGATATTCACTTCCCGAAGCTGACTAAGGCAACAGCTATTGCAGTCTAACGCTTTTAGATGGTCTGGCACTTGTGCCTCAACCACACTACAGCTCTATAAAAAATCATATATAATCAAACTCTAATTTAAAAAAAAAAACAAAACAAAAAAAAAAACAAATAAGCATAGGTCTTTGTTACTCACCGTTAAACAAAGTTCCACTAGGTTGGGAGAACTTTTAAGTAAACAAAAAAGAAACAGAAGTTCTCTTGATAGATTGAAATCCACACCATACAATTCTAGATATTTTAAAGAGTTGATTGTCTTTGGCAGTGTATGAGGTATGATACCTGCAGACAGCCACTATGCATCCAAACAGCAAAACTGAGAGAGATATTTGTACACATTTAACTAGAATAACACAACTTTCTACATATAAGGGCAAGGTAAAAAATTATAAAGACTCAATTATCAATCTATATGCAACTCTGTTTCTCTTCTCAACAAACAATAGAAGAGTTATAAGGCTATAGAAAATAAACACGTGGCAAAGCTAGGTAAAAGGGATGTGAAAAACTTCCAAAATTAAGATCAGATATTCAAAATATATTATGCAAGTTGTACTATTCGTCCTTGGGTTCAGTTCAGCAAAACATAGCTTAGTAGGTGCTATCCCTTATCCCTTTGTAGAAAAAACACTCCATGTAGAATTGCTTAACTAGAGAGAATGATCCAAATATTAACGGATTATTATGTTGTTCTACAGTTCTATGTAAACCTAACTTATGAGCCACCAAATGACACAGCACTGCGCACTATAATATAAACTCATACCAGAGAGATTGTATTCTAACCTTGATGTATCCGAGACAAAGCCTCTCAATTTTCGGCAAGCCTTCAACAAAATCAGAGATGTCAGATTGATTCAAGTTCTCCCAAGGTATGAGCAATAGTATCAGTTCAGTCAAATTATTTGCTTTCTCATAACGAATTGACTTGATAACCCGATCATCTTCTACGCATAAGTATTCGAGAATAGGGGCAGAGACATTAATTGAATCAAAACCAGAACAGTATGAAATGCTGAGCTCCTTAAGTAATGGACAACCAGAGATAAGGCTATCTAGTGCATTGGACTCAAATTTAACATTACTCAAGCAAAGTTCACACAGACTTTTAAAACCATAGAAATTTAGTGGAAGTGACAAATCAAAATGTTCGAGTCTCAGGGAACACAATGCCTGACAAGAGAAGAGATAAGACGGCATTTGATAGGAATCTCTTTGATAGTTCAAAGTTCAAGATCTTTAATGCCACTCTTTGACAAAAACTGAATCCACTTATAGAGGCATTTGATCCTGACCAGGTTTCCAGAAGGGATCTCAAGATAGAAGCTAGACAACGAGCCATTGTGGATCAAAAGAACTTCAGTGATAATACTAGGAATCTCAATGTTTCTAATATGGCTTACAATCCTTGAAAAAATCTTCCCCAAACTCAAGTTGTGGGACTGAAATCCACTTATGCCTCCATTTCCTTGACAGGATACTGGTCCTGACTGCATCTCGGATGGGCAAGTGCTGTACGATTGCATCAATGACGTTATCCGGCAGTTCACTGATGTGGTCAATGTGATCCTCACGACTAGCCTTCCAGATACCATGAGACATGAGTAAACAAAAAATTCGAGCATTCAAGCAAAGAGTATATTTTCATAGAATTCGAAGAATCTTAAACATCAACAAATATATATATATATATATATATATACATGTACAGTTGTGTGTCTACTAAATGCTTATATATATATATATACATGTACAGTTGTGTGTCTACTAAATGCTCACTTAATTACAAAAAATAATTTAGCTAATTTCTAGGTAGCAATAATTTTAGCTATTTCCTAAGATGAGCTAGGAGCAGTTTTTAAGGGAAGACGGAAGAGTTCCAATACCATTTAATACAACATGCTATTTCCAACACATCTGATTTTCTATGATAATTAAGCAAACACAGTTTTTTATGTATTTGTTAGGGATCTTGCTCCTCTATTCAATGTATTTGCGTCTTCGGGTGTCCCCAAAGGTAATATATTCTTCTCTAGATTTATGTCCTCATTTCTCTATTTATGTTTCATTGCTTCTCTTATTTTGTTCGAAATCTATTTTATAATAATTTGTTTTAAAAATAAAAATTCAAAATATTTTAAATTCTCTATTCATTACAATTTATTTCCTATCGGATGTTTTGATTCTCTTTTATAGTTTTTTTAATAATTTTAAATGATATGATTATTTGCTTATTTTAAATGTGCAAGTTGTTACTAAAATGTTTATAACGGTCGTTACCAAAAATAAATGTTTATAACGGTTGATGATCAGCTTTTAATATAGTATACATATTAGTTTTGCTGACGAATGTCTTAAGGATATTATTTAAGAAACACAAATAAAATAAATATTCATTGATTAACTAAGTATATCATTTTCTAATATATTAATTACACAACTTCTTATGAAAACTTACTCTTTATGACATTAGTTAGTAGTATTTGTCTATACATATTTTTATCAGAAAATTTAATTTGAGGCAATAAAATCCATTATACCCAAGGTGGTTTTCCTTTTGAAATTAATTTTTTTATAGCTTTTGAATGCTGGAAAACGTGTCAATTAATTAGATTTAGCAAGGCCATCAAATGCCTTTATGTTCTGATGGTTGCCATCAAATCCAAAAAAGCCTTTTGAATGAGAAAAGAAAAGACGGATGGGTTTTTGGATTTTGGATTTACAATTCTCATTAGGGATGGCAATGGGTAGGGTTTGGGTAGGGTACTATAGTACCCGTCCCCGTACCCGTGTTTAAAAAAATTACCCATACCCGGACTCGTACCCTCGTGGGTAGCAACCTCAGTACCCTTACCCGTACCCTCTGGGTACCTAAGTACCCACACCCGCACACATTACCCGCACTTTAACAAAGAAAAAAAATAAATAACAAAATGATCATAACTTAATTTAAAAATCATCCAACGATGTTTTGAATGTATTCATCAAATATTACAAACCAGCGTATTATACCAAATAAAAATATGTAAAATATCCAAAACAATAACAATAAGCCTCCAAAACAAAAAATTCGTCAAGTAGTAATTCCTGAGTCGATATTGCCGATGTTCTCCAAAACTGTAAAATAAAATAAAAAATACATTATATTAGTTATTAGTTATACATTATAAACTTGCAAAGCAATAATTAGTAACAAATTGTTAGATTATCTTACCCCATCTTCTGAATCAGAGTCTTGAAAAGACTGCAAGCGTTTGTCTTTCATGTGTAAAAATTGCTTTGGTCCAGTTATACCAATAGAAACTAGAACAAAAACAAAATTATATGGTTAGGCTAAACACAAATTTCATTAAACAAATATATTAATGCAACATTTATTACCTTCCTTATCATGCTTTATCCAGCTTTGTGCACACATAAGCGTCTCCAAAGTATTCTCATGAAGCCTAGAAAGATAAGGAGTCAACAATCTACCTCCTGTGCTAAAAGCATATTCAGAAGCAACAGAAGAAATTGGGATGGCCAAAATATCCTTAGCAATCATTTGTAATGTTGGATACTTGATCCCATTTGTTTTCCACCATGCAAGTATATCTAATGTAGCACTCCTAGGCAATACCTTCTCTTCCAAATATAGATCCAACTTGAACTTTGATTGTATGTCATTGGTATCATTGACAAAGGAGTCATAACCACTAAGAAAATTGTTACAAGTAAAATTATCCAAAGGAGGAAGGGACGGTGGTTGGAGGTGATGAAGATGAACAAGGAAGATGGGAGGAGATCTGGAGATGGAGCAGAACAACGTGTGAAACGGCTGAGTAGTGATAGTGAGGTATTAGGGTTTCAAGTTTCTAATTTTGATCTCTAATAATTATATGTATTAATGTATTAATATAAATAAATATATATATTTATACATGCGGGTATGGGGCGGGGTGGGTACCAAGGTACCCGTACCCGCCCCCATACCCTCTCAGATTTGCGGGTAATTACCCGTACCCGTACCCATACCCATAAAGCGGGTTTTTACCCTACCCACGGCGGGTATTTTTTGCGGGTACCCGGCGGGTAGGGTCCGGATTGCCATCCCTAATTCTCATGCCTCTTTCCGCTAGTTCATATCGCTTTTACAGATAAAATGTACAAAAGGCCTTCAGGCAATTCCAAGATTTTTAAAACTGGACCGATCATTAAATCGGTGAAAGTTCACCGGTTTAAGGTTCAACCATGGTTGAACCGTGATTAAACTGATATTAATTAAATAATATTTTTAAATTATTTAATATTATATATATAACAATATTAAATTATATTGATCAAATATTGTGCTATAGATGTCTACTTAAAGTTCACATATTGGTCAAATAAGCCAGCACCGGGCTTTTTTGTGTGAGCAGCACGAATGGGCCCAAACCAAGGAACCACTAAAGACAAAAAATAAGTTAGAAGAAAACCCAGTAGCTTCTAATGTTCATTCCAGCCTGCACAGTTTGCAATTTGCACACACACACATGCGCTTTTCCCTCCATGCATCAGAGACCCATCTATCTTTCATTTCTTCTCTCTTTTTCTTTCTAATTTCTATAGGAGCAGAACGTCGGAGAAATATCGCGGATTGGAACTGAGGAGGAGGCGGACTGCATGATCTCTGTGGAGGACCGTCCTCAGAGTTGTGGCTGTGTACCACTCGTCAGAGTTTCAGAGCTGGAGCTATGGAGCCGGTTCGCAAGATATCTGTGAAGGAGATGCACCTCATCGTCGTTTAAAGCTGCATCTATGGAGGCTGTGGTTTTGCCGGTTTTGAACCTCAGCTATGGAGAAGGAACCGCACGAACAGACACGGGACAATAAAACGGAATCGGTCCAAACCGGTTTTGCCGGTTTTGTACCGGTTCACCGGTTTTTACACCGATTCAATGCAAGTCCGGCCGGTTATAAGGGTAAACCGAACCGTCTTGGGCAATTCTCTTCTATTATGGATTTTTCTTATTATGTATGAGAGTTTATGTAATTCTTGTTGTTCTTGATACCCAAGATAATATTATTATTCTGGAAGAGTTTTTTAAATCCTGTGAGAATTTCGCAATTTGATTCACTATATTGTGGACAAAATAATCCTTAAAAACAATGTCTTTCTAAATGTCTCATACTATAAAATTTTGGGTGTTTTTCATTCTTTTTCTATATTTATTTTATTTATCTAACTTTATTTATTATTTTAACAACATATTTTGACGATAACAACCTACCCGTAGTTTGCTTAAAAAGTTTATATTGCTTATATATATTTATATTAAAATATTAAAACTAGTTATTCGACCCATATGTAGAGGCAAGAACGATTCCTTAACACTGCTCTTGTGCTTCATTTTTTATTTTGTAAACTTTGATTTAATATAGAAATTCCTTATTGTAATGAACTTCAAAGTTCAAACATGCCGAGTAAGTTAAGTTTAAAAAAAAAAAACGCTGAGTTAGTGGATAACCTAAAATGATGTTTGATTCACGGAATGTTTTATTATCAGGAAAACTATATTCCCAGAATCTCATTCACGGGAATGTTTCTTTCTCACACACTACTTGGGAATAGAGTTTTCCACTTTATTCACTAATTTTATTTCTGAGTATCCTTTATCTCCGTGAATAGTTTTTTTTTTAAAACTTGTATCAAATATAGAAAACTTTTATTCTCATACTCACATTCCCCAAAATATTAAAATAAAACTTATATCAAACGCTACCTAAATATTCAAAGTTGTTTGATGTCAATACTGCAATCATGAGTCCTTGTGGTGTAGCAAATCTCAGTCGTCCTATATGATGGGAAGTTCTTCCAAGTTTCTCTAAAGAAATTTGTAAACAAACTTCATTTGATGAAGATTACTCTATCTACAGAAGCAAAGACACAAGAATTTCAATTTCAAAGAAACAAGTTAAATTAGGAAATAGGTTTGTTGTTACATAAAATCTTAAATTATTAACTACTCCCTCCCTCCGTTCTTTTTTAATTTTAGCTATTTGTTTTTGTTTCAAAATAATGGATGTTTTATAAACCCAAGATATATTTAACCATTTTTTTCATATATACCCTTATAATAGAATTAGATTGAAATGTCTTGAAAATACACAAAACATTCCAAGTACATAAATGGCTAGTGGACTAGTGGAGTATGGAGTAAATGTAGTTGGAATTTGTAAATAATTAATGGTAGAAATAAGGGTATTTTGGTACAAATATAAATACATTAATGATTTCTTAATCTATATGTAGAAACCTTAAATTACCAAAGAAAAAAAATGGAGGAAGTAAATAACAAGCTCATATTAACTGAGTAATAAATCCAACTTTATATGCACCAAAAAAAAAAAAATCCAACTTTATAAAGCATATTTTCAAGAATGAACCATTGCTTGTTTAGCATCGACCGTTGGAGAGGATCTTAGAATCAGGTGCTTATGTAGAAGGGATGCTTGTAGAAACATTTAATTGTGTGGGCCATTGTTGAATTTTTTAAATAAAAAAATTTGACCAGCCAGCAAAATGTAAGGATGTGGGCCATTGTTGGGTTGCAGAGATGATGTGCTTAAGTTGTAAAAGGTTAAAATGAGTGATATGTTAAGATGGGACTCATTCAAGAACCCAAAAAGTAAAAACACGGGGTGTTGAGATGGAGATGCCTTGATAGAGTAAAAATTGTTTTTTTTTTCCTTCTAGCAATTAGGAGGTCCAGGATGTACGCATGTGGTCGGTGATACGAATTCTTCATTTAGACTCTGTTTGGCATGTCCAATAAGTTAACTTATAGCTTATTTGACTAGCTTATAAGCTTGTTTGACTAAAGTAGACGTGTTTGGTAAACAAGCGTATCTTATTAGCTTATAGCGTTTCTTCATAAGCTAATTTATTTAGCTTATGGCTAGTAGCTTATAGCTTATTGTATTTTCTCTCGTTTTTACCCTTGTTCATTTAATGAAATTCTCACTTTACCATGTCTATCATAAATATGTTTTTTATGTCATTTTATATTTATAAGCTAGTTCAACTAGTTAATTTACCAAACACTTCAAATTCAATCAGCTATTTTTTATAGCTATCAGCTATAAGCTATCAGCTAAAAATTAGCTTATCAGCTATCAGCTAGCTTATCAGCTATTTTTGCCAAACAGAGCCTTAGTCCCTATACTTAAAAATTTATTAAAAAATGTCATTATACGTGTAATCATTACCAATTTGGTCCCTCCTGTTGTCATGCTGTCTCTAATGATCCGTTAACTCCTACATATAGGGACTAAATGAAGAATTTGTGTCACATGTAAGGACCAAATTAAAACTTTAACCTAAATTATTGGGTCCCTGTATGTTAAACAGATTCTTCATTTAGTCTCTATACGCGAAACAAATTCTTCAATTAATCCCTATCTTTAGGTTATTAGGGTAATGACTACATGTATGAGAATCTTTCTAACAATTTTTTAGGTATAGGGACTAAATGAAGATTTCATATCACCTCTCAGAACTAAATTATTACTTTAACCATCTTTTATTTGAGCGTGTTAATTGGTTTCCCTATAACGAGAAAATTCAACTCATTAATTTCAGAAGGAGCCCAAGCGTGTTAATCGTTTTCCCTCTAGTGAGAAAAATTAGTTTTTTTTTTTTATAAGCCAGAATTTTATACGAGGCACCGCTATTAAGACCAGGAAATAGGAGCACACCAACAAAAACTAAACAAGCCACAAAACATTACAGTAGCATGAACCAAGCCAAATGCTACACAAACCTACTATGAGAACTAGGGGTGAGAATAGGCTAGGCTGAGTTAGGTCTTGACAAGCCTAAGTCTGGCATGCGTTCCAATCTTGAGGTCAGAGCTTGGCCTATTAGCTTAATATAAGCCAATTTTTTAGACTTGGTCAGGCCTGGTTTGACCTGAAATCCTACTTAAAAGTCTACTTATCAACAAGATCTTTAAATATGCATTCACTTATAAATAGGTCATTAGTCTTCACTTGTAAATAAGCTTGAGGCCTCTAATGATAAAGAAGTTGGTAGACATGTACTGATAAATAAATTACTAGGCATTCACAAATAAATAGGCAAGTATGTCACTACATGGCCTGATGGCCAATAGGCCTTTACTTTCAAATATTATAAATAATGTAAATAATATATTATAACATTATAATATATTATATTATACATAAATATATGTGTATATATGTTAAATAGGCCGACCTGATAGGTCTAGTAGGCCTTTTTTAAAGCCTTAGGCCTAGCTTCTTTAGTTATATAAGCTTTTTTAAAAAGTCTTGACCTGTCTTTTTTACTAAATGGGCTAGGCCATAGATCCCGGACGAGTGGCCTGACCTATTCCCACACATGATGAGAACATTCACGCTAGCAAACCTAGCACCCAAAACAGAGAAAATTCGAGGACATCCAGCTACTGAGAAAAAATAGCTTATTAATTAATAATTCTTTTCTGAAAAAGTACACTGTATAGAGGAAAGTTTCAAGACAAAACATCAATTCCCTACTCTCACCATTTTATCTTGCAGAGACTTTCTTTAGTTTTTATTATTTTTATTCATTAGGAGACAACTACGAAATGTAATGTCCAGTTATTACACTCACATTAGTTCCCACTTTAATAGGTGGTAACTGAGTCGATAAGCAGTGCTTAGAATAAGCTCTGGTGTGAATTAAAGTTTGCAAATGCACAAAGAGCCTTTGCCAATTTGATTCAAAGCTCTTAGGAGAATAGACGAGTTTCACCAAGGTAAGTCTCATCTTACAACATACAATTATTAGAGATTCAGCATATTTTTTCTTCCTAAAGCGTTCCCTTTTTACCACAAAAAATAAATAACATACCTTCGACTTTGAAATGGATAAAAAACGCAACAGAAGCACCTTCGGTAAATAGAAGATAGTTCTATTATTTGAACATCCATATCAAATACTCGAACAATACAAAACCTGATGTACGAAAAATATTATTGTAAAACAAAATAAAACAAGCCAAGACACATGCAGATATTGGGGCATTGAAGGCTAAAATCAAATACAATCACTATTTACCGAGGCCATAGATCAAAACCAAACTGAACTTGTGCTTTTTGTGATGCTCGCTCCATTCGTAACAAATCTTGCGAAATTCTTAACAGTTTAGGTGTATCTGATAGTTGTCGACCAAGACCAACCTTGAATTGAAGGTTCTCCAATGATGAGGAACTTGCAAGTAGAAACCGTATCAAGCCAAGTGCATGCTCATAAGAACTTGTAACTTTGATATTCACTTTCCGAAGCAGACTAAGGCAACAGCTATTGCAGTCTAACGCTTTCAGATGGACCAGCTCTGGTGCCGCATCAACACTACAGCTCTGTAACAAAAATTATATATATAGAATCAAAATCTGATTAAAAGAAAAAAAAAAACAAATAAGCAAAGGTCTTGTTACTCACCTCTATAAGAAGTTCCACGAGGTTGGGAGAACTTTTAAGTAAACAAACAATAAACAAAAGTTCTTTAGATAGATTGAAATCCACACCAACCAAATCCAGATATTTTAAGGAGTTCAATGTCTCTGGCAGTGTATGCGGTATGATACCTGCAGAAAGGATCTATGCATGCAGACAGCAAACTGAGAGATATATTTGTATATATCCAGCTAGAATAAAACAACTTTCTACATATAAGGCAAGTCACCAAATCATAAAGACATTTCACTTCTGCATACCTTAATAGCTGCCTCCCAGTAGTGGAAAAAGCACTCTATGTAGAATTGTAAAATTAGAGAGAACAGTCCATATGTTAAGTGTTAACGGATTACTATGTTGTTGTATAGTTTTATTTAAACCAACCAAACTAATATAAGGGACACCAATCCACATTCAACTGAAATATAAAAAATACTCATAAATTGCTGTTTTATTCTAACCTTGATGTAACCTCCTCCCAGACAAAGCCTCTCAATTTTTGGCAAGCCTTTGATGAAATCGGAGACATTGAGTTGACCAAAGGTATCCCAAGGTATGATCATGGTCAGTTCAGTCAAATTCTTTGCTTCTTCATAACAAACTGTCTTGATAACCCAAGCAATTTGTATGCATAATACTTTGAGACTAGGGGCAGGGATGTTAATAGAATCAAAACCAGAACAGAATGAAATGGTGAGCACTTCAAGTATTGGACAGCCAGAGATAAGACTCTCTAGTGCAGTGGACTTAAATCTAATAAAACTCAAGTCAAGGTTAAGCAGACTTTTAAAGCCACCAAAATTAGGTGGAAGAGACAATTCAAATCCTAAAAGTTTCAAGGAAGTCAAACACTGACAAGAGAAGAGATGAGAAGGCATTATATAGGGTTCTGTTTGTTGATTCCAAAGCTCAAGATCTTCAATGCCACTGTTTGACAAAAACAAAATCCACTTATAGAGACATTTGATTTTGAACGGATAGTCATAAGGAATGTGAAGAGTGAACTTAGATACCGGACCATTATGGATGAAAAGAACTTCTGTGATAATATTAGGAACTTCAAGGTCTCCAATATGCCTACACTTCTCAAAAAAATCATGTCCAAACTCAAATTGTGGGACTGAAATCCATTTATACCTCCATTTCCTTGACAGGATACTGGTCCTAACTGCATCTCTGATGGGCAAGTGCTGTAGGATGACACCTATGACATTATTTGGTAGTTCACTGATTTGGTCAATGTGATTCCCACGACTTGCCTTCCTAATGCCCCGAGACATGAGTAAACTAAAAATTCAAGCAAAGAGTATATTTTCTCAGAATTTGAATAATAATAAAATCATGTGATACATCAATGAATTATATAGACACTTGTATAATAAATGCACGCTTATCTACAAAAAATAATTAAGCTAATTTCTAGGTAGCATGAGCTAGTTTTCAAAGGAAGAGTTCCAATACCATTTAATACAACATGCTATTTCCAACACATACTATTTTCTATGATAATTATGTAAACACAGTTTTTCATGTAGTATTTGTTAGGGATCTTGATCCTCTATTCTATGTAATTGCGTCTCCTGTTGTACCCAAAGGTAATATTCTTCTCTAGATTACTAGTATGTCTTCATTTCTCTATTTATGTGTCATTGCTTACCTTATTTACCACACCCTGTATCTGTTGGTGTTTTCATGAGATAATCATCTTCTAAAATCATATCATAAGGCGGAAGAAAATCATTCCCATGAATCGCGCATTACAAACATGAATCACAAAAAAACTATTGTGTTTACCTCTTGAAGCGTGCTTTTCGTTTTGGATCACTAGTGCCACGAAGGGGCGGCACCTCTACTCAGTCCACGCGAGCAAATGGGTGTCGGAGCTATGCGTCTTGTGCTAGCTGAGGGCTACGGGGAGGCACAGTTAGCCAGACTAGGTTGGAGGGGAGAGCACTTCTATTTATAAGTTGGCAGCTCCCTGTAACCTAACTGCTTACCCTATTGGGCTTTGTACACTACAAGCCCAATTGTCCTTTAAATTAATTAAATCATATTTAATTAATTTAACTGCTCCGCATTTGCTCTATGCGTGTGACCCTATAGGCTCTCACTAAGTTCGCAATAATATTAAATATTATAAATAATGAGCGGCATCTAGCAATGCATCATTACTACCCAATTAGCGAGAGTATCGGTGATCCGATTTTAGCCTTACCGCGACCAAATTTTACCGTGTAGTAAATGTCCCTTCGTCCATATGTCTTAATTGAACACAAGGCATAAGAATGTCATCCTTGTTATGTTCAATTATTTATTCCTCGATCCCCGAGTAGACGTGTAATCATAAATGGGCCCAATATCACATATTGGCCCACTTCCGCGTGGCCACGCATATTTCACGTCTCACTCTATCGAGGGGCCCAAGACATTACCCCTGTTATGTAGGAGGGACGAATCCTGTCTACATCACTCACACCCCTCAACATGATTTATTGCAGACCCAATAACTACCTTTATGATCACCCTGTTACGCGTGACGTTTGATAGCATTAAAGCCTACAATTCCTCATGTAGGAATCGTAGTGACTTCAAGTCGAAGGACTACTTCACTATGGTTGCCATGAGAATACTTATGACACTTACATAACTATTATGAAGTATTCTTATAGTAGGTCATCCGGTATAAATATTACTCATAATATTTATACCTATGTGCCAACTTGATATCACATATCCATGACCCGTGAGATGTGGTCATCAATCTACTCACACAATAGTCTCTATGTATTATTGTCGTCCTAATTAACAATAATACTCGACTATGGATATTTAAGAATAGAGTTCTATTATTCAATAAGGTCTCACTATTAAGTCATGCACTTAATATCTCATTGAATGAACTGTCTATTTTAAGGACTTTATTATGCTATAAACTAATAACATAATAAATGAAAGTCTTATTCATATATCAAATATATGATCAAATTCATGATACAAATGATGATCTATACAAAATAGACTGGCCTCTAGGGCTTACACCAACAGTATAACCATTTTGACGATGACAATTACCCGTTATTAGAGTTTGCTTAAAACGTTTATGTTGCTTTTATATATTAATTTAATTTCTATGTACCGTAACCAATCAGAATTCATGAAATTAATGACTTTTAAGATAGTTAGATAAGGAGTCAAATATTTTTAATGATGTGCCAATTTCTTATTGGTTGACAGTGTAAAAAAGCTTTACACTGTCAGTGTAAACCAATTAAATCTTTTATATATTTGTATTTATATTAAAATATTAAAACTAGTTCTTCGACCCATATGTAGAGGTAAGGTAAGAACGATTCTTGTGCTTCATTATTTATTTTGTGAATATTAATTTAATATAGTAACTCCTTATTGATTTGATTTGTAATGAACTTCAAACACGCTGAGTTAGTGGGCTAACCTAAATATCCAATGTTGTTTGATGTCAATACTGCATTCATGAGTCATTGTGGTGCAGCAAATCTCAGTCTTCCTATATGATTGGAAATTCTTTCAAGTTTTCCTAAAGAAATTTGTAAACAAGACTTCATTTGGTGAAGATTACCCTACCTACAGAAGAAAAGACACAAGAATTTCAACTTCAAAGAAACAAGTTAAATTAGGAAATTTGTTTGTTGTTACATAAAATCCTAAATTATTAACTAAATATCAAGCTCATATTAACTGAGTAATAAATCCAACTTTATATGTACCAAAAAAAAAATCCAACTTTATGAAGTATATTTTCAAGAATTTCAACAAAGGTCCTGTGTAGAGTAACAGGATGTACGCATGTGTTCGATGAGACAGAATTATGGTTACAAATATTTGTCTGCGTATAACTCAGTATGGAGGGTTTTTTTCTCTAATATTCATCAATTGGGATATCCATTTCAAAGATCAACTTTCCATCTTCAAATCAATAGGTAGTTGTATTCCAAGATGATTAAAGAATTGCTGGTGGTGTACAAAGTTATAACCAAGTCTTTTCCTACTAAGTGAGATCGGTTATATGGACCATAATGCTTTAACATAAATTATGTCTATGGATAAGATATTAACGCCTAAATCTTTCTTTAATCCATCTGATCTACAAAATGAAGGCGATTTCTGATAAATATATGTCTTGCTATGACTATCAATAAGACAAGAGCCAATATCGATCCCTCTCTCATGTGGGGTTATTTTTACCGAAGTTTTGAACAAATGAATAGCTTTATGTCAGCCTCTAAAATTAAATCTAGGAATAGGTTGAAAATATTGATTTGGGATGAGGAAGTATTCCAAAAGCTATGAAGAGGAGGTAACTCCAGTTTCTAAATTTTTATTTGATTAAATTTTAACATATAATTCAATTACATTTATAATGATCGCTTCACATAATGAGTTTTTTCTTAAAAAGAAATTTGTTCTCTTATCTTTATTTGAATTTTCAAATTCACCGTCTATATTTTTGTTTTTTGTTTTTCTTGTCCATCTTCTGATTGTTAACTGTCATGTATGTCCAATAGAAATCATGTGCTGAGTTAAACTTCAATACATGATATTCACACATGGGATCTTCTCCCCCGGTTACGGTTCCAAACCCAAAACCATTTCTGCAAGTCAACCATTTGCAAAAGCACCAGAAATTTAATCAAACGCAGTGACAATGTTCTCAATGCAGAGCATTCCAGAATGCTAATTTAACAAACTCAAGCTTTGACACTTCAAAATCAATATTTTTACCAACTTCACTTTTTAGGTGAAAAATAAATAGGGAACTGAAACAAAATTTTATGTTGACAAGGTAGACTAACGGCCCAAGTTCATTCTCACTATACAAAAGTACAAATGCAATACAGTCTCAGTCTGTCCCAATTTCATTATGAGATTATTGATTCGTTGAACCAACAATCATCACTCTGCATTGATCAGATTCAGTCCCAGTCTGTCTTAACAGAGATTCTACATATTTATGCATCCTAAAGCATTCCTTTTTTACCAGACAAAAAATAAATAACATGCTAATCACTATTCATCAACGCCTTCATAAAGGAACTGCACTTGCACTCTTGATGCTCGTTCCATTTGTAACAAATCTCGCGAAATTCTTAACAGTGTAGGCATATCTGATTTTTTTAGACCAAAGCCAACCTTGAATGTAAGGTTCTTCAATGATGAGGAATTTGCAAGGAGAAACTGTATCAAGTCCATTGCAGGCTCGTAGGCATTTTTAACTTCGATATGCACTTTCCGAAGCTGACTAAGGTAACAGTTATTGCAGTCAAACGCTGTCAGATGGTCTGGCTCTGGTGCCGCAGCCACACTATAGCTCTATAAAAATTTATATCAACAGAATCAAAGTCATATAAAAACGAAATAGAAAAAAAACAAAAACAAAGAAACATAGGTCTTCTTGCTCACCTTTATACAAAGTTCCTCCAGGTTGGGAGAACTTTTAAGTAAACAAACAATAAACAAAAGCTCTTTTGATAGATTGAAATCCACACCATCCAATTCCAGAAATTTCAAGGAGTTGATTTTCTTTAGCAATGTATGCGGTGTGATACCTGCAGACAGGATCTATGCATCCAAACAGCAACACTGAGAGATATATTTGTACACATCCAACTAGAAAAACACAACTTTCTACATATAAGGCAAGACACCAAATTATAAATACTCAACCATCAATCTAAACACAACACTGTTTCTCTTTTAGTCTTTTAGACCAACAATAGATGAGTAAGACAAAGGCTTTAGAAAATCAAATAACATGGCCAAGCTAGGTAGAAGGGATGTGAAAAATTGTCAAAACGAGATCAGAGATTCAAAACATAATACACATCATGCATGCTGTACTGTTAGTCCTTTTGTTTCATTTCTGCTAAACATAGTTTAGTAGCTGCCATCCCTTTGTGGAAAAAACACTACATGTAGAATTGTGTGATTAGAGAGTACGCTCCATATGTTTAACGGATTATTATGTTGTTCTATAGTTATATATAAACCTACCAAGCTAAAATAAGGGGCCACCAGATCACATCCAACTAAAGTATAATAAATGAACTCACACCAGTGTTTGTTGTATTCTAACCTTGATGAAACCTTCTCCCAAACAAAGCCTCTCAATTTTTGGCAAGCCTTTGATGAAATCGGAGACATTGAGTTGATCAAAGTTCTCCCAAGGTATGTGCATGATTGTCAGGTCAATCAAATTCTTTGCTTTCTCATAACAAATTGACTTGATAACCTGACCACCTTCTATGTATAAGATTTTGAGACTAGGGGCAGGGACATTAATAGAATCAAAACCAGAACAAAATGAAATTGTGAGCTCGTTAAGTACTGGACAACTAGAGATAAGACTCTCAAGTCCACCAGACTCAAATCTAATATAACCCATGTGAAGCTCAAGCAGACTTTTAAAGCCACCGAAATTAAGTGGAAGTGACAATTCAAAATTGTCAAATGCCAAGGAAGTCAATCCCTGACAAGAGAAGAGATGAGATGGCATTTGGTAGGGTTCTGTTTGTTGGTTCCAAAGCACAAGATCTTCAATGCCACTCTTTGACAAAAATTGAATCCACTTATAGAGGCATTTGATTCTGACTGGGTAGTCACATGGAATCTCAAGAGTAAACTTAGATATTGGGCCATTATGGATCAAAAGAACTTCAGTAATAATAAGAGGAATTTCATGGTTTCCAATATGCCCAATATACCTACACTCCTCAAAAAAATCATCTCCAAACTCAAGTTGTGGGACTGAAACCCACTTATATCTCCATCTCTTTGATAGAATACTGGTCCTAACTGCATCTCGGATGGGCAAATGCCGTAGGATGACATCAATGACATTACTTGGTAGTTCACTAATTTGATCAATGTGTTCACCACAATTAGCCTTCCTGTTGCTCCGAGACATGAGTAAACTAAAAAATCAAGCAAATAGTACATATTACGAATTTACGATCAACATTATAAAAGTACAATAACTACATGCATCAAATTCAATCATATATAAATACACAGACACACCCAAAGTGATATATACATCGATCTTCAATACCTGGGAAATTATATTTCTTACAAGATCTCTCTATAGTATTTTACTTACTCTCATGAGTCAAGCAAGACCTAATAATGTAGCATTGTATCTAAACTCCAAAAATAACAAAAGCAATTTATATTCTAAATGCTAAAAGAATGTGCTTTGGCTTGCATATGATGCAGTTCCCCATATCTGTTTACAAATCTAATTTAAAAGTACAAAAGTCAGTTTTGCCATTCAAAGCTATGTACATCCTGCGTTTAAAAACCAAAGAAGAGGTGCTAAAACGATAAGACTTGCATTAAAAATAAGACATTACTGATTAAATTGAGTTAATCACGGTAAGTGATGGTGGTGTTAAGCTGTAATGTGAAGGCAAGGTGTAAAACCTAAATGAAAACAGAAGCACATTCAAAAATTCTAATTAGATGGGTTGAAAGGAGTTTAGTTTTAGAATCGAAAACATGCAAGGCCAAATGAGTCAAATTTTAAAGTGATATTCAAGAGAAATTGCCTTTCAGTACAAAAATGATGATTAACACTGATATTGAGACATTTAAACTTTCAGGTAATAAGAGAACGTGGGGTTCTGATTAGGAGCAGAATAAATGTAGCGGTGAGCAGAGAAGGAAGGAATAGAGTACCTGTAGCGCCGGTGACAAGAATGCGTACTGGGAGAGAGTAGATCTTGAACTCGCTGACGATGAGAGAACGGAGGGAGCAGGGAGGCCGGCTCAGAAAGGAGAGAGAACTGAAGGTGAAGGAGGTAAAGGATGATAGGGTTTTCTCGATCTCATGACTGGTACATCTGGTAAAGGACTAATTCAACGTTAAATGAATAAACAAATAAACAAATCTTAAAGATAACAAAAGAGTGGCAATGTGGCATCATATTACTCATGTTATCTTCGAGACCATGGTGGAGTGGGATTGTTATTGATAGAGTGGAATGGTGAAATGATATTAACTTGTTATATGAGAGTTGTATCATCATTATCATTATTATTATTATTATTATTATTATTATTGGAGTGGGATGGTTGGTAATGGTAATCCAAATCATTCCATCCCACTCAACATCTCTTATTTTTATACCTTCCAAATTGAGGTTGGATTTTCCTTCACTCCTTCATTAAACCTCTAAAAAAAAATAGAGTGATATGTTTTTACCTTTTCACTTTACTTCATTATTAATCATTTCATTATTAACCGTTGCACTTTATTTCCTTCAAAACCCCCAAACATACCCTTATAGAAGAAATTCAATAACCTACATTTTAATTTATTAAAGAAGAAATTCAATTTTTATTGGATTAGATTCAAAATTTGAAGTAAATCTTGGATTAACTTATCCCCACAAAAAGTAGAAAGAGAATGCTAACAAGTGTTTAGGGATATTGTTAAGGAACTAAGAATAACTTGATTTTATGGAAAAACGATGTATTTATTAATCTCAAAACTTGTATATTTAGTTGAGAAAGGCTAGTAACACCCTTTTTAACACACTCTTCAACACACTATTTGCTAGGGATGTCAATGGAATGAGTAACGGATGAATACCCAAAAAAGTTATCCATGATGAATAGGATAATTACTCGCTTAATATGTATGAGTTTAGAGACGAGCAATTACCCACAAAATTGAATAGAAATGGATACGAGCACTCTAATACCCACCCCTCCCATGCCCACACTTATATACTACTAAAGAGATGCTAGTGGCCTTACATTAGTTTATATATATATATATATATCATCCATTTTATTTTATTTTTTGAATAGTATAATCATTTTAACTTATATAGCAATATCATTTCAATTTTTATAAATTTTGTGAAACTTTACTGAATGCATTCACATATTGTACATAAGATGAATCAAGATAAGATCAAGATGTTTTTCGTTAATTGACAAAAAAATAAAAGAAAAAGAGAAACATAAATATCGGTCATTCCTGCCATTACCATATTACTGTGTAAGAACATGTTTGTGTGGATACATGTATATAAATTTATTACATGATGGTGATAATAATTTTCGATCTACTTCGAGGAGTATCCCACCATCAACCTAAGACGAAGATTAATCTCCCGCGGGAATTTGTTCGACATCTTGATGGATGACATCCCTCCCAGCTGAGGTTTTTTCCATACCCAAGGCTCGAACCCGAGACCTTGGTTAAGGGGCGAGAGGCCTTTAACCACTCATGCCAATCTCAATTGGTTGATGGTGATAATAATAATAATAATAATAATAATAATAATATATGAATTACTTACTGTTGTTGTTCTTGAGAGGGGAAGAAGATTAACATTATCTAACTGTAAAGAAGATTTAAGATAAGGAAACAAAGGCATATGATATACCCATCTGATTAAGATTCTGAATGAAAGACTATTTTGTTGTGGATTTAAGGTTGAAATGCCATAAAATTGTGATAACAAAGTAAGCCCACGAAGTTAACAAAATTTCAAGTGGACATCATCCCCTCAACAACCCTCAAATGACCCTAAAAAATTGCCTTCAGAGTCACATTTTAACTATCAATGCCTCAACACCTTTCTTAGCGAAAGGGTTATGAATCAATTTCGGGTCCAAAAACCCTTTATCAAGATGATCCCCAAACAACCAACTGCTACTGCCACCATAACACGAGCTCCAGTGGGATCTGAAACAGTAGATATGCTTTTTCTGCTGTTGGTTCTTGTTTGGTTAGACTTCTCTCCCAAGCTCCCCCGGAGAAGATTATTGAGATTGTCCAATTGATGCATGATCTGACGCTGACTGCGCGAAATACCTGATATCTGATGACACATAAAATATCCAAGTAAATCAATTAAGAACTAATGAAGCTTCATTTCAAAGTCATACACCTTGGTGATTTAGATTCTGTATATGAATTTACATAGTTGCTCCAGCTTATGCTAAAGGCCAACAACAATTTTATATTTTATAGACAAAAAAAAAGAACAAATTCTATTGAACAAAAACCAGGAAACAACTGGTGAGCATTTAAAACCTATTTTATTTTAAAACCTATCATTGGACAATGTTTGAAACCTATTTTATTTTACATGGTGACCAAAAACATTTAATGGTTGCTACTGTTTTTCTCCACTTAGAGAGTGTGTTTGGGAAAGATTTAATCTTTCCCATTCAGCTGTTTTTGAACAATTAAGTGGTTTTGTGAAAAAATTGGTATGTTTGAATACCTAGATTATTTTCTAAAAAAGCTTTTTTCTCCTTATTTCAGCAGTTTTCTAACAAGCTGTAAAACCCAGCTGTTTTCTAAAAAAGCTTTTTCTAATCAGCATCTATTCACAACATTCTCTATCTTTACTATGTAAAAAATGATTATTTTTGCACCACCCAAACGAAATAGATTAGCTTAAAATAGTTCTTCAGCAAACATACCCAAACAAAAACAGATTTTGATTATAATCGATTATCACAATAATCGATTATTTGAAAACAGATTATCAGCATAATCTTTTTTTTCCAGTTTTCCCAAACACACTCTAACTAATTAGTCATATATATGGACAGGAAAGCTCTATACCAAGAGAGGCGAAAATTCTGATGGTTTCATATGCACCTCAGGTCAAATCAATGCACTAGATATAGACCGCTATCAACATAAATTAAACCTCATATAAAGAATGTCAAGTAACTTAACAGAATTTACAGAATCCTAGAAATAAGGGGAAAAAATCATAGTTTCTAAACTTTTAGTAAAATAGCAACTTCCATTAGCCACCACCTTACTCCTTTTAAGGCCACTATATTTCCATTTTTGTCACTCTCCATCTTTTAATCTATCCTAGGTTCCTCATGGAACAATCAAAATCACAAATAGGGCTAGTCATCAGCCCGCCACTGTCCCGAATCCGAACAACCCGGATTATAGTGACCTTTTAAGACATCAAACTTGTACCTAGTTATTAAAATGAAGCTCCAAGGCTATTCTGAAAAAGCTTTTTCTATTATCTTCCTGATAATGTGATGTCTGATCTTTTATCAAACACCATCATTATCGACCCAGAAAAAATACCCCTCATGCGGTCGGTGCTATCTGGTTGTAGGAACGTGCTGTTCCTAGTTATAATTTATGCTCTACCTAATGGAAAACCCTGTTGCTGACAAGTTGTTTGGATTTCGGACAGTTAAGTTTCCTACTAGGTTGTAATCGAGGGTGTTGTTTGTTGTTGTGTACTTGAAGCTGGCTTGGGTTATGGAGAACTTGAGTCTCGGGGTATAAAAATAATGAGAAAAGAAATCAGGAATGCTAAGAAATCTTGGTTAATAATCATAACCCTGATTTTCTTAGCATTCTTGATTATTTTTTTTGCATGATTGTTAGTCAAGTTCTCCATAACCCAAGCCAACTTCAAGTAAACAACACCCTCGACTACAACCTAGTAGTTTAACTGCTCGAAATCCAAACAAACTAATCAACACCCTCCTGGGAAATGCACTCTCTAAGGATTAACTTAAAGGGTCAAACTCTGATGAATTACATAATCTGAAAGTGAGATGGGATATGGGATTAGACTTAGAAAAGATACCTCATCCATTAAAGGAGAATCTCTAGCTAATTGCGATGAAGATGAGGAATTTGGTATTTTAGATCCAGTAAGGGAACCGTTGCCCAAACTAGTGATGAAGTAAGAGGTGGGAGCAGAACCATTGCAGGCCTCAGCTTGAAGTGGCATATTTTGTTGGCTTGGAGAATTTTTCTTGATGGTTAGCTTGGCATTCAGCTCTTCGATACAATTTGTAAACTCGTCCATTCTATCATTGAGGGCAGAAATTTGTTCTGAAAGCTGACTGACGGCTCCCTACCAAATATACGGTGAATGTAGCAAAAAAGTAGATAATTAATTGGGGAATGGACCAATACAGAAGTGATGATTCAAATTCAATATGTTTACATGCATAAAAAACTACTGCAAATAACTGAGTTTACCTGATTTGCTGGTCTTGTGAAGGAATCTGAATTTCTCTCACCAAACCCTCGGTTGTCGGCAACATATCCAGTAGCTTTGGCCATATTTTTGTCCCGCTGATTTGTATATGATTGTGACATTCCACTGTGGAAGATTCACAACAGTAATACTATTAGGTAACTGCAAAGCAGTTTCAAGAAGCACACCACTAAATTTCTTTGAGAAAATTACTCTAGACCTATCTAGATTTAGATGAACTAACACACACCTTCCTTCTATTTGCAAAAATCTACAAAAACCTCCCTCGACATTCAAAAGTACAATAAATATTCCAATTAATGTAGAGCCATCAAATCTTGGTCTTTTTTTTTTTTTTTTTTTTGTAAGCAAATGTTAGTAGCTAGTTGTTATGTTAAATATTTCTCCTTTGCCAAGGTTCGAACCTTGGACCTCCTACTCTTCCAACTCCTTATACCCTTAGCTCAAACCACTTGAGCTACCCAACCCCCATCAAATCTTGGTCTAATGATGTAACTACCCATAAATCACTAAATATCATCAAGGAAGTGCCAAAATCATCCATGTTGGTAAAACAGTAAAGTGGATTCTATCTCTTAATATAGCATTGAATAATTTCACTGATTCAAGTTTCTTTGAGCTGATTTATCCACTAAATTATGGTGGTTATGATATTTCACCATTTGATTTTGCAATAACAAGTAAGAGCATCAAACAAGCCTCATCCCAATGGGTAAAGTTGGCTGCATGGATCAATCAACAACCATTGGTCTCTACTGAAAATCAAAGTTGTAAAACCATCAAGAGAAAAGTTGTCTTTAGTGGTTTCTTCTAATGTATTTAGATTGAAAATTCTCACCTCCTCATATGCTTATTTCTCATGGCAACCCTGTCTGCAGAGGCTCTAGAAAGTGCTTCTTTGGGGCTTGACACCAGATCCTCATGTAGGCTGAGCTTTGTCCTTAAATCATCTGGTAGGGCCTGTGGAACAGTTAGACAGAGAATGCTGATGTAGGATTATATATTAGGCTATTAGCAGATGGTAAGCTGTCATACCATAACCTCATTCACAAGCTTTTCAAGCTGAATTTGTTCAATGTAGGTACGAGGAATGTAGGAACCTTCAAGACCCAGCTGTTCTCCTATGAATTTTACAACTAAGCGATCTCTTCCTTGTATCTGTTTATCATTAAGATCCAAATAAATCAGTAAAAAAGATTATGACCAAAAAAAAAAAATCCAAGAGACGTAAAAACCAAAAGAAATAGAAGTACAAACTGTTTAACCTATCAGATGATAAACAAAACCTTTAACCAGAAACAATCCAAGTAAAAATGGAAACAAAATTGTGAAGTGTTAGATTTTATGAGAAATAAGGCACAATTTTTCTGAATGTGCTCGAGTGATTAGCACTCAGCAAACATGTATTTATATACACTCCATAATCAATTACATGTTATGATTACAAGGGAAATAAATGCTAGTGCAGCACCCTAAACATCCTAAGTACATTGAATGGATTAAACCAATGTACATGAATCTAGAGATACATGAACCGAAATCTTAAATGCTGTTATTTCCAATACTCCCCCTCAAGCTGGTGAATAGGTATTCGCCATTCGCAGCTTGGATACAATTCATTCAAAATCGGGCTGCTCAACCCTTTGGTGAGAATATCCGCAAGTTGTCCTTGTGAGGGCACATATGGGGTGCAAATCAATCCACTCCAGAAGCTGTGATTTGCATGTGATGTGTCAAGAAGAAGATAGGAGCTATCCACCAAGGACATCGCCAACATTTGAGATTCAGGAGGACCACTAGTTGCCTAAGTTCTATTCTATGTTATGGGTTGGTGTGCTTTGTTTTCTATTATGGGTTTGCTTCTTGTCACGAGCTTAAGCCTTAAGTTTAGTAAGCTAAAGCTTGAGGGGTTGTCTTGGATAGATATTAGAGTTATTAGTCTTAGTCTTAGTGGGCTTGAGCTTGTACTAGTAGTAACAGTATTTGACCTATGTATTAGTATAAATAAATAGGAGTACTAGCTCATGAAATTATAACACATTTTCATATCAGTCATGTTAAGTTTCCTATTTTCAGCAACCATTCTCTCTTTTCTCTTTTGCCTGCCTAAACCATAACCTATAATTCCTTCAACAACCCATGAGCAACAGACTGATATATGAGCAAAATTGCACAATCGTGAAAAATTGTTGCCATCCAATAAATCTTACCATCAAGCCATTGCGACATGTTCAATCGAAACTTGTGAAGGAAATGGAATATATAATTAACCCAAGAAGTCCAGAAAACCAGAGGAGTTTAGATCCCAGTAAAGCATTTAACAGTAGAAAGAAAATATATAGACTTACTCTACCAATACCTGAACATAATGTCGATTAAGTTGCTCAAGCCAATCTAGTTTAACACAAATCCTATCATCAGTAAAGACATGGCTGTTTCTTTTAAGGATTTGTAGCTATTGTGTTATCCAGGGCCATCAGTCCACCAGAAGACGCACACTGACCTCGAAAGTAATTCTTGGTGATATGACAAATGGATTATCTGTCACCCATTCCTGAAAAGTTATACACCATCAATAGTTTGACTTTGACACTAAATAATAAGTTCATTCTCCATGAATCAAGTATAGAGAATTATAATAACCAAAGATTAGCAGAGATCTTTAATAGCATGCCAAGCCTATGAAATATCTATTATCATGGTCCAAAGGAAAAACAAGAAAGAAAGTAAGATGTCTTTAACCAAGAAACTATGAGCCTTTTATATTCCAAATGACATACAAAAAGCCAACCTGCCATTAAAGGTCCCAAAAAGAATTTCTACTACAAACTTCTAGCTAAACAAAACCAAAGTCGGAGAAACAGCAGAATTGAAAATGTCAAATTTCATATCACATTAACACAATTGGCATTCATCAGTAAAACCAAGCTGTATAGTCTTTACACAGTAATCTGGTGCAACTGGCTGCAGTGTAATGCAACTTATGCAAGAACTTTACGCACAATTTTTTGTATATGTGCACTCTCTTTCAATAGAATTACTTTTGGCCTTCTCTTGGAGATTAAAACGTTGCTTTAAGAGAGTGCCCTGGCCAAATGTGCAGAGACATTGGAAAGCAATCGACTGTGATGCACTTTTTTCCTGTATTTTGCATCTGTTATTTCAATACTGGAGGAGTATATCTGATCCTCCACTCCAGCTGGGAATTTGGATTAGCTTATTGTTTGTTTCCAAGCAGCTTATAATCAAAATCTTAATGAGAAAGCTTTAGATGTATGGCTTCATATTGTACCTTATGTTATCAGCTTCAGCACCTATAACATGCACGAGCAAATTTATCCTATCTTCAAAAACGTGTTCCTCTTATTTACTCCTAGTCTAACACAATCAAAATCCCCTATAAAGATGTTGGGCTAATTTCCAAAGAATTGTTGTCAACAGAGACAAATAATAAAAAATCTAGACCAAAAACTACTTTTAATCACTAGATTTGAACCTAAAATTGCATTTATAATTCCATTTTAATTGGGCAGAAATATATTCAGTAATAAAATTATACATAATTGCAATTTAAAATTGTAGTTCGCTAGGCATACATGTGTTGGTAGGTATAGTTAACAATGGCAGTGGTCATAAATGGCAATTATAGGAAACAATTAGAAACAATGGTCATAAATGGCAATTATAGGAAACAATTAGAAACAATGGTCACTCCATAGTGTAAACGATAAACACCACTGCTTTGTTGTGGGTTAGTTGGAAGTGACAATCAAGGTAGTTGATAATAGTTGCCAATGCTACTATGCTAGTCAAATGTAAAATGGTCAATGGTGGGGCCCACAATAATTTGGTCACCTTGGTTGTGCAGATGTTACACGGATAACACTGATGATACTATGTGGAGATGAATCATCTGAAATTATAGCTTATAATTTTAAGCTCCATATTTTCTCATTAAGGAATAAGGATAGAGATGGATTCAGTACTGTTATTTTTCAATTTCAATGAATAGAGATAGGAATTGTAATTGAAGTGCCAAATGCCACCAATTGTGAACATTGGAATCAAATTTCGAATTTACAATGCAAGCTCAAGCTTATGCATCAAATGATATATAGTAGCTTTTGGATGGTAAAAGTAACAATATTGAATGCCAGAATCATGCAGAAATTCCCCCACACAAAACTGTTCAGTCATCATGAGCAAAACTAGCATTTTGCGCACTCTTGGAAAACTTTTAAATCTTAATTATTTAATGCTATCACTCAGTTCAAGATCTCTTCAATGACTCTCTTCAATGACTAGAACTTCCACACTTTAAGAAAATATAAGAAAGATAACAGTACTCTACAACCAGCAAGGTTTAATTTTAGCTACTTAAATCCTGCTCCACAGTTCCATTTCCCTTGCCCTCTGTAAATTGCAAGCAACTCCCTAAGACAGTTTTGCTATGGCATCATTCTCTATTAAATAACCTTATTGATATTAGTTAGGAATATTAAGGTTATTCATGTATTAGGAGTTTTATTATGTTACTCGTCTAATTAGGCTGGCCTTGTATTAGCTGTACTACTCTAATACCTGACCTAAATTAGTAGTATAAATATTTATCAGTGGTTTGTATATAAACACAACATATCAATCTAATATCAATTGTTCAAAGTCATATTTCTCTCCTCCCCTATATTCTATTTAACTGTGTCCTTGTAAGTAAATTTGATATGACATATTGAATGAAGTCAATGGACAACCAGGTCACTTCGAACATAAAATATAAACAAGGAACCCTAAACTGGATGAAGCAAACCTCAAACATGAGGACTGTATTTCCATCCTTGTTTCGCATCCGTAATATGATTGGCAAGTTTCCGGATCTTCACCAGGTGGTAGAAGATATATGTCATAAGTCTGTTCTGTTGTTTCCTTAAAACCTTCAGTGAGAACAGCTTTAACTTGATCCGCTGTACATTCCTTGCTGACTAGAACAAATTATAAAACTGATTACTAATTTTCATTAATACGCATCAGAACGAAGACTCTCTTTTTTTTTCCTTTCCTTTACACAAGTGGAATTGAAATAATGAGTTATCTTGGAACTAACCTTTAATATGTAAGTAGGGCTCTGGAATCCAGTAAATGGATTAAATTTGTTGATGATTTTTATTTGTGCTGTCTGGAGATCAGGCTCAATATAGGCCTTGTACATTGGATATACCTGCAGAGGAATAAGCATAAGCATTTCTGGAAATACAAATACGTTCCAAAATGATGAAGGGACTAAAAAAGCATGAACCGTCTCAGATATTTGATGAATAATTTCTTCAGGCTCTTGACCAGCACGTTGTATGTCACGTATAACTCGCTTTACAAGGTCAAGGTGAACTCCACCTGTAACAGATACTCGAAGGTCCAGTAGAGGCCGCAACTTCTCACTCAAGGCATAGATACCCTCTATAACCACAATACGGGAGCTCGGGGCTTCTACTGTCCTGTGAACAGAGCACATTTTAACATGAAATTGAAGGCATACACACCAAAACAGAGTAATGGAGTATTCCAAAATCAATAGAAACCAATTTTGAATTAAACTAATGGTAACTTTAGATTTAAATTGCAATTGCTGGAGATCAGAGCACAAACCAGAAACTGAAGGCCAATATTAAAAAACACTACAACAGTATGGGGCTACATCCCTACCCTCCACAACCAGCTGCAGGTATTAAACACTAAAACAGTATGGGACTACATCCCTACACATCTAGCTGCAGATTGCAACTATTACCAAAATATACATATTTTCCTTGTTTTATCTCTTCAATAATTTCCCACCTCCTAAATATATGCTAAATCACGAAGATACTAAAGATGGCTTAGAATTTAACCTGTATCCTATACGTGAACTGGACTTGAAATCATATATAGGAACCTGGACTGGCTTCCCTTCCTTTAACTCATGTAGATTCCGAAGCAATGTGTCGTAGTCTGTTAAGCGTGGATCTGTACGAAGAGATAACAGAGTTAACAAGAGATTTGCATCCTAACTTAAAAATGTTAGCCTATGTTCAAATGTCACAATAACCAAAGCATGAACATGATACCCAACATTTTATTTTGTGACAGGTTAATCTTTGCATCAGATGTACAATAATAGGCATACATACTTTCTCAGCTCTCCTAAACTTGATATGAAATTGTTGCTTATAAATGATTGGACTTCCAATGAAGCCTCAGGAAAATTTGAAGGGGCACTTCCCTCACCGAGGCAGAAGGCATAAGGAAAGGCTAAAAATAAAGAATAACAATTTTCATATTTGGTAATGAGCTCAAGGGCAGAAATGTAGAATAGTTGAACTGGCATTATGCCATCTTAACAAGACTTCACTTTATGCCAAATTGGGTTTAACCATAAGTTATCCACCATTAAGTCTTTTATAGAAACTAAGACAGAAAGAATTGGATCAGGTGCTGGACCCAAGTCCAAAGAAGCCCATCATAATATGGAAAGTATATTCAAGGAGGAAGAAGGATGGGCCAGAGAAGTGTTAGTGATGTAGCCATTAGTTACAGCTGGGAAGGGGGTATTCTGTTAGGCAGCGGGGATTTAGGAGAATTGTATGGGAAGGGATGTCACTCATGCATTTTGTACCTGAGTGTTAGGCAAAGAATCTTTCTCTGAAGGAGCCTTTGGCTCTGGTTTGGGAGTGTTCCTTTTCTGTAAGAGCTTTAGTAGCTCATTTTTCATTGAATAATACAATTTAAACCAGAATTATTCTCTGGGTCTCTAGCATATTCTTATTACCTACTTATTGGATCTCTTCCACTCATAGCCTTACAGTTCTACACATGAGCATCTCAGTTCTCTGTTCTAACTAATCAGATCAGATACTAGACCTTACAAATGCCTGCATATTGTCACTAGTGCATGACATGATTTACATTGCACCAGTTCTAGTCACTGTACAGCTGAGTCAGTAGTGTACATAAGCATATATACTTAAAAAAGATAAATTCCTTTTACAGTTATTCAGAAGCCAAAAATATGTTTTATTCCATTAATGCACCATAGAAAGAAATAAAGAATGCTAAAAGCATCACATAAGGAAAGACCAATGATGATTTACCATCGTAGTTTCCATCAACAATTCGACTAGAATCATTGTAATTGTCCATTGAAATGACTGCAATGCTGGGCATGAAACTGAGTATTTTTTCAGTAAATACAGTCTTCCCAGCCCCTGAAGGACCTGCCACGCCTACCAATATTATCCCATCATTCTTTTGGGCTAACAATTGGCATGCGCGAATTACTATAAAGAAACCCTTCTCAAATGATAGTTGATCTTGGATTGGAGCAACCTCATAGCGATCAGAGTCTTTCCTTTTAACCAAATGAACTTGATCCTTTAAAAGACCAAGACGTGTATGATGGGAATCAGCACTGGATGTATCTTTCACCATTGAACAACTCCCAATTTCCTTTAAGTGAAAAAATCAATGTTAAATAATACATTAATAAATCTATAAAAAATATATAGCTAACATCCATGTTAGAGACACATATATATCCTTGTACTCCTTACACCAATGCACATGACAGAATTCTGCATTATAGCTTGCTAATCACACCAAAAGGTTTTCCAACATAAATCAAGAAAGTAGCCTTGGTGTTCTTATTACCCTTTCAGTAACCATGTAATTTTGAACACGACAACGTAGTTATCATTTAACCCATCCTACTGCATAGATGTAGAAGTTATATAAGTAATGACTCATTATAGAAATTATAGTTTTGCTTCATTATCTATGACCAATAAACTAGTCATGCTCCAGGCAGAACCTTATCATTGGAAGAAATTGCATACATAAAACTTCAAATTAAAAGCACCGACAAGTTGTATTGACAAATATCCCCAATTCACAATAATTGGATGCCTTCAAACTTATATTATTGTTAAACATTAAGTCTCAGCAGTACTGTCACAACAACAAAAAGCTAAAAAAAATATGTAGTGTTTCATGGAATACCCTACAGGCTCAAAGAGTAAAATTCAAATATCATGTTTAGAAGTTGGCACATAAACAGGATTTTTCTCAACAAACTCTTTGAACAGATAGCTTTCAGGAATCACCATGAAATTATTATTATAATTCCAACATCACACAGGACACCATCTTCTATATACAACCTAAACTTAAACAAACAGCATTTTACTCCAAAAAATTTAACAGAACCAACAACTCTTAAGAACATGGAAAGGATCACCCACATAACATAACCCAGAAACAAGAACAAATAGAAGGTTTGTCCAAACAAAGCAAAACCCACAAAGGGCCTTAATAAAAACTCTTTCTAGCAAGCACTCTGGATCCAAAAACAACGATGAAAATTTCCAAGCTTTGAAACAAAAACAAGAATACCTGTAAGAGAATGCAAATCAAAGTTGATCCAATGTGCACGTTTGTGATGAACAGAGCACTCACCCGTGGCTCCCTCAATGGACAGTTACAGTGAGAGTTCAGCAACAACAATAACAACAACAACCCAGAAGAAGAGAAGCCATAATTTCAAGGTCGGTTCTGCAATATATATATATAATATATATATAAATATAAATAAATATATAAATTTTTTTTCTGGCTGCAACCCTTTCCCCGAAATCAAAGGAATGTGATTTTCCGCGATTTTTTGGGAAGTGGGAATTTCAAGAGAATCTGCATACGCTAGAGAACAACACAGTACATGGAGTGACAGAAGCTTTTCACTTTCCAGAAAGAATAGAGAGAAAATTATCGTATGCAATATTTAATAATTATTAATAAATTTTTTAAATGTTGTTTCTGTTTTCTTCAGAGAATCCTCTCAGAGGTGAAGTTTTTGTATCACTAGGAGTGCACTTTCACAAGGTTAATATAACATTGTATAAGGGCAAGGTGGTCGATGCCTGGTGGAATTGGAAAATTAGGATTAGCCAAATTTGTATCCACTAGGTTGTTTGTCAATTTTGAGAATTTCTTTTCGGATATGCAATTTTGAGATATTTTTGTTTTTGGGTTTGGAAATATTTGAAATAGTCATACTTTAGAATGTTTATTAGGATTACAATTACAAGGAGATATACTTTTTGTTAATAAAAATTAGGTAGAGAAGATTAATCATCGTGTTTAAGAGAAGTTCCACTCAAAATAATATATATATATATATATATTGAAAATCTATAGTATATATATTTAGGAATAACCTCATTGAATTCAATGTTATATGTCATCCTCCTAGAAAAACATCATTTAATGCAGATCCAATAATAAAACTCAAGGACACAAATCAATTAATAACATTATTTAAATCAATTAACAATATTTTTTAAAATAATATTATAGATAAATATATTTTCTAAAAATGGTTAAGTTACATCGGAAAGATAAGAAATAAATCAAATAATTTTTCAAAAGAAAATAAAATTAATAATATAATATATAAATATATTTTATAAAATCTATACTATATACATTTAGAAATAACCTCATTGAATTCTATGTTATGTGTCGTTCTCTTAGAAAAACATCATTTAATGCAAATCCAATAATAAAACTCAAGGGCAGAAATCAATTAATAATATTTTTTAAAATAATATTATAGATAAATATATTTTCTAAAAATGGTTAACTTACATCGGAAAAAGAAGGAATAAATCAAATAAATTTTCAATAGAAAATAAAATTAATAATATGATGTATAAATATATTTTATAAAATCTATAGTATATACATTTAGGAATAACCTCATTGAATTCTATGTTATGTGTCGTCCTCTTAGAAAAACACCATTTAATGCAGATCCAATAATAAAACTCAACGGCAGAAATCAATTAATAATATTTTTTAAAATAATATTATAGATAAATATATTTTCTAAAAATGGTTAACTTACATCGGAAAAAGAAGGAATAAATCAAATAAATTTTCAATAGAAAATAAAATTAATAATATGATGTATAGATATATTTGATAAAATCTATAGTATATACATTTAGGAATAACCTCATTGAATTTTATGTTATGTGTCATCCTCCTAGAAAAACATCATTTAATGCAAATCCAATAATAAAACTCAAGGGCACAAATTAATTAATAACATTATTTAAATCAATTAATAATATTTTTTAAATAATATTATAGATAAATATATTTTCTAAAAATGGTTAACTTACATCGGAAAGATAAGAAATAAATCAAATAAATTTTCAAGAGAAAATAAAATTAATAATATGATGTATAAATATGTTTTATAAAATCTATAGTATATACATTTAGGAATAACCTCATTGAATTTTATGTTATGTGTCATCCTCTTAGAAAAATATCATTTAATTCAAATCCAATAATAAAACTTAAGGGCAGAAATCAATTAATAATATGATATATAAATATATTTTATAAAATGGTTAACATACATGGGGAAATATGAGAAATAAATCAAATAGATTTTCGAGAAATAATACATATAATAATATGATAGATAAATATATTTTTACAAAAATGATTAATTTGCACAGGGAAAGAGGAGAAATAAATCAAATAGATTTTCAAGAGAAAATAAAAGGTACGATAGAAAAATATATTTTCTAAAACTGCTAACTTGCACGAGAAGATAGAATAAATAAATCAAATAGATTTATAAGAGAATAAAAATAATATAAAACAAAAACATATTTTATAAAAAATTGGTTAGCTTGTACAAGGCAAATGGAGAAATGAATCAAATATATATTTAAGTGAGTAGGAAAAATAATATGATTAGAAAAATACATTTTCTAAAAATGGTTTAATTTATCGAAAAAAGAGTAGAAATAAATCAAAAATATTTTCAAGAGATAATAAAAAAATGATACAATAGATAAATATATTTTTTTAAAATGGTTAATTTGCACCTGGCAAAGGGGAGAAATAAATCAAATAGATTTTCAAGTGAGATGAAGAAATATATTATGATAATAAAAATATTTTCTAAAATTGGTTAAGTTTCACGGGAAAAGAGAAGAAATAAATCAAATAAATTTAAAAGAGAAAACAAAAAATAATAAATATATAAATGTTCTATAAATGGTTAACTTGCATGGGAAAAATAAATAAATCAATTAAATAGATTTTTAAAAGAAAATAAATTAATAATATGATGTATAAGTATATTTTTCTAGAAATAGTTCACCTGAATGTGGATAAGACGGATAAATAAATCAAATATATTTTGAAGAGAAAAGATAAAGTATGATATATAAATATAATTTCTAATAATGGTTAACTTGCAGGAAAAGAATAAAAAAACAAATAATTTTTTAAGAGAGAATGTTTATAAATCAAATAGATTTAGAAATATCTTATAATTAAACTTACTATGAGGATTTATCTTTTATATTTTACATAACAAAAATTTTTTCAAATATTTCTGCATAATTAACCTCATAAATCAATAATTTGAGGTGTATAATTCCCTAACAAAATTTTAAACTATAAATGTGAAATCAACAATCACATACTTTTTCGATAAATTCTTAAAAAAATAGCACATTTCCCGTGCATGACACGGGTAATTTACTCTAGATTTAATATGATTTGAATTTGAATACACACTCATGGTTAGGGTCATAAGCTATTTATTTTTGTCAAGATAAGAGAATATCGAGAAACCCTCTAGATTTCAACTGATAAATTATTTATGCACACATATGCTTGACATGTAGAGTGAAACGCACGTCAAATTTCACTCGTTTATAAAGAAGACAAAATTTGGTCACAGGATTAGTCATCAATTGCAGAAGTCTCTAACAACACAAGGGAGCTAAAACATTTTGATATAACTTAATATTACTAATTTTGCAATTGAAAGTTGACTTTATTATTCTTTCAAAAAAAAAAATTTGACTTTATTACACTCCTAGACAAGCAATTACTACATCATTATTTTTTTAAAAATTAATTTAATGAAAAAATTATATGGATATTCCTTGAACTCTCCTAACACTACACACGATCACCTTACAATTTTAATTAACCCGTACATAGAACTCCTTTTGATTGATATGAAAACATTGCACCATTACCCCTTATGCGAAACAGTGTTTGACACCAATACCCAGAGGAGGAAAAGAACAATTTTCCCACAAACTATCACACTAACAAACAAAGCAAACCACTTCTTAACAGGGCGAGATTGATTTGGGGGAATTGGGAGAAAATTTGGGACTAGATTTTTCTGGTAAGGAAGCTTATGGCCCTCGTGGTGAAGGTGTTTAACTCGCAAACCACCACTTTAACCATAATTGATGAAAATTCCATCTATCGTTTGAGGCATCTCAAAAAACATGTTGTGAGCATTATTCAAATAACAAAAATGGACACGAGTGTTTTCTTACATGAAGATGAATATAAATAAACGTGTGCAAATAAAATCATACCTCTTTTTCAATCAAATTCACAACTACGATTAGGTACCTCTGCTTCTACTCCTTTGCTCTTTATGAAATGGTTTTTGCCGAATACAACAGTTGCTGCCATTTGAAGTTATTTTGAATCCAAACATAAGGGCATTTTTGTCATTTTAACCCTAAAATCTCAATACACTGCCACGCAATCACCATGTGGCTTGTCACATAAGTGGAAATGATACGGGGTCCGTTTGTTTTGCAATAAAATAAAGGACACTCCAGTTAGTATAGCTTAAGTGGTAGAGCTCAAGGATATTTGGTGTCAGTGAGGTTGCGAGTTCGATTCCGCAATACCTCCAATTTCCCCCTTCCCTATAAGGCCTAAATATGCCTCTTATGAACCAAAAATAAATAAATAAATAAATAAATAAATAAAGGATAGCATTAGTACAAATCAATTTGTTCCATGTTTGATTTTAAAATTGATGGTGGGACAGCACAAAAAACTAGATCAAGGACATAACAAAGGTGTGAAAACTTGTTACTCACTTACCCAAGGGACAACTTTTTGTTCCAAGTACCATTCAAACAAAATGACATAAATATCCCTCTCTCACTCCCTCACGTCCCTCACATCCCCCACTAACCCACGTTACCACTCATTATTCTTCTTCTTCCATACAAATCAATCAAAATATGCAGTTATTTTTCCTTCAATCCAGCAGTTCTTAATCTCTCACTATACCATACAATGACATCATCGCCTTAAAAAAGCTACAATTGGAACATGATTATCGCAATTTCGTATATAGTTCATACTATTTCATTTCATTTCAGTCTCAATAATAATGATCATCAATTGTTTTCTAAAATTAATTAAATATACATATAATAAAAAAATTTAATTTATAGTATGATAATTATAAAATATAAATATAAATTTATCTGCATTATTTTAAAATATAAAAATTATTTTTCAAAATTATTAAAATAAAATAATACTTAAAAATATATCTACATTATTAATATATTATAAATAAAGTGATAGTATGATAATAATTTAATTTTAAATAAAAAAATTTAAAATAAAAAAAAACCTTGTTTTGTGTCTTTTCATAATGCAAATCAAACATTATATTGTATGAGGGGCATTTTAGTAATTTTTGCGTTGTTCTGTCCAGTGCGTAAGCATATCAAACAACGTACTGTACAAAATCGTTTGTGCTGTGCATCGACTAACAAAAAGCATACAGCACAAAAAGTTGTGCTGTGACTCAGTTAGTTGTCATGTATTGTTCTCCCTGTAATGCTAATCAAACGGACCCATAATGTGTTAGTGTCAGTTAAGGAGTTTTGTCTCACGGTTAAGATTTGCTACCATTTGAAGTTATTTTGATTCCAGACATAAGGATATTTTTGTCATTTTCAACCTTAAAATCTCATTAAATTGCCACACTATCACCACATGGCTTGTCACATAAGTGGAAATGGTATAATGTGTTAATGTCAATTAAGGAGTTTTGTCTAGGGTTTAAAGATTGTTGAGGTATAGTGTGCAATATCAAGAAAGTTCATGAGGTGTTCGTGTAATTTGCTTGAATTCAACTGCAAATTAATTTTGATAAAATATGGAGAGACAATTTCAATATAATGTAAAGTCAAACACATCTTTAGGTTTTAGTTGTCATATTTTTTTTATTTGATTTTGTTTTAATTATATCCAAATCCTAAATTTTAGCTAATTATGAATTAATCTTATATGAAAGAGTTAAAAAAACTAGAAGGAAACAAATATTGATTTAACCTATAAAAATGAATTAGGAAATAAATAAAATGAAGAGATGAAGGGGAAAATGGAGAAGAGGTACTGATTCTGCATATAGGTTTTTTTATTAGAAATTCTTAGTATTAGGGAAAGATGAAACTTTTATTGTTTTAGCATTATTACATTGAATTATATATTTACAAGTATTAGAGGACAATTCATTATTGAAGGTAATGTTACGATCCGAAACTGAGGTCGAGACCAGTCAAAGGGAGTCAAAGTCCCACAACACTAACCAAACAACTTTCCCAAAATCACTAAAGGAACCTATTGTCATTACTTATAAAATTATTCAAAAGATGTTTGCATCAATATTCAAATAACCAATTCTTGGCAACCAACCCTTTATCAAAATAATGAATCCAAAAAAAAATTGCATAATAGGTTCCAAGCTTAACCAAAGAAAGAAAAAAGAAAAAAAACATTTTCACATAGCCAAGCTTAACCAAAAGAAAAAAGAAAAAAGAAAAAACATTTTGCATGGTCGAACTCAAGGAGTATGAGCAACTCGAGATAATCCAACAGCATCTACGCCAACATCCAGGACAATAAGAGCGCGCGAGTTACACAATCCCAGTAAAGAATTGTGATAAAAGTATATGTTTCATTGATTGAATAATCGTACGATACAAAGAGATATATATAGCTATACAATCACTAACTAATGGATATAACAAACTTGCTGATATGCAGCAGGAATAATAACAAGTAGTAACAAGATAAGATCAAGCTATGACTAGGTCAACACTCCTATACGCCCCCGCAAGATAGATGAGGATTCAACGACTCCAATCTTGGAAGTATGAAAATGATGGCGGGTGGCTGAGAGCGGCTTTGTTAGAAGATCAGCAAGTTGATGGCTGGATGGAACATGAGAAACTTGGAACTGGTTGCTGCCAACAAGGTCGCGAACAAAATGATAGTCGATGGCTAGGTGCTTCATCCTTGAATGAAATACTGGATTGGCACATAAGTAAGTGGCACCAATGTTGTCTGAAAAGATAGTAGGTGGTTGAGAAAAAGCCAGCCCAAGTTCTTGCAAAAGTTGTTGTAACCATAAAATTTCAGTGGTGGTAGAAGCAATGGTGCGATATTCAGCTTCAGTTGAGGAACGCGCAACAGTGGATTGCTTCTTGCACGACCATGAAATAGCATTGGAACCAAGATATACAGTAGAAGCACCTGTGGATTTTCTATCAGCTGTATCACCACCCCAATCCGCATCACAAAAGGCTAGAAGATTGAAACTATTAGTTTTGACCAAATGTAAGCCATGAGAGATAGAGTGCTTAAGATAACGAAGGACACGCTTCAAAGCTTGCATGTGTGTAGCGGTTGGTGATCATCACCTGTATAATCACTCTTTACGGAGAGGTTATTGATGTCATTGGTTATATGATGGGAGGCGCCAGAGTCAAAAAGCCAAGTAGGAGCATTAGAGTGTTCAGTAGAGACCTGTGAAGGACCAAAAGCCTGAGCAACATGGGCAGTAGGAGAACATTGTTTTTTCGGATACCCATTAATCTTATAACAAGTTCTAGCAGTGTGACCTTCCTTGTCACAAAATTGACAGACAACAGAAGCATTGGAATGCGAAGGCTTCTTGTTGGTTGAGATAGCAGAATCTGAGGCAGAGTGGGCAGATTGGCGACCTCGCCCATAACCATTATGACGGCGATAAACATGATTAGCAATCACCGGCACAGGAGTGGAAACACGCTCCTCACGTTGCAGGAACTTCAAAGTCCACGAGCTTGTCATATAGCTCAATAAAAAAGATAGGAGTATCACGAGTGCGAACAGATGCGGTGAACTCCCGAAATGATGGTCCCAGACCATTCAAGGCATGAATAACCAAGTCAATATCATCAAGAGGATGGCTAAAAAGAGCCAATTCATCAGCAATGGTTCGAATAGCCTGCAAATAAGAAGATACAGAAGAAGTACCCTTTGAGATAGAGCTAAGACGCTCCTTGAGAGACATAATACGAGATCGAGATCTGTTGGAAAAGGCTCGTTGAAGACAAATCCAAGCATCACGAGATGTATCGGCAGAGGACATGACTGATCGTGCTTCAGGATCATAGGAGCCAAGAAGAGCAAGGTAGAGAAATTTGTCTTGACGAACCCACAAAGAATATGCAGGATTAGGGGTGGCAGAAGCGCCAGTGCCAATAGTTGTAGGTGGACATGGTGTGTCACCAGTAACATAGCTGACAAGATCACGAGCAACAAGAAGTGAATGAATTTGTTTATACCAAGCAGGGTAATTAGTGGAGTTAAGTTTGATAGGAAGTTGGGTGGAGGTGTTAAATTCCACTAGATCTTTGAGTTCAGAGGAGGCAGAGGAGTTGGTAGCGGAGGTGGTAGAAATAGCAGCCATTAGGATCGAAAAGCTTTTAAGCCAAATAGAAATCTGATACCATAAAGAATTGTGATAAAAGTATATGTTTCATTGATTGAATAATCGTATGATACAAAGAGATATATATAGCTATGCAATCACTAACTAATGGATATAACAAACTTGCTGATATGCAGCAGGAATAATAACAAGAAGTAACAAGATAAGATCAAGCTATGACTAGGTCAACACTTCTATACCCAGTAAGGGAATAAACAGAAAGTATGAGCAAGATAACATAAAGATGTAAGAAAAGAATACCTTAATTTGTAATAATTTACAAAAAGGAACTTTCTTAAATGATTTTATTTTGATAGATTCCCATTGTTCCCAAACATTTGGACAAAACAATTCACCTCCATTCAAGTAACACATAAATTCTCAAAATTTCCAACAGATCCACATCCAAACCAACATTTCACCGTTAACTCGAAGTTTCAACCATCATTGAAATAAATTATAACATTAATCCATGATAACCACATGTAGTATTCAAGAAGAATCCAACATCATATTTAACAATTCTAATACCAGAAAACATTATTGGTAAACTAATAGGTCACACAAATCCTAAACAAAATGAACATTCATATAATTCATGTGAATATCTTAACAGCCATTGTACTTGTTAAATTCTTCCATAAGTACTCACCAATGACATAGGTACAACAATTACTACATAGAAGGATCTTTGCATGGCTAAAAATACCGATATAAGAAGATTTTAATAGCTTTTCAGGGGCAAGTGGCAACACTCTCATTCCAAACTGAAACGCCCCTTCTCCTTGCCATAACCGTGTCATGACACCACCTGTTTCAGGCCGTGACACTAGTGATGCAAAATTAGCAAATGCAACCCTAAATGTTGCTCTACCTAGTTGAGAACCCATTCATTCAAATACCCATATATACCCTCAAGAATCCGTAATATGTCCTTTTGAACTCATAAGCCACAAAAACTCCAATCTCAAAGGATTTACAAAAAAATCCCAACCTTATGTTATAATAAATACAAGCAATGTTCAAGAAATTTGACACGAGTCATTAGGGTTTACCAAGCAAGGGTTAGTGCCGTTACCTCAAGTTGTTCAAAACCTTACTTCTAGAAAGAGGATAGGTTATGCTCTTCCTCATCTTATCTCTACTATTGTCCAATAGGAGAAAAAAGCATGAGGAATTTGAAGAACAAAAAGGAAGAGCAGTATGCAAAGACAAACTTGCCACAATCTTCCCCACACCAAATCCTAACTTCACCCAAATTCCCCTCTCTTTTCCTTTTTTCCTCTCAATTTCACGTGGAAATTAATGAGGGAGGGGTTGCTTTCTCTTTATTTCAAAATTAGAAAGAAAATGAGGAAATTGCCACTTAGTCCCTCAATTTTAGTGTATTTGCTCTTTCTCCTCTTAACTTTGTTAAATAGTCCTTGGACTTAAGATTAATATTTACCCCTTTAATAGCTAATATTTTAATTTACTGTGGGTAAAAGAAGTTAAATTTCTATTATCCTACATATTAGGGATGAATTTCACATGTAAAGAGGCCGTAATCAATGAAAGAATGATATGAGTCATAATTCATTTATTCTTAACATAGCTAAAATGTCATGTATTGGCACAAATGGCATTCATATTTACTGAATGTTCGGTGAATCCAAAGTGATCTTGGGAAGTTCGAAAGTCAAGGAGTTCCTTGTAAAAAATCGTGGTGTAGTGAAGAAGCATCCACATAATTAATTGATATGTATTGTTAGTGAAAGATTTTTTACAACGTCAATCAATTATAAAGTGTCATATCATTAAAAGTGTTTGACTCTTATCGTAATTACCTTAAAAGTCACACGTGTGATGATTTGCAATTAATTGACAGTGCAAAAAACTTTACAATGATGATATATCAAAATTAAACTCTTACTTTATTCTTTTATGTTCATCCATTTTATTCTATCTCATATGTGCATCAAAAGCAAATTCTTTTATGCACCTTTGGAGTACTTATTTAAAAAGTTTTTAAATACAAGAGTAGTTTAGAGGTAAAGTTATAGAAACTAAAAATATGTTGTAACCAAAAATTTTAACTGTGTCCTTAAATGTTATCAAATTAGCTACTAAGGTTAGATAAAACCTATAATATTATTAAAGTTTAGGTAAATGTTAACCAGTACTCTAACGGCATTGATTAAGGAAATAAAAATAGAAATTATGTATTGAAAATGGTGTATTCAATTTTTTCAAAGTTTAAAAGTTACAATTTCCAATGTAAAATTTCTATTTTTTGATTCCTTAACCAATGTCCTTAGGACATAGGTTAGCAAGATCCTAAAGTTTATCATACTCCCTCCGGTCCACAATGTAAACAAAAGTTTCCAAATTTTTTGGTCCAAAATATAAGCAAATTTTAACTACTTTCTTCTCGTTTAATGAAGTTATTCTCAAAATACCCTTTATTTAATACAAATTTTGTTTTTCAATGACTCCTTTTATTCTCAATAACACAAGCTTAATAAATAAGAGGAAGGGTAATTTAGGTAACAAACTTAATTTTTTTATTCCCAATGACTCTTTTAAATGAGATCAACTAACTATCTTAATATGTGTGTTCCATTTAATTTTTGCTTACAATAGAGATCGGAGAGAGTATGTGGTTAACGAAAGTTGACTTATTATCAACTATAAAAGGGCATGTCAACTTGCATGACAAACTTCAACGATATAATAACTTTTATTTAATAATAAGGATTAATTTGATAACATTTACAATTACGAGGATTTATTTAGAAAAAATTAAATATAAAGAGCAACTTATATAAAAACAAGGGTAAAATATAAGGGCCAAATATATTTTAACCTCTTTTATATAATAAAAATATTTTAAGGTTAATTTCAATGAAGTTAAGTCCCCTTATGATTGATTTTAAATGTATGTCTTTCACATTGAACTAAGTACTTAAGTGTAGCTCAAAAGTAGAGTTTGAGGTAAACATTGACACAAAAACAAAATTGAAATTCAAGTTTTTATAAGAATCAATTTATATGAGGTACTTTTTTCAGTGTTAAAAAAATTGAAGCTAAAATCAATTCGGTTAGTGGGTCATTGGTTAAACCAACGAGTTACTGATTGAACTGTATGAACTTGTATATATTAAATTTGTAAATTTTGTAATGAAGATATATATATATATATATAATATTTGTGAAAGAAATATCAAGTTGGTGTTATGATGCAGTGGTAGAATTCCTTGACTTGTTCACTGAGGTCTAAACCGACAATAAGTCGGATTTTCGGTCCAACCAACAATTGGTTCGGTTTTCTTGAGAATTTTTCGAATTTAACATGTATAGCAGCTACAAGCATGAGTGGGGAAGCTTGACGGACAATAGGGATGTTTCAACCGCAAAGTGAGTCGCTGGTTAGAGCTGGTTCAACCACGATTTGATGATGTCAGCACCAATTTCTGGTTGACCCAGTCTAGTTTTAATAATACTTTTTTTTTGTTATTCCTTATACATTAGTGATATTTAGTTAAGTAAAATATTGAAACTTAAGTACAAAAGTCACAATTGTTAAGTCTCTAAATGTCTGATGTGCATTTACCCTAAGTTTTGATGAAAACTAAATATTTATCAATGATTTAATTGGACTTCATATTGGTTGCTGACCTGTCTACTTAGTGTGTAGATTATTACTTTAAGTATATCCCTAATATGTTTGCCCTAAAAAGAAACCTGGTCATCTCTGGAGATCACCTGTCTGCTGAGTTAGAGTCAAGCTATCTGCTGATTGGATCTTTGACTCTATGACAACCTGTCTAATGAAGCTCCCACTCGTCTGTGGTTCATCGATAAGGAACACAAGGACAAAGGAACTTTTAGGGGCTGTCCTCTCAAGCAGAAGTTACTGAAGCTTTTTCTCTCACGAGGATTAAGAAAATCAGAAGGTCAAACACTCAAGCAAGCAAGGAACTCAGAAAGGAGTGCTTCTAATATGCTTTATTCCCTAGTACAACTAAGAGTTAAACGAAAAGGGAATTGTGCTCAGCAAAGTATAAAAGCAACCTATACAACTCTGATTTGGCTGCTGCACAAAGTATAAAGCACTGGACTTACGTGTTAGAGTACAACCAACGTTCCTATTACGTTAAACGGCTGCCCAGAACGACTCTATTGCATTTAATGGAGCTCAACTCAAAGCCAAAACCTGAAGGAATGTCTCTAACAGATTTAATGTGATTGAAGCTTATAAATACAAAAGTCTTTGAAGATGAAGTTAGAGAATAAACAGCATTAAAAAGCCATTATTCTGCGCATTTAATCCTTCATTCTTTCAATCTGTATTCTTCAATCATTTGAAGTTATCATGCAGTCTTTCTAACATTCACATTAAATTCATTCTTCTGAGTGTTAGTGAAAAATTTGCAAATTGTATTTATTACAATCCTTTCTCAAACAAACTTGAGTGAGCCTGACGAGGCTAGGTGAGCAAACAATACTTGTCTTGGAGCCAGGAGAGGCTAGGTGTGCAATAATACTTGGAGTCTGCAACCTGATCAGTTATAGTGAGAGAAACTCGGTGCTCCCAAGGACTAGACGTAGCCTTAGCTGTTAAGGAGAGAACCATGATAAATAGCTGTGTCAAATCTCTCTATCCTTATCTCTTTAGTTGCTTTGATTATCTTATCTGTTTACTAACTAAAGGGCTTTAAGTGTGTATATCAAACAAGTTTTACTCTTGCATGTTTGTGTGTTTCTCTGTGAAAAACGGATCAGACAGGTTACCTGTCTGTGCTTTGTGAAAACACCTATCTGTCTCTAGCTTCTGTATGCGAAAAGTTTCTAACTTTGTTTTAAAGTCTGATAAACACAATTCAACCCCCTTCTCGTGTTTATAGTTGTCTATTTCAATAATGTACTATAATTTGTTAATGCTAGATTTATATAAAATTTCTATTACAATTATGCACAAATATCAACACTTACAAAAATTACGTAAGTAACTCTAATCTACATATACTTACTATTTCTAGTTGGTGGTTGTGGTTGGATGTACTCTTTTGTATCATTTCCACTCACGTCTATCTTACCATTAGAAGTGATATGATTACCTACATGTAGCAGAGAAGCGTATACCCCGATTGTTTAAGTATATTTTATTTTTGTCTTAATTATCTTAAAAGTCATGTTTAAGATGATTTTTAATTGATTGATAATGTAAAAAAAAAAATTTATACGGATTCTGTATCAAAATTAAACTCACAAAATAAAGTGGTGTTAATGAGGGTCCATCGCTAATTATTGTATACTCTGTCTCAATGCAATTAATTTATTCACTTATTCCATAAAAATAAATAAAACAACTAATACAGGAGTTCAACCATGGTTTGAGGATGTCAACACTGACTCACATGCATGTATGATCTGATACGTTGAGCGGACTACTCTGGCATGGCAGTATGGCACGACGGATCTGGCTTGTGTGTGACTAATGTATGGTTGAGCACGGCGGAGCAGAAGGTTGATGGATGTGGGCGGCATGGAGTGGAGGCGAGGGTCATGGGCTGGATCTTGGCAATGATATTGCGACGACCGATGAGGCGTCGAGGTCATAGGCTGGATCTGGTGATGGCAGGGTGGCGGGGCGTCGGGGTCATGAGTGGTAGCTGCGCGGCGGGGTTGGGAGACGATGGTGGAAGAGGAAGGTCGGGGGCCGTCAGAGGAGGATGCCGGTGCCGTCAGGAGGAAGGGTCTAGAGTGGGAGGGGGATAGAAGGAGAGAAGGAAAAAAAGAACAAGGAAAAATTATAGTGTGGGTAGGTGTATGATAATATCATGTAACACTATTAAATCAATGGTGATATGTGGTTGCTCATGGTGACTGACATGATAAGGTCACTCGCCCTAGAACTTGCCTAGAAGTAATACCACCATGTAGTGCAGAAGTTTATATCCCGCTGTTTAAAAATATTCGCTTTTTGTCATAATTTTCTTAAAAATTATATGGAATCGTAATTGATTAATAATGTATTTTTTTTTAAGGGGATGTAAAATTATTTATATTGACAATATATTAAAATTAAATTCATAAAATAAAATGGTGTTAACGAGGGTACATCGCTAATTATTGTACACTCTGTCTTAGTTATAGTGCAATTAATTTATTCATTGCTTAATCTTTTCTTTAATAAAAATAAATAAAATAATTAATACAGAGGGTCACAACTTTCCAGTTTTGGGAGGGAAAGGATTCCATTATCAAAATTGACCCAAAAAGAGGAAAAAGAAAATGACAATAACAAAAAGGGTGGCCATAGAAGAAGATTTTGCCATCTGCCAATGAAACTAATTGATGGACCCCATTTTCATTAGCAATAGGTCCCTATGATGAGTTATTCACTCACAACAATTAAAAATTGCAATCTAACAAATGATTTGACTTCCAAATTGGAAGAACAATACACAAGCTTTGAACAAGTCATGACTCATGAGTCAACTTGCAATTATTCTTTATTACGTACCCATCACTCTATTCTTATATTCGATCATTTTTCTTTTCCAAGCAGAGGACAATGGTGGGGTTACTACAGCCACTATGCTTGACTTTGAACGAATCAGTTTATGAAAACATTATATGATGTATGCGACAAATAAATGAGGACGCATCAATGAATTGTACGGAGCTTGCTTGTATGCATCAATTATCTTTCTGATTGAAACTATTGTATTCAAGCCTGAGTTCCTTTTTAAAGATGTGAAAGGAAAAGTTTTCATTAAAAAAAAAAACAAAGAGATGTGAAAGGAAAAGTGTTTTTTTAAAGAGATTGAAGGGGAGAATCAGTTTATAAATATATAGTAAGAAAAATTCTTACACCTTAAATTATTCTATATATTGCATTAGATCGGATACACTTGCCGGTGGCGGATCAAGCTTGAATAACTTTAAAGCAAATTCACTGGTTTATACCGGGTAATTTATAGCAAATAAAAAATAATCTCGTTTGATAACTATTTTTAAAACTAGCTTATATGGTTTTTTTTACTAGCTTATAACCTTTTTTTAGATGCTACTTGAAGTTGCGTTTGAGCTTATAATTTATAGCCTATAAATATTTTTTAAAATATAAATAAATTTTAATTATAGTATTAAATAGTTATTTTTTATATATATAATCTTAAATTTAGGGAGCTTCTTTTTACACTACAAAATTTTTAAAAATATTTCAATATTCCTAAAATATCCTCAACTTCTTAATACACTCCCAAACCTGCAGAAATACACCACATCACTCCACTGCTCTCTTCTTCCTCTTTCCCTCTTATTGGATATTTTTTATTTTTGTGGTGTAAAAAGTTTATTATGAAACAAATAGATTCTTCTGCAAAGTAAAGATCAAAAAAGCAATCCTTATTTTTTGGTGTACTGTAGATTTTGATAAGAAATTCCTTTTTCTTGGCTCTTGATATTTGCTCTTTTTGCTCCACCCATCGCAATAAGTTCCTTGCAACTGCTTCTCGTTACTCAGTATTTCTTTTTTGTTGATCTAGCCTACGGGTTTAAGTAGGCCTTGTGGAGTCAAGGCCATGATTCCAAAGTAAGATTTATTTGATAAACAGTTTCATCATCTTCATCTCTCACCCTCCATCCATCTATTTGACATTGGGGGAATCCAATAAAAAACCCAACAATTCCATGGACCAGTCCGATGATATGGGTGAGTTCCATTAACCCAGAAAAACAATTCTAGAGCATCAAGCCATTCAAGAGTACAAGAATAGTACCCAATAGCTGGATCCCGCAGCCATGGATGTACATATCATTATGGGAGGTTTTTTTTACGCCACAAAAACCTTCAATAAGAGGGAAAGAGGAGGCTTTTTTATATAAGTGGTGCAATTTGATTGTACAATTACATGATTAGTGTAGTTTTTTAAAAAATTACACAATAGAGGTAAGTCGTATTTATGAATAACGAATTATACATGGAAGTATGTCTGAACTACGGATCATTATTATAATTAAAAAAAAACTAATATCCCTATATGTCGTAAACACTATATACGACTCCCATTCTTTAAATTTTTTTTAGATATTATGACTAAGTCGTGGTTGTTATCAAAGACTTGGTGTTTTTAATTTATTTTTTTTTGTTCAGATGATTATGGTCAAGTGTGTTTGTCACCTACGACCTTGGTTTTATTTTTATTTTTTTAATAAAAAAATGCTAGTCATATGCCTTAATAACTCCTGTTACGACTTGCATGTATTTATTAAATTAAAAAAAAGGGTTAATTGCTTTTTCAGTCCCTTATTTTTTAGTATTTGGATAATTTTGGTCCCCCATTTCGTCACCAAAATTAATGTAAAGATTCTAAACTTTTTAAACCTAATTGTATCTATAATTCTTTTTTGGATATTTTTTTATTTAAGTATTTTGATTTGTAATATTTTATGAGTAGATTTAAAAGACCTTTGAATCGTTTTTTAATTGTTATAATGTTTCTTTTGTTACTTATTGCTTGCTTTTTTACGGTTAATGTGTGGGTAACGGGTGCGGGTATTTAGGTACCTAGTGGGTACGGGTAATGATACTAAAGTTGCTACCCACGCGGGCACGAGTCCTGATACGGGTTATTTTTTCAAACCTGAGTATGAGGATGGATACTATAGTACCCTACCCATTTTCATCTCTAAACTGGAGGACCAAAATCGTCCAAACACCAAAAGTTAAATTAAACTAAAAAATAATATATTTGTTTTTCATTATACAAAATAATTGATTATTTTGTTTCACAAATAATTGATTACTTTGTTTCATAGAAAAAAAAAATCCTCTTTTAATGCTTACAAACTGCCACATAAAGTCCCACCTTACTAGCACAGTGAAGGCCACACTAAAGCAGCGAACACATGCATCAAAAATTACAATCAAGAAAGAAAAAAATGAGGCAGTAGCAATGAAGGTAGGTTTGCCATTTTTCAAAAAAAAAATGATAATAAAGAAGTCGTAAGTGTTGGATACGACTTCCACAAAAATTAAAAAAAAAAAATACTAAAGTTGTATATATAAAACACAACTTTTGAAGAAAAAAATATTAAAAAATAAAGTTGTATGTGATGCATAGGACTCGCTCATTTTTTTATTTTATTTTATGAATATAAAAGCGAGTCGTGATTAGTGAATACGACTCTTATATTTGATTTTCTTACCAGCAGGTACGACTTACCCTAACTAAGTAATTATTTTAAAAAGTATACCAAATACGTAGTTATGAAGTCAAATTACACTACTCAAGTTAAAAAGCCGAAAGAGGAAGAAGAGGGGAGAGGTATAGTGTATTTTTGAATATAGATTTAGGGGTGTATTAAGATAGTTGGGGTATTTTAGGAATATCGAAATGTTTTTAAAGTTTTTGTGGTGTATTGGAGTTTTTTTTGGTGTAAAAAGAAAGCTCCCTATGTTTAATATGCATGATTTATTTGAGCGGCTGTCGTCTAAGAAACATTTGTTCCTATAATTTTAGCTAGGTGGGTTGCAAGTTTCTGAAACACAAGTCGACATAGACCCATCAACTATGCAAATGAAAAGAGTTGGGTTAAACCCACAAAAGAATTTGATATGATAAATTTGTTTTTTCTCAAGCCCAGTGATTTTGTTGAACAAAAGAAAAAGAAAAGCCTAATGATTCGTAAATGCCGTCATAACTAATCTGGGCTAAGAACCCGAAACCAAACTAGGCTGTTTTCATTCAAAATAACGGACTGTAAAGAAAAATGAGAAATGATATAATTCATAAATCAAATCTCATTAAATTTATAACAGAAATTCCTACAAATTTTTGCAAATTGCAACATTAAACATAGCATTTAATTGATTATCTTTTGACATTTTAAAATGCGTGAAGTTCTTGTTAAGTCTATTATTCAGGCTATTCCTAACTATTGCATAAGTGTCTTGTCTTTTTTCTTCCTCTTTCTATTGGTAGGGAGATCGAGCGGATGATGAATTCGTTTTGATGGGGTTCAAGTAATAGTGGCTCGAGAGGAATTAATTGGTTGAGTTGGGATAAAATGACACTGAGGAAGAATTGTGGTGATTTGCGTTTTGAAAAGTTGATACCTTTAATTTATCAATGGCAATGAAACAATGTTGGAAATTAATTTCTAACCCTGAGGCTATGGTATCTAGAGTTCTCAAAGCTAAATATTTCTTAAAAGGGGATTTTTCGAATTCAACTGTCGGTCATAATCCGAGCTAATCATGGCGTAGTACCGGGAGTTTCTGGGTTTTGTTAAAGGAAGGAATTAGGTGGAGAATTAGTGATGGGTGTCAGATTAATATTCTCAAGGATAGGTGGCTTGTACAGGTGAGGAATTAAAATTTCCTCCTCAACTTTCTTTGGGCAGTAACGTGAACTTAGTGAAAGATTTATTTATCCCAGGTTTGAAGGTCTGGAAACTGGAATGTAGACCTCCTTCACAATTATTTTCACGGCCAGGACATTGCATCAATATTGGACACGCCCCTTATTCACGAGTCTGAACGTGATAAGCAAACATGGAAGTTTAATAATGATGGCTTGTATTCGGTTCGGTCACGCTACAAGATTTTCATGGAAAAAAATTCTAGTGATGACAACCTGCAGGTGGCCGGTGATCGGAGGTCTTTGTAGAATTTACGGTAATTCCTCCAAATTTAATTATAAGCAAAATTAACTAATTTTACATTTATTAAGAAAGTTAGTCAATTTTATTTAATTGTCTTGATTTATGTAAAAAAAAAAAAAAAGGGTAGTTACAACTACTAAAGTATCATTTAATTATCTCGGGAGTATGCAATGCTCTTTAAAAGTAAAAAGATAATTGATTGTATTGGTTGATTGTCTTGACTTTTAGAATACTGACATTTAACAGAGTTGAATTATTTGACTTTTGTTTATATTTAGGTCCACAAAATTTAGATACTTTTTTGCTTATAATTGAGTCCAGATGGAGTACCATACAAAGTTAAAACTTTTTTGTGGAGAGCTTGTAGGGATGTGCTTCCTACCCGTTTGAGACTCCGATCTCATGATATTAATTGCTCAAGTTTTTGTGTTCTTTGCAATAATACCTTAGGTAGCATTTGTTACAAGGTTTAAAAAAACATACTCGAGAATGTTGGTATGGGAATAAAAGTTTATCATATTTGATACAAGTTTTAAAAATTTATTCCCAGGCATAAAAGATTACCGGGAATAAAATTAGTGAATGATAGTTAGAAACTTGGGAAAACTCTATTCCCTTGTATGAAGGTGAGAAAACTCTATACCCGGGAATGTGATTCCCAGGAATGTAGTTATCTGGGAATAAAACATTCTGATTACCAAACGTCACCTTAGAGGGTGGTTGTCATACTCTCATTGATAGTGTGGGTGTGCATGACTCTTGGGTTCAATCCCAGCTTTGGAATGCTGTTGAACCTATTTTATCCAAGGGTTGTGTTATTGTGACAACTGAGTGTGGACAACATACGGGACAACTTGCACTGTAGAGCTACCTTTTTTATTATTATTATTATTACAAATTTTGACTTTTTTTTTTTTAAAATAAAAGTTTTATTTCTAAAAAAAATTCATTAACCAGATAATGAACTGAATTAACCAGATATTTATAACTGATTAACCAGATATTTGCACATACTTAACCAAAATTGAATTAACCAGATATTTGTACCTGATTAACCAGATATTTGCACATACTTAACCAAAAATTTTATTTCTCAAAAAAACCCATTAATCAGATAATGAGCTGAATTAACCAGATATTTGTATCTGATTAACCAGATATTTGCACATACTTAACCAAAAATTTTATTTCTCAAAAAAACGCATTAACCAGATAATGAACTGAATTAACCAGATATTTATACCTGATTAATCAGATATTTGCACATACTTAACAAAAAAATTTTAATTCTAAATTTTTTTTTTTTTATTTTTTTCAAAAGAAAGTCAAAATTTGTAAAAAAAAAAAAAAAAAAAAAAGGTAGTGCTACAATAGCGCTACACTGTTCAACTATACGGGTTGTCCCGTATAGTTGTCACATTTGGTTGTTAGAAAAACACTTCTCTAAATGATTATTTGTTTTATTAGGGTAGAAAATCTTGCTATAAATCTACGTGTCATTACACCATAAATTAAAACATATTCTCACTGTTACAAAAGAGGTGCAAGTATAATTGAGATATGTTTGTAGAGTGCAATAATCTACAGGTGAGCTGCCAATGTGATTGATTGTGTGGATTAGGCCAATGAAGCTGCCTTCACGAGTTCCTTGACTACTTGTTCCATGGTGGGACGAGAATGTGGATTTTCAGTCAAGCATGCAATTGCTACCCTTCCAATCAATATCACTTTCATGGCAATTTGATTTGTAGGATGAGGAAGACGTTGATCCAAATTATCATTCAATGATAAATTGTCAAGTGTTAAGGCCACAACTCTACCAGAAGATGATAATATTGTAGACGATATAATTTCTCCAGGATGCTTTCCTAAAAGTATTTCCAAGGAAAATATCCCAAAGCTATACACATCACATTTCTCATTCACTTCCATAGTATAAGCAAGTTCTACAACAAATCAAAAGAAATATTGTAGAGAAAATAGAAAAACTTTATAAAAAAGCATGGAATATACAAATAACTATGAAGTAGTTATGTGATTGTAAAAAGTATCAAAGACAAACTATAGAACCATATGAATGCTATAGTTAGAAGTAAAAATGGAAACTAACCTGGAGCAGCATATCCAAAGGTGCCTGCAAATGAGGTCCAATTGGATGAATCAGGATTAAGAAGCTTAGCTGCTCCGAAGTCTGAGACATGGGCCTCATAATCCAAATCTAAAAGAACATTCTTTGTTGAGATGTCTCGATGAACAATAGGAGGTGAGCAATCATGGTGCATGTAGCATAACGCATTAGCCACACCTTTAACAACATTCACCCTTCTATTCCAATCAAATTCAATTGCTAGTGCATCATTGCAAAGAATCTTATTAATGCTACCTCTTTCCACCAACTCATAAACTAAAAATGAGAATCGAGAGTGTGAGCAAAACCCATATAGCTTCACAATGTTACGATGTCGAATTTCTATCAAAGCTTGTATCTCACTTCGAAAAGCTTTAAGATTAGATGTTTCCCCACTTGGTATGGAATGAGGTTTTTTCACAGCAACAACTTGACCAGCTGGTAACTCGGCTCTATAAACAGATCCATACCCTCCAACTCCAATGAGATATTTGTTGTCAAACTCTTCTGTGGCATCAATAATGCTCTCATACACCATTTTCCCATCATAACTCCATATTGTAAATAGATTATGATTTTGTGGTCCTGCAACCTGATTTTCTTTTGTACTTGCACTTTGGTAAACACGACCTGAAATTACTAGCGCCAATAGTACAAGTATCAAAATACCCAAGGTAATTGGTAAAACAAGGAGTAACACTTTGTTATTCTTATGATGATGGGATTTGTTGCTTGGATCTCGACAAGGCTCAAGGCCAGAGAAATTACCGCACAATCCTTTATTATTTCTCAATGCTTCAATTGGAGCTTTTCGGAACCCTGGAATGCTTGGAAGTGAACCTTCTAATTGGTTATATGATATATCAACAGATGTCAAGCTTAACATGCCATCAAAACTGGAGGGTATGGCACCAGAAAGATTATTATATGAGATATTCAATGTTTCTAGGTATTTCAACTCTCCAAGGGTTGAGGGTATTATTCCTCCCAAAAAATTCTTACAGAGATCAAGACTTTGAAGAGATTTGAATTGGCCAAACTCAATAGGAATACTTCCCACAAATTTATTTAGGCTCATATTCAATTGCAATAACTTCGACAACCTTCCAAGTTCTTTTGTGATGAAGCCACTGAAATTATTTACCGCAAGCTCCAAGGTTTCAAGTTCTTGCAATGATGTTATTTGTATGGGAACATTTCCTGAAAGATTATTGTTGCTTATCAACAGCTTAATCAACAATGTCAACTTACCTAGCTCCTTTGGAATTTCTCCTGTAAGGTGGTTTGAAGATAGGTCTAGTACATGTAAGTTGGTTGCCTCCCCTAGTTCTGGTGGTATACCACCGGATAAATTGTTTTTGGAGATCATGAGGCTTGTGAGGCTATAGCACTTCCCCCATTTTGGTGAAAGGTGCCCATAAAAATTATTGTCTCTCAAATCGATGAGGTCCAAACTTGGATATTCGCCAAAATCTTCTGTTATGTTTCCAGTAAGTTGGTTTTGCTCAAGCCTTAACCTTTTAAGACTAGAACAATTCTTCAGGCTCTTAGGAATTGGACCTGTGAAATGATTAATGCTAGTAGAAAATTCCTTCAGCATTCCACCAAGACAAATGTTGGGAGGCAAATGGCCCGTGAAATGATTATTTGCTAACTGAATATTTATTAAATTGGTCAAGTTTCCAATAGTGGAAAGAATTGATCCCGAGAGCATATTTCCTATAAGATAAATGCCATTCAAATTGAGCAACCTACCTATTAAGGAAGGAATTGGTCCGGAAAGTCCATTTGAGGATAATTCTAGATGATTTAGCTTTGACAAATTTCCAATAGTGGAAGGAATTGGTCCAAAAAGCTCATTTTCAAATAAAACTAATGTTTCAAGCTTTGCCAAGTTACCAATAATGGAAGGAATTGGACCAAAAAGTTTATTTGAGGATAACTCTAGATCATTGAGCTTTGTCAAGTTTCCAATCGTGGAAGGAATTGGTCCAAAAAGCTCATTTTTTGGCTAAATATAATATTTCGAGCTTTGTCAAGTTTCCAATAGTGAAAGGAATTGATCCAGAAAGCTCATTATCAAATAAAGATAGTATTTTGAGCTTTGTCAAGTTACCAATTTCAAAAGGAATAGGGCCAAATAATTGGTTGTCGTCTAACACGAGAATTGATAAATGAGCTAACATTCCTATTGAAACAGGGATAGATCCCGTGAGATTGCATCCGCTAATATCAAGTTCTATAAGACCAACCAATTGTGTTATCTCAATTGGAATAGTCCTAGAGAGACGATTGTCACTAAAATAAAGAAATGATAGTTTTGACAGATTACCGATGCTTTTGGGAATGCTACCAGAGAGTTGATTAATGGAGAAGTCAAGAGTGTCCAAATTGGACAGCAAACCAATTTGTGGGGGAATGGTTCCATAAAATGAGTTGTTGCTTATATCTATAGTGTGGGTGTTGTGAAATGATGAGAAGTTGAGACTGTGAAGCATACCTCTCAGTCCAAAATTTGACAGACTTATGTGAAAGACAGATTTGTACTCATTACATTCGATTCCCACCCAATTGCAAGGACCATTGCCAGTCCATGAAGAGAGCAAAGCCTGGCTTTTGTTGTCAAAGCTAGCTTTCCACTTCAACAGAGCATGTGCTTCGATGCCTTGCATTGCTGCAGCTGAAGCAGTTTGAGGTGAAGAGGCTTTTAGGAAGCCAAACAAGCACAATAAAAGAAGCCACCAAAATGGTACGAGCTTTAGGAACATGAAAGCCATGGTTATAGGGTGAACTTTTCAATCACTGATTATTTAGTACAATCCGAGATTGGTGATGAATCTGCATGAGGTGTTGCATATACTTATATGGTTAATGGTTTCAACTTCAGCATTGCCATTTGTGAGTCTTAGGTAACTTTTCACTTAACTTAGCGGTCCAACGAAAAAAAAAAAGTTAGCAAGGTCGTCGTAGTGGACAAGAAAAAAGTGCTGAATCGTTCCACTAACGACTTTAAGGTTGGTTGAACGTTGACTTTAAGCCAAACTCACCTCAGTGCAAAAATGTGTCATCTATATGTGGACCAGTTCAAATAATGAATGTTACATTATTGGACAGGTTTTGTCTTCTAACTTTTGCTATACGTCTTTAGTAGTGGCGATGACTTGCATAGTAGCATTGCTTCTTCCGCGATAACTGAACTCATGTAATTTACAAATTATATGGGTAGATAGATCAGAATATTTTTAGGGAATTGTTACAAATTATATGGGTAGATAGATCAGAATAATGTTCTTGAAATAGCCATTTTAAAATTTTAAAAAAATACTTATTTTTTTTTAAAAATGTTTCAAGTTAATACGATCAACAATATATATGTCTTGCTAGTAAGTTCCTGTTCACGTGATAGGCAAATTTGAATTAATTGGTTGAGGGGGGCTCTCATTTCCGTGAGTTCCCACTTTTATATATAGTCATTGCAAAAAAGAAAAAGAAAAAATAGGACACTAAAATTTGAATGGAATCTTGTTATCAGAGGATATCAATGATAATCTCGGAATAAATACCTTTTGACCAACATTTTTTTTATAAGCAAAAATTGTAATATATAAAGTACAGGGTACCTAAATCCGTATACACGTGACACTATACATACTAGGAAAGAGGTAAATAATGTAGGCTTTTTGACCTCTTTAGTGTAAAAATTACTAATTTGATATAAGTTGAAAAGAATTTACCTATCTAGTGTAAGTTGTACATGAGATATACGACTTTGAAGTCATATATACTATGTATGACTTCACTTTTGTTTTTTCTAATAAAATAATGAAAGTCGTACTTCTCATGTACGACTTCTATTTTTAAAAAAATTTACACTAATATAAAAGTTTATTATATTTAAATAAAATGTGAGGGATTGTCATGTTAGCAATTTGGAGACAACAACTATGAAAAAAACGGGCTACAGATGGAGAGACAACAACTATGAAAAATATTCTATCTAATTATGAGAAAGCTTCTGGGCAAGCCATTAATTTACTAAAATCAGAAGTTTTTTTTAGCAGGAATGTTAGCCACAAGGTGTGTAACAATCTGGCTAATTTGCTGGGCGTGAAGGTATGTTTGGGTACTGGAAAATATTTGGGTCTCCCTTCTATGATTGGTAGGAATGAAAGAGCAACTTTTGGTTATCTGAAAGATCGAATGTGGAAGAGAGTGAATTCTTGGAATGGGAAATTTTTATCTACAAGTGGGAGCGAAGTTTTGGTTAAAGCAGTTTTACAGGCCATTCCATCCTATGTTATGAGTTGTTTTCTAATCCCGCCCTCTCTTTGTGATGAGCTTCGGAAAATGATGAATTCGTTTTGGTGGGGAAAAAGATAGTAGCGGTGCAAAGGGCCTCCATTGGCTTAATTGGGATAAATTATCGGTAGGAAAGGAACACGGAGGTATGGGCTTCCGAAATCTGGATTCAACCTTGTGATGCTAGGGAAACAAGGGTGGAAATTAATTTCCATCCCAGCTGCTATAATTTCACGCATTCTCAAAGCTAAATATTCCTTGGGCGGATTTTTTGGAGTCTAATCTTGGTAGCAATCCAAGTTACTCTTGGCGTAGTATCTGGAGTTCCTGGGCGGTGGTTAAGGAAGGTATCCGTTGGAGTATTGATGATTGGTCAAAAATTCATGTGTTCTCTGATCCTTGGTTACGTGATCCACAATATTTGCGCCTACAGGGCCCTGTTCAGTATATGCACAATATTTTGAAGGTCAAAGATTTAATGCTACCCGGTAGGGAAGAATGGAATGAGGAGGTTGTTCAGAGTTTGCTCCATCCCACTGACGCAGCTACAGTCTTGAAGCAGCCTTTGTTTGCCTCGGTGAGTTGGTGGCCTGATCCTAAAGGAAACTATTCGGTAAAATCAGCTTACTACTTGATTCTAAACAATATTCTAGACTTGAGCCACTTGCATAAAGTTGGAAACTGGAATGCTATTTGGCAGATCAAGGTGTTCATGTGGAAGGCTTGCAGGGACTTTATCCCTATGAGAGAAAATTTACAGAAAAAGAACATTCACTGGCCTATTGTTTGCGTGACATGTGAGGCAGCTATTGAGAACTGCTGGCACAGTTTTATTACATGTCCTTCCAGCCAAGTTTGTTGGCAGCATCTGCAGATTTGGGACACGATTAATGCAGCTTGGGAGTTGGTGGAAAATTTTGCTGAGTTAGTGTTCTTAGTTCTGGGGAAGCTGGATAGTAACAAAAGTCAGCTATTTGGCTGGGGGTTATGGAGTCTCTGGAGGAAAAGAAATGTGATGTTATGGGAAGAGAAGGAGGAAAACGTTGCGCAAGTTTCAGGTAGAACCGAGCATGACCAGTTTTCATGGGAGAAACCGAGTAGGGGGCGCCTTAAGTGCAACACAGACGCCAGCATCATAAGTCAAGATGGTGTAACTGCATGGGGATGTTGCATTCGCAATGATAGAGGTGCTTTCTGCTTGGCTAGGACTGAGAGATCAAATTCCTTATTCTCGGTCCTGGAAGGGGAGGCTACTGGATTTTTGCATGCTTTGGTTTGGGTTTGTGATCTGGGCTTACAGGATATCACTTTTGAGATGGATTGCAAGGTTGTGGATCATGTTAACTCCGCTTTTGAGGGTCATTATGGGTGCCTTCTATGGTGCACCAACACTTGAATAATGCAACCTTACATCTTGTTGACCATGCATTTTGAACCAATCATTTTGTCATGTAGGATGTTCCTTTACTCATGATTTACCACATCATTGGTTGGTCAAAATGGGGTAAGGTTGCACCAGCAAAAAGTTAAGCTGGTGCAACTTAGACAAAACCGTCATTGTGGTGCTATTATTTCCCATTGTAGGGATATTCTTTCTTTTTGTCCAAGCTTTGATGTTAAGTTTTTAGGAGACAAGATAATGTAGTTGCTCATTCCTTAACAAGAGCGGCTACTAGTTATCCTAGTCCCCATTTCTTTTATGTTATTCTATCTTGTATTGAAGTTTTGATTTATAATGAAATGAAATAAGTTGGTTTCCCAAAAAAAAAAAAAAAAAAAAAAAGCAATTTGGATGGAATAGAGAGTTATAAGAGTATGAGCTAATCAATTATACTTGTTGAAGTGGCAAAAAATGTTAAATGATAATGGATAATAGGATCCGTTAGTTAAATTATTTATGAAAAAATGTTTTTTTTTTGTGTGGGAATTCATGAAAAAATGTTATTGATCCGTCAGTTAAACTATTCATGAAAAAACGTTGTTTTGTTGGTTCAGCTTCTTGCTTCATCTACTACAATAATGGCCCTGCATTAGTGCAATTGCAATGTTTTAATTAGCAAGAATAATAGATGGTGTCCCCCAAGAGGCAAAGATTATTGTTTTATTATTAATATTATAGAGTAATAGAAGAGTAGAAGAGGGGTGAATCTACATCAGATAATTAATGCTGTGGAAAAAAATATTATGAGATTTCAAAAATTAGTAGGAGATGTCAATGCCAAGTTTTGAAAGTCTATTTTAATATATTATAAATAGATTGGAGGGTTATGAGAATTGTTGAAGTGCGACGTCACAACCCACGCTTCAGAAATTATAGATATAAAATTAGATTGATGTTAACATTTCTAAACATACAATGGATAGTTGAAAACTAGATCGCATAATGGTTTAAAGTAGGATTTGGTTATCCACTTACTTCATCCTCTCATTCCTAATAGCTCCCTTTTTGTATGCATACAAATACAGCATTAGGAATTTAGGAATAGCATTTTTCCGTGTCACCTTTTCTTGCTCTATTATTTTTTTCTGGCATTTTTGTTTTTCTTGCATCTGAAGTCTGAACGTAATGAGCAAGTATTAAGTCTATAAGCAAATCTGACTTGCACTATGGAAAACAGCAAAGGCAATATTGTTTCATTTTTTGGTTGAGATGGTGGTTGTGGTAAGGCAAAAGATTATAGTTTTATCACATAGCCCAAAGGTCAGTAAAAGGCATGTTTGGTAGTGGTTGGAAATAAGAAAAGATAAATTCAAGCAGAAGACAAATAGCTTAGAGCTACTCCTTATATAAATGTATGAAATATGACTTAGAAAATCAAATTCAACAAAAAGGAAATCTGCATTCTTTTCACTTCATTTGTCCGTTTAAAAATTGCTAGCTTAGATTGGACACAACAACTTGCTATAGTTGAAATACATATAATTGGTGGTTCTTTGTGTATGGAAAACAAAGGAAACTAACATAAAACACAAAAAATTGAAGCTTATGTGTTGACAAATCTGCAGTTCTTCCTAACCTCTCCAGTGATGAAGCTTTCTGAATTAGTGATATTTCCCATTTTCACCATTGAATCTGAGAATTGCTGGAAGAAAGCAAGAGGGTCTGCTGCATACTTCTTAACAAGCTCTCTTGTTTCAATTCCAAACACACTTGAGTACATTTCTTGGTCTGAGTTAAGGAGTCCCTCCCCTTTTAATAGTAATTGGTAGAAAGAGTTGTCAAAGAGATTAGGTGTCACATAGTCCATTGCTGTTATGTTATGGTCTCCTCCTATAGGTGGACACATAGCCTTCAAGTTGCTGAGGTGACTCTCAGAGATTGGATTTTTCATTGAAGTTGATATAAAATCTCCATAAATCCTTGATCGAAAATTCTGACACTGTGCCATGCCAATGGTGTGGGATCCTGCAGGCTTTATGATCAGAAAATATGGTATGGACTATGGAGAAAGTGATTCATATATATTGCTAGGAATCTTATGGTAAAACAATGTCTTGACTTTTGATGCAGTGCAAGATGAAGAATCATGGTAATCATATTTTGATTATTATTGATTCTGTGTAGTTTTCATTGTTGTTGGAGATTTTGTTCATTTCCTTTTAGCTAAAATAAGGTTTATTTCGGTAAAAATGATATAGTCCAAGTCCAACTAAATAGGCTGCGAGAGTTTTATTGCGGTAGTAATAGTTTAGTACAAAACGATGTATTTGTTAAAAACTTGGCCAAATCTTTTTTTTCCCCTTCAGAATAAAGGCTCATTTTGACAACAAAAACTAAGCCAACTTGACTTCTGTCCTTTGTATGATAAGACGTCATGGAAGCCCATGATCCACCACTTTAGTTTTTTCCCCCCAATGATAATACTTTTTTTTTTCACCAAAGTTGCTTCTTAGTTCTTACCTTATAGACGAGAGACTAATATCTCATAGTATGATTAAGCGTCTAAGTGGGATTCTTTCCAATAGTGCCTTTTTCCTCTCCATATATATGAATATTGGGATCAAATCCAGAACTATATAGTTCAAGGAATTCAAACTCATTCCACTGGACCAAAATACATTGTTTTCAATGATTATGCAAATTACACAAGCCCTTCATTACTAGTTCATTCCTAATAGCTCCTATGACATAATTTTGTAGGGTATTTCCAATTCTAAAACAGTCCCGATGAAACAAAAATCTTCTGTCCCAAAAATTGCTGTCTCGATGTGACACACCATCAACGGCTTGAGATGGGCAGATGTGTTAATGAATTGTCATTTTATTTTCTTAAGTGGTAAATTATCATTGGTGAGGGACTGAGAAAGTGACAGCAAAATGGGATTAAGCGTCTAAGTGGGATTCTTTCCAATAGTGCCTTTTTTCCTCTCCATATATATGAATATTGGGATCAAATCCATAACTATATAGCTCAAGGAATTCAAACTCCTTCTACTTGGATCAAAACACAATTTTTTTCCAATGTTTATGCAAATTAACCTAGCCCTTCATTACTAGTTCATTCCTAATAGCTCCAGCACTTAAGTTACGGCATACTTTTGTAGCATATTTCCAATTCTAGAACAGTCCCGATGATAACATACACTTTCATTCAGTATAACTAGTTATTTCCACTAAATCACATCAGTGGCATCAGTTATTATAGAAAGATTATGGTCTATTGGTCATGGCAATAGATATATAATAAAGCCAATCATTGAAAATTCAAATCAACGATTTCCTTCTTTGAATTCAAACATTTGTGTGCTCTGTTTAGCTGCCTTTAGTGTTGTTGTTCACTTAAAGTTGCCATATTTGCATGATATAATTTTGGGTGCTGCTTTTAGCAATTACCAGTGCTGACAACACCAATGACTGTTTTTAGGATCTGAATGATGATTTTTTTTTCATCTGTTTTTCAAAGTTATATTCAACAATAGGAACATACCTGCAAGGGCTACCATATCCGTGACTGATAGGCCTTGGTAAAGAAACTTGGAAATGATAGAGAGAAGGCTCTCATTCGGAGTTGGAAGATTAGTGTTGGCAAGTTCAAAACCTGCAGTGACAGAATCCTTCCTTCCTAGAGGAACATCCCAGTAGGGTCCACCTACCTACAAGAGATCAAAGGGATAGCATGAGCATAACCCCAATAAAATTCAATGCAGATTTCAAGGTTTTAAATAGTGGTCGCAGATGCTATTGCGTTATATTTATCGCAATTGCAGACAATTGCATGAAAATGCGGTCGATGCAGTTGCAATTGTAATCGCGTTTCAATTTTGGAGACCTCTAAAACCAAAACATTGCAGTCCAAATTGCGGTTGCACACCTTTATTTAAAATTAATATAAATATATACTTAATAATATACAAAATCTAGAAGCAAACTGTTTCTTTTACCAGAATCACAGCATCTCTAGCAGCAATCGTGAGAATATCAGCACATGAAACAATTCCAGGGCACTCTGACTCAACAATGTTCTTGATTTGATCAACAAGTCCAAAGCCTTTTAAAGAGTGGATGTTTGTGGCTGCTTTCTTCTCACCTTTAAGTGTGACTGTATCATCAAGCAAAACTGATCCATCGCATCCCTGAACCCATGAATGTCACATTCTATTAGTCTGTATTTATTTTTTTTACCTCAATAGATCTTGGCTTTATGTAATATGCAAAGTTGTAAAGAAAGATTAAGCACTTTTCAAGTCCCAACTGGAGTATCAAGTACTAGAATATAAGTGGAATACAATGAAATTCTAGTAACTACTAACTATTACTAGCACCATGTAATGTAAATTATTTTTAGCATAATGCTTTGTACACAAATTATAACATGCACAACATCTCATATAATAGTGAGGTGATAGAATCACATTTACTGATTTGTGATTGATTAACATTATTCTTATTTTAAGCATGTAAAAGTGCCAATACTAGATAGCAAAGTTCTATATACCTGAACAAAGCAGTCATGGAAGTGAAGGCGAACTATGAAGGCCGCGTTACGGGGATCCGAAAGCACTGCACATTCTGTTTCCTTCCTAACAATATCAAACACAGTAGGGCAAGTTGATGCATAGTAATCTAGTGTTAGAGGAGGGTCACTTGCATACAATCTAGTAGCACAAAGAAAGCCAAACATAAAAACAACATGAGGAAACAAGGATTTTGAATGAAACCAAGGTCCCATTGTTACTATAGTTGCTATACTTCAGTTTTGCTTGAGAAAAATGCAGGTGGGAGAGATGGGTGGGAATCAGAGAATATATAAGTATCAAGAAGTAGAGTGTCATGCCTTAATTTGCCAATTCAACTATTATGAGTATTTAGAAAGAATTTTACAAGAGTCAAGAGAAGATGCAACTAATATGACTAAGTTGGTGGGTGTTCTCAAACTAAAAGTAACACTCCCTAGGGAGAGAGAGAGAGAGAGAGAGAGGGAGAGAGAGAGGATTGGAGCTAAAGAAAATAAAATTAAAACAGTGACTAAAAGTTATGCGCCCACCATGAATAATTTTGCTTATAAAATTTCAAGGCCAGTCACCAAACCAAAATCTAATAACAGCTAATTTCTGCTTTATATTTATTGTATTTGCTCTGAATGAATCAACCCAAGTGCTCTTCTCCTTTGGGCATGTAAAATGTTGCATAAATTTATTTGCATGTTTTGTTGTCATTTCCCTGTCGTTTGTGACAGGTTTTAACAGCCCTATACTTTTGAGTAGATTAGGTTTAACCATATTGCATTACATCATCTTAATTTTAATCCTAGGAGAGAAAAAACAATTTTATTTACCTGCCATAAAATAAAAGCCATCTTTGTAACAGTGATGTGTTTTAATTTTATACATATTCCACAAGTCAATTATTTTTATATAATGCCAATTTGCACGTTACTTTTATCGTTTTTTTCCTCCAAGAATAAGATTGCATATATATGGACTTTCTCAAATTCTTGCTGCTTTTATGAAGAAAGAAAAATTTATTGCGAGTTGAGTCATGGTCGTGAAGTATAAGATTAAAACTACGCATATGTAACCGTGTAAGAATGCATAGCAATGCAAGCAGATATCTTCCAATTTCTCATCCATATTGACTCTCTCTCGTTCCATGATTTTCTTCTTATTTACTCTCTCCCTCTCTCTCGTGTCGTGTAGGAGGTAGTGCAAGGACAGACAGTAACTTTGTGAGCCCAACATACTGATATTCTAGATGGTTTGGGTTGTGGGAATGGTTCTAGTTTGATAAATCATGAGTCTCCTCCTGTATGGGTGTTACTCTCTGATGTTTGATGTAAATGTAATGGGGATTTCTATCCCTGGACGATTCCGTGTAATTTTCCATTTTTGGGTTTGGGCCCATTATTCACAAAAAAATAAGGGTAAAGACCCATTTTGGTCCCTGACAAAAAACGCGGTTCCCATTTCAGTCTCTGACCAAAAAAAAAAAACCCGTTAATCCCTGACAATTACTAACGTGAGACAAGTTAGTCCCTACGTGACTTCCGTTAGTCAGCGTCCGTTACTAAAATGTCTCACGATACTAATTGCAAGGGACTAATTAGTCTCACTTTAAATATTGTTAGGCACTATAATATCCCATAGTAATTGTCAGGGACTAACTTGTCCCACGTTAGTAATTGTCAGGGACTAACGAGGTAGTTTTTTTTGTCTGGGATTGAAATTGGCACCACTTTTTTGTCAAGACCAAAATGGGCCTTTACCCAAAAAATAATGTTAACCAAGTGATTTTATGATACACTCCATTGAGTTTTTTTTTTTTTTTTTAAATCAATACACTCTATTGAGTTAGAGTGTATCATGCTCCTTTTATTAATAAACATTGATCTAATATTAAATGAAAGCAATGGTAGAGATGGATCAACCAGTTATCTTACTAATTGTAAAATGACTAAATTGCAATTTTGATCTCTCAAGTATCATATTTATGCAATTTTGGTCTCTTTGGTTTTGATTGAGCCAATTGGGTCCCTCAAGTATCCCCTTTTACAATCAAGTCCCTTTATCACTATGTCATCCAAGTTTTAATGCCAGTAGCCTACAAGGCATACATGTGACTAATTTGGCACTTAATGAGGTCATTGTGCCGCCCAATTGCACTTTTCCTACTATTTGAAAACCAATTGGATTGACAGTATATTAGTCTAATCTCACTCTTCAACATAATTACTATCGTCTAGAGAGATATCATCCCACTATCATAAAAGTTGTCTCACTAAGTGCTAAATCAATCGCACGCGTGCTACGCAGGTTACCGCCGTTACAAATTAGACGACATAATGACATAAGGATCTGATTGTAACAGGAGAAATACTTGAGGAACCCAATTTGTGCAATCATGATACATGGAGAACAATCAAGGTTTTTCTCACTAATTGGGTTGCTCAAATGACACCACTATGTTCTGTTAAAAAACAATCTTCCAATAGGCCAATTAGGACTAAATCCTTTCTAATGGTTTCACCAAGTGTTTTTGTTTGGTCTTCATCAATAGGCCTAAATCCTTTCTAATGATTTCATCAAGTGTTTTTCTTTTGTCTTCATCCCTCTAATCATGGCATTATCCTTCATTTGATCAACTCGTTTAACTTGGACTACGCGCGGTTGGTCTTTTTCTTATATATGTAGACCATTTTAAGCACCATTTTTGCCTCAGCAATTGCCATTTCTACCTTTTCTCTAATACATTCATCCCTAATTTTATCTTTTTTATTGGAGTAATGATAAATGAACACACTTTTGGTGTCCAACATCGTATATATATACGTATTTACACTTATTTATTATTTTTTCTCTCTCATCACATGTATTTAGCACTTGAAAACAATCAACCAACATATGGTGTCTATACTTGATGTCCCAAAAACGTATTCATTTATCATTACTCTTTTATTGTATGCCCACGCATCCAATGGAATATTCACATCTTTGCCATCCTTACTTTGCTCTACTTGACACTTCACAACCCAACATTCATTACCATAGAGCATCTCCAATCTTGTGATTGTATAGTAGAATTTTTTTTTTCTAACTTAATAGGTACCTTTCACCAGACATATTCCTCCATTTTATCCTTCCTTTTAAGAATTAAGAATTGTTTTTGTTTCTAGTTTGGATTTAAGACAATATTCACTAAAAACAAATGAATAACTTCTAGAGAATTTTGGACATGGAATTTACATATCTAATTACATCATAGGAGGATAACATCTGCTATTTTACAAAGTGTATCACAACCTTGTGCCATGTATTCTGATTAATCAAGAAATAAGATCCCTCTCATTATTAATTATTGGATATTTAAAACAATGGTTGTCCGGGAGGATCTTCAAGACAGATGTTGCTAGGTTGCCGTTGCTGACACTACATTGGGATTTTACCCCCATTATAAACAACTATCGAGATTATCTTTCTAAAAGGGCTCTATGCCCTCCATATCAAACATTATTCAGAAACCATGTATCATTCACCATACAAGCGAAAAGTAGCACATGGCCTAGATTATTATGAGAGGTAAATCATTGATGGAGGAGTTTCAGGAAAACAAGGGATCTGTGGATCATGTATTGCAGGGCATGTTGACAAGGCCATGATCAACAACTAAAATGCAGGATTCAACGCAATGATACATTGAAACTGATATAGCGCCCTTTTCAGCGTGAATATGCTATCTATAATTATAATCACACAGAATGTCGCAAATTTGCAATCCATGGCCATTTGTAAAATAAATTGCTCAGCTAGAAAATCAATCACAACAGAAAACAGGTTATAACACTAATATAGCATTCAAAACTAACATAGCTACAACACTTTCAACAAAACTTGTGTGTAATCAGATAAAAATTTAAACAGGCCAAAGACTAAAGAACCATCACACCAAACATCCTTTAAAAACCATTAGCACCAAAACATGAGCAACAGAAAAACTCACGGTGCCATATAACACAATCCCCCTCTTGATTTGAAAGCTTTGCTGCATAAAGTGCAGATAAAGCATCTTTTTTTGTACTGCTCCATATCTTGAATAACTTTTCAAAACTCAGCTCACAGAATCTAATAACTTTTTATCCTCCTCTTCAAGAGAATTTTGGACATTGAATTTACACATCTGATGAGATCTCTAGTGGTGGGAACCTTTAACACGGAGGTTGCTTAATTATTAAGTGCCTGTTGCTAACATTATATTAGTTATTTTCCCATGATAAACATCACCAGTATCAAGAGCCAGCAATGATGAAATTTATATCTTTAGACACTCATTTAAAGGGGTCTTTGTGGTTTCAGTAATAAAAAAAAAGAAAGAGCTTGTGTAGGCATATATCATTACCCCAATTATGCTTACTACTTATAAAATACAACAATAAAACAATTAGTTTAAAACTGAGCAAACATTCATTCAATGAAGAGACTTAATTTGCGATCACTAAGGAAACATTCATTAGCATTAATTTGAGATCAATAGTTCGTTCCTTGGCTAAGTAGAAACTCTGCAAGCAATTGACCACGCAGGACAAAAGTAGCACATAGCCTAGATTAGTAAGAGAGAGATGAATCATTGATGGAGGAGTTCAAAGACAACAAGGGTTGAGCAATACATAACGTATTGCAGGGCATCAATAGCAAAAACACTAACAAGTAATGCAAATATGATACATATCCAAGGGCGTGAGTAAAATAGTTTGACAAAGCTATAATTAACCAACTAAACTGCAATATAATGAGGCTTACCAAAATGCAAAATGCAACATAATGAGACATTCAAACTGATATAATAACTATGAGACATTTTTCAGTAAGCTAGAATCACCACAAGTTTGAAGTTCAACACAACATAACACTGACAACTAACATGTCTAAAACACATCTTTATCAAAGCTTCCATCTGAAATCACTAATGTAACATAAAAACAATCGAAGAAACAAAACCTGAGCATACCCCAAAATAACTCAACAAAATGAAATCAAATATACAAATCAGATAGAGAAGCATGATCCTTACTCCTCCTCCCAACCTTGAAAACCTCATCACTCAAATCCAACCCACGCAAGACCCCATTTTGCAACGCACCCTTCAACAATGACACAACAGAATCATCAAATTGAGGCCAAGAGAGAAACAAGCTCGCCCTTACATTCAAAATCTGACACCTTCCCAAAATCGCAGCACCCAAACCATCCACAACGCTTCCAGAAGGATAATACTCCAATCCGCCTCCCAACATCTTCTCCCCTTTCCCCATCTTCCTCTCGGCGGACGTCTCCAACTTGAACGCCACCGCCTCGTCCGACGACAGCCGGCCGCGGTGGTTCCGCGGCCGGATGGTGTCCAGGACGAGGACGGATCCGGGCAGGATCCGGTCCCCGATGAGGAGCCTCGCGACCGCGTGGGCGCGGTCGGGGGCGACGGGGGAGTGGGCGGAGACGAAAACGGTGTCGTTTGGGAGGGAGTAGAGGTTGATGGGGGTGTTTTGGGAAATGGGGATTTCGGGGAGGATGAGTGAGGCGATGGGGGAATTGGAGTGGTGGAAGAGGGAGAGGTCGATGATGAGGAAGGTGGGTTTGAGGGGTTGGTGAGGTTGAGGGTGAGAGAAGAGGAGGAAGGGTGAAGGGAGAGGTGGTGAGGGTGGAGTGAAAGTGTTGAGGTCTTCTTCGAAGAACCTTGAAGGTGGTGCTGCTTCTGTTATCACGTCTTCCATGGCTTTTGCTTTTGCTCTTGCTCTTGCTCTTCTTGTCTTTGTTTTACTTGCGCATAAGTGTTGATTTGATTTCAGGGTTTATTAAGGGGTGTTAGATCCACTGTGTTTTTCTCTGGGTTGTGGTTCTACTTCTGGTTCCTAGCTTTGCTTGAGGCTTACGCTTAAATTAAAATTTATGGAGGATGCCGACAAATGTCCTTCAGACACTTTTAAGGAATCAAGTAAAATAAGTTTTTATTGAAAATTTAAATATTTTATATTTTTAAATATTAAATACACCAATTTTTAATAAAACATTTCCTTTTTTGGTTCTTTAAAGAGTGTTCTAAGACACTTATTAGCATTTTCCAAAATTTAATAAGTTTGGAAGTTATCTTTTTCTTTTTCTTTCCTACCGGATATCCCTACAAGGCAAATTAACACGACTAACCTTCAGGATGATGGTTAGATAAGATTCTTTTCAAAATAACAAATTCAGGTTTCGAGCCCCTGACTTGCAATAAAAGTTTACCCGGAGGCACATTCTACTTTTACTATGACCGACCACATTTGGTTTAACTTTGGTAGTTATCTAAAATATTGAGCCATTCTTTTTAAAAATAAAAATAAAAATAAAGAAGTGGTGTGGTAAAGTAGGGTGATATTTTTTTTTCTTTTGTTCTTACTAACCAGTATAAGCTAAGGGTATTGGTTAAGGTATCAAGAAAAGAAAAATTTGTATTGAAAAACTGATTACAATACTTTTCAATATATTAAATATATTATTTTCCCATATAAATTTTCTTTCTTCATTCTTTAAATAATGTCATAAGTACACTCGTTAGCATTCTTTTTTTTTTTTATAAAGGGAAACTTATTTCATTTATTTAAAAATAGCAGATGCAATATGACTTGGGACATCACTAAAAACTTGAAAACCAACTAAAAACGTGGCCACCCTAAAAAAATTATGAGCATGCCTTCTAACAAATTCAACAATGAAGTTTGAATTAGCTATATCTAAAACCATTTTGCTTGATTTAGGAGACATTTTCAAGATCATAAAATAATTTTTTTTCACATAGGTTGGAAGACAAACTGACTAATTTTAAAGAGTGAGCTTGAGCAGTTGGGTGTGATTTCCATGATTGCCATTACAAAATATCTAAGTCGTATAAGCTATTCTTTTAGTTGAGATGAAGATTGAAAAATTCTCTACATCCGCTAGACTGCTACCCATTTAAATCAACTTCATAGTCAGCATAAATATAATCCCCTCTAATTCGAATGACGATTTTTAACAAGGTTTTCAGCCGAGGGCAAAGAAGAGGAATGAACCTAACGGATTCATCTGCAAGAAATAAAACCAATCAGTACCTCGCATAATTTAAGGGCCGTAGCAATTAGCAAATGTCATACAAAATACAATACACTATATAGTGATTTTACATTATCATCTTGAAGCCACATAAAATGTGACTATATTCCAGGTGTCTAGGGTGCGTTAAGACATTGTGTGACCATTTTAAACAAAATGTGACTATATTCAATCTTGTTTCCTGCTCATTCTTCATGTTCATCTTCTGAATCTGCATAAAGAAAGTGTGAAGAGAAGCAGTTAACAGTCAGATATGAGATACCCAGTTAAATTTCTAGAGACTAAAGCCATTGTTGAAACTATGGCTAGTTGGCTACATAGTTGGGGTCATCAACCTCAAGATTGCAGGGGTTGGGTAGCTCAACTGGTTCGAGCTAAGGGTATAAGGTGTTAAGGAGCAGGAGGTCTAGAGTTCAAACCCTGACAAAGGAGAAAACTAACATAACATTTAACTTACTAACATTGGCCTATCAAAAAAGAAAAAAATCAACATCAAGATTGATTCAATGAAACTCAAATAATTTCTGATGCTATGATTAATGCATCAACATTAATTTCTGTACCCAGTTGAGTAGGGGAATTAAAGGACAGGACGATGACCCATGCTGCTGCACAAGTCAACTCAACCTCCACTATCTATCCATCTAGATTCCAGACTGAGTTGACACCAATTCAAGCCAGAACTTCTACAATCATTAAAATATTCTCAATTGTTCGTTTATTTCCATGGCATGCTCAGCATAGGGAACAATTTGTTTAGAAGGTTTCCTTTCCAATACATTAGGAAGCCATATATGTAATGCATCTTTCAACTTACCAGACCGAATGTCTTCACTAACTTTTCCTTTTGCTCGGATTTGTTCCACAAGCATCCGAAGCATCAGCACCCACCAATAAATATTAAGAACAAGCAAGCAGAATAGAAGAGTATTGAACACATAGTAATATATTGGCCCAGCCACCCGGTACTTTTCCGTATCAAAGGTGAGAACAACTTCATAGCTGCCAAAAAGAGAAGAGAATAAAACAATTCAACAGAGGAATAGAATGATATGTGAAGAATGGACAGCTCTATCATTACTCTTTAGATTGAATAGTTGAAATTTTTGCAGAGTCAGAAACAACAATTTTTTTCCTTGTGGTGCAAGACAGTTCAAATTTTTGGACAAACTTCATTTTATAATTCTGCTCAGCAAGACAGTTCAAATTCCTAAATCATGTAAGTTCGAAATGATTTTGGATAAATTCTATTACCAACTAACATTGAAAAACTAATAACTGGACTTATATATGACTGATTTAGCATTGATTTTTAAAGGCTAGAAATGAACATGTCTAGTCAGAAGTAGGATTGATAACATTATGGACAGTATGAATTAGCAAAGCATGAAATAACATATTTTTGCAGAATAAGAAGGATTGTTGATAATCTGCAAAAACCTAACTCAAGAATTCTGCTCAAGAGAAAGCCTGCATTATATAAAAAGTCCATCTTTAAGGCTATGAGAACAACCAACCAAACCAGTTAAATTGGGCAATTAGTCTCTAAATAAATCATGACACCATTTCCATTCAAATATCATATCGGAACACGTAAGAGAAACAACTTTTGGAAAGACATAAAAACACACTGTCAGGTACGGGCCCTAATAAGGACAGTAGATACCAGAAGAAATAAGAATGGGCCTCCGTTAGTTAGGCATTAGTAATGCAGTTAGAGTAGTTATTTGGTTAGCCTTCTATAAATAGAAGTAGAGAAGGAAAAGGAAGGCAGTTGGTTAGTTAGTGAGTTGCGGAAAGGGAGAGTTCCAGATCTCTCCAATACCTGGGAGTTGAGTGAGAGAGTTCATTGTATCATCTTGATCTTTGGTTCTGTACCACAGTGCTTCAGTTTGGCTTATATCGGGATTGTTTTGTCTTATTCCTGCATGGGTTACTATATCTGTAGGTTTGTTTGGCTGTGTTTGCCACTGTTTGGATGGTTTATTTATATCAAGTTGAAATCGAGGGGCAGTGAGAATAAACACATGTTTCGCATGATAAATGTACATAGGAATTATGAATCAGATCCTAGGAAATAGTTCAATGCTTCTAGTAAATGCAACATGTATTTACTCCTCCATATAAATACCAGTATGTGGAGTGCAAATCACTCAAGCAATTACAACTATTGAGTCTTTATTCTCTCCTTTTCTCTATTCCATCTTCCTCTTTCTCTACCTAAAATCCATCAAATCAATAATCTGGAATAGTGGCTTCTTTCAAAGCACTGACAGTCCACACAAAAACGTCACTGCCATCCTTCTTCTTGACCAGAATTACTGGAATTGAACAAGGGCTAGTGCTAGGTCAGATGATGCCTCTAGAAAGCATTTCTACCACTAACTTCTTTAGTAACAGTTGGAGTTGAGACAAATGCGGAGTAGAGATGTTTGAACCATCCTCGAATTCTCCCTCAATTTCATTAATCATTACTGTAAAAATAAAAAATAAAAAATAGCGGCAGATTCGACTTCAGCAACTTTCAGCAGTGCTTTAGAGGAAACGAAGTCCTTAGAAAGGCTAGGATCACCTTTTATACTCACAAGAGGTCCTTGAGGCATGAAAAACATGGATAATGTTCTCTAATTAACCCTCACCTCTCCCAGTGTCTCCAACTAGGCCCCTCCCAAAATCAAATCCACTCCACCCAATTAAAACAAAGAAATCAATGGTAAGTGTACAGTCATCCAATTGCACTGTTAACCCTTTGCAACAACCCTGAGACTCACTCCTGTGTATCCATCACTTAAACGAACCCCATAGGAGGGAGTAGGGGACATGTAATCCTATCCATGGGCAATGAAATTGTGACTTGCCCCGCTATCAATCAAAAGCAGTGCGGTTTTACCCCCTACTTGGCCTCGGAGCTTCATTGCCTTTGGATGGTTCATTCCACCACCAGAAAATACCGAAAATTCCATCCATTGACATCAAATATCTAGGGTTTCCAACCCCTTTGATGTAGAGTTTCCATCTCATCCAAATCCAGCTGCTTACCCTCTGCCAAAATGGTAACTCTCGTACTCTTCTCTGGGTATCTATGGAAAGGTCCAAATGGTAACCCACAATGGAAACAACATCCTTCCTCTCTGTTTGACATACTCATGATACAGGAGTTTGGCAGGCTCTGATGCTTCTTTGACCCATAGACCCATCGCCATTCGGTTTTGTCACAGAGCCTACCAATGACACTTTGCTGGCCCCAAACATAAATGGCTCCGTCGCTCTGTCCCATCGTCTGACTAGGGGCCACTTGCCAAAGACTGTCCGAAAAGCACGCTAGGCACTCCCCGTGGTTCACACTCACAAAACTATGCCTCCTCCATATGATAATGAAAGCTGGTACTTGGGTTCGAAAGTGTGAACTTCCCGTTCCTTGTATAGTCCTCTATACCTCCTCAACATCCTTTGCCAAATCAATGCCCTAATCACTTCTTTGGGGTCGTGATTTGACTCTACATTTCACCTCCTGGGGCAAACCACCCAAGAAATAATCGAACAATCGCTACTTTGAAGTGGTTGAAGCTTGAGCTACCAACACCTCCAAATCCTGAACATACTCCTCCACAAAACCTGGTTGAAGCAATGTTGACAATCACTATAGATGTTTCCTGAACTCCTTCCTTCAAATAGTTGAATCAGCACTGAAGTGAACCCCTCCCAATTCAGACCAGGGGTTTTCTTGCACAAGAATCTAAACCAGTGCACAACATTCCCTTCCATGCCAATGAAAGCTAATTATGCCTTTTGCACTTTTTTTATGACTTGATCCGCTGTACCTCAAGGAACTTTTCCACCCTTGCTATCCACCCCTTAGGGTCGCTACCATCAAAGGTAGGTAGTTCAATCTTTTTTGCCCATGAATGAGCCTCTATCTCCTGTCACGTTCCAACTCATTACCCTCCTAGCTCTCCTAAACATGCTTGGTCGATTGGGATCGTTCTCCTCATGAACAAATCTCGTTTGTGCCCTCTAACTCCAATTTGATGCCTTGCTTTTGCATCCTCCTTCCAAGAAGGTGCCTGATTTCTTCAATCCCATCCACCTTTTTCTTGATCTCCGATAACCGGGAGCCATAGTGGCTGATCACTTGCTTCAGAAATTCCACAGAACTCTCCAGGGCTTCAATTCGAGACTCCATCGCCGCCAATGGATGATCCAGCAGGTCAGACTTGATAGAGACCCAAAATGATGATTAAGTAAAATTATAGAGAAAACAGAGGGGGGAGAGAGAGAAAGAGAGAGATTCTCTTATCTCAATGAAAACATCTCAGTCCTATTTATCTACCTACCTCACCTCCTAACCCCAATTGTAACCACTTTTAACTACTAACCATTTTCAGTTTAGTCCTGGAATATACCCTCCAGACATTATTCTCTTAACTATGTTCTGGCTCGTGCCCAACAATTACTCTGTCAGATTTTGCCGTATTCTGAAACAGTCTCTATGGACAGTGAATATGTCAGAAGATCAAGAAGTTGAACAACAGAATCCGCTTAAATGTGATAAAGCCAGAAACAGTGTTACTAAAAATTTACAGAGCCTCTAGAGATTTTAATCAAGGCAATGACTTGTGAATTTTCCAAAAATAGTACATAATATAATCACTAAAAAGCTTTTCCAAGCAATTGATTTGTTAAAAGGCACCAGAATACATATAGAATTACTCTTATCAAGGAAAAAGATACGGAAAAGTAAAGGTAAGTAAGAAGAACTGATTTTATAGTTTATAGAATTTAAACCAGAACAGCTTCTTTTTTGTTAAGAATGTAGAAGAGAAAAGCGAAAATCTCCCCCAAGATGACAACTTTTGAATCTAAAGAGCAACTGAAAAGGTGATGATCATCTTGTAAAGTATAGTTAAGGAATTTTTTAGTTCCAAAACAATACATGTTGTTGGGACATCACATAATTCACCTAGATTTGCAGCTTCAGAATAAATAGGTAAGGAATCTTAAATGACAACAGAAGGAAAAAAACATGTAAATTTGGAACTGAATACAAACCTAGTACTCCAAAGAATCCAGAATGGGTAGTAAATGATGCGCAATATGGTCCATAATAAAACAAAAAGAATAAATGCAATGCTAGCTATTGTTTCAGCACCACTGTATATGGACATTTTCCCTGTCTCCAGAAACACATCAGTAGCATCATGAAGAGCTAAAATAACAGATCCAACACGAACAAACCTGAGTGTATTAAACATAGAAGCGAAAATCAATATTGTATGAAAGCCCTATCAAAGTGAACTAGTGAAGTAAATTAAAATTAAATAGAAATAGTGCAGGCATTAAGGTCACAATTTCCTCATAAATCTCTCTCTTTCTCAAGTTCTGACACACTTCAGATTTCACTCTTTTGGTAAGGAGTTTGAAATGGATTAAATTCAAACAAATTAAACAACTATAAAACATTATTGCCTAAAAATTATAACACTACACAAAATGCTTGGATGATGAGACAAACAAAAGTCAATGAAAACATACCTAAAATTGTAAGATAGCACAATGAGAATGATAGAAGCAACATGATGGCCCATGGACACCCCAAAGTCAGAGCGCCTTGTTTCCCAAAATATTAAAGCAAGTATGGAATATGAATAAAACCCAGCAGCATACATATAGAGCCCCTTCAATTTCAACCTGAAATGCAAAAAGGTTACTAACTCTATCAACCAACTTAAGCTGAATATAAAAGTCAGGGGAAGAACAAATGATAACAAAAATGGATTAAAGATTGTAACTGAAAAATCACAACAATTGAGCATCCAAATAAACAATCTTACTTAATCTTTTGATCTGGCCAGGTCTGACTCCCTGGCCCCACCCAAAAATATCTTGTATTAGTGAACCAAGGCTCGTCAAAAGTTACAGATAAAGCAAAAATTTCTGCTGATAGAAAATAAACAAATTTCCATGCTGATTCCTTAAATTTCCTAATCTTCTTTCTTCTCTCATCTGTCTGAAAATCCAGCATCTCATGCCCCTTTCCAAAAATCAATCGTCTGGCCACTTTCTGTAAAGGGCATGCACTTCAGGTTGGCTAAATATAATCAAAATATCCAAAGAAATTGATAAATCAAAGCAAAATAAGACTTTAAATTGAAAGGAAATAATTTTGTTTTTAAATTTATAGTATAGGCTAAACAATCTCCAATGGTGCAACTCAGTGGAGTTGCTCAACTCCTCTTTTTTATGAGTTTCACTATGTCAAATCACCACTTTTTACCTCATACTACTTTAAGCAATTCTTCACTCCAGTGATGCAAGTTGTTTCTATAAAAACGGTGCTTACAGCTGAAATGTCATGTCAATGATGCTCCAGTGGTGCTACCATGTGAAAACCGATTCATATTTCTAAAGCAACTCAAGTTGGAGATTCTCTAATGCCTATTGCTACTCCCATTATATTAACTTTTTATTAAACAACCTTTGGTTTTGTTATGATATAATGGTTTAAATTAGCTCATCTTAGCTCATCTAACAAAAAGTTAATCTTAGAGCATCACCAATTGGAGGTTGATTTTAAAAACACCATTGGAGCACCAGCGACATACATCCAGCTGAAAGTACCGTTGCTTGTAGAAGCAATCAGTTCTTATAAAGTAGTATTGAAGCACTCTAACATATAAAGCATTCTAACATTTTAGAGTCGCATGGAGTAAATAATTGCATAAAGTAGTATAAAGTAAGATGAGGCATGGTGGAACTCATAAAAAAAAAAAAAAAACAGAATTAAACAACTCCAGTGAGTTGAAATGAATTGAGGACTTAGGAGTGACAATAAACACTCCCCAGTAATTGTAATTATGAATAATGTAATGATTGGACATCACATTCACATGGACATTAAACAACCATTTGTCTAGAACTAAACTAAACCTTGAAAAAATTTCTGAAAATCTTACCTTAGGTTTTTCTTATAGTTCTAAGGAGAATGCTAACAAGTACCCTTAGTACATTGTTTAGGAGAATGCTAATGAGTACCCTTAGTATATTGCTTAGGAGAATGCTAACGTGTGCCCTTAGTACATTGTTTAAGGAATTGTTCCTGCCGAGTCCGACTTGCCGGAATCTCGCCGTAAAAGTCAGACCAAGAGTGAACATTAGGGTTGTTTTAGATTATGGCTTGACAGAATACTTATGTTCCGGTCCTACGTATCCCAATGGGAATCAAAGCCAGACGTAGTTCTGAGTTCAACCCTTGATCATGTAGTGCTGCAATCTTTTAATCTTGTATCCGATGTACACCGGCGGGCAAGGACTCTTTGATAGTCTCTTGATCGTAACCGGGACTTCTAAAACGCTTAAGAGAGAACACCAAGTTAAGTAAAAGTGAAAGTGCTTCTTCTCTTGGGCTCTTTCTCTTTTTTATAGAGGAGCAATCCGATCCTATTATCTAGGATCTGGTTTATCTTTATCACTTATCTCTTTTAGCCCAACTTCAACCTCCTTATCTGATAACTTATCCCTTATCTAAGGTAAGGTTATTAGTTGAGTTCTAGATAAGTGTATCATTAAGTTAGTTAGGTTTCCGAGCTCGGCGGCCGAGCTTGCCACCTCGACCAATACAGGAATCAAGAAAGGAAAATTTATATGAGAAATTGTGTATTTAATGTATTGAAAAATATAACACTTAATTTTCCAATACAAACTTTCCTTTCATGGGTTCCTTAATCAATACCTTTTGGCCAAGACCCTGGATCTAATTGAGTGGGTGCCTTGCCTACACGCTTACCTTCGAAGTTTATATCTAAACAGCAATATGAAATTAAAGTGAGAGTGAGTGCGGACCTCGAAAAGGAAGGTGTCGAGAAGGAAGCGAACGGAGGGGAAGAAGAGAGTGAAGAAGGGTAGAACGGAGAAATCCTGAAAGGCAGGGTAAGACTCGTGTTGCCAGTCAACGGAGCTCAGCTGTTGAAACCAAGCCATCGGAGAGAAAGAGAAACAAACAGCGACTGCCTGCAAATGAAATTAATCTGCTTACATATTACAAACAGAGACTAAAGAAGGCGCCGCTGTTAGTGGCAGAACTCTTTCTGGTCCCCTCCACGGCTAGCTCCATTAAATGAGCTCAGATTAACCAGGATGTATTAAATTATAGGCTATTTTGGTGCTTAACTTATTTTTAGATTCAATCTGTTCCATTAAATTTTAAAAAATTCAATTTAATCCCTTAAACTATGTTTAGGAGTTTTTAGAGTAATGAAGTGGAGTGATCAGTAATTGAGTGATTTAGGATGGAATGAAGTGGAGTGGTATAAGTAAACCAATCCATTGTTTGGAAGTTTAGTAATGAAGTGGAGAGAAATCTCACTCCATTATTTGGATGTTACAATGGTTAGTAATGATGTGAAATGAATTAAAATTTTTAGTTCTAATATTACCCTGTTTTTAATTCCCATTGCCCACAACAATATTAACCAATTAAAAAGCTAAGAACATATGACGCAGAAATGCACGATTGCTGCCTTGCAAGTTTGCTTCACTCAAAGCCATCTCTTAAACAATGAAAGTCCTGTAACATGTTTTTTATTTTTATTTTAAAAAAAAAACTTAGAAGCCACTAGACATACTAGACATTGAAGAATAAATAATTCAACCAAACTCACCTTATTAAGGTCAATGCCAAGCAGCAAGGCAGATACACCTCACCAAGCAAAATACTATCCCTATAAATTCTTAAAAAAGCTATCAGTATCAAGAAGGCAAAAAACGCAAACCACACCGAAGAACACTTTGGTTAATATTAAAATGCACCTTGTAGTGAAGTGAACTGCCTTTGAAGGGAGGAGGAGACTGCCATTGAAGAGAAGAGAACGAGACGTGACTATTGGAGAGTGAGGGAATGTAAAAGGTTTTGTTTTGTTTTGTTTAAAAGGGTTAAAATTGTAATTTTGTATTAAAAAGTAAAAAAAGGGAAGTGTTCCCTCCCAAACCCCCCAAATTGAAGGGTATGAAAAATTGATGCTTTAGATGGTTTGGAGTGGTTTGGGTTACCATCCCCAACCATCCCACCCCATTGATTAAAAAACTCCCAAACAATGAGTCAAGGTATCTTAACCACCCCACTCCAATACTAACCATCCCACCCCATCCCCCAAACATTTAATTTATTTTTGTTGACCCAAGTTAATCCTCTCAGACAACAAAGTTAGTAATAGTATTAAATGAGTCTCAATTTGATCCCTTATGTTTTAAATGAGTTTCAAATTTGTCCTTTAAATTGTTAACATGTTTCAAATTTTTCCTTTAAATTGTTAACAAGATTCAAACTGGTCCTTTAAATTGGTAATGAGTTTCAACTGGTCCTCAAAAAGTTAACGTCATTACTAACACATTGACGGAGAGAATTAAATTGGGTCAACAGAGACAAATTAAGGAACCAAATTCAATCTTTTATAAGTTAAGAGTCCAAACTACTTCTAAAAAAGTAAGTTAAGGAACCAAAATTGTATTTTAACCTAAATTATATTTTACATTTATAATAATATTTAATCAATGCATAATAATCAAACCAAGACTGAGTCAGTCATTATCCGCTGTTCTAAGTGGTCCTTTTTGGAGGAGCATGTATAAACCTGATCTTGAATTAAATTAAATCAATCATAATTGGAGTAGAGATCCTCTCCATTTTGTTGTCTTCGTTTCCTAACCATTTAGAAGAAAGATAGACATAAATGAGAGATTTGTGTTTCAAATTTTTTTTATCATTTAAGAAAAATTAAATAATTAAAAAACCCTTTGTGTATATCTCTCTCCTAAATGGAAGGAAATGGAGAGAAATATGGAGAGGATCTTTACTCTTTACAATTGAGAGATTGAAATGATGTGATTTCCATGGAGGAAATTCGTCATAAGCTATGTAGGATCACTAGCGGATCGAGTAGGATGGTTAATGGGACACATAGGCAAGTAAATGGACGTCGAAACTAAATCTAGGGACTAATGTGTTGGAACCAAAGTAATTTGGATTCAATAATCTGAGTTTTGATGTTAACAAAAATGATTAAATTTGCATGGCAAAGTGTTAGTTAAGATCTAACATGCTTTACCTAGTCTTACAGGAATATTTGAAATTTAATAAGTTATGGAAACATTGAACGAGTTTCTTAATATCCGCGCCCATCCATATAGACGAGTTGCTCAAAATCAATGGTATATTTATTTATTTTAATATATTTGAGTAGATGGAATATAAAGTATTCTCAGTAGACGGGAATCTTAACTACTATGAGTAGACGGAGATCTAAGTAACTCACTGATATATAGCAAGTCCAAAGACTTGATAGTAGACGAGAAGTTTTGCCACGTCAGTAGACGAGCTAAAAGAGTTTCTAACTATGAGGGTATAGACGCATTCTGATAAGTAGACAAGCTCTTTTTCTTTGTGAATCTTTCATATGCTCAGAAGATACTACATCGACCACATAGAAGTATTTATTTAAAATGATTGATATTTATTTCAAATGTATGTTGGTTCTTCCTATTTGCTTTAACTGTTTTATTGCCTTGTTTCTTTGAGAGAAACATAGTACAAATGAGGAAATGCAAAAGCAAAATAGTACAATGCAAAACACCTTGTACCCTGACACCTTTATCGCTGGAATAGCTGGAATTTGTACAAGGGAGACAAGACAGTTTTCAAGTTGCAATTGCTCAGAGGTGTGTCAATTTTGTGCAAGAGTGATAACCAATAGTACATTCCAAAATGGCCACGATCAAGCTATCAGTCACAACGGATTTATGCATTTGATCCCATCTCTAAACGGGAAAATTCAAAACAACCGTTGAAGAATTTCAAGTGAAGAGAAAGGTCACTATAAATAGAAGACCTCAACATCTGAAGAAAGAACTTTTGCAAATACATAAACCTTACTAGAAAAATGCTTGTCATTCTAAGAGCTCAAAATCTTTTATTCTTTCAAGAGCAAAAGTCTATAATACCTTAGCTTGAATATTGCTATAATATTCAACTGATATTAAACTTTCATATCCTCACACATAGTGAGTTAGAAGATCAAAAGAAACCAATCTCTTTGTTAGAGTTAGATCCTAAAGAGGCTTAGTAAGAAAGGAATACTTGTAGCCTGGAGAGGTGTTGAATACTTGTTGTAATCTATGTGGAAAAATAGTGGAGAAAAACCTTCAAGTAGAAGGGACTGGACGTAGCTCTTGGTTGGAAGAGAGTGAACTAGGATAAAACACTTGCGTGAATCTTCTAATCCCTTATCTCTTCAGTTTCATTTGTTTATACTAACTTTGAGAATTTGAACTTGATTTTGTTAAGTCTTTAAAAGGATCTTTTCTGTGTGTGTGCTTCTGCCTTTTAATTCTTGTGTGAGAAAATTGTTTTGAAAAAGGTTGTTTTCGAAAATTATTAACAAACACAATTCAACCCTCCTTCTTATGTTTGACTGTGTTAACTTCAGTTGGTATCAGAGCTTAGTCTCGAAAGGGTTGAGCATCTAACAAGTGTTGAGGGAGTAAGATCCAACAACCATGGATGCAGAAGGACAAGCTATTAACAGACCTCCTCTCTTCGATGGAACTGATTATGACTACTAGAAGAAGAGGATGATGACCTTCTTGGATGCACAAAATTTAAATATCTGGGAACTATCGAAAATGGCTATACCGAGCCTAGAGGTGAAAATGGAGCTGCTATTGCTAGAGCAGATTGGGTTGCAGATCAAAAGACCAAACATCAACTTAATCTCAAAGCAAAACATTATTTGATATGTGCAATCACCAGATCTGAACATGACAAAGTTCACAGCTGCAACACTGCTAAAGATATATGGGATACTCTGGCCCTTGCTCATGAAGGCTCATCACAAGTAAAGGAATCAAAGATAAGCATGCTGGTCCACCAGTATGAACTATTTAAAATGGCTGATCATGAAACTATAGATCATATGTTTGGAAGATTTCAAACAATCATCAACAGTCTCAGATCTCTTGGAAAAGTCTATGAAAATAGAGATCATATTAGAAAGATTATGAGAAGTCTATCCAAGCAATGGAGACCCAAGGTTACTGCTATTCAGGAAGCCAAAAATCTGAATACTCTTTCTATAGAAGAGCTTCTCGGGTCACTCAAGGTTCATGAACTTGAACTGAATGAAGAAGACAATTTCAGAAAAGGAAAGTCTATTGCCCTAAAGGCAAAGAAAACCAGTTCATCAAAAGTCCTCAAAGCTGCTGAATCTTCAGATGATGCTGAACCTTCAGATAGTGATGAAGGATCAGATGAAGATGAACTATCTTTCATCTCCAGAAAAATTCAACACATGTGGAGAAAGAAAGGCAACTTCAGAAGGAAGTAGTTCAACAAGAAGTTTTCCAAGGAGAAATCAGACTCCAAGGAAAAAGTTCCACCCTTGTGATTTGAATGCAAGAAGCCTGGCCATTTCAAAGCTGATTGCCCTGATCTGAAAGAGAAAAAGAAGTCCTTCAAGAAAAACAAGGGCTTAATGGCTACTTGGGAGGACTTAGATCTATCTTCATCTGATGAGGAAGATGAAGCTGAGGAAGAGGCAAACATATGTCTCATGGCTGACACATCATCAGAAAGTGAATACACTGATGATGAGGTAATGGATTCTGACTTGTCCACTCTTAAAAATGCTTTTGATGAATTATTGCACGAATCATCCATACTGTCTCATGAAATACAAAAGTCTTAAAAAGAAGTTTGAAAAATCAACAAAAGAGTATGATAGAGTCTGCATGGAAAAGCAAAACTTAGCACAAGAAAATGATAAGCTAAAATCAGAGAATGTCAGTCTAACTGACAAACTAGAGTGTGAGCCTGATGATTCTTGTAAAATTGCAAAACTAAAACAAGATGTAACATTGACAAACACTCAGTCAAAATTTGTAGGTGGCTCAGATAAGCTCAGTTTTATTTTAAGGTACTCTAGGTCACCATATGATAAATCTGGCCTTGGTTATAACAAGGAGAAGCATGAAACATCTCATAATAAGTCAAAACCACATATACAACATAGAGCTTCAAAAGCTCCAGCTAAATATGTTAAAACTAAGCCAGGCCCATCCAACACCTTTTGCAAAGTGTGCAGAAAAAGTGGGTATGTTACATATAGATGCATACATAATAAGCATGCTAAACATTAGCGTCCAATGAAAACTAACAAGAAAGGACCCAAGTCAGTTTGGGTACCTAAGGATAAGATAATACATGTTGCAGATCTGCTTAACAACAGGAAAGAAACAAATATCTTGGTACTTGGACAGTGGGTGCTTACGTCACATGACGGGAGAAAGGTGTATGTTCCAAGACCTAAGACATAAAGATGGCGGCTGGGTTACATTTGGAGGAAACCAGAAAGGGAAGATCACTGGTATAGGTAAAATTGGTAAACACCATTTTCCCTCCATTGATAATGTTCTTTTGGTAAATGGTTTAAAACATAATCTGCTGAGCATAAGTCAATTATGTGATAGTGGATATGATGTTTCTTTTAATAATAACATGTGTAATGTCAAGAAAAAGGATGGATCACTTTTATTCACTGCTAAGAGGCAAAACAATTTGTATAAAATTGACTTGGAGGACCTCTCAAATCAAAGTGTTTCATGTCTAGTGTCCATTGAAGATGAACGATGGATATGACACAAAAGGCTAGGTCATGCAAGCTTGAGATTAATCTCAAAGCTAAATAAGCATAACCACATGAGAGGGCTACCAAACCTTAAGTACAAATCTGATGCTCTCTGTGATGCATGTCAAAAGGGAAAACAAGTCAATGGTTCTTTTGAATCTAAGAATGTTGTTAGTACCAATAGACCACTAGAACTGCTACACCTTGATTTTTTGGGTCCAACAAGGACTGCTTCTATCAGTGGTAAGAAATATGGTCTAGTCATTGTAGACGACTACACTAGATGGACATGCATTATGTTCCTAGCTCACAAGGATAGTCTTTCAAGGTCTTCTCTATATTTTGCAAACGTATACAGAATGAAAAAGGCATGTGTATCACTTCAATCAGAAGTGACCATGGGGGAGAGTTTGAAAATGAGATATTTCATAAGTTCTATGAAGAAAGTTGTATTCTTCACAATTTCTCAATACCTAGAACACCATAACAAAATGGTGTGGTAGAGAGAAAGAACAGATCTCTTCAAGAGATGGCTAGAACTATGCTCAATGACAACTCTGTCCCTAGACACTTCTGGGCTGAAGCTGTTAACACTGCATGCTACATTCAGAACATAATATACATTAGACCAATCTTGAACAAAACTCCTTATGAATTGTGGAAGGGACGAAAACCCAACATTTCATATTTTCATCCTTTTGAATGTAAATGATATATTCTAAATACTAAAGATCAACTTGGTAAGTTTAATGCAAAAGTAGATAATGGAATTCTGTTAGGATATTCTGAAACTTCAAAAGGCTTTAAAGTATATAATTCTAGAACTCTAGTAGTAGAAGAATGTATACATGTCAAGTTTGATGGCAAGCAGCCTGATAAGAAATTATCAGAGCTAGATGAAGCTTCTGCAGATCTTGATTTAAATAGCTCAGGAGATACAACATAGGTAAAAGCTGATGATCAAGTGGAAGACCCTCCTCAACAACCAGAAACCTCAACCTCTCAACAAGACACTGTTCAGAGATCCTGGCACTTCAAAAATTATCATCCACAAGATCAAATCATTGGAAATCCCAATGATAAGCTAAGAACCAGATCAACTTTCAGAGAGCAGGAAGATACTGCACTAGTCTCTGAGTTGGAACCAAAGACAGTAGACCCTCTGCTGGATAATGGCTGGATTCTAGCTATGCAAGAAGAACTAAATCAGTTTGAGAGAAGTGATGTTTGGACTCTGGTACCCTTGCCTAAGGACAAATCAGTTATAGGAACAAAATGGGTCTACAGAAACAAACTTGATGAGAATGGTATGGTTGTAAGAAACAAAGCAAGACTGGTTGCACAAGGTTATTCTCAAGAAGAAGGTATAGATTACACTGAAACCTTTGTGCTTGTTGCTAGATTAGAAGCAACTGAGGATTCTACTTTCCTTTGCTGCACACCATAATATAATGCTTTTTCAAATGGATGTTAAAAGTGCTTTTCTAAATGACTTTATTAATGAAGAAGTATATGTAATGCAGCCTCTCGGTTTTGAAAGTGAAACCCAACTTGAACATGTATATAAGCTTAAGAAAGCTTTATACGGCCTAAAACAAGCCCCTAGAGCTTGATATGATAGGCTAAGTTCATTTCTAATGGAAAATGGCTTTAATAGAGGAAAGGTTTATACAACCTTGTTTAGAAAATCGATTAAATCCAATTTTATAGTTGTACAAATTTATGTTGATGATATCATATTTGGTGCTACTAATGAATCTCTGTGCAAAGAGTTTTCTAAGTTAATGCAGACGAGCTCTTTTTCTTTGTGAATCTTTCATATGCTCAGATGATACTACCTCGACCACATAGAAGTATTTATTTCAAATGATTGATATTTATTTCAAATGTATATTGGTCCTTCCTATTTGCTTTAACTGTTTTATTGCCTTGTTTCTTGGAGAGAAACATAGTACAAATGAGGAAATGCAAAAGCAAAATAGTACAATGCAAAACGCCTTATACCGTGTCACCTTTATCGCTGGAATAGCTGGAATTTGTACAAGGGAGGCAAGACAGTTTTCAAGTTGCAATTACTCAGAGGTGTGTCAATCTTGTGCAAGAGTGATAACCAACAGTACATTTCAAAATGGTCACGATTAAGCTATCAGTCACAACAGATTTATGCATTTAATCCCATCTCTAAACGGGAAAATTCAAAACAACCGTTGAAGAATTTCAAGTGAAGAGAAAGGTCACTATAAATAGAAGACCTCAACATCTGAAGAAAGAACTTTTGCAAATACAGAAACCTTGCTAGAAAAACGCTTGCCATTCTAAGAGCTCAAAATCTTTTATTCTTTCAAGAGTAAAAGTCTGTAACACCTTAGCTTGAATATTGCTGTAATATTCAACTGATCTTAAACTTTCATATCCTCACACATAGTGAGTTAGAAGATAAAAAAAAACCAATCTCTTTGTTAGAGTTAGAGCCAGAAGAGGCTTGGTAAGAAATGAATACTTGTAGCCTGGAGAGCTGTTGAATACTTGTTATAATCTATTTGGAAAAATAGTGGAGAAAAACCTTCAAGTAGAAGGGACTGGACGTAGCTCTAGGTTGGAAGAGAGTGAACTAGGATAAAACGCTTGTGTGAATCTTCTAATCCCTTATCTCTTCAGTTTTATTTGTTTATACTAACTGTAGGGATTTGAACTTGATTTTGTTAAGTCTTTAAAAGGATCTTTTCTGTGTGTGTGCTTCTGCCTTTTAATCCTTGTGTGAGAAAATTGTTTTGAAAAATGTTGTTTTCGAAAATTATTAACAAACGCAATTCAACTCCCCTTCTTGTGTTTGCTTGTGTCAACTTCATAATGTGTCCTGCATTTGAAAATTTGGGAGACTAAATAGTATATTTATTTTTTTCAATGGCTAAAAGTTGGTCTCCGAAATTTTTCAAGGACCAATTTAAGCCTTCGCTCTAAATACAAATTCGAATTTGCTTACTTATCTTTTTCATTCGATTATTTTATTTTCAAAGTAATTATTTTAATCAGTCTAATTAAAATAATTAATATAACATCATCAATTAACTATTATAATTATGAAATTCGTTTACTTATTTTTTCATTTAATATTTTTTCTTTAAAATACAAACATTTCTAATTATTAATATGAAATTTGCAATTTAATATTATTTGTCAAATAGAGTTCTCACTCTCGGATATAAGTCATTCTTTACACAACATTTATAGAGAAAGGGAGTAAAACTCCAATTTGGTCCCTGAAATTGTAAAAGTGTGTCAATTTAATCTCTCACATTTATAAAATCCAAATTCATCACTGAAGTTGTCAAATGTTAATCAACTTGGTTCATCTGTCAGCCCCTATTAGTTAAAAGTGTTAATGGCACTGATGTGGCACGTTATCTACCTAGGTGGCACTCATGTCAAGGGATTGTTGGTCTCCACGACATTAGACCCAATTGGAACCATGTTTCAGGGACCATTTGGATACTATGTTAAACAAACAAAATTAAATGACAACTTTGACCTTACCCCCATCCCAACCAGAACAGACAAAGACCGAGAGAGGATGCTACAATTGTGATAGGGTGGGCGACATGAAGTGCTTCAACGGCGGAATGGAGAGGTAGTGCTGCGAGATGGTCCTGGTAGGTCAGATCTGGGTTGTGAAGGGAGTTTGGCTTGGACGACATTTTGTGAAGTGGAGGAGGAATGGCTCTCCGCCGCCGTGTCCAGCAACGAGTTTGAGGGTGTTGACTACACAACCACCCTGATCTAAATCTCGGACCTGAATATTTACACCCAATGCATGTCCCTGCATCTCTCTGCCATCCTCTTCAATAAACTGACCTTGAATCTTCTCCAAAAGCACATGCCTCTTAAGTTTCCAAAGTCTAAAACTTTGGTTTCCTAGAAACCAAATGCCATTTCTTTGTCACATCATTCAAACCCAAATTATTATTGCAATATATGTTTGATTTTTGAATAAAGTAAATTGATTAGAGTTTGCTTACTTTTTGAGATTTGGTATCCCATTAAATCCCTTTATTGTTTTTGTTTTGTCTAATCGAATCCAATTTTTAATTTGGTGAACTTTGCCATTTTATAATTCAGGGTTGGAGTGATTTTTCCTTTTTTTTTTTTTATCAAAGGTTGAATAAAATGATTGTTGAACTTTGCTCAGAACATTGTGCGGAAAATTGTTTGGTTCTATTTTTATGGTGGGAACACACTCAAGAAGAAGGTTGAATTGTGTTTCTTAACTTTTAAAAAAAAAAATATTGTTTTCAAAACACATTTCAACTTAAAGATTAAGGAGAGACGGGTTTGGATGTAAAACCTCTTAGAGAAAGGAAGCTTTAAAAACACTTTTAAGAATAAAAAAGGAAAAAAAAAGCAAGATCAAGATACAACAATATCAATCATCCGATGTTTTCTGATAAAAAAAAAATCATCCGATGTTAGTCAAAATAAAGATAAACAAGAAAAGGGAAAGATGGATAAATACACACGACAATTTATCCTAGTTCACGCTTTCCAAACAAGAGCTATGTCCAGTCCATTCTACTTAAAGACTTTATCCACTATCTTCCTCAAAGATACAAGTATTCTTAACCTATTCAAGTATACAACAAGTATTTCTTTTAACAAGCCTCTTCAGCTCAAAGCATAACAATAAAGAAAAGGTTGTGCTTGAATCAACTCAATATGTGTGAGAATTTAAAGTGATAGCACGAAAAGCAATTTTCTCTTTCACAAAGAGTATAAGTGAGAGTTTGATTGCAACTTTTCTATGAGTATTTCAATAGAGTTTAGGCTTCTTTTGGATTTTTATTTTTTCTCATTTTTCTTCATCAGTTTCATTCAGTATTTATTAGGGATGACAATTTGGACCTACCTAATGGGTACCCGCAAAAAATACCCAACACGGATAGGGTAAATGCCTGCTTTATGTGTATGGGTCCGAGTCTGGGTAATTACCCAGAAATAAGAGAGGGTATGGGTGGGGGTGCTAGTACTCTAGTACCCACCCCGCCCCGCACCCGCATATATATATATTTATATATTTATTTATTTATTTATATTAGTATATATAATATAATTATAATTATATATCAACTTTCAATAACAAAATTATGTAAAAGTTCAAAACCTATGGCTCATTTGTGTTTTTCCTTTTCCAGACTTAGAAGTTCATGAATTTATTGTTTTAGATGTTAATTGTGATGTTTACTCTTTTTGGATGTTTTAGATGTTTTTTATTTAGTTTAATACGTTTGTTTTAGATGTTTTATTGCATTTTTTAGCTAAAGTGCGGGTGTGGGTACTTAGATACCCAGAGGGTACGAGTAAGGGTAACTCACGCTGGTATAAGTCCGGGTACAAGTATTTTTTTTTAAACGCGGGTATGAGGACGGGTACTACAGTACCCTACCTAGACCCTACCCATTGTCGTCCCTAGTATTTATAGAGTCTTTCAAGTTTCAAGGAAGCTTTAAAAACACTTTTAAGAATAAAAATGGAAAAAAAGCAAGATCAAGATACAGCAATATCAATCATCCGATGTTAGTCAAAATAAAGATAAACAAGAAAAGGGAAAGATGGATAAATACACGATAATTTATCCTAGTTCACGCTTTCCAAACAAGAGCTATGTCCAGTCCATTCTACTCAAAGGCTTTATCCACTATCTTCCTCAAAGATACAAGTATTCTTAACCTATTCAAGTATACAACAAATATTTCTTTTAACAAGCCTCTTCAGCTCAAAGCATAACAATAAAGAAAAGGTTGTGCTTGAATCAACTCAGTATGTGTGAGAATTTACAATAATAGCACGAAAAGCAATTTTCTCTTTCACAAAGAGTATAAGTGAGAGTTTGATTGCAACTTTTCTATGAGTATTTCAACAGAGTTTAGGCTTCTTTTGGATTTTTATGTTTTTCTCATTTTTCTTCATCAGCTTCATTCAGTATTTATTAGGGATGACAATTTGGACCTACCTAATGGGTACCCGCAAAAAATACCCAACACGGATAGGGTAAATGCCTGCTTTATGTGTATGGGTCCAAGTCTGGGTAATTACCCAGAAATAAGAGAGGGTATGGGTGGGGGTGCTAGTACTCTAGTACCCACCTCGCCCCGCACCCGCATATATATATTTATATATTTATTTATTTATTTATATTAGTATATATAATATAATTATAATTATATATCAACTTTCAATAAAAAAATTATGTAAAAGTTCAAAACCTATGGCTCATTTGTGTTTTTCCTTTTCCGGGACTTAGAAGTTCATGAATTTATTGTTTTAGATGTTAATTGTGATGTTTACTCGTTTTGGATGTTTTAGATTTTTTTATTTAGTTTAATACGTTTGTTTTAGATGTTTTATTGCATTTTTTAGCTAAAGTGCGGGTGTGGGTACTTAGATACCCAGAGGGTACAGGTAAGGGTAACCCACGCGGGTATAAGTCTGGGTACAAGTATTTTTTTTAAAAAGCGGGTATGAGGACGGGTACTACAGTACTCTACCCAGACCCTACCCATTGTCGTCCCTAGTATTTATAGAGTCTTTCAAGTTTCAAGGACTTCTTCACTTCGACTGCTTGAAATGAATCTGTTTAGAAATAGCAATAAATGCATGGATCTGTTTGGAGAAAACTAAGGCTGATAACTTGTAGAGAGATCTTCTAAAAAGCAGTCTTGGTTATTACCCATATACCAAAATAGAACTTGAGAAGATTGACATAAAGAAAAAGTTATTTTGCCATTCTATTCGTAGGCTAGGTACATCAAAGAGGGTAGGCAGAGTGTCAGTATTGACATGTCCTTTGTTAGGGTAATTTGTACTTTCTCTTCAGACAGTTGTCTATCTCACATAAATGCATTGTTAGGGTAATTTGTACTTTCTCTTCATGCTCATGGGGGAAATTGATTTGGAAAAACCATATTCCTCCATCTAGATCTTTCATATTATGGAGAGCTATTCATGGAAAAATGCCAGTTGATGAAGAACTTAAAAAGAGAGGATGTAATTTGGCTTCTATGTGTTGCTTATGTGGTATTGCTGAAGAGAGTTCAAATCACTTGTTTCTTAATTGTTCTTATGCTCTAGAAATTTGGCAATGGCTGTCATATATGTTGCATTTCAATATTGACTTATCATCTTTTATCAGTTTGTTATCAATCTGTGACAATCATTGTAGTGCCCAGCTGCAAGATGTGTTTGTTTCTGCCATTGTTCATGCTATTTGGGCAATTTGGTTTGTTAGAAATAAATGCAGGTTTGAGGGCTCCAAGATGCATCCTCGGTTAACATGTAACATGATCTCAGCTGCAGTCTCTATAACAGGGAAGTTATCTTCTAAAACCTGTTTCAGTTCTGATAAATATTTAACAATACTAAATGCTTTTTCTGTTGATATACATCTCAGCAAAGCTCCTAAAATCAAGGAAGTTATCTGGATGAATCCCATTTACAACTGGGTTAAAGCCAATTCGGATGGAGCAGCTCTTGGGAATCCTGGAAGATCAGCATGTGGAGGCATCTTTCGTGATTGGAAGGCTGCTGCTTGTGGATGCATTTCAGCAAACTTAGGATCTTCAACCTCTGTTTTTGCAGAGCTCATGGGCGCAATATATTTAGTTGAGATTGCTTCAAGGAGAGGATGGACTAATCTTTGGCTAGAAACTGACTCACAGCTGGTGGTTCAGGCATTTAAAAATAAATTAGTCATTCCTTGGAAATTGCATAATAGATGGAAGAACTGTTTCGAGTTAACTAAGTCCATGAATTTTCATATATCTCATGTATATAGGGAAGGTAATGTGTGTGCTGATAAGCTTGCCTCTTATGGATTGCATATCCAAGATTTTGCTTGGTGGGATTCCTATCCTCCTTTTATTGGTGAAGAGTTTGGTCGAAATAGGCTAGGCTTTCCCAATTATAGGTTTTGTTAGATAGTTTCTCTTTCTCTTTGGCATGGGTTAAGGTCTTATGTCCCCTCATGCCCTTTATTCTTTTTTGTATTCTTTTTCTTATTAATAGAAATTTAGGTAGGGTACTCTTTTTCCTTATTGATGTTTTTATCCTTAAGGAGGGTTTTGCATCATAAGGTTTTAATGAGGCCCTTTCCTTTATTTAAAAAAAAAATTGAATTTTATTTGATTGGCACGTTTACAAACTGCGAGGAACAAAAATATCAGTGAGAAACATTGGATACAACTTAGATCAACAAAAAAGTAAAGGCACTGGACGATTCAAATAGTCACTTAAAAGATTTTGGACGCACGCTATCAGCAGCAAGGACTTGTTTACTTATTCTTAAGTCCAGGATGATTTGGTCTTTGGACCATAGATAAAAATTAGAGATAAGTTTCTGATATCTTAACTTGTACACTCAAACACATCTCATTACACTCAAACACATTTCATTAGACCATAATCAATTGTGCTTCTAATTTAATATCTTATTTAACATCAAAACATGAAGGGTGAGAAACCACAATCGGTTTGGTTCCAACAATCTCTCTTTTTTTTATGATGACAAACAATATTAAATTTGTCATAACAATAACCAAACGCGAGCCAAGATGCTCCCCCTAAGATCATGCCATAACTAAGAAAACAAGTAAAGCGGGGCAATATTAGGTTCAAAGGCACATATATTTCAGATTATATCAACAAAGGTGCAACAGATGTATAAGCAACTTAATAGCATATGCATGTGCATATGAAGATGCATATGTAAATTAAAAAAAACAAAAACAATGAATCCATGTAAAAAAATTATGTAACAAATTTCCAGCCTTCAAACTTTGAAAACAATACAACCAACTTTGAGTCGAGTAGAGAGTTGAGGTATACCTTAACTTTAGAAGATTGTGGAGCTGCAGATGGTTAACTTTTAGCTGATTCATCCACGATAGGCCTAACAGAACTAATTGCAAAAGACTGCTCTGCAGTTGCAGTTGAGGTGAGGTGAGGGACCACAACATGTTGAATGGAAGGTTCTTGAGCAGGTTCCTCATCCTGAACAAATATCTCCGCTAGAATTGGACATCGGGCGGGTTCAGGCCCAAAATCACAAATCTGGCCCAAACCGAGGTGTTTAATATCAGGCCCAATTCTGTCCACAGTTCATCTCGAGTTTGGCGAGTGACGGGTTGGCAGGTGAGTCGGTTGGGTAAGTTCGGGTTGGGCCATAATTGGGTTTAATCACGTTTTTTTAGCCCAATAATTTTTCTGAGCCTTTTTTAATTTCTTTTTTAATTTTTCATACGTCTTACATGAATGGGCCTACATTTACAAAGTGGGCATTTCAATTTTAATTGTAATAGCTTAAAGACCTATGTTAAAATTACTCTATTAGTCCATTTAGTTAAAATGAAATGAGCCTAAGATCCTGTTCACTTAACAAATTACAAAAATCAGAAATTATTGTTCATATCCATACATAGTACCAAGAGTTGGATTAACATATAATTAACAACTTTAGTGCCAAGTTTGAAGGATTTCCCTTGCCAAGTTTAAATTGAAATTAGTGACAAAAAACAGTTAATTTAAGAAATGGCCATTATCATGTTTGTGCCTTTGTGGTTGTGTGTTGTTATGGCTGTTAGTGCTACTATAAATATACAATCTGATGATTCTAATTTGCATCGAATAGAATTATAGCATGAAGATCCTTGGCAGCCTTAAAGCCACTAGCAAAACACCTCTGTGTGTGAGCAAAACACCTCAAGAGGTTGTCTGTTGTTCTACTGTAATTGTACTCTATGAACTCTAATTCCTTCCGCTCACCACCAGTAAAAATAATGTAACAAAGTCAATTTAAATGTTAAGATACAAATACATTCACATTTAGTTAGAGCAAATAAATTACCTTTGAAAATTATCTCTAAATCAGTGACAACCTTCTTTCTTTATGGAGCAAGGTTAGGACCCTTGATCGAGTAACCAAACCATGTTCTTAATAAGCTTTCATGCTTTCAGTACTTTGACAACATATTAAACAATGCCCTGTAGTTGCAACATATGACATAATAACATAAGGAGGCAACAGAAAGGCTAATAACAATAATCCAAAAACAAATAGAGGTCTATATTAAACTGTTTACCTTAGAAAAACTGAATCAATGATATTCATTTAGTAGGTTTGTGGTTGCAGACTTAAATTTTAGGACCAAAACATGTCACATTCAAGACTAGAAAATCATGCTATAACCAAAATAACATAATTTGAAACCAAAAGAGAAGTTTAAAAAACACATGCTTGACATAGAGAGGTTCTTGACAGCAACCCTGGTGCCATCAATGAGGGATCACGATAAACAAAACCAAATACATTTTGATCATTCTCCAAAAAAAAAAAAATACAAAGCCACCAATGCAAAAAAGGTAAAGTAAAAAAATCGATTACATAAGTCTTTAATGGTGAAACTGAGTTGAAATACAAAAAAATTGATAACTAACCCAAAAAGTTGGTATGCCAAACAGTTTGAGTCATGTAACATCCCAAAAATTAGCTACTAGTTAATTTTATAGGAATTAGGTTATTAGAATTATTATATTTAAAGTTAGAAGTGATTAAAATCTCATAATTGGCTCAAAATAATTTAAATAGATAGTTTTGAGTGTTTTGGGCCCAATTTCGTATAATAGACTTCCTATGACCCGACATCCATCTTCAAACGGATATTTCATAGTAAAAACGAACTTGTTTTGACTCGATGTCTTCATAAGAAGCATCAGGAATACTAGGCTCAGTATCCTGAGTGCCCTCATCTTGAGCCAATCCCTGAGGAGAAGGTTTATCCACATCCTTTCCCATAGAATCAGACACATTATCCTTTCCTAGAGAAATATTCACTTCTGGATTAACACCATTTTCCTGCAAGGATTCATCAAACACAGTTTCCACTAAGGAGTCATCCTTATCATCCTGAACCGGATCCACCCTAACATCTGTTTACCACCAGGTCCAATTTTCTACCTGGACCTCTATCCTCATCCACATCAATTACCATATCTGGACCATTGATCGGATCCATAAAAACATTATTTTTACTGCATTCTCCTTCTTTATGAGGAACTGCATCTGGAATAATATTCTTTTCTTTAGGAACATAAATTGCTTTCCCTTTCTGCTCATAGGTTGGCTTGTTCTTAGGGAGCCTATCACTGATTTTTGCTTCTGGCTTCTTGTTACATTGCACCACAGAATGACCAATTGTTTGACAATGATTATAGTAATCTGGCAACTTTTCATACTCGATCGCCATATGAAATGCAAACTTGTCCCTTTCTACAATAATGGTATTAACCAAATTGCTTTTAAGGTCCAAGTCTACCGGCACTCTGGCATAATGCCCAAAGCATCTTTTTCGGGTCATCTCATCAATGGCAATTGGGGTGCCAATGCCCGCAGCTACCTCAAATAGAATCCTAGTCCTCCAATATTCCTGGGGGAGATCATAAATCCTTACCCAACATTGCACATGTGTTTGCTTCTGGCTTATTGGGTTCAAATCAGGCGACCACTTAGACAACCTCAGTAAACCAGGATTAAGGGGCCATGAGCTTACTGTCCAGACGCTTCTAAGATCCTCTTGAGAGGAGAACCCGAATTCAAAATATCTTTTACCCAGCGATGTCATTCTCCAATGACCAATAGGTTTCCACAGCTTCCCTAACTTCTCAAGCAAGTCATCAAACTTAATAGGTTTTTCTCCCTTCGATAATATTAAATGGCCATGAAGATTCATCTTGCAATCCTCTAGGCCCTTCTTGTATTCATCCTCTGAAATCTTGATGGTCACAGCATCTCCTTTGATGCATGGTATCGGCAACTGGCTTTGTGGAACATCGCAAGAATTTTTTAGAGCTTGCACAAAGGATTTATGTTGAGGTAGATTTGAGGCTGGAGTTTTGTTAGAAACAGGAGAGGAGGAAGAAGAAGAAAGAAACTTAGGAGCTAAGGATTCGGGGAACAAGCATTGCCATGGAGCAACATCCATGGTGAGGCACGTAAACCCTAAACCCTCATAGTTAAGTTTATAACTAAGCGATTTATCTTCTAATTCTTTTGTGCTATCTCTTGCATTGTTGCATCCAAATGTGTTTATGGATTGGGAAGTAATATTATACATTAAATTATATGATAATGATGAAACATGAGTTAAAATTATGTAAGTCATAAATGTTGATTGAAGTATGATAGTGTTGTGAACCAACTACGTTTGATGATATATTAAAATGAATAAAGTGAAGTATAATTTTGAAAACATAAGAGTATAGTAACATGAGAATATTTATTTATGTGCTTAATGAGCTATGTAAGCATTATCTTACAATTGTGGTTTACAATTCTTGGTAGATGCCCTTGGAATTCGAGGACGAATTCCTCTTAAGGGAGTAGAATGTAATACCCGGCAATTTTTAATATGTTAAAACAATAATTTTAATTGAAATTATGATCAATAATTCAAAATTTATTCTTTGTATGAGGTTCTACATGATATATATTTTTTCAGTCATGAATATGGTTTTTTTAAAATAATAAATTATGATATAGTTTAAAAATACTTTTGGACAATCTTTAGAAATTAATTTATGATTTTAGGACCTAGATATGTTAGAGCATGTTTAACTCACCCTTAGTAATCAAGTTAGTTTAATTTATGACATTAGTGTTTTAATGATTTTATAGGCTTTACCCACCCCTAGCCCCAATGATAAGTTAAAAGAGGGTGTCACCCACTTTCTCCTTCATTCATGTTCTTGTTGAAACCCTAGAGAGATAATGTCGAGTGAGAAAGTGAAAGAGAGAGCTTGGACAAGGAGAAGCCATTGGAGAGCTAGAAGCTTGGTGTTCTTGCTCATCTTTTCTCATTTTCGTTTTGTTTCAAGACAACAAGTTCATGCTTGCTTTAAGGTGAGGGATTTGTGATTTAATTGGGTAATTTTCATAGGTTCTTTTGAAGGATACGAAATGGGTTGGTAATGGTTGAAATAATGATGTGTGAGTTGTTTTGGGTGAAACTCTTTCATGAAAATCATTTGGAATATGTTTAAGTTGATTATTCTTTGATTTATATGTTATTGGTGAGTTGTTATACATGTTTGGTTGAACCCTAGAAATTCGGCGATAGAGCTTGAGGTTTGATGTTTTCTTAAGGGAATCTCGGTTTTGGGTCTGAATCCTGACATACTTGTATTCAAAAAATTGTAACTAGAGTTGTAGATATCGGATTGAGATGAAATTGATTTCGTTTGAAAGCTAACACACAAAGGTATTGTTGTATAAATTTCGTGAATTTTGAAAATCTGAGATGTTCTCAGTTAATTTTTGAAAACAGGGCTACTGCTGCTGGAATTTATCCTGACAACCTGCATTCCGAAAATTATATCTTGAGTTATAAAACTTGTATTGTGATGAAACTTGTTTCATATGAAAACTGAAATATTAAAGTATGTTGTGGTAAAATTTCATGATTTAAGGAGGCCTGAGGAGGAAACAGTTTAACCTAGAAAACAGAGTATTATTTATCTCAAATGTACTCATCCAATCTTTACTTCAAAATTTATATATGGAGTTATAGACCCCCTTTTTTTATGTGAAACTAGTATCATTTGAAAGTAGTCCTGTATGTCTTGTTGTGGTTAAATTTTTAGAATTTATAGACCTCTATAGTATCCCTAATTTTTGTTTGAAGTTGGTTTAGGATTTGCTGATAACCTCGTAGCCAGACTTGGTAATAGTTGGACCTTAGACTATATTTGTAATGATTTGTTTCCATGATATTGGAATTAATTTTGAATATTGCTATATTTGTACTTAGAATGAGTTTATGGTATTATTAGTGAATGGTAAATATGAATCTTTTATTTTAAGGAAATATATTAAGTATTAATTGATGTTTGTGATGACTTGATTGGAATGTTCAAAGTTGGATATGTGTTTATTGGATTATGAATATGATATTAGACAATATAATATGCTATGTTGTTTAGATCTTGGTTATGTTAACATGATATTGAGGTAAGTTATGATGAAATGTCTTCTGTGAGTTTGATTGTGTATGTTTATTGATGCGATGATGATTGATACATGTGATTGAAACTTAAGAGAAGTATGGGTAGGCTGACCGGGGAGCGGGAGGCTCTGGTATATAAATATCATCGCCGGGGACGAGGGGACCCCGTTAGATACCCCGGGCGTTGAGGAAGGATGTTGATGTTGGCTGGAGGGTGCGGTATCTCCGGGGTACGAAATTAAAACCGTCGGGGCAGGAAGTTCTCAGAGAACCCACCTCCTAGGATACCCAAAGACTTGATGTTAGTATGATATGTAATATATACACTTGAGAAATATATGGATCCCTTGTGAGGGACTTGAGATATGAGAATTAAATGAAGCGCAAGGCATTCCACAAGTACTTCAGGAATGGACGAGATGTATTTTTGAGTTGTGTTTACTATATGAAAGTTTCTATGTATTATTGATGTGGTATTGAGATGGATTATGCATGGATATGAGTGTGTGCTTGTGTGAGAGTGTGCTATTGTTTTAGTCTTAGCTTGCATGATCTGCATGTGTTTGGGGGAACTCCTTCAATGAGTCAGTGGACTCACCCCACGTTTAACATTTCAGTTGCAGGTATCTGTGAAGTCGTCGGAAGTCTTGGATGCCATGTGGATAGCTAGGTTGTACCCTTAGTTTTTTTATTTATTTATTTAAGAAGGACTTTGTAATTATTGGTGTTGTTAGTTACTATGATGTATTAAGTAATGAATATAATCTTTTACTTTGGATGAGACGAATTTATGTATGCTTGTGAGGCTGCGAAGGGGAAAGATGAAGCTTTCCCTTTTGGCCGGTCATGGCTACAAAATTCAGGTCATGACGTCCCCCCCTTTTTTTGTTGTTAGAGGCCTCTTTTTGATGTATTTTGAAAATTTCTTATTCTACAGCTATAGGGAACTAGTACTAGATTTTTTTGAGTTGTGTTAATGATGTGGAATACCATCTTGATGTACTTTGTATGACTGTAACTTCTGGACTGAAAATATGAATATTTTAGCAGGTAATTTTTCTTTGGGATGTTGGAATTACAATGGAGACTCTGTCGAAATTTTTTGTAAAAATTCTAATTCTTTGTCAAGTATGTTTCTAGAATAATAGGCTTGCCAGGCTAGGATTGTAAGCCTGTGCGCTGGTCATGGCTTAGGTTTTGGGTCGTGACAAAAAACACTTTAAGTGTGCTCTTTCTCTTAATGCAATAGTGGTACTATTGGTCTATGTAGGTACTAGGTTGAACTAAACTGCATCATGTTTGTGCTTTATTGAGTAATCAATGCTTTTTTGAGCTATAACACAAGCGATGAAGTACTCTTTATTAAACCTGTACCACCCACAACCCGTTATTCCAAAGTAGCTTCTTGAAATTGATTGTAGTTTTTCTTCCTTTTAGGCCATGTGTAAAGTATCACAGTTGGTGCTCATTCTATTTTTTGGTTACTAGGGGAATTATATCCTTCCATAGGTCCACCCTTCTGTTTCATTGTTGATACTTTTCAATTTTCCTTCGCTGCTTCATTCTCAATAAAAACACTACAAAAAACAGGCGACTTACCGACGACCAAAAGCCATCGGAAAAGCACAAAAGCCGTCGGAAACACTGATTATCGAAAGAATTTCCGACGGACACGTATCCGTCGGTAATAAGCGCGTAGGAAAGGGTTTCTGACAGATCTGGGCCATCCTTCAGAAATTTCCGACGAACAAGACCATCGGAAAAATCGGCACGTGGAGCCCCTCATTACCGACGGATAAGTCCGTCGGTAATTGTCAGTGGAAGTTACCGACGAGCTTTTTCGTCGGAAACTCTAAACTATATTTGCCAATGGAAATGTCCGTCGGAAACCAGTTTTTTTTAATTGATTTTTTTTGTATATTTTATTTTAATTGATTTTTTATTTTATTTTGTTTTATATTAATAATTAAATATTAATTTTAGTTAATTTTTTATTAAAATTAAAACTTTATATTTTGAATATTAATTATTATAATATTTTATTTTAATTAATTATTATATTATTAATTACAAATAAAATTTAAAAAGAAATTAATTTAAAATAAAAACAAACTCAACATATAATCTATATAAAATATCCGTCTAGCTATAAAACTCTATTACATCTATAACTATCCTAATACCCACCACGATAATATCTGTCATCATCGTCATGGCGGGGGGAGTCTGCCGGCGTCAGATGACCATCAGGCTGCGGCTCAGAAGACAGTCCGGCATCATACGATTGCGGTGGTGGATCGGTAGAAGTAGTGGAGGGCTGGGGCTGGGTGGCATGGAGGACCCCCTACAGAGCGATGCGCCTGTCTGGTTGGAGGAAATCGAGCACAACGGTCATGACCGTAGAGAATGTCTCCATCTGCTGCATCATGCCCTTGTTCGCCTCCCTCTGCTGCTGCACCTCCTCCCTCTGTTGCTGCACCTCCTGCCTCAGTCGCTGCACCTCCTCCGTGTCCTGTGAGCTGGAGGATGTAGGCTCCCGAATGGTCAAGCTCAGCGTCGACCCCCGATGGATAGACCTGGCTAGGGTCGCAATACAGTAAATCCGCCCCTTCTTCTTCCAGCCCGCCACATCCATCCAGACCTGGGTCTGTAGTCACTCAACCTCGGCGGGGTCCAGCTGGGAAGGATCCGAGGCACCAGAGCAGGAGGCAGCCTCATACGTTACCTGACTAAACCTGGCATTGTACTCCGCCTGCGATCAATACATTACAATCAATATATTATTAAACTATATATATAATAACCTATAATTTAAATGTAAAAATATACTTTAGCTCACCACTGTCTACCTCGACCTCTCATCAACAAATTCGCCGTTGTCCGAACGAATATGCGTCTGCTCAAAGACCGTAGGGACATTAACGGACCAGGCAAGCTGTCCTGCCTGCAACCGATACACAAATAAAATCCAGTTAAAATATGACAAATCCAGTTATCAAATCCAGTTATCAACAAAAATCATACCATTAAGTACATAACAATCATAACACAACTAAAATTTTTACACAATTTCAGTTTAATTTACACACTTTCCAAAATAAATAAATAAAACTCAAAAACCCTAGGTAGCGGTGGCTCCTAGTGGTATGGCTCTTTTGAAATGATGAATTTCGCACCGGTGACTACAAAAAAAATAGTACAATATTATGGTCGTAACACAATAGTATCAAAAAACACACCAAAATAAAAACTTCCCAAATATCATCAATAAACCAAAAAACAAACAAAAATAAAAAACTATTATTTGTTAGTTGTTTAGAAAAACACAACCTAACCACATGAAGTTAGACTCATATTTAATGGAGGAAAAAGTAATAAAATATGTAACTAGAACCAAGTTAAATCAATTACTTTTGTTGGATTTGAATTTTCTCTCTTATATAAGACTAAACTAAAGTGGCCCGTTATATCCCAATTTATTTCACTTTTTTGCACAACTACACTATAATTCACACATTAATTATTAATGTAAAAAAAATATAAAAGAAGAACTTAATGGAAAAGACCAAATTGCTTAACATTTGGCAAAAAATGGGATAAAATTGAATATTTTTAAAGGTGAAGTCTAACATGAGGGGCCAACTAAATCCCTCATGAGTGAAGGATCATTTGTAACCGTTGGATATAGTAATTTTTTAATGTAGTGGCTGAGATCTTTCTTAAGTTACCTTCTTATCCGGTTACAAAATTGTTTTGCAGAAAGGCCCCTACATTTGGCCAATTGTTCATCATACATAAGAAAAAAGCAACCTTAGCCTTGAGTTGGTCGTTCCTGTCCGGCCATGTTTCTCATCTTCCTCCTTCCATCGTACGACACATACAGAAAAGGAGATGTTTTCGTCGGCCAACACTGTCACATATTCCTGAACACCACCACCATTATCTTGAACCCCTCATATGAGTTTTTTTTTTTATTTTGGTCATTAGTGGTGTTCTGCTCAATAATTTGTGGCGATTGTGGGAATGTAAAGGAAACATCTTGCTCAATCCTCTTGTTCGATAGTACCTCACAGCCAGAAAAGGGGAATTGTTATTTTCGGCCAACATTGGCACTTTCGTGTAGTTTCCCGAAAATCCCTAACATTTATAATTTTGTCGATTTGGGTTTTTCTTCTGAATGTTCTCAGGTAAATACTCCTCAGTTCCATCATTAATAGATGTACATGAGTGATGATAGTTGGTTTTATCGATATTTTTTTCAGTTTATTAGTTCCTTAAGTGTGTAGATGGGTGATATTCTTCCTTGGATTATAATGTCATGTTTGTTAGGTTTGATTTATATATTCGATAATGTCCAGTAGCTGATATGGTGATTCGGTTTTTAGCAATTGGTTGTTGCTGATATTTTGTCCAGTATTGATATTGTGGTTAACTCGAGTGTTAGGACTGAATTACATGACTTGAACAAAGTGCATTGATTAGTTAAAATACTTTCCAATATGTAGTTTGTTGTCATGGTCAAATACTTCCCATGGACATGACTTTAACAAAGTGCATTGATTAGTTCAAATACTTTTCAATTTCATTTGTAAATTGCTGCTTGGAATCACTCAGATTAAGAATTGAGATTTAGTGATCACATGCTTCACATGCTTCATATGAACTTTTGTTTGCAGTTTTGTGGTTTGTGAACTTGATTGTCTTCCCAGTATAATACATTTCATAAATTCTGGATGGTGACGACACAGATGGGTGATGTTCTCCGAAAGGGACCATGGAATATATTTGGCTGTACAAGACTTGGATATTTGTCCCTCTTCGTTATTTAGTGTGTATTGTATGGCTATTGTATGTTCAAAGGTTGGGAATCAATTAGGGCTTGATAAATGGGTAGATTCTGTTTCAAGGTTAGAAGACTTCATGGAAGGCATCGGTTTCTGTATGGAGGATTGTAGGTTATTTGAGTTAGTTCACAGGGATGGTAATTGGATACAGGATGTGCTGCTTGCATGCTTACCCGAATTAGTAATGCAGAAAATGATGGGAGTTGGCTTGGTGGGTGTGTGGGATTGTTGTGCAATAATGATGTGAGTTTGGTTGGAGGTTTTTCTAAATAGTCGGGTGTTACAAGGACTACAAGGAAGTTGAACACCAAATGGATTCTGTTGAGGTTGTCCAAACCATAAACTCTAAAAGGCAAGAGGAAGTGTTATGGTTTACTGTATTGTTTCACAGATTACTTGTCATTAGGGGATGGTGAGCCGTGTAATTATGTTTGTAAAATCCTTTGTTGGGCTTCTGGCCCATTGTTTTTAAAATAATAATAATAATGGTTTTGGTCATTTGTTTGTAAACTCATATATTGGGCTTTTGGTCATTTGTCTGTACCATCCTTTATTGGGACCTTTGACTCCTTTTGTGAAAAAATTGTTTAATGGTTTTGTTAATTTGTTTGTACCATCCTTCATTGGGCTTTTGGTCATTTTTCAGTTAAATCCTTTATCGGGCTGTTGGTAAATTATTTGTAATAATCCTTTATTGGGCTCTTGGCTCCTTTGTCATTGTAAAAAAAAAATAAAGGTTCGTGCACTCAAGAGATTCGAAAGTCTAATTCAAGAGAAAAAGTGTACAGATGTTCAAAGGATGAGACTTCAATACATGGTGCTTTAAGACACATTTAATCATACCATCATCACCATACACAAAAGACAAAACGAAGCCTTCCTAAATATGAGTTCAAAATGACAATGAAACCAGCACTTGTAGATATGGGTACAGCAGAACCCCATATGCTCTAAATGACCCCTAAGCTTAGGCTACTGTCTGACACTCTCACAATGTCCCCAAAAAAGATGTTGATACGTTATTCAAGCATAATTCCTTGTTTGCCAAGCATGGTTGGCCTTTCTTTCAAGCATTTCCTTATTGTCATTATGGTGACCCAAAAGCATGTCCATAGCAAGTCTCATCCTGAAGACATCTTCATTTTCCTGGTTATTACATTTGAATACGGTTAATATTCACCCATGAAAATGCATAGTTCGTTAGGAAATTAATATATGAAACTAACCATGACAGTGATGTTGGGTTGGAAGCCGTACTCCATACATAACCACTCTATTACATAGAGAGCAGAGTGGTAGCTGCTTATAAGAATTCAAAATTATACAAACGTCAGCCATGTGTCCATGTGAATAACCATTGTAGAGTTGTATTTGAAAAATAACTCCATTCAATTACCAATAGGAACTCGTCACAGGTCCAATGGGGTCCGATATATCATAGTTTTCCAGGTTAAGTGAACTGAGCAGGTATTTGTTTGGAAAGTATTTCGAGTTAATCATTCTGGTTATTACATCCCACTGCAATTGCATTGTGTTAGAAGACATAAAGAAACTTTAAAAAATGAACAAAGCTAGACAACAATAGTAGTCGAAAGTTTATTACCAACTCCTTGATTCTTTCCTGCCTATGAACCACATCTTCCTTTTCAAAATAGGGATCCATGTAAAACAACATCTGCTTTTGAATGGATGCCACCATAAGGTACCAATGACCACCAGCAGCCTCGATAGGCACATAAACCTGGAAGCATGATAGCAAACTTAATAGACTGTAATAACATACAATAGCTAATACAAATGGAATTAAGTCTCTTACATGCTTCAGCTTTTCAAAAGGGGGCATCCAGTATTTAGCATAATCATCGATGGGCCCATTAACTGGTTCCAGGTTGTTAGCCTCTATCTATGAATCAAGAAGGGTTAAATTATAAATTAGGTTACTAGATTGGCACCACAAAGGTTACTAGAAGGAAGAGATTTTAATTAAGAGGAACATGATACCGCAAATGAAGGTGGTAGTGACCAAATAGTTTGAGATGCTATTTTCTTTTGAAGCCAAGTGGCCCGCATGGCCACCATGTGAATGATCTGGGATCCAAAATGAAAAATGAGCAAGTTACACATACATGTTATGGAACAATTAGAATGTAACTAATTTTCATATTGAGGTTTACCTTGGGGTCAACTGTTCTGCCAGGGCATAATGATTGGAAATGTTTTCTTGTGGCAATGAAAGAGTCCAGTTTGAACAATTCCTCGCTACATGGTTGCAACAGAAATGGTTAAAATGCACTTAAACAATATATAGTTTGAAGAAATACATACTAAAGGTCATGTGATTACATGTAAGATTTATATTAGACAGTTTATACCTTGGATCAAGGTCAGGATGGAAAACATAAGCTGACACACGAAGTCTTTCAGGAGAAATATCCATTTCTGGGGTTGTTGGAAAGGTTGTCTTTATAAACTATAAAGTAGAGTTAGCAAAGACAATGATCATCAATATTATGGAACATTTACATGAAACATAGGGATGTTAGTTCACCTTGTTCATGATTTGGTCATATGGTTTTGCAGCATTGGACCTGTCAAATGCATGCTTGTTAAATGATCCTTGAAATATGCTATGCTTCGGAGTAAAATGCTCATGCCGTCCTTTTTTTGCTGTTGTGTCTTCTTCAGTTGGCTCAGCTTTGGGAACCTTGAGGTGAATGGTTGGGGGGGATGCTGTGAAAGGTAACCTTCTCCCCACCATATATGTAAGCTGGTCATCTTCTTCTTGTGACAAATCCACCACCTCAATCTTCTTCCCCTTGTTTTCAGTGGGACACATAGACCGATTATATTGAGGGGATTTAACATTCTGTCGAATATTTTGCTTGTTAGTTGATGGCGCTGACCGTTTGGTGTTTGGAGTGAATGTTGCTTTTGGTGTACTTGCATTCGTTGGCTGTGGTAGGATGTTCTCTATGTAGGAGACTTTGGTGTACATGACATTGCATAAGCTGTGTAGCACTGCTACCGAGTTTGCATTCTCCTGTAATTAAAGTTAAATAAAGAGACTGTAACTATTATGTTTTAAATTGTGACACTATATAGTTTGATTAATATATACCTTGATAGAATCCAGAGCCTTATCAAGAGTAGTTGTAATATGCTTTAGAGAGGTTATAATCTCTGCCAGCTGACGCGAATGTGTCTGTAATAGGATAAAACACGATGTGACCAAATAGTCCAAACTGAACATTTAATGATATACAATGAGTGTACATACCAACACATGGGTGGTAACAGCATCATCCATTCCTCCATCACTGCAAACCAAAACAGGAAAATGAAACATAAATCTCAATAAATGGTTGAATGTTAATGACATCTACCAAAATAAATGCCACACGTTATACTTACGGCTTGACATGCATGTCAGTTTTTGCATCAAGTGCCATTGAATCACCTCCACCCATAATCTAACAACAGGATTAGCTAATGTAGTAACAATAATGGCTGGGAGCTTTGGTTGGTTGCAATGAATGAGGAAGAGGAGATATAGGGGATGCATTTATAAGCATGACTGGAGAATGCACCATAAACACAAATAGTTGGGTTGCACAAGGAATGTGTGCACTCTGTTTTTCGGGTCCAAAGGGCATAACTTTCTACTTCCATGCTAGTTTCAATTAATGAGGAGATCACAGAGACTAGATGAACAATATCAGAGATATCCTCCCGTTGAGAGTTTATCAGAGATCGAACTATGCATGCAAAGGATGGGAGAGCCATCTCTACATAGGAAAAACGTTGGGGTATATTTAGCTTAAGTTTCTGCCTTCCCTTATATGCAGACCCAGCAATTGCCAATTTAAGGTAAGTGTCATTAAGTATTTATGTGATAGTAGGTGGTCATTAGGGTGGTCAACCCAGCTTTAACACCACATCGAGCCTCCCAAACCGTAGCCAAGTATGCATCGTTGGGTCATGTAAAGCCATTTACTTGTTATTTTTTGTGGTCCGTATACGTCAATGGGACGGTTTGTTCAAAAGTGAATCTTTTATATTCACGATCAAATGAAACACATCGATTATGCATTAATGGTTCTGACCCACTGTCTGATACACCTGCTATGTGAGATATAACACGCAATGTACATACCATACAGCTGTATCTGAGAAATTTTGTCTACATTACTAGGTGTCCGCAATGAAAACCGGGAAACGCAATTTTGTTTCCCACCACGACTTGATTGCAAATTTTTCAATTGCCGCCATCGATAAGTGAATAGATGAGCTTCTATATATCTGGAACATATAAGGCGTAGCTATGGGTCTGGATATATAAGGCGTAGCTATGGGTCATTAGGAAAACAAACACATTTTGATCTTGTTTAATAGAAAATTTAATTATTAATTTATTTGACTTGTGTAATAATTACTTTCATGTTATGGGCCTAATTGATTTAGCTGGACTAATGTTTAACTATTATATGATAGCTACATAATTAATTAATTCTATGGTAATTAATAAGGCAACTATGTTAATTGGGCCAACTATGATAAGTTTGACTTTGGTCAACTCTATGTTACTAGGGTGATCTTGGATCATGGGATGATGTTTAGCACCTAAGTGACTAGGGTGATCTTGGATCATTGGATTGTGTCTATGATAAGTTTGACTTTGGTCAACTCTATGTTACTAGGGTGATCTTGGATCATGGGATGATGTTTAGCACCTGAGTGACTAGGGTGATCTTGGATCAAGGGTGAGGATAAGTTCACTATTATACTAATATCTTAAATATCACCCTAAACCATGATTAGATTATATAAATTTGTATTATATTCAAAATTATAGTTAGTTGTATATATATTTTTTTAATACTAATGACTCGGTAATCTTTTTCATCATAGTAACTACTCTAATGCTGTAGTAGAATTAAAATTAGAGTACCATATTAATGTGTACATGTAATATATTGATTATTCTTATTAAATGAAAAGAAATGTCTTATAGATCATTTAAATTTGTTAAGCTGGCATGTACATGGACTGACAATAGAACCGATTCATATGGGCTTGTTTCTATGGGCTTCTAGTTTGACACAGCCCAGTTATTCTGCCAGCTATTAACATTGAAATAGGCAGACTCGGGTAGCTATTCGAAGAGGCATTCGAAGCCCCAAGTTCATCATCGTTCTACCCTCGTGTTGCTCAGGTTAGTTTTTGCCATACCCATGATCGTATTTTTCCCTTCTGCTCGATGTGGTAACTCACCTATATATGCATCGATCTTGCATTAAGGATTCCATGGTAGACCAGATGATGAAAATCTCAATCTAGAGGAGAGTGACTCAGAGATCGATGATGGAAGTGCCAATTCACAAGAGACCAATTCCGATTCGCACCAATCGAGCCATGTCTCCGTATAATTTATGTTGATAAAAAATATAATGGTTTGATGTTTTGAACAGATGGGATGATTTGTAATCTATATTGTCATCTTTTGTTGTTTTGGAAAAATGGAATAATGTTTTGGATCTTAGCGTAAAACAACACTTGACATATGCAACTGTAATCAAATGGGTGTGTTCAAAGACGTGAGGCAAGAGATGTTAAATTTTCAAAGTCGTGAAGTACATTCAAATCCAAAAAATAATACCCTAAATCAGTAATATCCCTGAACCAGAGCGCTAATTGTTGTTGGATAAATACATAGATAAAACATAACTCATCCTAGGATCCAATGAGCAGAAATTATATGCCAGAGTCCAAGTAGAAGCTGCCTAGATGATATTGATCATGCACATAGTGTTACTGCAACAATGAAACCACAATCAAGTTAGTGGAAAATATATAACAATGTACATATAACTCAACAGTAAGTATATATACATACCTCATCTCCATCCAATTGAGTATGATCATCACAAAAATCATTTATATGAGATGATTGAGTATTCACCGTGCCATTCAAATGTGTCAAACATGTTTTTTTATTATGCCCACGTTGTCCACATGTACCACAATGCAGCGCTCTCTTATGATTCTTGGGAACATTTGATGCAGAAGCAGCGCCTTTACCTCTTCCTTTAGTTTTGCATTTGAATGGGTCCTTCAATGTGTCTTCACCAGTGTGAACATTACTACCTTCAACATCACCATGAACACCTCTCTTTGTTTCAATCTGTTTAATGTCTGCAGCAGCCTTATCCATATACTCTGAAAAGTCATCCTCATGTTCACTGACTAATGCACTCACCTTCATGTATCGGAACAGCAAGGCTTTGTACCTAGCTGCCCGGTGTGAGTCCCAATACCTAGCGCGTTGGCTAGACATGCCACAGGATGCTTCCTTTGCTTTCTTTGTCCACCTATTTAAAACTAAACATGATGGCAAATCTGCAAAGTCAAGATAAACCAACACAGCAACAATATGTTCACATGGAAGTCCATACGATTCCATTCTTTTACAAGAACATTTAAATATGTTCCCGGATGGGTAATAAGATACGTGCCAATCAACTTCACTAAGCCGATATTTCGAAACAGAGTATATCATATAGGTGCATGTTTCTTTGCAACCTGTGACAAACATGGAAGAAGTTTGCTTAAGCACATCACGAAACTTCAAGAACATTTCCTTTGTGAATAACTTTGACGCGTAACGCTCAAGAGAATGAAAATTTGTTTGTAGAACTACCTCCCCATAATCAGATGCAAAGTCATCCTCAACCTCTTTATACCGCATAAAATTTAGAGCTCGGTGGAAATGAAGTAAAAAATCAGTCAAATTATAACGTTGTCTCACATATTTCCCTAGTTGTGAATGGAGACCCTCACATCGGGAAGTAGTTCTGAAGCCACCAAAAAAGGTGCCTCGGATATGTGCCGTAGCCCACATTTTCCTTTTTTCATATGTTTCCTGCACCCACCTATTGTCATGCAACCCAAATTCATCAACCATCTCAAACCACTTGCGGCGAAATTCCCCAACTTCATACTCACGGAACATACACTTCTCAAACTTTGAAACAAAGGCCGGCTTCCCAACATTAGAGGTTGCATTGCGAATCAAATGCCATGCACATAATCTATGGTAAGCATTTGGAAAAACCCTCTTTATGGCATTCTTCATTGCAACATCACCATCAGTTATCACAGAAAGAGGTGACTTTCCTGACATGGCTTCAAGAAATTGTTGGAGCACCCAAACATAAGTCTCCTCGGTTTCGTTTGCAACAACTGCAAAACCAAATATAATACTCTTATTGTGGTTATTGACTCCAGAAAATACAACTATAGGACAATGATATTTGTTCTTTCCATATGTAGCATCGAATGCTAACACGTCTCCATAAACTTCATAGTCTATTCGGCTAAACCCATCACAAAAGAACAAGTGTTGGAGCCTACAATCGTCATCAACACTATGCCGATAAAACATCATCGGGTCATCTAACGCCAACCCACGAAGATACTTTAGAGCACTTTTAGCATCGCACTGTTGCAAACGTTGTTGTTTCCCTATTTGGTTGTATATGTCCTTTTTGCGAAATCCAATCTTTCCAAAACCTCCGCATTGGCTGCCAAAAGAACCAAATATGTGTGGTGGATCAATACCGACATTCAACATGCTGTTCATTTGCATTATATCTGACTCTGACATCTTCCTATGTGATGGAAGCATTCCATAATACTTATCATCTAGGAGGCCATGATTGTGCTTGTCTGTAAAACATGTGATATGCCACCGATCTGTGTGTAAATCAATATGAACCCGGAATTTTGCTTCACAACCACAACGCGTCTCACGTTTTGGCTGACGCTTACGTGTTTCATTTGTTAAACCTCTGTCCTCCTTGTATCCTTGTCTATGACAAACAAAGTCTCGCTGCAGAATCAACCCTCTGTTATTGTACAATATCTTCCCTTTCCGTACTGAGAATCCGTTTGCTCTCCCATACCAACTGTAAAACTGATATGCCATTTCCAGACTTATAAAATCAACTTTCCTTACTAGATGTGGGCTTAATCCCTTCAAATCCATAGAAAGGATGTCCTCCTGGCAATCAACCTTCTTAATTTGCTCAACATTATCAGATTCTCCACCATCAGTGCTTGATCCTGTGCCAAAGTTTGTTCCTTGATCATCTTCCCCAAATTGAACACTACCACCATCTTCAACCCACTCATATGTGTCTTCCTCTGACGAAGAATCCAGCCCCTGCAGCATCAAAAAACAACAAAATAACAATTAATGAAACCATCAAAATGCCCAAATCAGAAACAAAACCAAAATGACATCATGTCTTTTACCTTTCTCAATGAACTGGACTCCCCCATCCACCCGCTTGGATTATCATTGTGTTCCATTTCCTTCACTTAATCAAATACCTGTGTTGTGATCAGTTATTTTGACCGACGATGAACTGTAAAAAAGATGCTCCACTGCTATATAAACCAGTAAACCACACAAGATCTGGGATACATAATACATATAGCTGCAGAATACACTTGCTAAAACTATTCCTCTAGACTATAGATCTGTTATCCAGTTTAAATAAAGTATGAACCTTCAATATCGTTGATGTAGCAAAACGTTTAACTCCACCATTATCAAGAGACAACAATGTCAAAAATTATGGAGGGATAATCGTAGGATATGAATGCAGAGATCAAAAATATGAAAAGAAGCAAAGACAACATCACTACCCAACTATGGAGATTCAAAAAAAAAAACCAACAAATTTCGAAACTTACCTAAACACAATCCTCTGCTGTAATATTTGAAACTCTTCTCTTCGAACAATGGTACCACGCACTGCAGGTAAAGGAAGAAATCTTGCTCAGGTTCCCAGTGTCGTCCGATATTTTCAGGCGCAATGGATGCCTCGAAGGTGGAACTGGGTTACTGTTGTACACTTGTGCTCAAAGGTAAACGAGTCTATTCTATGTTCTTTCTACAGGGACTAAAGTGCAAAATTCATAATTATAAGTTCCTAATCAGAACACTTTAATTTTATGAAACCTACCCCATGTCCACTTGATGTTACCAGTCATAAAGCTCCCTCATTGTGTGAGGGACTTTTCTACAACCTCATGTTAGACTTCACCATTTTTAAAATGGATACACCATGTTGAATAAATTTTAATAAATGATACCACAGCAAATGCGTGTGAAGAAGTTTACCTTTGGAAAAAAAAAATATATCTTGGAGCTCGCACAAATGTCTCTAACACTGTTCACTGGATTTTCGTTTCCTCTGATTTGAGCGAGCTTCTTATTCTCTGCAACTGAGCGAAATGTGAATGTATGTGAGATATTATCTTTCATTTTGGTTCCAGCAAGAACAACCTCCCTCAAAAGAAGTCCCACACTGTCTAGCTTCAAGAGAGTGCGAGAGCTTATATAGGCGAGACCTCCTACAAGGCTTGTCCCTTCGGGGACATCCGATAAAATTGGAACGATACAGAGAAGATTAGCATGGCCCCTGCGCAAGGATGACACGCACAAATCGAGAAATGGTCCAAATTTTTTTGGCATTTTTCCGCAGCTCCTTCCTCCATGGTTTGTTCATCTGAGAATCGTCTTCTCATTTTTTACTTTCTTTAATAAGATTCCATTTCCATTCCTGCGAAAGCTTGCAAGGTTTTACATTTGAATTATTCCCCCACTAATCAATGAATATAGTTCAAACATATTCTCCCTTGCCAGAATATGCAGAGTGGGAAGATCTAACAGAAATATATAGATGTTAACTAGCTACAGTAAGCTACTCTTATTCTTCTGCTTCATGGAATTGTTTCTGTATGTAAATATGGCTTCATATATTGGAATGATGAATAGTGCATTTTCATGAATACCATATTTATATTATGCTCTTAACTTCGGGAATGAAAAAGTTGATACATCACCTGTTGCTTCTTCAACACTGAAATGTTACAGTAACTATGGATTGTGCGATCTATGAATATAATGATATGGATGCTGACAGATGATTTCTAGGTTAAAGCATTCTAAGTTTTATTTGGCAGGATCATAGCAATATGAAATAATAGAAGCATATTGCATGAATTTCAGGTGCAAATGCATTAATAAAGGAAAATTAAGTTTAAGGGCTTAAGGCCAATGTTTGAACAAATTCGGATGGTTTTCTCTGTTTCTTATGATATTAATACTTGAATTGAATCTGATTAAAATTGAATATATTTAATACCATGTGAATTTGAAAGATATTACGTATCATGGATTGGATCAGTCAAAACAAACCTTTCTTTGCAACTTCCAGAGGTAATTCCAATTTACAAATTGCTTTTACATTTGTAAAGACCAAAATATATAGTGGCTGCCCATGAATATTAAACTCTGACTCTTGGGTTTCTTTACTAATACATGTTTCATAATTCTTCTGCATTACTGCAGAATTGGAGAATAGATTGCTTTCTTGGTTTGATGCAGCGCACAGAAAAGAGAACTGGTCTCAATGGCAGAATGTGCCAAAAATTTGTCTCAGGTAATTAAGTTTAGTTGTACCTGGTTACACCCCTCATTTTGCCCCTCCCTCCCCTCATAGTTCTACTAATGTTTAAAAAACTTTGTTGGTCATTGAATTGGTCATCTGAGTGAATGGAACATCCAAGTATACAACCTTCATAAAAGTCAAGAGGAGGCAAACCTTTAAATACCTTTAAATACCAAGAGGATGTGGTGATTTGGATGTTGAGGGTAATGAATTACCTTTAAATACCAAATGTTCTTTTTGTGCCTGAATTTCTGTATCCGGGACTGGTAAACTCATATCTAAAAAGAACAGTGGTTTGAACAAAGATCCTAATGGTACTAGGAGGATCCATATTGTCTGTTCATTAGATATATTTTATGGCGATATTCAAGTACAAAAAATGGTTTTGTAGTGAGACATGACCCCAATTATATTTTTCATGATTTATTGAGGGTGGTCATCTGCCTGCAATATCATATTTTGGTATGGAAATGGGAGAATCTTGGTATGGCCTGCAATATCATATGATAGCAGTTATTTTGGGGGCCTTGCCATTTTCTTATTAAATGGGGAAAACTGAGAATGCTTTTGAACTGTAATTTCATACTCAACTGCTTGCTTTGGCAATGAATTCTGTTTGCTGATTTAATTTTAATGATAATCGCGGTGAAATGTTATTATATGCCCTAATGTTAATGGATAAGAATCTATTCAACCTGGGAATTCCATGTTCTCTAGCCTTGCCTCTTGGCTATTTTCATATAGGGCTTTTGACTTCCTTAGTTTTTGTTATGTACTCTCCCCTTCTTAAAAGTATCCACATCCACTATGCATAACTATGCCTCGATCTTGTATTATTCATTGCATTCCCACTAATGTTTGAAAACATAATCAATTAAGTGGATTTAAATGTAATGGTTTTTAAATCAGTGTCAATGTGTCCTCTGGCAGATTTAGAATATTTAAATTTCTTATTAGGTGACTTAACAGAAAAATCATTTGATGGTTCAGGTCTGATAGAGTCCTTGTTTTCAAGTAACAGGGATGAATACCCTGAGAATGAGCAGGCATCTCGTAGACAGTTATATAAGGTGAAGGTTTGCAATTGTTTCAATTCTTTTCACTTTCAAATTGGATTTGATTGCAAAAAACTTTATGTGGGTTAATGCATCGTAGATGGAGGAATTGCAAGCTGAAAACCAGCAGATTTCTTATTTATCTGGGACAATTGGACGCTTGAAAGGATCTTCAGTAGCTTCTCAACAGCAAATATCTGTCACTGTTGGAATGAAGAAACAATCTCGAGATGCAATCTCTTTTCTCCCCAGGTAATTTGTTTCCCATCTTATGTTTGCATTTTTTGTCAAGAGTACAGATCTTAGTGTTACTTAGGTGACCAAGTTTGAATCTTATGTAACGTATGTGACTTGAGGATGATTTCATCTCAGATAATGCGTTAATGGTGATTTCAAAGTTATCTTTTCTTAAATTTATTTCTCAATGTATTGCTAACATGGAAGTGCTCTATTCTTTTCCAGGGTTGTGGCTTATCTTTCTTGTATGCTAGTCTGCATTCACTGCACTAGAATGTCTTAACAAACAAGCATTCCTGACTGAGCTTGTATGATATTTATATCTGATCCCTGGATATATTGATTTGATGTCTTCTATTGAATGAAATAGTTGACTGCTTCTACAAAACCTAAATAGCTGATGATCTTTTCATAAGGTTATTGCATCATATAACAAAGTATCATTGGTTGAAAGTTGCTTTTTGTGGATGCCAATCGGTATATGGCATAATTTATGGAGGGAGAATCAGTTTGTCATTTTTTATGGGAAGGGGGTTCTTATGATTGATTACTTCCTTATTTTTATAGTACTGTCACTAGTGAATGTTTTATTGATTGAGAGGAGTACTATCAAAGATGATTCATTTTTTTGTGGATCCAATTATCATCTAATGTAATGTCAATCCATCTGTCTTGTGTAGCAAATTTGGTGCAAGTGACATTGATTGGCTTTTGGTTTTTTATGGTGTAAAAATTTCCATCTTAGTACAACGTGAAAATTTTACTTTTTCTGATTGCATCCATCAGCTATGCTCGAAAGTCTTTAATATTGTCAACAGTATACTTTATACCATCAGCTTACATTTTTAATATTTGAATGGCTAAATTAGTATTTTGGTCCCTTGTCTTTATTTTAGTTTTCATTTTGGTCCCTTATCTTTTTTTTCTTCCGTTTTGGTCCCTTATCTTTGTTTTAGTTTTCATTTTGGTCCTTTCCGTCAGTTTTGCACTGACGGCGTTAGGTATCCGCCGTGAGTCGCCGGAAACCGCCACCGGAAACAGTGAGTCTCACGACGGATACCTAACGCCGTCAGTGCAAAACTGACGGAAAGGACCAAAATGAAAACTAAAATAAAGATAAGGGACCAAAACGGAAGAAAAAAAAGATAAGGGACCAAAATGAAAACTAAAATAAAGATAAGGGACCAAAATACTAATTTAGCCTATTTGAATTCTTCAAAATTTTGGAGCCTGTTTAGCCCATTGACTCTTCACTATTACAGTGTTTGGGTTGTGGGTTGCTATTTATTTGTATTATGCAATGGTAATATTGTTTGGAGTTTGAACTGTGTCTTTCACATCCAGGATCTGGATTCCCCCTCTAACAGCCGTTAGATCTGTTGACTTTTTCTAGTCAAAAGAAAACCAGGGGATCGCAAATTAGGCAAAAAAAAATTTTGGTAACATAAATTAGGCAAATTTGTTGAGTGAGTAAGAGTATGTCACAAGAATATTGTAAGAAAATCTAAAGAAAATTGACTCAACAAAGCATTTTGATTAATCTAACTGCTCATCAGTTCTACGTGTTTCTCACTTGTATTAGGTTATTTATTTGTACTAAATACTCATCACTTGTTATGACACACCATGATAGTTCTATTACACTTCTTGCATTAAGCTGATTATATTATTTATGTCATTATTTTACTAGGTATGAGGATGGGCATATTCCAAGAGCTAATTACAGTGCTTTCGTTTGAAACAGGGTCAAATTCCGGTTAACTTTGGTTATAAATAGAAGGGTTTAGATATGGCTTACACAACATTCCTTTTTTGTAACAAGATGATATGCAATTAAAAAAAAAATTCAAAATAAGGTTTTGGTACAGACATTAATTAAAAGCAGGGTTAAATATGTTTTTAGTCCCTATTTTTTATGAAAGTTCGGTTTTAGTCTCCCGTTTGAAAAACGTACATTTTTAGTCCCAATTTTTTAAAATGTGTCATAAGTTGGACTTACACCACACTTCCGTCTGAAAAACGGAGGACTAAAATCGAATTTTTGTAAAAAAAAAATAGAGGGATTAAATATGTGGTTGTAAAAAATGAGGGACTAAAAATATGTGGTATAAGAATTACTTCTGATACATTTTAAAAAATGGGTGACTAAAAAAAATACGTTTTTTAAATAGGGGACTAAAATCAAATTTTTATCAAAAAATGATGGACTAAAAACATATTTAACCCTTAAAAGTATAAGGGCTAAAACATTAATTAAATAAAAAAAGCATTTAGCCAAAAGCCTATTAATGAGTGCAAAGAAATTCATTTATCTTTAAGTAAAGATCTGTTTTGCAAGTCCAATAAGCTAGCTTATAAGCTTATTTGACTTAAATAGAGGTGTTTGATAAAAAATGTTATCTCATTAGCTTATAGTTTTTCTTCATAAGCTATTTTATTAAGCTTATGACTTATAACTTATTAATTTTTTTTTCTCAATTTTAATGAAATTCTCATTTTAACATGACTATCATAAATATGTTCTTTTATATCATTTTACATTTATAAGCTAATTTAACCGTTAATTTTACCAAACACTTCAAATTCAATCATCTACTTTTTTTTTAGTTATAACATATAAGTTTTCAATTAAAATTTAGCTTATCAGCTATATGCTAGGTTATCAGTTATTCTTGCCCAACAAAGCCTAAAACTTAAGTTGTGTTTTATCTATTTAATTTTCACATTTATTTTAATCCATTTTCATGAAAATCCAAAAAAATAAAAAAAAGTCCAGTGCTTCAAAATAAAAACACAAATTGAGTTGCTATAATAATTTAATACAATCAAGAAATTAGAAAATTCAAAACAATATAATTAATGTTTATTTTCTATTATTTTTCTTTTTTCTAGAATACACCATTCCTCTGATCCCATCGGGGTCAGCCACAAACCCCAAGGGGCGATAGAACCCAAGAACCCTTGGCTCAGAGTAAAGCGCGATGTTACAAATCCCTTTCTCCAAAAGCTCCTTCATAAGCCTCTCCATCACAGCCTTCCCGAGCCCTATCCCTTGAAACGACGGGTCCACCACCACGTCCCATATGATCGCGTTGAACACGCCGTCCCCCGTCGCCCTGGCGAACGCCACCGGCCGCCGCGTCTTCCGGTTCTCCACCCACAGCACCGACTCCGTGTGCTCCAGCGCCACCCGGATCTTCTCCGGGTCCCGCCTCGGGAACCCCACCGCCACGAACACGCCGTTCAGGTCGTCCAGGTTGAGGCCCTCGGCGCTGCGGCGCAGGACGAAGCCGCGGGACTCGAGGGTTTCGTCGGAGATGGAGAGAGGGTAGTTGGCGGCGAAGGAGGATGAAACGGCGACGTTTCTGGGGGTTCGGTTTGGGAAGCGGAGAGAGGATGGGAGAGGAGTGGAGATGATGCCACGTAAGAGCATTATTATCGATAAATTACAACGTTTTTTTTTTTAAAAAATTTTTCTTCCTTTTTTCTGATTTGTTTCTGTTTATGGAATTTGTAGAATGAGTGTGTGTACAAGCGAAGATGGTTTGTGTGTGTTCATGTGTCATAACGAAGCAAAGTAGTTCAGTAGTTGTGATTTGTGGTTCTGAGAGAGCCTTTGAGGATAATGTGACCACGTGAAATTTTATAAAATAAAAAAAATCAAAATTATAATAAAGGTAAAACTATTTGATTGACCCTCTAAGTTTATTTCTTTTTTGATCTGATCCTTTAAGTTTTTTTTTTTTGCAAAATATTTAAAAGTTAGTAACTAATTTTGCAATTTAAAAACTTCTGATATTACTTCTTTATCAAATTTCCAATAATAATAATTCATCCTAACCAAATTTTTTAACCATGCTAACATTAGTTAGGCTTTGGTTAAGCAACTCAAAGAAACAAATTTTAGTAGTATCCTGACATCTTTGTCTTTAACTCTTAAACATCCTTTAACTCATCACTTGAGCTGTCCCTTAGGGATTACTTCTTATAATATTAAATATATCAATTTTTAATAATTCTTTTTTTTTCTTAATCTGTTAATTAGTATCCTGTATTGGATTTGAATCATATCTTCTCTCATGTTTTTCCTCTTGTAATTGGTGACGGATTTTGAGTCAAAAATTTGGGAGAGTCATTGGATATTAATCAAAATAATGTACTTAAAATTTATAATTAATTAAATATAATTTTGTCTTAATTATAATTTTGGTCTCCTATTTTAATATTTGGGTGATTTTAGTCCCTAAATGTTTTTTTTTTGGCTCGATTTTAATCCATATATTTTTAAAATGGGTAATTTTGGTTCTACGGTTAACTTGAGATCTAAATTTTAACTCAGTTAGTGACCTGAGAAGTGAGAGTATGCTGCCATGTATTTACCTTTAATTAAAAATTAAAAAGACAAAGAATAAATTAAAAAAAAAAAAATGAAACAAAGATTTTTAAAAAACAAAAAGGGGTACTCGATCGATGCTAAGAATAACAACAAAAAAAAAAAAGACATTTCAACTTCTACTACAGTGCTACCCCATGACAAATTCTTCTACCACCGTCTCAAAAGTTGTGTAGATTATGATATTTTTCTCACAGCAATATGACTGAATTCGTGTGGAGTAAAATGATGAACTCACAACAACATGATATTTTACTCACAACAATATGATTGAATCCGTGTGGAGTAAAATATTGAACTCAAAGCAAATGATATTTTACTCAGTTCAATGTCAATGAAATCCTAAATTCCTCACACTGAAACAATAAATTCCTAAATCAGAAACAATAAATTCCTCACACTGAAAAAATATTGAACTCAAAGCGGTGAAGATAAAGCAGAGGCACATCCCCACACTGAAACAACGAAATCCTAGATCAGAAACAATAAATTCCTCTCCGTCCATGTTGGAGTCCCACATTGGATAGAGATATGGCCTGATAAGTGTTTATAAGTAAGTGGCAACCCTCACCTTACAAGCTAGCTTTTGGGGTTGAGTTAGGCCCAAACCCAAATTCTAAGATGGTATCAGAGCCTATCTTAGATCCGTTGGGCCACCCGCAAATGTCCAGTCCTGCAAACTTCACGCTCCAGATGTCCAGTCCTGGGCGTGAGGGGGGTGTGTTGGAGTCCCACATTGGATAGAGATATGGCCTGATGAGTGTTTATAAGTAAGTGACAACCCTCACCTTACAAGCTAGCTTTTGGGGTTGAGTTAGGCCCAAACCCAAATTCTAAGAGTCTACGATGAAGCAGCGGCGCATCCCCACACTCACACCAGTCTGGTTGGTAACGGCTTTAACAGTGAAGATAATGACAGATTAGGGCATCACCAAGAAACTCGAATTGACGCAGAGATTAAGGACATGAGGGAGGTTTGCGACGCAAAGAAGAAGGAGATGAGGAGATGTGATTCCTGTCTGACGCAGATAAGGAGTGACCTTCGAGTACCCCACACTCACACCAGTCTGGTTGGTAACGGCTTTAACAGTGAAGATAATGACAGATTAGGGCATCACCAAGAAACTCGAATTGACGCAGAGATTAAGGACATGAGGGAGGTTTGCGACGCAAAGAAGAAGGAGATGAGGAGATGTGATTCCTGTCTGACGCAGATAAGGAGTGACCTTCGAGTACCCCTTTTGGTTTTCGGGCAAATTTTATTTATTTATTTATTTATTACTTCTTCTACGCTTTGTTTGGATAATGAAAGAACTTGAGAGGAAAGAAGTGGGATGGAGAGAAGTAGAAGAGAAGAGAAAATAAATAGAAAACGGGTAAATTTTTAATTTGTTTGGATTGAGAGAAGTATAAGAGAAATTGAAGAGAAAGAAAATGTTAGTTTTCTCTTTATTTGTTTGGTTGTATATAAAAGTGAAAAGAAAGAAAATAGATTTTTCTTATAAAGACATATTTGTCCCTGATAACATTTTATTGTAAAAATATATTTTAAATTCAACTTTAAATATATTTATTTTTTAATTGTCTTCTAAAATTAAAATATTAAATTAAACAGTTTTAAAATATTAAATGTTTAGTTACTGAAAAGGTTTTTTTTAAATTATAAAAAAGTCAAAAAAAGAAATGACAAGAGACGTGAAAAAAAACTGAAAAGAAAATTTAATAAAGAATTGAATTAAAAAGAGTTAGACAGAGAAGAGTTGGATAGACAACATCAAAAATTGGAATTGAACAGTGAGTGAGAGAGAGAGAGGTTAAAATGGAAAAAAAACATGATTATTTACCCACTTCTGCTCATTCTCTTCTCAACAGACGAGAGAGTTTTTTTGTGTGGGTCCTCCCATGTATTTTTCTCTCTACCCACACTTCTAGCCTTCAGTCAAACGGCAAAAGTTTTCTTTTTCTTTGCCACTTCTCTCTTTCCCACTTCTCTCTCTTTAAAATCTATAGAACCAAACAAAGGCTTAGTGTACATGTCAGCACACTCTCACTTGTCAGGCCAGCAATGGAGTTAAAAATTGGATTCAAATTAACGGTAGGACCAAAATTGTCCATTTAAAAAAATGTGTGGATTAAAATCGAGTAAAAAAAAAATTTTGGAGTACCAAAATCTCCCAAGTACTAAAATAAGGGGACCAAAACTGCAATTAAGCTTATAATTTTATAACTCAAATATATAAAGTGGATAAATGTTCAATATGCAAAATAATAATTACTGCTTGCTCATCTTGCAATGGTGCTAATACGTGCAGGAGATATTACGAGCTTGAAGCAGAAACACGAAGAAGGAAAAACATAGTTGTAGTGATATTAGTATTGAGTTGGAAATAATAATCATTTTGATGAAATTATTCAGATATTTGAATATTTTTAAATTAGTAGGTCTAACAATGATATTCTCCAAAATAAAATATTTTGTAGGCTTTGCATGTAATACATGTTGTATTAGTAATTGGTTAACTATTTGAATATTTTGAAATAAAAAAGTCTAATAATAATGTTCCACAAAATAAAATACATGATAGTTTGTGAACTTTGCATGTAATATTATTGTACAAATTATTTTGAAGATGTGATACATGATTTTTGTATATATAAAATAAAATGGGGGAAAAATTGAGGGGAGTCGTGGCTATCCCCACCTTCCAAGAAGATCGCCTCTGCTTGTAATAAGATAGAAAACTAAAAAAATACAAAAGCATATTTAAATTGACTCACAAGTCACAAATAAAAGTTATTTGCTTTTGTGTTTTTTCTTTTAATAAAACATAACATGAAATGAACATAGAACAAAAAAAAAAAAAAGAGAGAGCCTCCCAATCCATTAACATTTTTTTAACTAATTAATCGAGTGTCCTAAATGTTTGGTGCATTCATGCACATACTCCCATAGTCCCATCAGATATGGGTTCTCTACCTTTAGGACGGAAAAAGTACTTCACCTTTTTTTTTTTTTTTTTTTTTTCGGTTTACAGGTACTTTACCTATTATCTCACGTAGAATACATTCCCCCAGGTGGACCAAATTAAGCTTGGTGGAATTCATCTGGGCACACTAAATTAAGTCGGACATAACTGTTCTATATGAGAGGAAAGGTAGGCGAGATCCTAAATCCTAATCCCACTCCAATCAGGATATTTAAAACAGCCTATGAAATCACCAAGTGTAGTTGGATATTTACTTGCAGGTGGATTTTTACAAATTGTTGAAGATCCTATGAGGAGGTCTATGTTCATGTTAAGTGGCTGAGTTGTTATGTTGTCTGGGTGCTGTTACAGGGTAGTTCGGTGGTTAATATTGGGTGGGTCTATGTTTATTGGCTTGTAAATTTTTAGACTTCTTGGTGCAACTGGGGTATTAGGTAGTCTTTCAACCTCTTGATGTGTTTCTTTCGGTTGAACAATTACATCTTTCCTTGTTTTGCTTTTTCTTGGTGTATGTTGTATTTGGGTTCGGGTATCCTTGGTACCCGTATCAATAAAATTTGCTTATCAAAATAAAAATAAAAATCACCAAGTGTACATTTAACAACAATTCTACTTAGATACATTGTGTGGCCTATCTTGGATGAGCTGCAGCCTGCAGGAAATTGTTGTATAATTTAACAATAAGCATTTGATTGCCTCCTTTTATTATGATTTGATACTTTGATATGTTTCGAATAACTACTCTTTTGAGTTTGGCAAGTTTAAATGTCCTGTTTAGACTACTACTTCAATTATGTTTTTCTTTCTCCAAGCTTCTTATGCTTTAAGAAAGTCTGTTCAATACTTTGAGCCAATTATGCAGCTCTTTCATACAGGATCAAGAGCCTATTTGATTTTTTATTTTTATTTTTAAAAAAGAGTCCCAGGACAAGATTTTCAAAGGCTATAAAATACAAAACTTTCATCCGACAAGATTTTGAAACTTGATCCTGTAATCGAGAATCTAAAACAAACAAGCATTTAAAAAGTTATGCCCACATTTGGAATTCAAGCAAGTTTTAGCAGATGGAAGATTGGAAATGTAGCGAATATAAGCAACTCATGTACTTCAAGTTAGGGTCACTATCTAATATGTACTCTAATGATGAAGGGTGCATGAATGTACTTTACATGAGAGCTATTGAGTTATACTTTAAGTACATAAAGGGTTAGATTTGATGATCTGCAACCTATAGAATTATTGAGTTAATAGGATAAGTAACTCAGTTAACTCAATAAATAGCTTACCAAAAAAAACAAAACTGAATAAGTAAGTGAGTTAACTTGATCTACTTGCACACATGACCATATTTGACTCCCTCCCTGTGCTCCTTCCTTGATAATCTCATGTTGATTCTTCAAAGCCAAAATCTCTTTTTCTTCCTCATTTCACCCCCCCCCCCCCCCCCCCCCCCCCCCCCCCCCTTTCCCATTCTGGAATTCAAGGCATGCACAAGGTTTCCATGGAAATTCTCCAAAGAGGCTCTTAGGTTGTCTGGATGTCAAAAGAGGCCTCCACCCCCAAAGAGATTGGTATCTACACATTCAAAGCAAATTAAAAAGTTAATAGGAGAAAAATAAAACTGGCTAGAAAAGTAAGACGAAGATTTGCTGTCTCACTTTGTTGTCACACACCTTATCCCCACTAATACTATTTTGCCGCATAAGTTAAAAGTTCATGTAATGTTAGAAAAGTGAGATATATGATAAGATAATATTGGTGGAAACCAGGTGTGTGACAACAAAGTGAGCAAGCAAATCTTCATAAGAAGAGCAAGGCTGCCTAATTACAGGTGTTTTTTTTTTAAGGCGCATGAATGCACCGTAGTGCATAATAGCAGATAATAGCACATATAATATTTCAGTGGCAAAACTGAGTGCTGAATTGTGGATGAGGTTACAAATTTACAATTCATGCATGGTTCACCAATTGAAGTTTATACATGGAGAACAAATAAATAAAGTAAAAGAGTTGCTACCCTCTCACTTATGTTGCAGATAATAGCACACAATATTCCCTTAAACAAGATTATACCACCCTTCCCCTTTTAGTTAATCTCAGAAACTCTTAACAGATCTATCAAAACTTTTTTTTGGGGTTATCTCAAGACTCCTTATATTATTTGAAATTGTGAAACTTGCTAACTTGCTCTGAAGAGAAAGGAAAAATCTTACCTTACTCCTCCTTAAACATGACTAGTAGCACTATCTGCTACAAGCAGTGAGTCCTCTTCTTCTCTTTCCACCTTTCCTTCATATCTTGTCTTCCTTACATGCTTGCTGGCTCTCTTAGCCGAAAGGATCTTCTCATGATCATTTTCTGAGTGCTTTGTTGTGTAATCCAAGCCATGATTTCTTTCACTGTTTATACATAAGAGTTGAAGGTGACTCGGTCCAGAAGATGCATCAGAAGCCATGGAATCATCACTCTCAATATCATCACCAGTATCTTTATTACTGTCCTCATTGTTCTCACCTTTGTCATCATCATCATTAACAACAACAACTTTTCCATTAGCATTCTTGTAATTGTTGCCATATTCTTTGATATCTACTACACTTTGCTCATCATCATTGTAGATTTCATTGTAGATGTGAGAACCAATATAAGTGGTCCATCCAGACTCACTGCCATTGAGCTCCCCTGCTGATGCTAAATCTCTAGAAGGCTCCATAGAGAAGCACTTGAGAGCAAAGAAGCTTAAAAAAAAAACTATGAGGAAACAAGAAAAATAACTCCAATAAACTTGGAAGTTGGGTTTGCCTTTCTATTTCAGCAGAGAATTGCACTGATATTTTATTATCTCTCTCACCCTTCTTCCAAGTCCAAATGCTAACTTTGAGTTTTACAGATAGGGACAAAAGGCCTATCTCAACAGTGCAGCAGGTTTAACCCTCATTATTGAATGAGCACTGTACGATTTGGTTACCTGGCAATTCTATCACCAAGACTACCATTGTTCCAATCACTAGAAGACAGGGTTTTTGGTAAGAATACAATAAAAGTAGAACAAGAAACAATGCACTCTAATCTAGAACATAAAAAATTTTGGTTAAGTGTGTCTTTGGTTCTATCTATGGAGATAACAAAAGTGTTTCTACGTCTTTCAAATGTGATTTCGATAAAAAAAAAAAAAAAAAGTGTTTGGTTACACGTCTGGGAAAGCAATTTTATATCCAAAATTGATTCTACAAAAAATAGATTGGAGTTGTTTCTACTTTTAAATTGAAAAATTACACTAAGTTTTATATCAAACTTGCTTTCACAGTAAAAACATATAAACATAGGTCGTGAGTTTAAATCCCACTACCGATGTGAGGACCTCGTTGGTGGGTAATTTGTAAGTACCTCTGTAAGCGCTCTTTGAGCCATGAGGCCTGTCCTGGCCTTGATGAGCTCCCGAGACCCAACTCACCTAAACTTTATATCACCAAAAAAAAATACATATACAAACATAAATCACTTCAAACTCAATTTTATTAAAATCAATTCTACAAAATCTATTTCAACCAAAATCACCCTTGGCAAAAGCTACTCCAAACACACAGTACCTTTCTTTCATTATTCAATTAACCATTGGCTTCATGTAGTCATCTATTAGTTATCTGTCCAATCTCCATCCATTCAATAGATGATAACTTTTACCAGGAAAATGATACAAGCATATACTATCCTACACTCTCTACTTTTTCTTTTGTTGTTGATACATTTACACTCTTTACCTTTTTTCTTGTTCAAAAAAGATATTCACCACATAATCATAAGTATTATATCCAATGAATAAACACTATGTGAGAAATGTGAGTTTAATACTGTGTGTAGATAGTATTATTAGCTAGAAAATGAAAACTGTTGAGGCCGTGCCCCACTTAAAGGAAAGGGAATTTGTGAATTTTAACACTTTTTGTCATTTTCTACACCTTGAATTTTCAGTCCTGTCATCAACAAGAGACAGCTTTTACCTGTCAAGGTAACAGAGAAGCCAACTGGTGTTTGGCCTTTTGCTCTACGTGGCCGAGATGAGGAAAGCATAAGGTGGTATATATCTCACGTTTGATTATTTTATACAAAAATGTTATTTAGACTTTATAAAAAAAAAAGACAACAATCCACAACGGTCAAAGATGTTCAAAATATACATGTTGAACTTGGCTATTTGGTATACATGTAGACGAGACAATTTATTAACTGAAAATTTGATTAATAATATATAAAATCTTTGTTAATACTTCCTCCGATTCTTATTATAAGAGGTAAATGATTACTTTTTTTGGGTCCAACATATAAGAGACATGCATATATTTTGACAAATATTAAATACTCATTTCCAATTTTACCCTTATTTATAATATGGTTTATATTTATGAGACAGTGCAACTTTCAATACATATAGGTTTGTTCATTAATTATATAAGGGATAATTTTGTAAATTTATATGAATATTAATTACAAATAGTTTATTTCAATGTATTTCCTTGGTATGTGTATTTTAGGGTTTTGCCTCTTATATATAGGACCAGAGGGAGTATATCTTAATGAATAATTAATGAGTTATCCATCTTTGTTATATCCATTAATCAAGTTCAATATATCATTAATCACGATTTTGAACAACATTAATCGTTATCAATTGTTGTCCATTTTTTTATGTTCAAATAAAAGAACTATTATTTACACAATGAAATTAGAATAAAAATGTGTAAAAAGTTATATAAAAGCAAATATAACTAAATGATAAATATTACAAGTATAAGATGAACTAATGTGTAAATGGTAAAGTGAGCAAGTAAAAATATATTTATCTATATGATTAGTAGATTAAGATTTCTGTTGAAAGTCCCACATTGTCTGCCTCAAATCCTAGGATACGATTTATAAATCTGTTGGGCAGCTCTACTTAACATTAATTGATTTTAGGATGGAATCTAAAAATTTTAATCCATTTTACATTAAATCAAATGTTAATATATCCTTACTAGTTCTTTTTATACACATAAGGGTTTTTTTTTCCTTCAAATGTTAATATATCCTTATTACTAGTTCATTTTACACACATTAAGGGTTTTTTCCTTTTTATTTTATCAAATTATACAATTGTTGAATGTGATTGACATGAGTTGAAATATGTGACTAGAATTATTATTATATTTGTCCTCCTGTTTTTTCCTTTAGACTGTCTTTGTGTTACTAAAAGTGGGACTGTCTGATTGTTTTTTCCCTTGGTTGTTTACCTTGCTAGAGGCAGCTTGTGAGTAACCAGTAACCTCTGTTGTAAATTTCTTGTGGGGACATAATCTTGGTTGGATGCTGAAAGTTGATCTTGGATCAACGTGTATATTTTTTCGTTTTTCTTATAGCTTTTTTAATAAAAAAATTATATTATCTTATTATTCTTGCACTCATATTTTATTTTTAATTGATTGTTTACAGATTAATTTTTGTAATGTTATATTTTGTCTCTCATGACTCATGAGGTGAATGGTGAGAACTTGAAGTGTGTGAGATGTTAAAGAAACCTCACCTTAAAAAACAACGAACAAATTGAAGGTTTTATAAATAGAAAAGATCTATAAATTATAGTAAGGTTTTGAATCTTAACGTGATGTCAAATCTGGTTCTGTGGTCTAACAAAACATTTGTGTCTACTACTATTCTCTTGAGAGTCTAGACTACTGTATAGCAGGAGAAGGAAAAAAAAAAACCACGTAGGAGGACGAATTCCCAGGTTTTGAGCTCCCAATTTCCAACAAGAGTGAATTTGAAGAAAAAGTTTAACATTGAATAATTAAATTGAGACGAATTTCGATTAGTAAGAAGTTGAATTACAAAAGCTGATTCACTAGAGAATAAATTCAGAGTAGACATATTTATTTTATGTTTAATATCTTTTCTAAAATTTCTAAAAAAATTTGACAGATGCAACTTGCTCTAAATTTTTTATTGATGAAATATTACACTTTGTTTCACTAAAATTTTTATGTAATATAATTTACCATTTAATGATTAAATTCTGTAATCAATTTCAAAAAGTGGTGAGCTTTAAAATAGAATTTTTTATAATTATTCTTATTTTATGTTGCTTCCAGTCTGAACAGCATGAAAGGGACAATTCGCCAATTCAATCCATTGGGAAATATTTTCTTCTTTTAACCCCAGCATGTTTCAAGAAAGCCTTCAAAGCTCATATATCGGTTTAATTTTGGTGTCAGTGCTTCATTGTTTCAGTGTCTTAATTCTTGTCCCTTCTTGATTCAAAATAAAAATAAAAAAATAAAAATTCTTGTCCCTTCTAAAAAGTATCACACAAACACAAACTATCCCGTGGATGAGTAATAAGTTGACATCACAGGTATAACGTCGTAACCACGACGAAAGACAGACCAGTTGCACAGAAAGGTTGAGTCAGTTAGAGCTATGAAAATGAACCACCACATATTTTAGGGGAAAATAAAGTCGAAAATCTTGTTACATAATAACCCCACGAACAAGAAGCGAGTAGTATCCGTTTATTTTAGATTTTTATAGAATTAATTAATTTTGAAAAAAATTGATTATAAAAAAAATTGGTTTTTAAAAAAAATAAAGGTTAAAAAAATATTTATGTTGGGTAATAATATTTTAAAAATCAGTTTAGAAAATTTGATTTTATTTGGATGGTAAAGTAAAATTACTTTTTAGGTTTAAATATAAAGAATTTTGTGGATCATAAACCTAGAATCAATTATATTCCACAAAAAAGCTAGAAATTCTTGTTTCTCTTAAAATCAATTCTGTTTAACCCAAAATCTATTTTGTTGGACACAATTTTGTAAACAAACACTTTCAAAATCTCAAAACCACTTTTACTTCAGCCAAAATTAAGTTTGGGTAGCCCAAAATCTTAAACAAACAAGCACTAATTCTGTAATTGAAAAATATTAAGTATAAATTAATAGATAAAAAAATTTCAACCATTTTTTAAATATAGGACAATTATGTGAAGGAAAATGTATGTGCTTTTTTATATTATGTGTAATAAGTTCCCTAGGTATGTTGTCACATATTCAATTCCTGTCGTATGAGATACCCTACACCAAGAAATATTAAATTTAGTGTAAGAAGTCAGATTAGTAAGTCATCTCATAACTCACTTTAACAACTCCAAGGTCAAGTATTTTTTTATTTTCTAATTGTAACATTAAAAAAAGAAATGTTCATCCCATCCCCTTTGACAAACTATCAGGGATAAGTTTGGTTTAAAAGAGGTGAGCATAAATAACATTTTCTATGTTTGAATCAGAAGGGGATGGAAGATATCTTCGAACTAATTTAGTTTCATGTTTTTATAAGGTTTAATTGCACTTTTGATCATCCTAATATTGATCATGTGCGATTTTAGTTTTTATAGTTTTTTATAGCACATTTGATCATCCTATTTTTTTAATATTGCAAATTTGATCCTTTTGTATAGTGTCTATCAATTTTTGAATGATCAACGGAGAAAAATCATTGCTACAAGCACACAGAACCTCAAATTTAACTTCTCTATCCATTGTCTCCCCGCTTTAATATGATTCAATGATTCCTCCTTGCAATTTACCAGTTTCGTTCATCCTTTTCGAGACTATTTTTTTAGTTCCACCAGAAGGTCCTTAATCGTACAAGCTCAACCAGGGGTCTATGAGCTTAAAACAGTGATTTCTTTTTATTTATCAATGAAAAATCGATATACATAAGACGAAAGGACCAAATTTGCAACATTTGAAAAATATAGGGACCAAAACCGCATATGACCAATAATAGGGAGACCAAAAATACAATTAAACTTTTGTATAATTATTTCAAAATACACAAATAAGGATGTTTTAGTCAATGTATTCAAAATATTTTAAAACTTCTCCCCTCTCCTCCAAATCCTCCAATATTGGAGCAGAGCCAAAATTTGATGAGAAAAGATTTTGCTCTCCTTTATTTCCCGTGCTTCCAAAAAATTAAACCAAACAACAAAATTTTATAAAAATCCCTCTAATTCCCCAACCAAACCAAACACTATGTACTATTTAGCTTCACGGATTTGGATTCCCTGCTGTAATGAAAGCACACAGTTACACACAGTAAACAATCACGACCATTGATTTAAGATCGGACGACTTACATTACACATTTAACAAACCTATTAAAATGTAACTACATGACATAGTTACGGGAGAGAATCCATCTACGTGGCTTCACCGATCATTGAATATCCGAATTCTCCTTCAAGTGTGCAACATTTACTCGTATAGCAATTGTTATTGTGTCCTTACTCTCAGTTCTTTTTGTTTTCTTTTTCGGGTGGTTCTATGGTGCACCTTGTCAAAAGTGGTGCATCATGCACCTTATAATGATAAGCAATCTGAACCATATAAAATATGATGACATGCTATATGGTTCAGATTACTTATCATTATAAGGTGCATGGTGCACCACTTTTGACAAGGTGCACCATAGAACCACCCTTCTTTTTCTCTGCTTCTTTACTTCATCAAAATTTTTACCTTATCTATTTTCACCTCAACCCAATGCAGCCTAATAAATCTCGCAATCTCGCTCAGCCAAACAAATGAAACAATCAAACACCCACAAAAGTCAGAAAACTCGCTCGGCCATATGTAGAAAATACGTGTGCTTGCGACTATAGAATTATTCTATATAAACTCTTTATAAAGAACTTTTTTTAAAACTCAAGGTAAAAATCCCTAATCTCTATTTCCATCAATTGTTTCATTCCATGCACAAATTTTAGATATGACTCTTGATTTTGTAAACTAAATTCGTGTGAGTTTGTACCAACAATAGTATTTCAAGTAGTAATTAGCCAAGAGTTCCCTCCTACTAGTTGATACGGTAAGATAGAACTTGTGATAATGCAGGCTGTTTCCTAATCTACAAGCATGGGCACAAAGAATTTCCATAGTGAAGCAACAACTTTCAAAATTAGAATGATGAGAACTCCTCAATAGGATTAATGGTTAATGGCATTAATTTTTTTTTTTTTTTGATAAGCAAAAATATATTAATAGAGTACAAGGGATACTCGAACCCGTATACATAGATATCTTACAAAAATACAGTAGGAAAACCAAGGTAAAGCTTCAACCAAAAGCCCAACCTAGGCAACATGGTTGAAAGTAGTAACTTAGTCCCCACCCCATCAGAAACCAAATGAAAACAAAGATAATGAGACCATGAGAATAATGAAAACAGACCAAACATTATAGTCTTGGGTTATTAATGAAAACGTGAGTTGTTTCAAATCTATAGTCACTGACCATACTTTGGTAGTATTGGGTTATTTATCCTTATTAAAAATCTAAACTGTTAATTCTCACCTTACTATTATAACGTAGAAGGATCCTACGACAAGAAATTAAATCCTGTATGTGAATTTCATTTATTAAGTAATTATGTATAATATTCAATATTCAATATTCATTAATGAACAAATGCTACATTTTCCAGCGACTAAAGATTTACATCTATGTATCCAGGAAGCTGCTTCTCACAGAAACAACATACCCATCTTGACAACTGAATACCAAAGAACAAATCCTGTAATAAACAAACTGAACACATAGATCAACGAACAAAGCTCATTCAACCTAAACTATTAGAGACTAAATTAGTTGTAACAAAACATGGAATTGTACTGCAGAGAATCATAACTAAATCCTGTCAATGAAAAAAATGATAAAAGTAGAATAGAAAACAAATGGCAAACACTTGACACATTATTAATAAGATATAAAATCATAGGCGAAGGCCTCAATGTCCATGAAGGAGACAGATCAGTGTGAGAAACAATGAGGGCAAAAGCCTTATTTGGCAAGAGTGGCAAAATCCCAATACTGCTAGTGGTAGTAGTTAAGCTTAGCGAGTTAGTTCATACAGTTAGAAGTAGTTAAGCCTAATAGCCAGAATCAGTTACGACGTGTGTTGAATTCCTACTGTTGTATTTCTATTTCTGTTGCATTGTTATCACTTATCACAGCTATATATAAGTTGAACTCCAAGCTGTAATGATTCATCTTGATCAGAACAGAATTTCACCATCAATAAGCAAGTTAGCCTGTAAAAACAGTTCACATCCCACATTTATAATATGTTGTTGTTTTCTTTCAACTACTCCATTTTCTTGGAGAGTTTTGACACGTAGTTTGATGCATTATCTCTTTACTGAGAAAATAGTCATTCAAAAAAAAAAATTCCACACCATTATCACTTGGAAGTACTTTGAAATTTAGTGTCAAACGGAGTTTCTATGGAAATAACAAAATTTTAGAGATGTATTCTGGTTTTCACTTTAGGCATTCATAAGAATAATCCAAATAAACCTTGTAAAGTCATATACCAAAGTAGGGAAATATCTCATCTGTGTCCATGAACAGAAGGTACTAACTGGATAGGGCCTCCAAATATCAGCAAGTAGCAAATCAAAAACTTAGTTGTTTTACACTTTTACTGATACTAGAGAAATGTGGTAATTTCTTTTATCTAGCAAGGTGACATATATCACAAGGAGACATATATTTATTTGAAATGAAAAGGAATTGGGAAGACATTATTTGGTGTTTAGAATGAGAGATTGTGGCCTAACCTAAGGTGCCACAACAGAGAACTATCCACAACAGTATTAAAAGCATTACAATTAGAATTGTAAAATAGCTTTGAGCTGGCCTGATCAACTAAATTAACCACCACATACCTGATTGATTCTAACTATTAACTAACTGACCAGATAAAGGGCAGCCCAGTGCACAAGGCTCCCACCTAGTGGGATTTGGGAAGGGTAGATTTCAGTAAGCAGTCTTACCCCGGCAAGCGAAGAGCTATGTCCAAGATTTGAACCCATGACTTCCAAATCACAAGGTCGCAATTGGCCCAAGACTCTCAAGTCTCAACTAACTAACTAAATATAATACATATATATATGAAGGAAGACACAATCTAATCACAATCTAGAACACAAAACATTCATTTTAATTTCCACATAAGTAATAATTCCACTAGATTCTAACTAAACAGCACAAGAAGGAAGTGAATATGAACTCACTAGCCAGAATAAAAGAAATAAGCATATAATCTACTTCAATATATAAAATTGAAAGAATAAAACGGTGGATTCAGGGTACCCACCTAGGAGTTGAATCCAAGGATTCAGGAGAAGTCCTTAGCGTTGTTGAAGAATGCTGCAGCGCATAGAATGGAAGCAATGAAAGCAAAAAACCCCAAACCGATGATCAAGGAAACCCCAGCAACAAGGAAATCCAATAAGCCCAAACCCACAACCATCATCGTTGACATCTTCTTCTTGTTCAGTTCAAATTACTTGATGGGCAGAGTGACAGGACGAACGTAGAAGTCAGAAGCGACAAAGGTGAAATCACTTTTTGATTGTAAATTGTCGGTCGAAGAAAGGTACCATAATCTAGATGTGAATTCACGTGTGCAAATTTACAGACATTAAAGTAAATATAATATAATAATAAAATATATATCTTATTTCTATACCCAGGTTCTCTTCTCTCTTCTCTTTTTGAGGGAAAAAAAAAAAAGGAAAAAAGGGGTGAATCTCTCTCTTGAGTTCTTGAGTGCCCATATCTAAACCGGTTAAAAAAAATAAAAAAACTATACAAAAAAAAACCGAAGATCGAACAAAACATGTAACAGTCAGATTTTTAATTATGCTGTTTAATCGGTTAAATTATATTTTAAGCTGAGAATTAGAAAATTATTTTAAATAAAATAAAATCATATTCCATAGTCTATCTTATGGTAGAAGGGTACAGTAAAAATTTGGGTTGAAAATTCAGATGAAACTCGTTTTGCGTTTTCACTGACAGTAAGATTTTAATGACAGAAACCCTAATTTCGACTCGTGAACGAAACCATTAGGTTTTATATTTTGTCCCTGAGTATTTTACAAGTTACGAAAAAATTCATTAGGGATGAAATTAATATTATTTTATTCGGGCGTAATCATTAAGAAAACGCGTAAAACCTAAGTCCGGGGATAAGTCGGGTAAACAACGAAGTCGATTATGGAGTTGAGATATTAGCAGAGATTAATGTAGCAGAGAGGACAAGGAATCCGACCTTAAATTTTAGGAATCGGGAATTTTCAAGGAAAATAACCAAAATACCCCTAAGTTTAACCTAACCGACGTTGAGTTAAATTTTAACCATAGTTAAGGAACCAAGGTTAGTTCTTGTGGTTTAAAATCAGCCACACCTCCCATCAATTCTTGACCACATGATCTTAACCATAGTTAGCAAAGTAACCCTACTTAAGTTAATTATTAATCATAGTTAACTATTATATTATTTAATATTCACAAAACCCATCAATTGGACTCTAAGGAATCCCCTATAAATACTCCCCAAGGCCGCAGCCCCCTCCCCACATATTTCACTTCATCTCTTTCATTTTCTTCATCTTTTTCATTCTTCTTCTTCATTTATTCATAAACTCCATTATCATCTTCAAAAGCTTTAAGTGTTTCCATTGAAAAACTTGCCAAAATCATCATCATTTCTTCATTTCCTTCATACACTTGAGGTAACATGATCATCCATGATCATCTCCTCTCTTCTTGAATTCATTTTCTTCGTGTTTCATGAGTTTTCCATTTCTACATCTAGAACTTTAAATAATTCTAAAAAATTGTAGAAAAATCATAAAAATGTGAAACCAATTTCTATGATCTAGCTATGATCACTACTTTCATTATCCAAGAGCATGTAATCAAAAACATTTTCCTTCCCTATTATCTATTGATGGCCGAAACCCTCTCAAAAATGAGTTTGATGATTTTGTTCAATTTTTAAAGTCTAATACTTGATTAAAGCTCACTAGTACTTGTATAATTTAAATCCAAGAGCTTAAGTCCAACTAAATTTTCTAACCTATTTTTGTATTTAAGACCGAAACCCTATCCTAAGTGGTTGGATTATTTTTATTCCATATTTTCAACTTATAGTAATTTATCCTAGCTATCTAAGACCTGAGTAGTTAGTACCCAAAAGATTATAATGAGAAAATGATCCTAGCCCTAATTTGAATTGAATGACCGAATCTAGCATAAAGTGGGTATAGTTGGGTTTATTTGATTAATTATAGTTATGTTGTTTTGGTTCAAGGTGAAACTATTAAGTTGTGGTGCGATAGTGAGGAACGTCGAGTTCGGGATTTCGTTGCTAACTCAGGTGGGGGAAAGAATCAATCTACCGTCGGAATCGATAAGTAGTATATTTTATAATAATTGTGTAGGGCGACCTAAACCCTACTAGTAGTCGAATAATTGACAAGACCAAAATCGCATTGGAAATTTTTTCTGAGAAATCAATGGTGATTTGAGGATTGTAGGTTTATCGACATTAGGTGGATTTTAAGTGTTTGATGATGTCTGACTTTATGTTTATTTAATTGATTGTGATATGCTAGTTGAGGTATTCAACTGCATGTGACGTATTATTTTTTATGTTTGAATATTCTGTTGATTACTGTGTTATGCATGATCTGCCTGATTTAATATTATGCTTAGTGGACTTTAAGCAAAGATATATGTTGTTCGGGAGATATTTGTTTGGGTAAGAGAATGAATTGAATGTGTCTTAGAGGTGCCTAGCTTAATTAAATTATTTAATGGATTAGGTGTGACCTAGAATGCGAGTTGAGGCTATGATGTGAGCTTGAGGCACTAGGTTGTTATTGATGCGAGATAATGAGATTCATATAGAGGCTTTGATGCATATACTTTTTCAGTCCATGACGCGTTGATCTGATTTATCCTATCAAAAGATAGAATTGCACTATATCGAGTTCTAACCTATCAAAAGATAGAAAAGCACTAAACCGAACCCTATCTTATCAAAAGATAGAATAGCACTATACTGAATCCTATCTTATCAAAAGATAGAAGAGCATTATACCGGATCCTATCTTATCGAAAGATAGAAGTGCACTATGCCGAGTCTTATCCTATCAAAAGATAGAAGTGTACTATACTGAGTTCTTTGCATCAGACTGCCATGGACTATTGACGAATGTGAAAGGAATAGAGAGAGTTATGTTAGCATAAGGGTTTAGATTGCATGAGGTTGATGGTAGATGATGATATCTTAATTTCCAGGATGATTTTCTAGTTATATATGTTGATTGTCTGTGACTTTTATTATGTTATATACTGTGACTCTTTTCCGCTCTTATGATGATATAAATGTTTCTTATCCCCTATATCTTTCTGTGTGTTGTATTTTATTTTTATGGGATCGTACGAGAAGACCCTGTGGCTGAGCTTGATGCTGAGGCATTGAATGGAACTCAGTATGAATCGAGATGTGGTTTCCAGCAATGTAGTTTAGTGTCTAGAGCCAGTGAGTCTTATAAGACATTTTGTTTTTCCGCTATTAATAGTTGTTTTAAGATGTCTGTTAGGGATCCTACTGACGGGATACCATCGACAGTGTTTTAAATACTCTGATGCATAAACCTATGGTATGTATGTTATATATATGGTGTTGCTTTGAATTTTTCTTTCGCTGTGTGTTTATAATTTAAGTTTTAATTTTTATGTGTTTCGGAATACACGTTTAACTTTAAGAGCACGATTAAATAATTAATTAATAAGATGGCACAAAGGGGCACAAAGGGGTGTCTCAAAATCGATGTCTATTAGATTTTTTTTTTGATCTTGTTTTGTGAAAGTCGATCGGATCGGATCGGATATTGGATCCTTTTTTTAAAACCGAACTAATCAAACCAAACCGCATATATAAAATTTAATATATGTTTATTCTATCTTTTACATTATAAATTTTTTATCTGTTGGTTTTTTACCTAATAATGCTTATTAATTTGATTTGACGTAATTTTTTATTATTTCTAATGTTCTAAACATAAACAAAAGATGTTTTGAAACTAGATAATGATGACATTTATTTATTTATTTTATACATATTTTATGAAACGTTATTATACAAATGTATCAACAAATATATATATGTTGAAGATTTTGTTTAATTTAGCTTGTAATATTAATTCTTTGATGTAATATAAATATGTATTATGTGTCAGTAAAAATCAGATCAACCGATCCTATCCAAACCACATTTAATCGGATCAGATCAGATTTTTTAAGGAGACAATCCAAATCGAACCGAACCGAACCGCATGTTGTTTTAATCATTGGATTGAATGACTTTTTACCTCATAACTTATCCAAATCGATCCGCGAACACCCCTACTTTTTATGTCTTTTCATAAAAGGAGACGTAAAGTAAGAGTGTGTAAATGAAGTAAAAGAACAACATATCTATATATATATATATATATATTGATAGGAATATTTGTTAAATTAATATCTAATTTCGTTTTTTATTTGATATAGAATATTGTTAATAAATCACGTGATACTTGATATTAGAATGATTTTATATTTGATAGGTTGTATTGTAAGGATAAAATATTAATTATCAATTAATTATATTATAACTGCAATAATGCCTGTGTAATCAGCAACACACAGTGTTGGGGGAGGGGTTCTCTAACTTTGGGTTTGGGTAACTTTGGTGACTTTAGTTGAAAATAAGATGAGAGAGATAAGAATAAATAAAGGAAAGAGATGATAGAGAAAATAAAAGATGAGAGAGATAGAAAGAAAGTCACCAAAGTCACCAAATGCAAAGTTAGAGGATCCATTTCCTACAGTGTTGTCGCCAATTTTTTTTTTTTATCTTTTGATCGGCAGGGTTTTTTTCCTTCTTCTTGAGAATGTAAGCTGACACCTGTTATCTTCGATATGCTGCTTGCACTGTTTTACATTTGTTTTGGCTGAATATTGCAGCACATGCAAACAACATATTCATAGATCAACATGAACTTTTGAACCCATTAATGGGCAACTATAGGAGTAGTTTTAGATGTTAAAAGAAGCATTGCATCAAAATGCACCATTTGTTGGAGACTGAAAAAGAATTAGATTTATAGAAGGGGATATGACTCATGTAATACCCTCTGTTATAATCTTGCACAAGCATAATGCATTTGAATTTGAAATTGCTTTGTGTGTGTCCACGACAACTTGACCCAAAATCTTAAGGCATTAACTTCATGGGTTCATCCACTTATATGTTTCTTACATTTTCCATTCTTGATGTGAGACTTAATTCACTCACAATTTTAATTTGAATTTCTAACAATCCATAACACATCCAGCAATTAGAGATCTATTTCTAACACCCACCATCAAAACTGGACACTGTAGTTACTAATGTGGCAATCATTTTCCTTCTGCATACATGTTAAGCACTTCCCTTTGATGTGAAATTCTTGAAGTTAGTCAGAGCAAAAAATATATGGGTTTCTAGTGAAGCCTTGTATTTCTGGTGCTTCTTAATTGGTCTCCCTGAATGCTTGGATGGCAAATAAAAGCACTATTCCAAAAGCTGAACTGAACTGTACAACTTCCCTTCTTAAAACCCAATTGGTCCTAAACCTGAATTATCAAACTTCAACACTGTCATTCATGAAAGGAAAAAAAAGATATTGTAGGAGAGCAACTAAATATAATTAAATGAACGATCTTTTGACAGCAGGAATTTGAGTACCTGAGGTAGTCATGGGCTTTCTTCGTGGAATGGGCTCTAATTCCATGCGGTCAATCACAACAGCATTAGAAGTTAGAAATGCCTTGGCTACAGATGCAGCATGCTCTATACAACATCTAACTACCTGCAGCAATTTTCAAGAAAATAACAGAATTGACCAGAATGTGAATTGTTAATGAACCTCCACTGCAAAATTGGTATGTTTCCCTTTTTTTTTTTTTCCCTTCCTAATCATATACCTGCATTGTTCCTTTTCTTTTTCAGTTAAACATCAACATTGTCACAACTATCGCTAAAAGGACATAATAGATATTATTGATAAACGTCTTTAGCTACAGTTTCTGTGACAAATTGCTATGTCAAAGATCCTAAAATATCTGGCTTAAGCAAATCATAAGCATCAGATCTTTATCATGGCATACTGTTAGGACAGCAGAGTCATCAGATGAGGGTCCCTGTGCCATGAGGGTATACTATAGGAAGAGGTTTAGGAAGCCTAAAGCCTAGAGAGACTATTGATTGTAATATAGTTAGTTACAAGTTACAGTTAGTTGTAATAGCTGTAGGAAGCTGAGTCTGCAGTTAGTTAGAAGGCAGTTACTTGCCTTGCCTATAAATTAGGCTTCTGTAACTGAGATAAGAGCTTTTGGATCATTTGTAAAGTTCCGACTGAGAGTGCTCAGTGTGAAGGGGAGTGCCCCTTGAGTAGTGCTATTTCCATTCTTTCTTTCGATATAGTTCAGAGGTGAATTCATCTCAGTTTTCTACTTTTCTCTGCCATTTTCTATCGTTTTCCCTGTTATTATTCTTGAATCTCTGTGGATTAACACATACTGCTTTCTGATATTTTGAAATATGATAACATTAAGTTAAATCTTTATTATCAATTTCTGTAAAAGGCATTCAAATGGCCATACCTTTGTTGGATCCATGATACCAGCCTTCATGAGATCCTCATAACAGTCTCTAGCAGCATTGTATCCAAAATTCATGTTATCATCTGATAAAACCTGTATGACATGAGCCACAACCATGCAGTTTAGTACAATATATCTGTTGTTGTGAATTGAATTAACTAAACACCATAGAAGATCTAAAAATATCATTGGTAATCAATCTCTTACAGAAAACAGATTCTCAACATGCTCAGGACCTTATCTATGACAACATTGCCATTAACACCAGCATTTTTTGCTATCAGTCTAGCAGGATAGCTCAAAGCTCTCCTGAAGATCTCAGCTCCAATCTGAAGATGATGTTTCCAGATAAGATTTCAATATCTTAAACTACAAACAAAAAGGGACAACAGAAATGACAAAACTAATACTTTGTAATGGATATTTAAAACACGAACTTATAGGTTAAACATGATGATGAAAAATTTAGCTGTATGAAACAGAGAATTACTTTTTGTTCTTCGTTGTCCAGGAGTTTTTTGATGTCATCCACCTTCTTGGATAGCCTTAAAAGGCTACAGCCACCACCAACTACGACACCTTCCTCGATTGCTGCCTGCCAAGTTCTAAGTTAGAAGCTTAGCCACAAATGACAGCAAATCACCTAGTTAGAGCAAAGAAAATGAAATACCTTGGTTGCATTTAGAGCATCTTCAATTCTTAATTGTTTATCCTTCAATTCCACTTGTGTTTGTGCTCCTACCTGTGATTTATATTTCAGGTGCTAAAGTGTAAATGCACTATCTCAAATAGAATGAGAATTCTTAAATTCCAGTTTATCAAGAGGCAAACTAAAATGTAATTCATATCACCTGAAGAATGGCAATGCCCCCTGATAATCTTGCTATCCTTTCATTCAGTATTTTCTTTTGGAAATTTTCTTCAGTATTCTGCAAAATATGATAAAGGTAATCCTGGGATAAGTTAATCATGTATCGTGTTACTTTTAAAACGCAACACTGCTTGAGTGTGAATTTTTTCTGTGTGATGTTATGATTTTCGAATGGGCAAAGTTCTGTATGCACCTCAACAAGCCTCCTAAGTTGATAAACCCTCTTCTCAACAGCAGCTCGAGTACTGCCATCTGTAACTATCAAGGTAGAATTCTTTGTTATGACAACCTTAGTAGCAGAACCTAGCACATCCTTGCTAGCATTTTCTAGGGTCAAACCCATATCATCTCTGATTACAGTACCTGAAAAACATATGAAGAGCCAAGAATGAAAGGGAGTAAAGATTAGTAGATAATGACTTAAACTTGAAAACTATACTCGATGTGGGACTTAGGCACCCCATAATACCCAAGTCCCTATCATAGCATCGCCCTGAGAGCTCCGACTGCTGCACTCTACGACCCTTCACTAGGCCTTTTCCGGTCAGCCCCTTCGTAGGTAGCCCTTTCCGAGACATCGGCAACCAGGCTCTGATACCAAATGATTAGCACCCAAGCACTTGGGGAACCCTCCCTTAAAAGCTAGCTATTAAGGGGGGAGAACTAAGCCACTTAAGTACTCCATCAAGCATCCCATACTACTCGACTCGATATGGGACTTAGGCACTGTTATCCTAGTCCCTATCATATACTCAGATACTAGTTATGCTTTCCACTTAATATCATATTAATGCAGATGGGAATTAGTGTTTCATTTATTTGTGTTTCATTTCCATGTTAACAACTAATTTTTGTGATGTCAGTGTCATAAATAACAAATAGAAGCATCAATTAATTTGACTCAAAACTAACTTTTCATGTGCCATATACTAAAGGTACAAGTCATACAAGTACATAATTGATGTATACATCTTTTAGTTGTCTAAATATATCTGAAAACAAAATATACTTGAGCTTCTAAAGTTGAGTGCTTCATATTCTACCTCCAGTCAAGATGGCAATGTCTTCTAAGTAGTGACTCTTGCGCTCACCAAAGGCAGGAGCCTTAATAGCAGCTACCTTCAGCACACCCCTGAGTTTATTTTTAATAACTGGAGCCAGAGCTTCCTGCTCAATGCTCTCTGCAACTATCACAATTGGTAACTTCTCTTTCACGGCACTGTTCAATATGTTAAACATCTCCTTTGGATTTGTGATTTTTTTGTCAACCAAAAGAAGCTGTAACCAAAGAATTATGCACATAATTATTTCATAGAATACAGATGAGGCTTTTTTTGGTACACTAGTTGTTATACCTTGCAGTTGTTGAGTTCAACCGTCATCTTTCTTCGATCGGTGACAAAGTATGGGGACAGATATCCACGATCAAATTGCATTCCTTCTACAATCTCTAAACTATTCTCAGTACACCTTCCTTTTTCAATTGTCACTACTCCCCCTCTGCCTACTTGATGCAGAGCCTCAGATATCATGTTTCCCACCTCATAATCGTTCCCGGCACTGACTGCAGCAACATCTGTAAGTTCACGATCCTCAACCTACAAATGCAACCAATGTTGTTGAATTCAGCATTTCAGCAAGACCTTCCAACTACAAGCAACAATTGCAGGCAGAAAATACCATAATTCAATCAACATCTGCAGCCAGATAATTCTAGTTATGATTCTAAAAATTTCCAATCCTCCAAGTACCAATAGTTTAAAAAACTTGGAAAAAAGATAATAGCTTACTTCTCTGGACATCAAAGTGAGTTCAGAAACAAGGGCTGTTGCTGTCTTCTCAATCCCACGAGCAATTTGCACAGGATTCATTCCAGCTGTAATAACCTACAAAAAGAGATAGAAAGGAGAATGTTAAGAGCTCCAGAAATTAAGAACACCCTATTTAATCAAGACTATAATAATCATTGACTTGGTAACAAAACATGGGACTGAAAACTAATGTTTTTCCAATCAAGGCTATATATGCTAATATTTCCTTTAACAAATCAAATAAGCTAGCATCCAATCATTGTGTTTTGATTGAATATACTCATGTACAACTTGTAGTATGTACCTTTGTCCCCTCTTTGATTAGGCCATGGGCAAGAATAACAGATGTAGTTGAACCATCACCAGCAAGGTCATTGGTTTTTGCACCAGCTTGTCTCACCAATTTAACTCCAACATTCTCCAATGGATCTTCCAATTGAATCTGATCATTTGAAACTCATTATCTATTCAATGTAGGAAAAAATTATCACACGAGATAAAATAGCTCCAGCAATTTGACAAAATCTCAAGTAGAAAAGCTAAACAAATTCGACTCTGATTCAATCCCTTTAAATGTCATCATTAAAAAATAATAATAATAATAAAATGGTGGATATATAAAAGTGCCTTGTAAGGCAAAGACAAACTCCAAATAATGTACCAAAAATTTGGAGGATATGTACAAGGTCAGACTTGTAATTTATTAAGCTTTTCATAAAAAATCACTAAACCTGGTCTGTGAATAATCAAAAGAAATCAAATTATGCATACAAAGAGGGAGTACTCAATATAAGCATAATCATCTGTACTAAAAAATATATACATTATTACTGCAAGAACGACCATGTTTATTGAATTCAAGTGTCACTAAAATAACCTAAATGGTAACTATTCTAGAGATTGGATGGCAGGACTAAAATAGAAGATTCACAAAGGTAACATATAATCTCAATGTTGTAATTCCAAAGCAACACTAGAAGTGTATGTGTTGAAAAATCAGCTCCAAAATTGGAAGAAACATCAGAAATTGTCAATGTGAGTTATCCATGCCCAGTAAGAAAATACTTGGAACTAACAGCATATAACATATCACATAGAGAATATCAGAAATAGGAAGAAGCAAATTATTAATGATATATTAATGAATTGAAAGAAAAATACCTCCTTCAGAACAGTTTCTCCATCATTTACTATCTTGGGTGGTCCATACTTGTTGTGCAGCACAACATTTCTCCCCTTTGGACCCAATGTAACTCCAAGCAGCTTTGCCACCATGTCCACCCCAGCCTGCAATGCACCACCAAAACCAACTCACTGAAATCTTGTGAACACAAAACAAATTCTGGGTGTTAAACAACTACAGTCTAGTACTCTTACCAAAAGCTTCTTTGTGGTTGAACCATCATGGTTGAAGTAAAGGTCTTTGGGGTATGCTCTCGGGTTTGGAACAGAAGAAGGTGACGTCCGGGGTTTGGGAAGTGATGGTTTGGCAAAGGAGAATGCAGAACATGCCATGGCTTTGGTTTTATTGGAATGTGTTGTGTTGGTTGGAGTAGTAACCAACTATTAACTGTGTTTTATACTACGTAGTGCAACAAGACTTGGACAATGCTGAGCAAAGGTTTGGAATATAGACAATGTTGGAGGATAAGAGTAATGGTGTAGATTACAGAGATATCTCTTCACTCCTTGTATTTGCTAACAAAAAATGAAAAGAAAAATATCTTGGGACTATTTTTGGCACTATTCAAAGCATGACCCCCCTTTCTCTCTTATTTCGTTTTCTTTTTGTGCCCCTTTATCTCGTTTTCATTCAATTTAGGGGATAATAGGAATTTTTGTTGGTTTGAAGAATGTCGAATATGAAATTGAATATTAATGTGTGAATTAATGTGTGAAATGAGTTTAGAATATTAGTTTAATAATGATGTTACATATATACACACCACCACACATTTTTTTATTATTTTAACTCCAGTCATCTACATTTTAATTATCACAAGTCACATATCCCTAATGCGAGCAATGTGCACAATGAATAGTAATTAAGACACAGGTTAAGGAATTTAAAATAGTAACTTTATGGGAAGTGATGTAGGTTTGTTTTTCGACAGTGCAACCTCACATCATATTATTGAAATAATTCGAAATTCACGATGGTAAAAACTCATAAACATGGGGACTAGACATAGATGTGGCCACCCTAGCAATAGTGTGAGTAACCATGTTCGTTTGTCTCCTAACAAACTTAACCACAAAGTTTGGTTTCATATGTATAGTTTTCCAATGAATAATTATTTCTTTTGATTTCTTGATAAGCACATTGGTTAGCAAGACATATATAATTTGGGCTTTTCAATCCCATGCAACCTTGCACAAATAGCAACTATTTATTCAACATTGCTGTTATTTGAAGACGGAATAGATGTTGAACACCGTATAAATATACGAATTTTAACTGGACCTGCTGACATTTATTGGGCCCAATATCTTTTAAACCATTCAAGCTACGGTGTCGGACATACGATGTCGCGATTTTGTGTTCAAAAAAAGTTTATGTTTGAAAACTAAACGTTTTATTTATACATAAGTTCCCATATGAATTTACTATTTTTGATTCCTTAACCTGTGCTACAAGATTAACATGATAAGAAAATCCATATAATATAAAGGTTCTTGCTAACGAGCATCAATAGTATAATTTTTTTGGAACTTGGAAAATTGAGTGCAGGATAAATTGGAAAACGTTTTATTTTTGAAAATATAAAATACATAGTTATCCATAGTTTATTTAGTATGCCTTTATATGAAAACTTCTCTGCTAAAATTTCATCCTCAATTTTAAAGATAAACCCACATCACTTTTTGTGTGACAAGCTAGAAAGATGTTGAAAGAGAACAAAGAAAAAATTCCATGTGTTTATATCTGACTTTCACTCAATTCTCCTTGTATTTATCATTACTTAGGTATTACGAGAAAGCAAAGAAACCATTTTGAATTCTAACAACAGATCCAATAAAGTTTGTTGGTGCCTCTGTTTTAAATAAAGCAGATGAAAAATGAGGTGGTTTTGGAGAGGTCCAGAAGTGGAAAATAGAGGACGCATAAAAAGGATGCCGACGAATTCTTTATGAAAAAGACCATTGAAGTAATTATGGCTTGTAGTTGAAATAACGCCAATGGATTAACTTCTTTGACAAATTTGTATATATTATCTTCTTTGACAAAATGGGCTGGATTGCTTAAATTTCTTGAAGTTAATCATGTTTAAACTTTTTAACTCTCAAGTCAAAATTCAGAGTCAAGTGTAAATTTTATATTGCATGTAGTGTTTCTATATGGTCTGGCACCATTTTGAACAATTTCCACTTCTTCCTTGTAATTGACTTTCTAAAACATAGATTTAGTGTGTGTTTGGATGAGCGTTTGACAAACGTGATTATGAATGAAAGTGATTTTGCAGAATTGATTTTGGTTAAAAGTGAGTTGAGCGTGAATTGATTTACGTTTGGATGTATTCATGGAAAAGTGATTTTCATCAATTCATGTTGTTTGGATAGTTTGTATCAAAATTGCTTCTGGGTGTATAATTACTAAAAAGGGCTTTAATTTAATATATATATATATATATATATATATATATATATATATATATATTCACACATTAAAAGTATATTTCATTTCCATTTTACTTTATTTATTTATATGTTACTTTATATATATATATATATATATATATATATATATATATATATATATATATATATATATATATATATATATATATTAACAATTCAAATAAATAAATTTAAATAAATATTTTAATTTATGTTAAATTAAGAAATTATGATAATATAATTCTCATAAAATGGACAATCAAAGTCTTAAATTAGCATAAGTTCTAAATAAAAAGTACAAGTAGGGAATCCTAAATAAAAAAAAAAATACAAGTAGGGAATATAAATAACTACAACACAATACTAATTAATTTGCTTGTACTCTATAATTTGGTCTCGAATTGAGTCTCGAACATGATCCATCTCTATTGAAGAAGCTATATTTAAAACTCGGGATGGATCCAAGTTAATCGGATTATGATAATCATCATCATCAGTATCAAGAATTATATTTTCATCTTCATAACGACTGAAATCCATATCCATTTCAGCAGTCCTTCTGATAAAGTTGTGTATAGTCATTGTTGCAATGACAATTTGAACTTGTGTTTCAATTTTGAACTTAGGCATGTGGCGTAGAATTGCAAACCTGTTCTTCCATACACCAAAAGTTCTTTCTATTGTGCACCTTAGACTTGAGTGATAAAAATTGAAAACTTCATTACAATTTGCAAACCCGGATGAACGCCTAAAATCAGGTAGGTGATAACGTTCACATCTGTAAGGACCAAGGTACCCCATAGGTGTTGGATAGCCAGCATCCACCAAATAATATTTACCTAACAAAAAATAAAATTGTTCAAATATAAAAAATAATTTTTGTAAAAGAGTAAATAATTTGTAGCATGCAAAAGAACATACCTGGAGGAGGATGTGGAAAATTCAGGTTCGCATTTGTGAGAGCATGGTCAAAAACACGAGCATCATGGGCAGTACCTTCCCATCCAGCTAACACAAAAGTGAAACACATGTTCCAATCACAAACAGCCATAATATTTTGTGTTGGATATCCCTTTCTTCCAATAAACCTTGATTGTTGACTTCCACTAACCACACATGGCACATGTGTACCATCAATTGCTCCTATGGCATTCTTAAAAAATGGCCAATATCGTTGATCGTTTCGAAGTTTCGCATGACTATCACGATACATAGGATCTTGTGGCTTAATATATTTGAAGGATAACTTAAGGCAAGCAAATAGTACCCGATGAAAATGTCTACTTACAGTCTCTCCTGAATGTTGAAACCTTTCTTGAATCATCCTGTTACCTACCCCATGACCGACAACATTTAAGAACATTGCAACCATCTCTTCAACCCCCATGCGATTAGTGCACTTTAAACCATGCTCAACTAATTCAGTGCAAAATTTATGAAAAATATTTTTTTCCATTCGGAACATCTCATAGCAACGAATGGGATGCCCTTGCAATATTTCTTGCACCCATGTATGTCCTGTTAGTTCACTAGTTCTACGTGGCTCTTTACACAAATGTTTTACAGCATACTCACCAACTAGTGTGGCCACATAAAAAACTTCTTCAATATCATCATCATCTTCATTTGTATTGAACCCCGATTGTACCCTCCAGTGACTCATGTTTATCACTTTACACCTAAACAAATACACTTATATAATTCATCATTCAATTTATTTGCACAGAATGAGAAACCAAATGGAGAAAGCATTCAATTTATTTGCATCGAATTAGACAAATACAAGATGTATTTTTTACCAGTGATAACTTAATTAAGGACATGTATCTATTGCACAGAATGATAAACCGAATGGAGAAAACATTCAATTTATTGGCACCATTTATGATGGCATCGAATGGCACCAGTAGTATGACTAAAAGCATTACTATATAAAGTGAGGCTAACTATGCTTCTACATCTAGTCTTTGAAATTAAGCATTATGACTAAAAGCATTATTATGAAGAGTGTCTTTCAATTCCCTTCAAGGTCGTTGTCTATATGTATATAATACAGGACAAAATAGAACTTTTCTAATAACATAGCAGTTTTCCTAGCTTCCATCTTTAAATCAGTGCTTAGAATGAAAGCTCTAAAACTAGGCTGCAGCCAGAAAAAGACAATCAACTATTATCTTTCTTTCTTAACTGACAGGCAACTTGGCTGAATAAATAAATGTCACATTCATTCTAAGTTGTATGTTTTAACAATTTTGCTAAGATTAGAAAATACGGTTGAAATCAATAAATTCACAATAAATTCAAACAATTAAAAGTGAAAATGCATCAGAAGATCTAAGGAGTTAGAAAGTGCAGCAGAATTTCCCTATCAGAGCAAGGATCCACTATGAAACCTAAATCAACAAAAAAAGCATACAATCCAAATAAGAGAAAGGAATGCTCACCATATCACTGGTGCCCAAATTAATTGAACGAACCCAGGGAATATCATGAATGAAAGAATTGAAGGAAGGGTAAAGTGATAACCATATCTGAGAATAATCACCATAAAGGAAAGAATCAAAGGGAGAAATAAATGATAGATGAAATGTGAAGGGAAGAATTGTTGGTGACCTCCATAAATACATAGTCATACATGACAGAGACACACCATCAAATGAAGCTAGAAGAAGGGCAAAAAGAGAATATCCCTCTCCCTTGATTCAGAATCGAGTTCCCCATGATCCAAAAGCTACTCTGTGCAGCTTCCCTTTTGACGCGCTTTTGGAGCTCAAGAATCGCATGCTTTGAGGTTGCCAAACATCTGGGTTTTCTCCCTGGAAGCACGTTTTGGGAAATAACGTGCGTTTGATGGTGAAATACGCAGAACCAAACACGCACTTAGCTGGTGTTCTCGACTGGATCATCAACTTGGATTTAGGCCCAACATGAGCTGTCCAACGCTAGGCGGCCGAATTCATGACTTTTGGGATAATAAGATTCCTGTAACTGACCTTCTAATAACATACAATTTATCGGCATAATGGTTTTATAATCACCCTCATCAACACTCCCATGACCATTTATAATGACTTATCATTTCTATGGTAACCGCTATCGCTCACGTCATGTGGATAGAGATCTCCGATCTCATTTGATGTATCACATCATATTCCCACTAATAATATATTGCCACATAAGTTAAACTTTTATATAATATAAAAAAAAAATAGAATATCTGACAAGATATTATAGACGGGATAGGTTATGGTACACTAAAATAAGACAGGTGATCTGTATCCATGCCATATATATACCGGACAAGGCCCTGAAATATGCATTTTGCTCCTTATTCTCATGTACTGAATACATGACTAACTTGCACATCAAGTATCTTACCGGGATAGATACACCATCCTTGAAACCCACTTCAGTTCTATTTTACGAGTAAGTATAGTTACGAAGAGATACTCATACTATGCTAATTTGCATCTAGAAGTAGAAGAGGATGGGCGTTACGTTTATAAAGTGCTACTTACTGAATCTGTGTCACTATTGAATCCTCATAGTACTATTATTTTGACCCTAGTGTCACATACGAAGGGAAAGATGCAAGAAATAAGAATTTGAAAGTGTCCACGTGGGAGAGAAGTAAAAACAATTGCACATAAAGCACAAGTGAGAAGTGCATCCAAATCACTATCAAGCGTGACTCATGCATGAGTCCTCTGAGGGCAAAGTAAAATGTGTTCCAGGTGGTTAAATTTTATATAAAGATTATGTATTGCTTTTCTGTAAATAACACTTGAGCAAATAACATTTACTCTTGTATTGTTTTGTTTTTATAAGATTTTTAGGTTCAATTGAACCATGTGAGCAAGTATAGCCAAGCATACAGAAAGTTAGATCAGTATTCCTAGGCCAATTCTGTTCATAAATGTAGGCATCTGAACAGGGGTGGACAGCTTCACAAACTAAGAATCTTAGACGAGGAATGATAAAAATATGCCGCTCTGCTAACACATAGATAGATGATCAATACTTGATATGCAAGCTTTCTGGCCTGCGAGGCGTTGTGTAGTAATTATTATCATATCAAACATGATTTAGTAATTTCTTTTTCTCTCCTCACATTCAAAATAGAGTTGATAAGGCTTGTGATTGGTGCAGAAAGTATTATAACATCACAAATAAAATCATAATCTAATCCTCAACTTTAAGGTTAGGAGTTCAGTACTACTGTTCGAGAATAAATTCTCACATAGGGTAAATTAAAAACAATTGCAATGTATATAAGTTGGGAAACTTGAATGCAAATAATCTAGTCCTTTTAGATAATAAAGTAATTTCGAAACTTATTATACAAATCAGTTCACTCCCTTAGTTGCACTCAATCTTATGGTAATATGGTATCAAAGCCACTTTGAAAAAAGTGCGAAAAAAAAACCGGGCCTCTGACTCAGAAAACAAGTCTAGGCAACAAAAAATAAAATAAAATAAAAGAACGAGGCATCGGAGGCTAAAAAATAATGAATACAAGCCCAAAAACAAAACAAAAAATCAATTTGAGCAAGTCACAACCGAGTCTTTAGTAGTAAGTCCCAACCTTAATATATAAATCAACCCACTCCCTCAATTGGGCCGAATCTTAAATGCTAATAACTATATTCCTATAGTTCTTTATCAAATAGTCGTATCCGGATGTCATGCTCTAATACAAAATATAACATTCTACCCTAAATAAAACGTGCTAATTATTTAAACTAGTGTTATTTTTAAGAATTAATTGGTATGCATTAATATTAGTAAAGATGTTTTATATTATCAACCAATCATGAATTGACACATCATTAAATTTTTTTGGCTCTTACAGTAATTATCTTAAAATTATATAGTGGCTGCTTTTTGATTGATTGACAATACAAAAACTTTACACTAACAATATATCAACTTTAAACTCGATTTTTTAAATTATGCATGTTTATCAATTTTTTTTTTTACTTTTAGAAAGTGTATTTTAAGGGCAGATTTTTAATGACATATCCCACTATAGCCCCTTGTTGACAAATTATATATCCCTGCCCACAAGTATGCGGTGGACGGCAATTGTATAACAAGACTCGGGCCCCGTTTGTTTAAGATATTTTGTTGAAAAAATTACTCTTTTCTATAATATACTTTTAAAATATTGCAAAAAAAAGCCTTTTTTTTTTTTAGTTTCTCAATTTTTTTTTTCTTTGGCGAAATTCAATCTTACGATATTCATCCATCCGTCAAGTTGTCCTTAGAAAATTAATAGAACGTGGCTACGTGGCCAGCTATAATAAAAAATTATGAAAACAAAAAATTTAAAAAATATATAAAATATTATGATAATAATTTTTCAATATATATTATGATAATTATTATATAAAAATTATTACAAAGTGTGTCACAACATAGACTTTGATTGATAAAAAATTATCACCTCTTATTATTAATTATTGGATATTCACGAAATTATCAACTTGTAATACAATTTGTTACCTTTATTTTACACTATGCTAATATATATTTTAAGTTTTAAATATAAGGTTGGATTGATTTCCTAATAACTTGAGCTTTCGAGCTAGCTGTTAAGTTCTTGCATTACCTTTTTTTTTTGTAATCATTTTATAGGTACGAAGTATCTAATATCGTTAGGGGGTGATTAATATTCGTAGGAGAACCTGTTGGGTACATAAGGTGATGTTTATGTGTTGCAAGGCTAGCTGCTATATGAAAGGGTCTGGTTTGTTTATGCAGCTGAATCAGTTTTCTTTGTTTCAGTGGTTCTTTTTGGGCTGGTACTATCCTCTCTCTGGGTTATCATTATTGTAATTATCCTTGGTTCTAGATTTTTTTTTGGGGTCCTTTATTTGGTTAAGGTGGCTGGTGAGCAAGTTGTACTTTCAACCTTGTTGGTTCTCTACCATTTGGTTGAATTTTTACCTTGCTTATTGCTTTACGATCTTTTGACGTAAACGAGTTCAAAGTATCTCTTGTACTTTTTCAATATATGTTTGCTTATCAAAAAAAAAAGGTGGGTTCTCCTTCCAAGCCAGGTTTTTTTTTTCATGCACAAGAGTCAGGATTTGAATTCTAACCATTTGCTTTAAGTCTCTTACCACTTGGATCAACCATGTGTAACATATTAGTTTCTTGCATTACCTTTTAAGGATCAATCTCTTCAATCTCTTAAAAGAAAAAGAAAAACCCCTCCATTCAAAGAAATACAGTGGAAGGAACCAATCACATCGTTGATTATTATAAATTATGGTATTTAATTGTTAACTAATTATGTTTATTATCTCATAATTAATGATGTGATTGACCTTAATGCATCTGACTTGAGTGCTCCAAGTTTACGTAAGATTATTTTTGCTTAAGGAAAAGTCTTTGGTTTTTTTTTTTTTTTGAAAGCAAAAGATAATTATAATAATAAGGTACGAGGGTACAGGAACCCGTATACAAACAACTAAACAAACACCAAATGACCAACTTATTTTATGCAAATCAGACAACCATAACCCCAATAAAAGAAACTCCAAGAAAAGTTTTTGGTTTTTGACACTGTTCTTGAAGATTTTCGAGCACTCCATCAAGGCAACAACAAAACGACCTAATTTGACAATTTGTCAAAAAGCTTTTAAGATTTGCATTAATGCTATGAAGATTCGGTTGTGAACAATACAATTAATCATGCTGATGCCACACGCCTCTTCCACCAAAGTTAACTCATGTTTATCTCTTGTCTGGTTTAATTTGCCAAACATTAAAATCATAAGCAAATCTCCAACCTGCTGCAGAGACTGTCTCTTATGTGTTGGTGAATGTTTAGATCATACACCTGCAAAAGGGAAGAGACACAATTTGACAATTTGGTTAAGCGGGTGGAAAACTGGATAGATCATGCACTTCCTTGTCGCTTTGTAAAAGATAGTATTATTTCAAGCAACATACCTGAAACATATAGAGGCTCCACTTTATTGTATAATCCACATTAGTGATAAGTAAGGTTTTAAATTGCGGTCGTGATCGCAATTGTGTTGTGTTTTCCATTATTGCGGGAAAATGCAGCCGATGCCGCTGTACTTATGATTGCGATGTGGTTTCGGCAACTATCAAAACCAACACGTCGTGACCTAGATTTCGATTTGGGACCCAGATTTAAAACCTTGATGATAAGTATGAAAGATGGGGTACCAAGAAGGCCTTGATGCCCTTGTGAAAAACCTAAGAATAGTTTTCTTTTGGGTGCTTTTTAGTGGATACCCTTTTGATTATATGTTATGCTTCTTGTGGTAATAAGATGTATGATGATCCACTACCACCAGCACCTCCACCAGCATTTGTCGTATTGGCACTGTATTACTATGTGCAACAATGGACACCCCTGTGGGTGTTCTTTCAGATTTATGATACCTTGTTTTACTTTTGCACGTGCATAGCTCATTCCTCACCTGCTCTTACCCCTTTGGTCGTACAAAAGACAAAAGTACTTATGCCTTCTTCTTAAAGCTTAGATGAAATGTTTTGTTTCCCATTAAATATTTTTCTGGCTTTTCATTGGTCTGTATATAATACTTTTCCATTTTCATTCTGGGGTCTATTTTTAGATTTTACTGTTAATAGTTATGGAATTCTCTCGTTAATCCTGTACCGAATTTATTGTATGGCATATTGCATATCGGGCGGGTTCACCTTAAAGAAAGTTTCGTAAAAATAATATAAAAAGTATGTAAGAGTTATAAGGTTGACTTGATAATTGGGGTGAGGAAGTTAAAGAGTAGAGTATTAAGGAGGGAGATGATTCAAACTCCATCCACTAACAAAATACTAACATTAATATTAATATTTGCCTATAAAAAAATATAAAAAAATTGGTGAATCGGATATATAGACACCCTTCCATTTGTTAATTTTATGATTGGTATTGATATATAGTACGCATCATATTCAAGTTAGGTACACTCTTCATAACCCGCACAATAATTACGCGGCGAGATGTTAAAGAAATAACCATCTATTTGTTCTGTACTATGGACATAACCGTAAATTTCTTGATATTACAATGAAACCAAGAAAAGAACTAGAGTTGTTATTTGATACATATACTTCTATACTCATACAGCTCCAATGGAGGCAACCACTTCATCATAAACATATATTATATATATTATAGAGTAAGAAGAAGGAACATAGAGTATTGTCTTTATATATAATGGAAATTAAACAGCCTCATTAATTTAGTGAATCAAGTCCAAAGAAGAGGTTGATTGGTTTGAGGATTCAGCTTCAGCTCTGAGTTGAGATGTGTTGCATGGAACCTCATCAAAATCTCTAAATGTGCAAGCAAAAGAAGAATTTCCAATCTGCATGTCTGCTACCATCTGGCGAAGATCAGAAGTTTCTTCCTTGAGTCTTGCATTCTCTTGAACAACTCTGTCATGGGACTCAGACACATGGTTCAGTTTGTCAAGAAGGTTGTGGTTCTCAGTTCTGAGCCTAACCACCTGTGACCAAAGTTCATCCAAGTGCTTTTGCTTCCTCATCCTTGACCTCCGGGCAGATTCTCTGTTAGATATCATTCGCCGCTGCTTCCTTTCGTCGATGATGTTGAGGTTAAGTTCATCAGCTTCATCAGAAGTTGAGTTGCTGCTGAGGCATGAAGGAGGGACTAATTCATGGCCTAAAGAAGGGAAGTGGCAGTTTGGTAAATTGTTTAAGAGATTATTAAGATGGATGTTTGGGATATTTTCACTCTGCATCAACCCAAAATTGGGTGGAATTAGGAATGGATTTTCAGGTGCCATATAGTGAACTCCTCTCATCTCACCAGGAATCATGGCTTGAATTTATTACAATATTATGATGCTTTGAAGGGTTGTGTTTGAAGATATGCTTGGAGGCTGAAATATATTGATAAGGGAACTGGGGAAGGTAGTGTGAGAAGTGGGTTGAATTTATAGGAAAATGGGGGCTAGAAAAGTGGGCCAGCTTGAGCTAAGAGTCACAGTGCAAGGGCTTACATGGGCAGAGAAGTTCAACAATTATTGGGAAGTGCTTCTTCTAATGTATGCATGTGGTGTATGTAAGATAATACATCTAGGGAAAGGCCACTTTTTATCATATGAGTGGTTATCCTTAGTCCATGCCATAAAGTTTTTTTGGTTATATATACATGTATGTGGCTATGGGTAATACCGTATATAATCTATTATCTATGGCTCTATCTATGTTTTCACATGTCATTATGCTAACATGCTGTAAAAGAAAACTTTTGCCAACAGAAAATGAAAGAGGAAAGAGGATGATGCAGTGGGAGGATGGTGCTTAAATTTTAATTATGTTTTAAATAAAAAAGGGCAAAGATAAGTTAAAGAGGAGCATGAGAAATGGGTGCAATTTGCAAAGTCAATTTCAGGAGAGTTTATCTTGAGGTCCCTACCCAATTTAAGAAGCAATTTTGAAAATTGGAAACTCTTAAGAGCCAATAATTAATTCCTTATGATAGATGACGCAATGATGAAGACCAGTTTAAAAGGTGATAGAATTGATATTTGATTGTCATTATTATAATAATTTGATGACTCATGCGCCACTTACATATATGGATTGGAAGGACCTATGTGGGAGCAATTTTGTTTAAGCAGTACCTAAATTCCAGCCATTTCATTATGTAAACTTTCTATTATTCAGAACAAGGCAACCCATTATGCAGACACTCAGTGTGAATTAACATGATCATGTTCATTGCCTTTCTGTTTTATTTTTAGCTAGGTTCTTCTAGGAACAGTTTGTTCTGCATAAACAAAGTACTAGCAGGAAAACTGTGAGCTCTTATATTATTATAGCAATTCTAATTAAAATGACAACTATACATGATTCATATGATATCTATTTTGAACCCATTACCCATTTAATAATATGACATATGCTTTCAGTATGCTTTTCCTTTCTCTGTCACTTTTAATTTTTTTGATCCTTCATGTTAAGCTTCCTCCAACTTGATTGGATGGGAACTGAATAGCACTATCTGCATGAGTCTAGTGGGCACTTAATAGAACAAGTTTATGGTATTACAGATGTCTCAAGAACTCTGCAGTAACAGTCACAATTCCTGAGGGTCTTCATCGCTTCAAATTCACTCAACACATTGTTGGAGTTCACAACATATCAGGAACTGCCATATCTATTTCCCTCTCTAAAGTAGAACTTCAAGTTATCATGCTTCCCTTTTTGTTGCCTAATATACCTTCTTAATCCTATCTTGTTAAAGGGAAAAAGTGGAAGAATCTTTTTAATATGCATTTTGCATAATATAAATTGTTCCATGATAATTAATAGTCTTGTTATTTTTGCTAATCTGTCTCTCCTTATGGCCCACTTGTATGACATGATAATGAAAACATATGCCTCAAAAGATTGGATTCAAAAAGTTTTGGCAAATCTAAGAGGCTAGGAAGCAAAATGTTCTATCCCTTAATTTTCTTGGATGGGAGTCGTTACACTACTGCATTTTAACAATATAAACTTATTAGGTGATTCCCCACTATAGAACTTTTCCTTACATTCTAAAACTAATCCGATAAGGGGGAAGTACAAGAAAGTTGGTAAAAGAAACGGAAAAGAAAAAGTCAGATAGTGGCGAAGTACAATTAAAGAACATTGTAGGTTAACCATATCTGAAAGGTCAATATGTGTTGGAATTTATTTGGAAGATCCTTGGCAAGTCCGTTATACCTTACAAGTTCCTAGTAAAGGCATATTGTAGTGCTTTGCCATTAGTAAATTAAGGGGATGATTAAAACCTCATAGACCAACTCCAACAGGGGTTTCCTTAAAAGTTTCTTAAAATTAAGGACACGTTCTTGTTGGATTGTACCATTGAAGCAAGCGGATGTGAATGCCATATGTAAGGACAATTACTTATAGAAGCAACTGTGTCTTAAATAATAACCAGAAATGAAAATAAGCTAGAGAGAGAAATATAATAGTGTTAAATGAATATTAATATCAAATGAAGATACAGTTAATATTTGAATTGAAACAAAAATAAATGTAAATAAAGAATGAGATAACTTGTGAGACCTATTTGATAAACTTTTAAGAGTTGCACCATTGGTGTGTAGAGTTGTTTAAAGTAATAAAAAATAAAAAATAGTGTGATGGCATTGTAGGACCCATAAAAAGAGGAGTTAAGCAATTTAGTGTATGTTTAATTAGTGTGTGTTTGGTTCCACGTTGGAAACCCCAAGAATTGATTATATCCACTATCAAACGTGATTTTAGTAAATGGATATTGGAGATGCTTTTTAAACAAATAGACCTTTAATTGTGTTATATCATTGGAGATGCTTTTAAGCACATGGATATTTAAAAAATTTAAGGGTATACGTACCTGATACATATCGGATACTGATACACATTGGGTACATATAAATATATCTCGGGTATATACGAATTTACTTTATTTGTTTTTATAAAACTTGGGTACATGACTTAGGCACGACTCGATTTTACTTTTTTTTTTTTGTTGATAAGCACGACTCGATTTTGCGTGGAATGACTTGACTACGGTTTGGTGTAATTGAATGAGGTCCATTTAAAGGGGTTGAGATTCTTGAAGTTGTCAGTCATTTTCTCCATGAAATAGATTTGGAGGTTGTTTTATTTACCGATGATGGGCCCGGAAATAATGAGATTGACACCAAAAACAAAAAAAACAAAAAAATTCTATAGGTAAATGTTAATATTAATATTAGTATTTTGTTAGTGAAAGTAATTTGAACCTTCAATTAATCTTCTTATCATTCAATTCCTTAACTCTCGTTTCAACTATCAAGCCAACCTTAAACCTCTTGAGATTGACACAATTAGAATGTAATTTTCAAGATGTTCTACAATTTCAACATTATTTTATTATCATATTGAAGGATTTAAGCTCCTTTTATGCTATATATATATAAATTTGTTTATTTTAATTTTTATGCAATTTTGTCATATTTTAAAGTATAACTTCTATTTTAATTTTTTTTTTTTTGAAAATATTGTATCTCGTATCCCGAATACCTGCATCCGTGTCAGGTAGATCAAAACTGATCAAATACTCAAGTACAGCTAGTTTTCTTCGTTTAAAATAGGTTTAAATAAGTTTTTGGTCCCTGCAAAGTTCATTAAATTTGGTTTTGGTCCCTGTGAAATTTTTTCTTAGGTTTTCGTCCCTGTAATCTCAGAAATTTTGCAAATAGTCCCTGCCATCATCTTTTTCCGTTATCTAGTACTCATAGGTATCGAGGTAATTTTATTTTACTATCCAACTTGCTGTAAAATTTGGCCATAAAATAGACAGAAAATCATATATTAGGGACATAAGGTTAAAATTGCTAAATTCCTTCATTTTGTATTCTAGTACTCAGGGGGTACCAAGGTAATTTCTCGTTCTTGTCCGACTTGCTCCAAAATTTGGCTAAAAAGTAGAAATAAAATCATATATTTGGGCTGTAGGGTTAAAATTGACAAAATTATTCATCTAGCATGATTTCTAGTACTCAGGGGTAACAATAGGGACTATTTACAAAATTTTAGAAAATACAGGGACGAAATCCTAAGAATTTTTTTTACAATGACTAAAACCAAAATTGGTGAACTTTCCAGGAACTAAAAGATTATTTAAGCCTTTAAAATAACTTTGTTCCTTCTATTTGCAGAACAAGTCATACTTTTCCAAAGGATATAAGTGTCCACCTGCAAGTTTATAGTGTGAACTGTGAAGATATCCCACCAAACCCAATAGTATAATAATCGAATCCAATAGCATATATCCTTAAACTACTTGGGAAGTTTCCATTTGTGAAACAATCATGATTATAAACATTAATTTAGTGGTTGCAATTAAGCTCTAAGAAGCATTTCAATACGTAAAAGATAAGAATTAAGGGATATAGAAATAGAATTGAATAATCCAAAAAGTTAGGTAAGAAAATCCCTTATTCTTATTCCATCTGCATTGCCGTAGCTTCGATGAGCTTTTATTGAACGACAAGTAGCTAGCATTGCTCTTAGAGATCGAAAGGTGGCAGACTGGCAGTTAATTAATGTGCATGAATCTTATCTAAAGGGTTAACACATCATAAACAATTATATGAGTGAAGTTTGATTTTATTTAAAAATATGCATAAAATCTGCTTCAAACAAGATATACTTATTTTGTATAAAATGTTGAATGTGCTTCATGAGGTGATAATAAAATGTTTACCTTTTCTGATGAAAAATTAATGAATAATAACCCAAAAACTTGGAGCAATATACAGCAGAAGAAGGTGATAATAATGAGTACATTATTGACCACACCCTCTCATGTTTTTTTTTGTCAACTAGCTAGGTTGTGTCCTTTTGGGGCATGGAGGATGTTAAGGTTTAGAAGCACACAGTGTTCACCATTTTCATAAAATTGGTGGCCTAGGGATACCTATCTCTACTTAGGCAAAAAAAAATTCAGACAAGGAAAAGTTGAAATAAACATGATGGCACTATTCAGCCGTCTGCACACTACACTTTTGGCCAATTTATGTGGTTGAATCGTATTTCAGCAAGGTGTACGGAAATTCCTTTTTCCCTTTCCAAAGTCCAGTATGATAGTAACAAATTCTTTTCTCCCATTATCTTTCTTGTTTGTGGAGCATTCACAAAAAATGCCTAGATAAGATATTTTATATGAATTTTTTTTAGAGATGTTATCTAAATTCATTTTATGCATAGTTGATATGGGGAAAGAAGCTAGTTACACAACACTAATGTTCACAGCTCTTACATTTCTATGTCAACACCGATTGACCTGTATGTTGTGACTCATCTTGGGTTAGTAGAAAATGGGATTGAGCTGGTTGATTTATTTTTACCTTCGAAAATTGAAATGTATGTGAGGAGTTTGTAAAATAATGAAAGTCCAAAGAACATAAGTTGGAAAGGATCCCATCCTAAGCGCCAGGGGTGGACCGCCGACGCACTCTTTGCATGCACACAGCACACCCTCAATTTTAATATATATATTTTTTTTATAGTTACCTTATACTCAAAATTTTTTTGCCTCCAATAGTTATACAAAATTGCACTCATGCCACTCAATGTTTGTCTTACTCAACACTCTGGACCACTCCTCACAAGTCACACGACCAGGACCCACACAAACACAACACCACCACCTTCTTCATCTCTTACCCAGCAGAACCGCCACCCTTCACAAGACGTCCGACGCCGACCGGTGACCCTCCACCTCCTTCTCTCGTCACTCATCTCTCACAACCCTCCCTCCCTCCCTCTCTCTCTCTCTCTCTCTCTCTCTCTCGCGTCACTCATCTCTCACAGAACAATCACAGCGCAATGCTCAGTCCTAGATTCGAGCATCACTGTTGCCGATCGAATTGTTCACAACACCTCCGAGATTCAAGCACCTCTGTCTGTACCTCTCTCTCTCTCTCTCTCTCTCTCTCTACATCTTCAATTGCTTTCTTCAAACTCTTTCTTATTCTTGTTTCACCCAAAGGCAACAATCACAAATAGTTAATTGCATCAAATTGGAGGTTAATTTGTTTCACCCACATATTACTCTTCTACATCTGTACCTTAATGTACGTCTATGATAGTTAATTTGATAGGTTAGGGTTAAAATTGGGGGTTTCGTAATAACTATATTATTTCATCAAATTGATTGGTTAGACATGAAATTAAATGTATTAATTTTATTTCTTTAATTAGATAATGGAAATGTTTTTGAAGAGGAAATTACCATCAAATGAGGAAAGTGCTACGTGGGAGCTGGAGAGCAAGATGATGGAAGTGTATCCGCACATTTTCACCTGAGGTGAGTGGAAATTTCGAAGACAAAATTTTATAAGGGGTGTGGAATTATAACACCTTGTTTTTCGTAAATAAGCTTAAGGCGTTTAAATATGTTATATATATGTTAGTATTTTGTGTTAGTTGTTAGATATATGCCTTAGGAAAGTTAAAATGGAGATAAGTGGGTTTTGGTGCATAAAAGATTGAGTTAGAGCTTTAGATAATTATGCACAGCCGTGCATAATTATGCACGGCAGTACATATTATGTACAATTTGTACATATTATGCACCGCGTATAACTGATGCACGGCCATACATCACGAACCACGATAAATAAATAAGTGGGTTAGGAGGGTTGCAGGTACAACCCTCACTTTTGACATTTTTCGTAATCCTTGTGCGACAGAAACCTCTCCCTCTCTTCTCTTTAAAACCCTTAGTGTTCTTAGGCGTTCTTACTTGCGTTTGGGGAGAAAGTCGCACGCTAGTGTCAAATTAAGGTAACCTTGTTATCCCTTTTGTTAATCTCATTTTCTTGCTATCTTGAATTGGGACATTAATGTTTACCCTTTTGTATTTGGCCAAGGCTTGAGGAATTCGTCGAGCCGCTCGAGGGAACCAAAGCAAAATCGCTTACGTTTAACAAATAGTTGAATCTTCATACCAGGTATGGGGATAAGGGATTAGTATAACATGTAGGCTTTGGGGTAGCGTAAGATGAAGGGTTAACCCATGACCCTGTTGTGTGCTAAGTGTTTAATTGAGGTTGCTTGTTATATGAATGACTATGTTTCTATATGATTGACATGTTTTAATTATGAAATATTATTGATGATGATGATGATGATGTTATGCCATGATTCAATGTATTTGATGTTTGTTGTTGATGTTATGAGATGAATGTTGATGTTGTTATAAACATGATAATTAAAGACATAGGAATGTTAGTAACGAAACAAGGATTAAAGATTAATTCCCAATGCTCATAAGACATAAATCTTAGTAATGAGAGGCTAGATTAATGCTCAATGATATAGTTAAGACCCTAGTATTGATCTACAAGTGCCTTAGGAAGTTTAAGTAGGATCCTGTTTAAGTGTTCTCCCACATCGTATAGCCACACACCAGTATGCACGGCCGTGCTCAAGGGACAGCACACCCGTGTTCAAGGGGCAGCACACCCGTGCTCAAAGGACACTGTACGACCGCGCACCAGTAAGCACGGCTGTGCATCGATAACCAGTACGCCCGTGCTCGATAAACAGCATGACCATGCTCAATGTCACTGTACGACAGTGCTCCAGTAAGCACGGCCGTGCTTTGCAAACAGAACGCGATTGTTAATTGGAATTTGGGTGGCTTGACCCAGATTGTTCCCTATGATGAAATAAAATACCAATCGAAGTAAAGACAAGATAGATAATCTAATTAAGCTTTAACTAAGATAATTAAATATAAAAAGATGGTAACGATGGGTTACCGCACGATGTTGAACTTTGATGCTTAATGGTCAAAGTTGCCTTGGTGCTTATTGGTCAAGGTGTTGACGATGTTAAGCTTGATGCTTAATGGTCAAGTCACCTTGATGCTTATTGGTCAAGGTGTTGATGGTGATAAACTTTGATGCTTATTGGTCAAAGTGGAGGTGGTGGTTATGATTGTTTGTTTGATGTTGTTACTCATGCATTCGCGTATTGGAGATGTTAGTGAGGGAAGTACAACATAGGGGAGGTCGTCCAAGAGTAGTCGATCTGGCCGTCCATAGTGATTCATCCGAGAGTTAGGTGAATCGTGGCCCACCGTGGTGGTGTATCCTAGAGTATGGTGCATCGGCTATCCAAGGGGTTCACCCATGATTTGGTGAACCGCCGGCGTTGGTGCTTGTTGGCCAATGTGGATACGTAACTCCTACATTGTCTTCCTGAGATAGTTATGGATCCACATGCATAACGGAGTAGTGGAGTAGCACTGCATCGCATAACATACTTGGTTGAGATGATATGAATGATATTATTATTATGCTAAATGTTGTTATGTTGTGGCTTATTATTTATGTGATGTATGCTCACCTTGCTAACTGCTCCTTTTGCCGTTATGTTTATACAACGATTTCTTACTCCCCATTTTCTGCTGTTTATTTGTATGTATATTTCTTTTATGCAGAGGATGGTGAACAGCCAGTTGAGGAATGACTCCGAGGAGCCGCTCACTAACACATCTAGGATTTTATCTTTAGTTTTGTTATCCGATGTATTTTTCGGATTTCGGTTACCAGCTCACATGTGACATCGGGGTTAGGTTTATGTTTTCTTTGTTTATGACTTATTTTATTACCGCAGTTGTTGAGGCATGTTTTAGTTCATGTGGTGCTTTCTACCCTTTGACTTTATTATTATATTAAATAATATGCATGTGTTTTTATCTTATTTTATTTTCCTTTATGTTGTCATAAATACATGCGAGGTAGAGGGTGCCACAAAATCGACAGGGAGATTATGCACTTGAACCCAGAAGTCCACATGGTACAAAGGAATATTTTGGATGGGGACTCTCATCTGCATTTGCCCTAAGATTAGCATGTGGTTGTCAAAAGACCAGGGTCCTTCATTAGCAACACTTTCCATGTCCTTCTTATGGTAGAACTGAAAAAGGAAGAGGTTTGGAGAGGTTTCTTTAATCACCACTCCCTTCACCGGTCACCAAATACTCGCCATTCGCTCCTTCATAATCACAACTCTAATTGGTCTATCTGTAAGAAAACGACCGACCAAATGGAGTTGTAGATTGTTTGTTTCTACAACCGCCGCTCCCAAGCTAAGCCCATCATCTTCATCATCCACCAGAGACAAACCTTTGAACCGCACATCCACCATTATTCAAATTTTTATAATATAAAAATAATCGATGATAAACATGAAAAAAATTACATATAAAAAATGTTAAAAGAACATCAAATATTTTTAATCTAAATAAATAATTATGTACCTTTTCTGTAATTTACTACACAAAAGTGATTTTTTTATCCCAACCAAATAAAACAGATTATCTTAAAAATAGTTTTTCAGCAAACATACCCAAACAACAACAGATTCTGATTATAATCGATTATCACAATAATCGATTATCAGCATAATCTTTTTTTTCCAGCTTTCCCAAACACACTCTTATTGTCAAAACATAATTAACTATGTAAATCTTCATATTAATATTCATTCAAATGCTGTGCTCAAAGCCCTGTACAATTTCTATGGCTAGCAATTAATCACTGCACCAGATTCGGTCTTTAATAACACATACTTAATAACATTTTGGGAGGAAATACTTTTAAAAAAATTGCAAAGGTTTTTAATAGCGCTTTTCCAAAGAAACACTATTAAAATGTATACCTTTAGTGGTGTTTCCAAAAAAAAAAAAAAATCATTATCTTTACTTCATACCTTATTTTAAAAAAAGCACTCAAACGTTAATAGTGCTTTACCAGAGAAGCGATATCTTATTGTATTCCTTTAACAGTGTTTCCTCAAGGAACTGATATCTTTCCCCAAATTTTTTTTTTAAAAAATGTTTCCACCTTTAATAGTGCTCCTTCAAGGAAGTGGTATAAAATAGGATACCTTTAATAGTACTTCCTCATGGAAGCACTATCTTTTCCCTTTTCTTTAAGAAAAAAAAATGTGCTCCACCTGGATCGTGTAATCATTTATGTATTCACAGTCTCTTTTTACGTTTTCTGTTAGGGTTTTTATGGGACTCAATCGCATCCATTGACTCCATTTAAAGAAGGAAAGTATGAATTCTTTCTTTTTTTGTTTTCCAAATCATGATCCTGACGGGATTTTATTTTTAGTTTCTAAATCTAGAGATGCAAAGTCTGGGGTTTCTAATATCAGGATTTTTTTTCATTTCTATATCTTCGTTTGAAGAATGTAAGTGTGAGTTATTTCCTTTTTAATTTCCAAATCGTGGTACTGATTTTTATTTTTTTTTAGTTTCCATACTTAGAGATAACAAGTAAGGGGTTTCTAAGAGTATTAATTAATGTCGCAATTCCTTTTCATTCTGATGTCTCCATTTGAAGAAGGTAGATATGAGTTCTTTCTTTTTTAGATTTCATACTGTGATACTAATCAAATTTCCCTTTTAGTAGGCAAACCCAGCTAATACACAATATTTGGGGTTTCTAAGAGGGAATATTACGATTTTTTTCATTCTTATACCATCGTTTGAAGAAGATAAGTATGAATGCTTTTCCTTTTTAGTTTCAAGTGATAATGATGAAATTTCTTTTTAGTTTGCAAATCCAGCTGATACATTAATCAAGGATTTCTTAGAGGAATATCACAAATTTGTCTATTCTTATGCATCTGTTTGAATAAGATAAGTATGAGTTCTTTCTTTTTTTAGTTTTCGAATAGCTATCTTGCCCAATGATTTGATTGTGTTCTTTGTTGAATATTATTTCCTTACTTTGAATTTCTTTTTTAATCTGCACATATTTGAGCATTGAATATAAAAAATGAGTTTAATTAGTATGCATTGTTAGTATAAAGTTTTTATACTGTCAACCAATCACAAATCATGGAATGAATGATTTTAAGGTTATTTGGATAACAGTTAAATATTTCAATGTCGTGGCAATTTATTATTAGTTGACAGTGTAAAAAACTTTTACAATGACAGTGTATACCAATTAAACTCATAAAAAATTGTATTTTTCTAAGGGAATAGATAGCTCTTTGAGGAAGTGTCATTAAAGATGATGTCTTTAATAGCACTTCATAAATAAACACTATATTTGATTATCCCTTTTAATAGTGTTAAGATAAACAACGCACAAAAGCGTTATAAAATGATAAAAAAAATAATGCTATTAAAGATGAATCTGATGTAGTGATTATTCTATGATCTTAAACCCATGTTCTGCCATAGTCAGATTAAGCAAATAGTGGACTGGCGCAATTAGAAACCAGGCCGGGGGCACATGCTTATCAATGATATATAACATGCATGCACCTATCAATCAAGTACCTAAAAGGATCTATTGTCCTATGGAAGCAACAAAGCCAGAATGTAGATATTAAAAAAAAAAAAAATTGGTATACGTCCTTGGTCATCCTTTAATTCTTGCAGCACTAGATTCCTACATCTTCATGTGTAACATATGCCTAGGCACCACACCCTAATTTTGTCGTTTCATGCTGAAAACATTTTTTTTTTCCTTGAAAATTTCCAATTACGTGCTATTATTACATTTTAAATGAATAAATAAAGATTATTAATTAAGTAATATAAAATTTTAAGCTGACACTTAAAACTACTAAATGAATAACAATCGTTTTTCTAAGTTTGTAAAGCAATTCTTAAAGCTTGACCTACCAATCTCCTTGAAAATGAATAAATCCAAGCCAAGCCTTAACTAAATAAAAAACTTATACGAGTGTCAATTAAGTAGAAGTCTAGTACAAACCACTGGTAATTAACCTTCTCAATATATAATCTGATATCTTGCTTATTAATACCACAAGCATTCATTTGATTGATATCATTTTGCAATTATGCATTGCCCTGTTAATGCTAAATATCTAAGGTGAAATCTTGAATAGAGAAGTTAGAAGGTCTATGTGTATTAGCAGAGAAAAGTTGTAATACCTAGAATCAATATACAACAAACAGAAGAGTTCAAATTTTATTAGCGGTGTTTTTCAAATGTGGTTATAAGGTTGACTTGGTGGTTGGGATGCGGGGGTTTAAGAGTGAATTGATAAGGAGTGTGAGGGTTCAAAACTCAGATAAAATACTAATACTATTCTTAATTAACCATAACATTTGCTTATAAAAAAAAAAACAAATCCGACAAAGAAAAGAACCATTTTTACCAAAATTAAACAATTTTTTTGTTGGTGCTCTGATCCACTATTTGTAATTCCACTCTTTGTAATGGTTATATATGAGGTATATCTACTGAGAGGAGCAATTTATTCTGGAAGATAAAAGAGGTATATCTAAAAAGAACCAATGATTTATTTTGAGAGATGAAAAAAAGGAATCTAAATCATTAAATCAAACATATACCGTCATAATTAAAAGTTAGTCAACACAAAAGAGACGGAGAATGATGGGTACGGAGGGGGACTTGATTTAACGGCTACACATTTCTGTGCCAACCATCTAGCACTTCCAATGGCCAATTGCAAACACCATACCACACAGCCTCATTTGAGAGGGCAACAATTATCAGTGAAACATGTCATAATGTTTTTGAAGTGGGTCCAAATTTTCACAAGCAAAAAAACAAAGCAAGCGTGGGTGATGGCTGTGGTGCCTAGTGCACCAGCACCACCCCGGCATCCAATTGCATAGCCCGTCAACTCAACCCCTAAAGAATACCCACCCAAACCACTTCTTTCTTCCCCAAGTTTCTCTCTCCCTTTACACTTACACGTCCATGCGTGCCCAACTCTCTATAAACAAACAATTTTTTTTCATTTTTTCGTATATGACAATGAAAGTCTACTAAAGTCATTATATTGTTCTCTTATGAGGATGAAGGTTGGGTTTGGTAAGTAAGTATTGGTAAGATTTGAGCCACAAGAACATTTCCAGTTATACTACCTCCGGATTCAATTATAAGCAAAAATAACTAATTTCACACTTATTAAGAAAGTTAGTTAATTTAGTTTAATGGTCTTGATTTATGTAAAAAAAAAAAAAAAAGTTATAATTACTAAACTACCATTTAATTGTCTTGGGAATATGCAACACTTTTGGAAAAGTAAAGGGAGAATTTGTTTGATTGGTTAATTTTCTTGATTTCTGGAATACTTATATTAAATAGAGTTAGGTTGGTTGGATTTTGCTTATATTTGAGTCCAAAAAATATAGATATTTTTTTGCTTATAATGGAGTCCAGAGGGAGTATAACTTATTAGAGTTACTTACTTTTCTTTTTATGAGCTTCATTATGTCATATCATTTTTTACTTTATACTTTAAGTAACTCTTCACTTCAATGATGCAATTTAAAATGTTAGAGTACTTACATAAGAATCAGTTATTTCTACAAGCAATAATACTTACTGCTAGAGGCCATGTCAAAAGGTGTTTTTATATAAGAATTGACTCTTATTTCTTAAACAACTCCTATTAAAGATGCTCTAAGATGTGAGAATTCGCGCCAAATGAGATTAAGTTACATGTCTATCAAGGAGCTCATTTACTTCTTCTACAGCAAGAGAAGTGTTGTGTTCTTGGGATATGCCAATGCACAAAGTTACATCATTTGGCCTAAGAAAATGAACATTCCCGACATCTAGAATGATAAAAATACCCATGACTAGCTACCACCTCAATCATTTAAAATGAGAAATGCTAAGAACATATTCTTTATCGCACTCATCTTTAACACACTCTTTATTATTAAGTAGATTTTATATGAGACTCATCAAAATACGTGGTCCCACATAAAATTCATCAAATAATAGGTGTGTTAAGAGTACTGTGATGAAGAATATGATCGATGCTAGCATTGCTCTTAAAAGGTGACGCTTAGTTAGTTTGAAGGGGCCCTAGCCCCGAACTTTCATTTTTTTATAAAATAATTATTATCAATCTAATTTACCTATGTATGCTTTGTCGGCTGATCTTTCATTTCTGGTAGTGTCTTTTTGGGCCTTAGTTTTTTTGGGTTGATTAGTGTATGCTCATACTGATTCAAGGCTTAGGTCAGTATGTAAATTATATGTTATCTTCATTCTTTAGTCTTCTACTTTATCTAAATGAGTTGAGTACCTCTTGTACTCCTTATTAATACACTTTGGCTTATCAAAAAAAAAAATAATCAATCTAATACATACAAATTAAATGAATTGAAATAAATATTGATGTATAAATGCAGATAAATACTTATGTATGGAAAATTATAAATATATATACAATTGAATTTTAAGTATAATGAATAGTTATTTTAAATAAACGTACATTTGAAATATTTCAAATACATATTTACAAATGAATTTTTCTAAAAAAATTCTTAACTCTTTCTTCAAAAAAAAAAAATTTCTTAACTCAATCCTTTAATAATTTCATTAAAATAAAAATATGTTGGTTTGTTATTAAAAATAAAATTTAATTAATAATTTTAGATTAGTTGTCTTTATTGAATGGTGTATCTCTCTCCTAAAAAACATACAACTTTATTGTTCTCTTTCTACATTAAGTGTGTTAGCATTTGTTTTTTGGGTAATCAAGTGTGTTAGCATTTTACTAATATATCCTTTAAGTTAATTTTTTTTCTTTCCAAGGATAAGCTCAATCATGGGAGACCTTAAGAAAATGGGAAAGGGGGGAGCGCATTGCGGGAATTTAAACCCGCACAATCACAATTCATGTCCTACAGTTTAACCAACCAAGTTGACTTAAGGGGACAAATTAAAGTTATTTTAAATAGAGGGAATGTGGATATTCTAATATGAAGGAGTTAGTTTAGCTTGTTAACATACTCTTTCTTAAAAATAAATGAAATATATATTAGTAGTACCATATCATGCATACCAAATAATTCTTCAATTTTATGAAGTTTTATAAACTCGATTTACTCAATGAAAACTTTCACTTGTCCCAAGAGTAAGTCTTTGGACACTTGACATGTTCAATACCTTTTTTAAGAATATAAATTTAACAAATCTAACAATCAAAGCACGTGATAATATCTTAATGAACATGCATACCACATTTCTTTTAAATTAGATATGTAATCTTTTAGTTGATATTTACTTATATTTTAAATAAAGCATTATATGTTAAACTAAGTTATGTGATGAAATATCAAACAATTCTTAAATTTTATAAAATTTTGTAGACTTGATTTACTGAATGATAACTTTCAATTCAACAATTAAACTAATGAAATTCAATGCCCATAAGAAATTATTAAAAGGGGCAAGTATGACAAGACTTCATCCTAGAGCAAGTCTTTGGATAGTTACTCCATTTAATAAATTTTTTTAAACAACGATTTAATAACTTTTGATAGAATATAAATTTAACAAACTTCACTGTTGTCATCACATTATATTATCTTAATGATGCATACTAAATTTTAGATAAATTAGATATCAAGAAATATGTAATCTTTTAAGAGTTTAATTGGCATGTATTTTTAGTGTAAAGTTTTTTACATTACTTATATATTTTAAATAAAGTATTATACATTAAACCTAAATTTTGTAATAAAATCTTAAATAAATCTTAAATTTTATAAAATTTTATAGATTTCATATTCTTAATTCATTTGCCATAGTGGCCCCGGAATCATTTGGTACGATAACCAGACATCACCGGTACCATCAGTGCATTGTCTCCACTTTACTCCCCCACTCTGACAACCCAACTTTTTCGCCCCTTTTATCTCACTTTTCAATTTCTTGGCTGAGGTCACCACATTTTGTTGCGATTAGAACGATTAGGATAAGCTCCATGACCAAATGACTCATTCTCATCATCATCTTCTTCTCCAACTCATTGTCTTGGCCTCTTAAACAACACACTCCTACCAAGGTTTCATAAGAAATCCATTTGATTATTTTAAGGATGACAATCCATTTTGGTCCCCGATAAAAAATAAGTGGGCCATTTTAGTCCTTGACAAAAAAAAAAACTAATTCATTAGTCCTTGACAATTACTAACTTGGACAAGTTACTCCCTGTCAATTACTATGGGACATTACAGTCCCTAACAATATTTATAGTGAGATTGATTAATCCCTGACAATTAGTATTGTGGGACAATTTAGTAACGGACACTGACTAATGGAGTGAACGTAGGGACTAACTTATCCCAATTAGTAATTGTCATGGACTAACGAAATAGTTTTTTTTTGTAAGGAACTAAAATGACCCACACACTTTTGGTCAGGGACCAAAATGGGCTTTACCCTTATTTTAATTCAGATTTAATATTTAATTATCTCCAAATCATCTGACGTTCCTTTTCAATAGTGTACGGTTCTGTTATAATAGAAGGGCTACATGCTGCGTGCCTTAATGCCTTTACAAAATAATATTTTTACCTGCACGCAATGCTATTCAAATAAGGTCATAATCCACTAACAATGTGGAAATTAAAGTTGTATTTCTGTGTTAATTAAAGTAATGGGGGAGTTTTGTTTGTGTAATTAACTTGTAATACATTTTTAAAACACAACCCACTTTTACGAAAATTCTAGCTAGCCGCTGTTTGATAATGAACAAGTGTCAATAGGCAAGAGTACCACAAGTAGAAAGAATAAACTTCAGTCATTTTAACACCAGGTCATCCTTAGTGTCCCCAGAAGAAGAAAAAATCACCGTCAGTCAGAATCTTTTTTTTTAATAGCACTATTTTTTTAAAAGGAAATGCTGCAATATAAGTTTTGATCTACTATAAATTTTAATTTTTGTAGAAAAACTTAAAACAGAAAATAGTTCTGGTAGAGCGAAAATGATTTCTTGATTGTATTGAATAGAGCAAAGGTATTTATACAAGAGGAGCAACACACTACTAGAAATCTATGAATTTTTAGTGGATTTTCCTGGGAATTTTTTTTTTAGGAATTTTCTGCGAATTTTGCTGTAATTTTATCAAAAATAAACTATTTTCCCTAGATTTTAATTCATAGGAAAATTTGAAGGATATTTTGACATTTCCTGTGAATTTTCCTGCGGATTTAAATTTTTATCAAGAAAATCCACAGGAAATTTCCTGCGGATTTTAAAATTCACAGGAAAAATTACTCACGAAGTTATTACTTAGGGACAGAGACCCGTAGAAAAATTCGCATGAAACTTGTTTCATGTGAATTTTTGAGCAAAATCCATAGAAAAATCCATAAGTAATCAAAAGATTTCTCGTAGTGACTTACAGTTTGAGTAACTAACTAAAGACAGTTGCAACAGTAAAAACTAACTACTTGCAGCAGCTTCTTTTAATTCTAACATCCCCTCACAAGCTTATGCCCACCTTGGACATCAAAGCATGGAAAGGACCCGTTTCTAGGGCCTTTGTGTGAATATCTACTATCTGATCAATAGAGGGGATGGGCATGAGATGAAGTATGCCTAATTGGATCTTGTCCTAAATTAGGTGGCAGTCTAATTCAATATGTTTGATTCTTTCATAGAAATAGGATTATTAGCAATGTGAATAGCCGACCTATTATCACAATATACAGAAATTGGAAGAGGGACATAAATGTGCATATCAGTCAACATGTAGAGGAGCCATTGTATTTCACAAGTAGCAAAGGCTAGAGTCTCCCATTCTGCCTCCGAGGATTAACGAGAAATAATGCTTTGTTGGAGGGGCCAAGAAAGATGGAAAACCCTGTCACAGATCTCCTAGAATTAGGACATGTTTGAGGCCACAAAAAGATTTGACAAGTTTGCATGCTTGGTACACTCGACAAGAAGCTGCGAACTATTTTGAAACCTTCTCCCCAGTTGTAAAGCTCACAACAATCAAACTTGTTATTGCCGTAGTAGCAGCCAAGCTTTGACATTTACACCAACTTGATGTCAACAATGCTTTCTTACATATATGGGGACCTCAATGAAAAAGTCTAAATGACCATTTCTCCTGGTTTCCAGTCCTCCAAGCCCAACCAAATATGCAAACTTGTCAAATCTCTTTATGGCCTCAAACAGGCTAACAGGAAATGGAACCCATTATTAAAAGTAGAATTTAAATTGATTTAAAATTAAGTTTTTATGTTTAAATGGAATTCATTTTGTTTAAAAAATTTAAAAAAAAAGTTATACTCACTTCTCTTAAAATTTATTTTAATTATATATGATATCCCTCTATATTTAAAATTTATATAGACTCCTCTTAATTTGGATGCAGTTAAGTTTTTCCTATTCGTATATAAAAAGAAAAGAAAAAAAAATTGACAGCCTCAACCCATTCCACCTCACCATCTCATTCGTAGGAGAGCCTCCACAGGAAATATGACAAATCCAACCACATTACTTAAAGGAGTAACCAAGTTCCCATGCCACATCTCTGTACGAGTCTTAAAACAAAGTTAAATCTACATAATAGCCATCATTGTCACACCATAACCAATCCTAAAAACTCTTTGTTTTGACACCATATAGCATTTAACATCTGCACTCTTGTCATAGATGCCCTTTGTCTTCACTAATCCAATTTCCCTGCAAACTCTCCAAATTAAAGTTCAATGGCAAATAATCACTCGAAGACCAGCCACCCAAACCCAGGCTAACAAAACCCAAATGGAGCCCAGAACCAGAGGACTGTATATGGTGCACCTTGTTAAGTAAGGTGTATCCATGCACCTTTCACTTATAACCATTGATTTATTATTATAAAAATTGAAAGATTAAGATTGATTTTACCAGATACCTGAACAACTGATTATGAAAAAAAAAATTATTTGCAAAGTGATCCCCTTTATCCTACTACTACCACTGTACGTAAGACCCAACAACTCACCGCTAACCCTTCTCTGACGACCTTGCCACCACCACCACCAAACCACTCTCATTTTGTCACCTCCACCATAGCCTCCCCCCTTCCCCCACTCTACAGATCTGAAGATATGAAGAAGAAGAGTTCAAACTCGTCCATCCCGCAATCCACATCACATGTCACGTCGAATGCACTACAAAAAAAAAGTCTGAATAGCGACCGAAATTTAGCGACCATCTGAATCCGTCGCTAATGACAACCGATCTAGCGACTGATATATAAGATTCCTAATTAAGTTGAATTTACTACATAAAGACCGAATCAGCGACCGATCTAGATGGTCGCACTGTATTTGGTCTCTAAAGCCAGCTTGAAAGTCAAATGTATTAACCTTTTGACGACCGAATTTAGAGACTGGTTTAATAGCAACGGTAATATTGGAATTATTATTGGTCCCTAAACCCTAAACTGAATTTAAATTCAGTCGCTAACACGCGGTGGTTGAAATTATCGAATTTAAGTTTGGTCGCTAACACGCGATGGTTGAAATTATTATTGGTCCAGTTAGCGACCGTTTCTAGCGATCGATCATTTTTTTCCCTTAATGGCAACCGAATTTAAATTCAGACGCTACGACGCAGTTGTTGAAATTATTATTGATCTAGTTAGCGACTGTTTTTTTTTTCCAATCGATAACTTTTTATCTTAATGGCAACCGAATATTTCGGTCGCTAAAACTAAAATCCCTAAATCACGAGCAACCCCTTTTTCTTCCTCACTTCTATAGTCCGATCACCACCGCAAGGTAAACTCTCTTCCTCTCTTCCCTTCCTATCTTATCTTCTCTTCTTCCTCTCATCCATTTTCTTCTCTGTAGAATCCGCAAGGAGCTCCGGCAACCACAAGGCAAAACAGTGACTGCCTCATCTCTTCTCATCTCAAAGGTAATTTTTCCTGTCATCTCTTCTCTTGTCTTCCTTCTCAGTCCAAAATGCATTTTAGTTTTTGTTTGCTGCTGAATTTTGTTTAGGGCATTTGTTAGGGATAGGGTTTAGGCTTACTTTTTTTGGGTTTGAGGTACTTAGAGGAAGCAAGAGTACTGCTTGGTGTTTTATTGTATTGTTCCTTCTATAGCTGGCATAGAATTTCTGAATTGTATTGTCATTGTTATACTATTTTTTTTTTTTATCAAACTTCAGTTTTAATATGCCATGACACTATTGTTCTTACTTTTTTATTTTAAAAAACTAAGTGAAGTTGACACAGGCAAACACAAGGAAGTGGGGGGGGGGGGGGGTTGAATTGTGTTTGTTAATATTTTTCGAAAACAACCTTTTCAAAAACAGTTTTCTCAAACAAAGATAAAGAGGCAGAAGCAATCACACAGAAAAACAAACTTTTGAAAGAATAACAAATTCAAGTTCAAATCCCCACAGTTAGTATAAACACGTAAAACTAAAGAGATAAGGGATTAGAAGATTCACGCAAGTTATTTTATCCTGGTTCACTCTCTTCCAACCAAGAGCTACGTCTAGTCCCTTCTACTTGAAGGTTTTCTCCACTATTCTCCAAATAGATTACAGCAAGTATTCAACACCTCTCCAGGCTCACAAGTATTCCTTTCTTACCAAGCCTCTTCAGGCTCTACCTCTAACAAAGAGTTTTTGGTTTCTTTGATCTTCTAACTCATTATGTGTGAGAATATGAAAGTTTAAGATCAGATGAATATTATAGCAATATTCAAACTAAGATATTACAGACTTTTGCTTTCTGAAAGAATAAAAGAATGTTTGCTCGCAAGAGATTTCTTGAGATTTCTGTATATGCGCAAAAGTTCTTTCTTCAAAAGTCTTGGTCTTCTATTTATAGAGACTTTGCTCTAGTCTTCAAAAATCATCAACGGTTGTATTTGAATTTTCCGTATAGGGATAGAATCGACAATGTAATATCCGTTGTGACTCAGCTTGCTCGTGGCCTTTGTACTATGTAACAATATTCTTGCATGAAATGGGCACACCTCTGAGCAAATGCAACTTGAAAAACTGTCTTGCCTTCCTTGTACAAATTCCAGCTATTCCAGCGTAAAAGGTGACAGGGTACACAACGTTTTGCATTGTACTATATTTCTTTTTGCAATTCCTCATATGTACTATGTCTCTCTCATAGAAACAAGACAATAAAACCGTTAATAACAAATAAGAAGGACCATTATCTATATTTGAAATAAATATCAATCATTTGAAATAAATTCAATAAGGTCCAGATTGCATTAAATAATGTATCAATGCTCAAATTCTTCGTCCATTGAAACAACTGAAGCGCAAGGTCAGAAAGAATTCTTTTAAGGGTCCGTCCACTGACATGGCAAGAATTCTACGTCTACTTAATTTATTCGACTTTGCCAGACTTTGAGTTACTTAAAATCTCCGTCCAGTGACGTGGCACTTGTAAATTAATGTTATTCTCGGAGAATAACTCGCGTCTACAAAAAGGGATTTCTCCGTCTACTAGAAGGCATTCAAGCGCTCGTCCACTGACGTGGCACTTGAGTTAAAGAAAATCCTTCCAGTGGTAGAGTGGACTCGACCACTCAGGGAATCTTTCAATTAAATAATTAAATAAAATATTGACGTGGATTGCAAAGTAAATAGACTTAACATTTTAACTTATATAACATCAGAGATCCTTAAAGGGTGAAAGCACTTGTTAGATTACTGCTAACACTTTGCTATACAAATTTAATCCTTTTTGTTAACATCAAAACTTAGAGATTATTTAATCCAAATTACTTTGGTTCCAACACAAAGAAAAAGTTCTTCATTTTCTTGCTTCTGTCTGAACACCTTTTGTGTTTGTTCATGTGTTCTTGCTAAGAAATCTTGTGAATGGTGCCATCTTGCTCGATGAGATAAGATGAGCCTGTTAAATGGTGAATGACCAATATTTTAAGAACCGGACCGGAGATCGAACCGGCGAGACCTCCGGGTCATGGTTCAATTGGGTATTTAGACCGGCCGGTTTGTAAGAACCGGCACCAGTTAGCCGGTTATTCCGGCTAAGGTCGGTCTGGTCTGGTTCCGGCGGTTCTTAAACTGTTCATTCAGACAACCATTTTTTAGGGCCAACCGAACTGTAGACATGTCCGGTTCAAGGTTGAACCGGCCGGTCCGGTTCGGTTTTTAAAACACTATGAATGACAATTATTTGCTCATACCTAATTTGCATTTTTCTGCTGGACTCTTCTTCTACATTATTTGCTCATACCTAATTTGCATTTAATGAGCCAAAAGCATGATGAAGCACAACATTAAATAGACTTGTACAGCGATTTGAGGGGGACTAAGTTATTTCCAGTTTTAAGTTAAATGAATAGAGATAATAAAAATTATGTAATTGTACCCACGTATGAGCTTATTGAAAAAATTGTAACTTGTGGGTTGAATTTGACCACTTATGTCTGAAAAGGATCTTTATTTTGAGGTGCTGGATTACAGCTTTTTGACTTTGTTGCCACCCTTAGTTGAACCATAGTCCCTTTAGCATTGTGTGCTTGGGGTTGAGATAAGTAAAATACTCTCTCTTATTCCATGATTTAAATGGTATCTGTAATGTGTTATGTGAATTATTGTGTTGTTTATTAGTGGAGAACTTAGCTCAATATAGGATGTGATCCTATCCGAAAGGCAGGATGCTGGTTGTGACAATTTATCGTTTATGCATGTGTTTGCAATTATGTGTTATTTGTTAATGGAGAGCGGAGCTCAATAGGATGTGATCCTGTCCGAAAGGCGGGATGTTGGTTATGTGCTGATAATTTAGAAGTTATGCATTTGTTTGACAATTATGTGTTACTTGTTAGTGGAGAGCGGAGCTCAATAAGATGTCTGCTACAATATTTATCTTAGTTTTTATTGAATTACATTGCAATATATATAAGCTCAACTATTTTGCAATATTTATAGGTTAATGGTTTCATTTTTGTTAAAGTTAATTATTTACAAAAGCCTTAGTTCATTTTTGTATTGAATCTTGAATTGTCCAAGTGGGACATTTTGTGGTAAAACCTTTTTCACACTCATATAATTGTCATTTCCATGTTTAAATGCCTTATATACTTGATGAATCTCGATCTGATGCATTCCGTTTTGTTCTCCGGGTACATACTTGATAATAGTGGTTTTCACCGTACTCAAGTCGTGTACTTGGAGACTGAAGGGAAACGCTGCCGAAATTTCGTTAAGTATAAGGCATTTAAAAAAAGGAATTACTATTAGTAACCGAGTGTGGTAAAGGTTTCTTCTCGAATAGGATAGGTTCATACCTTGTCATAAGAAAGAGATCTTGGAATGACCCATAATATATACATATCGTTATAGGTTGCTATATCTATTTAATTGGCAGCAATTGAGATTCCAGAGATTCGAAAATGGATGTATCGTAGGTTGCATCATAATAAACGTCTTAGGGAAGAGTTTAAAGATGAGGTGGATGAGTTTATAGAGTTTGTTGTTAGTCAGGAGAGATTTATAAGGCGGGGCGATGATAAGTTGAGGTGTCCTTGCTCAGGATGCAAGTGTAAAGCTTTCAAAGGCGTGGATGAAGCGGTGGCCGATCTTTATGAGAAGGGGTTCATGCCTTATTACTATTGGTGGAGCAACCATTGTGAGTCCTTGCCAGATTTGTGCCACTCGGTGTTCGAAGGTTCGTACTATTGAAGCGGTGAGCGGATGGAAGAATCAAATCTGATTATAATATGCAAGAAGGATGTTTTAATCGAATCGCCATGTTAATGGCCAATGCGTTGCCGGAAGACAACCAGATGCCTACTAGTTTTTATCATGCTAAGAAATCTATGGAGAATTTAGGCCTAGGGTGTTTGAAAATTGATTGTTGCTAGAATGGATATATGTTGTATTACAAGGATGATTCAATGGAGAGCATAACACATTGCCGATTTTGTGGAGCGGATCGGTACAAGACAACCACTAAGAGGGGCACTGAGAAGAAGATCGCTCTAAAAAAGATATGGTACTTTCTGCTCGTCCCAAGACTTAGAAGATTCTACTCTTCAATGGCCACTGCATCCCACATGAGGTGGCACAATGAGAATCAGAGGGAGCAAGATGTCTTGTGTCATCCATCGGATGGAGAAGCTTGGAAGAATTTTGATATGGTGCATATGGTGTTTTCGCAGGACCCTCGGAATGTCCGATTGGGATTATGTACGGATGGATTTAATCCTTTCGGCCAATCTGGAAAAGCTTATTCTTGTTGGTAGGTTATCCTGACTCCGTACAATCTTCCCCCTAGGATGTGCATGAAGCGGGAATTTATGTTCCTAACGATCATAATTCCGGGTCCGTCTAATCCAAAAGGGAAGATTGATGTGTACTTGCAGCCGCTCATAGATGAGTTGACAAAGTTGTGGAAGCTTGTACGGGGAAGCTTGTTTGCCTAATCTGGGGGGAAGCTTGTTTGCCCAATATGTATGGAGCGATCAAAGGCATTCACGCTTAAAAATAGTCGAAAGATCTCATACTTTGACTGTCATTGTCAATTCCTTGTACCATATCATCCTTATAGGACGAACAAAAATGTATTCAAGAAACGTTTGAGGAGACTACACCCCCTCCATCGCGTTTGTCTGATCCCAATGTATGGTGGAGAGTAGAGAATTTACCGCTCATCCATGAATCAAAAGGAGAACATATTCCTGATTATGGAAATTAAGCATAATTGGACTAAACAAAGTATATTTTGTAGGTTGTCATATTGGATAATGCACCTACTCCGTCACAACATCGATGTCATGCATACTGAGAGGAATGTGTTTATGAATGTGTTTGACATTGTGGTGGACGTCAAGGGGCAGACAAAGGATACAAATAAAGCCCGATTGGATTTGGCGGAAATTTGTAATCGGAAGGACGATGGTGGTGGCAGACTTATCAAACTGAAGGTAAGTTATACACTAAGTAAACCACATAAAGTAGTTGTCTGTAAGTGGGTTAAAGAACTGAAACTGGCTGATGGGTATGCTTCCAATTTGGGTAGATGTGTCGATATTAAGGAAACAAAGTTACATGGAATGAAGAGTCATGATTGTCACGTATTAATGTAACAGTTGCTTCTCATTGAGTTCGACTCGTTACGTAAACCAATTTGGAACCCACTTGTTGAGCTTAGCAACTTTTTCAGGGAGTTGACTTCGACAACACTAAATGTGAAACAACTAAGGGATATGAAAGAGAATATACGCGTACTGTTATATAAGTTGGAACAAATCTTCCCACCGAGTTTCTTTGATTCAATGGAACACCATCCAATTCATCTACCTTACGAAGCAAGAGTTGGTGGTCCAGTCCAATAACGCTGGATGTATCCATTTGAGAGGTATACAACATCTTACATTTTAGCTTATATTATATTCGTAAGTCGTTGTTGAGCTTTCCTCATATGTTTTAATTATTTGTATGTATCCCTCTTAATTAGGTTTTTGCACTCCCTGAAACACCAAGTCAAGAACAAGGCCCGAGTAGAGGGTTCCATTTGTGAAGCCTACTTAGTAAAGGATACATCTACCTTTGTCACTTATTACTATCAGGATGAAATTGACACGAGAAGGACTAGAATGCCTCAGAATGTTGATTCGGGTGAAGAATGTTCATCTAGTCCTCCTATATCAATATTCAACTATCCGGGCAGATTTAGTGGCAAATCCATAGAATATTTCTTGGAGCAACGTGACATTAATGCTACTCATTTGTGCATCCTTCAAAATTGCGAAAAGGTGGTGCCATACTTAGAGTAAGTGTCTACACTGTGTTTGATAACTTAAAATGTCGTTTATGGTTATTAATTGCCCTGTTTTTAACCTCCCATGTGTAGGGTGTTTGCCAATTTTCCAAGGGAGATCCAATATGACATTTCGGAAGCTTGGATTGATCGGGAAATTACTTCTCACTTTCCTGTGTGGTTCAGTAAATATGTAGGTACGAGTGTCTTCATTTGTTGCAATACTTTTTCTCTCCTTAAATATATATGGTTTATAAGTTAGATTATTAAAATTTGTAGGTACTAGATCTAGTAAATAATGTTCAAAATCCATTGTTGACTAATTTGGCATGGGGGGCTAAAAGATGGGTAGGTCATGGAATACTTACATTGTAAATGGATATAAATTTAACACAAAACAATGGAGTGAAGGATTGCAGTCATGTATGGGAATTAGAGGACGGTTTTTATGGGGTTCTAACTCTTGAATTTGAGTATACTGGTTTCCCCGTGATGAAGTTAGTTCTCTTCAAGTGTGACTGGTTTGATCCTACTCTTAACAAAAGGACAAAAATAGATAAAAAAAAGTATGGCATTGTCGAAGTTAGGCAAGCTTGTAGATATAATAAGGCTTACGACCTATTCATTTTTGCACAACAGGCAGAATAAGTTTATTACACACCATATCCCGAGGGACATCTAGGCTGGTTGGGTGTCATCAAGATAAAGGCTCGTAGTACAATTACTGATAACATAATCAACCAGCCTGAGAAAGAATCTAGCAAAGGCACATTCCAATCAAGTGAGACTGAGAGTGGGGGTGAATTTAGTGATACAGATTCTACTTAGGTAATTTTATGTTTTATTCATTGTGTTGTGTTTATCCATTTTTAAATAATTGATAAATTAGTTAATATTTATAGTGTGATGTGTACATTTTATCATTTTTTAAACAGATGGTAGTTTCCTCTAGAGGCGGAGGGCAGCGTGGTGGTAGAGTCCTCGACAAAGGTGTCGGCAGAGGTTGTGGCAGAGGTCGTGTTGGGTGAGATCCTCCCACCACCGACTCACCGACTTCTGATCGAGTCGCCCTTACCAATACATCTGTGGATGGGCCTCAGGCTAATGGATCAGGACCCATTATGCCACCCTCATATGTCGGGACACAGGTTGGACCGTCATCATCCACACTCGTGCCACCACCATCATCATCAGTGGCGCTGCAGGAGAGCCGTGATTCATCTGACCGGAGGATTCTTCTTATACCCAGGGGCACTAAAGTGTAAGCTAACTTAATTTTTTTATATATAAATGTCATTAATTTTCATATTAGTTGTTTAATTATTCATAACAATAATGCTTTGAATTTCCTGCAACTTTGTGCCCGCGAAGGGCCCTTCTGATTCGATTTCCAAAATTTTGAAGCAGAAGTTTGATGCTGCATGGCTTACCTAGAAAGGCATCCCTGATGGTGTTAGGGACGAGCTGTTTAAAGAGTTTAAGGTAATAATTTATTATATTATTTAAATTTAAATTACATTTCCTATTTATTTAATTTTATTATATATAAGAGTTGCCAAACAAGTGTTTGATGCAGAAAGAGTATCGGTGAGATCCACGTTTGGAGAATATCATTAGGACTGGTTTTGAGCATAAAGGTTCATTAGTTATGAAGAACGCAATGAACAAGCTTAGAAAAGGTAAGGATAAGGGGAACTGCTTGGATACGGAGATTAAGTAGGGCCTACAGCAACACTGGGCTACTGAGAAGTTCCAAGAGAGGAGCGCCACAGTTCGACGTTATCGAGCCGCTGACAATGGCGCATGTGCCTACACCGACAGCTCTAAATCAGTCGCCGCTCACTACGACGAGTTGGTAAGTTTAAACTTGATTATTTTAGCATACTACTTAGTTTTCATTTATTACTATTATTCTGAATTTAACTTTATTTAAATATCTGCAGGCAACACAGCTATAGTGACCCTCCACCGCTATGGAGTTGGTGGAGAAGACGAAGAAGTTAAAGTTAGGGGAATGGGTCAATGACAAGGCCTGTAGCTATGCGGTAAGTAAAAAACAATTTTAGTTAAAACTTGTAATTTATTATTATTTGTTAATTTGTTAATATTAATTATAAATGTAACTAAATCTCTTCAATTGTACTTCGCAGGTCAACTTTAACAAGAAGAAGGTCGATGCCATATCACGTGCCTCACAGGATGAGGCTTTGACTAGTTAAAGCACCCACTCTCATGTCTCCGTCGACGACAATGCCATATATTTGGAGGTCGTCGGGGGTAGGAACAAGAAGGGGCACGTGTATGGCCTCAGACACTTGGGCAACGAGTTTCTCGCTTCATCGTCCGACACACCTACTCCTTCCTACGTGACTATCGTCCATCTGGAGCAGTTCAACCACATGCAGGACATCATCACACGGCTTAACGCAGAGTTTAGGGAGTAGGCTGCGACAGAGCGGTTGATGGCGGAGCAGATTGCACACTGATGTAGGCACACCAGTAGTTGCATGTAGACGACCATGGAGCAGGGCCAGACTCTGCGGTTGGTGTTGGAACAGATGAGGATCCAGCTTCCAGTTGCTTAGGGTGCTGCTCCTCCAGTTGCGCCGCCTGCTGCTCCTCTAGTTCCGCCGCCTCCTGCTATTGATGTTGCTCTAGAGGACGAGGACATTCCAAACGTCAGTGCCAGCGACGCTGAGGACGATTGGTCGCCTCCGCATCCTCCTGCAACTCATTTTTGACATTGATGTGTATTTATACATTTTATAGAGTTTACACACTTTTATTGTTTACATTGATGCGTATTCGACTTTGTATGATATTTATTTATATAATTAAAGTAATTAATATTTTAAATTTTTTTTAATCATAATTTATAATAATAAATTGAAAAAAAAAGTTATATTAAAGTCTAACTTTCTATTATCATAATAATCTGTTCAAAATAAAACCCAAAAATAAAATTAAAAAATAAAAAACCTAGCAACCGAAATAGCCACTAATAATTCGGTCGCTAGGTGTAAATCTGAATTCATTTAAATTGATATATTAAATTAAATATTAAATAATGATCGAATATTCGGTCGCTAAATTGGTTAATAGAACCAAATTTGGCGACCGAATTTGCAACCACTATTTCTAAGTGAACTTGTGTATCCTTCGGCTGAAAGCCAGAGACTAATCCCTCGAGGTACCGAGATCCATTTAAGGGGTGGACCTCTCCCAACAGATGTTCTTCCATACACATGAGCCAGGAATCGAACCCTGACCACATGCTTAAGGGATCCAGTTATCTACCAACTATGCCACACCATGTTGGTGCAACACTATTTCATTCACCATTTTTGGTTAACCAACGCAGGTGACCAATCTACAACCGACCGATTTAATAAATTCGGCAACTGAAATTTCGGTCGCTAATAGCAACCGAAAAAATAATTAGGTCGCTATGCTACGCCCAATTTTCGGTCGCTAAACGATATAGCGACCGAATTTTGATGTTTAGTTCGGTCGCTAAACAAAAATTTTTTTTGGTAGTGTTCCACCATCACCATCGTGAACCCTTGCTCTAGCTCCTATCGACGCAAACCCCTAAACACGAACGCACATCTAGATTTCAAATCGCACTGATCCGAGATCGGCAATACTAGAAAAATGTCAGATTGTAGCTCAAGGACATCGCATCCGAGATAGGGGACATCACATGTAGGGACCAAAGTCAATTTTTTTTATTTTGTCCCCATATGTGATATAATCATTTTTACATTGGTCCTGTTACGTGACAATCATTTTTAATTAGATCTATGTATATCTCTAACAAACGGTGTTATAACACTAATAAACAACGAGAACCAAATAAAAAATAATTACACATGTAGGAACCAATTTCAAAATCTTTTACATATATGGACCCAATTCAAAATCGATGTCACATATATGAACCAAACAATTAGTTTAACCTATAAAAATATTATGCGTAATTTTGACAAAAGAGATGCCATTGTAAAAATGACAAACTTAAAAATTAATTAGTATAATCTTCTCACGAACTAATGAGATACATGTGAGTAAATCATGGAGATACCATACGCATATCTTCATGATTCTGGTGTCTCCAAAATTTACTGACACATATCTCATTAGGAACTTATATTTACAAGGTGTATAGATTTAATTTCATAATTCAACGTACCTAACGAAATCAAGAGAATGGCTTGGAAAATAAATGGATTGGATAAAGCAACTATTCCTTTTGTTTGGAAAATCAACAAGTTATTAACTTATTTATGCTCCCAAAATTCAAATCAGTTCAAAGTATACGTGCCCCATAGTAATCAACCTCTCTCTCATTTAAAAGTACTTTACAAAAAGTGGATATCCACATGTTTAAAGTAATTTTTTCCCATATGGAGGCTAGCCCAATTAGAATAATGTAAGAAACTTTATAGATAATTTAATGGTTTGCAGCCTCAGTGCCAGGTAACATCAGATAGAAAATGAGGTTTAAAATATTTTGTTTAGCTTTAACAAGAATGATTAAGGAGATTCTCCAAGTAGTACATCGAACAACAAGCTCTAATACACACCAAGAATAAGCCAATTAATTAGAGACACAAAATTCAAAAGCATAGGGCACGCCATTATTATGTGTAAATGCGCAATGTTTTGCTGTGCTTATCCATCGTTGTCTTTGAACCTAACACAGAATAAGTGGCGTAAGCATGTCAACTTTGAAGCTTTTGGCGTTTCCATTAGCAATTTTCACCCACACTGCCGCATATATACCCTTGTGTGCCCAATTTGAAAATGTTAAAAAATTCAACAGGAGAATAAGAGAGATAAGCAATGTTCACGCCATTGATTGAGCACTGATGAGTTTCAAGTTTTTTTTTTTTTTTTTGACTAAAGATGAGTTTCAAGATCTGATATCTCTAATATCCTATTAAATTAGTGATCACTGTTTTGACAGCAACTTAAAGGGGGCAAGGAAATTACAACGTTTGAAAACTATGATAACTAAAATCGCTCGAAATAATTAGAGTGACGATTTTCGCCAAAGTGAAAAATTTTAGGTACTAAAGATACATTTTAGCCAATTATTTACTATGCATAAATCCTAGCTCCCCTCATCATAGAATCCTACTAGTTGCAATAGGATTGATCATCCCTTCTTGAAGAACTCTTTTATTTTTTATTTTTTATAGGCAAAATGTTAGTAATTAGTGTGTTATGTTAGTGGGGGAGTTGAATGTAACATCCCGGGTTTTAGGGTTTTGTTTTATGGAAGAGGAACATGTTTAAGACTTGGATTACATAGTTGAGATGTTGTTTGATGCATAGAGACATTTGCATGGCAAGTACGCAGCCTTTTCGAGTGAGTTTGAACGTAGGAACAAAGTTAGGGTTTCCCGGTTAGCGTCTTTGAGACATCTGAGTGTGAAATAAGAATTTTGGAGTTAGAGATGAGATTAGGCATTTTTGAGGGTTGGAGGTTGTTTATTAGGTCCTAATGAGCCTATATCTCAAATTTGAGGTCAATCGGACGTCGAACGGACCTTGAACGTAGAGAGTTGACTTTCTGATCAAAAAGTCAACGCTCAAGCGTGGGTGTATCCACGCTCAAGCGCCCGAGTCAACAGACAGGGCCATGCGTTGACCTGCCACGTGTCACCAGGGCTGACGTGGCACATCAGGAATGGTTGCATGGCGCGGTGGCTTTCCACGCTCAAGCGTGGATTGTTTCACGCTCAAGCGTGGAAATTCTCACGCTCGAGCGTGGGGACGTGTTTCAGCAAAAATAAAATGACTTAAGTGACTTGAGTCACTTAAGTCAGTTGAGAGAAAAAACGAGGCAGAGGGTTGAGGTGAGTTCAGAGAACAGAAAGGAGAGTTTTAGAGAGAGAGGGGGAGAATAGAGAGAGAGAGAGAGAGAGAGAGTGGGAGAGGAGAGAACCCTAAACCACCATTGTTGGGAGTTTTGAAGCTGGAATAGCTTCTGTAAAATCATCACCTCACATTCGTCCACCGTTGGATTGTGTTCAAATTTGATATGGAGGTTCTGGACTCGTAGTTCTTCATATCCAACGGTTGGAATTTCTGTATAATCCTCCGAGTGTGAGTTATGTAACTTAGAAGAAGGAGAGCAACTCAACTCGTGTAGCTCCTGACCAGTCACCTTGGGAGGTTCGATCCAGACTCGTTCACCGTTGGATCGGGCTGAAATTTTTGGATAAGGTAAAGGAAAGGTAGTTCTTTAAACTCAACGGTCAAATTGTTAAACAGAGGTCTATATGTTGAGATATTGAGCCCGAACAGTGGCGGGTTCACCATTGATACTGCAGTTTTTGAGTTACTTACATTGTGCCTTTCGTAATGTGATGCTTAGGTGATTTTTCGGAGGCTCGGAGGCTCTGTTTCTAGTCGAGGCAGAAATGAGGAGTTCGAGGACGTTTCATTTTAGTTCGTGTCGTCTTGTTCCGTTTAGCACACGCGACTCTCAGGTGGGGGAAAGAAACCATTTAACGTCGGAAACGGTGCAGTTACATTTAGTTCGATAATGGCGTAGGGCGACCTAAACCCTACTCGAGAGCGAGTAACGGACAATGTCCATGTCACATTGGGAACTACTTAGTGGTACCAATGATGATATTGAAATTGTGCGTTTATCGTCGTTACGATAAAAATATATTGTTTTGTTATTTTATGACTGGCTGTTGTGACTGCTTAGATTGATTGCGTTATTATGATGATTGATGACTGATAATGAGTGTTGGTATCTCTTATTAAAATTATTATTATCATTACTATTATTATTAAAATTATTATTGTTATTATTATTATTATATTGGAATTGATGCCATGATTGATATGATGACATGATGCCATGATTAATATGATGATTTGATGGAATAATGTTATGATGCCATGAGTGTAATGATTATGAGTAGAGTTTGAGTAAGTGATGAGATATGATGAGCATTGATGATGTATTGGGGAAATCATACTTTATGTGTTAGTAGTGCCTAACCGAGATGATTGATGTTATATGATGATGAGGTTTTATTGAGGTTATTTATGAGGTGATGATGAGCGGTTAGGGCACTAGGGGATGACCTGAAACATGGTCTGTGATATGTGGACCTGAAACATGGTCGTTTGTGGACCTGAAACATGGTCGTTGGGGTCTATTCCTCGGAGGGAGAATTCCCGGGGTCTAGGCTAACGGCGGACCGTCCCAGACATGATTTCATTTTAGTTGCAGCTATAGTTCATGCGTTGCATGAGCACCCTGGCCGTGGTCCAGAGGTGTGCACCGGTTGTGTAGCTATAGTGCCATTGCTTTGCATGGGCACCCTCCAGCCGCGGACGAGGGTGTGCGCCGGGGCCTCTGGGACGTGTCGATTGTTGTGATATCCGGATATGGCCGACTACCTGAGAAGATTCATACACATTTGCATTGCATCATGATGGGGGTAGAGGAAAAGACCCTAGATGTGAATTGAGGATGCTTGTGTTATATATATATAAACGATATTTTGGGAGATGGATGTTTATCGTGCTGTTATAGAATTAAATGTCGCTAAACCCTTTCCACGTTTGATGTTATATGGATTCTTATCCCTTTTTTCCTTTGTGGTGTTGGTATATGTATGTTTTGTATCTCAGATCCAGACCTAGTAGATGGCGCATTGGGATCATCCTTGGATGACCCAGGACGCGGGGTTTCCCCTCACGGGGAAATTTGAGTTTGAGTTCGTGGACCCTAACGGGTGGCCAGTGGACCCGGCCACTCATTTTGCTGTATATACGGGTCCTACGTCCATTACTTCCAGATTTGAGCAGGGAGCCCCTATGGGTGTTGTAGGCACTTTCTGTGCTGGCGTGACTCTTCCCTTACCGATGGGGCAGCCAGGAGGACCAGTTACCGTTGATGCCTGGCATGGCCCCCATCCCTTTCATGGTGCCCCCTTTCAGGCACTTGTACCAGGGTTCGAGCCCGCACCTGCACCAGCACCAGAGCCAGTGTGGGCTTCAGTACACGAGGATGATCCAATGGCACCTGTTTGGGACCAGATATCCATTCCTGAGGTACCCGTACCTCCAGAGGTCCGAGTCACTGCTTCAGAGTCTTCTCGTGTTTCTTCCAGACGGTTACCTCCTAGAGACAACAGGATATATCGGCGGTTTTTCCAGAGATAGTCGGGCAGGAGCTCTTCCAGTGGGAGCAGAGGAGTGTCTGGGCCATCCGGACCCTGGGATGCTGGCGAGGGTGGTAGTACATGATGGCTCAGGCCAGTGCCATCAGTCTAGGTGTGAGTGAGGATTTTCATGTACTTTTGAGAGGGGACTGGGTGTGGAGAGTATGTGAGACATCTTCCTGTTACCATTTGATGTATTTTGATTATGTTCTTAGTTTGTACTTATTGGGGTCCTACGGATGGGATTCCCTTGACAGTATTGTGACAGGAGAGGATGTATATATTTATATATATATATGTGATGTATGTTGTCGTATCTGCATATTAACTATTTACATCTTAAGTTTTAATTTTCCGTTGTTTTAAGTATAACCGCTTATCGTTAATAACACGATTAAGCTTTAAGAATTTTGGGTTTTTCTTTAATGGGACGTCGGGGCGTCTCATTTGGTGGTATCAGAGCAGTTCGGTTCTGAAACGGACTGTGAGGACTGTGATTAGGGTGAGCTGGCCATTTAGTCGGATCCACATCGGATAACGACTATGTTTAGAAGTTGGGTAGTGAGTCCGGCGCGACATTTCTGTGACATATAGTATTTATATTCCAGTTTTATGTAGTATTATATGTCATATTGATGTGGGTTAATGATTTCTTTTCATAAGATCATGGTTCGAAGTAGAGGACGGGGAGTGGTAGACGTGGTGGTAGAGTTATAGAAGGTGTTGAGGATGAGCATCATCAGCCAGAGGATCGGAGGTGGAGGAGAGTCATCCGAGACTCTTCGGACTATTCGCTAGTTAGCATCGTTCTGTTGCAGCAGGCGCATCAGAATGCTCAGAGGATGCAGAGAGATGCAGAGTTACAAGAACAACAGGATAGGAGGAGAGCCGTTGAGTCTGAGGATGCGGGGTTGGCTACTTTTTTGAAAGGTAAGCCGCCACGGTTTGGAGGAGAGTATGACTCAGAGAGAGAGCTGAGTGGTGGATACAAGAGTTGGAGAAGGTCTTTGACACCATGAGATGCAGAGATGACAGGAAGGTGGCTTGCGCCGCCTTCATGTTGACCAGAGAGGCGGAGCCATAGTGGAGAGGCAAGAGGGGATTGCTTGAGGCTGAGGGCAGATTGATCGGTTGAGAGCTGTTCAGAGAATGTTTCTTCGAGAAGTACTTTCCGCGGTTAGTCAGACGTGAGAAGGAGAGAGAGAGTTTATGAGTCTTCAGTAGGAAGACATGTCTGTTGATGACTATGCGGCCAGATTCAAGGCCCTGATTCAGTTTTGAGTTCTGCCAGAGGTTTCCGGATAAGTACTGGATGTGCCGGAGTTTGAGGAGGGTTTACGGCACGAATTAAGGAGGGCTATAGCACCCTTGGATATTTTGAGCTTTCCAGATATGGTAGAGAGGGCCAGTGCCATTGAGGGTATTGATCAGAGGCGAGAGATAGAGTTGAGACAACAACGCAGTGGAGGCCCGATCAGATCTAGTGATCAGAGGGGGAAGCAACAGTGGTTCTTAAGGGAGGCAAGGACCCTATACCAGACTAGTGTAGGCAGTACAAACATTTGCACCATTACCAGTTTCTACATCAGTTAATGGAGGGGGTCAGCATAAGCCAGGCCCAGTTTGTTTTGGATGTGGGGGACCACATTATATTGAAATTTCCAGGAGAGTCAGGGTTGTTTTGATTGTGGTAAACCAGTTCATCTGGCTCGTGACTGCAGGCAGAGAGCTAGGCAGCAGCCAGTAGCTGTTGGACGAGGAGCCGGAGCTGGAGCTGGCGGAGATGGAGTTAGTATAAGAGCCCGAGTATCAGGATAGCATAGTGTTAGACCTCAGGCTACAGAGAGGGTGTTTACTGTGAGGGGAGTTGAATCCTCTCAATTTGCCGACCTTATCTAAGGTATGTTCTTGATATTTGGTAGATTCTCGTCAGTGTTGTTTGAATTAGACGTTGCACATTCAGTTATCTGGCATGAGTGTGCGGATCATTTACAGTCGTAAATTACGGATGGAGGAAGTTTAGTTCTTAGGACATGTAATTAATAGGGAGTAAGATTTGGAATGAGTGTCAGGCAAGAAGTTATTGGAAGAATTAGTTCTTGGGGGTAAGAGGCAGTGAACTAGTTGTTTAAAGAAGTGGTTATTAAGGGAATTGATTTGGCTAAAACCTTGTAGCCTTTTTATTGTTGAGTTGATGGTTAGAGCTGTGGGTTTGACTAGGGATATAGGTTTATAATTGAAAATCAGGAAGAGATAAGGATTGTAAGTGTTGTTAGCTTGTTAGTAAGAAAAAGGATGATCATGTCAAGTTTAGGTTGAGGCGGAGTAGTTCTTGGGTATATGAAATTGGTATTTGAGGATAAAGAATATAATTAGATATGGTGTTCATGTAAAAAGGTGATTTTAGAACTTCACTTGAATGCTATGATTGGAATAGGTTAGTATACTGTTCCAAGGGGGTTTGTAAGTTGAGATTTGATTGGAAGATTTGATGAATAAGGATTAAGTTCAAATGCGTCTTCAACTTTTAGCTTGTGTTAATTAATTTAGTTATGATTGGATTTGGAGAATTTGAAGATAAGGCTTGTATTACATATTATATACATGTTGATTTTCGGATTTATGATGAACTAGAAAGGTTGAAGGTAAGATTGATAGATTTTAGAGAGTTGTAAGATAAGATAGTGTTTGGGAGTAAACTTAAGTTTATGTGATTAATGCTTTGATGTGAAGTTGGACTTATTTTCTAATGATGATAAGTTGGTTTAAAGAAAAGGAAGTTTAGGTATATGGTGTTTATAAGAGAAGTTGATTTGAGTGTGGTTTGTCCATGATAGGATTTAAGTCCTTATGCTGAGAATATAATTTTGAGGCCATTGGATGTTATTAAGATATTTGACTTATGGAAATAGTAGTAAATTTGGATATGGTGAAAGATTTATTATTCTAAGTAGTATTGGGTAGGATTTTGAGTATTTTATGGTTAAATCAAGATGGTTTAGAGATTAGATATGTATGCCCGAGGATTTTGAGTTTAGGATGATGATGTATAGATTCTGATGGCTTAGTATGTAAATAATGTGTGAAGTATGGATCGATAAGTTGGTGTAGGTTTAAGTTGTGATAAATGAAAGTATAAGAATCAGTAAGGTTGTGTTATTAATAATTGTATCAGAGTGCGCAGCGGAGTTGATGTTGCCTATAACCCCTGCAGAAAATTTCAAGGACGAAATTTCTTTTAAGGGGGGTAGTAATGTAACATCCCGGGTTTTAGGGTTTTGTTTTATGGAAGAGGAACATGTTTAAGACTTGGAATACATAGTTGAGATGTTGTTTGATGCATAGAGACATTTGCATGGCAAGTACGCAGCCTTTTCGAGTGAGTTTGAACGTAGGAACAAAGTTAGGGTTTCCCAGTTAGCGTCTTTGAGACATCTGAGTGTGAAATAAGAATTTTGGAGTTAGAGATGAGATTAGGCATTTTTGAGGGTTGGAGGTTGTTTATTAGGTCCTAATGAGCCTATATCTCAAATTTGAGGTCAATCGGACGTCGAACGGACCTTGAACGTAGAGAGTTGACTTTCTGGTCAAAAAGTCAACGCTCAAGCGTGGGTGTATCCACGCTCAAGCGCCCGAGTCAACAGACAGGGCCATGCGTTGACCTGCCACGTGTCACCAGGGATGACGTGGCACTTCAGGAATGGTTGCATGGCGCGGTGGCTTTCCATGCTCAAGCGTGGATTGTTTCACGCTCAAGTGTGGAAATTCTCACGCTCGAGCGTGGGGACGTGTTTCAGCAAAAATAAAATGACTTAAGTGACTTGAGTCACTTAAGTCAGTTGAGAGAAAAAACGAGGCAGAGGGTTGAGGTGAGTTCAGAGAACAGAAAGGAGAGTTTTAGAGAGAGAGGGGGAGAATAGAGAGAGAGAGAGAGAGAGAGAGTGGGAGAGGAGAGAACCCTAAACCACCATTGTTGGGAGTTTTGAAGCTGGAATAGCTTCTGTAAAATCATCACCTCACATTCGTCCACCGTTGGATTGTGTTAAAATTTGATATGGAGGTTCTGGACTCGTAGTTCTTCATATCCAACGGTTGGAATTTCTGTATAATCCTCCGAGTGTGAGTTATGTAACTTAGAAGAAGGAGAGCAACTCAACTCGTGTAGCTCCTGACCAGTCACCTTGGGAGGTTCGATCTAGACTTGTTCACCGTTGGATCGGGCTGAAAGTTTTGGATAAGGTAAAGGAAAGGTAGTTCTTTAAACTCAACGGTCAAATTGTTAAACAGAGGTCTATATGTTGAGATATTGAGCCCGAACAGTGGCGGGTTCACCATTGATACTGCAGTTTTTGAGTTACTTACATTGTGCCTTTCGTAATGTGATGCTTAGGTGATTTTTCGGAGGCTCGGAGGCTCTGTTTCTAGTCGAGGCAGAAATGAGGAGTTCGAGGACGTTTCATTTTAGTTCGTGTCGTCTTGTTCCGTTTAGCACACGCGACTCTCAGGTGGGGGAAAGAAACCATTTAACGTCGGAAACGGTGCAGTTACATTTAGTTCGATAATGGCGTAGGGCGACCTAAACCCTACTCGAGAGCGAGTAACGGACAATGTCCATGTCACATTGGGAACTACTTAGTGGTACCAATGATGATATTGAAATTGTGCGTTTATCGTCGTTACGATAAAAATATATTGTTTTGTTATTTTATGACTGGCTGTTGTGACTGCTTAGATTGATTGCGTTATTATGATGATTGATGACTGATAATGAGTGTTGGTATCTCTTATTAAAATTATTATTATCATTATTATTATTATTAAAATTATTATTGTTATTATTATTATTATATTGGAATTGATGCCATGATTGATATGATGACATGATGCCATGATTAATATGATGATTTGATGGAATAATGTTATGATGCCATGAGTGTAATGATTATGAGTAGAGTTTGAGTAAGTGATGAGATATGATGAGCATTGATGATGTATTGGGGAAATCATACTTTATGTGTTAGTAGTGCCTAACCGAGATGATTGATGTTATATGATGATGAGGTTTTATTGAGGTTATTTATGAGGTGATGATGAGCGGTTAGGGCACTAGGGGATGACCTGAAACATGGTCTGTGATATGTGGACCTGAAACATGGTCGTTTGTGGACCTGAAACATGGTCGTTGGGGTCTATTCCTCGGAGGGAGAATTCCCGGGGTCTAGGCTAACGGCGGACCGTCCCAGACATGATTTCATTTTAGTTGCAGCTATAGTTCATGCGTTGCATGAGCACCCTGGCCGTGGTCCAGAGGTGTGCACCGGTTGTGTAGCTATAGTGCCATTGCTTTGCATGGGCACCCTCCAGCCGCGGACGAGGGTGTGCGCCGGGGCCTCTGGGACGTGTCGATTGTTGTGATATCCGGATATGGCCGACTACCTGAGAAGATTCATACACATTTGCATTGCATCATGATGGGGGTAGAGGAAAAGACCCTAGATGTGAATTGAGGATGCTTGTGTTATATATATATAAACGATATTTTGGGAGATGGATGTTTATCGTGCTGTTATAGAATTAAATGTCGCTAAACCCTTTCCACGTTTGATGTTATATGGATTCTTATCCCTTTTTTCCTTTGTGGTGTTGGTATATGTATGTTTTGTATCTCAGATCCAGACCTAGTAGATGGCGCATTGGGATCATCCTTGGATGACCCAGGACGCGGGGTTTCCCCTCACGGGGAAATTTGAGTTTGAGTTCGTGGACCCTAACGGGTGGCCAGTGGACCCGGCCACTCATTTTGCTGTATATACGGGTCCTACGTCCATTACTTCCAGATTTGAGCAGGGAGCCCCTATGGGTGTTGTAGGCACTTTCTGTGCTGGCGTGACTCTTCCCTTACCGATGGGGCAGCCAGGAGGACCAGTTACCGTTGATGCCTGGCATGGCCCCCATCCCTTTCATGGTGCCCCCTTTCAGGCACTTGTACCAGGGTTCGAGCCCGCACCTGCACCAGCACCAGAGCCAGTGTGGGCTTCAGTACACGAGGATGATCCAATGGCACCTGTTTGGGACCAGATATCCATTCCTGAGGTACCCGTACCTCCAGAGGTCCGAGTCACTGCTTCAGAGTCTTCTCGTGTTTCTTCCAGACGGTTACCTCCTAGAGACAACAGGATATATCGGCGGTTTTTCCAGAGATAGTCGGGCAGGAGCTCTTCCAGTGGGAGCAGAGGAGTGTCTGGGCCATCCGGACCCTGGGATGCTGGCGAGGGTGGTAGTACATGATGGCTCAGGCCAGTGCCATCAGTCTAGGTGTGAGTGAGGATTTTCATGTACTTTTGAGAGGGGACTGGGTGTGGAGAGTATGTGAGACATCTTCCTGTTACCATTTGATGTATTTTGATTATGTTCTTAGTTTGTACTTATTGGGGTCCTACGGATGGGATTCCCTTGACAGTATTGTGACAGGAGAGGATGTATATATTTATATATATATGTGATGTATGTTGTCGTATCTGCATGTTAGCTATTTACATCTTAAGTTTTAATTTTCCGCTGTTTTAAGTATAACCGCTTATCGTTAATAACACGATTAAGCTTTAAGAATTTTGGGTTTTTCTTTAATGGGACGTCGGGGCGTCTCATTGAACCCATGACCTCCTTATCACTCCAAACCATATGCATGGCTGGCCAGAGGCTAAAGCTACTCCCAAAAAATTTCTAATTTTGTAAAGGCTTTAGGCCTCTAAAAAAGTCTCAAACTCAATATATATTTTGTTTGTATTTGTTTTGTTATCTACAAATGTGATTGCATGTATATACACAATAAATATTTATATCAACCATAATAATTTTACTTAAAAAATATTTAAAATACAATAAAAACAAATTTTAAATATAATATTATTTTTATAAAAATATTTCTACTAGTTTTAAAAAGGCCTCACTCAAAATTCGCTTTAAGACTCAATATATGTTGGGTCGGCCCTGACCCCATGTCCCTCCCCAAAACCACCTTGACCACTCTTTCTTGAAGAACTCTTCATAGATTGTCATCTATTCTTGCTTAGAATAGTGATAGCCTAAACTGATATGCGGCAAAAAGTTAGGAAAACTGATAAACTTAATTTCCAAACTTTAAAATTTAGGAAGGTGTTGAACTTAAAAACTGATGCTTAATAAAGAAAAATGCAAAAAACTTAAGAAGTTAGGGAACTTGATAAACTTAGGAAAACTGATTCTCCAAAATTAAAAAGGCTAAATTACATTTTCGGTCCCTAAATTGTTATTAAATATTCAATTTGGTCCCCAAGTTTTTAAAGGTTCATTTTGGTCCCCTAATTCCTTAAACTTGTTTCTGTCAAGTTGACTAACGGTGATGTCAAGTTGACTAAGGGACGACAATGAACATTTTAAAAACTTAAGGACCAAATTGAACATTTTAAAACATTTTGGGGACCAAGTGAACATTTGAAAACAATTTGGGGACCAAAATGAACATTAAAATATTGAATTTAATGCCACATGGCACTAAAATATTAAACTTAATGCCACGTGGCATTAGGTTTGACGTCGCCGTTAGTCAACTTGACGGAAGGATCTATTTGAACAAGTTTAAGGAATTAGGGGACCAAAATGAACCGTTTAAAAACTTGAAGACCAAATTGAACATTTAATAACAATTTGGGGACCAAAAGTGTAATTTAACCAATTAAAAACTTAGGTTATTTGATAAATTTAGAAACTTCAAGAAAACTTATAAACTATGACCAAAATAAATGTCAACTGATAATTATTAAGACTTCATATATTTACACTACAAAAAAAAAAGCTCATTTCAGACGGCCAAAAGCCGTCGGTAATGGGTATTTACCGACGGATTTACGATGGACACTTGTTTGTCGGTTATAAGCTCATCGGTAAGGGTTACCGAAGGAAATGGGGTGTACGTCGATAATTACCGACGGAATAAGCCGTCGGTAATTAGCTTGAACAACTGCCCCATTACCGACGGATAAGCCCGTCGGTAACACACATGACAGAATTACCGATAGAATTGTCCGTCGGTAACACGTTAGTATAGTTGCCTAATTACCGACGGATATGCTCCCTTTTTTATTTTATATTAATTTTAATATAATTATTAATTATATTTATATTTTTAATTTTGTTTTTTAATTAATTAATTTTATTAAATTTTATTTTAAACATTAATTATTTTTATTTTCACTATTAAACTTTTTTATTTTAAATATTAATTATTATTTTATTTAATGTTAATTTAATTAATTTAATATATTATTATTTTATTAATAAAAAATTAAATTTAAACTACAATTAAAATTTAAAAAGTTAATTAAATTAAAATTAAAATTAAATAAAAAAATAAAACAAATACAATATCGATCCATACATAACCCTACAGCTACAAAACCCTACAACTAAGACTATCCTAATAATAACCCTCATCATAATAACCATCATCGTTGTCCTGGCGGGGGGAGTTCACCGGTATAAGATGACCATCAGGCTGCTACTGAGAAGACACATCGGCATCCTGCTGCTGTGGAGGTGGACCGGTAGAAGTAGTGGAGGGCTGGTTGGGGTGGACGACCCCCTGCAGAACGGTGCGCCTCTCAGGTGGGAGCACATCAAGCACAACGATCATCACCGTAGAGAAGGCCTCCATCTGCTGCCTCAGGCGCTCGTTCACCTCCCTCTGCTCATGCACCTCCTGCCTTAGCCGCTGCACCTCCTTCGTGTCCTGTGAGCTAGAGGATGTAGGCTCAAGCTCGGTGTCCCCCGACGGATGGTAGGAGCTAGGCTCCCAGTACCGTAAATCCGCCCCTTCTTATTCACGCCAGCCACATCAATCCACACCTGGGACTGTAGTCGCTCAGCCTTAGCGGGGTCCGGCTGGGAAGGATCCGAGGCACTGGAGCAGGAGGCAGCCTCAGACGCTACCTGACTAAACCTGGTAGTGAACTCCTCCTGCGACTTGATTGTGTGAGGAAAAATGTTGACTACGACTTCTTCATTCTTTCAGGAATGGAGCAGTCTAGTATAAACCTATCTCCTACATTAACACCTCAAGAATCAACACAAACTGGGACTCAAGGGGTTGTAAATCCAGCCACTTCTACAACTATTGAACAAGAAACAACTACAACTACTGCTGTTGGAACTGACCTCAATCATCCTCTCACAAAGAAGAGGAAACCATGCAAGTGGACCTCGAAAAACTTTTGCTGCCTAAGACCACTTTATTAAGTTACCTGAAAATGAAGCAAATGAACCAACTGCTACATGCAAACACTGCAAGAAAAGATACTTATGTGACACAAAGCAGCATATATGGCACATCTAACATGCTTGCTCACTTGAAAACTTGTCCCAAATTTCCACATGCCACAATCAATGTTGTGCATTTATTTACTTTGATTAAACCACAATTCATAGCTAGAAACACATAAAGACAATGTTATATTTGTGTGTATTTCCAGTATTGTGTATGTCTAATTCAGACAATGATACAGCTATCTTTTTTTTTTTACCATTACAATTAATTTTTTAAATGGGCTATTATTTTTAAATGGCCCAATACATGAATCAAGGCCCAAACTCATTTTTTAGCTTGTAAAACTGACCAGAAATACAATCCGGCCCAATAATGGGCCATATCCAAACCAACCCACCCATCAACTCGCCCAACCCACAACCGACAAAACCGACCACCCATGAGACAACCCGATGTCCCATTAAAGAAAAAACCTAATTAACTAATAACTTAATCGCGAAATTAGTGTTAGGCATATAAAACACAAAATCATAAATATTAAAACTTTAAACATAAAGAACAGAAACATGGCCATCACACATAGATATACATATACATAAAGGTACAAGGTACTGTATAGGGTACCACATCAGAGTAGGGCCCCAAAAGTACAAACTGACAAAATAACTAAAGATACAACTTCCCAAAGACACACTGGCCACAGACTCTATACTCAACTACTAGGGTCCACTGCTCGTCCTCCAGCATCTGGCTCATAACTCACTCATGACTCTGCTATCACGGTAGTCTTCCTTGAACCTCATCGTCCGTAGGGTACTCACCCGTGACTCCGGTATTCGTAATCGGATACTCTGACCTCGTGTGTTCCACCCACACGGCTGTGATCAACACCATACATCTATATGAACCTCGCCAACTCATATCGGTTCATTACCTAGTGCCTCAACCTTCCATCATCATCTCATATAATATCGCAGTCTCATCGTATCATCAATCTCATCATCCATAACATATTAATTAATTAATTAGGTTAGGCACGACTAAGTCACATATCATACTCTTCCCTAACATGCATCACTTTACATATATCATATGTCATCACCTAGATGCCAACTAAGCATATCATTACATATAAAACATATTATCACTCAAGACATATTATCAATCATAATCATAATAAAATAATAATAAAATCATCATAACAAAATCATAATAAATAATAATAAAATCATAATAATAAAATAATAATAATAATAATAATAATAATAATAGCATATTCAAATAAGCATAATAAACCATAATTAACATGTTAATTTAGACAACACACAACAAGCAGCTCAACTACGATAAAATCAGACAACCTCAAATATCATAAAATTAACCTAATGGCAATAAACCTACAATCTCCATATCATTGGTACCACTAAGTGGTCGCCAATATGATATTGATATTGTCAATTATTCGCGGCCACTAGTATGGGTTAGGTCGCCCTACGCCATTAGTGTAAAATATGCTACTTAGCTAATTCTGATGATAGGAGGCTTCTTTCTCCCACCTGAGCTATCGTAGGCTAGCTTTAGAGCAATGTAACTGACCCACTCCAATACTCTTAAAATTTGCCATGTGAGGTTCTCCTACCTCTGGGGTTCCAAAAATCCACCTGAATACATATTAATGAAGCACGTGTTTTGTGTAACCCTAATATGAAAGCGGAATTGAAAACCGATAAACGGATTGAGAGATAACCTCAATACCGTCGCCGATGACATTTCGGCATAATAAGGACATAGGCTTACCTTAGCCTAATCAGGAAAAGAAAGATAGGATGATGAAGTAGACGTCGCAAGGATCACAACGGTATAATCGGTTTAGCAATAGGACGAACGGATTGATCGGAAACTCCTCCGAAATTTTCTCTCTCCCTCACGTCCTCTCTTCTCTCTCTCTACATTTTCTGATTCTGCAACCTTCTATCAGCTTCTCCATGAAATGACTCAAGTTTACCTCTTTAAAATCATTTTTAAAAAAAAAATTTGTACTAGGTTCTCGGCGCCTCAGCACCAGTGCTGCACCGCCATCATCCATGCGTTGCCGCGTTACACGTGTCCACCACCATCCAGCGCTCAGCGCCCAGGACCGGTGCTCAGCGCCCTATGCTGTCCAGCAATCCTGATTCATACGTTTCATCGCGTTCTAAGCTCGTTTGAAGTTCGATTGACCTGAAATTTGAAACATAGACTCCTATATACCTAAGGAATAAGATCAAGTCGTCAAACATATCTAATCTCTTCCTCAACCTAAATTTCCTATTGTGCCCTCTTAAGCGTTCTAAACAGTATAAAGAAAATCCTAGAATACGTTCTCGTTCAATTCGAAGTTGATTAATCTCGTACTTTCCATGCAAGGTAATTCCCAATGCCTAAACATGCATATTAGACATTAAATCAAGGTCTTAAACATAGTCATCAAACATATAAATAATGTCATAAAACACAGATGTTACAACCCAATTGGTCGGAAATAGGCCTCATTATACACTAGTTGGTTATCTTCGATTTTAATTTTTTGGGCCCAAAACCGACAAGTGTCCAGCCTTACCGCTGATAACCAATCGAGATTGAATACAAAGCTATAGCAGTGAATCCCACTTTCAAGACTCACTTATTATCACCTAGGTTCTATCATCATTAGAGTATCAAATTTTGAACGCCATATTTATAATCATGTATTTAATTTTATCTCTCACTCATTTTTCATGATTTAATTAATATATATTGTTATCTATAAAAAAAATTACACTATTAATTAAACATAAATTATCACATCATTAAAAATTAAAAATTATTGACATATTTTAAAAATATAAAAAATCAATGAGATACGGTATGATGTTCCTCAATTGATCTTCGGGAAATATTGTCCATTATCACTTGTCTATTATCACTTGTGATGCTATATAGTCAAATTTGGATTATGTACTTTTATTATATCATGTTTTCTTGATTATATTATGTGAAAGAATGAGATAAAATCAATTTTGAATGGATTCTACAAACAAAAACAAATTTGATTTGGGAAAGATTGATTATTTGGGATTCAACGGTTTTTTCTCCTAAAAAGTTGTTTTGTAAATAATTTATATGTTTGGTAACTGGATTAATTTTTTAAAAAATGCATTTTTTAAAGAAAAACTATTTTTTGCAATCTTGTGGGGAGGACTATTTTTTGTAAATAATCTATATGTTTTTAAAGAAAAAGTTATTTTTTGCAATTTTGTGAAGAAAAAGTTATTTTCGCATCATCCAAAGGAAATAGATTATCTTAAAATTATTTTTTTCAGCAAACATACTCAAACAAAAACAGATTTTATTTATAATAAATTTTTTACAATAATCGATTATACATATAATTGATTATTAGCATAGATTACTAGCTTTCTTAAATGTACTCTAAAGTGCTCGCCCGCCACTTATCAGGATCTTCTTTAGTTGTGTTAAATTAAATTTGTGTTGAAAATGTATGTGAACTGATTATTTCCCATTAAAAAAAAAAAAAAACCCTGTTAATGGTAGTTGCTTATCTAAACTGTTAGAAAAGAAAGAAGAATGACAATGTTGTAAAATAACAATTTACGTTTGTGTATCATATCACGAAAATTGAAAAAGGCAAAAAAGTTAAATCTTGACTTATTCGTACATAAATTGTTAATTAAGAGTAATTTATGGTCTCATGGTCAAGTAATAAATTTTAATTTCTAGTCCTGATTATACATATATGACCTACTAATTATGATTTATGTCTGTGACTCTTTGTTTTTTTTTTTTGACAAATATGTCTCTACTCTTAAAAGTAAGACAATTTCGTTATTTAATAGTTGATAGGCATATATATATATATATATATATATATTTTAATTTTTGCACAAATTGATATGCTTATATAATGACTAGAGATTAGTTCTACCGGTGAATCGCTGCAGATGGAAATGGGCCAACCATGTTAGGCCACTCTCCTCTTCCTTTTACGCCAGCCTAATAAATTAGTGAGAAATATTATCAACATATTCTTGACGAGAAAAGATCATCTCCAGAAAGTTTTTTTTTTTTTTTTTAAAAGAATCATCTCCAGAGAGCTATTATTATACTTTTGGGGAAATAAATAAAATGAAGATAACAGAGAGCTAATAATGGACTTTTCCGTTTTTCATAAAAAATAGAGAGGAACTTTTCACATTCTTAATCACACTCTTTCAATATATTAGGTGGATTTTATGTGGTATCTATTAAATCGTGTGGGGTCACTCTTTATTCAATAGATACCATTATGAAAATGAAATTTATCTAATAATAATAGAGTCTGTATTAGAGAGAATGTGATAATTGATAGATGGTGTGTTGGTGACACGACTTTAAATTAGTTGCATCGTCTGATCAAAAAAAAAATTAGTTGCATCTAAATCTAGGTCTTCGGCTAGATAGATGGGAAAAATGGGGTGCCACGACGTATTAACCGTTGATTTTTTTATTTTTATTTTTTTAAAAACAACATTGACCCTTGATTTGATTGTGACAAATAGTGGAAGAAGAATAAAAGAAAGAAAATGCAGCAGAATTTGGTTTTGTTGAATGTGTGGACCAATTTTCGATCAAAATAAGGTAATTTGGGTAAAAATAAGAATGGTAAATTAATATGTAGACCGTGAATTATTTGGGAAACTTTAAATAAGTTTCATAGTTTAAAAGTTTATAATTCCATCCCTGAATATAAAAGATTTGTTATTGAGTCTCTCATACATTTTTATTATTAGGATTTTGTTAAGTATAGTTAGAGTTTCGTTAAGGATTAATTCACTTATCGTTCATGGGTCCCTAAATTTTTTGAAAAAAATTCAAATAGATCTTTATACTTTTAGAAACCCTAATGAAACCCTACAAGAAAAGTATATGAGCGAGGGACCAAATTACAACTTTTCTATGTGTTCAAAGATCAAATTTCTAACTTTTAAAGAGATCTATTTGAAATTTCTCAAATAGTTCAAAACCTACAAAGTAATTAAATCAAACCAAATAAAAAAAATCAACCGGTTCGAATTGAATAAAAATAGATAAAATCGGTCGAATTTTTATAAAAGTTGGTGAAGCCAGCCAATTTTATTTTTTTCTTTTATTTAAATTTTATTGTTTGGCTAATTTTTTCTAATTAATCTTATGATTGAGTTAATGGTTAATTTTCTTTTGTCTTGCGAGGTTCTCCTATCTTCAAAGAGTGAGATTTTTTTTGATAAAAAAAAAGTGTGAGATTTATTAATTATTATTATTATTTGAGATTTTTTTTTTCACAAGTATATTTCCATTGACTTGTTCCATTAATAATACAGAGGACCTTCAATTAGGGACTTTAAGTTCGCGTTCCATATCATGTGGTACGCGAACTTAATGTACAAGCACCAATAACAATACATATAGACATATTTTTTTTTTTTTGTCAAGTTACATATAGACATACTCGAACATTCACAGGGTCATGCGTTAACCCCTTTCTTTCATGAGTTAACCCCTTTCTCTTAATCTACTCCAAAACCCATATATTCGTATATCTATGAAAGAATTCGCTACTCGTCTCACATAAAATACTGTACAATTGAAATTGTAAATAGGTGAGCCATTGTTGTTCCATCAATAGACTACTCAATAATTTGTTCATTATTCAAGAGATTCTTCTTTTGCACCTACCTAGCTAGTAGTGGGAGAAATAGTTCAGAAACAGTTTTCTAGAAAGATAATTTTCTAAAAGCATCCTGTGCGGTCCATGAATTGGTATTTCAGATTAATATCCACTTAGAGAAAATATCAGCCAATAGAAAAGTGCTAAATCATAAAGCAAAGTAAACTAACCACTTATATCAGAGCTAAATATTTGAAAGGTCTTAAGAGGCAATGAATGTCTTTTTGATTGCAATTGGAGACACTGAACCCCACTGCCTTTCCCATTTATGAATGGGACAACTCTCTTTCTAAAATATCATGTGTTCCATTTTGGTGTATTACATACTGTTCTCATCAGTAATATCTTGCTTAATAAGTTAAAAATTAATGTAATATTAAAATTATAGAATATGTAACAGGATATTATTGGTAGGTACAAAGTATGATACACCAAAATGGAATATATAATCTCTATCCCTAAAACACATGAACAAAGTATATCCACATTACGAGGATATTATGCAACCACTATTTCTGGTGTCTCGTTTTGTGGTGTGTGCTCACTAATCCTAATGACCTGCCAACACTAGTGGTATTTGCTATTTCAATCTAAAAATATGTTCAAATACAAATTAAGTATTATAATAGCTATTACTCATGACCAGCCAACGAAGGTTGGTCCAGTTGATAAGGATACGGCTCATAACCCACAAGGTCATGAGTTCGAATCCTACTACTGATGTGAGGACCTCGTTGGTGGGTAATCTGTAAGTACCTTTGTAAGCGCTCTTTTAGCCATGAGGTCTCCCTGACCCTGACTCTGGTGAGCTCCCGGGACCCAACTCACTTAAACTTTTGTTAAAAAAAAAAAAAGGCTATTACTCATAACCATTTCTTGGCTCCCAATGTGTGTCATCAATATACTTTTCAGCCATCCAATAGTCCCCTAGCAATTCGAATGTTCCCATACTAGCATAGATTTGGAAAACAATGAGGTGGCTTAATTTAATTGTTCACCTGTTAGACTTTTGCAGCATTTATGTTAATTGTTTGTGGCCAGAGTGGTTAATAACAGTAAGCTAGCCAACTATTATGAGACAGCAAATTAGTTCAAACAGATTTGGAAAATGAAAGGGAAAAGTTCTTGAACACGTGAAAGCAGCTTCTCATGTCAAAATCAGTCGATTGTTGATTAAATTGGTAATTGCCAATCATATCAGGCTGTTTGAAGTTTTAACAATATATTTCAAAGAGCCCTTTTATGAGTTGCATAAAATTATGTGGAGTTTTTCCCGATGTGCTAAATAACCTGGAGTTTTAGCTTTTCCTTCTTGGGCCTTGGAAAATGCCATATATGTAGCTTTGTGGCTGTAATTCTTGTTTCTTATATAGCTAAATTTAATTATATTATTCCTGGATGCAGAGTGATTAAACATGTAACTTCAATATGAGATATCTGCATTTTGTAAGAATCTGCCAACAAATAAGCATAGTATAAAACTATAAATTGAATAAAAACAGGATATTTGGATTAGCAATATGAGAAACTGCATTTGATTATTTTATACTGTTAGGCCAATTCTGACTATAACCCAATTCAAATATTAATCATCTTGTTTTAACTACTAAATACTGCAAACACTTGCATTTCAATGATCTTTTGGTAGATTACAGAAAGTTGATTCAATGCCTTGGGACAAGAATACTTCAGGGTTAACTTGCTCTGAAGCCCAAGTTTGCCCCTCCCTAATAGTCGTTTGAAACTTTTAAAATCCACAATTTGGAGAATAAATACTTAATTAATTTTACAAGATAATTTGTAGTTAGCTATAGCTTAGCCTGCCTGAAAAATGAGCTACAGTATTTTGTAACTTATAAGAAATTTGGACCAGATTTTACAGGTGATATGGACTGCATGCAAAGAACTGATAATTGTTAACATAGAAGGAGTGACAAATTTGAAAACCTAACTACTATTAAAATGAATATAACAAGATGCTGCACTAAAGTTTATATGTCAGAATGAAAGTAACCCAAGATCATATTGGAGAGTTTAAGAAACCAGGGAAGTTAACATAATGCACCATAAGAAATTGAAGTATTATATCTGTTACATTTGTCAGATTCATTCAGCCTTATAACATTATATATACCATATATGATATAACACATGGAATTACTCTTTAAATCTAGTAACTGGTAACAATTATGTAATATAATAATCTAAGTAACAGTTCCCGAGCTTGAGCATATTTGATGTGAAGCCATGCATTCTAATGCAGCAAGACAAAAGCATTATCCTTCCTTTTTTCAGTGAGGCCTTTAGTGGCCTCAGTAGTTTCATCATAGTTTTAGTAATCTCATTCATCACTTTGGGACCATCAAATAAGATAGTCAGTGTCTAGTTTAATAAAATGGGCACCATATGTAGACATTGGATCATTGGCAAGTTTCCACGCCCAATTAAGCAGCCCTACATATTAATGAAAGTTGCATACATATGCAGCTATAAGCAGCCCTCAGCATTTTCATGAATATGCAGAACTAGTTAAGATCAAATTTAATGTCATGACAATAATAATATAAATTGCACCATCGATTTGGGAAAAAAAAGACCGGTTATCCTTCTCTTTAATAGAGGTTTTATCAGGCTATACACATGATAACCTGTCTTAGTCAAATGTAATCAGAAAAGCATTTCTGCAAACGTTCATCAAAGACAATGTGAAGAAGGATACGAAATTGAATAGCAGCTGAATACCAAAAATAAAATAAAAATGAATAGAAGCTAACTAACAATGTGGTGCTAATCTATGAAATCATCTACTGTCTAAGCCCATATTGCCATCACTGACATGCCTCCTGCACCTAGCAAAACTGCTGCATAGGACCAAATCTGGAGCTTTACCCTACTTTGGAGCTTAGGACCCATAAAATCAGAAGCTAACAAGTCTACCAGTGCCATATAATTCAGAAGCCCTGCAGACACAGCATTTAGAATCCCCTCCACAATTAGAGCTGTTGGACTTGTGTCGCTATACACATTTGACAAACCTATCCCCAAAGCGATCCCAAATGGGGTAGTGGCAGAGAAGAAGAAAATCATAATAGCTTTCACCTTAGTCCCATATTCAGCCTGTTACAAAAGAACACCACCTTGATTGTTAACATGATTCACTCATTTCAGGTGAAGGATATGGTGCACCACCCACCAAAGTGGTGCAGTGGTGCACCACCCAAGTGGCAAAATCTGGACCATCCAGATTGCCACTTGGGTATTTTTGACTTTTCAACCTTTATAGAGGGAAATTCTATGGTGCATCCTCTTCAAAATGATGTATGGGTGCACCTTAAAGTAAATCAATATGGTCCATTCCATTTGACACTTGTCACAAGTTAAATTTAAATATTTTTTTACTTGGTCAAATTAGTCAAATCAATGATTTAATATTTACAAAAATATTATATTTATTTTAACAAATAGAAAATACATTTTATTTTTTTTATCAAACTTTTATTATTTATTATTATTATTATTTATTATTTATAAATATTAAAATATTTTTTGTTACTATTCTTTTTTTTCACGTGGCAAATTCTTAAAAAGTTCACTGTAATAAACTTTTGGAATAAGCCTTGTGATGGTACGGTTTGGTTCAAAATCACCGTAATCATCCCATACTACTTAATTATTACCAAGGTTTTGATTTTTTTAAAAGCAAAATTTACATATATAAATAAAAAAAAGTAACATAGTAACAAAAAAATATTTTAATATTTATAAATAATTATAATTATAAATAATAAAATTTTGATGAAAAAAATAAAAAATATTGAAATTTAACTTATGACAATTGACATGACAAGTGTCAAATTGAATGAACCATATTGATCCACTTTAAGGTGCATCCATGCACCAATTTGAAGAGGATGCACCATAGAATTCCTTTCTATAAAGGTTGAAAAGTCAAAAAAATCCAAGTGGCAATCTGGATGGTCCAGATTTTGCCCCTTGGGTGGTGCACCACTACACCACTTTGGTGGGTGGTGCACCTTAGACAATTCATTCAATAATATTAACACTTTTTGTAGTAACGTACATAGTATTAAAATTTGGGTGTTACTTAAAGATACTGTTTAAGGAATCAATATATGAAATGTTTTTATTGGAAATCACAACTTTAAGTTTTCAAATGTATTGAATACATGATTTTCTAACAAAAATTTATCTTTAATTCCTTGATCAATGTCCTAAGATAATGGTTATGCTAATATCTGAACCTCTGGGAAGTGGGATTAATGGAGATACCTGAAGTATGCAGCCACCCAGACCCATTCCCTCAAAGAGTTGATGGAAGCAAAGTGCAGCAATTAGAGGCCTAATTGTGCATGGGTTCTCTGAAGCTCCCATTGACAAACCGATTACCACTGAGTGCACCACAATCCCTAGCTCCAACACCTGCACTCATTAGAAACATGTCAATAATTATATCAAACAATAAAAACAAACCCACAAAGCCCAAAATTCATCGAATGAAAAACCCACCAGAAGCTGAAAATTCACCACTGAACGAAAATTAAAGTCAACTTTGTGGCCAATGAATGCACTAACAATAAATGAATGTCACACAGCTAAACTTTCATTTTATTATCAGTACTAATGAGTTGCATTATTTGTACATCTAATGAAAATGTGAATTTAATACAATACCTAAACTATTTTTATATCCAACACATATATTATTATTTTCTATGTCACATTCAAGTTCTTTAAATCACGTTATTCATTAGTTATTACTAATTACTAATACTGCAAAAAAAAAACATAGATTTAAAAATTTAATTAACCTGAGCCACAACACGGTAACGTAGCAACTGTTCTGCATTCACGCTCTTAACATCTCCAACTCCATTTTCATGACCAAGACCATGACCAACATGTACCAATTCCTTAGGCTCAGCACCGCCACCGCCACCGCCACCACCAGTTTCAACGGCATTGTCAGAAGAAGCTAACTTGAGCTTCTTCTTAAAGTAACTAATGGAAAACGAATCCACCATGAGAGTGAAAACCGCGGAGAGCATTGCAATAAACGTGGTGAAGGGAAACTTGTGCCACGGATGATCCGGCAAACAATCTGATGTAAGGTCATCAAACGAGTCCGGCATCACGTGCATGTAACCCGTCGCCAGAATGACGCCGGAGGCGAAGGCCTTAACCAGCACAAACAAGTCGCGGTCCGGCTGAAGCGCGGGGACGGCGCGTGAGAAAATTGGGAGGCAAACTCCAACCATGCTCGTGATCAATATGCTTGCAATTGCTATGAGCTTTAACTTCAATGCCTTCTCCTTGTCGTGGCAGCTTCCTTCGTACTTCGATGCGCATTCCTCCGCCGACGCCGCTGGTAATTCGGCGAGGTCGAGGAAAAGGAGGATGGAAATAAGAAGGAGAAGGTTGCGAGTGGTGTTTGCTGAAGCCATGGTTTTGAGTTGAGAAAAAGAATGAGTTTGTTGCGAGGTTTTATAGAAACTGTTTTGCGAAACGTGAGAATGATGATTTTATCATTTGGATTTGAATGGTTTTGAAATTACGTTGTTGTTCTTGGATGCGGGGATAGTTTTTACCTGATTTTATGAAAATTTAGGGGTAGTTTTGGAAATAAACAAGGGAGTGAGGTAGCTTAAAGTGGGCGTGTGTCCGGAGTGGTCCCCCACTACCTTTGACTCTTCGTGGCGTGAGTGAGCATACGCACCAATACTGTTTTCCCTCGTAACAGGAACGTGATGTGGCAGTCTTCGTTCTTCGATACCCGCAGCCCGGCATGTAAATTTTGTTGGAAAAAATAATAAATTAACATAGAATTAACACAAGAACAAAGAAAAATAAGCAACAACTAAATATGCAAATAAATAAAATAAAGCTCGTAAAGATAAACTTATTGATTTTGGCTGCGGCGTGCAAAGCACTGGATTTAAGAGTATTTCGCCACCACAAATAAATCACACGGTGCAGTTGGTTTCAAGGCTAGTACTCTCCAGGATACAACAGCCACTTCTTGCTAGCACTGCACGTGAAATAGCAAGGACACAGGAACAACTGGTTGGATGCTCAAGAAAACAGGAAAAACTCAAATAATTTCACAACTTATTTTTTCCCGTAATCTAAATAGTATCTGTTGTGCTGCACTCAATTTCAATCACTTCCCTTTTTGTTGTTGTTATAGGCAAAGTAAGAGAGAGAAAAAATAGAAAGAGTTGAGTGCAGATTCCTTTTTTTATTGTTTGCAAAATCTCCATCTCCCTTGACTCATGCATAGTGTTTTAATAGAAAATGTATATAACCGTTTTAAAACTTCATCAACGGGCTGAAATTAATGTCATCAATATAAAAAACTGGAAGCCATAAAAATAGGAGCAAAAGATTAAGTAGAAAATATAAACCGTTGTAGTCATAAATTGTGGGATTAATTAGAAAACATAGCCGTTGAAGGAATACAAGACTAAGCCAAAACAAATTATTATTATATTAATATTTTGCTTTAAAATAAATAATCAAAACTTAAGATAATAATTTAACAATCCCCCACATATTTATTTTAAAGTCAAATAGAAAAGTGTTCCCAAGAGCTTGAGAAATCAATGCATGAGCACTAGTGTCTTTTGGACTATGAACTAGCACATAGAGCAAATGAGCTATGACTCACTAGAATGTCGGTGAGATTAGAACCTCTATGAACCTCATTCTGGTTGTGAATCAGTGAACTCATCACTCACACCGATTTCTCATCCAATGTTGTTCAACGCGGTGTGGTGCTTTTCGGCCTTGCACCTTTACCTGGATTTCATGAGTGGCTCTAGAAAGTCTGCCCAGGCTTTCATAGAGGCGGCCCCACCTCAACACTCATATAGGTGAATCTATCAAGTGTACACTACAGTCAAGCACACCACTCATTTATGAGCTATAGATTCATTAAGAGTATATACTCAACCTCCAACGTTGTAGTATTACACTATCCTACACCATAGGGATGAACCATCATATATAATGGATAGTGTCTCATCAAATTGACAAGTGACTTGTTCTTACCCATATGAACATAGACTTGTAAATTTTCACAAACTATGTTGGGTTACCATCACTCTCAATTTTTGTATTAGGCATAAGTCCCATCCCCCTCGATGTATTTTCCACTAGCTTCCTGCTTAGTGGTTTTGTAAATGGATCCGCCAGATTCATTTCTGATCTCACATAGTTTAGGGATATAACCCCATCATTTAGCAGCTGCTTTACACAATTATGACGTATACGTATATGTCTTTGTTTTCCATTATAAACTTTATTATTTGCTCTTGCTATTGCCGCTTGGCAATCACAATTTATAGATATGGAGGGAACGGGTCTCCCCCATAAAGGAATATCTGCTAAGAGATTTCTTAGCCACTCAGCCTCTGATCCTGCCAAGTCAAGAGCAATAAACTCGGCCTCCATAGTAGATCGGGCTATACAGGTCTGCTTGGATGACTTCTAAGCGACAGCACCACCTCTAAGGGTAAAAATAAATCCACTCGTGGATTTAGTCTCATCAGAATCAGATATCCAATTTGCATCTGTATACCCTTCAAGTACAGAAGGATATCCCACATAACATAAACCAAGATCAATGGTTCCTCGAAGATATTTCAAGACTCTATATAAAGCATTCCAATGATCCTTGTTAGGATTATGAGTATACCTACTCAATCTGTTTACAGCATATGCAATATCAGGTCTTGAACAATTCATCAAATACATGAGACTACCAATTATTTGAGCATATTGGGTTTGTGACACATTACTCCCATTATTCTTTTTTAAGTGTAAACTAGCATCATATGGAGTACTCACATGTTTAGAATCATAAAAACCATATTTTCTCAATATTTTCTCAAAAAAGTGTTCTTGAGACATTCTAAACCCATTATTTAATTTGGTTAACTTAATTCCCAAAATTAAGTCAGCCTCTCCCAAGTCTTTCATGTCAAATTTTGATGATAAAAATTGTTTAGTCTCATTAACAACTTCTGTGTTGCTTCCCAATATAAGCATATCATCAACATATAAACAAATAATAACACCATTTAAACTATCATCAAATTTACTATAGATGCACTTATCAGAATTATTCACTTGATAGCCATCTAGCAACATCACATTATCAAACTTCTCATGCCATTGTTTAGGTGCTTGCTTAAGACCATATAGGGATTTGACTAATTTACACACTTTATTTTCACTACCAGAAACAACAAACCCTTCAGGCTGATCCATGTAAATTTCTTCCTCTAAATCTCCATTTAAGAAAGCAGTTTTTACATCCATCTGGTGTACTATCAAATTATGAATAGAAGCAAGAGCTATCAATATTCTAATGGAAGAAATTCTAGCCACTGGTGAATATGTATCAAAATAATCTAAGTCCTTTTTCTGTGTATACCCCTTAGCTACCAACCTTGCTTTATATTTTTCAACAGAACCATCAGGTTTCAATTTCCTTTTAAAAATCCACTTACAACCTATTGGTTTTGCTCCTTGAGGTAGATCAACTATCTCCCATGTATGATTACTCATAATTGATTCTATCTCATTATTAATAGCTTCTTTCCAAAGAGGACCATCAGGAGAAGAAATTGCTTCACTATATGTCAAGGGATCTCCATCCATTAAGTAGATGAAAAAGTCATCTCCTAGGTTGGTTTCTTTTCTAATTCTTTTACTCCTTCTAGGTTCAAGCTCAAAGTTATTGGAACAAGAAGCAGATTCACATGAAGGCTCAACAATTGATTTTTCTATTTTAGATTTTAGGGGAAACACATTTTCAAAGAACTCAGCATTTTTTGATTCGATAATAGTGTTAGTTTCTAAAACATCACTTTTAAGCACCAAAAATCTATAAGCAGCACTATTTTTAGCATAGCCAATAAACATGCAATCACACGTTTTAGAACCAATTTTTCTTTTCTTAGGTTCAGGTAACAAAACTTTAGCCAAACACCCCCACACCTTAAGATATTTTAAATTTGGTAACCGTTTTTCCCAAAGTTCAAAAGGGGTTTTATTAGTTTTCTTAAAAATGATTCTATTTTGTATAAGACAAGCAGAAAGAATAGCTTCCCCCCACAAATTTGAAGGAGCCCCGGAACTTATAAGCATAGCATTCATCATTTCCTTTAATGTTCTATTTTTCCTTTCTGCTACACCATTAGATTCTGGAGAATAAGGAGGTGTTGTCTCATGAAATATTCCATATTGTTCACAAAAGGCACTAAACTCACTAGAATCATACTCTCCACCTCTATCTGTTCTAAGTCTTTTAATTTTCTTATTTAATTTATTCTCTACTTCAGCTTTATAAATTTTAAATTTCTCCTCTGCTTCATCTTTGGTTCTCAACAAATATACATATGAATATCTTGAACAATCGTCAATAAAAGTTATATAAAACCTTTTACCTCCTCTAGTCATTGTAGACTTTAAGTCACCTAAATCTGAGTGAATTAGGCCTAAGAGGTCAGTTTCACAAAATTCCACAGGTTTGCATGGCTTCTTCGTACTTTTAGCTTCTACACATATAGGGCATTTTTCATTATTAGTTGTTGACAGATCATGCAAAAATCCTAATTCTCTCATTTTCTTTATGTAAGAGAAATTAACATGTCCCAATCTACCATGCCACAAATCAACAGAGTCAATCAAATAAGAAGAAGACAAAGCATTTTTATTAATAATTTCAGAAACATTCAACATAAACAGGCCACTGCTATAATTCCCTTTACCCACAAAACCCCCACATTTAGAGAGTACAACATTATCAGATTCAAAGGTAACTTTGACACCCGCTTTGTTCAACATAGATACGGACACCAAATTGAATCTCATATCAGGCACATGGAGAACATCATTTAATGAGAGGGTTTTTCCAGAGGTGAGTTTTAAATTCACCTTTCCTTTACCAAGAACAACAATTGTCCTTGAATCACTTAAAGTCACATGCTCCTCTCCTTCCCCTATAGTTTTATAGGAGGTAAACATATTTTTATTTGCACATATATGTGCGGTAGCCCCAGAGTCTACCACCCATGATGTTTCCTTCATCTCAAATATAGTCTCAGAAACAACACTTACAATTACATCATTTGTCTCAACTAAATTAAATTTAGGAGTGACATATTGGTTGTTTCTTCTACCGTATCTACATTGAGCAATATGGTGACCATAAGGGTATTTCATCAAGGTAGTGATCATAGTCTTATTTTTTATGTTATACACTAGGTGAGATTTTATTTTTATATTTTTTCCACAAAAATTCAGCAATTCAGCCGGATAATAAAATACCAGCAACAACTATATATTAATTCTATGTTTAAAAAAAATTTGTCTTAAGATTGTTGGAAAAAATAATAAATTAACATAGAATTAACACAAGAACAAAGAAAAATAAGCAACAACTAAATATGCAAATAAATAAAATAAAGCTCGTAAAGATAAACTTATTGATTTTGACTGAGGCGTGCAAAGCACTAGGCTTAAGAGTATTTCGCCACCACAAGTAAATCACCCGGTGCAGTTGGTTTCAAGGCTAGTACTCTCCAGGATACAACAGCCACTTCTTGCTAGCACTGCACGTGAAATAGCAAGGACACAGGAACAATTGGTTGGATGCCCAAGGGAACAGGAAAACTCAAATAATTTCACAACTTATTTTTTCCCGTGATCTAAATAACTTCCCTTTTTGTTGTTGTTATAGGCAAAGTAAGAGAGAGAAAAAATAGAAAGAGTTGAGTGCAGAATCCTTTTTTTATTGTTTGCAAAATCTCCATCTCCCTTGACTCATGCACAGTGTTTTAATAGAAAATGTATATAACCGTTTTAAAACTTCATCAACGGGCTGAAATTAATGTCATCAATATAAAAAACTGAAAGCCATAAAAATAGGAGCAAAAGATTAAGTAGAAAATATAAACCGTTGTAGTCATAAATTGTGGGATTAATTAGAAAACATAGCCGTTGAAGGAATACAAGACTAAGCCAAAACAAATTATTATTATATTAATATTTTGCTTTAAAATAAATAATCAAAACTTAAGATAATAATTTAACAAATTTTACCCATACCCGTAGATACCCGTGGATAATATCCGCAACGGATAGAAAATAGATATTTTAATGGGTACCCATGAATAAATTAAATGGATATTTCATCTATCTATTTATTAATAGGGCGGGGACGGGTAACATAATATCCATACCCGCGTATACCCTCGCCCGCTAATCTACTATTACTAAGAGCATCTCCAACCATAGAACCCAACTAACTCTCTTTTAGTGGGCCCTACAATGTCATAAAGGATTTAAGAACACTCATTAGTTTTCACTCCAATGATAGAACTCAACTTGGGTTCTTAACATACTTTTAGTGGGTCCATTTTCTCCTATTTTCTTTCCCCCTCTTTCCTTTTTCCCTTTTTTAATTATTTTTTAATGGCCAAGAACCAGTTTTTCTTCAAGAACCTTTCTCCACCCTGGCTGCCAAATCAGCCAACTCCAATGACAGAAAATTTAAGAACCAGTTCTTAGCCTTAAGAACCTCATGAAGAATCACCCTTGAAGATGGTCTAAGCTACCCACTTCACGCACGCATGCTCGTATGCGTGAACACACAGACACATATACCCTTGTTTTATTTCTAATTTTCGCAGCCACACATCACCTATCCTACCCTCCCTCTCTATTTTTACTCTCAATTTTGCGTGCCCCTTTCTCTCCAATTCAGAAAGTCTCTTTTACTCTCGCACCACACTCCAGCAAAAAGTCCCTCTTACTCTCAATTTTGTGAGATGTTATAATATTCATGGATATCCATAGATATCCGTAAATATTGTTAAATTTGTTTAGAACCCGCAAGATGGATACCCGCACGGATATGGGGTGGGGACGGGTAAGAATTTCTTCCAACGGGGTGGGGAGTGGGGGCTACTACCCATACCCACCCCGCCCCATTTACATCCCTACCCACAGCCGCAGGTAGGAGAAATATCTTTATTGACAATAATAATTAATTATTGATTTAATTGTAATGCACTGTTAGTTTAAATAATTTGGCTTAATTACAGTTTTGGTCCCTTATTATTGGTTATTTATGATTTTGGTCCATAAAGTTTTTTCATGTACATTTTCTCCCCCTGTTTTTTCAATATTGCAAATTCGGTCCTTTTGTTCAATGTCTGTCAATTTTTTCAATGATCAACATAGAGAAGCCACTCCTCTAAGCACATATAACCTCCGGTTGAGGTTCTCCCTCCTCTGCTGCTCCGATTCAACATAATTTAGTGGTTCATCTCTGCTATTTACAGGTTTTGTCCTTCCTTTCCGAGACTTTTTTTTCTTCCACCACATGATCCTTTATCACAAAAGTTCAACAAAAGGTTCTATGCGTTTAGAGCAGTGGTTCCTCTATGTTAATCATTAAAAAAATTGACAGACATTAACAAAAGGACCAAATTTGCAACATTGAAAAAAAAATGAGACCAAATATGCACTAAAAAAACTTTAGGGACCAAAATCGCACATGACTAACAGTAAGGGGCCAAAACTGTAATTAAGCCAAATAATTTTCAATGGTTAATCATCATGTATTGTCATCTTATTAAATTATTAGCTCATAATAATTAATTTTAAAATTCATATCTAAGGTGATGTATAACTAATTACAAACATAGAAAGCTTTATATAAATAGTGTATCAAAATTAAAATTTATTAATTAATATATTATATTAATTTTTAAAGTACATTATATTATTTTTAGAGCAATTATATTTATATATAAGATATTTGATATCAAGTTTATAACTTCATATCTTGTTTTATATTAAAAATAAAGGAGAATGTTTATAAAATGCGTTTTGCAATTTAATTTTAAAAAATGATTATAAACATAATTGAATTTAATTGGTATACGTTATCAATATAAATATTTTTTAATTTAAAAACTTAAAAGATATAAGGCTTCAGTCTCCTCAACGGTCCATATGTGATATTCAACCCATTACAACAACAAAAAAAAATGTTTAGCGACCGAATAAACATGCTAATTCGATCGCTATCCTGTGTAGCGACCGAATTAGCGATCAAATTATGGGGGTTGCAGAAACCCTGGTCGCTAAGGTTTTAGCGATCGAGTTTGTATTTCGGTCGCCAAATAGAGACAGAATATTCGGTCGCTAAATTATATAATTCAATCGCAGCCAAGTTGGTCGCATGATCAGGGTAACCGAATTTGGTGACTGATATTCGGTCGCTAATGTTGGTTACCTCAACCAAATTAACGACTGCGTTTTCGGTCACTAATCATGAAATAATATATATATATATATATATATTTCATGTAACTTAAGCCTAGCGACCAAAATATGGGTTGCTATTTCGGTCGCTAAGACTAGTTATTTATTTATTTTTTAAATTTTTTTTAAAAACATTAATGTTAATATTTTTATTTTTATTTAATTTTTTTTTAAAACATTAATTACTAATGCAACTCACAGATATAAAAATAATGAATGTATATAAAAAAAATGTCATAGAGTAATAGTCTAAAAATCCCTAAAGTGAAAAAAACCAATCATCATGCGGAGGTGGAGGTGGAGGAACCCAAGCATCCTCAGCGTTCGTGCCACCGATGTCTGCCATCTCATCGTCCTCTAGAGTAGCATCATCAGTAGCAGGAGGCGGTGAAACTGGAGGAGCGACAGTAGGCGGCATAACTGCTGGAGCACCATCCGCAGTAACTGGAGGCTGGATCCTCATCTGCTCCAACACCATCTGCAGTGCCTGGCCCTGCTCGATGGACCTCTGCATCAGCTGCTAGTGTGCCTGAGTTAACTGTGCAATCTGATCTGCCATCAGTTGCTCTCTCTCCCTCTTCTCCCGAAGCTTCGCGTTCAGCTGCGTGATGGTGTCTTGCATCTGGTTGAACTGCTCCGGAGGAACGGTATCCGCGTAGGAAGGAGCAGGCGTGCCGGACGATGAAGCGATAAACTTGCTGCCCAGGTATCCGAGGCCATACACGTGCCCCTTCTTGTTGCTTCCCCCGACGACCTCCAAATAAATGACATTATCGTCGATGGAGACAGGAGAGCGGGGCCCCTCACAAGTCAAGGCCTCATCCTGTGACTGTGAGGCACATGATATGGCATCGTCTTTCTTCTCGTTGAAGCCCACCTACAAAGTATCGATGAAGAGATTTAGTTACATTTATAATCAATATTAACAAATCAATAATAATAAATTAAAAGAATATAATAAATTGTTTTTTACTTACAGCATAGTTACGGGCCTTGTCGTTGACCCATTCCCCCGACTTCTGCTTCTTCGTCCTCTCCACCAACTCCATAGTAGTGGGGAGTCGATCTTTCTGTGCTTTCTGCATAGAAAAAAATATATTAATATCATAAGAATATTAATAAATGAAAACTAAATAAATAGTATGCTAAGTTATTCAAGTTTTAAGTATTACCAGCTCGTCGAAGTGGGCGGCGGCTAATTTAGAGCCGCCGATGTAAGCACATGCGCCACCATCAGAAGCTCGATTACTCCGAGTGTAACACCCTTCTCGGGTGCTACAAAGTTAATGACATTTTAAGGCCGAAAAGTAGGTTAATTAAATTTGGCTATAAAAGAATGGGGTAATTTTTTTTCCTTTTTCTTAAGTCATAAATATAACTGCTTTGTTTTAAATGAATGGACAATAAAATATTCCATTATCACAATTAGGATTATGAGTTCGAAAATCATTTACGTAATACCCAACCCGACTCATAAACAGAAATCATAGAATATACAGACTCAACATAAAGATGTGGAGACGCAGCTCCCTAAATATAAGATACTTGGAGTCGCAGCTCCATAGACAGTTACATTAACTCCCAAACATACCCAGCTGGGCAAACTACAATAGAAAAGACCATCTTCTCTCATACCTCGTGAGAAGGATAAACCCAACTAACGAGATCTAGTGGAACTCTATTTGAGTCCACTACCGACATCGTCACAAAAGATAAGCCCTATCCTCCCCCAAGAGGAGAAACATGGTCTATGAACCCATCAACAGTTTGGAAAACGTCCACTAGAAACTCCAACATATTGTCCGCATGCTCGAACCCCAATCTCTACGATGCGTCAGTCAAGGAACATCTTGACGTCTCAATCTTCTCAAAAGAATGCAGAAGACACCAGCCGACATAGGCAATATAAAAATAAAGAGGTGAGATTCCATTTGTCTTACACATAAGGCAGACATGCAGTGGTACGACTCACAGGTACATAATACAACAGTCATATATTCTTTTTATCTCCCATTTTAATTCTGCAACTCAAAACTTCAAGAATATAATCTACCAGACTCGACGATAAGCTTATCAAGCATATTGGACTCGGTTTGTCCATCGGAAGACAGGAATAGAGAGAAACTGATTGAAACCGTATAGTCTCATTCCTACACAGCCTCAAGGAATATCCGATTCTAACATCGGAGCTAATTTGATATTTTGGAAGGAAATGGTCAGTATAGGTTTCACATCCGCCCACCTCAGGCACCATTGTTGCTTTCGTGTTACGCACACAAGACTTAAATCATAACGTACGTACAATCATAATCACATGTGATCTCAAACTCTCTATAACACATCAGGCTCTTTATGAAACCTCTACAACCGAAACTCGGCTTCCTGGGCACAACGGCCTCACCGAACACAGCATCAACTATGTATCTGGGCAAAATTGCCGGAATACGTCCAATTGGGCTATCCATCGGATAACCTCGTGATTCCACCAGAATCCACTTGCTGTCAATCTCTGACGGACGATATTCCCGATTACAAATCATCGGTCCTTCACTGATCCGTAATTCTCACACGGACTTGTCATGTTTGTGTAAAGATGTTTTAAGGCACTTTCTTACAAGTCCTAACACATTATGAAATTGGATCGACAATCCAATCATTTATTTATTTACACTTTTCTACTGGAGCCTTTCTCTTGGCTTCCAAGAAATCAAATCATTCTGAGTCCATTAAGTCTTATGGAAGTATGAATATTGAATTATCCACACTTTACAACAAATGGTCTTGCTTCACCATAAGTCATAAATCATTAAGTTCATATTTTCACCAAGTCATTCATGACTTAGGTTTTGCTCTTTAATATAAATACTAGTCTTTGAAGACTAAAATCTTCTTTTGTCTTGAAACCAAAACCTTTAGTTAAAACCAAACCATTTTTAAAATAAGATTCCATCAAAGTACATAAGCACTAAATTCCTCAAAACAGTTTCTTGAAAAACATCGAAACCCTTAAAATATTGTTTTACCGCTTTTTACTGTATTTCAATTTAAATTCTATATTTTCACAAATTTAATTGTTTGTCTCAAATCCTTCACTTCCCTCAGTTACCACACGTATATTAAAGTATTAAAATACTGATTTCAAACTCTAAATCATTGTTTTCTCAAAAATCTTTACAAACCTTTGACGACGGTTTCGTCGTTTTTTCCTGAATTTAGGTTCAAAAGCCATACTTTTAAAAATATGATTCTTCACCTCAACTATATAACTTTCCTAAGTTATAATACTCATTTTAGGATTTTGAAACATTGATTTTACCTCTTTCTCACCATTTATACAAAATTCCTAAAAATGTGACCGAACGTCGTTAAGTTTGTAAATCGCGTAAATCATTTTTCAACGATTTTAAACTCTAATAGTCCAAAACTTATTTTGGAGTTTTAGAACAGTTCAATAGGTATGAAAACAGTGTTTAACTGTCCCATTATAATTATTTTCGAAAATTATAGTTTAGTCCCTAAACTTTCATTAATTGCAAAAAGATCTTTATTCACTTAAAACCTTATAACTTTTTATTTATAACTTCAAATCACACCAAACCAACTTCTTTAGAAATATTTTTCAGTTTCCCTCAAATTTCCAGGAATTATATTACAATAATTGGAAAAAGGTCCTTGTTTACAAAAAAGCTTATATCTTTTAATGTATTAATCCAATTAATACCAAACCAATTTCTAAGGTCTTATCTTAACATTCACTTCAATTTTATGACATATTTTAATATTTTTAGTTCAGTCCCGAAATTTTCCAGAAATTGCATAAAAGTCCCTAAAGACTCAAAAATTCATATCTTTTAACATACATATCCAAATCAATCCAAACCAATTTCTATAGTCTTATATCATCAAGGGCTACAATCACAAAATTTAAAAATATGTCTTCAGAACTGTCCCTGGATTTCTCAGTATTTGCATAATGGTCCCTATATCTTCAATAATTCATAACTTTCAATATACTCAACCAATTCACTTCAAACCAATTTCTACATTCTTATATACTCATTCAATTTCTATAAAAATTAATCAGACAAATTAAATCAACAAGGAGCCTCCTCATCCAGCTATGGCCGAATAGCCTCAAATAATTATATTATGCATTTTTCTTAACAAATCAAGCAAACAACAATCATGGTTCCAACTTAAGGTCATTGGAACCAAAACAACCATATGACATATCATACCACAACCAAACATCAAATCAAGTCCTTCAAGAGGATCACACACATATAACTCAATAATACATAATCCTAACACTTAGGATTTACAAGACAACATACAATTACTTTAAACCACATACATATCTACATTAAGGTAGGATAGTAGTAATCTCCCCCATTACCTCTTGTAGATCCCTTAAAACAAGCAAGGATGATGTTGTTCTCCTAAGGATGGCCACGGTTTTGCTTCCAAAATCCTAGAGATCAACACACAAAATTCAAAAGGATTATACGACTAAGCTTAGACATAACCAAAGATAGGAATCACGGCTTAGATCACTTATCTTAAGCCAAAAGGATGATGATCAATAGATTGATGTTCTTGACCAAGAAATACCCACTTTTAAAGAAGTTTCAAAATGGATTTTTGGATGAGATAAATAAGGCTTAGAATGATGAGAGGATCATGGATCTATGGTTTATTCATGAAACAAACTCTTGGATTAATAATCCTTAAGTCTTAGAAAGGCAAGATTTATGATTATAACTCAAAAATTAAAACTAAATCATCTAACTCATCATATGTGTGGATTCGGCCAAGCACAATAAAATTGGCTAGGGTTTTCAAATTCTTTCAATCTCTTGGATGTATGATCTTAGAGTACTAGAAAGACAATATCAAGTGTTATTTTGCAAAAGTTGAAACAAAACTCATGTACCCCACAAAACTAGGGTTTCGGCCATGAGTAGAAGAAATAGGAGGAAATTTTCTTTGATCTTATGCTTTTGGATAATCAAAATAGAAGTCTTAGAGAGTTCATAGAAATTGGAATCACATCAAAATGATTTTTCTATGATTTTATAGAAATTTTTGAAGATCTAGATCTAAGAATAAAAACATGATGATCATGGCATGAATCAAGTGAAACCAATGAAGAAGAAAGCTTATATGATCAAGGAGATGAGGTCTTACCTCTTGAAGATTGAAGAAATGAAGAAATTGATCAACCAACACTTATATAAAATCTGGACAGTTTGAGGGTGTGTTGGTTTTGTCAGTATATCTCATGATCTACTCATCCAAAAATTACAAACTTTGGCTTATTGGAAAGATAAGAAGAAAAGGAACAACTTTGATTGTGAATGTTTCACTTGGTTCGGATCATAACATGGGTAAAAATAGGCTTCTTTCTGCTGTCTCGCATGGACTGAGGATTCTGGGAAGTTTCTGTATTTTGGTTATAACTCTCAATATACTCATCCGTTTTTGATGATCTTTAGCTCGTTGGAACGAAGAGAGAAAGAGGAACAACTTTTATGTAGAAAGTTTTTCGATTTTCATAACATAAAAGGGTCAGAATTTCAGTGTAATTTCGGCGAGTATGAACATCCATGTGTGTTCTTTGAGTTCTTAAGAGAAAATGAGAGAAAGTGATGAAGAAGATGAAGTTAGAAATGGCTAAGTGTGGGCTGCACGAAAATGAGGGAGTTAGGAGCAGATTTGTGTGGTTTAATGTGATAAAAGAACTATGGTTGAGTTAATTTAACATAGGTTAAGTTAGAAAATAATATAATAACTTAACTACGGTTAATTAGTTACTTAACTAGGGTTAATTGGTAACTATGGTTAACAAACATGTGGCTCATAATCAAGAGAGGGTGTGGCTGATTCTTGGCCAAGTAAACTAACCTTGGTTCCTTAACCATGGTTAAAATTTAACTCTACGTCGGTTAGGTTAAGCTTAGAGGTATTTTGGTCATTTCACTTGAAAATTCCCGATTTCTAAAATTTGAGGCCGATCTCCTTGTCCCTCTGCTACATCAAACTCCCCTGATACCTCAGCTCCATATTCGACTCCGTAGTTTACCCGTCTTAGGTTTTTACGCGTTTTTCTAAAAGATTACGCCCGAATAAAATAATATTATTTCAGTGCTAACGAATTTTTCCGAAATGTGGAAAATCGTTCGGGGTGAAATATAAAACCTAATGGTTTCGTTCACGATTCGAAATTTGGGTTTCTGCTCAGTAAATTCTTACTGTCAGTGAAAATGCAGAAAACGCAGACCGGGTTTCGTCTGAATTTTCAACCCAAAACTTCCTCGTAACCTTATAAAAATAAGTATAACAGGGAAATGACCTTAGTTTCTCCAAATTCATTTTCTAAATCTCAAATAAATATAAACAAATATATACATATATAAATATTTACCGATATTGAAGAACAGTGAAAATCGGGGTGTTACACCGAGCTGTGGCCTGGATCTCCTGGAACTTCTCAGTAGCCCAGTACTGTTCCAGCCCCCTCCTGATCTCAGGCTCCAACCACTTCCCCTTATTCTTATCCTTCCTTAGCTTGTTCATTAGATTCTTCATGACCAATGAGCCTTTATACTTAAATATGGCCCTGATGATCTTCTCCAAAGCTGCATTCCACCTATACTCTTTCTGCAACCTACACTTGTTAGCCAATTCTTATATATATATATAAATGAAGTTTGAATTAATATGTAATGTAAATTTATTTTAAATAACATAATAAATTGTTACCTTAAACTCTTTAAGCAGCTGATCCTTATGGCCCTCTGGGATCCCCTTCCATGTAGGCCAAGGACCATCAAACTTCTGCTGTAGGATCTTCGAGATCGAATTAGAAGGGCCCTTCGCGGGCAGAAAGCTGCAGTAAAATTAGAGCATTAATAAATGTTATGAATAAATAAAAAACAAGTAAAATGAAAATTAACAATACTTATATATACAAAAAATAAATTAGCTTACTCGTTATCCCCCCTGGGGATAAGAAGAGTCCTCATGTTCGATGAACCACGGCTCTCCTGCACCGCTGATGATGATGGTCCTGGCACAGGTGTGGATGATGACAGTGCAGCTTGTGTTCCAACATCATGAGGCTGCGTAGTGGGTGCATCTCCATCACTTAGATAAAATATTGCAACATAAATCAATACAAACTTAGATAAAATATTGTAGCAACCATCCTATTGAGCTTCGCTCTCCACTAACAAGTAACACATAATTGTCAAACATATGCATAAACATTAAATTATCAGCACACAACCAGCATCTTGCCTTTCAGACAGGATCACATCCTATTGAGCTCAGCTCTCCACTAACAAACAACACGATAATTCACATAACACATTACAAGCACTACACAATCATAACCTATTAGACAAAGCAAATCCTTAAAAGAGAGTATTGTGAGAACTTACCTATGTGACAAAATGCAAAACCAAGTAAGGATAAAGGGAGGAGCCGCATACAACAAAGATCAGAAACTGATAAATAAAATAAGGCAATATCAAAGAAAATTAATATCCTTAGAGCCAACTTAATTGTATTCAAGTTAGTAATATAAAAGTTCGAAAAATTGCCATTACGAGCAATTGATTACCTATGGAGATGGAGAGGGGATGAAGGGACTCGGTTTCAACTCAAGAGAAATAGAACAAGGACCTATAATGCATAATTAAAAATAATCCAGTCAAATACTAACATTTAAGAAACTAACATTTAAGGCTCTCATATATTGTCACTTTGCAACTAATTCAATGTATTCATGCAAAAAAATCTTCAAAGATAAACTAGCCCAAGTTGAGAGCTATCATATACGCTTTTCTAATTATTGACTTTTCAAGAAAATGAAACTTGAACCACTCAACTCACTGTTCAAGTTTCAAAATTTAGAAACAGAATTTTATTTTTAAACTAACCTTCACCTCTTTATCTAACCAGAACACATCTACTTACATTTAGAAACTGAAATTTATTTTTAACATAACTTCACCTCTTTATCATTCCAGAACACATCTATTACATTTACAAACACGGTATGACAAAAGAGTAACTTAGAAATCAAAGGTGATTAGCACAAGCAACTCAGAAACTCCAACAACTCAATTAACTTTCATTCAACAATACATTGAATATTATTCAACTCACCTCAAAATTTCAATTCCATATTAACATCACAGAACTTTGAACACAAATTTGTTCAGAGACAGTAAAAAGTAACTCACCAATCTACACTGTGGTTCATGCATTTTTCAAACAATTGGTAAGCAATCTAGATAAGTACCATTGTTTATAATTACTATGTTGTTTGCCAATGATGTATAAATAGTTAAATCTGTTCATGATATGAATATGAATATGAATATGAATGTTATGTTGTTGTTGTTATGCATTGATTGGCTGAGGTTGTGCTGTTGTTACGTTGGACACGTTAATAAGACCCTAATCGAATTTAAATAGGACTCTTAGTTAACATAGGAATTAAGGGATTAATTTCCCAATGCTTCATAAAACACGAACTATTAGTGAGAGGTGAGGTTGATGTCAACTGGATTAGTCCAAGGATCCTAGGATCTAATTTAAGAGCGTTAGGGAGTTTTGACTCCAAGAACAACAAGTTGAACCTGCCTAGAACAGTACGGCTGGCCCAGGAGCACGGTGGTGCTGAACAGGGAGCATGCCTGTGCTCCCAGTTAAATTCTAGAAGGCGGCCGTGCCTTGAGCACGGCCGTGCAGGACAGTGAGAATGACCATGCTCCACTTAAGTGACAGCACGACCATGCTAGGGTAAGCACGCTCGTGCTCCCCTTACTGGTCATAATCTGAGATTAAAGGAATTAAGGGGTGTTTCACCCCAAATGTCCTCAATAATGTGATAAAACACCAATCGAATAATGATGAGTTAGATAACTTAATTAATAAGTCGATACCCATTGGGTTACTGCATGTTGATAGCTTTGGTGCTTTTTGGCCAAAGTGCCCTCGATGCTATTTGGTAGAGGTGTTGATGAGTTGAATCTTGGTGTTTTTTGGCCAAAGGGGCCTTGACCCCTATGGGTTAAGGTGTTGACGTTGACGTTGACATTGTTGATGATGGTGATAAGTCTTGGGTGCTTATTGACCCAAGCAAAGGAGGTGGTTGCCTTGGTTGCTGCTGTGTTCATGCAATCATACGTTGAAGTTGTTAGTGGGGGAAGTTCAACATAGGGGAGGTCGTCCTAGAGTTCGACGATCTGGCTAAGTCTCGGGAGGTTCACCCAAGGTTTGGTGAACCGTGCGCCCCCGCGGTGGCGTACCCTCATTATGGTGCGTCGGCTATCTAAGGGATTCACCCATGGTTTGGTGAATTGCCGGCGTTGATGCTTTTTATGGTCAATGTGGATATGTAACTCCGAAGTTGCCTTCCTGAGATAGTTTGGATCCATATGTATAATGGAGTAGCGGAGTAGTGTTGCACCGCATAGCATACGTTGGTTGATGTAATATGTTTGATATAACTATATGTTGATGTTAAATGTTGTATGACGATAAATGCTATGTATATGATGTATGATCATCTTGCATAACTACTTCCATGCCGATGTGTTTACATGTTTTCTTACTCCCTGTTTCTCTTTTCTGTTGTTGGCATGTATCTATTTATGCAGAGGATGGTGAGTAGCCAGTGGAGGAGTGACTCCGAGGAGCCGCAACTCTAGTTAGGATGCTTAGTTTATATTAGATAGTTTATTTCCAGTTTTGTTGTATTCTGTGGATTTTATTCCGAAACGGTTATACTAGCTCTGTATGTGACATTGGTGTTGGGTTATATTTATTCGTTGTTTATGTTTATGTTTTATTTTTTCTAAAACTATGTTTTTTTTCCGCGTTAAGTGTTACAATGTGGTATCTTTCTATCCAGTTTTATTTTAATCAAAATAAATGCTTGTTTTTATATTATCTCTTTCAAGCAAATGTTTTATATTAATATACGGGATAGAAGGGTGTCATAGACATATTAGCGAATTTTGGGAATTTTGTTAGTTTGGGGGTGCACACTTTCAACCATGTGCCTCCTTTCCTCTCCCTAGCTTTGTTTTCTGATTGTTGTGGAACTCTCTATGAGAATGTTGTTTAGATTTTGTTTTGCTTGTTTTTGGGCTTTAGCCCCGTCAATTCACCCAAAAAAATATTATGATTCTTTCATGGATATTCAAAATATCTTCCTTTCATTTAACTATGGTACCAATATTTATTTTTGGTATTGATAATTTGTAACTTTCAAATGTAATCCATTTTTTTTTATCAAACACATCAATGACAATGGAAGTAACACAATTTTTTTTTTTATTAACTCACTACTGTAAGTTCATGAATTTCTAGTGGGTTTTCAGGGCTCACCCACCACGCACACACAGATTTATTTTCAAGTTTAAAGTAATATTGTTCTTCACTAGTATAAATTTGTATTCAATCGCCTACATATGGCTTTTTATTCCATTATATAATTTTGAGCAGAGGATACAATCATAGAATATGCGACTTACACAAAAGTTAAAGACTAATTCGATGGCAGCTTCCCTTCATCATCAGCAGAATAACAAGGGGGGGAAAGGCATACACATTTATAGTTACGACACAATGTACCGGTACAACGGCAATCTATATCTTCAAGGCATCCACTTGGAGGGCATGCTCCAGCTCCACCAGATTCAGTGTTTGGCACTGAAAGAAACATGAAGGAAATCTATAACTCATACAATTGGAATTTTAATAGAACTTTATAAAAGAAATTAAAACCACTATGGCTCCCACTCTTCTGATATAAGAGAAAGCATATTAGTAGCGATTTTGCACAAAAAAAAAATAAAAAAAATAATGTGATCATACATATGTTCAAATACAAATGAATGAATAAATAAGCATAGAAAGAAATGGGTTGCAGGATAGGAAACTTACATAATGACATAGCCAAAAGAATAGTTACGAAAATAATCTTGAGAGATATTTTCTCCATTTTCTCTCTTTGCGATAATCGTTGGATATGTTTAATGTATGAGATAATTCGGTTCGTTGAAGTGTGAGAAATTTGAAGTCATTTGCTCTTATATATATACTTGTGAGTGAAGAAGGTGGTTGGTGATTTAAGAGTGTTGAAAATCACAAATTAACTAGTGTGGTGACCCGTTCTATGCATGGGATATATATTGCTTATGCATATTTTTATAAAATATTTTACATTTTAAACATATAATAATTTTCTAACAAAATAAATTAGAAATCATCTACCAACAACTATAAAAAAAATTTCATCCATTTCCCACACAAATTTGAGGATATAAATCACCTTATAGGGCATTGTTATACATATTTATTTAACGGTACATATTTTAATATTTTAAAATTATAAATTTGTGAAAATTTATATTTTTAGGTTTAGTAATTTTTTTCAAGTCATTTAAAATATTATTAAATTTAACTAACAAATTAATAAATTAAAAGAAATTCTGATTTCAAAGTTTGAAAATTAATTATATTAGAATGTTGACCGTATTAACTTTTTTGAGTGAGTTAACTTTATTTACAAATAAAATTATTAATTGTATGATTATTGTATATATTAGTTGACTAAATGATTAATGAAACATTCTAAATTTATTTTGTTAAATCAATTGCATCCAAATAAGTATAATATTTAATTTATCTCATTTATAATTTTTTTTTAAAATAAAGCCATTATATTGATTCAACATAAATAATTATATATTGTCAAAAAACACAAATAAGTATATATTCATTTGATTGCTTGATAATTATATTAATAATAAATTAGTAATGATTATATTAATTGTTTACAATGTATATATTGTATTCAATTAAGTTTATTATAAATAAATTATCAAGAAAAAAAGTTTAATATAAATAATAAATTAAAAAAATTAAAAATGATTTTGATTGAATCTAATTTTAGGGGGGAACATAAATACAAACATATCATACCATATTACTTGAAATTTTGCTACCTAAAATATCCCAAAACAAATATAAAATAATATAAAATTATTTTATATATAACATGGGATAAATACCTTTATTTATTGGTATTTCAACCTACCCTATATTAATTTATATTTCTACCTAACTCCTACTATAATAAAGACATTTTAGTAAAAAAAAAATTACTTTACCTTGAAAAAGGTTATAATTAATGATTTTTTTCTTAAAATGACAAATAAAATGAGACAGAAAGAGTATGAATTATTCATACTTTAAGATCAAAAAACTATTTAAAATAATTATGAATATTAGTTGACTGATTTTGTTGAATTTAATGCTTTGTATTTATAGTAACAGCATAACAAGAATTATGTTTAAAACATTTTAGACTAATTGATTGTGTTTTTCAATTTTAAATTTATAATAATAATAATAATAATAATAATAATTATTATTATTAATATTATTATTATTATTATTATTAATATTTTTATTATCATCATTATCATTTTTACTGTTATTCCATATATATTATATTATTGAAATTGATTTGAATTTGTTTGAAGGAAATAAATATTGATTTTGAAAAGTTGGATGTTTTGCTTACAGTTTCTTTATTATTTTATATATTAAATGATTATTTTATTTGTATAATAAGCTTTATAATTTAAGTGTGATATTTTAAGTACTAGCCAAGTTTATTTTCAATTTCAATTTGTATTGAGTGTAGAACCACATGATCATATTTCATTCTTCGTTTATTTGAATTTGTAAACAGTGGTATTTTTTATTTATCATATTGTAAAACAGTGGTATACATCATTATATGCTATCATTTTAATCATTTGGGTAATTTCATCATAAATTCATTTAATTTAATTTAATATTAATTTATTTTTAAAAACTTTATACTACTTGGAGTCATTTTCAATTTGAATTATATTAATAGTGAAATGAAAATTTAAAATTATTTATGTAACCCCGATTTTCACTACTTTCTAATATCGGTAATAAATATATAGGTGTTTATATTTTTATCCGAGATTTAGAAAACGGTTTTTTGGGAAAAACCAAAGTCATATTTATATTATACTTATTTTTATAAGGTTACGATTAAATTTTGGGTTGAAAATTCAGACGGAAACCCGATCTGCGTTTTCGCTGACAGTAAAATTTTACTGATCAGAAAACCTAATTTTGACTCGAGAAAGAAATGGTTAGATTTTAAACCCATTTCCAACGATATTGGTTATTTTGAAAATTTTCAAAATAAATAGGTTATTATACTTGATTCGGGCGTTAAAACCTAAATCGGGTAATCAATGGAATCGAGAATGGACGTGCAGAGACAAAACCCAACATCGGATGGGAGACATCTTGCCACTTAGGGTGGTGAGTTATAGGGGTGACTCACCTAGCATTTAAGTCATGTAATGATAGGTTTAAGTGTGAAAAGACCAAAATACCCCTAATCTAACTATCTTAGTTAAATATTAACCACGGTTAAGGCAAGACAACTTCAATTTTGCTTTCTTCCTCTTGTTTTTGTGGTCACAAATCAGTCACACCTCCAACAAATCCTCACCACATGTTTTTCATGATTACATTAGGCTTGAAATTACCAAAATGTCCTTAAGTCTTAATTAAATGTCAAAATTGCCCCTAAGTGAAATTACATTTTTGTCCTCAAATGAAAGGACAATTTGGACCTCCTAGCCCTCCATTCCCACTGCCTAATCCTCCCCAAATAGTCCATTCCACTCATTTTCTCTAACTTCATCTTCTTCCTCACAAATTCTCTCATTTTCTCAAAGTTCCATAACAAAAAAATTGTGAAGCAACTAGTAGATTCTTGCTCTTTTTCTAATTCCAAGAGGTAAACCTTACTTCTCATCATCAATAAACTATAGGTTCTTCATTTACTTTCTTGATTCAAGGCCATGATCATCATTTGAAATTCTTAGATCTAGAACTTTGAAAATTCTTAGAAAATCATAGAAAAATCATTTTCATATGATTCCAATTTCTATGAACTAGTTATGATCCCTAGTATCTTCATTCAGATCATGTACAAAAATAAAATTTCCTTCCTAATTTTCTCTAAGAGGCCGAAACCCTAATTTGGTGGGTGGAGGAGATTTTGTTTCATTTTCCATCATGTGATGCTTCATTTCATCCTTTTAGTTCATATAAGTGTTGAATCCAAAGGATTGAAAAAAATGACATCTCTAGCCTATTTTTTATGGAAGGCCGAATTCAAGTTCTTAAGAGCTTGGATGATGTTGTTTTTTTTTTAACTTATGATCAAGTTCTTGTCTTTCAATACTTAAGGATCATTAATCCAAGAGTTTGTGAAATTTGGAAAACCGTACGCTAGCCTAATTATTTTGTGAAGGTCGAACAAACCCTAACCTTGGTGTTAGAGGATTTTATTTCAATTTCAAGTTATGATCATTGATTATGTAATCTCTAATGCTTAAGGATCACAAATGCAAGAGCATTGAATTTTAGAAATTCCTAACCATTTTTACTAGGCATGGCCGAACCCTAGCCATAGAATTTAGGAGTTGTAATTGTTTGTTGATTGATTATTTGGTTGTGGTTTGTTGAAGGGTAATTTGGTGTGAATCGTGTACGAGTTTTACGGGAATCGAAAGTTCGAGCGGAATTTATTTCGGAAGGAAAATTCATATCTGGGGTAAGGGGAGTACCTGAGGGATTTTTCCGATAGCTATATGCTATTAGTATGTGGTCTGTATAATTATTTAAGTGTGTTTGTGGTGTTTTTAAATTAGCTTGCGTAGTTAATTTACTTGCTGTTATTATCTGCTTTTAATTGTTTATTTGCAGTTAATTGTTATAGCATTTTAGATGCGTGTCATAAATTGTGCTATTTGCTATAGTGTTGACATGAAATTACTATGGATGTTGATTGTTGATTGAAAAAGCCTGACCGTGGTCAGTGCTCAATTAATTCGAACATAAAGCATTAAAAAGTTTTATAGAAAAATTGTATTTTTAATTGGTGGAATATAATAATATAATATTACTTAATTGTTGATTGGTTAGAAATGTGGAATAGTTGAAAAGTACTATTATTTTAATGATTTATCGACGTAAGAGTGATCTATAAGTCACAGTGAGGGCGTAACAGTGAAAGTATTTTAGTACTGCTAAATTTTACGTAAGAAAGTTCAGAATATTAGAAAATGTTATTATTAAAGGTTAAGTTTCAAAAATATTTTAATTATGATGTTGAGAAAATTATTTTATTAGAAAAGTCAAATTTTGACTTAAAACGTTTTTAAAATGCCAAGCAACGGATAATTCCGAAAATATTTACGAAAAACCATTCTTAAAAACATCAATATTTGTTAGAATAGAGAATTAATCTCAAAACGATATTTTTTCCTTTGAACTAAAGTTTCAAATCAAGATTTCTAGAAGAAAACGAGTTTTGAAGTGATTTGATGATTTATAACGAATTTCTAACGTAAAATGATTTTCTATAAATTAGTTTTATACAATGGTGTTATTTCCGACAACTTGGATAAGTTGAGGAGATTTTGTTTTTGAATTTGTGTTTCACAGAATGAAAATAATTTTAAAGTTGAAAACGAACCTAGTGGCCGAGACGTCGGTGTTCTAGTGTTCTATGGTGTGGACCGTGTTTCCTAAAGGTGAAGTTATGGACTATTTGTCCTATAAAAGTTGTATAAGTTTTGTGCTTTATAATCTACGAACTAAGGCTGAATGTATCGGTCGAGGACTTCGTGATTTGCAGATTTGGATTTGGAATCATTTTTTGTTGAAATGATGATAGCCTTTGAGCTTCGGTAAGGAAAGAATGAACAAAAAGAAAAGTGACATAGACTAAATGTTTTACATGAATTATTTGGCAGACGTGCCTAAGTTGATAAGCATGGTACCTTGATGGATAAGGTATTCATGCTATGTTGTACATTTCGCCTTCAGGTGAAATGGAAAGTGTGTCTAGGAAAGGCCGGGCTACTTACGACCTATTTCTGGAGCTCGGATATTAGTGATATTTTATAGCCGAGTTATGTACGACAATAGTTGGATGTTCTTGTGAACTACGTACAATGATGGTTGGAGCTCGTATCCTACCGAGTTACGTTACTTAAATAGTTGGAACTCAGAACATTGACGGACAAAACAATTGATGTTATTGAATGGAAGTTGGGATCTCCGGAGATTAGGTATCAAAATTAGAGGCTGAATATTGAAGTGTCATGCATTTGTTTTAAAAATGACGATGATTGTCGGGTATGAAACCCTTTGATAAACTATTTGTTTATTTTGAACATTTATGCTGTTATAAACTATACATGTTATATGTTGTTTTGTGTGTCGCGCATGTAGTTATCGTTTTAAAATCCATATATTGGTTCTTACCCTTGCATATATCTGTTTTCTGGTTTTGCTGTTGTACCTTGGTACATGAGTACAGATATTCCAGATGAGTTCCCTAAGTAAATCAAGGACTTAAAGTTCTGGAAGTTTGAAGTAGTGTTTGATCATAGGGATGATCAAGGGGTCTTTCCATGAGAATGTCTGGTAGAACGACCATCTTAGGTTTGTATTTGGGGATGTATGTTTGAGAAGGTTAGTACGTGTGTCATGATAATATGTATAGGGTTTATAAGGAAAAACATTTAGGAAAAACCTGTACGCTTTGGAAGGTTTGTTTATAAATAAAATTGATATGTGTGTGTTGTCAAGTATAAGATAGTTTTTACTACTGTGATGTGTGGCATCATTTTTTGAAGTATTCAGAAAAGAAAAATTTTTACACCCAGATTTTCTGACTTAAAGTAAATCAATTTCCGAAAGCAAAAAGCAAAAATTTTCTTTTTTTTAATTTATTCCGCACGTGTTCACAAGGTAATGCCCAAGGGGGGGTGTTACAATTTACTTACAATTTCTTTGTTAATTTTAAATTATTAATTGATTACTCTATTACTTTATTCGTATACCACAATATAATAAAATTGTAAATATATTTTTGGAACAAAAGATATTATTCATTTATAATTTTTCCATGAAATGAATTGATGATCATGAATTTGTTTTTGGTGCTCGGTGATTTTTTTGAACATTATTTTTGGTGGAAAATAATATTGTGATAATGATGTATGAGATCTAAATAAAAAAACTTTAGTTTAGATGTTTTAATATTTAAATAAAAATACCTAAAAGAAGGAGACTCTCATTAAATGAAAATAATAATTTCTAATTAATAATTGTTTCTCACTTCTTGGATGCTTGAGATATAAAAGATTTAAAGTATTAAACAATTGGGATTATAATATATAAAAGGGTTATGATGTTCAAATTTTTAATATTGATTTTGATTTTTAAACTTTTTAAGATTTAATTTCAGTGTAAATATTTTTTACAGTGTTAATTAATCCGAAATTGATATTTTCATCAAAACATTTTGCAACAATGATGTAAAAAACTTTACACCATCAATAATTGCATAGCAATTAAACGCTTTTTGTATTATTTGAGATAATTTATATTTGATTTTTCAATATGAATTGGATTAAAAATGATCAATACTAATTTAAAAAACCTGATGTTCAATTCTTTTTTGGTGATAATTATAAATTTCTGTAGTTTAAGGAATGAGAAAAATAATTAAGAATAAAATTAATTTTAGACAAAAAAGAAATCAATATCCCATGATATGTGACATGATTTGCGATACCCTACCTTAGGCCGTCACATAGTAACCCGTTGCGGAAAATAAAATTCAATTATGCCGGTTGCTTTCGGAAAATAACGTTTTCTAATACTTTACTTTAATACCAAAAATGGTAATAAATTTTTTTCTTTTTCCTTTACCTGTTAACTCGACAACATCTAACAACATAAGTAACACACCATATATCTATATGCATCATCAGTTTGTACAAGGTATTAAAACTATATAGGGCCTTTATCAGAACATGCCATTTCTCCAAACTAAGAAAGCAAATAAAACATAAGGACACATAGTGAAACGTCTAGGCCAAATACAAAATCATGGCTCTCAGTAGCCAGAAAGACAGACAGAATCACTACCCCAAAAATGAACCTACCTACAGCTGGTCACAGACTAATGGTACCCATTAGGAAGACCAGGGTCTATCCCACTCCTTGCCGATGAGTCAGATGAAGACACAGCAACACCCTCATCAGGTGAATCGTCATCATTATCCAAAGGAATGTACTCAGGTACATCCTCCACGAACTCCTCTGGATCCTCCTCGGGATCAATGACCATCTCCTCTGGGTCCGCCACAATCTCCTCCTGAGCTGGTTCAGGTGCTGCCTCAGCTAAGGTCTGAGCCTCTATCTGTCCATGATCGACCAAATGCTGTGCAAGTAGCCATAAAGGAGGTAGAGATACGTCAACAGTCTCCATAGACCGATGCTCCCTCTGGGGCCCCGTCTCGAGTGTGCCCTCTACAGTATGTATATGCTCGGTATAACGAAATACATGGGCTCCCGGGTGGATCACCCACGCATTGATGTTATCGGCATCCTCAAAATGAAGGCTCCGAAACCCCATGTGTGCCAACGGTATGGCCGGATCCATCTAAACTCAGATAATAACAATACCCATACAAAGAAAAGAGCAACAATAGAACATGCAAGGGTGAGAACCAATATCTGGATTTTAAAACGACAACCACATGTACGACTCTCAATTACCACTTAACATGAATATTCAAAGATAAACATTCAAAGATGTTCAAAGATAAACAATATATATTTATCACAGGGTTTCATACCCGACAGTCGTAACCGTTTTAAAACAATGACACTTCAATATCATCAACTAACTTTGAGACTTAATCTCGGAGCTCCAACCATCAAGTAAATGAGCTGATCAGGCTCCAATTCCCAAATAAGGCAGAATCAATGCCAGAGATGGCAAAGTTCAAATAACCATTCCACAGTCCACAACGAGGCAAAGTGGTGACTATAAATAGCACATGGTTTTCTTGGTCATATATCCATCAAGGCACAGTGATGCAAACTGCAAGAATACTTGCCATCAAGTATTCAAGTCCTATGCAAAGGCACGTCTGCCCTGAATGCATGTAAAACTTTTTGGTTCTCATTGTTTTCTTTGTGTTCAATCTTTGGTTGTCGGAGCTAAAAGCCTCACGACCAAAACAACATTTTAAACTTTCAAGTTTAATACCTCTTTCAAATAATAATTGACTCCAAGTCAAAAGTGTGCAAATCACGAAATCTAAACCGATGCACCAGTCGTAGATACGTAGATTTTAGTGCACAAAACTTGAAACACCACTTATAGGACATTTAGTCCACAATTTCAACTTTCGGACCTCGGGCCCATATCTTAGAACTCTAGACCCGACGTCTCGGTTGCTAGGTTCGTTCAAACCATTTTTGTTTTGTGAAATACAAAACCAAAATTTCCTCAACTTATCTAAGTTGACGGAAATAACTCATTGTTTACTGAATATCCTTTTACGTTGGAAATTCGTTTTGTAAACTTGTCAAAATTCCTTAAAACTCATTTTTATTTAAAAATTGATAATTTGAACTTGAAAACCTCATTTGAGACAAATTCTCAGTATTACTCGATATTACCCTTTTTAAGACTACTTTCACAAATATTGACGGAATTGTCCGTCGTTTGCCGTTTTAAAACGCATTTAGGTCAAAATAGGACTCTTTGTGGTAAAATAATTTTTCCAACACTGTAATAAAACTATTTTCGAAACTTTTTCGCTTAAAACATCATTTTCTAATATTTAGAAATTCCTTAGGTGAAAATTAGCAGTGCTAAAATATTTTCACGGTTACGTCCGTACTTATGCCTCATAAAACGTTCTTTCGCTGTTAAATGATTAAAATAATATTATTTTCCACTTTTTCCCATTTTTCATCAAATAATTAACTAAGTAATATTATATTACTATTTCCATTGAGTTAAACTTATTAATTCATAAAAAAGCTTTTAACTGCTTTTAACCCGTATTTAATTAAGTTCTGACCACTGTCAGGCTTTCCAATCCTCAATCCACATCAAATAAATACATCATGTCAATAATATAGCAATTAATAATTAAAGACATGCCATAAAATAAAACAACTAATTAAATGCAGATAATTAAACAATTAACAGCAGATAATTAATAAACGAATAATGCTAACTACGTAAGAGTTACATATATCAGATAATTAATACAAACACAACAATTACACATGGCTATTGGAAAAACCCCTCAGGTAATCCCCTTACCTTAAAGCAAGGTGTCTCTGAAAACAGTTCGTCAAAAATCCAAACAACGCTGACAACGCGCGTATACGATAACTTAGCTTATCCTTCATTAAACACAACAATCAATTAACAAACAAACAACTTAATCAAACCTAAATTCTACATGTTGGTTTCAGCCTAGGGCTGTTTTTGAGGTTAAACATTTCTAAAATTTCTAAACTCTTGGATTAGTAACCTATATTCACTTAAAACCCTAAATCAATGATCATGGCATAAGGATGAAAATTAAATCTTCCAATCCCTTAACAAATGAGTTTCGGCCATGACCATTAAAATGGTTTAGAGACCCTAATTGAACTCAAACAACATAGATCCAATACCTAAATAATGTATAAGATTGAATCATGTAAGGAAAATGAACAAAATCCCCCCCTACACACACACACACACACACACACAACCCTAGGTTCGGCCTCATGGGGTTCATAGGGCTCGAAATTTTTGCTGTCTGCAAGCTTCTAGATCTAGAATATAGAGGTGATCATAGGATTATAGAAATTGGTTTCATCTCATTTGGACTTTCCTATGATTTTCTTTGAATTTTTGATGTTGGAAACCCTAAGATGCATCATAATGAAAAAGACTTCAAAACATGAAATTAATTGAAGAACATGATGCTAATCAAGGGAGATAAGAATGGTTTACCTCTTGGATACAAGAAATCAACAACTTCCTTCACAAATTAAGCCTAGGTAACTTAAGAACTTTAAGTGAAAAATGACCAAAGTTCAATGGAGGTGATGAAGGATGCCTTTTATAGGAGTGGAGATGGGCTCCTTGGGTGCCTTGGGCCATGGAAAAGGAGAGGAAAAGAGGTCCACACATGAATTTTCAAGGGCAAAATGGTAATCTTACATTATGGCAACTTGTAATTAAAACTAACTAAAAGGGTAATTTGGTCTTTTCCTCCTAAATGTAATCATGATTATGGTTAGTCATCCTATGACTCACCCCTTGTGACATGTCCTTTATCCATTAGCTGGTCCCGCAAATCCCGTATTCAGCTCCGTTGTTCACCCGATTTAATATAACGCCCGAATATTATATATTATTTCACTTTTTAGTGAAAAATTTCAAAATTCCCAAAGTTATTGGAAATTAAAAATAAAACCTAACCATTTTGTTCACGAGTCAATATTAGGTCATTTGAGCAGTAAACTCCTTACGACAAACGCAGAACGAGTTTCGTCTGAATTTTTGACCCAAAATTTAATCGTAACTCTCTAAGGTAAAGTAGTGTATGAATATGATCTTGGTTTATCCAAAATCATTTTCTAAGTTTAAAAATAAAATTATAAACATTTTTATTTATTTTACTGATATAAAAACAGTAAACAGCGAAAAGCCGGGTGTTACAATACTACCCCACTAAAAAGAATTTCGTCCTCGAAATTATGTACCTGTGAAAAGTTTAGGGTATTGTAATTTCATCTTGTCTTCCACTTCCCAAGTTGCTTCTCCAGTTGTATTATCCCAAATAACCTTGACTAAGGAAATTTGTTTACCCCTGAGCTGCTTAATCATCTTGTCCGCGATTCGTATAGGCGTAGTCTCATAAGACAAGTTCTCTTTTAATTGTACTACATCGGGTTCGATTACGTGAGATGGATCAGGAATATATTTCCTTAGTTGTGAAACATGAAAAACATCATGAAGATTGGAAAGAAATAGGGGTAAAGCAATTTTGTAGGCTACTAGACCTACCCGACAAAGTATTTGGTAAGGTCCAATGAATTTAGGCGTAAGTTTTCTGGATTTAATTACCCTGCCAACCCGAGTGGTTGGCGTGACTCTCAAAAACACATGATCGCCTTCCTCAAACTCAAGAGGTCGTCGCCTTTTGTCTGCATAACTTTTCTGTCTACTTTGAGTTGTCCGCATTTTCTCTTGAATCATCTTTACCTTTTATGTTGTCTGTTGCACGATATCTGGTCCCATCAGTAGAATTCCACCATCTTGGTACCAACATAAAGGTGTTTTGCATCGTCGACCATATAAAGCTTCATAAGGTGCCATTCCTATGCTTGAGTGGAAACTGTTGTTATAGGTGAATTCTATTAACGGTAGAAATTCATCCCAACTTCCAATATGTTCCAACACACACGCTCTTAACAAGTCCTCCAGGGACTGGATTGTCCTCTCCGATTGTCCATCTGTTTGTGGATGATAAGCCGAACTCAATCTGAGTTTCGTTCCCAGCGACTCTTGTAAACTTTGCCAAAATCTTGACGTAAACCTCGGATCACGATCCGAAATTATACTTGAAGGTACACCATGTAATTTGGCAATTTCGCCTATGTATAACTGAGTCAATATCTCCAATGAATACTTTATATTAATGGGCAAAAAGTGAGCCGACTTAGTCAGTCGATCAATTATTACCCATATGGCATCATGCCCCTTTCGAGTCCTTGGCAAACTTGTTACGAAATCCATTGCAATGCCATCCCATTTCCATTCTGGAATGTCTAGAGATTGTAGCATTCCTCCTGGCCTTTGATGTTCAATTTTAGCCTTTTGACAGACTAAACACGAAGCTACGTATTCCATTACGTCTTTCTTCATTCCATACCACCAATATAACTGCTTAAGATCTTGATACATCTTGGTAGCTCCCGGATGTAAACTCAATTTACTCTTGTGAGCTTCCTCCAAAATTAACTTTCTAAGTTCAGCATCATCAGGTACACAAATCCTTTCGCCGAACCTTAGAATTCCATCGGTTCCTTCTTTAAATTCTGATACCGCTCCTTTTCGTACTAATTCCCTTTCTCTTGTAGGTATTGATCACTCACTTGTTTCTCCGTATTTGTTCCATCAATTGGTTGGAAACAGTAATCATACCCAAACAAAGCTTCCCTGGCGATGTTTTGACTGTTAACCTCATATCTCGGAATTGTTCTAACAATTCTTGTTCCTTAACCATCATTGTAGACGCATGCATAGCCTTCCTACTCAGGGCATCCGCTACTACATTTGCTTTCCCAGGATGATACTGTAGTTGAAAATCATAATCCTTCAAAAATTCCAACCAGCGTCTTTGCCGCATGTTAAGCTCTTTTTGATCAAAAAGGTACTTCAAACTTTTATGATCACTGAAAACATTAAACGTCGATCCATACAAATAATGTCTCCAGATCTTCAAAGCAAAAACCACCGCTGCTAACTCCAAGTCATGCGTAGGGTAATTCTTCTCATCAGTCTTCAACTGCCTTGAAGCATAAGCTACGACTTTCCGGTTTTGCATTAGTACACACCCCAACCCTTGATGTGAAGCATCACAGTATACCTCGAAAGGTTCCTTAGGATCAGGTAATACTAACACTGGTGACGTAGTCAACCTTCTCTTCAATTCCTGAAAACTTTCTTCACACGCTCGGTCCATAAACGCTTGGTCCTTCCGAGTTAATTGGGTAAGAGGTCCTACTATTTGGAAAATCCCTCAATGAATCTCCTATAGTATCCAGCTAAACCCACGAAACTACGGATTTCTGTTACCGTCGTTGGTCGTTCCCATTGTAAAACAGCTTCAACTTTTGACGGATCCACCGCTATGCCTTCATTTGTTATAACGTGACCTAAAAATTGAACTTGGTCTAGCCAAAATTCACATTTTTCAGGTTTTGCGTATAACTGTTTCTCCTTTAAAATTTGCAGAACCATACTGAGATGTTCAGCATGTTTTTCTTCACTAGGAGAATAAATTAGAATGTCGTCTATAAAGACAACGACAAACTGATCTAGATAAGGACGAAAAATCCTATTCATGTAATCCATGAATATAGCAGGAGCATTCGTCACTCCGAACGGCATCACAAGATATTCATAATGCCCATAGCGTGTTCGAAACGCTGTCTTCGGGATATCCTCTTCTTTCACGCGAATCTGATGATAACCAGATCGTAAATCTATCTTTGAGAAGACCGCTCCACGTAACTGGTCCATTAAGTCATCTATCCTCGGAAGCGGATACTTGTTCTTGATCGTCACTTTGTTCAGCTGACGGAAATCCACACATAAACGAGAAGTCCCGTCTTTCTTCCGTACCAATAAAACCGGAGCTCCCCACGGAGACACACTGGGTCTAATAAACTCCTTCCTCATCAGTTCCACCAATTGCTCCTTCAAGTCTTCTAGCTCTGATGGCGACATACGATATGGTGCCATGGATATCGGTCCAGTGCCCGGTACCAGATCAATCGCGAACTCTATGTCCCGAACAGGCGGTAGTCCAGGTACATCTTCAGGAAAAACTTCAAGAAACTCATTGACGACAGGTATGGACTGTAAGTCTAACTCCTTCTTAATGTCTAAGGAAAACAGTAACATGTATCCTTGAGCTCCCTCTTTCAAAGAAGCTTTTACTGATTAGCAGACAAAAATCCAGAAATCTCATCCTTAGGAAAAATTAAGGTTTTATGGGCACAGTCTATAAGAATATGGTTCGAAGATAACCAATCCATGCCTAAAATTACATCTAACTGTATTAAAGGCAAACAGATCAGATCAACAAGAAATGTCTATCCTGAATAATAATAGGACAGTTCAAGCATACAGTATTGACAGTAACTGGCTTAGCAGTTGGAGTTGAAACAATAAGATCATATGATAACGAAGAAACAGGCAATTTCAATAGTTTCACACAATCCATCGAAATAAATGAATGCGTCGCACCCGAATCGTAAAGTACAGTTAAGAGATTACCGTCAATGTCGCAGTCACCTTGTACGAGATCCTCGGAGTCCGATGCTTCAGCGCCGCTCATAGTGTAAACTCTCCCCTTTGTCGTCGGTCTATTGGCCCTAGTGTTGTTGACAGCAAAATCCTGCTTTGGAGCCGTGCAATCCCTAGCAAAGTGTCCTCAATGGTTGCAATTGAAACATTTGATCCCCACTCTTGGACACTTGTCCGCCATATGATTCTGATCCCCACACTTAAAGCATCTCCTAACTTGGCCTTGACTTTGATTCCTTTGGCCTTCCCCGTTGCAGTCACATTCGAACGATTCTGTTGCTGATTCTGATTCTGGTTATTCCCTGGTGGTCGGGAATAAGGCTTCCTCTGATCCTGTTTCCCCTTCTGATACTGGTTCTTGGATTGAGAAGGTCCTCCAGCATTCTTTCTATTATCTCTTCCCCTCCTCATATGTTCTATCTTCCTGCTCATCTCGACTAAAGCTTGAAAGTTCCTAAGTTGTAGTGGTAACACAGATTCTTTAATGTCAAACCTTAGACCAGCTTCAAACCTTTCACATTTCCAGCTCTCATTCGGTTGGCTTGAAAGAAACGGAAATATTTGGCAAGCGATTCAAACTTCGCCGCATATTCCCCCACGTCAGATCCCGCTGGTACAACCGCAAATTCTTGTTCTTTCAATACGAACGCTCTCCGGAAAATACTTGTTCAGAAATGCAGTCTTAAACACTCCCAAGTAATTCCTGATGATCAGCTTCCATCAGTTGTCGAGCACCCTTCCACCAATACTCTGCCTCGCCTACCAGTAAGAACACTGCATAAGAAACCTTGACTCCTTCTGGGGTAAGAATGAGTTCAAAGATCTTCTCTAACTCTTGGATCCATAAATCCGCTTTCTCAGGTTCAGCATCCCCATGAAATTGTGAGGGATTCTGACGTCGGAATGTAGTCAGACCTCTACCTTCCGCCGCTTGCTGAGTCTGAGCAGCCATAGCAGCTGTCTGCATCGCAATAGCAGCCGCAATGTTCTCCATTGCTTGAGCAGTATAATCCACTCCACCATCATAGTCCTCATCTGCATCACCACGGCCACCAAAGGGACCACCCACACGACCCCTTCCGCGACCGTGTCCACGTCCACGTCCACGTCCACATCCACCTTCTGGTTCGAGTTCCATAACTGACCTGCAAAACACATCAGTTAGACCACCACCAGAAAATGAAACGCTTAGTTACAAACATTACTTCTAAGAAGTAATTTCAAACAAATCCTAATCAGAGAACACACAACATCAACACAACAGACCTATTCCCCAAACATTCCCGAAAGACTCGACCAGCTCTGATACCACAAATGCGACACCCTACCTTGGGCCGTCACATAGTAACCCGTGCGGAAAATAAAATTCAATTATGCCGGTTGCTTTCGGAAAATACCGTTTTCTAAACTTCACTTAATACCAAAAATGGTGATAAAATTTTTTTCTTTTTCCTTTACCTGTTAACTTGACAACATCTAACAACATAAGTAACACACCATATATATATATGCATCATCGTTTGTACAAGGTATAAACTATATAGGGCCTTTATCAGAACAGGCCATTCCAAACTAAGAAAGTAAATAAAAACATAAGGACACATAGTGAAACGTCTAGGCCATATACAAAAATCATGGCTCTCAGTAGCCAGAAAGACAGACAGAATCACTACCCCAAAAATGAAACTACCTACAGCTGGTCACAGACTAATGGTACCCATTGGGAAGACCAGGGTCTATCCCACTCCCTGCCGATGAGTCAGATGATGACACAGCAACACCCTCATCAGGTGAATCGTCATCATCATCCAAAGGAATGTACTCGGGTACATCCTCCACAAACTCCTGGATCCTCCTCGGGATCAATGACCATCTCCTCTGGTCCACAATCTCCTCCTGAGCTGGCTCAGGTGCTGCCTCAGCTAGGGCTGAGCCTCTATCTGTCCATGATCGACCAAGTGTGCAAGTAGCCATAAAGGTGGTAGAGATACCTCAACCGTCTCCATAGACCGATGCTCTCTGGGGCCCGTCTCGAGTGTACCCTCTACTGTATGTATATGCCCGGTATAACGAATACATGGGCTCCCGGGTGGATCACCCACGCATTGATGTTATCGGCGTCCTCAAAATGAAGGCTCCGAAACCCCGTGTGGCTAACGGTATGGCCGGATCCATCTAAACTCAGATAATAACAATACCCATACAGAGAGAAGAGAAACAATAAAACATGCAAGGGTGAGAACCAATCATCTGGATTTTAAAACGACAACCACATGTACGACTCTCAATTACCACTTAACATGAATATTCAAAATAAACATTCAAAGATAAACAATATATATTTATCACAGGGTTTCATACCCGACAGTCGTAACCGTTTTTAAAACATGACACTTCAATATCATCAACTAACTTTGAGACTTAATCTCCGGAGCTCCACCATCAAGTAACTGAGCTGATCAGGCTCCAATTGCCAAATAAGGCAGAATCAATGCCAGAGATGGCAAAGTTCAAATAACCATTCCACAGTCCAAAACGAGGCAAAGTGGTGACTATAAATAGCACATGGTTTTCTTGGTCATATATCCATCAAGGCACAGTGATGCAAACTGCATGAATACTTGCCATCAAGCATTCAAGTCCTATGCAAAGGCACGTCTGCCCTGTAATTCGTGAAAAACATTTGGTTCTCGTTGTTTTCTTTGTGTTCAATCTTTGGTTGTCGGAGCTAAAAGTCTCACGACCAAAACAACATTTTAAACTTTCAAGTTTAATACCTCTTTCAAACCATAATTGACTCAAGTCAAAAGTGTGCAAATCACGAAATCTAGACCGATGCACCAGTCGTAGATACGTAGATTTTAGTGCACAAAACCTGAAACACTTATAGGACATTTAGTCCACAACTTCAACTCTCTCTTAGAACTCTAGACCCGACGTCTCGGTTGCTAGGTTCGTTCAAACCATTTTTGTTTTGTGAAATACAAAACCAAATTTCCTCAACTTATCTAAGTTGACGTAAATAACTCATTGTTTACCGAAAATCCTTTTATGTTGGAAATTCGTTTTGTAAACTTGTCAAAATTCCTTAAAACTCATTTTTATTTAAAAATTGATAATTTGAACTTGAAAACCTCATTTGAGACAAATTCTCAGTATTACTCGATATTACCCTTTTTAAGACTACTTTCACAGATATTGACGGAATTGTCCGTCGTTTGCCGTTTTAAAACGCATTTAGGTCAAAATAGGACTCTTTGTCGTAAAATAATTTTTCCAACACTGTAATAAAACTATTTTCGAAAGTTTTTCGCTTAAAACATCATTTTCTAATATTTAGAAATTCCTTAGGTGAAAATTAGCAGTGCCAAAATATTTCACGGTTACGTCCGTACTTATGCCTCATAAAACGTTCTTTCGCTGTTAAATGATTAAAATAATATTATTTTCCACTTTTTCCCATTTTTCATCAAATAATTAACTAAGTAATATTATATTACTATTTCCATTGAATTAAACTGATTAATTCATAAAAAAGCTTTTAACTGCTTTTAACCCGTATTTAATTAAGCTTTGACCACTGTCAGGCTTTCCAACCCTCAATCCACATCAAATAAATACATCATGTCAATAATATAGCAATTAATAATTAAAGACATGCCATAAAATAAAACAACTAATTAAATGCAGATAATTAAACAATTAACAGCAGATAATTAATAAACGAATAATGCTAACTACGTAAGAAATACATACACCAGATAATTAATACAAACACAACAATTACACATGGCTATCGAAAAAACCCCTTAGGTAATCCCCTTACCTTAAAGCAAGGTGTCTCTGAAAATAGTTCGTCGGAAATCCAAACACGCTGATCAACGCGCATATACGATAACTTAGCTTATCCTTCATTAAACACAACAATCAATTAACAAACAAACAACTTAATCAAATCTAAATTCTACATGTTAGTTTCGGCCTAGGGCTGTTTTTGAGGTTAAACATTTCTAAAATTTCTAAACTCTTGGATTAGTAACCTATATTCACTTAAAACCCTAAATCAATGATCATGGCATAAGGATGAAGATTAAATCTTCCAATCCCTTAACAAATGAGTTTCGGCCATGACCATTAAAATCTTTTAGAGACCCTAATTGAGCTCAAACAACATAGATCCAATACCTATATAATGTATAAGATTGAATCATGTAAGGAAAATTAACAAAATCTCCCCCCCCCCCCAAAAAAAAAAACCCTAGGTTCGGCCTCATGGGGTTCATAGGGCTCGAAATTTTTGCTTAATGCAAGCTTCTAGATCTAGAATATAGAGGTGATAATAGGATTATAGAAATTGGTTTCATCTCATTTGGACTTTCCTATGATTTTCTATGAATTTTTGAAGTTGGAAACCCAAAGATGCATCATAATGAAAAAGACTTCAAAACATGAAAGTAATTGAAGAACATGATGCTAATCAAGGGAGATAAGAATGGTTTACCTCTTGGATTCAAGAAATGAGCAAGAAATCAACAACTTCCTTCACAAATTAAGCCTAGGTAACTTAAGAACTTTAAGTGAAAAAATGACCAAAGTTCAATGGAGGTGATGAAGGATGCCTTTTATAGGAGTGGAGATGGGCTCCTTGGGTGCCTTGGGCCGTGGAAATGGAGAGGAAAAGAGGTCCACACATGAATTTTCAAGGGCAAAATGGTAATCTTACATTATGGCAACTTGTAATTAAAACTAACTAAAAGGGTAATTTGGTCTTTTCCTCCTAAATGTAATCATAATTATGGCTAGTCATCCTATGACTCACCCCTTGTGACTCACCTTGATGTGACATATCCTTTATCCGTTAGCGGGTCCCGCAAATCCCGTATTCAGCTCCGTTGTTCACTCGATTTAATATAACGCCCGAATATTATATATTATTTCACTTTTTAGTGAAAAATTTCAAAATTCCCAAAGTTGTTGGAAATTAAAAATAAAACCTAACCATTCCGTTCGCGAGTCAATATTAGGTCATTTGAGCAGTAAAATCCTTACTATCAGTAAAACGCAAACCGGGTTTCGTCTGAATTTTTGACCCAAAATTTAATCGTAACTCTCTAAGGTAAATTAGAGTATGAATATGATCTTGGTTTATCCAAAATCATTTTCTATGTTTAAAAATAAAATTATAAACGTTTCTATTTATGTTACTGATATAAAAACAGTAAACAGCGAAAAGTCGGGTGTTACATGATTCATATTGCATAACATTGATTAATATAATAAAAATAAAAATAATAAATTAATAGTTATTAATTACATGATTGAATGATATTTAAGGTATGATTTGACATATTTAAATTTTGAATTAATTTGATATTTATTAATAACATAATAAATAATACTATGATTTGATTCAAGTGTATATTTGATTTTGATATATTTATGGAAATATTCAAATTAAGATTGTTAAAAAGATAATAAAAACACGGTTTAGGAGGACAAATCAATGAATTTAATGTCTGTCAAGTGGTATTATCTTGTTAGTAAACATTGCAGACGAAGGCAGACGAAGGAATGAGTTGATCAAATCCTTTTTTTTGGTCCTTGCCGGAAGGGCACTAATCTCCTGCGAAGGAGTGAACGACACCTGAAGGTGGGAAACTCCATCCCAACGAAAATTCGCTATACGCAAGAGTTGAGATTCGAACCTCAACCACTTGATTAAGGGACACAAGTCCACCACCATTTGTGCCAACCATCGGTTGTTGATCAAATCCTTTTGGAAGAATAAACCAATACTTACATATACATGTCAAATGAGTATATGAAAAATTATTCTTAGAAAAAATATAAACAAATTCTAAACATAAGGAGAAGTTAAATATACTCAAGGAGAGTGTCTGGTTCGTGGTCCCAGACACACCTACGTACACCTTAAGGGGGAGAAAGCAACATCCTATTGTCGGAAATGGCGAAGTAGCGTAACATATAATAATAGTTGTAGGGCGGCATAAACTCTACTAGTGGTCAAGTGATCGACAATGCCAAAATCACATTGGCAACTACCCCGTGCAAGATGACCATCAGAAAGGAACAAGTCTACAATCACCTGATAAATATTTATTTGTTGAGTGCCTTGTCGGAAACAGAGAAATCAAATTTCCACACATCAACAGCCTGAAGATAGTTTGAAAGAGATGTCCATAGGGATATCAGTTTTCCTACGGAGAGAATATTTCATGTGTTCCATTACTTGATTTGAGAGCAAGTGAGGAGGTGATAAATGATGGTGAATTCAGTTTTTGAAAAATCGAGGGGATGGTGGTGGCAGGAACAATGAAAGAGAGGGAACACTCTAGGAAGAATTGAGCCTTTCAGTTCATATATTGACTTTGAGCACCCTTCTTTTCAACTTTATTACCAAATATGACCCGATAAACATGGTTCAGAGAAAGGCTCGGGTCTTCCCCAATATGTGAGCATCCTTCTTCCCTCCATGATTTTGATCTTTCGGCTTCCCCTCCTAAGCCTGTTGCTGGTGTGTCCATATTGCCAGTAAAATGGACGGCCCCTCCTCCGGATTGGCTCAAGTTAAGTTTGGATGGCTCGGTGATATCCAGATCTGCTCATGCAGCATGTGGTGGGTTAATTAGAAGATATGATGGCTCCTTTGTTTCTGGTTTTGCTTGTAATCTAGGATCATGAACCATCATGCAAGCTGAGTTATATGGCATATGGCATGGTCTTAGAATGGCTCGAAACCTTGGGGTTCAGAAGTTCATCATCGAAGTAGACTCATGTAGTGCTATTCACTTCATGGAGAATGGATGTCATAATCTCCATCCCTACGCTCCTATCATTCATGACATCCACCTATTGATCAACCTGTTCTCCTGCATCAAGTGGTCACATACTTATCGAGAAGCTACTTGCTGCGCAAACATAATAGCGAATTTTGGGTATTATGTTAGTTTGGGGGTGCACACTTTCAACCATGTGCCTCCTTTCCTCTATGAGAGGGTTGTTTAGTTTTTGTTTTGCTTGTTTTGGGCTTTAGCCCCCTCAATTCACAAAAAAAAAAAAAATTATTATGATTCTTTCATGGATATTCAAATATATTTTCCTTTCATGTAACTATGGTACCGACATTTAATTTTGGTATTGATAATTTGTAACTTTCATATGTAATCCAATTTTTTTATCAAACACGTCAATGACAATGGAAGTAACATAATGTTTTTTATTATTAACTCACTACTATAAATTCATGAATTTCTTGCCGATTTTCTTGCCTATTTTTTTACAGGAATTTCCTGCTAATTTGTTGCAATTTTTTCTGAAATAAGGTTTTTTTTTACTGTAGATTTTAATTCATAGGAAAATTTGAAGGAAAATTTGACATTTCCTAGGAATTTTCCTGTAGATTTAAATTTTTTTCCCAAGAAAATCCACCGGGAAATTTCCCATGGATTTTAAAATTCTTCGGAAAAATTACCCACGAAATTATTACTTGGGGACAGAGAAACCGTAGAAAATTTCGCATGAACATGTTTTCATGCCAATTTTTGAGGAAAATCCACAGGAAAATCCGAAGCTATTCAAAAGATTTGTAGTAATGACTTGAGTTGTACTCTTTGATTCGACATGAAGTAGAGTGATCCTTTGGGGAAGATTTGAGTAACATGAATCTTTGCAAAGAAATCTTTCACAGGAAAAAGTATCCCATATACCTTTGGTAGTGAGTGGTGGGTGAACCCTTGACGGTGTGCTTGGTTCAAAGGATGGGAGAGGAAGAGAGGGATTTTAATTAGACATTGTGTTTGATTGACGGGAGGAAGGGAAAATAGCACTTTCATGTTTGGTTCAGGAGAAGAGGCGATAGATTTTAAAACAAATTTACTTTAAAACCCTTATAATTATTTATTTCAAAATAGACAAGTGGGTATATTTTAGTCAATGCATGTAAAATGTTTAAAAATCCCTCCCCTCCCCTACAAATCCTCCGATATTAGAGGGGAGCCAAAATTGACTTAAGGAGGGATTTTGTTTCCCTCCCCTCCCCTCCCCTCCCTTTCCTTCCATTCCCCTCCAAAAGTTGAACCAAACATGAAATATTTAAAAAAAAAAAATCGCTCTTTTTTTTTCCCTGTTAGCTTCTTGTTATCACATGGTCATATTTTGTTGTAAGAATGTTAAAAGAGATTTTCGAAATGTCATGAAAATGGTGAAAGAATGTATTACATACGCACTAAAAATGTTGTTCCCCATGATAAACAAGATTTGCTTTGTATATTGCTGTGTTTGTGCTACATTTACTATTGAACAATTAACTAGCAAAAGAAGCTTCACAGGATTCAATTATTGGTGAGAGCAGTGACAGTGCCAACTACACTTAATTTTTAAATGTTCTCCTTATTCTTTCAGTCTTATCTTTGAGAACGAAGGCAAATTGATGTTGATGTTCCTATCATTAAAATTGAATCCAAACCCGACATTAACAAAGTCACTTTCAAGGGTTCACCCACCACTCACACAGATTTATTTTCAAGTTTAAAGTAATATTGTTCTTCACTAGTATAAATTTGTATTCAATCGCCTACATATGGCTTTTTATTCCATTATATAATTTTGAGCAGAGGATACAATCATAGAATATGCGACTTAGACAAAAGTTAAAGACTAATTCGATGGCAGCTTCCCTTCATCATCAGCAGAATAACAAGGGGGGAAAAGGCATACACATTTATAGTTACGACACAATGTACCGGTACAACGGCAATCTATATCTTCAAGGCATCCACTTGGAGGGCATGCTCCAGCTCCACCAGATTCAGTGTTTGGCACTGAAAGAAACATGAAGGAAATCTATAACTCATACAATTGGAATTTTAATAGAACTTTATAAAAGAAATTAAAACCACTATGGCTCCCACTCTTCTGATATAAGAGAAAGCATATTAGTAGCGATTTTGCACAAAAAAATAAAAATAAAATTATGTGATACGTACATATGTTCAAATACAAATGAATGAATAAATAAGCATAGAAAGAAATGGGTTGCAGGATAGGAAACTTACATAATGACATAGCCAAAAGAATAGTTACGAAAATAATCTTGAGAGATATTTTCTCCATTTTCTCTCTTTGCGATAATCGTTGGATATGTTTAATGTATGAGATAATTCGGTTCGTTGAAGTGTGAGAAATTTGAAGTCATTTGCTCTTATATATATACTTGTGAGTGAAGAAGGTGGTTGGTGATTTAAGAGTGTTGGAAATCACAAATTAACTAGTGTGGTGGACCCGTGCCATGCATGAGATATATATTGCTTATGAATATTTTTATAAAATATTTTACATTTTAAACATATAATAATTTTCTAACAAAATAAATTAGAAATCATCTACCAACAACTATAAAAAAAAATTGATTCATTTCCCACACAAATTTGAGGATATAAATCAGATTATAGGGAATTGTTATACATATTTATTTAACGGTACAGATTTTAATATTTTAAAATTATAAAATTGTAACTTGAATTTACATAATTTTTGGTTTAGTAATTTTTTTTCAACTCATATCAAATATTATTAAATTAAATTTAACTCACTAATCAATAAATTAAAAGAAATATTTCGGATTTCAAAGCTTGAAACTTAATTATATTAGAATGTTGACCGAATTAACTTTTTTGAGTGAGTTGACTTTATTTACAAATAAAATTATTAATTGTATGATTATTGTATATATTAGTTGACTAAATGATTAATGAAACATTCTAAATTTATTTTGTTAAATCAATTGCATCCAAATAAGTATAATATTTAATTTATCTCATTTATAATTTTTTAACAATAAAGCCATTATAAAGTAGTAAGGATTATATTAATTGTTTAAAATGCATATATTGCATTCAATTAAGTTTAATATAAATAATTTGTCAAAGAAAAAAGTTTAATATAAATGATAAATTAAAAAAATAAAATATGATTTTGATTGAATCTAATTTTAGGAGGAAACATAAATACAAACATATCATATCATATAACATGAGATTTACTGCCTAAAATATCCCAAAACAAATAAAAGATAATATAAAATGAATTTATATATAACATGGGATAAATGCCTTTATTTATTGGTATTTCAACCTACCCTATATTAATTTATCTTTCTACCTAACTCCTATTATATAAAGACATTTTAGTAAAAAATATATTATTTTACCTTAAAAAAGGTTATAATTAATGATTTTTTTTAAAATGACAAATAAAATGAGACAGAAAGAATATGAATTATACATATTTTGAAATCAAAAGATTATTTAAAATAATTATGAAAGAGTATGAATTATTCCTATTTTAAATGACTATGTAGGATATTTGTTCAAAATCAACTTAAATCTATTGTGTCTCAAAAAAAAAGTTTGGTCTTCAAGAATATCAATTTGTACAATCAATTTTCACTCAAGAAAATCCATTTCCAAAATATATTTTGACCCTTTTTTTTTTGACTCAAAAATATATTTTGACCCTGAAAAATGCATTTTGAATTTTTTGAAATCAGTTTTGACAATCCATTTATGCATCCTCAAAAATCAATCCTTGCACGTGTTCTTAATAAAAACTGTTTTGGGAATTTAATAGATGGTTTTGAGAAATTAACTCTTGCTGGTTGATTTGCAAATTAACAAACCAACTTTTCCACATGGGTCAAAATACATTTGTTGTGCTGAACTTTATATGACACGTTTTTTTCCTTCTTCTTCTTTAATGGACATTGATTGGATTTTGATTTATTTAAGCAAGGCAAATTTGCATTGAATATTTACATTGAAATCTTCAGCATTCATTCATGCTTCAACGTTACAATTGCCAACATAATTTCAAATGGTCATATCTATTTTAACACCCCGTTTTTCGTGCTTACGTGTATGCTTTGTTTGCCTATGAATGTTTAGAAATGGCTAACTGGGGCTTTTAAGTTTAAAATCCCTTTTTGGTATATGAGCGAGGCCGTGCTCATGTTCAGCATGCCCATGCTTGAGGCACGTGTCTTGTGAATGCCTGACCCACAAGCACGGCCGTGCACAAACTCATTGACGCTGATGTAAGACCGACCGTGCTTAGTGGGGTGCACGACCGTGCTCGGGTCTGAGTCTTTAAAAAGACCGTAGTCATCCCTCAAATTGGCACTTTAGGCAACCCTAAGTGTGACGACAGCCTCTCACTCTGTAACACCCCGATTTTTACTGCTTTCTAATATCGCTAATATATATAAATGTTTATATTTTTATTCGAGACTCAAAAAATGATTTTGGATAAACCAAAGTCATATTTAGACACTACTTAATTGTAGAAAGTTACAGTTAAATTTTGGGTTGAAAATTCTAACGAAACCCGGTCTGTGTTTTCACTGGCAGTAATATTTTACTGATCAGAAAAACCTAATTTTGACTCCTGAATGAAACGGTTTAGGTTTATATCGTATTAGCAATGATATTGGTTTTTTTGAAAATTTTCGCGTAAAAATAAAATATTTTATTTTATACAGGCGAAATCTTTAAAATAAACTCGCGTAAAACCTAAGTCGGGTAAACGACGGAGCTAGATACGGAGCTGAGGTGATTGAAGTCACTGAAGTGATGGACACGACCGATGTGACGAGCATTAAATGCACGTCACGATTACTTACTAAATATCTAAGATATTTTGTAATAGAAATGACCATTTTGCCCTTGGTTTTCAATGGAAATTGCAAGTTTGCCATGAGGAATTTTGGACCAAAATGTCCTCCATTCCCACGGCCACACCCTTCAATCCATCACTTAGGCAATTTCATTCAAGTGTCACTTCATCTTCTTCATCATTTTCTCTCCAAAAAGCTTAGAACACCATTGTTGATTCTTGAAGAACTTGATTATTTCACTCCATTTCTTCATCAATCAAGAGGTGAACTCTCATCTCTATGATCAGTGATGAACTTCTTCTTCATTTATTTCTATTGATTCATGTCAAAATCATCATGTTGCAAAATCTAGGGTTTTTATTCAAATATTTCTAGAAAATCATAGAAAAATCATTTTGATGTGAAACCAATTTCTATTAACTCTATGATCTCTATATTCATTATCCAAGAGCATGAAGGAAAAGAAATTTCTTTCCTATTCTTCTATTGTTGGCCGAAACCTATGCTAGAGAGAGTTAATGAGTTTTGTTTCAATTTTTGAAATATGACACTTGATTTAATCTCTCTAATACCTATACTTGTTGAATCCAAGAGATTGAAATCAAATAAATTTCCTAGCCTAATTTCTTTGTCAAGGCCGAAACCCTAGCTCATGTGAGTTAAATGTTTTTTTTTCAAAATTCTTGGGTTATGACACTTGATTGTTTCTTTCTAATACTCTAGGATCATTGATCCAAAAGCTTGAAAAATTTTGAAATCCCTAGCCTAATTAACTCATCATGGCCGAACATGTAACACCTCGCTTTTCGTTAAGTGCTTTTGTGTGTGCCTTGTTTGTTTGGTTAAGCCTTAGGGCTTAGCTTAGGGTAGTTGTTGAGGGCTAAGTGGGATTTCTAGGCTTAAAATCCTTTCTTGGTACATGAGCACAGCCATGCTCATGTCCAGCACACCCGTGCATGGTAGGCGTATCTTGTGAATGTCTGAGTCACAAGCACGACCGTGCTCATTGGGGAGCACGACCGTGCTCAGCGCAGGACTGCGTCTCGCTGACGCTAAGTGAACACGCCAGTGCTCAGCAAGGAGCACGATCGTGCTCAAGTCACAGAGTCTTTAAATAGAGGCAGTAGTGCGAGGGTTACCGTGTAGAACCCTATTTTGGTACATTGGGCAATCCTAGTGTAGCACCCCGTTTTCCATATAAGTGCTTTTTTGTAACATCCCTGGCTGCTCTATGGATTGACGACTGACCCCACAGACCAACACGGGTCTTTTCAGCATGCTTTGTCCTCACTCACACGCTTCCCGGGAAAACCTCCCAGGAGGTCACCCATCCCAAAATTGCTCCAAGTCAAGCACGCTTAACTATGGAGTTCTTAAGTGATAGGCTCCCGAAAAGAAGATGCATCTTGTTTGTATAGGTAGTACCAATCAATTCATATAAGCCTTCCTCAACTGTATAGTCCCATACCTACACAGTCTCAGGATCCCTCTCATTCGGGTGTGTAATCGGTTCATTCATGTGTCCCTCCGCTTAGAAGCCTGCCAGGAGCCGCTCCTTGTCCGTGCCTTCTTGCACCGGCGACCACTCCCCGCCCTCGTCGGCACCCGGGTGTTACATGTAATGTAACACCCCGATTTTCACTGTTCCAAAATAATCGAAATGCGGACGATTATGTTTATATTTTTATATGAGTGTTAGAAAATTATTTTAAATAAACGGAGTTCATCACTCAATCCTTCTTGAATGTAGAAAGCTACGATTAAAATTAGGTTGAAACGACGGGCGAATCCCGGCCCGCTATTTTCGCTAACAGTATATTTATACTGACCAGAAGACCTAATTTTAATTTGTGAACGAAAAACTTAAGATTTTTATTTTATTTCCTACGATAATGTATTTTTAGAATTATTTCACTAAAAAGTGAAATATTATATTTTATCCGGGCGTAGTATTTAATCGGGTAAACGGCGGAGCAGATTACGGGATTTCCGGGAGCCGCTAATGGATAATACCATTGAGTCATGCATGATGAGTCACCCATGTGAACACAATAATGGTGCACATGGCATCATGATGACTAAGTTGTAGGAAATTGCATTTTAGTCCTTATACTTTTGGAATTTTGCAAACTAGTCCTTCAAAGTAATTTCTCTTTGGTCCTTATGAAACTAGAATTCCTTGCTCTTTGGTCCCTATTTTCGCAGCCCACACTCCTATAAATACCCTTCATCACACTTCATTTCATTCCTATTGCCTTTTGTTCATAAAACACTTATAAGTTTCCTAGGTATAGTTTTATGCCTTAAACTTTAATGGACCAAAATGGAATGGATTCAAGCCCATTTGCACAAGGCCCAAGCCTTTCCTTGGCTGCCATAAGTGCAAGAATTCTCCACATCCTTCTCCATTCTTCCACAATCTTCTTCATCTTCTCCAACTTCATCTTCTTCCTCTAAGAACACACTTTGGTGTTCATGATAGCAGAAATTCCACCAGAAGTATGACCCTCTTCCTTTCTTAAACTCGAAAAACTCTCAACATGAAACTCGTTCCCCTTTCTCTGTTATTTCCAACAAGCTAAAGATCATCAAAAACGGATGCGTATATTGAGAGTTATGACCAAAATACAGAAACTGCCCAGATCATGAGATATACTCACAAAACCAACACACCCTCAAACTGTCCAGATTTTATATAAGTGTTGGTTGATCATTTTCTTCATGTCTTCAATCTTCAAGAGGTAAAAGCTCAACTCCTTGATCATCTAAGCTTTCATATTCAATTGTTTCTCATGTTTATTCCATGAATCATATTTTCTCATTTCTAGATCTAGAACTTTGAAAAATCACCATAAATCATAGAAAACTCCTAAAATGGTGAAACCAATTTCTATGTGCTTATAATCATCTCAACTATTGTTATATATGAGCTTGTCATGAACAAAAGTTTGCTTCCTTGTTTTCCTCTTAAGGCCGAAACCTAGCTTAACTAGGTGGAGGAAACTTTGTTCTCCTATGTTGAGAATAATCATGTATTCCATCTTTATGCCATATAGCCATGCTAGATCCAAGTTTATTTGAGAAACAAAATCCTCTAGCTTCATTTCTAGGTCATGGCCGAAATTCTTCAAAGATGTATAAGTATGATTTTGTGTTCTTGGTTCATGAACTTAAGTTTTGTACCACTTAAGGATCATGTAATCTTCACAAATCCTGGTTGGTTTGTTAAAATGAAAACCCTAACCCTATATACTCTTGATGGCCGAATCTAGCTTTGTGAGGGTTAGGAGGATTTTGAGTCAAAACTTAGTTGATTATCCTTCATCCAATGTCTTAAGTTCATTACGATCATTAATCCATGACTTAAGCAATATTTGGAATTTGTCTCTTTTTGTGTAGTGTTGGCCGAATCTAACATATAGTTTAGGAGAGGACTTGTTGTTGGATTTTGTGTTGTTTGGTTGTGTTTTGACAATAGTTTTGGTTTGTTTAAGCTTTTGACGCGAGCCGAAATTCCTTGACGCGTGCCGAAACCAAAACCGACGATACGTGACAAAGTTCTTTGTGACTTCAAGAGGTAAGGGGAGCTTACCTGAGGGATTTTTCCCAATAACTATTAGTTTTAGTGTGCTCTGTATACTAGATATGTGGCTGTGGTGCTTTGATTATGCTGTTTACGTTGTGTTGTTTATCTGTGTTTATCTGTGTTCGATGATTTATCTGTTTGTAATTTATTTAATTCTCTGTAGTTGTATATTAGATTGCTATGATGCATGATCTGCCTGGTGATATAATTCTGATGATGTTGTTGAGTATTGTTTGTGAAGCCTGACAGTGGTCAGTGCACAACCGACTTAATCAGATAAAAGCTTTAATAAGTTATATACATTATATTCAATGTTTTATGGGAAAGGTTGGAATATAATAGTAGTGGAAAATATTATATGGGAAAAATAATGAGTATTGAGAAATATTATTATTTTAATGATTTATTAATAAAAAGTCAACTATGAGTTACAGTGAGGACGTAACCGTGGAAATATTTTAGTACTGCTAATTTTTACGTGAGAAATTCCGTAAAATTATAAAAAGTTATTTTTTGAAATTAATCTTCAAAAATAACTTAAGTATGATTTTATAAAATTGTTTAAGTGGAAAAAGCTAAAAGATGTAATTTGACGGCAAATTGGAAAGTGCGACGACAAGTAATTTTAAAACGGCAGTACGTGTTTTAGATAAACTTGAGCCTCACGTGATTCTCTTTTTGGAACATAAACGTTATATTTCAAGTAATCGATGATTTTATAAAGGAGTTTTTCTAACCATGTTATTTTCCGTCAACTTGGATAAGTTGCGGAGACTTTGTTTTGGATTTGTTTTTCACAGAACGAAAATGGTGTTTACGTTGAAACGTGAGCCTAGTATCAGAGACGTCGCGATACTAGTGTTCTTTAATTTAAGCACGAAGATCTTTGATCCGTGTTACGTTGAGTATCCATGTTATGAGATTACGTTGTTATGGACTTGGTGTCCTTTTCACGTTGTATATCCACGTGGTGGGTTACGTTGTAAAAGGTAAATGTTGTTTTCTACGACCACAAACCCCAAGGCTGATTGCAAGGTCTAAGGTTTTGTGATTGAGCACTCGGACTTCGTGTCCTGTGTTGACGTTGAAAGATCTAAACACGTTGTTAAGTTAATACGTTGAAAATCACGAGTAGTCGTAAGCCATTTTGAGCTTCGGCAAATAAAGACTGAACACAAAGAGAAATGACGAAAACAAAATGATTTACATGCATTATCGGCAGACGTGCCTACAAAGTTAATCATGGTATCTTGATGATATTCATGTCTCGACGTATCTGTTAATCATGGTATCATGGCGATATTCATGTCTCGACGTATCATTGTACCTTGGTGGTCAATGAAAACCATATACGACATTCTCATTGTGCCTAGTGTTGGACAATGGGCTATGGTAACCATACACGACGTTCTCATTGTGCCTTGTGTTGGACAATGGGCTATGGTAAAAACGACGTGCCTTATTTGGCAATCGAGTCTGATCAACTCATTCATACGACGTTGGGTGATCTCCGGAGATTTAGCGAAATGTAGAGACTATATATTGAAGTGTTCATGCATAGTTTTCAAACGTTGATGTTTGGGGTATGAAACCCATTGATAAAGTACTTGTTTAGTTATGAGAATATATGCTGCTATAATTGTATGTGTGTATATGCTGTTTTGTGAGTCGCGCTTTTAGTTATTGTGTTAAATCCATATATTGGCGTCTCACCCTTACAATATCACAGGTTACTCTAGTCTACCGTATTCCTTTGGTATACTAGTATGGACGAAGCGGAGGGATTCACTAAGTCGCTTGAGGACTTAACTCCTAGATGCTTGGAGAAGTATCTGTTAGTGGGAATGACCATAAGGGTATTCTCAATAACTGTCTGTTAGTGATGACCAGCTTAGGTTCTTTTTATGTGATGTCATGTGTCGAAATAAACGAAGTTGATAAAGATCTAAGTATGGTTATGATTATGTCGTTGTTAGGGAGTTAAAAGGAAAAAATTTTATCACCACATTTTGAAGAGATTCACGTTGAGAAATTAATATTTTCCGAAAGCAACCAGCAAATAAAATCTTATTTTTCGGCAAATGGGTAACCATGTGATGACCCGGGAGTAGGGTATCACACTTTTATGTGTGCCTTGTTTGTTAGGAAGGTTTAGAGTGGGCTAAGCGGGGTTTTTGAGTTAAAAATCCCTTCCTGACGCAGGAGCACGCCCGTGCTCATGTGTCAGCACGCCCGTGCTTGATGCACGTGTCTTGTGGATGCTTGAGCCACAAGCACGGCCGTGCTCAATAGAAAGCATGAGCGTGCTCAAAAGGGAAACGTATCTCGCTGACGCTAAGTAGAGCACGACCGTGCTCGGGTCAGAGTCTTTATATAGACAGTGAGCAGCGAGGGTTACAAGTGAAACCCTTAAAATAGGCACTTTAGGCAACCCTAAGTGTGACGGCAGCCTCTCTCATTCTTCCCCTTTGAACCCAATCCTTGTTTGGTGTTCTGTTTGTAGTTGAGAGAGTACAATCACGCGCTAGTGCTAATTAGCAAAGGTAATGGTCTTTCCCTCTCCTGTTTCCTTTTCTGTTTCATGAATTGGGAACTAATGGGTTAACCCTGTTTGTGTTGACCAAGGCTTCGGATCATTCGTCGAGTCGTTCGAGGGAACCGGTCTAGGAGCGTCTTCGGTTTAACGGGAATTATTCATACCAGGTATGGGGAGAAGGAATAGTATGAGTATGTAGGCTTGGGGGTAGCGTAAGACGAAGGGTTCCGATAACCCTTTATGTTTGATAACATGTTGTATGCCTATATATGCCTAATTGTTATCTGATGTTAAACTGTTTATTGTTATGATATTGGCATGACTGTTATTAATTGTTTATTGATGTCTGTTATGTTCACGTTAATGTGATGATGCCATGATTGAGTGTTTTATCATAATTATGATGTTGTGATGTATCGGCTATTGATTGATGTTGTGACACGTTAATGTTAAACATTAAATCTGTTAAACAATGTTAAGGGATGTTGTTCCCTTGTTCATAAGACTGAATGTTAGTAATGAGTGAGGATTATGCCAATGGCTTAGTCAAGGACATTAGGGATTGATCTTGAGCAATTAGGGACAATTAATGGAATGAAACTAAAGGATTAATTCCCCTTTAATTATAAGACATGAACATTTATCAATACTAATGAATCTGATGATCAATGGATTAGTAAGAACCCTTAGGATTGAATCTGAATTATTCCCAATGAATTGGCAAAGGGTCTGTGACCCTTCTGCCCAGACCAGCAGGGCGCGCACTCGAGTATACCCGTGCTCAATAGGGAGCACGCCCGTGCTCCCATTCAAACCCATAACTGGGCGCGCTGCTTAAGCACGCTCGTGCTCAATAGTCAGCACAACCGTGCTTGACTATGACCTCAGCACGACCGTACTGAGGGGTGAGCGCAGAACATAATGCAAAACAGTACTGAAGTAGGGGTTTCACCCCAAATGCTCTAAAAGACTTAATAAAATACCAATGGAATATGAAGACCAAATACAAGTGATAAGAATGTGGTACCTTGATAGCCTAGTGGCCAAGGGGGCCTTGATGCATGATGGTCAAGGTGGTAATCTCTAGTGCTTAATGGCTAGAGTGTTAATGATGATATGGTACCTTGGTAGCCTAGTGGTCAAGGGGGTCTTGATGCTTGATGGTCAAGGTGGTAATCTCTAATGTAGAACGACTAGAGTGTTCAACAAATAATTATGAAAAGATAACGTCAATCCTCGATAGCCGAGTGGTCGAGGTGTTAATGGTGTTAAAACTTGGGTAGCCTAGTGGCCCAAGCGGAAGTCATGGTTGTGCTTATGTATTGTGTTGAGCATGCATTCACGCATCAGAGATGTTAGTGGAGGATGTTCAACATAGGGGAGGTCGCCCGAGTTATGGTGATCTTGCCGTCCGTGGCGATTCAAGTGAATCATGTACAACGGTGGAGGCACATCTGATAGTAAGGTGCATCGGCTTTCCTAGGGGTCCATCCGAGGTTTGGTGGATTGCCCCGGCGTTGGTGCTTATTGGCCAATGTGGAGATATAACTTCGAAGTTGACTTCCTGAGATAGATGGATCCAAGTGCATAATGGAGTAGTGGAGCAGAGTTGCATTGCATAGCATACACGTTTATATGATGATGTTATTACGTTATGTTGTTATTATTGTTATAACATGCTTGTTTGTTGTATGCTCGTCTTGCTAATTGCTTCCTTGCCATTATATTCATATTCATGTTTCTTACTCCTTATTTCTTTGTTTCTTGTCTTGTGGCATGTATCTTTACGCAGAGGACGGCGAGCAGCCAGTTGAGGAGTGACTCTGAGGAGCCGCGACTCGTAGTTAGGATTTCCAGTTTTATTTTGTTAGTTTAGTTTTGTTTCAGTTGTATCCGAGGATATTTTTCCGGATTGGTTATACCAGCTCTGTATGTAACATCAGGGGTTGGGTTTGGTTTACGTATGCGGGGTAGAGGGTGTCACACCTCGTGTGGCAGAAACCTCTTCTCTCTTCCTTTCCTTGAATCCCTTGAAGTTCTTAGTGTTCTTGCTCTAGTTTTGGGGGAGAAATAGCGCGCTATTATCGTTTAAGGTAACATTGTCTTCCACTCTCTCTTAGTCTCTTTTCTATTATTAGATCTAGAGACTAATTGGTTAACCTCTTATTGTTTGGCCAAGGCTTGGGGAACTCGTCAAGCCGCTCGAAGGAACGTGTCTAGTTTGCCAACGTTATTGTTTGGGAATCTTCATACCAGGTATGGGGAGAAGGAATAGTATGAGTATGTAGGCTTGGAGGTAGCGTAAGATGAAGGGTTACCCATGACCCTTACCTTTGATAACATGTCTGTATGCCTTATGCCTGTTTGTTGTATGATGTTTAACTGTTATGATTGGTATGACTGTTATTATTAATTGATGTTGTCTGTTATGAATATGTTAATGTTATGATGCCATGATTATGATGAGCTATGATGTTATTAGCTGTTGTTTGATGTTGTGCTATTAATGAGTGTTGATTGTTGAGGATGTTAATGCCAACAATGATGTTAGGACATTAAAATACGTTAATAATGATAATGAGAATTAAAGGATGCCTTCCCAGTTGTTCAGAAGACATGAATGTAGTATGAGAGGTAAGGTTATGTTCATAGGGCTTCGTTAAAGACCCTAGGATTGGTTAGTGAGTGTTCTAAGGACATTAATAACGAAGGCATGATTAAAGGATTAATTCCCCACGACGATAAGACATGAATATTAATGAGAAACAGTTAAGATTAATGAAGCTGATGTTCAATGGTTTAGTAAAAGCCAATAGGTTGAATCTGTGAACTGTCCCAAGGATTTGGAAAAGGGTTTCTGACCCTTTCTGCCCAGATCAGTACGGTCACGCTTCATTTAGCACGACCGTGCTCAACAAGGAGCACGCTCGTGCTCCAGTTGAATCCCAGAAAAGGGCACGCTGCTTAAGGATAATTGATCCAAAAGCTTGAAATTTTTTGAAATCCCTAGCCTAATTAACTCATCATGGCCGAACCCTAGTCATTGACGTTAGGATGATTTTATCTTATTTGAGGTTGATTGAATTTATTATTATTATTGAATTGCTTATGTGATATTTTGTGGTATTTGAATATTTTCTGATGTTATGTTGTGCATGATCTGTCTGGTTGTTAATATGATGCTTAGTGGATTTTAAGAAAAGATATATATGTTGTTCGAGAGATAGTTGTTTATTTTGGGTGTGAGAATAATGGTGATTTAGAAGTGCCTAACCTAGATGATTTATTTTAAAGAGGTATGGTGACCTAAAATATATGTTGAGTTCTAGTGGAAGGTTAAGGCACTAGGATGTTGTTAAAATGGGTTGGTGAGATTCACGTGTATTGGTAATATAATACACAAGGTCGGTGTTGTTGTTCACAACCGTGTATTGGTAATATAATACACGAGGTCAAGAGTTCTCGCTAGACCGTTCCACCTTAGAAATAGGTTGTGCAGCTATAGTGTCATTGAATTTCATTAAGCACCCCCAGGAGTGGACGGGGTGTGCACCGAGAGCATCGTGCAGCTATAGTGTCATGCTTTGCATGAGCGTTCTCACCATGGAAGAGAATGTGCACCGAGAATTTGGAACCTGTCGCTTGAACAATTGACTGACATTCCCCGAGAGGAATGCGTGAAAGAAATCAGTGGTGGCCACGTCAGTATGAAAGTCTAGTTGAACGAGATTAGGATAGAGGATGATACTTGATTTTGAGGATGTTTTGTTAGTTAGGTGTTGAATGATGATTTATCTGTGACAATTACTTGTATAATTTACTATTACTCCTTTCCACTTTTTGATGATAGAACTGCTTCTTATCCCATATATTTCTGTATTCTTGTGGGCTACTTTACTTACATTAGAAGACCCGATGGAGGATTATGTTGCTGAGAAGCTGGACGGAACTCTGTATGAAATAGAGGTTACTGAGGAGTTGGATGGAACTCCTTACGAACTAGACGCTGGAGGTCGAGCTGTGATCCACGGTGATTAGAGTATAGACATTATGGCCAGTGTGTCTAAGGAGTATATTTATATGTTTCCGCTAAGTATGACTTTTATTTAAGTTTATGCCTGTGAGGGATCCTACTGAGAGGATACCCTCTGTCAGAAGATAATTTTCTGATGATATTGATAGAAGAGCATGTGCTCTTAAATAGAATACAAGGTAATTCAAAAAAATGAAACTCCTAATTTAATGCTAATCATTGTACCCACCATCAATTCCTATAATTAATGAGCAATGATTCCTATTCATAAATACAAAATATACAGCTAATCAAATCTCCTAATTATGGGATTCTAATCCTATTCATAAAAGGAAATAATAATGTTGGATTCTGACACCCTCAATAGTGTTTTGGTAATGTAATAAATAAACATGTGTGTATTTATATATTACAATGTTGGTGTGTTTAATTTGCAGAAGTTATATGATTAGTCAATAAGTTTTAATTTCTACGTATTTTTCACGCTAAGCACGTGATTAAGAAATGATTTAAGAGGGAATTAATCTAATAAAACACCGGGGCACAACGGGGTGTCTCACACTACAAAAAAAACTGATTACCGACAGCCAAAAGTTGTTTGAAAGGCTAAAAAGACGTTGGTAATGGCAGGTTACCGGCTGATTTCCGACGGACACAGATCCGTCGATTATGAGCTCGTCGATAAGGGTTTCCGACGGATGCGGACAATTCGTCGGTAATTACCAACGGAAAAAGCCGTCGATAACTTGTCAGAGGGGTTGCCCAACTACCGACGGAAATGGTCGTCGGTAATTCCCTCGAAGACTTACCGACGGATATTTCCGTATCTGTCTGTAATAGAGAATCCACATTACTGATGGAATTGTCCATCGGTAATTGCAAATTAATTTTTTAATATTTAAGTAAATTAATTGTATTTTAATAATTAATTATTATTTTTATTTAATTTTTTAAAAATTTATTTTAATTCTTAATTATTCATTTTATTTTAATTAATTTTTAATTTTTAATTTTAAAATATTTTAATTATTAATTATTATTCTAATTAATTTAATATATTATTATTTTATTAATTTAAATTAAATTTAAACTACAAATAAAATTAAAAAATTAATTAAATTAAAATTAAAAATATAATAAAAACATAAAAAAAAAAATTACAATATCGATCCATACATAAATAAACCTACAGCTACAAAACCCTACAACTATAACTATCCTAAAAACCCTCATCATAATAATCATCATCGTCTACCGAGGGGAAAGATCCGGCGTAAGATGACAATCAGGTTGCTGCTGAGACGACACACTAGCATCCTATTGCTATTAACTTATTTGTGAGATGAATGATTTAATTAACTTCTTAATTAATTACACATTATTTTTAATTATTTAAATAATTAATTCAACATTTTGTTATCCGGTAAATACTTAATTCATTATTCCAGATCGCACATAATTAATCAATGCGTTATTGCAATATTACTCCATCACAACTGCGGGTATGGGTCTTATCTATGCTAAATCCTATCAACACTAAAATTTTGTCCTTACGATTTTATTATATTAAGGAAATTCATTACTTTTATTACGCATTTAGAATAAACAACCAATGCCACATTTAATAACTTTACATGCACGTAATACAACTAATTAATTGACAAAAAAACACACAAATTAATAACTTTACACACATTAGACAGATATATAAATAAATACATGCACGTAATACAACTAAAGCAATATCATTCACTGAAATAAAATATACCAACAAAAACACAAACATCACATGTTGTTCTAAAATAATATAAGAGCACAAATAGGCATACAAAATTGAATGTACCATGTTGAATGCCGGGAGTTGCTGCCGGAGGAAGTTGATGGCTCTGAAACAATGCAAAAAAAAAAATACCCTTTTACAATCCAAACCAAAAACAGAAAAAGGGAAAAATCAAATAAAAAAAAAGGGAATCCATACCACAGAGAGGTGGTGGTGGCGGCACGGCGGTGGCAGAGATGGAAGGAGAATAGAGAAGGAGAGAAAGGGAGGCGGCGTGGTGGAGAGCGCAGAGGAGGGACAGTGGTGGTGGTGAAGGTAGGGGCGCAGAGGTGAAGCAGAGAGAGAAGAGAGAAGAGAGAAGACAGAAAAGAAAAAGTGAGGGAGAAGAGGGTTTCCAGTGTAATGAAATGAATATTTCCGACGAACTCATTTAAATTACTGACGGCTTTTCCGTCAGTAATTCAAGTCTGTCGGTAATGATAACACGCTTTGCGATGGAAGTTCCGTCGGTAAGTTTTTTTGGAGTTACCGACGGATAAGCCCGTCGGTAGGCTTTCGCACCAATTTTTTCCCATTCGAGCACACAACTCTGATGGAAATACTGACGGAAAAGCCCTCGGTAACCTTTCTGACGGGCATTCCGTCGGAAACTTTTGATATTCACATTTACCGACGGGTAAATCCGTTGGTAAGTCCATCGGAATTGTGACCGTCAGTAAGAACGTAATTTTTGGGAGTGCCCTGGTTCTCACTTTAGTATACTTTTGCTTATTAAAAAAAATGAAAATATATAAAGAGGAAATGGAAAGATATTCCAAACCTAGTTGTAGGGTTCATTATACAGGAGTCATCTGTATGATCGATCAATTCTATTGGATGAGATAAGTATTTTCCGAATCACTATTTCTATGGAGATTTAGACATTATCTACCATAAGTGTGAGCGTTGATCCAGGGTTCTTGCTATTTCCTCTTCTCCTCTTATTCCTTTAAAACATGATATAAGGGAAATGAACTAGATTGATGTACCTGTGCGATGCACGGGCTTAATAATTTATTTTGCATATTGTATAAATATAGATGAGATAAAATAATAAATTGTAAAATAATTATTTAGATATAAGCATATTTAAAAACTTAGTTATAAAATATAGTAGGTTTAAAATAATTTAATCTATAATTAATTCAAACTATAGATTTATCTATATTAACTATATTATTTTCAAAAAGTTAATCAATTAGAAAAATAAATATTTGCAATACTACAGAAAAAGGAAAGTAAAAAATGTAGACAAATAATCGAACAACTTTTAAAATTACTTACAAATAACTCCGACATAAACATACGAGTTTAAATGGCATACACTTTTATCCATAAAAAAAATGGTATACACTTTTAGTGTAAAATTTTTAACATCAATCAATTACAACTCATGATATAAGTGACTGTTATGATAGTTAGGATAAGAGTCAACCATTTTTAATGATATAACAATTTGTAATTGGTAGACAATATAAAAAGTCCTTAGACTGACAGTGCATATCAATTAAATCATAAAAACATTATATTGATTAATATGTACCAAGTGAAGAGAGTTAATTAAAATATGACCCACAATGTTGTGATAATTGTTCTTACTGGTCAAATTCCAATTAATGAATCTCTTTTTTTTTTAGTAATGACCTTTCTCTAAATTTATAATATTATTATAAGGGAAATTTTATTCTTTTCCCTTTTAATTATAGAAAAATATTTTTTTTCCTAAATTTTGTCTCATTATTTTATAGTTAGTTTAAAAAATGACTATCTCTAATCAATTTTATCTTTTACTATTTTATTAATAATATAAATAGTGAATTAATTTTTAAATTTTAAATTTATTATTTTAATATTATTTAAAACAATAAATGTTTTCACTTAATTTTATATTATTTAAAACAATAAATGTTTTCACTTGGTTTATTTCCATCATTGTATCATAATATATTAAGTTTTCTTTTAAAAAAAATTAATTACAGTGCAGTGTAATAATGTAGTGGGACACGTTTTCAGGATTATGCAATGAACAATAGTATTATGTAATGAACAGTAAATATATAGATAGTTTTATTATAAGAATCGAGAAGCTAAGGGTGAGCATAACCCGGTCTGACCCGGTAAAGTTTAGGGCCGATCAAGAAGCTAAGGGTGAGCATAACCCGGTCCGACCCGGTAAAGTTTAGGGCCAGGTGAGCGAGTGAGCGACAGGCCTAACCCGTCCCATGCTCACCCCTACGAGAAGCTTCTAGTTTTTTACCGGGGAAAAAAATTTCAGTGATTAAACAAAGGAATGGTGACGGGTGGCAATGAACAATTGACAATATTGAGTTTTATATACTATTAATTGATTAATTGATTTTTTATCGGGGAAAAAAATTTAGTGATTAAATAAAGGAATGGTGACAGGTGGCAATCAACGGTTGATAATATTGAGTTTTATATACTATTAATTGATGAGATGAGAAATGAAAAAAAAAAGCTTTTTTAAAATGAGTTATTATGTTTTAAATGAGTAAATAAGTACAAATATGTTCTAGTTACGAATGGAAGAGTTTAACGCCACAATTACCTTTAAGTGACAATAATCAGTTCAATTGTTTCTGCATTACAATAAATAATCAATCAATTACCATTTAATTCAAATTTAAATTATATTCTAAAGTTCTCTCTCTTAGTTATAAATCCTTGTTTATGTAGCCTCTCACATAGCCTCTCCAAGTCCAACTTTTCTAATTGATACATATGCAATACGCAGCCCACAAGAGAATCACCAAAGCAGAAGCCATTGAATAGTACCCACATAACTTTGCAAACCTGGGCTTATTAGAAGCCACAAGTGCATTGGTTGCAGCTGAGAAAGCAAAGACTATGCATATTATGAAAGCATGAAAGGTTGCTGGACGACCCTTGAAGATTACTGTGGGAACTGGATTTTCGTCTATATGCTCATAGGGAAGCTGCAGGAGAATGGTGATCAATGTGAAGCAGAGGCCTAAGATACACTCTAGGATGGTGTGGTGGGAAATTGAGGCTAAAGGGATTTGATAGATGGTGGTCTCTTCGAAAGTCATTGATAGGCACTGTGAAGAAAAAAGGTTCCTTGTTCGAGAGTGGAATGCTCTCCAGAAGAAAGAAGGGAAGGAAACAAAAATAAATTTCTGAAATATTCCTTGTTATCATTCTCATTCACGCAGCCCCCTAAATATTAGGAGTTGGTTACAGAATTCGTGGGTTGAGAACCACGTGTACAGTGTGTAACAGCTAAAGAAAAGTTTCTTCAGGTCTGTCTCTGCCCGAAAGCATACGTTTGCCCAGAATGTGCTGTGGTTCAAGTAACGGGTGTGAACCTTGAGTCAGTGGGGCAGAGGGCAAGTTTGGATGTCGGGGTGACCACGACACGGACATAAGAGGGAGACATGGAAAACCGGGTGTATGCGGGCTGTTGGTGGCAAGTCCAGTAGGTAAGCAACATTGCCAATTCGCTTGAGAATCTGGAATGGGCGATAAAATTTGGGAGCTAATTTTTGAGATCGGCGGTGTGCAACCGAGACTTGCCGGTAAGGATGGAGGCGGAGGTATACCAAAATCACCCTCAGAAAACACGACATCTCGATGGTGTTTATAAGCTTGGGCCTTCATACGTTGCTGAGCTGCCAACAATTGGAGTTTCAGTTTGGATAATAGTTGTTGCCTTTGCAAGAGGAATTCATCCAAAGCTGCTACTTTAGTACTACCAGCTAAGTATGTGGGAATGGAGGGTGGCTGTCTACCATAGAGTGCTTCAAATGGAGTCATGGCAATAGATGAATGATAGGAAGTGTTATACCAAAACTCTGCCAAATGCAGAAACTGATTCCATCGGTGTGGCTCCTCACTGACAAAGCTTCTGAGATATGCCTCGAGACAGCGGTTGAGTACTTCTGTTTGGCCGTCGGTTTGTGGGTGATACGCACTAGAGTATGCCAAAGTTGTTCCTTGCAAGTGGAAGAACGTTTCCCAAAAGGTACTGAGGAACAAGGGGTCCCTATCGGAAACAATGGTTTTGGGCACACCATGGAGTCGATAAATTTCCATTGAGAAAACGGAAGCCAAGGACTGAGCAGTGAAATGGGTCGGGAGAGCCACAAAAATGCGTATATTTTGTCAAATGATCAACAACCACCCATATCACAGTTTTGCCATGAGACATGGGCAAATGGGTGATGAAGTCCATAGAGATATCCTCCCAAATGTTGCCCGGAATTTGTAGGGGCTGGAGTAGGCCAGCAGGTGTTTGAGTGGTGGCTTTTGTCTGTTGACAAACTTGACACTGGGACACACTCTGTGACAGATTTGCGCATAGTAGGCCAATAAAAGGAGGCAGCCAGTCTTGCCAAAGTTGCTTTAACTCCCGAATGTCCACCCAATGGTGAAGAGTGGAACTCAGTAAGTAATGATTGTTGGAGACCACTTGTAGCAGGGATATATAAGCGGTCCTGAAATAAAAACAAGCCATCAGTGTAACGAAATTGAGATTGCATAGAGGAATCAGTTTGCCACTTATTGATGATGGCTTGACCCTCTGTATTGTGGGCATAAAATCTTCTCAAATGATCAACAAATTGCAGAACAGGGGATGAGATGGCCAAGTATTCGGGTGGTGTAGTTTCAAACTTCCTGGAAAGTGCATCTGCAACCCGATTAGTAGCTCCAGGTTTATAATGGATTTCATAATCAAAACCCAACAACTTAGGCAACCATTTTTGTTGTTCGGGTGTTTGAATTGTTTGGTGAAGCAGGTTGCGCAAGCTTTGTTGATCTGTATAGACATGGAATTTCGACCCAACAAATATTGTCTCCACTTCTTGATGGCTTCTGTGATGGCATACATTTCTCGCACATAGGCAGAGGCGGCCTGCATCTGTGATGACATCCTTTTGCTAAAAAATGCCAACGGATGCGATTGCTGAGATAATACAGCCCCTACAACAATAGCAGAAGCATCAGTGTCTATATGGAAAGGAAGTTCAAAGTTAGGAAGATGCAATACAGGCATTGAAGTCATGGCCTGTTTCAAATTGGAAAATGTTGTCTCGGCCTCAATGGACCAAGTGAAACTCCCTTTTTTCAACAAGTCCCTTAATGGGCCTGCCAAGGTTGCATATTGGCGCACAAAGCGTCTATAATAACCCGTAAGCCCAAGAAACCCCCTCAAGGCAGTAATGGAACGCGGCTGTGGCCAGTCCAGGATGGCTTGGACTTTAGAAGGGTCTGGTGACACTCCTTGGGCTGAAATCACATGGCCCAAATAATCAATGGAGTTTTGTCCAAAAAGACATTTGGAAAATTTTGCATAATAATTGGATTAATGTAGCAGCTGCAACATAGTGGTTAAGTGATGCATATGATCCTCCCAAGTGCGACTATAAACAAGAATATCATCGAAGAAAACCACAACAAATTTACGAAGAAAAGGGCGAAGAAGATCATTCATGGCAGCCATGAAGGTCGAAGGTGCATTCGTGAGGCCAAAGGGCATCACCAAAAATTCGAAATGGCCATCAATAGTTTGAAATGCTGTTTTAAATTCGTCCCCTGCCGCAAGACGAATTTGATGATAACCGGACCTTAAATCCACTTTGGAAAAGACCGAAGCACCAAACAATTCATCCAATAACCCATCAACCGTAGGAATAGGATATCTATCCTTGACCGTGATGGCATTGAGTGCTTGGTAGTCGACACAAAAACGCCACAAACCGTCCTTCTTTTTGATAAGTACCACCGGGGAAGAGAAAGGACTTATACTTGGCCTTTTGATACCCTCTTGCAACATTTCAGCTATAAGTTTGGTCATGATTTCTTTGTGACAATGGGGGTATCTGTAAGGTTTAATATTGATAGGATGGGATTGTGGAAGGAGGTGGATGTGATGGTCGTGCGGTCTCTGTGGAGGAAGGCCATGTGGAGTTTGGAAGACAGCCGAGAATTGGTTGAGAATGGTTTGGATGGCTAAATTGGGATGCATCAGGGTGGTGTGTGAGTCTTCCGTGGGAGTTATATTGAAGTAAGTGTCAGGGATGGTTTGGACTTGGGTTGGGATGTACAAAATGGAATAGGCATAAGTAAGGCTATTGGTGGTGAGATCACGGTTTAGTTGGTGGTGGGAGAGAGGTGAAGGACGCAGGTGATGGTGAACTTTTAAGGTGAGTGGGACCTTGTTATGTGTAAAAGTCATTGTAGGTACAGAAAAATCAGAAATCACAGTGCCTAAAGTACCTAGCGAGGCCATACCCAGGACCACATCAGCACCTTCAATAGGCATCAAGTACATAGGGATAGAAAACTGTGTCTGCTGCAAGTTCAGAGGGACCGAGGGACATAGACCAAGGCATTGGATACGGTCTCCATTTCCAACCATTACAGAAAAAGGAGAAATAGGGGTCACTGGTAGTTGTAAAAATGTGGCAAGGCGTGGTTGAATGATATTGTGGGAACTTCCAGTGTCTATCAATACAGTCACCACTTGTTCATGAATAAAACCCGAAAGTCTCAAGGTTTTAGGAGCTGAACCACCCATTGATGCTGTTGCAGATAGTTGGAAAAAGGTAGTGTCTTTGGGAAGGGTGGTCGTGGACGTTGTAGCCTGTAACAGGGAGGTAGGGTTGGGTGGTAAGGGTGGGTCAGGAAAGTCCAAAGTGTCATGTTGCATAGTATCGGGTTCATCACAGAGAAGTAAAAGGAATTGTTTCCCACTGCATTTGTGGCCATGGTGCCATTTTTCATCACAGTTAAAGCATAATCCCTTGGTTTTCCGGGCTTATAACTCAGTGGAGGATAGCTTCCGAATGGGAAAAGGTGTGGAAGGTGGTGGCTTAGGAAGTAAGGATGTGTTTTGGGATGGTGAGGGACTGTTGAATCTGAGGTTGTACTGGTTTGGGGTGTCTTGCAACTTAGCTTCAATGACCTTGGCTAACCCCAAGATTCAGGCCTGAAATGAAGCAGTTTAGGAGGGCCTCGGCAGGGAGACCAATGATTCTGTTGGAAATTTTCTCAAAGGTAGCTTGATAATCCACCACTGAACCGGTCTGTTTAAGCTTGAATAAGGTGGCCTGATGGTTCTCATACGACGATGGGCCAAACCTTTGCTCCAATGCCTTGAGAAAAACTTCCCAGGTGGTGAGTTGTGAATTACCATGCATCCATTTATACCAGCTCAAAGCCTCTCCAGACATGAAAAAACCCACATAATCCATAGGGCTCGGAGAGGGAATGTTATAGAACTGAAAATATTGATCAGCCTGAAAGATCCAGTCCAAGACATCCGTGCCATCAAAAGTAGGGAGGAGTAATTTGGGTGTGCGAACAGGTGGGTGTTGGGGGGGGGGGGGTGGGTGAGGAGAGGTGTTGGTAATGTTGCCGACTTTGTCAGCTAAGGCATTGATGACAGTGGTGAGTGTCTCATGGCAAGCATCCATGATTGTTTGGAGGGAGTTGTGGGAAGAATCAAGGCGTAGCTGGATCTGATCTAGGCGTTCATGAATGGCGACTAGGGCATCTTCATGAGGTTGTGATGGTTTAGGAGGCATGATGGCAAATGAAAGCACCAATGATAGGCATTGTGAAGAAAAAAAAGGTTCCTTGCTCGAGAGTGGAACGCCCTCCAGAAGAAAGAAGGGAAGGAAACAAAAATAAATTTCTGAAATATTCCTTGTTATCATTCTCATTCACGCAGCCTCCTAAATATTAGGAGTTGGTTACAGAATTCGTGGGTTGAGAACCACGTGTACAGTGTGTAACAGCTAAAGAAAAGTTCTAGAATATGCTATCAGAATGACTCATTATTTAAAGTGCATAATTATTTAGCCAAGTGGGTTTCTTGATGGTGCGTTTGGGCCTTCCAGCTGAGCCCAGAGCCCTCCAATGTCGTGCTTCCTTCAGTTGTTATATGTTCCTGTAGGCTACTGGGTTGGGCCGTATCAGTCATTGAGCTCAGAAGGGATGAAATTAGTTTAAAGACATCAGTGGAGCTTATACAATTGTATATATATAGTGAACACTTATCAGAAGTGCCAATTAATTCATGGAAATTTCAGTGATACTTCCTAGAAATTCGTCTTGAGAATTTTTCAAATACATGGTAGAATAAAGACACGGGCACTTTCTGACAAAGCATCCGGAAAATGAGGTAAAGTAAAGAGCAAAGTGAACATGACAAAAGCTTAGATGGGGTCCTCCAAAAGAACAAGAGCATGAAATTATCCCCCTCGACTTATAGACCACGAGGAAGCTTCCTTTTAATTCTGTAATGATGAATAACTAAAGTGAGTTTGTTTCTTTGAATTATTACCTTTCATTTGACAAAGTATACAGAGATTTCAGTTCATTAGGTAATTTAAGAATAGATACATTTATAGAAGCATATTTACCTTTGATTTGATAAGTTTAAATAAGTTTTTGGCCCCAGCAAAATTCACTAATTTTGGTTTTAGTTGCTGTAAACATTTTTCTTAGAATTTCGTCCCTATATTCTCAAAAATCTTGTAAATAGTAATTACCGTTATCTTTTTCCGTTATCTATTACTTATGGGTACCGAGGTGATTTCATTTTATTGTCCGACAAGCAATAAAATTTGGTCCAAAAATAAAAACAAAATCATGCATTAGAGATGATCACATGGTTAAAATTACTAATTTTCTTCATTTTGTATGATATCTGGTACTCAGGGGTACCTAGGTAATTTTTATTTCTATCCGATTTGTTCCAAAACTTGGCTAGAAAATGAAAAAAATCATACGTTAAGGTCACATGGCTAAAATTGACATATTTTTACATATGGTATGGTTTCTAATGTTCAAGGGTAACAGTAGGGATTATTTTAAAAAAAATTAAAATTATAAGGTCGAAATCCTAAGAAATTTTTTTACATTGACTAAAACCAAAATCAGTGAATTTATATAAACTAAAAACTTATTTAAACCTAAATTGTATCAAGATATTAACCCATATTGCTCTAATTAAAGCAGCATCTTCTAGTATAGATATTGATATATCACGATGATTACTACCCTTTTGTTCTCTACCCTCTTTCTTTTTCTCTTCCTTTTCTTTCAATCAAAAGAGAAGGAAAGTGAATGAAGAAAAAAATAACAATGTTAGGAAGTCAAGACAAATAAAGAGGAAATGGAAAGATATTCCAAACCCCGTTGTAGGGTTCATTAAACAGGAGTTATCTATATGATCAATCAATTCTATTGAATGAGATAAGTACTTTTTGAATCACCACTTACATAATTGTGTATCAATCTCACACTTATATACATATTCCATATCTATGGAAAATTAGACATTATCTTATGGTACCATAAAGTGTGCAAGTGGAGCACTGACCCGAGGCTCTGGCTATTTCTTTTCCTCCTTCTTTTTCCTTTAAAACATGATATAAGGGAAATGAATGAGATGAGAATTTGTGTAAAGTGAGTAAATAAGAACGTATTCATCCTTAAATCATTAAATGTGTTGAGGTCTGGATTTATTTTAATTAATTAGTTAATTAAGCTATCCTTGCATCATTTTACACACAAAGTTCAGTTCACTTTTGGAGTTTATTCATAAAAACATTAATGCAATGTAGAAGCGTTTACTCGAAGTCAAAATGAAATGAGAAGATATTCTGACCCCGTTGCTGGGGATAGAGTCTCTTTTGAATCACGACTGACATTTGTTCAGTTTCAATGACAAGTATTAGCTTATGGTACCAAAAACTATGCAAGCGGAGTATTGCTTTGCATTTAGGGAACTTCATTAAAAGGCAAAGCAGGGTATATTATCACTTCAAATCAAAAGCAAAAGAACTTCAAAAAAGAGAGATACCTGGACCCCCACCCCACCTATGAAAACATACCTTAACTTTGTCACTAGCATATTACTTTAATAAAAATAAACAGATGACATGCAATTTCTTTGAAGACACACTAAACTGCTTCGTTGATATTATTGATCAAATCTATTTGGCGTGTTGTGAGTCTTTTTTTATAATTTTACTACTCGAGTACTACTACTTATACATTTGTCGATCTATACCACTCCCTCTACTATGGTGAGATACATCTAGTGGTATTTGTACCAATAAGTGTGTAATGTGGAAAAATAAGTCAAGGCATCAAGGACTTCTGCAATTACTAGGAAATAGAACTACCTCATCACACATTCACACCTGCTTTTCTTGAATGTTCCCCACCTTATTATAAAATAGAAAACTATACTTCACCCGAAAAAAACACACAACTACACTAGTCTTGAAAGAAGATAGAAACTGACAAGAGTTTTACACAAGTGCTCTCCATTGTTTGTGTTCCATGTCTTCTGATCCACCTATTATTCATAGAATAATTGGCAATGCTTGGAAAAGCATAGCCCTTCCAAGGTCTCAAAATGAAAATCCTAGCAGTGTCACCAGAATGAGATCCTTCACTATAGCTTCAATTCAGAACCATGATTCTTACCAATTGCCACTATATACAAATGCCACTGAAATTGAAAAACATGAGTACCTCCCCAGGAGTCACTTCACACTATCAAAAACAATTGTTGGTCTAACCTTTCAAGCTACTTTAGCTATGTATCAAGCAATGCCTGCATCCCAAGAACAAAAACCACTTCTTGGTGCTGCTATGGTCATTGCTTTTGCAGGTTCATTATCTGTGATGTTCATCAAGCATTCCTATCCCAGGGTTGCAGCAATTGTTGAGAAGCTTTGCTATCTCTCTTTTGCAATGGGATTCTTTTTAATGACACGTGGCTTCTTCTCAGGGAGTTTGATCACGTGGATCATAGGATGTGTGACATGGGCTTTGCCCATGTTAGCATTCCTTAAAAGCTGCCTTACATAAAGGGTATGGTAGGAGTCACAAAATCTCAGAACTGAGTTAATGATCAAACTCTAATTGCCTTATTTGGGCAGGTAAGTATCATTCTACAAGGTGCAAGAGATGTTGTGGCTTCTACAATTATAGCCATCAATGATGGCATGTGCTACATCTACATCTTCATCTACCTATATATATATATATATATATATATATATTCCCTTTTGTCATGGTACATTAGGGGGAAAAAACCTTGCAGTCGCTCTGATTTAATCCGGAATCTGGATCATAGTTATTTATACCAATCAATTATCTATCAACAGAAACCATTTATACCTCATTGGCTTTTACCTGATCACTATCAGCCTCTTTGTCTTCACTACAAATGCACAAAACAAAGAGAGCCTATATCAATTATCTATGGTCTATGACCTCTTATTAATATGACTCATACAACGAAGGAAAGTGAAAAAGCCTACATTTGGCGGCTCTTTCTTGAAGTCCTATTGGAAACGCAACTATTTATGCCTAGTGGAAATGGATCTTGTAGCTGTAAACATTCAACAGCAACCTCCGATTGGCTTCCAACACATAAGTAAGTGATGCAATCTTAATTTTTTGACCGTTTAATTTGTTGCTATCTAATTTTTTGGTGATGTTTAAACATTTTACCATATATCATGCTCACAATGTATGTTTCATTAAATTTATAACTTAGATTTCTTCATATATCTTGTAATTTCATACACTAGTTAGTAGCTCAATCATAGTCACAATTTGATATTGGTCTTGCAGGTTTTCGTCTATCCTACTCCAGGCACTAATCAAGTAACTACCGCTTATTAGAGGTAGATCTTCTCAATGATCTGCCATCTCTAAGAACATAGCAACTTGCAAAGTATCTGAATCATCTATGGCGAATACGACTCATCCGGAAGAGAAATTACACTATGGCATTTGCTGATGTGAGACATATTATTAAGAGTTTAATTTTGATCTATTATAAGCGTAGAAATTTTGCCATTATCATCTAATCATTTGGTCACATCATTTAAAAAGTTTGACTTTTCAAAAATTGTCATAGTCAAGCTTTTTGAATGATGTAATTAAACATGATTAGATAATATTGTAAAAAACATTTTGCATTTACAATAGATCAAAATTAAATCCTTTTATTAATTAGTTGCAGCTGCAAAGGAGTGGTCACTTTTAGAGTGTGCTTAGTAGAAGTTAACATAAAACGAATACAATTGGGATAAAATTTGAGGGATGCATCTATCTACATAAGTTGTGTCCCGTAAAACTTTCATTCCATTTGAACGCATATCCTATCCTTGAGTTTGTAATCGAGTGCAATTTGTATTAGTATTTCTAGGGAGATGTTTGATGTAGCCACTAATGTACTACTAAGAATTTGTTATGAAATACGTGCTTTTATCATGTGAAATGCAAATCTCATGTTTGAAGACTTGGGGAGAATGTAACTTTCTCCCCCAACCCGTGCTAGGGTTTAGTTGCGGCATCTTTCTCCAGGTTCTCCTGGTATCTCCCCTCCTTGTGCGGGTCTTCTCCAGGCTTGTCCTAGCTCTGCTCGAAGGTGCTGAGGAGAATGAAGAGAGGGATGTTTCTTGATTCAAATCCATTAAAGAGTTCGTTTTTTTTGTGATGGGGCACGAGTTTGACCACTATCCAAAGGGCATGATTCAGAACGTGAAGGATTGGGAGTAGTTCTGCTTTGCATTATTTTTGCTCAGGACTTACTATTTTGGTCAACAGATACAACCATAGATACAAGTGTCATGCGGTGATGTAGGAAGAAATCAATTCCAGGACAGGTTTCCTAAAGTGGTGGGCTTGTAGTGTTGCTGTGTCTTTTGTTTTGGACTACTATATCAGCTGTTGTGTCTCAATATTGGTGTGATTCAGTTTCAGTATTTGGCTCATGTAGTGGGGGAGTAGACTACAAGTGGTAGTAATGCTTGTGGGATGTTGAGAATATTGATAATGCTGGGATTTGGAAAATATTCATCTGGTATATAAATGGTGAAATTGGTCTCCAGTATGTTAAGAAGTTTCAAGTAGTTAGATGTCGTTGTAGGTGCTTCAGGAGGCATGCATGGTTCTCTATTAAGTATTTATGGGATATGTCAATTTGGGGGGTGCTCTTTTGTACTGCGAGTGTTTGTTAAGGTGGCTGCACATAGACAATAGGATATTGGTGGTTGTTGCTTGGGTCATTTGTAAAGATGATACTGGTCTTAGTCTAGTATACAGGTTGATGCTTGTTGTTGAGAAAAGATTATGAAGCTGAGAATGGTAAAGGAAGGAGAAGGACTCGTTTTGCGAGAACCCAAAGCAAAGTGACCGAAACTGGAAGTTACTGTAACATTGGAAATCACAGTGAATGAAGTAGCAGATTGGGAATGCATCAATGACACTACTATCTTGGGAAGGTTCCACATTTCCAAATGCCTACATATTTCACAGAGTATTTCGAGAGCTAGGATAACACTCCACAACACTCTCAGAAGTTCAAAATGGAAGTTGGTGAAAGGAGGTGTTGTTGGAATAGAGAAAATGACATGCTACAATATTCCACCATCAGGTGATATTGTCCCTTTTTAAATTAAAAAGTAACCTTAATATATGTTCTTGTATGCATGTTTCCATGAGTTTGCATGAGTAATAGGATCGCCTTTTAAATGCATGTGTACATTTTCTTTATTTCTAATATATGAAGTATTAAATGTTAGTGTGAATCGAAGCTTAGGAGTTTGCAAAGACATTGGAGTGCAATGATTGCTTTGTTAATTTTACCAAGTAAATGATTGGAAGAAGAAATCTTATAGAAGGAATGGCGGTTGTTGGTGTCCTATTTAGCATTTGTTTTTAAATGAATATAAGGATGCATGAATGGTTATAGAATTGATGCACCCAATTTATTGTGTTTGGTTCAGCTAAAAGGTCCAATTAATTTCATTATTGATGATATGATATTCGAAAAACCCTTTGATGTTTGCTATATGGTTTGCGTTTTTGTTTGATAGTTCAAAAGGTGTTGTTGCTGATAAAAGACAAACATCCAAGGTTATCGGCAGGTCCTATGAAAGAAAACTCGGGTGGACATAAGGAGTTATAAAAGAAAAAAATGAAAGGAGTTATAAGGAAGAAAAAAGAGTCATAAGGAAGGAAGAACTCGATGAAGAGCTTTGGGAGATAGGAGTTATAAGGTAGAAAGAGTTATAAGGCAGAAAAAGGATTCATAAGGAAGAAAAAAACTCAGGTGGACATGAGGAGTTATAAAAATAAAAATAAAGGAGTTATAAGGAAGAAAAAAGAGTCATAAGGAAGAAAGAACTCGGTGAAGAGTTTAGGGGAGAAAAAGAGTTATAAGGTAGAAGGAGTTATAAGGCAGGAAAATACAAAATAAGGAAGGACTTGGTGAAGAGCTCGAGGAGAAAATGAGTTATAAGGTAGAAAAAACTCAGCAAGGACTTGGGTGTTAATAAGTTGATAAAGAAGTTATTTTAAGTTAGATGATTTGTTTGAAGTGATGATGTTTTGTTGTTGTTCTAGTTGAAGTGGTATTTGAGCAGGTATATATAAATAAAAAAGAAGAAGAAGCAGAGGCAAGAAGAGAAGTAGAGATAAAAAAGTGAGAAGAAGAAGAAGAAGAACCAGAAGCCAGAAGAAGAACTATCGGTTTACTAAAGGGAAGATGAAAAAGAAGAAGAAACAAAGGTGAGAAGAAGAAAACTTGGTTTACTAAGGGAAGACGAAAAAGAAGAAGAAACATAGGCAAGAAGAAGAAAGCTAGGTTTACTAAGGGGAAGACAAGAAAGAAGAAGAAACAGAGGCGAGAAGAAGAAAGCTCGACAAAGACTTGTTGAAGTTGTATTTGAAGGAAGGAGATGGAGAAGGAGGGGGAGAAGGAGAAGGAGAGGAAGAAAGCTCGGCAAAGACTTGTTGAAGTTGTATTTGAAAGAAGGAAAAAAGAGAAGGAGGGGGAGGAGGAGGAGGAGAAAGAGAAGGAGAAGACGAAAAGCGAGAAGAAGAAGAAGAAAACTCGGTTTACTAAGAGGGAGACGAAAAAGAAGAAGAAGTAGGGGCGAGAAGAAGAAAGCTCGGTTTAGAAGAAGAAGAGTTGAGACATGTATGATTAGCTTGGAGAAAGCTCGGTTTTCTTGAAGATGTCTATCAAAGTTCTTTCGCGAGTGTACTCTTTTTCCTACCCTGGGCTTTTTTCCTGAAAAGGTTTTTGCCCGGGAAGGTTTTAACGAGGCATGTCGAATGTTTCTTTGAAGACATCGGCAAATCAGCTTGGAAAAAGTTAGGATTTGCCAGGAGACATTTATAGCTCAGCTCGGGATGAATCCGATTAACTTGAAGAGACCTTTTAAAGCTCTTTCGCATCTTTGAAGCTCAAAGCTTGGGGGACTTGTGTACTATCAGGAAATTAGTAGGGGTGACATGGTTAAGTGGGAACAAAACCACCAACCCATACTCTCCAATAACTGTTGCATAGTGGGTTAAGAATGTGGGGATTAACTTCCCACCTAGGAGTGGGGAGAATTAGTATAAAAGACCATTGATGTAATTAGGAAAATTAGGCTATTTTTGTAACTCTACTCTGCTAGTTCAGAAATATTTCAATAATAAGAGTATTGTTTGAATTAAGAGTGAGATTGAAAGGTAGCAATATTGTTCTTCCAGTTCTCGGATACACACCGCCAGAATTTGCAAGAACAAGTATGATAATAGTTTAATTATAAATATTAAAATAATTTAAAATATAAAAATCTGGTTTCTATCTTTTCATGATGCAAATCAAACATTATATAGTACAAAAGGTATTTAAGTAAATTTTATGTTGTTCTATCCAGTATATAAGCATATCAAATGATGTACAGTACAAAATTGTTTGTGTTATGCATTGACTAATAAATATCATACAACATAAAAAAGTTGTGTTATAACTCAATTGTTTGTCATGCAGTGTTCTCTCTGTCCTGTCCTGTCCTTCCCTGCAAATCAATCGGACCGTAAATTATCAATTGCAATTTGATGTCATGTTATCCTATCGCGATTCGTGAAAGTATTTGATATTATACTGTTATTAGTGATTCGTCAAAGTGGAGATATTGAAGTGTATTTGCTATGGACTTACTTTTTTATTAAAATATTTAAATATTATTAATTTAATAAATTGTTCACTTATTAATGTCAAGAGTAAAATTAAAAACATTTGTACATATATTTTTTTATAATTTTTTATATACACATATTTATATATAGTTTGATATTATATAATTTATTTATTTATTTATTAGTTATCCGGTTCAACTATTGGTTCAGCCGGTTGAACCATGACCTGGAGATCTCACCAGTTCAATTTTCGGTTCGATTTTTAAAATATTGATAAAAACACAGTAGCAGTGATGATTGCAATTTGCAAAAGATGGATAAATAATCTAAATCGTTGAAATTCTAAACAAATAACTATTGCCTGAGTGGTGTTAGGCTCATTTGCTCTATGCTATTTAGTCATTGCCATTTTATTACTAGATATTCTGACGAAATTAAGTGACTGCTTATATATTGAGCTCGTGGTTATCTACAGATGTATGGTATAATTCATACTCCTACCAAACTTTCTTTCGATTTACCGCGTGAAAAATATTGCCAACCTGTTATTCGTTTTTGTTTATTTCTGGTATATAATTATTTATGTACCTTGATAATCTTTTAGATTATGTGATTTTTACGTGCTTATTGAGTGGATTTCTGCTCTTAACTGTGCTAATTGATTAAGCTTTGTCTCTAAGTTTAGATAATTTAGTTCTTAATAGTATTTTATATATTTTAGTTTAATTTTATGTTTTTAAAGTTAATATAATAATGTTTTTACTTGCTTTTGTAGGAAATAATAAATGATGTTTGCTAAATATCTTTGAGTCCATGGAAAAAGCCCAAGTAAATGCCATTTTGTTTTGAATTGGACTTGGAACACGTAGCTTGCCGTGGCCACCTTCCTGGAGGCTTAGTGATTTAATTGGAGTAAAGAAAGCTACTTGAAAAAAATAAGAAGTCCATGTGAAAGGAGCTCCAAATGGATTTTAAGAGCAATAAAAGAAAGGAAGGAGCCATACAAAAAGTAACGTAAGAATTGGAGGAGAGGGAGGCAGCAACGGAAATAAAAAATATAGGGAAAGCTGCGCAAACAGTAACGGACAAGGGGATATTAGAGACGCGCAGAGGAACGAAAATAAGTGGTGGCTTCACTGACGATAGGGGGAACCCGAACAGAACCGGGGAGGAGGGACGAGGCACTGGCAGCAGGGTGGGCGTGAACCAGGGACGCAGCACTGTGTTCTCTTATTTCTAATATCATGAAGTTTTTCTTTTATTCTTTAACTCTATTTTATTTTATTTTAGGATTCAGCATGTCCAGCTAAATTCCTCTTTGTTAGGGTTTTGGTGTAATTCTTTTATGATGAAGTTTTATCCGACAGTTTGATTATTTTATGAACAATTGATATTGTTGATGTGATGTTTACTGTGTTTAATTACATTTGAATGCTTAGTTACCATTCTTGTGTTTTGAGGGTTCAATAATATGCTAGGAATATTGATTTTTAGAGTTTGCCTCTTGTAATCATCACTGTTAATTGGGTTAATCTAGGAATAGATAATTTGATTAATATGGGTTTTTCACAAATTCCAGAGCTTTTATCATCTTGCCTTGTTAATTAGACCTAAGGAATTAGGGTAATTGTTGAGATTTGGTAGAATTGATTCACTAAGGAATTAGGCTTCAATTAATTAAGGGAATTTGTCCTTCAACATGCCAATTGGGATTAGGATAATTAGAGTGTCGGTAATTCACAGGATTCCTTGTCTATGAGGAATCCAGATTCATGATTGGATGAAATCAAATCCCTAACGTTTTTATTTTTATTTTACCTTCAACAAAAAATTCTAAAAATATTTTATTGTTCTTTTGTTTTATTTTATTTATTTTGAGCTCTCTTCATACAAAAAATATTCGTCTAGATAGTTGTTTAATTTGTGAATTGGTACTTGGTAACTAATCCCTGTGGATGATATCCAATTCTCACCGTTTTTATTACTTGCAGCGATTTGGTACACTTGTCAATTTTGCTCAACATACCTAATCTGTGTTGACATCCATTATAATCATTTCTTTTCTACTTGGATATTTGATTTTTGTTGGAATTGATCGAATTCTGTTGGTTTATTTTTTATTTATTAAGTTGACAAAGGTTATGACTTGATTAGGCCTTTTAATGTTGGGTATATGCTCCTATTGGGCTGAGAGCCAGTATCCAAGTCAAGAACAATAATTAATTTTCTCTCGCACTCCTCTGCCTCATAACAATGGAATTTGATAAACACACACTGAATTGAATTGAGCAACTTTACTTGCCTATAGAAATGTCTTCTGTTCCATTCATTAGATTCCTTTACTTCTACATGAAATGAGCAATACATACACTAGACAAAATTACTATAACAAAAAAAGAGAGAGAAGTCACATCTTTTACACAAGTTAATTGAACCAAAATACATAATTAACCTAACCAAGAGACGTCCCAATCCAACATCTCTACTCAAAGTTTAAACCCTCCCACAAGTCCTACTAATTAACCAAAAGAAATTAGAAAAAAAATCTACATCTACATCTATGACTTAAACTGAATGAGTTCATAGGCCTAGAAGTTCACCTTCTCCTTTCAGGAGTCCAATGTGGCAAATTTGGGCTAAAATAATATTATATTTAAAATTTATTTTATTGTAATTGTTTATATTTTTAAAGTGAACTTATTATGATTGATATAAATATTTGTTGTGTTTACATACAATCGCACATAAAGAGAGCCAAAAAATATATTGTATATAACAAATCAAGCATAAACAAAATATATTTTTAGTTTGAGGCCTACAATCCTTGTAAAGTTAGAAATTTTATTAGAGGCCTAAAGTTGTTGCTTTAGCTGCTTTATGCTTAGGCCGGCCATGTGAACAGACACCACCCTCGAGTCCAAAAGCTCCATTATGGGAGTAAAATTCACACACCTTGGCACCTTATATTGATTAATAGATGCACCTCTTGAGATTGCATAATCCATAAGCTCCTCAAACATGCCACTCTTCACAACCCTTATTTATAATGGCCCAATAGAATGGTCAGCTACCCTGCACTGCCTACAAACCGAGTTCAACGATTCCTCCATCCAAACAACACCGGTTCAACACCAAGTGTCTCGATGAGTTGGACGAGTCCTTTGTCAACAACTCCCAATATATGATATAGTGACCCAGTATTGTCTTAGTGTCCGCATAGCTTATGTACTCAATCACACTCGTGTTGAACTGTGCAAGTAGTTGAGAAGCTTTCTCCACCGCTCTCTACAACTATGAGTCGTCCGTTTTGTTCGAGTCAATGCTGAGTAACATGTTCTTCCTTCTAACAAAATGGAACTGTGGCGCCGAGTTGTGAAACCCAGTGACTCCAAGGATGTCGCCGACTCTGTAGCAATACAGCCTTGCATAGGTGATCACTAATTCATATTCCTTCCCCACCGCCACATCAACAAGGTCAACGAGTCTCGGCTGAGCGAACCCTGCCGAGTTGATGTTGGGTACGTGGGGAAGGAATTCAAAGTAAGCCATATTTGGCATGATGGTGTACGAAACCTCGGAGGGCTTGCACATTGGGTTAAGGTTAAGCCCAAAATAGCACTCAGAGGAAGCATACATAATGTGCAAGGGGTAAACCACCACTATAGTAGTCAAGTGTTGGAATGTATTGGGTCATAGCACATGTTACAATCACGTCTAGATATTTTGTGTTGGGGCAAATCCTTGTAATGATTCCTTCCCAATTTTCCTTTGAACATTCTTGTGTCATAAATGATGCCAATTTTGGGTTGGGTTTCATGACATGGGCCATGTAGCCGTTTATTGTCGGGTAGGTGATCCGGGAGTTCAGGGTTCCGGTTCAGATATCATAGGCTAGTTCGGACCAATTGAGTTGGAGGTACCAGATTGCTCGGAGGAGGCTGGAAGCAAAGACGATGCCAAGGCAGAGCACTTGGTTGCGTTCTATGAGGCCACACACCATTTGAGTGCACATGCTTTGGAATGAGTCGGGGCACAAAACATGATATAATGGAAATGAATGAGATGAGAAATGGAACAAAAAAGCATTTTTTAAAATGAGTTATGTTTAAAATGAGTAAATAAGTACAAATATGTTTGAATTACGAATAATGGAAGGGTTTAACGCTATAATTACCTTTAAGTGACAATAATCAGTTTAATTATTTCTGAAGTACAATAAATAATCAATGAATTACCATTTAATACACATTTAAATTTATTTCTAAAGTTTTCTCTCGAAGTTATAAATCCTTGTCTATGTAGCCTCTCACACAGCCTCTCCAAGTCCATCTTTTCTAATTGATACATGTGCAGTACACAGCCCACAAGAGAATTACCAAAGCAGAAGCCATAGAGGCCATTGAATAGTACCCACAAAACTTTGCAAACCTGGGCTTATTAGAAGCCACAAGTGCATTGGTTGCACCTGAGAAAGCAAAGACTATGCATATTATGAAAGCATGAAAGGTTGTTGGACGACCCTTGAAGATGACTGTGGGAACTGGATTTTCGTCTATATACTCAAAGGGAAGCTGCTGAAGGATGGTGATCAATGTGAAGCAGAAGCCTAAGATACACTCTAGGATGGTGTGGTGGGGAAATGAGGCTAAAGGGTTTTGATAGATGGTGGTCTCTTCGAAAGTCATTGAGGTCAGAAGGGATGAAATGAGTTTTGATAGATGTGTATATATATATATAGTGAACACTTATCAGAAGTGCCAATTAATTCATGGAAATTTCAGTGATATTTCTTGGAAACTTGTCTTGATAAATTTTCAATACACTTGGTAGAATAAATTTACCGGCACTTTCTGACAAAGCATCCAAGAAAATGAGGCAAAATAAAGAACAAAGTGAACATGACAAAAGCTTAGATGGGGTCCTCCAAAGAACAAAAGGATGAACTTATCCCCGTAGACTTTTTGACCGAGAGGAACCTTCCTTTTAATGCTGCATTCTGCTGTAATGATGACTAAACTAAAGTGAGTTTGTTTATTTGAATTAATTCCTTTCATTTGAGAAAGTATACTGATATTTCAGTTCATTGATTAAGTAACTTAAGAATATATACATTTATACTTTATAGTAACATATTTATCTTTGATTTGAAAAATTATAGACTTAATTGTAATTTTGGTCCTCCTATTATTGATCATGTGCAATTTTGGTTCATAAAGTTATTTTTTTGCACATTTGGTCTCCCTATTTTTTTAATATTACAAATTCGGTCATTCTGTCTAATGTCCGTCAATGATTAACAGAGAGAAATTAACCAGTACTCTAAATGCATAAAACCTCTGATCGAGCTTTTCTGATAAAGAATCATATGATGAAACCAAAAAAATGTCCTAGAAAGGAGAGACAAAACCAGTAAATAGCAGGGAGGAATAATAGAATCATTGAATCAAAGAAACAAAGGAGGGAGAATCTCAACCAGAGGTTATGTGCGCTTAGACTAGTGGTTTCTCTATGTTAATCATTTAAAAAAATTGATAGACATTGGACCAAAAAAGACTAAGTTTGCAACATTAAGAAGAATATGGGGACCAAATATGCATACACAAAAAAAAAAAAAAAAAAACTATAAGACCACAATTGCACATGATCAATGATAGGAGGACAAAAAAAAAATGTAATTAACCCTAGATTATTTTCCCTTGTTTCAGCTGTTTTTTAGCTTAAAAGCTATTTCATAGATAATCTAACATGTTTGGCATTTTACTTAAATTAATATAAAAGCTTTTTTTAGGGGAAAAAAGCTGTTTTATGCCATCTAGTTTTTTCTAGCTTAAGATTACTGTGATTTGATTATTTTTCATTCTCAAAACACTCTTCCATGTTTACCCTACAAAACTTATTTCTAAACAAATGTTATTAAATTATACAAATAACTTCATACCATTTTTCATAATTTATTATATAAAAGTGACTTTTTTTTTGCACCACCCAAACGAAATAGATTATCTTAAAATTGCTTTTCAGCAAACAGACCCAAACAAAAACAGATTTTGATTATAATAGATTATCACAATAATCAATTATACAAAAATTGATTATCAGCATAATCTTTTTTTTTTCAGCTTTCCCAAACACACTCTAAATAATATAACGTTACTTGCTCACTTTAAAACATTTTCTAGTATAAATATTGATATCACGGTGATTACTATCCTTTTGTTATCTACCCTCTTTCTTTTTCTACTCCTTTTCTTTCCATCAAAAAAGAAGGAAAGTGAATAAAGAAAAAACATAACAACGTTACACGTTTAGTCGAAGTCAAGATAAACAAAGAGGAAATGGAAAGATATTCCAAACCCCGTTCCGGGGTTCATTAAACAGGGGTCATCTATATGATTGATCAGTACTATTGGATGAGATAAATATTTTTTGAATCACCACTTACATAGTTGTGTATCAATCTCACACTTACATACATATTCCATTTCTATGGAAAATCAGATATTATCTTGTGGTACCATAAAGTGTGCAAGTGGAGCACTGACCCGGGGTTCTCTCTATTTCTTGTCCTTTTCCTTTAAAACATTATATAAGGGAAATGAATGGGATGAGAAATGGAAATAAGCTTTTTTTTTTTGTCAAAGTGAATTTTGTATAAAGTGAGTAAATAAGAACATATTCATCCTTAAATCATTTAAGGTGTTGAGATATGGATGTATTTTAATTAATTAATCAAGCTATCCTTACATCATTTTACACGCAAACTCACTTTAAGGAGCTTATTAATAAAAACAGTAATGCAATGTAGGGCGTTTACTCCAAGTCAATACAGCCAAAGGAGGAAAATGAAAAGATATTCCAACCGTGTTGCTGGGGATAGAGTCTTTTTTGAGTCACGACAATTCTTTTCAGTTTTAATGACAAGTATTAGCTGGAAGTCCTAGTGACAAACCCCACCCACTAATAAAAGTACTAACATTAACACACTAACAATTACCTATAAAAAAAATGACAAGTATTAGCTTATGGTACCAAAAACTATGCAAGCGGAGTATTGATTTGCATTTAGGGAACTTTATTAAAGAAAGGCAAAGCAGGGTATTATTACTTGAAATCAAAAGCAAAAGAACTTCAAAAAGGAGGAAGATGCCTGGACCCCCACCCCACCTATGAAAACATACCATAACTTTGTCACTAGCATATTACTTTAATAAAAATAAACAGATGACATGCAATTTCTTTGAAGACACACTAATTACTGTTTCGTTTATATTATTGATCAAATCTATTTGGCGTGTTGTGAGTGGTTTTTTTTTTAATCACTTTTACTACTAAAGTACTACTACTTATACATATTTTTATCTACACTACTCCCTCTACTATGGTGGGATACATATAGTGGTATTTGTATCAATAAGTGTGTAATGTGGAAAACTAGGTCAAGCAATCAAAGACTTTTGCAATTGCTTGGAAACAGATGAGACTAGGAAATAGAACTACCACATCACACATTCAGACCTTCTTTTCTTGAATGTTCCTCACCTTATTATAAATTAGAAAACTATACTTCACTAGTAAAAAACACAAAACTACACTTGTCTTGAAACAAGATAGAAACTGACAAGAGTTTTACACAAAGTGCTCTCCTTTGTTTGTTTTCCATGTCTTCTGATCCACCTATTATTCATAGAATAATTGGTAATGCTTTGAAAAGCATAGCCCTTCCAAGGTCTCAACATGAAAATCCTAGCAGTGTCACCAGAATGAGATCCTTCACTATAGCTTCAATTCAGAACCATGATTCTTACCAATTGCCACTATATACAAATGCCACTGAAATTGAAAAACTGGAGTACCTCCCCAGGAGTCGCTTCACACTATCAAAAACAATTGTTGGTCTAACCTTTCAAGCTACTTTAGCTATGTATCAAGCAATGCTTGCATCCCAAGAACAACAACCACTTCTTGGTGCTGCTATGGTCATTGCTTTTGCAGGTTCGTTATCTGTGATGTTCATCAAGCATTCCTATCCCAGGGTTGCAGCAATTGTTGAGAAGCTTTGCTATCTCTCTTTTGCAATGGGGTTCTTTTTAATGACACGTGGCTTCTTCTCAGGGAGTTTGATCACGTGGATCATAGGATGTGTGGCATGGGCTTTGCCCATGTTAGCATTCCTTAAAAGCTGCCTTACATAAAGGGTATGGTAGGAGTCACAAAATCTCAGAACTGAGTTAATGATCAAACTCTAATTGCCTTATTTGGGCAGGTAAGTATCATTCTACAAGGTGCAAGAGATGTTGTGGCTTCTACAATTATAGCCATCAATGATGGCATGTGCTACATCTACATCTTCATCTACCTATACATCTATATATATATATATATTCCCTTTTGTCATGGTACATTAGGGGAAAAAAACCTTGCAGTCGCTCTGATTTAATCCGGAATCTGGATCATAGTTATTTATACCAATCAATTATCTATCAACAGAAACCATTTATACCTCATTGGCTTTTACCTGATCACTATCAGCCTCTTTGTCTTCACTACAAATACACAAAACAAATAGAGCCTATATCAATTGTCTATGGTCTATGACCTCTTATTAATATGACTCATACAACGAAGGAAAGTGAAAAAGCCTACATTTGGCGGCTCTTTCTTGAAGTCCTATTGGAAACGCAACTATTTATGCCTAGTGGAAATGGATCTTGTAGCTGTAAACATTCAACAGCAACCTCAGATTGGCTTCCAACACATAAGTAAGTGATGCAATCTTAATTTTTTGACCGTTTAATTTGTTGCTATCTAATTTTTTGGTGATGTTTAAACATTTTACCATATATCATGCTCACAATGTATGTTTCATTAAATTTATAACTTAGATTTCTTCATATATCTTGTAATTTCATACACTAGTTAGTAGCTCAATCATAGTCACAATTTGATATTGGTCTTGCAGGTTTTCGTCTATCCTACTCCAGGCACTAATCAAGTAACTACCGCTTATTAGAGGTAGATCTTCTCAATGATCTGCCATCTCTAAGAACATAGCAACTTGCAAAGTATCTGAATCATCTATGGCGAATACGACTCATCCGGAAGAGAAATTACACTATGGCATTTGCTGATGTGAGACATATTATTAAGAGTTTAATTTTGATCTATTATAAGTGTAGAAATTTTGGCATTATCATCTAATCATTTGGTCACATCATTTAAAAAGTTTGACTTTTCAAAAATTGCCATAGTCAAGCTTTTTGAATGATGTAATTAAACATGATTAGATAATATTGTAAAAAACATTTTGCATTTACAATAGATCAAAATTAAATCCTTTTATTAATTAGTTGCAGCTGCAAAGGAGTGGTCACTTTTAGAGTGTGCTTAGTAGAAGTTAACATAAAACGAATAAAATTGGGGTAAAATTTGAGGGATGCATCTATCTACATAAGTTGTGTCCCGTAAAACTTTCATTCCATTTGAACGCATATCCTATCCTTGTTTGTAATCGAGTGCAATTTGTATTAGTATTTCTAGGGAGATGTTTGATGTAGGCACTAATTTACTATTAAGAATTTGTTATGAAATATGTGCTTTTATCATGTGAAATGCAAATCTCATGTTTGAAGACTTGGGGAGAATGTAACTTTCTCCCCCAACCCGTGCTAGGGTTTAGTGGCGCCATTTTTCTCCAGGTTCTCCTGGTATTTCCCCTCCTTGTGCGGGTCTTCTCCAGGCTTGTCCTATCTCTGCTCGAAGGTTTAGCTGGTTCCTTAGTACCAATTTCGCAGGAAATTGGACCGATGGAAGGAAGTAAGCTTGTCCAAAGAAGAAGAGGAAGGTATAACAGTGGAAGATGACGAAGGCTATCGGGATGAGCTTTTTCGACGCACACTAGTTGGGAAGCTATGGACGGATAGCCCGTATAATGTCCGAGCATTCAAGAAAACCATAACCCATGCATGGAAGTTGAAGAACCCTATTGAAATTCAGGAATTCAACAAAAATATCTTCCTTTTTCGTTTCTCTTCGAAGAGGGATGCAGATAATGTTCTCAAAAATGGCCAGTGGAGCTTTGACAGGAATCTCCTCATTCTGGAAAGGGTTTCTGGAGAAGAACAGCCTTCTGATCTTAAGCTGTACAAGGTATCCTTTTGGGTAAGAGTCTATGATCTACCTCTGAAATTGAGATCTGAGTCAATGGCAAAGAAAATTGGCGATATTGTTGGGGAACATGAGGAAACAGACCCTAAGCAATGTAATCATTTGGGGGGTTTTTGCGAATTAAGGTCTTTGTGGATCTGAGGAAACGTTGAAATGGGGTACAATTATCAGATATCAAGGGTTGAACATGAGGGTTTACTTCAAGTATGAAAGGATTCAAATTTTTTGCTTTTGCTGTGGAGGATTGGCCATCAACTGAAAGACTGTGAAGAAGTTGATGATCAAGAGGAGGAAGGTTTTGAAGAAGTGGAAGAAAAAGAACTGTCTTATGGTCCTTGGCTGAGGGCATCTCCATTACCAAAATATACAAATGAGAACCGAAAGGATAGCAGTTCAGGAACCCACAGTAAAAACCTATTTATTGGCACCAGTAGCAGCAATTGTGAACAAACTGATAGGGGAAAAGAGATTGATCGTGAATTTGAACAGAGGAAAGGTTCTAATAGTAATAATAAGATTATGCTAGAGAAACACAAAGAGAGAACAAGTAAAGAGGTGGAAAGTGTGGCTGAATCCCTTGGAACAGTGGTGTTGTAAAAAAAGCTAGTGGCAGAAAGTGGGGAGCAGAAAGGTGAGGAAACTAAAGGCACCAAGAAATGGGTAAGGCAAAAAGGAGGCAAGAAAACTCAGAAATCACAGGATGCAAAGGTTGAAAAGGCACTTGGCAAGAGACAATTGGTTGAGGTTGTCATCTTAGAGGGCAATCCAGAAGATATCCTAGGTGCACTAGTGCAAAAAAGCCTTTCTACAACGGTTAAAAATGGCTTTCTACATCGGTTGATCAACCGTTGTAGATACGCTCGATGTAGAAAGTAGGGACTTTCTACAACGGTTGTCCAACCGTTGTAGAAAATACATTTCTACATCGGTTGAAAGACACAACCATTGTAGAAAGTGTGATTTCCACACCCAAATTGTTGACTCTGGTAGACTTTCTACATCGGTTGTTTTGACCAACCGATGTAGAAAGTTAACTTTCTACATCGATTTTTTTGACCAACTGATGTAGAAAATGCGCTTCCTAATTAATGTGTGGACTTTCTACATCGGTTATGGTCACAACCGATGTAGAAAGTCTTGTAATTTTTTTTTTTTAAACCTCATTTTTTTCTTCCCTCACTTCTTTTCCTTGTTTTCATTCAGTTTTCAGTACACATCAACAAAATCAACAACACGAAATCAACAAAAACTCAACAAGTAACATTAACATCCATATATATAATTCAATATCCATATAATTAACCAGTACTAATTAATCTAGCTATATCAACAAAAAAAACTAAACCTATATAAATGTCAAACTAAATACATCTAAGATACAAATGCTTTACTATAATCAAGAAAGAAGATTGTCCAACGCTCCTTGATGTCCTCAATTTCATCATAAGAGAATGGTTCCGCATTGTTGAAATTCTGCAAGTTCAAATAACATAAGATAAACAATATTAGCAAATAGAGTAAAACAAACATATGATAATTAACTCTTATACTTAAAAACACTATTAATTACCTCCGCCCATCGATCAGTAATACCGTCGGATCTGTGAAAATATTCTAAATTTGCATCGATGGCAGCATTTACTACAAGAGAGATAGAGCAGATTCATGATTATTACAACACATGAACTAAATAACTGCTGACTTGTGCAGATTTCCCTCCCTTTCCTTTTTTTTTTTCTAGAATATTTTTCAAAGAAGGATTTGTTACCTGTAATCTATATCAGTCATTAAACTATCATCATAATAAATATTCTTCAAACAAGATTTTCTTTCAGTGGGAAGAAGAAGCTTCATCCACAAACAAGATTTTCTTTCAGTGGGAAGAAGAAGCTTCATACACAAGCAATCTTTGAACCCTTGGAGATGAAAATCAATCTGTCAAGGCATTGGAACGTGGAGGTCTTTCTTATCTTAGCCTATGAGCATACATGACAAACCTAACTAAAATCCTTAAAATTAGAAAACAAAAAGAATACAAACATAGGAAGAAAAACATGATCATGTTGGAAGGAAGTATAACTATATATAGGAATAAGAAAGGATCACAAAACATGCTTAAGAAACTACATGCCTTAGAGGGTTAGACTATATACCATGTTCTTCATGGCATACTCGGAGCATGTATCCTGCAAATTAAAGCTACTTTGAAATTCTCTTTATATTTAATATTTTTGACATCTCATTCTCTTTGCTAGCTTAATTTTTGTTTTAAAGCTATCAGATTGATGACCACACACATTGGCCATTTATAAGTGATAAAAGCAAGACATAGTGAAAACTATAGGTACAATTTTGATTAACCAAATCTATTCCAAATAAAAGTGACCCCCTAGCTATGACTATGTGGTCACAAGTAGGTGTAAAGTGATGAACTAATGAATAAAACCAAAGGAAGCACAGAGTAAGTTCTGGTAAAGTAAACCAATGCCTAAGGTCTATGCAATTAACCATTAGACCAAGTAAGAGGTAAGTTATCATAAGCTCATTGAATATTTAGTAGCTAATGATTCCCATTTCTTCCTTTTTGTTAAGAAAACATGTTGGGGAGCTTACTAAGAAAAGTTACCAAGTTTTTTACTTTTTGTCTTATTTAAAAAAAAAAATGGCTTCCCTAATTTTGGGCAAAAGAAAGGACCTGAAGTGTACACTTGGCACTATGCAATTGATTAGGTGGCCATTCGGCTTGGCATGATGAAAGGCTTATGAAAGTCACTCTAACAACATCAACTACATAAGCAAGGAACTCCATCTTATTTCTCTAGACAAATAAACAAATCATGCATAAAAATAAACTAATATAATCTAGAGAACCACGGTCACCATTGCATACACTACATAACTGGCTCCATCAGAACAACTTGTTGAATTGAGCTTATTAGCAATACAATTAGGAATACCTCAAACTTGATCTAAATCTCACCGTTGATACCGATTACTTCATCAACACCCTTTGCTTTCAATTCTTCAGCTCTCTCAATGAAGCCAGGCACATGCTTCAAGCTGTTCCAAAGAGACAAAACATATTTAAACAAACTTTACTATAAACAAATAATTATTTACAATCCTATTCTCACACTAGTCTTTTACACCATTTTCTGTCAATCATCTATAAATTCATAGTTAATAAGGTGTACTAGATGGTTAACGGGTTGTTTAATGGGCAAGCAAGCAAGCAGCTCATTGAGAGGCTCAATGCTAGAGCTAGCTTCATTCCCTTATGTTCAGTTTCTCTTTTTCTCAGAAGACTTGAGTTTGCAGCAATTGGGCAACTGTTAACTGATCCAAAGAATGCTGCTTGGAGGATAGAAGGTTTGATTTCCAAAGCACAGATGGTTAAGTTATTGTAAGAGAAGTTGTATTTAACCATCTGTGGGAGTTTCTCCAATACTGATGGAGGAACTTCTCCACTCAAATTGTTGTTTGAAAGGTCAAGAACTTGAAGGTTCTCATAGCTCAGCAATGGGATTTGCCCTATAAGATGATATAGAAATATCAAGTGCATTCAAATTACTCAGTTTTGAGATTTCTGAAGGAATGTAACCAACCAGACTGGTTTTGGACAAGTTCAGATATTCCAATACAGAGAGCATTTCAAAGTTGGGGAATTTCTGTCTAGTAAATCTATTGTGAGCAACATTAAGGTGCTTTAGATTCTGAGATTTATTCAAGTTTTGGAAAATTTCTCCACTAAGTTGATTCTCTGACAAATCCAGATACACTAATTGAGACCAATTGTAATTAGAGATGATGTGTACCTGAGAAATGTGACCTTGAAATTGGTTTATGCTAAGGTCCATAAACTCCAGCCTTCCCTGAAACACAACCAGGACAGAACCCTGAAATGAATTGCCAGAAATGTTGAGACTCACAACGGAATTCAACCCAGAAAAATCTGAATCACCACCATAAATATTATTCTGAGCAAGGTTCAAGTTCCCGAGGTTAGGAAAAGCAGCACCAATACGTGAAGGTGCGTCTGAAAAATTAAACAAATCATCCAATTATTTGGACATCATTCAGTCACGAGATGGAGGGGGAAGCACTCACCAGTCAGTCATGAGGTGGCGGCGAAGAGGAGATCCGATGGCGGCGAGATGGAGCGGCGGCTTAGAGGCAGGACACTGAGTTCTCTCCATCGTGAACGCAAGATAGAGATGCGAGGAGGGGCTCCGATGGCGGTGAGATGGAGCGGCGGCTTAGAGGCAGGACACTGAGCGGCGGCCGTGAAGTAGGTTAGGGTCTCGAGCGGCCGTGAGGGAGAGGTTGTGGTATCCATGAATGAGTGAAGGAGAGGTTTGCGTGGGAGGGAAATTTGTGTGGCAGGGAATAGTATAAGGTTTCACTTTGCATTTCAAATTAGGCTTTCTAGCTCGGTTCCATAAGTAACCGTTGTAGAAAGTTATTTAGAATATTACAAAACTGCCACCGCACCACTTTCTACAACGGTTCGTAATATAACCGATGTAGAAAGTCATTTGCGCATTACATTTTATTACAAAAATGCCACCGCCCTACTTTTTACAATGGTTGTAGAGCAACCGTTGTAGAATCCCTGATGTAGAAAGCATATTTTCCACTAGTGGTGGTACAAAGAAGTAGTGCCAGGACATTGTGATGAAGGATGCACGTACATGATCAGAATCAAGAGGTGGTGTTGGGAGGCCAGCACCACCTAGAGCCATGAAGGCTATCAGTTGGAACTGTCGGGGTTTGGGGTTCGAGCCTTGATAAGGCTTATTAGAGTGGAAAATCCCCAGTTAGTTTTTTCTAATGGAAACCAAACTGAAAGATAATGAAATGGAGCGAATAAAGGCAAAGTATGGCTTTAGTTCTTGTCTCTCTATGGTATACGATGGCAATGGAACGGATAGAGCAGGAGGCCTAGCACTTCTTTGGCATGGTCAGGTGCATATTTCTATAATATCCTTCTCTTTAAATCATATTCATTGTTCCTGTGATGATGGGGGAGATCAATGGTTCTTCTCGGGTATCGATGGCTACCTTGAGGAGCAGAATAAGAGAAGAACATGGCAACTTATTCAACACTTAGCTTCCACTGTTAGGAGTAGGTGGATTTGCCTAGGTGATTTGAATGATACCCTAAAGTTAGAAGATAAAAAGAGTGGACTAACCCGTAGTCAGTGCTAATTAGGGATAGGGCGTCAGGTTATTGATGAGTGTGGACTAATAGATATGGGCTGTGAGGGGTATCCCTTTACATGGTCCAATGGTAGAGAGGGGGATGAGAATATTCAATGTAGGTTAGATAGAGCCCTGGCTTCTGAGGATTTTCTTAGAAGGTTCTCACCAACCCGTGTTATTCATCTCCCAAGATATGACTCAGATCATGCAGTGCTTATGGTCTTACTAGAGGCCCAGGACTATTCACAAAGAAGGAAAAGAGCTCATTATTTCAATTTGAAGATTGTTGGACAAGGGATGACAGGTGTGAAGCTGAGGTTATGAAGGCTTGGTCAAATGCAGATCCTCAATGTGTTGAAAAATTGGGACCTATTAGAGGGCTAGAAAAAGTCTTTGAAGATTACCAAATTGGTTCAATCAGGAAGGAAATCAGAATCATAGAAGAAAAAATGAAGGAGTTCACACTACAAGAAAAAAAGGTTTTAGCGAGGGCCGAAGGCCGTCACAAAACACCAAAAGCCGTCGCAAAATCACTGTTTGTGACAGCTTTGCGACGGCCTCAAATCCGTCGCATATTGGCTCGTCGCAAATTGTTTGCGACGGCTTCTTGTTAATGGCCGTCGCAAATTTGTGACGGCCTGGCCGTCGCTAATTTCTTTACATTTGCGAAGGCTAGACCGTCACAAAATGGCCGTCGCAAATTACTGACATTAGCGAGGGCCAGACCGTCGCAAATCAGAAGCAATTAGCGACGGCCAGGCCGTCACAAATCTTCGAGATTAGCGACGGCCAAGCCGTCGCAAATGACCAGTTTTTTAAAAATAATTAATTTTTGATTAATTTAGTAATAAATATGAATTATTTTAATTCATAATATATTTAAAATAAAATTCATAATTAATATAAACTTTATTAAACTTCTTTCGTAATTATAATTTAGACTATATAAATAAATAATAATTCTAAATAATAATAAATGAATAATAATTTAAACGATAAATGAAATCTAATCATAACGAAACTTAAAAAACGAAATTGTTTTAATAAATTGCGTACATTGATCATAAAGAAACTAATAATTGTTTTGACAAAGTGTACGACATCATACAAAATGAAATATAACTATAAAAAACTAATAATCCTCTCTATAACCCCGCAACAAGTCTGTAAAGGATCGACCCTCCTCATCATCGATCTGCTGATGACCCTCAGGCTGGGACGAAGGTGGCTGGGATGACGGCTGCTGCGGCTGAAGGGTGCTACGAAGGTGCTGGTCCTGCTGTGACTGTGGCTGACAGCTGCTGGTCCCAAAATGCATCATCAGCTCTCTCTGTGTAGCTGCCATCATATTGAGCTGTTCCATAATCTGTCGATTGATCGCCTCCTGAGCTGCTAGTCTCTGCCGCATCTCGACCATCTCCGCAGACTCCTGAGATTGGCGGGTGCTACTAGACGATGCTCGACTTTGTTGAGTGAAGACGCTAGAGCACCCGCGTTGATAATTGCTGGAGAGGTCTCCCATACCGTAAATGCGACCCTTTTTCTTGCCGCCAGCAACCTCGACCCATGTCTGCAACTCCACTCGGGCTTCCGCCTCTGGGTCAAGTGTGGTGGTAGGGGAAGATGAGGCTGTCTGAGACCGAACCTGAGATAACTTAGCCTGATACTCTGCCTGTCATTAAAATCAACGCACATCATCATACAAAATGACCAGGACTTAGTTAATTATAAAATTAAAATAAATACCAATAAAGAGATGTGTAAATCACCTGAGTGCATCTAGAGCGCTCATCTACATACTCGCCGGTATCCTTCCTAGTATGAGTACGGGCATGAAGCTCATTCGGCTTGGCGGGACGACGTAAATCCTTAGACTGCACCAAAAAAACTTGTTAATTAGTTAAATTCACACATTCTAAATATAAACGAAATTTAAATGAATTCACAAAATATGATATTTGAAGTTACAAGGCGTCGAGCGTGCTCTGGATGACTGATGCTGTCGCCAGTGTGCAGGCTTCCACCCTTTTCTGAGGCCCTGTTGAGCTTGGCTTGGGCGGATAATTTCTTGAATGCAGGTGTAGCCCAATAAGCACATAGCTCCTCCCAAATGTGTGGGAAACACCAGTCTGGACGTTCTCCCTTTGACCGATGTCTCTGCATCAACCTTGAAAGGCATTTGCTAGCTTTATGATGAAAATTTTGCTCAACTTGATCATGATGTTCTACTCTCCAAGCAGCCTTCTCCTGTAAATTTCGAGAAAATAATGTTTTTTATGATAATAATAAATTAAAGAAACATTAAAAATAACTAAAAAATGAAACTAAATTCAAATGTACAAAATACCTTAAAAGCCGTAAAGAATCGAGCCCGATCTTCCTTCTGCAGCTCACCCCAAATTTTCCAGGCCCGATCAAATTGAGATGTGACCGCATATTTGACACATTCAACGGATTTCCTCGACGGAAGGAACCTTATCAATAAAACATGGAGACCAATTAAATACACATACATATAAACTAAACGCAACAATAAAATAACATTATTTGAAAAATTTCTTACCCTCTACCGATCGGGGTAATAATAAGTCGACCGTCAGACGTATACTCGACGACGTCCTCCTCATCATCTGAAATAGGCGATGTATATCCATGACTCTCCTCGTTGTCCATGGGCAAATCCACCCCTAGTGCATTTGGCTATCCAGAACTCTCTCCATGGGTATGAGTCGGAAACCCTGGGGTGGGCATCACCATGATGCCAATGGAGGTCTCCATGAACTGAGTAGATGGAGCATCGTGTCGGTAAGGAGGTGTCGGAACATAGTCAGGCATAGGTGTGGGCGGTGGATGTGGTGTAGGAGCAACAGGTGGGGGTGGGGGTGCCATATCATATGTAGGAAAAGGTGTTAGCGGAGGGCGTGGTGGAGCAGATGTAGATGGGAGGGACACGAATCCTTCATCGACCATCCGTGTCATGATGCGGGGTCGACCATGACGGCGTGCCCCTCTAGTAGATGCCTTACCCTTTCCCTTACCATCAACCATGTCTATAGTGAAAAATGATGCTAATAAAATAAATTTGCACATGATGGAAATTGATGCTAATAACAATTAACTTAAAGTTATGACAAAAACACAAATTTGCAAATAATGAAACATAATGCTAATAATAATTAACTTAAAGTTATGATAATGACAATACAACTTAATACAAAATATATCACTCAAATAAATAAGCTAATTATTATTCAGAATTTGAGCCAGTCTCATATTCAAAGTCATCTTCATCTTCTGCATCTTCTTCATCTTCATCATCTTCCGTCAAGTCGGCTTCTTCAACATCTTCATCCGGAATGACTTGATTTGATGTGAAGATGGAGGCATCCACTTCTTCCCCTACAACTTGTGTGTCTAGTAAACACGGGATTGGTTCAACTTCAATTGCTTCATTTGCATGTGACATTTCATCCGTTTGATATGGCTCTTCCAACTCTGAAACATCCACTTCAATGCGACCCCTTGGTTTTGTCTTGATTGCAACACACCAACCTTGTTTGTCCCTATGCATTGCTGGATAAGGAACATAGTATACTTGCCTCACATTATGTGCCATGATAAACGGATCACACATTTGATATTTTTTCCTTATTTGGATTCCACAATATTATATTTTTTATCCACTTTAGTGCCGTGACTAGATGGATCGAACCACTTACAATAAAACAACACTATTCTCTTAGAATAATCTAAATAACGATACGACAACTCATATATGTGTTGTATCACACCATAAAAGTCGTCTGCACCTCCGCCTGACTCACCTTTTATGTAAACACCACTATTTATTGTTGTTTTGTCTTCTGTCCATGATTGAGTATGAAATTTATACCCATTCACAAAGTAAGTGTGCCATTCTTTGACAATAGTTAGAGGACCATCAGCTATGTTTCGTAAGTGTTGATTAATGACTGTAGGTGCCTCACTGTAAACCTATTCATAGAGTTGACAATATGTTTTTATCTGCATAGATTTGAGTGAATAACAGAATGATAGATGGAATAATACTTACTTGTTGCTTAAACCATTTTGGAAACTCTTCATGAATACGAGCAGATGCATCTCGGTTGCTTATGTTTTGAGATGACAAGAATGCACTGAATATATATGGATATAAGTTATGACAATTTACATATGCTATCGAAGGAATAAAAATTATAAGCAAATACGTACTCATGATATGGCTTAACCTCAGCACAATTGATCAATACATGAACATGAGCTGACTTCCACTCTTCCTCGGTTAAATAATGCGTCAACACCTTTCCGGAATGATGACCGGGAAGACAAAAAACTGATAAGGTTCCGGGTAGTCTTCCACTTTCATTTTCCATTTCATTCCTTCTATTTGTTGGCGACAAAACCATGTGTTTGAAATAATGAGAGCAGAAATGAGTTGTCTCACGATGTAAGTAAGACGCACAGATCGAATCTTCAACCCTAGCCTTATTTTTCACCGATCGTTTTGACTTGCCCATGAATCTATTGAAAAAATGATGATGTTATTATTAATTAACTAACATGCATGAAAAAAACTAAATAAACTGGATACTTATATTACCTTTCAAATGGATACATCCATCTATATAAAACTGGACCACCAAGTCTGGCTTCATATGCAAGATGAATTGGAAGATACTCCATTGAATCAAAGAAGCCGGGGGGAATATTCTCTCCAACTTGCACAGTATGAGTGGAATGTTTTGTTCCATCCTGATCAGATCGTCCTCCTTCAAAGTTGTAGAACACAAGTCCTTGAAGAATTGACTTATTTCAGTAAGGGCATTGATAACATGGGGGGGAAACGAACTGAAGGCGATGGGAAGTAAGCATTCCATAAACACATGACAATCATGACTTTTCATCCCATGCAACTTGCCTTTGATCACATCAGCACATCTTGCCAAGTTGGAAGAATAACCATCAGGCATCCTGAGCTCCTTTATCCATTGACAAACTAACCTTGCTTCCTGGATAGTCAAAATAAAATTGGCCTTTGGCTTGTACATCTTCCCATTAGCCTGATGTCTCAGCTCCAAATCTGGTCACCTGCAGTACGACTTTAAGTCCATTCTAGCCTTATCGTTGTCTTTGGTCTTGCCACGCACGTTCATCACAGTGTTGAAAATGTTGTCAAAGAAATTTTTTTCAATGTGCATTACATCAAGATTGAGGCGCTCAATAAATTATCTTTCCAATATGGAAGATCCCAAAAAATACTTCTCTTTGTCCAATTATGCCACTGCCCGTAACCATCTAATCGGGAAACCCCGGCTTCAGTCACTTTTGGCAAGTCCCTGACTCTACTCCAAATCTGTTCTGGTGTCAACCTCGGAGGCGGTCCATCTGTTTCAACAACCCCCTTCCTAAAGGCATTCTTATTCCTTCGAAATGGATGATCGTTCGGTAAGAACCTGCGATGGGAGTCAAACCAAGACGACTTCCCCCCGTACTTTAAGGTAAATGCCTTTGTATGCTCCATACAATGCGGGCATGCAAACTTCCCATGCGTCCCCCACCCAGACAACATGCCATACGCAGGGAAGTCATTAATTGTCGACATCAATGCTGCCCTCATTGTAAAATTTTGTTTCCGAGAAATATCATACGTCAAAACACCATTCCACAACCTATTTAGATCATCAATCAAAGGCTGTAAGTATACATCAATGCCAGCCTTTGGATTAGACGGACCCGAAATCAGACAAGTCAAGAACATATATGGGTTTGACATACACATTTCATGAGGAAGATTGTAAGGGGTAACAATTACGGGCCAACATGAATAAGGCGAGGCTGAGGCTTGGATATATGGGGTAAAGCCATCTGAGCATAACCCAAGTCGCACATTGCGAGGATCCATGGCAAAATCCGGATGCACCCGATCAAAGTGCTTCCATGCTTCACCATCAGAAGGATGGCGTAACACACCTGCCTTCCTTCTATTCTCATGGTGCCATATCATTTTTCCCGCAGTCTGCATCGATGCAAACATCCTCTGTAATCTAGGAATGATTGGCAGGTAGAACATTGACTTTACCGGAACTGGTTTCATATTACTTCTATTTGCATTGCGCTGACGATACCTTGGTATGTGACAAAATATGCAATTAACCAGGGCGCCATCATTTTTGCCGAATTCATTATCGTAAAAGATCATGCACCCATTCTCACAACAGTCAATCCATTTGGACTGCAATCCCAACTTGGACACTAGCCTCTTCGCATCATAATAATTGGAGGGTAATCCTCCTTTGAAAGGCGTCCCGGCCAAAACCATCTTGGCAATGAAATCCAAGCCCAGCTCGGGTATGTTCCAATTGGACTTGGCAGACAACAGTTGAACACACATCGATAACCTCGAGTCGGGGGACCCTTCCCACAAAGGCTTATTTGTCTCTGTTAGGAGATTATAAAATTTTTGTGCTTCAGCATTAGGAGGTTCTTCTCTATTAGTTGACTCAAATGACCCGGGCATATTGAAAGCGTCACACACCATCTCCTGCATGGAAACAAAGTGATCTCTATATCCAAGTTCTGCACCACTACTTGAACCATCTGTGCAATTCTCGTCAATACCAAAATTTAATTGCGGCATTTCTTCTCCATGGTTTGTCCAAATCCAGTAATTAGGCCTAAACCCAACTTTATACAAGTGGAGCCTCACATCGTCTAAACTCTTAATCCGTGTACAGTCACACTTTACACAAGGACATCTAATCACCCCCCCCCCCATTGTTATAGGTATCTTGCTGACTTGCCTTAGTAATAAATTCTTCAACACCATCTAAAAAAGATTGTTTCAACCCCCCCTGTGCGGATAAACCCTATCATACATCCAAGTACGATTCGAAGGAACAAATTCCATCCTCTGCATTAGAGCCAAAAAAGATAACTATATTGAAAAACTATTTCGGGCAAGCACGTATATATCCTAAAAACAACACATGAATGCTTCACCTCGCAGAACTGCTCACTTTCTTTATTTGGTATGGCCCTATCCCATTCAAGAAAAAACTTTTTCAACACTCGTATAATAGTTACTCATCACTTCTGATGTCTCATATCTGACGAAATTTCGGCAACATTTCCCATTGGTCTCCAAGTACATGACTTGACTGGGGTGAGATACCACAATCAAGTATGTACCCAGAGAACAAATGGTAATGCGTTAGACCGAATTTTCATCAAATATGTCACATAAGAATTAATGAATAGCTATTATACTAGTAAAGAAAAAGTTTTATCCCAAACTGTCCCTCTTGGACAATTCGAGGTCCAATATCAAGAGCTCGGTGACTTGCAGGAGTACACGTGCTCTAAAATATTGCACCTCAAACGGGTTACTAAGGTTTTTCTTGGCGATCAACTCATCTAAAAAATAAAACTTTATCGCTATAGACAATTTATAATATCCGTAACATACTTGAATACCAAGTACAAAAGATAAATGTAATTTCTCATACTAATCCCGCACTTTAGCAACTTAAAGTGCATAAGGATTGTAATAGTTATGAAAAAAAATTAATAGGATAAAACATAACATATAGATTACACCAAGATCAATTATCTTAACCTAGTCATATATACAACTACCAATAATCATATACTAATAATTATCTTAACGATCACATGAATTAACAAAAGATCAATTATAAATCTCTATTACAACTCTCTAGCACAACAAAATAACATATATGATTTAACATAAAAATTAAAATAAACATTTACCTAAATAGTGGTCGTGCACACGATGGTGGAGGAGGAAATACAAATGTGTCAGTAGAGGAATCACAAATGATTCTGCAACATGATAAAAAAATAACAAAAATAAAAAAAAAAATTAAAAGAGAAATAAAAACTTTACAACCACCGAACTAGTTTATTAAACTTTTGTCCTTAATGAAACTACATTTGCTTATTAAACATTTGGCATATATCATAGAATCAAAATGCACAAAGGCTCAAGAAACCACAATGGCCCTTTTATGTTCTTGTCACCCAAACAGAAAAACTTCACAATTAAGTGTATACATGACCTACTCCACAGTCTCATGTATCATCATCAAAATTACAATCAGTGCTGCTTTCACTATCACTCAACTTAAAGCACTAAAACCTACTATAAGTTTGAATGATAGCTAAAATCATCCCCCCAATTCCAAACCAAGACTTGACCCACAAAAGCATCCCCTGTTACAGAGTTAACCACCACAGGGATGCTTCCAAACTCTTCAAGCAGTAACAAATACAATGGGTTCCTAATGCTTAAAAACCAGCGCGCAGAAACCAAATAGCAAAGTTGTCCAATAAATGACCCATAAATGTCAGGACACACCTTTACTTGTAAAGCTTCATTTATAAATTTTGCAACTTCAAAAAAATATATTAAGTGAGAATACTATATATGCGAACCTTTTTTGGATAGTCTTTTTTCATAAATGAAAAATAAGTGATTTGGTTTTTAGTAATTCAAGATATTGTACAACGAAGGTTCTGACAATGACACCCAAAAAAAAAATACAAAAAAAAAAACCCAATTCATTTTTAACATCATCTTCAACTTCTAATACTTAATAGCCAAATGAAAACTAAAAGACAATATATAGAACAGTTACATATTACCTGGCATTATCAAAATTATATTAGAAATATAGCATTCTTAAAACGTATGGAGAGATAATCAAATCAGAAATACCATCCATAGCATTCTAGAACCACAATGCATCAGACTTGTATACCAGGAAAAACAATAGAAGGCAGTTTACCACTCAGTTAAAGCAAATTAATGACAAATCAATTGCAGAGTATCCTGTCCACCCTATATTCAATTGCTACACAAAAAGTTTCATTTTCTACAGTAAACCCAAAAGCTATTCTTAATGTCGTAAGTATCAGATTTAAGCCTATTCATTTTCTAGCCTATAGATGGGATCTACACATTATTTCACTACTAATTACCAACAGTTTTTTACTCCCAGGCTGCAAAGTTGACGGTAAACAGCTTTCTGCACTAGAAGCTTTACCTATTCAGTGATAATTCATTTGACAATTTCTTTAAAACTTACAATTCTACTACCCACAGAAGCACCAAAGCTTAGACTGAATCCGAAACAGTACACAAGCTCGCCAATCTATCAAACATGGTGAGTTTGAAACAAAAGCACAAATTGTTATGAATAGAAAACAATGTTCATCATGTCTTATAATTTAGGATTTGTGCTTTTATTAATTTTATATCTTGTGTCATAACAGTGTCATGTATTTACTAGATCCATATACTGCATACCAACCCATCATAGTTAACTGAACAAACCACAATAAATTTTTCCAACTTTAAAACAAAAACATTCTCCAGAGATCTATCGAAGTCAGTAACAGCAAATCAATACATTCCAAAGCATTATTTAAAAAAAAAAAACAAAGAAACCACAATGGCAATGGGAAAGCAGAGAGTACCTGGAGTCTTGGAGCTTGGAGGTGGATTTGTTCTCAACACCGAGAACGACGTCAGCAGGTGCCGCGGATGCCGATGGCGGCGTTGCCCTTGCGAACGGTCTGCTGGTCGACGACGGTGCAAATGCGGCGGCCGGAAGAGGGAAGAGGGAAGGGGGAAGAGGGGCGGCTGGATGTAGGCAGGCCAGGACTAAACTCCGGCGGAGGTGAGGGTGGCACTGTGGCCGCCGGACAGACACGCAGCAGGAAGAGCAGAATCGGGCGGTGGGAGGTGAGGGAGGAATCAGGTCGTGGGAGAAGGAAGGAGAAGTGGGCAGAATCGGGTATTTTAAGACCTAGGCCGTAGCAAAACCTCCATTTCTGACAGCCTAGGCCGTCGCAAAGTATGCTGCACAGTAGCGATGGCCAGGTCGTCGCAAATTCAACGCGCCAAATTTTAGCAGAATTGCACGCAACCAAAATAACACCAGAGGCCGTCGCAAATTGCAATAGGCCGTCGCAAAAAAAATTAAAAATGAACCATCTAATTTGAGATGGCTTAGGCCATCGCAAATGACAAAGTTAGCGACGGCACCGTGGCCATCGCAAAAAAACCGTCTCTAATATGTGTTATTCTTGTAGTGTCACTACCTGGTCAGATTCCCTGAAAAGATATGTGGATATAAGGATCTGGAAAAGAGGCATTCTGAGCTACAACACAATGAAGATATCATCTGGAGGCAAAGAAGTCATGCTGTGTGGCTGAAGGATGGAGACAAAAACCCCAAGTTATTTCATGGGGAAGCCAACCAGAGAAAGAAAACAAATGAAATAAAGAAACTTAAAGATTCCAATGGGATATGGTGGCACGGGGAGCAAAATTTAGAGAGAATTCTAATTGATTATTCTTCTGACATTTTCTCTACCTCTGATCCCACGGGAATCAATGAGATTTGTAAGATGGTGGCTGGGAAACTTAAGGAGGAACACAGAGATTGGTGCTCGGCTCAATTTACAAAGGAAGAAATATGGGAAGCCATTCAGCAGATGCATCCCTTGAAAGCTCTGGGACGTGATGGAATTCCTGCTCTATTCTTCCAGAAATACTGGCATATAGTTGGGAATGATGTTCTCATGTTGGTCCTGGACATTCTTAATATTAATAGATCACCTAAGCCTATTAACAAGACTTTTATTGCCCTAATCCCCAAGTGCAAAAACCCATCATCCCCAAAGGACTACAGACCAATAAGTCTGTGTAATGTGGTCATGAAAATTGCCACCAAAGTGATTGCAAATAGAATCAAAGCCATCTTGCCGGATCATTGATGAGGAGCAACTAGCGTTTGTAAGAGGTTGCTTGATCACTGACAATGCCCTCATAGTTATGGAATGCTTCCATTGGCTAAAGTAAAAGAAACAATGAAAGAAAGAGATGGTGACCTTAAAGCTTGACATGTCAAAGGCCTATGACAGAATAGAATGTCCTTTTGTTCAAGCTGTACTCCCTTCCATGGGCTTCCCGAGAAGATGGTTGATCTCATTTTAAGGTGCATTTCCACAGTCTCATACCAAATCCTTATTAATGGCCAGCCCAGTGGGTCCTTATTTATCCTTCTAGTCCATGGGACATCTTGTTGGATCAATGTTTTAGGTGGGGCAAATTTATTTTTTGGTTCAATTGGAATTTTTACAATGATGGTATACTATACAGGGAAATATAGGCAAAATAGGTAGATTGGTCCTATATATATATATTCACATCGGTCCTATAAGTATTTTTATTTTCAAATTGGTCCTAAACGTTACGTTCCATTTCCACGTTGGTCCTGTCCGTCAATTTCGAACTAACATCGTTAGATTTGACCTAACGTGGCTATCACGTTAGTCTGACACGTGGCTTTTAATCTGACGGTGTTAGGTCAAAATTGACGGAAAGGACTATCATGGAAACGGAACGTAACGTGTAGGACTAATTTGAAAAGGAAAAACATATAGGACCGATGTGAAAAATAAAAAAATAAAACATATAGGACCAATCTACCAATTTTTTCGGAAATATATATATCACAAATGTAGGGCACTAGTAATTTACCTTGTTTGGATTCTTAAAATGCTTCATTAAGACACTCGTTGGACCTAAAGTATAAGGCTTGTAATTTAATATTTCTTCAAATTCAGAGCATTCCTTTAGTATTTTTCTCTCACAATAAATAGATAATTCATTCTAAAATAGGCAGCGACACAAAAAAAAAAAAGTATAAGGAAAAAGAATACAAAAAAATGTATACTTATTATATTTCTTTTTGACTTGCCGCAAAAAATAATATAAAACATACAATCATTCATTCATAAATCTAAATATGAATCTTTTATTGTACTATATGAGTTTTTTTTAATTGAAAATGCTAACACATGCTTGAGCACTGGTTAAGAAATTAAAAATATATAATTTTATAAAGAAAATAATATAGTCACTATATCGAGGAGTAAAGTTTTCAATTTTCGGTTAGCATGACCATTTTTTTATTTAACTTTTAATATCACTGTCAAGTTACTCTTTGTACCAATTCCCTGTGTGTTTGAGAATTATTCTCGTGAGTTTGGACAATTAATTATAAATCAATAATGATTTAAAAAATTTGAAATTATTGTATATCAAAATCAAATGTTACTTTATTGCCTCTTACATGGTAATTAAGGGAACATCATGCTAATTTAATTTAAATTTGTGCTCAGTGATCAGTTAGATGAGAACAACCACTGTTGCAGTCTAACATCACAGGGCTTTGGAAGGGTCCCCTTGCCTCAGCTGGTCTTGGCATTCGCTCTATCCACTTTCTAATGAAGTTAATAATCAAATTAACAAGAAAATATAAGATGAAGAGGGGGAGGGGGGACCAACCGATGACACCCAGGGCTGACGAGAGCAGGGAGTGGTTGCCGGTACAAGAAGGCATGAACAAGGAGCAGCTCCTGGCAGGCTTCTAGGCGAAGGGATACATGAATAAATTGATTACACACCACAATGAGATGGATCCTGAGACTGTGTAAGTATGGGACTATACAGTTGAGGAAGACTTATATGAATTGATTGATACTACCTATATTAACAAGATGCATCTTCTTTTCAGTAGCCCATCACTTAAGAACTCCACAGTTAAGAGTACTTAACTTAGAGCAATTCTGGGATGGGTGACCTCCTGAGAAGTTTTCCCATAAAACGTGTGAGTGAGGACAAAGCACGTGAAAAAACCTATGTTGGTTTGTGGGGACAGTCGTCAATCCATAGAGCAGTCAGGGATGTTACACAACTAGTTATGCAAATTAAAAGGACAACCAAAAATGCTAACACATAGGACCTCTTTATCATGGTGCTGCTTTTGAGTCTTGACTACACTTGGTACTAGTTACTGGATGATATGAAAGCATGGTGGTACTTCTATACAAAGAACAAGTTGATTTGGTTCATATGACAAATTGACAATGAATAACAGAATCTGCTTGATACACTGTAATTCATACACTAGTTTCATGACAATAGTGGAATGTCATATCTTTTAGGTGCATCAATAATTGCTTAAGTAAATGAGCATAATAACATGCTAGCTCTCTGTTCATTGTTCTATGAACATGCTATACTCTTAAAACTAGAATAGTGAGACACTTTTAACCTAAGAATAATTAAGGTAGCTTGCATTGTATGCTACAAATACAATGCATTTTAACTTCACTTTCTTATGATGAACTTGTCCTTTTTGTTTGATGACGATCTTTATGAAGACTTAGATACCGCTGTCAATATATCAAACTGAAATGAAAAAAGGAGAGGGGATAAAAACCAATGTTTTAAAAACCGAACCGGTCAGTTCAATCAGGAACCGACTGTGTCTACGATTCGGTTCCCTTGCAGAAATCGGAAGTCCTATTGAAGTTGAACCAGGAAAAAAGCGTTGGAACTAGAAGGAACCGGGATGGACCGGCTGAACCATTGAACCGGGAACGGTTTTTAATAACCGGACGGTTCAGAATGAGACTAGAGAGATGAGTGTTAGAAAGAGAGAAATAGTGTACAAAAGGAACCCCATAAGCTGTTAGATAACTAAATCAAGCACAATACAAAACCAATTTGAAGACCACTTGAGTTACAAAGTCTGACTTGAACTTTGACTCATCAATGTAGTAGATTTTGAATTGTCAATGGAAGCTTGTAGAATTTGAGTTGTCCTTAGGGTGTTTTTGCTTCGTGATTAAGAAAAGTATATATTATTGTACTGCAAGATTAGAAGCGGCAAGTCTTGACTTTTGAACTAAGAAAACAACTTGCAATTAGAAGACAATGATTCAGCATCGTTGACAGAAGTTTCTAGCATGCTACAACATGCAATTAACCATTTTGGGATACTTAATTACTAAGTTTTGTAATATTATTTTATTGTAAGCATTTGCCTGTAAAAGGCATATGTAGTTCCTTGTATTTGCAATCAATTAAAGTGAGATTTCTGTTGTTTTGGCTTCAAAGACTTAAGAGGGGGGGTGAATTGAGTTTTCAAAACTTTCCTCCTTTAAAAAATCTTTTCAAAACTTTTTCACAAAACTCTTGTTTCAGGTTTGTGACCTCAAGATCTTTGTTAAAACAGAAAAGGGGTTTTATGAAATCTTGAATTTGATTGATGAGGATAAGAAGAATTAATTCAGATAAGATAGATCACAGATTAGATACTGAACTTAATCACACAGGTTCCTTTATGATACAACTCAGTCTTGAAGGTTGATATCAGATATCACAAGATTCAATTCTGGTTTTTACAGATCAAGAACAGATTTGATAAACTCAATTTTGATCATAAGATTCAGTTCAGATATTGAGCCTTAAGAATATATTTGAACAACATAGATTAGATTGTAGTTTGCACAACGTTCAATCAGGTATTGTAGATCATAACAGAAACAATATTGAACAATGAATATCAAGAACTCAGTTATATGCACAAGACAGAAATTAAAAAGCTTTGAGTTTTAGGAATACCACACAACCAAATTTATCCTGGTTCAGTCACCACCACTGTGACCTACATCCAGTTCCCACTCCACATGTGGGTTTTCACATACTAACACAGCAAGCTTTAGCCAGGTAGCTTGAAAAACCTTTACACCACAGAGCACTCCTTCACCTTGAGATACCACACTCTTTGAAGAGCCTCAATCAATGTTCTTCCTTAGGATTCCTCACCCTAATCACACTGAGAGAATCCCTCTCTCTTACAATCAAATAAAACAGAAAGATTGATTCCTAACTATCAAAAGTTGAATACACAAGTTGAAGCTCTAATGAGAATGAAACACTCTTTTCACAATAAGCTCAAGAAAGATGATGAATGATTTTCACAATTGATCTCTCAAATTGATTTCGTGTGTTTCTGATATGTTATCAGTATCCTATATGATCCCACTTTATATTGAAAACAAGTTATAACCGTTTGGGATTAGTCCAAACAGATTTGGGTCTGATATCAGAATCAGTTGAACTGATTCAAGTTCTTGGACAGGGGTTGAGTACAGGGATGTATTAACCATTTTACATACTGAAAGTTTCTGTACACCTGTGTAATACATGGCTGTACGAGTTCTTTTAAAAACTTGATCTTGGTTAATTCACCAGTACCACCAGTACACCATTCAGTACATCTATGTATTAATGAACATCAGATTTTTCCAGAAACTTGAATACACGTGTACATAGCATATGTATAGGCCTGTATTCAGTTAACCATTTATCAAAATCGTACGATTTATGATTTGACTCGTACGGTTCGGTACGAGTTATCGGAGAAACGATACGTATCAGTGGTTGAATCGGGGAGTCGCCAGAATCGCACCATGAATCGTCGGAATCGTGCGATACGGTGCCGATTCGTGAATCGCCGATGGAGAGCGATTCACACTACTGCAGCTTCGCAGGTTGGCAAACGGTTTCTCGATTCTGAAGTCGGGTCCGTCGCAACCTAGAACGAAATCTGCAGTCAGGTTACGTGTGTTGTGAAGTCGAGTGGGTCGCCTTGGGTGGCTCGGTCCATTGCGCTGCTGTAGGCAGCCATAGTTATGCTTCTTACAGAGCCAGCATCCCTTCTCTCTCTTCTGTAAAAGTTCGATCTTTTTTCTTCTTTCATTAATATTTTTTCTTTATTTTGTGAATGGACCAGATCATTTTGGGTGGGCTTATTTTGGGTCTGGTTTTCTGTAGTGGGTAGGTTAAGATCCTTTCTTAAAATTTTTTTTTTAAAAAAATTATCCAAAAACTATTCTTCTATTTCTCTTATGTGTAATTTTTCTTATTTATTAGTTTATATGAGTGTTAATTCTATCAATGATGTCACTTAAGTATGAACTTGTGATTTATGAAAGTTTGTTTTATTTATATAGTGAGCATATATACATAATACATCATTTATCATTTATATGATATATTTCAAGCTATTTTTCATTATGTTTGTGAATCTTACGATTCGATACAATTTAAGATTTACGATTCAAAAATTAGCCCTACGATTCACGATTTGAATTGAGATTTGACAACCTTGTTTATAACTGATCTGATTTCATATTATTCATAGGTGTACTACATCTATGTACTGAATATCAAGAATTTTATTTTCATTTGTCAGTTACAGGAAAGGATATACATCCATTGAATACATGACTGTACTGACAAAGAATTTTCTTAATTTCCAAAAAACATTTTCATTAAAACTTATTCCTTTTTAATACAGGTTATTAAAAATGATTTTCTTCATGCATCATTTCAACTGAGCTATTTGTGAATAAAAGATTTCTTCTCTTACAAATCATTTAAGACTTAAATCTAATTCTTCTTTAAGCTCTTGTCTTGATGACTCCTTGTTCTTTGTCCTTGCTTGTTGCTCCTTGAGTTCTTCAAGTTATTCTTTGGATATTCTCCTTTAATTGCTTACAGAACTTGATATATTCAGCTTGATACCTGTCTTTGCAATTTGACACTAAAAACACTTGCACACATTAAATTGTATATTTGTCATATATCAAAATCTCTATGTCATTGAGTCTTACAAACTCCCCCTTTTTGATTATGACAAACCTTTTAACAAATTATTAAATCAGAGTGTAAGTGTAGCAGAAGCTAAGTGTTTTTGTCAATTCATAAATCATGGTATCAAAACATATAATAGCATATGGTATCAGAACATATCAGAACTTTTATAAATGATAACTCCCCCTGAATCATGTAAGCTCCCCCTCAACATATGCATTATTTACTTTGTTTCCTTTCTCTATATCATACATTTTCCTCCCCCTTTTGGCATTATAAAAAAGGTAAAGAAATAACCATTCAAAAACAGTAGAGAAGATGTCAAAATATAGCATAGCATATTAAAAAAACATGTTCATAACAGAGGGATAGTGCAGGAGAATTAAAAAAAAAACAGAATTCATCAAACCATTACAGACCAAGGCATTTAGCCTTTCAAAAACAAATCAAAATAAGTTCTAAGTCCTAATAACTCCTAGAACTAATTGTCTCCTTGGTCTTGAAATGATGGTTCAGCAGAGGTGTCCTCATTTTGTTGCTCAGCTTCCTCCACAGCAGCTCTTGCCAGTTCAGCAATATTAACATTTTCTGGTTCAGGTGCAGGAGGTGCAGGGTTAGGAAAGTCAATACCTAATGCTTCTTTGATCTGATCAACACTCTTTTCTAGTTTAGTCATCCTCGAGTTCAGACTTGTCAATGCATTCAATTGCACTGTATGTCTCTTGATTTGTCTGCCATCCATGTTTCTTAGCATAACCAATATCTGTGGAGCAAATTCAGATGTAACACTTCCTTGTGCATCTGATGGTTCAGCTGTAGTTGCTCCCTTGTTTCCAGCTTTCCTTATCCATCTTCCATCTTCCCTCTTCAGTCTCATTTTGCTTACAATTTCTTCACCAAACTTATGAGTTCCTTTTCTTCCAAGTTTCTTTTCTTCTCCATCAAAAGGAACATTAAAGTGAGCTAGGATTTTGCAAACCAGTGCCGGGTAGGCAAGCATCATCTTGCTTTTCCTGCATTCTAACATGTGTGCAGCAACGCAATATCCCCAACTGATTTGCTTTTCATTCAGCATTGCCCACATTAGCATTAAATCATAATTCTGCAGTATGGAGTGATTTCCTCCTCTTGGAATCAAGATTCTGCAAACCACATAATGCAGAAGCCTATCCTCTACACTCATCACACTGATGTAGGTAACTCTACCTTCAGGTTCATCAGAGATAACTAAGTCTACTCTAGCCATTTCCCTATCATACTCATTATACCATTCAACTTGGGGACCATTTCCAGCAATGCTAGGTCCATAAAAAGGTAAATTTGCAAGATTACTGAATTCCTCTAATAACATTTTGATCTTAATTCCTTTAACTTCAGAGCTAATTCCATTAGCATTCATCTCAAAATTTGAGTAAAAGATCTTGATCAGAAATGGATATTAATCAACTTGAGTTTCTAGAAATTCCTTGACCTTTTGACAGATTAAGATCTAAGTAAAATTGAAAGCATTATCATCAAAATACTTAAAATCCATTATCCAAGGTTCTAGGATTCCTCTATATTTGAAATTTTGTCTAAAGAACTCCTTTTGATTACTAGTGAGGGAATACCTTTGGAGAAAAACATCATTGTCCATGAAAGATGTTGGAGCATCATTCTCTGCAGCTTCTGTCTCTATGTGAGACTCAACTTCCTTTCCTTTATTCTTCTTTACAGCTTTGGAAGTCCCTACTACCTTTTTCTTATTTTCAGCCTTCTTTGGGGTTTCCATCCCTTTTCTCTTCTTCTCAGGGGTCTTAGATGTTTCTACTCCCTTCTTCTTCTCAGCTGATTTCCACATTTCCATTTCTTTTCTTTTCTTTTCAGCAGCTTTTGAGGGTGAAGGTCCAGTGTTCTTGGTTCTTGCCATGTTAGGGTTTAGAAAGGGGAAAGAAATGTTTGAGGTTTAGTTTTGCTAGGGTTACGAATTAGGTGAAGAGAGAGTGGGTTTGAGAGGATTTGAAATTTTGAAATAATAAAAAAAATGAATTCAAATATCAGGTTTTATAACGTTCGCTTACAGGGGTGTGATACACCCAAGTATTAAAGATTGTGCATTCTGACTTTCTCAGATTTAACATACATGCATGTAGTACACCCAAGTATACTTATGACATTCAGGAATTGTGTTTTAGTGTTTTAATACATCTTTGTATCACAGGGATGTATCAGACCAAAAACATAGGGGATTCATTCCTGATCCTCTATACAGCTATTGATCACACCCATGTATAAAACAAATTTTCAGTTTTTATACATGTACATGGGTTAAGTACATAGGTGTACCTAATCAATCTAGTTTTAACTGAAACTCTCTTCTAACCATACACAGATAGATCATTCCAGAGACAAATCATACAATCACAAGGCATATTTACACAGAGATTTAAACATACAAACACTTTCAAGAGAGATCAGATATAGGATTGGTCAATTATGCCTAATTCTCTTCTAATGAAAAAGAAGCTTTCCTTGTTCAAAGGCTTAGTAAAAATATCAGCACGTTGCTTTGTTGTATCAATATATTCAATCACAATTTCTCCACTTTGAACATGATCTCTAATGAAATGATGTCTGATTTCTATATGTTTGGTTCTAGAGTGCATTATGGGATTCTTAGTTAGGTTAATTGCACTTGTGTTATCACATTTAATAGGAACTTGGTCTAGTTGCACACCATAATCAACTAATTGTTGTTTCATCCATAAAACCTGTGCACAACAGCTACCAGCTGCTACATATTCAGCCTCAGCAGTGGATAGAGCCACACTAGATTGCTTTTTACTAAACCATGATACTAATGAATTCCCTAGTAAATGGCATGTTCCACTTGTACTCTTTCTATCTAGTTTACAACCAGCAAAATCAGATTCTGAGTAACCAATTAAAGTACATGTAGCTCCCTTAGGATACCATAATCCCATGTCTTTTGTTCCTAATAGATATTTAATTATCCTCTTAACTGCTGTTAGGTGTGATTCTTTAGGATTTGCTTGATACCTAGCACACATGCATACACTAAACATGATATCTGGCCTACTTGCAGTAAGATAAAGTAATGAGCCTATCATACCTCTGAATTTTGAAACATCAACAGGTTTACCTTGTTCATCCTTGTCCATATAACAAGCAGTACTCATTGGAGTTACAATCTCCTTAGCATTCTCCATGCCAAACTTCTTGATCAACTCTTTGCAATATTTGGTTTGGCTAATGAAGATTCCATTTTCTGTTTGCTTTATTTGTAGTCCAAGGAAAAAGTTCAGTTCACCCATCATTGACATCTCAAACTCATTCTGCATAAGACTTGCAAACTCATTGTGGTTTGGTCAGGTTGTTCTTTTTGTGGTGAAGGTTGGGGTATGGGTAAAGTAGGTCTATATACATCATCAAAAAATCCTACTTCAGGAGTAGGGACACTATCACTCACTGTATTATGAACATCTTCTGCTATATTTACAGGAACTTCAGCAGAAGTGTTTACCTCAGAGGATGCAAAGTTCCTTGCTTTTCTTGCAGTTTGCCTCCCCTTAGTAGGCACAGCAACAGCAGCAACAGCACTTACTTTCCTCTTCAAGGCTGTTCCCAGAGGAACATTATCATCTTCATCATCCTCATCTTGAGGCAACACCAGCTTCGTTGCTCTCTTGGGAGCAGGTTGAGGAACAGGTTGAGGAGCCTCAGCTCCGGGCTCATTAATCACAATGCCTCGGGTAGGCCTGTTAGGGTTAGGCTTCCTGATGGCCATTGTCTTCCTCTTGGTTCCTCTCTTGAGACCAAGAGTTGCAGCATTGTTAGCCTCAATTGATTCTTCTTTTATATTCATCTTCTCCTCATGTTTGGCCATTTCAACTTGCTTGTAAGTGTCAAGATGCATGCCACTCAGATTGCTTCTCCCAAAAATAGCAGCTTGCATTCCTTTCGAATGAAGGATTTTTTCTTATTCTTCTTGAGGCTTTGCATTCAGATCATCATACAAGCCTTGATGTTTAAATATTTTTTACAGAAGATGAGAGAAGGTGATGTGTGAGGCGGATTCCCTGTTGGTAATGGCATCCTTGAATCGATGAAACAGGATCCATGGCAGATTTATCTTTGTTTCAAAGACCATGTTGCAAAGACAAAATTTATGGAGGGCTGATAAGTTGTCCTTAGATCCTGCCTTATGAAGCACCACCTTGTTCAGGATTTGGTGAAGAATCCTGATATGATCCTTCATTTCAGATGATTTCCACGAGTGAGTTCTCACGGTATCTTGCCTCATCAGTGTAACGATAATGGTCTCTGTACCGCCTAGGTCTTCTTCCCAGTTTTCTGTGAAGACCAAACCCTCTTGAGCACAAACAATAGCGTCAGAGATGGTTTTCTCAGATACTGTTATCTTCTTTCCCAGAACAAACCCTACAACTTCTGTTTCAGAAATCTTCGGTCTTCTCCAGAATTCCCTTATCAAGTCGGGATATATTGAGACCTTTTCCAGAAATAATCCATCCCAACCAACAGCGTTGATAAACTTACTTACATCCAAGTTGTATTCACTCAGAATTTCAAAATTGAAATGATGTTCCACAGCAATAGTCATGATGTCGGTTGCAAAAGCAGGCACGGGAGGGGAGGTTGAAGCCATAGTTGAGTAAAAGAGTTAAGGTTTGAAGAACAGAGAGTTCGGAAATTTCAGAGAGTGGTTAACAGGGATGAAGAGTAGCGAAAGCTTTTTCAGAGGGAAAGAGGTTACTTTTAAAGAGTTCCGAATACCAACAGTTTTCAAAAAAAATTCAAAAGAAAATGATTGACAAGGCATGTCTTTAGTGAAAAATGGCGTTGGTATATTGGGACCGTAAAGAGTTATGATGGGATTGATGGAAGTAGCTGACTCAGCAAGGAAATGATTAAAACCAAACGTTTTAAAATGAATATGTCCAGAGACAAATTAATGCAATTAAAAAAAGTTTTATGCATAGATGAGTCCATACACGATTGAGGGTGGACGCGGAGAGACATTTGTAGTGGACGCGGCACACCAATAGGAGTGGACGCGTAGACTACACGTGATCTGGACGCCAAAACTAGTGGACGTGCAGTGAAAACATGCAATCAACACATATACTAAATCAAACCACATAAAACATGTTAAGATGTTTTCTAATAAAAATAAATCTGTCCTCAGCAAGAGGTTTAGTAAAGATATCTGCCCATTGATGGTCAGTATCTACAAATTGAATATCAAAAACACCTTTTTGTACATAGTCTCTAATAAAATGATGTTTGATTTCTATATGTTTAGCTCTAAAATGCAGAATTGGATTCTTAGATAAATTGATTGCAGCAGTATTATCACACATAAGTGGAATACTACTTACAAACACATTGTAGTCCTCCAATTGGTGTTTGATCCAAAGAAGTTGTGAGCAGCAACTTGCAGCTGAGATGTATTCTGCTTCAGTAGTTGATAGAGCAATGTACTCTGCCTTTTGCTAGACCATGATACTAGGTTAGCTCCAATGAAGTGACATCCTCCACTGGTGCTTTTTCTTTCAATTCTATCTCCAGCATAGTCAGCATCACAAAAGCCAACTAATCTGTAATCTTCATCTTTCTTAAAGCACAGACCAAGATTAGTAGTACCTTTTAAATATCTAAAAATTCTTTTAACTGCTGATAAATGAGATTCTCTAGGATCATATTGAAATCGAGCACATAATCAAACACTGAACATAATATCAGGCCTAGAAGCAGTTAGATATAAGAGAGATCCAATCATACCTCTGTATACTTTCTGATCTACCTTTTTCTCTTTATCATCTTTGTTCAGTATGGACGTGGGATGCATAGGTGTGTTCATAGGTTTGCAGTCATCCATCTTAAACCTTTTGAGTAATTCCTTTGTATATTTAGTTTGATGGATATACACCTCGTCCATAGACTGTTTTACTTGAAGTCCAAGGAAGAATTTGAGTTCTCCCATCATGCTCATTTCAAACTCTTTCTGCATTAACTTTGAAAATTCTTTGCACAAAGATTAGTAGCACCAAATATAATATCATCTACATAAATCTGTACTACTATCAAATTGGATTTAATTGACTTTCTAAACAAGGTTGTATCAACCTTTCCTCTGTTAAATCCATTATCCATCAGAAAAGAACTTAGCCTATCATACCAAGCTCTTGGGGCTTGTTTTAGGCCGTATAAAGCTTTCTTAAGCTTGTATACATGTTCAGGTTGGGTTTCACTCTCAGAACCCGGAGGTTGCATAACGTAAACTTCTTCATTGATAAAACCATTTAGAAAAGCACTTTTTACATCCATTTGAAAAAGCATAATATTGTGATGTGCAGCAAATGAAAGTAAAATTCTGATTGCTTCTAATCTAGCAACAGGTGCAAAGGTTTCAGTATAATCTATACCTTCTTCTTGAGAGTAACCTTGTGCAACTAATCTTGCTTTATTTCTTATAACCTTACCATTCTCATCAAGCTTGTTTCTGTAAACCCATTTTGTTCCTATAACAGATTTATCTTTAGGTAGGGTTACCAGAGTCCAGACATCACTCCTTTCAAACTGGTTTAGCTCTTCTTGCATTGCTAAAATCCAACCATTGTCCAGCAGAGCCTCGTCCACTGTCTTTGGTTCAAATTCAGAGACTAATGCAGAATCTTCTTGCTCTCTGAAGGTTGATCTGGTTCTTAGCTTATCACTTGGATTTCCAATGATTTGATCCGGTGGATGATAATTCTTGAAATGCCAAGTTCTCTGAACATTGTCTTGTTGAGAGGTGGATGTTTCTGTTTGATGAGAAATGTCTTCAACTTGATCATCAGCTTTAACTTCTGTTGACTCTCCTGAGATGTATAAGTCAAGATCTGCAAAACTTTCATCTAGCTCTGATAATTTCTTATCAGGCTGTTTGTCATCAAATCTAACATGTATAGATTCTTCTACTATTAAAGTTCTTGAGTTATACACTCTAAATCCTTTTGAGGTTTCAGAAAATCCTAGTAGAATTCCATTATCTACTTTTGCATCAAACTTACCAAGTTGATGTTTTGTATTCAAAATATAACATTTACATCCAAAAGGATGAAAATAAGATATGTTGGGTTTCCTACCTTTCCACAATTCATAGGGAGTCTTATTCAGAATAGGTCTAATGTATATTCTGTTCTGAGTGTAACAGGCAGTGTTCACAGCTTCAGCCCAGAAGTGCTTAGGGACAGAATTGTCATTGAGCATAGTCCTAGCCATCTCTTGAAGAGATATGTTCTTTCTCTCTACCACAACGTTTTACTGTGGTGTTCTTGGTATTGAGAAGTTGTGTTGAATACCACTTTCTTCACAGAACCCATGGAATAGCTCATTGACAAATTCTGCCCCATGATCACTTCTAATTGAAGCTATACACATGCCCTTTTCATTCTGTACACGTTTGCAGAATACAGAGAAGACCTTGAAGGACTCATCCTTGTGAGCAAGGAACATAACCCATGTCCATCTAGTATAGTCATCTACAATGACTAGACCATATTTCTTACCACTGATAGAAGCAGTCCTTGTTGGACCAAAAAGATCAAGGTGTAGCAGTTCTAGTGGTCTCTTGGTAATAACAATATTCTTATATTCAAAAGAACCTTTGACTTGTTTTCCCTTCTGACATGCATCACAGAGAGCATGAGATTTGAACTTAAGATTTGGTAATCCTCTCACGAGGTTATGCTTATTTAGCTTTGAGATTAATCTCAAGCTTGCATGACCTAGCCTTTTATGCCAAATCCATCATTCTTGTTGACATAACACATGTTCTTATTAAAAGAAACATCATATCCACTGTCACATAATTGACTTATGCTCAGTAGATTATGTTTTAAACCATTTACTAAAAGAACATTATCAATGGAGGGAAAAGGATGTTTACCAATTTTACCTATACCAGTGATCTTTCCTTTCTGGTTTCCTCCAAATGTCACCCAGCCACCATCCTTATGTCTAAGGTCTTGGAACATATACTTTTCTCCCGTCATGTGACGTGAGCATCCACTGTCCAAGTACCAGGACGTTTGTTTCTTTCCTGTTGTTAAGCAAATCTGTAACAGGTATTATCTTATCCTTAGGTACCCAAACTGACTTGGGTCCTTTCATGTTAGTTTTCTTTGGACGAGAATATTTATTATTTCTATTATGTATGCATCTAGATGTAGAATGCCTACTTTTTCCACACACTTTACAAAAGGTGTTGGACAGGCCTGATTTGGCTTTAGTATACCTAGCTGGAGCTTTTGAAGCTCTTTGCTGCATAGGTTATTTTGACTTAATGTAAGATGTCTCATGCTTCTTATTATCATAACCAAGGCCAGATTTATCAAATGGTGACCTATAATACCTTAGGATAAGACTAAGCTTATCTGAGCCTCGTACAAATTTTGACAGAGTGTCTGTCAAGTATGTTACATCTTGTTTCGGTTTTGCAACTTCACAAGAATTGTTAGGCTCACATTCAGATTTGTCAGTTAGACTGACATTCTCTGATTTCAGCTTATTATTTTCTTGAACTAAATTTTGTTTTTCAATGCAGACTCTATCATATTCTTTTGTTAATATTGCAAACTTCTTTTTAAGACTTTTGTATTCATGAGATAGTATGGATGAGTCATGCAGTAATTCATCAAAGGCATTTTTGAAAGTAGAAGGTTCAGAATCTGTTACCTCATCATCATAAGTGTACTCATTTTCTGATGATGTGTCAGCCATGAGGCAAATGTTTGCCTCTTCCTCAGCTTCCTCTTCCTCATCTGATGAGGATAAGTCCAAGTCCTCCCATGTAGCCATTAAGCCCTTCTTTTTCTTGAAGAACTTCTTCTTCTCTTTTAAGTCAGGACAGTCAGCTTTGAAATGGCCTGGCTTTTTGTATTCAAAGCACAGAGGTGGACCTTTTTCTTTGGAGTCTAATTTCTCCTTAGAAAATTTCTTATTGAACGGCTTTCTCTTGAAGTTACCTTTCCTTCTCCACATATGTTGTATCTTTCTGGAGATGAAAGATAATTCATTTTCATCTGATCCTTCATCACTGTCTGAAGGTTCAGCATCATCTGAAGACTCAGTAGCTTTGAGGACTTTTGAAGAGCTTGCTTTCTTTGCCTTTAAAGCAATGGATTTTCCCTTTCTGGAGTTGTCTTCTTCATTTAGTTCAAGCTCATGAACTTTCAATGACCCTAGAAGCTCTTCCAGAGAGATAGTGTTCAGATTCTTAGCTCCTTGAATGGCAGTAACCTTTGGTCTCCACTGCTGGGAGAGACTTCTCAGAATCTTTCTGATATGATCTCTATTCTCATATATTTTTCCTAGAGATCTGAGACTGTTTGTTATTGTTTGAAATCTTCCAAACATTTGATCTATACTCTCATGATCAATCATCTTGAAGAGTTCATACTGGTGTACCAGCATGCTCATCTTTGACTCCTTCACTTGTGATGACCCTTCATGAGCAAGGGCCAGTGTATCCCAGATTTCCTTTGTTGTGTTGCAGCTGTGAACCTTATCATGTTCTGATCTGGTGATGGCACACATCAAGTAATGTTTGACCTTGAGATTTAGTTGATGTTTAGCCTTTTGATCTACACTCCAATCTGCTCTAGTCAAGACTGCTCCATCTTCACCTCTTGGCTCAAAATAGCCATTCTCAATCAGTTCCCAGATGTCTAAGTTCTGCGCATCTAGGAAGGCCATCATTCTTTTCTTCCAATAGTCATAATCAGTTCCATCAAAGAGTGGAGGTCTGTTGATAGCTTGTCCTTCAGCATCCATGGTTGTGGGATCGTACTTCCTCAGCACTTGTTAGATGCTCAACCCTTTCGAGGCTGAGCTCTGATACCAACTGAAGTTGACGCAGGCAAACACAAGAAGGGGGTTGAATTGTGTTTGTTAATATTTATCGAAAACAACCTTTTCAAGAATAGTTTTCTCACACAAGGATAAAGAGGCAAAATAAAGCACACAGAAAAACAACCTTTTGAAAGAATAACAAATTCAAGTTCAAATCCCCACAGTTAGTATAAACACGCAAAACTAAAGAGATAAGGGATTAGAAGATTCACGCAAGTTGTTTTATCCTGGTTCACTCTCTTCCAACCAAGAGCTATGTCCAGTCCCTTCTACTTGAAGGTTTTCTCCACTATTCTCCAAATAGATTACAGCAAGTATTCAACACCTCTTCAGGCTCACAAGTATTCTTTCTTACCAAGCCTCTTCAGGCTCTACCTCTAATAAAGAGTTTTTGGTTTCTTTGATCTTCTAATTCACTATGTGTGAGAATATGAAAGTTTTAGATCAGATGAATATTATAGCAATATTCAAACTAAGATATTATAGACTTTTGCTTTCTGAAAGAATAAAAGAATGTTTGCTCGCAAGAGATTTCTTGAGATTTCTGTATATGCGCAAAAGTCCTTTCTTCAAAAGCCTTAGTCTTCTATTTATAGAGTCCTTGCTCTAGTCTTCAAAATCATCAACGGTTGCATTTGAATTTTCCGTTTAGGGATAGAATCAACCATGTAATATCCGTTGTGACTAAGCTTGCTCGTGGCCTTTATACTATATGACAATATTCTTGCATGAAATGGGCACACCTCTGAGCAAATGCAACTTGAAAAACTGTCTTGCCTTCCTTGTACAAATTCCAGCTATTCCAGCGTAAAAGGTGACAGCATACAAGTCGTGTTGCATTGTACTATATTGCTTTTTGCAATTCCTTATATGTACTATGTCTCTCTCATAGAAACAAGACAATAAAATCGTTAATAGCAAATGAGAAGGACCATTATATATATTTGAAATAAATATCAATCATATGAAATAAATTCACTTTGGTTCAGATTGATTTGAATAAGATATAAATGCTCAAATTCTTCGTCCATCAAAACAAATGTAAAGGCAAGGTAAGTAAGAAGAGTTTTAAGGCTCCGTCCACTGACGTGGCAAAAATTCTACGTCTACTTAAAACAACGGTCTTGCCAGAACTTGAGTTACTTAAAATCTGCATCCAGTGACGTGGCACTTATAAATTAATGTTATTATTGGAGAGTACCTCGCATCTACTTAAGAGGGATTTCTCCGTCTACTAGAAACATTCAAGCGCTCGTCCACTGACGTGGCACTTGAGTTAAAGGAGATCCTTCCAGTGATAGAGTGGACTCGACCACTCAGGGAGTCTTTCAATAAAATAATATATGGACGCGGATTGCAAAGTAAATAGACTTAAAGTTTAACTTATATAATATCAGAGATCCTTAAAGGGTGAAGGCACTTGTTAGATTACTTCTAACACTTTGCTATACAAATTTAATCCTTTTTGTTAACATCAAAACTTAGAGATTATTTAATCCAAATTACTTTGGTTCCAACAAAGGTGCCATTTCACATTCTTGGCCTTCCAACACACCTACAAAACAGAATTCATGTTTGTGTCTTAGGTACCCAAAGCTGTTTGGGTCCTTTTGGGTTAGTTCCATCAAAAGTTCCTTTAGGAACCCACACATACTCAGACTTGTTATATGCAGAAATTCTGTAATGGCATGTTGTAGCAGTATGACCTTTCCTAGCACAAAAATAGCATCTAACAAATGGTGTTTTTGATGTCTTAGGTGCAGCAAAAAACTTCTTAAAGGATTTTTCATGTATCTCAGGTTCATAGCCTATTCCAGCTTTATCATAAACACATTTTTGTTGTCCTAACAATGCTTCTAAGTTATCTCTACCATTAGTGAATCTTGCTAAGTCATTTTTCAGTTTTTCAACCTCTTTGGACAGTGAGCAGCACTTAGAACAGTTAGAGCTAGATGCAATCAAGATTTCATTCCTAGCATCTAGTTCTCTTTCATTCATTTTCAACCATGCATATTCATCACATTGTTTAGCAATTATTTTTCTAGAAGAGATAAGTTGTTTAGCAATCTTAAGATATTCAGTATGTGGATATATGCCTTGACAGGTACTTCTGTTTTGATGATGAGCAAAAAGGAAATTTCAAGTCCAAGGACCAACACGCAAATTCAACTAAAGGATCAAATTACAAAAAGCGTGAAAAGGACTTAAGTGCAAAAGGCGGCAAAAAGTCAAACAAGCAGTCAAGATGGGCAAAATGGGAATTTCAGTATTTGTATTGCTTGTTTTAGAAAAAGTGTGTAAATGGTAAGTAGGGTTTTTCAATTTAATATGATCACTCACACACACACATATTTAACATGTGCTTTAAATGATAAATCATTTTATTAAATAAATAATAACATGTCATTAAAACTGACAATTAAAACTGAGCTTAATTAGGCAATCTTTCCTTAATTGTCAAGTTTTTGAAAAACCACCTGATACACACCATAATCGATTATGGAAATGCTATAATCGATTATGAGTCGTGGTTAAATGGCTTTAATGAGTGTTAATGAGTAATTATGATATTAAAGCCGTTGATTTCAAATTTGAAATATAACAATCGATTATTGAATCTGGATAATCGATTATGACCTTACTGACTTCCTTTATGCTTCAACCGAAACCCTGTAATCGATTATGTAATCGATTATAGCCTTTTATGAAAGAGTCAGTAACATCATAATCGATTAAGGTAATCGATTATCTTCTTTGGGGAAAAAGCAGTGAAGACATAATCGATTATGGTAATCGATTATGACCTTTCTGTCCAGACGCGCGCTTCATGTAAACACATTAAATAATCGATTATGGACTTTAGATAATCGATTATGCTGCGGCTGAAATGCATTTTAAGAGGCTTGACCTAATTTCACTTAACCCTAACCTATTCTCTATAAATAGGTAGCCTGGCAGCCTTGGAAAAATGCCCCATCTACTACTCTCTTCTACTCTCTATTGTGCTTAAACTCTGATTACTATTTTCTTTTACTCTTGCACTTACACGTGATCATATTATTTTGAGAGTTCTACACACCATATAGGTGTTGTTATCTTGTGCTTCAATTTGTTTTTATCTGCACTAATTAGAGTGCTTTATATTGGTAAGAGTCGGATTGACTCAAACCTTATTTTGATTACTATTCTTACAAGAGAGGGTATATCTCTTGGGATATATTTGAGGCTCTTACACAAGGGATTGTATGTCCTGTGATTTGTGTTAAGGGTACTCTTCATTGTAAAGGTTCTAGCTACGCCTGTTTAAAAGCTAGTGTTTGAGGCTCTTACACAAGGGATCGTATGTCCTGAAATTTGTGTTAAGGGCTCTCTGAATTGTAAAGGTTCTAGCTGCGCCTGTTTAAAAGCTAGTGTTTGAGGCTCTTACACAAGGGATAGTATGTCCTGAGATTTGTGTTAAGGGTTCTCTGAATTGTAAAGGTTCTAGTTGATCCTGTTTAAAAACTAGAGTTGATTGAAAACCCTTGGTCGTATTGCCTTGGGGACTGGACGTAGGCCACGTGGGTAGTCTGTGGCCGAACCAGGATATATTGTTGTGTTCATATTCTTTCCTTATCCTCTTTACTTTATCGCACTTTATTTTATAGAGCTTTAGTTTCAAACTGTTTATTTTTATCAAGCGCTTCAATTCGACAATAATCTTTTATCCGCTGCGAATTCTGTTTTAACTTTAAAAAGGTTATTTGATTTATCAAAAAAGATTTCATTTTTATTTAAAACCCAATTCACCCCCCTCTTGGGTATGGTTGCCACGGCCAACAAGTGGTATCAGAGCTTCGGCTCTGGTTAGTAGCTTAACAGCTTCGAGTTAAGATCCTGTTGGCAACCCTTTTAAAAAGTTTTCCAAAATGTATGGTTTTGAAATTGACAAACCACCATTCTTTGATGGTGAGAATTTCATATATTGGAAAATGAGAATCGAAATTTTTATGCAGTCAATTGATGTTGATTTATGAGATATTGGAGTCCATGGATTCATTCTTAAACCCAAACAACATCAGACTGAGTTTGATAAAAACTGTTTTTGCTTGAATCTCAAAGCTATGCAAATTCTTCGGAATTGTTTGTGCGATGATGCTTATGAGAAAATTAAAGATTGTGATTGTGCCAAGGCTATTTTGAATGTGCTTGATTATAATTACCTTGTCACTAACACTTTTAAGAATGAAAGCAATAACAGGAAAGGGCGAAATTCAATGGAGGAAGAACATCCTCAAGAACATGCCAAGAAAAAGGACCATAAAAGCAAAAAGCTATTGGTCAAGAAAATTCAAGCTACTCTCCAAGAGACTCAAAGAAACTTGGAGGTAAACGATTCTGAACTCAAATCATTAAATGATAAATGGCTATGTGCATACAATGAGTTGTATGATGATTTGATAAGTTTAGAAAATCATAACTTAAGTTCATTGAAAAGTATTTCATTGATTGAAAGAGATTTGGAAATTTTGAAGAAAGAATATGCTTTTCTTAGTAAAGAAAATCTTGTGAAAGTTGAATTCTCTTCATGTTTTGAAAATTGCAAAATCCTTGATAATCAAGTTGAAGAGTTATTCCATGAAATTTCTACAACAAAAGGTTTCACATGTGTACATCCCTCGTATGAAATAGAAGATGCAACTCGTGCCAACTATGATTCATCTAATGTTAAACATGACATACACCAAAGTCATAGTCATTCTATTGTTGAGTATGAAAATTGTTATATGACAAATAAAAAGGATGTAACATGTAATTTCTGTGGAAAGTTAGGACACATTTCTCATATGTGCATCTATAGGAAAAACTCTTGTATGAGAAATAAATTTGTTTGGGTGCCTAAAGGTGCAAATAGCTTGTCCACTAACCCGCAAGGACCCAATATGAAATGGGTACCAAAAAGTTTCTCCAGTTCTTCAAATTTGCAGGAAAAACTAAAAATTGATAAACAATCTAGTTTGGAAATGGAGGTGACATCAAGAGGAATGCTTCACAAGTTAGAAAATGCAATTACCACCAAAAGAAGCAAATGTATCTCGATGAACAACTCAAACAAGGAAGATAATGTAAGAGGTAGACTCAAGATCAAGCGAAAGTGGGTAAGAAGGAATAGTCTTGAAAATTCACGCAACGAGGTAACTTTACCTTCTACTTCCTATACATGCTTAAATGCAAAATTTGTTAAATGGAGGTATGTCGATAAAGATTGTTATATGAAATCAAGATATATTCCATGTGATAATCCCAACTTGAATATATTTGCTTGATTGTGGAACTGTGTGCTAAATGCCAAGAACATGCTTATATGTTGGTTGATTATTATCTGAAGTATGGCATAAACAACTTGAATAAGTTACAAATTTCCCTTGTTATAAAATTTGAAAATCGAATGGGATAATCGATTATATAATCGATTATGCTTCCTCGACAAAACAGGGAAGAAAGTCAGAAATACTGTAATCGATTAAGATAATCGATTATCATATGAGCTTAAAAAAAAAAAAAAAATTCGTAGAAAACAGTAGACACATAATCGATTAGCGTAATCGATTATTCTACAAAATTTGGCATTTTGAAAATGTTTTGTTTTAAATCAAATCCTAATTTTTTTTTAATAAATGTTTCATTTTGATATGATATCTTATTTAATTTTATAATCATTTTCAAGATATCAAATTCAAATTTGATTTGACATTAATTTCTCTTATTGAAAAATTATTATTCTTCACTATTTTCAAAATCAGATTCAAAAATTAATCTATTATTTAATTCATGATCTTACTTTATTGAAAATCTATTTTATAGTCATGAATTAATTGACCACATATTTTCAATTTGAAAATCATTAAGATTGTGGTAATAAATTATTAATGATGATTGTTTTGAAAAATTGATGGAGGATTGATCTTGAAAAATTAAATGATCAATGAATATTTTGATGATACTTGTCTTAAATTCAAAATTCAAGTAATCAATTTTTTTATTGTGATTTTCGAAATTTTATATTATGGTGATATATTTTGAAATTCAAAAATCATTATCTCCTCATTTATCATAAAATTAAAATCTGGTTTGAAAATTTATTGATGATTGATTTTGAAATTAAGATGATCAACATAAATTATGATGATATTCTTTTTAATGAAAAATTTAAATTTCATGACTTAAAATTCAAATTTCAAATCTTTTGTAGTTATTCTCAAAAATTTTATGGTGATAGAAATTCAAAGTTCAAATTGTCTTTGGCTAATTTCGAAAATTTATGATGAGAAATTATTTATGATGATTGAATCAATATTTATTAACAATTGATTTGAAAATTGTTTTAAAAATCCAAAGTTTTCAAGTTATGGAAATCTTTTATTACACCACAAATACATAAATGGAAATTCATTAAAGATTGTGGTAAATAAAGAATGTTTTTAAATGAGTTTGGCATATTTTCATTTGAATATTTATGATTGCCAAAATTGTCAAAGATTTCAAATCAAATCTTTAATTTCGAAAATCTCATTAAATTTGAAATCTAGATAATTAAATTGAAATTTTCTGATGATATGGAAAGCTTTTCACTATACCACAAATAAATAAATAGATATTGTTTGAGAGTGTGGTTAATGAGTTTGACACATATTTTATTAGAATATTTATTATTGCCAAAATTATTCAAAAATTCAAATTCAAAATTCATATTCTTTTCTATGTTTAAGTTCAAAAGGTTTTGAATTTGGAATTTAGATGATTAAATGAACTTAATCATACTTCAATTTATGGAATGATTTAACTACTCCACAAGCAATTAAAATTTATTGTGATTGTGTTTAATAAGGAAATATTTTAAATAAATCACGGATTGCATGAATGCTTGTGAATGCACATTTATTTTCACCTTGTTACTTCTAATGTGTGTGTTGAAGTGTGAAAACAGGCTACAAAGTGTCTCCCAAAGAATCGGGCTAAGTTCTGGAATTTTTGAAGCAATAATCGATTATAAACATGAAATAATCGATTACACAAAAGTCAGTAAGCCGCAAATCGATTAAGATAACCGATTACATGTGAAAGGGGGAGAAACCACTCAAGTCAGAGGAGTTGTAATCGATTACAATAATCGATTATACAAAGAAGCCCAGAAAGCGCCACACAATATTTAATTCAATAAGTTTCTCAATCCTAATCTTCTATGATATTCTATTTTATGGATTGTTTAATGCTTGTTGATTTTAAATGTGGCTTCTATTCTTTCTCCCATAAATGAAACGTTATTTTTGAAAAATTATTTTCGAAAGGGGGAGAAATATTTACATGTTTAAGGGAAACATAAAATACAAGAATATATACTTGTCAAAGGGGGAGTATTTTTTTTTACTCTGTGTTATATCTATAAAATTCCCTTATTGAAAGTATGAATGTCTCATCTCTTGATGCCTAAATAAATTGAAATATCAAATAGGGGAGATGATTCTATGAGTTAATTAATTTGGGATTAACTCTATTTTGAGATAAATAAGAGCTTCATATGGAATAAAAAATTAGTAACTTTTGTGCTGTGTTAATTTTCATGGCACTTTTGCTTCCGCACGTACTTCATTTTTATATCTCTTGGATAATTCTACTTTTGCAAGTTATGATCTATATATCTCAAACTTAAAATTGACTATTACTTTAGTGGATATATGCCATGATAAAATTATAATACTTTTCCCGCTTTTTGATAATGACAAAAGGGGGAGAGTTACATGAGTGCATGCTTAAGGGGAGTAGAGCAAAATTATGAAATGAGATATATTTATTGCTTGCTCTAACTGCATGTAGTGAGGGGGAGTAGAGCGAAATTATAATGTGTGATATATTTTATTGCTCTAACTCTATTTTTTAGAAATTCCCTCATGAGATGTTTGTCATCATCAAAAAGGGGGAGTTTGTGGATATATGCCTTGACAGGTACTTCTGTTTTGATGATGAGCAAAAAGGAAATTTCAAGTCCAAGGACCAACACGCAAATTCAACTAAAGGATCAAATTACAAAAAGCGTGAAAAGGACTTAAGTGCAAAAGGCGGCAAAAAGTCAAACAAGCAGTCAAGATGGGCAAAATGGGAATTTCAGTATTTGTATTGCTTGTTTTAGAAAAAGTGTGTAAATGGTAAGTAGGGTTTTTCAATTTAATATGATCACTCACACACACACATATTTAACATGTGCTTTAAATGATAAATCATTTTATTAAATAAATAATAACATGTCATTAAAACTGACAATTAAAACTGAGCTTAATTAGGCAATCTTTCCTTAATTGTCAAGTTTTTGAAAAACCACCTGATACACACCATAATCGATTATGGAAATGCTATAATCGATTATGAGTCGTGGTTAAATGGCTTTAATGAGTGTTAATGAGTAATTATGATATTAAAGCCGTTGATTTCAAATTTGAAATATAACAATCGATTATTGAATCTGGATAATCGATTATGACCTTACTGACTTCCTTTATGCTTCAACCGAAACCCTGTAATCGATTATGTAATCGATTATAGCCTTTTATGAAAGAGTCAGTAACATCATAATCGATTAAGGTAATCGATTATCTTCTTTGGGGAAAAAGCAGTGAAGACATAATCGATTATGGTAATCGATTATGACCTTTCTGTCCAGACGCGCGCTTCATGTAAACACATTAAATAATCGATTATGGACTTTAGATAATCGATTATGCTGCGGCTGAAATGCATTTTAAGAGGCTTGACCTAATTTCACTTAACCCTAACCTATTCTCTATAAATAGGTAGCCTGGCAGCCTTGGAAAAATGCCCCATCTACTACTCTCTTCTACTCTCTATTGTGCTTAAACTCTGATTACTATTTTCTTTTACTCTTGCACTTACACGTGATCATATTATTTTGAGAGTTCTACACACCATATATGTGTTGTTATCTTGTGCTTCAATTTGTTTTTATCTGCACTAATTAGAGTGCTTTATATTGGTAAGAGTCGGATTGACTCAAACCTTATTTTGATTACTATTCTTACAAGAGAGGGTATATCTCTTGGGATATATTTGAGGCTCTTACACAAGGGATTGTATGTCCTGTGATTTGTGTTAAGGGTACTCTTCATTGTAAAGGTTCTAGCTACGCCTGTTTAAAAGCTAGTGTTTGAGGCTCTTACACAAGGGATCGTATGTCCTGAAATTTGTGTTAAGGGCTCTCTGAATTGTAAAGGTTCTAGCTGCGCCTGTTTAAAAGCTATTGTTTGAGGCTCTTACACAAGGGATAGTATGTCCTGAGATTTGTGTTAAGGGTTCTCTGAATTGTAAAGGTTCTAGTTGATCCTGTTTAAAAACTAGAGTTGATTGAAAACCCTTGGTCGTATTGCCTTGGGGACTGGACGTAGGCCACGTGGGTAGTCTGTGGCCGAACCAGGATATATTGTTGTGTTCATATTCTTTCCTTATCCTCTTTACTTTATCGTACTTTATTTTATAGAGCTTTAGTTTCAAACTGTTTATTTTTATCAAGCGCTTCAATTCGACAATAATCTTTTATCCGCTGCGAATTCTGTTTTAACTTTAAAAAGGTTATTTGATTTATCAAAAAAGATTTCATTTTTATTTAAAACCCAATTCACCCCCCTCTTGGGTATGGTTGCCACGGCCAACACAGTATGCAACTCATCAAATGCATCTTGCAATTCCTCAAAAGTAGGTTGAGAATCTAAATTTACCTCACTTTCTGAATCACTATCATTGCTGGCCATCAAGCACAAGTTTGCGTCCTCAAATTCAGATTCATCAGTGGAATCTACATCATTATCATCCCAAGCAATATAGGCCTTTCTTGGCTTTCTCCACTTCTTGTCCTTTGAATCAAACTTTTCAGTTTTGTCCTTCTTTGGCAGTTTTGGACAGTCAACCTTTATGTGGCCAGTCTTTCCACATTCATAGCATGTGATGTTATTGGAAGAATTATCACCTTTGCTGAAGTTTCTTTTGGGAAAGGTGGATGGCTTTCTTTTGAAGCTTCATTTCTTCTTTAGAAACTTCTTGAATTTTCTGACTAACATTCCCATCTCTTCTTCAGATTCTACCTCTTGTACTAAATCATCATCATCACTGTCTTCTACTTCTCTGGCTTGTGATTTCAGAGCCAATCCCTTTTTCTTTTTATCAGTTTCTTCACTTTCATTCAATCTGTTCAGCTCTAGTTCATGTTCTTGCAGCTTGCCAAACAGTGTTGCAATTGTCATTGAAGACAGATCTCTAGATTCTGATATTGCAGTGACTTTAGGCTGCCATTCTCTACTTAGGCATCTCATTACTTTGTTGATTTGATCCTCATTTGATATAGCTTTACCAAGACCAGCAAGTTGATTAACAATATGTGTGAATCTCTTTTGCATTTCACTCATTGGTTCTCCTTGTTTCATTCTGAACAACTCATACTCATGTGTGAGGGTGTTCATTCTTGCTCTTTTGACATCAGTGGTTCCTTCATGTGTTACTTGCAATGTGTCCCACATCTCCTTTGCTGTCTTGCAATTTGAAACCCTGAAAAACTCATCATGGCTCAAAGCAGATGTTATAATGTTCTTAGCACGTGCATTATATTGAACTCTCTTCTTATCATCCTCATTCCATTCAGTTTTAGGCTTATTTCTTGGAGCACCATTAGCATCCACGGTAGAGGGGACAAATGGTCCATTTTCTACTGCATCCCATATGTCAACACCAGCTGCCTCAAGAAAGATTACCATTCTTTCCTTCCAATAGATTTACTCAGAGATCCATTGAAGGCAGGAGGGCGTGCAAGGGAAGCCCCTTCATATAAACAGTCATTGGAAGCCATACTCTTATAGCTGTTAAGCCAAACTTAAGAGTTTAGCTCTGATACCAATTGTTGTTTTGGCTTCAAAGACTCAAGAGGGGGGGTGAATTGAGTTTTCAAAACTTTCCTCTTTTAAAAAAAAATTTCAAAACTTTTTCACAAAACTCTTGTTTCAAGTTTGTGACCTCAGGATCTTTGTTAAAACAAAAAAGGGGTTTTATGAAATCTTGAATTTGATTGATGAGGATAAGAAGAATTAATTTAGATAAGATAGATCACAGATTAGATACTGAACTTAATCACACAGGTTCCTTTATCATACAACTCAGTCTTGAAGGTTGATATCAGATATCACAAGATTCAATTCTGGTTTTTACAGATCAAGAACAGATTTGATAAACTCAATTTTGATCACAAGATTCAGTTCAAATATTGAGCCTTAAGAATAGATTTGAACAACACAGATTAGATTGCAGTTTGCACAAAGTTCAATCAGGTATTGCAGATCATAACAGAAACAATATTGAACAATGAATATCAAGAACTCAGTTATATGCACAAGACAGAAATTAAAGAGCTTTGAGTTTTAGGAGTACCACACAACCAGATTTATCCTGGTTCAGTCACTACCACTGTGACCTACATCCAGTCCCCACTCCACATGTGGGTTTTCACACACTAACACAGCAAGCTTTAGCCAGGTAGCTTGAATAACCTTTACACCACAGAGCACTCCTTCACCTTGAGATACCAACTCTTGTGAAGAGCCTCAGTCAATGTTCTTCCTTAGGATTCCTCACCCTAATCACACTGAGAGAATCCCTCTCTCTTACAATCAAATAAAACAGAAAGATTGATTCCTAACTCTCAAAAGTTGAATACACAAGTTGAAGCTCTAATGAGAATGAAACACTCTTTTCACAATAAGCTCAAGAAATATGATGAATGATTTTCACAATTGATATCTCAAATTGATTTCGTGTGTTTCTGATATGTTATCAGTATCCTATATGATCCCACTTTATATAGAAAACAAGTTATAACCCGTTTGGGATCAGTCCAAACAGATTTGGGTCTGATATCAGAATCAATTGAGCTGATTCAAGTTCTTGGACAGGGGTTGAGTACAGGGATGTATTAACCATTTTACATACTGAAAGTTTCTGTACACTTGTGTAATACATGGCTGTACGAGTTCTTTTAAAAACTTGATGTTGGTTAATCCACCAGTACACGTGTACATAGCATATGTATAGGCCTGTATTCAGTTAACCATTTATAACTGATCTGATTTCATGTTATTCATAGGTGTAGTACATCTATGTACTGAATATCAAGAACTTTATTTTCATTTGTCAGTTACAAGAAAGGATATACATCCATTGAATACATGACTGTACTGACAAAGAATTTTCTTAATTTCCAAAAAACATTTTCATTAAAACTTATTCCTTTTTAATGCAGGTTATGAAAAATGATTTTCTTCATGCATCATTTCAACTGAGCTATTTGTGAATAAGAGATTTCTTCTCTTACAAATCATCTAAGACTTAAATCTAATTCTTCTTTAAGCTCTTGTCTTGATGACTCCTTGTTCTTTGTCCTTGCTTGTTGCTCCTTGAGTTCTTCAAGTTATTCTTTGGATATTCTCCTTTAATTGCTTACAGAACTTGATATATTCAGCTTGATACCTGTCTTTGCAATTTGACACTAAAAACACTTGCACACACATTAAATTGTATATTTGTCATATATCAAAATCTCTATGTCATTGAGTCTTACAATTTCCTCTTCCAATTTCTTTGTCTTCCATTGCATATGTGTGTGAGTTAGAGAGAAAATTCATTGGTGAGTTTTATGTATTTGTGATAACAATTGGTATCAGAGCTAGTTAAGTCCAGCTCCAATTTTTTAAGTGTTTGTGAAGAAGAAGAGTGTTCTCATATATACCAAATTTTGTCTAGAGTTAGTGATATTTAAAAGAGAGAGATGACAAACAATTACAATAGTGTGGTCCGGTCCCAAACTAGATGGGAAACTCGATTTCAGTTATTGGGAGATATTGATGTCAACTCACCTAAAAGATCACAATGGGAGCTGATGCAACCGCTCAAAGGAGGGACCAATTGGCGCTGTCACAAATTCACCAAGGAGTTGATTATTCAGTTTTTGGCAAAATAGCAAATGTCAAAACTGCCAAAGAAGCATGAAATATTTTGAAGCTGTCATACAAGAGTGTTGAAAAAGCCCAGAAATCCAAGCTACAATCTCTACGTAGAGAATACAAGAGGTATGAAATGTCTAGTTCAGAAACTGTAGAATTTTTTTTTTCACATGACACATATCTTGTCAATAAGATGAGGGTGTATAGAGAAGTCATCCCTGATAGTAAGGTGGTGGAGAAAATTCTACGTACGATGTCAATGAAGTTTGATCATGTGGTGACTACAATACTAGAGTCCCAAGACACAGATATCATGACGATTGCAGAGTTGCAGAAAAGCATTGAAAGCCATGTGAGCAGAATCTTGGAGAAGACAGAAAAAGTGAACGAATAAGCTTTAAAAAAGCCAGGTTAATTTCAACAATATTTCATAATCCAGTCAAAGCACAGATGGTAGATGTCGTGATTTCAACAGTAGAGGAAGAGGAAACTATAGAGGCAGAGATAGAGGTAACTTCAGAGGAAGAGGTCGTGGCAATTTAAACCAAGGGAGAGACAACAATTTCAAACCACCAAATCAAGGAAGAGGTGGAAATAATTTCGGGCCTACCAACCGTGGAAGAGAACAGGGTAACTACTACCAAGAAAGAAGTAATTTTAATTGCTATCACTGTGGGAAGTTTGGTCATAAAGCTGCAGACTGTGGATCCAGATTTCAGAACAACTATCAGGGAAACTTTCTAGAAAATCAGTATCAAAATATTGATTAGAATTATGATAATCCACAAAGTTTATTTCTGGCAAGCAATATTTCTGCTGAAGATGGAAATATTTGGTATTTGGATACTGGTTGTAGTAACACATGTTTGGAAAAAAAAAGTTGCTTTCTTCATTAGATGAAAATGTCCACTTAGCAGTAAAATTTGGGGATAACACAAATATTCCAATTGTGGGGAAAGGCCGAATTGCTATCAGATTGAATGATGGTTCTCAAAACTTTATCTTTAATGTTTTCTATGCTCCTGGTCTTCATCACAATCTATTGAGTATGGGAAAAATATCAGAGAAAGGTTACAACATGCAGATTCATCATGGATAACTGCATGTTGATGGACAGAAGTGGAAGATTTTTTGCAAAGGTAAAAATGACTCTCAACCGCCTATTCCCTTTGAAAATTCAACATAAAAAATTAGTTGCTTGAGTTCTGTGATACCAAATGATGATTGGTTGTGGCATATGAGTTTTGGACATTTTCACTTTTCTGGGTTGAATTTTCTATCACGAAAAGAATATGTTTCTGGTTTGCCTATTGTGAATATTCCTAATGGAGTCTGAGACTTGTCAAATAGGCAAGAAGCACCGAGAATCATTTCCAACTGGAAGATCTTGGAGGACAAGAAAGTTGCAGGAGATTGTTCACTCAGATTTATGTATGGTTGAGGTGCTAACACATGGTGGTTGTAGGCACTTTATTACTTTTATTGGTGATTTTAGCATTGGTGATTTTAGCAAAAAGACTTGGGAGTATTTCTTGAAGCAAAAATCAAAAGCATGTGATGCCTTTAAGACATTCAAGGCGTATGTAGAAAAGCAAAGTGGCTGTAAAATCAAAGCACTCAGAATAGACAGAGGCCAAGAATATCTTACCTGTGGAGATTTCTTTGAGCAGCATGGAATCCAGCATCAATTAACAACTAGGTACATGCCTCAACAGAATGGAGTTGCTGAAAGGAAGAACAGAACTATCATGGACATGGTAAGATGCATGCTGAGATCTAAACAAATGCCTAAGGAGTTTTAGGTAGAAGCAGTTGCTATGGCGGTGTATACACTAAACAGGTGTCCATCAAAGAGTGTTCGTGTCAAAACACTAAAAGAAGCTTGGAGTGGAAGGAGACCCTCGATATGGCATCTCATAGTTTTTGGGTGTAGAGCATATGCCCACGTACCATATCAGCTCAAGAAGAAACTGGATGACAAAGGTGAAAAGTGTATTTTCATTAGCTACAGCACAAACTCAAAGGCGTACAAACTTTACAATAAGGAGACGAAGAAGGTGATTATCAGTCGAGACGTGACATTTGATGAAAAAGGAATATGGGATTGGTCTTCAATAGCCCAAAAGGAGCCGAGTGATTTTTGAAAATTATGAAGATAGACAAGAAGATCTAGCACCTCAGCCAGAATCATCTAACAGACCGCAAAAGCATCGCAGATTACCTGTCAGATTGGAGGATTATGTTGTGGGTAACGATAATGACCCATCTGATGAAGAGATTATCAACTTTACCTTATTTACAGATTGAGAGCCAGTTGAGACACCTCGTTGTGCCCCATTGTATTATTAAGTTAAAACCTTATTAACTAATTATTTAATCGCGCACTTAACGTTGAAATACGTAAAAATTAAAACTTAACTTATAAAGCATACAATGTCTGAAAGTTAAACCATCACACCTTACATAATAAAATACATACACAATATATGTCTTGCATCAGAGTTATCAAAACACTGTTTAGGGTACCTATCAGTAGGATCCCGTACAAGTATAGGCAAACTATTATAATTAGCGGAAAATATAAAACTTCTCACAAGACGCATTGGCCTTAACTCTCTAAGTTCTACCACTCGGGTCCACAGCTCGTCCTCCAACTTCTGGCTCATAAGGAGTTCCATCCAACTCCTCAGCAACAGGCTCCTCCATAGGGCCTTCTCGTACGATCACATAAGAAATAAAATACAACATACACAATACAGAAGAATAGGGGATAAGAAACAGTTCTATCATCTAAAGCGGAAAGGAATACATATCACATAATATAATAATAGTCAAAGACACACATCACACATAACTAGCAATTATCCTCAAATTACAACATCGTCCTCTACCCTTAATCCCATGCAACTGAACCTTTATGCTAACGTGGCCATCTCTATTCCTGTCATGGAAGTCAGTATTCCAGAACGGTCTGGTGCAAAGAACTCAGTATAGTACACTTCTATCTTTTGATAGGATAGGACTCGGTATAGTGCACTTCTATCTTTTGATAGGATAGAACTCGATCTAGTGCACTTCTATCTTTTGATAGGGTAGATCAGTTCAACGCATCATGGATTAAAAGAGTATATGCATCAATGCCTTTATATGAATCTCACTGCCTCTCATCAATAATAACATAGTGCCTCAAGCTTCCATCATAGCCTCAACTCGCATTCTATGTCACATCTCATCCATTAGATAATTTAATTAAGCTAGGCACCTCTAAGTCACATTCATTCTCTCATCCACATGAATATATCCCGAACAACACATATCTTTACTTAAAAGTCAACTAATCATCATATCAAACCAGGCAGATCATGCATAACACAATAATCATCAAATATTCAAACATCAAAATAAAACGTCACATGCAGTAGAATACCTCAACCAGCGTATCACAAATAGTCAATAATATTAAAGTCAGACATCCTCCAATATTCTAAAATTATCATAACGTCGATAAACCCTTAATTCCCAAATCATCAGTGGTATTACGAAAAAGATTCCAATACGATTTTGGTCTTGTCGATTACTCGACCACTAGTAGGGTTTAGGTCGCCCTACACAATTATTATATTATAACTACTTATTCATTCCAACGATAGGTTGAATCTTTCCCCCACCTGACTTATCACCATATTTCCCGAACTTTCCGATCCTCGTTACTCTACCACGGTTAATGGTTAACCTTCAACCAAAACAACATAAGACAAATAAATCAAACAAAATCCAACTATGACAAGATTATGCTAGGTTCGGCCATGAGTCATAAATAGGACTTGGGTTATTTTCTCATTCCAATGTTTTAGATACTAGTTCCTAGAGTGTTAACTAACATCAATCAAGTGTTACTAGTTAAAAATATGAAACAAAAATCCTCTAAACAACTAGGTTATGGTTTCGGCCTCAATGAGCTAAATAGGTTAGAAAATTCTTTTGAGTTCAAACTCTTGAATTTGTGATCACCAATCATGTTAGAAACAAGATCAATCATCATTGATAAAAAATTAAACAAAAATATTTCAACCCCTTTACTCTAGGGTTTCGGCCCAAATTAGAAAACTAGATTATGAAATTTAGTTGGATTTAAGCTCTTGGATATAGATCAGATAGGTACTAGAGATTTCAAATCAATCGTTAGATTTCAAAAAGAAGAACAAAATCATCAAACCCATTTTCATGAGGGTTTTGGCCTTATTAAGAAAATAGGGGAATAAAATTCTTTTGCTTACATGCTCTTAGATGATGAAAGTAGAAGTTATATAAAGATCATAGAAATTGGTTTCACATTAAAATGATTTTTCTACAATTTTCTAGAATTATTTGAAATTCTAGATCTAAGAATGGAAATTCATGAAAATTTGATGATCATGGCTTGGAAACAAGGAAATTAATGAAGACAATGATGTTTAATTATCAAGGAGAGTAAGGTATACCTTTTGGATGTTGAGAAATTGAAAAGAATGAAGCAAGTTCTTCACAAAATTGGTTTGTGGTGTTCTTGAAAAGTTAGAGAGAAAGATGAAGATGATGAAGAAAATGGTGAAGTGTGGGAGTGGGGAGGGGGCAGCGCACAAGTGAGGGAGTGGAAGGGTAGTTTGGTCCAAAACATTACCTAGAAAGTCCAAGGGTATTTTAGTCTTTTTACTAACATAAATATTATGATATTTCTTAAGTCATGATGGCTTGCATTAAAGGCTAGGTGAGTCATGGTGGTGACTCACCCCATGACTCATCTCCTCCGGTGTCCGGTTCTGTCTCTGCAGTTCCGTTTCCGACTCTGTTGTTTTCCCAATTTAGGTTTTACACCCGAATAAAACATAATTTTTCATTTTTCGATCGAAAATTTTCAAAATAACCAAAGTCGTTGGAAATATGATTTAAACCTAAGATAGAGTATGAATATGATTTTGTTTTATCCAAAATCATTTTCTTGGTCTCAGAAAAAAAAATATAGATATATATATTTTTACCGGTAATACAGCGTAATAAAAAACGGTCTGTTAAACCAGTGACTTTTGAAGAAGCCTCAAATAGCCAGAATTGGAGAAAAGCAATGGACGGTGAAATCTAGGGGTGTAAGTGGACCGGGTAAATCCGAACATAACCAATCCATAAAAAATCGAAGTTAGTTGGTTCGGGTAAAAACCCGAACTGCGAAGGGAACCGATGAGCTTTGGTTCTGGTAATGGATTTTATTATTCAAAACCAACTACCCTACCCGACGACTGTGCAATTCAACATTTCCCCCCCATTCCTGACCTACCTTAGTGCACAACTCTCAGACTCAGCCTCTCTCACTATCGCAGCACATATTTGTCCTCTCCCATCTTTCTCTGACCTAATCACCTAGGGTTCCGTTGCCACCGCACACAGTCGTGACCAGATCAGCGTCAACAGCTCCTCGGACCTCCGTCCTATGTCGTTGTAACTCGTGTTTCGTGACCAGACATCGTTGCTCCTCCATCTAAGCTTTTCTGTTGTGCTTCATCCTGGTCCAAGCCGCGGTTGCCGCGCCGTCCTTCGTCCAAGAAGCTCCGTCAAGGCCACACCATCCAAGCTTTTTCTATTGTTCTTCTCTGCATTTCGGTTACAAAAATAAGAAAGGAGAAGAAGAACAGAGATCAAAGATGAAGATGAAGCAACGTACGTTTCTCAAGGAGCAGATGCAGAACAGATATCAAAGATCAGAGATCAGAGATGAAGATTAAGCAGAAAAAAGGGTAGCGGCTGAGTAGGGATAGGGAATGGGGGAGATGGATGTTAGTTTTGGGGCTGTCGGACTGGGCTGAGCTGGGTTGTGGCTTAGTGTTTTTTTAAATTTATTTATTTATTTTTCTATATTTCAATAGTGAACCCGATGACCCGAACCGAACCAACCCGTACTTCATCGGTTTGGTTTAGTTCGGGTTTTGTGGAAAAAATCTCTTAAAACCGAACCAATCATTTTTTATTGGTTCAGATTTTTTTCCACTTAAAACCGAACTAAACCGACCTGTTACACCCCTAATGAAATCCATGCCATTGAAAAGAACAAAACTTGGGAGCTAACAGATTTGCCAGCAGATAAGAAGCCTATAGGAGTGGAGTGGGTGTACAAGACAAAGTACAATCCCAATGGTGAAATTAACCGATTTAAAGCAAGGTTGGTGGCTAAAAGATATAAGGAAAAGGCAGGTATTGATTATTTTTGAAGTATTCGCTCCTGTTGCAGGATTAGATACAATTCGTATGATTATCTCTCTGTCGGCCCAAAATAATTGGAAAATATATCAAATGGATGTTCAATCTGCTTTTCCGAATGGAACTCTGGAAGAAGAAGTATATATTGAGCAACCTACAGACAGGGACGGATGCACATTTATTCAATTGGGGGTAGCTGCACCCACTAATTTTTTTTTTTACTAGTCATTGAGTATATTTTTTTTGCCCCCACTAAAAAATAAGTGTTGTCCCCACTAAAAATAAATGTTGTCCCATTACCTTGACATTTTTCATTTGTTCAGTACAACTTAAAATGTATGAACCAAATTTATCAACAACAAAAATGTATGAACCAAAAAAAAATTAGTAAAAGATAAAAAATAAAAAATAAAAAAAGTGAACGAAGAAAAGTGTACCATTTTTTCCGCAGCATAGAAACCCTCTTTACTCCCTTCTCGCTCTGTCTCTCGATTTTTGACTCTAGGGCTTTCTTTTAGGTGAAGATTTTTTGAATTAAAAACTGTACCCACATGTAATTTTCTTCCCCTTTCCCTTTTCTTTAGAACCAAATAGTTGAAAATTTATTGGAAAATGTGTTTTCTATCTATCCTTTTTCTTTCCATCAACTTTCATACGTTCCAAACACAGCCTTAGTCATTGACTCTTTGTATTCTCATTTCTCACCATGTGTCATGGCCTTATCTTTTTCTTTTTTAATGAAGACTGAAGTAATGTCCTTCTATGTAACTTGGTTCAATTAACTTGTGTAATTTCTTTCGCATCTTTGAACCTATTATGATTGATGTAAATATTTGTTGTGTGTACATACAATTGCACTTAAAGAGAGACAAAAAATATATTGTATATAACAAATCAAACATAAAATATATTTTTAGTTTGAGGCCTACAATCCTTGTAAAGTTAGAAATTTTATTAAAGGCCTAAAGTTGTTGCTTTAGCTGCTTTATGCTTAGGCCGGCCATGTGAACAGACACCACCCTGGAGTCCAAAAGCTCCATTATGGGAGTAAAATTCACACACCTTGGCACCTTATATTGATTAATAGATGCACCTCTTGAGATTGCATAACCCATAAGCTCCTCAAACGTGCCACTCTTCACAACCCTTATTTCTAATGGCCCAATAGAATGGTCAGCTACCCTACACTGCCTACAAACCGAGTTCAACGATTCCTCCTTCTCCAAACAGCACCGGTTCAAGACCTCGTGACTCAATGAGTTGGACGAGTCCTTTGTCAACAACTCCCAATATATGACATAGTGACCGAGTATTGTCTCTGTCCGCATAGCTTGTGTACTCAACCACACTCGTGTTGAACTGTGCAAGTAGCTGAGAAGCTTTATCCACCGCTCTCTACAACTATAAGTCGTCCGTTTTGTCCGAGTCAATGCTGAGTAACACGTTCTTCCTTCTAACAAAATGGAACTATGGCGCCGAGTTGTGAAACCCCAGTGACTCCAAGGATGTCGCCGACTCTGTAGCAATACAGCTCTGCATAGGTGGTGTCACTAATTCATATTCCTTCCCCACCGCCACGTCAACAAGGTCAATGAGTCTCGACTGAGCGAACCCTGCCGAGTTGACGTTGGGTACGTGGGGAAGGAATTCAAAGTAAGCCATATTTGGCATGATGGTGTACGAAACCTCGGAGGGCTTGCACATTGGGTTAAGGTTAAGCCCAAAATAGAACTCCGAGGAAGCATACATAATGTGCAAGGGGTAAACCACCACTATAGTAGTCAAGTGTTGGAATGTATTGGGTCATACCACATGTTACAATCACGTCTAGATATTTTGTGTTGGGCCAAATCCTTGTAATGATTCCTTCCCAATTTTCCTTTGAACATTCTTGTGTCATAAATGATGCCAATTTCGGGTTGGGTTTCATGACATGGGTCATGTAGCCATTTATTGCCGGGCCGGTGATCCGGGGGCTCAAGGTTCCGGTTCAGATATCATGGGCCAGTTCGGACCAATTGAGTTAGAGGAACCGGATTGCTCGGAGGAGGATGGAGGCAAAGACGGTGCCAAGGCAGAGGACTTGGTTGCGCTTTATGAGGCCACACAGCATTTGAGTGTACGTGCTATGGAATGATTCGGGGCACAAAACATGATATAATGGAAATGAATGAGATGAGAAATGGAACAAAAATGCTTTTTTTAAAAATGAGTAATGTTTAAAATGAGTAAATAAGTACAAATATGTTCTTATTAGGAATAATGGAAGGGTTTAACGCCATAATTACCTCTAAGTGACAATAATCAGTTTAATTATTTCTAAAGTACAATAAATAATCAATGAATTACCATTTAATACACATTTAAATTTATTTCTAAAGTTTTCTCTCGAAGTTATAAATCCTTGTCTATGTAGCCTCTCACACAGCCTCTCCAAGTCCATCTTTTCTAATTGATACATGTGCAGTACACAGCCCACAAGAGAATTACCAAAGCAGAAGCCATAGAGGCCATTGAATAGTACCCACAAAACTTTGCAAACCTGGGCTTATTAGAAGCCACAAGTGCATTGGTTGCACCTGAGAAAGCAAAGACTATGCATATTATGAAAGCATGAAAGGTTGTTGGACGACCCTTGAAGATTACTGTGGGAACTGGATTTTCGTCTATATACTCAAAGGGAAGCTGCTGAAGGATGGTGATCAATGTGAAGCAGAAGCCTAAGATACACTCTAGGATGGTGTGGTGGGGAAATGAGGCTAAAGGGTTTTGATAGATGGTGGTCTCTTCGAAAGTCATTGAGGTCAGAAGGGATGAATTGAGTTTTGATAGATGTGTATATATATATATAGTGAACACTTATCAGAAGTGCCAATTAATTCATGGAATTTTCAGTGATATTTCTTGGAAACTTGTCTTGAGAAATTTTCAATACACTTGGTAGAATAAATTTACCGACACTTTCTGACAAAGCATCCAAGAAAATGAGGCAAAATAAAGAACAAAGTGAACATGACAAAAGCTTAGATGGGGTCCTCCAAAGAACAAGAGCATGAACTTATCCCCGTAGACTTTTTGACCGAGAGGAACCTTCCTTTTAATGCTGCATTCTGCTGTAATGATGACTAAACTAAAGTGATTTCGTTTATTTGAATTAATTCCTTTCATTTGAGAAAGTATACTGATATTTCAGTTCATTGATTAAGTAACTTAAGAATATATACATTTATACTTTATAGTAACATATTTATCTTTGATTTGAAAAATTATAGAGTTAATTGTAATTTTGGTCCTCCTATTATTGATCATGTGCAATTTTGGTTCATAAAATTGTTTTTGTGCACATTTGGTCTCCCTATTTTTTTAAATTTTACAAATTCGGTCATTCTGTCTAATGTCCGTCAATGATTAACAGAGAAATTAACCAGTACTCTAAATGCATAAAACCTCTGATCGAGCTTTTCTGGTAAAGAATCATATGATGAAACCAAAAAAATGTCCTAGAAAGGAGAGACAAAACTAGTAAATAGCAGGAAGGAATGATAGAATCATATTGAATCAAAGAGACAAAGGAGGGAGAATCTCAACCAGAGGTTAATTATGTACGCTCAGATGAGTGGTTTCTCTATGTTAATCATTTAAAAAATTGACAGATATTGGACCGAAAGACCAAGTTTGCAACATTAAGAAGAACAAGGGGATCAAACATGCGCACACAAAAAAAATACTATAGGACCACAATTGCACATGATCAATGATAGGAGTACAAAAAAAAAATTGTAATTAACCCTAAATTATAATAAAATATTAACCCACTAAATAATATAACGTTACTTGCTCACTTTAAAACATTTTCTAGTATAAATATTGATATCACGGTGATTACTATCCTTTTGTTATCTACCCTCTTTCTTTTTCTACTCATTTTCTTTCCATCAAAAGAGAAGGAAAGTGAATAAAGAAAAAACATAACAACGTTACACGTTTAGTCGAAGTCAAGATAAACAAAGAGGAAATGGAAAGATATTCCAAACCCCGTTCCGGGGTTCATTAAACAGGGGTCATCTATATGATTGATCAGTACTATTGGATGAGATAAATATTTTTTGAATCACCACTTACATAGTTGTGTATCAATCTCACACTTACATACATATTCCATTTCTATGGAAAATCAGATATTATCTTATGGTACCATAAAGTGTGCAAGTGGAGCACTGACCCGGGGTTCTATCTATTTCTTGTCCTTTTCCTTTAAAACATTATATAAGGGAAATGAATGGGATGAGAAATGGAAATAAGCTTCTTCTTCTTTTTTCAAAGTGAATTTTGTGTAAAGTGAGTAAATAAGAACATATTCATCCTTAAATCATTTAATGTGTTGAGATATGGATGTATTTTAATTAATTAATCAAGCTATCCTTACATCATTTTACACACCAACTCACTTTAAGGAGCTTATTAATAAAAACAGTAATGCAATGTAGGGCGTTTACTCGAAGTCAATATAGCCCAAGGAAGAAAATGAAAAGATATTCCAACGGTGTTGCTGGGGATAGAGTCTTTTTTGAGTCACGACAATTCTTTTCAGTTTTAATGACAAGTATTAGCTGGGAGTCATAAGTTGGTCAAGGTGGTTTGGGTGAGGGAGTTAAGGTGGAGTGATAAGGAGGTTGGAGGTTCAATCCCCACCCACTAACAAAAGTACTAACATTAACACACTAACAATTATCTATAAAAAAAATGACAAGTATTAGCTTATGGTACCAAAAAATATGCAAGCGGAGTATTGCTTTGCATTTAGGGAACTTTATTAAAGAAAGGCAAAGCAGGGTATTATTACTTGAAATCAAAAGCAAAAGAACTTCAAAAAGGAGGAAGATGCCTGGACCCCCACCCCACCTATGAAAACATACCATAACTTTGTCACTAGCATATTACTTTAATAAAAATAAACAGATGATAGTTTCTTTGAAGACACACTAATTACTGTTTCGTTTATATTATTGATCAAATCTATTTGGCGTGTTGTGAGTCTTTTTTTTTTTTTTTTATCACTTTTACTACTAAAGTACTACTACTTAATACATATTTTTATCTACACTACTCCCTCTACTATGGCGGGATACATATAGTGGTATTTGTATCAATAAGTGTGTAATGTGGAAAACTAAGTCAAGCAATCAAAGACTTTTGCAATTGCTTGGAAACATATGAGACTAGGAAATAGAACTACCACATCACACATTCAGACCTTCTTTTCTTGAATGTTCCTCACCTTATTATAAAATAGAAAACTATACTTCACCAGAAAACAACACAAAACTACACTAGTCTTGAAACAAGATAGAAACTGACAAGAGTTTTAGACAAGTGCTCTCCTTTGTTTGTTTTCCATGTCTTCTGATCCACATCCACCTATTATTCATAGAATAATTGGCAATGCTTGGAAAAGCATAGCCCTTCCAAGGTCTCAGCATGAAAATCCTAGCAGTGTCACCAGGATGAGATCCTTCACCATATCTTCAATTCAGAACCATGATTCTTACCACTTGCCACTATATACAAATGCCATTGAAATTGAAAAACTGGAGTAGCTCCCAAGGAGTCACTTCACACTATCAATATTGCAAATTCGATCATTTTGTCTAATGTCCGTCAATGATTAACAGAGAGAAATTAACCAGTACTCTAAATGCATAAAACCTCTGATTGAGCTTTTCTGATAAAGACTCCTATGATGAAACCAAAAAGAATCCTAGAAAGGAGAGACAAAACCAGTAAATAGCAGGGAGGAATGATAGAATCATATTGAATCAAAGAGACAAAGGTGGGAGAATCTCAACCAGAGATTATGTGCGCTCAGACGAGTGGTTTCTCTATGTTAATCATTTAAAAAATTGACAGACATTAGACCGAAAGACCAAGTTTGCAACATTAAGAAGAATAAGGAGACCAAACATGCACAAAAAAAAAAAAAAAACTATAGGACGACAATTGCACATGATCAATGATAGGAGGACAAAAAAAATGTAATTAACCCTAAATTATAATAAAATATTAACCCACTAAATAATATAACGTTACTTGCCCACTTTAAAACATTTTCTAGTATAAATATTGATATCACGGTGATTACTATCCTTTTGTTATCTACCCTCTTTCTTTTTCTACTCCTTTTCTTTCCATCAAAAGAGAAGGAAATTGAATAAAGAAAAAACATAACAACATTACACGTTTAGTCGAAGTCAAGATAAACAAAGAGGAAATGGAAAGATATTCCAAACCCCGTTGCGGGGTTCATTAAACAGGGGTCATCTACATGATTGATAAAATGATTCTTTGACACATTTTTTTTGACGTCATACGGTACCGCATTATGCGGCATTATAGCAGCCTTTTTTTTTTTTAATATTTAGTTTTTTTTTTTTTTAAATATCTTGTTCTTTTTCTTTTTTTTTAAATATTTAGTTTTTTTAGAAATAAAATTTTTGGTTTAGTATGTGCAAATATCTAGTTAATCAGGTATAAATATCTGGTTAATTCAGTTCATTATCTGGTTAGTGGGTTTTTTTGTTAAGTATATATGTGCAAATATATGGTTAATCAGGTACAAATATGTGGTTAATTCAGTTCATTATCTGGTTAATAGGTTTTTTTAGAAATAAATTTTTTGGTTAAGTATATGCAAATATTTGGTTAATCAGGTATAAATATCTGGTTAATTCAGTTCATTATCGGGTTAATGGGTTTTTTTGTTAAGTATGTGCAAATATCTGGTTAATCACGTACAAATATCTGGTTAATTTCATTTCATTATATGGTTCATGAGTTTTTTTAATAAATAAAATTTTTCGTCAAGTATGTGCAAATTAATGGGTATTTTTGAGAAATAAAATTTTTGGTTAAGAATGTGCAAATATCTGGTTAATCAGGTACAAATATCTGGTTAATCAGGTACAAATATCTGGTTAATTCAGTTTATTATCTGGTTAATGAGTTTTTTGGTTAAGTATGTGCAAATATCTGGTTAATCAGGTACAAATATTTGGTTAATTCAGTTTATTATCTGGTTAATGGGTTTTTTTGGTTATGTATGTGCAAATATTTGGTTAATCAGGTACAAATATCTGATTAATTCAGTTCATTATCTGGTTAATGAGTTTTTTTTATAAATAAAATTTTTAATTTTTTTAAAAAAGTCAAAATTAAAAATTAAAAAAAAAAATCTACAGTAGCGCTACAATAACGCAACAGTAGCACTACAGTATCGTAGATGTCCCGTATGATGTCCATTTGGTGTGTTCAATTATCACACCTGATATGATTGATCAGCACTATTGGCTGAGATAAATATTTTCTGAATCACCACTTACATAGTCGTGTATCAATGTCACACTTATATACATATTCCATTTCTATGGAAAATCAGATATTATCTTATGGTACCATAAAGTGTGCAAGTGGAGCACTGACCCGGGGTTCTCTCTATTTATTGTCCTTTTCCTTTAAAACATTATATAAGGGAAATGAATGGGATGAGAAATGCAAATAAGCTTTTTTTCAAAGGGAATTTTGTGTAAAGTGAGTAAATAAGAACATATTCATCCTTAAATCATTTAATGTGTTGAGATATGGATGTATTTTAATTAATTAATCAAGCTGTCCTTACATCATTTTAAACACAAACTCACTTTAAGGAGCTTTATAATAAACACAGTAATGCAATGTAGGGCGTTTACTCGAAGTCAATGTAGCCAAAGGAGGAAAATAAAAAGATATTCCAACTGTGTTGCTGGGGATGGGGTCTTTTTTGAATTACGACATTTGTTTTCAGTTTCAATGACAAGTATTAGCGAGGAGTCATAAGGTGGTCAAGGTGGTTTGGGTGAGGGAGTTAAGAAGTGGAGTGATAAGGAGGTTGAGGGTTCAAACCCCACCCACTAACAAAAATATTAATATTAACATATTAACAATTACCTATTAAAAAAAAATGACAAGTACTAGCTTATGGTACCAAAAACTATGCAAGCGGAGTATTGCTTTGCATTTAGGGAACTTTACTAAAGAAAGGCAAAGCAGGGTATTATTACTTGAAATCAAAAGCAAAAGAACTTCAAAAAGGAGGAAGATGCCTGGACCCCCACCCCACCTATGAAAACATACCATAACTTTGTCACTAGCATATTACTTTAATAAAAATAAACAGATGACATGCAATTTCTTTGAAGACACACTAATTACTGTTTCGTTTATATTATTGATCAAATCTATTTGGCGTGTTGTGAGTCTTTTTTTTTTTTAATCACTTTTACTACTAAAGTACTACTACTTATACATATTTTTATCTACACTACTCCCTCTACTATGGTGGGATACATATAGTGGTATTTGTATCAATAAGTGTGTAATGTGGAAAACTAGGTCAAGCAATCAAAGACTTTTGCAATTGCTTGGAAACAGATGAGACTAGGAAATAGAACTACCACATCACACATTCAGACCTTCTTTTCTTGAATGTTCCTCACCTTATTATAAATTAGAAAACTATACTTCACTAGTAAAAAACACAAAACTACACTTGTCTTGAAACAAGATAGAAACTGACAAGAGTTTTACACAAGTGCTCTCCTTTGTTTGTTTTCCATGTCTTCTGATCCACCTATTATTCATAGAATAATTGGCAATGCTTGGGAAAGCATAGCCCTTCCAAGGTCTCAAAATGAAAATCCTAGCAGTGTCACCAGAATGAGATCCTTCACTATAGCTTCAATTCAGAACCATGATTCTTACCAATTGCCACTATATACAAATGCCACTGAAATTGAAAAACATGAGTACCTCCCCAGGAGTCACTTCACACTATCAAAAACAATTGTTGGTCTAACCTTTCAAGCTACTTTAGCTATGTATCAAGCAATGCCTGCATCCCAAGAACAACAACCACTTCTTGGTGCTGCTATGGTCATTGCTTTTGCAGGTTCATTATCTGTGATGTTCATCAAGCATTCCTATCCCAGGGTTGCAGCAATTGTTGAGAAGCTTTGCTATCTCTCTTTTGCAATGGGATTCTTTTTAATGACACGTGGCTTCTTCTCAGGGAGTTTGATCACGTGGATCATAGGATGTGTGACATGGGCTTTGCCCATGTTAGCATTCCTTAAAAGCTGCCTTACATAAAGGGTATGGTAGGAGTCACAAAATCTCAGAACTGAGTTAATGATCAAACTCTAATTGCCTTATTTGGGCAGGTAAGTATCATTCTACAAGGTGCAAGAGATGTTGTGGCTTCTACAATTATAGCCATCAATGATGGCATGTGCTACATCTACATCTTCATCTACCTGCACATCCATATATTCCCTATTGTCGTGGTATATTAGGGAAAAAAACAAAAAACCCTTGCAGTCTCTCTGATTTAATCCGGAATCTGGATCATCAGAAACCATTTAAACCTCATTGGCTTTTACCTGATCACTATGAGCCTCTTTGTCTTCACTACAAATACACAAAACAAAGAGAAACATTTTTTTTTTTTTTGGTAAGCAAAATATACTGACAGAGGTAAAGAATTTTCCAACAAAATTAAAGGGTAAAAAAGATTTGCAGAGATTTCTTGGACTACTAACATATATTTCAAATGAAGGTTTTCTAAAGAATCTTGCAGCAGAAAGGAAAATACTTCAGCAAAAGCTAAAGAAGGATGCCCTCTGGTCCTGGACTGAGGAAGATGATAGACTGATTATTAAATTAAAAGATTTATGCCGGGAACTCCCCGAGCTATATCATCCATCGGATGACGATATAATTATTATTGAGATTGATGCCACAAATGACTGCTGGGGAGGTGTTATGAAAGCTAAACCCCCTGGATGCAAAAATGAATTACTGTGCCGATATATGTCTGGAACCTTTTCAGATAGTGAGATTAATTATCCTACTCATGAAAAGGAGACATTGACTCTAATCCGAATGTTGGAAAAACATTGGATTTATATACTAGATAAAAAAATTTATTGTCCGAACGGACTCGACCTTTGTTGCAGGTTTCAAAAATATAAATCATAAAGGAACCTACAAACAGGGACGATTGATTAGATGGCAAATGAAACTTGCCGAATATAATTATTCAATTTTCCACATTAAGGGAGATAAAAAGGTTCTTGCAGATATACTTTCACGAGAATGGAGCAACAAGCAACAGAATCACTGAAGAACCAGCTACAACTGCAGAAGGCATTGGAAAAGCAAAAACTGAAAGAACTAGAATTGATTCAGGCAAATATTGAAATACTAGAGCTACAACTACAAAACAAAGGAGAATCTTCAGCAGAAGACCCTATGAAAGAAATCAAAAAGAAGATACAAGAAAACACCAAAGACAAATACTATGTCATTTTCAATAGACCATTTCCAGGAGTATATGATGATTGGAGCAAGGCAGCCCCTCATTGTATTGGACTCGCCGGAGTGCATCACCAATCATATAAAACCAAAGAAGAAGCGGAAGAAGCATTAAAGAATTATCCAGAGAGACAAAATGTAACACCCTGCTTTTTATTGTTTTAAATACCAGAAATACATATGAATATGTTTAAATGTTTAATTACGTTTTAGAAAATTATTTTAAATAAACGGAGTTTACCACTCTATTCTACTTGAACGTAGGAAGCTGTGATTAAAATTTAAGTTGAAAACTCAGGCGAATCCCAACCTGCAAATTTTACTGACAGTATAATTATACTGATCAGAAGACCTAATTTTAATTCGTGAACAAAACAATTAGGGTTTTTATTTTATTTCCTACGATTATGCATTTTTAGAATTATTTCACAAAACGTGAACTAACATACGTTTTACGGACGTCATGTTCAATCGGGTAAACGACGGAGCCGATTACGGGAGTTTTGAGACTCGATAAGTGGACAAACCCTATATTCTCTTAGGAATAGGTCATCCATGTGAGAGGTTTAATGTGGCTTAGGGTTATGTTAGCAATTTTTAATAATTGCATTTTTATCCCTAAACTTTCTATTATTTGCATTTTGGTCCCTATACTAATTTCTTTGATACACTAAGTGAAGTGGGCCAAATTCTTGTCATTCAAACCCATTAAGGGCTGCACCCAAAAGTCTCAATTTCATGTCCAAGAATTCATTTCCATGAATGAATTCTAGCCTTAAATTTCCTATGTCTTCATTATGCCTTAAGTTGATATAAGTGAAAAATAATTGGGCTTGGGCTTTTTAGGCCCAAAAGTGGTGCAAGGCCCATGGAGTGGAGGCTTGCTCTACAATATTCTAGAGGCAACTTGAGAGCTCTAGCTCATTCCACACTCTTCCACACTATTCACTTATCTTCTCCAAATCTCTTTTCTCTCTCAAACTCCATAGACTTGATTTGTGAAGAAGCTTAGTGATTCTTTGCCCATTTTCACATTCCAAGAGGTGATTCATGTTCCTCATCATCTCTAAACTATTATTCATTCATTTCATTTCTTGTTTTAGAGACTTTTTCAAATGATTCCTCTTAGTTGTTCATAACTTTGAAAAATCATAGTAAATCATAGAAAAATCCTAAAAATGTGAAACCACTTTCTATGTTCTAATTATTATCTCTACTATCATGATATATCTAAGAGATTGTTTCAAACAAAATTTTCCTTCCCTAGTTTCTAGCCTAGGCCAAACCATGACAAAAAATAGGTGTAGGAACTTAAATTCTTGTCATGAAAGTAATCATGTTAATCATCTATTGAACATGTATTAATGATGAATCTATGTTCTTATGTCAAAGTAAGATTCCTAGCCCTAATCTAAGGTCTTGGCCGAAATTAGGGTTTTGGTGAAATTAAAAGTTAATGTTTTAATCTTTGTTGTTAAACAAGTGTTACAAAGACTTAAGGATTTTGGATCATTAATCCAAGACTTAAGCAAAGTTAGAATTTTTTGTCACTAAACCTAGTCTAGGCCGTGACCAATTAGGAGTGATTGGGAAGATTTGATTCTTAACTTTGTTGATTAGTCATTAATCCATTGTCTTAAGTAATTAGGATCATTAATCCAATGACTTAGGCAATTCTAGAAATTTTTAGCCACTAAACCTAAGAGAGGCCGTGACCTATTATAGGGAATTAGGAGATTTTAATTGTTTGATTAGTGATTAGTTGATTGTGGTTGATGAAGGTTAAGCGAGTTCGTTGTGTACGTGAACCGGACTTCCGACAAGTTACGTATTACACCGTAGAGAAATCTTCGAGAGGTAAGAGGGGATTACCTAAGGGGTTTATTCGATGGCCACATGCCAATTTGTGTTGTCTGTAATTATTTGTTGGTGGTTGTTTAAGTGTTTAAGTCGTTTATTTTAACTGTGTTGGTTATCTGTTTATAATTGTTTATCTGCAATTATTTGTTTTAATGCTATGATGCATGATCTGCCTGAAAATATTACTGTGATATTGTGGTGGATGTTGTTTGAGAAGCCTGACAGTGGTCAGTGCCCAATTAACTAATCAGATAAAAGCTTTGAAAAGCTTCGTAAATTATATTCAATGTTTTTAACGGTAAAATATTAGAATATAATATTAATGGAAAATATTTATTTGGGAAAAATAAAGAGTTTTGGAAAATATCATTATTTTAATGATTTATCGCTGTAAGAGTGATTTATGAGTCACAGTGAGGAGGAAACCGTAAAAATATTTTTGTACTGCTGATTTTTAAGTAATAAATTCCAGAATATTATAAAAAGTTATTTTATGAAATTAATTTTCAAAAATAACTCAATAATGATTTTAGAAAAATATTTAAGTGAAATAAGCTAAAATTTGGCTTAAATGGCTAGTTTGACGGCAACTTGGAAAAATACCGACGGCAAGAAATCCTAAAGCGGCAGTACGTAGTTTAAACAACTTTGAGCCTCAAGTGACCATCTTTTATAAAAAGTTAAATTTTTAACTTACGGTTTTATTTCCCATTTGAAATGATTTTCCGAAAACAAGTTGAACTCAACTGTGTTAAAAGTGGTTTTGAACTTAGTAACCGAGACGTCGGGGTACTAAGGTTCGTGTTGTGTTATGGACTTGAGGTCCTTTGGACTTTGAGGTCCTGTAGACTTGGTGTCTACTTAGTTAAAAACATTTAAGATGTTTTCTATTACCACGAACCCATGACTGGTGCATCGGTCTAGGGGTGTCGTGATTGAGCATTCGGACTTTGAGGTCCTGTGTTATTAATAAAGTTTTAAAGATGTTTAAAACTATGGGTAGTCGTAAGCCATTTTGAGCTTCGGCAAAGAGAGATTGTACACAAAGAAAAGTGTCAAGAACAAAGTGTTTTATTGCATGCATTTGGCAGACGTGCCCCGGTTTATGTGTGAGTACCTTGCGGCGTCAGGTATCTCATGCTACGATTTCCTTCATTGTGCCCGGGTGGACAATGAAACCCCATTTACGTTTTTATCACTGTGCCTTGTGTTTGGATAGTGTGCAATGGGTTTTGGCTGCGTGCCTTTTTGCCTTGTGTGGCAATTGAGCCTGATCAACTCACTACGGTTGGGATATCTCATGAGATTAAGTGCAAAGTTAGACGATGTATTGAAGTGTTCATGCATAGTTTTTCAACTGATGACGTGTGGGGTATGAAACCTAGTGATAAACTATTAGCTTGATATGAATGCTTATGTTTATATAACATGTATATGTGTATGTGTTATCTGTGGTGTCGTGCATTGAGTTGTCGAGTTAAATCCAGATGATTGGTTTCTCACTCTTGCATGTTTTATTTGTGGTTTCTCTACTTGTGCATATACGTTTTCGTCTGAGATTAGATGGACCCGGATATGCCACTGGCACATTCGAGACTACGTTCGATCATGTTTGATCGAGCACATCACGGTGGTGCCTGGGAGATAAACCCTGGGGCACTCAGCGCCACCTATTATGGCCCTACTAGAGAGATTGACGACACCGTAGAGGCAGGACCGCAGCGGAGGACGCATATGGTGGACACTGTTGAGGTATCTCTACCTCCGATATGGCTTTACCTACTGTTCCTGGCCGAGCATGGGTTACTCATCGTTCCACCTCAGCCTATTCAGCCTCAGCCTCTTCAGATTTTAGCACCGGCAGTACCTCCTGTTGAGGTGGCAGAGGAGCTTGAGATTGAGGAGGACCCTTATGAGTACTTTGAGGACGATCTTGAGTTTCACCCTCCTGCAGTTGATGATGATGACTCTTCCGACGATGGAGAGGGAGCAGAGGTATCTTCACCAGATACACCTGCTGGAGGTAGGGGTGATCATCATGATCTCCCCAATGGTTTTCATTAGCTTGACCAGCTATAGGTATAGTTTTGAGGTAGCGAGTCTTGTCAGTTTTTGATCTGGCTACTGAGAGCAATGAGTTTTTGGTATGGTTCTGGACTGCTCGTTACTGTTGTGTATATGTCTTTACTTTCTTTACTTAGTTTGATGGAGAATAGCCTATACTGATGAGGGCTCTTTTGTAATCTCCTATTAGTGCTGTAGTATGTCATTAACTGATGATGCATATATGTATAAGTATGTTTGTGTATGTAATGGATGTTTAAAAAAAAAAAAAATCAGCACCATTTTCACGATAAATCGTTTACTAACAAGTTTATTTTCCGAAAGTAACCAGCGATTAATAATTTTATTTTTCCGCATTTGGGTAACTATGTGATGATCCCAGAAAAGGTGTCGCATTTGTGCTATCAGAGCTGGTCGAGTCTTTCGGGAATGTTGGGAAATAGGTCTGTTGTGTAGACGTTGTGTTTTCTCTAAAGTAAGACTTGTTTGAATTACTTCTTAGAAGTAATGTGCTTTACTACCTAAGTTTACGTTTCAGTTTCTGGTTTTGGTTTAACTAATTGTGGCTTGTAGGTCAGTTATGGAACCAGTTGTTGAACCAGAAGCTGGACGTGGACGAGGACATGGATGTGGATGCGGCCGTGGAAGAGGCCGTAGAGGCGGTCGTGTTGGCGGTCATGGTAACATGAATGAAGAGTATGAAGAAGGAGTGGATTATGCGGCTCAAGCGAAGGAAAACGTGGCAGCAGCGATTGCAAATCAAACTGCATCTATGAATGCCCAGAATCTGCAAGCTGCGGAGGGCAAGGCTCTGATTGCGTTTCGAAGCTAGAATCCATCCCAGTTTGGTGTGGATGCTGATCATGAGAAGGCCGATTTATGGATTCAAGAACTGGAGAAAATCTTTGAGTTGGTGGCTACTCCGGCTGAAGTTAGGGTTACTTATGCTGTTTTCCTACTGATAGGAGATGCGGAGTACTGGTGGAGAGGTGTTCGACAACTGCTGGAAGCTGATCATCAAGGAATTACTTGGGATGTGTTTAAAACCGCATTCCTGAACAAGTATTTTCCAGAGAGTGTGCGGATTGAGAAAGAACAAGAATTTCTGCGATTGTACCAGAGGGATTTGACTGTGGGCGAGTATGCGGCGAAGTTTGAATCGCTTGCCAAATACTTCCGTTTCTTTCAAGCCCAACCAAATGAATGCTGGAAGTGTGAACAGGTTTGAGATCGGATTGCGATTTGAAATTAAGGAGTCTGTTTTACCGCTACAACTTCGTAATTTTCAAGCTTTAGTGGAGATGAGTCGTAAGATTGAGCAAATGAGGAAGGGAAGAGATAATAGGGGAAACGTTGGTGGACCCTCTCGCTCCAACAACCAAAGTCAGAATTGGAAAGGGAAATAGAAGCAGAAGAAACCTTATTCCCATCCATCGGGAAATAACCAGAATCGACAACAGGATCGTTCGAATTTTGCTGCAACCAGAGGTGGAGGCCAAAAGAATCAAAATCAAGGCCAAATCAGAAGGTGTTACAACTGTGGAGATACTAGACACATGATGGATAAGTGTCCTACTAGGGGAACTAGATGTTTCAACTGTAATCAATTGGGGCATTTGGCAAAGGATTGCAATGCACCAAAGCGTGGACCGGCTGTCAATAACACTAGCACAAATAAACCTACGGCTAAGGGGAGAGTTTACACTATGAGTGGAGCTGAGGCTTCAAACTCTGACGATCTCATACAGGGAAAGTGCGACATAAACGGTAATCTTTTAACTGTACTTTTAGATTCGGGTGCGACGCATTCTTTTATTTCGATGGATTGTGTGAAACTGCTGAAACTGCCTGTTTCTTCTTTGTCGTGTGATCTTATTGTTTCAACTCCTACTGCTAAGCCAGTTTTAGTCACTTCTATTTGCTTGAACTGTCCTATCATTATTCAGGATAAACATTTTCTTGTTAACCTGATCTGTTTGCCTTTAATACAGTTAGATGTAATTTTAGGCATGGATTGGTTGTCTTCCAACCATATCTTAATAGACTGTGCACACAAAACTTTAATTTTTCCTACGGATGTGATTTCTGGATTATTAACTGCTAATCAAGTAAATGCTTCTTTAAAAGAGGGAGCACAAGGATACATGTTATTATTTTCCTTAGACGTTAAGAGCGAGTTAGACTTGCCGTGTATACCCATTGTCAACGAGTTTCTGGAGGTTTTTCCTGAAGATGTACCTGGGCTACCACCTGTTCGGGAGATTGAGTTCGCGATTGATCTGATTCCAGGCACTGGACCAATATCCATAGCACCATATCGAATGTCGCCATCAGAACTTGAGGACTTAAAAGGGCAACTAGTGGAACTGATGAGGAAGGAATTCATTAGACCCAGTGTATCCCCGTGGGGAGCTCCAGTTTTGTTGGTGAAAAAGAAAGACGGAACTTCTCGTTTATGCGTAGATTTTTGTCAATTGAACAAAGTCACGGTTAAAAATAAGTATCCGCTTCCAAGAATTGATGATTTAATGGATCAATTACGTGGAGCAGCCGTTTTCTCGAAAATAGATTTACGTTCGGGCTATCATCAGATTCGCGTGAAGGCGGAGGATGTTCCTAAAACAGCGTTTCGAACACGCTACGGGCATTATAAGTACCTTGTGATGCCATTTGGAGTTACGAATGCTCCTGCGATATTCATGGATTACATGAATAGGATTTTTCGTCCTTATTTAGATCAGTTTGTCATTGTTTTTATCGATGATATTCTAATCTATTCTCCCAATAACGAAAAACATGCTGAACATCTCAGTGTGGTTCTCCAAATTTTAAAGGAGAAAAAGTTATATGCGAAGCCTGAAAAGTGTGAATTTTGGTTAGACCAAGTTCAATTTTTAGGACACGTCATATCAAGTAAAGGAATTGCTGTCGATCCGTCAAAAGTTGAAGCTGTTTTACAGTGGGAACGACCCGAGACTATAACCGAGATTCGTAGTTTCGTGGGTTTAGCGGGATACTATAGGAGATTCATTGAAGGATTTTCCAAAATAGTAGGACCTCTTACCCAATTAACTCGAAAAGATCAAGCGTTCATATGGACGAAAGCATGTGAAGGAAGTTTTCAAGAATTAAAGAGGAGGTTGACTACTTCACCTGTGTTGGTACTACCCAATCCTAATGAACCTTTTGAGGTTTATTGTGATGCTTCACATCAGGGGTTAGGATGTGTATTAATGCAAGACCGAAAAGTCGTAGCTTATGCTTCAAGACAGTTGAAGATTCATGAAAGGAACTATCCTACACATGACTTGGAGTTAGCAGCAGTGGTATTCGCTTTAAAAATCTGGAGACATTATTTGTATGGAGCAACTTTTAATGTTTTCAGCGACCATAAAAGTTTGAAATACCTGTTCGATCAAAAGGAGCTTAATATGAGGCAGAGACGTTGGTTGGAATTTCTAAAGAACTATGATTTCCAACTACATTATCACCCTGGAAAAGCAAACGTAGTCACAGATGCTTTGAGCAGGAAATCAATGCATATATCGGTAATGATGGTCAAAGAGCAAGAATTGTTAGAACAATTCCGAGATATGCGATTGACAATTAAGATGTCGCCAAGAAAATTGTGTTTAGGTATGATTACTGTTTCAAATGAACTGATGGAACAAATTAAAGAGAAGCAAGAAAGTGATCAGTACCTACGAGGAGAAAGAGAATTAGTGCGACAAGGAGCGGTGTCGGAATTTAAAGAAGGAACTGATGGAATTTTAAGATTCGATGAAAGGATTTGTGTACCGAGCAATGCCGAACTTAGAAAGTTGATTCTTGAAGAAGCTCATCAAAGCAAGTTAAGTTTACATCCGGGAGTTACTAAGATGTACCAAGATCTCAAGAAATTGTATTGGTGGTACGGTATGAAGAGAGACGTAATGAAATATGTAGCTGCATGTTTAACTTGTCAAAAGTTAAAGTGGAACATCAAAGACCAGCAGGAATGCTACAATCCTTAGACATTCCAGAATGGAAATGGGATGGTATTGCGATGGATTTCGTGTCAAGTTTGCCAAAGACTCGAAAAGGGTATGACGCTATATGGGTAATAATTGATCGACTGACAAAGTCGGCTCACTTTTTGCCAATTAATATGAAATACCCACCGGAGAGATTAACTCAGTTATACATCGATGAAATCGTTAGATTACATGGAGTACCTTTGAGTATTATCTCAGATCGTGATCCGAGATTTACGTCAAGGTTTTGGCAAAGTTTGCAAGAGTCGTTAGGAACGAAACTCAGGTTGAGTTCGGCTTATCATCCTCAAACAGATGGACAATCAGAGAGGACGATACAATCACTTGAAGATTTATTGAGAGCCTGTGTGCTGGAAAATGCTGGAAGTTGGGATGAATATCTATCATTGATAGAATTCACTTACAATAACAGTTTTCATTCGAGCATAGCAATGGCGCCCTATGAAGCTTTGTATGGTCGACGGTGCTGAACGCCTTTATGTTGGTACCAGGATGGTGAAAGTGTAGTAATAGGACCAGATATCGTGCAACAAACAACAGAAAAGGTGAAAATGATTCAGGAGAAAATGCGGACAACTCAGAGTCGACAGAAAAGTTATGCTGACAAGAGACGACGACCTCTTGAGTTTGAGGAAGGCGAACATGTGTTTTTGAGAGTCACGCCAACGACTGGGGTTGGCAGGGTAATTAAATCCAGAAAACTCACTCCTAAATTCATTGGACCTTACCAAATTCTTCGTCGTGTAGGTCCAGTAGCCTATAAAATTTCTTTACCACCTTTTCTTTCCAATCTTCATGATGTTTTTCATGTTTCACAATTGAGGAAGTATATTCCTGACTCACATAATTGAACCTGATTTAGTACAGCTAAAAGAAAACTTGTCTTATGAGACTTTACCGGTACGAATCGCGGATAAGACGATAAAGCAACTCAGGGGTAAACAAATTTCCTTGGTCAAGGTTATTTGGGACGATGTGACCGGAGAAGCAACTTGGGAAGTGGAAGACAAGATGAAGTTACAGTATCCTGATTTGTTTACAGGTACGTAATTTCAAGGACGAAATTCTTTTTAGTGGGGTAGTAATGTAACACCCTGCTTTTTACTGTTTTAAATAACAAAAATACATATGAATATGTTTAAATGTTTAATTACATTTTAGAAAATTATTTTAAATAAATGGAGTTTACCACTCTATTCTACTTGAACGTAGGAAGCTGTGATTAAAATTTAGGTTGAAAAGTCAGGCGAATCCCAACCTGCGAATTTCACTAACAGTATAATTATACTGATCAGAAGACCTAATTTTAATTTGTGAACGAAATAATTAGGGTTTTTATTTTATTTCCTACGATTGTGTATTTTTAGAATTATTTCACAAAACGTGAAATAATATACGTTTTACGGATATTATGTTCAATCGGGTAAACGACGGAGCCAATTACGGGAGTTTTGAGACTCGATAAGTGGACAAACCCTATATTCTCTTAGGAATAGGTCATCCATGTGAGAGGTTTAATGTGGCTTAGGGTTATGTTAGCAATTTTTAATAATTGCATTTTTATCCTTAAACTTTCTATTATTTGCATTTTGGTCCCTAAACTAATTTCTTTGATACGCTAAGTGAAGTGGGCCAAATTCTTGTCATTCAAACCCATTAAGGGCTGCACCCAAAAGTCTCAATTTCATGTCCAAGAATTCATTTCCATGAAGGAATTCTAGTCTTAAATTTCCTATGTATTCATTATGTCCTTAAGTTGATATAAGTGAAAAATAATTGGGCTTGGGCTTTTTAGGCCCAAAAGTGGCGCAAGGCCCATGGAGTGGAGGCTTGCTCTACAAAATTCTAGAGGCAACTTGAGAGCTCTAGCTCATTCCACACTCTTCCACACTATTCACTTATCTTCTCCAAAACTCTTTTCTCTCTCAAACTCCATAGACTTGATTTGTGAAGAAGCTTGGTGATTCTTTGCCCATTTTCACATTCCAAGAGGTGATTCATGTTCCTCATCATCTCTAAACTATTATTCATTCATTTCATTTCTTGTTTTAGAGACTTTTTCATATGATTCCTCTTAGTTGTTCATAACTTTGAAAAATCATAGTAAATCATAGAAAAATCCTAAAAATGTGAAACCACTTTCTATGTTCTAATTATTATCTCTACTATCATGATCTAAGAGATTGTTTCAAAAAAAAATTTCCTTCCCTAGTTTCTAGCCTAGGCCAAACCAGGACAAAAAATAGGTGTAGGAACTTAAATTCTTGTCATGAAAATAATCATGTTAATCATCTATTGAACATGTATTAATGATGAGTCTATGTTCTTATGTCAAACTAAGATTCCTAGCCCTAATCTAAGGTCTTGGCCGAAATTAGGGTTTTGGTGAAATTAAAAGTTAATGTTTTAATCTTTATTGTTAAACAAGTGTTACAAAGACTTAAGGATTTTGGATCATTAATCCAAGACTTAAACAAAGTTAGAAAGACTTAAGGATTTTGGATCATTAATCCAAGACTTAGGCAATTCTAGAAATTTTTAGCCACTAAACCTAAGAGAGGCCGTGACCTATTATAGGGAATTAGGAGATTTTAATTGTTTGATTAGTGATTAGTTGATTGTGGTTGATGAAGGTTTAGCGAGTTCGTTGTGTACGCGAACCGAACTTCCAACAAGTTACGTATTACACCGCAGAGAAATCTTCGAGAGGTAAGAGGGGATTACCTAAGGGGTTTATTCGATGGCTACATGCCAATTTGTGTTGTCTATAATTATTTGTTGGTGGTTGTTTAAGTGTTTAAGTCGTTTATTTTATCTGTGTTGGTTATCTGTTTATAATTGTTTATCTGCAATTATTTATTTTAATGCGGTGATGCATGATCTGCCTGAAAATATTACTGTGATATTGTGGTGGATGTTGTTTGAGAAGCCTGACAGTGGTCAGTGCCCAATTAACTAATCAGATAAAAGCTTTGAAAAGCTTCGTAAATTATATTCAATGTTTTTAACGGTAAAATATTGGAATATAATATTAATGGAAAATATTTATTTGGGAAAAATAAAGAGTTTTGGAAAATATCATTATTTTAATGATTTATCGCTGTAAGAGTGATTTAGGAATCACAGTGAGGACGAAACCGTGAAAATATTTTTGTACTGCTGATTTTTACGTAATAAATTCCGGAATATTATAAAAAGTTATTTTATGAAATTAATTTTCAAAAATAACTCAATAATGATTTTAGAAAAATATTTAAGTGAAATAAGCTAAAATTTGGCTTAAATGGCTAATTTGACGGCAACTTGGAAAAATACCGACGACAAGAAATCCTAAAGCGGCAGTACGTAGTTTAAACAACTTTGAGCCTCAAGTGACATCTTTTATAAAAAGTTAAATTTTTAACTTACGGTTTTATTTCCCATTTGAAATGATTTTCCGAAAACAAGTTGAACTCAACTGTGTTAAAAGTGGTTTTGAACTTAGTAACCGAGACTTCGGGGTACTAAGGTTCGTATTGTGTTATGGACTTGGGGTCCTTTGGACTTTGAGGTCCTGTAGACTTGGTGTCTATTGAGTTAAAAACATTTAAGATGTTTTCTATTACCACGAACCCATGACTGGTGCAACGGTCTAGGGGTGTCGTGATTGAGCACTCAGACTTTGAGGTCCTGTGTTATTAATAAAGTTTTAAAGATGTTTAAAACTATGGGTAGTCGTAAGCCATTTTGAGCTTCGGCAAAGAGAGATTGTACACAAAGAAAAGTGTCAAGAACAAAGTGTTTTATTGCATGCATTTGGCAGACGTGCCCCGGTTTATGTGTGAGTACCTTGCGGCATCAGGTATCTCATGCTACGATTTCCTTCATTGTGCCCGGGTGGACAATGAAACCCTATTTACGTTTTTATCACTGTGCCTTGGGTTTGGACAGTGTGCAATGGGCTTTGGCTGCGTGCCAATGGCTGCGTGCCTTTTTGCCTTGTGTGGCAATTGAGCCTGATCAACTCACTACGGTTGGGATATCTCATGTGATTAAGTGCAAAGTTAGACGATGTATTGAAGTGTTCATGCATAGTTTTTCAACTGATGACGTGTGGGGTATGAAACCCGGTGATAAACTATTAGCTTGATATGAATGCCTTATGTTTATATAACATGTATATGTGTATGTGTTATCTGTGGTGTCGTGCATGGAGTTGTCGAGTTAAATCCAGATGATTGGTTTTTCACTCTTGCATGTTTTATTTGTGGTTTCTCTACTTGTGCATATACGTTTTCGTCTGAGATTAGATGGACCCGGATATGCCACTGGCACATTCGAGACTACGTTCGATCATGTTTGATTGAGCACATCACGGTGGTGCCTGGGAGATAAACCCTGGGGCACTCAGCGCCACCTATTATGGCCCTACTAGAGAGATTGACGACACCGTAGAGGTAGGACCGCAGCGGAGGATGCATATGGTGGAGACTGTTGAGGTATCTCTACCTCCGATATGGCTTTACCTACAGTTCCTGGCCGAGCATGGGTTACTCATCGTTCCACCTCAGCCTATTCAACCTCAGCCTCTTCAGATTGTAGCACCGGCAGTACCTCCTGTTGAGGTGGCAGAGGAGCTTGAGATTGAGGAGGACCCTTATGAGTACTTTGAGGACGATCTTGAGTTTCACCCTCCTGCGGTTGATGATGATGACTCTTCCGACGATGGAGAGGGAGCAGAGGTATCTTCACCAGATACACCTGCTGGAGGTAGGGGTGATCATCATGATCTCCCCAATGGTTTTCATTAGCTTGACCAGCTATAGGTATAGTTTTGAGGTAGCGAGTCTTGTCAGTTTTTGATCTGGCTACTGAGAGCAATGAGTTTTTGGTATGGTTCTGGACTGCTCGTTACTGTTGTGTATATGTCTTTACTTTCTTTACTTAGTTTGATGGAGAATAGCCTATACTGATGAGGGCTCTTTTGTAATCTCCTATTAGTGCTGTAGTATGTCATTAACTGATGATGCATATATGTATAAGTATGTTTGTGTATGTAATGGATGTTTAAAAATAAAAAAAAATCAGCACCATTTTCACGATAAATCGTTTACTAACAAGTTTATTTTCCGAAAGTAACCAGCGATTAATAATTTTATTTTTCCGCATTTGGGTAACTATGTGATGATCCCAGAAAAGGTGTCGCACAAAACAAGGTCAAAGAACTCTATCTTGGCCCAAGGACTTCTAACCGAAGAACTTTTTCAGAGACTATAAAGATTCCAGTAGAACCAAGGACAACAATGAAAATACTGGGAAGGCTCCCCTCCTCTATTGATGATTATCCAATTACTGCTAGAAAAGATCATGAACTCCAGGTTCAATTTTCCAGAGATAAATTTATTGAAAACATTAAAAGACTAACGAATTGGTCTGAAAAAGAAAAGATTAATTGTTTTTATATGGTGAACATATGTTTGGAGTAAAGGCCATAATTACCCCAGCGCATCCTCAATATTGACTTTTAATATATTCCAATTTGGGCTTATTGAATGTCTTTACTTGAACAATATTGACTTTTTATATGGTGAACATATGTTTGGAGTAAAGGCCATAATTACTCCAGCGCATCCTCAATATTGACTTTTAATATATTCCAATTTGGGCTTATTGAATGTCTTTACTTGAACAAGGACTTAGCAGAGATTAGTTTATTCCCATATAGTTTGAAGGAATCCGTTCAGAACTACAAAGATAATGTTGCCAAGGAAAGGACTATTTTCTTGAAATTTTATTCAGCCTATCCAGACTTCATGACTAAGTAGCCTGCAAAGCACTTAATTTTCATTGGAGTAAGCAATAACAGCTTCTCTATGAGAGATGAACCAACCGGAGAAGACTATGATGAAGACAAAATTACTACAATCATGGCCAACTAACTGACGAGCATCTTTACTCAATGTCAAATTATTGGGAAAGATTCCCTCATCAAAGCACTTTACAAAGGACCACATGCTTTGCTTCTGAGCAAAACAAGTGGAAAAATAATTAAAGAAAAAGACTTGGCATTATTGACTAACTTTGAACTGCCGTTCTACACACTCCAAGGACTTTCAATGAATTATCGACCAGCTGTCCTTGACCAACTGTGTGTAATGATAAAGCAAAATGGAAACTACGCATGTGAAAGATGCGCACTAAAGAAAGACTGTTGGCAGGAAGATAAGGATTCAGACGATGCAATTATTGAAGAATGACGTAAGCACTTACGTCAGCATGTGAATTATTAAACGTCTGAATAAAAGACTGATGTAAATAGTAAGGACTTTTGTGTAAATTACTTAGTACCCTCAAGTGTATAAATAAGTCTTCTTATGCTGAGGCAAGGAGAGCGAATCTAATTCATATCTTATCTGAGAAGTTCTCTTGTGCTAGCCTCCTTAGGAGCGTTGGTCGGATTCTTGAGAGTGAATCTATTGTGTTCTATGTATTTCCCTACTTATCATCAATAAACACTACTTTCTACCACTAAAATTTCTCCATTTACTATCAAAACTTATTCAACTTGACTAAGCGGAAGCAGCAGTGGACGCAAGATTTCAAGAATAATCTGAAGAAAATCCAAGTCAGGTATGACTAACCAACTTTTCGTTTGTTACTAGTTTCTTATGATGTCTGAAATAGAAAAAGAAAGAATAGATAATACTGATATAGAACATCTACAAATAACTGAAGAAGATGAAAACTATGAAGGAAGTACTCTAATAGATTCGAAATTATTTCAAAAAATACAGAAAGAAGATTTGAATTTAGCAAAAAATGCAAATATGAAGAAACTAGGAGGAATAATGAAACAATTCAATCAAAAAGAAAATATTATATACTATGGAAAAATAATTAATGAAACACCAATTGATATATCTGAGACACAAGGAAATACTAGTATACAATTACTGAATTAAAGAAAATTAACTGAATTAAAGAAAAATTTGAAAAAGGAAGAACATAGAAGAAAATTTAGCTACATCCATATAGGAGCTATACAATTATTAATTAAAGCTACTTTCCAGGAAGGAATAAATTCACCTATAGAATTAATATTAAAAGACAATAGAATAACAGATCCAAAGGATAGAATATTAGGAGTAATAGAAGGAAACTTAGCTTATACTAAATTAAAATTTGAGATTCATCCAAATATTGGAATTCCTTTAGATACCCAAAGATTAGATCAATCTTTATCTTTAGAACATAGATTTCTAAGAAGTAACCTAATGAGAACAGGAGATAAAATCTTCTCAATTACTTATTGTGTTAACTATGCATTAACAAATTCGCATCATAGTATTACTTTCAGGACAAATGATAGAATAGATGTACCAAGATTGTTTGAAGAAATAGGAAAAATTTATTATCCCAAACGAAATGAAATAACAGAATTAGGAATCTCTATTAACAAACCAAAATTACTAAATCTAGTTCCAGAACCAATTACTTTTCCAGAATCAGAAAAAAATTGAGGAAGAAGAGAATATCAACAAGTTATCAAATCAAGTAAGAGACTTGGCTCAATATTTGAGGAATAGAATATGAATAAAGAAAGAGAGTTAGAAAAAATACTTGAAAAACTTTATACCACAATAGACAAAAACAAAAGAGATATTAAAAACTTTTTAGAAATATATGACTATTATATTAAAAAAGATCCAGAAAATAGAAGAAGAAAATTAGTAGAAGAATATCAAATCAACAAAGAAAAAGAATTGATTAACTTGGAAACTAAAAGGGAAAAATATAGAAAACGAATTAAAGAAGGGATAGAAAAATTAAAAGGAATAGGATCTTCAAATACTACATCTAGCTGCTTTAGACTAGAAGCACCACCTTTTGAAGAAAGTGATAACGAAGAACAATAGAATGGAAGTATATTCAGAATTTGATAATCAAACAGAAATGGAAATACTTAGTGTACTAATGATGAACTTACCCATTGATTACAAACAATTAATAACTGAAAAAAAAAAAAAAAGAACAAGTTAGGCAGGAAGACTATTTTTTAACGCATATATCATTAGATATAGAATGGAATTACATGGAAGAAATATGCTTAGCCTTTGAGTATGAACTACCAGAAGAGTATGAAGACTATGATTGGCCTGACGACTAAATGGAAAGTGAGATACTAAGCATCTTAATTATGAAATTACCAAAAGACTATAAACAATCATAATTAATAAACTTAGGCATCAACATTGGCAAGAAAAACTTTATCTGAAGCAAGTAAATCAAAGAATACATTAATTTTTTGCAAAGAAGAACGGAGACAGCTACTTAGAGAAATATTAGAAATTGATGAAGATATTAATAATATTGGGTATGAATTACTGATTACCCGAATTATGCATGAACATTACCCAGATTATGTATAATACTACCCTAATAGAAGAAAAACTAAATTTCAGGAAATTAATGGAATTAATAGGGTGGTACCATTTTGGTATCAGAGCTAAGTACTAGAGAAAAATAAACAAAATGAAAAGATTATATGAATTAACTGTAGAATCAATAATAGATATAGTAAAATTTAAAATTGAAAGATTCATAGATTAATATGGATTCCCAAAATATAGGAAAATTCGGACATAAATTAAGTATGCTAGATTTAACCAACCAAAATATACTAGCAGAATTAATAAGGGAATTAAAGGATGAAGCCACTGATGAATGCAATAAACATATGGAATATCATTGCGAATATTATGACTGTAGAGAATATGATAGAAAAATAGAACTAATAAAAATAATGATCACTAAACTAGAATTATGGATAGAATAAAAAGCAACGGTACCAAACCCGTTGAATTAGTAGGGGTACCATAGCAGTCCCCTAGTGGAAATGGATCTTGTTGCTGTAAGTATTCAACAGCAACCTCAGCTTGGCTTCCAACACATAAGTAAGTGATGCAATCTTTATTTTTATTTTTATTTTTACCATTTAATTTGTTGCTATCTAATTTTTTGGTGACATGTTGAAACATTTTATCATATTTCATGCTCACAATGTATGTTTCATTCAATTTATAACTTAGATTTCTTCATATCATGTAATTTCATACACTAGTTAGTAGCTCAATGATAGTCAATATTTGATATTGGTCTTGCATGTTTTCGTCTATCCTCCTTCAGGCACTAATCAAGTAACAACCAATTATTTAGAGGTAGATCTTCTCAATGATCAGTTGTATCTAAGAACATAGCAACTTGCAAAGTATCTGAATCATCTATGAAGAATACGACTCTGGAAGAGAAATTATGAATTTGTTATGAAATATGTACTTCTATCATGTGAAATGCAAATCTCAAGTTTGAAGACTTGGGGAGAATGTTGAAGGAATATGTTCAAGTAGTCTAAAATTCCGAAATGTAAAAATTGAAGAGATAGATGTATCCCTGCATTATTTTCTCAAATAATCTGAGGCGAAAATTACTACTCTGTTCCAGTCGCTTTCTGCAGATTTCTCTGCTTTGTTGGGGTTTAGCTTCTTTTATTTAGTTTAATTCTCTATCCTTCTAGTCCATGGGACATATTGTTGGATCAATGTTTCAGGTGGGACAAATTTATTTTCTGCAGGTTCAATTGGAATTTTTACAATGATGGTATATTGTAGAGGAATAAAAGCAAAATATGTAGATTGGTCCTATACGGTTTTTTTTTTTTTCACATCGATCCTATAAGTATTTTTCTTTTCAAATTGGTCCTAAATGTTACGTTCCATTTCCACGTTGGTCCTGTCCGTCAATTTCGAACTAATGCCGTCTTCAGATTTGACTTAACATGGCTATCACATTAGTCTGACATATGGCTTTTAGTTTTACAATGTTAGGTCAAAATTGACGGAAATGACTATCATAGAAATGAAACGTAACGTGTAGGACCAATTATAAAAGAGAAAACATATAGGACTGATGTGAAAAATAAAAAATAAGACGTATAGGACCAATCTACCTATTTTGCCGGAAATATATATATATATATATATATATCACAAATGTAGGGCACTAGTAATTTACCTAGTTTGGATTCTTAAAAAGCTTCATTAAGAGAGTCGTTGATAAGACCTAAAGTATAAGGCTTGTAATTTAATATTTCTTCAAATTCAAAGCATTCCTTTAGTTACCAACATGTGATTTGTCCAAGTGGTAATGAGTTTGGGCCCCTTAAGTAAGTGGTCAGGGGTTTGATCCCTGGCTCTTGCGTATGGAGAAATCCTGGTTGGGAGAGGTTAACCCTTAAATATCGTCCAGTACCTCGAGAGATTAGTCTTCGCATTTCCGCGCGAAGGATACCCTGGGAAACAAAACAAAAAAACAATCCTTTAGTTTTTTTTTCTCACAATAAATAGATAATTCATTCTAAAATAGGCCGTGAAACAAAAAATATATATAAGGAAAAAGAATACAAATAACATGCATACTTATTATATTTCTTTTTGACTTGCCGCAAAAAATAATATAAAACATATAATCATTCATTCATAAAACTAAGGTTAAAATTCTATTTTGATTCCTTAACTTTTAAAAGGTTCAATTTGGTCCCTTGATTTGTCTTTGTTAACCCAAGTTAGTCATCTCCGTCAATAACGTCAGTAACAGATGAGTTTCAATTTGGTCCCTTATGTTTTAAATGTGTTTCAAATTGGTCATTTAAATTATTAACTTGTTTCAAACTGGTCTTTTAAATTGTTAGTGAGTTTCAACCCGATCCTCAAAAAGTTAACACCATTACTGACTCATCGATGGAGAGGACTATCTTAGGTCAATAGACACAAATTAAGGGACCAAATTGAATCTTTTAAAAGTTAAGGGATCAAACTTAATCTAAAAAATAAGTTAAGGGACCAAATTGAACATTCTAAAAGTTAAGGGAACAAACTGAATCTAAAAAATAAGTTAAGGGATCAAAATGATATTTTACCCTAAATCTAAATTTGAATCTTTTATTGTACTATATGAGTATTTTTTATTGCAAATGCTAACAAATAATGCTTGAGCACTGGTTGAGAATTAAAAATGTATAATTTTATAAAGAAAATAATATAGTCACCATATCGAGGAGTAAAGTTTTTAATTTTCGGTTAGCATGACCATTTTTTATTTAACTTTTAATATTAGGGTTAAGTTACTCTTTGTACCAATTCCCTGTGTTTGAGAATTAATTCTCCTAAGTTTGGAGAATTAATTATAAATCAATAATGATTTAAAAAATTTGAAATTACTGTATATCAAAATCAAACTAAACTTAATTTAGTTGAACATGGTAATTAAGGGATCATCAAGCTAATTAATTGAGACTTGGGCTCAGTGATCAAATAGATGAGAACAACTTTGACAAATGCATATTGACCATTTAGGCAGCTTTTGCACACACTGTTGCAGTCTAACATCACAGGGCATTGGAAGGGTTCCCTTGCTTTAGCTGATCTTGGTATTCCCTCTGTCCATTTTCTAATGAAGTTAATAATCAAATTAACAAGAAAATATAAGATGGAGAGGGGGAGGGGGGACCAACCAGTTGTGCAAATTAAAAGGAGAAGCAAAAATGCTAACACATAGCACCACTTTGTCATGGTGTTGTTCCTTGACCACACTTTGTACTAGTTACTGGATGTTATGAAAGCACGGTGGTACTTCTATACAAAGAAGAAACTAAAGGTTAGATTTTCTTGAGATAAAATGAGTTGGCACACTAAATCTCATATTCTCCTTTGAACCTCAACTAACGAATCAACCTCCATGTATAAACGACATGTTTAATAGAAGCTTTATCATACGGTCCACTTGATCCAAGGTAATTAACTGGATGTGGTTTACCATGGTTGAGGTGTTTTATTACAATTTTGTCCGTTGGGCCAACGAGAATCTTGGGCAAGTTTACTTTGGTGGGTTTTTAGTTTACATGTACAGGGCTGTTTATTTGGTGCTCACGACAAAGGGTAGAATTTTTTATGTTCATGATACATGGCTGTAATTAAACAATAGGTGGCTCCTTTATCGGGGGCTTTGTATATGGTTTGGGTACATCCCGTACCTATGTCAATATATATTTTTTGTTTTATCCCAAAAAAAAAAATTAAAAGAGAACTTAGATAGAACCAATTGATTTGGTTCATATGATAATGAAAGGGAAGAATCTGCTTTATACACTGTAATTCATACACTAGTTTCATGACAATAGTTGAATGTCATATCTTTTAGACTGTTAAAGTGCATCATTAATTGCTTAAGTAAATGAGCATGATATCATGCATGCTAGCTCTCTGTTCATTCTAAAAACTAGAATAGTGAGGCACTTTTAACCTGAGACTAATTATGGTAGCATTGTATACTACAATGCAGTTTATGTCACTTGTTTCACTTTCAGCTGATGCACTTGTGCTTTTTGTTTGATGACTATCTCAATGAAGACTTACATACTGCTGTTAATATCATCAAACTGAAATAGAAAAGGGAAAAAAAAAAAATTAACGAAGGGAGAAAGACACAGCAGCAAAAGATGGACAAGTGATCTAATTGCTTGAAATTCTAAGCAAATAACCTGAGTTGTGTTAGCCTCATTTGCTGATTTGTCTATGATATTTAGTCATCGTATTATTAGGTACTCTGATCAATTTAAGTGACTGCTTATATATTGAGCTCGTGCTTATCTATTGATGGATGGTATAATTCATCATCCTACCAAGCTTTCAATTTTGATTGACAACGTGAAAAATATTGACAACCTGTCACTCTAATTTTGTAATTTGTGGTATATAATTATTTATGTATACCTGAACTATGTTGACATCCATTATAATCATTTATTTTTTATTTAGATATTTGATTTTTGTTGGATATTGAATTCTGTTGGTTTAATTTTACCTTTATTAAGGTAAAAAGTTATCACTTGATCCAGACCATTGATTGTTGGGTATGCGCCTGTTGGGCTTAGAACCATTGTCCAAAGTCCAGAAAAATGATTAATTTTCTCTCGCACTCCTCTGTCTCATAACAATGGAATTTGATAAACACACTCACTGAATTGAATTGAGCAACTTTACTTGCCAAAAGAAATGTCTTATGTTCCATTAGATTCCTTGACTTCTACATGAAACGAGCAATACATACACTAGACGAAGTTACTATAACAAAAAGAGAGAGAGAAGTCACATCTTTTACACAAGTTAATTGAACCAAAATACATAATTAACCTAATTAACCACTAGAGGTCCCAATCCACCGTCTCCACTCAAAGTTTAAACCCTCCCACAAGTCCTACTCATTAACTAAAAGAAACTAAAAATAAAAAATCTACATCTACATATGTGATTAAACTGAATGAGCCCATGGGCCTAGAAGTTCACCTTCTCCTTTCAGGGGTCCAATGTGGCAAATCTGGGCTAAAATGGACAGACACCACCCTAGAGTCCAAAAGCTCCATTATGGGAGTAAAATTCACACACCTTGGCACCTTATATTGATTAATAGATGCACCTCTTGAGATTGCATAATCCATAAGCTCCTCAAACGTGCCACTCTTCACAACCCTTATTTCCAATGGCCCAATAGAATGGTCAGCTACTCTGCACTGCCTATAAACCGAGTTCAATGATTCCTCCATCTCCAAACAACACCGATTCAACACCTTGTGACTCGGTGAGTTGGACGAGTCCTTTGTCAACAGTTCCCAATATATAACATAGTGACCCGGTATTGTCTCAGTGTCCGCATAGCTTGTGTACTCAACCACACTCGTGTTGAACTGTGCAAGCAGCTGAGAAGCTTTCTCCACCGCTCTCTGCAACTCTGACTCGTCCGTTTTGTCCGAGTCAATGCTGAGTAACACGTTCTTCCTTCTAACAAAGTGGAACTGCGGGGCCGAGTTGTGAAACCCGGTGACTCGCAGGATGTCACCGACTCTGTAGCGGTACAGCCCTGCGTAGGTGGTGATCACCAGCTCGTATTCCTTCCCCATTTCCACGTCAACAAGGTCAACAAGTCTCGGCTGAGTGTACCCGGCCGAGTTGACATTGGGTTCGTGGGGAAGGAATTCAAAGTAAGCCATGTTTGGCATGATGGTATACGAAACCTCGGAGGGCTTGCACATTGGGTTAAGGTTAAGCCCAAAGTAGCACTCCGAGGAAGCGTACATAGTACATGCAAGGGGCAAACCACCACTATAGTAGTTAAGTGTTGGAATGTATTGGGCCATAGCACCTGTTACAATGACGTCTAGGTATTTTGTGTTAGGCCAAATCCTTGTAATGATTCCTTCCCAATTTTCCTTGGAACATTCTTGTGTCAAAAATGATGCCAATTCCAGGTCGGGTTTCATGACATGGGACATGTAACCCTTTATTGTCGGGTCGGTGATCCGGGAGTTCAGGCTGCCGGTTTGGATATCGTGGGCTAATTCTGGCCAATTGAGTTGGAGGAACCGAATTGCTCGGAGGAGGCCGGAGGCGAAGACGGCGCCGAGGCGGAGGACTTGGTTGCGCTCTATAAGGCCACATAGCATTTGAGTGTACATGCTTTGGAATGAGTCGGGGCACAAAATGGCTTCGTTGGGGCTGGTGTAGACCATGTACGGGTCGTAGGGTCGGGTCTTGAAATGGTCACTCTTGTAGTAGCTTGTGAGAACTGGACGAGCCAATAGTCCACCAGGTGTTTTTGTTTCAGACTTCACGAATAAAAAGTATAGGCCCTTTCCCTTATCCAAACCTGGTACATAACTGTTTCATTCAAAATAATAACCATCATTAGAGTAAATTCACTATTTAAATGACTCAAGATAATCTTTTAAAGAATTAATTAACAATTTAGCAATTGGGATTATTGTTCAATTATGATTTACTTTCAAATCTAATTATTGGTACGAATTACTGTTTGAATTTATAAATTTTGCATTAAAGCAATCCTTCTATGATTAATTAATAACTCAAAAAAGAATTTTTTTTCTTTTTTTACAAAAATAAATACATTATTTTTTAATATATCAAACACGTCACCCAAATAAAAATGAACAAAACATAGATACTTATGTTACTATTTTCTAAATTCTAATAAGAAGAATACATATATAACAAATTATCAATAAAAATAACACATAAGTTTGGTTCAATAAAAATTTGTCTTTTTTTTTTTTTCAAAATAAAAATTATAAGGAGTAACTAGTATTTAGCTACAGTAAAATGGTGGACATTAGTTAGGCACATAGACAAGATAAGGTAGTGGAAAATATAGTATAATGTTTAGCGCAATTATTTGGAGGTGGAAACTTACAGGTTCATAACTGGCATAAGCAAGCTATATAGAAGCTGGCGACGATCCAGCTCTTCCTTAATTGTGGGCATCAGTTTTCTTTCACCCGCTGAAGTCCCAGAACTGCATATTCATATTCCCCAACACAAAATCCAAATTGGGTTCAGTAATTCAGTTCATAATAAACAAAACAAAAAAAAAAAAAAAAAAAAAGAAGAAAGAAAGAAAGAAAGAAAAATTGCATGCTTTGCTTGATAATTTCTCTATATCTAACCTTGTTAGGAATTCAGAGATGGGATGAGCAGACAAGATTGCAGAGCGGTCGCCATTAGCGATCCTCTGAATCTCAGGCTGGACATCCTCGTACGTGATCACAGGGATTTTGGACTTGAAGGTTTCCCTGTCGGTGGCGCCGCCAAGTTTGAAGCGTTTAAGGTACTCTGTCTCATCGTTCCGACCCAGAATCTCCGACAACACCCGCTCTTGGACGGTGTCGGCATTTCGGGTCATTTCCTCAATGAATCGCAGTGCCTTCGCGTCTTTCTCGCACGCAGGGGGACCCAATGGAGATGAAATAATCGAATCCACTGCCATTTTAATTTTAATTTGCAATAGGAGAGAATAAAGTGAGGCTTTAATGAGTGAGTTAGAAAACACACAGAACAGTGTTCTTAAGATATATTAAAGAGTGAGTTAGAGAAGCGAAAGGAGAAATGGTTTGGGGGAAAAGAAGTATGGAGAGGGTAGAGAATTGAGTTGCAGGATGAGTCAATTGGTGGTGTTGGAGTGAAGATTGAGGAGTGCACCTTGGAGACTTTATATAGAGGGAAGTAAGCATTGCCATGTCATCCAAGTATGACCCGGAAAGTGAAGAATACAAGAAAAAGATAGAGAGAGAAACGTTTGAGTTTGGTCTGCAAATAAATAAGAGAAATTCAATTTATAGAGAAATTCTAGTGCTTAAAATCTAATACGCAACTGTACCTAAATCAATAGTTGATATGTTCCTAATGCATGCATTAATATATAATTCTTTGGATAGAAATCCTGTCCCACTAAAAAAAGTTATAATGTAACATTTAAATTGGATGAAATAAAAATTGGCACGAAAATTGATATAGACGAATTCAATTTTCAATCTTTGTAGTCCGTACTAACAAATATATATACATTGTCATAATATTTAAAAAAATTAAATACTAAATATCCAATTTGGTCCCTAAAATAACATTAAGAAGAACCACTTTTGGTTATTGAAAAAATAAATTAATCACTTAGATACTTAAATTTACAAACGCATGACACTTTAGTCCCTCCGTCCAGTTTCTGTATCTGTTTACTTACCTATCTATCTCTTTAATCATCCTGCCTAACCAATCAATAGTTTTGTATGGCCTATGACAAATTTTCATCATAAAAAATGAAGAAAAGTGAACAAAAAGAGCATAATTAAAACCTAGATACTTAAAATTTGGGCATGATTTTTCACATTTCATTCATTTTTTATGGTGAAAATTTAGTATAGGCCACATAGGACTACTGACGAGCCAAACAGAATGGTTAACATGACACATTGACAAGTAAACGGATATTAAAACTGGTCAGATAGACTGATATGTCCCGTTTTTGTAAATTTGGGAATCAAGTGATTAATTTATTTTTTCATGGGTAAAAAATGTACCTACAAATTTTTTTAGATGCCAAATTGGGTCTTTATTCAAAATATTATTAAACTAAATTATGATATTTGTTCTTTGACTAGACTAGAGGCTGGATACGGCCAGAATGGACCCAGAATCATTCAACACAAACCAAACTAATTTCCCTTTGATAGGTTAGAACTTATTTATTTTTTCACTCCATTTACTCTAACCAACTCATCCGCATAGACAAAAACAAAGGGTAGGACTTGAAAAAGTGATGAGAAAAAGGGTTGAACACGGTGTTGTAAGGGGAAGAGGGGGCAAAGTGGGGGTCCACATCACGTAGACAAAGGCAGAAAAGGGGGCAGGCAAATGTGGGTGAGGGACCAACCATGTCAACGAAGGAAGCAGAGAGGTGGTTTTCGTTTTTGGCAGATAATACGCGTCGGCCAACCATGAAACCCATTTCAGGTACCATTGTTGGCCCTCGATAGTGATGGTTTGCCGGCGTACCAAGCAGTTGGCTCCTTTGGCAAAAAGAATTATTTCGCACGTGAGACAGATGACTATGTCAATTTACTCAACACTCCCTCCTGTCCTGTTTGTGTTGTATGATGCGTTGTTCTTACCATATGTTTTCATTCATCAGATAACATAAATTACATTCTATTTTTGATTAGGACAAAGAGTACAACATTGAATGTTCTTCATGCTAACGGTGTCGATGAAGAGAAATTAGAAATGTGTTTGTACTTTGTAGTCCACAAATGGAAAAGTTATATTTTCACTTTTTTAAAATAATATACATAAAAAGCAGACAAGATAAAACGATTCTAGATCTTTCTAATTAACCTTTCTGCTAATTTTTTAAACTATTATATGAAAAGTTATATTAAATTAAATTAAATTAATACATAAGTACTAAGAATTTTGTGTCAAAGCATAGCAAAGTGTTATATATGCGGTTCCAAAATAAAATAAAATTATAACAAAGTGTATATATATATATATATATATATATATATATAGAGGTAAATGTTAGTGTTAATATTAAAATTTTGTTAGTGGTTGGGGTTTGAACCCCAACTTCCTTATCACTCCATTCCTTAACTCTCACACCCTAACCACCTTGAGTTATGATCCCCTTCAGTGCTGGACTCTCCATTATGTGAGAGAGATACAAAAAATTTAAATAATTTTAACACTTTTTAATTGATGTCCAAAACAATCACATCATGATTTTTCTTGTGTCTCTCTCTCTCATAATGGAGAGTCCAGGAGACAATTTGAACTCAACCACCTTGATCACCTTATGACTCCGGCAAAGTGTATATATTAACATAATATTATAGCAAAACTTATAATTCAATAATAAAGTTGTGTTGATCATAAGTACGAATTAAATGATCGAGGTAGTGGTGATAATTAATGATGTAGAAAGAATGGTTAGGTCAAGCTGCATACCATGAAATTAATTTCAGTACTGTCTTCGACAAGTATGAAATGGACAAGGATAATTTCAGAAAAGATTATATTATTATATTAATATTTTCTGTCTTACTATTATCACAGGTTAATTAGGTTTTCAGTTTAGGTCCGTTGTGTCCCGAACAAATATGCTGCTCATAATGGATCGTGTAGTAGTGTACTATGTTTTACGTTTAAAAAGCATCTTCCTCCTTTAATTTTTGGCAGAAGTGTTGCAGTCTTAGAGAAGACTACAGAAAAACTTTGAGCATAGTGAGGAAGAACTTAAAAAAAAATAAAAATAAAGGAAGAAATACATCCGGGTCGGCCGCTTACATAATACGAAGAGGGACACCTTCCATTTAAATTATATGTCAAGAAAATGACAGTGTAATGTTAGTTATTTAAGTTTTTATATATTTTATATGGACATCTATGTAAGATTTTTAAAATATGTGGTCTCCCTATAACTATAAAAGTCTGTTCATCATAATAAGACATTAGGCTTGGCTTGCCTTTACATAATGGTTATGAAAACTATTTATGCATCTACTTTTTCCCACTCTCTCAACAGTTACCTCTCGTCTATACTACAACTACTCTAGATGTGCGAGTAATCAAGTATATATTCCACGATCTCTCAACTGTCACTTCATGCATAAAGCTCATCTTCGAGTAAAGTTGATCGAGTTGACCGAGTCTCCAAATGACATTCTGTAGTCTTCAAGTTAAGTGTAGCACCTCAATCCTCGGCCCAAACCATCTCGGATTACTATGTGGTATATAAGCTCACCAAGCTTCAAGCTTCAGCGAAGCAGAAGCAAAAGCAAAAGAGCTTAAGTTTCTAATAACATTAATTCTTATTGTTAACAACCCTACAAGGCATATGCAAATTATTAACAACAATTAATAAACAATTATCCAATTGATGCACTTGCAAGCGGGAGGGAGAGCAAGTTCCTGTAAAGCTGAATCAAGATATACGGAGTTCAAGATATAAAAACCAACATAAGATTCACAAGATTTTGAACATCATATAATATCACGTGTGCCTACTTTCCCGTGAAACTTCCTATTCAAACCTCTCAATACCTATGTGCGTTTTATGTTTTACATCGTCAAAAAGACCTTTTCAAAAGTAATGTTCTCTAAAGTACGTTAAGATTTCTACTCATGAATTTAGAGACAAACTTACTTAATTTAAAGGAATGATCTTATCCTTAAAACAATTCTTAGCATTTTAACTATGAAAAATGTGTTAAAATCAACTTAAAAGTCTATTAGGTAGATTATTGTCCCACTTTCATACTTGTTATTGGCGTATATATAAAATATATATTTTTGCCAAAAGAGGACATTTTTCTTGTGAAAATTGGGATTGAAACTTTGATTATTTTTTTAGATTTATTTTCCTTTTTTTTATTTGTGCTGTCTTGTTTTATTCTTCAATCACTATTTAATGACCATAATTTATTTGATGATTACTATAAGAAAATAATTAATAACAATCATTATGTGGCCAATGCCGGTGCATTTCTTTATTAGTGAGTTCTTAATGCGCATTAATTCAGCTCAGTAACATAAATTAATGAACACATGTAATTAAGAATCTGGTTTATTTGTTGTTAACAAATATATCAAGGATTTTTCTAACATGTGCAACTTTGCACATGTTAAGGAAACATAAAATAGAAATATTATATTGGAAAGAGTGGCTTTCTAATTTTCAATAAATTGAATACACAACTTCCAATACAATATTTCTACTTTTGGTTTCTTAATATGTGTTAAATTGCACAGGTTAGAAAAACCGATATACTCCCTCCGGTCAATATTATAAGCAAAAAACCCTAAGTTTTTTGGTTTAAAATATAAGCAAATTTTTAGTACTTCCCTCCCATTTAATGCTATTATTCCCAAAATACCCCCACTTAATATAAATTATGTTTTCCAATACTCTTTGATATTATTCCCAATTTAATGCTGAATATAAAAGGTCATCTTCTAATTTAATGCTGACATTATTTTCCAATACTTCTTGACATATAAAAGGTCATTTTCCCTCTCATCCTTATTGAAAGTGGTATCTATTTAACGCAGATGTATTTTAACGATGAAAATTGAAATTTTAGATGAAGGGTAATTTAGGTAATAAGTCAAAGTTTTTAACAAAATTAAATGAGATTTAATAACTTCCTTAATATGTGTGCTTTATTTAATTTTTGCTTATAATAGTGACCGGAGCAGTATCAATTAAGTAAGAGAACAAGTCTGCTAGTAACCGTCACAATCATAGGTGTAAGTCTTCCACTATATTAACGCTTGGAATCTAAGTTATTATAACATGTTTCAACCGACATTTTGTTATCCTTCCATTCAAAATTCCGTGAGAGGTCAAAAATAATTTCATAGGCTGTCCTTATTCTTCCGTATGTGCTCTGTATTTCTTTTATCTATATTAAAAATCCGGTTCAACAAAGATGACTACTTCAAAACGAACTTCTTCATTAAAAAGGAAAACTGTATTAAAAAAAAACAAAGTTGTTGCCAACAGATTAGTGTTGTATTTAACTATTTATTGGTCAAGTATGTTTTCAAATTTTTTTTCTTTTGATTCGGAATCCACCCTAATTAGCCCTTTGGGCCTAATGAGTCCACCAGACTATCCCATGGTTTAGGCCCTTCCGGTTCACTATGTGACTAATTTTTGGTTTGGTTGATTGAGCAGGGTTTTACTCCTTAGTTCTCAGCTCCGGCGACTCCACAAAGATTTGAACCCGGGTTCTCCTCCTTATAGGGGCAAGTTGCTTCCACTAAACCAACCATCACCGATGATATGTTTTCAAATTTTTAATTAGCCACTGTTTCCTTTTTTTTCGACTTATAATTACTCGAAGAAATGCAATTATGAATTAATAATACCAAGGTAATAATGCTTGCTAGACATGCCCAAAAAGACAAAGGAATAGAATATATGAATTTCATTGTATATTTGATGTATATTATAAATAATCATAACGAAATTAAAAATTAAAACATTTAAGCTCTACTAAAAGGATGAAACCAAAGGAAAAAAATAAAACATTTTCTTTCATCATATTATATCCGCTTGCGCAACATACTTATATAATAGGCAAAATAGGTTTATTGGTCACGTACGTTTTCTTTTTCTTTTTTTTAACTTTTTGGTCTTATATATTTTATTTTTGAATTTTGATCCTATATAATATGTTTCATCACCTCGTTAGTCCTCAAACTGACATCGTCAAGAAGAAATTGACAGAAATGACTAATATGAAAGGCAGAACATAATGTATAGGACCAAAATGAAAAAAAAAATGTATTTTTTCTTTCATTACTCATCACTTGGTCTTATACGTTATGTTTTGTCTTTCATGTTAGTCCTAAAATTGACATCATTATATATAGATTGACGAAAAAGACTAACGTGTCAACGGAACGTAACGTATAAGACCTATTTGATAAAATTAAAACTCATACTACCAATGTGAAAAAAAAAACATATGAGACAAATCAAGCTATTTTGCCTAAATATTACTATTATTTTTTTGGTGAATATAGTACAACACATTCGGCCTCTAATAGCGGTTATTTTTTACATTTTATAGCCCTATCGAGCGCTAACTATCTCGACGCTATTAAAAGGGATAACAAAATATAGCGTTTCTGAAATGCTATTAAAGGGATCCTATTTAATAGCGCTTCCTAAAAGAAACACTATCTTTTTCCATTTATTTTTAAAAAACATAATTTCCTTATTCAATGTTCAACCTATAGACTAAAAAAGAAATTCAAAGTAAAGAAATAATATTCTACAAATAACAGTCAAATCTTTGGGCAAGATTGGGATTATAAAACTAATTAAAAAAAAAAAAGAATTCATACTTATCTTATTCAAACATATGCATAGGAATGAAAAAAAAAATGGTGATATTCCTTCTTCGAAACCCCAAAATCTGTGTATCAGCTATATTTTCAAACAAAAAAAAAAATTTCATCACTATCACGATTTGAAAGCTAAAAAGGAAATAATTCATATTTATCTTCTTCAAACGGGAGAATAAGAATAAGGCAAAAATCACAATATTGCCTCTTAGAAACTCCAGATCTTATGTATAAGCAAGAATTACATACTATAAAAGAAATATCATCAGTATCACGATTTGAAAACTAAAAAAGAAAGAATTCATATTTACCTTCTTCATACGGAGGAATAAGAATAGAAAAAATCGCAATATTCCCTCTTAGAAACCCCCAGATCTTGTGTATTAGCTGGATTTACATACTAAAAAGGAAATTTAATTAGTATCGTGATTTGGAAACCAAAAAGGAAAGAACCCATATTTACCTTCTTCAAATGGAGACTTGAGAATGGAAAGGAATCACGACATTAATACTCTTAGTCCCCTTACTTTATGTCTCTAAGTCTGGAAACTAAAAAAAAAATCCATCAGTATCATGATTTAAAAATTAAAAAGAAAAAAACTCATACATACCTTTGGTTCATTTTACGTGTCTGATTTCGTGAAAATTCCGTTTTTAAGTCCGCTAAAACATGATTTTTGTTCTCTTAAGTCCGAAACCTTCTTCAAGTGGAGACATAGGAATGGAAATAAATCGCAATATTAGAAATTCTTGACTTTGCATCTCCGGATTTGAAAACTGGAAAGGAAATCCCATCAGAATCATGATTTAGAAACCAAAAGAGAAAGAATTCATAATTACCTTCTTTAAACAGAACCAAAGGATGTGATTGAGTTCCATAAAAACCCTAGCAGAGAACACAAAAGAGGAACGTGAACATATATATGAATACACATTCCGGGTGGAATGAAATTTTTTTAAAGAGAAGGGAAAAAATAGTGCTTCCATGAGGAAATGCTATTAAAGGTATCTCCTTTAATAGCGCTTCATTGAAGAAGCGTTATTAAAGGTACAACCCATTATTGTTTTGAAAAAAATGGGAAAAGAAAATATCACTTCCTTGAGAAAAGGATATTAAAGGTATACAATAGCATAACACTTATCCAGTAAAACGCTATTAATGTTTGAGTGATTTTTTTTTTTTGAAAATAATGTATGAGGTAAAAATAGCATTTTTTCAAGGAACGCTATTAAAGGTATATTTGTTTATTTTTCTTTGGAGAAGCGCCATTAAAAACTATGTGCATTTTTTTAAAGCAGCACCTCCCGAAACCTCTATTAAGTGTGCACTATTAAAGGTTGAATTTGATGTAGTGACAGGAAGGCCTTCAAAGCCCAAACACAAAAAACTAACTAACTATCATCCAAGGAAAAGACACTCCAACAATATCATTCCAAATCAGCTCAGTAGACCTATGCAGGGGTGACTCAAACAGATGCATGCCCAAATCCATGGAAGCCCAAGGTTGGCTAAGAAATCAACAACCTTGTTGCCTTCACGCATTACATGCGTCACACGAACCATCCAACCACGACTTAAATACTCCTTAATGGACGACGTCGTAAGAGCATAAGGGTGATTTGATTACAACCTTTCTCTACAAGCCTCAAAGCTGCCTCTAAATCACGCTCAATCTAAGACTTGGGAATCTTCAGATCCCAAGCTAACTAAAAAGTCGTTAATATAGCCCATAATTCTGTCATGAGAACACTAGTTGACCCTAAGTTCCTAACAAAACCACTTATCCAACGACCATAAACATCATGAAGGACACCACCCTAAGATGCTTTCCCGATATCTTTCTTCACTGAGCCGTCCACATTACCTTTGACCCACTATGGTGGTGGAAATTCCCACCCAAACAATCTCTCCCAATAGCTACGAGAAATCGTGTTTATTATTATGATGAATGCTTATGCATAGCATAAACACACGTATGTTAATTTCCGATTGGCTTTTACATTGGTAAATGAAGTCACAAAAAACATAGAAATATCTAGTGTTGTTGTTCCCCCACTTTTCTTTAAATTCTTGTTTCATTACTTCTCAATACCGTTTATTACATTATTTTATTTGAATTCAAGCTTCAGTTGCTTTTTTGTTGTTCTCATCATACCAATTTTGAAATTATATGTAGCTTTTAGGGCCATTTGTTTAAAATTTAAAATGCTAGTTTTTTATTATATAAATAATATAGTCTCGATTTTATGAGAAGCTGCTTAAAATAGTTTGCAAATTTTTTTTTTTTATAAAGAGTAGAATGCCAATGCATCATTATGGAGAATTGTCATCCCAACTAGGTTGGCACCACAATTTCCATCAATCATATGTGGCATACTACCTAAATTTTATTAGAAAAAAAGATAAAAGGTAACAAAGAAAAAGAAAATGGGGGGACATTAGGCCTAACCCATGAAAAACCAAAAAACATATAACCATAATTCACTTGAATCTATAGCTAGGAAGGCCTAGCCTATTTCTACTAAATACATCCTTAATAAAGGTAGGAGCCAAATCCCACCACAAAAAGTCTTGTTGATGAATTCCATAGCAAGCAAGTCGATCCGCATACTCATTGCCTTCTCTATAAATGTGAGAAACTTGGAAGAATATGCTCTTAGAAATCTGAATGCAATTATACCATCTGTTTTGTAGCCTCCAAGGTGCCACCTCATGGATTTGAATGCTTCAACTACTAGTTTAGAATCTGTCTCAAGCCACAGCCGATTCCATCCTTTCTTCTTTGCTATTTCCAAAGCATACATTGCTGCACATAACTCAGCAACCATTGATGTTTGAACTCCAAGATTGCAGGAAAAACAACCAAGGACAGCAGCCCGATAGTCTCTGAAAATCCCTCCACATGCAGCTGTTCCTAGACTCCCTCTTGCAGCTCCATCCACATTGCATTTGATCCAATAGCAAGGAGGCGTATACCATGTTACTTGAATAATTTTTGGTGCCTTTGAAAGATGACCTGAAACATGCAACTTACAAACACCACAAATTCTGTCATGCTATTAAACATTGTTCCTTTTGACAGATATCCAGAAAGAGATACAGAAGCAATAACTCTATTTTGTACTTGTAAAACTAATAGCATCTTGTTTCCAAATCTAGACAGATTTCTAGTATGCCAAATGCTCCAAAGCACATGAATTAGTGCAGAATTAATAATGTCCTGCATTTGAGAACTACAATGAATGTTACATCTATCAAAGACACTACATATTGATGAAGTATCTATCCTGATTTGCAAGATTTGTCCAAGCCACAGTCAGAGTGATTTTGCAAATTCACATTGCAGGAAGAAATGTTTTGAATTTTCCTCAGAAATTCCACATAAACTACACATGGACACACCTACTTGCCCTATGAGTTTCATATTTTCATCTATAGCAAGCCTATCATGTATTAGCCTCCAAACTAGAAATGACTTAGAAGGTGGCACATGTTGCAGCCAAATGAATTTGTACTATCTAACTGAATTGGAAACTGGATTAAGAAATTGATAAGCTTCTTTGAATGATAATTTTCCTGTGGGTGATGCTATACACCATGAACCATTCACAATAAAGTCTACAACAGAAGCATGAAGAGACTGATGCAGATTTTGTGGAATCTGCAATAGATTCCCCACTGTATCCTCTGCCCATTTATCCGTCCAAAAGTTCACACTTAATCCATTTCCGATCTGCTAGGAAACATTGTCCATAACCAAGATGAACCACCACTACAAGAAAACATCGATTTACCGACGGACGGTTACCGACGGACGGATTTCCGACGGAATTTTTTGCATTACCGACGGAAAAACCCGTCGGAAAGTTAGATAACGGACAAACCCAAATATTTCCGACGGAAATACCGTCGGTAACGTTACCGAAGGAATTTCCGTCGGAAACTACGCGGGAAATTAGCGCGGGACTGCATACCGACGGAAATTGCCGTCGGTAAGGGGCGGCGGCGCGGGAATCGGAAACGGCATTACCGACGGAATTTCCGTCGGTAAGTTACCGATGGAAATTTCCGTCGGTAAGGGGCGGCGGCACGGGAATCGGGGCGCATTACCGACGGAATTTTCCATCGGAAAGTTACCGACGGAAATTTTCGTCGGTAAGCGGCGGTGGCGCGGGAATCGGGGCGGGTTACCGACGGAATTTTCCGTCGGTAATTTACCGACGGAATTTTCCGTCGGTAAGGAGCGGCGGCGCGGGAATCGGGGCGCGTTACCGACGGAAATTTCCGTCGGTATGGGGCGGCGGCGCGGAAATCGGGGCGCGTTACCGACGGAATTTTCCGTCGGTAACGAAAGGCGGGAAAACGGGTAACGGTACAGACGGCGGATCCGTCGGAAATTCGGATCCCGCCGTCAGTAATTTAAATCGGTCCCTGCATTACCGACGGATCGGTCCGTCGGTAATGCCTCCTCCCCTTAAAACCGCCGGATTTCCCCCCTCCCTCATTTTCATGTTTCATTTTCTCTCTTCTCCCTCTCTTCACCGCCGGATTTGCCCCTTTCTTCCTCCTTCCTCCTCCTCTTCCTCTTCCTTTCTCCCTCTCTTTCCTTTCTCCTCTCCTTTCTCCTCTCCTTTCTTCTTCATTCGACCGAACCAGCAGTCCCAGCCCCGGCCGCCGCCCGCCTGCGCTGACCCGCCGCCCCCTGCGCCGACCCGCCGCCGCCTTCGCCGACCACGCCGACCCGACGCCCGCCTGAGCCGCCGCCTGCACCTCATCTTTCACCATCGCAGACACTACATTAAGGTGAGCAACCACCTTCTCCTTCAACTCTGTTATTTGTTTGTGCATTATACTTACTCAATGTTTGTCTTCTCCAGAAAACAACCACCAGTTTGGAGCACCAGCCACTGTGCCTGTGGAATTCCGGCTACCAGTTTGGTTTTTTCAGGTGAGTTTCCAATTTTATTTGTTAATATTTTTAGTATATTAATTAAATGTTGTATGGATAGTTGTTAATTATAGGATGTTGTAAATTGTTAGGACAAAGTAAAAAATGTGTTGGATTGTTATGTTGGATTATTTTTTTTTTAAGTGTGTTAGACAGTTTTGTTGGAGTGTAATTAGGTGGACTGTTATGTTGGATTTTTTTTTTTAAGTGTGTTGGACAGTTTTTTTGGAGTGTAATAAGGTGTACTGTAATGTTATGTTGTATATTGTTAAATGTGTTGGACTGTTATGTTGGATCAATTTGGTGTGCTGTACGGTTATGTTGTAATTAGCAGTGTTGTACAGTAATAATTTATGTTTTTTATCATTTGGTATGCTTTATTGCTTTTTAATTAACAAAAAATAACAATATAAATTTATTTTGATTTTGATGTAGAGAAATGCAAAAAGCACCTGAAATTATTCCTTATCTAATCTCGTAATTAAGCTAGATTGTGAGATGTCATAACCAAACTTTAGTTGTAAATAAATTATATTCTGTATCTTGGATTTGTTTTTTATTTAAATATGTATGTTATTTATTTTTACTTTTATTCTTAACATAATATTATTAATGCAATGATTAAGTGTATAATGTGTGTTTACATTAATAGGTTACATTGTAAAATTGAAGAAATTTACACGATAAAGATGCGTGAAAGGATTAGATCGAAATGCGGCCAGACTGGTTGCCACTAGTACTAATAATAGAATTTAAAATAAAATTTAGATTTTAAAATTCTAGTATACAAATTAACATAATTACTTTACTAAATCAATAAAATGTTTTATTAATTATATTAAATTGAAAATACATGATTTAATAAAACGTAAGACAAATGATTATGGGCTGATATATGTTTATGTTGGTTGCTTAATTATGTGTTATATAGTTTGTTGTTGGTATCAAACTTTACGCAAATTATCTGTGTTACGTAAAGTTTAATTTTATCGTAAAGTATATATATTTAATACGTAATTGAGAAAAACCATAGCTTCCCGTTCAAGGTTCAATATTATTGAGCATTTGTACTCGTGGTCATGGTATCGCTCATTTTATTGAATCTTGAATTGTCCAATTGGGACAGTTTGGGAAAAAACTTTTTCTCCACTAATATACTAATTACTCGTTGATTCTCATCTGTTATATAGTTGATGAAATTTCGGGTCGAAGTATTTCCGTTTGTTCTCCGGGTTCATGCTTGATTGCGGTATCTTATCGCGGTCAAGTCGTGTACTTGGAGACCAATGGGAAATGCTGCCTAAAATTCGTCAGCTATAAGACATGAGAAGTGATGAGTAACTAGTATAATACAGTGGTGAAAAAGTTTTTCCTCGAATGGGATAGGGCCACACCTTTGAAGGAAAGGGAACGATTTGAGGTTATAGTATCATGTTTAAAAATACGTCAATTTATCTGGATATGCAGAAGGATGGAATATTATCTCCCGAGCCGTAGTTGGGTATATGATAGGAACGAGTCTGGGAGACGGCTTCTAAAACAATCCTTTGTAATTGGAGTTGAGGAGTTTATATCGAAAGCCAAACAACATTGTGATTATGTAGAAGAGGGGAGGATTCGATGTCCGTGCATAAAGTGCAATTGTATGAAAGTTTTGAGTGAGGATGACGTGAAGTTACATCTATATCGACGTGGGTTCAAGCCTAATTATTGGATATGGACTGATCATGGTGAGGAGTTGCCGGATATTAATCTGAATGATGTCGGTGTTGACGATCTTAACATGGGTGCATCTAGCAGTGGCTTACATGACGACTATGTCGAACAACTCCAGTCAATGCATATGATGGTGGACGATTGTCTTGGGCAACATGGGAACTTCGAGGCAGATGTGTCTGATGACATGGAAGAGCCTCCTAATGAATCAGCGTAGAGATTTTATAATCTGTTGTTGGAGACAAATAAGCCGTTGTTTGAAGGGGCGTCGGATTCAAAATTATCAATTTGTGTTAGGCTTCTAGCTTGCAAGTCCAATTGGAATGTGCCCGAGCAGTGTTTGGAGTTTTTTTGTAAAATGCTTCAAGATGTAACACCCTTCAAAGACTTGTTACCAAAAAGTTATTATGATGCGAAGCGGTTGGTGTCAAAACTTGGGTTGGGGGCTAAAAGAATAGACTGTTGTCCGAACGGGTGCATGCTATATTATGACAGAGCTTCGGGTACAAATGATAGCATGTTGGAAGGATGTAAATTCTGCCAGACACCCAGGTACCGACTCCTAGTATGTCGGCACCGCCTGACCCGACCATTCCACCCTCATCATCCGGGGCCGCATACCCTCACGGCACGGACATTCCATCCACATCGTCCGGCCAGCACTCGGTCGCACCTGAGAACTTGCCTGAGTGGGCCAGGATTCCCAGACCTGAGGATCGACCATGGGTCACGCCTGTTTCTGGATCGTAAGAAATTTTTAAACTTTGACTATTTCATATTTATCCGATAAGTATATATTTGTTGATATGCATATTGTTGAATTAATAATATTTTAACTTTTGCAGCTTCATCCCATCGAAAGTGGGATCGAAGAACGTTACCTACGCCCTCAAGGCACAATATCGTCGCTTCTGGCCATCGTGGGGGAGGATACCGAAGGAAGACCGCGATCGTATCTTCACACGATTCGGGGTAACTTGTTTCATTTTTTCCTATATTTTATATATTTATTTTTCACGCAGTTTATATATTTTTTATTTTTTGTATAAAATTGATATTTCTTCTTTGTTAACAGGCTCTTGTGCGCTGGTTACCTGAGCATGCTGCACAAATACGTGTCATATTTGACGAAAGAGCGTCTAGTCGACTGAGGGACATGCTCGCGACGGCTAGGGAATCTCGGGTGCGCCCAGATTACATAGGCCCCAGAATTTGGCCCCAGCTTTGTGCGTACTGGGACACTCCAGAGTACAAGGCGAAGTGTGAGCAGGCAAAGAGAAATCGGGCTTCCGAGAAGGGTGGGAGCATGCACACTGGTGGCTCGATTAGCCATATGCAACATGCCATTAACATGGTATGCACATATAAATAGTAGTATTTTTTGTTTTTTTATATGATTTATTTTATAATTAATTATATTTCTTTGTCGGTTGCAGGTAGGACAGCTTACCCACTCGGTTGATGTCCCTACCGTGTTTGAGCAGACACATATTCGCGCAGACACTGGCGAGTTTGTTGATGAGAGGTCGAGGCAGACAGTGGTGAGCTAATTTAAGTATCTCTTTACATTTGATTTATTTCTCAATATTATAGTCTAATAATATAGTTTTTGTAACGCAGGCAGAGTACAATGCCAGGTTCAGTCAGGTAGCGTCTGAGGTCGCCTCCTGCTCTGGTGCCTCGGATCCTTCCCAGCTGGACCCCGCCGAGGTCGACCGACTACAGACCCAGGTCTGGATGGAAGTGGCGGGTGGGAAGAAGAAGGGTCGCATTTACGGTACCGCGACTATGGCTCGTTCCATCACTCGGGCCTCGATGCCGAGCTTGACCATTCGGGAGCCTACATCCTCCGGCTCACAGGACACGGAGGAGATGCGGCAGCTGAGGCAGCAGATGCAGGAGTAGAGGCTGCATGCACAGCGCATGCAGCAGCGTGCAGAGCGCATGGAGCAGCAGATGGAGACTTGGTCTACGGTGATGACCTCTTTGCTCGAGCTGCTTCCACCAGAGAGGCGCAGCACTCTAGAGGGGGTCATCCATGCCAGTCAGCCAGCCACTACTTCTACCATGGCACCACCGCAGCCGCATGATGCCGGTGTGGCTTCTGCGCCGCAGCATGATGGTCTGACGCCGGTGAACTCCCCCCTACATAATGATGATGATGATGAGTACTATAATGATGATGATGATTAGGATAGTTTTAGATTTATTTTACTTGTGTTTTCTAGACTGACGGATATTGTATGTGTGGAATATTAATGTTAATTTAAATTTAATTGTCTTTTTAATTATTTGTGATTTCTTTTTTTGATCTATATAACAAATTATTTATAATAAAAAAACTTAATTTTTAACAAAATTGATTTAATAATTAATATTTAAAATAAAAAATCAATTAAAAAAAAAAAACGTTACCGACGGAAATTTCCGTCGGTAACTTTCCGACGGTAACGTTTCCGACGGATCCTTAGTCCGTCGGAAACCGTTTCCTACGAGCCGGATACCGACAGAATTTGGTCCGTCGGAAAAGCGCATTACCGACGGATTTTTTGCATTACCGACGGATTTTGGCCGTCGGTAATCACGCCTTTTTTTGTAGTGCACTTTCTCATGGCAGGCCAAATTGATGAGCTTACATGATGACTTATAGGACTAAGTTTTCTTAAAAACCTTGCCCTTAAGAAGCAGGCACACTGATCAGAAGATGAATCCAGTTTCCAAGCTAATTTCAGCAATGCTGCTTCATTAATAGACCTGATTGACCTTAAGCCTAGCCCTCCTTCAGGAAGAGAGGAGCACATTCTTTTCCAAGAGACTGTTACATATTTTCTTTGTAAAACATCTCCAGCCCAAAGGAAGTTTCTTATCCAACAATCTAACTATTTTAGCAAGGCAATAGGCCAAGAGTAAATGTGAAAACTATAGGATAGCATTCCATGAATTACTGATTTCACTAACTGTACCCTTCCATAACTGACAGAGGACAGCCTTTCCAATTAGCCAACTTAACCATGATTCTGTCTATAATTGGCTGCAGATGCCTTTGTTTTGGTTTACCCTTAAACAAAGGAACTCCTAAGTAAGAAAAAGACATAGACCCTACAAGAAAACCCAAATTATTTTTCAGTTCAGCTATTCTCCTGGCAGAAGTAGAACCTGTATAGAATCTGCATTTTTCTAAGCCTAGCATTTGACCTGAAACCTGACCATACTTGTAAAACAACTTCATAAGATTTTGGAGGTTCTTCTTTGATCCTTTACAAAAAAACTAAGATATCATCAGCATATAGGACATGACTAGGTGTGGGAAAGTTCCTTGGACTGCTCATATGCTGTAACAAACCAGAACTGACTAGCTGAGCCATTCCTCTACTTAAAACATCCTCAGCTAGACAGAACAACAAGGGAGACAAGGGGTCTCCCTGTCTAACTCCCCTCTTACATTTGAAGAATCCTATAGCATGACCATTTAGAGTGTGCTTGGGAAAGATTAAATCTTTCCCATTTAGCTGTTTTTGAGCAATTAAGTGGTTTTGTGAAAAAATTGGTATGTTTAGGTACCTAGATTATTTTTTAAAAAAGCTTTTTGCTCCTCATTTCAGCTGTTTTCTAACAAGCTGCAAGACCCAACTGTTTTCTAAAAAAGCTTTTTCTAACCAGTATCTTTTCACAACATTCTCCATCTTTACTATGTAAAAATGATTATTTTTGCACCACCCAAACGGAATAGATTAGCTTAAAATTGCTTTTCAGCAAACATACCGAAACAAAAACAAATTTTGATTATAATCGATCATCACAATAATCGACTATTTGAAAACAGATTATCAGCATAATCTTTTTTTTCCAGCTTTCCCAAACATACTCTTATTGAAATGGAAAGATTTGCTGATTTTAAAATCAAGTCTATCCATTGGCAAAATTTTTCATCAAAGCCAAAAGCTTTTAGGACATTTAGAAGAAACCTCCAATCTATAGTATCAAAGGCTTTTTTAATGTCCAACTTAAGGGCTATGTTTCCACTATGTTTCTTTTTATCTAGCATATTAATTGCTTCTGATGCTATACATATTTGCTCTTGTGAAATGATCTTAGGGGCAATGCCAGCAAGCCTATCAGCTAGAATCTTAGAAATTATCTTAAACTGAAAGTTGGCTAGTGCTATTGGCCTATAATTCTCTATTCTATCAGCATTATGAAACTTAGGAATCAGAGAAACTATGTTAGAGTTCAGATTTGGGGCAATCCAGCTATGAATAAAAAAATGAAGAACAAAATTTAAAATATCATTACAAATGATATCCCAATAGGTATGGTAGAAACTTCCACCAAACCCATCAGGGCCAGGAGCACTGCTTCTGTCCAGAGAGAATACTGCAGCCTTTACCTCCTCCATTGAAGGTACATTTGTTAACATAATGTTATCCTCTAGCGATACCATTGCTGGAATGACTTGCTCTACTAAGCCATTATCAAAACAATAGTTGTCTGAAGCATACAAATTAGTATAGAACTCTAGGACATGGCTCTCCATATCACTTGGGTTGACCAAAACAACATCTCCAGCCTTTAGAATAGACAATTGCTTTGAGGCATATCTAACTCTTGCAATTTTATGGAAGAAGGAAGTATTTCTATCACCATGACTCCTTCCATAAAGATTCCTGATAAGACAGCAACTTATGCAAGTCAGTTTGAGCTACTTCCTCCTGCATTTCCAGCTCTTCAGAACAGCCATGCTTATCCATCTCTGCTTGAATGGCATCTACTTTTGCGAAAGCCTCTTCTACCTTTATATGCACATTTCCAAATACCAAAGAATTCCATTTCCAAAATTCCCTTTTTAAATTTTTCAGCTTATAGGACAGAATGAACATTGAATTACCAAATACAGGCTTACTCTAAACCCATGACTAACCTTCTACAATCTATATGCTCATTCCACATATCATGAAACTTAAAGGGGGTTGAAAAAGATTGAACTCCTTTCCTTAAAACTAAAAGTAAAGGATAATGATCATAAAAGCTTCTTGTTAGTGTACAGCAAGCTACACTGTCCCAGAAAGTTAGTCATTCATCACCGCATATTGCTCTGTACGTCCAGCTTCAATTCATTATGCTCACTTCCACTCTTCTTATTTGACCAAGTAAACTCTGCTCCCCTGGTCAATAAGTGAGTGAGATTGCATGAATCTGTCCATCCTTTAAATTCCTCACAGGAGGCTGAAAGAGGTAGCCTGCCTCCTCTTTTTTCATGTGAACCTATGATAGCATTATAATCTCCAATGAAGCACCAAGGTCCTTTAAATGTCTTCTGCAAATTAGCCAACTCTATCCATAAATCTCTTCTTACAATGTGTGATGTGGATGCATAGATTGCTGAAAAAACACCTGTTCATGCTGCACTTTCACAAAAAAGGTTATATGCTGCCTAGCAGAAAAAAGAATACTAATATCAGGATAAAATGAAATGGAACAAATCCCCCACGAAAAAGGAATGTCAGAGTCCCTATAATTAGACATAAAAAAATTTAGGTTCAGTCTTTTCAAAAAAGAAGTAGGGACTTGATCAATCCTAATTTTGGGTTCAGCAATGAAAACCAAATCTGGTTTATGAGTGACACAAAATTGAGCTAAAACTAATATAGCTTGGGGATTACCAATACCCCTAGCATTCCAATAGATTACTTTCATGATTAAAAGGCTAAGGATTGTCCTATAACGAGTGTTATAGGCCTCCTTCTTTTGAGTTTTCTTTTTTTCCTGTTTTTGTTTCTTCTTTTGTGATTTAGTAAGCATTGGAGAGAACTTTTCCTCATTTTTTCCTCATCTGCAATGTGACTCCAAAGCCTGCCAGCCAAGGTTTCAATGTCCCTAGCAACCTTATCATTAATATTTTGATCTCTTCCTTCTCCTAAAACCAAATCTGATACTACCTCTCCTGGTGGAATGTTTGGGTTACCAGCCTCAGAGATATCTTGAATTGTCCCTGACGCATCAGCATCATCTGAAGATTATTTATTCACAGTGTTAGAAACATGAGATGCAAAATCTAAATTCTTGGATTCTTCCATTCTGCCAGAAGCATCAGGAATCACTTGATTTTGAGAATCCTCCATTAAAGGAGGCATATCTCCATAATCTGAATTATCATTAAGCTGAGCCTGAGATTCATCATATATAGTTTCAGAAGATTCATTATCATCCTCTACCTCTTTCTGCATCATTTTCTGTTGGACAAACTGAATATCATCAGGAATTTCCTCCAAAGGAATATCAAAGCATCTTAAACCCCTATCAGGGACAATGTCAATGTGAGGCTGACCAATTACTTCATCAATCTCTTTATCGTTTTCCAAGGCTGCATCCTGATTAAGACTCTTATTCTCAGTGGCCTTAGGATCAGAGATAACTTCTGGTTTCTTTTGAGGATCCGCTTGTTTAGGAACATACACCATATTTTATTTAGCAGGCTTTTGAGCTTGTTTTACATGATTCTCATTAGAGGGCTTGGTGGAATCTTTTTTTATCGCATGCAATTTGACACATCATGCCCAATAATATGACAGAACTCACAGAATGCAGGAAGGTTCTCATAATCACAATCAATATGAACATAAAAAGAAAATTCTACTCGTTCCACCATGATCTCATAAGGGATTCTTTTCTTCAAATCTATCTCCACAAGAATTCTTGCAAAATGATCCAATGATCTGTTTCTTGTGGCTTCATCCAATGTAATTGGCGTTCCAATTGCGTTAGCAATCTCAAAAAGGATCTTCCGGCGCCAGTATTCTTGGGGAAGATCATACATGAGAATCCAGCACTGCACATGTGACTGTTTTTGGGTATTTGGATTAAAATTTGGCATCCACCTTGATAACCTCAAAGTGCCCGGGTTCAAGCTCCAAGAACCTGAAGACCAGATCCTTCTTAGATCATCAAGTGATGCAAAATAGAATTCATAATATCCTTTCCCTAAAGGAGTCATGCGCCAGTGATCTTTAGGCTTTCCATAATATAGAAAGCTTGGCCCTTAAGTCATTGGCTCTCAATGGTGGGCTGCCTTTGATCATTATCAATCTACCATGAAGACAGTTCTTGGAACTATCTAGACCAATCTTGTACTCGTCTTCTGAAATCTGGATAGAAATTTTATCACCTTTGTAACAAGGTTTTGGGAGTTGCAACAAAGGAAAATCCATTCTGCTACTCACTATCTGCGCAAAAGTCTTGGGATTGGATGAAGAAGCTGAAGGCGCCATATTCTGCTGATCATTGCTATCTTGCTGTAAAACGTTCTGATTTGAAGGAGTTTGTTCAACCAAACCATGAGAAGGAGGATTAGGAGGATGAAGCAAATCTGGGAACAAGAATTCCCATGGGCAACCTCTATCAATTGCCATGAAGAAACGCGAAAGGAGCCTAGCTCTTCATGCAAACCCTAGCAGAGGGTTTAAGCAAGGGTGAGAATCTAGAGAAAGTTCCATGGTTTGTAATTTATTTCAGATTAATATTTTTTTTTTCAAATTTTGATGTTTCAAAAGCTGAAACAAACATACAAACAATCCTTAAAAATAATTACTTATTAAAAACAATTGATTTTCTTAAATAAAAATATATAACAAATGAGTGGTGCCAAATTGTCAATGGGGATGGGGATCGGGGCCTGAAGAAGCCCGCTCCCTCCATGTTCCCCATGTCCTCGTCCCCGTTTCCTGTCATCGAAAGTTTTTCTCTCTCATCCTCGTCCCTTATACCTTCCCATGGACCCCTATGGGTACTCCAAAATAATATTTAAATAAATATTTTGAAATAATATATATTTTAAATTATTAAAAAAGATTTATAAAATAAAATGTTTTAAATATTTTATTATTTCATTAAAATAATATGTATTTTCAATTAGTAAGATACATTTATATAATATATAGATAAGGATATAAAGGTAATATTAGTGGGACAAGGACCCATGGTGAGGAGTATGGACCCCACCCTTGTCCCGAATCACTTATTGGTTGAACTTCTCCCCTGCTCCTATCCCCGCAGGGAAAGAATCATCGACTGCGGAGCCCAAAATGGGGAAGCCACTGCGAGGATTTTTTAACACAAGTAGAATTTGTCATCCCTAAGTGCCAATCAATTTTATTTAGCAGCTTTTTTCAAAAACAAAGAGAGACAAAGTATCTTCTTGAGCCGAGTTGACTATTTCTCGGTTCACCCAAAAAGTAAGTCTAGTTTGTTGGTTTACTTTTTTGTCAACTCGAATGAGTTGGGTTGGCTCCTTATCAGCTCTACAAAATTAGTCCTAGCCTATGAGCCAAATTGGCTCACTGGTAGCTAGGTTGGGTTGAAAAAGAACATCCTCACTTTCACTACGGGTCAAAACAACCATAATCGCTTAACCCGCGGGTTAAAAAGGCTCGAGCCAGGTTAAGTCAAGTTAACCCACATTATTTTACCTTATTTTAATTGTTTTTGTATCATATTGTTGTTATTAAGCTATGTTTGAATTCGAAGGGCAGTGTATTTAGACTTGGATTGGTCATTTGATAGATGGTGTAACCGGCCATGGGTCCGGTTTCCGGCTCGGCCGAAAACCAGACCCATGGCCGATCCTGTCAGGGCATCAGACCGTATAAGCCTTAGAACCGGCGCTGACATCATCGACCCGCGGTTGAACCGGTCTGAATCAGATGAATTTGCAAAAATGCACCAAATTGCACGCTGGTAGGAATCGACCACGGGTTTGGGAGTTTAGCAGACGCATGGAGTGCCACTAGGACAACAATGGTGTTTGGTTCTTATCTCAAAAATATAATATATATATATATATATATATATATATATATATATATGTTGTATTATTAATTTAATATATACCGATTCATCCGGTTTAACCATTGAAGTCTAACTTTATTTTTAAATTTTATGAACTATATTTATATTATAATGATACAATGATATATTGATTTTCTGATGGTGATAATATTCAAGTAATATATTGATACTGATTTGAACTGATATAATATTGACACTATACTATACTTAATATTACTCTCATAATATTGAATTGTTTTTTAGTCAGAGATGTCTTCTACTGAATCTGAACCACAATCTGAACATGTTAAATTATGTTAGCCTATGTATTAATATTTTTAAAAAAATTAATGTATACCGAGTCAACTCCTGCCAAATACCATATATATACATAAGTCAATCATAATAATTTATATATTTAATATATACTGGTTGATCTGGTTCAACCAATGACCTTGATTGGTATTTGTTTAATTAGATTTTTTTTATGGTAATGATTTTGAATTTGGAGTATGGACATATTGAATTATGTTGTCATATATATGAATATTTTAGAATTTTTTAATATATACCGGTTCAAACCGAGTCAACCAATGACTCCTGGTTGAACCAGTGACCCATTAACCCAGTGCCCTCACCGAGTCGATCACCGGTTCGGTTTTAATAACATTGGTTGTGAATGTTTTGTTTTCAATTTTTTATTTGATTTCTTTTATTTGTTAATTTGTTGTTGCACTTGGTGATGGTCAATTTGAATTTGGTGTTAGTAATTATTTTTGTAGTTTTTTCTGTATTTTTTCCCCATGTTTTTTATGATTATTTTTATATTTAAAAATTTTCTATGAATTTTTATTTTTCTTCAAAAAAATTAATTGAGTCAACATGTTAATTAACCCACTAAGTCGGGATGAGTTGAGCTGAGTTGATTATTTTTGGCTCACAAAAAAAGTGAGCCGGATTAGATTGATTCACTTTGACAGCTCTAAATTATAACACTTGATTAAGAGCGAGAATTAAGAGACCGTTCTTGTTCAAATATTCTTTTTTTTTTTTAATAAAAAATCTATTTTAATTTTCTAAAATGCTGACATATATTTTTCACACTTGGACGATTCTATTGGGTTTTATAATAATTGTTACTCAATGATAAATCTATAAGTTTGAAACATAATTATTACATAATACGTCGCCATGATTTTGAAGATGATGAATAATATAGAAACTGTGACGTTTAGGAAATTATAAAAGTGCAAGTGAAAAGAATAAAACAGAGAAGTGGAGAAAACATGGGATGGAAGGAAGCAAGAAGGAAAGTGAAAACCTGAACATGCATTGACTCATTTGGCTCGCTCCAAAGCAGTCAAAGGTCAACATAATGCTGAAAGATGCATGCAAAAGAGAACGCACGTGAAGCGCTTAGCCATCAGCTCCGATATCCTATTCCTATTCCTATGAGTAAAGTTTTCTCATCCCATCCCACTGTGCTGTGCCTCCCCGCGCCTTCATCGATATTTCCATATTTCTTATATACTAGAGGTCATTGCTCATTGGTATGCAGCGAGTCAGGGACTAAGATGAAGATACCAAAATTATCAAAAGTATGTAAAAATAATAATAATAATAATAATAATACACAAATGTTTCTTTTATTTTTTATGTATATGAAGATATGTTCCTTCAAATTTTGTTAAACTTTAGGGGAACTCATGCACAGCTCTAAATTTGCACTGCCATGATATAATAGTATTAAAAAAACACACACAAATATATATATATATATATATATAATTTTTATTATTTGATTACAGTTAATAACTTAATATATGGTTCTTCTCTTATTTTACATATATAATTACAGAATTAAACTTTCAGTATGTTTAGTTGTGATTATTCTTACAGTAAAAGTGAGAAAAGCGAGTCATAAGAAAAGTTATGTGAGAGGGATTTTTGGCCGGCCAACATGATTTTGACATTGTAAATCTAAAACAAACGAGGGTCTCAAATTATATATATAATTTGAGACCCTAATGTTATGAAAGTCTATCTTATAATGTATACGAAGCATTATCCTTCCTATAGATTGATCCAGTACTTAACGTAAATCAGACTTGAGTTCCTAAGACAATAAATATATATAATAAGAGACGAGAGAACTTAAAGTTTGCAAATGTTTGGTTGACAAATATACAATTTGCAAGGTAGCCCCTGGTTTCGATTAACACTTTCCGTTCTAATTGTCCACAAAATTTCAGGATCGACAATTAGTTTGGCTGTTGGTATAGGCATGTACATGTATACTGTCTGGTTGGTTTTGGTACAAACCCTACAAAGCCTATGTTATGCATGTGTGTCTTCAAAAGAGTTAGAATGATAAGCATGTTATCTAATTTTTAAGCGGTTCAAACCATTTAAAGAGTCACATACTAGTGCTACAGTGGCGAGGCCCCATGCTTCAGTGTATTGAACATGAGATGAGAGTTTACCGACGACAGTCAACTACAAATGATGAAAGGGATGAAATGTTTTCCAACTAGAATGGTGGCTTTTGGTTTTGTCTATATGCATGGAATTAGGTAAAGACTAATGAGTGTTTCTTTTTTCTTTTATCTTTTATCTTTCATCTTAGACAACACCACAGACGGTGTAAAGAGTGTTTTCAGTAAACAAGTAGAACGAGTGTCTGAATCCACACACAAAAAATATGTTTTCTTTGGTTTCCAAATGCTCTGACTCAAGTTAAATCAATACTCTTGGCCATTTAAAATAACTTAGTCACTAGATTAATAAATTAACAAAGCCTGGACTAAAATAATCAAGTTAATTAATCCAAAAATTTAAACCGAACTAAACCAGCAAAATTCAGTTATTTTTATTTTATTTTTTGTTTCTAAGCTTTAGTAGATCCTCACATATGACTAACCATTACTACGTGTCAATATATTGTAATTTGCACTTTTTTTTGGGTAAAATAATAATAATAATAATAATAATAATAATAATAATAATAAATTATATTTTGATCTTTTGGTCACATTCATTTTGATTTTTTATCTTTTAAAAGACTTATCTTAGTCCTTTATCTTTCTAGCTTTACACAAATTGATCATTTCCATCAACTCTAATAAGTCTTTTGACAAAAATTTCTGATATGACAGCTTCAACACCTTTAGTCATAAACACCTCCAACCATCTCCTACTGCAACTTAATGAGTTCTGTGATATTGTAGAAGATACTTGTGATACTGTCTTTCAATGAGAATAATACACACACACAAGATAGGGAACATATCAAGTGAGAGGGCTGTATTTATGTGAGAGCGAGATGAGCAAATCATAGCCATTAGATCCAATCATGAATGGTCAAGATTAAAAGTTAGTTAAAAGATTAAAAATTCAGATGCCAACTTAAAAAAGTCATATAACTTTTTTTTTTAATCTTGATCATTCATGATAATATATATAGAAACTACTCCCTCTGGTCCTATATATAAGAGGCAAAACCCTAAAACACACAGACCAAGGAAATGCATTGAAATAAGCTATTTGTAATTAATATTCATATCAATTTACAAATTTAACCCTTCAATAATTAATGAACAAACCTACTTGTATTGAAAGTTGCACTGTCTCGTAAATATAAACCCTATTATAAATAAGGGTAAAATTGGAAATGAGCATTTAATATTTGTCAAAATACATGCATGTCTCTTATATTTTGGACAAAAAAAAAGTAGTCATTTTGTAACATCCCGATTTTTTGGCTTTCTAATATCGGTAATAATTAATTATATAAATGATTATATTCTTATCCGAGATTTAGAAAATGACTTTGGATAAACTAAGGTCATTTCCTTGTCATACTTATTTTTATAAGGTTACGAGGAAGTTTTGGGATGAAAATTCAGACGGAAACCGGTCTGCGTTTTCTGCATTTTCACTGACAGTAAGTTTTTACTGATCAGAAACCCTAATTTTAATTCTTGAACGAAACACTTAAGGTTTTTATTTTATTTCCTACGATTGTGCATTTTTAGAATTATTTCACAAAACGTGAAATAATATACGTTTTACGGACGTTACGTTCAATCGGGTAAACGACGGAGCCGATTACGGGAGTTTTGAGACTTGATAAGTGGACAAAACCTATATTCTCTCAGGAATAGGTCATCCATGTGAGAGGTTTAATGTGGCTTAGGGTTATGTTAGCAATTTTTAATAATTGCATTTTTATCCTTAAACTTTCTCTTAATTGCATTTTGGTCCCTAAACTAATTTCTTTGATACACTAAGTGAAGTGGGCCAAATTCTTGCCATTCAAACCCATTAAGGGCTGCACCCAAAAGGCTCAATCTCATGTCCAAGGATTCACTTCGATGAAGCAATTCTAGTCTTAACTTTTCCTATGTTTTCATTATGCCTTAAATGATTTTCAAGTGCAAAATTAATTGGGCTTGGGCTTTCTAGGCCCAAAATTTCGAAAGCCCATGGCCTTGGAGGCTTGCTCTTCAAATTCTTGAGCTCCCTTGGTGACTCTAGCTCATTCTACACTCTTCTCAACTATTCCTTCATCTTCTCCATTCTTCTTTTTCCTTAAGCTTCCATAAGCTTGATTTGTGAAGCAACTTGGAGATTCTTGCACTTTTCTTCAATTCCAAGAGGTAATCCATGATCCTCATCATCATTAAGCACTATGTTCTTCATGTATTTCTATGAGTTAGTTATCATCTCTACTATCATAATCCAAGAGTTTGTTGCAAACAAAGTTTTCCTCCCCATTTAATTTGTCAAAACCGAATTCTATAAAAAAAATGGGTGGAGGAACTTTTGTTCAATTTTTAGAAAATGATCTTATATACTATCCTTCTAGTATGTCTACATGCTTTAATCCATGTTAGTCTATCAAAATGAAAATTCAAACCCTAAATCCTTGTATTGGCCGAACCTAAGTAGGTGAGGTTTGATGAGTTTTTGTTCAAATGTTTCCTAAATGATCTTGGTTATCATCCTATTAGTATGCATGTTTATTGAATCCAAGTTGATTTGTCAAACTAAAAACCCTAACCCCATGATCAAGTCTTGACCGAATTCTAGGGTAGGTGATTTAGGAATTTTTAATTCTTAACCTAGTTGTTTAGTTACTAATCTATGATCTTAAGTAGTTAAGGATCATTAATCCATGACTTAGGCAATTCTAGAAATTTTTAGCCACTAAACCTAAGGGAGGCTGTGACCTATTATAGAGAATTAGGAGATTTTAATTGTTTGATTAGTGATTAGTTGATTGTGGTTGATGAAGGTTTAGCAAGTTCGTTGTGTACGTGAACCCGGACTTCCGACAATTACACCGCGGAGAGGTCTTCGAGAGGTAAGGGGAGCTTACCTGAGGGATTTTTCCCAATACCTATGTGTGATTCATGTGTGGTCTGTAATTATTTATTTGTTGGTGGTTGTTTAAGTGTTCAAGTTGTGTTATTTTTATCCGTGTTGTTTATCTGCTTATAATTGGTTATCTGCAGTTGTTTATTTTAATGCTGTGATGCATGATCTGTCTGGAAATATTCGTGTGATAATGTTGTGGATGTTGTGTGAGAAGCCTGACAGTGGTCAGTGCCCAATCAATTAATCAGATAAAAGCTTTGAAAAGCTTCGTAAATTATATTCAATGTTTTAACGGTAAAATATTGGAATATAATATCAATGGAAAATATTTACTTGGGAAAAATAAAGAGTTTTGGAAAATATCATTATTTTAATGAATTATCAGTGTAAGAGTGATTTATGAGTCACAGTGAGGACGAAACCGTGAAAATATTTTTGTGCTGCTGATTTTTACGTAATAAATTCCAGAATATTGTAAAAAGTTATTTTATGGAATTAATTTTCGAAAATAACTTAATAATGATTTTAGAAAAATATTTAAGTGAAATAAGCTAAAATTTGGCTTAAATGGCTAATTTGACGGCAACTTGGAAAAATACCGAAGGCAAGAAATCCTAAAGCGGCAGTACGTAGTTTAAACAACTTTGAGCCTCAAGTGACCATATTTTATAAAAAGTTAAATGTTTAACTTACGATTTATTTCCCATTTGAAATGATTTTCCGAAAACGAGTTGAACTCAACTGTGTTAAAAGAGGTGTTGAACTTAGTAACCGAGACGTCGGGGTACTAAGGTTCATGTTGTGTTATGGACTTGGTGTCCTTTGGACTTTGAGGTCCTGTAGACTTGGTGTCTACTGTAGACTTGGTGTCTACTGAGTTCAAAACATTTAAGATGTTTTCTATTACCACGAACCTATGGCTGGTGCATTGGTCTAGGGGTGTCGTGATTGAGCACTCGGACTTTGAGGTCCTGTGTTATTAATAAAGTTTTAAAGATGTTTAAAACTATGGTTAGTCGTAAGCCATTGTGAGCTTCGGCAAAAGGAGATTGAACACAAAGAAAAGTGTCAAGAACAAAGTGTTTTGTTGCATGCATTTGGCAGACGTGCCCCGGTTTATGTGTGAGTACCTTGCGGCGTCAGGTGTCTCATGCTACGATTTTCTTCATTGTGCCAGGGTTGGACAATGAAACCCCATTTACGTGGTTATCACTGTGCCTCGAGTTTGGACAGTGTGCAATGGGTTTGGCTGCGTGCCAGTGTGCCTAGTGTGGCAATTGAGCTTGATCAACTCACTACGGTTGGGATATCTCATGAGATTAAGTGTGAAGTTAGACGATGTATTGGAAGTGTTCATGCATAAGTTTTCAAACGACGATGTTTGGGGTGTGAAACCCATTGATTAACTACTGTCTTGTTATGAACTCTTCTATTTTTTTATGAAAATGTATATGTGTATGTGTTGTTGTGTTATGTCTCACATGTAGCTATTGCGTTAAATCCATATATTGGCGTCTCACCCTTACAAACATATCAGGTTTTCTGGTTTGGCTTTTGTGTCTTGGTACACGAAAGCAGATGGTGCAGAAAAGTCCTTAGTTTCACTCGGGAACTTTGGTCCTGAAGGTTGAAGAGATGTTAGAGTGTGGGAATGACCATGGGGTCTTTCCAGTAGATGTCTTGTAAGACGACCAGCTTAGGATTTTCTTTGGGTTGGGTATTTTGGGAAAGTTGTTATAAATGGTTTGAAACACCTTGTAAGGTGTATGAAAAACAATTTCAGAAAAGCTTATATGTTGCAATGTTTTGGTTTACGAATAAATGTAAGTTTAAAGTAATGCTACTGTTGTGATGTTTATATATCTTTGTTTAAGTATTTCGCAGAAAGAACAAAAAAATTTATCACCATATTTTGAAAGGATAAGCGTTGAGAAATTAATATTTTCCGAAAGCAACCAGCGAAATTATAATTTTATTTTCCGCATTTGGGTAACTATGTGATGACCCCAACTTAGGGTGTCACACATTTGCCTCTTATAATAAGGACCGGAGGGAGTATTAGCCATTTCACAACTTCAATTAATAAATTGTCTACAACAATCTGAAATTAGAAACAGACAACACATGTTTTAAATGCAAGTAAATAGCTTACTAAAGTCTATGGATATGTTACTGGTGGTAGTTGCGGAAGTGAATTGATGGGTGTTGCATGTCGTGTGTGTTTGGATGAATGTTTGATAAAAGTGATTTTGAATATAATTGATTTTGTAAAATTGATTTGGTTAGAATTGTGTTTGAAGTGAAGTGATTTATGTTTGGATGTTTTTATTTTGAAAGCAAGTTTGATGTAAAACTTAGTGTAAATTTTTCAACTCAACTCAAAAGCTACTTTTTGTAACTTCTAGTCAGAATCGCTTCTGGAAGCAAAATCAATTTTACCTGACAGTAATCAAACACATCATTTTTACTAAAATCACATTTGACATGAGACATAATCAATTCTAGAGGTTTCCAACGTGAAACCAAACACACACGTCATCTAACAAGGTCTAATTACTTTCACGCCCACTGGACCAAATTCCTGTTTTTAATATTTTGTTTTTCCTTTTTTGGTTTTTTAATTGAATAGTGACAAATTAAAAAAATCTATTAATTCATTAGTAATATTTTTCGTAATTAGTTATTTTTAAATAAATTTTTGACATTCCCTTAAGTTACAAAGTAGGAGTCAAGTAGAGAGAGAATTTGAATTATGCCTCAAAGAACCAATTAGCTCGTTTAAATTTATGAAAAAACTCCTTTATGTTGTTTTTACTGACAAAAAAAATATGATAATCTTGGCTCACGTTTGATTCTTGTCAGGATAGTTCTCAACAAGTGAGCACAAGACTTTTAACTAACTTTTATTTTTTTACTTTTCATGTATGATTTAATAACCTATATTTACTTCGAGAAATGATTGTTAGTACAAAAAACGTCTTGACGATTTCGTTTGCAAATGTTAAAGACCGTTTGGTGAAGATTTATTTTTGTTTTTATATTAAAAATTGTAGCATGATCCGATGATTGATTGCCAAATCAGTTCGTATTGTATTCATTTCTTAACAAATAGCTTTCCTCATTTACTTCTCTACACTCTCATAAGTCACGATAAATCAATCACTATATACGCCATGTATATATAACTAAACTAAACGAAGGAAAAATATAGTGCGCTAGCAAGTGAGGTCTTATCTTTTTGGATAGCAATGACAACCACGATCAACTTTATCATTTTGATGCATATTTACACCATTGTTTTTGTTACAAGCAAAAGCAATGCTTTGGAGTTACCCATGTTTTCATTTATTCTAGTCTTTGGGGATTCAACGGTGGACCCAAGCAACAACAACTACATCCATACAGTCGGCAAGGCAAATCATATGCCTTATGGCAGAGATTTTCCTAGTCATGTGCCCACCGGTAGATTCTCTAATGGAAAATTAATTACTGACCTTATTGCCTCTATTTTGAACAACAAAGACATAGTCCCTCCTTTCCTGGACCCAAACCTGTCAAATGAACAACTCCTAACAGGTGTTAGCTTTGCATCTAGTGGATCAGGCTACGATGATATGACTATAGCCGCAATAAGCGGCATGGCCATAACAATGCCCGAGCAAATTGAATTATTCAAAACTTATATAGAAAAATTGAAGGTAATTGTCAGGGAAGATTAATCTAAACAAATACTTAGAGACACTTTAGTTATTATTAGTGAAGGAGGCAATGACCTCTTTTTCAATTTTTATGACCTTCCTACTAGAAGGATGGTGTTCAACATGAATTAGTACCAAGATTTTCTGCAGGATAGGCTTCAAATAGTCATCAAGGTAAACCTAAATCTATTATTATTAATTTATTATAATTCAATTATTCATATTTTTAAAGTAAATAACAAATAAAAAGTCATTAGGATGACAAATATAGATAATAAGAAAAATAATTTAATTATATTTTTTTTTTGGTTACAATGGCTATGCATGTCAATTCCTTCTAAATAAACAAACAACTACTGAGTAGTTACTAGAGACTCGGTAGAGATGTAGAATAAACAAGATCGTGTAATAGGTAGACCGCATTAATTTTGATTATTTTGATTCATGGTTACTTTTCATTTTTCGTAGATATGCACATTTTGTTTTTGAATCAACGTAGTTATGCACATAAAGATCAATTAATTATATTATAGAAATGTTGATACTCAGATAAATATTTTGATTCCATGAGATAGGTAAAGGCTTTTCATATGATTTTTTATTTTTTTGGTAGAAAGCTTTTCATATGATTTTAGTATTAAGTTATTTGATAAAAGTCAACTAAAATAGCCGCTGTAAGAATCAAAGAGTTTGGAACAAACAAAAGGGTGACAAAATTTTAATTGAAATTGATGGTAATTCCATGCGTTTTACTTCTTTTTTTTTTTTGTGTGTGTGTGTTTTTTTTATCTTAATGAAATTTCAAATTCAGTTCTCCTTTACATTCATTACATTTTCTAATCGAAATATTTTCTAAACCATTTTACTTTTTATTTTCTTTAATTATTTGTTTTTTATACTTGCTTTATTTTCATTTCAAGTTAAGTTTATATCTAGTTCTTTCAATCCAACACCTTATTATTTTACTTTATATGCTTTATTTCTACTTTCTAATTCATTTTTCTATTGTTTAAATTCTTACATATCGCTTGCTTATAATTGATTGCTTTCATTTTTTTTTACGCTTAATACATTTTTATATGCATTTCGATTAAAATCTTGTTACTTGCTTTTATTGTTACTTAAATTTGCTTTACAGTACTCCTAATTATACTTAAATCACCTTTTCCATCATTTCGTTGAAACTAAACATTAACGTTTTAAGTTTGGTAAAAACCGTCAAGCACTTAAGAAGAAAATAATTTGTTCCTTTTTTTTTTTTAGCACATAAATCAAGTAGGTGCCATAATTTGTGTGAAATACTTTAACTATTTTTAACTCATTAGCAGGTACTCCCTCTGGTCCTATATATAAAAGGCAAAATCCTCAAAACACACAGACCAAGGATATGCATTGAAATAAGTTATTTGTAATTAATATTCATATCAATTTACAAATTTAACCCTTCAATAATTAATGAACAAACCTACTTGTATTAAAAGTTGCACTGTCTCGTAAATATAAACCCTATTATAAATAAGGGTAAAATTGGAAATGAGCATTTAATATTGATCAAAATACATGCATATCTCTTATATTTTGGACCAAAAAAAAGTAGTCATTTACCTCTTATAATAAGGACCGAAGGGAGTATTACACATGTCTTATTCTCGTTGAAAAATAACACCACAAACTCCTATGAAAAACACCTAATTTTTGTCTTTAACATGAATGACAATACAACATTAATACTCAATGATAACAAGTACCTAACTTGTAGCCACAATTTAATTGCCAAAAATTCAGCAGACAACTGCACTCAATCATCAATATTGAGAACCCACAAATATTAATAAGCTGGGATGTGGTCGGCTTAGGTACCGTTACAAACCTGCAATGGCCACACTATGATGATAAAGCAAAACATGCTAATGTTGGAGCATTTACAAGAGAGTTCCTTTTGGGACCTTATACTACGTACTCATCTGTTACGACAGCTCAACAGAGAAACATATATAGATGCACAATTGAAAGTATAAACTGAATATTTATGTCTTCATTATTGAATCTGCAACTAGTGATCATAAATAGAGATTACCATCAAATTAAAGCAGAATAGGAAGGTGATCCCAGCTGGGATTACAAAGGTTAGCTGACCGTTGAAGGTGTTCTCCTCCAAGTGTGGTAGCGTTGTCAGTGGAGGGGGTGATGACCTACAAGACTCTTAAGCAATATTAATGTAATAGGTTAAGAGAGTTTGAAATCACGAATGAATTAATATATAGGTTTAATTACAGTTTTAGTCCCCTATTTTAATGTCGGGACGATTTTGGTCTCTCAATTTTTTTTCACTCGATTTTAGTTCACAAATTTTTAAAATATGCAATTTTAGTTCATTTGTTAAGTTAACTTTCAATAATTAACATTCCAAAATACATCACTTGTTATAAAACAAATGTCAGGTCAAAATATATCATAAGCCACATTAATTAAATATATCATTAACTATTGGATGTTAACATAACGAAGGGATCAAAATTGCATATTTTTAGAATATGTGGACTAAAATTGAACGGAGAAAAAGGACCAAAATCATCCAAACACTAAAATAGGGGACCAAAAATGCAATTAAGCCTAATCTATATATGAGTAACGTGTGTCCCATATTTATAGAGTAAAATTAGCAGTTAAGGGATAATGAGCAATTTAGAGCAATTTGGAGCAATTATGAGCATGAATAATAAGAGAGATTACACAGCCCTTAAAAAGAAGAGAAAAAAGTCTTGGGCAGGCACAAACCCAACATCTCATCATCAGGCACACTCAATTATTAAATGACAACACATTAAAAATAAATTCAATAAATTTATTTTAAAATATAAAAAAATCCATTTCTTCTCTCCCACCCAGCAGGCTTCTCTTTCTTCATTCCGCCCTCAACTTCAACCTCCATTCTTTCCCATCTTGAAAATCCTGCACACATGCTCCCAACTCTTTACAGTATGTCAATGGAGAAAATAATTAACAAATTACATTTTTTTAGAATCAAGCAAAGAAAAGCAAAAAGACACAAAAGTACAAACTAACTAAGACACAAAGGCCCAAACAAACAATCCCTCAATACAGCAGCGTGATAGTGAAGCAGAGGTGGTGAGCGGAGGAGATTCTCGCATTTTTCCGAGACGCATGTGTTCGAGCTGAACATGCCAGCCCTCGATATCCCACGGTACAACAGCGTGACATGAGTGAAGCCGAGGTGGCTCCTTCCCTACCAGAGACAAGGCACCTTCGAGTCAGAGCAGCAGAAAACCCAGTGGGCTCCGATCAACTCAGCATCAAGTTGATGAAATAATTTTTAAGCTTAAATACTACTCCCTCCGGTTTCTATTGTAATCAAAAATTAAAGAGTAAATAGCCAATTTGGTCCCTGAAACTGTAAGGGTGTATCAACTTGGTCCCTGAAATTAACGAAATTCCAAAAAGGTCCCCGAAATTGTAAAACGTTAATCAAGTTAGTCCCTCCGTTAACCCCAGTTGATTGATGCCGTTAACGGTGCTGAGGTGGCACGTTAAGTGTCCAGCTGGCTTGCCACGTTGCTTGACAGCTGTACTCCACGTTAGGGACCAACCTGCACCTAATTTCAGGGACGAAATTGACACTACATCACTGGGACCAAATTGCAATCTTCCTCTTCATCTTCCTCCTTTTCCTCCTCTCTCTCGCGTGAAACCCAGTTGAGCGAATCTAGTGATCATCAATGTCCAAGGAACAACATTTTTCTCACGCATTTTATCAAACACCATGTATGCAAATCCCACACGACCACTACCTTTCGCAAACATATCAATCATTGCACAACCAACACAAACATCAGAATCAAAATACCCCACCTTTAAAACAAAACCAAATATTGCAAGCCCCATAGAAAAACAATATCGCGAATTAGAACACGCTCCAATCGTTGCGGTGAAGCAATACTCGTTAGGGAAAAACCCATTTCGAAGCATATCGAGAAACACTGATTCCATGTTGTTGTTGGCGAAACAGGAGATGATGGCGCTCCATGAGACCAAGTCTCTTTTGCTGTGATCCATGTTGTTGAATATTGAGAGTGCTTCTTGCCAGTCGCCGCATTTGTAGTAGAGGGTGATGAGTGAGTTGAGAAGGAGCGAGTCAAGGACGAGTCCAAATGAGTTGAGCTTGTGGTGGAGGAGTTTGCCGAGGTGCAAGTTGCGGGACTTGATGCAGGCTTGGAGGAGGAGGGATGAGTTGATGAGTTTGTGACTGTGGTGGTGGAGGTGGGATGCGAGGTCGAGGTTGGAGATGGTCTTGTGGAGTTGTGGGATGGAGAGAGTTGAGGTATGTGGGAGTGGGTGTTTTTTGGATGAGGATGGTTCTGAATTTCGATTGGTTGGTGCCTTGAGGAGAGGAGGGTGAGGAGTAGAGAGAGGAGGAAGAGGAGGAGGTTCTGTAGAGGTGGGGAGGAGGAGGAAGATGAAGAAGAAGATTGCAATTTGGTCCCTGTAACGTAGTGTCAATTTCGTCCCTGAAATTAGGTGCAGGTTGGTCCCTAACGTAGAGTACAGCTGTCAAGCAACATGGCAAGCCAACTGGGCACTTAACATGCCACATCAGCACCGTTAACGGCATCAGTCAACTGGGGTTAACAGAGGGACTAACTTGATTAATGTTTTACAGTTTCAGGGATCTTTTTGGAATTTCGTTAATTTCAGGGACCAAATTGATACGCCCTTACAGTTTCAGGGACTAAATTGGCTATTTACTCAAAATTAAATAGGACACACATACTAAGATAGTTAGTTGATCTCATTTAAAAAAGTTATTGGGAATAAAAAATTAAATTTGTTACCTAAATTACCCTTCCCCTTATTTATTAAGCTTGTGTTATTGAGAATAAAAAGAGTCATTGGAAAACAAAATTTGTATTAAATGAAGGGTATTTTGAGAATAACTTCATTAGATTAAAAGAAAGTAGTTGAAATTTACTTATATTTTGGACTAAAAAATTTGAAATTTTTTTCTTATATTGTAGACCGGAGGAAGTACTTCTTTTTTCTCTTACTTAAAACCCTTGCCTCAGTGTCCATGTTAAGCTAAACTCTCTTTCCCCCCTTTATCTCTCTGCAATCCTTAATGCCTTTTCAATTATTATTTCCCAAATTCCCCTATTACGAGGTGAACATGCTATTTTTTTCCTTTCATTTTCAAATTTCATTCGTGTTGTTGGGCATCTATTTAATTCAAATTTGTTTTCTTGGTTATTGTCAAATTTTTTTCTTCCATTTTTTTCCTGGGTTATTGCCAATTTTTCCAGCATCTGAGTTTGAAAGTGGAAACAATGGAGTTGAAGGTGGGAATGGAATGATGAGAGAGAAACCGATAAGATGAGATGGTAGAGGAGAAATGGATTTTTTATTTTAAAATAATTGTATTAAATTTTGGTGTGCTGTCATTCAGTCATTGAGTGTGCCTAAGGACGAGATGTTGGGTTTGTGCCTACCCAAGACTTTCTCTAAAAAGAAACAGCCGTTGTGACTCATCATTACCGGCTATGAAGGGTCATTTACAAAAAATCTAATTAAGAAATAAAAAAAAAGGGTAACTAAAGGCATTAAATAAGTTCCTAAATAAATTAGCGACCGAATCAGCGACCAATGTGAAGTGGTTGCTAAAATTACCTTAGTCACTCAGTCATTTAGTGATCGATATTATAACAAGCACAATAATATATTGTTAAGCCAATAATTTTGAAAGTCAAATTTTTTGACCACTTTGCGACTGAATTTAGAGACCGTTTTTAACACAACGGTAATATTTAACCTTATTAGCGACTGATTTAATATCGGTCGCAAAAGCATGGTAAATGAATTTAATTTAGAGCCATTTAGCGACCAATATTGTGACTAATTTTTTATTTTCGTTTTAAAGACCGAAATATCGGTCGCTAAAATTAAAATACCTAAAAACACAATCGAGCCACATTTTCTTCCTATTTCTCTTCTAACACTCTCTCTTCTCCCTAATACCCTCTCTGCAACCATTGCACGCCCTGCCACCTCCACCATCCCACTGGTAAGTTTGTCTCTCTCGCGTCCCTCTCTGTTTCAGGTCCGGTCGTCGTCTCACGCCTCCTCCTCCTCCGCCGTCTCACGCCCGTCGTCCACCCACACATCCACACATCTGTTCACGAACCGCCACGCCTTTGTTCGCTCTCCACTGTTCTGCGCCGCAACCACTGTTCTGGTACCTTTTCACCCTTGAACTCTTTGTTGTTTTATTTTTAATTCCGAAAAAAAAACTATTTGTTGCATTGCTTCATTCATATCCTACTATGCATGTTGAAGTGAGGGAAATTTGTGGGTGCCGTTCTAAATGGGTGAATTTATATTCTGGTTTGGGGGTGAATTTTGAACTTGTGAAGTTAGGGTTCATATTGAATGAGGTTTATTTCTTGCTTTGTGGTGCCAAATTGTATGAGAAATTTTATGTTGCACACTTTGGTTGAAATGTTGAGACTGTATATGTGTTGCCATGATTTTGTGTTGTTCAAGTGCTAAATGTTGTGAAGGACTGATTTTGAGAAGTGATATTGATATGGCTGATAAGTGTAACTAAATCTCTTCTACTATACTTTGCAAGTCAACTTTAACGAGAAGAAGGACGATGCCATCGTCCGGCACGCCTGCTCATTCCTATGCTGATACCGTCACTCCGGAGCAGTTCAACTAAATGCAGGACACTATCACCCAGCTGAACGCGAAGCTTAGGGAGAAGAGGGAGAGGGAACGGGGATGGCGGAGCAGGCACACCAACAGCTGATGCAGATGACCATCGAGCAAGGCCAGACACTGCGGTTTGTGTTGGAGCAGATGAAGATCCAGTCTCCAGTTACTCAGGGTGATGCTCTAGAAGTTGCGTCGCTTGCTGCTCCTCCAGTTACGCCGCCTCCTACTACTGATGATGTTGCGCCAGAGCATGAGGATATGGCAGACGCCGGCGGCACGGACAGTTGGTCGCCTCCGCTTCTGCATCACGACTGACATTCATTTGTACTTTTTCATTTTCTATAGTTTACAGATTTTTCTTGTATGAAATTTATATTTATTTATATGATAATGTGATTAATTTTATATATGGTTTTTAATAGTAATTTATATTAATAAATTGAAAAAATTATCTTAAAATAAAAAATATTAATAAATTATAATCATTTTAAAATAAAAACCAAAAAAAAAAAAGAAAGGTTTTAGCGACCGAAATAGCAACCACAAAATCCATCTCTATGTGTAAATAAAATTTCATTATAAATAATTTATTATATTTAGTATTATATAGCGACGGAATATTCGGTCGCTAACTTGGTTATTATAACCAAATCTAGCGACCGAATTTGTGACCAAAAATTAGTCACCATTTTTGGTTAACTAAAGCAGACGATCAACCCACATTGCGACCGATTTTAATAATATGGTGACCGAAAAATCGATCGCAAAATAGCGACCAAAGTATAAATTCGGTCGCTAAATCCTTAGCGACCAGGGTTTCTGCTACGCCCATAATTCGGTTGCTAAAGAATTCTTCGGTTGCTAAACAACTTTTTTTTTTTGTATGATCAACATAGCTAAGTCTGCTTATAATTACTTGGCCATGGATAAAATGATTGATTGTGATCATCTAAAGGTATGTCCCTCCCAGCGTTAAAATATTTATGTGGAGGGTGTGTAGGGACTGCCTCCCCATAAGATGTTAGTTACAAAGTAAAGGTACTCACTGCTCAAGAATCTGTGGAATATGTGAGAATAGATTGGAGAACCTTTGGCATCTCTTCACCTTCTGTCCATTGAGTGTTGAGTGTTGGAAGAACAACAATTGTGGCCTGTTATATTAGACCAAATGCAGCATTCTGAGAGTTTTAAAGACTTGTGCTTCTCGATTCTGCTGCATCTTGATGCATCAATGGGAGTTAAATTTGCTATGGTCATGTGGAGTATATGGCATCGAAGGAAGAAGAAATTATGGGAAGGTAGGGTCATATCCTCAGGCCACGTTACTAGTAGAGCTATGATATTTCTCAATGATTGAGATAGAGCAAGACACCTCGGTCATCAGTCCTTTGGTATATCCAGCAGCATCAGTATGAGACACATTGGCTCCCTCCACAGTTTGGGCACCTCAAATGCAATATAGATGCTGATTTTTTAAGGAACAAGGATACACTTCCTTCGTCATGTGTGTGCACGGCTCTCAGGGAGCCTTCGTTGCAGCCATATTACTTTCTATTCCAATTGCAGAAAAGGAAGCCTCTGGGTTGTTATACGTCATTCAGTGGATAATTGGTCTTGGCTTGAAGAGATTAATCCTTGATATAGATTGTAAAGTGGTGGTTGAGCTTGTTAATTACCCAAGGGATGATGTTTCTGAGATAGGTGATACTATAAGAGAGTGTCATGCTTATCTTTCTTCTTTTCCAAACCTTAGTGTGAGGTTTATTAAATGACAGGCAAACCGGGTTGCTTATAGTCTAGCAAGAGCTACCTCGTTCATGACTAGTCCCCATGATTTCTATCCTATTTCACATTGTATTACTTCCTTAATATTAAATGAAATGCAATAAATTTATTCTATAAAAAATATATATAATAAGTGATCGCTATATTAGACGCTATTTTGGACGTTAAACAGTCAAGCATTAAGTCCGCATGATTCTATTTAGCGACTAATTTACAGACAATAAGTTTAGTATATTATTTAACGACCAATTTATTTGGTCGCTAAACTATTTATTTAACTAATTTACACTAAAACACCAAATAAAATTTCTAAAACAAAATATAATAACAAAATAAATATTTTATTCCTAATTCATGGTTTCAAGTCGGGTGGTGGGACGGTGTCATTGACTGTGTCGGGCGGTGATGTTGGAAGCAGTAGCTCAGTAGGATAAATGTTCCAGTGATGGAAAAGCTGCTAAATTCGGACTTCCTGTTCTTGCATACACTCCTCCTTCTCATTGGAGCGATCTCACTGCTCAGCCAACCGTAGCGCCAACTACTCCATTCTGGCATCCTTTGCGACGAGCTCGCTATTGAGATTTTCAATAGTCTCCCTCATTTGCCTCGACTATTGTGTGCATCGATGTTGTTGAGGCCAGACTGACTAGACAATGAGGCCAAGAACTCATCTCCCAATTGTCCTAACTCATACATGTGCCCTTCTTATTACTAACTCCGACAACATTTATAAAGATGGCGTTAATTGTAGGAGGTCAGATCAGAGTGTTGCACTTGATGGAAGCATCATCCTCCTTGACATGTGAGTGGGTCTCATCTTGATGCCAAATATACTATTCCTATAAAATATATGATGATTATTATTAACTGACTTTCATAGGATGATGATTTATCGTATCCGTTTGTGTTTTTATATCTTTATCACTTTATCCTTTTTTATCTTTAAAGGCAAAAGGAAATATTATTAACAGTGTACAAGGGGTACCCGAACCCAAACAACATTACATCCAAAATAACAAGGCCAACACCTGAACATCATCAATTTAAAATGACCACACAGCCAAAGTCCCTAACACCCCACTACATAACAAAAATTAGAACAGAAGGAGCACTAAAGGAAGATAAAACAATATGACAGAGCAAGCTAACAATTCTCTAACCACCAAGAAAACAACACCCAAATTTGTATATCGCTTTATCCTAACTTATCCTTTTCATGTTTCTTTCCATTGCCAACTTATAGCACTTGAAACAAGATTGACCGAGTCAGCAAGTTATCATACTTGCATTAGTCCACTACTTGAAACAATTTCCAAACGTGAAATGCCACACGTTTTGCACCAAAAAATATTTCAATATTTGCACCAAATTCAATTTAATTCAGCAAATATTTTTCACAATTATTTATTATAAATAAATAAAATATTCTTAATTTATATATATTATTTATATTTTTAGTGATAGCATAGAATATAATAACAATATTTCAGTTAGAAAAATTTAATTTATTTGACTAAATTAAATTCTCCAATTTAATTGTCAAATAATAAAATAATTCTTTAGCAAAGATTAGAACACTCGTTTGTGTATGACCCCGTAGGTTCAATACTAAGTTAGTAGTAAATTAATCAAATTAATTTACTAATCAAGGTAGGCGTCTAGCAACACTTCTTAATGTCCAGATAGTATGAAGTAATATCTTTTACTTAATTTCAAGAACCAATAGAAGAATAATATAATATTTTCTTCCATCATTTACAACTCTGGGTTAACTCTAGAATACGGTATTACTTTCAAACTCTAATAAGTTAACACATTATTTATTTAGTGAATGACTTAAGAAACTCATTTCTCCATTCATTCAATTGCTCTAGCTAAGGTCTTAATTTATCATAGAGCTCAAACTCATCACCACGACTTGATGGATTCCTTCTTGATTAACCGCTAATTCTACAAGTATTTAATTATATACAATATCCATACAACTAGCGTCCTAAGGCCTTTGGTGTCTAGGATTAAAATATAAGAAATAACTTGTTATTTACAATGATAATCTCAGGTCAAAGAAAACTATTACGATCTTCTTGAGGAATTCCTATTGACAATTTAAAGGTAAAGTTAACCATTAGGAATTCTCAATTGAGTCAGTTCAATGATCACATCTACATGTACATCATCTATATATGTAATTTAATATGAGATATATTAATCGTTATCCAATAAAGACCATCACATATATATTGATCTATCTGGATAATTGATGTCCTATTCACAATAATCCTATGACCAAGAACAGTTTAGATTAAAATTATAAAAGACTTGTTTCTCTTATCATAATCTCTATCATGATAACAACTCTCTAATTTTAATCAAAAACCTTATCAAATTAACTATTTTAATTAAAATCTAAATATGATCATGAAATAAAGAATAATACTTTATTAAAAAGCTAAAGTTGATTACATGATGGAATGGAACTTGGGCATACATATTTATCCCCAACAGGTATATGGTAATTAGAGCTGTCAAAATGGGCTGGCCCATTCGGGCCAAGACATTTTTGGGTTGGACCGGGCTGGGTCAAAATCAAGTCGGGATGCTAATTTCCTAGCTCAGCCCAGCTTTATGCGGGCTGCGGGCCAAACGGGCTGGCCCATGGGCCGATAACTTTTTTTTAAATTATTGTTTTTGTTTTTAAAAAATCATTTCTTTAACTAGAAAATTCCATTACCATTCATATGGTTATGAATTAACATTTAACATGTTATTCACCAAAAATCTCCTTGGTTATAATAAACCTCCATGAGGATGAGGAATTGAGGATATGTACCATGGTTAATTGGTTATAATAAATCCCCATCGTCATAAAAAAGCATACATTTAAATTTAACCATAACACGAAATGCATACATTTAAGCTGCACAGATAGAAAAGTGTATGTTGAGTGTTAAATTACGTGTTTTCATCCAAGAGCCCTGGGAGGAAGGTTTTATTATTTGTTTTGTATCAAGATAAAACTCCCCGAGAAATGTATGTTGGACGATATAACATCTTTTATTCTTTTAGAGAGTAAGACAACATATTTTTTAAAATGTTATCTACTTAATTTTTTTGATAAATTTAACTAGTAAAAATATATTATCCAAAACACTTGGAGGTGGAATTACTATCTTATAAACAATAATGTATTGTTTTTCTAAATAGGAGTATAAAAATGTAATGCTTCAGTTAAATTTATATATTTTTTATTTTCAAAGTTCGGGCCAGCAGGCCAGCCCACATTGGGCCAATGAATTTTCGGGCCGGGCTGGGTTGGGCCAAAATTATTTTGGTCATGCATTTTATCAACCCAGCCCATGCTTAATGTCGGGTTATTCGAGCCAGCCCATCGGGCCGGGCTCATTTTGACAGCTCTAATGGTAATGATTCATAGTCATATAGTCAGATTTTGTTGATATTCCAAAGTATAGAACAAATAGAAGATGACATTTTCTTCCAATGTGAGTGGTAGTGGTGTAGAATGATTATTAAACATCGGAGGAGGAACTGCAAATGTGGTAGAAGTAGAATTTCTGAGATAAAGGTTAGTGGAACTCAGAATAACTGGAATCATCTTTTTTATACATGCAGAGAAAATATATATGGTTACATTGAGGGGGAGACTGGTGGGTAGGATTTTCTTTGTGTTTCTGGCTGACAGAGTGTTGTGCGCAGTTCTGCTAAATGGAGGTGAGAGGGAGATGGAGGAGAGTTTACAGATTTCAGGGACAAAGCCTTCAGAGTTCATACAGGAGGGAGAACATCGATAATAAGTGTTTTTGTCACTTTTGATAAAATAAAAATAATAATAAAGAAAGTTAATAGCGAAAGTTCTGTCAACTCGCCTTGGTAGTGTGATGGAGAATATTATTGCAAGGAACCAATCGGCTTTTGTAAAAAATAGGCACATAGCTGATGGAGCAGTTGTGATGAATGAGGTGATTGATCTGGCAAAGAAGAGGGGGTCAGAATGTTTAATTTTTAAGGTGGACTTTGAGAAGGCTTACGATTCAGTGAGTTGGAGTTTCCTGGAATATTTGTTATGGAGGTTTGGTTTTGCAAAAAGGTGGGTAAAGTGGACTCGAGCTTGTATATTTGCAGGGCAGCTGTCCATCTTGGTTAATGGGAGTCCGACTGAACAAATAAACATCCAGAGAGGGTTAAAGCAAGGGGATCCATTGGCACCATTCTTGTTCTTGTTGGTTACGGAGGGTCTAGGAGGGCTGGTACGGAATACAGTGGACATTGGCAAGTTTAAAGGTTTTAGGGTGGAACACTCCAATGTGGTAGTTTCACATTTGCAGTACGCGGATGATACTCTACTAGTTGGGGAGGCTACATATGAGAATTTATGGGCCATGAAGGCTATTTTGAGGAGTTTTGAGTTGGTCTCAGGTCTAAGGGTTAATTTCATGAAGAGTAGGTTGTTGGTTGTTAATGTTAGTGATTCCTTCTTAGCTGCGGGGGAGGAGTTCCTAAACTGCAAGGTGGGAAAGGTGCCTTTTCGGTATCTTGGATTGTCGGTTGGAGCAAATCCAAGAAGAGTATCGACCTGGGAGGCATTGCTTCGATCTTTAGAAAAGAGGTTGGGTTCATGGAGGAATAAGTTTTTGTCTTTTTGTCTTTCATGAGGATGCCGATGAGAGTTAGAAAGGCCGTGGTAGGGATGCAGAGGAAGTTTCTGTGTGTGTGTATGGGGGGGGGGGGGGGGGGGCGCTATGGAAGGAAAAAAAATCGCTTGGGTGAAGTGTGTAGATGTTTGTAAACCGAAGGAGTTGGGAGGTTTAGGTGTAAAAAATATAGATCTCTTTAACTTAAGCTTGTTAGGCAAATGGCATTGGAGACTTTTGGTGGAGAAGGAGGCTCTTTGGGTTTCGGTGGTTAAACAAAAATATGGGTTGGGGGAATATTCTAAACCAAATTTAGAAGAGAGAGGGATTAGTAGATTAGCCTCGGTGTGGTGGAAAGACCTTTGCTTAGTAGGTAAAATTAGGGACAGGGAGGGTGATTGGTTGGAGGATGGGTGTAGGATCATTTTAGGATGTGGGTCCACTGTTTCTTTTTGGGATTATGTTTGGTTAGGTAGAACTACCTTAAAACAAACATACCCGAGACTGTTTGCTATTTGATCTCTACAACATAATATGGTTGATGAGTTCGGAAGTTGGGAAAATGAGGTATGGGCCTGGGATTTCAAATGGAGGAGGAATCCTTTTGTGTGGGAAGAAAACATTTTGCAGGAATTTCAGAATCTACTGCTTGCGGTTTCCTTGCAAAAGAAAGATGATTGCTGGTGTTGGTTGAATCATCCTTCAAGGAGTTACAATGTAAGGACAACTTATGATTTTCTAGTTGGTAGAGTCTCACAAGCAGGTACGTTGCTGGATATAGAGGCAAAGGCTTTCAAGGCTTTGTGGAGGAGTAGTGCTCCACTAAAGGTAATTGTGTTTTCATGGCAATTGCTCTTGGATAGAATCCCAACTAGGAAGAATATGTTTCATAGGAAGATTTTGCATGATATCACTGATTTAAACTGTGTACTGTGTGATGGAATTTTGGAGAATGTTGAGCATCTATTTTTGAGCTGTCCGTTTATTTCCCAATTATGGGCTTCGGTTTTTGGTTGGATGAGAATGTGTATTAGTAATCAGGTGCAGATTATACCTTTCTTTGTTGAGTTTGTCGAAGCTGGAAACAGGAAAGGGAAGGTTTGTCATTGGGTTATGGGGTGGCATGTGGTGGTTTGAAGTATTTGGGAGATGAGAAATGGTATAGTGTTTAAAGAAAAAAGACTAGATATGATTTTCATTTTGGATAGAATTAAAGTGACTTCATGTAGATGGTTCTTAGCTAAAGCAAAACATATACCTTATTCTTTTTCCGATTGGTGCATAGATCTTAAAAAGTGTATTGAGCTAGTGTGAGTAAAACACTTGCTTTCTTTACTTTGTGGTTCTATTGGACTTTTGTATGATTTTGAGTACCCCTTGTACTCGGATTAATATACATTTTGCTTGTTCAAAAAAAAAAATCATAAATAAAAGTTATTTTTTATTTGTTAATATATACATTGTTTTTGGAAATACACAAATCCAAACAACTATAGGGCAAATACAAAATTAAAGAGCAGCTGCTATGACCAAGTGAGAAGTGTTAAAATTTTACAAGATAGGTGACAAATTGAATGAACCAGATTCATTTACTTTAAGGTGCATCCATACACCATTTTGAGAAGAGTACGCACCATTAAATGTACCATACTATGAGTACCTTTGGAGTGTGGCTTGAATTTTGCAAGGAGAATTTCTAGCGATATATTTTTCCTTAGGCTATGTTCGGGAGTTTTGGAGAGGATGGAGAGGAATGGTTAGTAATGAAGTGGTTTAGAATGGAGTGGGGTGGAGTGGTAAAAGTATATCACTCTATTGTTTGGGAGTTTTAATGTTCCCTCCCAAACCCTCCAAATTGGAGGGTATGAAAAATAGAGCTTTGGATGGTTTGGAGTGGTTTGCCTTCCCACCCCCAATCATTCCACTCCATTGTTTAAAAAACTCCCAAACAATAGGTCAAGGGATTTGTACCATCCCACTCCATTACTAACCATCCCACCCCATCCTCCTAAACACACCCTTAGATTTTCAAGGGTTGGCTGGCTTTCATTGAGATGATTTGACTTCTCTAAAGTAAGGAAAAATGTAAGTATGTTAAGATCTCAATATACTTTGATTAATTAAAGGTAGATGTACCCTCACTTTCTCATTCTACACATTTGTTTGCTTTATAGAAGCTTTATCCGAAATGGATTATTGTTGAAGATGACCTGAGCTGTCAACAACTATGTATAAATCAATGAAACCCACTTAAAGGATGTCATTTTATTACTTTTTGGTGTGTTCGAGCGCATTATTTAGATTCGGACCATGCACTAAATCCATTATATATTTAAGACGTTAGTTAAGAGCTTGGCTCACTTTTGGCCTTTCTACGTTCTAACAGACAATTTGAAATGTTCCAATGCATTAATTATGAAACTACTTGACCAAGTTAATTCTTTTTATCTTATATGTAGACTGTCATATATTGTAGGCCTTTAAATACGAATAAGGTTTTTCTAAAGTTAACTTATCTATAAAAAGACATTATTGTTATATTTTAGTGAATTACGATCTACATTAGTTAATTTTATTTTTTCACTGCAGATATGAAATCATTTTCGAGAAGCCCTTTCCACAATCTAATATACTAATTTGAACTTTATATTAAAACAAAACAAAAAGTTATTTAGTAAAATAAAAGGGGCAATAAAAACAAAAGACTGACATTGTAAGAAAAAAATAAAAGAGTGACAATAGAAACACAAAATAAAACTCAGATTAATAACATATCCATTGAAAAACATTTGATATACAAAGGTGGTATAAGCGTCACTGCGTCAGCCAATTATGAAGTTTCATTGATGACATGGTAACATTTAAAAGATAAACATTGTGATTATTCATCTATAAATAAATATAATTTCAGCCAAAAAAATAAAGGCAGAAAGTCGTATTAATAAGCTGATATATGGATTTAATTACTATATAATGTTAACATAAATGTTTTTAACACATCATTAAGATTTAATTTGTATCTACTATTATCTATAAATATTTTTACATCGTCAATCAATCTGTAATTGAGGCATCATTAAAAAATATTTGACTCTTATCTCAGCTAGCTTAAAAGTCAGTCACTAAATCATGATTGTGTAAACTCTTAAAAATATTTGATTCTTATAATAATTATCTTAGAAATTACATGTAAAATAATTTGTGATTGATTAATATTTGATAAATATTAAAAAATTTACACTAATATTATATCATAATTAAACTATATATGAATATTTACAAACATGTGGTTGATCCGAGTGATAACGGGTTCAGATCCCTTAAACAAGTAGTTAGAGATTCAACTCCTAACTCTTATGTATGAAGAAAATATGATTGGGAGGGATAACTCTTAAACGTTGTTTAGGTCCCCCGATAGAGATTAATCAATATTTTTGTAAGGTGAATAATTCATGCTAACGACATGCCATAAAGAAAAAAACTACTTGAATATTTGTAATACGGTACAAATTTGAACATCAGAAAGCATAAGCTTTTAATATTTCCTCTTTATCTTTGTAATCGTACCCAATGAATCTAAGCAATGTACTTCCTGAAAGGTCTCTTGAAGAAAACTCAGATCCGTTAGCTGGCCGTAAATGTCCGTACTGTACGCAAAGCTGTACCTAAAGCATCCAATCTTGAATAGTACTTTCCTTTCAACCTTCCCCTTCATTATTTTCCATTTTTTAATAACTCTCAATTATACCACTTGGTTAAAGATGTGTATTCTAATAATTCAATGCAAATAATGATGTCCTTTAATATAGAGGCTAAGCTATAGTTTTAATATAAGATGGTTTTTCTAACCCGCACGAGGATTCCATTTTAATTTTCTTAAAAGACTACATAATTTTTCCGTCCTTGGAAGACTTGTATTGTGCTTTGTAATAGTGGGCACCCAACATATGATGAATCGCAATTTTGATTTTTGGAACATAATACAATGGTGAAAGTCCACATTTTCTTTTCAATTAGTTTAATGTTAGAGGATTGGAAAAAGCATGTTTACATAATTTTGAAATGATAAATAATATAGAAAAGCTTGACATTTAAGAAATTATAGATTATAGAAGTGCAATTGAAAAAGGAAAACATAAGTGGAGGAAACATGGAGCATGGAGGCAGGGAAGGGAGAAGGAAAGTAAAAGACTATAAATGTGTTGCCTCACGTTTTATTTTGAGCAGTCAAAGGTCCACGCAATGCTGAATGAAATGATGCAAGGTTGAAAACAACAAAAATACACACGAAAGCACGTGAAGAAACATATAGGAGCTCGGGTCCTGCAATAGTGGCCTCTTACAAGTATGCCACCCTGCGCCTTCATCGTTATTTCCTAATTTCTCGCTAGGTGTTGGATATGTTTAAGGGGCACCCATAAGATTTGAAGCATTTAATATATTCATAGGTACACTAGCTCCTCTTACATTATATCGTTAAATATTTTATCACATCACTTATATAGACTACAATTATCTTCCACCATTAATTTCCTCAAAAAAAAAAAATTATCTTCCACCATTCAGTCATTAGTATGTACTATGTATAGCAATGGGCTGGAGTTCAAGAAGTTTTCTTACGGAGTTTAAAAGAACAAATACACCAATAGGATGATTAAGTTAAGGATTTTTTGTTACTTTGTTTTAAAAATAAATATAAAAAATATACTATTTTTTTAAATTTTAAAGTAATCATAATCTGATACTCTACATCCTCGGGGGATTAGTCATATGACTTACGGCTGTGGGAATAACTTGGATTCCAAGAATTTAATTAGTATGTATTAACAGTGTAATTTTTTTTTTTTGCTGTCAATTAATCACAAATCATGATATAAATTACTTTTAAAGTAATTAGGATATAGAATTCAAACATTTTTAATTTTTTTTTATAAGCAAAAAAGTGTATTAATTAAGAGTACAAGGGGTATTATAACCCGTATATAAAGGCAATAGAAAACCCTATGTAAAATTGATACCACCCATAAAAAAGAAACTTGGATCAATTATACAAAAGTTCACCAAGAGAAGCTAAGCAAAAGAAGAGCAAAACAACACCTTAAACTACCAACCAAAATTTATTATTAGGTGACAGTGTAAATAATTTTTATACAGAAAATGCATATCAATTAAATCTCATACCTTTAATTATGCAAACTGCCCATACAACTCAATTATTCAATTTTCAATAATTAAAGTGTGATTGATATCTGTGTGACTGTGTTAGAACATTTTTCTTTACAAATTGTTGGTATTGAGTTTTATAAAACTTGAAAGTCGATTGATTTGAAAAATTGAGCAAGCCTCACTGTAGTTTGGGTTGCACCCTGGTTAGACTAAGGTAGTGACAACATTAATATTAATATGCTCTTCTCCATTCCTACTGCCTCTACTTATAGTAGGCTCCGTAGTTACTTCTCATAATAGGGTCTCTTTACTCTCGGATAATCGTCGCCGCCCTGGGTAATCATAGTCGGACAGCAGGCATTAATATTTATCGTTATCATTCATTCATGAGTTGGTCGTTCGGCCGTTATATGTTTCGTCCTCTGACTATCTGATTTCCCCATGTGATCTATCTAACTCTTGGGCCTTGAGTTAGTCAAGAGCTCATCCTCGAATGCCAAGTCTTCTGCTTCTCGGCCCAAACCTCTGTTGGGTCCATGTTGAAGTCAGCCACGAGTATACAACTCGGACATATATATATATATATATATATATATATATATATATATATATATATATTATCTCAACTTTTATATAATATTTATGTTTAAATTCATACATGTTTATGAGATTATTTACATACTTTGTATAATGATAATTAGTGATGAACTAGAGTGACAAAAAAATGGTCTCCTCAGGTCCGTCACAGTCATTGGCTGATCTCTTGAGTAAAAAAATTGAGAAACTAATTAGATATTACCTAAAATGATGCATTTAAAATTTGTGATTATTCATACATAATTTATAATTTTATTACTCGAATATGTAAAATAAGTAAATATTCAATTTGTGAAATCATGATTAGTGTTTGCTCATCCAACCCGGCTTAGTGACTTAGGCGCCTGATATTAAGGTGAGTCCAGCAAAACTTGTTCACTGCTAACTTGTCCTCGCAAGCAAATAGCCATAATGGGCCTTATTGGGCTTCTATGAGTTGTCCTAGTTGGATCGTTACTTTTTTTGGTAGACTATGTTGGATCAATTTCTAATTTAGGTAATTAGGATTATATAAAATGTTATAATTCGAAGTTAAGGGAATATTTTTTTGTGTGCGCGTTTGGACCAACCATGTTCTAACTATTTGTTTTGCTCTGTTTTTGAGCTGCGTACCAACTATCTGGTAGGGAGGGAAGAGTAAAAAGCTTTATGTGTCCTTTTACCTATACTATTGAAGAAGGCGAAAAAGCAAAATTAAAAAAAACTTGCAGCTTGCGCATCCAGGGAATCGAACCCTGGTCAGTACCGTGGGAGGGTACTATGATACCACTACACCAGATGCGCTCCATGTTGTCTAGATGAAATTAGCAAATATTAAAGGCTTGATTGCTGTTTTAGTCTCCTAACTCTAGCTCATATGTGATTTTAGCCCCCAAAAACTTTTTTGCGCACATTTGATCCTCCAATTTTTGAAAAGTTGCAATACTAATCCTTCAATCCACCAACCGTTAGTTTTAACAAAAATATCCTAGGTTGACATTTTGGCATTAATTTATTTAAAAATAAAAAATAAAAAAAAACTTAAATGAAATGTTTAGTAGGTCACGTGCTATCCTCATGCGTCTTCTTCTTGCAGATCTGCCTCCTCTGCTTGTGCTTTGTAACATCGCTGGCTGCTCTATGGATTGACGACTGACCCCACAGACCAACACGGGTCTTTTCAACGTGCTTTGTCCTCACTAACACGCTTCCTAGGAAAATTTCCCAGGAGGTCACCCATCCTAGAATTGCTCCAAGTCAAGCACGCTTAACTGTGGAGTTCGAAAGTGATGAGCTACCGAAAAGAAGATGCATCTTATTGGTATAGATAGTATCAATCAATTCATATAAGCCATCCTCAACTGTATAGTCCCATACATACATAGTTTCAGGATCCCTCTCATTCAGGTGTGTAATCGGTTCATTCATGTATCCCTCCTCCTAGAAGCCTGCCAAGAGCCGCTCCTTGTCTGTGCCTTCTTGCACCAGCGACCACTCCCCACCCTCGTCAGCCTCGGGTGTCACATGCTTCTTCTTTCTCGCTAAGTTAGGGTTCTAACTTATAGTTCAAAATTTGTGAGCACAGGTAAACGAGTAAATCTCCAGATTGTGGGGTGGCGTCACGAGGCAATTGCAGTGGACAATACGCAGATTGCGCTCTCTTATGCGGTCATTGTTCCTGTTGGCGAGTGAGCGGAGACACGCGGTGGGGTTGGATGGCGACTCTGCAACTAAATGGAGGAGTATGGTTCTAACTAGCAATGGCTCACAGAGATAGTTGAATGGTTGATCTTGCTGATTATGGTGGTTGTTGTAGGATGTTAGAATCAGAGAGCATAGAGAAAAGAGAGAGAGAGAGAGAGAGAGAGAGAGAGGAAGAAATTCTATAACTGAAAGAGTGAATCTGTTATTCATTAAGTCTAGATACATTGGGAACCATCTACTTATAATAGATGAAGGGTAACCACCCTAACTAACTTGGCTGAGTCAGCATAACAGAAATGGCTGGCTACAGCTGTTATACTAATACACTAGTTCTACTGATACACTACTATACACATACTCACTTACATACCCCCTTACAAACCTAGGGTGTATGTTCACTTACATACCCCCCCTCCTTACAATTGGAGGATGTGTTTACAAAAGTATTCCTGTCAACTACTCCTAGATTACCCCTAAGTTCCTCAAATCTAGACTGAATGAGTGGTTTGGTGAGCACATCAGCCACCTGATCATGTCCAGGAATGTGATAGATGGCTAGAGACTTGTTGATGACCTTCTCTCGAACAAAAAATAGGTCAAGCTCCATGTTCTTGGTCCTGGAATGTAGAACTGGATTATGTGACAAGGCAACAACACTTAGGTTGTCACAGTAGATAGCTGGATGCAGAGTAGGAACCTGCAGTTCCTTGACCAGATATTCCAGCCAAAGTACTTCAGCTGTTGTGGCTGCTAGGCTTCTGCTCAACCTCTGTGCTGGACCAAGTCACAAGTGTTTTCTTTCTGGACCACCATGACACTAAATTGGGACCAAAGTAAACACAGAAGGCTGAGATTGACCTTCTGTCATTTGTGTCTACTGCCCAATCAGCATCACTAAAGGTTTGCATGCTGAAAGGGTGACTTTGTGAAGCTGGCTTCAATAGGAGACCATGATTGAGAGTACCCTTTAGGTATCTTAGAATCCGTTTGACCACCTTCCAATGCTCTTCTAAGGGTTAGGAAAGGAATTGACAAACCTTCCTAGGACTTGGGTTTTTGTTGATGATTTTTTGTTATTTATTTTGAAAGGGGATTTCATTGATTTTTGGTGTGATTTTCACAAAGGTTTTAATGGAGAGGATGATGATTCATTGGCATGGATTTTGTTTTACAATTTCTGTAATTTTCCATGATGAGCGTGAAATGTGGAGGGCTTGGTGGAGGTTCCAGTCGAATTCTGGAGGTTTTGTACCATATTTCTATCAACAATACTACATTCTTTATCTCAATTTGATCCAATTATGGAGGTTCTGCACACAAATATAGATATTATGCCATCAAGTCTTCCATGGGGTAAAGAAATCCCTTCAAAAGATGAGTTTCTTTCTAGTTTTTTTTTTTTTTTTTGACATCTCATTTTAAGAGAGGCAGATTGAGTGCAAATGTAGATGTCCAAATTGAAAAGTTGAAGGAAGAAGAACAAGAGCCATACGCAGGAGTAGATAGCAGATACTTAATTTATTTATTTTAATTAAATAAAAGTTAACTTTTCCTTACATGTGATGACGTTTGCCACCTAGGATATTTCTGTTAGAAAACTAACGGTTGGTGGATTGAAGGATTAGTATTGCAACTTTTCATAAATTGGAGGATCAAATGTGCTCAAAAAAATTTTAGTGGACTAAAATCACACATGAGCTAAAGTTGGGGGACTAAAACTGCAGTTAAGCCAATATTAAAATGGTAAGTTGTGTTCCATTTCAAAACTTTTGTTTTTGTTTTTTGTTTTGTTTTTTTTTTGTGATCCAAAGTTTGTTTCTCTAGTAATTAGGAAGCGCACAACAAATCGGTGCATTCTAGCATGAAGCTAGTAATTTATGGGTATACCAGTATACCCCTAATTTTTTTCATCATGAATGATTTTGCACTATTGGATATATTAAGTAAATAATCAACAAATTAGTTTTAAATACCACTTTGCCATTCCCCTTCCTCTTCAACCCTCCTGTTCAAACCCTAGAATTTCGAATTCCACCGCCGCCGTCCAACTAGCCGCCGCCGCCACCTTCGTCCCTACCCCCACCCCTCTTCCACCTACCAGCAACAACCACCCCTACCCCTCCGCCACCCCACCATAAGCACCAAGAAACCTAGAAACCTGGAAAACCAAAATAAGCATCAAGCAGCCACATGCAAGACGGTTCCATAGACAGAGAGGGAGGAGGTTAGAACATCCACCACCGTCATCGCGCACCTCGCCGTTCCGGGCTTCTGCTTCGCGAGCGCAACCCCGCTCTGAGTCGCGGTGGTCATCTAGCGGCCGAATGAGGTCGTCCTACACTGTCATCTTGTGGCCGAATGAACCTGCCGGAGTGAATGCAGTGGAGGGGCCGAGAACTTCGTATGATAAATCAACCACAGACAGAGGCGGAGAAGGGCGGAGGATCAACCGCCGTCGTTGCGTGCCTCCACGTCGCGAGGATTTACCGTCGTCACGCCTCCGATTCGCAACCCCATCCCTATACAAGTCAGATATGGTCCCGGAAGTGGCAAAGGGCGGGAGTGAGGAGAGGGTGTTGGGGATGGGTTGGAGGAGTTGAGGTTGTTGAATGAGAGAGAGGGAGAAGATAAGGGGCAGGAGAGTTGGTGGTTGGAGAGGTTGAGGGCCGTGACGACAGCGGCCGTGGATGGTAGGTGACGGTGGTCCAATGGTAGGGGTTCAGTCATGGAGCCGGAGGTTGGATGGAAGGAGGAAGATAAGGGTATAATTGGGTATTCCAATTAAAAAAAATAAAAAAGAATAGGTTGTTTAGTGGTATACTGGTATGCCCATAAATCATCAGCTTCATGCTAGAATCCACCCAACAAATCACGTATAGACTGTTCTTTTTCGAAACTTTTCTCTTATTTGATCGGAAATTTATATTAAGGTCATTGTGCTGTATTACCAAGAAAATAAATTATCATTCATAAATTCTCGAAACCATTTATCCTTATTTTGGCGAAAAGCCAAATAAAACTAAATATAATTTATTTGTTAAAGCAAAAGTTGTTATTAGAAACAGAAGCTATTTTATGTTTGGATGAGCTTATAAAAAATGAGCTTTTATAAGATTTGTTGTAGGGGCATTATTGTCCAATAAAATATGACTCATCCTCATTATCTCCCTTCTATCGCATATGCTTTTTTAGAAGTTAGAAATTATAGGTTCTTAGAAAAGCACCAAAATGTTTTCTTTTTCTTTTTTTTTTAATACTGATTTTGCTTTTTTTTTCAAAAGCCCATTTAAAAACTTGTATATATTTTTTTTATAAAAACACTTTTATTTTAAGTAAGTGTTTTTTCTAAGCTCATCCAAACAAGCTAGGTGCCTAATACAATTTTAGAAGATTAGTCTTTCACATATCAAGTTTGTCTATCAAAAAGCAAAAAGACCCTAAACGAGAAATGTTGGTTTTATAAAAATGGAGAAGACTTTTACTGTAACAAAATAAAAGACAAAAATAAGGAACTTGCTATTATGTTTTTCATACCAGTGTTTTTCCTACATGTTCTTAAAAAACCCTTGGACTTACACACGTTGATATGCCTATCAATGTTTCATTACTCATGCTTTTTCTTGGTATAATTCCACTAATTTACTTGCTTGATATAATAATTGAATAATTCCAAATAAACCTATAGAATGTTAATAATAAATAAGGAATAGACTACTCTAGTTTTATCGCTGTTATGCAGAGCAATTTTTTATTTTTTTTACAAGAAATAACTTACTTCGATTCAATGGAAATAATATCAGCAATACAAAGGGGAATATCATGAAAAATATGGGAGGAAGCAAAAGATGTGGCCACCCTAGCTAGCTTATGAGCAATCACATTGACTTATCGCCTAACAAACTCAATCCTAGAGTTATAAAAAGTGGAAAATAAAACCTTGCACTGAGATATAATAGCCCCAAACTCTAAGCGGTCATCACACTCATTAGTCAAACTATCAACAACTGGTTTGCAATCCATCTAAAAAATAACACCATCCAGTTGCAAAGATTTGATCCAATGGAGAGCACACAACAAAGCTAGCGCCTCTTGCGACACCCTTCCTTGGGATGTCACATAGTAACACATTGCGGAAAATAAACTTTAATTATGCTGGTTACTTTCGGAAAATAATAACTATTACACTTTCTTAATACTAAAAATGGTGATAAAATTTTTTCTTTTTAACTTGACATCCAACAACATAGTTAACATCACACACTCTAAGCGGTCATCACACTCATTAGTCAAACTATCAACAACTGGTTTGCAATCCATCTAAAAAATAACACCATCCAGTTGTTAAGATTTGATCCAATGGAGAGCACACAACAAAGCTAGCGCCTCTTGCGACACCATTCCTTGGGACATCACATAGTAACACATTGCGGAAAATAAACTTTAATTATGCTGGTTACTTTCGGAAAATAATAACTATTACACTTTCTTAATACTAAAAATGGTGATAAAATTTTTTCTTTTAACTTGACATCCAACAACATAGTTAACATCACACACACACACACACACACACACACACACACACACACACACACACACACACACACACACACACACATATATATATATATATATAAAATATGCGTCAACAGTTTTGTACAACTATGTAACTATATAGAGCCTTTATCAGTACAGGCCATTTTCAACATAACTAGGGAAAGTAGTAAATATACAACAGATACGTAGCTAATCGTTAAGACCATAAACAAAACATGGCTCTCAGTAGCCAAAGATAGACTGACGAAGTCACTACCCCAAAAATGGAATCTACCTACAGCTGGTCAATATCTAGTGATACCCATTGGGAAGACCATGGTGGTCAATCCCACTCCCCGCAGAAGTATCAGATGAAGATGCTAATGGCCCCTCTTCCGGTGAATCGTCGTCGTCATCATGGGGAATGTACTCGGGTACATCCTCAACGTGCTCCTCCGGATCCTCCTCCGGATCCTCCTCCGGATCTATAATCATCCCCTCTGGAGGTGATGCCGGTGCTGCCTCAGCTTGTGGCAGTACATCAAGTACCTCATGATCAACCAGATGCTGCAGTAAGAACCATATCGGAGGTAAGGATACCTCTATGGTCTCTATAGTCCTAATCTCGCGCTGTGGTCCAGCCGCTATAGTGCCCTCTACGGTATGTATACCCCCGGTATAAGTCGCACTGTGGGCTCCAGGGTTAGTAACCCACGCGTCGATGTCGTCCGCGTCCTCAAAGCGGAGGGAACGAACCCCTGTATGTACCAGTGGTACCGCCGGATCCATCTATACTCGGATAATAATATACGCCATACAAAAAAGAGACCAACAATAAAATATGCAAGGGTGAGAACCAATATATGGATTTTAATACGATAACCACATGTACGACTCTCAATTACCATTTAACAAGAATATTCAAAGATAAACAATATATTTAACAAAGGGTTTCATACCCAATAGTCGTAACCGTTTTAAAAACCATGGCACTTCAATACTCATCAACTAACTTTGATACCTAATCTCCGGAGCTCCAACTAACGAATAAATGAGGCTCCAATTGCCGAATAAGGCATACTCAATGCCAATCAGGCAGAGTTCAAATTTATCATATCACTGTCCAAAACGAGGCATAGTGAGTACTACTCATAGTGTATGGTTTCAGGTTCATATGTCCACCAAGGCACAGTGATGCAAACTGCATGAATACTTGTACCAAGTATCCAAGTCCTATGCAAAGGCATGTCTGCCCGAAAATGCATGTAAAACATTTTGTTCTCGTATTTTTCTTTGTGTTCAATCTTTCCATGTCGGAGCTAAAAGTCTCATGACCAAATCACCATTTTAAACTTTCAAGTTTAATACCTCTTTCTAAAATAATTGACTCCAAGTCAAAAGTGTGCAAATCATGAAATCTAGACCGATGCACCAGTTTTAGATACATAGATTTTAGTGCACAAAACCAAAACACCACTTATAGGACATCTAGTCCATAACTTCACATTTCGGACCCCGGGCCCATATCATAGAACACTAGACCCGATGTCTCGGTTGCTAGGTTCGTTTAAACCATTTTTGTTCTGTGAAAAACAAAACCAGAGTTTCCTCAACTTATCTAAGTTGACGGAAATACCACCACTATTTACCGAAAATCCTTTTATGTTGGAAATCCGTTTTGTAAAATCATCCAAAATCCTTTAAACTCATTTTCGTTTAAAATCAATACTTTGCATTTGAAAACATCATTTTAGACAAATTCTCGGTATTACTCAATATTACCCCTTTTAAAAATACTTTTGGAAACATTGACGGAATTGTCCGTCGGTGACGTTTTTAAAACGTTTAAGTCCAAAACAAGACTTTTCTAGAAAAATAATTTTTCCAACACTGTAATAAAATTATTTTTAACAATTATTTTCTTAAAACACCATTTTATAATATTTAGAATTTCCTTGTGTGAAATTAGCAGTGCTAAAATATTTTCACGGTTACGTCCTCACCATGACTCTTAAAACGCTCTTTTACTGTTAAATCATTAAAATAATAATTTTTCCCACTTTTTCCCATTTTTCATCCAATAAATAACTAAGTAATTTTTTTATATTACTATTTCCATTTAAATTAAAATCATTATTTCATAAAAAGCTTTTAAATGCTTTTATCCTCATATTTAATTAAGCTCTGACCACTGTCAGACCTTCCAATCCACAATCCACATCAACAATAAATTCACATCAATAATATAGCAATTAGCAATTAAAGACATGCCACAAAATATAACAAATAATTAAATGCAGGTAATTAAACAATTAGCAGCAGATAATTAATAAGCAAATAATGCTAACTACGTAAGAATTACATACACCAAATAATTAATACAGACACAAACCATTACATATGGCTATCGGAAAAACCCCTCAGATAATCCCCGTACCTGAAAACAAAATTTCTTTGATAACGATGCCAGGAAATCCAAGTAATGCCGATAACGCGCGTACACGATAAACTAGGTTATCCTTCAAAATCAAACAACTTAAAAACACCTAAACTCCTACATGTTGCTTTCGGCCTAGGGCTGTTTTTGGGACCAAAATTTTCTAAAATTCCTAAACTTGTGGATTAGTGATTCTTAATCACTTAAAACCCTAAATCAACACTTGTATTACAAAGATTGAAATCAAATATTCCAATCCTCCAATAAATGAATTTCGGCCATGACCCATAAAATGGCTTAGAGACCTTGATTTAATTCAAACAATATAGATCCAATACATATATCACTTATAAGATTGAATCATGCAAAGAAAATGAACAACCCCCCCCCCCCCCACACTAAAAGTTAGGGTTAGGCCTCTTAGGGTTCAAAGGGCTAGAAATTTTTGTTTGATGCAAGATCCTAGATCTAGAATATAGAGATGATAATAGGATTATAGAAATTGATTTCATCTTCATTGGACTTTCCTATGATTTTCTATGAATTTTTTAATCTGGAAACCCTAGTAGGCATCATATTGAAAAAGACTTCAAAACATAAAAGTGATTGAAGAACATGATGCTAAACAAGGGAGATGAGTATGGTATACCTCTTGGAATCAAGAAATGAGCAAGAAATCACCTACTTCCTTCACAAATCAAGCTATGTAACTTAGTGTTTTTCAAGTGAAAATGAACAAAGATTGAATGAAGATGATGAACAAGCCTTATATAGAAGAGAAGATGGGCTCTAGGGAGACCTTGGGCCATGGGAAATGGAGAGGAGAAGGGTCCATCACATGATTTTTGAGGGCAAAATGGTAATCTTGTATTATGGCAAACTTGTAATTAAAACCAACATTAAGGACAAACTAGTAATTTCCTCCTAAATGTAATCATGACCATGAGGAGTCATCTATATGACTCACCCCTTGTGAGTCATCTTGATTGACAATGTATTTATCCATTAGTGAGTCCCGAAAATCCCGTATTCAGCTTCGTTGTTCGCCCGATTTAATATAACGCCCGAATAATATATATTATTTCACTTTTTAGTCAAAAATTTCAAAATTTTTTAAGTTGTTGGAAATTCAATATAAAACCTAACCATTTCGTTCACGAGTCAATATTAGGTCATTTGAGCAGTAAAATTCTTACTATCATTAAAACGCATACCGGGTTTCGTCTGAATTTTCGACCCAAAATTTAATCGTAACTCTCTATGGTAAAGTAGAGTATGGATATGATCTTGGTTTATCCAAAATCATTTTCTAAATTTAAAATAAAAATATATACATTGTTGTTTATTTTATCGATATAAAAATAGTAAATAGTGAAAAAACGGGTGTTACACCTCTCCTTCCCCAACCTGCAGAAGCGGTTGTGTCCATTGTTGGGGTTTTCATGATATTATCCTCTTTTAAAATCAAATATCAAGACAGAAGAAAACCATCCCAAGGATCGCGCATTACAAACATGAATCACAAATGGCAAATAGTGTTTACCTCTTGAAGCGTGCTTTTACTTTTCAATCCCCATTGCCACGAAGGAGCAGCACCTCTACTTAGTCCACGCGAGCAAACGGGCGTCGAAGCTATGCGTCTTGTGCTAGCTGACGGCTACGGGGAGGCACAGTTAGCAAGACTAGGTTAGAGGGGAGAGCACTAGCCTATTTATAAGCTGGCAACTCCCATTAACCTAACTGCTTACCCTATTGAGCTTTGTACACTACAAACCCAATTGTCCTTTAAATTAATTAAATCATATTTGATTAATTTAACTATTCCGCATTTGCTCTATGTGTGTAACCCTATAGGCTCCCACTAAGTTAGCAATAATATTGAATATTATAATAATATCAAATATTAATTATTATATTAAATATTATAAACAATGAGCGGCATCTAGCAATGCATCATTACTATCCAATTAGCGAGAGTATCGGTGATCCGATTTTAGCCTTATCGCGACCAGAATTTACCGTGCAATAAATTTCCCTTCGTCCATATGTCATAATTGAACACAAGGCATAAGAGTGTCATCATTGTTATATTCAATTATTTATTCCTCGATCCACAAGAAAACGTGTAATCACAAACGGGCCCAATATCATATATTGGCCCACTTCCACGTGGCCATGCATATTTCACGCCTCACTCTATCGAGGGGCCAAATACATTACCCCTGTTATGTAGGAGGGACGAATCCTGTCTACATCACTCACACTCCTCAACACGATTTATTGCAGGCCCAATAACTACATTTATGATCACGCAGTTACGCGTGACTTTTGATAGCATTAAAGTCTACAACTCCTCATGTAGGAATCGTAGTTACTTCAAGTCGAATGACTACTTCACTATAGTCGCCATAAGAATACTTATGACACTTGCATAACGATTATGAAGTATTCTCATAATGGGTCATACGGTATAAATATTACTCCTAATATTTATACCTGTGTGCCGACTTGATATCACATATCCATAACCTGTGAGATGTGGTCATCAGTCTACTCACACAATAGTCTCTATGTATTATTGTCATCCTAATTAACAATAATACTCGACTACGGATATTTAAGAATTGCGTTCTATTATTCAATGAGCTCTCACGATTAAGTCACGTACTTAAGATCTCAATGAATTAACTGCCTATTCTAAGGACTTTATTATGCTATAAACTAATAGCACAATAAATGAATTCCTTATTCATATATCAAATATATGATTAAATCCTTGATACAAATAATGATCTATTCAAAATAGATTGGCCTCTAGGGCTTACACAAACATCTATGTGGTCAATGCAGCAACAAAGTGTCATGCACTATTCCTCAAAGAACACCTCATGCTTGTCATCCTTTTCTCCTTGAAAAATCCAGCATCTAAGTTACATTTGAGAATGGTCATGGGAGGCTTCGTCCATCCACGAGAAGCAGGAGCAGCATGCCTCACACTGGATTGAATATCAACTGCATGAGCAGCTTGCCACTCCTCAAGAACTTGAGTAGCACGACCTACAACCTAATGGACATCTTCAAGCACTCTATCCCATACCTTAACATTTCGCCTTGTCCATAAACTCCATAAAAGCATGCCAAAACACTCACCTTGTTGACTGGATAGAGTAGAGAAAAGGCCAAAGAGAAGCTCCTGGAGAGATTCTGATTCTTTCACAAAAGGTTCCATCAAGTGCCAAAAACCAGCCGCCTGCCACATGTGGTAGCCGTTGGAGAAGAGATGAAAATATGACAAGAATTTTCCAGGCCTTCACTACATAACTAGCAATAGGATGGGCATAGGACTCCACATGTTTGAAGGGAGACCCGATTGGGAAGAAGATCGTGACCTAGCTGCCAAAGGAAAGACCTGATCTTGTGAGGAATAGCAAGACCCCATATGATTGACCATGACCCAGCTACATGCATGGCTCTAAAGTCAACTATTTTGTCCATACACATATGATAGGAACTTTTCACCGTATATTGACCAGAGTTGGATGGCCTCCAAATTAGATAATCCTGGGCAATAAGCTGAAATAAAAGGACCCACAATATAGATTCAATTGTTTCGGGGCCAAAAAGATTTTGAAGAGCTTCTTGGGATCATTAAGAATAAGGTCTTTGACCAATAAATTAGACATATGAGATTGAACCGGACCATGGAGCTTCATCCACTCTTCATCCCTAAGCCAAGGTTCATTCCAAACATTAATAGAGGCACCATCTCCAATGCACCATCTAATGCCCTGCTTAACAACTACCCGGGATCTCCAGATACTACGCCAAGTATAGCTTGGATTATGCCCTACCAGAGCATCCAAGAAACTCCCCCTTGGGAAATATTTAGCTTTGAAGAGACGAGATACAGTAGAATCCGGGTTGGAAATTAATTTCCAACCTTGTTTCCCTAGTAATGCAAGGTTGCACCCATGACGATAAACGTTTGGGAATTGTGAGGTTATCCCAAGAAAGCCAATTTATACCTTTATGATTCCTTCCATTAGAACCCCACCAAAAAGAGTTCATCATCCTCTGGAGCTCATAGAGAAGGGGGAATTACAAAAATGCTCATACAGTAGGACGGAATGGCCTGAAGAACAGACTTTATGAGCACTCCTTACCACCCTTCGATAAAAGTCTACCACTCCAAGAATTAATTTTATGCCATATGCGATCTTTAAGATAAGAAAAAGTGGCTTTTCTCCTTCTACTAATCATTGAAGGTAGCCCTAGATATTTACCAGTACCCAAGCATTGTTGGATGCCCAATAGACTAGAGAGAGAGCAGTACGGGGATCACTATCCATATTTCTGCTAAAGAAGACCTCTGATTTCTGGAGGTTGATAATTTGCCCTGAAGTCTTCTCAAAATCAGAAATAACATTCCTCATCACCCGAGCTTCCCTTTGATTAGCTCTAAGAAAAAAGAAACTATTAACCACCAATAAAAGATAGGCGATAATGGGAGCACCTCTACAGATTTTCACTCCATGCAAGTCACCGCGGGCTTCAACTAGCCCAATCAAAGAAGTTAGACCCTCAGCACAAATGATAAAGAGATACGGGGATAAAAGATCTCCCTGTCGAAGACCTCTGCCTAGAATAATGAGGCCAACTAACTCACTGTTAACAAGCACCGAATATCTAACAAAAGATACACACTGGATCACCCAATCCACCAAACAATTTTATAGTTATATAAATCAGAATATATGCAAAATAAGGTCCAATGACAAACGTTGAAATAGCGACGGTAAAGCAGTGAGGATTTTGATGTAAGAAGCTTGATTAATTAAAGTGAATTTAGATCTCAATATACTCTTACTCTATTGATTTAATACTTAAACTCAATTTAGAAAAGTCTAATTCAAGTTCTTATTCTTTAGATTCCACCTCCCGAATCTAATACAAGCTCGAAATTACATGATGCAAATTGAGCACTTTCATTCCAACAAATATTACCTAAAATAATATCCTTTGCAACCTCTGAAAGAGGGAGTAGAAGAATTTATAATTTTTCTCAAATAGATATGATATATATGAACTCTTTTGCAGAATCCTAATTACACTACAAGGTTGAAATTTCCATCACTTTTTGCAACCCCCAAATAATATCATTCATTAATTGAACACACTGAAACATCAACATGATGCGAAACATTACGAATTTTATGAACTACAAAACTAGGCTTTTTTACCGTATAGGTGTAATTTGAGAAGCAAATTCCCAAAATGGTGTAACTTGAAAAATATTTACATATATAATGTAAGTCGTATACAGGGGATACAATTTTTTATAGCAAGTCGTATGTGACATTGACGACTTGCGTGGTTATATTTTTTGTTAATTAAATAATACAAGTCGTATGTGTTGTTAACGACTTATATGGTTATATAATTTTTTTTCAATTAAATAATACAAGTCGTATCTATTGTTAACAACTTGCATGATTATATTTTTTTAATTGGATAAATGCTCGTCGTATGTCTTATTAACGACTTGCAAACTTTTTTTTAATTAAATAAAGCAAGTCATATAACATGGTAACGACTTGCAGGTTAATTTTTTCTTAATTAAAAGTTTCAAAAAAAAAAAGTATATATATATATATATACACACACGTGGTGCATAGACTAATTGCCTATTGCTTGTTATTATTATTATTTTTTAAATTAAATAATTGAATTTTATATAATGTTAGACTTGCATGATTTTTTTTATATTTTAATTTTAAATAATATTTTAAATAATATTTAAACAGAAATATAGACTTGTCTATTATTATTTTTAAAAGCTCTTACCTTTTTTGACTCATTATGAGAAAATTGTACCAAGTCAACACTTTACAATCCTTGTTGAGCCTCTTCTGCACAGACACAACACGACTCACTTGCATCACAATCACAAGATTTCTCTAGACATGTGCCCCAATTTTCTTTTCGACATCCTTCGAGTTCAAATGTTTTTGAATCAACTTCGCCAATGCTTGTTACCAAATGTATATGTGATAGAAAGGACTCAGCGGGAACGGTAAACTATTAACATGGTGCAACTTCATCATAGTGAGTTGAAAAAGATAAGAGCTTTTAAAAATAAGTAAACACAAGTCTATTATTTTGATTTAAATTATTATATAACAAAAAATATAAAAAAATTCTGCAAGTCTAACATTATATAAATTGCATTATTTAATTTATTTAATTTATAAAAAAAATTAACAAGCAATTGCCAATCTATGCACCACATACAGCTTTTAATTAAGATGCAAATCATTACCAAAAAACATGATTTGCTTATTTAATTTTAAAAAAACAAGTTTGCAAGTCATTAATAAGACATAAGATTAGTATTGTTTAATTTTTAAAAAATATAATTATGCAAGTCGCTAATCATAATACGACTTGCATTATTTAATTGAAAAAAATTATATAACTATACAAGTCGTTAACACCACATACGACTTATATAAGCATACAAGTCGTTAATGTCATATACGACTTGTATTAAAAAATCGTATCCCCTATTTACAACCTGTACTACATACATAAATATTTTTCATTTCGGGAATTTGCTGCTCAAATTACACCTAGGAGGTAAAAAAAGCCACAAAACTATCTACACAAAGATGACATGAGTACAGCTCAAAAAACACCCGGAGATAAAAATACATGGCAAAGGCATCCACTCCAATCAGCTGACTTCACCTCTGCTGCCGTTGATTGTACTGGCATCATCCTCGGGTTCTTTCCGTCACAGTCTTGCCTGAATTTCAACACTAGGATAATGGAGCAGATGAAAAGTTTCCCAGGACTAAAATGCAAACAATTTCTTAGGGACTGGAGACTCAATAAGACTTGCTTGTAATAACCAGTAACATTGGTGGAGTATCCATCACCATTTTATTTAGGTGCATGATAGAAAGCAAAAATGGTAACTAATGCCATGAATAAGACAAAAGATGAGTTTGAAGGAGACCTACTCAGACCAAAGTTTTTGTAGGGTGATTTCTTAATTTTCAAAGCAAAAGGTGACATGAACAAACAACAATGGTTAACAAAATTACTAAAATAAACAATTTCAAATATTACAATTAACCTAACAAGCATGCTGCTTCCTACCAATGTTGACATACATTTAGCAGCTTGTCCAATAACAATTACAAAGATGAACTGCAATCCTATATGTACTGCCCCGGTTCTGCTTCACCTGTCATTTTACAAAGACATGAAGCAAGGAAGAACCAAGGTAATGATATTTTTGTTGCACCATGCTCGTATAATCTGAAAGATTAATGCAAATCAGATTAAGAATTTTGGTGCTAGTGTATTATTATACATATAAAATAGTTAGTGAGACATTCAGCCAAACAGTAAGTGACAACTTTTTTAAGGTGATTAATTTTTCAAGCAACTTGTACTTAGTTTGTTGTAGGTGCAAAGTAGTATCAAAACCATATCTCTGCCCTAATCCATTTATCAAGGGAAGGTGTAAACATCAAATGTACCTTTTTGTTAGATCAATATCTAACATAATCGAATTTACCAAGGAGCTCAAGCTGTTCATCAAAGTAACCAAGAATAAACTTTGGCTTACCTAAACTGTATAACATGTTTGGGAAAATGGCCAATAGGGAATAGAGGGAAAACTGTATAACCCAGTAGCAACACTAGCAAAGCAATCAGAGAACTTTGAAGACCATTTGAAACAAGGATTCCACATGACATTTCAGGTATCAATACCTCATCACTTTGCTCTGCTTTCAAAAAAAATACCAGGTTCAATGTTCACTTTTCTTTCTTTTTCTCCTAATCTATTTCTAATTTCTAAAATGACACTAGCTGGATCAAAATCTAAACATACAGTTTCAAAAGTAAAACTACTGATATCAATAACACAATCACAGGTAACAAAAAAAAGGACATAAAGCAGAAAATTAAGCAACAACCCTCTAAAGCTCCATGCTAGTGCATATTCAACCAACAAATTGCAGAAAACTGTGCAAAGTGGAAATCAGCTAATGTAAAATAAACAAAACTTCAAACCCTATCATCACACCAATGGCAAAAAAGGAGGGGATATGTGGACAAAAAAATTATGAGGACCTGTTGAACCAAACAACCAAAGTACAACAAGACACAGAGCAAAGCAATCAGAGAACTTTGAAGACCTGTATTAAACAGAAGAGATCCACATCAGTTTCGGACAGAAAATGACTTCATCATTTTGCTTTGCTCATTAAAGGGTATCAATCATTTAACTGCAAAAATATTAAACAAATACTATGTAGCAAATCAATTGAGATAATTTGGCAACCCAAAAAAAATGCAAATTGGGGGAGAAAAATTCTGGGTTCTTCTCTCAAAAGCATGAAATTTTAGTTGCCGAGACTAAATTTTGCACCTTGAAAACCTTATCTCGTAATTTCCTTGCAACTATACTTGAGGATTGCAAGGGGCTACGTGATGCATATGTTGCAATCAATTCTGATATCAAAATTCGTTATAAGAAAAACAAAAAGGTACAGAGACGCGGCTACACATTCGTTATCACATTTTGCAATGAGCCAGTGGCATTTTATAGAAGCTGCTCGGGGTTACAATTAGGGTTCCTTTGCTATATATTCTTTTTTTTTTTAAAAAAATCGCTAGAATTTTTTTATTATATATTTTGAAGTTAAGAATTTTTTTTTAATTAGATAAAATTAAATCATATTTATTTTTTTTTTAAAAATATTTGTTTGAAAGTTAGTTTTACAGGAGTGAAAAGAGAACAATGTTATTGGTTTGAAAATAATCTAAATTTTTTTTATAAATAAACTTCAAATTTATAGCTTATCTAAAAATAACTTTTTTTTTTCATAAAAACAGTTATTATGAAATTTAATCGATCTATTCAACATATCAGCTTTTAATAAAATAAAAATAACAACTTTTGCCATGAAAAGCTGTTTCTTTTTTTTTTTTTTTTTTTTTTAATCAACAACACCCGTACGACGACGATCATGTCAAACCCTCTGCTAGGGTTTACCAAAAATAATGGTGATGGAACTAACACAAATACAAACTCTTCTCATTCCTCTCAGGAAGATGATCTTCCTCCCAGGAGTAAGAAGAAAGTTAAAATACGTGAAGATGGAGTTGTGGAGGAGTGGAGTGATGTTGATGAATCCATGGAGGAAGATGGGAAACCAAACTCTCCTACTTCTTATAAAGAGGTTCTGATGAATGTTTTTGGAGAGGACAGTAGCGAAGAGGACAACTGGGGAGATTGTATGGAGGAGGAACTGCCAGAGAACAGTTGGTATAAGGAGGAGGTAGAACAGGAACAGGGCCCGCAGAAACCTTTTTCTCCTGGTCCGGAAATTCCCTTAACGGATGAGGAGTTGGAACGCTGGTCTAAGCCATGGAAAAATACTTTGATTGTGAAGGTTCTTGGTAAAAGGATCAACTATAAACTGCTAGAAAATAGGTTGCAAAAGAACTGGGTAAAGCATGGTACTATGAAGATCACAGATTTGGCTGACGATTTTTATCTTGTTAGATTGTCTGCGGTGGAGGATTATAGACATGCGCTTTTCGAAGGGCCATGGAAAGTGGCAGATCATTACCTTATAGTTCAACGTTGGAGGCCGTTCTTCTCCCTAACGGCATCTCTAACTCGGAAGGTGGCGGTGTGGATCAGGATTCCGAAACTCCCGCTGGAGTTATGTAATGACAGTTTTTTGAGGAGAATTGGATCCAATCTGGGGACCATGCTGAAGGTGGATAGGTTAACTTCGATACATGACCGTGGGAAGTATGCACGGATTTGTGTGGAACTGGACTTGGAGAGGCCTCTGTCTTCTCATATCGTTATTAGGGGAAAGAAACTTCACTTGGAGTATGAAGGCCTACACTCTATTTGTTTTCGATGTGGAAAATATGGGCACAAAAAAGACCAGTGTAGAGAAATACTTGAAGTGGAGACCCAAAAGCCAGAGGAGGAAGGACAACCGCAGGTGGCGGCGGGAGAAGAAACCCCAGCGGTGCAAGAAAGGTCTCAGGCTGCTGACGTCAGCCCTGGAAAGGAGCCTTCTGAGCCTCCTAAAATCATGGCTAAATCTACGGAGCCAAAGCAGGAATTGGAGCTGGGACCTTGGAGTATTGTGCAGAGTAATATGAGGCGTAAACCTAGCAGGAAAGGCAATCATGTTGGTTATGGAACAAATCAGGGTGTTGCGGATCACTTGCCAAAGAATAATGACGGCGTTAATGAGGGTACGAGATTTGGTGTCTTATCCGATTTTAAGGAAGATTTGCTTGAGAAGTCAGCGCATGGCATTAATCATGTGGCTGAGGTGGGTGGGTCCACTGTTCTAAATGGAAATACTCACGTGCGTGTGAAAGTGAGAAACCCAAATGCAGGGAAAAATCCGCAGAGGGGGCCGAATTCAAAAAATTTAGGAGCCCAAAGGAGAAATAAGTTTGGGTCTCAAAGAGATACCCCGGGCCCATCTGACGTAGCACGTCTTCTTCCCCATGCAAAAGAGAGTACGTCCTCCAAGCAAATAGAGAGTCGCGAGCAGGCACAGCCTGGGAAAGGTGTGACCAGAGAAGAAGAACAAAGAATTCTGGAGATGATGAGATTCAAAAATAAAGTTCATGGGGAAGCCTTCCTTTCTAGCATGGATATTGATGGTCCCATTCGCCATGTGGTGATGCCCACTGACGAGAGCAACTTGGCTTTTGTGGAGACGCTGAGAAACCGCGACAGGGTAGCCTTGCAATACAAGAATAAACCTAATAGGGTTGTGGATGAAAGCTCTTGGCAGGGTCACAACCATGAGCCTGAGAGCAGTAGCATAATAAAGAAGGGGGAAATCTCCATGGATGTTCCTGGGACAGTAGAGTCCCATATTTCTCCAACGTCTCAATGAATGTGCTCAGTTGGAATTGTAGGGGAACGGCAGCTAAAGGCTTTGCGGGGTTGATGAGGGACCTACGCAGAGAATTTGAGTTTTCTTTCTTGATCTTGGTTGAAACTCATTTGAGTGGGAACAGAGCTAGACAGGTGGTTAATAAACTTGGCTTTGATGGGCAGTTTATCTCTGACGCTACTGGTCATGCAGGGGGTATTTGGTGTTTGTGGGATTCTTCAGTTTGGTCAGTAGAGGTTATTTCGTCATCCTCTCAGCTGGTCCATATGAGAGTGAAATGGAAGAATGACAGTGTTTGGTTTCTCTCAGCAATCTATGGCAATCCCCATTATGCTCAGCGCCAAATTCTTTGGGATGAGGTTAAATTGTTGTACCATGATATCGTGGGTCCCTGGGCTCTCATGGGCGATTTCAATGCCACCCTGTATGATAATGAACGAAGCGGCCCAGATTTGATGCATCCTCAAAGACATGAGTCTGGTCTGGAAAGTGCCATGCAGTACTGTGATCTTCTAGATGCGGGGTTCAATGGAGATCCATTTACTTGGCAGGGGGGTGGAATCCAAAAGAGACTGGACAGAGTTCTTGTGAATTTAGATTGGAGACTGAAGTTTGTGGAAGCTGACATTTTTCATCTTCCTCGGTTAAAGTCAGATCATAAGCCTTTATTAATGGTCCTCAATAAAAGGGTTAGAATGAATCGTCGACGACGGCCTTTCAGATTCGAAGCCGCTTGGATAACTCAAGATAATTTCGATAGTGTGGTTCAAAACTACTGGAGAAATGGTGGTGATTGGAAGTTACGAATGAATGAGTTCCAAGGTGTCCTCAGAGAGTGGAATAAGACCACTTTTGGCAACATTTTTGAGAAGAAGAAATCTCTCCTCCGAACTCTTAGAGAGATTGATAAGAAGCTAGCAAGAGGGTGGAATAATGAATTATTGGCTCTACAAAGGCGAACGTGGAGGCAGTATGAGGAGGTCTTAGCGAATGAAGAAGTAATGTGGTTCCAGAAATCCAGGTCAAAATGGTTGGAATTTGGGGACAGAAACACCAGATATTTCCATGGGGTGACTGCCATCCGTCGTAGGAAAAATCATATAAACACCCTTCAAGATGATAATGGTAATTGGGTGACTGATCCGGATAGTTTGGAGGAGTTGGCTACGGGGTACTATAAAAATCTCTTTCAAGATGACTCTGATTTTGTTCCGTTGTGCTTGAGAGGCCACTTTGCGAAACTGGAGGTGGAAGACATTAATATGTTGGATAGGGACGTTACGAAGGAGGAGCTAACAAGAACTATGGAAAGTATTGGGTCCTTCAAAGCCCCTGGACCTGATGGTTTTCAGGCGATATTTTATCATAATCAATGGAATGTTGTTGGAGATGGGGTGTTTAATTTGGTGCGTGATTGCTTTGATGAACCGTGGAGAATTAAAGAGATTAATGATACTTTTATTACCCTTATCCCGAAAATGGATGAGGTTGTGAGTATGAGGCAGTTTAGACCTATAGGTTTGTGTAATGTTTCTTATAAGGTGATTACAAAAATTCTTGCCAGAAGAATAAGAAATTATTTACAAAAGCTTGTGGGTCCTGCCCAATGTTCCTTTGTGCCGATGCGCCATAGTCAGGACAATATCATTGTGGCTCAAGAAATTTTTCACTCCATGAAGCAGAAAAAAGGGAGAAAAGGGTGGCTGGCTATTAAAATTGACTTGGAGAAAGCTTATGACAGGTTAAAATGGAACTTTGTGAAGGACACCTTAGAGGATATTGGTTTTCCTACAAGAATGATCCAGCTCATTTGGTATTGTATATCTACTCCCAGCATGCGTCTTTTGTGGCATGGTGAAGCTCTTGAGGAATTTACTCCAGCTAGGGGGATCAGACAAGGAGACCCCATCTCTCCTTATCTCTTTGTTCTTTGTATAGAGCGGCTGTTTCAGCTTATTGAGGTGGCTGTGTCTACTAAGGAATGGCACCCGATTCAGTTGTCAAGAAGGGGTCCTAGATTCTCTCACCTTGCCTTTGCAGATGATCTTCTTCTTTTTGCTGAAGCTAGCTTGGACCAAGCCAGAGTCATTAACAGCATTCTTAACATTTTTTGCACTAGTTCTGGACAAAAGGTTAGTAATGATAAAACCAGAATTTTTTTCTCAAAAAATGTTAATTGGGAGCTGCGAGTTAATATTTGTAACGAGATGGGGTTTTGTATGACCGATGATCTTGGGAAATACCTTGGGGTTCCTATTTTTCATAAAAGAGTGAATAGGGAAACCTTCAAATTTGTCATTGATAAGGTGAGTAAGCAGTTAAGCTCTTGGAAGGCGAGAAATCTCTCCTTTGCTGGGCGTGTTACCTTGGCTAAATCAGTTATTCAAGCTATGCCTACTTATGTGATGCAATCTTATATGTTGCCTAGAAGGGTCTGTGATGAAATTGATAAACTTTGTAGATCCTTTATTTGGGGCGATGAAGACAATCAAAGGAAAATTCATTACCTGGAGTGGAAGCAGGTTTGTAAACCCAAGAAAGAAGGTGGGTTGGGCCTTCGTACGACTAGGAATGCCAACTCGGTTTCCTTGATGAAAGCGGCGTGGAATTTTTGCAACTCACCTAATTTGCTTTGGGTCTCCCTGTTAAGGAGCAAGTATAAATGTGGTATGGTAGGCCACCCTATTATCAATGTTAACAGGCCTGGGTCAAATCTTTGGAGAGGTCTTTGCCATATTTGGGGCAGCTTCAACAAGCATTTGGTGTGGCGGCTGGGTAATGGGGACAAGGCCAAGTTTTGGACAGACAATTGGATTCCTGGCCTGGGTCCTCTGGAAAGGGTTGCTTCTACTGATATTCCTGAATCTCTAATGGGCCTTTCGGTGAATAAGTTTGTGGATGGTAATGGTAATTGGGCGGTCCAGCGGTTTGCCCACTATTTGCCAAATGATTGTATTAATCGAATTGGACTTATGGTGCCACCTAGCTCTAATGGGGCAGAGGACTCTTTAGCTTGGGGGGTGAGTCCGGATGGTATGTTTTCTTCTAGCTCCGCTTATACTGCAATTGGTGACTTCAGGCCCAACCCGGTAAGGAAATTGTTTTCTTGTGTGTGGCGTTGGGATGGTCCGGAGCGGGTCAGATGTATGTTATGGAAGGTGGCCCACATGGTTTTGATGACTAATTCAGAGAGATTTCGCAGACATATGTGTGTCTCCCCGTTGTGTTCTATTTGCGGTCTCCAGGAGGAGTCTCTGTTCCATACCTTTAGAGATTGCCCTAGAGTCTCTTTAGTTTGGAATGGATTAGATGTCTCGCGTCGGGATGGTTTCTGTGAAACAATAGATTGGCAACATTGGATGTTATCCAACTTGTCCAAACGAGGGCATTCCACTAGTGCTCACCCATGGTATTTAATTTTTGGAGTTGCTTTGGACTTCATATGGAAGGCGAGGAATGATTTTGTCTTCTCCCAGAAATTTGTTTCGCCTACTACTATGGTTTGGAAGATAAGGGAGCAAGTTTTGGCCATTCTCAACCTTCAGTCTAGGGGGGAGAAGTTCAAACCTGGCTTGGTTAATCCCTCGGCTAATATTTTGGTTCATTGGTCCTCTCCTCCCCGGGGCTTTTTCACTCTGAGTTGTGATGGTGCTGTCTCGGGTGCTGGGGCTATTGCTGGTTGCGGGGGTATCTTGAGAGATAAGGATGGTAATTTTTTGTTTGCTTTTTCTCACAAGTTAGAGGCGTGCTCTGTGTTGGAATCCGAGTTATGGGCTATTTATCATGGCCTCAGTATTGCCTGGGGGAGAGGCTTCAGGAACTTATATGTTGAATCTGATTCCTTTAATGCTATCAAATTACTCTCAGGAGAGTGCTTGGATTGTCACTCGTGCTCTCATTTGATTAGAGGAATCAAGTCCATTGTTGCTCATCCAGCCACTATTAGATGGAAGCATGTCTTAAGGGAGGCTAACCAGGTTGCAGATATCCTTGCTAAGGAGAGTGCTGAGATCTCTTCTCCTTGTAAAATTTATGATTGTGTTCCTTCCTCTATTTCTATGGCGTTGTTTGCTGATAGAAGGGGGATAGTTTTCCCTCGTGGGTTTTAGTTGTGTTGGGAGCTCTAGCTCCCCTTTGTTCACCAAAAAAAAAAAAAAGCTGTTGTTTTTAAATTATAATATGTATTAAACTATTATTTATTGATATATAAATGCAGATTAAAAAATAATAAGTAGTAACAAATCATTACAAATAATTCATATGCAAATGTGACAATAATAAAAAAATTAAAAAATGTTGATGTTGAAGAAAATAAGGCGTGTATCATTGAAGTATAGAGAGACTATCAAAATGAATCACACAATTTATTTATGAGAGAACTATTATGTTCCATGTAATGGATATAATTAGGGATGATAAAATTAATCGTATACATAAGATTTGTCTTAATCCTTCAAATTGTGGCGGTGTACTGAAAACACCAAAGAGCCAATATTGTTCATTTATATTAAATTATTTGAATTATTTTTTAAGTAATTAATGAGTGGTGAAAATAGAACGGAGAATCGGCCAAAATCCATCATCATGAATGAATTAACAAAATGGTGTGAGCACCGCTAGGGTTCTAGGTTCCCTTTGTTCGTCACCATATTTTCAAGAGGGGATTTGCGCAGCTAGTTTGAGTTTTGTTGCGTCAAGAGCATGTTCAACGCGAGCTATGTTTTTCCCTCCTTTTGTGAGAGCTATGCTTTTCAGGAGTACTATGTTTTTATCTCCGCTTGTAAGAGCTATGTTTTTTCTCTCCATTTGTGAGAGCCTATCGTTGCTGGATGAAGAAGATGAAAGAATTGTTTCTCTCCATTTTTCTCCATTTTTTTATTGGCATGTTCTGGTTCGCAGGCCTGCCAGAAGCCATAAGTATCCTTAGTTGGAACTGCCGAGGCATGGATAACCTGTGTGCGGTTTCTATCCACAAATACCTCGTTTGGTGTTATTGGCCAGATGTGTTTTGTCGTTTTCTCTTTTTAATTTTGGTTTTTTAGTTTATGCAAATAAAATCGAAGACAATTGACAGTGCATTGAGCCTTTCTTGCAAGTAGCTCGAAGCATTGACTTCGATCACAATTTACGTGATGAATGAGGGTATTTCTTCAAAGCTAAATTTTATAGTTACTCTCCCAGACTCCAGGTGCAAAAAGAGGAAGTCCTAGGTCTCCTTCAAGAGGACCAAGCTAATTATAGGGCTGTTATTTCAAATTGTATTATCATCTTATGTTAACAACTCTTTGGTAGAGTTTGATAGGAGGAAAGTCTATTTAGTTGCTCACTCTTTGTTAGGGGTGGTTACATATATTACTATTCTCCAAATTCGTGGTTTAGTTACTGAATGTATTGCGTTCTCCATTATTAATGAAATTGTTTTTCTTTTGCGAAAAAAAAATTTAGAACGGAGAACTAATCCTCTATGCTTGTTTGGAGGATTATTAACTTCCTCGTATATGCAGAAACATGTGGGATTACTCGTGAGATGAATCCATAATAAAACATGGCGAGGGTGGAATCATAATACCAAATCAAATACCTAATTTGCTCGCATATAGGCATAAGCAATGGTGGATTCAGGACCCTAAGTTAGTGGAGGCAAGGAAAAATTTCATAAAATTGATTTCACAAACGTGTTACTCATTCTCCTAATTGCATAATCAATCAACCAATTTGATAGAATTATACCTATATACCAAAACTCCAAATTTCAAGCTTTTACAAACCCTAACAACAGAGGTCCCTAACAATGGAATGAGAAAGAGGGAAGGGTGTGGTGTGACTAGTGCGCTGCTGGAGGCTGCAGGTCTGGTGGCGGTTGAATGGCAGTAGTGGTCGAATGGGTGAGAGGGAGAGTTGATGGGAGAGATGAGAGAGAGAAGAAGTGGCCGGTTGCTGGAAAGGAAACTTGGACGACCAGAGATGGTTGCCCGGTGGTGGAATGGCTGGTCACCGGTCGGAGATTGTGAGAATGAGAGAGATAGGAGGGTTATCGTTATGCACTTATGCTCACTATTTGGACTTTGTTTTGTTTGAAAATGAATTGGGTGCTGACACTTAACGTAAAGAAAGAAAGAGCAAGGTAGTAGCAATAGGTGTAAAGATATGAAATTAGAAGGAAAAAACACACGGTATTAATGGTAACTTTATAAAACTTAGAGGATGCATTTGCACACCCTGAATTCTACGTGGAACTGCCACTGGGCGGAAGCCACACTTTGCCAGAGAAAAAGGAAGAAAGCATAGACAAGCTTCTAGGCGAGAGAAAGGAAAACATAGCTCTGCAAGTTACGGGCTATCAAGCTAGTGCTGAAGAGAGGAAATGGCAATTTTTAATTACATTTCAAATGTTAATGTTGTCATATTTTATTGTTAACGTAAGAAGATCCAAATTAATCTAAGGAAGCTCGGAATGAAAATTTTCATGCATATATTGAAATAGATTGTTTATTAAGCATGTGTTTAGTGACACATCTAGGTTAACGTGGACGTAATTTTTGAGAAGCGAAGGATTTGTAGCTTTCATGTTAGAAGCAAACAAATTTAAAAGAATGATACCAAGGACGTGATTCTAGGAGGACGGACATGGAATCAAACATAGTGGCGATAAATAGATCCCATGTAGGTTCAAATCTGGGTTCCTCAAAATCTTGTCTGATCATTTCAAATACAATACTCAACTTAGGTGAAAGCTCATGAATGACATTATTACAGCCGGCTAAAACCTTAGGTCCCTCATGAAAGTTACAGATTCTACTTGAATTTGATAACTCCCACGTATCTTTGTTTTATACTTTCAAAAACTTGATACACCATCAGGACCGGCTCAAGGGTGAAGCTACTAAAGCCCTAGATTTAGGCTCACCAGCAAAACAAATTTTTTACTTTACTTTTTATAAAGCAAAAAGGCCTCATATGCTAACAAAAATGCCCAACCTGATCCAAAGAGACTATCTTACTTAAAATAAAAGGATCTCATTCAAAATTTGCTTTAGGCCCCACTTACTCTTGGGCCGGCTCTATACACCATCAAACTTCCCCTAGAGATATTTCTCCTTTTACCCCTTTTCCACGATTAATGCATATCTCAATCATATATCTTTATCACTTACACCTTTATTAAACACAAACTCGATCTGTTAAGCACTCATGATAGACTAATCTACACTCTACAATTTAACATTCATATTGGATTACACCCACTCTAGAATCACAAATAAATACATGAATATACAATACAGAAGCTAAAGGACTTGAAGCACAACTGCACAAACAGCAAATTTTCTGAATTCTGGGTCATAATTTAGGCATCAAAAGCTCTAAGGAAGGAAAGCGTTTCTTTGTCAAACAAGCAGAAGGCTAACACAGAAACCAGTGGGACAATCATTGCAACCGAAAAAAATGTCAAGTTCCTCCAATTTGAAGACTTATAACTTGCTGAAATAGATGATCGTAGTTGAGTTTCAGAGCTTGCACCTTCTGATGGTTCAACCACCTAGTTATAGAAACCCAATAAGAGGGAAGGTTTAAGATCTAAGGAAAAACATTACTAAGGAATATAAAAATGTGGACCTCAAAAATGGCTTTTTATTCTATCAATGCAAGTCCTGTATTTCTATTTTCCAGAGTGACATAAAATAAATACTCTAATTTGTAATGTCTCCACAGAAGTACATAAAAATTCATCCAGGATAGGCATTAGAATTACTGGAGAAAATATATGATTCAAAGAAACCAATTGGTTATTGATTAATGTTGCAGATTTTGCTTCACTCCCAAGCGAATTACCATTGCAAGCACCATTAATTTAGTGAATGCAGCATGAAAACTAGAATTAGAATTGTTAGTATTTCCGATATACTTTCAAATTCTAAAAATAAATTTTCTCATGTTCATGTTCTGACTTACTATAGCATGGAAGACGGAAAAGGGTTTCGGAAGAGAGAATAGAAAATAAGCTCAGTAGGTTAGCAAGTCACCACTTATAAAACCTTTTAGACTATCATGGCATCTGTGTATAAAGGAAGAGAGGGCAATAATATTATAGAGACAAAGGAAAGATGAATGACAATAAAATGTGATGTCCATTGTTAATACAAACATTTATATATGCCAGATAATAGTAGGGAAATGCTAACCAGTAATTAAGGAATTAAAAAAAACAAGTTTGTAGGGGGAAGTGGTGTACTTAATGTATTAGGAAGTGGAGTTTCTAGTTTTCTAAAAAAGCCTTGTCTTTTCTCGATTCCTTAACGAGTGTACTAAGGATATTGGTTAACAAGACCTATGATAGTAAAGCAAGTAGTTGATTAGAATGAAACACAATGAGGGACAAAATCTACCATAAGAAGCAGGGAGGACAGAGCCTTATGTTAGCTTCATTGAGCCTTTTATTCATCTTTTCAAGTTCTTTCTTAAAAAAACTTCACCGAAAACCATAGAAACATAGACAGTTTACGTGTATTCATCAATTCTATCCGTGTATGGTAAACCAGGTATTAGCTAACTGTTTATCTTATAGTTACTTTGAAGGGATTCAACAAGGATAAATTTATTTCTAAAATTTTTCATCACAGATACAAAAGAGCCCTCAATGGCTTCCGTATATCATTGTCTGATAAGTTTCGTCTTGAGGACCAAGAGTTTCCAGTATGCATGTGAAAGTGAGTTGAATAATAATTCGCTAGTAGAAGAGCTCTCAAAGGCTTGGACACTTACATGTCGCTAGTTAGTTGTAAATAACAATGTCCTCATGAGATGTGCCATTATGCTATTAGCGAGATAGTTACTTGAGGTTTTAATACTTTTTTATTTCCATTTTATTCTCTAAATAAAAGTAAAATAAAAACCTTGGTTGACATGTATGTAAATGCTTGTCAAAACACTATTTATGTAATAATAAATATAAACATTTGCCCCATGGGCAGCGTGATTGCGAGAACCATTAAATTCAACATCGAGCGTTCACCTATCTACATTATATATGCACATCAAATGGTGAAAAAGATTAGGCAGACAAGAAAAGTACCTGCCTGAAAGGTTTTATTAAAGGGATCTGTTCCTTCTTCGTCTGATGACTTTGTACAGCTACCATTGCTAGAGTCAACGTTGGAAGCTTGATCTTCATTTTTGTTATTTAGTCCATTGTTGCATGCATCTGGTGGGGTACCAACTTTAGTATCCTTTAACTTTTCTACCAAACTTCTATTTTCCTTTTTCAAAGCATCTAACTGCATGCAGAACAGTGGTATGAATCATAATGTCCTGGTAGCATATCATAGTTCAGCCACAATTGAATAATCTATCCCTAACCATTTTTAAAAAAAAAAAAAAAAAAAAAAACCAGTAATTTGGATAACTTGAAAATTATCATGTTACTTTGGGGTATCCAACTCCCAAGGAAATGCGGCAATTTGTTTCGTTTAGTATCACTACTTTGGAATTTGGAACAAATGGCTGCCTTTAAGTCCGCTATCACTACTTTCATTTAGTATAAGTATCCAATATTCATTAACTAATATAGATCTAGATTGGATATTCCGATTCAGGTGACACTGAGGAGAACCTTCATAAACATATTTCTTTAATACACTTCAAGTAATAAAAAAATGGACAGAAAACTACTATTTTGGTCATCAAAATATGCACTCTTCTCAATTTGATCCTTCAAAGTATAATTCATCAGTTGAGTTCTTGAATATTTTAATTCATTTCAATTTGGTCCTATTAATTATGCACATCTAAGGTGAACAAAAATTGCATGAAATATGCACAATAGGACCAAATTGAGATAAATTAAAACAATGAATGACTCATTTGATAAAATTAAACTTTAGGGTACTCAATTGAGTAAACATGTATCTTTCAAGGACCAAAGTACTAGTTTTCTGAAAAAAACAATATTGTAACTTGCATTCAAATTCAGTTAGAAAGTTATAGAAGTCATTACCTGTTTATTAATGCGCTCCCTTTCAGTGGCTAGTCGCATTACCATATCCATGATAAACTTGGTTCTGGTATTAATTTCTTTTGCACTTGATAATTTTGCATTGCTAGCTTGATCCAAAGACGTTTTCAGGCTGATCATTCTGGACCTCAGGAGATCCAATTCTTTATTAAGTTCTAAGTTAGTTTCAGATAACATATTGCATTGCTCTTCTGCACTTTCTTTCTTACTTTCAGCTTTTGAAACCTTTGATTTTAGCTCTTCAATTAATATTTCCATATCCCATATTGCTGAGTATAACATATTCTGCTGTTCTTGACTTGCTTCAGAAGATGCCTTTGCATTCTGTAGTTGAAGATCTAATTCCCTTGCTTGTTTCTCAAGTGAACCAACCTTTTTCTCTGCAGTACTAGCACTCCCTTTAAGAAAATTCAGCTCTTCAGTAAGTTCCACGTTGGTCTCAGTTAACTGTGTAACCTTTGCTTCTGCACTCTCAGCCCTATTTTCTGCTATGTCAATACTTTCTTTCAGAGACTCAACAAAACTTTCCATTTCAACAAGATGTTCTTGACAAGCTTCATTCTCTGCAATCACAGCATTTATCCGAAGCTCAAAATCTTTTCGTTCTTCTGAAAGAAATAGCACCTTTTCCCTCAAAGCCAACACTTCAGCCGATTTTTCCTTAATATTCTCAACATTACATCTCTCAAGCTTCTCTAAAGCAGCATCTTTAGCCTTGAGTTGTTCTATTAAGTTTTGAACTTTTGATTTCAGCTCATTTTCTCGTTGAATAGAACCACTGAGGTTGAACTCGGTTACTTGGAGGCGTCCCATTAGACCTTTAGAAATTCCCATCAGCACCTCCGCAGCATTGTCTGCCTCTAGAAATCTTTCCCAAACAACTTCTGCTGCTTCTTCCATACGTAACGCCACTTGTTCTGTGTAGTGAAGTTTCAACTTTAGCTCTTCATTTTTTCTCAACTCTGCTAACTTCTTCTCAAGCTCTAGCTCCCTTGCAAGGGACTTCTCAAGCATTCGTAGAATATATCTTCGTTGTTCAACCATCTGCTCATTGGATTTTGCTTTCATATCTGTCAGTTGACCATTTTCTGATAAATTCAAGGCCTTCCCCATGTCCCCTGTTCACATGGATGACTAAGAAAGTAAACAGTCATCCAAAACTTGAAAATCCTGATTATAAATAGTTGAGCAAAAATATCAACTTACAATTCTCATGTTGAAGAGCCACAAGGGTTGTCTGTAATTGGGATGAGTGCATCTTTAACTCCAATAACTGCTGTTGAAACTGCTTCACAGACTCTTCAGAGTCATGCAATTTTTCTTCCATCATAAAGAAAACATCAGTCAAGTGTCTGCATGAAAATATTTTATGACGGGCATCAACAATTTCTTCTTGGATAGTGTCCATGAAATTGTCCAGCTCTCTTACCTCAGAATCTAAAATGCCAGACAACAGATCAAATGACATTGCCTTCTCAAAGAAGTTTGTCAAGATGCAGTTATTCTTTGAATTCATTGCTTCAAGATCATTTTCCTGGGCCAACAGATAAATATAAAGTACATGCAAATTCACCAGCTTCTCAGAAAAATAGGCTAAGCGAAAGTCTATTTCTGTTAAAGCTTGCTGGGACATCTCTAGCTCTTGCATGTCATTTTCTTTAGTTGAGAACCCCTCAACCTCAAGGGAGCAGCATTTGCCAAAAGCTGCATCTGCAGCACAAAACCCACCTTGAACTTCATCGGCGAAGTCGTCCATTACCAACCTGTGTATCTCTTGGTTCAGCAATCAACAGCCAGTCCTGAAAGTAAGGTCGAAATGAAATTTCAGTTAAATAGCCATACTTTAGGTATTAAAACAACATCATTAAACTAGATAAACAGTGTACAACTCAACTGTTAAATCACGTCAATCCCTAGCCTCAATGCATACTACTAAAGGAAAGCAACATTAATCAGCATTTGGTAATTATCGAGGCTATAGAGCCTCTTCATGGATGAATCTTCATAGGCTTAGACAGCTTCTCCAGCATGATTTAATCATTCATAGAAAAGACTGAGGGTGGAGGGAGGGAAGAGAAATATATTCTACAGTATAATAACTTTCTATCATTCTATTTAGGATTCAATAAAGGAAACGAGGTATTTGTATGCTCCTTGCTTGGCAATATCAATGGAAAAGGTAAAAGAGTATAAGTATGCCTATTTTTTCCTGTCAATCAGACACTGTAAAGGCAGAAGATTGCTGATGTATAGAAAAAGAGTAAGGAAATGAAGAAATGCAACTAAAAGGCAATACCAATGGCACTGGCCCCTGGATGATTTTTATTTTTGGATAGTATAAGGTTAGTTATTTCTTTTAGGATCAATTAACTTATTTTGTTCATTTACACTTTGCTTTCATTCACTTTTTCCTTTCATATCAATTTCAAAATCTCACACAAGTAATATTCTATCCTTACATTAATTCCCTCACCTTTCCCCTTTTTCCTGAAATTGCAGAACTCAAGAAACATATGGAAAGAAGAAAAAATTTGAAACATATCAAGACTTTGGAGGTCCAAGTCCTTTTTCTACAACTCACTATTGGCATCGTCTACCTATATTGTTATTCATCAACATCTTATCACCAACAAAAACACTGGAAAGAAAACTTCCATCTTTCTCCCTCACAAAATGTAAATAGAGATCATTTGTAATAGAAAACTTAAAACACTCTTTAGACACGCACAACTTATCACTAAAAAAGTTAAATTCTTTTGCAGTTCATATCAAAATGCATTAGTTTCTTCAAACAGAAACGATATGAAATTCTGAATTTTCCAACAGAATCAACACACAATGCACCAGCAATCCTTAGAAAGCATTGACAGTGACAGATAAACTATCAAAAATTCATTAAATTTAACATCCAAACAGACCTCACCACAATTTTACTGTACATCCAGCTTACATCAAATCAGAATCTAAAATTTCCAAGACCAACCCCCACCCAAGTGAATATCCTCAACAAAGCTCCAAAATTTGAAGTTATATGTTAATCAAGAAACAACAAGCATACTGTTACCCATTTGCTGATCAAAAAAATACTTTTACCCATTTCCAGGTAGGATGCACAGACAAATAAAGTTCCAAAATTTACATCAAATTCTCAGATGGGAACTCAGAAATTGAATCTTACCTTTCTCTAAACGCTTCTTGGTGCTCCTAGCTCCTTGGAAGGAAAGTGATCTTGAATTTTTTTTACTTACCAGAACCCCCACATGAAAATTTTTCTCCTGGATAGCCTATTTGGTCTTTGTAGGCCAAGCTTTTTAACTACCACTCATTTACAAATTACCGTTATTTAAATAAATGTGTCACCTTTTCCCATTCTACAAAGTAAATAAATAAATAAATAAATTAAATAAAAGGGTAACTTTTCTGGTGACGCTCCAATCCCTGTGGAAATTGGAAGAGGAAAGAACAAAAGTACAAACATCAAGAGTGATCAAAACATGGTTGGGGCGTGAGAGTGCTGCTTTGAGAAGTAAATTATAAAAATCAAAGAGGAATTAAGAGTTGGATTGGGGTGCACGTTAGCATAAAGGTTGATGTTGACTTTGAATAATTGAGATTGAGTTTGAGTTGAGGCACAACACAAAACAAAACAAAGCAACACAGTTCACACGAATAGATAGAAATTAGATAGAACGCAGATCTATCAGTAATTCAATTCCACATCCTAAGGCCTAGGCTGCTGTCAATGTCTTTGTGGGTCCCTCGTGACCAAAACGGTGTTTTAAGAATTAAGACTTTTACTTTAACATTGTATTTTTAGAAACAAACAAGTTCTTCTCTAAAAAAAAAAGAGTATTATACATTATTCATATAAAACAATTTACACTAGCATTCATTAATATTGTGACATATGTATTTTTATTTTAATAATTAAGAGCATCTTTAATGGAAGATGCTTAAGGGTTGCTTAACAATAAAATTCTATTTTGATGTGCCACATATGATTTTGGGTTGCTTAAAATTGGAGAGAGTTGCTTATATAAGCAACCATTGCTTATGGGTTGCTTAACATTTGTGTATGTAAATGTAGGAGAGAGAACATGGAATACTAAAGAGAGGAGGAGAATATTTGTTAGTTAAGCAACTTGTTGATTGAAAAACTCTCATTGGAGTGTAAATTGATTGGGTTACTTAAAATTGAGGTGGCCCACTTAAAAGGATAAAGTGGGTTGCTTATATGAATATCAATGGAGATGCTCTAAGAGAGAGAAAAAAAATAATGCTGATTTATTAAAATACTATTAGATGTCAGTACAAAACTCATTTACATTGACAGTGCATAGAAATTAAACTCACAAATTAAATTATTTTTTTATTTAAATAAAAATGTAATAATCTATTGATAATAAAAGTTTTTATTTTTTTAAAGTACTGATAATAAAAGTTGGACAACAAAAATAATATATCCTTAACTTATAACTTTATAAAAAAAATGAATGAATTAAATTAATTTAATTTTAATTATAAATTATTTACATAATTTAATTAGAATATAAATTAAAATAAAATATATTTAAGTCTTTAAAAATGATATGCAAAATTAATTCTATTTTTTTTTTCTAATTCTAGTGAGAAACAACAAAACAACTAGATCATAACAAAAGTTAAACTCATGGTATCATCTAACAATAGCTGCTCCATCCCAGACATATGGAGGGAAAAACCTCAACGATCCTTGAATCCATGTTAGCAAGAAAATCAATAGAGTGTGTGTTGTGTGTGACTCGACCCGATTTGAGCGACAAGCTTTATCAGACTGGACCAAAAAACCTCAAATTTATTTAGGCTACAAAATGGTGGCCTAAGCTCAACCATAAAAGGGAAATGGGCTTTAAAAGTATCAAAGTCCAACGGAAGAAAGTGATAAATACAGAGAGAAAGAGATTGAGTGTATGATCTGAACTATATGATTGTATTGACTAGTAATTGAGTTATTACAAGCGCACTCATTATATAGGTGCACTTCTCATTAACTAATTACAATATAATCCAAACTGATTTATAACAGAATCTAACATACTCAACTAACTCTAACCCACTTTTCCCTTTACACTCTTCCGCAAACTCATTGGTGAGGTTTTGTGAACTCTGAGTTTGTGTCAACATTGTTGGAACATGTTGTGTGGAAGTGGTTTAGTTAGAGTGTCAGCAGTTTGTTCTATTGAGGGTATATGATGCATTGTTATGTCCTTGCACTGGATCTATTCTCAAAGTATGGGTCAAGTTTAAATGCATGGTCCTGAATGAAGGATGGGATTAGTAGAAAGTAGTATTGCGCTTGGATTATCACAGTAGATGCAAGGTGGTGAAGGAAGGTTGATATGCAGCTCAAATAGTAAGGACTTTAACCATGCCAGTTTAGCAGTAACAGTTGCAAGACTTTTGTATGTTGCCTTAGTGCTTGACCTAGACACCATTGCTTGCTTTTTCGAGGACCAAGAGACTAAGTTGAATACTAGATACACACAATACCCAGTTGTGAAGCATCTATCATTAATATCCGAGCCCCAGTCAGCATCACAGAAGGCAGTGAGCCTCGTATCAGTAGATTTCGTGAATGTAAGTCCATATGTGGTAATCCCTCGAAGGTACCTCAAGATCCTTTTTCATTGCTTGCCAATGGAATCCTCTGGAGCATGCATGAATTGGCATACTTTATTAATTGCGTAGGCAATATCTGGACTGGTTACTATGACATACTAGAGGCCCCCAACAATGGATCCCTAGAGGCTAGGGTTCTCTGCAACAATTGTATCAGTGGCAGTAAGTTTGTAAGATGACACCATTGGTGTTTTAATGGGGTTTGCATCATACATATTTGAGTTTTTCAAAGAGTTCCTGAATATACTTTATTTGAGTGAGAGTGAGGCCTCCAGATGTTGATCTCTTCACTTGAATTCCCAGAAAGAAGTCGAGGTCTCCCAAGTCCTTAAGTGGGAACTTGGAATTAAGAGATTGAATATGATGAGTAATAGTTTGAGGGGAGTTGTCTGTGATATGTCATCTACGTAACAAGAACTAAGGTTGTGTCTGCTCCTATGAATTTTGTGAATAAGGACACGTCACATTTTGCTGAGGAGAAACCAAGTTCAATGAGAGAGGTTTGGAGTTTCTGAGACCAAGCCCTAGGTGCCTATTTGAGTCCATAAAGTGCCTTGTTGAGTCTACATACAAGTGAGGGATCTCCTTTTTCAAATGTGGGTGGCTGAGTCATATATACTTCCTCTGATGGATCTCCATTTAGGAAGGCGTTATTGATGTCAGTTTGTTTGATTGGCCAATTGTGAGATAGTGCCAATATGAGGGCAACTCGCACTGTGGTTGGCTTTACCACTGGAAAGTCTCAAAGAAGTTGAATCCTTCTTGTTGATGAAAACCATTTGCCACCAACCTTGCTTTGTGTTCGCTAAATGTCCCATCAGGGTTGTATTTGACCCTGAAAACCCATTTACACCCGATTGGTTCTCTATCCTTGGGAAGAGGGACTAGAGACCATGTGTTTATTTTCATCAAAGCTGCATATTCTTGTTCCATAGCTATTTTCCAATTAGGAGACGAGAGAGCACGTTTCACTGATTTAGGTTAAGTGTTATAGTCTAAAGTTGCACCAAGGACCAATAGATTAAAGTGAGTTGAGAACACATACACTTTAACTGATTAAGGGTGAATGTACCCTTATTTTCTTACTTTACACTTTTGCCTAATGTAGAGGAGCCTGATCCTACACACATGGAAACGTGGCAGATAGGAGATAGGAACACATTAACAGACCTTTTTTGGCCTATAATAGTTTTGAGAATTCAGGTGTATAGAGAGTAGAGACATCACACAATCAGTACAACACCACTATTCTTCATTTCTTTACCTTATGCTACTGTTATTTTCTAGCATTTAAGGGCATGCTTAATTTATTTCTTATTTTCTATTTTTATTTTTCACCAAACATACCCTTATTCTTTTGCTTACAGCACTATTTACTTACTAGTCATTTCCATTACATTCAACCACATATTTTTTATGAGCTTTATTTAGTTGTTATAGGAATGCACGGTCTTGATGTTAATTACTTTGATAATTAGAATCAAAAGTTACAAATTAGTTAAGCATGTGTTTGAAATCACAGCGGATATCAGCAATTTAGGGGTGGGAATAGGCCGGGCCGCCCGACAGGGGCCTACGGCCTGGCCTGGCCTGGCCTGTTTAGCCAAAAGGTCAGGTTTAGGCGTTTTAAAAATCCTTTTTAATTAAAAAGACCAGGCCCAGGCCTAATGAAAAGTCTTTCTAGCCTGTCAAGCCGACCTCTTTATATATATATATATATATTAAGAATATTAATATTAAAATAAAATGATTTTTACAATTTGACTATTTGTAAAAGCCTATTTAAAGCTAGAGGCCTATTAGCCTATTTAGAGATAGGCTAGACGGCCTATTTGAAGTCTTAAATATGAAGCAGACTTTTAAAAAGGCTAACAGGCCAGGCCAGGCTTTTAAAAAGGCTAGCCAGGCTCAAAATAAAGCCTTTAACAGGTAACAGGCCAGGCTTAGGCTTTAAAATTTTTAAACAGGCCAAGCCTATTTAAGCAAAGCCTGGCTTGGTCTGCCCTATTCCCACCCTAATCAGCATCATCATGCTTCCACCTTAAAAACTACTTACTGTGACTTGTGGCAAATGTGCGTCAGGGTCTCAACTATCCATTTCCAAACACACTATAAATCATTTAACTAATCAACTAGGTAAAATTTGGATTCTTAACTTTAAGATACAAATTAGCCATACCTTAATAATGAAAGGAGACAAGTAGATCATCAAAAGAAAAAGGAGACGAGTAAACTTGCCCCCAGCAAGTGATTTTAAGATCTATAGTTGAAAGAAGTTGTCTAATCATATAAGGAGATAAGAGTTTTTGTTTGGTCAACATAGTTGATTATAGTTGATATTTAAGAGTAGGTTTGGTTTAAGTTGGATAACTCAAGGCCCATGAATAAGTTGGGTCTTCGTAGAGCCCACACAAACTAAGCAAATTCAAAATATATAACAGCCCATAACCCAAAAAAAAATGTAACTTCCCTAAAAAGGAACTTTCCAAGATGGGTTAATGGCCGAAATTAATTCACTCATAAGCATCCAATTTGCCCGATAGCCACAGGCCCGCAATTACCTTTTTTTTCGATAAGTAGGCCCGCAACTACCTTAATTATTTATCTCCATTCTCCCCACCCTTTCTTGGTATTTCAGTATCAGAAAAAGTTAACATGTAAAGTATCTGAGCCTTTACCATATGAGAAATGTTTCCTTGACACAAATCTCTACACTTACACCGTATAGTGCTGCACAGTGCGGTACTGTGCAGCACTGTAGCATTTATTTTTTTTTTAAAATCTAAGTTTTGGTTTTTTTTTAAATGTTATTTTTTGATAAATAAATTTTTTTGTTAAATGGTGAATTCAGTTCATTATCTGGTGAATGGTTTTTTTTGAGAAATAAATTTTTTAGTTAAGTACGTGCAAATATCTGGTGAATCATGTACAAATATCTGGTGAATTCAATTCATTATCTGGTGAATGGTTTTTTTTGAGAAATAAAATTTTTCGTTAAGTGGTGAATCATGTACAAATATCTGGTGACTTCAGTTCATTATCTGGTGAATGGGTTTTTTTTGAGAAATAAAATTTTTCGTTAAGTGGTGAATCATGTACAAATATATGGTGAATTCAGTTCATTATCTGGTGAATAGATTTTTTTGAGAAATAAATTTTTTAGTTAAGTACGTACAAATATCTGGTGAATTCAATTCATTATCTGGTGAATGGTTTTTTTTGAGAAATAAAATTTTTCGTTAAGTGGTGAATCATGTACAAATATCTGGTGACTTCAGTTCATTATCTGGTGAATGGGTTTTTTTATAAATAAAATTTTATTTTTGTTATAAAAAAAAACTTTTTTTTTTTTTTTTTTAAAAAAAAGACCTGCTACAGTGCCGCACAGTGCAGCTACAGTGCGGCACTGTACAGTGCCGTGATGTCCTCGTGCGCGTCACATACGGTGTAAACCGTATTTGTGTCAAAACTTTGTGTCATCCTATCACATCTCTTACTATATTTAGATTATGAATGCTAATAAATTTGGCAGGCATTGACGTTAACCTCTGTATTTTTATTTTTTGCTTAAAAGATTATTATATTTATTTTTTTCAAGTTGGAAATGGGACAAAATCTATGGGCATTACTTCCTTTACATGTCATTTTTTCCCGAGATAGTTTAGGGTGAGAGAGTGAAATTGAAAACTTCTTTAAGTACTTATAAAATGAGATTCTTGTCCCTTTGTTTACATTTGTGTTTAAATGAAATCAATTGTATTTTTTGAAATAATGAAGTTGGACATCAATCCTACCCATCGCCTTTATTAATAGTAATCGTACTGATTCAAAACTGTAAGAACTTCATACTGTATATTTGTATTCGTAAGCTTTTGTCAAGCATATTGTTGTAACCAACATGTTTTTTACAGCTTTCGTCATATTTTACCAAATAATGTTGTGATGATTAATTATATTATTTTCACAACTTATGTCAATTTGTTTTTTTATAGAATAACCTTAGTTGATTATGGATCCCACAATATGATTTAATCAGTCTAAAGTAAACCAAATTGTTATTTAGTGCCTAGTACAGTGCATTCTCCCCAACACTAAGCTTCTTCAATCATTATAGCTAGCTTATACAGAACCCTAAATATTTGAGATCATTACAAATGCGGATTTTGTTATTATGAATTTTATATGTACTAACATGTGACGGTCATGTCGTTAGAGAAAAAGATAAAAAAAAAAAAAAATTTAATAGACTTTATAATAATATGTCTACCTATATATTAAAGAAAAAGGAAGGAAGAAAGAATTACTACCTAAATGCCTCTATAATTAATTTTAATGTATTGTTAATTGTCTCTTTCGTTAATTATCCAACGTATTTACCAACACTACGTTAGTCCGAGTGGAACTGGGCTTGGATCCCTTAAGCAAGGTACGAAGTTCGGGTCTTGTAGATAGAAAAAACATGGTTGGGAGGGAAGACCCCACTAAAGGACAGTCATACTTCGCACCTATGTCATGGTAGTTAAAAAAATAAATAAAAAATTATCCTACTTTTTTATTTAGAATACAAAGTTCTCATTCAAGCACAAATTAAATTTACGAAGAAAAACAGCAAACTAAAGTCTAAGTGTGAAACACATTATTCCAAAGTTGTAATTTCCTCCTTACCTATATGTGCCTCATGTCATCTTCATATATGTTCATAAAAGCTGGAAGGTGTGACCATGTGAGCCCCCTCTACAAAGGGTGGGGGCTTTGTGGACACGTAGTTAATTTGAGGCATTGTGGCACATGGAAATGAATCCCGGGAAATCTTAGATAAACTACACATGAAACTATAAAGGATCCTTTGAAAAGATACTTCCAATTCCTCAGAAGAAGTGATTCTAAAGCTAGCAAAGGATGTCTCTATCCCAACTCATTTAAGGAAAGTCCATGACATTGAAAAGTCTACCCCTAGCACTCACTAATCTTAATCTAGAAGTTCTTTTGGATTTTAGTTGCTGCCAAAATATCCAAACAGACATAGGCACTCTTTTATTTTCTTGGCTTAACTTCAAGCGAATTATAAGACCTTGTAACTTGTAAGAAGGATTCTCTTTAGTGCACCAAAAACCAAAAAAAAAAACACAGATTAAAGATGTAGATATGTGCTCTTATTCTTCAAATGATTCTTTATTAATGATACTTGAATATGGAGCTCATCTTGGACATATCACATAGTGAGTTTTGAATTACAACTTACATGTACCATGCACACATAAATAAAGCAATTTATTAAATTCTCTCAAGTCTTTGAGCTTGAGCTCACGTGAGTTCATACTGATCTTATTGTATAACTCAGAACTTCTAAGGAAAAAAAAAAACAAATTTGTTGATGCATATAGTCAAAAATGATTAGGTGGTTTAATAAGCTAAAACACAATGATGAGTGACATTTTGACAATTATTCTTAATTATGGAGCAAATCTTATATGGTTAGCGGGATTTGTCTTTTAGCATCAGATCAAACCAAGAATCATATGACCATACCTTCCAAGTTCCAACCATGACATTAGAAGATTAATTCAATTTGGGCAATTGTCTTTTGGACTAATTAGGCTCAAGTGGGCTAATGCAGAGAGACAAAGGGTAGTTCCTTCACTCGAATCTAAGCATATACCTTCCTACTTGTCACCATGACAAACAATTAATCTGCACAGCAAATTGTGTACTATAAAGTATAAAAAATCTATTGATGTGCTGAAAGCTAAATCCAAGAGAGATGTGTGCTATAAGCATAATTTGTTTGGTTTCTCAAATAGAAATGTATCGTGTAGTTAAAGACAAGTGATGAACTTATGGTTAAGATTGTCATGTAGTTTCATTATGGTGCACAAACTCTTTTCTCATAATAATAAAATATATATATATTAGACAACAAGTTCTCTGGAAGTACCTATAGATTAGATAGGTCGTTGTGCCTAAACTAAAAGGTCATAACATTGATTTCATTGTTCTTACAAATTGTACATTGTTACCAATTCTTCATCAATGACATTGACACTAAGGCTTTACTTTCTCTCTCAATCTCTATCCATTTTCCACACACCGACAAGTATAGGCTTCCAAGTGTGAACTATAGTGAGGAAAATAACAGTAATTTAAGTCTAATATCCCACATAACTTTCACAAGTTCAGCTCTTTTATGCAGGTGGGTTGGTCATGGTAGGCATCAAATTTTGGGAGAAAGAGAAGGGCTAGATTTGCTAGTGCTCTATCCACCCACCATACATATATAATTTCAGTAATCAATTAATCATCATGATGTACAATTAAGCTAAAGGGCTTATGTAAGTGAGAATTGACATTTACCAAACAAAATGTCAGTTTTAAAGGGACTATGTATACCTGTTTTGTGCTAAGGGTACTCTTACCTATGCCTTATTGTCTGCTCTTTAATATCTTTTGAGACACTTATTTGCTTACAAAGGGACAGAGAGTTTGGAATAGCAGGTACCCTTTATCACAAAATTGTTCAAGCTAAGTGATGTGGGGAGGGGGTCCCTATAACTCACATACTTCCACATGAGAGGTGAAAATATTGGAGAAGAGAAGAAGTACAGGAAAGAACCTTGCATTTTCTATAGTGCTTCTGCTAAATTGAAAAGTTTGGTTTTCCTGTAGAATTAACATTTAGGAAAAGTGAGGCCAAAAAGGGGTTGAAAAAGTTTGAAAGTAATAATTCAAGTCTTATCATGCTGTGCAATCATGTATGTCTGCATGAAATTCATAAAACTTTATAAGGAATATGTGTCATGCCATTTTGTAGCAAGATAAAACCAACAGGAGTTTCTGTTTGATACCATTCAAGAGCTTGAGTGTCAGGTTTGTTCATAAAGAAAGAAAATGATATTATATAATATGCACTTAATTCTGGCCATATCCACAAGGCAAAAAAACAAAAAATGTCACATCTACTAATAAACACTCAGGTTTGTTCACTATAAAATGATAATATGATACAACAAGCTTGATATCATTGTATCACAGTTTGATACAATCCCTTCATTAAGATGGGTAATTAGGTGGGGCCAAAGGGTTTCTATTTAAAAAGAAATCCCAAAACTACAAAAAAGTGCTATATCTGAATTAACAGAGAAACCTTCCAGCAACCCACTAAAGTATATTTATAATAATTCATATATCTTTATTGGGAATAAGATCTTCAAGAAATTTTAAAAATAAAAATAAAACTCAACTTCTCTTGTATTCCAATTTCCAAAGAATGGCCTATCAAAAAAATAAATAAATAAATAAATCCAAAGAATGACCATATACTGTCTATTTTATTCACATCAATAATTTGGTTTTGAAATAAGTGTTGAAGATCATAAAACTACTGCAGAAGCATGTTTATATAAGTTTGGTACGATGCACAAGTATATAAAAATGCACGTAATTAAAAGTTTCAAACATGCGCCTTTTAAATGATTAAAGCACAAGAGTGAACAATATTTTCAGGACATAATCTCATCATGCCATGAACCGTGCTACTTGTTACTAACTTAGTTACTATAATATACATTATGGGGCTAGAAAGAGAAGAGAGAGGGAGTAATAATCAATTAACAGTCATTGATTCAGGTTAAAGAATTGCATAGCTATGCTTAAGTGATCTCGAATCCCCAACTCCTATCCCACGTTGATTTGGATGAGATTCGGTTGCTTGCTATTTAACTTTTCCAAAAGGAGAGCCATGCCAACCATGAACCAACTCTCACTAATACAATATTAATTAATAATATTATATTTATAAAGTTCTTTAGTTAATTATATATATTTTTTTAACATGGTACCAATGAACAGGGCCTCCACATAAAAGGGCAGACCATAATTTACAGGTGGCTACCCCCATTTGCTCAGTTTTTGGCCTTTTCAAAATACATAGTACAAGAAATGGTATTATGGAATCTAATCCCTTTTCTGTAAGGCTGCTGTTTTTTATAATCTTTTCTCCCTTGGACTATATCTCTCAGTGTTTGTCCATAATTTCTCATACCATGTACTCATTTGTATGCTACATTTACAAGATCTTCTCATATGTAATGAAGAAAGAATAGGCTTTCCATCAATTAGTAAAATTTACAATTTCCCATGTTAGGTTGTGTGTGCAATATCAACTTTCATTGCTTCTCAAACATAAAACACCAACTATACACTGTCACCTTGAATATTTTATTAGTATAGGATCTTAACCTCTTATCTATACAATTCCTCTTCAAATGTAAGGTTGCGTAGTTGAGCATGTATTAGGGTCTTGGTCTCAGATATACATAGCGGTGTGGTAAGGGATCCCATTATTCTAAACCTTTGGTCTTCGTGAAATGTGAATGCAGTTTCCAATGCCAACTAATAATGACATGGGATAAAAAAGAGACCGTCCAAGTTTGTAAAAAAAAAAATAACATAAATAAATCATCATCTAACATGAGAATAATCTAATGGCTTAATTGCAGTTTTGGTCTCCTATTATTGATTATGTGCGATTTTGGTCTTAAAGTTATTTTCGTGTATATTTGGTCCCCCTGTTTTTTCAATATTGCGAATTTAGTCATTCTCTCTAATGTCTAGCAAACTTTTCAATGATCAACATAGAGAACCACTCCTCTAAGCACACACAACCTCTGGTTGAGGTTCTCCCTCTTCTGCATCTCCGATTCAACATGATTCTGTGATTTCTCTCTACTATTTACTTGTTTTGTCCTTCCTTTCCGGGACTTTTTTTGGTTCCACCACATGATCCTTTACCAAAAAAGCTCAAAAAGAAGTTCTATATGCTTAAAGCAATGATTTTGTATGCTTAAAGGAGTGGTTGCTCTATGTTGATAATTGAAAAATCGACAGATATTGACAGAAGGACCAAATTTGCAACATTGAAAAAACAGCGGGACCAAATGTGCACGAAAAAAATTGAGAGACCAAAATCGCACATAATCAATAGTAAGGGGGCCAAAACTACAATTAAGCCTAATCTAATAAAATGCATCTATTCGTTTCAAAAAACAAAAAATGAAATAAATCATAACCGAACATGAAAAACAAAACCTGAGAAGAGGTGAAGGTCCCTAAATTAGGAGAATGGATTGTCAATTTTCAATCATCAAAATTAATTTGAGGGTTAACAGTTAGGATTTGTTTGGAGATTTGTAGTTTAAAAGTTTGATTTGAATGTGATGAAGGTAGATTTGGAGGGGAGAAGGAAGGAGGTTCGAAGGAGGAAGGGAAGGAAGTATAAAAAGAAAGAGAAAAGGGAGAGGGAAGATTTCCAGCGGGCATCGGCGGAACTTAACAATAGCGGGGCGAGCCATGGCTCCCTCAACTTTTTTATTCTTAAATTTTTTATATAAAAAATTATGTATACACTCTTAAAATAATTTGTGCAACATATATTACATGTAAAATTTACAAATTATCATATATTTTATTCATGGAACATTATTATTAGATCCGATTTATTTAAAAATATTCAAATAGCTAAACAAAAGTTATGTATGACACCCTTAAAATAACTTATACAATATAAACTTGCAAAGCTAACAACTATCATATACTTTTTTGTGGAACATTATTGGCTAAATTACACTTTTGGTCCCCAAATTGTTTTTCAATATTCAATTTGGTCTCCAAGTTTTTAAAATATTCATTTTGGTCCCTAAGTTCCTAAAACTTATTCAATCGAGTCCTTTCGTCATGTTGACTAACGGACATGGATGTTGACCCGGTCTGGTCCGCCGGAATTGGGGACCAAATTGAACATTGAAAAATAACTTGGGGACCAAATTGAACATTGAAAAACAATCTGGGGACCATTATTTTGGGGTCAACGTCCATGTCCGTTAGTCAACTTGACGGAAGGACTCGATTGAACAAGTTTTAGGAACTTAGGGACTAAAACGAACATTTTAAAATCTTGAGGACCAAATTGAATATTGAAAAATAATTTAGGGACCAAAAGTGTAATTTAGCCAACATTATTATTAGACACTATTGATTTTAAAAATATAGTTTAATTTCTATGCACGGTCAGTGTAAGATTTTTAGACAGACATCCAATAATATATTGACAAATCAGCATCATTGTTATTTCTCTCTCTTAATTATTAAAATTAAAATCGCACATATCAAAATCTTAGTGGATGTTAGTGTAAAACTTTTTACACCGACATTGTATACTACTTTAATCCATAAAAATATTCCACTTTCTAGTTTTTTTTTTTTTTAATGTATTAGTTGTATTGGATTCTTTTATGCTTCTAAATTATTTATTGTATTGAGTTAGATTACCCTTGGACTCCTATTTTTATAAGTTGTTTACTTATCGAAAAAAAAAAATTAGCTAAACAATTTCATCAAAACGAGTATTATTTCCTCAACATCAGTAGGGCTTACTATAATTATGTTCTTCTCCTTCACACATCTACTTTAAGCTTCCTAATCTCTCTTGTGTGCATCGCACCATTACAAGATGAGCAAACACTAACTAGGATTTCGCAAATTGAATGTTTACTCAACTTACCTATTTAAGTGATAAAATTATGCATTAAAAATTATAAATTTTAAGTGTGTCCTTTTGTCTAGTATTTAGTGGTTCCCCCAAAAATTTTACTCAAGATCCGCGGCTGCCGGCAAGTATACCCAGTCTCCCATGAGTATACCCAGATTCCAGTGACTTAACGCCGGAAATCTAACATCATTATAATGGTGTTGACAGAGAGGACCAACTTGAAACAATTTTAAAACTTAAAGGACCAAGTCGGGACGAAAATTAAAAGTGGGACCAAATTGAAGGTGGATTCTAGCATGAAGTAGGTATTTTAGTGGTATATGGGTATACCACTAAATGCCTTATTTTTCTTATGAGAAATATCAGTTTTACCCTTATCAACATCATCTTCTCCCAACCTTTCACCACCACCATCCCACTGACTGCCACCACCCACCACCGTCCCACCGACCGCCACCACCGCCCCAGCACCACCGCACCGACCGCCACGACCCAAGCCAGAACCGTCGCGTCGAGAGCAAAAGCTGCCGTTGCTCCTGCCGCCTGCAACTCCTCCGTGATAGCTCGTGTAAGATCCAGATCCGCCGCCCCACTCCTGTCTCAGTCGCGAAGCTCTGCTGGTGGCCCCGCCGCGCTGTCAGCCTCCACTTTGCGGCACTGCTTGTCACCGCCATCTCTCCGCCTTCCGTGCAGATTTTGTAACACCTCCTCCCCCTAACCTTCGAACAGAACCGGCGCCCCCTCTTCCTACCCTTCATCCCTACCCTCTCCCTCTTATGAGGTGGTCATTGCAGATCAGCGTAGCGGGGAAGAGGTGCTGTCGGAGTCGGAGTGATGTCGGATCTGGGTTGAGCTTTGTGCATGGGTCCTGGTCCGATCGAGGCGTGCTGTGCAAAGATGTGGTGGTGGCTGGATGGTGGTCGCGTTGTGATGCGCGGAGGCTGAGAACGGCGGTGGAATAGAGAGGCGGCAGATTTGTTTCTGGGTTTCAATGATGAGAGGATGGTGGGTGCGGAGGGGTGGGGTGGTAGGCGGCAGATCTGCCACTTGCTTGGCAGGGGGTGGGGGTAGGATGAACCTGGTGGTGGTGGTGGTAGATGACTGGACAGCCGTGAACAGTGGTTGGAAGGTAAAAGGGTGAAGGGCAAATGTGTCTTTTTCAATTTTATTTTTCATTTCAATTTTTTTTAGATTAATAGATCTAGACCATCCATTATTTAATTATTATATCCAATGGTTAAAAATTATTCCTGATGAAAATTTTTTGGGGTATACCAGTATACCAGTAAAACTGGTACTTCATGCTAGAACCCACCCAAATTGAAACCTAAAATAAAGATAAGAGAACAAAAATATAATTTAGAAGAAAAAAACATTTTTGTTATTTATGTGCATAATTAAATTTAATATTGAAATGACACATTATTTACATTTATATATAAACATTTATATTATTTGTTATATATATTCTATGCACATAAAGTTACGATGTCTCGTTAAAAAATCAAATTCAGTGATAAAATATTATTGTGTAAGAAATGGAGACATGTTTTTACTAATTAAAAGTGCTGTCTTCTTGCTCTTTCTATCTTTCTTTTAATGATTCTTTTACTTTTTTCACTTTCATGGATAATCTATATGTTAGCTCCTATTGTCCTAAAAAGTTTTTGCAAGGAGCTGGTTAAAGCCTGATCACTCTCAGTCTAAAGTAGTTAGAACTTAGAACCCATAGCATGCCAGCTGTAATTTTAATGTCGTTAATGTTGCTATGTTATTGTTTTACTTTGTTAACTGTTAGTGGGCATATAACACTAAAGGTGTACTGTATACATCTAAAGGAAATGAGAAAATTTTGAAGTGAAATTATAATAATCGTGGTAATCTATTTTGCAGAGATGAATTAATAAAAGAAGACGAGAGCTTCTAACCTGTGCAGCTAAAATGGTTAGTTTGGACATTATTTTATAAATTACATATCTATGACTAGAAAAAAAATGTTCTATTCACTATTAATCTTATTTATTGCCTACCCATGACATGTTATATTAGAAATCCTTCAATTGTCGAGGTTGCTTCTTACTGCAGCATTGCCTTAATGCAGAATCAATCAAAGTTCGAATATTATTAAGAATGTGCCAATCATCCCATTTCTTATCAAAGAACACCACTTCATTGCGAGTCCTCTAGATAAAGGAGCCATGTATCTTAGTAGCATGCTGCTTAAACCAGTCCCAGTGGTTGCTAATACTAAAATTATGACTTTGTGTGAATCCCAGCACTTCCTAGATCTTCCTTGGTCGATTGCAGTCTCTCAAAGTATGCAGCAAAGTTTCAAAATTGCCCCTATACCTATGACAAGATGGAGCATTAGTCACATGATGAGTATATCGAAAGTGATTAGTTTGAAGACTAGCTACCATGCATAATCAACCAAATTAAGTGCTTCATATTCTCAGGTAACTTAACCATCCAATCCAAGACCAGCTATCTAGATTAACAGATGAGAGAGTATCCCGATGAACCAACCATTTGTAGGCACTTTGATAGAGTACTGGCCCGAATTTGAAGCCGCCCAAATCATCAAATCCTTATAGCCTTCATCAGTGAAAAAACATTGCATCTCCACTCCATACTCCCAAACATAACCTTAAGCGTTAGTGTCATTGCAGGTACCACATTTTCATCATACCACCGACTGTGCTATGATAGACGGACATGTCAAACAAGAGGAGAATGGAACCTTAGGAGGAGATCTAGTTGCATCGGAAACTGGAATACTATTACTAACACTTTACTTGTAAAGTTTAGATTGCATTTTAGTTTTTAATAATCTTTTTCTTCATTGATAATGTGGTAGTATTAATTTAAATTTTCACTTAATCTTGTAATATGTTTTGACCATGAAATAAGATAGTCTTTTTTGCTTCCAAACTTCAAGCCTTTGGTTTTTTAAAGAAAAATCTTCGAAATCTTTTGGGGCATGGATGTTTCAAGATTATCATTATCATTCTCGAGAGAAGTATGAGAAGATTTTTTCTTTTTGAGGACCAAGTATGAGAAGATATCAAATATTGTATTTGCAATTATTTATATTAAGCATTAATTCTTCAAACAAATATTTTTCTTTGTTGCTTATAAAAGAAATATCTTTCTTTGTTTCCATAGGCACTACAAACAAACATGAGAGTATGATGCATACGATGGCGAAGTTATTTATCACAATGAGATGATGCCATAGACAATGTATCTTCGTTTCATGTTATTTCATTTCTTTATATCTCTCTCACTAAGAACGAAATGCATCTAACACCAATAATAGTCCACATAGCAAGCCCCATATGACTTGTTTTCCTTTGGAATCTAGTTTAATTTTAATATTACAAAAGGCAAAAAAGAAATGAGTAGATTACCCCAGCTAGATTTGGGGGCCTTGACCAAAAACAACAACTACCCTTATTAAAGATCTTAAGCACTTCTTTCAAGATGTAATAAAGGACAACGCAAAAAGATAAAAGAAAAACAGCCCATGTAAGAGTTGGCAATGTCAGTTGCTAGCTCAAACAGTTATGATTATCACTTAAAAATTGTACCTCTGTTGAGTTAAAAACTGAAAAGCAAGGTTTTTGAAATTGATAAATCATTTTTTTCTATTAAATAAAATGATGGTGAAGAAGCTACCAATCCGAGGCCTGGAGTAACATGGATACGATCTATCCCCAATGAGTTTATTTTTCACGAGAATTGAGCTAGAGACCTCCTATATGAGAATATTCCTATACACACTCTTCTACTTGACGGACCTAACACGCATTCATTAGGCCAACCGACAACCCATTTGTGTGAAATTAATAAAAGAAATTACTAATGAGTGTCCTTAGGATATTGTCTAATGAACTAAAAACGGAAATTTTGTATGAGAAAATGATGTATTTAATATATTAAAAAATATTATATTTAATTTTTCAATACAAATTTTTTTATTAATCAATGTGCTCAGGATACTTGTTAACAAAATTAATTGATAAATCATTAAACTAATGAAGCAAAACAATGCTTATTAATTTCTCAAAGTTGAGGAGGAAGAGCTTAAGGGGCAGGTAATGGGCTATTTTTATTAGTATTTTACAGTGGCAGTGGCGGTGGTTAATCATCAAATGCTCTCTTTTTGATGTAAGCGTGGGGTATATAAATGAAGGGTCTATACCATTATGCTCTTCTCTTTACTTGCACTCTCTCCTTCAAAATACACATTGGTTTTTTAGCTGTATATATATTTTTCCCCCCTTCTGCCACTCTTGCTTTTCTCTTTCTAAAAATCTAACCTTTAGGTATCTCTCTCTAAAAAGTTCCAACCTTTTCAACTTCCCCCTCTCTCTCTCTCCTGGCACAGTTAATGGCAGGTTTGTTATCAAGATGGGAGTTTGAATTAAGACCAAATTGAATAAAGTGTTTTGAGTGAAGGGCTTGAATGGAAGGCAGGGTGCCAAAAGTAGCACAAGATCAGAAATGGGTATCTTTCTCTTACCACTTTTAAAGTTGGTTTCTTTTTTATTTTTCATTTTCTCTCTTGCAGGGGTTGGGTTCTGCAACTCTGACTAGGGTTTGAATGGGGGTGTATTTATTATGCTGAAATCAATGTTGTTTGCATAATTGACTGCTTCCATGGACTTCTTTTCAGCTCTTTCTTTGAACAGTCTTTTTTAGCCTTTTATCTCTCTCTCACACACTTGAGGGGCCTTCTTTATGAAACTAGGTACTTCAAGTTCAGTGTTGGCTTTGGAAATGGTAGCTGCCAAACTCGTGTGAGCTTTGGTACATCTTTTGGGTACTTGGGTTTTGTTTTGGCCCTTTTGCAAATTTTCCACATCATTAAGTGAAGCTGCTCTTTTCTCTTTCTCTCTCCCTCTCTCTCAGCTTCTAGCTAAACCTGCTTCTCTTGTTAGCTTCATACATACTTCAAACTTAGGACAAGTTTCTAGTTCCTTCAATTTTTCATGAGTACCCAGGATTGTACTTGAAGCTTGTCATGGAGTCCTGTTTGTTCAATTATGTTAGGACTTGGGATGTTTCATTTGCTGGTTAATTTGTTTGAAGTTTAACTTCATTTTTTATCACTGTTTCAAGCTGTACAAGCTTCCATTTGGCCAGTGTTGAAGGTACTTTTTGTGAAATTTTTCTCTGATTTCATTATTAAAAAGAATCTGCTAGTGGCTTCTTTGATATTACTTGTTAGGGAGAGTTGGATATGAGTGAGAAAGAAAAGTTTGAGCTGGATAGAAACCAGGATCCTATGAGTTATTCAACTGGTATGAACTTGGATTGGAGATTTGGGGGTGCCAATCCTGCAAATTCATCTGTGGGTTTGGTTGCCTTAGGGAATTCTATGAATGTCAGCAGAGGGGATCTGATTGGTTCTTCTTCATGTTCCTCTGCTTCAATGGTGGATTCATTTGGTCCAAACTTTTGGGACCATCCCACCAATTCCCAAAACTTGGGATTTTGTGACATTAATGTCCATAACAATGGGAGCTCTTCAAACACAATTGGAATCAGAAAAGATGGCTTTGACTTTGTAAGAGCTGGTCATGATCATGGAACACTTGAAATGGGTTGGAACCCAGCTAACTCTATGTTGAAGGGGGAAGGTTTTTTACCAAATGGACCAGGGATGTTTCCCCAGAGTTTATCTCAGTTTCCAACTGATTCTGGATTTATCGAGCGGGCTGCAAGGTTCTCATGCTTCAGTGGAGGGAATTTTGGTGATATGGTGAACTCATATGGGATTCCTCAATCCATGGGTCTGTATGCTGGGACTGGTGGTACAATGCATGGAACAAGAAATGCTCTTGCAGGCCATGGATTAAAATCACCGCCTGGAGGACAATCTCAAGAAACCAACCTGAATGTAGTTGAAGCTGCAAAAGATGTGTCTCCATGTGTTGAACATCTGCCTACTAAAGGAAGCCCACTTGAGAATGACAAAAGAAGCGAAAGTCATGTTATATCTCAAGATGAAGGGAAACAAGCTCTTGCTATGTCTGCTAATGAGTCTGATAGAGCTGAATCTAGCGATGAAGATGGTGGTGGTGGTGCCCAGGATGATTCCCCAATGTTGGAGGGCACTAATGGGGAACCTTCTATTAAAGGACTAAACCAAAAGAAAAGGAAAAGAAGTGGGCAGGTATGGTTTTGACTTGTGTTCTGCATTCTGCTGTAAGTGTAATGCTTTTCCCCCTTATCCATGTGAATTTGTTTTTTCTTGTGGTAGGATGCTGATAATGATAAAGGCAATGGAGCTCCAGAACTACCCTGTGAAGGTGCAAAGGACAACTCTGAGAGTCAACAGAAAGTAGACCAACAGCCAACATCAACAACCAAGGCTTCTGGGAAGAATGCCAAACAAGGTTCTCAAGCTTCTGATCCACCTAAGGAGGAATACATACATGTTAGGGCTCGCCGGGGTCAAGCAACAAATAGCCATAGCCTTGCAGAGAGAGTAAGATGTTGTAAGAAATTATCTGTGATTAGAAAAGATTTTTTTGAATGAAGAATTTAAAATTATTTAGGTTTTAACTGCAGGTGAGGAGGGAAAAGATAAGTGAGAGGATGAAGTTCCTTCAAGACCTTGTACCTGGATGCAGCAAAGTGACTTCTTATAACTGAAACTTGAAGAATTCACTTTGTCATTCTTATGAGGTTTGAAATATCACTTTCTTTTAACATGAAACTTGTTGCTGTTTGTAGGTCACTGGCAAGGCAGTGATGTTAGATGAAATCATTAACTATGTACAGTCACTTCAACGACAGGTTGAGGTATGGATGAAAGCTTATATTCTCTCCCTAGTTGTCAACCAATGCTTCTTATGCCATCTAACTGAATTGTCCTGTATCTTTTGGTTCTTATTCAGCATAGTATCTATCAACATCTATACTTCAATAAAATCTCTCGTTAGTAACTTTGACAATGATAACATTCTTCTACTTATTTGAATGATTGCTCCTGATGGCTTGTATGATCACTGTCATCTTTTGTTGCATTTTGGATCAAGATGAATAATAACAAGATAAACTGTTTTACCATTTGTCATTTATATCAGATTGATGCTTGATATTTATTTATAACCTTTGCATTTATCCAAATTAAATTGACACACCCCTTTATTCTGCTGGCAGTTTTTGTCTATGAAACTTGCAACAGTAAATCCTCGGCTTGATTTTAATGTCGAAGGGCTTCTTGCTAAGGATGTAAGTTGTTAGTCTATTTGCATATTGGTGTTCAAAAAAGCTTATACTCCGCAAAAGTGCCTGGCATCACCATAATGCGTTCTGAACTTTTTTTAGATTCTTCACCAACGGCCTGGTCCTTCATCTGCACTGGGGTTTCCTCTAGAAATGTCTATGGCTTACCCTCCATTACATCCATCTCAACCAGGACTGATTCAGTCAACTCTTCCTAGCATGGCAAACTCATCCGATATCCTTCGGAGAACCATGCATCCACAGTTGGCACCCTTGAGTGGAGGATTCAAGGAGCCAAATCAGGTAATGATCCATTGAAAGCACTTCAATTTCCTTACACATATTTGTTTATATGAATTAAACACTTCAAATTTGGTTGCTACAGCATACTGATAGTAATTAGAAATAAGTAATAACTATACAAATGGACAATAATTGTTATAGATTACTGCAGGCGAGGAATATTGAAAATCCTCCAAGAACCAAACTTTGAGTTGCATTGGCCTTTATTTGTAGCTATATCGCTAATTACCTTTGCTTCTCCTAAGGTTTTGCCTGACTATATTTTATAATCTTTATGCACACATATTAATAAAATTTGCAATAGCTGCCTGATGCATGGGAGGATGAGCTTCACAATGTTGTACAGATGAGCTTTGCACCAACTGCAACCCTGAGCAGCCAAGATGTGGATGGTATTCATTCCCCAACAAATTAGCCCTTTTTGTAAGTTACATTTTCTCAATCAAATTACCTTGTTACATGCTCTTGTAGGTAATGTGCCAGCAAGTCAAATGAAAGTTGAACTTTGATTTTCAGTCTTCATATCGCTCATCTTCGCTACTGCGTGTATTTGGTTTGCATTCTAGTCAGATGGAAATAACTATGCTCAGTTTCACATGACTTACAAAACTTGAAAGCCATAACCACAATCATATTTACCCCGTGGTATATTCTAGTCGAGATGCTACTGAGTAATACCTGGTTTGAAGGCCTCAAGGGGCAGTCACATACCCATGCAGCGGACTGACTCTAGGTTAGAGGAAGTAGTGCAGTATTCTTGTATGTTCCTTTCTTTTCAAGCATGAAAATATGTATCATATATGTTTAGAAGTGGAGTCTATTTACCAAAATAGGTTTGCTCACTAAAATATATTAAAGAATGTAAAGACAGGATCTCACTGAGTCTGATTAACCAGAATGAGAATTGCAAAAGCATTTTTTGTTGGGTTGGGCATGGTTTAGAAAGGGCTATGGAAACCTGATCATGGTTTTGATTTGATGCCTGCTAATGCTAGCTGCTCGGACACAATGTAATGTTTCTTTGCCCAACAATTAGCTATATTACATTCTTTCACAGAATATGTTCTCTTTGTTGAAATAGTTCTTTGTATTGTGGCTGCTAATGAGATTGATAAGCGTCACAATCAGGATTCCATCAGAGGGTCTGTAGGGATTAAATCCGTAAGCAATACCTTGCATGGGGTTAACAAAAAAATCACTCTGTCTTACTCTTACTTTGCATCTTTATCCTGTACTAGTGTATCCCGCATTTGTCTTAGTGTAATAGTGTGACAAGTAAAACTTGCAGTAGAACCCTCACTTGCTATTTGACTAAAACTTACCTTATGGGAAAAGATACTTGTATACACTGTGAGGTATGTGCATAATTTTATTCCTTAAAAAAAGTTTATCATTGGACTCGGGTTATCTAAATGTTTTCATGAGTAACTCAATAGGATGTGTGGGTACAAGTTTGTGCAAGGATTATTATTTGAAATGTATGTAACCATATTTGAAATGTATACAATGATTAAATTTTGAAGTCATCACTTTATGGAGGGTTTTATGTGACTATTGACTCTAGTATGGGATTACGCGAACAATTTGTTAAAAAGGTGTAAAATGATTAATATATAAAGCATCATATGAAAAATGTGAAACACTGTCTGCAGCAATAGAAAGATAACCTGTGAGATTCCTTGTTTATACTTAAGGTTGCTCCCGTTTGGCTTAAACCGGTTTTATAGAGATTAGAGAATAACCATTTGTATTACATTGGATCCATCCAATTCAACTCACTGTCATCCTCATCCAGTGCAATAGAACAAGTTACTCTAATTATTGAAGGTGATGTTTCCATATTAACATTTCAGCAGCAAGATCAATGACAGCACCTTATTTTACTCTCTAGTATCTCTTGATGGTTACCATGATACCCCTAGGATAACATAGAGCTGATTATAAGAGCAGCATTTCTTGATGACCATTCCATTGAGTTTGATTATTTTAGATTGCCATGCACAAGCTCCAGTGCGTTTGGTAGGGAGGCATCTATTGGGCACTCCAATTTACCCATCAAAACTTTAATGTGGGACTCAGGGCTGCCACCTAATTCTCTTGAGCAATGAAGAATCCTTTCTTTTATAGCACACCAAATCAACTTGACTAAGTAGATTCTGATTAAAGTCCATCATAAATGCATCAACTTGTTTCCCTATCATAGCCATCCTACTTGGTTGAAAAAGTCCATCTCTAGCCCTAGCATTATGACAGAATCCTAGTTATATAGAAGAGAAAGGTTTCATATTAATAGGACATTTATGTAACCACAATGTTCTATTATTTTTGCTATGTTATATTAAATTATATATTTTAAACGTGGAATCAACAAATGAAAGGGTAAATTCTGTTGATTACAATATTCTTACACTTGCATTTAAAAGTTAGCCCTCAACTATTCAGTACATTAGTACAGCAGTGGAAATGAAAGATAGTATGTACTTGGAACCTACCCAAAATAATTCTTTTGAAAATCAAGTTTCCTGCTATCACTCAACCAAGAAAAGAGGTTTTTATAGAAGGTTCAACAACATAAAACTTCAAGCTTGATGCAGACAAATGTTAATCAAATGGAGACAATCTTAAGAAAGGTTGATGACAGATACTAAATGGAACAGTGAGAAGGAGTTATGCAGAAACAAACACAGAAACACGGCAAAACAGAGAAGGTTCCAATAAAGAAAGGGGATTAAAGCAACTAAATAGAGAACACACTAGAAAGAACTTTGAACAATTGGTACATAACAAATAATGCGGTCAATAGAGAGTTGATGGAGATAGAAACTTAAACACAACTTTGTAGCTTTATAACAGTTGAATATTGTTTCGTTGACCAAACTCTTTCCAAAATAGATTACAAGTGGTTTTTCTTCCATTGTTTTCTGAGCTAGAACAAGTTGTATTTCTTTGCTTTTCACCTTTCTAAACAAAAACAATTTAAATCATGTTTGAAATTCAAGTATAACTGCTGAAGTTTCACAAAGTAAGAGATGGATCAAGTGAGGAATACTCGTATCATAGACTCAATATCTTGAAATTTGGATCATTTAGATCCACTTTTTTTAGTTTCTCGCTTAACCTGTTGATAAAGATCTTTTCAGTTTTTGGACTCCCCTCAATGGCCTCATATCCAAGACACTGAAGCTTACAAAATAATTACATATTTTCTACAAGTATTTTTCTTAACTGTCTTGTTTCCTTTGATGTTCAAAGTTCTTCATCTTTATTTTACCCAATTTTGATCCTCATAGCAAGCTGAACATAATAGAACAAAGTTTTTCCTTTCAAGCACCAGACATAGTGATGATTCTGATGAAGAAGGATAATATTCTTCAAATAATAAATGTCAAAATGTGTGTATGTAGGATTCTGGTATTAGCCTCCCTTGTATATGCTTCATTTTTTTTTTATTCCCAAAGCACCCGTTGCACCGTCTTCTTGTAAAGTAGAACAGTATGCGGAATTGCGGATACTAAGCTTTTAGTGGAATCAGTTTCAGTATCAGTTTTTTGGCCATTTTTTACCATATATGAACACATTCAGTTCAAAATTCTAAACCTGAAATCCTATATTATTTCCACAAGTTAAAGGACAAAACACTCTTTTATGCACGAAAAAGAAATTTCTTGAAAGAATATACTCCAAACAGAATTTCTTAATGAATCCAAACATTATATTGATTGCCAACAACCCATTATCTTTCCTAATTATAATGATTAATGAAAAGTGCCAAAATGTAGTGACAATATGAGTAAAGATAGTTAGTTTTACGAATTACATTAATAATATTACTTAAAAAAAAAACATTTATTTCTACTAATGAATAAGAATACAAAGAAGTTGGTTACAAGTATTTTAGGAGTTTATTTTTGTAGTTAGAAGCTTAGTTACCTGTTTAACAGGGTTCTGTAAGGGGTTTGAGATCAGATTAGTTAGAATTTCATAATAAAATTCTCCCTCTTTTCCTTCTTTCTGCATTTCTCAGTTCTTGTTCCTTCTATTCTTCTCTTCTCTCTTCTTAGTTCTGGTTACCATATGTGACATATACATATAAATTTGCCAATCCACATTAGCTTCCAAGTTAACATATGTTCCGCTTAAAGCATTGAACAACGAGGCAATGCACACTGGCATAATTATATTGCACATTAGCTACCGTTTGTGAAATAATTGTTCTATGTAGAGTGCACATGCTTTATTTTTCCATCCCATGCAAAGTCCTATCAACTTCTATTAATTACCAATATCATTTTGGATCCTAATGAAATCAATGTAGGATTTCCCTTGTAGCTCCCGTGAAAGGAATCCTTTATAGTAATCTTCTACACCAATTCTTTTGAACAATGCAGGTCTTTCAGGAGTAACAAGGTTAGGTATTGGACCCAAGAATCTGTTCATTCCAGGCCTGTGAAATGTGGCAATGGAAATCCTCTCCTTCTCTGAGTTGACTATTGCTTTATGTTCAATGCTCCGGTAAATTCCATTGGTCAGTATCTGCCAAAACATTTACAATAGGTACAAAAACTCAAAAAATCTAAATGCTAATGTGTACTCTAATTTTTCTTATATAAGCCTTTGTTGAAAAGTTACTTAAATGTCAAATAATAAAAACATTTGTGAATGTTGTGTGCCATTTACCTCCAACATGTCTCCAATGTTGATGATAAAAGCATTAGAGAGGGGTTTAATAGGAACCCACATTCCATCTTTTCTTATTTGGAGGCCTTCAACTTCATTAACTTGGAGAAGGATGGTAAGAGCACCAGCATCAGAATGGGGATTCTGTCCAATCACATGTTCTGGTTGGGGACATGGAGGGTAGTAATTCATCCTCATTGCTTGACTTGCATCTTCAAATAAATCTAGCAATTCACTGGGTTCAATCTTAAGAGCTTTTGCCATAAAGCCAATGATTGTGATGCAAATTTTTTTCAGTTCTGAAGAATAGGTCTCTAGATTATCTCTGCAATGAAACAAAGATTGTTTGAGTTACTAGCATAATGAATCAATGATGTTGTAGCAAACACATACATATAAAGATGGGGAACAACCTGAGTGGTTGGGGAATACTAGGAAATAATTGGGGATTCCTTGAGTATAATGGAAGAGTGGTAATGAAAAACATATCTGCCCATTCTAGCTTTTGTTCCTCAGATACAACAAATAATTGACCAAACCCCTCCACATCTTGTGGTGTTTGCCAAAACTTCCTCTTGTCTTTCATTGGAAGATTGAAGAACTCTTGAACACCTATCTTCACCCTTTCCACCAATGAAGGGTTGACTCCATGATTAACCATCTGTAATTAATTTCTGAATTAAAAATCTTATAAACCAAAAAATATATTGATAAAAGTCATAGAGGAAATTACACTAATATCTTTGAGGTTTGATTTAATTACATTCAAAATCACTCTTCAAGTAGGAAGTGTAATGATAACATAAACTTCATGTAATAATTAAATCAAACCTCAAGAAATGTTAGTGTAATTTCTCCAAAATCATAAATTTTTCTTTACCAATGCCATATACATCAGAGGTGAAACTGAGGGATTTTTATTGATATAATTAAAGAAGAACAATATTTTACTTAAGGTGTCAAGTTTTTATTTTTTATTTTTTTTTACAAAATACTAAATGTGAAAATTTTAATTTTTAAAATTTTTGAAGTAATCCTAAAAAACTCCCTAAGTTCACTATGAAGTATGAACCACCCCTGTATATAATACTATGAAGTATAACCTTTTCCAAAATTTGAGGCTTGATTCAACTGCAATATTGAAATGCATTTAACGAAGTTATCTGGTTTAAATATTAGTCACAATTATCAAACTGTTAAACTATAACCACAATTTCAAAAAGTGTTTTTCCCCTTTCTCATGATAATATCATGTAATATCGAGATAGCCACTTATGATATAATCTTTTGTCTTAACCAATAACATTAAATTTTACTTGGATTCCTTTTAAACTTATGAAAATATGATAAATTAAAGGAGGAGTAATAATTCAAACCTGGAAGAAACCCCATTGTTTGCATGCATGGTCTAACTTCTCTAACTCAGTTGCTTCTTCACATAACAATTTATTCATGTCTATGATTGGGACTTCTTGTAAAGAAATTGTTTTAGATACAACAGGAGGGTCTTGATTTGGACGAACATATCTTTCTGGAACATTGGTCAGAGGTTGCTTTGCTAGCTCCTGGACAGAAGGCACCAGCAGAGAGGTTCCGATCTTAGCCATTAGCAGCAACTCAGCCCAATCCTCTTGCTTGGATTGATTTGTTGACAGAGATATGAATACGCAATTGGATTTCAACCACTTGTGGTCCCCTCCTGTGTTAATTTTTTTAGAAATCTTCTCCTATTCAAAGTTAAACGACCGGTAAAAGGAGCAAAGGTAATAGTGTTGGATTTGGGTAGCTGCATTCACATATTCACTCTCCGAGATAGTGCTCAGATCGTTACGGCTTTCGTGTGGGTCAAAACTTACTCGACAAGGAATTTTTCGCTATCTTAGGATTGTTATAGTTACAACCGTCGTTCATTGAGGCTTCGGTCGCCGGCTCCCCTGTCATCAGGTCACCAACTTCCTTGACCTTGCAGCAGTGGGCAGACACTTTGCGGAGACCTGTGTTTTTGGTAAACAGTCACCCGGGCCTGGTCACTGCGACCCCTTTTGTGAGGAGGCACCCATACTCCCAAAGTTACGACGCTATTTTGTCGAGCACCATTGAATATATTTGAGGAGTGTATATCAAAAAAATGAAAAAAAAAAATTGATCCAATGGTGTATTGAGTGACCGTATGAATGTATGGATGTAGTAATGAATCTCACTGGTATGTATTACTATTTATTGGTGTAATTTTTTTTTTCCAGGGCCAGCCCAAGGCCCAAGCGAGTGAAGTCCTTGCTTTAGGTCTCTCAAAAAAATAATTTCTTTCTTTTAAAAAAAAGACTCGATTTGTATCTTTTTATATTATATCTTTTTGATACTTTTAGCATATAAACAAATATAAGCTAGCCCACATGGTATAAAAGGTTATCAATAGTTGTAAGGTCTAGGGTTCAACTCCTCATTTTGTATAAAATAAGTATAATTATTTTTGTATGAGAAAATTGTTGGTTAATTTATTTTATTTTTTTAAAAGGCCTCGTCACAAATTTTGTTTTAGGTCTCAATTGGTATTGGACCGGCCCTTTTTTTTCTATTATAATTTGATTCTTATTGTAACTATCTTGAAAGTCGCATGTGATTTCTTTCCATTTATAGTTGAAATTACATTCCTTCTAGTTTAATTATGTTTGCATCTAATTGGTAAATATGGTTGAAGAATGTCAATGGTCAACCATAGATGATCAACTGCACCAGCTGCACATGATTGCCAACTTTGAAGTTTCAACATGAATTTATTGCTGATATGGGAGACAAGGGATTCAAGTCCCGAAGATGTACTTTGATGTTCGAAGTAACTAGTCTTGCACTCTAACGGTGGGGAGATACCTAGAAATCTCAAAAAAAAAAAAAAAAAAAAAAAGGTAAATGCTAACCATGTCCTTCAAAAAGATAAAAGAAAATGTTTTATCACACATGTTTTTTTACACCTAAATCCTAATAATCTATCATTTATTTATTATTGTTTCCAAAGCAAAAGTAATTTGATCAATGATTATTTAGTAGATATAAATAAGGACATAAAGAAAAAATGGTGTAAGAATACATGATTGTGTGTATACTGTGCATATTGTTAGTTAAGAAATCTCCAATTCATGTATTTTCTTACATTGTCTGTGCTCTCCTGAAGTCACGTTTTGCTGTGAGAATTTGTATACTTTGTTTTGCTAAAATATTTGTTTTCTTTCATACAAATCCTAGTTCTGATTTTAAAGGTTTTGGGATTAAAGTAGGAACTTGTTTGTGCAAGTAACTTTGGGCTATGCTGCTACAAATCTGGCTTTTTCAGATGAGTTGGTTTCTTATTACATCTGATTTAAAAAATGCCCATTTCCATTTAAAATGAAATAAATTGCGACACGGTGATTAAGGTGTAAATTTTAAGCTACATGATTGCCTAAGTTACAATCTTTTTCCTGTTAGAATTTAGGCTATACAATCTTTCTCATATCTTAATCCAACCATTTTCAGTAACTCTCAACTTTAGACCTCTACTGATATAAGGAATGAACCATATGAGAACCTAATTAATGAAAAGAACCCCAACCTAATCAATAAAAAGTCTTTTGATTGTTGAGTTCAATTTCTGAAATCAGACGTGACACCACTTATCAGCCAACTAGTTCAACAATACACATTTCAAGTTCCATGATATAAATTTCCTAACCCACATTAGCTTTTAGGGTATCACATATGTGCAGCTTGAAGCCTTGAACATCGAGTTAGTTAATACATACTGGCATTATTGTTGATAATTAGCTACCATTTGTGCCAATTGTTTTCTGTGTACATGTTTTATTTTTATCATCCCATGCAAAATCCTATGCACTTTTATTACTACCAACCTCATTCTGAACCCTCATGAGATCAATGTATGACTTCCCCTGTAACTTGCGTGAAAAGTAACCTTTGTAGTAATCTGCTACGCCAATTCTTTTGAACAATGCAGGTCTTTCAGGCGTAACAAGGCTTGGTACTGGACTTATAACTCTGTTCAATCCAGGCCTGTGAAAAGTGGCAAGGGAAATCCTCTCCTTCTGTGAATTAACTGTTGCTCGATGTTCAACGCTCCGGTAAATCCCATTGGTCAATATCTGCCAAACCAGTAAAAAGAGTTTTAAAGAATTCTTACAATAAAAATGTTTAAATTTATTATAATTTTTCTCATTCTTGCATTGTTGTAAAATTAATGTCTAATGATGAAAGGAGGTGTGAGTGATTTTCTGCCAGTTACCTCCAAAATGTCTCCAACGTTGATCACAAAAGCATTTGAGATGGGTTTAATAGGAATCCACAATCCATCTTTTCTTATTTGGAGGCCTTCCATTTCATTGAGTTGAAGAAGAATGTTGAGGGCACCAGCATCAGAATGAGGATTGAGTCCAATGACAAGTTCTGGCTGGGGACACGGAGGGTAGTAATTCATCCTCATTCCCTGACCAATATCTTCAAATAAATCTAGCAATTCATTGGGTTCAATCTTAAGAGCTTTGGCCATAAATCCAATTATTGTGATGCAAATGTTTTTCAGTTCAAAGGAATAGGTCTCTAAACTATCTCTGCAATTAGACAATTACAAACAAAATCAATCAATCCAGTGCTAGCTAAGGGGGTAGCTAGATGTACATTGTACACAAATGTGACTTGCAAAAGCAAACAAAAAGGGAGAGAGACATAACCTGAATGGTTGGGGAATAGTAGGAAACAAGTGGGGATTCCTTGTGTGTAATGGAAGAGTGATCATGGAGAACATATCTGCCCATTCTAGCTTTTGTTCCTCAGAAACAACAAACAACTGACCAAACCCCTCTATTTCTCCTGGTTTTTGCCAATATTTCTTCTTCTCTCCCATTGGAAGACTGAAGAATTCTTCAACACCAACCTTTACATTTTCCGCCAACGAAGGGCTGACACCATGATTAATTAACTGTAATTGATTTCCATATTAATTTGTTAATTGTTATTTCCTTCATAACAAATTTCAACTATTATACATGCAGCAATTTCTTGAATGCAATGTTCATGATGCGTGTAAAAAAGAGAGTAGCATACTAGCATCCGATGGCAAATTGGCAAGCTTTCAAATAGCATTATTATAGGTTTCGTAATGCCAAATTTGCAATATTGGAAATGCTCATATGAGATATAATTTAACCGTCTCAACTAATTTCCTTAAATTTACTTTGGCTTTCATTTTAAAGATGTGAACTCCAGAATGTGAAAAATATTATGAAGCAGGAGTAGTGATCCAAACCTGGAAGAAACCCCATTCTTTGCATGCATGGTCTAGCTTCTCTAGTTCAGTTGCATCTTCAGACAACAATTTGCTCAGGTCAATGACTGGGATTTCAGGTAAAGATGTTGTGAAAGAAACAACAGAAAGGTCTTGATTTGGATGAACATATCGCGCTGGAACTTCGGTCATGGGTTGCTTTATTAGCTCCTGGACAGAAGGAACTGGTAGAGAGGATCCAAGCTTGGGCATTTCTGCTTCCATAGCTACAAGTGAGTCCTTTCAGCTTAATCCTCTTGCTGACTTGATTTGTGGTCCACTGATCTTTCAATTTTCCAAACAAATTTTTCACAATCAAATCAGAGTATCAGACCACTAAAAATGTAAAAGGAGCTAACCAATTATTAGTAGAAAATGTTGATGCCATTTTGTACACACAAAAAATTAGAAAACAAAGGCATAACTTATTTTGGAAAAAGCTAAAGAGACTGGAACTCTGTAGGCGATTCTTCCTGGATACTATCTTGGGCAATGTAGCAGGGTTCTTTGCTTTTTCAATAGATTTGTGCAAAATTACATATATTAGTATTTTTTTTCCTACGAATTCACATGTAATGATACGAACCAGAACCACACAACCAGAAATAGTAGAATAATTGAATAAAAGGGAAGAACTGATGTATGTATTATTTGATTAAAAGAGACAATTACAGGGGAAGAGTATTCCCACTGCCACAGAGCAAAGCTCCTATAGAGAGCTAGTGCTCTCTACCCATTTCTAACAAAATGATTTTCCAAAAGATGCCTCTCTCACTCTATTTGTAACCTTCCTTCTCCTTTTCTATCTCTATAACTAACCCTTCTCTAAGTGATCAGGTACCTATCATGTAATGATTCTTACTAGTAATCTTTTGTTGTATCTCAAAAAATATCTACCAAATATTTCCCTTTAAACTATTAGGCTCCATATATGGAGATCCCAAGTCTGATGCAGGGTATTGTAATCTTATGATCAATTTGTAACGGCTTGTGTTTGAACTTGGCTATCTAAATGTATTGTAATCCTCAATAAAACCTCATGCCACTGGAAATTTTGCTATGTGACTGGAAGTCCAAGTGCATCATTTCAAGTTGTTTCATATTATATAGTTCCCCATCGAATATAACAGTCAGCTTTATCTCATATTACCAACAGAAAAATTGATTTAATGTCCCTCACTGCAATATCTCAAGAATATAGGAAGACAATATTTGATGAGATGGTATTTAGTAGGAAAACATGGGACATATAAAAGCAAAGATAAGTGACATGCTAAAGAAAAATTACAACTCAAGCATGAAAAGAATCACAGGCAATTCATTTTCACAGCATGATCATTGGCAGTACTCAGCTATATAGAAATTGTTAGAAAGCCAAGATGATGTTTGTTGAAAGTATCACTTCGCCTATCTCAATTCTTGGAGTGTGGTTTATATATCTTTTAGGTAACATTAGGATGGAATCTAACATATTTGATTTGTTTTTTATTTTATTTTCATCCAATATGTTTTAATCATAATTAAAAAAATGTAATGTTGCCATTCTGTTTATGATGGAAACAGAACAAAATTTTGAAAAATGGAAACAAATTGAAATAACATAATACTTCTGTTATAAAAATAAAAACTTATCAAAGAAATTAAACAGAAACCAAAAACCTCTAAAAGAGATTCCACTAAGACACACTAGCAGAGTGAATCTTCTAACTCTAACACGAGAATGGAAACAGGCAAAGCTTACAAACTCTAGTAGTGAAATAGTGATCACAAGTTTAGAACGTCACATCCTCATTATGAAAACTCCATTATAAGCCATGGAATCTTAAAACTAGATATAAATTGGACCTCTAAACCCGTACGTGCCATATCTCATATAATAATGCTCTTAATTCACAGTTTAAAGATGAGATATTAAGAGATACAGTTCTGCAAATTCAATGCGCTGGTTTCCTTATTTTCATCAGGTAGCAAAGTCAACGGTACCTAGGGGTGGGAATAGGTCAGGCCGCTCATCGGGGGTCTATGACCTAGCCTATTTAAGGCCTAACTCGACCTAGCTTATTTAGTAAAAAAGCCAGGTCAAGGAAAGCCTATATAGCTAAAGAAGCCAGGCCTAAGGCTTTTAAAAAAGCCTACTAGACCTATCAGGCTGGCTTATTTAACATATATATATATATATATATATATTATACTTTAATATATTATTTATATTATTCCTAATATTTGAAAATAAAGACCTTTTGGTCATGTAGTGACCTATTTGACTATTTATTTGTGAATGCCTAGTGATCTATTTATTAATAATATAGGTCTACCAACTTCTTTGTCATTAGAGACCTGAGAGCCTTTTTACAAGTGAAGAATTATGTAGTTGGAAACATATCTAAAGACCTTATTGATAAGTAGGCTTTTAAATAAGCTTTCAGGTCCAAGCCATACTTTAAAGTAGATCAAGCTCTGGTCTAAGAAATTGACCTATATCAGACTAATAGGCCAGGTTAGGTCTCGAGATTGGAACGTAGGCCAGGCCTAGGCTTATGAGGACCTAGCTTCACCTAGTCTATTCTCACCCCTAACGGTACCCCATTAAGATCAGAGAAAACATGTAGAACTAAGGTTAAAAGAGAGATCGTTCTTACCACCGAATGTTTAAAGTTTAAAATAGCTTCAATGGTGATTTGAGATGGCCACTGACTCCGTAATTGGTTGCTAAAAGTTATGGTTATTGATGAAATCAAACTCAATCTTGCTGGTGGGAACTACCAAGACTAGAGGGAGTCGGTGAAGTGAAGTGAGGCTGTCCATCAAGGAAGATCTATCGAAATTCCTCGATGACTCAAAACGTTTGTGAATGCCCCAGAAAAGACAAGATACATACATCGTAGGTGGGTCCGAAAATGTTCTCGGTTTCATAATTTTGTGGGACTTATCTCTCCTATATGTATTCAATAATGCTAATTGAAGTTGAACACACTTCCTGCACGTCAATACGGCGATATCGTATATGTTGTACTGTACGACATTATAGCTATATTATACAGTATTGTAACAGTTTTTTTTTTAATTAGTTTTTTTTTAAAAAAAAATATTTTTTGGTTAAGTATGTGTAAATATCTGGTGAATCAGGTATAAATATTTGGTGAATTCAGTTCATTATCTGGTGAATGATTTTTTTTGAGAAATAATTTTTTTGGTTAAGTATGTGCAAATATCTGGTGAATTAGGCACAAATATCTGGTGAATTCAGTTCATTATTTAGTGAATGAGATTTTTTGAGAAATAAATTTTTTGGTTAAGTATGTGCAAATGTCTGGTAAATCAGGTACAAATATCTGGTAAATTCAGTTCATTATTTGGTGAATGGGTTTTTTTTTAGAAATAAAATTTTTCGTTAAATATGTGCAAATATCTGGTGAATTAGGTACAAATATCTGGTGAGTTCAGTTCATTATCTGGTGAATAGGTTTTTTTTGAGAAATAAAATTTTTCGTTATTTTTTTTTTTTTGAAAAAGTCAAAATAAAAGAAGAAGAAGGAGAAAGTGGTGCTACAGTACGCTACTGTAGCGTGATGTCGCGTATTGATGCCGGAGCCATGTGTTCAATTAGCACGACTCATGTGTATTTATGGAAACATTTTTTGGACAACCAAACGTTGTCTCGACACGGTATGTTTAACATGATACCGGCTGGGGTGGCCTTGAGCAGGCCCTAATTTGTTGGGGACACCAGATAATATAAAATTTTACATAGTATATATAAATGTTATATGAAAATTTATAAATTTATATAATTTATAAAAATTTTACATACTATTCATATTACTGTTGCATGAACTGAGAGAAGTTTTTCTAAATTGAAATTGTTAAAATCTTAGTTACGATATACTATGTCACAATATAGATTAAACAGTCTTGCTTTGATTTCTATCGAAAATGATTTTTTAAAAAGCCTTGATTATGATCGGATTATTAAAGATTTTGTAACAAAAAATGTAAGGAGGACAATCTTTAAATGATTATGAGGGCACCATTTTTCTGATTTCGCCTAGGGCACCCAAAATATCGGGACCGGCCCTAGATACCGGGTATGGTGTCCCACATTGTTGTCGATTTTAGATGCCAAAGTATCAATGCTCATGTATTTAGCAATGTTTTAAAAACCGATCCAACCAGTCCGGTTCAACCAGCTGGCTTGTGCATCGATGGCCTCACTTATCATGGTTGGACTAGAGAAACGGAAGATCGGTTTGACCATGCAAAAAATGGTTAAACCAGCCCAAAAGCGGTTAAACCATCATAAAACCAATTTTTGAAAACCGATCGGTTCATTGTTTGGATGAACGTTTGACAAACATGATTTTGGATGGAATTGATTTTGAACAATTGATTTCAATACAATTGAGTTTGAAGAAAAATGATTTATGTTTGGATGTTATTTTAAAAGTAAGTTTGATATAAAATTTAGTGTAATTTCTCAATCCAAAAGCAAAAGCTACTCCAAACTGCTTACGTTAGAATCAATTTGGATGCAAAATTGTTTTCCGAAATGCGTAACCAAACAGTTCCTTTTTTTTTTTTTATTATTAGAATCATATTTTACAGGTACAGAAGCACTTCTAGTATCTCCAGAAGTCATTAACTCAACATTAGAAATAATAAAAGCCAAGGATTCAGACAAAGTCCAGAAACACATCACAAGCAGCAGATACTTCAAAACCATACAAGTCATGGTTCAACTTCAACATGTTAACTTCAATTTTATTAGAAGAAACAATATACAAGTGGTAGATTAATTAAGACATATACCGAGGGCAAGAACCTCGGTAAATCAAGAATTCAACTGGTTGTCTTATCAAGGGGTACTGTGACCGTTTGAAATGTGTCCAGTATCGATGGCTTTTTGTCCGTTGATAATTTTCCGTCGGTAATTCATACTGGTGGATTAATCCAACGATAATACTTGATGGGAAAAAGGACGGATGCCTTGGTTCTACCTCTATTATTTAGTCTTATTTTGCATTGAGCAGGGTGTAGATCTCTCAATCTCAAGACGTGTGTAAAAATAAAACTATATTTTTTAAACTCCCTAGGAATACAACTATAGTGAATTTCAACTAATAGAATGAAGTATGTTAAAAAAATAATGTTAGAGAATGTATTGCTCTCATTTTTCTTTTTTTATTAGCTCTAGCCTCTAATGAATCTAATGCCCCTCTTATAAAATGAGCTTCTCCAATTCCTATTTATACCTTGTAGCTTAAGTACTTTTTGTTTTGTTTCGAGTTTTTTTTGTTTTATTTCATATTTTTAAAAATAATTATAAGACTGTCTCTTTATTTTTATTCCTTTTTTTTTTAATCTTTAACAAGAATTAAAGTAGAATATACTGTCGATGTAAAAAGTTTTATACTAATATCCAATAACCTTGGGGAGGGGTTCTCTGACTTTGGGGAGGTGTAACTTTGGTGACTTTAGTTATAAATGAGATGAGAGAGGTAAGAAAAAATGAAGGAAAAAGATGATAAAAAAAATAAAAGATGAGAGAGATAGAGATAGAGAGAAAGTCACCAAAGTTACCAAATATGAAAGTTAGAGGATCCATTTCTAATAACCTTTTGATATGTATGCTTTTATTTTAATTACTAAGAAAAAAAAACAATAATGATACTAGAAATACTAAAAATACTAAAAACAATTTATTATTATTATTTTTGTTTCGTATAATACTTGAAAACATGAATATAATGGAAACAAGCGTCATGTCCTAAATTCTTATGCTTTTGGATAGCATTTAATCCTTTTCGGATAACATTTATCTTCATTGGAAACGTAGGTGACTTGTCAAGACTATCCCTCCATGACTTTTTCCTCTCACTCTAGGGTCTAGAGCTTTACATGCTAAGGTATCTTCTAAATTCTTCAAATTTCGAACTAGTGACCCCTTTTATAAATATATATATCACCAACTAATTAAGCCTGCAATTCTTTTATACTTCATCTTAATATGGCCTCCTAGCACTTTTTATCAAACAAAGTGATAGTCTCTCTCTCTCTGGTAAGCTTGATAGTGTATCTCTATTCCTCTGCATCGGTTTTCTTTTATCGTTTTTAATTCATCTAAAAGACAGAGGCTCGAATAGATTATCACACAAGCTTCCCGTGTCCAATTTTATGTTCATTCACCGATTCACGTATGAGAGAAGAAAATGTTGAAAGAGTTAACTTACAAGTCTATTATCTATACAATTAAATTACATTACATTCACATTTATATTTGTATTATGTAGGTCTATTTTATCTTTAAAAATAAGACATATCTTATCTACCCACACTTATATCAGTCTAATGTTTCATTTCATTTTATATGATTTGGGGATGTACTATGGTGTCTGTGCTGTAAAATGTACAGTGTCTCAAAGGTGTCGTGGTCCAAAAAAAAATACTGTTGTTTTAGTTATCAGTGCTGTCGCAGCAACTCACGAAATGGCTATCTCAAATCAGTAACCACTATCCACCCTTGAAGCTATCTTCAGCTTTAGTAGAGAAGGTAACAACTATCTCACTTTGTAAAGTACTAACATATGTAATTTTGTATAGATTATGGTCTATAGCTTGAAGTTCTTTTAGTATTACCCTGCTATATTAGCAAGTGGGTTTGAAATCAAATCAACCCAAGCTGGAGCATTCATCAGAGAAAGAAACATCCACCTAATAGGATTCAGTTGCTTACAGCTATGGCTGCTGAAATGCCCAAGCTACTGGTGCCTTCTGTCCAGGAGCTAGCAAAGCAACCTCTGACCAAAGTTCCAGAAAGATATGTTCGTCCAAATCAAGACCCTCCTGTTGTATCTAACACAATCTCTTTACCACAAGTCCCAGTTATAGACTTGAACGAATTGTTATGTGAAGAAACCACTGAGTTAGAGAAGCTAGACCATGCATGCAAACAATGGGGTTTCTTCCAGGTTTGACTCATTACTCTTCCTTCCTTGGTTATAATTTTCAGTAGCTAAAGATCAGCCAATATCACATTCAAGAGTTCACAACTTCACATCATTAAAACTAATTAAAGCCAAAGTAAATTTTAATGAAATTAGTTGAGAAGTAAGATTAAAGTGCCAATCTCAGTAGTAAATGATTATCATGGCTGTAAAAAAATGATCACATGATTAGTGCAGTGGTGCCAGGTTTTAAATTGCAGTTTGGAACCTATCACAATCTCTAATCAAGCACTATAAAACCCTGCCATCACATAATTGTGGCTAATAACTAAACCAGATATCTTTGTTAAATGCTTTTATATTGCAGTTCATTCTAGGATATAGTTGCACCTACTCCAAAAGTATCGTTCATTTTTAATAAGAATATGGCATGTAACATAAAAATTGAATTTGTGCATATACTTTTAAGGAAAATCTACACTGTCAGAAGCAATACAAAGAGTGTGTAATAATCTTTGTAATTTTACGAAGAATTTGGTTTTACACTCGTCATAATTCATGGATATGCCGTTTAAGACTTTGCTGCATATGTATAATGGTTGACATAGTTTATGAAGGAAATGAATATAATTGTATTTGCTTTGTAAGATTTTTAATGCAGAAATTAATTGCAGCTGATTAATCATGGAGTCAACCCTACACTGGTGGAAAATGTGAAGATAGGTGTTCAAGAATTCTTCAATCTTCCAATGGAAGAGAAGAAGAAATTATGGCAAAAACCAGGGGATTTGGAGGGGTTTGGCCAGTTGTTTGTTGTATCTGAGGAGCAAAAGCTAGATTGGTCAGATATATTCTACATTTACACTCTTCCATTACACACAAGGAATCCCCACTTATTTCCTAGTATTCCTCAACCATTCAGGTTGTTTCCCACTCTCTCTTTCAATGTGTTTCTGAGCATCTCTGCTCCTTTATAATATCATGCTACCACCCTATCTACAACATCATTGATTGATTATGTAGGTAACTAAAAGTCTAAAACTAACTTTGTTTCATTGCAGAGAAAATCTTGAGAAGTATTGTTTAGAACTGAAAAAGCTGTGTGTCACAATCATTGAGCTTATGACAAAAGCTCTTAAGTTGGAACCCAATGAATTGCTAGAGTTATTTGGAGATGGGAGGCAATCAGTGAGGATGAATTACTACCCTCCATGTCCCCAACCAGAACATGTCATTGGACTCAATCCTCATTCTGATGCTGAGCTCCTTACTATCCTTCTCCAAGTCAATGAAATGGAAGGCCTCCAAATAAGAAAAGATGGAATGTGGATTCCTATTAGACCCCTTTCTAATGCTTTTGTCATCAATGTAGGAGATGTTTTGGAGGTAAGTTGAAGAAAATCATTCAATAATTAAACCTCCTTTATGTGACAATAAAAATTATAATGCAGTTTTACCAAAGGAAAAATAAACAATATAGGCTATAAACATTTTGATTTTAATAATTTTTGGTATATCTTTTGAATAATTTGCTAGATACTGACCAATGGAATTTACCGGAGTATCGAACATCGAGCAACAGTTAACTCAGAGAAGGAGAGAATTTCCATTGCCACATTTCATAGGCCTGAGATAAAGAAAGTTATAGGTCCAGCACAAAGCCTTGTCACTACAGAAAGACCTGCTTTGTTCAGAAAAATTGGATTAGCAGATTACTACAAAGGATTCTTTTCTCGCGAGCTACAAGGAAAATCATACATTGATGTCATGAGGATCCAAAATGAGGATGGTTAATCATATAAGTGCATAGGACCTTGCATGGGATGAAAAATCAAACAACCATACAGTTAACAATTATGTAACATGCAGTATGTTCAACTATAAGGCAAGTGAGTATTGACTCTTTTAATTTTTAATTTTTCTGTATGATGGTGATATTGATTCATTGTTGAGGGCTTCGTAAACATGTTACATTGGAAGCTAATGTCTGTCAATAGCGAATTTATATCTCTGTGGCTCGTAGTTTGATTTTAAATGAGAAGATTAGAATTTTTTTTTAGTTAAATCAAACATTTCTTAACCTTCATACACTTAAGTTTGATTAAGAAAATTGACCATACTGAATAACCATACATGTATTCATACAACATAGGTTCAAATCAAACTTCAATGAGGTTAAGTGATAGTTCGTCAAAAAATAAATAAATGAGGTTAAGTGATAAATAAACAAGCTTCAACGAGTTAAGTGGAGTATGGATCCTTTGCAGCGGTGCAGCGAAGTTTTTATTTTTTGTTAACTGATACCGTATGTGGTAGCAATATTGCATACAGGAGCCACGAAAAAAATTGTGCTGCAGACGGCTGGAGGTAGGGGGATCCAATTCGAGTTAAGTGATGCAAATTTTTTTTAGCTTTTGTAAGGTAACAAAAAGAAGGATTTTCACTTAAAGTCAAAAATTGAAGGGATAATCATCAAACGAAGATGAGAAAGGACTATTAGCCATTAGGTCTTAGATGAAATTGAAAAAAATATAAAATACTTGTAAAAAATTAACACTTTATATTTCTACAGTTTTCATTATATACTTATAGTTGATCTAGCTAATTTTTCCATGCCCACCTACTTGATTTTTTACATCGACAGATTTAAATAGAACAGCACCAAGCATCTTCCAAAATTGAATTGAATTTTAGTGTATCAAGCTATTAGAGCATGTTTGATATATATATATATATATATATATATATATATATAAAATTTGTACAGAAATAACTATTTTTTTTAATAAAAATTATTTTGAACTTAATCTGACATTTTTTATAAACCTAATTATATTACAAAAAATAGTTTTTATGAAAAGAAATGATATTTAGAGAAGATAGAAGTTTCAAGCTTATTTAAAAAACTATTAGATTATTTTGAAATCAAGCATTTTTTTTTTCATTTACCCCTCCAATTATTAATCTATACAAACAATTTTATATCCTTTTTTAACTTATTACATCCAAGTGATTTTTTTTTTATAGAACTTAAACGAAACAAATTATCTTAAACCGCATTTCAATAAACGTATCCAAACATAAAACTGATTATATTATAATCGATCACAACAATAAATGATTGTATTATAATCAATTATAGGCCAGGTGAGGGGCCGCCAGGCCATTTTCTTAGCCTAATTGCCGTGGGTAATTGGCATTTTGTATGGGTTCCCATGTGTGGTGGGCTTTAACTATTGCTCTGTTTTCTTCTATGTTCTGTTTTCCAGTTCAGTTTTGCGCAACTTGGTTCTTCTTGCAGTCGAGGAAAAAGCGCGCACACAATCCCTGCTGGTAAGAATATTTGGAGCAAAAATACACAAATAATAGTAGCAAACTAACAATATCAAAATTAAAACAAGACACCGAAATTTTAACGTAGGAACGCTTCCACTATGATTAAGGCTTGCACAAAATTTGAGCCTTTTGCCCACATATGAGTGAGACATTATGTACATATTGTTAGTTAAGAAATATCCAATTCATTCATTTTACATTCTCCGTGTTTTGCTTCAGTCACATGCTGCTATGAGAATGCTTCTACTTTGTTTTGGTAAAGTATTTGTTTTCTTATGTGCAGATCCAACTGCTGATTTTAAAAGGACTTGGAAATAAAGTGGGAAGTTGCTTGTGTAAGTGTGTTTGGGCAATACTGCTGCTGCAAATCTGGGTTTTCTATCATATCAATGAAGTCCTAATTCCATTTAAAATATATAAATTGGAGTATATTGATTAAGGTAATCAATTTCAAGTTACATGACACAGTTACATTTTTTTGCAATTTTCTTTTATGAAAATCATTGAAAATTGAGTTATTTTAGGTGGAAGAAATCGTTTGAAGTGACGAATTTTACAATCTTGATTCAAGTGAGACAACCTCAAAAAGAAGTAAATCAAGCTTGTGAAAAGGTGACAAGCCGCAATTGTTGAAAAATTCAACTAGCCAAATTTGACTGTCATTGGGCTCTTTGGGTGGTAAATTTAGCTAGTTGAACTCTTTTAATAATTGTGGCTTATCACCTTCCACAAGCTTGATTTAATTTTTCTGATATTTTTTGTCAATTACATATTAGGCTATACAATTTAAGGGATCTTATTTCTTTCTCTTATCCTATTCTATCAATTTTCAGCATGTCTCGTAAGAGCTTTAAGTGTGAGTGAAGATGTCCTATATTGATAAGAGAATTATATGACCATAAAGTTGAAAGAACCAAAACCCTCATTTACTAAAAAGAAGGAACACCACACATATAATCTTATGAGCAATAGTTCAATTATACACATCTCAAGTCTGATGATATAAATTTGCTGATACACATTAACTTCAAAGCTACCACATCTTCGACTTGAAGCCTTGAACGGTGATTGATTACTCACTGGCATTATTGTTGTATATTGCTATTTGTAACATAATTGTTTTCTGTGTTTGTTTTATTTTTCCATCACATGTAAAGTCCTATGCACTTTTTTCATTTACCATTCTCATTTTGGATCCTCATGACATCAAGGCATGATTTCCCTTGTAGCTCGCGCGAAAAGAATGCTTTGTAGTAATCTCCTACAGTAATTCTCTTGAACATTGCAGGTCTTTCAGGAGTAATAAGGCTTGGTGTTGGACCTATAACTGTGCTCATTTGAGGCCTGTGAAATGTGGCAATGGAAATCCTCTCCTTCTTTGAGTTAATTGTTGCTCGATGTTCGATGCTCCGGTAAATCCCATTGGTCAATATCTGCCAAATCATTAATAGAAGGTAATTGAAATTCAGAAAATCAAAATATTTAGAGTGTGTATTGTGTGTCTACTGGGATGTGTTTGGTTTTGGTTATAAGGTGCTTCTAGTAGGTTTCAAACCCCAAGTCTGGCTGCACTGAGATCAATTTGCCAACTGAGCCACACTGTTGAGTGTAAACTCTAATTTTTATGCTTACATTGTCTTAAAAATACTTATGCTATGTTTACAAAGAGATTAAAAATGAACCTGAAAAGTTCACAAATCAATTTTATTTGTAAAATTGTATTGAAATCTCATTGGTGAAACTGAAACTTATTTTTACATGCATACAAACCCGACCCTTACGTGTAAAATGATAGAAGATTTTCTGTGAAGGAATGATATTCTCACACTTTTTTCCCTACACTGCTTATTACACCTACTTTATAATCAATGTCATCTACCCATTATTGTTTTCACAGTAAATGACTTTCGATCAATAGTTAAAAGTAAGTATAAAAAAGGTATGGGAAAAGATAGTGAAAATTTCATTTTTCTTTCATGCTAATTACCTCCAATGTATCTCCAACGTTGATGACAAAAGCATCAGAGAGCGGTTTAACAGGAATCCACATTCCATCTTTTCTTATTTGGAGACCTTCAATTTCATTGACTTGGAGAAGGATGGTAAGAGCACCAGCATCAGAATGAGGATTCAGTCCAATAACATGTTCAGGTAGGGGACATGGAGGGTAGTAATTCAACCTCATTGCTTGACTTAAATCTTCGAACGACTCCAACAATTCATTGGGTTCGATTTCAAGAGCTTTTTCCATATGCTCAATGATTTTGATGCATAGTTTTCCCAGTTCCAAACAATAGCTGTTTAGATTATCTCTGCAATTAAATAATGTTTGTTACAGTTAAATACATAATAACTCAATGATGTATGTTGCTGATAGTGTGATACCATACGTGCTGGCAAACAAAAACGTAAGACAAATTGGGCGATAACCTGAATGGTTGGGGAATATTAGGAAATAAGTGGGGTTTCCTTGTGTGTATTGGAAGTGTGTTAATGTAGAATAGATCTGCCCATTCCAGCTTCTGTTCCTCAGATACAACAAACAACTGACCAAAACCCTCCAGTTCCCCTGGTTCTTGCCATAATTTCTTCTTATCTTCCATTGGAAGATTGAAGAACTCTTGAACACCCATCTTCACAGTTTCCACCAATGAAGGGTTGACTCCATGATTTATAAGCTGTAATTAATTTCTGTATCAAAAATATTATCAAGCAAATAAAACTAAACTCCTATCTTAAACTATTTCAAGCATCATATATCCATGGCATATTCTTGAAACATGATGAGTGTAAATCCAAATTCTTTGTAAAATTAGTAGTGGCAGACAATACAGATTTTCCTTGAGAGTATGCACAGAGATGCAAACTTTATATCATCTGCCAGGTAATTAATTAGGAACAATGATTTTGGAATACATACAATTTTTTTAGGACCAAAATAATAGAACTCTTTATAATTGATAGATTATATCAATGTCAACTTTTTAAAATCTTTTAATGCAAGATGCATCTTTATGGGACTATGTTATGAATCCCACGACGACTAAATATAGAAGCTCAATATGGTACTCTCCCACATAATGGAGTAGTCTTTTGGGTCGGGCTCTCCTCGTAGACTTAAGTCATTATAGACTAAACTGCTATTTACTCTTGATCTTACTTTTCAACTTATTTCAATGAAATTTACTGTGGCTTTCGTTTTTAAAAACATGAACTCTTGGATGTGATCTGGGAAGATCTTTAAACTAGACAACTAGTGAAAACATATAATAAAGGGGGAGTAATAACTCAAACCTGGAAGAAACCCCATTCTTTGCATGCATGGTCCAGTTTCTGTAGTTCAGTTGCATCTTCAGACAATAGTTTGTTCAGGTCGATGACTGGAACTTGTGGTAAAGATGTTGTGTTAGAAACAACAGCAAGGTCTTGATTTGGACGAATATATTGTTCTGGAACTTTGGTAATGTGTTGCTTTGCTAGCTCTTGTACAGAAGGCACCAATAGAGAGGATCCAAGATTGGCCATTTTCTTTCACTGATGAATCCTCTTGCTTGGGTTGAACAGTGGCTATAGAGCTTTTGCCTTCCACAGGTGATGGATGTAACTTGCCACCTACAGAATAGGAAGTAACAACTCTAGCATGAAATGAATTGTATCTATAATTCATTTTCATTTAATGATGAATGGTGGCAGTTACTTTGTATCTTTAGAAAGTTAAAATAGATCCACTAAGACATTCCTTGCCGAGTGGTTCTTCTATATATCTAAATCTCTAGAATGGATAAAGCCAGAGCATAGAAATTCTATTTGTGGGATAATTCAGCAATTCAGCAGAACAAAATTAGAAAGTCACAATCTCAATATAAAATCATGGAGTCAAACAACTAGACACCCTGGATAAAAGGTTAAGTTAGACCCAAAAGGCCTGAACTCATGAGTCTCAAAATCAATATCCAAAAACATCATTCATCTAGGTTCTAGGACCACCAAGAATTTTTTGCCAGCACAAATATCATATAATAATGTTCTCATAATCATAGTTTAAAGAGGCCGGATATTAACAGATGCTGTTCTGAAAATTTAACTCCTTGATTTGGTTTATATTAATCAACTAGCAAAGTCAATGATATCCATCAAGAGCAGAAAAACAGATATGAGTGAGGGTAAAAGTGAGATAGCTCTTACCTTCTCTGCTAAAGATTAAGATGGTTTTCAGTGATGATCTGAGATTGGAAGATAGCACTCTGTAAGAGGTTGTGAAGTGCTCGAATGGAAATTTATATATATCAAGTGCCTATGCTGGGAAAAGGATAGGAACTAGGGGACAAATGGGTTGGTCAAGGAAGAAGAAAGGAAGTAACACAAGTTTTCTCAAAATCAAAGTTACGTACAAAATTGCAACTGGCTAATTAAGCTTGGCCCTGATAATCCAGTAACGTTATTACAATTCATGAGGAAGAGTTTTGCCGTCCTTATGATCCTATCCGGTTCGAGGGATTAGTCTCCACAGTTGCGTGCGGAGGATATCTGGAGAAACCAAATAGATATATATATATATTTTTTAGTAATGATAGGTGAACACCCAAATGGGATAACCATTTGGGACACCTGGTTAATTATGTATAAATATTTAGTTAATTCGGTTTATTATATGGTTAATCATGTTAATAAGCTTATTTACCATAATTGTGCAAATATTTGGTTAATCACATGTAAATATCTGGTTAATTCAGTTCTTTATATGATTATTGGGTCATCATGAATTAACCAATATTTACACGTGATTAACCATATAATAAACTGAATTAACTAAATATTTATACATGATTAATCAGGTGTCTCAAATGGATGTTCACCTATTATTGCTCTTTTTTTATATCCTACTCCTGATCAAACGTCCCTTTTTCTCTCACATTTGTAATTGAAGGATAAAAACTATGCTTGATGATGTGTGTATTTGTGTGTTGGGGTAGTAAAGTTTTTGAGAAAATATCACACTTAGTTTCTTTATCTCTCAATTTTTTTACTGGAATTCTTTTATTTCTCATTTAACTTCCACATTAAAATAGATTATAATGAGTTTATGATTTTAAAAAGGTTAAACTAATCATTTGGTCCTTATATGTGACACTGATTTTGAATTTGTTCACTATACGTGAAATTTTTTAAAATCAGTCCTTATATGTACAATTATTTCTAATTTTGTCTTTGTCGTTTATTGGGTTGTAACATCATTTGTTGGAGACCAAATTAAAAATAATTGTCACATTGGAACAAATTAAAAAAAAAAAAATGTAAATTCTATCCTTACTTGTTGGAGGGGAGGGGATGGGAGATATTTTATTAAATTTTACATGTTTAGTTCAATTTTTTCTAGTGGAGGGAAGGGGAGCAAAATCCCTCCTTACTTGATTTTGGCTCCCCTCCAATATTGGGGGGATTCGGAAGGGAGGGAGAGATTTTAAAACGTTTTGCATACATTAACAAAAATATCCTCACTTATTTATTTTAGAATAAATAATTATTATAAGAATATAAAAGTAAATTTATTTTAAAATCCCTCCCCTCCCTCCTCTTATAAACCAAATATGAGTAATATTATTTCTCATCCCCTCGACCAAACACAGTAGCCGGGAAAACCCCTCCCCTCCCCTTGTTTAAAATCTCACCTCTCCCTACTTTGTTTGAATCACTCCCCGAACACATCCTAAAGCTAAGTTTTGTCCTTCCTCTGTATTCACCAGGTAGCAAATTCAACTGTACCCCATAAAGATAAGAAAAAACATGTAGAAGCGAGGACGTGAGGTTAAGAGAGAGATAGTTGTTACCGCTCAATGATTAAAAGTTTAAAATAGCTTCAATGGTGATATATGAGATGGCCACTGACTCCGTAATTGTATGCTAAGAGTTATGGTTATTGGGGATGAAATCAAACTCAATCTTGCTGGTTGGATTATTGGAAACTATCAAGACAAGAGGGAGTGAGTGAAGTGAAGTACTACATGAAGTGAGGTTGTCCATCAAGGAAGATCTATGGAGTTTCCTCGATGACTCAAAACGTTTGAGTGTCCCAGAAAAGACAAGATACATACATCGTGGGTAGGTCCAAAAATGTTCTCGGTTTCATAAGTTATGCACTACTCTCAGATCCATAATATAAGTAAAAATTTTTAATTTTTTTGGAATATAAGTAAATTTTAATTATTTTTATTTTATTTAATGAAGTTATTTTTAAAATATCCTTTATTTAATATAAATTTTGTTTTTTAATGACTTATTTTATTCTCAACAACATAAACTTAATAAATAAGAGGAAGAATAATTTAGATAACAAACTTAATTTTTTATTCTCAATATCTCTTTTAAATAAGATCAGTTAACTATTTTAATATATATATTTTATTCAATTTTTACTTTAGACCAGAGCAGAGGGAGTATGTACTTAGTCGGTATAAAATCATCAACCTTATCATGATTGAAAGGTGTGCCAACCTCCCGATTACTAAGAAATTACAACTTCATATTCTCTTTTTAGAGTGTGTTTGGAAAATATTATTTTCCCTTGTTTTAGTTATTTTTTAGCTTAAAAGCTGTTTCATAAATAATCTAACATGTTTGACATTTTGTTTAAATTAATAAAAAAGCTTTTTTTAGGGGAAAAAAGCTGTTTTATGTCATCTAGTTTTTTCTAGCTTAAGATTATTGTGATTTGATTATTTTTCATTCTCAAAACACTCTTCCATGTTTACCCCTACAAAACTTATTTCTAAACAAATAATTATACAAATAACTCCATACCCTTTTTCGAAATTTATTATATAAAAGTGATTTTTTTTGCATCACCCAAACGAAATAGATTATCTTAAAATTGCTTTTCAGCAAACAGACCCAAACAAAAACAGATTTTGATTATAATTGATTATCACAATAATCGATTATACAAAATTTGATTATCAGCATAATCTTTTTTTTTTCAGCTTTCCCAAACACACTCTTATTAGTGTGGTCCCAGAAACACCGAATTTGACTTCATCAATAATTTGTCACGAAATGGCTATCTCGAATTATTACAAACTAGAACAGAAACTGAGAGAAAATGGATTCTCATTTCAATTTCATTGAAAAATAAGAATTACATGATAATTACAAATGTATTGTGAAACAAATCAGCATCACCATTGAAGCTGTCTTCAGCTTTGGCAGAGAAGGTAACAACTATCTCACTTCTACCCTTACATGCATCCCTTATTCTGCTCTTGATGGAAACCGTTCACATTACTACTTCTTCTGCTGCTGCTTCTTTTAATTTAGTGATTCTTTTCATGCTAGTTGTAATCTCCTGTTCCATAGGTGGCTACTTACTTCTATCACTTTTATGTAGTTTTCACAATTTTGTCTATGATGGTTCCCAGAGTAGCTGTTGGTTAACCCTGTGTGGATGTTGTACAAGTTTTGGGAATTTCTACCAAAATTTCCGGAGCCATATTTTGTTTCTTTTGTATATAAAGTTATGAAGATATTTTCCTGATTAGTCAAGGTTGCATATTTTGTTATAGATTTTACAAATGGCAAAATCACATTGGCCAAAAACTCATCTTACATAACTTTTGGAAAAAAAAAAAAGTGTCTCAAGACTTGTTTTTTTCACATTTGGCGGTGAGAATAATCTCAACCAAACAGACTGCTTGAAGTTCTTATGTGCTCTGAAAGTAATATACTAATCCAATAAAAAGATAAATATGACACTTTATGTTGAACATGTTGTTGACAAATTGTTGACAATTGAGTTGTTCAAGTAACAGCACTCGGAACATAATAGTGTACAGGGAAATGTTAGGTAGACAATTTTTAGGAGACATAATAATGATTACTGGAGAGAATCATTGGATTACTTGTGAAATTTATAAAGTACTAATATATGTAATTTTGTATATATAGATTAAGGTCTACAGCTTGAAGCTCTATTAGTATTACCCTGCTATATTAGCACTTGAGTTTGAAATCAAATCAACTCAAGAAAGAGCATTCATCAGAGAAAGAAACATCCAGCATAGGTTTCAGTTGCTTGCAGCTATGGCTACTGAAATGCCCAAGCTTGGTACCTCTAAGCCGGTGCCTTCTGTCATGGAGTTAGCAAAACAACCCATGACCAAAGTTCCAGAAAGATATGTTCGTCCAAATCAAGACCCTCCTATTGTATCTAACACAATCTCTTTGCCACAAGTCCCAGTTATAGACTTAAATAGATTGTTATGTGAAGAAACCACCGAGTTAGAGAAGCTAGACTATGCATGCAAAGAATGGGGTTTCTTCCAGGTTTGAATCATTACTCTTCCTTCCTTGGTTATACTCCCTCCGGTCCATAATGTAAGCAAAAATTTCCAAATTTTTTGGTCCAAAGTATAAGCAAATTTCAACTCCTTTCTTCTCATTTAATGAAGTTATTCTCAAAATACCCTTCATTTAATACAAATTTTGTTTTCCAATGACTCTTTTTATTCTCAATAACACAAGCTTAATAAATAAGAGGAAGGGTAGTTTAGGTAACAAACTTAATTTTTTATTCCCAATGACTCTTTTAAATGAGATCAACTAACTATCTTAATATGTATGTCCCATTTAATTTTTGCTTACAATAGAGACCGGAGGGAGTATTTTTCAGTACCTAAAGATCAGCCAATATCTCATTCAAGAGTTTACATCTTTAAAACTAAAGCCAAAGTAAATTTTAATGAAATTAGTTGAGAAGTAAGACTATACTATCTCAGTAGTAAATGATTATTTATCATGGCTGGAAAAAAATTGATCACATGATTAGTGCAGTGGTCCATGGTTTTTAATTGCAGTTTGGAACCTATTACAATCTCTAATCATGCACTATAAAACCCTGCCATCACATAATTGTGGCTAGTAACAAAACCAGGTATCTTTGTTAAATGCTTTTAGATTGCAGTTCATTCTGGGATATAGTTGCACTTGCACCCACTCCAAACGTATCGTTCACTTTTAATAAGAATATGGCATGTAACATAAAAATTGAACTTGTGCATATAATTTTAGGGAAAATCTACACTGTCGGAAGCAATACAAGAGTGTGTAATAATCTTTAATTTGTAATTTTACGAAGAATTTGGTTTTACCCTCATCATGATGAATATGTCGTTCAAGACGTTGCTGCATATATAATGGTTGCATATATAATGGTTGAAATAGTTTATGAAGGAACCGAATTTAGTTTTATTTGCTTTGTAAGATTTTTAAAGTGGAAATTAATTACAGTTGATTAATCATGGAGTCAACCCTTCATTGGTGGAAAATGTGAAGATAGGTGTTCAAGAGTTCTTCAATCTTCCAAAGGAAGAGAAGAAGAAATTAAGGCAAAAACCAGGGGACTTGGAGGGGTTTGGTCAATTGTTTGTTGTATCTGAGGAACAAAAGCTAGATTGGGCAGATATATTCTACATTTACACTCTTCCATTATACACAAGGAATCCCCACTTATTTCCCAATATTCCTCAACCATTCAGGTTGTTTCCCACTCTCTCTTTCAATGTGTTTCTGAGCATATCTGCTCCTTTATAATATCATGCTACCACCCTATCTACAACATCATTGATTGATTATGTAGGTAACTCAAACTAACTTTGTTTCATTGCAGAGATAATCTTGAGATGTATTGTTTAGAACTGAAAAAAATTTGTGTCACAATCATTGAGCTTATGACAAAAGCTCTTAAGATGGAACCCAATGAATTGCTAGAGTTATTTGGAGATTGGGGTCAAGCAATGAGGATGAATTACTACCCTCCATGTCCCCAACCAGAACATGTCATTGGCATCCATCCTCATTCTGATGCTGATGTCCTTACTATCCTTCTCCAAGTCAATGAAATGGAAGGCCTCCAAATAAGAAAAGATGGAATGTGGATTCCTATTAGACCCCTTTCTAATGCTTTTGTCATCAACGTAGGAGATATTTTGGAGGTAAGTTGAAAATCATTCAATAATCAATCCTCCTTTATGTGACAATGTAAGAATAATAGTTAGAATGCAGTTTTACTAAAGAAAAAATAAGAATAAAAGCTATGAACATTTTGATTTTAAGAATTTTTGGTACATCACCTAAATGATTTGGCAGATACTGACCAATGGAATTTACCGGAGCATCGAACATAGAGCAACAATTAACTCAGAGAAGGAGAGAATTTCTATTGCCACATTTCATTGGCCTGAGATGAAGAAAGTAATAGGTCCAGCACAAAGCCTTGTCACTATAGAAAGACCTGCTTTGTTCAGAAAGATTGGATTAGCAGGATTACTACAAAGGATTCTTTTCTCGCGAGCTACAAGGAAAATCATACATTGATGTCATGAGGATCCAAAATGGGGATCGTTAATCATAAAAGTGCATAGGACTTTGTATGGGATGAAAAATCAAACAACCATACAGCTAACAATTATGTAACATGCAGTATGTTAAACTATAATGCAAGTGAGTATTGACTCTTTTAATTTTTAATTTTTCTTTGTGGTGGTGATATTGATTAACTGTTCAAGGCTACGAGCTAAACAGATGAAGATTTCCTGCCTCATTTTGATGTTCCACATCCTGTCATCACCAATACTATCTTGTTACATCAGTCAAAAATTCTATATAATGTTGTAAAGATGAAATATATGGCAAGATAGAATTGGTGGGGACACGGTATGGAACACCAAGGTGAGACATCAGATCTTCATCCGAGCTAAACATAGTATGTTGGAAGCTAACGTCCATTAATAGCTATCTATGGGAGCTCAAGACTTATGACCGCCTTCGCCTTCAACTTCCGAAGCAATTCTGTCAGCTACCTCTCATGCCATTTCCCAAAAACTTGCCATCATATCCAACCAAGCAACAATCATAAACTACAATTAAGGTTAATTAACATTACAGTATGAGAGGGGGAGGAAGTTTCCAGGGGAGAGGGGGTGGCTCTTTCAGAACGAGGGACAACAGGAGAGTTGGGTATCATCTGGAAGATGGGGATCATCCACGGAGAAAGAAAAAGGAAGGATCTTTCCTTTCTGAGACAACATCTTTCTTCTTTACTAATTTCTCAGATAACTTTGGAAGTGAGGATATGTGGAAAGTCTTTGGAAGGTGGGGGAGTGTAAGGGATATTTTTATTCCTACAAAAAGAGATAAGCTTGGCAATAGATTTGGGTTTGTAAGGTTCCATAGAGTTCAAAATGTTCCATCGTTGGAGCGTCAGTTGAATGCCATTTGGATAGGTGACAAAAGGCTTAGTGTTAATGTGCCAAGGTTTGATCGTGGGAAATCAGAAGTGAAGCCTGGTGGAGTAGGCAGAAATGGTCAGGGATCATTCTATCATCGCAGGGAAGTGGGGGGACCTTCCTTTGCAAACGTGGTGTCTGTTGGGCCGGTAAAGAGAGGCTTGCCGCTGGTAAACAAGAAGTCTGTTTTGGCGCATTCACAGAGGGACAAAGATTGGAGGGGGTTGTCCTTCAATGTACCAGATGAAGCAATGGGGTGGTTGAAATCGAGTTATGTTGGTACGACAAAAACAGTGGAACTAGCATCTAAAGTTCAACAGGAGTTACGAAGGGTGGGTATATACACAGTTAATGCAGTCCCCCTGGGAGGCAGATTGACGCTTCTCTCAGCTGATGAAGGAATTGACTTCATTTCAGTATTTAATGAATTTAAGGATGCCTGGGACGAGTGGTTTGAAGAGATTTCGCCCTGGACTGAGGATGCAGTTGCTAGGGATCGGTTTGTTTGGGTCAAGGTGTCTGGGACTCCTGCTCATGCATGGTCGGAGGCGTTCTTCAGGTTGGTGGTTGGCACGGTGGGTACTTTCATTAGGGTGGATGAAAGCACTCGTGTTAAGAAGCGGATGGACGTGGCCTGTGTTCTTATCTCTGTTTCTTCTCCGGACTTCATCAGGGTAGTCTATCAAGTCAAGATCAATGACTTGATAGTCTCAGTAAGGTTGGTGGAGGAGGTGTTTGGGGAAGTATTTTTCAGTTTAAACAATTATAAAATATCAAACGCGGGAGTGGCAAGCTCGTCTGATGATAGTGTTTCAACGGTGGGATGTGACTCTTTTATTCCAGAAACTGCATTTGATGAGTTGCTCCGGCAAGATGAACAACCGTGTTGGGCGGAAGGGGTTTCAAATTCAAACGGGCTCTGTTGGAAGAACCTCGATTTTGGTGAGCCGTGTTCCAGTAAAGGTTGTACGGGTCGAAAAGGTTGCCACAGTGATCCGTACAAAGCTAGGGTCAAAACGAACCTGCCAGTTCAAAAAAGGCGGAACAGTTTTGGAGGTTGCACTGACTTGGGAAGGAGGGTTTCAGATGTTAATGGGCTGGGGTCAAAAATGCTTAGCCCATTAAGGTTAGGAAACAAGTTTGAGCTATTGGGCCAGGACGAAGGTGTGGAGTCCCCAAGCGCAACTGGGCTGTGTGCGAACTTGGTTGAAAATGGCCAATTTGATGTGGGTAATGTTGGGCCAGTGGACACTATGAGCACTAGTAGTGACCCTATCAGTTTTACACGAAGTGGGCCACTGGTGTATCCAAAAGCTATGCATTCAAGGCCGTTGGGTTTGTGTAGAAGAAGTAATCGGTTAGCTAAGCCCAGATTTTCTAATTGGAAAGAATTTGTTGGGTTGCATCCGAGGGGAGTTTCTAGGATTATGGCTCCTGTCCCTTCTTGCTCGGCTACAGTGGGTGGGGGTGGGACCCAAAGGAAATTTCAGGCGAGGACAGATGGGAACAGCAAGGTGGGTTTGATGAGAAACATTTTGCAATCTGGTGCTCCATGTGTGGGGAACAATCTTGGTTCGTTGTGTTGCGCTAGCAAGGATAAGGGCAAAGGCGTTTGTCAGCAAGGGGATTATTCTGACCGTGAAGCTCCGGATGATTTGTCAATCCCTCTAGCCAAGCTTTTTAGGAAGAGGGGTGTGGATAGGAACCCGATGACAAGTGTGGGCGCTAATAGGCGCTCAGATTCAGCAGGTGCGGAGTTTAGGGCAGGTATGTCTATATCTGACTCAAACATTAGGAATTGTAACCAATTGTTTGGTGGTGGCATTCCAGAGTGTTCAGCTGAAAAAATATGGGAGATAGGGAAAAGGATGGGGGTATCTTGTGCGGGTAACGAGGAAGAAATGATTGCTAAATTAGTGGAAATGGAATCCAGGGATAAAGCTGGATGTCCGTTTTATGGGGTAAATGATGGTTTCCAATGAAGATATGCTCCTTTAATATTAGGGGTTTGGGGGCTGTGATAAAGAGAAAGAAAATTCGTTCTCTGGTCATAGCCCAGAATTTAGAGTTCCTGGCATTACAAGAAACTAAGATGGAGGTTATTGATGATGTCCTTTGTCGTCAACTGTGGGGCGACTGTGATTTCAACTGGAGTTTCCTTCCTTCCAGAGGCAACTCGGGAGGACTTCTGAATATGTGGGATACTAAGGTTTTCAATAGTATTTTCTCCTTTGCTGGTGATGGCTTCTCTAGAGAGTGTCTCGAGAGAGGTTGTAATAAATCTATTTGTTTTATCGTCAATGTGTATTCACCGTGTAACATTATGGGTAAACGGAAACTGTGGGATGAGCTCAGATTACTAAAAAGAAATATGGGGGCTGGGCGATGGTGTTTTGTAGGCGATTTCAACGCAGTATGTAACTCTGCAGAGAGGCGGGGCGTAGGAAGGAATTTGGGTACACAGGAGGCGCAAGAATTCAAGAGGTTTGTTGATGCTATGGAACTAATTGATCCACCAATTTTAGGAAGAAAGTTCACTTGGTACAAGGTGGATGGTTCGGCAATGAGCCGATTAGATCGTTTTCTTTTATCAGAAGCATGGTTAGATTTGTGGGAAGCGGAAGCCCAGTGGGTCTTAAATAGAGATGTGTCCGATCATTGTCCCATAATTCTAAAACAAGGAAGTCAAGAATGGGGCCCGAAACCATTTCGGTTCAATAATTGTTGGGTTTCTAACCCGGGGTTGAAATCGGTAGTGGAGAGCTGCTGGCTGAATTCTAATGTGCAGGGGTGGAAGGCTTTCATATTGAAAGAGAAATTAAAGGCTCTCAAACTGGTTCTGAAAAAGTGGAATAAGGATGTATTTGGTAACGTCGACGATAAGATCAGGATTTTGGAGAATGCAATTAAGGAGCTGGACATTTTAGCTGAGAATGTCGGGCTATCAGAATCTGAGGTGGATTTGAGAAGATCAACTTTTGCGGAACTCAGAAAAGCTATGAATGATAGGGAGAGTTTACTTCGCCAAAAGTCTAGGGTGAGATGGATGCGGGAAGGTGATGCAAATACTTCATTTTTTCATGCATCTCTGTCCTCCAGACGTAGGTGTAACAGCTTGGTGGCTATCAAGGTGGATGACCTATGGGTGGAAGAGGCCACACAGGTTAAGGTGGAGGTTTTGAGGTTTTTTAAGAATATTTTCTTGGAGAGCCTGTGGGGCCGTCCTTCTCTACAGGGAGTGCATTTTTCGCAGATGAAAGTCGAGGAAAGGGCCTTAATCTCAGAGCGGTTTACCATGGATGAGTTAGAGGGTGTTATCAAAAGTTTTGAGGGAAACAAGAGTCCCGGGCCAGACGGGTACAACTTCAACTTTATTTGTAAATTCTGGGAACTTTTGAAGGGTGATGTGTGGGGTATGGTGATGGAATTCTACGATCATGCAAAGCTGCCTCATGGAATACTAGCTTATTTTGTTGCTTTGATTCCAAAAATTAGTTGTCCACATAAGCTAGGTGACTATAGACCTATCTCGTTGTTGGGAAGTCTCTACAAAATACTATCCAAACTTCTTGCATCAAGGTTGAGGAAAGTGATGAATTCTATGATCTCGATCAACCAATCGGCATTTTTACCAAAGAGGAACATTCTTGATGGAATTGTGGTTATTAATGAAGTAGTTGATGATGCAAAAAAGATGGGAAAACAATGTCTGATCTTCAAAGTCGATTTTGAGAAGGCTTATGATTCGGTCAACTGGGGCTTCTTGCTTTCTATGATGGGGAGAGTCGGTTTTTGTGAAAAGTGGAAGGCTTGGATTAATGAATGCATTTGTTCGGGAAGTTGTTCGGTATTGGTTAATGGGAGTCCTACTGAAGAGTTCAGGATACAAAGGGGCTTGAAGCAGGGCGATCCGTTGGCTCCTTTTCCCTTTTTAGTGGTTGCGGAAGGGCTTAGTGGGTTGATGCGGTCAGCAGTAGAGAAGGGAATCTTTAAAGGTTTGAAAGTGGGTACTAGAGGTGTGGAGGTTCCAATATTACAATACGCTGATGATACCATTTTTGTGGGGGAAGCTAGTTGGGATAATATTTGGGCCATGAAATCCATTCTTAGATGTTTTGAGTTAGTTTCTGGCTTGAAGGTTAATTTCCAGAAAAGTAGTTTGATGGGGATTAATGTGGATGCGGGGTTTTTGAATGATGCGGCTATGTTCCTCAATTGTAAAATTGGCAGTTTGCCGTTTAAGTATCTAGGTCTCCCAGTGGGAGCGGATCCGAGAAGAACTGTGACTTGGCAACCGGTTATAGAAACTGTACAACGGAGATTGAGCATCTTGGAAAGGTAGGCATCTTTCATTAGGCGGGAAGGTTACTTTAATAAACTCGGTTCTGAATAGCTTGCCCATTTATTATATGTCTTTTTTGAGGATTCCACAAAAGGTCTTGAAAAGGTTGGTGAGGCTACAAAGAGATTTTTTGTGGGGATCTACCGAGGCGAAAAGGAAGATTTCATGGGTGAAATGGGATGTGATTTGTAGGCCAAAGGAAGAAGGTGGGTTGGGGGTGAAGAATCTAGATTGGTTCAATTTGTCTTTGTTAGCAAAGTGGAGATGGAAGGTGTTAATTGAAGAAAGTGACCTTTGGAGAGATGTTCTGGTGTCAAAATATGGTGATGTTGATGGAATGTTGGACTTGCCTATAGGAAATAACAGCTTGACAAGGAAGGCTTCACATTGGTGGAGGTCAATTTGCAGGTTAGGTAAATACAGAACTTTTGATGACTGGTTCCATTTGGGGGGTAAAAAGAAGGGTTGGAAGAGGTAGGAAGACTAAATTTTGGGAAGATTTGTGGATAGGTGATGTTAGTTTGAAGGAAAGGTTTCCTAGGCTCTATAACTTGTCCGAGGCGAAGGGTCAGGCTATTGAAGGGTTAGGAGAGTGGCAGGGTAGTTTGTGGAAGTGGAACCTTACATGGAAGAGGGTCTTTTTTGGGTGGGAGGAGGACTTGGTTAATGAGTTGGGGTCAGTGATTGCTTTGGCTGCTCCTACTGGTCTAAATAATGATGGTTGGGTCTGGTCATTGGATCCATCGGGTGTGTTTTCTTCCTCATCGGCTTATAGGTTTCTAGCCTCCAAGTGTGATTGTGATGTTCCAATAGCTGAGAGTCAAGTAAATGTTTTCAAATACTTCTGGAAGACAAAGGCACCTAGGAAGATATTGACTTTGGGCTGGCAGGTTCTTTTAGATAGACTACCAACAAAATTGAATCTCAATAAGAGAAATGCGTTGGGAGATTCCCAAGTCCTGTGCTGTGTTATCTGTGAAGAGGGTCAAGAAAATGGTGCACACTTGTTTCTTCGGTGTCCTGTTATCTCTCAGGTTTGGGCGCAGGTGTATACTTGGTTGGGACATCAAGTGGTGGCGGCTCCTAATTTAAAATCGTCCTATCTGCAGTATGGAGGTTTGTTCAGAGATAAAAAGGAAAGACAAAGAGGTTTTCTAATTTGGCATACTGTTATTTGGTCAGTATGGATGGAAAGAAATTCCATCATCTTTAAAGACTCCAAATTTGATATGATGAGATTATTTGATTCAATCAAATGTAGATCTTGGGCATGGTTTGCTGCTATCTCAGGGACACATTACACATTCTCAGATTGGTGCTTGGTTCCTAAGGAGTGTTTAAAGGCTAGCAGCTAGGTTCAGGGTTTAGTTTAGGAAGGTAGATCTATTGGGATGTTTTTTGGGTTATCATTGGACTGAATTTGGTTAGCTGCTGGTCTTGGATTGCATGCTCAGCAACTACGCATCTTGTTTTTGGTTGGTCTATGCTTGGTTGGGTAATTGCTCTGAAGGGTGTCATGGGGTTTTGCTGATGTTGGTTTTGCTAGGTGAATTATCTTGCCACGGTTATGTCTGATCTGGTTTTTTGGGGGATAGAAAGGGCATGTTGTTGTTGGGTTTTTTGGGTTGCTATATCTTCAGAATGTAGTCTCAACCTTTTGCCTGGTTTGCTTGAGCTTTGGTTGAAACTTACCTTCTGTTTTTAATCTTTTCTTTATACTCCTTGTAATTGGGATTGGGTACACCTTGTACTCTTGTTAATATATATTTTGATTATCAAAAAAAAAAAAATAGCTATCTATGGGACTTAAGTTGTTTGATTTTAAATGAAAAGATAACCTTTTTTTTAAGTTAATCAAACATTTCTTAACCTTCATATACTTAAAAGTTTAAGAAAATTGACTATACTGAGTACCCATGAGTGTATTCATACGACCTAGCTTAAAATTAAACAACCATGAGGTTAAATGATAAATAAACAAGCTTAAGGGGAGTTAAGTGATAAGTAGAAAAAAAGGTTATCGAACCTTTAGGCTTTGTTTGTGAGTTGTTTTTTTGGAGGTGAAGGGAAGGAAATGAGAGGTTTATTAGAGATCCTTCCTTTTTGTGAGTTCTATTAATTGGAGGGAAATATTTTGAGGATTTTAATAAATCTTCCATTCTCCTTCTCAACCAACTTTTTTTATTTCCCTCATTTTGAGGTATTTTGGAGGAAAAATAATTGAAATCACTAATTTACCCTCGCCCATTTTTAAAATGTACACTTTTAAAATAATATTATTTATGTTAATTTTTTCAAATAAGGGTAAATTTGTAAAAGTATATCATAATCCCTCCATTTTCTTCCTTTCGTATAATACATACTCCAAAACAAGGAGAGAGACAATACTCTCATTCTCCTTCCTTCCCTCCCCCTTCCTTCCCCTTTGATTCCCTCTCTTTTCCTTCCCTCCAAACTTGCAAATAGGCCCTTAAACACGCTAGCGGGCGAGAGCTTTTACATAAGTCATCGAACCTCTACCTTTAAATGAGTCGCAAGCTTTGGCCTTAATAGAATAACAATTATATGATTCTAACTAATATAATTAAATATAAATATAAAATATTATTATATATAATTATATAATGATTATAATTATAAAATTAAATATAAACATACTGAGCCTGTAGCACCCCGATTTTTTCTGCTTTCTAATATCAGAAAATTATATAAATATGTTTATATTTTTATCTGAGACTTAGAAAATTATTTTAATTAATCCGAAACCATAGTTACACTCTACTTGACCGTAGAGAGTCACGATAAAAATTTAGGTTGAAAAGTCAAGCGAAACCCGGTCTGCGAATTTCACTAACAGTATATTTATACTACTCAGAAGACCTAATTTTAACTCGTGAACGAAAAACTTAGGGTTTTTATTTAATTTCCTACGATTTTGGTTGTTTTGAAATATTTCACTAAAAAGTGAAATATTATATTTTATCCGGGCGTCGTATTTAATCGGGTAAACGGCGGAGCAGGTTAAGGGATTTCCGGGAACCGCTAACGGATAATATCCATGAGTCACAAATGACAAGGCCATGTGGATGATGTCATGGATGGAGTCACTAGTCATGATGACAATTTCTAGGGAAATTGCATTTAGGTCCTTAGACTTTTTCTATTTTGCATTTTGGTCCCTAAACTAGTTTCTAGAATCTTCCAAGTGAATTGAATCAAATTTTGGCTCATCCAAATCAAGTTTGGGCTGCGGTTTTTGGGCACAATATTATGGTCATGAATTCATTTTGCATGAGGCAAATTTCTACTCTTAAGTTTCCACGACAAAGTATTAAGTCTTAAGCATTTTTCAAGCTTAAAATCAATTGGACTTTGGTGAATTTGCCCAAGCCTATGCGCAAGGCCCAAGCTCTCTTGGGCTTGCTCATAAATTTCATGAGGCAACTAGAAGCTTCCATCACTTTCTTGAGCTTACTATCATCTTCTCCAATTCTCTCTACTCTCACTTTCTCTCCTAAGCTTCCATAGCTTGGTTTGTGAAGCAACTTGGTGATTCCTTGTCATTCTTCAAATTCTAAAAGGTAATTCATGATTCTTATCATCATTTAACTATAGTCTCTTCAATTCATTTCATGATTTAAAGCCTTGTTCATGATTTGAAATTCCTAGATCTAGAAACTTTGAAATTCTCTAGAAAATCATAGCAAAATCCTAAAAATGTGAAACCAATTTCTATGCTCCTATTATCATCTCTACTATCATAATCCAAGAGATTGTTACAAACAAAATCTTCCTTCCCTTATTTTTGATCAAGGCCGAATCATGTAGGATTTTGGAGGAAGAACTTTTGTTTCTTTTCATGGAAGTAATCTTGTATATCATCTATTTAACATGTGTTAATGATGAATCCATGTTCTTATGTCAAACTAAGATTCCTTGCCATATTTTAAAGTCTTGGCCGAAATTAGGGTTTTGCAAACTTGGAAGTTTAATCTTTGTTGTTAAACATGTATTACAAAGACTTAAGTACTTAGGATCATTAATCCAAGACTTAAGAAAATTTAGAATTTTAGCCACCTAACTCTAGGGGAGGCCGTGACCATATAGAAGGGTTTTTATATTTTTAATTGTTTGATTAGTAATGGTTTGGTTGTGGTTGTTGAAGGTTGAGTGATTGTGTTATTGTACGTGAAACCGGGTCGGCGACAAAGTTCTAATCGGAAGTTAAGTTCTTCAAGAGGTAAGGGGAGAATACTGAGGAGTTTTTCCTATAATCATGTGTTATCAAGTATTGTCTGTAATTATTTATCTGTTGGTGTTTGTTTAATCCTGTTTAAGTTCTGTTATTTTGATCTGTGTTAGTTGTTTGCATTTAATTGTTTATCTGCAATTATATTATTATGCTGTGATGCATGATCTGTCTAGAAATATTTCTGTGATGATGTTGTTGGTTGTTGTTTGAGAAGCCTGACAGTGGTCAGTGCCCAATTAGATTAATTGGATAAAAGCTTTAAGAAGCTTTATAAATTATGTTCAATGTTTTAATGGTAAGATATTGGACTATAATATTAATGGAAAATTTTATTTGGGAAAAATAAGGAATTTTCGAAAATATCATTATTTAAATGATTTATCGCTGTAAGAGTGAACTATGAGTCACAGTGAGGGCGAAATCGTTAAATTATTTTTGTAGTGCTGATTTTTACGTAAGAAATTCCGTAATATTATAAAAAGTTATTTTATGAAAGTAATTGCGGAAAATAATTTAATTATGAATTTAGAAAATTGTTTGAGTGGGAAAAGCTAAGTTTTTGCTAAAATGGCTTTCAAAGTGCTAATCGACGGCAATTTGGAAAAGTATCGATGGCAAGTATTTCAAAAGCAGCAATATGTATTTTAAATAAGTTTGAGCCTCAATTGACACCCTTTTATAAAAACTAAGTTTTTGTATCAGATGATTTTATAAGGGAATTTCCCGTTTGAAATGATTTTCTATAAATGAATTTTTACTCAACGCTGTTATTCCGTCAACTTAGGTAAGTTGCGGAAATTTTGTTTTGAATTAGTGTTTCACAAACAAAAGACGGTGTTCACGTTGAAAAACAAACCTAGTATCCGAGACGTCGTGATACCAGTGTTCTATAATAAAACACGAAGATCTTTGATCCGTGTGACGGTGAGAATTTTAAGACGTTGAAAATGATGAGACGGTGAGAATTTTAAGACGTTGAAGACGGTGAATAGTTGTAAGCCATTTTGAGCTTCGACAGGAATATAATGAACAAAAATAAAATGACGAGGACAAAATGTTTTACATTTGCATTTATGGCAGATGTGCCCGACGTTGTTTAACGTGAGACCTTAATGGAAAAGGTATCATCTGACGACGGTGTATCATTACGCTTGAATGCATAATGAGACGATGTATTATCATTGTGCTTAAATAGACAATGAGACGATGTATATGTATCATTGTGCCTAAATGGACAATGAGATGATATATATATCATTATACTTGGATGGACAATGAGACGATGTATTATCATTGTGCTTAAATAGACAATGAGACGATGTATATGTATCATTGTGCTTAAATGGACAATGAGACGATATATATATATATATCATTGTACTTAAATGGACAATGAGACGATGTATTATTGTTGTGCTTAGCTAGCCAATGAGACGATGTATCGAGTTTGATCAACTCATTTTGAAGACGTTGGGATCTCCGGAGATTAGGTGTGAATGTTAGACGATGAATGTTGAAGTGTCATGCATATTTTTAAAATGACGATGATTGGGTATGAGACCCAGTGATAAACTACTTGTTTAGTTATGAGAATCTTATGTTGTTATGGTTATGTATGACTATGTGCTACTTGAATATGTGGTGCATGTGATTATCGTTATAAACTCATATATTGGCATCTCACCCTTACATATACATCAGGTTTCTTCTGGTATTGCTGTTGTACATTGGTACACTAGTGCAGATGGAGATGAGAAGTTTCCCTAAGTCTTTCGGGACTTAGTTTTAGATACTTGAAGAGGTATTTTGATTGTGGGAACGGCAGCGGTGTCTTTCCGATAAATGTCGTGTAGAGTGACCAGCTTAGGAATCTTAGTTGGGTGGTGTGTCGAAATGGTCAGTAACTTTGGTGAGTCTTAGGTTTAATTTTCTGTTTTGGAAATTGAAACTTAATTATTAAAAGTTGTATGTCTTGGCGGCTTTATTATGAATATGATTATCTCTTTGTGTGGTGATGTACAAATCTTAGTCTTCCAGAGTTTCCTCAAAAACGAAAATTTTAACACCTGAATGTTCTGGCTTGAAATTAATAAATGTTCCGAAAGCAACCAGCAATTAATAATTTATTTTCCACTTTTTGGGTAACTATGTGATGACCCCAGGTTAGGGTGTCGCATTTTTGGTATCAGAGCTGGTCGAGTCTTTCGGGAATGTTGGGAAATAGGTCTATTGTGTTGATGTTGTGTGTTCTCTGATTAAGTCTTGTTTGAATTACTTCTTAGAAGTAATGTGTGTTAATCCATAAGTACACGTTTCATTTTCTGGTTGCGGTCTAACTGATTCCGTTTTATAGGTCAGTTATGGAACTAGCGCCAGAAGGTGGACGTGGACGTGGACAAGGACGTGGACGCGGTCGTGGAAGGGGTCGTAGAGGTGGTCCCTTAGGTGGCCGTGGTAATGCTAATGAGGACTGCGATGGTGGAGTGGATTATACTGCTCAAGCAATGGATAACATTGTGGCAGCTATTGCTATGCAGACAGCTGCTATGACTACTCAGACACAGCAAGCTGCGGAAGGCAAGGCTTTGATTGCGTTTCGAAGCCAAAATCCTTCACAGTTTGGTGTGGGTGCTGATCATGAGAAAGCTGATTTATGGATTCAGGAGCTGGAGAAATTTTTTGAACTGGTGGTCACCCCGGCAGAGGTTAGGGTTACCTATGCTGCTTTCCTACTGATAGGAGATGCTGAGTACTGGTGGAAAGGTGCCAAACAACTTCTGGAAGCTGATCATCAGGAGATTACCTGGAATGTTTTCCGAACTGCATTCATGGACAAGTATTTTCCCGAGAGCGTTAGGATCGAGAAAGAACAAGAATTTCTGGGGTTACAACAGCGAGACTTATCTGTGGGGGAGTATGCGGCGAAGTTTGAATCACTTGCCAAATACTTCCGTTTCTTTCAAGCCCAACCAAATGAAAGCTGGAAGTGTGAAAGGTTTGAGGCAGGACTGCGATTTGATATTAAGGAGTCTGTTTTACCTCTGCAACTCCGTAATTTTCAAGCTTTAGTTGTGATGAGTCGAAAGATTGAGCATATGAGGAAAGGAAGAGATGATAAGGGGAATGTTGGAGGACCATCTAGATCCAAGGATCAATTTCAGAATCAGGGAGAAAAGCAAGTGCAGAGAAAACCTTACTCCCGACCGGCAGGAAATGACCAGAATCAACAACAATATCGTCCTAATTCTTCTGCATCGGGAAATGGAGGCCAAAGGAACCAAAACCAAGGTCAAGTTAGGAGATGTTACAAGTGTGGAGATCCGAATCACATGGCTGATGTTTGCCCACTTAAGGGAATGAAGTGTTTCAATTGTGGACAAATCGGACACTTCTCAAGGGATTGTAATGCACTGAGGTTTGTTAACACCCCAGGGACTGATAGATCCGCGACAAAGGGAAGAGTCTACATCGTGAAGGGTGCTGGAGCTTCACAATCTGATAATCCTTTATATCAGAAATAGTGTTGAAAACTTTACAGCGGGAAAGTCTTATAGAAGACGTTATTACGTATAAGAATCCTATATATGAAGCATGTACTTTAATAACCTATAATTTTAAGTTTGTAATGGTATTCGAAGTATAATCGTATTTTGACAACCTTGAGTATTTGACTCTCTAGGGTCTCCTATGTTATTAGTCTTTTTAGTGGATGTATGTCATTTATGACTTTTTGGGAGTAACGGTTTCTTGCAGAAATTTATTCCAGCTTCCTTTTCTTTTTGATTGATTGTGACCAGTTTAGATTTTCGGTCAGATCTTTTCTTTTCATAAAGTTATGAATTGCCCTATCGTTGTTCGGGATGGCATTTTCTTGACAAAAGATGTTTCTCAATGAGACTTAGTCTAGCCACTTACACTTTTGGTGGAAGTGGTCCAGTCTGAATTTTTGTCGGACTGTCGCTCTTTTAAAACGTTGTTAGGAAAGATCTTGTGAAAGAAGGAACTTTATTAGATTCGAGTTTGTAAATGTGTACGGATCATACATCTTTACATCCATGAACCTATTAAAGAATCTATTATGCACAGGATATTCTTATATTCTTTTCAGATCAATAAAAGCTTTCTATATACTTTCACGTGAAAGTAAGATCTCGGGATTTTTCAATTTGGTCTATCTTCGTGCCACGAAATTTCGAGGACGAAATTTTTTTAAGAGGGGTAGTCTGTAACACCCCGATTTTTTCTGCTTTCTAATATCAGAAAATTATATAAATATGTTTATATTTTTATCTGAGACTTAGAAAATTATTTTAATTAATCCGAAACCATAGTTACACTCTACTTGACCGTAGAGAGTCACGATAAAAATTTAGGTTGAAAAGTCAAGCGAAACCCGGTCTGCGAATTTCACTAACAGTATATTTATACTACTCAGAAGACCTAATTTTAACTCGTGAACGAAAAACTTAAGGTTTTTATTTAATTTCCTACGATTTTGGTTATTTTGAAATATTTCACTAAAAAGTGAAATATTATATTTTATCCGGGCGTCGTATTTAATCGGGTAAACGGCGGAGCAGATTAAGGGATTTCCGGGAAATGCTAACGGATAATATCCATGAGTCACAAATGACAAGGCCATGTGGATGATGTCATGGATGGAGTCACTAGTCATGATGACAATTTCTAGGGAAATTGCATTTAGGTCCTTAGACTTTTTCTATTTTGCATTTTGGTCCCTAAACTAGTTTCTAGAATCTTCCAAGTGAATTGAATCAAATTTTGGCTCATCCAAATCAAGTTTGGGCTGCGGTTTTTGGGCACAATATAATGGTCATGAATTCATTTTGCATGAGGCAAATTTCTACTCTTAAGTTTCCAAGACAAATTATTAAGTCTTAAGCATTTTTCAAGCTTAAAATCAATTGGACTTTGGTGAATTTGCCCAAGCCCATGCGCAAGGCCCAAGCTCTCTTTGGCTTGCTCATAAATTTCATGAGGCAACTAGAAGCTTCCATCACTTTCTTGAGCTTACTATCATCTTCTCCAATTCTCTCTACTCTCACTTTCTCTCCTAAGCTTCCATAGCTTGGTTTGTGAAGCAACTTGGTGATTCCTTGTCATTCTTCAAATTCTAAAAGGTAATTCATGATTCTTATCATCATTTAACTATAGTCTCTTCAATTCATTTCATGATTTAAAGCCTTGTTCATGATTTGAAATTCCTAGATCTAGAAACTTTGAAATTCTCTAGAAAATCATAGCAAAATCCTAAAAATGTGAAACCAATTTCTATGCTCCTATTATCATCTCTACTATCATAATCCAAGAGATTGTTACAAACAAAATCTTCCTTCCCTTATTTTTGATCAAGGCCGAATCATGTAGGATTTTGGAGGAAGAACTTTTGTTTCTTTTCATGGAAGTAATCTTGTATATCATCTATTTAACATGTGTTAATGATGAATCCATGTTCTTATGTCAAACTAAGATTCCTTGCCATATTTTAAAGTCTTGGCCGAAATTAGGGTTTTGCAAACTTGGAAGTTTAATCTTTGTTGTTAAACATGTATTACAAAGACTTAAGTACTTAGGATCATTAATCCAAGACTTAAGAAAATTTAGAATTTTAGCCACCTAACTCTAGGGGAGGCCGTGACCATATAGAAGGGTTTTTATATTTTTAATTGTTTGATTAGTAATGGTTTGGTTGTGGTTGTTGAAGGTTGAGTGATTGTGTTATTGTACGTGAAACCGGGTCGGCGACAAAGTTCTAATCGGAAGTTAAGTTCTTCAAGAGGTAAGGGGAGAATACTGAGGAGTTTTTCCTATAATCATGTGTTATCAAGTATTGTCTGTAATTATTTATCTGTTGGTGTTTGTTTAATCCTGTTTAAGTTCTGTTATTTTGATCTGTGTTAGTTGTTTGCATTTAATTGTTTATCTGCAATTATATTATTATGCTGTGATGCATGATCTGTCTAGAAATATTTCTGTGATGATGTTGTTGGTTGTTGTTTGAGAAGCCTGACAGTGGTCAGTGCCCAATTAGATTAATTGGATAAAAGCTTTAAGAAGCTTTATAAATTATGTTCAATGTTTTAATGGTAAGATATTGGACTATAATATTAATGGAAAATTTTATTTGGGAAAAATAAGGAATTTTCGAAAATATCATTATTTAAATGATTTATCGCTGTAAGAGTGAACTATGAGTCACAGTGAGGGCGAAATCGTTAAATTATTTTTGTAGTGCTGATTTTTACGTAAGAAATTCCGTAATATTATAAAAAGTTATTTTATGAAAGTAATTGCGGAAAATAATTTAATTATGAATTTAGAAAATTGTTTGAGTGGAAAAAGCTAAGTTTTGGCTAAAATGGCTTTCAAAGTGCTAATCGACGGCAATTTGGAAAAGTATCGACGGCAAGTATTTCAAAAGCAGCAGTATGTATTTTAAATAAGTTTGAGCCTCAATTGACTCACTTTTATAAAAACTAAGTTTTTGTATCAGATGATTTTATAAGGGAATTTCCCGTTTGAAATGATTTTCTATAAATGAATTTTTACTCAACGTTGTTATTCCGTCAACTTAGGTAAGTTGCGGCAATTTTGTTTTGAATTAGTGTTTCACAAACAAAAGACGGTGTTCACGTTGAAAAACAAACCTAGTATCCGAGACGTCGTGATACCAGTGTTCTATAATAAAACACGAAGATCTTTGATCCGTGTGACGATGAGAATTTTAAGACGTTGGAAATGATGAGACGGTGAGAATTTTAAGACGTTGAAGACGGTGAATAGTCGTAAGCCATTTTGAGCTTCGACAGGAATATAATGAACAAAAATAAAATGACGAGGACAAAATGTTTTACATTTGCATTTATGGCAGACGTGCCCGACGTTGTTTAACGTGAGACCTTAATGGAAAAGGTATCATCTGACGACGGTGTATCATTACGCTTGAATGCATAATGAGACGATGTATTATCATTGTGCTTAAATAGACAATGAGACGATGTATATGTATCATTGTGCCTAAATGGACAATGAGACGATATATATATCATTATACTTGGATGGACAATGAGACGATGTATTATCATTGTGCTTAAATAGACAATGAGACGATATATATATCATTGTACTTAAATGGACAATGAGACGATGTATTATTGTTGTGCTTAGCTAGCCAATGAGACGATGTATCGAGTTTGATCAACTCATTTTGAAGACGTTGGGATCTCCGGAGATTAGGTGTGAATGTTAGACGATGAATGTTGAAGTGTCATGCATATTTTTAAAATGACGATGATCGGGTATGAGACTCAGTGATAAACTACTTGTTTAGTTATGAGAATCTTATGTTGTTATGGTTATGTATGACTATGTGCTACTTGAATATGTGGTGCATGTGATTATCGTTATAAACTCATATATTGGCATCTCACCCTTACATATACATCAGGTTTCTTCTGGTATTGCTGTTGTACATTGGTACACTAGTGCAGATGGAGCTGAGAAGTTTCCCTAAGTCTTTCGGGACTTAGTTTTAGATACTTGAAGAGGTATTTTGATTGTGGGAACGGCAGCGGTGTCTTTCCGATAAATGTCGTGTAGAGTGACCAGCTTAGGAGTCTTAGTTGGGTGGTGTGTCGAAATGGTCAGTAACTTTGGTGAGTCTTAGGTTTAATTTTCTGTTTTGGAAATTGAAACTTAATTATTAAAAGTTGTATGCCTTGGCGGCTTTATTATGAATATGATTATCTCTTTGTGTGGTGATGTACAAATCTTAGTCTTCCAGAGTTTCCTCAAAAACGAAAATTTTTACACCTGAATGTTCTGGCTTGAAATTAATAAATGTTCCGAAAGCAACCAGCAATTAATAATTTATTTTCCGCTTTTTGGGGTAACTATGTGATGACCCCAGGTTAGGGTGTCGCAGAGCCTAGGGATGACAATTTGTATCCTATCCATTGGGTACCCGCAAAAATTACCCACAATAGGTAAGGTAATTACCTGCATAGGTGTGGGTGCGGGTAAGGGTACTATGGTACCAACCCCGCCCCATCCCACACATATGTATATATATATATATAATTATTTATTTATTTATTTATATTATTACTAATATATATAATTTTAACTATAATACAAATTTTAAAACCAAAGTTAATCTAAAGATTCTTAACTTTCTAAACCAAGTTACATCTATAATTCCTTTTTGGATGTTTTTATTTATTTAAATATTTTGATTTGTAATATTTATTAGTAGATTTAAAAGACATTTGAATCGTTTTTTAATTGTTATAACTTTCTTTTGTTATTTATTGTTTTTTCAATGTTAAAATACGGGTAACGAGTGTGGGTATGAGTACTTAGGTACCCAGAGGGTACGTGTAAGGGTACTAAAGTTGTTACCCACGAGGGTACATGTAGTTTTTTCAAACGCGGATATGGGGACAGGTACTTTAGTACCCTACTCATACCCTATTCATTGCCATCCCTAACTGAGCCATCAGGTTTAAAATGCATTTTGGATGTCCTTTTTTATTGGAAAATGAGGTCTTAAGCCCAAAAAGAAAAAGAAATTACATAGTAATTGTTCCGTCCGCTTTTGTCCGGGTAGAAACAATGAGCTCCGGCTCGGCGGAGCAATGAGGGTTTTGTGGATTGAGCCTGACGGAGTGAGAACTCCGGTCCTACGTATCCCGGTAGGGAATCAAGGCCAACATAGTTCTAGGGTGATGGATGATGGTGGCGTCTCGTAGAGAAAGTGGTGTTTCGGCGGCGGCGGAACTAGGGTTATGGGTAGTTTATAGAGATTAGGGTTTATGTAGGGTTTTTTCCTAGAAGATGGCCTCCACTAGCATGAATAATGCCTTCTTTATATAGGTGGAGGGAGAGTCATTTTGTGTACGTCGCGTGGTCCCCATCCCAGGCTGTTAGCGGGCGTCGTCCGTAGAGTCTCCAGTGCTATTGCGACGCGTGTCCATCTAAAGGACGGCTGGTATGACCACCAGCTGGCATTTGAGACATGTATCCTGGGAATGTTCTAGAGCATCCAAGACCCGGATCTATGAGACGGTTAGGCTACTCGGTAGGGGGTTAGCGGATTTTACCGACTGCCGAGTACCGAGTACTCATACAATCTCGAATATTTATAGTGACTCCATCCGATGGTACCGAGTTGGTGGGGGTTTGACCTCGTTCTGAGTATTCACTATATACCCGAGTAGGTTGCTCGGGTACTCGGCTTGGTCTACATGTAGGGTTTTCGACTTTCCCTGGTGTATGGGCTGCTCGCCCGAGTACCGAGTAGGCGGAGTACTTGGTCGGGATTCAGGTAGAGTTGTCAATTACTCGAGTCCGAGTAAGCTGAGTGTATGAGGTACTTGGCCGAGTACTGGGAAAGTACTCGGGTAGACTACGTTGTCTGAGTACTGGGTGCCTGCTGAGGGTTATTGGCCGAGAGACCAGGTCTGTTCTCGGGAAGTTTCCCGAGTCCCGACTGCGGACTAGGTGCTTAGCCGAGTATTGGGTAAGTACTATAGAAGCTTGGCCGAGCACTGGGTAAGTACTCGAGTAGACTACCTTGTGGTGCAGAGACTCCCGAGGGACATTCTCGGTCTCGGATCAGGTAGTCTCGGACATGGCGGGGATACCCGGGCCGAGAGACCCGAGTTGTATGCCAGGGTGGGATACCACTATTCTTGGTCGGACCGACCTCTTGGTCCAGCGAGTTCCGTCGGATTGTCATCTTGGTATTTCCTCCAAGTCCCCATACTCGGGTATCATGGGTCGGGCTCTGGCCATGGCAGGAACAGTAATCAAACGTGGGGAAGAGATCCCCATAGTATCAGCAAGAAGCGCCTGAGAAACTTGAGGAGGAGGATAATCATAGAAAACCAAGCTTGAGCTTTGGCAAACTTGACTATTTTAACTAAAAGGAATTTTAAAAAGGAGAAAACTCAAGAACATTAGGTATCGTTTTTAATAGAATTAAGACATGTGTAACAGTTCATACACAAGTTAAATTTTGTTATATTTTCATTGATGAGCTATTACACGTTTCATAATCCTATTGAGAGAAGCACTTAATGTACCTATGAAAATTTATGTAAATTTTGTATTTTTAAAAATTAAAAATTGCGAGCATGCCATAAGCCCCAAAGAGGCCACCTGGCCAATTTTCAAGTCTAATTGCATGATTCGGATCTCGTGCAATATTCACTTTACAATGCAAATATTGCATTATTTTTTGAATCGTGTATGATTTTTACAATTTCTGTTTAAATCATAGTATTATTTCCTAATTGCCACAGGTAATTTGTATTTTGCTTTGGTTCCCATGTGAGTTGGGCTTTAGCTATTTATCCGTTTTCTTCTTTGTTCTGTTTTCCAGTTCAGTTTTGCACAACTTGGTTCTTCTTGCTATTGAGAATAAAGCACACACAAGCCCTGCTTGTAAGAATATTTGAAGCAACACAAATAATAGTAACAAAATAACAATATCAAAATTAAAACACGACACCAAAAATTTAACAAAGGAAACCCTTCAATATGAGATGGGACTGGACAGGCCACCAACCAAGCATCCACCCACCAAAGTGGTTATGTTGAATGGTCAACTAACCAACCACAATGTGACATGTGGGTGGTGTACCACTGCACCACTTTGATGGGTGGTGTGGTGTGCACCGTAGCCTTTACCATGATTAACAGTTGTTTACATTTACCAAGTTCAGGTCATCAGTGGTTACGAAAAAGACCCCGACAACAAGAAGAAAGAGAAAAGATGTAAACTTTGGCCAAAAACAGTAGACTTTCCAAATTCCAATTCATTTATTTTACATTCTCTGTGCTTTGCTTGAGCCACATGCTGCTATGAGAATGCTTCTACTTTGTTTTGGTAATATATTTGTTTTATTATGTGCAGATCCAATAAGTGCCTTTCGGCCAATACTGCTGCTTCAAATCTGGGTTTTCCATTTGATCAATGAGGTTCCATCCATTTCCATTTGAAATATATAAAATGGGAGATTAGTGATTAAGGTAATCAATTTCAAGTTACATGACAAGAGTCAGTTACAATTTTTGCATACATTTTTACAAAATCATTGAAAATTGAGTTATTTTAAGAGGAAGAAATCACTTGAGATGACAAATTTTAGTATTTTACAAACTTGATTTAAGGGAAGCAATCTCAAAATGAATTAAAACAAGCTTGTGGACGGTGACAAGCTGCAACTGTTGAAAAAATTCATCATAGGGTAGGGCTATTTGGGTGGAAAATTTGGCTAGTTGAATTCTTTATAATTGTGGCTGATGACCTTCCTCAAGCTTGATTTAATTTTTCTGACTTTTTTTGTTCAATTACAGTTTAGGCTATACAATTTAAGGGATCTTATTTCTTTCTGTTATCCTATTCTATCCATTTTCAGCAAGTCTCATAAGACCTTTAAGAGTGAGTGAAGATGTCCTATATTAGTAAGAGAATTATATGAGGACCATAAAATTGAAAGAACCACAAACCCACATTTATTAAAAGAAGTAACAGCACATATATAATATTATGAGCAATAGTTCATTAATACACATCTCAAATCTGATTATGAAAATTTGCTAATACACTTTAATTTCCAAGCTAACACGTCTTCAACTTGAAGCCTTGAGCGGTGATTGAAGACTCACCGGCATTATTGTTATACATTGCTATTTGTAACATAATTGTTTTCTGTTCACATGTTTCACTGTTCCATCCCAAGCAAAGTCCTATGTACTTATTTCATTTGCCATTCTCATTTTGGATCCTCATGACATCAAGGCATGATTTCCCTTGTAGCTCATGTGAAAAGAATGCTTTGTAGTAATCTTCTACGGTAATTCTCTTGAACATTGCAGGTCTTTCAGGAGTAGTAAGGCTTGGTGTTGGACCTATAACTGTGCTCATTTGAGGCCTGTGAAATGTGGCAATGGAAATCCTCTCCTTCTTTGAGTTAACTGTTGCTCGATGTTCGATGCTCCGGTAAATCCCATTGGTCAATATCTGCCAAATCATTAATGGAAGATAATTGAAATTCAGACAATCAAAATATTTAGAGGGTGTATTCTACTACTACTATTATTATTTTTGGTAAGGCCACAACTATCTCTATAATTTTTGGGTGTGTCTACTGGGGAGTGTGTTTGGTTTTGGCTATATGGTGCTCCTAGTAGGTTTCAAACCCCAAGTCTGCCTGCATGGAGAGCTCAATTTGCCAACTGAGCCACACTATTGAGTGTAAATTCTAATTTTTATGCTTACATTAACATAAAAACACTTATGCTATATTTGGGATTTTTGAAGGAGATGAAGGGATTAAAATGAACCCGAAAAGTTCATCAATCAATATAATTTGTAAAATTGTGTTGAAATCTCATTGGTGAAATTGAAACTCATTTTTACAAGCATACCAAACCTGACCCTAAAAAGGAAAATGACAAAACAATTTTTGAAAGATTTTCTGTCGAGTAATGATATTCTCACACTTTTCTCCCTACACCTTTTTTTACTCCTACTTTATAACCATTGTCATCTACCCATTATTGTTTTCAAAGTAAAAGACTTGTGATCAATAGTTATAAATAAATATAATAAGGTTATGGAAAAAGAGTGTGAGAATATATTTTTCTTTCCTGCCAATTACCTCCAATACATCTCCAACATTGATGACAAAAGCATCCGACAGGGGTTTAACAGGAATCCACATTCCATCTTTTCTTATTTGCAGGCCTTCCATTTCATTGGCTTGGAGAAGGATGGTAAGAGCACCAGCATCAGAATGAGGATTCAGTCCAATAACATGTTCGGGTAGGGGACATGGAGGGTAGTAATTCAACCTCATTGCTTGACTTAAATCTTCGAACGACTCCAACAATTCGTTGGGTTCGATTTGAAGAGCTTTTTCCATATGCTCAATGATTTTGATGCATAGTTTTCCCAGTTCCAAACAATAGCTGTTTAGATTATCTCTGCAATTAAATAATGTTTGTTACAGTTAAATACATTATAACTCAATGATGTATGTTGTTGTCAAGGTGATATTGTGATACCATATGTGCTGGCAAACAAAAACATAAGAGAAAATGGAGATAACCTGAATGGTTGGGGAATATTAGGAAATAAGTGGGGTTTCCTTGTGTGTATTGGAAGTGTGTTAATGTAGAATAGATCTGCCCATTCCAGCTTCTGTTCCTCAGATACAACAAACAACTGACCAAACCCCTCCAACTCCCCTGGTTCTTGCCATAATTTCTTCTTCTCTTCCTTTGGAAGATTGAAGAACTCTTGAACACCTATCTTCACAGTTTCCACCAATGAAGGGTTGACTCCATGATTTATCAGCTGTAATTAATTTCTGTATCAAAAATCTTATAAAGCAAATAAAACTAACATCATATCATAAACTATTTCTAGCATTATATATGCATGGCATATTCATGAAACATGTTGAATGTAAATCCAAGTTCTTTGTAAACTTGGTACTGCATCAGACAATACAGATCTTCCTTCAGAGTGTGCACAAATCCCAATTTTATATCACTTGCCAGGTAATTAATTAGGAGCAATGATTTTGAAATTCGTTCAATTTTCCTTAAAATTAAGGCTATGATGAGTTGCAATCTAAAAGCATTTAGCTAAGTTTCAATGTTATTGTTGTATTACCTTCCAAATTGCAATATAAAACCTTGCATGATTGCAATGATAATCTTATTATTGGTGTGTTCTGTCAGTGTAAAAACATTTTACATTGTCAACCAATGATGAACTGTCACATCATTAAAATGTTTGACTCTTGTAATGATTACCTTAAAAGTCACATATATGATGATTTGTGATTGCTTGATAGTGTAAAAAACTTCACACTTAAAGTGTCAAAATTAAACTCATAATATAAAGTAAGCAACCACCTTAGTTTCCAAGCAAACACTTTGACATCAACTTGGTCCTATAAAGAAAATTGACATAAACTTGACCCTTCAACTGTTTATGATTGATGAGTTAAATTGATATTTCTCTGTTATTGATAAACCAATTTGAAGTCAATTTCTTTAGGACCAAAATAATACAACTCTTTATAATTGATAGATTAAATCAACGTCAACTTTTTAAAATGACTTAATGTAAGATGTATCTTTATGGGACTAAACTGCTGTTTACTCGTAATCTTACTTTTCAACTTATGTCAATAAAATTTACTGTGGCTTTCGTTTTAAAAATGTGAACTCTTGAATGTGATTTGGGAAAATCTTTTAACTAGTGAAAATATGGGTGATTCTACAATACAACACCTAAGTTATGGTGCATCATGCACCTTGAGGATTAGCAGGTAAAAAACAATCAATCTCATCCATCCATTAAATTTGCATACAAATCAACGAGTCAACCTTTATAAGGAGCATGTACACCGGATTTTAGAGGGTGTGTTATAGAATCAGCCGTGAAATTATATAATAAAGGGGGAGTAATAACTCAAACCTGGAAGAAACCCCATTCTTTGCTTGCATGGTCCAGCTTTTGTAGTTCAGTTGCATCTTCAGACAATAGTTTGTTCAGGTCAATGACTGGAACCTGTGGTAAAGATGTTGTGTTAGATACAACAGCAGGGTCTTGATTTGGACGAATATATTGTTCTGGAACTTTGGTAGTGGGTTGCTTTGCTAGCTCTTGGACAGAAGGCACCAATAGAGAGGATCCAAGATTGGCCATTTTCTTTCACTGGTGAATCCTCTTGTCTTGCTTGAGTTGAACAGTGGCTACCTATAGAATAGGAAGTAACAACTCTAGCATGAAAAGAATCACAAATAATTCATTTTAATTTAATGATACTGAATGGTGGCAGTTACTTTGTATCTGTTAGAAAGTTAAAATAGATTCCACTAAGACATGCCTTACCTAGTGGTTCTTCTATACATCTAACTCTCTAGAATGGAAAAAGCCAGAGCATAGAAATTCTAGTTGTGAATGATAATTCAGCACTTCAGTGGAACAAAATTAGAATGTCACAACCTCGATATAAAATTTCCATTAGAAGCCATGCAGTCAAACAACTAGACATCATAAGTCTAAAAATCAATATCCAAAAACATCATTCATCTAGCACAAATGTCACATAATAATGTTCTCATAATCATAGTTTAAAGAGGCTGGATATTAACAGATGCTGTGTTCTGAAAATTAAACCCCTTGATTTGGTTTATATTAACCAACTAGCAAAGTTAACGATATCCATCAAGAGCAGAAAAACAGATATGAGTGAGGGTAAAAGTGAGATAGCTCTTACCTCTGCTAAAGCTTAAGATGGCTTTCAGTGATGATCTGAGATAGAAGTGCTGAAATGAAGAGTGTATATATCATGTGCCTATGTTGGTCAAGGAACAAGAAAGAAAGTAATACAAGTTTTCTCATAGTCAAAATTATTTACAAAATTGCTACTGGCTAATTAAGATAAAATAATATAAAGTCTTTGACTTGTACTCTATTCATGAAGATGGACAGGAACATTCATGCTATGCACAAATCAAAGCTTGCAGTTACCAGGATGCAAAACAAGTGTCACACCATGAATTAAAATGTTTATTAATAAAGTGTTGTTTTTTTATATCCCACTAAATAAAATCTTCCATTCACACATCCTTTTTCTCTCACATCTGCTCGCAGCAGAAGTATAGTATATGTATGTAGAAAACGAAGTCACAAGTTCAATTGTAATTAAATGATAAAAATTACCTAGATGATGTGTGTATTTGATTTGTGTGTTTGAGTAGTACTGTTTTTGATAAAATATTATACATTATTTTGTTTTATTTCTCATTTTTTACTGGAAATTCTTCTGTTTCTCGTTTATCTTCCACGTAAAAAGGATTATAATGGGTTTATGATTTTATAGAATAGCTTATAGTAAAAACACACCAAGAGTATTATCAAATATGGAAATTCAAATTTAATTTTATTTAATTATCGAACAAGTAGAATTTTGTAGATAAAACAATTCCTCCAAAGTTAAAAAAGAAATACGTCTAACGTGAAACTTTTTAGAGAAAAGAAAGAGTGAATCTATGACATATGGCATAGAGGAAAGTATACCTTTCTAGTCTGTTGTAGACTTGTATAGTAGTTATTACTAGTTGCACCTAATTCTCTGTTTTTTCCGCATTAGTTCATAGCAAACTTAGATTGACCGTTGACGTGGCTTGGCAGAGACAGAGAGGGACGAGGAACCTGCAGGTTTGCGAGTCCAAGTTCATTCACCATGCACACATTACGTATTAACGTTACATGCTATCAAGATTGACATGTTATCTCTGTGTGTCTTTTGATTTATTTCTTCCTTGATTATCGCTTAAGGATTGGAGTTTCATCCGATGATATTTTGTCGACTACTTGATTTTGGATGACCTTTTGTTTGTTTTTGTTTGCAAACTTGATTCTCTTTTTGCCGGATAATATTGTTTCTTTATCTGATGATATTACAATGGTGAAATTAGCTAGGATAATCGTTAGCTATTGTAGTTAATATAAACAATGATGAATTGTTTGAAACCTATTTTTTGTTCTTTTTTTTTTGTGAGGTTGATAGGTAGGAGTGTTGTTTGGGATGAAAGTTATTAATTAAATATTTATAACATATAGAAAATATTTTGTATATATGAGCATTAAAAATTGCCAATTTTGTATCAAAAAATTTATTGAAAATAAAAGTGATAAAACATGAATAATAATAATATTATTAATAAATTATTAAAAATAAATAATTTCGTATATAAAATTAGTAAACTATTTTATAAAATAAACATATATATTAGAAGACTATATATAAAAAAAAATCATTAGATAAAATTTACGAATACATATCAATTTAATACTCAATTTTAAACCATTTTTATAATATAATATTATTTAAACATTTATAAAGCTTTAATTAGAATTTAAAAAGAATTTATAGAAAAATCATATAAACATTTATTTTTATGTCATTTTATGTTTATAAGATAGTTCAACAACCACTATAAGAAACTAGGCGATTAGCGATCGAATTACTTCGATCGCTAATTGTGACCATTTGTGCGACAGATAAGGTCTATATTTAAATTTGGTCACTTTGTGTACTTCATCAACCGAATATGCTGGTCGCAAACCACACGATCGCCAAGTAAAGAAAAATGAAAGTCAACCTTGTTGACCTGTTTTGCGACCGCTGAAGTGATTGAGTAACGGTTTAATTTAGTGACCGCATTTATTTTGGTCGCTAACCATTTTTTTGAACGTTTGCGACCGATAAATTCGGTCACTAAATGATAAATCCCTAAATCAAGCTCGCATCCTCTTCCCCCTTCACTTTCACTCTTTTCATGTCTGAAGGCCATCCGTCCTTCAGCCCCTCCCTCCCTCCCTTCCGGCAAGACCCCTCCACCGAGCACACACACACACTCCACCGTACCGCGTGGCCACTGCGAGCCTCCCCCTTTCCAGGTTGTGTCTTTGTCCCTCTCCTCTCCTCTTTTCGTCTCTCTCTGTCCACCACCGCAAGCTCCTCGTCCAGTGCGACAAGGTAACCATTTGGGGTTTTACACTGAATTTGATTCCACATTGATTTAGGGTTTTCCTATTGCACCAAAGCTTTGATTTGGCACAGGAGCTTTGAGACACATATGTACGCTTCTAATTTTTTTTGGTATTATTTTGTATGGTTGACTTTGGTTTTTTTGGTTCTACCAAGTATTATTTGATTTTGTATTGTGATTATGCATCTGGGCTTGCTTTTTTTTATTGATGATTTGTGCTTTTAAGATAGCAGTAAGTGTATAGATAGGAATGGTTCATGTTTCTATTTGATGTGGCATGTGATTTTGTGCTTGTTTGCTTTGATGCATGTAATACATTGTTTGGACAAGGTGTGATGTACAATAATGTGTAAAATAATGTCGTTCGTGTATTAGAACATGTGTAGAACTTGGTAATTTTCCAGTTGGTTAGACCTGTGTATTAGAACATTTTTCTAAGTGGTTCAAAAATTATGTAAGTCACCGACTTTATATGCTTTTAAGTTCTAGTTTGCCTTCGCTTTTAACAACATATACTCTTCATAATCATTATCATAGGTTCTAGTTAAGGAAAACCAAATTCAAGATCTAGTCTTGAAAGCTTTAGCATGGGGACCAAACATAAAGTTTTGAACATTTGAGACTTACATAATAAATGGATATAAGTTTCTGACAAAGCAATGGGGCCAAGGCATGAAAACTACTAATTCTGGTGTTTGAGTTCGAGGGACCAATGGTTAATTAGAGGATGACTTTTTTGGGATATTAACTAATATTTATGAATTTGCGTATTCTGGACACCCCAATAAAAACTTAGACCTATTCAAGTGTGAATGATTCGATAGCACTTTCACTAAGAGCACAAAAGTTGACAAAACATGAGACTGTAGAAGTTAGGCAGTCACGAAGATATCAGGTGTACGATCCGTTTATATTTGCACCACAAGCAGAGCAAGTTTATTATACCTATTATCACGAGGGACATCAAGACTGGCTGAGTGTTATTCGGGTAAAGGCACGTAGGACCAATAATGTGGTCAGTCAACCTGAGACAGAAGCTCCATACCAAGATGTTCATGAAATTGACCGGATCCAAATAATGTTTCAAATCGACCCAGACGATTACCAATGTATTCTTGCTGATGTTGACCTTGGCGACGAGGTCATTGACACGGAGTTGGAGAGTCGATATGACATTGCCGTAAAGAGCGAGGAAACATATATCTCAACCGAAGACGAGGAGAGTGAGGGTGAATTCATCGATAAAGATTCCACCTACTAGCACCTAGGTAATTTGTATATATTTTAATATTTTATTTTTCTCCAATTTTTTGTTTTTTAATTAATATTCCACTGGACTCATTATATTATGCATTGGATAAGAAATAGTTGACCTGAGTGAGAAGATGACTCACTTGTTTTGGTCTATAAAACTACATGTTAGGATCCAAGTAAAGTTTGTTTGATTAATTTCATTATATATATATACACACACACACACATACACACACACACACACACACACACACACACACACACACACACTTCATATTTGTTTTCCTTTTCTTTTTATTTATTTATTCTGAACATATGCTAGACATGGTCGTGTTCGAGGGACCCATGGTCGTGGCCTTGGGAGATAGAGATGACAATGAATATTTTACTCATAGGGTACCCACAAAAATTACTCATGACGAGTAGGATAATTACCTGCATAATGGGTACATGTAGAGCTGAGTAAATAGACCAAGGCTCGCGGACCGGTTCGTTTAACTCGCGATTTGCACGGGCCACAACATGGTCATGCTTCATCATCCTTTTAAATGCTGGCCTACACTTGTTGGCACATTTTACCCGCGGGTAAACGACCTATGGTCCTCGGGTTCGTGGGCTGACCTGCTAGCACGCATATTTTTTGAATGCATTTTTAAAAAAATTACACGGTTCTATTCCTGACCCAGTAAAATACACAGTCCAACTCCTTCACTCAATTGACTTTTCATTTACACTAAGGAAAATAGTTAAATAACCTTATTGCTAGCTAGTTGCTTTGCTATGTACCTCTGCCTATGTCCCTGAGACGGTGAGACCCCAATTCCCTACATGAGCAACGTGAATTCGTGAGTACATTAATCCCTAGTTCTGTGTAGTATGGACAAGTGATATTTGAATGGAAGGTCATTGTTTAGGAGAGATATATGTATCTATTTAATATTTAATATTTATAGAAAACTCATAAAAATGGCCATCATATCAAATTTCCTATTTTTTCCATTTATGCGGGCTAGCTCGCTAACCCGCGGGGCGGACCGGACCGGACCATGATATATACTAGTTCGTACCAATCACGGACCAACCCGCCTAGTCTGTTTGTCTGCGGACCGGTGCGAGCTGGTGAGGACTAGTCCGCCTACCCACCTGCTCCAACACACAGGCTCTCAAGAGATCTTCCAATTGCTGAATCGTCCTCTCTGACTGTCCATCCCCAGCTTCACCCCCAAAAGCATTGTGCAATTGTCTTCAAAATCTAGATGTGAATCTAGGATCTTGGTTGGGGATAATACTCGATGGCACACCATGCAACCTGACCACCTCCTTGAAGTAGATCTGGGTCAACCTCTCCGAGGTATAACTCTCGCCAATAGGTAAGAAGTGAGCACACTTCGTCAACCTATCAATGATAACCCAAATCGCATCGTGCCTCTTAGGAGTTAGTGGTAATCCAACCACAAAATCCATAGCTATATTATCCAATTTCCATTCCGGGATATCCAAAGATTGCAACAAACCCTTGGGCTATTGATGTTCAATCTTAGCCTTCCGACACACAATGCAAGATAGAATATACTCCGCTACTTCTTTCTTCATCCTCGACCACCAAAGCATCTTCTCAGATCCTGATACATCTTCGTGGCTCCACGGTGAAAACTCAACTTACTTTTACGTGCCTCCTCTAAGATCATCCGCCTAAGCCCTATATCCTCTAGCACACAGATACGATCTCTAAACCTCAACACACCATCTGATCCTCTACTAAACTCAGACACCTTACCCTCATCCATACCTTGGCTCACTTCCTATAGATACCGATCCTGTGCTTGCTTATCCTTGAGCTCCTTCATAAACTCATTGCTGATAGTGATCATGCCCAAACATATCCTATCCTCGGCTAACTCCAGCCCTATATTCAAATCTCTGAACTGCTTAATCAACTCCATCTCCTTTACCATCATAGGGGACACATGCAAAGACTTCCTACTTAATGCATCTGCTACTACATTCGCCTTCCCAGGATGGTACTGTAGATCAAACTCATAATCCTTATTGAACTTCATCCATCTTCTCTGTCTCATGTTCAACTCCTTTTGATCGAACATATACTTTAAACTCTTGTGGTCACTATACACGTTGAACTTAGCTCCATACAGATAGAATCGTCATATTTTCAATACAAACACTATGGCTGCCAACTCCAGATCATGTGTAAGATAGTTCCTCTCATGAATTCTTAATTGTCGGAAAGCATAAGCCATAACTCTTCCTTCTTTCATCAGAACACAACTCAACCCTTTGTTATGACACATCACAATATACATTATTTTGTCCTAAAGGATCTGGTAAAGTTAGCATTGGTGATGTGGTCAACCTCCTCTTCAACTCTTGAAAACTCTGTTCACATCCATTCGTCCGCACAAAAGTTGTTCCCTTTCTCGTCAATTGCGTCATAGGCAATGTGACACCCGGGGTCGACGAGGGTGGGGAGTGGTCGCCGGTGCAAGAAGGCACGATCAAGGAGCGGCTCCTGGCAGGCTTCTAGGCGGAGGGATACATGATTGAACCGATTACACACCGGAATGAGAGGGATCCTGAGACTATGTAGGTGTGGGACTATACAGTTGATGGTGGCTTATATGAATTGATTGGTACTACCTATACTAACAAGACGCATCTTCTTTTCGGGAGCCCATCACTTAAGAACTCTATAGTTAAGCGTGCTTGACTTGGAGCAATTCTGGGATGGGTGACCTCCTGGGAAGTTTTCCCAGGAAGCATGTGAGTGAGGACAAAGCATGCTGAAAAGACCCGTGTTGGTTTGTGGGGACAGTCGTCAATCCATAGAGCAGCCAGGGATGTTACAGGCGATGCAATCTTCGAGAAACCTTCAATGAACCTTCTGTAGTATCCCGCTAACCCAAGAAAACTCCTCACCTAGCTCATAGACCTAGGTCTTTACCACTTAAGCACTGCTTCCACTTTTGCTGGATCTACTGATACTCCTTCCTTGTTGATTACATGCCCAAGAAACTGCACTTCTTCCAACCAGAACTCACACTTAGAAAGCTTTTCATACAATTGCCTGTCCTTCAATACTTGCAAAACAACACCCAGATGTTCCTCATGCTCTTCCCAAGTACTGGAATAGATAAGAATGTCATCAATGAACACAACAACAAACTTATCGAGGAACGGTCTAAAGATTCTGTTCATGTAGTCCATAAACACTACTAGAGCATTAGTCACACCAAACGGCATAACTAAATACTCGTAGTGCCCATACCTTGTCCTGAAAGCTATCTTATGTATATTCTCCTTCTTAACTCTAATATGAGGTACCCAGACCTTAGATCTATAAACATTGCTGCTCCCTTCAGATGATCCATCATATCATCTATCCTAGGCAACAGATACTTGTTCTTAATCATCACCTTGTTCAACTGCATGTAATCCGTGCAAAGCCTAGCACTCTCATCCTTCTTCTTAACCAACAACACCGGTTCTCCCCACGGCTAAACACTCAGCCTGATGAACTCTTTCTTCAACATATCATCCAACTGCTTCTTCAACTCTGCCAACTCTATGGGTGACATCCGATAAGGTGCTATGGAGACGGGTCCTGTCCCCGGTATAAGATCTATGGCGAACTTCGCTTCTCTCTCTGGTGGCAAACCCGGAACATCTGAAGGGAAAACCTCAGGAAACTCTCTCACGATAGGCAGAGAATCTATACCAGGAGTCTCCTTAGCTTCCATTGAGAAAAGCATCACGTGCTGCCGAGACTCATCACTCCTCACAGATATTCCTTCATTGGCAGATACCAAGCTAGAAGGCTCTGGAAAATATAAGGTCTTCCGAGCACAGTCCAATACAACATGGTTAGACGAAAGCAATCCATGCCAAGAATAACGTCTATTTGCTACATAGGTAAACAAACAAGGTCTACTAGAAAAGTTCTATTCTCAACAACTATAGGGCATTGCAAACAGACATACATAGTGGTCAAAGAATCACTGGTAGGGGTGGACACCGTAAGGTTATAAGGTAGCAAAGATACAGGTAACTGTAAATAATCCACACACTCATGCGAGAAAAAAGAATGTGTAGTTCCTTAGTCAAACAACACAAATGAGAGTTTACCAGATATCAAACACATACCTTGTAAAAGATCTGCAGATTGAGAGGATTCAGCTCGCCTCACGGTAAACACTCTCTCTGTGGCTTGAGGTTTAGCCACCTGATGTCCTGATGTTGGGGCTCATCTCCTAGCTCCTGCTCCTCTACCAGCAGCTACCAGCTACTGGGCTCCTCTCTATCTGCAATCACGAGCCAAAATGTCCTGATTTACCACAAACGAAGCATACAAGTCTCTCCTTTCAATCTTTGAGATAATGTGGTCCCCCACGTTTGAAACAAATTGGGCCTCGTTGTTGTTGCTTACCTGCTCCACTCACAGGTACTAGTGTAGATGTCTGAAGAGTTTGCACGAGTTTGGTATAAGGTCCCCGCCTTTAGTGGGAACCAATGCTGCCCCTACCTCTCTGAGCACTGGATCTGACAGGGTCTCCAATCCTTTACCGTTCAACTGAGCATCCAGCATAAACGAAGCATATGTAACCTTCCTGTCCTCTCTGTAATGCATCGTCGAGAAAATTTTCTCCAGCTCCTGAATCTACCACTTTGCTCCCTCTGGATCACAGTTAACTCGAAACTGTAGTGGCACGCTCTTTAAGAAAGTGGGCATGCCTGCATCCTCGACCTCCTCTGCTCTCCTCTGATTCTGCTGCTCCCTGGTCATCTGGAGCATCTGTGCGTTTTGCTGGGTCTTTCGAAGCATAGTCGTGGCTAACTCTCGGATGGTCTGGAGAGTCTTGGATGACTCTCCTACACCATTGGTATGCGTCGCCTCTCCGATACCATCTCCGGCAACTCTATCTGTGGCTCTACCGCTACCACGTCCATACGCTCCTCGGCCTCTACCATGACCCGTAATCCTCTAAAAGAAATCATTAGCTCACATTCATATGACATATAATATTACATAAAGCATATATACAAAATACTCTATGTCATACAAATGTCAACTATCGCGTCCGGACACACTACCCAACTTCTAAGCCTAGTCGGTATCCGATGTGGATCCAACTAAAATTGTGACACCCTCTACGCCACATGTATTTATAAAGCAATAACATAGGATAAAATATTTAAAAAGAATAAGCACATGTATATCATTTATAAAAATGAAAACCATGGTAAAAGGTACCACATTGTAGCCAACTAAAACAATGCTGAAATAACAACTTTTAAACATAAAGAAAACATAACTAAAAACAAAACCCAACCCCGATGTCACATTACAGAGCTGGTAACCAACAATCCGGAAACATCACGGATAAACAAACTAAAACTGGAAATAAATCCTAACTACGAGTAAGCGGCTCCTCGGAGTCACTCCTCAACTGGCTACATACCATCCTCCGAGTAAACTAGAAATCCAACCCCAATAAAAAACTATACCCATGTGGACCTCAAATGGACATGATATATCCTCATAGCGTAACACCCTAATTTTTCACTGTTTTAATATCAGTAATATATATAAATATGTTTATATTTTTATCTAAAATTTAGAAAATGATGTTGGATAAACCAAGATCATATCCATACTCTACTTCGTCGTAGAGAGTTATGATTAAATTTTTGGTTTTAAAATTCAGACGAAACCCGATCTGAGTTTTACTGACAGTAAAAGTTTAATGTTCAAAAGACTCAATATTGACTCGTGAACGAAATACTTAGGGTTTTTACGGAGTTTCCAACGATGTTGGCTATTTTGAAAATTTTCACTTAAAAAGTGAAATAATATATATTATTCGGGCGATATATTAAATCGGGTGAACGACGTAGTTAAAACGGGATTGCCAGGACCCGCTAATGGATAAATCACAAGTCATTCAAAGATGACTCATGAAGGTGAGTCATATAGATGACTCACAAGTGTAATCATGACATTAGAGGTGTAATGACCATTATGCCCTTAAGTTGGTTTTAAATGACCATTACCATTTGGACCCTTTAGCCCCCCATTTCCCATTTCCCACGGCCCAAATCCCCTCATTAGGCCGTCTGAGTCTCACTCATTTAGTTCATCACTTCATCTTCTTCATCATCTTTTCTCTCATTTTCTCTTAAAGTTCTTAAGTTTCCTACAGCCAAATTTGTGAAGCAACCACTTGAATCCTTGCTAGTTTTTCAATCTTCAAGAGGTATACCTTGCTCATCTCACATAATCATCTCTATGTTCTTCATTCATTTTTATGATTCAAGGCCATGATCATCATTTTCCATTTTAGGGTTTTCAACTTCACAAATTTCTAGAAAATCATAGAAAAATCCTATGATCATGAAACCAATTTCTATGATCTTGTTATCATCTCTATATTTATAATCCAAGAGTATGAATCAAGAAAAAATTTGTGGCCCATTTATACTCTCAAGGCCGAACCCTAACTAGTGTGAGGGGAGGAACTTTGTTCATTTTTTTTGGAAAGTCTTGCTTGATTCAATCCTTTTAATTCATGTATGTATTGAATCCAAGATGTTGAATCAAAATAAAATCTCGAGCCTATATTTTATATGATGACCGAAATTGTGTTCTTGAGAGGTTGAAATATATTATTTCAATCTTTGTGTTTCAAACATTGATCTAGTGTTTCAAGTGCTTAAAGTTCACTAATCCAAGAGCTTAAGAATTTTTAAAATTTTTAGCCATCTAAACACCTTATGGCTGAGACCTTCATGTAGGGTTAGGTGTATATAATTATTTGTTGATTAATGATTTGGTTGTGGTTTGTTGAAGGGTGATTTTGTGTGGATCGTGTACGAGTTTATGGAAACCGGACGTTTGACGGAATTTTAATTTGGAAAGAAAAATCTCCAAGTGGTAAGGGGAGTACCTGATGGATTTTTCCGATAGCTATATGCTATTAATTTGTGGTCAGTATAATTTGTGTTTGTGGTGTTTTTTTTAAATTAGCTTGCGTAGTTAATTTACTTGCTATTATTATCTGCTTTTAATTGTTTATCTGCAGTTAATTATTATAGCATTTTAATGCATGTCATAAACTCTGCTATTTGCTATAGTGTTGACATGAAATTATTATTGATGTTGGTTGTAGATTGAAAAGCCTGACAGTGGTTAGTGCGCAATTAATTACGAGGTTAAAAACGTTAAAAAGCTTTTAAAAAAGTATCGAATTTTTAATTGTTGGAATATAGTAATATAATATTATTTAATTATTTGATTGTTAGAAACGTGGAATAGTTAGAAATACTATTATTTTAATGATTTATCGGCGTAAGAGTGGTTTATGAGTCACAGTAAGGACGTAACCGTGAAAATATTTTAGTACTGCTAATTTTTAAGTAAGAAAGTGCAGAATATTAGAAAATGTTATTATAAAAAGTTAAGTTCCAGAAATAATTTAATTATGGTGTTGAGAAAAATATTTTACTAGAAAATTCAAATTTTGACCTAAAACGTTTTTAAAATGCAAGCGATGGTTAATTTCGAAAATATTTATGGAAAGCATTTTTTTAAGCAATAATATTTGTTAGAATCGAGAGTTAGTCTCAATTCAATGTTTTTCTTTGAACTAAAGTTTCAAATAAAGATTTTTTTGAAGAAAATGAGTTTTAAGTGATTTGATGATTTTATAAAGGAATTTCCAACAAAAAAGGATTTTCTATAAATTAAGTTTTATACAATGGTGTTATTTCCAACAACTTGGCTAAGTTGAGGAGATTTTGTTTTTGGGTTTGTGTTTAACAGAAGGAAATAATTTTAAAGTTGAAAGATGGACCTAGTGGCTGAGACGTCGGTGTTCTAGTGTTCTATGGTGTGGACCATGTGTCCTAAAGGTGAAGTTGTGGACTATATGTCCTATAAAAGTTGTGTTGATTTTTGTGCGCTACAATCTACGAATCTAAGACTGGTGCATCGGTCTAGACTTCGTGATTTGCACATTTGGATTTGGAATCCTTTTTGGTTGAAATTGATGATAAACTTAAATGTCTAAAAGTTGAGTTGGTCGTGAGCCTTTGAGCTTCGACAAGGAAAGAATGAGCACAAAGAAAAATGACGTGAACAAAATGTTTTACATGCATTTCTGGCAGACGTGCCTATAGGTTTGAACTTGATTTCTTGATGGCAAGATAATCATGCAGTTGCATCATTTTGCCTTGATGGACAATGAAACCATAGACTATAGATAGTAACCATTGTGCCTAGTTTTAGACAGTGCTATGGTTAAATCCGGTGTGCCTTGGCTAAAATCCGGTGTGCCTTATTTGGCAAAGAGAGCTTGATCAGCTCATTGATATGGTTTTGGGATCTCCGGAGATTAAGTACAAAGTTTAGATGGTGAATATTGAACTGTCATGCATTTGTTTTAAATGACGATGACTGTCGGGTATTAAACCCTTTGATAAACTATTTGTTTATTTTGAACATCTATGTTGTTATAACCATACATGTTATATGATGTTTTGTATGTCGCGCATGTAGTTATCATTTTAAAATCCATATATTGGTTCTCACCCTTGTGCATTTCATTGCTGGTTCCTCTTCCGTGTGGCATATATTTCTATCTGAGTATAGATGGACACGGAGATGCCTCTGGCTCATTCGAGGATCCGCTCCATCACGTTTGAGAACCCCGAGGTCGTTGGCGCGTGGGTTATTAACCCAGGGGCACACAGTGCCACGTACACGGGCCCCATTCGAGAGGTTGTCGGCACACTAGCTGCGGGACCTCAGAGACGGACTCATCTTGTAGAGATGATTGAGGTATCACTACCACCAACATGGCTTTTTCTGCAGCACATGGTTGATCAGGGAGAGCTTGAGGTCCATCCTCCATTGGCACAGCCCTTACCGGCAGCAGCACCAGCCTCACCTCCTTTAGAGGTTGTTTTGGATCTGGAGTTCGGGGAGGAGGACCCTGAGGAGATTGTTGAGGAGGAGCCAGAGTACCATCCTCTCGGTGACGAGGATGATGATTCTCCCGATGAGGGAGCATGGGCAGTAGTATCTTCACCGGATACTCCTGCAGAGGGTGGGGGTGATCATCCCGATCTCCCCAATGGTTATCACTAGTTGTCGACCAGCTGTAGTTAGAGTTCATTTTTGGGTTAGTGACTTCGTCAGTCTACTTCTGGCTACTAAGAGCCATGATTTTTGTTAGATGGTTCTAGACTGGTCACTATATAGTTGTATGTTTTATTTTTTTTACTTAGTTCTTTTTGTATATGGCCTATACTGATAAAGGTCTTTTGTATAAAACTAATGATGCATATGTTTATATATCATTATGTTCGACTATGTTGTTGTATGTTAAGGTAAAAGAAAAAAAATTTATCACCATTTTTGTATTAAGAAAAGTGTTAGAAAATCTTATTATCTGAAAGTAACCAGCATAATTAAAGTTTTATTTTCCGCAACGAGTTATTATGTGATGTCCCAAGAAGGGGTGTTGCACATAGCAAGTGTTTCTAATGACTTGCCTACTTTCTAAGAAACCAGAGACAATATTCATCATTCCATTGATGTCCAACATGCTTAGCATTTTTCTCCTAAAAAATGAGGTTCCTATCCCTCTTTAGAGAACTTTTTGCATATATTCTCATACTTGAAAAATGAACTAAGCAAATGACAGAAAGCAAAACTGAAACTTTTGATGTCCATTATTTTGTATAGAAATCCCATTTTTTTCATACATCACAAATCATGCTTATTTTTCACTTGACCAACCTTTATGCTTACATAACTTATGTTAGGGATAAGCTATGGCTTATCACACATACTCACAGAAACATCAAAAATAGCAAAGTCTGAGTTCACAATGAACATTGGGCAGATGAACATGTTACTGTAATTTGAAAACATACTCACAAGCAAATGAGGAAGATTTGAAAACACAAACAAAAATGGGTATTGCAAAAACTGAAATTTGGGGGTTACTTGCGTTCATAGAGAGGAGAAGGAGAGTGGCTCAGTTAGGGTTCTCTGTTAGGTTTCACTCCAGCTGCACAGAAAGAAGCGTGCGCTCTGTAACACCCCGATGTTTCTAAACTTGTATGCTATGAATTTAACTCTGAATTGTGTACACAAACCTTTTTATGTTAGAATATAATGGTTAACAACCTAAAATAATGAGTTTAGAAGTCCTTTGAACCTTTGAATCCATTTAAACAGTCAATTTTGACGTTATTCTATTGTTTTTACTCATATAATTGATTATAGGGACTTACATAATCGATTAGGAGCTTTCTGGAGTGATTTCCTGAAGTCCAGAATAGATATAATCGATTATTATCATTACATAATCAATTATGTGTTGTCTGGAACTGAAAATGCAGGAACTGAGGTCATATAATCGATTAACAGGGGAAGATAATCGATTATATTATCAAATAATCGATTATGACAACCTAGATAATCGATTATATGTGTCAAATAATATAAAAGGACCCCCTTGGTCGAGTTGGACGCTGAGAAACACTCCCCCTAGGTTTAGAACACCCCCTTTGTGCGAAAAATCCCTAAGAAAGTGCCTAAACCTATTTCTACCTAGAAATTACAAGAATCAATGTTAGAAAAAGGGAACAACCTATCATAAGAAGGATTCAAGAGGTGGAGTAGGAATCACCAAGGAGGAACTAGGAGAGGTTAGAGGTGGAAGAGGAACTAAAGGGTAAGGAACTGATAACAACTAAACCCTTCTTCTACTTTGTCCTTGTTTCTCTTAATAATATGTATGATTGAAATACTCTATGTGGGTTTTAGTTAATTGTATGGATGATGTGTAAGAATGGAACCCTAAGTGGGTTTTGGTTAGTTAAGGCCAAAGAATAGCACATAAGGTGTTTAATAAAATGCTTGAACTAGGAACCTTTTAATATTGGACTGTTTTCTTTGATGTTCATGAAGAATAGTCTATTTGTTGATGTATTAAGAAAAGTTAATAAGGTAAGGCAGTGGGACACCTTGCTAGGTAGTGAGCTCACATACCCATGATGTATCATGTTTCTTGTAAGGTCTATAAAGTTGCTATTAAGTATGGAAGTCTTACTTATTATTTTTGAATGGATGGTGTACCTTTGAATGTATGGAAATGAATTCGTTTTATTAGTGTACATCTTAAGAAGGGATTTTTCCGGTTTACCGGCTGGACATACCATTTATTTTACCATTTATGTTATGATTTCCTTATTAAGATTTATTCTCATTATAGTGGTGTGTTCAGATTCCGCTGCAGGTTCATCTCAAGAGTTGAAGAATGATTAAAAGGCTAGGAACTTGTTGAAATTATAGATGTTCTTTTTGCTTTTTGATATACTGATGTTTATGTAATTTGTATTAGAAGTTAGAAGTCCAGATACATGTTTGTGTACATACAGTTATCACTTCTGGTTTATGAAATATGTAGTGAGTACTTTGTATGAAAACTCTTGAGATATATATATATATATATATATATATATATATATATATAGTAAGGATTTGTTTCATTTAGATTGGATACCTATACAACAATTAAATATGTTTAATTACTGTTTATTATTGTAATGTAAAGAGAGGTGTTGCACGCTCTGTGTTAGTAACAAAGATAAAAGAAAGAAAGAGTAACTCACCAGAGAGAGAGAGAATAGAACTCACCAGAAAAGGGCGCGCGGTGGTTGCCTGAGAATAAGGCTCGCAGTTGTGATAGGAGAGGGTTCGAATGGGAGAGGGAGTTGTGACGGAGGCTCTCGATGTGGTTGCTGAGAGTGAGAGGGAGGGCGCACAATGTTTAGAAAGAGAGTGTGAAGTTCAGAGAGAGAGAGAGAGATAGAGTAAGTACCTCGCGGTGGTGGTGGAGAGGAGCTTGCGGTGGTGATCACTAAGAAAGGGTTAGGGCAGAAGGAGGTGGTGATCACAGAGGCAGAGTGAAAGTGGTGAAGAAGGGAAGGCGCGCGGGTTAACCTATACTTTCTTAAAAATTTGGAAATCACTTTTAACATCTGTTGTTTAAACAACAAACGTAAAAGATGATTTAAATGAACCTCATATTTATGGTTCTGCCACCACCTCCTTTCTAACGTCTACATTTTGTTTAACAGACGTTATTCCTGCTCATTTATTACATATTTTCCAGTAGTTACATAAGGGTTGAATTAGTCTCAGGAGTCTCAAGATTCTTATCACTAAATAGTTTTTTTTTTTTGACAATACCACTAACTGTTAAATCCCAAGTAATTCAATATATGATTTAAGTGTGAATTTTAATTTTAATGCATTGTTAATGTATAATCCTATATTATTATGTGTATGATATGATAAAGTAATTATTGTAAGACTTAAATATTTTTAATGATGCTTCAGTAAAAAATTAAATATTTTTAATGATGCTTCAGTAGAAAAAAACAAATTAATGATGCAATAATATATAATAAGTTGATCATGTAAAATTCTCTTACACTTATGTTACATTATAGTTAATTAATCGTTTTAAATAATTTGGAAAGGTTTTTCAATTTTGAATCTTTGTAGAGCTCTGATATATGTGACATCAGGTCAATGGATTATTTTACTGTCGTTATGTTTCCATACGGACTTCACGATTGTTTATAATGTATTTTTATTTACTTCTTTGGTTGAATTCGAGTTTTATGATGTGATGCTCTCAACTATGTTTTGTATAAAAGGTTTTGAAGAATCCACGTTTCTACTCCGCATAAACATAATCGTTTCTATCTACTATTTATATAATACACGTTTCGTGGTAGAGGGTGTCACAGAGATGTTTACTGTTATTAGTCTCTTTGGTATCGCCTTCGTGACGATGTGATGTGGAAGCGGGTCCTTGTTGCTTCTGCGTTTGATGTCCAAGAAATTTTAGAAAAGCCACTATGGATGTGATTTTTCATCTTGTTGTCAAACATGCACTATATGGTAGCATACGTGTTCAAATAACGAAATTTTTCTTTGTTTACAGGTTCCATTGTAACGATATACTCTTATTTTTTACATGATTAGTGTTAGAAAAAATTGTTTGTGATAACAAAAAGATTGAGTTTGTTATATTGTTATTCAATTAAGATAAGCGAAGGTAAAATTGTAAAATCATTTTTGATATGGAGATGATACTAATGTCTTTGAATAAATATTTTTCTGATATGAAGCACCTCAGACCTCAGTGGTCTGTGCAGCTTGTAAATCCTTGTTAATTCTAAAGGATGCCAATCTGGTGTTTCCCGAAATACAAACAACTTCTAAATAACAAGGACCAAACTAGAACTCAATATGCCTTTACTTTTGCCATTCAACCAAACTACCCAAATCTCCTATTGTTTAGAAAATTCATGTAATGATATTTCCGTTGCTAGAGTAACTAAGAACTTATAGTACACCTCCGGGTATGTTATATCAGTACAACACTAAAAAATACATCAGTTATATTAGTATAACACATGTGAAAGATCAAACTTATGCCTTATTAACTACATATTTAATTATCCACTTTCATTTAATATTGACTAGCTAATTAATTATAATTCTTTGAAAAAATAATAATTATCTCTCTCTTATTTACCACCTCCATTCACCTCCCTATAATCTCTCTTTCCACCAAAAAATAATAGTCATTTGATTCCCAATTTTTTTAATATTACCACTTCCAAGAATGTACATTACTAATTTTTTTTCAATGAATTGATTACACTATTTCCTATGGAAACTTACTTTTGTTAGATTAAAACACTCGTTAGCCTTTGCCTTAAAAAAATAGGGTCTTGTTAACTAGTGCCCTAAGGGCATTGATTAATGAATCAAAAAATAGAAACTTTACGTTGAAAATTGTAACTTTTAAACTTTGAAAAAATTGAGTTCACAATTTCCCAATACATGATTTCTATCTGTTTCCTTAACCTAATTACCATTTGTCAAAAAAATTAGAGTCTTGCAAATTAATGTCCTTGAGCATTGGTTAAAAAATTTTAAAAAAGGAAAATATGTGTTGGTAAATTAATTAGAACACTTATCAATATATTAAATATATTATTTTAAATACAAATTTATTATTTTAATTTCTTAATTAATGTCTTAGGGATGTTGATTGACATTATTCAATTTAAAAAAAAGACCAAAAAAATAAAACATAAAAAAACTGGATTTTTGTCCGGTCGGCTTGGAACTAATTGGACACTATCAAATGACATTAAGTGCCCATCGAGTCACTTCCACAACCATCGCCGTTTAAAAAATGTGCTGTCGATAAAAAAAAATGTCAAATGTGCAAGGGGAGGTTTTGAGAGCAATAAAAGATGGAAAGATAATTGTCAAAAAAAAAAAAAAAAAAGATGGAAAAATAAAGCAGTAATTTGATGGTCTTATAACTTCCACCGTTCCACACGCTTTCAATAGCCAAAACTTTCTGATCCTTTGATTTGTTATTATTGTTAATCATTTATTTGTGGGTTTAACTTTTCAAAATGAACTTTCATTAATAGTGTCAATCATCACCTACTTTCTCTGATGAAAAAATGGTACTAGTACCCAATAACATTTGTCATGGAAACAAAATTATTTGACACAATATAAATATGATAATTATATTCCCTCCGGTCATAACTTAGTAGATGATCTTACTATCATAGATAGGTTATAAACATAGCTAGGTTGGTTCACGTACATTTTAAATAAAAAGTTAAAATGCATGAAATAAGAAGATGACACCTGGTCCAACACAGTTGGTAGATAATTGATTTCCTTAAATAAGTTGTCAGTGGTTCAATTCATGTCATATGTAACGAAAATGCTTTGTTGGACAGACAAAAATTACTTCGTTGATCTCCATGACTCAAAAGGGAGGCAAAACACACTTCGATTCTACGTCTCAAAAGAGATTAATTTTTTGCTGTTGATTGGAGATGAATTTAGCTCCTCTAAAGTTTGTCTCTAAAGTGAAAAAATAAGAGTATATCTATTCTTGAATCATTTAGTGGATTGAGATGTTTATGCAATTTATCAAATCGACGGTGGATACATATTATTTTCTCACTTTAGAAATAGACTCACTTTAGAGAGTGGATACATATCCCCTAATGCATGCCTGTCGAATAGGGTACTTTGCGTTGTTTGCACCATCCCCATGAAAACCTTCTAGCTTCCACTTGATTGTATCCTGACATCCTTGCTTTCAACATTATGCTTAAGTCTCCATCGGAATGCCTCTTTTCCATACTTAGACAAATTTTCCTGCATTCCATTCGGCAACTCACCCACCAAATACCAAAATTTCTCCATTTTGGCCAAATCTTATTTTTGGTCACGACACGTCAAGAGGCTTGTTTAACTGGTCGCCAATCCACCCTAAGAGGTACATGGTGCTCGACTAGATCTCGACTTAAACCAGACATTTCGCTATACTCCCACGCCAAGCAGTCTTTGTACTCTTTTATCAAATCGATAAGCTTGCCTCTGAAATCCTTCGGTAACAATGCACTGACATATGTTATCCTTTTGTCTTGTTCTATTACCAAATTGACTTCGTCCGATGGATCCTTTGTCTTTACCGGGCATTCTCCTTTTTCTTGCAGCTATTCTTCAAATCCCAATGGTTTGTTGTCAATCACACAGTCATGCAACACGTCGCTGTGAGCGCATGCTGGCTTATCGGCAGCGTAGGCCGACATTCGAGCCAATTGGCTCTCAAAGGCTTCCATCATGGCCTCCTTTCGGCCGATTAGCTTCGGGCTTTTTACTGTCGACCGTAGTTCCTTTATCGACCTTTGTAGACACCTGGATGTCATATTCGTCGGCCGTTGTCATTGGCCTAACATTCGGACTGTATATCTTGAGGTCGACATGCAACTGTTGCATGAAGCATGGGCTATCATCGGCTTCAATCGTTTCCAAATTACTGTCGGCGTTCCAAAGAACCATCTTTTGGTGAAGAGTAGATGGTATGGCACCGACAACATGGATCCAATCTCTCCCCAGCAGCATGTTATAACTTGTCTTGGATGGAATTGCAACAAACAAAGTGGACCTTGAGATAGATCCTACCTGAACGTGAATTATTGCTACACCGTCAGATAGGAACCTTTCCCGCAAAATCAGTGACAGCCATGCTGGTCGGAATCAGGTCCGACTCATCTTTCGCCAACCTTTTGAACATAGTTCTAGGGATCAAGTTGATCGCTGCTCCTCCATCAACTAAAATTCGGGGAGTAGGCCTGCCTTCTACCAAAGTTTTTATGTGTAATGGTCGGAGGTGCGCCTTCATCTCTTCTGTTAGTGGTTCAAACTGCATGGCGGTTTCGACCAATGAGACATTATTCTCATCTAGGAAAAGCCAATCTTCTCACAAGTCTTGTAACTCTGCCTCATCTTCTTCAGTGTAATTGATCTCCTGCCGAGCTTCAAACTCAGCTGGAAGGATTGAGACAAAATTAAATCCCCTCATGGATGTTATGATTTCATCCAGATCTTTATTGAGGTCGAAATCCAAATCAAACTGCTCACTGTCATATAGCCCAAAAGGATCATCGGGATCATCTAGCGCCGCAATTACCTCTTCGGGTGTCAACTCAGGCTCTTTGCCTTTACCCTTCCCGTCGAACAGTTCTGTAGCCTCTTTTCCTTTCATCTTATCTCGGATCACGGTTTCTTCCGAGGGTGTCGAGCTTGATTCTGATGACTCCTTGACCATGTTGACTGGGAATGTGGCTTTGCTTTGCTCTTCGACAGTCCTGCATCTGACTCTCCATTCACCTCCTGCTGCTTTTGTCCACAGTATGTCTTCACAGTTCTCTCCACAAACTCTTCTGACAAAATGCTCCAAGGACTCACCTTCTTCTGGCAAAACAGTTCTCACCTCTTTTCTGCCAGAATTAGCATCTTCAGAAGTCTCTGCAACCTCCGCCACCTTTACCATAACACTTAGAAAGATAGCCTTTTCACCCTTACCAGCTTCTGGCTTTGCTCGCCATTCTCCCCCTGTTGATCGTGTACACAGCAAAGTTTCATCACACTCTCCTGTCTTCACACGTTCATGGAGATCAACAACATGATCCAGATCAACATCCATCCCCTCGTTGATAGCTTTCTGAACAAAATCCCTGAAACAAACACAATCATTAGTCACATGACCGAAATTATTATGAAACTTGCAATATTTATGGTTTTTGATCTCATCAAGCTTCAAAAACCTATGATCGTCCGACAGTGTAATCTGTCGATCTTTCAGCAATAAATCAAAGATTTTCTTAGCCTTCGTAGTGTCTGAGGTATAAGTTTTCCTATTTATGTAGCCCATCTTCTCTTTGTCGTGCGTCAGCTTCAGAGCTTGGCATACATAAGGAGGGTCATTTTGCAGTTTGTCCAAGCATACATTTGTTTCAATGTCGCTGTCTTTTTCGTCGAATGACTCTATTCCGACTCTATAGCCGCCATTAGATTCGCCAGAACCCTCTCCTTGTTTGGCGACCACTAAGATAGTTGGCGTGATGACTCCTTGGAGGATGAGAAGAGACTGACAATCAATGCCTTAAGTAGCTTTTCACCATAATGTATTCATAAAAGTTCAGCCCGCATTTGGCTACTGAGGTGATCCCATGTGGTTGCAGTTCTCCAAATCTAGTAGTCCACATCATGCAATTGCAGCAGGTTACTCCTTTTGTTAAGAAAATTTTAGATTTAATTTTATATATGATAGAGGAAAGTTTTGGAGAATTGAAGCTGAGGTCGTTGAAAACCACAATTGGGATGCTATTACAAGACCATCATGGTTACAGGAGGCTTCCAAGGAAATGGATTAGATCATTGGGCTTCAAGTAATGGGACCCTGATGGACATTTCTTGTCTTGCCCAATGCATCAACTTGAGAACAAGGTGAAACTCTATGGGGCGGTATTGATAGGCCTTGGACATTGGCCTCCTGTGAGAGTGTATTGCTGAATGGAGGATTCTGTTATATTGAATATTAACAAATAGGACAGGTGGCGATATGTGATTGGAGGAGAATATTATAGATAATGATAGAGGAGAGCATAACAGTTTAAGAGAGGAAGGATCATATAGAAGGGGTATCATGGAAAATCATATTGGGTTAGTTATGGGCAAAGGGCATTGCTCTTATGTATCGCACCATCCCATTCGGGCGCTGCGAATTGAAAAAAAAAAGGAGTTGCCACTAATTTTTATTTTAGGAAAAAATTTGGAAAACCCATTTGTTAAAGGAAACTGGTCTTATAAAAAAAAATTGAGAGATGAGTTCAGGAGTCGGTTACGAGTAGGGAAGACGGTACCTCAAATTAATTGTGCAAACTCTTAATAACTTTTACAAAAATATTTATTTTACCCAAAAAGAATAAAAAAATAGTAACACAAAAATTAGGAAATTTAAATTTTGGCATTATCAGTGCAATGAGAAATTCAAAGCCATACAATTCTAGTAGAAAATGTTTGGTTGGTTAGATTTTTTTATTTTTTATGAAAAATATTTTCTTTATTTATTTATTATTTTTTAAAGGTTTTTTATTATTTAAATAAAGAAATGAAAATATTTATTTTATTTTTAATTAATTTTTTTTATTTGCTTTTTGAAATCTTTTGTAGACTTTTGTTTTTTTGTTTAACTAAAAGAAAGAACCAGACCCAAATAACAACTAGACTCAACCCAACAAATGACTTAGCCCAATTATTACCTTATCCAAATTAAAGTGGACCCAAACAAAAATAAAAGAAGGTTAAAGCAATCTTTTGGTCCTATATGTGACACTAATTTTTAATTTGGTCCCTATAGGTAAAAAGTTATCAATTTGGTCCCTATACGTGACACTGACTTTCAATTTGGTTCTCATCGCTAATTGGTCCCTATATAAGAGGGACCAAATTACAAATCATTATCACATGTAGGGACCAAATTGAAAATAATTATCACATGTAGCGATCAATTTCAATTTTTTTTTTTGTTGAATTAGTCCCTACATGTGATAATAATTTACAATTTGGTCCTCTTATATAGGGACCAATTAGCGGTGAGGACCAAATTGAAAATCAGTGTCACGTATAGGGACCAAATTAATAATTTTTTATTTATAGGGACCAAATTAAAAATTAATGTCACGTATAGAGACCAAAAGATTACTTTAACCATAAAAGGAAAAAAGAAAACACAAAATCAATTAACAAATTAAAAGGATGTCTTCTTCTTTATATAACCACCTGTAAGTCTGTAACGCAGGGAAGCAACGAGATGGCGGAAACGTGAAGGAGTGCTGACGGACGGTGTGAAATGGCGAGAGGACGAGGCGATTCCTGGACGTGGTGCGGCAGTCTGTTAGCGTCTGAGAGGTTGCTCTCGGTGGGTGGTGATGATGGCTGGAGACGCGGTGAGAAACTGACTTGCGATGAGTGGCAGTGGAACTCGCGGCGGAAATATGGGTCGTGAACGTTGCAGCTTCTGTCCGGTTCGGTGGCGACGGTAGGACGAAGGACGGCGTAGAATCTGTTGCTGCGAAGCAGAGGAGATGGAAGTGGTGACTGTAATCAAAATAATCAAAACAGTGTCGTCTACATATAACGTGATCTTGTTTATTCGTTACTAGTAACTACTGGTTGGCTGTTTATCTAAAAGGAAGGGCATATATATAGCCAAAATATAATTAAATTATTTTTTAATTATCCATCTTTATTTCGTCATTCTAATGACATTCTATTTTTTAATTACTTTAGAAACATGAAAAATTGAATTATAATTAATTGATAATAATAAACTTTGGTTTACCTTGATGAATATTTGAAGTCTATCCTGATGTTACTAATCCATATTGTGAGGAGATCATAAAAATTGAAAAAGAGGTCATCCATACTAGATGTACAAAAATATTAATTTTTTTGGTAACATGTATTTTTTTTTTTTGGTAACAGACAAAAAAAAAAAAAATTAATTTGATATTCCATGTAGGATGTAGGATGCCAACTGGATAATTAAAAAAATAGGAAATTAAAATAAATAATAAATATATTTGTTAATATTTGTTATATTTGTTATATTGTTTAATATATTACCGCCGTGGGGGGTTTTCCTCCTCTGTCCCCATCCCCGCGGATCCCCAGGTGACCCCAAACATTTATTAAAAAATTGCAAAATCATAAATTAAAATCCAATAAAATTTAAAAAAATCTTAATAAGTCTTCAATTTAAAGATATAACAAGTTCAAACTTAAATAATACAAACATAATATTTGAATAAACATTACAAAAAGTTTCAAAACTACAATATCAATTTTTTTTCATATCTTTTCCAACACTCCAACATGTGAGGTATAATATTTTAAAATATATATATGTATATATATATATATATATATATATATATATAGGGTAAATATGTATTTTCCAAGGGGCGGGGACCCCGCGGGGCGGGGAGACTTGTCCCCGCCCCCGAATTGGCTACGGGGGGATTTTGTCCCCCATCCTCGTCCCCGCGGGGAAAAAATCCCCGCCCACGGGGCCCCATTCGGGGCAATCCCCGCGGAGATCCCCACGAGTGGGTGGAAATTGTCATCCCTAGACGTCAATATCGGCGAAGGATTCCTTCAATCTTTGCGTAACAATGACTTAGGGTTTAGAAACGACAGTTGTAACACCCCCTCGATGCTACATATCTTACTTATTTGCGGAAAAACATGTTACATAAATATAAAGAAATTGCTGGTTGCTTTCGTAAAATTATTTTCTATAAGTCAAAAAACTTGGATGTAAATTTTTTTTCTGCGGAATACTATGAAACGTAAAACATGCGTTAAAACAGTAAAATCACATTTTTCATAATAATACACATATCCTGGTTGTATACATAACTAGTTCGCCACAACGTATAAATTTTCCTGAAAGTGTTTCAATATTCAAAACTGAAATCAAAACCAAGTAAAGGTTCTCAACCCACATATACCGACCTTCTCAAATATACAACCCAAAGAAAATCCTAAGCTGGTCATTCTATAAGATATCCACTGGGAAGACCCCGTGGTCATCCCCACTATCAACGACCTCTTCAAGATCAGGACTAATATTCCGAGTGAAGCTGGAAATTCCTCTACATCATCTGTACTCGTATACCGAGGTACAACAGCAAAACCAAAAACAGATTTATTGCAAGGGTGAGCTACCGACATGTAAGTTTTATCGCGATAATCACATATGCGAAACACCAAACAACAACATATGACAACAACGACATGTAAAACAATATAATTCATAGTCATAATATCATTGCTATTTAAGCAAGGGGATTCATACCCGACAACCATTGTAGGTTTATAAAAATGCATGACACTTCAACGTCAACTATCTATTTTGTAACCTCCGGAGATCCTAACTTCTCTTCCAATAGCACCTATTGTTTAGTCCGTCAAGGTTCCGAGTTCCAACTATTTAGGTAACGTAACTCGGTAGGATCTCGATCTCCAACCATCATTGTAATGTAGTTCACACGAATTCCAAAGATGGTCGTAACGTAGCCCGGCCTATAAAATATTTCAAATATCCTAGCTCCAAAAATAGTCGTAGCGTAGCTTGTCTTTTCTTGGACCCACTTTCTAATCCACACAAGATTGTAGTTCGAAATCACAAATGGCACGTCTGCCAGCTCATGCATGTAAAATAGTTGTTTTCGCTGCTTTTCTTTTTATTTCGTTCTTTCTTGTCGAGGCTCAAAGCTTACGACTACTTTTTCCCAGGTATTAAGCCCGTTCACGCTTAACACAGGACACACAGTCCGAGTGCTCATTAGACGAATCTCTAGGCCGATGCACCGGTCACTAGGTTCGTACACACAATTGACACGAAGTCATGTCTCCAACGTAGGATTTTAAATCCGCGACCACAATACTTTCTCACAGGAACTCTAGCCCGACGTCTCGGCTGCTAGGTCCTTTCATCTTTCATCAATTTTTCAACAAAACTTTCGTTCTGTGAAAACTAAGTAAAAAATCAAATTCAAGAGTTTAAAATGTTTTGTCGAAAAACATTTTCGCTCTTTTCAACACAACTTTTTCAGAAATTCTTTTTCTTTGAAATTTCTTTTCTGAAATCGTTAAATCATTGAGAATCATTTCTAAAACATTTTTTTCGAAATAATATGACTATTTCTCATAATTTTAGCGTAAAGCACTTTTCTAAAATATTTTTAATTTAGAATACAATTTTCGTAAAACTAAACTTTTCTTTCAAAAGACTATTCCTTGACTATATTTGAAACATTTTCATAAATTTTCTTCTTCCTTTTCTTCTTTTCGAAATGTTTTAGGGCAAATCAAAGAAAACACAACTTGTCACGGTTCGTCCTCACTAACACTTATTTCTTAAACATAATTTGAAAATCATTTATGATTTTTTCAAAACGTAACTTTTAACAAAAATGTTCTCAAGTTACAATTAAGTTTTATTTGTAAAAGTTCTTACACTTACCAAAAATCAAAACTTAAATTTTTTGATTTAAGATTTTTAATGACTTAGTCCTCATTATCAAGCTATGACCATTGTCATGCTATCAACCAACACAATCAACCAATAGTCTAATTCAACACATACATACATATATCACTTAGAGCATACATTCACATATCAAATTCAACAACACTAAAATTCTCAACCATCAATGAAATCATCATAAAGATAACTACAACCTATATACACTCATCAAACAAAGTAGTACGTGACTATCGAAACTTCTCAGGTAAGCTCCCCTTACTTCTTGAAGACAAAAGATTTCCTTGTCCTTGAATCTTCCTTTTTCTTTCAAACAAAGCCACAAACACTCAACCACACTTAACCTTTAACAATCAACAACAACAAATTAAACAAGCAAGAAAATCCATGATCCACCCCAAATGAAGCTCACGGCCAAAAGGGGTAAAATGGCAAGGATCATTTATTTTTTTCCAATCCTTCTTAGTTAAGGTTCATTGATCATAGTCAAGTTCAAAAATCAACTTTAGAGATTTGTTTCTCATGGTTCAAAGGGTTACAAATTTTTTTAAATCCAAGAGTAAAACCAAAGGGTATGGTTTGGCCAAGTGGGGAGAAATAGGGAAGAAAGTTTTGTTTATCAAATCACTTGGCAAATATGAAGAGTATGACACAAGGAGTTATGATTTTTCTACTCATTTTCAAGCTTAATTCTTTTTGAAAAAAAAATAAGAACAAGCATGAAGTTAATCAACCCAACATTAACTTTAGTGAAGCAAGGTTGGAGGAAAATTACCCCCAAGTGATGATCCTTGAGGAATAAAGCAAGAAACCTTGAAGAACTTGAGTTGTGAATATTTTATATTGATGATCAAGGATGATGAAATGAATGGGGATTTTGGAGCTTTAACTATGAATTTTCTTAAGGTTTTTGTGTGAACAAAAGAGTGAAAATGATGAAATTGAATGGTTGTGTGGGGGTGAGAAGTCGGCATGAAGATAGTGAAGAGAGCAAGCAAAAGAATTTTCTTTGAGTGTAATGGTATTAGACTTAAGCTCTTGATGATTAAATGTAAATAAATGTGAAAAAGAAATAGAGTTTGTGGGTGAGAAGGGGGCTGCCGAACTTGGGGTGAATGGGAGGGGTAGTTGGATTAGTTTTAGGACATAAGGGGAAATACTTAAAAGCTTAAGGGTAGTATGGACATTTACATGTGTAGATATTTGTAAAATATCTAAAATCATAATTACAAGTTACTAGATTTCCCCACACATAGGTACAATATCCCGGAGTTGATTTTCTGTCGGTGATTGATCCTGCCCAGTCTGCATCAGTAAAAATTGCAAAATTCCGCTCACTGGTTTTTCTAAAGTACAGTCCTTTCCCAGGATTGGTCTTCAAGTACCTCAAAATTCTATAGACTGCCTCAAGATGTTCTTCATATGGGGAATGCATAAACTGACTTACAACACTCACAAAAAAAGCAATATCTGGTTTGGTATGAGACAAGTAGATTATCTTGCCAACTAATCTCTGGTATCTCCCAATATCAACAGGAATATCTCCTTTCTCCCAAAGTTTCACATTTGGGTCCATGGGAGTATTGGCTGGTCTGTAACCACTCATTCCAGTTTCCTTTAAAAGGTCCAGAATGTATTTTCGTTGGGAAACCACAATTCCCTTCTTTGATCGAGCAACCTCCATGCCAAGAAAAATATCTCAATGCTCCCAAATCCTTGATTTCAAATTCTGCTGCCAAATTTTTCTTCAGTCTTCCCATCTCTATTACATCATTCCCAGTAAGAACAATGTCATCAACATAGACAATCAGTGCATCAATCTTCCCATTAGATGAAAATTTTGTGAATAGGATGTGATCGACTTGTCCTTGACTATATCCATGTTTCTTCATGGACTGGGTGAACCCTTTGAACCATGCTCTCGGAGATTGTTTGACTTCATAGAGTGACTTCTTCAATTTACACACATTTGACCCAAATTTTTCTTTAAATCAAGGAGGGCCATCCATGTATACCTCTTCTTATAGATCACCATTGAGGAAGGCATTCTTCACATCCAGTTGGTGCAAAGGCCATTCTAAGTTGGCAGCAAGGGATAAGAGAATCCTAACAGTTTTCAATTTTGTCACAGGAGCAAAAGTTTCTGAGTAGTCTATGCCATAGGTCTGAGTGAACCCCTTGGCCACCAAGCGTGCCTTGTACCTTTCTCTGGATCCATCTGAATTATACTTCACAGTGAAGACCCATTTGCAACCCACTGTGTTTTTTCCAGCTGGTAAGGTTGTAATACTCCAAGTGCTGTTCTTCTCAAGAGCTCTCATCTCCTCAAGAACAGTTACTAAACAACCAGTCTCCTTTGAGGGCAATTCTTTTATTATGATGCCCCCATGCTTAGCGAGCTTCTTTCTCTGAGCTTGTCGGAGCCTCTACAACCTTCTCTTCTGACTCTTCGTCATGACTAGCTGACTCGACGGTCCAAACAAACCGGGTTCTATCATTTGGGTACTTTGTGTCAAATGCCCTTTCCTGTAATTCTCATTCCAGAAGGGAGGATTTCGATTAAACTTGTTCCTCTTGGCCTATTTCTACTTTCGCAGAATTCCTTACCCACTTATCCACCATTACATTAGATGGGGGTTTCCTTGTCCTGGCGGAATTGAACTTTCCGCTATTACCTCCCACTGATTCTTTGACTGACTCACTCAGCTAACCTCCAGTGTTATTTTGCCTAAGTCTTGCTTGATGTCTGTTCTATCGACGAACATCTCTTTGTTTGTTGTAAGTTTGACCAGCACTTCCATGCAGGCTATTAGATCCTGTCTGACTCCTTGGGTGTAGAAATTTGCCATGGTTGCTACCACCATGAGATTCAATCCTCTCTTGAGGGTGGTATGATGGTGTTTTTTGCCTCCTAGCTTTTTGAGCAGCAACATCATCATTAAATTCTTCACATCTTGGGCAGACCTTAAACCTTCCACCAGATTTCTTTCGAGTCATGAAGTCGACGAGCTGTTCTCCAGGCTTCGGATACACGTCGAATGGATCTGACAAATCCATATGAATGTTCTATCCAGCCCTTATATTAACCATGCCTATTCCCAATGGGACTTGGCGGTCAATATTGCTCACTTCGGGACCGAATGGCTCTATGTCTACTTTCATTTCTGGTTTCTTATCCGAAAACTTCAATCTTCCTTCTGCTAAGCCTTTCTGGATAATATCCCTAAACTGCATACATTCGTTAGTTATATGACCAAAAGTATTATGGAATTTGCAATACTTCCGATCTTTTATTTCATGGGCTTTTAACAACCTATGATCATCTGACAACTTTAACTGCTTATCTTTTAATAGTATATCAAATATGTGATCGGCTTTGGTCACGTCGAACGTATATACTTTCTTATTGACAAAAGGTATCCTTTCCCTGGCCCTAGCAGGCCTCAAGGCTTGGCATACATAAGGTGGACCATTTTGTAGCCTTCTCATCGGAATCACTACATCCGACAAAGTTGATCTTTTCTCTTTTGAGAAATTCTTTTGTTTAAAGACCTTTTCAGCCTTTAGTCGTTCGATTTGTCGAACTTTGTCACCCAATTAGGCAAGATCAGTTAGGTGTTGATTGACTAGTTTTTTCCCAGTGCAATAGTCTAAACCTCCGGCAGCAATCTTTACTATCTCTGCCTCAGGGATATGGGTGAAACACCGACTCCTCATTTGACAGAATCTAGCAAGGTAATCATCGACAGATTCATTATTCATCCGCTTTATTCTAAACAAATCTGCCAATCCACTGTCGATTCACCACTTTCTCCTGAGAATTTTGATAACTTAGGAATTTTCACTCCTCAAGGCATTTCTGCCTGTTGTACCCAATCTGGGAAAGTAGAAGCGAAGTATGGCTGATTAGCATGGCCAATATTGAAGCCAAATCGATTCAAGGCTTGTTCCACTACTTGGTTTACATTTTATGGATTGAGGCAATCAAGCAGGCAATGGTTTGCCAAGCTTTCTACATTTCTTCTATCAAATGGCTTTAGCCAATCAGCTTCTGATCATTCCTTTTTTATTAAAAGCTCTGGTAACTCCTTCACAACTCTTTTAGTATATGTAGATGATCTCTTAATTTCTGGTAATGACCTTCATGCTATCAATTCTCTCAAATCCTCCTTTAATGATCAGTTTAAAATTAAGGATTTAGGAAACTTAAAATACTTTCTTGGCTTAGAAGTTTCCAGATCAAAATTGGGAATTCACCTAAGCCAGAGAAAATATGCATTGGATTTATTAACTGACTGTGGTTTATTGGTTGCCAAACCAGTGTCCACCCCCATGATCAAAGGCACCAAACTTTCACAGTAAGGAAGAGACCATTTGACTGATCCAAGCATCTGTAGGAGGTTGATTGGAAGACTGATCTACTTAACAAACACTAGACCTAATATCACCTTCCTAGTTCAACAGCTTAGCCAGTTCATGAGTACTCCAACTTCTCTTCACTATGATGCTGCAATTCGGATACTTAAATATGTCAAACTTTCACCAGCTCAAGGACTCCTTTTTCCAACAAATTCTCCTTTACAACTTAAGGCCTTCAGTGATTCAGATTGGGGCAGTTGCATAGATACTCGAAAGTCTATCACAGGGTACTGCATATTCCTACGAAATTCTCTTATATCTTGGAAGTCTAAAAAGTAGCCAACAGTTTCCAAGTCTTCATCCGAGGCTGAGTATAGAGCCTTGGCTTCAACAGTGTGCGAATTACAGTGGCTCACATACCTGCTTCAGGATTTCCACCTTCCTTTCATTCAGCCTGCCTTGCTATATTGTGATAGCCAATCGGCTAGGCACATTGCTGCCAACTCTTCCTTTCATGAAAGGACTAAGCATATTGAACTTGATTATCACATAGTAAGGCATAAACTTCAGGAAAAGCTTTTTCAACTATTACCTATTCCTAGCTCTAATCAACTTGCAGACATGTTCACTAAAGCCCTTGATCCAACAACTTTTCGACAATTTTTATCCAAGCTTGGAGTCCTTAATATGCTCTCCAGCTTGTGGGGGGTATTGAATATGTAATTCCCTGATAACTGATTTCTGTTATATCAGTTATCAGGTTTTCCTTTTTAGGATGTATTGTTAGTTAGATAGATAAGATTAGTTAGTTGGTTAAGCTCTCACCCTTAGCCTTTTTACTTTTCCTTTTTGATCTTGTAAAGCTCTATATAAAGAGAGCTGATCACATCTTATAATTTATTCATTGATTCAATATATTTTTGATATCATTCAATTCCTTCTTTCTCTAATTCATAACAATACAACACCTTGCTGCCAACAATACCAAATACATAAATGCATATGCACTAAACCAATATGTTACAAAAATAATAATAATAATAATAATAATAATAATAACATACCTGCTAATGAGTTAAAAATAGTTAAAGTATTTCACACAAATTATGGCACCTACTTGATTTATGTGTTAAAAAAAAAAAAAGGAACAAATTATTTTCTTCTTAAGTGCTTGACGGTTTTTACCAAACTTAAAATGTTAATGTTTAGTTTCAACGAAATGATGGAAAAGGTGATTTAAGTATAATTAGGAGTACTGTAAAGCAAATTTAAGTAACAATAAAAGCAAGTAACAAGATTTTAATCGAAATGCATATAAAAATGTATTAAGCGTAAAAAAAAATGAAAGCAATCAATTATAAGCAAGCGATATGTAAGAATTTAAACAATAGAAAAATGAATTAGAAAGTAGAAATAAAGCATATAAAGTAAAATAATAAGGTGTTGGATTGAAAGAACTAGATATAAACTTAACTTGAAATGAAAATAAAGCAAGTATAAAAAACAAACAATTAAAGAAAATAAAAAGTAAAATGGTTGAGAAAATATTTCGATTAGAAAATGTAATGAATGTAAAAGAACTGAATTTGAAATTTCACTAAGATAAAAAAAACACACACACAAAAAAAAAGAAGAAGTAAAACGCATGGAATTACCCTCAATTTCAATTAAAATTTTGTCACCCTTTTGTTTGTTCCAAACTCTTTGATTCTTACAGCGGCTATTTTAGTTGACTTTTATCAAATAACTTAATACTAAAATCATATGAAAAGCTTTCTACCAAAAAAATAAAAAATCATATGAAAAGCCTTTACCTATCTCATGGAATCAAAATATTTATCTGAGTATCAACATTTCTATAATATAATTAATTGATCTTTATGTGCATAACTACGTTGATTCAAAAACAAAATGTGCATATCTACGAAAAATGAAAAGTAACCATGAATCAAAATAATCAAAATTAATGCGGTCTACCTATTACACGATCTTGTTTATTCTACATCTCTACCGAGTCTCTAGTAACTACTCATTAGTTGTTTGTTTATTTAAAAGGAATTGACATGCATAGCCATTGTAACCAAAAAAAAAAAATTATAATTAAATTATTTTTCTTATTATCTATCTTTATTTGTCATCCTAATGACTTTTTATTTGTTAATTACTTTAAAAATATGAATAATTGAATTATAATAAATTAATAATAATAGATTTAGGTTAACCTTGATGACTATTTGAAGCCTATCCTGCAGAAAATCTTGGTACTAATTCATGTTGAACACCATCCTTCTAGTAGGAAGGTCATAAAAATTGAAAAAGAGGTCATTGCCTCCTTCACTAATAATAACTAAAGCGTCTTTAAGTATTTGTTTAGATTAATCTTCCCTGACAATTACCTTCAGTTTTTCTATGTAAGTTTTGAATAATTCAATTTGCTCGGGCATTGTTATGGCCATGCTGCTTATTGCGGCTATAGTCATATCATCGTAGCCTGATCCACCAGATGCAAAGCTAACACCTGTTAGGAGTTGTTCATTTGACAGGTTTGGGTCCAGGAAAGGAGGGACTATGTCTTTGTTGTTCAAAATAGAGGCAATAAGGTCAGTAATTAATTTTCCATTAGAGAATCTACCGGTGGGCACATGACTAGGGAAATCTCTGCCATAAGGCATATGATTTGCCTTGCCGACTGTATGGATGTAGTTGTTGTTGCTTGGGTCCACCGTTGAATCCCCAAAGACTAGAATAAATGAAAACATGGGTAACTCTGAAGCATTGCTTTTGCTTGTAACAAAAACAATGGTGTAAATATGTATCAAAATGATAAAGTTGATCATGGTTGTCATTGCTATCCAAAAAGATAATACCTCACTTGCTAGCGCACTATATTTTTTCTTCTTTTAGTTTAGTTATATATACAGGGCGTATATAGTGATTGATTTATTGTGACTTATGAGAGTGTAGAGAAGTAAATGAGGAAAGCTATTTGTTAAGAAATGAATACAATACGAAGTGATTTGGCAATCAATCATCGGATCATGCTACAATTTTTAATATAAAACAAAAATAAATCTTCATCAAACGGTCTTTAACATTTGCAAACGAAATCGTCAAGACGTTTTTCGTACTAACAATCATTTCTCGAAGTAAATATAGGTTATTAAATCATACATGAAAAGTAAAAAAAATAAAAGTTAGTTAAATGTCTTGTGCTCACTTGTTGAGAACTATCCTGACAAGAATCAAACGTGAGCCAAGATTATCATATTTTTTTTGTCAGTAAAAACAACATAAAGGAGTTTTTTCATAAATTTAAACGAGCTAATTGGTTCTTTGAGGCATAATTCAAATTCTCGCTCTACTTGACTCCTACTCCCTCCGGTCCACAATGTAAGCAAAAATTTCCAAATTTTTTGGTCCAAAATATAAGCAAATTTCAACTACTTTCTTCTCATTTAATGAAGTTATTCTCAAAATACCCTTCATTTAATATAAATTTTGTTTTCCAATGATTCCTTTTATTCTCAATAACACAAGCTTAATAAATAAGAGGAAGGGTAATTTAAGTAACAAACTTAATTTTTTTATTCCCAATGACTCTTTTAAATGAGATCAACTAACTATCTTAATATGTGTATCCCATTTAATTTTTGCTTACAATAGAGACCGGAGGGAGTACTTTGTAACTTAAGGGAATGTCAAAAATTTATTTAAAAATAACTAATTACGAAAAATATTACTAATGAATTAATAGATTTTTTAATTTGTCACTATTCAATTAAAAAACCAAAAAAGGAAAAACAAAATATTAAAAACAGGAATTTGGTCCAGTGGGCGTGAAAGTAATTAGACCTTGTTAGATGACGTGTGTATTAATTTGGTTTCACGTTGGAAACCTCTAGAATTAATTATGTCTCATGTCAAACGTGATTTTAGTAAAAATTAATGAGGTGTTTGATTACTGTCAGGTAAAATTGATTTTGCTTCCAGAAGCGATTCTGACTAGAAGCTACAAAAAGTAGCTTTTGAGTTGAGTTGAAAAATTTACACTAAGTTTTACATCAAACTTGCTTTCAAAATAAAAACATCCAAACATAAATCACTTCACTTCAAATACAATTCTAACCAAATCAATTTTACAAAATCAATCATATTCAAAATCACTTTTATCAAACGTTTATCCAAACACACAGCAACACCCATCAATTCACTTCCGCAACTACCACCAGTAACATATCCATAGACTTTAGTAAGCTATTTACTTGCATTTAAAACATGTGTTGTCTGTTTCTAATTTCAGATTGTTGTAGACAATTTATTAATTGAAGTTGTGAAATGGCTAATATAATTTAGTCCCCTGAAGTTATGAGCATTAATAGATGGACGGAAAAGGTTGTTGCACCTCAATGACTGAATTGTGAAAGTAAGTGATTTTTCGATGCCATCTGCATGCACCATCGCTCCCCAAGAATCATTTTCTCTTCTTCAAAATTTGGGGAGACCATTAATCCTTATCACCCACCTTTCACAGTGCATTGTATTAAACCTGCAGAACCAAAACCTCAAGATGGAGTCTATATGATCAAGAAAGTGGCAGTAGGATCTTCTTTGGCTGTAGGGAAGGATCTTACCACTTTGGCTGTAGTTTCAATTTCAATAAGGTTTCTTGTTTTAATCAAAGTGATAATAAAGCCGAAGAACCTTTTAGTCATATTCATTGTGATCTTTACCCAAGTTTTCATCTATTCTACTCTTTGGGGATTCAACGGTGGACCCTGGCAACAACAACTACATCCATACAATCGACAAGACAAATCCTGTGCCTTATGGCAAGGATTTCCCTGGCCATGAGCCCACCGGTAGATTCTCTAATGGAAAATTGATTCCTGACCTCTTTGCCTCTGTGTTGAACATCAAAGACAGTGTCCCTCCTTATCTTGACTCATACTTGTGATTTCATTACAAAAATGTAGCTACTACAAATATGCTGCTCCCGCCACACCCCAGATATGTTACATGGACACCAAAGTCATAGAATGCCAACCTGTGTACAAAGTAAATATTAGAACAAATTATTAAAATAATACATTACTATGATATGTACCTAATAAAGACAACTTTTATCATATTTAATAAGAACGGAAAAAAGAGACTACACAATTATTTCAATAAATTTTTTTTTTTGTATTATCAAAAAAAATATATGTTTTTTTTGAACTTCCAATAAAAATATATGTTTTTTTGAACTGCCAATAAAAATATGTTTATACTTTGAAAGTTAAAAATATTTGTTAAATAAAGAATATAACTTTTCCAAAAAGTCAAGATATTCAGAATTTATCTTCATTAAATATATTCTATTGTTTTTCTCCATATTAAAATTATTTTTAATTATTCTCTCTTCCATAAAGATTATAAGCTTAAGTTATTGATCAAACTAAAATGAATTATCTGATATTAAAGAGTAAATTTGAGTCATTTGACATTCAATACATATCTCACCATATTTTTCAAGTTGATTGATAAGGTTGATCATTTGGCTCTATAGGTTTGCATAAACAACTCGCTTCATAGATTTGCTTGTATTTGAGGTAATAGCTCTGCCAATTTTCAATTATCTAGCTCACAATTTGAATTCTCATAATTCCACTAATGAGTTGAACGTATTTTACACAAATTATACCACCTTGTTTAACTTGATTTATGTAAGAGAGACCAAAATTATATTCTTCTGAAAGTTTATGTGTAAATTTTTTTTTTGGGTTACATATTTGTAAATATTTAGTTTCCACCAAATGATGGAAAAGGTTATTTAAGTATAACAAGGAGTGTAAAGCAATTTGAAGTAACGAGAAAAACAAGTAACAATAAAATCCATATAAAAATGCATCAAGAGTAAAAAAAAAAAAATGAAAGCAATCAAATACAAGCCAGCGAGATTGAGGGTCTTGCTAATGAGTACCTAGGAATATTAGTAATTTAAAAATATATAGAAATATTTTATTGAGAAAATTTCAAATATTCAATAATTTGAATATATCAGTTTTCATTTAAATTTTTTAATTTTTTTTAAATAAAATTGTAAATGAATCCACACTGGTTACATTTACGTTTTTTAAAATAAAATTTTGACATTTACTTAAGTTGCAAAGGAGGAGTCGGGGAGAGAACTTGAATCAGCCTCAATGAACTAATTACTATTTAATGATAATTTGCATTTATGGAAATTCCTTTAATTTGTTTTTCTGTTACCAAGAAAGATAGTCGTGACCACGTTTGATTTTATAAGGATAGCTCTCTAGCGATTTTTTTTAAAATTTAATTACAAAAAGAAATTAACCCTTTCTATTCTTTTTGATTTAATTAAAAAAGATTCTACATTACTTGTTGTGATGGAGATCGCGGCAGACACGACGAGGTGGTGTCACAGACGGTAGCGAGCCTAAAGCTTGTTGGAGATGGTAATAGAAGGCCTGATGACTGTATATTATTGATTGTGGTTCAAGAAAGGCCTTGGACAGAGGTTTGACAGTGTGGTGTGCAGCAAGGTTACCTCCTAGTGCTTCTTCCTGACGGTGACTCAAGGAGGAACTTAAAAGGTGAAATTACCAAGATGTGCCTACACTTGCTTTTGGTAACCCCAACCACAACCACTTGCATGCCACATAACTGTGAGAGAAACGTCCTTGAACGAGGTTACGAGAACAGATGGAGGACATGCAAAGGATGATGAAAGAGGTTTGATAGCCATCAAACTTCAAATTTAAACAACATGCAAATAGATGGCAGCGATGGTGCATGCAGATGGCATGCAAAATAATAAACTTTTCCTTCGATAATTAATGTTGTTAACTTCAGGGACTAAATAGTCTTGTGCAGTGCATGTTTTGGAGTTGCACATGTTTATCGTTTGGTCTCTTCTGAGCATCTTAGAAAATGACAGCTCATGTTTTCAATCAATGGCCATTGCATAGTATTGTTTATAGGTCTACCTGTCACAGTGTCACAAGCCAAAGTACAGATCAATCTGTTTATGCATTTTCGAATCCATCTAAGGAGATTTCTAATTTCTTGCTCAGTTAGTGGTAATTCTATTTAGCATGAAATCTTTGTTTTTTGGAAGCTTGACTTGTAAATATAATTCAGTTGTGCAGAGTGTCATTTGAATGAACATTGCGACACCCCTTCTTGGGATATCACAAAGTTACCCAAATAGGAAAATAAAATTATAATTCACTGGTTACTTTCGGAAAATAAACTTTTTGTTAAACATCTTATCGAGGAAATGGTGATAATTTTTTTTAAAACATCGTGAACATAATTAAACGTATAGGTATACATATATGCATCATCAGTTAATACACACTATATCACTACGAGGAGATCACAAAAAGGCCATCATACAAGTAGGTAATTCTCCACAAAACTAAGTAAGGAAAAATAAAGACTTATACATATAATGTAGCGAATAGTCTAGAACCATACAAAAACTCATGGCTCTCAGTAGCCAGATCAAAAACTGACTAGACTCGCTACCCCAAAAACTATACCTATAGCTGGTCAAGCTAATGAAAACCATTGGGGAGATCATGATGATCACCCCCACCTACAGCAGGTGTATCCGGTGAAGATACCACTGCTCCTGCTCCCTCGTCGGGAGAATCGTCATCATCAACGGCAGGAGGTGCTGCTGGTACTGCCACCTGAAGAGGCTGAATCGGCTGAGGTGGAATATCAAGCAACCCGTGCTCAGCCAAATACTGTAGATAAAGCCAAACTGGAGGTAGAGATACCTCGACAGTCTCCACGACATGCTTCCTCCGCTGTAGTCCCGCAGCTACTGTGTCGGCGATCTCTCAACTAGGGCCAAAATAAGTGGCGCTCAGTGCCCCCGGGTTATTCTCCCAAGCACCAGCATGATGTGCGTGATCAAACGTGATCGAACGCAGTCTCAAATGTGCCAGAGGCAAATCCGGGTCCATCTAATCTCAGATGTAAATATATATACACAAGAAAAGAACCACAAATAAAATATGCAAGAGTGAGAAACCAATATATGGATTTAACTCGACAACTACATGCGGGACACAACAGAAAACACACACACATATACATGTTATATCAACATAAGCATTCATATCAAAGCAAATAGTTTATCAATGGGGTTCACACCCCAAACGTCATCATTTGAAAAGCTATGCATGAACACTTCAAACACATCGTCTAAATTAGCACTTAATCTCATGAGATATCCCAACTGTAGTGAGTTGATCAGGCTCGATAGCTATCCCATGGCATAAAGGCATACAACCATAGGCTCCCAGCCAAAACCTATTGCACACTGTCCAAACCCAAGGCACAGTGATAAAACCGTAAATGGGGTTTCATTGTCCAACCCGGGCACAATGAAGAAAATCGTAGCATGAAATACCTGACTCCACAAGGTAATCACACATAACACCGTCTGCCAAATGCATGCAAAAACACTTTGTTCTTGACACTTTTCTTTGTGTTCAATCTTTCCTTGCTGAAGCTCAAAAGCTTACGACCCATCATAGTTTTAAACATCTTTAAAACTTTCATTAATAACACAGGACCTCAAAGTTCGAGTGCTCAATCACGAAACCCCTAGACCGATACACCAGTCTTAGGTTTGTGGTAATAGAAAACATCTCAAATGTTTTAATATAGTAGACACCACGTCTACAGGACCTCAAAGTCTAAAGGACACCACGTCCACAACACAGACCTTTGTACCCCGACGTCTCGGTTACTAAGTTCCATTTCACTTTTAACACAATCAAGTTAAACAGGATTCTGGAAAAAAAAGGTGGGTCTGGGCCTAAGCAGGGCACGCGATGCTAACCTCCGACGAAGACCACCGCAAACCGACCCTCACTTTGTTGAGCAGCACCGTATCCGCAAACTGGATTGCGGGTCGCCCAGGTTGCACGTCGGATCTGTTAGGAGACGATCGTCATCGCCGTCGCCCCGAGCTCGATCTCGTCGATCTTCTTGGTCGTGTGGGTGGTCTTCAGATCTGCAAAAAAATGCTTAGATCTGCAACGAAAACTTCCAGATCTGCATTGAACGCCGAAGCTCATATCTCCTCCGCCGTGACGCGTGCGGCTTCTCCACCCCCGCCGTTGCCACCGCCGTCTCGTCAATCTGAGGTGAGTTAAGGGTGGCGGTGGGTGCTCATTGTGTTTTGGGTTTTCACTTTTCAGAGGTGGCTGGGTGGGGGAAGGGCGGTGGGGCGTCGGGGTCATGGGTCGCACACCTTGGTTGCCCCGCCGCCGCCACCGCCGTCGTGAAGGGACTGCTGCCATCGTTGCCGGAAGGGGAGGCTGCCGTGACTGTCAAGTGAGAGAGAGAGAGGATCGGGTGTGAAGGCAGAGAATTGAAAAAAAAAACCTTAGGGTGTGGATGGTGTATGGAAATATCAATGGAATATCACTATCGAACAGCTGTGAGAAGTTGCTCACGTGAGAGACCTAAACAGGTCTCTCACCGTAGCCTTCGCCCACTTGAGGCTCTAACTTATTAAAATACGTACTGCTGCTTTAGAAATACTTGCCGTCAATACTTTTCCAAATTGCCGTCGTTTACCTTTTTAAAGTCATTTAAGCCAATTCTTAGCTTATTCCACTTAAATAATTTTCTAAATTTATAATTAAGTTATTTTCGAAGATTAATTTCATAAAATAACTTTTTATAATATTACAGAATTTCTTACGTAAAAATTAGCAGTACAAAAACAATTTCACGGTTACGTCCTCACTATAACTCATAGTTTATTCTTACACCGATAAATCATTAAAATAATGATATTTTCCAAAATTACTTATTTTTCCCAAATAAAATTTTCCATCAATATTATATTCCAACATTTCACAGTTAAACATTGAATATAATTTATAAAGCTTCTTAAAGCTTTTATCTAGTTAATTGATTGGGCACTGACCACCGTCAGGCGTCTCAAACGACAATCAACAACAATATCAAAGTATTTCTCCCAGGCAGATCATGCATCATCACACTATAATATATCACTGCAAACAAACACTTAAATGTAGATAAACAATCACAGATAAAAATAACACATAACTTTAACCAATTTAAACAACCACTACAGATAAATAATACAGACAACAACTTGATAGCACGTAGCCATCAGAAAAATCCCTCAGGCAATCCCCTCTTACCTCTCGAAGAATTAAGCATCCGATTTAAAACTTTAACGCAAATCTGGAAATCGTCGACACACGTACACGGTACAATTCTTTATCCTTCAACAAACCACAATCAACCAATAAAAATCAAACAAATACAATCACCTAAACACTAAGGATAGGTCATGGCCATGATGAGTTTTTGTGACTAAAAATTTCTAAAATTCTTAAGTCCTTGGATTAATGATCCTTAATACTTAAGATATAAGATTAGTGATTAACAACAAAGATTGAAACAAAACATGTTTTCGGCCTTGACACACAAAATAGGCTAGAGATTTGATTTTTATACAACACTTTGGATCCAACATATACATGACATGGAAAGATGAAATCCAAGTTCACTTACTAAAGAAATCAAACAAAATCTCGTCCACCCACATATACATAGTTCGGCCTTGGAGAGAAAAATAGGGAGGAAAACTTTGTTTGCATCAAACTCTTGGATTATGATTATATAGATGATTATAAGATCATAGAAATTGGTTTCATATTTTTAGGATTTTTCTATGATTTTCTAGAAAATTTCAAAGTTTCTAGATCTAGGAATTGAAAATGATGAACATGGATGAACAAAGCATTGAATCATGAAATTTATTGAAGAACATGATAATGATTGATTAAGGAGAATAAGGTTTACCTCTTGGAATTCAAGAAAAGTGCAAGATTCAACTACTTGCTTCACAAACTAAGGCTATGGTGTCTTAGAGAGAAAAAGAAGTTTGGAGAAGGTGATAGAATGTGAATGAAGCTTGGAGAGGAAGATGGCATCATCTAAATTGATGAAGCAATCCTCATGGGCCTTGGGCTTGGACTTGCGCAAATTGGGCTTGAAAAGTCCAAGTCCATTACTTGATTTTCAAGCATAAAAATGCTTAAGACATAATGAATACATAGGAAAGTTTAAGAGTAGAAATTGGCTTCATGCACAACAACATCTTAGCCATGGTATTGGGCCTCAAAAACCGCAGCCCTTTATGACCAAAATTGATCCCCTTCACTTAGAGTATCATGGAGGCTAGTCCAGGGACCAAAATGAAATTAAAAGAAAGTTTAAGGATCAAAATGCAATTATTAAATTTTACCAACATAACCTTATGCTACATTAATCCTCTCACATAGATGACTCATTGATAAGAGAACATAGGGTTTATCCACTTATCGAATCCCGATACTCCCGTAATCGGCTCTGTCGCTCACCCGATTGAATATAACGCCCGTAAAACATATATTATTTCACTTTTAATGAAATAATTCTAAAAATACACAATCATAGGAAATAAAATAAAAACCTTAAGTTTTTCGTTCACGAATTAAAATTAGGTCTTCTGGTCAGTATAATTATACTGTCAGTGAAATTGGCATACCGGGTTTCGCCTGACTTTTTAACCTAAATTTTAATCGTAGCTTTCTACAATCAAGTAGAATAAGGTGATGAACTTAGTTCATTTAAAATAATTTTCTAAAACTCAAATAAGCACATAAACATATTCATAGACATTTCTGTTATTTAAAACAGTGAAAAACAAGGTGTTACAAACATGTTAGTTCTTATTCAAATAAAAAGACTCTTTCCCTGCCAATTTATCTCCCAGTGTATAATGCCTCTCAAGATTATATGGTTGAGTGACACTTATCAAACTAGTGGATTCTATATGCTATAATCAGCCTTGGCTCAAAAAAATAAAAATATGACAAAAAAAGTAAAGCATTCATTCAAATTGTGTTTAGAAGCCACCATCATCCTTTAGCTTTTAAACGACAAAATTGCCTTGTCTTATTTTCTTTCCAATACACATTTTGTTGACATTGAGGAATGAGTATGAGCCTTACTGGGTTCGTTGGAGCTATGTTACTGGTGGTAGTTGCGGAAGTGAACTTGGGATAACTTACTAAAGTCTATGGATTTGCACACACTGGACCAAATTCCTGTTTTTAATATATTTTTTTTCCTTTTTTGGTTTTTTAATTTAATAGTGACAAATTTACTAGTTCTAGGTATCAAGGTGATCACTGCTCCTCCATCAACTAAAATTTGGTGAGTAGGCTTGCCTTCGACCAAAGTTTTTATGTGTAATGGTCGGTGGTGGGCCTTCACCTCTTCTGTTGGTGGTTCAAACTGCATGGCAGTTTCGACCAATGAAACGTTATTCTTATCTAGGAAAAGCCAATCTTCGCACAAGTCTTCTAACTCTTCCTTATCTTCGGTGCAACTGATCTCCTGCCAAGCTTTAAACTCAACTGGAAGTATTGAGACGAAATTAATTCCCCTCATGGATGTTATGATTTCATCCAGATCTTTGTCGAGGTCAACATCCAAATCGAACTGCTCACCATCGTCTAGCCCCAAAGGATCATCATGATCCCACCGGTAGATTCTCTAATGGAAAATTGATTGCTGACCTTATTGCCTCTGTGTTGAACATGAAAGACAATGTCCCTCCTTATCTTGACCCATACATGTGATTTCATTACAAAATGTAGCTACTTCAAATATGTTGCCCCCACCACATCCCAGATTTTGTTACCTCGACACCTGAGTGATAGAATGCCAACCTGTGTAAAAAGTAAATATTAGAACAAATTATTAAAATAATACATTACTATGATATGTAACTAATAGAGACAACTTTTATCCTATTTAATAAAGAAAGGAAAAAAGAGAGTACACAATTATGCCAATAAAAATATGTTTACACTTTGAAAGTCAAAAATATTTGTTAAATAAAGAATATAACTTTACCGAAAAGTCAAGATATTCAGAATTTATCTTCATTAAATATATTCTATTATTTTTCTCCATATTAAAATTATTTTTTAATTATTCTCTCTTCCATAAAGATTATAAGCTTAAGTTATTTGATCAAACTAAAATGAATTATTTGAGATTAAAGAGTAAATTTGAGTCATTTGACATTCAGTATATAACTCACCATATTTTTCAGGTTGATTGATAAGGTTGATTATTGGACTCTATAGGTTTGCATAAACAAATCTGATTCTTAGATTGCCTGTATTTGAGGTAATTGCTCTACCAATTTTCAATTATCTAGCTCACAATTTGAATTCTCATCCCACTAATGAGTTGAACGTATTTTACACAAATTATACCAGCTTGTTTAACTTGATTTATGTAAGAGAGACCAAAATTATCTTCTTCTGAAAGTTTATGTGTAAATATTTAGTTTCAACAAAATGATGGAAAAGATGATTTAAGTAAAATAAGGAGTGTAAAGCAATTTTAAGTAACGAGAAAAACAATTATAAAAATGCATCAAGTGTAAAAAAATGAAAGCAATCAATTATAAGTCAGCGAGATTGAGGGTTTTGCTAATGAGTACCTAGGAATATTAGTAATTTAAAATTATATACAAATATTTTATAGAGAAAGGGCAACTTTCAAATATTCAATAATTTGAACACTCCCGTTTTCATTATAATTTTGTAATTTTTTTAAATAAAATTTTAAATAAGTCTACACTGGTTACATTAACGTTTTTTAAAATAAAAATTTGACATTTACGTAAGTTACAATGGAGGAGTCGGGGAGAGAACTTGAATCACGCCTCAATGAACTAATTACTATTTAAGGATAATTTGCATTTATGAAAATTCCTTTATTTTGTTTTTCTGTTACCAAGAAAGATAGTCTTTGACCACGTTTGATTTTATAAGGATAGCTCTCTAGCGATTTTCTTTAAAATTTAATTACAAAAAGAAATTAACCCTTATATTCTTTTTTATTTAATTAAAAAAGATTCTACATTACTTGTTGTGATGGAGGTCACAGCAAAGACGGCAAGGTGGTGTCACAGACGGTAGCGAGCCCAAACTTGTTGGAGGTGGTGGAGATGGTAATAGATAGCCTGATGACTATATATTATTGCTTGTGGTTCGAGAAAGACCTTGGACAGAAGTTTGACAGTGTGGTGTGCTGCAAGGTTACCTCCTAGTGCTTCTTCACTATAGGAACTGAGTTCAAGTTTTCTCCAACCCCTTCTCGTCAATGGACTCTTGACGTAGATGGAGTGTGGTTCCTTCAATGAATTATAAGGTGACGGTGGCTCACTGGTTGAGTTGGTTCGGAGAGGTGGTGATGGTGGGAAATATGATGGCTCTGAGTGAGACTGATACTGGGAGAAGGGAAGTCTCTGTGTGTCTATCTGTCTTGCAAGCTACCCATTATATATAACAGTCTGACTATGTGATTATGTTAGTGATGTAATGTTAATAATGTAATCAAGTCCTTATAACTGATGCAATTAATTAAATCACTCAATTTTTTCTTAATTTATTTCCTTTTTGAATTTTCAATTTTTGAAGGGAAACAAATTATTTTCATTATCTATTAAATCCTTATGATTGATTTCATTATATTCAATTAGTCAAGTTTTTCATAATTTATTTCTTTTTGAATATTCAAAGTTTAAAAGAAAACAAATCATCTTTATCACCCATTAAACTCATATCCAACCATTATTTTCCATCCAAAACTTCCTTATATGCTCTTTTCCCATCTTTCTTTCTTTTCTTTTCTTTCTTTCTTTCTTTTCTTTTTTTTGAAATTCGTAACAAATTTTTAAAGGTAAAATTTATGACAAATTTTTTTTGATATTTTTTTATAATTTCTTTTTGCATTTTTTCTAAATTTTAATAAAAGCTAAAAATAAACTCCACAATTCCTAAAATTTAACATATTTTTATGATTTTGATTTTTCAATTTTGATTTCGTTTTTTAACAAAAATTAAAAGATAAATATAAAAAAATAAATGAAATATTTTTTTTTTGTCTTATTTTCTGAATTTTCTAAATTTATGTAAAAACTTGAAAGGCATCCGATCAAAATGGGGTGTTCATTTTTGTGTTGGGATCTTTCACTATTTACAATATTTTTTCAATGTTGGGATCCATTTTTGTGTAACAGCTCGAGCTTGACTATTAGTTTAGTTAAATTGGCCCATTATCCTCTCTTAAATAAAAGTAAAATATCATAATTTTAATATCTCGGGATAGATTTAAGGACTAGTTTCACTAACTAGATTTATATTAAGGATGCTGAAAAACAATAGAGAATATATTTCTATCTATACTTTTTTTTTTTTTTATAAAAATCATAGGCTAAAATGTATTTTTCGTCCCCTTTTTTTTTAATTTGGCGAAATTTGTCCCCCCATTTTATTTTGACTGATTTTGATCTTCCTATTTTTTCAATTGTGTAAAAGTAATCCCTCCGTTAAATTGCTGTTAAAAACTTACGGAAATTGAATATGTGGCATATGTCTGAACAGATCCAAACGCGTCCCTTGTAGTCCCTCCCACATATCCCCTTTCCTTCATTCTCTCTTCCTTCACCGTTGGCAGGAGGCACAAGGTTCTATCGAGGAAGTGAATCTTCCTTCATATTGAGAACATTAGATTCCATATCATTAAATATTAATACCTGAGCAATGTCAGTATCACACTTCTATTAACACACCCTCTATTATTGGGTGAATTTCATGTGGGATCATGTGTTTATTGGGTCTCACATGAAATCCACCTAATAATAGAGTGTGTGGAAGAGGAATGTGATAAAGTGTGTGTTCTTAGCATTTTTGTTAATACTTTCTGGATTTTTTATAAGAACTTAAATTGGATGTTGATTCTGCCTTACTTAATATTCAGGAAAGAGATCAATATGGTGTTGGGAGAGTCGGTAATATGGCTCTCTCCAAGGAAAAAGAACCCGGGTTCAATTCCTGGAGTCGCCTATTTGGTAGGCATTCCAACCCCGTGTGTAAAAAATCGGATGCCCTACTGTCGACTCGGGGATTAGTCCCATAGCGTGTCCAAATGACCTAAGCTTAGGGATACCCTGGGGCGTCCACTGGGGAGCCAAAGACCCTTATTACGGTGGATTGGAAAAAAAAATTCGAGAACAGGACTTGGTTCTCTACTTTTTTGGCAATGATATAAATAAATTTATAAAAATTATTTCGTTTGCAATAATTCTCAATATGGCATGTCAAAAGGGGTTAGAAGACCTCGTATTGTGAGGGGATCGACAATAAATTAGATGGTGACGATGTAGTAGAGAACCAACGGAGTGGAGAGGAGATAAGTATTGAGGAAGGTAAGAAGCTTAGTTCAGGTGGCTACATGGGATAGGATGTTGGGAATATAGTCTCTATATTTTTTTTTATTTTTTTAGTTATATCATTGTTGATATGGAATTTTGATTTCTTTGTTTCCCAACAAGGCACTCAACAAATATATTTAATCAGGTGGTTGTAGACTCTCTCCTTTCCGATGGTAATCCAATACAGGGCTTTGTCAAAACTTGCCTTAAATTCGATGATCAAGGAAACTAAAGGCAACGAATGTTAATTCCGATAGAAACACAATTAAGACTAGAAAAGCGAGATGAAACGGATCAAACACTGCTAAATTAAAAGAAGCAGGAAATAAAAGTGCAGGAAATATAAAAGTGCAAAGAAACTTAAAAGTGCAAGAAATCTTAAAAGTGCAAGGAAATAAAATGGTTTGCAAATCACAGTATGTTCAAAGTGTTTCAAATTTACCAATCCTCCAAGCACTTCGAGTTTCAGAATCAAACAAATTCGCAATGAGGTTTAAGTAATGAAAGTAGAGAATAGAGAAAAAGAGTTAAGGGAAGATGAAGAATAAATTTGCATTAAATGATAAAATTGTTGGAAATTAAATGTGGGAAGGCATCTTAATGGAACTCTGTTTTAATCCTATTATGATCGAGTGCGAGGATGTTGTGGGAGTGTTATCAAGGTATTCGACCGTTTGTACATCAGAATAAGCACTATTTATAGAAAAAAAGGAAATAACTTCCTAGCTCCTATCTACTGCCCTCTGTCATATTGACACATGTGTTTATTAAATCTACGGCTAAGATCTAATGTCCACTACTCCACTAGCTGGAATGTGGTCTTTGAGCTGCTTCAGAGTGTAACTCCACACTCCTCCATATTCCCACGTTTTTGCATGGGTTGGCCCACCTTGATGTTAGTGGTCAGAGTGGGATATCAGTCTGACACGTCGTGCCTATGATATTCATGGCCTCTTGTCGAATCGTCACCCCATTTCGATGACATCTCCCTTTGCTGATTTGAAGCTCTTTCTTCACAATGCATGCCTGTCGAATAGGGTACTTTGCATTATTGCAACATTCCCATGAAAACCTTATAGCTTCCTCTTGCTTGTATCCTGGCATCCTTGCTTGCAACATTAAGCTCAAGTAAGTCTCGTCGGGATGCCTCTTTTCCATACTTAGGCAATTTTTCATGCATTCCTTTCGGCAACTCACCTTCCAGATACCAGAATTTCTCTATTTCGACCAAAATATTATTTTTGATCCCAACAATTATTATAGGGTGTTACTCCGATACCCTTCATGTTGAGAGGGTATGGCTACCCTTCCAGTATTTTATTATTTTTGAGTTATTGTTTATTCTTCTATCCATGTTTCTAATTTGATAATCATTGTTTTTATCAATTCTATTTTTCTATCATATTCTTTACAGTCACAATATTCACAATGATAAATCATATGTTTATTACATGCATCAGTTCTTTCATCTTTTAATTCATGTATTAATCATTTTAGTGTATTTTGATTAGTCAAGTCTAGCATACTTAATTTTTGTACAATTTTTTCTATATTCTGAAAATCCATATTAATCTAAAAATCTTTTGATTTTAAACTTTATTATATCTATCATTGATTCTACAGTTATTATGATATCTTTGTATATGTCACCAAAATCTTTCAATGTTTTTAAATAATTTCTTAACATAGCTAATTGTTGTTTTAATTAATGTAATCTTTTCATTTTACTTTTATTATTATTTAGTACTTAGCTCCGATACCAAAATGGTATCACCCTATTAATTTTCCTTTCAATTTTTATTTCAATAATTTCAGGGCAGTTTCTATACATAATATGGGTAGTGCTCATGTATAATTCGAGTTTGTACACAAATTAAGTATGATAGACTTAACTAATCAAGATACACTAAAAAGATTAATACATGAATTAAAAGACGAAGCAACTGACGCATGTAATAAACATATGATTTATCATTGTGAATATTGCGATTGTAAAGAATATGATAGAAAAATAGAATTGATAAAAAAAATGATTACCAAATTAGAAACATGGATAGAAGGATAAACAATAACTTAAAATTAATAAAATAATGAAAGGGTAGCCATACCCTCTCAACATGAAGGGTATCGGAGTAACACCCTTATTATAATATTTTATACTATCTAAGTAATTTATATTTTTTTTGCCAGCTAAGCATGGGTGCCAGATGGCTATATGTGTGTCACATCATCAACTTATGTTAATTTTTGGATGACAACTTGACAGGGGGACCATTTTTGCACAATTGAGAACATAAGCAAAATAAAATCGCTCATTAACATATGGGGGGACAAATTTTGACAAATTGAAAAAGATGGGGTTGAAAAGTGCATTTTCCACAAAATTATATTAATATGTCATTTTATTTGTATTATATCATTTTATTTAATAAAAATAATTAAAAATTAAAATAAAGTAACAAAATATTTTTATTTGTGGGATGATAAATAATTTAAAACAAATTAAAGTATTAAATTTGATAAATATTTAAACAAATATATATATATATATATATATATATATATATATATATATATATATATATAATTTATCTAAATATAACATTTAAATATGTCATTTATGTCATTTTATATTTATTACTAGTTCAACCACCAGTTTTACCAAGTACTTCATCCAATCAACTATTTTTTCCGCTATCTGCTATAAGCTCATCCTCTATCAGCTAGTTTATCTGTTATCCGCTATTTTTTACCAAACAGAGCCTTACTTCCTGGCCCTTTCACAATATTTCACTACTCTCACTAAATATCCCCTTTATAAATACTTAAAGTAAACAAAGAAAACAATTAGTACGCTAGCAAGTAAAGCCTTACCTTTTTAGTTAGCAATGACAACCACAACCCACTTCATCAATTTGATGCATGTTAACATCATTGTTTTAGTTTCAAGCAAAAACAATGCCTTGATGTTACCCAAGTTTTCGTCCATTCTAGTATTTGGGGATTCGATGGTTGACTCAGGCAACAATAACTGTAACACCCCATTTTTCATCTCTATGCTTATATATGTTTTTTTTTAATTAATAAATATTGCCTATAATTGATGTGCTTGTGCTAGATTATTAGGAAATCTTTTAGGATAGGTGAAGAGGGGTTAAGGGGGACTTTCTGGTCAAAAATCCCTTCTTGACAAATGAGCACGGTCCCGTTCTCATTTGAGCATGGCTATGTCGGAATTATGAGCGTTTGACGGGGATGTTGCAGACCTCTGCTCATTTCAGCTATGTCCATCCTTGCCTTCTCATTGTCCTTCGTCTTGCCAGCCACATTCATAACCGTGTTAGAAATGTTGTCAAAGAAATTCTTCTCAATGTGCATCACATCAAGGTTAAGTCGTAACAGGTTATCCTTCCAGTACGGTAGTTCTAAAAAAATACTTTGTTTTGTCCAGTTATGCCATTATCCATATCCTGGTAATTTTGACACACCAGCATCGATGACTTTTGGAAAATCACTAACCAGACCCCAAATTTGATTAGGAGTCAACAAAGGCGGTGGACCTTATATTTCTGTATGATTCTTTTTGAATGCTCGGGTATTCCTTCGGAAGGGATGATCATCATCTAAGAACCGACGTTGAGAATCAAACCAGGAACTTTTGCCACCATATCTTAGGGTAAAAGCCTTTCCATGTTCCATGCAATATGGGCACACCAATGTACCTTGAGTCCCCTAACCAGAGAGCATTCCATATGCAGGAAAATCATTGATAGTCCACATCAGTGCCGTCCTCATCATAAAGTTTTGCTTCTTTGAAATGTCATACATCAACACACCAGCCCACAACTTCTTCCGATCATCGATCATAGGCTGTAAATATACATTTATCCCAGCCTTCGGATTAGATGGGCCAGTATGAGACTAGTCAGAAACACATACGGTTTTGACATGCACATCTTGGGAGGAAGATTGTAAGGTGTAACAATTACTGGCCAACATGAATATGGCTAGGCTGACGCCTGAATGTACAAGGTAAAACCATCTGAGCACAACCCAAGTCGTATATTGCGAGGATCTATTGCAAAATCAGGGCGTACCCGATCGAAGTACTTCCAGGCTTCACCATCAGAAAGGTGACGTAAAACGCCCGTACTTCTTCTATTTTCATAATGCTACCTCATCTGTCCCGCAGTTTGCATTGATGCAAACATCCTCTGCAACCTTGGAATTATTGGAAGATAGAACATTGCTTTCATAGGAACTGGTTTTTCCTACTAAGGTCACTATTTTGGACATGGTACATGGGTGTCTGACAAAATTTACATTCTTCCAGTGCGCTATCACTTGTGCCCGAATCATTGTCATAATAAAGCATGCACTCGTTCCGACAACAATCAATCATCATAGCCCCTAACCCCAGTTTCGACACCAATTGCTTCGCATCATAATAACTTTTTGGCAACATCCTTTTGAAGGGTGTCACATCAAAAAAATTCCAAACATTGCTCGGGGACATTCCAATTGGACTTGCAAGCTAAAAGCCTAACACAAATTGATAATTTTGAATCTGACGCCCATCAAACAATGGCTTATTTGTCTCTAACAATAGATTGTAGAATCTTTGTGCCGATTCATTAGGAGGCTCTTCCATGCCATCATACTCATTCACCTCAAAGTCCCACGTTGCCCAAGACAATCATCCACCATCCACTACATTGACTGGAGTTGTTCGACATAGTCGTTGTGTAATCCACTGCCTGATGCATCCACATCGTGATCGTCACCACCAACTTCATTTAGACCAATATTCGGCAACTCTTCGCCATGATAAGTCCATATCCAATAATTAGGCTTGAAACCACGGCGATACAAGTGTACCTTTACTTCATCATCACTCAAAACCTTTGTACAATGGCACTTTATGCACAGACATCTAATCCCCCCTCTTCGGCATAATCACAATGTTGCCTAGATTTGGATGTAAACTCCTCAACTCCATCTACAAATGATTGTTTCAGACATCGTCTTCCAGACTCGTTCCTATCATACACCCAACTATGGCTCGAGGGATAATATTTCATCCTTCTGTGAAGTCAGATAAAATGACATAAACATGATTGTATGATGCCGAATCGCTCCCTTTATTTAAAAGGTATGGCCTTATCCCATTCGAGAAGAAACTTTTTTACCACTGTATTATACTAGTTACTTATTACTTCTCATGTCTTATAGCTCACGAAATTTCGGCAGCATTTCCTATCGGTCTCCAAGTACACGACTTGACCGCGGTAAGATATCACAATCAAGTATGGACTCGGAGAACAAAAGGAAATGTATCGAACCGAAATTTCATCAACTATTTAACATATGAGAATCAACGAGTAATTAGTATATAAGTGGACAAAAAGTTTCTTCCCAAACTGTCCCAATTGGACAATTCAAGATTCAATAAAATAAGCGATACCATGACCACAAGTACACATGCTCAATAATATTAAACCTCGAACGGGAAACTAAGGTTTTTCTCAAGTAAGAGTTAATTATACTCTAAAATAAAATAAAACTTTTAATAATAGGGATAATTTGCACAAAGTCTGACAATAATAGCAAAAAATTAAACTCATAATCAAGCAACCATCATAAACAAATATTTGTATTCGCATAATTATTCGTCTAATGTTTCATTAAATCATTTATTTTTTAAATTAATTTTATTTATTAATTTTTTTTTGAATTAGTTAATTACTTATGTTTGTTTACTTGACTGTTTAAATATCAAGTTTTGAAATATATTATTAGTATATTAGTTAATTGCTTGCTTAAATAATTACTAAGAAATTAGTTATTTAAATATTTTTTTTATTCTTCCCACATATTACGTTACTTGACTATTTAAAGTCCTATGATATCAAGTCTTCAAACTTATTATATGTATATTAGTTAATTACTTAAATAATAATTAGTAATTCTTCCCATAAGATTGATTTATTCAAATATTTACATTTTTAAATAATAATTAATTACTTTTTTTATATTAATGATTTAACTAACTTCTTAACTAATTATTAATTATTCCATAAAAAAACTAATTACTAATTATTATGTAATTATTTTATTAATTAATTCAACCTTTACTACGTACAAACGATCCCAATCATGCTTAGTCGATCACCACTGCTACTGTCGAATCGGCTCCATCATCACTACTGCTGCAAGTATATGTGGGAGGAAAACGATTTTACTGGTTGACTAATCCTAACTACATTAAATCCTATCAACACTATATTTTGTCCTTATGATTTTATATTATTGAGTAAATTCATTCATTAATTTATGCAATTAGCAGAAACAACAGATTAATAAATCTACAACAAATTTACAAAATTTAGTTACAACTAGACAAATATATCAAAACAATACACCCATACAAATTAGACATATATATAAAATTAACAACTAATTGCACAAATTAAACGTATACAATTTCTTAGCATGCATTAAACAGTTATATATGTTTAAATATGTATTTGAGTTTTAGAAAATTATTTTAAATAAACGGAGTTCAGTACTCTATTCTACTTGAACGTAGGAAGCTATGATTAAAATTTAGGTTGAAAAGTCAGGCGAATCCCGGCCTGCGAATTTCACTGACAGTATAATTATACTGATCAGAAGACCTAATTTTAATTCGTGAACGAAACAATTAGGGTTTTTATTTTATTTCCTACGATTGTACATTTTTAGAATTATTTCACAAAACGTGAAATAATATACGTTTTACGGACGTTATGTTCAATCGGGTAAACGACGGAGCCAATTACGGGAGTTTTGAGACTCGATAAGTTGATAAAACCTACATTCTCTTAGGAATAGGTCATCCATGTGAGAGGTTTAATGTGGCTTAGGGTTATGTTAGCAATTTTTAACAATTGCATTTTTATCCCTAAACTTTCTATTAATTGCATTTTGGTACCTAAACTAATTTCTTTGATACACTAAGTGAAGTGGGCCAAATTTTTACCATTCAAACCCATTAAGGGCTGCACCCAAAAGTCTCAATTTCATGTCCAATGATTCATTTCCATGAGGCAATTCTAGTCTTAAATTTCCTATGTCTTCATTATGCCTTACGTTGATATAAGTGAAAAATAATTGGGCTTGGGCTTTTTAGGCCCAAAAGTGGTGCAAGGCCCATGGAGTGGAGGCTTGCTCTACAAAATTCTAGAGGCAACTTGAGAGCTCTAGTTCATTCCACACTATTCACCTATCTTCTACATTTCTCTTTTCTCTCTCAAACTCCATAGACTTGATTTGTGAAGAAGCTTGGTGATTCTTTGCCCATTTTCACATTCCAAGAGGTGATTCATGTTCCTTATCATCTCTAAACTATTGTTCTTTCATTTCATTTCTTGTTTTAGAGACTTTTTCATGTTATTCCTCTTAGTTGTTCATAACTTTGAAAAATTATAGTAAATCATAGAAAAATCCTAAAAATGTGAAACCACTTTCTATGTTCTAATTATTATCTCTACTATCATGATCTAAGAGATTGTTGCAAACAAAATTTTCTTTCCCTTGTTTCTAGCCTAGGCTGAACCATGCAAGAAAATAGGTGTAGGAACTTAATTTCTTGTCATGAAAGTAATCATGTTAATCATCTATTGAACATGTATTAATGATGAATCTATGTTCTTATGTCAAACTAGGATTCCTAGCCATAATCTAAGGTCTTGGCCGAAATTAGGGTTTTGGTGAAATTAAAAGTTAATGTTTTAATCTTTGTTGTTAAACAAGTGTTACAAAGACTTAAGGATTTTGGATCGTTAATCCAAGACTTAAGCAAAGTTAGAATTTTTGTCACTAAACCTAGTCTAGGCCGTGACCAATTAGGAGTGATTAGGAAGATTTGATTCTTAACTTTGTTGATTAGACATTAATCCATTGTCTTAAGTAATTAGGATCATTAATCCAATGACTTAGGCAATTCTAGAAATTTTTAGCCACTAAACCTAAGAGAGGCCGTGACCTATTATAAGGAATTAGGAGATGTTAATTGTTTGATTAGTGATTAGTTGATTGTGGTTGATGAAGGTTTAGCGAGTTCGTTGTGTACGTGAACCGAACTTCCGACAAGTTACGTATTACACCGCAGAGAAATCTGCGAGAGGTAAGAGGCGATTACCTAAGGGGTTTATTCGATGGCTACATGCCAATTTGTGTTGCTGTAATTATTTGTTGGTGGTTGTTGAAGTGTTTCAGTCGTTTATTTTTATCTGCGTTGGTTATCTGTTTATAATTGTTTATCTGCAATTATTTATTAAATGCTGTGATGCATGATCTGCCTGAAAATATTACTGTGATATTGTGGTGGATGTTGTTTGAGAAGCCTGACAGTGGTCAGTGCCCAATTAACTAATCAGATAAAAGCTTTGAAAAGCTTCGTAAATTATATTCAATGTTTTAACGGTAAAATATTGGAATATAATATTAATGGAAAATATTTATTTGGGAAAAATAAAGAGTTTTGGAAAATATCATTATTTTAATGATTTATCGCTGTAAGAGTGATTTATGAGTCATAGTGAGGACGAAACCGTGAAAATATTTTTGTACTGCTGATTTTTACGTAATAAATTTCGGAATATTATAAAAAGTTATGTTATGAAATTAATTTTCAAAAATAACTTAATAATGATTTTATAAAAATATTTAAGTGAAACAAGCTAAAATTTGGCTTAAATGGCTAATTTGACGGCAACTTGGAAAAATACCGACGGCAAGAAATCCTAGAGCGGCAGTACGTAGTTTAAACAACTTTGAGCCTCAAGTGACCATCTTTTATAAAAAGTTAAATTTTTAACCTACGATTTATTTCCCATTTGAAATGATTTTCCGAAAACAAGTTGAACTCAACTGTGTTAAAAGTGGTTTTGAACTTAGTAACCGAGACGTCGTGGTACTAAGGTTCGTGTTGTGTTATGGACTTGGTGTCCTTTGGACTATGAGGTCCTGTAGACTTGGTGTCTACTGAGTTAAAAACATAAAGATGTTTTCTATTACCACGAACCCATGACTGGTGCATCGGTCTAGGGGTGTCGTGATTGAGCACTCGGACTTTGAGGTCCTGTGTTATTAATAAAGTTTTAAAGATGTTTAAAACTATGGTTAGTCGTAAGCCATTTTGAGCTTCGGCAAAAGGAGATTGAACACAAAGAAAAGTGTCAAGAACAAAGTGTTTTTATTGCATGCATTTGGCAGACGTGCCCCGGTTTATGTGTGAGTACCTTGCGGCGTCAGGTATCTCATGCTACGATTTTCTTCATTGTGCCCGGGTGGACAATGAAACCCCATTTACATTTTTATCACTGTGCCTTGGGTTTGGACAGTGTGCAATGGGTTTTGGCTGCATGCCAATGGCTGCGTGCCTGTTTGCCTTGTGTGGCAATTGAGCTTGATCAACTCACTGCGGTTGGGATATCTCATGAGATTAAGTGCAAAGTTAGACGATGTATTGAAGTGTTCATGCATAGTTTTTCAACTGATGATGTGTGGGGTATGAAACCCAGTGATAAACTATTAGCTTGATATGAATGCTTATGTTTATATAACATGTATATGTGTATGTGTTATCTGTGGTGTCGTGCATGGAGTTGTCGAGTTAAATCCAGATGATTGGTTTCTCACTCTTGCATGTTTTATTTTTGGTTTCTCTACTTGTGCATATACGATTTCGTCTGAGATTAGATGGACCCGGATATGCCTCTGGCACATTCGAGACTCCGTTCGATCATGTTTGATCGAGCACATCACGGTGGTGCCTGGGAGATAAACCCTGGGGCACTCAGCGCCACCTATTATGGCCCTACTAGAGAGATCGTCGGCACCGTAGAGGCGAGACCACAGCGGAGGACACATATGGTGGAGACTGTTGAGGTATCTCTACCTCCGATATGGCTTTACCTACAGTTCCTGGCCGAGCACGGGTTACTCGTCATTCCACCTCAGCCTGTTCAGCCTTAACCTCTTCAGATTGTAGCACCGGCAGTACCTCCTGTTGAGGTGGCAGAGGAGCTTGAGATTGAGGAGGACCCTTATGAGTACTTTGAGGATGATCTTGAGTTTCACCCTCCTGCAGTTGATGATGATGGCTCTTCCGACGATGGAGAGGGAGCAGAGGTATCTTCACCAGATACACCTGCTGGGGGTGGGGGTGATCATAATGATCTCCCCAATGGTTTTCCTTAGCTTGACCAGCTATAGGTATTGTTTTGGGGTAACGAGTCTTGTCAGTTTTTGATCTGGCTACTGAGAGCCATGAGTTATTGGTATGGTTCTGGACTGCTCGTTACTGGTTGTGTATATGTCTTTACTTTCTTTACTTAGTTTGATGGAGAATAGCTTATACTGATGAGGGCTCTTTTGTAATCTCCTACTAGCGATGCTGTATGTATGTAACTGTTGACGCATATACGTATAGATATGTTTGTTTATGTATGGATGTTTTAAAAAAAAATTCATCACCATTTTGACTATAAAACGTTTACTAAAAAGTTTATTTTCTGAAAGTAACAGCGATTAATAATTTGATTTTCTGCTTTTGGGTAACTATGTGATGACCCCAGAAAGGGTGTCGCAACGGTGGCAGTTCTAACTTCTGGCAGCCCTCAAAACACAGCACAAAAACAACAAAATAAACCATTTCCATATCAAACATCACAACAACAAACACAAATAATAGCATAACAAAAAAAAATAACAGAAAAAAAACAATAACACAGATCAGGAGGCGGAGAGGAAGGGGGAGGTTGCTCACCTAGGTGGTGCTCGCATAGAGAGAGGGAGGCGTGCGGAGGTGCAGAGAGGAACAGACATGGAGAGAAAGGGAAGAGAGAGGGCAGAAGCTGGTGGTGGGGGCAGTGGGTGGTGGTGGCGGGAGTTGGTGTGGTGGCCGGCTTTCGCAGAGAAGAGAAAGAGAGAAGGGAGAAGAGAGAAAGAGAGGGAAGAGAAATGGGAAAGTGAGGGGAGAAGGGTTTCAGTGGTAAATTAATAAAGGTTTTCGATGACATTTTTTGAATTACCGACGGACTTTCAGTCGGTAATTCAAAAATCAAGATTACCGATGGAAATGTTGGTCGGTAAAGGTAAAAATATTTCTGATGGAATATTCGTCGATACGTGTAGTTCAATTTACCGATGGATTAGCCCGTAGGTAAGCGTTGGCGCCAACTTTTTATGATTTCCGCATGCTTTTCCGACGAACTTACAGACATATAAGCCCTCGGTAATGTTACTAACGCACATTCTGTCGGTAACTGATGAACCTTTTGGTATTCATTATTACCGACGGCAGCCGTCGACAATCCTTTCATTACAGACGGAAATAATGTCCGTCGGTAAATATCCATCGGTAAATCCAATATTTATGGTAGTGCTTGTGAACCAAACATGAATAGTGTTGTGTCTTCTCGCCTCCATTAAAATCTCCCTCCTACTCTCCTCTCAATCAAACACAATATCTAATTAAAATCTATCGTCTCCCATTCTCTCTTTTGAACCAAACACACATGAGTACTTAGTAGTTAATAGTGACTTAGGCTCTATTCGGTAAAAACTAACTGATAGCGGATAGCAGATGAGCTAGTTGATAACGGAACCAGCGGATGAAGTAGTGGATTAGATTTGATGGGTTTAGTAAAACTAACGGTTGAACTAGTTGATAAATGTAAAATGACATAAAGGGACATGTTTGTATGATTTTTTTAAATAAATTATATATATATATATATATATATATTATTTATATTATTTTTTTATAATAATTATCACTTTTGATATTTTAATTTATTTATCATTTCAAAAATTAAAATATTAATTTTAGTTTTAATATTAATGATTTTGTATAAATAAAATGAGATCATAAAAATAAAATGATATAGTGAATTGATTTTTATATAAAAGTTACTTGTTATCTTAAATATAAATATAAATATAAATAGTGAAATTAATTCTCATTTATATCCTCTGTTAAACAAATTAATTTTAATTTTTTTATATGAAATTTTATAATTTATCTAAACTACATATGACCAAATTTTATAGGTCATGACATAGAAAACTTGAACATGCAAAAAATAAAAAAAATAAGATAATAGTGATAAAAATGGACGACAATGATAAGCAATAAGTTATAAGTTCAAACGCTGCTTCAAGTAACATTTGGAAAAAAACAATATAAGCTAATTCTAAAAATGATTATCAAATGGGGCTACTTTTAATTTACTATAAGCTACTGGATTTGGCAAGCTAAATAGAGCCTCAGTAGAATAATCGAGATCATGTTATTGGTAGACAACACAAATTTTGATTATTTTGATTCGTGGTTACTTTTCATCTTACGTAGATATGCACATAAAGACCAATTAATTATATCATTTTTTTTTTTTGAAAGGCAGAAGAATTATAGTAAGAGGGTACAAGGGGTACCCAAACTCATCAACACTACAACCAAAATGGTTCACAACAAACCAGAAAACGCAAAAACTACACAAGCTCAACAAAACTGTAACTTATTCACGGCCTCCCAAAAGTTGAAACAGACCAAGACTAAGGCGCAAATGCTTGTCCAGCAACCACCCTAGCGCCACACCAAAACTGAATATACACGGCCCATCACAAGAAAACACAGCAACATAGTGCAAACCATAAAATCAACAAATTGCCATAAACCCACCACCTAGCGAGATCCTGCAGACTTTGAGCATATATCCATTTTTGATGCAACACAAGCCAAAGGGTTTGAAAACCAGCAAAAAATATGATAACTGAAACCCTTTTTTTTTTGCTCTTAACCACTGCCAAGATAACACCTTAACATGTTCCAGAATTGCTTCTTCATGGCCCATGACTGACCAATTAATTATATCATAGAAATGTGGATACTAAAATAAATATTTTGAATTCCGAAAGATAGTAAAAAGTTTTTCATGATTTTAGTATTAAGTTATTTGATAAAAGTCAACTAAGATAGTTGCTAAAGATCAAAGAGTTTGGAACAAACAAAAAGGTGCCAAAATTTTAATTGAAATTGATGGCAATTCCATGCATTTTCCTTGCTTATATATATATATATATATATATATATATTAATGAAAGTTCAAATTCAGTTTTTTTACATTCATTAAATTCTCTATATTAGAACGAGACTTAAATGTTAAATACATGGAACTGAAAGCTCTACTCCATTTCCTACTATTAATATATAGCAGTGACCTTGTAATGTTGCCAATGGGAAATTGGTTCCTCACTGTTCCTTCCAAACACTCTGATTGCAAATACATTCTCTTTTAATTTGACATTTTTATATTTATCTTACGTACCAAATTGTTAAAGAAGCCACTTAAAAAACAAAATTTTATTACAAATTGACTAGGTCCAGAGAAGATATACCTATTTTACATTCAAAATTCAAAATTTTGTAATCTTAGATAAGGATTTTATGTTTCTATTTTGTAATCTTTTATTAGCTTTTTTCGTTCCAATCACTTTTTTGAATGCCTTTTGTAAACTTTATAAATTGATGAACTCCTTTCTTGTATGAAATTGAACTACAACAGTTGCTTTCTGCAAGCAGATATGTATCATTCAATTTTGGAGAAGACTATATGTGCATATCTACATGAGGAACAACAACCAAGTTTTGCAAACATGGTTTTATTGAAAGAGAATAATTTTCGTTACTATGAAGTCAATGAGGGACGAAACAATAGTATCGTTACTGCATAGACACTGCTAAGCATATGACATAGACCATCAAATTAGGGCTCAAATTATCAAATATTTTAAGATCTATAAGTTAAACTTAGTGAAAGTATATATATTCTAAAATTTTAGAAGTTGGAACAGGTACCAATAGGCTACCATTTCACACCTATTACGAATCTTAGTGTTTAAACTTTAATAGTAATAAGCAGATTTAAACAAAAACAAGAATACAAGATGAAAGCTTGACCCTGGTTTTTTCAAACATGGGCCACATATTGTTTTGGGACATTCTTCAATATCCAAACAATGTGAGTGATGGTAGTTGAGGAAGCAAAATAATGAGCATTATTTTTTCCCCTTTCAGAACGACCTTCTACTCCATGTGTCATTGGTTCTCATTGGATTTCCCCGAGACCAAAAGTATGGTCATTTTCCTTTCACATGCATAAATTTGTTGCTTCCCAGATATAGCAGGGCTCTCCTTTTGTGTTTAGTCATTTTATGTCTTTATAGTATTTCTCATCTTTGATTTTGCCGAAGCATTAAGGCTTTTGTCTTATTTATTTAGTTGCAATGTTTCGTATTTTTTTTTCCTACTTCTCATTTTCATTTTTTTAAGAATTTGATTGATTTTTTATTTTTGTTTAAATTATCTTTTGGTCTAAGCCGATAAGAAAGATTTCGGTGATGTTTTTGCATTTTAGTTTTGTATTTTCAGTTAGAAAAGAAATACTTAATTGATAAAGAATAAAATATATCTAATAATACAATAAGTAATTTCATTGTTTGTTTCCGATAAGAGGACAAACTATCAATCCCACCGCCACATTGAGACAAACTTCCTGACAGTGACTCCTGGAGCTAGAGGTGAAATTACCAAGATGTGCCCACACTTTCTTTTGGAAACCCCAACCACAACCACTTGCATTGCACGCCACATAACTGTGATGAAATTTAAACAGCATGCAGAATTGCAGATGGCATGCACCATCATTTACATGCAAAATAGTCAACTTTTCCTTCCACAATTGATGTTCTTAACTGGAGCGATGTTATTGTTTATGGTTTGGTCTCTATCTCATGGAGGACATGCAGAAGCTTTTGACCCTCTTCACCTTGATAAACGTCACATAAGTCAATCCGATTAATTAATTAATAGTGACAAATTAAAAAATATCAATTAATTAATAATAAAATTTTCTTAATTATTAATAGGAGAACAGATGGAGGACATGCAAAGGGTGGTAGCAAACATGTGCAGCGATGGTGCATGCAGATCAGCAGATGGCACGCAAAATAGGCAACTTTTCCTTCCACAGTTAATGTTCTTAACTTGAGCGATGTTTTGGAGCTGCACGCCATGTTTATGGTTTGGTCTCTCTCTCTCGAACATGCAGATGAAGAACACATGGAGGACATGCAGATAGTGGTAGCTAAGCTAGGGTGATGAAAGAGTTTTGATAAACATGCGGTGCATGCAGATGGCAGGGAATCGTGGACAACTTTTCTGAAATTAGAAACAGAAGACAGCTCATGTCATGTTAAGTTACGTACAAAGCAGGAGCAGGTAGAGAGAATTTGAACTATGACAATCTTGGCTCCAGTTTAATTCAAATTAACCATCAACCAAGATAATATTTATAAAAATATAAAATATTAATAATTAGAATAATAAATATTATAATTAAATAAGATAAAAAAATACTTATTATTCATTTATTTTAATAATATTTTTAATTATCCACTAGGCATCCTATGTGAAATATAAAATTAATATTTTTCACCACATCATCAGTTAGCTGAGGTATCTGATTACAAGGACTATTTAGAAAATTTATAAACAATAAACGGACCGGATCATAAGAAAAATAATTGGAGGGGCCAAAACCATAAAATAAGGATCAAAAAGTTCATTAAGCCTAAAATTTATGAAAATTTTAAAAAAGTATAAAAATAAAATCATAAAATTTTTTGTCATTCATTTTGACCTTTAAAATTTATGGAAAAAAAATTAAAGAGGGAAAAAACATAAAAGAAATTTTTGAACGAAAAATAATGGTTAAATATGGATTTACCGAGTAATAAAGATGATTTGTTTCCTTTTAAACTTTGAATATTCAAATAAATTATGAAAAAATTGACTAGTTAAATTTATTGAAATCAATTATCAGAATTTAATAGAAAACAAAAATAATTTGTTTCCCTTTAAAAATTTAAAATGCAAAAAGAAAATAAGTTATTTGAAATTTGAGTGATTTAATTAATTGGATAAATTATAAGTGTAACATCCCTGGCTGCTCTATGGATTGACGACTGACCCCACAGACCAACACAGGTCTTTTCAGCATGCTTTGTCCTCACTCACACGCTTCCCGGGAAAACTTCCCAGGAGGTCACGCATCCCAGAATCGCTCCAAGTCAAGCACGCTTAACTGTGGAGTTATTAAGTGATGGTCTCAGGATCTGTAACACCCTGTTTTTCATAAAATGTTTTATAAAGTTAGTTTTATTTATTTTAAAGATGTTGGTTAAGGGCTAAGTGGGATTTTAGCCTAAAAGGCCCTTTCTGGTACATGAGCACGCTCGTGCTCATCAGCCAGCAAGCCCGTGCTCAATAGTGAGCACGCCCGTGCTCAATGCGTGGACCGCGTCTCGCTGAGGCTAAGTGGAGCACGACCGTGCTCAATGCTAAGCACGACCGTGCTCAGGTCCGGATGATATAAACGTTGTAGAGACCGAGGGTTTGACGTGAAACCCTGCTTTTTGGTGCAGCTGCGGCCAGAACGCGTTCTTGTGCTATTTCTCCTTCGTTCATCGCCGTAGTGGAGTTTTGAGGACCGTTTGGGAGATTAGATTGATCTGCTTCATTGTTAATAGGTAATGGTTTCGTCCCTTTTAATTTCCTTTCGTGTTTTTGGGATTGGAAACTAACCGGTTGTGTTCTTATTTGCCCAAGGTTCATCAGTGGAGTGAGCCGCTTTAGGAACGGTACCAGTTTGCTAGTAGGTGTAGTGTTAGAGCTACCTTCAATCCAGGTATGGGGAGAAGTGGGATTGTATTCATTAGGCAGTGGGTAGTGTAAGGTAACGGGGTTCCCTATGACCCTGGTGTTTTTGTATGTATGTTTGTTGTAATATGGCATTTAATCTGTGATAATATGTTTCTGGTTATTGTAGTGTTGTATGCCTATGAACATGTTGGTTGTTTAATGAGTATGATGATATGTTGAGGATTGTTATTAATCTGATGATTGGTTTATTGATGTTGTGGCTATGATAATTAGTATGTTGATAAAACTGTTAAATTGAATGGTTAGGTTTAATAAATGTGTTAAGTTAGGTTTAAATCCCTAATGGTCTGGTTGAACTTGGTTTCTGTCCCTGCCCAGAACAGTGCAGTCGTGCATTGAGCACGACCGTACTGAACAGGGAGCACGACCGTGCTCCCATTTAAATTCTGGAAAATGGCCGTGCTGCTCAGCACGACCGAGCAGGTCAAATAGCACGATCGTGCTGATGAGCACGACCGTGCTGAGTGTTAAGCACGACCGTGCTTCACTTTAAAGGGCAGCACGCCCTCACGTGTCCAAGCACGACCGTGCTAAGGTCTAAGCACGACCGTGCTGACCTCCTGGACAGTGATACAACTAAAGGACTTAAGGGGTTTTTAACCCCATTCCCCTATGATGTTAAGTTGAGATAAATAATCAAAGATAAAGATTAGACAACTTGGTTATTAATTATATAAGATAATTAAGATAACAAGGTGTTAAGTCGATATCCGTTGGGTTACCGCATGTTGCTAAGTTAAGTCTTGGGTGCTTATTGACCCAAGCATGTTGAGTTGAACCTTGGTGCTTATTGGCCAAGGGAGCCTTGACCCCACGGTTTGGGTCTAAGGTTACGTTGAGTTTGATGTTGAAAGTCTTGGGAGCTTCATGGCCCAAGCAAGGAGGTGGTTGAGATTGTTTGTTGTTGTGCCATTTGCATAAAGCATTGGAGTAGTTGATGGGGGAAGTTCGACAAAGGGGAGATCGCCCGAGAGTACGGTGATCTGGCCATCCACGGTAGGTCACCCAAGGTTTGGTGACCGAGGCCCCCAGTGATGAGGCATCCACTGTTTGATGCGTTGGCTATCCATGGGGTTCACCCAAGGTTTGGTGAACTGCTGGTGTTGGTGCTTTTATGGCCAATACGGATATGTAACTCCGAAGTCGTTCATCCTGAGTTAGTTTGGATCCATATGCATAGTTGGAGTAGCGGAGTAGTTGATGCATTGCATAGCATAGCATACTTGGTTGTTATGATGTTGTTGGATGTTGATGTATGCTTATGTATATGTTTACCTTGCATACTATTCCCCTGCTGTTTATATGATTACATGAATCTTACTCCCTGTATTGTTTGTGTTTGGTCTGATTGGCATTTGCAGAGGATGACGAGCAGCCCGGAGAGGAGTGACTCTGAGGAGCCGCCACTCATTGTAGGGTTGTTTTAGGTTTAGATAGTTTTTTTCCAGTTGTATTCCGAGGATTTGTTTCCGAAACGGTTATACCAGCTCTGAATTGTGACGTCGGGGTTGGGTTATTTATTTGATTATGTTTTTATTCGATTAAACTTATTTTTATTTTCCTCGTTGTAAACGAGTTCATGTGGGACTTTTCTACCCATGGACAACTGTTTTATTTAATTCAATTAAATGCATGTTTTTCTTTTTAATTGTTTTATATTTAAATGCCTTATAACATGCGGGGTAGAAAGGTGTCACATTTAGTGGTATCAGAGCAGTTCGACCTTGTTCGGACGTGGTATGAGTCTATTGTGAGTCTCTTGTGTGACTCTTGTATGAATTGTCTATACTTGTATAGATAATGATGTTTTAAGTTAGTTGCCTGTAGCTTTTACTCGCTTAAGTTTCTGTATTAAGAGTTGTGTTGGACTTGTATAGGAACTAATGGCCGGTAGAGGACGCAACGATCAGGCGATTGCTGACGCATTGGCACTTCTAACCAATGCTATTGGTCAGGTCAACCCTAACAATGGTGGGCCAGCTGAGTTCCAGGGACTGGATAAGTTCCAGAGGAACAACCCTCCATCATTCAAGGGCTCGTACGACCCGGAAGGAGCTTTGTTGTGGCTGAGGGAGACAGAGAAGATCTTCCGAGCCTGGATTGCAACGATCAGCAGAAGCTCATCTTTGCTACCTTCATGCTGACCGAGGAGGCTGAGCATTGGTGGGATAACTGCAGGCTGAGGATGCAGGCTGAGGGCACAGCGGTTACATGGGCTGTGTTTAGGCAGAGATTCCTGGAGAAGTACTTTCCAGCCGATATCAGGGACAAGAAGGAGATGGAATTCTTGTCTTTGAGGCAAGGGTCGCTGTCAGTTGGTGACTATGCGGCAAAGTTTGAGGAGCTGGCCAGGTACTACACTCCCTACCAGCACGAGACGGATGACCGTTCGAAGGTGTGTCAAGTTTGAGGCTGGACTCCGACCTGAGATCAAGCAGGCCATCAGCTACCAGGAGATCAGAGTTTTCCCTATTCTGGTCAACAAGTGCAGGATCTATGAAGATGCCAGCCAGTTCAGGGTTGCTAGTTCCAGAGGGTCAGATAGCCAGAGTGGCAAAAGGACCGATCAGAGGGACAAGGGTAAACAGCGGTATGCTCCGACCGGCAGAGATTTCAAGCAGAGTGGTAAGAAGCCACAGTTTCAGCAGGATGGGTTCAGGGGCGGGTTCTCTAGCGTCTCTAGGCCCATGAGGTGTGGCAAGTGTGGTGCTACAGATCACTACTCGTCTCAGTACAAGGAGACGCAGGTTATCTGCTTCAGGTGTGGCAAGCCAGGACACATCAGCCGAGAGTGTGAAGGAGCCAAGGCCGAGCCTCCCAGTGCCAGCAAGAATCAGAAGTCCCAGGCCAACCGACTGAAGACCACTGGAAGAGTCTTTACTCTTAGTGGAGCTGAAGCCTCCGAGTCTGATGACTTGATTCAAGGTACATGTTTTATAGATGGAACTCGATTAACTGTGTTGTATGATTCGGGTGCTACTCATTCTTTTATATCGCATGATAGGGTCAAGAGTCTTGAATTGCCTGTTACTTTCCTTGAGTATGATTTGTTGGTTTCTACACCTACAAATAAACCTGTTTCTACTTCTTATGCATGCAAGAACTGCCATATAGTTATAAATGATAGGACATTCATGTTGATCTTGTATGCTTGCCTTTGAAAGACCTGGATATTATTCTGGGTATGGACTGGTTATCTTCCAACCATGTCCTCCTCAACTGTTTTGACAAAACCTTGATTTTTGGAACTCCAAAGGAGTCTAAGAATCCGGACCTTCTCTCTGCCAGCCAAGTTCAAGCTTCGATGAAAGACGAAGCCCAGGTATACATGATGTTAGCTTCCCTGGAAGTAGAGAGCAGCCCTCCTGATGTCGCCAGCTTGCCTATTGTGCGGGAATTTCCTGAAGTGTTTCCGGGGGATGTTTATAACTTACCCCTAGAGAGAGATGTTGAGTTTACCATAGACTTAGTGCCTGGCACCGGGCCAATCTCCATAGCACCCTATAGAATGTCTCCTCTAGAGCTAGCTAAGTTGAAGGAACAGTTAGAGGACCTGATGAAGAAGCAGTTCATTAGGCCGAGTGTGTCTCCGTGGGGAGCACCTGTGTTGTTGGTGAAGAAGAAGGATGGTAGTATGAGGTTGTGTGTCGACTTTCGACAGCTCAACAAGGTGACCATAAAGAATCGGTATCCCCTCCCTAGGATTGATGATCTTATGGACCAGTTGATGGGCGCTTGCGTCTTTTCAAAGATAGATTTGAGATCAGGGTACCATCAGATTCGGGTTAAGTCTGAGGACATCCCGAAGACAGCGTTTAGAACGCGATATGGTCACTATGAGTATTTGGTTATGCCCTTTGGTGTGACCAATGCTCCTGCGGTCTTCATGGACTACATGAACAAGACCTTTCACCCTTACTTGGATAAGTTTGTGGTAGTGTTCATAGATTACATCTTAGTGTACTCCAAGAGTAAGGAGGAACATGAGGAACACTTGAGGGTTGTCTTGCAGACCCTTAAGGAAAAGCAGTTGTATGCTAAGTTGTCTAAGTGTGAGTTCTGGTTAGAGCAAGTGAGCTTCTTAGGACATGTCATCTCTAAGGGTGGCATAGCAGTGGACCCAGCTAAGGTAGAGACGGTGCTCCAGTGGGAAGCGCCAAAGTCTGTAACGAGATTAGGAGTTTCTTGGGGTTAGCTGGGTATTATAGACGGTTTATAGAAGGGTTCTCTAATGATAGCTTTACCCTTAACCCGTCTCACCAAGAAGGGACAGTTGTTTGTGTGGGACTCTAAATGTGAAGAGAGTTTCCAAACCCTTAAGAATAGGTTGACGTCAGCACCAGTGTTAGTTTTGCCAGATCCTAGTGAACCCTTCGTAGTTTACTGTGATGCTTCTAAGCAAGGGTTAGGTGGTGTGCTGATGCAGAATGGTAAGGTAGTTGCTTATGCCTCTAGGAAGTTGAAAACCCATGAGAAGAACTACCCTACCCATGACCTAGAGTTAGGAGCTGTGGTATTTGCCTTGAAGATCTGGAGGCATTACCTGTATGGAGCGAAGGTTTGAGGTTTTTAGTGATCATAAGAGTTTGAAGTATCTCTTTGATCAAAAGGAGTTGAACATGAGGCAGCGTAGGTGGATGGAGTTCTTAAAGGATTATGACTTCAAGCTGACCTATCACACAGGAAAGGCCAATGTGGTGGCCGATGCCTTGAGTAGGAAAACCCTACATGTCTCCGCTTTGATGGTTAGGGAGATGGATTTGATTGAGGAGTTTAGAGACCTTAGTCTAGCTTGAGAGTTTACCCTAAGAGTATTAGGCTTGGTACCTTGAAGGTTACCAACAGTCTGATGGATCAGATTAGAGAGGGTCAGAAGTTAGATAAGTTTCTCTTAGACCAGCGAGAGTTGCTCGCTCAGGGTAGAGACCTAAGTTTTAAGGATGGCAGTGATGGTATCTTGAGGTTCAAGGATAGAGTTTGTGTGCCTGATGTTCCCGAGCTTAGGAAGTTGATCTTAGAAGAAGGTCATAGGAGTGGATTGAGTGTGCACCCAGGTGCCACTAAGATGTATCAGGACCTTAAGAGGATGTTTTGGTGGCCTAGGATGAAAAAGGATGTAGCGAGTTTGTGTATGCATGCCTAGTTTGTCAGAAGGCTACGATAGAGCATCAAAGGCCTTCAGGTAAGTTGCAACCTTTGAGTATTCCAGAATGGAAATGGGATAGCATCTCCATGGATTTTGTGTCTGGACTCCCTAGGACTCCAGCTGGTTTTGAGGCTATATGGGTTGTTGTGGATAGACTGACTAAGTCTGCCCATTTCATTCCGATGAATATGGAGTATCCATTGGAGAAGTTAGCTAAGCTGTACATCAAGGAGATAGTTAGGCTTCATGGTGTACCCTCTAGCATAGTTTCAGATAGAGACCCGAGGTTTACCTCTAGGTTTTGGAATAGTTTGCAAGAGGCTTTAGGGACAAAGCTTAGGCTTAGTTCAGCTTACCACCCACAGACTGATGGGCAGTCTGAGCGGACCATCCAGTCCTTAGAGGACTTGTTGAGGGCTTGTGTGTTAGAACAGTCTGGAAGTTGGGACAAGTTTTTGCCCCCTAATAGAGTTCACCTACAACAACAGTTTCCATTCCAGCATTGGGATGGCGCCTTATGAGGCTCTGTATGGGAGGATATGTAGGACACCCTTGTGTTGGAGTGAACCTAGTGATAGTGTGGTGCTAGGGCCAGAGATAGTCCAGGAAACAACAGAAAAGATCAGGTTAGTTCAGGAAAAGATGAGAGTTGCACAGAGTAGGCAGAAGAGCTACCATGATAAAAGGAGGAAGGCGCTCGAATTCCAGGAAGGTGATCATGTATTCTTGAGAGTTACCCCGACGACTGGGGTTGGTAGAGTGATGAAGGCGAGGAAACTTACTCCAAGGTTCATTGGTCCCTTACCAAATACTTAAAAGAGTCGGTGAAGTCGCCTACCAAATAGCCTTGCCACCGTTCTTGTCAAATCTCCACGATGTTTTTCATGTGTCTCAACTCAGGAAGTACATCCATGACCCTAGTCACGTGATAGTTCCCGATACAATACAGTTAAAAGAGAACTTCACATTCGAGTGTTACCCCTTCGAGTCGAGGATAGGAGGTGTGAAGCAGCTAAGAGGCAAAGAGATTCCCTTGGTTAAAGTGGTTTGGAGCGGGGGCAACTGAGGAAAGCGCTACCTGGGAGCTCGAGAGTCAGATGATGGAGGCGTATCCGCATCTTTTCGTTTGAGGTACGTAGAAATTTCGAGGACGAAATTTTTATAAGGGGGGTGGAATTGTAACACCTTGTTTTTCATAAAATGTTTTATAAAGTTAGTTTTATTTATTTTAAAGATGTTGGTTAAGGGCTAAGTGGGATTTTAGCCTAAAAGGCCCTTTCTGGTACATGAGCACGCTCGTGCTCATCAGCCAGCAAGCCCGTGCTTAAAGTCAGAAGCGTGTCTCTGATTTTAAGTTGAGCACGACCGTGCTCAATAGTGAGCACGCCCGTGCTCAATGCATGGACCGCGTCTCGCTGACGCTAAGTGGAGCACGACCGTGCTCAATGCTAAGCACGACCGTGCTCAGGTCCGGATGATATAAACGTTGCAGAGACCGAGGGTTTGACGTGAAACCCTGCTTTTTGGTGCAGCTGCGACCAGAACGCGTTCTTGTGCTATTTCTCCTTCGTTCATCGCCGTAGTGGAGTTTTGAGGACCGTTTGGGAGATTAGATTGATCTGCTTCATTGTTAATAGGTAATGGTTTCGTCCCTTTTAATTTCCTTTCGTGTTTTTGGGATTGGAAACTAACCGGTTGTGTTCTTATTTGCCCAAGGTTCATCAGTGGAGTGAGCCGCTTTAGGAACGGTACCAGTTTGCTAGTAGGTGCAGTGTTAGAGCTACCTTCAATCCAGGTATGGGGAGAAGTGGGATTATATTCATTAGGCAGTGGGTAGTGTAAGGTAACGGGGTTCCCTATGACCCTGGTGTTTTTGTATGTATGTTTGTTGTAATATGGCATTTAATCTGTGATAATATGTTTCTGGTTATTGTAGTGTTGTATGCCTATGAACATGTTGGTTGTTTAATGAGTATGATGATATGTTGAGGATTGTTATTAATCTGATGATTGGTTGATTGATGTTGTGGCTATGATTATTAGTATGTTGATAAAACTGTTAAATTGAATAGTTAGGTTTAATAAATGTGTTAAGTTAGGTTTAAATCCCTAATGGTCTAGTTGAACTTGGTTTCTGTCCCTGCCCAGAACAGTGCAGTCGTGCATTGAGCACGACCGGGCTGAACAGGGAGCACGACCGTGCTCCCATTTAAATTCTGGAAAATGGCCGCGCTACTCAGCACGGCCGAGCAGGTCAAATAGCACCATCGTGCTGATGAGCACGACCGTGCTGAGTGTTAAGCACGACCGTGCTTCACTTAAAAGGGCAGCACGCCCTCACGTGTCCAAGCACGACCGTGCTAAGGTCTAAGCACGACCGTGCTGACCTCCTGGACAGTGATACAATTAAAGGACTTAAGGGGTTTTTAACCCCATTCCCCTATGATGTTAAGTTGAGATAAATAATCAAAGATAAAGATTAGACAACTTGGTTATTAATTATATAAGTAATTAAGATAACAAGGTGTTAAGTCGGTATCCGTTGGGTTACCGCATGTTGCTAAGTTAAGTCTTGGGTGCTTATTGACCCAAGCACGTTGAGTTGAACCTTGGTGCTTATTGGCCAAGGGAGCCTTGACCCCACGGTTTGGGTCTAAGGTTACGTTGAGTTTGATGTTGAAAGTCTTGGGAGCTTCATGGCACAAGCAAGGAGGTGGTTGAGATTGTTTGTTGTTGTGCCATTTGCATAAAGCATTGGAGTAGTTGATGGGGGAAGTTCGACAAAGGGGAGATCGCCCGAGAGTACGGTGATCTGGCCATCCACGGTAGGTCACCCAAGGTTTGGTGACCGAGGCCCCCCGTGATGAGGCAACCACGGTTTGATGCGTTGGCTATCCATGGGGTTCACCCAAGGTTTGGTGAACTGCCGGTGTTGGTGCTTTTATGGCCAATACGGATATGTAACTCCGAAGTCGTTCATCCTGAGTTAGTTTGGATCCACATGCATAGTTGGAGTAGCGGAGTAGTTGATGCATTGCATAGCATAGCATACTTGGTTGTTATGATGTTGCTGGATGTTGATGTATGCTTATGTATATGTTTACCTTGCGTACTATTCCCCTGCTGTTTATATGATTACATGAATCTTACTCCCCGTATTGTTTGTGTTTGGCCTGATTGGCATTTGCAGATGATGACGAGCAGCCCGGAGAGGAGTGACTCTGAGGAGCCGCCACTCATTGCAGGGTTGTTTTAGGTTTAGATAGTTTGTTTCTAGTTGTATTCCGAGGATTGGTTTCCAGAACGGTTATACCAGCTCTGAATTGTGACATCGGGGTTGGGTTATTTATTTGATTATGTTTTTATTCGATTAAACTTATTTTTATTTTCCGCGTTGTAAACGAGTTCATGTGGGACTTTTCTACCCATGGACAACTATTTTACTTAATTCAGTTAAATGCATGTTTTTATTTTTAATTGTTTTATATTTAAATGCCTTATAACATGCGGGGTAGAAGGGTGTCACAGGATCCCTCTCATTCAAGTGTTCTATCGGTTCATTCATGTGTCCCTCCACCTAGAAGCCTGCCAGGAGCCGCTCCTTGATCATGCCTCTTGCATCGGCGATCACTCCCCGCCCTCGTCAGCCCCGGGTGTCACATGCCCACCAGCTTCCGCTTGGTTCGTCCCCGAACCACACCGTACTGGGAGAGGTGCCGCTCTGATACCATTTGTAACATCCCTGGCTGCTCTATGGGTTGGCGACTGACCCAAAGACTAACACAAGTCTTTTCAGCATGCTTTGTCCTCACTCACACGCTTCCCGGGAAAACTTCCCAGGAGGTTACCCATCCCAGAATAGCTCCAAGTCAAGCATGCTTAACTATGGAGTTCTTAAGTGATGGGCTCCTGAAAAGAAGATGCATCTTGTTTTTATAGGTAGTACCAATCAATTCATATAAGCCGTCCTCTACTGTATAGTCCCATACCTACACAGTCTCAGGATCCCTCTCATTCAGGTGTGCTATCGGTTCATTCATGTGTCCCTCCACCTAGAAGCCTGCTAGGAGCCGCTCCTTGATCATGCCTCTTGCACCGGCGATCACTCCCGGCCCTCATCAGCCCCGAGTGTCACAATAAGAATTTGATTGCATTATTAACATAATCATATATATATATATATACACATTTAGCAGCAGAAACAAAAGGACTTGTGAAGGGTTCTATTAGTACATAATTCACAGCACAACAGTTATCATTTTCCGCCATCACCACCTCTCCAAGCAGCATACAAAAATCAATGACATAAGCATTGAGCTCGCAGGTGCCACATTGCCACCATCACCACCCTATCGCCATAAGCATCAAGCTATCGATGCCGTCATTCCAACCATGACATTCTTCTTTCACCAACATCATCAGCGCATCTCCAAACCAACTCAGCCAGTGAGCTCGCAGCTGCCATCGTCGCCTAAGAATTTATCATCATGCCATCCATTACCATCTCCAATAAGCTTCAGGCTTGCCCTATCGCGAAATCACCGTCTCCACCGTGATCCCGACAATAGGTAATGTACAATATTGAGCCAAACTTCCTGACGGTGACTCAAGGAGGAGCTTAAAAGGTGAAATTACCAAGATGTGCCTACACTTGCTTTTGGTAACCCTAACCACAACCACTTGCATGCCACATAACTGTGAGAGAAACGTCCTTAAACGAGGTTAGGAGAACAAATGGAGGACATGCAAAAGGTGATGAAAGAGGTTTGATAGCCATCAAACTTCAAATTTAAATAGCATGCAAATAGATGGCAGTGATGGTGCATGCAGATGGCATGCAAAATATTAAACTTTTCCTTCCATAATTAATGTTGTTAACTTTAGGGACTAAATAGTCTTGTGCAGTGCATGTTTTGGAGCTGCACATGTTTATCGTTTGGTCTCTTCTGAGCATCTTAGAAAATGACAGCTCATGTTTTCAATCGATGGCCATTGTATAGTATTGTTTATAGGTCTACCTGTCACAGTGTCACATGCCAAAGTACAGATCAATCTGTTAGCGGTAATTCAGTTTAGCATGAAATCTTTGTTTTTTGGAAGCGTGACTTGTAAATATTTCAGTTGTGCAAAGTGTCATTGGAATGAACATTGCGACACCCCTTCTTGGGATATCACATAGTTAGCCAAATAGGAAAATAAAATTATAATTCGTTAGTTACTTTCAGAAAATAAACTTTTTGTTAAACATCTTATCGTGGAAATGGTGATAAATTTTTTTTTTAAAACATCGTGAACATAATTAAACGTATAGGTATACATATATGCATCATCAGTTAATACGCACTATATTACTACGAGGAGATCACAAAAGGGCCATCATACAAGTAGGCCCATCTCCACAAAACTAAGGAAAAATAAAGACTTATACATATAATGTAGCGAATAGTCTAGAACCATACAAAAACTCATGGCTCTCAGTAGCCAGATCAAAAACTGACTAGACTCGCTACCCCAAAAACTATACCTATAGCTGGTCAAGCTAATGAAAACTATTGGGGAGATCATGATGATCACCCCCACCTACAGCAGGTGTATCCGGTGAAGATACCTCTGCTCCCGCTCCCTCGTCGGGAGAATCGTCATCATCAACGGCAGGAGGTGCTGCTGGTACTGCCACCTGAAGAGGCTGAATTGGCTGAGGTGGAATATCAAGCAACCCATGCTCAGCCAAATACTGTAGATAAAGCCAAACTGGAGGTAGAGATACCTCGACAGTCTCCACGACATGCTTCCTCCGCTGTAGTCCCGCAGCTACTGTGCCGGCGATTTCTCGACTAGGGCCAAAATACGTGGTGCTTAGTGCCCCCGGGTTAATCTCCCAAGCGCCAGCATGATGTGCATGATCAAACGTGATCGAACGCAGCCTCAAATGTGCTAGAGGCAAATCCGGGTCCATCTAATCCCAGATGTAAATATATATACACAAGCAGAGAACCACAAATAAAATATGCAAGAGTGAGAAACCAATATATGGACTTAACTCGACAACTACATGCGCGACACAACAGAAAACACACACACATATACATGTTATATCAACATAAGCATTCATATCAACGCAAATAGTTTATCAATGGGGTTCACACCCCAAACATCATCATTTGAAAAGCTATGCATGAACACTTCAAATACATCGTCTAAATTCGCACTTAATCTCATGAGATATCCCAACTATAGTGAGTTGATCAGGCTCGATTGCTATCCCATGGCATAAAGGCATACAGCCATAGGCACCCAGCCAAAACCCATTGCACACTGTCCAAACCCAAGGCACAGTGATAAAACCGTAAATGGGATTTCATTGTCTAACCCGGGCACAATGAAGAAAATCGTAGCATGAAATACCTGACTCCGGAAGGTAATCACACATAACACCGTGGGCACGTCTGCCAAATGCATGCAAAAACACTTTGTTCTTGACACTTTTCTTCGTGTTCAATCTTTCCTTGCCGAAGCTCAAAAGCTTACGACCCATCATAGTTTTAAACATCTTTAAAACTTTCATTAATAACACAGGACCTCAAAGTCCGAGTGCTCAATCACGAAACCCCTAGACCAATGCACCAGTCTTAGGTTTGTGGTAATAGAAAACATCTCAAATGTTTTAACATAGTAGACATCACGTCTACAGGACCTCAAAATCCAAAGGACACCACGTCCACAACACAGTAAGAACCTTTGTAACCCGACGTCTCGGTTACTAAGTTCCATTTCACTTTTAACACAGTCAAGTTAAACTTGATTCGGGAAAAAATCATTTCAAAGGGGAAATTCTTTCATAAAATCATCGGTTACTAATAATTTAGTTTTCAGAAAAGAGAGTCACTTGAGGCTCAAACTTATTAAAATACGTACTGCTGCTTTAGAAATACTTGCCATCGATACTTTTCCAAATTGCCATCGTTTAGTCTTTTTAAAGTCATTTAAGCCAATTCTTAGCTTGTTCCACTTAAATAAATTTCTAAATTTATAATTAAGTTATTTTCGAAGATTAATTTCATAAAATAACTTTTTATAATATTACGGAATTTCTTACATAAAAATTAGCAGTGCAAAAATAATTTCACGGTTACGTCCTCACTATAACTCATAGTTCATTCTTACACCGATAAATCATTAAAATAATGATATTTTCCAAAATTACTTATTTTTCCCAAATAAAATTTTCCATCAATATTATATTCCAACATTTCACAGTTAAACATTGAATATAATTTATAAAGTTTCTTAAAGCTTTTATCTGGTTAATTGATTGGGCACTGACCACCGTCAGGCATCTCAAACGACAATCAACAACAATATCAAAGTATTTATCCCAGGCAGATCATGCATCATCACACTATAATATATCACTGCAAATAAACACTTAAATGTAGATAAACAATCACAGATAAAAATAAGACATAACTTTAACCAATTTAAACAACCACCACAGATAAATAATACAGACAACAACTTGATAGCACGTAGCCATTGAAAAAATCTCTCAGGCAATCCCCTCTTACCTCTCGAAGAATTAAGCTTCCGATTTAAAACTTTAACGCAAATCCGGAAATCGTTTTACACACGTACACGGTACAATTCTTTATCCTTCAACAAACTACAATCAACCAATCAAAATCAAACAAATACAATCACCTAAACACTAAGGATAGGTCACGGCCATGATGAGTTTTTGTGACTAAAAATTTCTAAAATTCTTAAGGCCTTGGATTAATGATCCTTAATGCTTAAGATATAAGATTAGTGATTAACAACAAAGATTGAAACAAAAATATTCTAATCCCTCTAAAACATGTTTTCGGCCTTGACACACAAAATAGGCTAGAGATTTGATTTTTATACAACAATTTGGATCCAACATATACATGACATGGAAATATGAAATCCAAGTTCACTTACTAAAGAAATCAAACAAAATCTCCTCCACCCACATATACATCGTTTCGGCCCTGGAGAGAAAAATAGGGAGGAAAACTTTGTTTGCAACAAACTCTTGGATTATGATTATATAGAAATGTAGATGATTATAAGATCATAGAAATTGGTTTCATATTTTTAGGATTTTTCTATGATTTTCTAGAAAATTTCAAAGTTTCTAGATCTAGGAATTGAAAATGATGAAGATGGATGAACAAAGCATTGAATCATGAAATTTCTTGAATAACATGATCATGATTGATTAAGGAGAATAAGGTTTACCTCTTGGAATTCAAGAAAAGTGCAAGATTCAACTACTTGCTTCACAAACTAAGGCTATGGTGTCTTAGAGAGAAAAAGAAGTTTGGAGAAGGTGATAGAATGTGAATGAAACTTGGAGAGGAAGATGGCATCATCTAAATTGATGAAGCAATCCTCATGGGCCTTGGGCTTGGACTTGCGCAAATTGGGCTTGAGAAGTCCAAGTCCATTACTTGATTTTCAAGCATAAAAATGCATAAGACATAATGAATACATAGGAAAGTTTAAGAGTAGAAATTGGCTTCATGCACAACAACATCTTAGCCATGGTATTGGGCCTCAAAAACCGCAGCCCATTATGGTTTGGAAGAACCAAAATTGATCCCCTTCACTCATGGAGGCTAGTCTAGGGACCAAAATAAAATTAAAAGAAAGATTAAGGATCAAAATGCAATTATTAAAATTTGCCAACATAACCTTATGCTACACTAATCCTCTCACATAGATGACTCTATTCATAAGAGAACATAGGGTTTATCCATTTATCGAGTCCCGAAACTCCCGTAATCGGCTCTGTCGTTCACCCGATTAAATATAACGCCCGTAAAACATATATTATTTCACTTTTAGTGAAATAATTATAAAAATACACAATCGTAGGAAATAAAATAAAAACTTTAAGTTTTTCGTTCACGAATTAAAATTAGGTCTTCTTATTAGTATAATTATACTGTCAGTGAAATTCGCAGACCGGGTTTCGCTTGACTTTTCAACCTAAATTTTAATCGTAGCTTTCTACAATCAAGTAGAATAAGGTGATGAACTTAGTTCATTTAAAATAATTTTCTAAAACTCAAATAAGCACATAAACATATAAACATATTCATATACATTTCTGTTATTTAAAACAGTGAAAAACAAGGTGTTACACACATGTTAGTTCTTATTCAAATAAAAAGACTCTTTCCCTGCCAATTTATCTCCCAGTGTATAATGCCTCTTAAGATTATATGGTTGAGTGACACTTATCAAACTAGTGGATTCTATATGATATAATCAGCCTTGGCTCAAAAAAATAAAAATATGACAAAAAAAGTAAAGCATTCATTCAAATTGTGTTTAGAAGCCACCATCATCCTTTAGCTTTTAAACGACAAAATTGCCTTGTCTTATTTTCTTTCCAATACACATTTTGTTGACATTGAGGAATGAGTATGAGCCCTACTGGGTTTGTTGGAGCTATGTTGGTAGTTGCGAAAGTAAACTTGGGATAACTTACTAAAGTCTATGGATTTGCACACACTGGACCAAATTCCTGTTTTTAATATTTTGTTTTTTCCTTTTTTGGTTTTCTTATTTAATAGTGACAAATTTAATAGTTCTAGGTATCAAGGTGATCGCTGCTCCTCCATCAACTAAAATTCGGTGAGTAGGCCTGCCTTCGACCAAAGTTTTTATGTGTAATGGTCGGTGGTGGGCCTTCACCTCTTCTGTTGGTGGTTCAAACTGCATGGCAGTTTCGACCAATGAGACGTTATTCTCATCTAGGAAAAGCCAATCTTCGCACAAGTCTTCTAACTCTTCCTCATCTTCGATGCAATTGATCTCCTGCCAAGCTTTAAACTCAACTGGAAGTATTGAGACGAAATTAATTCCCCTCATGGATGTTATGATTTCATCCAGATCTTTGTCGAGGTCAACATCCAAATCGAACTGCTCACTGTCGTCTAGCCCCAAAGGATCATCATGATCCCACCGGTTCTCTAATGGAAAATTGATTGCTGACCTTATTGCCTCTGTGTTGAACATCAAAGACAATGTCCCTCCTTATCTTGACCCATACATGTGATTTCATTACAAAATGTAGCTACTTCAAATATGTTGCCCCCACCACATCCCAGATTTTGTTACCTCAACACCTAAGTCATAGAATGCCAACCTGTGTACAAAGTAAATATTAGAACAAATTATTAAAATAATACATTACTATGATATGTAACTAATAGAGACAACTTTTACACTATTTAATAAAGAAAGGAAAAAAGAGACTACACAATTATGCCAATAAAAATGTTTATACATTGAAAGTCAAAAATATTTGTTAAATAAAGAATATAACTTTACCGAAAAGTCAAGATATTCAGAATTTATCTTCATTAAATATATTCTATTGTTTTTCCCCATATGAAAATTATTTTTTAATTATTCTCTCTTCCATAAAGATTATAAGCTTTAAGTTATATGATCAAACTAAAATCTTAGATTGCATGTATTTGAGGTAATTGCTCTACCAATTTTCAATTATCTAGCTCACAATTTGAATTCTCATCCCACTAATGAGTTGAACGTATTTTACACAAATTATACAAGCTTGTTTAACTTGATTTATGTAAGAGAGACCAAAATTATCTTCTTCTGAAAGTTTGTGTAAATATTTAGTTTCAACAAAATGATGGAAAAGATGATTTAAGTAAAATAAGGAGTGTAAAGCAATTTTAAGTAACGAGAAAAACAAGTAACTATAAAATACATATAAAAATGCATCAAGTGTAAAAAAATGAAAGCAATCAATTATAAGTCAGCGAGGTTGAGGGTTTTGGTAATGAGTACCTAGGACTATTAGTAATTTAAAAATATATACAAATATTTTATTGAGAAAGGGCAACCTTCAAATATTCAATAATTTGAATATACCAGTTTTCGTTATAATTTTGTAATTTTTTTTAAATAAAATTTAAATAAATCTACACTGGTTACATTAACGTTTTTAAAAATAAAATTTTGACATTTACTTAAGTTACAAAGGAGGATAGCTCTCTAGCTCTCTAGCGATTTTCTTTAAAATTTAATTACAAAAAGAAATTAACCCTTATATTCTTTTTTATTTAATTAAAAAAGATTCTACATTACTTGTTGTGATGGAGGTCGCGGTAGAGACGGCGAGGTGGTGTCACAGGCGGTAGCGAGCCTAAAGGTTGCTTGTTGGAGATGGTGGAGATGGTAATAGATAGCCTGATGACTGTATATTATTGCTTGTGGTTCGAGAAAGACCTTGGACAGAAGTTTGACAGTGTGGTGTGCTGCAAGGTTACCTCCTAGTGCTTCTTCACTATAGGAACTGAGTTCAAGCTTTCTCCAGCCCCTTCTCGTCAATGGACTCTTGACTCTCGTCAATGGACACTTGACATATATGGAGTGTGGTTCCTTCGATAAATTCTAAGGTGACGGTGGCTCACTGGTTGAGTTGGTTTGGAAAGGTGGTGATGGTGGGAAATATGGTGGCTCTGAGTGAGACTGATACTGGGAGAAGGGAAGTCTCTGTGTGTCTATCTGTCTTGCAAGCTACCATTATATATAACAGTCTGACTATGTGATTATGTTAATGATGTAATGTTAATAATGTAATCAAGTCCTTATAACTGATGCAATTAATTAAATCACTCAATTTTTCTCTTAATTTGTTTCCTTTTTGAATTTTCAATTTTTGAAGGGAAACAAAATATTTTCATTATCTGTTAAATACTTATGATTGATTTCAATAAATTCACTAAGTCAACTTTTTCATAATTTATTTCTTTTTGAATATTCAAAGTTTAAAAGAAAACAAATCATATTTATCACCCAATAAACTCATGTCCAACCATTATTTTCCATCCAAAACTTCCTTATATGCTTTTTTCGCATCTTTCATTTTTTTTTTAAAAAATTGTAATAAATTTTAAAGGCAAAATTTATGACAAAATATTTTTTTGATTTTGTTTTATAACTTCTTTTTGAATTTTTTCTAAATTTTAATAAAAGCTAAAAATAAACTCCACTATCCTAAAATTTAATATATTTTTATGATTTTGATTTTTCAATTTTTATTTCATTTTTATAAAAAACTAAAAGACAAATATAAAAAAAAATAACTGAAATATTTTTTTTGTGGTCTTATTTCGAAATTTTCTAAATTTATGTGAAAAATTGAAAGGCATTGATCAAAATGGGGTGTTCATTTTTATGTTGGGATCTTAATCTTTTACAAAACCATTTGTGTTGGGATCTCAACTATTTACAATATTTTTTTCAATGTTGGGATCCATTTGTGTGTAACAGCTCAAGCTTGACTATTAGTTTAGTTAAAATGGATCATTTTCCTCTCTTAAATAAAAATAAAATATCATAATTTTAATATCTCGGGATATATTTAAGGACTAGTTTCACTATCTTGATTTATATTTAGGATGCTGAAAAACAATAGAGAATATATTTCTATCTATACCTTTTTTTATTTTATAAAAATCATAGGCTAAAATGCATTTTTCGTCCCCTTGTTTTTTAATTTGGCGAAATTTGCCCCCCCATTTTATTTTGAGCGATTTTGATCTTCCTATTTTTTCAATTGTGTAAAAGTAATCCCTCCATTAAATTGTTGTTAAAAACTTACGGAAATTGAATATGTGGCATATGTCTGAAAGATCCAAACGCGTCTCTTTTAGTCCCTCCCACGTATCCCCTTTCCTTCATTCTCTCTTCCTTCACCATCGATAGGAGGCACAAGGTTCTATCGAGGAAGTGAATCTTCCTTTATATTAAGAACATTAGATTCCATATCATTAAATATTAATATTTGAGCAATGCTAGCATCACACTCTTCATTACACTTCTATTAACACACCCTCTATTATTGAAAGAATTTCATGTGGGATCATGTGTTTGGTGGGTCTTGTAACACCCCGATTTTTACTGTTTCTAAATATCGGTAAATATATATAATTATTTATATTTTTATCCGAGACCTAGAAAATTATTTTGGATGAACCAAAGTCATATTTATACTCTACTTTATCGTAGAGAATTACGGCTAAATTTTGGGTTGAAAATTCAGACGAAACCCGGTCTGCTTTTTCACTGACAGTAAAATTTTACTGATCAGAAAACCTAATTTTGACTCGAGAACGAAATGGTTATATTTTATATATTCCAACGATAGTGGTTATTTTGAAAATTTTCAAAATAAATAAGTTAATATACGTTAGTCGGGTAAATACTCGACAATCGGGTATCGACGGAATCGAGAACGGATGTGCAGAGATAAAAACCCGAAGTCGGATGGATGAAGACAATGAGTCATCCATGATGACTCATGGTGGTGCGTCATAGGGGTGATTCACCTAGAATTTAATGCATGTATAATGATGACACCAAAATATCATGATACTTAATCTAGTGAAAAGACCAAAATGCCCTTGGTCTTTAAGTGAAATTCCAAGAGTGTCCTTAAGAGAATTTGACCAAAATACCCTCCCACCTCCTCAATTTCGTGGCTGCCCTCACTTCATCCCAACACTTAGTCATTTTTTTCATGATTCACTTCACTTTCTCTCACAAAATACAAAGGAACCTCCATTGATGTTCTTGAAGAAAACTTGCAAAGTTGATATTCTCTTCCATTTCTCTTCATCTCAAGGTGAGGACTCTCTTCTTAATCCTCTTAACTTCATTAATCTTCAACAAATTTCCATTTTCATCAATTATTTCTCAAATCTCAATTCTTAGATCTAGAACTTCAAAAATTTCTAGAAAATCATAGAAAAATCATATTAATGTGATTCCAATTTCTATGGACTCACTATAATCTCTATGTTCATCATTCAAGAGCATGAGTAAAAAGAAAATTTCCTTCCTATGTTTCTATTATGGGCCGAAACTAAGCTTAAAGGGAGTTGTGGGTTTTGCTTCAATTTTTGTGAAGTAACACTTGATTTAGTCTTTCTAATACTCATAGTTGTTGAATCTAGAAGCTTGAGAATTTTTAAAATCTCTATCCTATTTTTCTAATGAAGGCCGAAACCTAGCTCTTGATGGAGTTAGATGATTTTGTTTTAATTTTTGAGTTATGATCATTGATCTTGTCTTTCTAATACTTAAGGATCATAAATCCGAGAGTTTGTCAAATTTTGACATCTCTAGCCTATTGATCCTATGATGGCTGAACCCTAGTCTTATGAACTAGGTGATTGTGTTGTTTGATTTTGTTAATTTTGGTTGTGATTTGTTGTGAAGGAGAAGACTTGTTTGATTTTTCTGAGCTGTGTGAAGGAAACCGGAAATCGGATCAAAAAGTACTTCGAGAAAAGAATCGGAAACTTCAAGAGGTAAGGGGAGTTTACCTGAGGGGTTTTGATAGCCACGTGCTATCTGTGAGTCTATATGATTATTGGTATTTTTGTTGTGGTTGTTAATTTTAATTTATGTAGTGTTTTAATCTAATTTATTATTCTCTGTGATGTATGTTTATATGTGGTGCATATTATATATGTTGTATGTTGATTTTATATGCGGCGAAGTTTGAATCACTCGCCAAGTACTTCCGTTTCTTTCAAGCACAACCTAATGAAAGCTTGAAATGTGAGAGGTTTGAAGCAGGTTTAAGATTTGAGATTAAAGAATCTGTATTACCACTGCAAATCAGAAACTTTTAAGCTCTAGTCGAGATGTGTCAGAAGGTGGAACTGATGAGGAAAGGAAGAGACAATCGAGATTATGTCGGAGGACCATCTCGAGTTAAGAATCAATATCAGAATCAAAGGGAGGAACAAGATCAAAAGAAACCATATTTCTGACCTCCAGGAAATAATCAGAATCAACAATCATATCGTCCCGTCGCTTCTGCGTATGGTAGTGGAAGCCAAAACAATCAGAATCAAGGTTCAGTCCGACGATGCCGCAAGTGTGGACAGCCAAATCATAATACTGAGGATTTTAAGCTGAGAGGAATGTTATGCTTTAACTGTGGAAAGATTGGTCACCTGGATAGAGAGTTCTCTGTGTCAAAGTCTGGGGTCACTGCCAATGATTCAAAGAACAATAGGCCGATGGCAAAGGGAAGGGTTTACACCATGAATGGTGCTGAAGATGTTGTTTAAGTTAAATTTTGTGGAAATTGAAGAAAAATTGAAAATAATATTATTTTAATGATTTTACGGTGTAATAGTGATCTACGAGCGGTAGTGAGGACATAACTGTGAAAAAAAATTAATGACGTTAATTTTTTACAAAATAAAATCAATGTATGTGTGTTGACAAGTATGACGTAGTTTTATTATTATTTGATGTGTGCATCACATTTTTCGAAGTATTAAGAAGAAAAATTATTTTTTTCACCCAAGTTTTCTGACTTGAATCAAAATAAATTTTCCTAAAGCAATCAGCAAATTCCTTTTCAATTTATTTTCCGCACGTGTTCACGAGATAATGCCCAAGGGGGGTGTTATAGGTCTCACATGAAATCCACTCAACAATAGAGTGTGTTGAAGAGGAGTGTAATAAAATGTGTGTTCTTAGCATTTTTGTTATTACTTTCTGAATTTTTTATTAGAACTTAAACTGGATGTTGATTTTGCCTTACTTAGAACCGGTTTGGATGGTCTTTTTAGAACAAACATTTTTTCTAAAAATTAATGTGCTTTTATAAAAACAAAAAGAGTGTTTGGATAGACTTTTAAAAAAATAAAAGCAGAAAAAAAATTCGTGTGTTTTTCAAAAGCTACAATTATTAGCTTCCTAAAAAAAGCATATGTGGCAGATGAGAGAGAAAGAGACGGAACCTGTTTAATGAATCTTTTGACAAAAACGTCCCTGTACAAAATGTTAAATTACAACCCTTTTTCCTCTTCTATTCCACTGTTCATGTGTGCGTCGTCCCGTTCCAATTTTCACCGCCTGCTCCCACTATTCATTTTTTATTCTTTCTAATTGTTCTGGTCCACTTTTTTTGTTTTATTTGTCAGTGCCTTCTACCGTGGAATATAGGCTCAAGTGGTCCACTCGTGAAGCATGAAATTGACCCTGTATTGTAGGTAAAAGCCCTATAGCCGATTTTCGTATTTGCAAATAACCCCTTTTTTAACTTCTCTTATTTGCTGCGAGGTCCTCTCCTCCACCCCTTCTTCTCTTACCTTTGTCACCTTTGCTCACACCTGCTAATGACCACCACTAATGCCAGAGTGCGAGCAAGAAGACAAGCTCAAATCTGGCGAGTGAGGTGGCACCATAAACCGCGATTCCAACGAGCTCCAGGTAAATTATCTGCAACCCATGTTTCCTTCCTTTGGGTTTTGATTTCCTTTGATCTGTGATTATTTCAGGTTAGGGATTTGGGTATGAACATTTAGGGTTCCTTCAACACTATTCAAAATCCGAGATTTAGAGTTGTGAATATTCTTTGCCCTGTTTATTTTCTTTGTTCTGTGACATTTGAGTAACTTTCATCATTGGTTATGCTAAAAATGGGTTTGCTCTTGTTTGGTTTTGGTGAAAATGGGTTTCACTGTTGATTAACTTCATCACATGATATTGCATAAGAGTCTTTGTTATGGCTGCTTTGCACTTGATAATTAAGAGTGAAGATAAAATCTTTGGTCCAAAATGCAGGTTTTAAATACCATGCAATTTTTTGGCATTCGTTTCCTAGTAGCTACTTTTGTTTTGTTTTAACTCTCATGTTCTTATTGTTGCAGTAAAGAATTAGTTGTTGTTTGGTGCGCATTTTGTTTTCTGGTTGTTTATGTACCATTTCAATGATAACTTTGCTCATAAAAATAATTCTTATGCAGTAAAATAAGTGAGACGACTTTAATGGATGGGGATAGTTGTTCTGGGACTCACACAAAGAGTCTAGATACTTATCTCTGATGGAGTACTATAAAGACCTGAGTGTTTTAGCATGTGATAGTTTTGATGATTACGATGATGAAAGGGAGAAGGCTATAAATGAACTCCAATACTTGAGAACTAAGAAAGGGGGTCAATCTAAACTGGAGGATTCAATGATTCAAAATGTTAGGGGAGGCATAAGGGACCCAACCGCGGTAAGATTTAAAGGTCGAAAATGTGTTTGCACGAAACAGGAGAAGGTGCCAACATGGTGTTAGGGGAGTTGGTAACGTGGCTCTCTCCAAGGAAAAAGAACCCGGTTCGATTCCTGGAGTCGCCCATTTGGTAGGCATTCCAACACTGTATGTAAAAAATCGGACATATCCCGTTGCCGACTCGGGGATTAGTCCCATAGCGTGTCCAAATGACCTAAGCTTAGGGATACCTTGGGGCATCCACTGGGGAGCCAAAGACCATAATTACGGTGGGTGAAAAAAATATTCCGGAACGGGACTTGGTTCTCTACTTTTTTGGCAATGATATAAATAAATTCATAAAAATTATTTCTTTTACAATAATTCTCAATATGGTATGTCAAAAAGGGATCAAAAGACCTCGTATTGTGAGGGGATCGACAATAAATTGGATGGTGACGATGTAGTAGAGAACCAACGGAGTGGAGAGGAGATAAGTAATGAGGAAGGTAAGAAGCTTAGGTCAGGTGGCTACACAGGATAGGATGTTGGGATTATAGTCTCTATATTATTTTATTTTTTAGTTATATTATTATAATATTTTTATACTATTTAAATAATTTATATTTTTTGCCAGCTAGGCATGCCATTTGGGTGCCAGATGGCTAGATGTGTGTCACATCATCAACTTATGTTAATTTTTGGATGACAACTTGATAGAGGGGTCATTTTTGCACGATTGAGAACATAAGCCGAATAAAATCGCTCAAAAACATATAGGGGGACATATTTCAACAAATTGAAAAAGATGGGGACGAAAAGTGCATTTTCTGCAAAATTATATTAATATGTCATTTTATTTTTATTACATCATTTTATTTAATAAAAAGAATTAAAAATTAAAAACAAAATTAAAACAAAATATTTTTTATTTTTGAGATGACACAACAAGAAAGAGTTGACTTACCGACGGATATCAGTTCCGTCGGTAGTGAAGATATTACCGACGGAAATAGTCATCGGCAACCTTGAATGTGGAAAGTCACAGGAATTACCGATGGAATGACGGCCAGTAAGTTTACTGACGGACATTCCGTCGGTACTGGTGGCGCGAATGTGGAAAATTTGGCGCCAAAAGGTACCGACGAGTTATCCATCGGTACAATTGTTTTCTGTTACCGATGGAATTGTCTGTTGGAAAGATGGTTTCCTATTACCGATGGGCTTGTCCATCAGTAATTCCAAAATTTGAATTACCGACGGATAAGGCCATCTGTAAATTTCATAGTCTGTCAGAAAATATTTAATAAACCACCACCGAAACCCTTTCTCCCTCACTTTCCCTTTCTTCCTCTCTTTTCATCCTTCTCACTCTTTCTTCTTCTCCGCCACCTCCACCGCGCTCCGCCACCTCCATCGTGCACCTCCTCTCTCTTTCTCCTCTCTTTCTCCTCCTCTGTCCTATCCTTCTCTTCCGCACCCAGAACCTCGCCACTGTCTTCTCCGAGCCCACCCACCACCACTTTTGTCGTCTCCTCCGCGAGCCCATACTGCCACCACCGCATCACCACCACCACTACTCTTCCCTCCTTGCACCAGAACCACCTGCACCATCCACCTCCTTGAACCAGAACCACCACCACCACCCTTTTTGTTGCACTGTTATTAATCTAATGTTCATTGTTTTGATTTTGTTGGCTATAGTTTTTTTACTTGATAGTACAATTTTTTTTGTGCACTGATTAATTTTTTTTTTTTGTATGTTTCAGAGGGACACTGCCACTAGCTTCCTTTTCACTGCCACCCTACACTGAGGTATAAATGTAAACTTCTCTTGCTAATTTTGTTTGACATTTTCTATTATGTTTCTATTTTAATTTTTTTGTATGAGTGCTTGCTATTTTGGACACACTTGCTAAGTTGTGCATGTGTAAATTAAAATTTGAAATGTGTTAGAAGTATTATTTTGTGTTCTACCTGGTTGCCCTTAATTTGTTTGTTGTTGTTGTTGTTGTTGTTCTGAATTGGAGAGATAAATTTTTAAAGGATGAGAACTTGTAAATTGTTTGAATGTTGATATATATTTTATTGTTCGATAATTAAATAATTAAAAAATAACCACAATGTTAGTTTGGATAGGAAAATAGTTTAAAAGATGGAGCACTTAGGTAAAATATATAACAACATCTAAACTTTTCTTCACAATATATATATATATATATATAACTGCATCAGCTACGGGTGAGGGACTGTGACGATAGTTGCTCATGGCGCATCTAGAAGCGTGGACGACATCGAATGCGATTAAAAAGGAGAGATTAAAAAATTGAATACCAAAATAGTTAAGTATAGAAATAAAAATAATTTTATCTAACGTAAATAAAATTAAATATGTAAATAACTAAATAATTACATAGTTACATAACAATAATATTTGATTAAATAAATAAATACAAATTTTTTTTTATATAAGTATATAAGTAAGTAAATAAATAATTCTTATAGGAAGAGTTATCTATATAACAATTGTAGGTTTGAAACAGTTGATCATAGGACTTAAAAAATGTCAAGAAAACAAATACAACTTGGAAGATAAAAAAATTATTTAAATAACTAATAATTAAATAAATAAGTATATTTAAATAACTAATATTTAAATAATTAATTAAGTATGTAGTTAACTAATTCAATAAAATACTTTAATAATTAAAATGTATTGTTTTTAAATTGATTCAAAATTGTCCTATAAATTTATATATGTCAGCATCAGGAGGACAGCCACCCCGCCCCCCATCGCCTAGCAGTGATAAAGGGAAGGGGAAGGGCGGAAGGCTAAGAGGGGACGATACATGTGCTAGCTTTTGCTGCTGCTTCTTCCACACCCACCCCCATCCCAGCTGCACCCACCCCGACCCCTATAGCACCCTCCCCGACCCACACTACACCATCACCGACCCATACTACACCATCCCCGACCCATACTGCACCCACTCGCTTCGGGCCACGACTCTCACTTGTCGGCTACTCGCCGCCCCCTACTACAGGTTGTAGACTGAGGGACATGCTCTGAGAGTGTAGGCAGAGCTGCATACGTCCAGATTACATCGGCCCCGACATCTGGGCCCATCTATGTGCACACTGGGACTCTCCAGCTTACAGGCTGATCAGTGAGTAGGCGAAGAGTAATAGAGCTTCCGAGAAGGGCGGGAGCCTACACACAGGTGGTTCGATTAGCCATGTCCAGCATGCCATGAACATGGTATGCATATGTAAATAATTAAGTTTATAAACTTTATATTTTTATTAATAATTTATTTTATAATTAATTGATTTTATTCGTGTATCGTTTGCAGGCGGGAGCACTTGGGTGGTCGATTGATGCCCCTCCGGTCTTTACACAGACCCATATACTGGGAGACAGTGATGAGTTTGTTGATGAGAGGTCCCGGCGGACTGTGGCGAGCTTTAGTATTTTTTTTTTTTTTACTTTTATCTTACATGTTATTATTATAGTTTAATAATATAATTTTTTTTTATTTATTGATCACAGGAGGAGTTCACTGCCAGGTTTAGTCAGGCAGCGTCTGAGGCTGCCTTTTGCTCCAATGCCTCAGATTCTTCCCAGCCCTTCAAGGGAGTTACTGACGGACATCTCCATCGCAAATTACCGACGGATTGCCCAATTCCATAGGTAACCATTTCCAACGAGCTTATTGCCGACGGATTTTAGTGCGTCGGAAAGCCGTCGGAAACACGCCATTACCGACAGCTTTTTGGTGTTTCCGACGTCTTTTGTCCGTCGGTAATAAGCTTTTTTTGTAGTGTGATAAATAATTTAAAACAAATTAAAGTATCAAATTCGATAATTATTTTTAAAAAATTATATATATATATATAACATTTAAATATGTCATTTATGTCATTTTATATTTATTAGCTAGTTCAACCACCAGTTTTACCAAATACTTCATCCAATCACCTAATTTATCTGCTATATGCTATAAGCTCATCCTCTATCACTACAAAGATAAACGCTAATTACCGACAGAGAAAAGCCGTCGAAAACACCAAAAATCCGTCGGTAATGGCATGTTTCCGATGGATTTCCGATGGACTCAAATACGTCGGTAAAAAGCTCGTCGGAAATGGTTACCGACATATTTGGGCAATCCGTCAGTAATTACCGACGGAATTTCCGTCGTAACTCCTTAGATGGGCTGGCCCATTACCAACGAAAAATGCCATCAGAAAATCCCTTATAGACTTACCGATGACATTTTCCGTCGATAAGAGGGAACCCAGTTTACCGAGGGAAAAGTCCGTAATTAAAGTTTTAATGTTTACCGACGGACATCTCCGTCGGTAATCTCAATTTATTTTTTTAAAATTAAAATTAATTATTTTTTCCTTTAATTTAATTAATTTTATTTTAATTATTTTAATTATTAATTATTACTTTTATATTAACTTGATTTATTTTATCTTATTTTAATTATTATTTAAAATTTAAATTTAAACTACAAATAAAATTTTAAATTTAATTAAAATAAAAACTTAAAACAAATACAATATCCATACATAAATCCCTACAAAATAACACTACAGCTACAAAAACCTACAACTATAACTATCCTAATAACCCTCATCATAATAATCATCAATGTCCTGGCGGGGGGAGAGATTCGGCATAAGATGACCATCAGGCTGCGGCTGAGACGACACACTGGCATCCTGCTGCTGCATTGGCGCCTCGGTAGTAGTAGAGGGCTGGCTGGTCTGGAGGACCGCTTGTAGAGTGGTGCGCCTTTTAGGTGGGAGCACATCGAGCACAACCTAGACCACCTATGAGTGTGCCTCCACCCGCTCCCTTATGCGCTTGTTCGTCGCCCTCTGCTGATGCACCTCCCGTCTCAACTGCTACACCTCATCCGCGTCTTGTGAGCTAGAAGATGCAGCCTCCCGATGTGTCAAGCTCGGCATCCCCCGACATAAGATACGAGCTAGGCGCCTAGTACTGTAAATCCGCCCTTCCTTCTCCCCACCGGCCACATGAACCCACACTTGGGTCTGTAGTCTCTCTGCCTCAACGGGGTCGAGCTGGGAAGGATCTGAGGCACCAGAGCAAGAGGCAACCTCAGACGCTACCTGACTAAACCTGGCAGTGAATAATTCTTATGGGAAGAGTTATTAATTAATATATAAGTAAATAATTAATATAACAATTATAGGTTTGAAATAGTTGATCATAGGACTTAAAAAATGTCAAGTAAACAAATATAACTTGGAAGATAAAAATTATTTAAATAACTAATAATTAAATAAATAATTATATTTAAATAACTAATATTTAAATAATTAATTAACTATGTAGTTAACTAATTCGATAAAATACTTTAATAATTAAAATGTATTGTTTTTAAATTGATTCATAATTGTCGTATAAAAATAGATATGTCAGCATCAGGAGGACAGCCTCCCCGCCCCTTATCGCCTAGCGGTGATAAGGGGAAGGGGAAGGGCGGAAGGCTAAGTGGGAACGATACATGTGCTAGCTTTTACTGCTTCTTCTTCCGCACCCACCCCGACCCCATCTGCACCCACCCCGACCCCTATAATACCCTCCCCAACCCACACTACACCATCCCCGACTCACACTACACCATCCCCGACCCGTACTGCACCCACTCGCTTCGGGCCACGACGCTCACTTGTCGGCTACTTGCTCCACACCACACCTTCCACCGTCATCATCTACTACGCCGACCACTCAGCCAGCAGGATTGTCATTTATGCCTATCCTGGCATGACGCCACAGGATGATCATGGCACATCATCGTCTGTGAAGCAGTCGGTCGCGCCGGGGGCCGTGCTGAGTGGGCTAGGATTCCAGCACCTGAGGAACGACCATGGATCCGGCTTGTTGGTGGAGCGTAAGTGTTTTTTAATTTAATGTTTATAAGAATAACTATTTTTTATTCAATAAATTTGTTGTTTGTCATATTGTTAATTTTTTAAAATTATAAACTTGCCAGGTTTATCCCATCGAAAGCGGGATCAAAGGCCGTTTCGTACTCCATCATAAAGCAGTTTCGTCGCTGTTGGCCATCATGGGGGAAGATACCATAGGACGATAGAGATTGTATCTTTAGACGATTCAGGGTAAGATGTTTATTATTACTTGTAATTTTATATTTGTTTTTCACTCATTTTGTATGTTTTATTGTATAATTTATTAATTTTTTCCTTGTCAACAGGACCTTGTGTGCTGGAACCCGGAGCAAACCTCCGAGATACGTGATATCTTTGAGGATAGAACAGGTCGTAGACTGAGGGACATGCTCCAGGAGCATAGGCAGAGCTGCATACCTCCAGATTACATCGGCTCCAACATCTAGGCCCATCTATGTGCGCACTGGGACTCTCCAGCTTACATGCTGATCTGTGAGCAAGCGAAGAGGAATAGAGCTTCCGAGAAGGGCGGGAGCCTACACACAGGTGGTTCGATTAACCATGTCCAGCATGCTATGAACATGGTATGCATATGTAAATAATTAAGTTTATAAGCTTTATATTTTTATTAATAATTTATTTTATAATTAATTGATTTTATTCGTGTGTCGTTTGCAGGCAAGAGCACTTGGGCGGTCGATTGATGTCCCTACGGTCTTTACACAGACCCATATATGGGGAGACAGTGACGAGTTTGTTGATGAGAGGTCCAGGAAGACTGTGGCGAACTTTATTTTTTTTATTTTATTTTTTTAACTTTTATATTACATATTATTATTATAGTTTAATAATATAATTTTTTTTTATTTATTGATCACAGGATAAGTTCACTGCCAGGTTTAGTCAGGCAGCGTCTGAGGCTACCTTTTGCTCCAGTGCCTCAGAATCTTCCCAGCCCTTCAAGGGAGTTACTGACGGACATCTCCATCGCAAATTGCCAACGAATTTCCCAATTCTGTCGGTAACCGTTTCCGACGAGCTTATTACCGACAGATGTGAGTTCGTTGGAAAGCCGTCGGAAACACACCATTATCGACAGCTTTTTGGTGTTTCTGACGTCTTTTGTCCGTCGGTAATAAGCATTTTTTGGGAGGTAACCCGAGTTTTCTTCCCCTTGCTATTTGTTTTTTATTTTTGTTTTTGTTTGTTTTGAATAAATTGAGAAGTTTAGAGGAAAAAGATCACCTATCGATGGTTTTGCTAAGTTTATTTGCAATTTGAAAAAAAAAAAAGAGGGGCAGAGAAGCAAAATTTAGAATCAATCACACCCTAGCCATGACACACTTCACGGGCGTGAACTAGAGGATTTTGCTCTAGCAGCTCTATGATTGGCATTTGAGCCAGCACCCACCTCCGCCATAGTGAGTTATTTCATCTTCTCCCCTCTCCGACTTGATTATTTATATTGGGGACAATGTAAGTTTTTAAGCTTGGAGTAGGGATATTATTTTTGCATATTGCATTTTTCATGTTGCATTCATTTAGACTTAGTCTTGCATGATCACATCATTAGATCGTCCATTGCTTAGAGTTTGCATCCTATTGTAAGAACTTTGTGCCAAATGAATTAAGACAGTGAAATTTTTGAACCCAATTTTTGTATTCTTGTGATAGACTAAAAAATTAAAATGCTAGAGATGATGATCTTTAGATGGTTGTTAATTAGCATGTGGTTCCTTGAATCTGTGTTTCTCATTGATTTTAAACTACTAAATGTGAGATCTTGAGCCCAAAAGGGGTACTTACTAAATTGGCCCCATTCCTTGTGATTGAGTGTTTTCTTCCTCTTGGATTGCATCTTCTAGAACTCGACTTGAAACCGATTTGAAACTTAGAAATTTTTGAAAACATATTTAAAAATGATTGAGGCATTAGTTATTTTTCTGGCCTTCTGAGTTTTGAATGATTAAATGCTACCCCTTAGTTGTCCTATTTTGAGCCTAATAAAAAAAATATGCTTTTCTTGGTACCTTGATTGTTTTTTATAAATGATGCCTAATCTTGTTTTTTATAAATTTTCACATCATATTTCATTGTCATTTTGCATGCATTTTCATGGTAGATTAGGCATTTTTGTTTAGTTATTTGTTAGTTTTCCTTTTGGAATGGATAAGGCGGTGTTGTGGTGTGTTTGTGCAGGAATTAATGATAAAAAATGCTTAAGTCATGTTGTTTTGGAGTTTGCTTAAAGATGGAGCTTGAAAGGAATGAAAAATATGCAAATTTGAAGCAAAGGAAAGAAGCTGTCAAAAGTCAGAAACGTTCATGGCCTGGGGATGATGGACGTCACGTCCATGAAATCTGTCACGACCATGACATGAAAGAATGAAGAGAGATTGAAAAGTCAGAAGCGTTCATGGCCTGGCCATGAAATGGTTCACGGCCATGACGCGATGAAAAACAGAATTTTATCCTTTTTTTATCTGATTTCTAATGGGCTTTGACACTTTCTTAACCTAAACTTTAAATAGTTAGGGCTCGAAAATAGGTATCTTTGGCTGCTACATTGGAGGCTTTGGCTTGAGATTATGATTGCTCTTCTTCTCCATCTCTTCTCCCCCTTTCTCTTTGTTTTTGAAGTTTTCCCTATTCAAGGTTGTTGTGATTATGACAATGCTTGAGTAGTTCTTCTATTTCTAGGAATTGGGGCTATGCCCAAGACTTGTTTCATGTCATGAATTGGTAATTTCTATTTGTTAATTTCAATTTGCTTTTGATTTAATTCCTATTGCATGAATTACTTGTGAATTTGGTGCGCACTTATTTGTATGTCATAGATATCTAGGGATGAACCGAGAAGTGAACGTAGGTATTGGATCTATATGGATTAAACTTAGTACTTAAATTATGAGAGTTAGAAGCGGTCCTTCGAGGATTCATTGAATTGTCACAAACCTTAATGTGTCCAATTTAAATACAATTACCACGAGAGTGGGAGTTAGTTTAATTGGGTACAGTTCTTGTATCTCGAGAGGGAACATTAACTATTTTTGGATAAATTCACCTTCCTTTTAAAATTAAACACCCAATTTGATTTACTTTCATATTTTATTCTTGATTTTGTTTAATTGCTACTTTAATATTTGATTTATTACTTGATACCAATTTCAAAAATCAAATATTTTCTTGTTTAGTTTAATTGATTTAAATATTAATTGGTTTTCATAATCACGGTCCCTGTGGATTCGATCATTTTATTACTTGACGACGAAACCATACATTGACGGATTTTCACTATCAAGAAGGATTGCCTCCAGGTTGTGATTTTTGTAATAGGGATCATGATATTGCTTGTTGTCCTGGTAACTTTCCTCAGGAGCATGTGGACTCATGTCACAATTTCTATGACATGGTCCCATAGCGCAATGATTATCAGAGTAACAGGAAGAATAACTACCATCAGGGCCAGAATTGGTATATCAAGAGGGATCATCCGGGTTTCTCTTGGAGCAATACTAGTGGTGGTTTAGCAGGTGGACAACAACAACAACAAAATCAAAGGCAAAATTATGGGATTCACCAGCACAATACTCAACAAGCTCTTCCTCAACATACTCAATTGCAAATCACAGATGGTGGGAAGCAGTCTTGGGAATTGGCCTTTTAAAAATTAGCTAATCACACTAGCACGACCATTGAGAAGTTGACAATGCACATTGATACCTCCTTTGATAAGCTAGAAACTCGCACAGGGTCGCGATCCAACACTTGGAGATGCAGGTGGCACAACTGGCGAAGCAGATGAATGAGCGTCTTCCAGGCACTTTTCCAGGTAACACGGAGAATAACCCCAAGGTCCAATGCAATGTAATGGAGCCAAAGGAAAATTCTTTGGTGACTAATGAAGATCAAGTTTCTATGATCCCACAAGCGGAAGCGGAGCAAGTAGTGGAAGAAGAAGTCGTGGAAAAAGTACCGGAGAAGGAGGCAAAGCTTAAATTAGTAGATGAAGAGTTTGTGAAGAATAAATTTGTTGAAGCCAAAGACCTTCCCTCTTACATGAAGGAACCTTATCCTAAAAGACTCGGCAAGCCAATGCAAGATCAAAAGCAATTCTCAAGGTTTCTTGATATCTTTCGTAAGCTTCAAATTAATATTCCTTTTACGGAGGCCTTGGAGCAAATTCCATCATATGCTAAATTCATGAAGGAGCTCACTCCAAGAAGCAAAAAATTGTTGATGAAGAAATGGTTGCATTGACCGAGGAGTGTAGTGCAATCTTACAATGTAAACTACCTCCAAAGTTGAAGGATCCGGGTTTTTTTAGTATTCCATGCGCTACTGGGGAGATGACACTTGGGAATGCATTGTGTGATCTAGGGGCGAGCATTAACTTAATGCCCCTATCCATGACGAGGAAGCTTGGGATTAAAGAAGCCAAGGGCAAAATGATGTCACTCCCACTTGTGGATTGGTCAATCAAATACCCTTATGGGGTGGTTGGAGATTTGTTAGTGAAGGTGGGCAAGTTTATTTTTCCGGTAGATTTTGTAATACTTGACATGGATGAAGATGCCAATATTCCTCTCATATTGGGTAGACCATTCTGGCTACCGGAAGGACGCTCATTGATGTGCAACAAGGCAAGCTCACACTTAGGGTGCAAGATGAAAATGTGGAATTTGATGTCTTTGAAGCTATAAAGCATCAAGTGTGGATGTAGTGAAGCCTCTTGTCAAATCAACTTCCAGACATGAAGCACATGGTTCAACACTTGATGAGGTGTTGGTAAAATCCCACATTTTTTAGGATGACATGGAAAAGGATGAGCTGGCGCACTTAGGGCATAAAGATGAGTTGCCTAGATCAATTATGGGTGACCCAAACAAATTGGAGGAGAAGCCGCAAGAGAAGCATAATTCATTCACTAAGGAAGCCGATGCAAAGAGGACGCTTGATCCAATTAAGCTTAATGAAATTCGCTTGAGAGCTTATGAGGAAAATCCAGGTAAAAGGGACAACCCGAGGTTGGGCTTCATGATTCATCTGCTCATGAAATTTGGGGATAGGTGAAGAGGTTTTTCTTTCAAGTTGGAGTTAAAGCTTTTTCAGGACCAATGAAAGTCTCATTGGCGTGGACCAATTGTGGAAAAAACAATTCATTTTCATGAGGCGTGTGACACCCTTCTACCCAGCATGTTATAAGGCATTTAATATAAAAACAATTAAAAAGAAAAACATGCATTTTACTGAACGAAATAAAACATTTGCCCATGGGTAGAAAAGTCCCACATGAACCAGTTACAACGCGAAAAAGAAACCAAGTTTAAAACAATGAAAACATAATAAATAACGACCCAACCCCAATGTCATAATTCAGAGCTGGTATAACCATTCCGTACAATCCAGATAAACAACTGAAAGAAAGGCCCTAACTATGAGCTGTGGCTCCTCAGAGTCACTCCTCTTCGGGCTGCTCGTCATCCTCTGCAAAATGCCGATCAGGCCAAACACAAACAAATAACGGGGAGTAAGAATCATGTAACATATATAGCGTGCAGATAGGAAATAAGGTAATCATACAGCATAGCAATAACTAGCATACAACGTACTAACAATATCACAACATCCAACGATACCATGTCAATCAAGTATGTTATGCGGTGCAATGCATCAACTACTCCATTACTCCAACTATGCATGTGGATCCAACTAACTCAGGATGAACGACTTTGGAGTTATATATCCGTATTGGCCATAGAAGCACCAACACCGGCAGTTCACCAAACCTTGGGTGAACCCCATGGATAGCCAACGCATCAAACCGTGGATCCCTCATCACGGGGGGCCGCGGTCACCAAACCATCGGGTGACCTACCGTGGATGGCCAGATCACCGTACTCTCGGGTGATCTCCTCTATGTCGAACCTCCCCCTTCAACAACTCCAATGCTATATGCAAATGGCACAACAACAAACAATCTCAACCACCTCCTTGCTCGGGCCATGAAGCTCCCAAGACTTCAACATCAACATCAACATCAACATCAACATCAACGTAACCTTAGACCCAAACCGCGGGGTCAAGGCTCCCTTGGCCAATAACCACCAAGGTTCAACTCAATATGCTTGGGCCAATAAGCACCCAAGATTCAACATCAACAACGCCTTAGACCCAAACCGTGGGGTCAAGGCTCCCTTGGCCATTAAGCACCAAGGTACAATTTATCAACGTGCAGTAACCCATCGGATACCGACTTACATCTTAACACCTCACCATCTCATCGTTTTAATCATTTTTAACTAAGTGTCTAATCTTTATCTTTGATTAGCTATCTCAACTTATCATCATTAGGGAAATGGGGTTTGAAACCCCTTAAGTCCTTTAATTTTGTTTCTGTCCAGGAGGGGTAAGCACGGTCGTGCTTAAACCCCAGCACGATCGTGCTCAACCCATAAAGGGCGTGCTGCCGCTTAAGTGGAGTACGGTCGTGCTTCCTGTTCAGCACGGTCGTGCTCAGCTGCACGATCATGATCTTCTACTGTACGGTCGTGCTTAAAGCGCGGTCATTTCCAGAATTCAAAAGGGAGCATGATCGTGCTCCCTATTCAGCACGGTTGTGCTCATCGGGTGACAGTGTTGTCTTGGGCAGGGAACAACATCTAAATCTTAACCAATTTTTAAGATCTTTTATCCATTAAACTTATCACATTTTTAAACCTATTTTACCAGTTAACATCTTAACTTTGAAACTCAAAACAGTAACATCATCATCTCAACCAATCATCCAACATCATCAAGATAAAAATCATCAATCATAGCATCATGTTCATATTGACCACAACAACATAAACATAAGGAACATATTATGAACATAGGCATGTAAAACAACATATTAACAATCAAACATGTTATCATAGCGAATCAAACCGACATATTAATCATATCATCAAATAAAACGAACCGGGGTTATGGGAACCCCTTTACCTTACGCTACCCCCACTGCCTAAGGTTAAACTACCCTTCTCCCCATACTACAAGAATTTTCGCTCTTTCCCAGGGCCATAAGCCCTGGGAAATACAGAAAATCCGTGGGAAAATGCACATTTCCCACGGATGACCCACGGATTCAGATCCATCGGTTTTCAGGGGGTCGGAAACGTTTCCCACGGTTAAGCCCTGGGAAATACCCCGCGGTCAGGCCCTTGGGAAATTTCCCACAGAAAAATCCCTGGGAAAATTTTCACACGGATTAATCCCTGGGAAAAGTTTCCCACGGATTAATCCTTGGGAAATGTTTCCCAGGGTTAATGCCCTGGGAAATGTCCGGATTCCTTTCCAGCATCGTTCTTGCCCTGGGTTAATGCCCTCGATTTTGCTGTGTGAACATAATCAACAGTCCGGATTCCTTTCCAGCGTCGTTCTTGTTGTGGTACATGAGGTATGTGTTTGTGGTTGAACCAGTGGGAAATTTTCGTGAGGACGGCGAGGGAAGTCTTCCTCATAATGGATTTGTTATTCGCTGGCGCCCTAGATCTAGTTGGTGAGGCAAGTTTAGCATCAACAAATAACTACTTGAATTACAAAGACCGGATGTTTGGATTTAAAACTGTAACAAATTACAAGGTGCTGCTGCAGCCGCGGGCGGTGGTTCTGTGAGCTGCGGTGGTTCTGTATGGTGGCCGGAGATGGTCATTAGAGAGGGAAAATATAGAGGGAAAGAGAGAAATAGGAGAAGAAGAAGAAGAAGAAGAAGAAGAAGAAGAAGAAGAAGAAGAAGAAGAAGAAGAAGAAGAAGAAGAAGAAGAAGGAAAGAGGGAAAGAAGCTTACCTCACGGTGGTCGGAGAAGTTCGGAGGCGCTGACGGACCGGGAAACAACTGGGCGGCGCGAAGGAGGTGGGGGTGGCACCATTCGTACAGGGAATGAGACCAACAGGGACTGAGACCGTGCAAGTGAGGAAGAAGACGTGGTTTCTATTCGGATTTTTCCCAGGGCTTCACCCGTGGGAAACGGCGGATCATTTTCCCAGGGCAAAATCCGTGGGAAACGGCGCATTTTCCCAGGGCAGAATCCGTGGGAAACGGCGGATCATTTTCCCAGGGCACCATCCGTGGGAAACGGACATATATTCCCAGGGCAGAATCCGTGGGAAATGTCGTGTTAATTTCTTGCGGCCCAGTCCGTGGGAAACAAACATATTTTCCCAGGGCCAACCTGTGGGAAACCGCAAAATAATATTCCTGCCGCCCAATCCATGGGAAAATGAGCGGGAGCAGTTGGTACCTCTGTTACCTAAGGCCCAACCCGTGGGAACCACAGCGAGAAGTTTCCCAGGGCTTTAACCGTGGGAAATGCCAAAATTTCCCAGCGATTTTTTGCCCTGGGTAATATGCCCTGGGAAACTCAAGCACAGATGACTCAAAGTATCCCAAAGACCTCCAATACTCAAGAACTGATTGAGTTGGATGAACAAAAGGGAAAGAGGCACTCTCAGCCGCAATAGAGGCTGCTGCAACTGAAAAAGTAGGGTTTCATGTTAACCCTCGGTTTCTGTGCCAAACATATATAGCCTGGACCTGAGCACGGTCGTGCTCAACTTAGCGTCACCGAGACGCGGTCAGCACATTGAGCACAGGCGTGCTCACTATTGAGCATGGTCGTGCTCAACTTAAAATCAGAAACACGCTTCTGACTTTAAGCACGGGCGTGCTCATGTACCAGAAAGGGACTTTTAAGCCAAAATCCCACTTAGCCCTTAACCAACAATTCTAATTTAATAAAACCAGCTTTATAAAAACACTTACGAAAAACGCGGTGTTACAAGGCGTTTGAGGAAGATTACAAAGAGTCCGGGGATACATTTTATGCTAAAGGCCGAAGGTTAAAGCTTTTTGTGGAAAAAGGAGTTGAAGGCCATCATGTTGAGTTCGCAGTGACTTAACCCTTTGGGGCTATGACCATCAGGCCCGGGACGTTAAACAAGCGCTTCTTGGGAGGCAACCAAAGGTTTATATCCTTTGTTGCATCTAAAAAGAGTCATAAAAATACAAAGTGTTTTCATGTAGGGTCCTTTAGTTTAGAAAAATTGCATTAGGAAGCATAGAGGACATAGATTGCATGGAAAATAGGGGCAGAATTCACTCACGGGCTCGCCTCGCGAGCAAGAATTCGCCCCGCAAGACAGAGCCCCAAAAATGGGGGGTCTTTGTCTCGCCTCGCAGGAAGCTGGTAGCCCCGCGAGACAGAGAGACCAGCATCTGTGGTCCTCTGCTGCGCCCCGCGAGGCGCTTCTCGCCTCGCGAAACAGGAATCACAGGAATTTTTGGAATTCCAGATTAGCCCCGCAAGGCCCACATCGTCTCGCGAATGGGGTAAATTAAAGATAAAAAAGGGGGGTTTGTGGCCTCGGTTCGACTGGACTTCTTATCCTGGGGACCAAGATCCTCATCCAGGGTGGGGAGCCCGAGGCAAAGTTTGATGACTTTCAGGTAAGAGGAAACTTTGAAAGAAGAAAATGAAGAAAGGAGGAGCACCGATGAGGGAGATGAGTCTTCTCAGACCTCGAAGATATTGTTTTCTAAACCCTTCTCTCTTAATTTCTTTTACCTTGAGTCATATGTGATGGTTTTGTATATAAATAAGTTGATAAAGTAGTGTCGGTGAGCTTTATGGATTTAATTGATTTGAGCATAGTTGGAATGCATGTGTTTTTGTTGAAAATTTTGATGAACCCCTCTCGATGTTTTGAAAGTTTAATCCCCATGTGAAAAATTGAAAATAATAATAATAAACTTAGAGTAACTTTGTTATGAATGCATGATTTATGACAGGTTTAGGGTGAAAGGTGCATACTCTAGGGATTGTATCTCGGTCAAACAATTTGTGAAAATGTTCGGGTGAGGAATTTGAGCTTACAACATTGTTTTGAATTAAGTGAATCACTTTTAAGTCGCATTTTCCTGGATTTGCTTGAATCTCTTCATGGTTAGCATTCTCATATGTTTGCATCAAATGATTTAGGCAATTTTTCTTTGTCATAGCTACTTGGCCTAAAAAGAACCAACCCTATTGCATATTCCATAGTTAGCCACATTGAGCATTAAAGCCTATTGTTTCTTAATGACCTTTTGTTATAAGCCAAAAATCCAAAAAATCCATGTTAACCCAATCTTAGGATTTAGGAGAGCATGGATGCTTAGCAATACAAGGGTTGTTTAGAAATTAAGTTTTGGGTGGCTACAAAGGTTTGTTATGCTGTTTTGGTTGAGAAAAAGAAAATAAAAAGGTTGAAGCCAAAGGCAAAAGGAAGAAAAATGCAAAAATGCCAAAAAGGGCAAAGTAAAAAGGGTGTATAAGGGAAAAAGGTTGTAGCCACTAAGAGTAAGAAAAAGAAAAGAAAAATGGAAAAAGAAATGAGAGTGAGGATCAAAGTGTAAATGAAAAGTTTCATGCTCTCATAAATCTTAGGGACTTAGCCTTGTACTTTTATATATCCTACCTTAAGTCAGGCCACATTACAACCTTTAAAAGACCTTTTGATGATGCATATATGTTTCTTGTGGGAAATTTGTTGAGATGAAAATCAAATCCATGGAAAATGTACTTGAAATGTGCAATTGAGTGAAAGTTGGTAACCTAGACAAATGAGTGAATGAGTGAAATGCTAAATGCCCTTGTGAGGAAGGCAATTATTTGAATTTGGTGATATCCCTTTTGTGCTTATTTTGGATCCTTTGCTAGGATTAATGATTGCATTGATAATGAATTTCTCTTTCTTCAAAAATAGATGCATGTGGGGATTACAATAATGAATAATTGGGGGGGGGGGGGGGGTGGGACATCAATTTGCAAGTGAATTGGCAACAAGTGCATGAAAGCTTGGTTAAATTTGATTGAGTTCATGAAGCTTACTTAGTCTTGAGTCTTTTTTATTTTAGTTTGCTTGAGGACAAGCAAAGTTTAAGTTTGAGATATTTTGATAAGCTGTTGGCTTATCTAGTTTTATAGCCAGAAAAGGCGTAGTTTTGATGCTAATTGAGCGATTTAACCTCGCTTATTGCCCAAATTTGGCTTTTATTGTCCTTAAGGAAATTTTGAGTCACTTAGGTAATTTTTAGGATTTTTGATTGATTTTGAGTCAAATAAAGCATTTAATGCTACTTTTAGTTTCAGGTTAAAAGTGAAGCTCGAGAAAGTAAGGAAAACTTGAATAAACAAGCAAAAATAAAAAAAGAGTGTCTTGCCCTGCGAGACACGGCTTGCCGTGCGATCCAGAAACCTGGATTGTAGAGAATTTGGTGAAGTTCTATCTCGCCCCGCGAGCACAAGCGTTTGCCCCGCGATGCAGACAACAGGGAAGCTGAAGTCCTTTGGTCTCGCCCCGCGAGGTAGCTTTCGCCCAGCGAGAATTCAAACTTTTTTGGAGCCAAAATTAAGTGCTCGCCCCGCGAGCAGCTGTTCGCCCCGCGAGCACCTGTTCGCCTCGCGAGCGTGCGCTGCCCCGTTTTCTTATAAATAGCTTGCTTCAGTACGAATTTGGGATCCAATCTTTGTTTTTTCTTGGTGTTGCGTCTCCCTTAGTATTTTAGGGCTATTTTATGTTTCCTTATGCATTCAATTACTTTGTTGTTGATTATGAATGTGATGAGGAGTTAATCCTCTTTTCTGAGGGATCGTTGAAGCCGCTCATGACGGCATAGTTTCAATGTGATGTTTTCTTCTCCCTATTTTTAATTCTTGCTTCTTAATTCTGAATTGTTTATGTTAATTATATGAGCACTCGTGGTTAACTAGTCAAGCGTGATGAGTCCGACCGGAGATTCATGCTTTAGGACTTGAATTAAGAACACCAATTGAATATTGATAGAGATATAATAGGAGATTGGTGCAACCGTTATAGGGAACCAGGGGCTTAATGAATCTAGCATGTGAATCATCGAATAGAGATATAATTGATTGGCATGATTAGGTGTTTTCCCTTGTGCTCGACCAAGACATTAGAATAATTTAGGGTTCCTGGTTGGCATGCATGTAATTGAACTTAGGGGTAGAAAGTAATCAGTTGGATCTATTGCTTAATTGGATAGGTGAATTCGTGAACTTAGATCTTCCAACCCATAGTCACAACCCTTGATAATTGATTAGATAACTCTATTTATCTTGCTTTAGTTAGATAATTGATTTGTTATCTCACTTGATCTCTACAAATTCTCTCTCTTTTGACTTGGTCAAAGGTGGTTAGTATCTTTGAATTTAGATATAATTGGTCACCCAATCCCCGTGTTCGATACTCGGTTTCTCACCGTTTTAATTATTACTTGCTTCGATCTGGTACACTTGCCGGAGCCCATCAGACCCATCCCCATCACGCCACCAGATCTGTGCAACATTCACCACAAGGAGCAAGAAGCAGGACGTGCTGCCACCATAGAGCACAGTGCCACTGCTGTCTGAGCAAGGAAGCCTCCGCCGCGAGGTCCATCTTCGTTTTTCTTCTGCCCTTTTGTTTTTCTTTTACCCCTTTCACATTATATACCCGAATCAACCCACCCGTCAAACCCGCCATCCGAACAAACAATCACCCGAACAAACCGAAGGCTGAAACGGATGGAAACGGTCCTTGATTTAATGACTTCGATTTTTGTTGTTTTGACCATTTTCGGCCCAATACCGTCCCAGACTGACTGCTGTCCAACCCTATTAACCTTGAATCTGGTTGATCTGCCATGATGATATGAGTGTAGCTGTAATAAGCGGTGGCGCCATAACAATTCCCAAGCAAATTGAATTCTTCAAAACTTATATAGAAACACTCAAGAGAATTGTAGGGGAAGATAAAGCTAAATAAATAATTGGAAACACTCTATTTATTATTAGTGTAGTAAGCAATGACCTTTTTTTTTTAACAATTTTTATGACCTCCCCATTAGAAGGATGATGTTCAACATGGATCAGTACCAAGATTATCTGTAGGGTAGGCTTCAAATGTTCATCAAGATAAACCAAAATCTACTATTATTAATTTATTATGATTCAACTATTCATGTTTTTAAAGTAATTAACAAATAGAAAGTCATTATGATGACGAAATAAATATAGATAGCTTTTGGTTGGACAAAAATGGAAGGGAGTGAAGATATTTTTTTTCAAATTTTTTTCATATTTGGTTCCATTTTTTGGAAGGGAGAAGAGGAATGGAGGTGATGAAAATTCACCCTCGCTCAATTTTGGCTCCCCTCCAATACAGGAGAATTTGGAGGGGAGAGGAAGGGGATTTAAAACATTTTAAATACATTGACTAAACATCCTTACTTGTATATTTTGAAATCTAAAATTATAAGGGTTCAAAAGTAAATTAATTTTAAAATCCATCTCCCCCTTATGAACCAAACATGAATAGTGTTATGTCTCCTCACCTCCATTAAAATCTCCCTTCTACTCTCTTCTCAATCAAACACAATATCAAATTAAAATCTCTCCTCTCTCATTCTCTCTTTTGAACCAAACACACGAGTACGTAGTAGTTAATAGTGACTTAGGCTCTATTTGGTAAAAACCAACGGATAGCGGATGAGCTAGCTGATAGCGGAACTAGCGGATGAGGTAGCGGATGAGATTTGATGTATTTGGTAAAACTAACGGTTGAACTAGTTGATAAATGTAAAATGATATAAAAGGACATGTTTGTATATATGCTTATATATATATATATATATATATATATATATATATATATATATATATATATATATATATATATATATTATTTTTGTTTAAATAATTATCACTTTAGATATTTTAATTTACTTTATTTTATTTATCATTTCAAAAATTAAAATATTAATTTTAGTTTTAATATTAATTTAACTTTAATTATTTTGTATAAATAAAATGAGATCATAAAAATAAAATGATATATTAATATGAATTTTATATAAAATTTATTTGTTATCTTAAATATAAATATAAATGGTGAAATTAATTCTCATTTATATACTTTGTTAAACAAATTAATCTTAAATTTTTTTATATAAATTTTATAATTTATCTAAACTACATATGACCAAATTTTATAGGTCATGACAAAAAACTACATGCAAAAAAAAAAGTATGATTAGGATTTTATTTAACTAAGAATAAGTGAGGAATTTAAGTAAGATAATAGAGATAAAATGGAAGAAAATGATAAGCTATAAGTTATAAACTCAAACGATACTTCAAGTAATATCCAGAAAAAACACTATAAGCTAATTCTAAAAATGATTACAAATGGGGCTACTTATAATTCACTATAAGCTACCGGATTCAGCAAGCCAAATAGAGCCTTAGTAGAATAATCGAGATCATGTTATTGGTAGACCACACAAATGATATAATGGAGAGACGATAGCGATGTGACTGAATGAGGAGAAAGCAGGATTCTCGTAGTGTCCTTGGAGTAAATGTTTCTTGTTCGGTGGAGGTGGTGTTTACAGGTCTTTTCAATTCAGTTGTTTCATGTATTGTTTGGCGACTGGTTGATGGTTTGGAGAGGATTTTACTAGGCCTTCTTAACTCTGCTGGTATGGGAGCTGCTATGGGACCATTGAAAAATTGAGAGATTTGAAACCCCCTTCATTATTTTCTCTCTCCTCCTTTTTTTTTAAAAAAAAATCTTTACAATATTTCTCATTATTCTATCCATGATTCTATTTTAATAATTATTGCTTTTATTAATTCTATTTCTCTATCATATTCTTTACAATCACAATATTCATAATGATATTTCATATATCAATTACATACTTCTGTAGCTTCATCTTTTAATTCTTGTACTAAATCTCTTGAATAATTTTGATTAGTTAAATCTAACATACTTAATTTATATATATAAAAAATTCTATACTATGATAGTTATTCATTATATTACTTTATTTACTTAGCTCTGATACCAAATCGGTACCACCCTAATAATTTCAAATATTTTTAATTTATTCATTTTTTAGGGTAGATTTTATTCATCAATAAAGACCAAATCATCATCATCACCATTAAAATCTACATAATAATCAGGATCACAGTAGAATTTACAATCAAATAAATAATATTTAAGATCGTTATATATCTCAAGATAATATTCAAGATCGTTATTTAGGATCATTTTTTCCAACATTCGGATTAATGCTAGAGTTTCTTTTTCATATGTTGGATAATTAATTTCCCTAGAGTTTCTAAAAGATTTTCTAATTATTCAAGAACTTTTCTAATTTTTTCAATATCTCTATTTTCATCTATTTCTTTACCTTTACTTATATTATTTAGTGTATCTGTTATATTATTTATTTCACTTTGTCCTTTCTGAATCCTATTATAAGTATAATTTGCAATTTTATTTTTATTTTCTATTAGTTGAATAATATTTTTATTAGTCACTTCCATTATTTTTTCTATACCTTTGAATTTTATTACTATTTCTTCAGATAAACTCACTATTTTATCGTTTTATTATTATAATTTTATCTTATGTGGGAACCATAGGGTTTTGAAACCATATGATTTAAGAAGGCTTCATAGAAATTCTCTATATAAAAACATGGTTTTGTTGAAAGAGAATAATTTTCGTTACACCGAAGTCAATGAGGGACGACGCAATAGTATCATTACGGCATAGACACTGCTAAGCATATGACATAGACCATCAAATTAGGGCTCAAATTATCAAATATTATAAGATCTATAAATTAAACTTAGTGAACGTATATATATTCTAAAATTCTAGGAGTTGGAACAGGTACCAATACGCTACCATTTCACACCTATTACAAATCTTTTAGTGTTTAAACTTTAATGGTAATAAGCAGATTTAAGCAAAAACAAGAATACAAAATGAAAGCTTGACCCTGGTTTTTTCAAACATGGACCACATATTGTTTTGGGACATTCTTCAATATCCAAACATTGTTGGCTAGGTAACATTTATGGATATGTGAGTGATCGTAGTTTTTTTAAGGAAATGTGAGTGATGGTAGTTGAGGAAGCGAAATAATGAGCATTATTAATTTTTTTCCCCTTTCAAAACGACCTTCCAGTCCATGTGTCATTGGTTCTCATTGGATTTCCCATAGACCAAAAGTATGGTCATTTTCCTTTTCACATGCATTTGTTGCTTCCCTGACATATATAGCAGGATTCTCCTTTTGTGTTTAGTCCTTTTATGTCTTTATATTTGTCATCTTCGATTTTTCCGAAGCATTAAAGGGTAATGAAAGAGCATGCAGATAGATGGTAGCGAAGGTGCATGCAGAAGCTTTTGACCCTCAATCCTATTAATTAATAATAGTGACAAATGAAAAAAAAAAAAAATATCAATTAATTAATAATAATTTTTTCTTAATTATTAATAGGAGAACAGATGGAGTACATGTGCAGCGATGGTGCATGCAGATCAGCAGATGGCATGCAATGCAATAAATGTTCTTAACTTCATCGATGTTTATCGTTTGGTCTCTCTCTCCTGAGCATGCAGATGGAGAACACATGGACATGCAAAGGGTTTGATAGCCATCTAATTAACTTCGAATTTAAAGAGCATGCAAAATAGTCTTAACTTCAGCGACGTGGTCTCTCCTGAGAATGCAGATTGAGAACACATGGAGGACATGCAAAGGGTGGTAGCTAAGCTAGGAACACATCTGCATGTTTATCTAACAGATGGCGGCGATGGTGCATGGGAATCGTGGACAACTTTAATTTTCTGAAATTAGAAATAGAAGACAGCTCATGTTTTAATCGAAGGGCATTGCCTTATAAACAGACAGCTCATGTCATGTACTACCTCCGGACCTAATTATAAGCAAAAAAAACTAAATTCACACATATTAAGAAAGTTAGTTAAGTTAGTTTAATTATCTTGATTTGTATAAAAAAGAGAGTTAATTGTCTAGGAAATATACAATGTTCCTGGAAAAGTAAATGGAGAATTGGTTTGATTGGTTAATTTTCTTGATTTTTGCAATACTAACATTTAATAGTGTTGACTTAATTGATTTTTGCTTATATTTAAGTCCAAATAATATAGCTACTTTTTTTGCTTATATTTAGGTCCGGAGGGAGTATGTAACAGTGTCCAATTACTTTCACGCCTACTGGACCTAAATCCTGTTTTTAATTTTTTGTCTTTTCCTTTTTTGTTTTTTAATTGAATAGTGACAAATTTAAAAATATCAATTCATTAGTAATAATTTTTATTAATTATTAATTTTTTAATTAATTTCTAACATTCACTTAAGTTACGTACAAAGCAGCAGTAGGTAGAGAGAATTTGAATTATGCCTCAATTAATTACTAATTAATTACTATCTCAGGATATAAATGGCAATCTTAGCTCCAGTTTGACTCTTGTGAATTAACCATTAACCAAGATAAAAAATAGTAACAAATTAATATTTATTATTCATTTTATTTTAATATTATTTTTAATTATTCACCAAGCATCTTAGCGAAATATAAAATTAATATTTTCTTATCCAAGGCCAAGAAAATGTATTGGAATGAGTTAATTGTAATTAATATTCATATAACTTTTCAAAAATACCCCTTCTAATTTTAATTAATATTTTGATGGTCTATAATTAACGATAGTAACTAATTAGGACAATATTGGAAATTAGTATTTAATATGTGTGAAAATAGATGCATGTTTTTTTATATTTTGGACCCAAAAAAGGATCAATTTATTTCTTATATTATGGATCGAAAGGAGTATTATATAAGGATAAAGTAATATTTAGCTCGATTAAATTTATGAAAACTATTTTATCTTCCCAAAAATGACAATGCTCCAGTAGTTTGATTCTTGTGAATTAACCGACCCGGATAATATTTACAAAAATATAAAATATTATGTAATTAGAATAATAAAATATAATAATTAAACAAGATAAGAAATAATATTTATTATTCATTTTATTTTAATATTTTTTTAATTATCCACAGGCATCGTAAGTGAAATATAAAATTAATTTTTGCACCACATCATCAGTTAGCTGAGGTATACGACTACAGGGATTATTTAGAAAATTATAAACAATAAGAGACCGGATCATAAGAATCGGGGGACAAAACCAAAAGTCGTTCTATTTGTAGGATCAAAAAATTCATTAAGTCTAATATTTATTAAAATAAAAAAAATAAAAAAAAAGGTATAAAAATAAAATCATTAAACATTTCGTCAAAAAACTTTATGAAAAATAATCAAAAAAATTAAAGGGGGAAAACATTAAAAAAAAAAATTGAACGGAAAATAATGGTTGAATATGGATTTAATTAATGGGTAATAAAGATGATTTGTTTCTTTTTAAATTTTGAATATTCAAATAAATTATGAAAACTTAACTAGTTAAATTTATTGAAATCAATCATCATAATTTAATAGAAAAAAAAAACAATTTGTTTCCCTTTAAAAATTTAAAATTCAAAAAGGAAATAAATTATTGGAAATCTGAGTGATTAAATTAATTGGATCAATGATAAGGATTTGATTATATTATTAACATAATAAGATTTATATATATATATATAGGTACATTTAGCAGCTGACACAAAAGTAGAGGTGGTAAAAATAGGTTATCCGGCCCGTCACGAGCTAGCCCGATGCGGGCTCGGGCTTTATAGGGCAGGGCCAAAAAGGCCCAGAACAATATGGGCTGTAAAATAAGTGTCCAAGTCCAGCCATATGCAGGCTGCGGGCTTATTCGGGCTGGCCGGGCATATTTTTTCCCACAAAAAATTTGTATATTTTCAGTCGGTCAAGGCTTATGATTCATTGCAATTAAATTAATGTTTATCATCGAGTGACAAATAATGATAATTAAGATGTAGGAAGTAAATTCACTACCCTGTAACCTGATTAAAAAACAAGAAATGGAAAATTGAATGTACTTGACTTTTGAAAATAAAGTGAAGACAGACAGAAGATAGAACCTGTAACACCCAATTTTTCATTGTTTACTATTTTTATATCGGTAAAATAAATAGAAATGTTTATATTTTTATTTTTAAACCTAGGAAATGATTTTGGATAAACTGAGATCATATCCATACTCTACTTTAACGTAGAGAGTTACGATTAAATTTTAGGTCGAAAATTCAAACGAAACCTGATCTGCGTTTTACTGACAGTAAGAATTTTACTGCTCAAATGACCTAATATTGACTCGTAAACAAAATGGTTAGGTTTTATTTTTAATTTCCAACAACTTATGAAATTTTGAAATTTTTCACTAAAAAGTGAAATAATATATATTATTCGGGTGTTATATTAAATCGTACGAACAACGGAGCTGAATACGGGATTTGCGGGACCCGCTAATGGATAAATACATTGTCAAATCATGGTGACTCGTAAGGGGTGAGTCATAGGATGACTACCCTTAGTCATGATTACATTTAGGAGGAAATTACTAGTTTGTCCTTAATGTTGGTTTTAATTACAAGTTTGCCATAGTACAAGATTACCATTTTGCCCTCAAAATTCATGTGATGGACCCTTCTCCTCTCCATTTTCCATGGCCCAAGCTCTCCTTAGAGCCCATCTTCACTTCTATATAAGGCTAACTCACCTTCTTCATCTGGTTTTGTATTTCACATAACGAAAATGGTTTAAACGAACCTAGCAACCGAGACGTCGGGTCTAGTTTTCTATGATATGGGCACAGGGTCCGAAAGGTGAAGTTATGGACTAAATGGCCTATAAGTGGTGTTTTGGGTTTTGTGCACCAAAATCTACGTGTCTAAGAATGGTGCATCGGTCTAGATTTTGTGATTTGCACTCTTTTGACTTGGAGTCAATTATTTTAGAAAGAGGTATTAAACTTGATAGTTTAAAATGGTGATTTGGTCGTGAGACATTTAGCTCCGACATGGAAAGATTGAATACAAAGAAAAATACGAGAATAAAATGTTTTGCATGCATTTTCGGGCAGACGTGCCTTTGCATAGGACTTGGATACTTGATGGCAAGTATTCATGCAGTTTGCATCACTGTACCTTGGTGGACTTATGAACCAGAAACCATATACTATGAGTAGTACTCACTGTGCCTCGTTTTGGACAGTGATATGGTAAATTTGAACTCTGCCTGATTGGCATTGAGTATGCCTTATTCGGCAATTGGAGCCTGATCAGCTCATTTATTTGTTGGTTGGAGCTTCGGAAATTAGGTATCAAAGTTATTTGATGAGTATTGAAGTGCCATGGTTTTTAAAACGGTTATGACTGTCGGGTATGAAACCTTCTGATAAATATATTGTTTATCTTTGAATATTCTTGTTAAATGGTAATTGAGAGTCGTACATGTAGTTATCGTTTTAAAATCCATATATTGGTTCTCACCCTTGCATGTTTTATTGTTGGTCTCTTTTCTGTATGGCGTACATTATTATCCGAGTATAGATGGATTCGACGGTACCACTAGCACATATGGGGTTTCGTTCCCTCCGCTTTGAGGACGCGGACGACATCGGCGCGTGGGTTATTAACCCTGGAGCCCCACAGTGCGACTTATACCGGGGGTATACATACTGTAGAGGGGGACCATAGCGTGAGATTTGGACTGTAGAGACCATAGAGGTATCCCTAGCTCCGATATGGTTCTTAATGCAGCATCTGGTTGATCATGAGGTACTTGAGGTACAGCCACTAGCTGAGGCAGCACCGGCATCACCTCCAGAGGGGATGATTATAGATTCGAAGGAGGATCCGGAGGAGCACGTTGAGGATGTACCCGAGTACATTCCCCTTGATGACGACAACGATTCACCAGAAGAGGGGCCATTAGCGTCTTCATCTGATTCTTCTGCGGGGAGTGGGATTGACCACCATGGTCTTCCTAATGGGTATCACTAGATATTGACCAGCTGTAGGTAGATTCCATTTTTGGGGTAGTGACTTCGTCAGTCTATCTTTGGCTACTAAGAGCCATGTTTTGTTTTATGGTCTTAGACATTTCACTGCGTGTCTGTTATATATTTACTGCTTTACTTAGTGATGTTGAAAATGACTTGTACTGATAAAGGCTCTATATAGTTATATAGTTTGTACAAAACTGCTGACACATATGATATATATATATATATATATATATATGTGTGTGTGTGTGTGTGTGTGTGTGTGTGTGTGTGTGTGTGTGTGTGTGTGTGTGATGTTAACTATGTTGTTGTATATTGTTGGATGACAAGTTAAAAAGAAAAAAAAATTATCACCATTTTTAGTATTAAGAAAGTGTAATAGTTATTATTTTCCGAAAATAATCAGTATAATTAAAGTTTATTTTTCCGCAATGTGACGTCCCAAGTAAGGGTGTCACAGAACGAGTAGTGAGAATGAGATGGAATGGAAGTACTTGACGTTATTGTACGACAATACTATCAGAAATTGAAATTCTGATTCAACATGCATTTTGGGCATTTGGCCCTTTTTTATTTTCATATATTTTTTTATATTTTTAGTTAAATAAAAATAAAAATATATAAAATTGATCAGACTACCTGAGCCTGATGCCGGCTAGCCCGATACAGGTTCGTGCTTCAACGGGTTGGGCAAAAAATCGGAACTAAAATGGCCTTAACTTTTAATACCCAAACCCTACAACCATCGGTCTAATTCGGCCCAACCCGGCCGATCGTGCCGACCCATTTTGCTGCCTATACACAAAATGGCTTTTGGAGGCTTCTGTTATTATGTAAATCTCAACACATTAGATCGTATTAATGAAGATTGCCTATCACCGACGTAAGCATTGAGCTCGCAAGCGCCACGTTGCCTAAGAATTGATATATCAAGCGAACTGCACTTCTTCATATAAGTCAATAGTCCATTGATGAATATAGGATAATCTCGAATAGTCATCATCTAACAGTATCGCCATAAGCATTGACTCCATCATTCCAGCCATGACCTTCTTTCACCAACATCATGAGCGCATCTCCAAATCCAGAGTTTATCTAACAAACCGAACTTCTTCATGTAAGTCAAGAGTCCATTGATGACAAGGGGTTGGGTTAAGGTTGAACTCATGCTAGAATGCCCACAAGGACGTAACCTTGCAATGAACCACCCAATCAAACCTCTGTCCATGGCCTTCCTCTAACCAGAAGCAAGAATATATAATCATCTTGCTATCCATCACCATCTCCAACAAGCTTCAGGCTACTCTATCTGCGACACCACCTCGTTGCCGTCTCCACCATGATCTTGATCACGATAAGTAATGTACAATATTTTCTAAATAAAAAAGAATAGAAAGGGTTAATTTCTTTACTAATTAAATTTTAAAAAAATAATCACTAGAGAACTAACCTTTTAAGAATCAAACGTGAGCAAAGGCTTTTGTCTTTTTTATTTTTAATTGAATACTAATACTAATGACAACCAACAATTGTTTCTGAAGCTAAGCTTTTCAGGTTTTGGGTTAGATATGTTGTCGTCTTTGAGCTTTAAAGGGACCAAATCCTTTGTGACTTGAAAAAAGAAATGAGTTTTTATTTTATGTTAAAATTATGTTTCTGTCGGATCTGTTTGCAAGTGGTCTGCTTTCTGTAAAGCAAAGAGAAAAAAAAAAAAGCATTTCCAACAAAGAAAATTTGTTTTTTAAAATTATATAATTAAATAGAAGGAAAGTCTTCAAACAGAAAGACTTGAACTTAGGCCTGAAATTATTAGTGTACCCTACTTTGTTATAACAATTCTTTTCAAAAGTTAAAAGAATATTTATTCCACAATCTTTTTCTAAAAAATTACGTGATTTTAAGGTTTTCGTTACATCAAAAGTACATAACAACATCAACATGTGTTTGGTCCAAGTGGGAAGGGATTTGGATATCTTAAATAAAGTAGGGTTTAGGGTTTTGAATCCCGACTCTTGTGTATGGAAAAAAACCTGATTGGGAAGGAAAAACCCACCTTGTGTGCTCAATTGATTTCGCGACGGATTAATCACCACTAATGATGGTACGGTGGTGGATATACTCCGTACCTATAAAACATCTTATAAATTTCTTTTTTCTAGCTTTTAAAAGGGAAAAAAATAATATATTAAAGGTTATTAAAATTTGCACAATGAACATGATATCATTTATATAGAATGTGCGATGTAGAGTACAAATATTTTTTTTACTCGAAATCGACTCTTGAGTTCGATCTTGTCTTCAAGGACCCTTTTTTCTAATAAAGGGGTTTGTCCAATGTTTTCATAATTTAAATTAACCTTGGCTGCGATTGAATTTTTATATTTTTTTCTCGTCGACCCCGTTGTGATTTCATTTGTGACAATCCCCATGTATGTGAAACTATTTTCTTAGTGCGAATCAAGAACGACGCGACTATAAGATTTAACATTGATTTTAATCAAAATATGATTTTGTTCATAGTGATTTTTTGTTTAAACAATTTCGACAGACAATTCACCAAAAATCTTTAGAATCAGATGTGGGATGGAAACATTATTTTTATCAAAAAATTATTTTCTTTGACAATCTAGTTGATGAACTTAAACCAAAAGTGCTTGGATGAGATAATATGGGTCCCTTCCGGTTTAATTAGTGGTCCCGAGATCAAATCCGACCTTTGAGAATGCAGCATCGTTAAAACTCTTGAGGGAGAGCTTTGACGCCCTTGTGGTCCTACCCGATTCGAGGGATTAATCTCTGCGGTTAGGCATGAAAGATATCCTTTTGGGAACCAAAAAAAAAGTTGATGAACATAAAAAAAATCTTTAAAGATTACAGAACAACAAGATTGGATTGAACTGTCGAATGTATAATAAACATGCAGGAATTTAAACTTTGACATAAAATAATAGTAGAAACTTAAAATGAAGTTTAAAGAACGAGCAAAAAATTAAAGAACAATAAAGTAAATGAAATCAGTAAATAAGGCCATGAAATGTAAATAGCAGAAAAATAAATCAAAAGTAAACGATTAAAATGACAATTGCATGGTATTATAAAATGGCAGGAACTGAAATGGAGACATACTTGAAGCAAAATTGTTAATATAGTCGATATATTTAGAATTTTGAGTATCGAAGATTACCTTAGAATTTTGAGTATGTCCTATCCGATTCTAAAAACTTTTGATGATTTGTTTGTTGATATCATTTAAACCAAAATTCACCATAAATTAGACATTTTTTTTTTATAGGAAAATGTTGGTAATTAGTTATGTTAAATTTTTCTCATTTGCCAAGATTTAAATCTTGGACCTCTTACTCCTCCAACTCCTTCTACCCTTATGTAGCGTTTGTTACAAGTTTAAAAAAAAAACATTCCCGAGAATGTTGGTATGAGAATAAAAGTTTTCCATGTTTGGTATAAGTTTTAAAAATTTATTTTCAGTCATAAAAGATTCCCGAGAATAAAATTAGTGAATGATAGTAAGAAAATTGGGAAAACTCTATTCCCATATATGAAGGTGGGAAAACTCTTTGCCCGGGAATGTGATTCTCAGGTATGTAGTTTGCCTGGGAATAAAACATTCTAGTTATCAAACATCACCTTAGCTCAAACCACTTGAGCTACCCAACCACCCCCATAGATTAGACATTTTATATAGGGATGAAAATCATTTTATATCTAATTTCGTCTGGAAATAGTTTTACTAGATATAGATAAGATTGAAGGCATAATTTATCCATCACTAGTATAATCTATCTTTAACCTCCACCCATTTGGTTAACATCTTATTTTAAAAAATGAAAAATATTTAGAGACAAAATTTTTTTATCTTTAAATAATGAATACTATTGTTTTAATTCGAAATAAATTCAAAGATGAAAAATTTCTGTCTTTCAAAAGATAAACAATAAATAATAAACTTAAAATCTAAAAAAAAATGTTAGTGTCAAATTAGTCACAATAAGAGTGTTTGCTATTATTGATGGTTGATAAAAGGTTGTCAGTAAAAAAATTATTGAAGATTATCAATGGTCTCGAATCGGTGGATATTACAAGCAATAATAAATATTTAAATAGTTTTGACTTTATAAATTAGATTTTGACCAAATCAAAACGAATTTAGAGACAAATTTATGTCAATAACATAAATTGAATCTGTAATATGTAAAATCAACATTCGTGATTAATTAAATTTTGTTGTCTCTAATATCAAGGTCCAATGCAGGTTGGTAGATAGTTAGATTCCTTAAGCATTTTGTCAATAGTTTGATTTCATCATGTACAGAAAATACTTTGTTTAGACATACAAAACTCACGTTGATGATTTCTTTATGTCTCAAAAGGAATTAGTTTATGGGAGATGCAACAATTACGATAGTGATTTCTACTACTTGAAAATGATTAGTTTCCTACTATGAAACGAGGATGATTTCCATGAACTAAAAAAAATTATAGATGGAAATAATTTTGTCCCTATGTTAAATGTTGACTTCTATAGCACCCAGGTAAAGTGTTAACTTTATAGCACTTGAAAGTAAAAAAATAAAATAAAAAAAATGAATCAAACCGGCGGGTTAAAATGTCAAATTATATAGCAAGCAAAGTGAGGAGGAGTCATAAAGTGGTCAATGTAGTTAATTTGGAGTGTGGGACGAAAGTGTTAAGAGGTATAAGGTGCAAGATTTAAATCTAACCACCTACTAACATAACAAGTTAACAACTGACATTTGCTTATAAAAAAAAAGCATGTAAAGCAAAGTGTTTCTAGACTAAATTGCAGGGAGTAAATTGTAATTTATCCATTATTGAATATCATATTATCAGTTTTTTCATGAGCAAAAGTCACTACTAAAAATGTTAAAATTAGTGACGAAAATTAGCGACGAAAACACATCCGTCATAAACTACGACGAATTTAGCGACGAATTGTGTTTTGATTTATAATATCTAATTGTTTGCTATTTAATGACAGATTTAGTGACAAAATATGACGTCGTTGAAAATCTCGTAGCAAAATTCGTCGCAAAATTATTCCTATGACTTTAACGACGAAAATTAGCGACAAAAATAGTTCATCGTTTGGCACCTCGTCGCTAAATGCGTCGCTAATGTTTTGATTTGAATTACCGACAACTTTAACGACGATATTATGGTGTCGCTATAGTTTTTGTCACTAAATTCGTCATTAATATTTTATTCGAAAACTAGCAATCAAGAATGTGTCGCCAATTCCGTCGTTAAATTTTAACGACAGAATTAGCGATGAATTTTTCAACGATGCAAAATATTCGTCTTTGATTCCGTCGTTGAAATCAAAATTTAAATCAATTGATAAAAATATTTTTTTTAACAATGATAAAACGATATTGTTAATATATTTAATTGTTACAAATGTATTAATTTACAATTAAGATTACTTATAAATTATAACTAGCTGAATATCTAACACCACCCTAATAAGTTAGTTTAATAATATATTCCAAGATATCAAAATAATCTTAATTACTTGCATTCTTGCCATTCGCCCTTTTTTATTTTTCCTTCACGCTCCAATCTCCACTCTCCACGCTCCACTCCCTCACAGACTCTACCTTACGCACTGCCACTGCCATTGTAAGTTTTCTCAATATCTCAATATCTGAAATCTTGCGTCTCCCTCCTTCCTCTGGTTGCGTCACCGAATTTCTCAACGATTTTCTGAAGCAATTTCTTAGCGATTCTCAGCTTCAACCAGCATAAAGATTTTTTGCTCAACATTTCTGGAGATTTTCTCAGCAATTCTCAGCTTCAACTTCTCTATTCTCAATAATTCTCAGCATTTCCTTTTTCTTTTGTGGCTTCTTCACCTCGCGATCACCTTCAGGTTACAACAATTACGAGAAATTATAATTTTCTAACCCTCAATCTCTCACATGCATCACTTGCTTTCACTTTCACTCTTGATTAGATTTAATTTCTTTTAGTTGTTGTTAGGTATTGTTTGTTCTGGAATCTGATGCTTCGAAAGTTCGACTTGTATCATTTCGTCTTTGATTTTTGAGTAGAAAACAGTTACAATCAACTTAATTTTATTTTTGTTAGTTTCATTTCTTCAAAAATCTCTGAATCTAAAATGTATATTTTGTCTCAGGATGTTTGTTATTTGTTTCAATTCCTTCAATTCTCAGGTGAGTAGCTTGAGTAGCTTGAATCAAAGGTATAGATTTCTTTTAATTGTTATGGTTTTGGTGATATTTGAGTTTAGCACTCGGTTAATCATATTGGAAGAGATTATATGGTATAAGGGTGTGGTGTTCTCAAGAGTTTATGTGTGCTTCACCTTTGCACACTAGTTGTTTGACAAAAAACCAGAGTAATGCTTTACCTTTACCTCAATATGTTATTTATCAGCTTCAGACTATGGTTTGGAGGGAGAAGCATTGGATTCTTGCAGTTGTGTAATCATACTAATCAATCATCTATAATGGCTAAAGAATGGTGGAGTTAGTGCAGGGGTGAAATTGCATCCTATCAATATTGTGGACCTGCGCTGTTGTTAATGGCATTTTGTGATTATGTAACTTAACTTCTGGTGGTGTGGACATTTGTTGGTGGGTTGATGGTTTTAGAACCTAAAGGGAGGTACATTTTCAAATGGCTGCTACTCAAATGGATCTCAGTGTTGCTGCAGTGTGGCTTAGAACTCAGCTCGCCTACTCTTTGCTCAGCTATACTAAACACCATCCTTGCTTTCACATTTGTACTTGCTCTCATTTTTCAGGTACTGCATTCATTTTTCCCCTATGCTGATTGTGACTTTGGAACATTAAAATAAACTCATCATAGGACTTTGTGCTGCTTCTTTTTTTTTTTTTTTTTTTTAAATAAAGCAAAAGGAAAAAGCTTCTCAATAGTGGATTTGTGTGTAAAGTGATCAAGTAAGTATAGATCCATCTTTACTTACTAAATTTACCTCCAAAGTCACCTTAGAGGAGACTTATCCTTATAAGAAATAGAGTGCATTGCTTAACATTAAATCAAACCAACACTTAACAAGAAGGGCTTTGATGCCTTATCTTGATGCTTAGAAAAAATAAAAGGGGTCTAATTCACCTCTTAAAAGAAACAAAAGGGTGTTCAATTTCTTTATTTTGTTTATACTTTAAATAATATGGAACTGCTTGTCTCTATATGATGCTAAGGTTGTGTACCATATGCTAGACTAATCTTGTAATTTCAGTATGTAAATTCTAAACTAGAATTATCTCAATTTAATGGTTTAGGATGGAACAAGTATATTGGAGACATTTTGGCAGCCAAGCTAAAGTGTCAGGAACTATTTTTTTTTTTTGAAATAGTCCTACTTTATACAAGGAACAATTCGATCAAACAATTTCCTAACCTTTCTAAGAGTAGTAATTTACTCAAGCATTTATTGATTGAAGTTCTTTTAGTAAAGAATGAGAATTGTGCCTGACTTATTACTGTTGGGCTCAATCCTATAAAGTGAATGAAGAGTAAAATATGTGGTCTATTATTTATGTCCTTTTGTTTTTAACCAAAAATATCATGTACTGTGATATAGTCATTCTAGATGGTTGATAGTCATCTTATTATGGTTTTGTTTATTGTAGGCAAATATTGTTTAGGTGGACTACGAGGATTAGAGGTATGTATAGAATTTACAACTCAATCAAATCACACTCTTTTTATTCTTTTTTTCTTCTTTTTTTTGTACTTTATTTGGGGAATTGAAGTGGAGGAGCGGTGGTGGGCACAGATGGTAAGGTCATAAAGATTAATGAATAAAAAGTAGTTGGTTCTTGTTTAAAGCTTAAACTTGTGGTGTTTAATGAGATTAATTTGTATCTTATTACAGCAAATTAAAACTATTTTGATTTTGTTTCAAGCAAGATTTTTAATATATGAAATGGCTATGGTTTAGATTGTGAAGCAATTGTGGGTTTACATAAGGAAGAACAATCTCCAAGATCCTAGCAACAAAAGGAAAATAATTTGCAACGATGAGTTGCACATAGTATTTGAGACGGGTTGCACTGACAAGTTCAAGATGAACAAGTTGCTAGCTAAACACATAAACCCCACTTGAACCAACTAGTAAGTATTTGGGTTGTAGTCTTATTTTTGCAACATCCAATTTGTCTCTCAAGAATGCTACTGGAATAGAGTTTTGGTTTAGTTGTTTACAATTTTCAGTGTTGCTCTTTTTGTTAATATGTGCCTTGCTGTCTTCTTGGATATATAGTAAAGGGTTGCTTCAGTGTTTGTTGCCATTTTTTGCTGCTCTTTATACTGTTCTTTTTGGCAATTTTGATCTGGTTGTGGAACTTTGCTGTGGGATTTTGTTTTGTGGTGGTGTGATGTGCATAGCTATAGCCTTTGAGGTTGACTACCTTCAAGTTTGGTGGTGATCTGTTTATTTGTAGGGATGTAATGTAGCCTGCAGTTTTGAATTGTGTTAACTTGTTTATTTGCTTGTGTTCAGTGAAGTTCAAGTAGAGGGATTAACTAGAGACATTGGATTATAGTTAGATGGGCCATTAGTGTCGGTTTTTTTCCTTGTAGCATGGGCTTTTGGCCTACACTAAAAGCTGATTTTCTTGTAGTGACGCTCTCCATACTCACTTCTATTTTCATCACAACTAAACTGGATGTCTATGGAAAACACAACAAATTGCAGGCAAACCTGCTGGAATCTTCGACTGCACCAGCTCCCAAGGTGGTGGACAAGAGACTATAGCGTAAGAGCCTCTATCTGAATTTCATTTCTTTCTCAATCAATTCCTAAGATATGAATGAAATTTTAATGATAAGATAACTGTGAAATCCGTAACAGGCTCACTGCTATCACCCAACTGGTTCATCATGGAATGTTGTTTGTTCCAATTGGATATACATTTGGTGCTGGAATGTTTGAGATGGAGGAACTGAAGGGTGGAAGTCCATATGGTTCAGGAACTTACGCTGGTGATGGCTCAAGGCAACCAACTAAGCTTGAGCTGGAGCAAGCATTCCACCAAGGAAAGCATATTGCCACCGTCATAATTAAACTCAAGGAAGATGCATAATGTTGCGTCAATATAAACATTTATTGAAGGATACCAATATATTGCTTGAAACTTATTTTAGTCCTAGAATGTTATTTAGTTCTATTACTTAAGCATGCTTGAACTGAATAATTGTTTCTTTTCAGAAAGAAAAGAAAATGCTTTATATTGAGTTATATTTATCTGTTACACGGTTCAGTGGTTATTGATATATGTTTGAAGAAGAAAGTGTGTTTGTATTGTCGTTTCTTATTAGGCTAGGAAAATACCTGTTCCCTTCTTTTGTATTCCCTTGTTCATGAATGTTAAAGCCAATAAGCAAGCACATGAGACACGACTAATGAGCTAACCCATCATTGTACATTTAATATTGATATCTATTGGTTATTTGTGAGTTGCTAAAAATGAAAAAAATCGTCGCTAATTTTATTGCTATTAACGATAGATTCGTCGTAAATAGTGATGAATCTGAACTTGTCGTAAACAGTGACGAATCTGAACTTGTCATAAACAGCGACGAATCTGGATTCGTCTTAAACAGCGACAGATCTGGATTTATCGTAAACAGCGACGAATCTGGACTCGTCGTAAACAGTGACAGATTTGAACTGGCCGTAAACAGCGATGTATTTGAATCCGTCGTAAACAATGACGGATACTAATTCATCGTAAACAGCAACAAATACTAATATGTCGTAAACAGCGATGTATTTGAATCCGTCATAAACAGTGATGGATACTGATTCGTTGTAAACAGCAACGAATACTAATATGTCGTATGCAGCGACAGAATTCTTAAATTTTTAACTTATGTTTTTAAAATATTTTAGCGACGGATTTTTTATTTTTAGTGACACAGTTTTGCTTCTTGCTGTTTGCGACGAAACATAAAATTTGTCATTAAATTTTAGCGACGCCACTTTTTTTGACGGATTTTGTTTTGTCGCAAATTTCGTCGTTAACAATTTTAACGACGAATTTTTTCTCTTTAGTGATGAATTTTGTTCGTCGCTGATTTCAATTTTTTTAGTAGTGAGTGTATATCAATTGAGTGTACAAAGGATACTCTAACTTATACAAAGGACAGAGAAACCTATATAAATTTGATATTGCCCCTAAAAAACAAATCCGAATAAAAAATACAAAATTCACCAAGAAGAGTTAACCAGAATATGAAAACTAGAAAGTTTCGGATAGAAAATAATGGTTGGATATGAGTTTAATGAGTGATAAAGATGATTTGTTTTCTTTTAAACTTTAAATATTCAAAAAGAAGCCTATCAAAAAAAAAAAGGAAATAAATTATGGAGAAAGTTGACTAATTGAATTTATTGAAATCAATCATAAGGATTTAATAGATAATGAAATAATTTGTTTCCCTTCAAAAATTGAAAATTCAAAAAGGAAATAAATTAAGAGATAAATTGAGTGATTTGATTAATTGGATCAATTATAAGGACTTGATTATATTATTATAACATTACATTATTAACATAATCACATAGTCAGATTCTTATATATACAGGTAGCTAGAGCAAGACAAGTATCAGTGAGATCGCCGCCAGCACCGTCACCACTGCAGAGCCATCATATTTTCCACCATCTGCCATAAATAGGCTTCCCTTCTACCAGTATCAGTCTCACTGCAGAGCCATCATATTTTCCACCATCACCACCTTTCCAAAAAAAAAACTAAACCAATGAGATCGCCGCCGCCTCCACCGTCACCTAAGAATTTATCGAAGGAACCATACTCCTTCACACCAGAAGCACTAGGAGGTAACCTTGCAGCATGACACACTGCCAAACCTCTGTCCAAGGCCTTCCTCGAACCACAAGCAAATATACAGTCATCATGCCATCCATTACCATCTCCAACAAGCTTCAGGCTCGCTACCGTCCACGGCATCACCTCGCCATCTCTGCCGCGATCTCCATGTAATGTACAATCTTTTCTAATTAAATAAAAAAGAATAGAATAAATTTTTTTTAAAAAAATCGCTAGAGAGCTATGAGCTATCCATATAAAAATCAAACGTGGTCAAAGACTAACTTTCTTGGTAACAGAAAAACAACATAAAGGGATTTTCATAAATGCAAATTATCCTTATATAAAAATTAGTCCATTGAGACGTGATTCAAGTTCTCTGCCCCTGACTCCTCCTTTGTAACTTAAGTAAATGTCAAAATTCTATTTAAAAAGTAAATGTAAGTAACAGTGTAGATTTATTTAAAATTTTATTTAAAAAAAATTAAAAATTATATTGAAAACCGGTATATTCAAATTATTGAATATTTAAAAGTTTCCCTTTCTCAAGTTCTCAACAAAAGATTTCTATATATTTTTAAATTACTAATATTCTTAGGGTACTCGTTAACGAGACCCTTAATATTGCTGGCTTATAATTGATTGCTTTCATTTTTTTTTACACTTGATGCCTATTTATATGTATTTCGATTAAATTGTTACTTGCTTTTGCTTTGCACTCCTTACTATACTTAAATAACCTTTTCCATCATCTGGTTGAAACTAAATATTTACACTTATAAACTTTCAGAAGAATATAATTTTGTTCTCTCTCTTACATAAATCAAGTTAAACAAGGTGGCATAATTTGTGTAAAATACGTTCAACTCATTAGTGGGGAGGTTATTTTTTCTTGTAACAGATTGGCTTAGTGCATTTATGTATTTTTTTTATAATCTTTATGGAAGAGAGAATAATTAAAAATAATTTTAATATGAAGAAAAAGAATACAATATCTTTAATGAAGATAAATTCTGAATATCTTGACTTTTTGGTAAAGTTATAATATTTATTTAACAATATTTGTAACTTTCAAAGTATAAACATATTTTTATTGAAATAATTGTGTAGTCTCTTTTTTCCTTTATTTATTAAATACGATAAAAGGTGTCTCTATTAGTTACATATCATAGTAATATATTATATAATTATTAATTTTAGTACAATAAAAATTTAATTTTTTAGCTAATATATAAGATAAAATCGTGTTTTCTTGTGTGAGTTAACATATACATGTTTTTTAATAATACATAACAAAAAAAATTAAATATTTTAACAATATATTACAATCTTTGTTTAAAACTAGTGATTAAATATAAGTAAATTATGGCAAAAAACAAGTATGTCATTGACAATAATTTATACAATAATTTTATTTATCTATTAATAAACTTTATACCATATTTTATTTTATTTATCGTGAAAATATATTAATAAATTAATAAATAATATAATAAAACTAACTTGAATTAACTTTAAAACTTAAGTTAACTTATATTTTATATGATAATATTATTTATTTTTTATTGGCCTAAAAAAAATTAGGGAAAGTATTAATTTTCTACTTATATAAAAATATTTATAAGAATAATATATTAATATAATATGTAACTAATAACATATAACTTCTATGTTTACCTATTTTAATAATGAGAAAGAAAAGACTACTCAGATAAATTAAATAAAAAATTAATATCTATGAATTCAAAACATAAAAAAATTTAATATAATAAATAATATAATTTTAATGAAAAGTCAAGAAACTTGGTATCTCTTTACTAAAAAGATTTATATTTTTTCTCTTTATATTGGAATGACTCTTTTTTTTTAATTATTGCAAAAATAGGCATGCAGAGCCATCACAATAGAAACAGACATCCCAACTAGGTTGACACCCCTGCCACTACCAATCATCTGCAGCACACCTACAATTTATTCAAAAAATGCAAAAAAAGAGTACAAAAAATTATAAGGCCAGTCGTATAAGAGTGAAATTGGGCACATATACACACAAATTTTTCGTGTTAATATCTAGACTAGATTATTTTAAAGTTCTCTGTTATCACACAAATTTGTAACTTAAGGGAATGTCAAAATTTATTTAAAAATAAATAATTACGAAAATAATACTAATGAATTAATAGATTTTTTTAATTTGTCACTATTCAATTAAAAAAATCAAAAAAGGGAAAATAACCAAATATTAAAAACAGCAATTTGGTCCAGTCGGCGTGAAAGTAATTGGTCCTTGTTAGACCCATCAATTCACTTGGTTTCTGTTTACATGAGAAAAATATACATGAGGCCTTTCATATATATAGGCACAAGGACGTAACTGGTAAGCCAAAAGAGATGTAACTAACTTCTACTGATATCCTAACTAACAGATAATCCTATCAAACTCAATAACTGATATATCAACAATGGTAACCAAAACTGTTACATATTAACAACTAACTAACTCCTTTTACAAACAATGCTACGTAACATTTATGGATATGAGGGAGCGAAATAATGGGTAGTATTTTTTTTTAGTTATATTAGTTGAACATCAAATTTTGGACACCGTGCATGACATTGTATCTCTATCTCTTACTTATTTTTATATTCTCTGTATACATGCTTCTTGAAAATACACTAAAAAAGGTGTCCCCATTTTATGTATAAAAATGATTCGTCTTATTTTTTCGCCCTTTCAGAACCTCTGCTCCATGTGTCGGTGTCTTGATTCTCTGAGACCAAAAGTATGACGATATGGCATGAGCTGATGGTCAATCCAGTGCATCCTTGGTTTATGTTGATGAGAATACAAAGAAGGATGCTGCAGAGGGTTTCACATCAGGACATGCACTCCATGGAATTCTCATGACAGGAAGTGTAGGGCAACATGAACATATGGCTGGTAATAGTGAGTTGCAAGAAGAAATTCCGTGGGTCTTGGACAGTGGTGCTTCACACCACATGACCCCTATGTTCTCTTTATTGAAGGGAGTATGCAAGATTGACAAACCATTTTACATCACAGTACCCACAATAAGTGCAATACTTGTTGATAAAATGGAATATGTTAATCTTGACACAAATATCAAGTTGAATAATGTTTTATTTGTGCCTAAGTTCAGCTACAACCTGATTTCTATACATAAGTTAATGCATGATTCCAATTGTACGGTGACTTATGATGAAAGTTTTTGTGTGATGCAGGACCGAGCCATAAAGAAGACGATTGGATTATGTGATCTTCATGATGGGGTTTACGTGTTCAAGGGACCAAGGCAAGGCTCATCTTTTGCTGCAGTTCAAAGGGGACACCCATCCACTCAGGCTCTCCAACATATTTCACATTTGCTTAAGTGTAATTTTGTTTGAATAAAGATGAATGTTGTGATGTGTGTCACAAATCTAAACAATGTAGTCTTGTTTCAATCATAAGTGATAATACAGCTGTGAAGCCTCCTCATCTTATACATTGTGATTTGTGGGGGAAGAATATCATACAGCAACACACAATGGATTTCATTACTTTATTACCATCGTTGACGATTTCACTCGAGGAACATGGGTCTACCTCATGAAACATAAAAGTGAAACAATGGAGCGTCTCATGAATTTTTGCAGAATTATTAAAAGGCAATTGAAATGTCAAGCGAATTCGAAAGTGATAATGATACCGAATTCAATAACTCTACCTTCCAAAGAGTTCTTCAAAAAGAAGGAATTATACATGAAACATCTTGTGTAGCTACACCTCAACAAAATGGGCCGTGTAGAACGTAAACACGAGCATATACTTAATGTACCAAGGGCCTTAACGATTTCAAGCCAAAACTTCCTTTACGGTTTTTGGGAAAGTGTGTCTTGGCTACCACTCACCTCATCAATAGAACCCCCACTATTTGTAACACCCCCCTTGAGTATTACTTCCTAATACGTGCGGAAATAAATTAAAAAGTAATTTGCTGGTTGATTTCGGAAATATTTATTTAGTTTAGGTTAGAAAATACCCTTTTTTTTAACTTACAACACCGCAGTTAAATACCCTCTTTTTTTTTTTAAATATATCAACCCAACTAAGACTCCTAAGCTGGTCGCTCTACAAGACATCATCGGAAAGACCCCTGTGGTCATCCCCACAAGCAGATACTTCTTCAAGTATCCAGGAATCTAAGTTTCCGAGTGACTTAGTGAACTCCTTTGCACCCTCTGTACTAGTATACCAAGATACACGGTAGAATCAGATAAACCTGTTATATTTGTAAGGGTGAGATGCCCATATATGGATTAACCTGATAACTACATGTAGCACAAAGAAGCATATACAACTAACATCATCATAATAACGTCAATTATAATTAATGAATAAGTCACACATCACTGGGTTTCATACCCGATCATCGTTTTTGAAAACATATGCATGAACACTTCTATAACATCGTCTAATTTTTTCCTAATCTCCGGAGATCCCAACACCGTATAAAGGAGCTGAGTCAGGCTCAATTGCCAAATAAGGCACACCGTGTTTATCCACAACACTGTCCAAAACTCCTGGCACAGTGATCACCGTCTGTGGATGTCCATAGCACATTGTCCAACACGAGGCACAAGGCATATGAACTTCATTGTCCATCAAGGCACAATGAAACGCGGTAGCATGAAATACCTTACCCTTCAAGGCATTCACACATAAACATCGTGGGCACGTCTACCAAATGCATGCAATAAAACATTTTATTCTCACCATTTTTCTTTGCGTTCAATATTTCCACGTCGAAGCTCAAAGGCTTTCGACCATCCGTAGTTTTCATCGTTTTCAAAACCTCTTATTATTAACACAGGACATAAAGTCCGAGTGCTCATTCACGAAACCCTAGACCTGTGCACTGATCTTAGGTTCGTGGTCGTAGAAAATATTTTTCATCGTTTTACACCGTTTATTACACTATGAAGTACACCGTGGGGTAGACTTAATGTCCACAGGACATCTAGTCCATAACACCGTGTAAAAATACACCGTGAGAACTTTAGTACCCCGACATCTCGGTTACTAAGTTCTAATTCATCGTTTTACATCGTTCTGCTGCGGAATTTTATTTTCAGAAAACTTTTCTAATTGAAACTCCTTTATAAAAATTTTCTCAACCATTAGGAAAGTCATTTTCTTTAGAAAATTCTCCTTCTCAAACTTCATTCCTTTTTAAAAGAAAAAACCTAATTTCAAAAGGGTTATGTAGTCTTAGAAAAACACTTTCATGGTTTATGTTCAAAATAAGCTATCTTATAATATTTCTAAAATCTTTTAAAATCAAAATATGACTTTCCTCATAAAACATTTTCTAAAACAGTAAGTAAATAAATTTCAAAGTTAGATTTATCTTAAAACTTCATAAAGTTTTCATCTTGTAAATTAATTGAGCACTGATCTCAATCAGGCTTTTCACACATCAACCAACATAACATCATCGTAATCGTCATAATTCAAATCTAGCATTTAAAATTCTACAACATATAGCTATAAATAGGTCAAACCAAAACAGACAGTCAGGCACAGATAAAAACAGCAACGACGATAACAACTTTAACAACCATAAACAAACACAGATAAATACACAATCCACATTCAAATAACATATAGTTAACAGAAAATCCCTCAGGTAATCCCCCCTTACATTTCGAAGATTTTCTTTCGTTTTTGCCTTCGTCATAAATCTGGTTCTCGATTCAACGTTCAACCAAACACGTAACCTTCATCAAACCACCATCAAACAATTAATCTTAACAAATAGAACCTCCTTTATACTACATATGTGCTTCGGCCATGTGATGATTCTAGGGCTAGAAATTTCTAAAATTCACATACTCTTAGATTTATGATCCTAGAGTATCATAGAACTTAGAAAAATTGTTTTAGGTTCAAAATAAAATCAAAACAACATAGGTCCATTAAGACCTAGTTTCGGTCCTACATAGAAACCATGGGTAGGAATTTTATTTCAAGCTAACACTTAGATCCAACACAAGTATATAAGAGAAAGTTGGAATCAAATGATCATTTTCTAGAAAAATTGAACAAAACTCTATCTAAACAAACAGCTAGGGTTCGGCCTCATCAAGATGATTAGGGAGGAAAATTTTGTTCGAGTTATACTCATAGATCTAAGAAATAGAGATGATAACAAGCTCATAGAAATTGGTTTCATAATTTTTGGATTTTTCTATGATTTTCTATGATTTGTCAAAGTTTGATCCCTAATATGTAAAATGAAAAAGATGAGCTCAAATCAAGAAAATATATGAAGAACATAATGTTTAATGAGAAAGAGGAGTAAAGATTACCTCTTGAAAGTATAAAATTTGAAGTAGATCAACAAGTTCTTTCACTAACTATGGTTATGGAGTTTTTGTGTGTAATAGGAAAAGGTGAAGATGAAGAATTTGGAGAGAATGGAAGACAAGACTAGAATGTTCAAGTAAGCTCATGAAAGTGAACTTAAATGGACAAGAATATTGCCATATTGGCCGAAATTTTTATGGACTTGTAGGTCCAAAATTTGTTTCATAAGCCATGTATAAAAGCCTTAAAACCAAGTAAAAACATAAGAAGTTTAAGTAGGAAAATTTTGGTCCAAAAAGAGGAGCTTGGCCTTGATTTTATGGCCCAAAGCCATGGCCCTCTTATGCTAGAAGGAGGAAAAATTTTGGCCCAATATAATGGCCCAAAGTGAAGTTAAAAGAATGGCTAAGGACATAATTGGAATTAATGAAAAAGTTAAGGGCATTTTAGTAATTTCACACCCAACATCATCATGGCTTGTGGGACCCACTTTCCCACCATTTTTGACTCTTAAATCCTTTAAGAATCTTCTTGAAAAACTTGGAGATCAACCTCTAACAGTCCAAGAATCTCGTACACAGCTTCGTCGTTTACCCGATTAAGTAAAACGTCCGTAAATAAAATTTATTCCACTTTTCAAATAAAATATTTCTAAATGACCAAATAATTAGAAATTAATCTAAAACTCTAAGTTTATCGTTTACGAATTAAATTTGGGTTTTCTGATCAGTAAAACTCTCCTGTCAGTAAAATACAGACCGAGTTCCGTCTAAATTTTCAACCTAAAATTTAATCGTAACTCTCTACAATTAAGTAGAGTAAGGATATGATCTTGGTTTATCCAAAATCATTTTTCTAAGTCTCGGATAAAAATATAATCATTTATATAATTTTTACCGATATTAGAAAGTCGGAAAAAATCGGGGTGTTACACTATTGCCAACAAAGGAGTAACTGCTTATGAAATTCTATTTGGAAAGCCTTCAAGCTATGCTCATCTAAGGAATTTCGGTTGCCTATGTTATGTGAAGAATTCTTCCAAGAACAAAGACAAATTTGCACCATAAGCTGAAAGGTGCATCTTTGTAGGTTATACACAAGGCCAGAAAGGATGGAAGGTGTATAACCTAACGACTAGAGAATTTTTCATTTTGCAAGATGTGATTTTCTATGAACACATTTTCCCTTACAGCTTACAAGAAGGGAGTAATGTGACAAATTATCTAGAGCCTACCTTTCAAGGCACATCTCAGCAAATAGAAGAAGCCTATCCCATGCATAATGATGCAGTCCAAGAAACTGAGAACTCAAATAATGCATTAGAAGAAAGCCAAAGTCCTTTTAATGAAAATATAGATTCTGGTAACATAGAATTTGAATCACCAATTGAGGGGCAGCAACATTAAGTCCCTGCAATGGTCCTACTAATACGCCAGCCTCCAACATACCTCAAAGATTATTATTGTCATACAACTATTGTAAACCCCTCATGCATATCCTCAAAGTCCATCGCTTCTTCAGGTACAGTCTATCCTCTTTCCAATTTTGTGAGTTATGATCATTTTTCAGAAAAAATATCGAGCTTTGGACCAGGAACTTCAAGCTTTGGAGAACAACAATTCTTGGGAGCTGGCTTTCCTTCCTCCAGGTAGAAAAACCGTGGGGTGCCGGTGGGTACATAAGATTAAATACAAAGCTACTAGTGAGATTGAGAAGCATAAATCTTGTCTCATAGCAAAGGGTTTCACACGAGTTGAAGGAGAGGACTTCAACGAAACCTTTGCACCGGTGGCAAAAATGACAACCGTTAGATGCTTTCTCACTATTGCAGTTGCCAAAGGCTGGGAATTACATCAAATGGATGTAAGTAATGCTTTCTTACATGGAGATCTAGATGAGGAAGTTTACATGGATATTCCGCAAGGATACACATCCCCAAAGAAAGACTTGGTATGTCGTTTTAAGAAATCGTTATATGGTCTACGTCATGCATCGCGCAACTGTATTCCAAGCTCTCCCAAGCACTAATAGAGCATGGCTTTCGTGAGTGGTATGCAGATTATAGCCTCTTCATTTATTCTCATAATAATGTATTTCTTGCGGTTCTAGTCTATGTAGACGACCTTGTTATTGCTGGCAATGATTCTTTTACTTGCACCAATTTTAAACAATACTTAAGCAATTGTTTTCCACATGAAAGGACCTTGGCCCTCTTAAATACTTTCTTGGTTTGGAACTGGCTTGAGGACCCCGAGGATTATTCATGAGTCAAAGAAAGTACACTTTGGACATTTTGAGTGAATGTGGCATACTTGCTTGCAAACCATCCTCTTTTCCAATGGAACAAATCATCAATTGGCATTGGCTTCAGGACTTGTTTATTCAGATCCCTCTCAGTATCGAAGACTAGTGGGACGTCTCATATATCTCACCATCACTCATCCAGATATCACCTATTCAGTGCATATCCTTAGTCAATTTATGCAAGCACCACAACAAGCACATTGGGATACGGCTATGCGTGTGTTGCGATACCTAGACTCCTCACCAGGTCAGGGAATTATCTTACCAAAGGAGAATATACTTCAACTTAAAGGGTATTATGACTCAGATTGGACCTCTTGTCCTCTTACTAGAAAGCCAGTTTCGGGTTACTTAATGAAGCTAGGATCAGCTCCAATATCTTGGAAAACCAAGAAAAACAAACAATTGTTTTAGGTCCTCTAGTGAAGCTGAGTACCGAGCAATGGCTTATGCTACCAGTGAGATACTTTGGCTCAGGAGCCTATTGTCTTGTTTGCAAGTTGACTGTAACTTACCTATGCCTCTGCATTGTGATAATCAGGCTGCCCTTCATCTTGTAGCAAATCCCCGTTTTTCATGAACGCACCAAACACATTGAAGTAGATTGTCATTTTATTCGTGAGCACTTGCAAGCAGGAGCTATTTCTATTACTTATATACCAACCAAGCAGACATATTTACTAAGTCTTTAGGTGGTAAACAGTTTCGAGATTTGGTAATCAAGTTGGGTGTGCACAATCCCCACACTCCAACTTGAGGGAGAGTAAAAGAAGTTAGTTAGTTGTTAATCTGCAACAATTTTGGTTAGCATTGTTAATATATAAGTTATTGAGTTTGATAGGATTATCTGTTAGTTAGGATATCAGTAGAAGTTAGTTACATCTTTTTTTGGCTTACCAGTTACGTCTCTGTGCCTATATAGATGAAAGGTCTCATGTATATTTTTCTCATATAATCATAAACCAATTAATACAAAAACTTCATACAGTTCATATGCTTAGAATTCATTATTTTGGATATTGAAGAATGCCCAAAATATATATATATATATATATATATATATATATATATATATATATATATATATATATATATATATATATATATATATATATATATATATATATATATATATATATATAGCGGTAGGTTACTTTAGTTGAATATATACTATCCCAAAATACATATTTTGAAAGATCATCACATATGGGTGAGTTCATTACAAAATGTAGCTACATTAAATACGCCGCTCCTGCAACATCCCAGATTTGTTCCCTCGATACCTAAGTCATAGAATCCCAAGATGTGTATAAAATAAATATTAGAAAAACTTATTCACATTTTTTTCCTGTTTTTCATATAATTCTCTTTTATTTTAGAATTGTAAAAATAAAAAAAATGTAAGTATTTTAAAGCACAGTTTCGTAATTTATTGAAAAAATCATTTGCATACGTTTTTTTTTTTCAGTATTTTTTTATAAGATAACAAAGAACTTAAAGATGAATAATCTAGATATATTTTAAGTTTGTGTTAATGTTTCGTTCAGATCTGTTTACTCTATTTCAAGTGGTATTCTTTATGTAAAACAAAAAAAACAAAAAAAAAATTCTAATTACCAAAAGACATTCCCGGAAAAGAAAAATTCTTTTAAAAATTATATACTCAAATAATTAATTAATTTAAAAAGGAAAGTCTTTAAAGAAGAAAGATTTAAATTTGGGCCTGAAATATTTAGTGTAGCCTACTTTGTGATAAAATTCTTTCCAAAAATTAAACAAGATATTTATCCCGCAATTATTTTCTAAAAATTATGCGACTTTGAGTTTTTCAATACACCAAAAATACGTAATAATATAATCTTTATTCTATCAAGTCAATATTAATTTTTTTTTTTTTGGTGCATCAGGGGTATCCTCCAGTCGATAGCCAGAAATTAGTCCCATTCGAGGCGTAGAGATAATCGAAGTGTGTTTTGCCTCTCCCAATAAAGCCTTTTTCATACACACGACATTAGTTGAATTTTTTTTCAATGGAAAGATAATGCAAAATAACACCTAGTAAATTTCTTTTTACTAGTTGTCAAAAAGGTAGAAAATAATATGTTAAAGGTTATTAAAATTTTATATAACCATCATGACATACCATTTATAGAATGTGCGATATAGGATACTAATACATTTTCTAATTGAAATCACCTCTCGAGTTTAATCTTCTCTTTATAGACCTTTTTTTATAAAGGGAATTCTCCATATTTTCATACTTAAATAAACTTTGGTTCTGATTCTATTTTAATTTTACTTTTTTGACAACCTGACTGCGATTTCAGCCGTGACAATTAGGGGTGTTCAGATCCAAACCGATAAAAAAAACGCAAAACCAATCCAAAATAATCGAAAACCGATCAAAACCGCAGTGTATTGGATTTGTTTGGATCATTTTTCCTGAGAACCGATCGGTTCGGTTCGGTTTTCGGTTTTGTTTTCTGAAACCGAACCGAACCGATTTATAAATACATAAATGCGTTTTATTGTTACATACATGCGTTTTGAAGGGACTGGGAGAGTAAGTTCTGGTTGATTTACTTTCTGGCCTATTTGTTTCAACCCTAAGTCCCTACAACACTCTCTGAGACTTAATCCCTCCCCTCAAAGCGGCGCATCGACCTCTCCCCCTCTCATCTCCATCTCGTTGCCATCGGAACCTCCAGTCAGTCACTGCCCTCTCCCCCTCGCATCTAACTGCTCGCCGCTTCCTCCTCTCCCTTCTGGCTCGAATCGCAAATCGCCAACCACTCTCCCTCCCCGCTCGCCGCTGCATCACGTGCCAAACTCCATTCCTCTTTGCTCCTCCGGTGAGTGCTTCTTCCATTCTACCTTGCTTCAATCTTCTATCTTCACTTTGTTGCTGTGATTTGTGTGCGTAATGGGTATTCATCTTATTGTTGTTATTCACTGATTTGTGTGGGTACATATGTTTTTTAGCCATTATTGTGTCATGCCTGCTCTCTCTGTAACACTCTAGCTGATATTTAGCAGTTTGGGCTTAGTTTGTTTGCCAGCTGGTGCGGGGACACTGGACAAGGCTTATGTTTTCTTTCAAATAGATGTTTTGGTATATGACAGAACTAACTTTGTGCAGGAAGTTTGTCAAAAACAAGTTGATAATTACTGGAGCAGCAAGCTAGGCAGTAGGATTAAGCCAGACACAGTTCGGAATATGATGGATATGAAGGCAAATTTTAGTTTAGACAAATTTCATAAAATTGTTCAAGTTTGAACTAGTTTCAAATTATAATTGATTTGTCTAAAATTTTGCATAGACTGATTTGTCAAAAATTTACACTGATTTTGTTTCTTTTCTCATTCATAGTTGCTGCACTTGTCTCTTTACTCTTGGCTGGTTTTACTCTTAAGCTCTCATACTTTATATTTTTGTTTTGCTTTGCATTTTGCAGGCAGTGGCCTTGAATGATGGGAGCAAAATATCATGTGCATCAGCATTCTTTGGAACTATGTATTTGAATGTTGGGGCAGTGGCCTTAAGACTTTTGTCATTTGTTAGACTTTATATTTAATCTTTATATTTAATGCATGTTGTTAACTTAGGAAATTTGGAACTTTAGACCTTAAAAATCGAATCAACCGAACCGATCCAAACCGCACTTAATTGGATTGGATCGGATCGGATTTCTTTAAGAAAGCTATCCAAACCGAACCGAACCGCATGCCCTTTTTATCTTTGGATCTGATGACTTTTTTACCTCAAAACCGATTCAAACCGAACCGCGAACACATGACAATCCCACGTATATGAAACCATTTTCTTACTGTAGATCAAGAACGATGTATTAAAAAACCGATACTTATTTTAAAATAAATAATATATATATAAAAATTTATATAAAAAAAACTTATAAGTGATAGTGTGAATCCGCAAGTGTACAGCTTCGTCGTCAAGTAATTAAAAGATCGAACCCACAGAGACCGTGATCTTAAATAACAATTAATTATTAAATTAATTAAACTGAACAAGAAAAAGATTTGGTTTTTGAAATAAGAATTAACTAACAAATCTAGTAATTAAAACGCAATCAAATCAAATCTGGTGTTTTTCAAATTAAAAGAGATTTCCAGGAATTGGGCTACCAACAAGACTATTTATGCTACTAAATTGACTACTCCTCTTGTTAATTATCAAAATTGCTTTGAAGGTGAATTTATCCAAATAAAGTTAATGTTCCCTCTCGAGATACAAGAACCGTGCCCAATTAAACCAACCCCTACTCTCGTGGTAATTGTATTTAAATTGAACCCATTAAGATTTGTGAATATTCAATGAATCCTCGAAGGACCGCTTCTAACTCTCGTGATTTAAGTCCTAAGTTCAATCCCTATAGATCCAATACCTAAGTTCACCGCTAGGTTCATCCTCAGAGTATCTATGACATGCAAATAAGTACGCACCAAATTCACAAGTAATTCATGCAATAGGAATTAAATCGAAAGCAAATTGAAATTAATCAAGAAGCAAAACGTCAATTCATCACATAAAATGAGTCTTGGGCATAGCCCCAATCCTTAGAAATAAAATGACTACTCAAGCATTGCCATGGTCATAGCAATCTTGATTAACAAGAACATAAACATCCTAAGAGAAGAGAAGAAATTGGAAAAGAAGAGAAATCCTAAATTAAGCCTAAGGTAGCAGTCCAGAGATCCCTATTTTCGAGCCTAATTGCCCTATTTATAGTGTAGGTTAACTTGGATTTAAAGCTATTACAAAATCAAATCAAATCAAATCAGCAAATCAAATTCCAGATTTTGCGCGTCACGGCCAGGCCGTGACAGCTTCTGTCTTGTTTACTTCTTGCACTGGGACTGTCACGGCCAGGCCGTGATGTATGTCACGGCCAGGCCTTGACAGCTTCTGACTTGCACTTTCTTCTTTTTCTTCAGTCCCATGCGATCATGGCCGTGATGGTTGTCACACCCAGGCCGTGATGGTCTCTGCTTTGCTCATTTTCCTTGCTTTTCAAGCTCCATCTTCATGCAAACTCCGAATCAACTGGATTTGATCATTTTAATCATGAATTCTTACACACAAACACCACAGAACCACCTTACCAGTTCCAAAGGGGAAAAACTAACAAATATCAAAAGGAAAATGCCTAATCTATATGAAAATGCATGCAAATTGATTAAGAAATATGAGGTGGAATCACACTCATCAATAAGCTAGTTCAAATGTTAGTTTTACCAAACACTTTAAATCTAATAAGCTAGTTTATCTTTGTCTTTTGCAGGTAGAATGACATTAGCTCAAGCTTCACTCTCAAATATCCCAGGTTATGTGATGCAATCCAATGTTATTCCTAGCTCTGTGTGTGATGCAATCCAATGTTATTCCTAGCCCTATATTATGAAACTCGCTTGGCAAATGATTGCTAATCCAGATAAATTGTGGGTGAGGGTTATGAGAGCCAAGTATAATTGTGGCTCCTCCCTTGTGCCTAATATGAATAATAGAAGTGCCTGCTCTAACCTTTGGAGATCCCTGGTGAACTATTGGCCTGAGGTGGATTCTAATACCATATGGTGTGTAAGTAATGGCTTGAAGATCCGCTTTTGGAAGGATAGATGGCTCCCTGGGATGCCATGCCTTTCTGATTTGTGCCTGGGAAATCTCCCTCAAGACCAGGAAGACTATGTTGTCTCCTTTTATGCACAAGATGGTGCATGGAGATGGGATTTAATAGAAAACTTTGTTCCTAATCATTTACTTGATGTAATTGCAGTTATCATACCACCTTCAACATCTGCCATGGAAGATTATCCTTGCTGGAACCTTGCTCCAGATGGCTGCTTCACTATCAAGTCTGCTTATCAACTCAGCAGCAATCCAGATTATATGGAGGTGGAAAGGTTCTAACAGGTTAAAGGCTTTCTTGTGGAAGCTAGCTCATGGAACACTGTTGACAAATGTTGAAAGAAACAAAAGAGGGATGACAGCCGATTTAAATTGTCCAAGATGCAATGACTGCCTGGAATCATTAATGCATATGATCAGAGATTGTGACTAGTCTAAGAACTTTTGGAACAAGGTCATCAAACCAGAACATTGGAGCAAGTTTTTTAGCCTAGGCTTGTATCCATGGCTGGATTGGAATCTCTCAACCGAATCCATTGGAATCTCTCCATGGTCTTGGCTAACCATCTTCAGCTTATCTGTTAGTGAGCTTTGGAAAAACAGGAATTGCCTGGTCTTCTCCAATAATCCTAAAAGGGAAACTGAATTTTGGTTTGCTATAGCCTCTCAAGCTAGAATCATTGATCGGGAATTGGCTAAACATGTTGCTTTCTTAGATGAAAGAAGAGTCTTGGCCAAAGTAGGTTGGAGGCTTCCTCCTAAGGGACATTTTAAGATTAATGTGGATGGAGCACATAATAACTTATCAGGAATCTTTGCTTGTGGAGGAATTATTCGGGATGATCATGGGAAGTTTGTGAAGGGATTCATATTCAACCTTGGCAGAAGCTCTCCTTTAGGATCAGAACTACAAGCTTTGTTGTGCAGAATGAAAATTGCTCACTCTCTGTCACTCAGGAATGCCTCTCTCGAGTCGGATTCATTGGGGGCCGTTAACATGATCCTTAGTGCGATACCAACACATCCTCAATACAAGAGTATTTTGGAGGAAATTCGGTTGATGATGTTTTCCAACTACTGCCAAATCTCTGTTTCCCACATCTTCAGGGATTTCAATAAGTGTGCAGACTATATTGCCAAATGCGGTCTTGATGCTCCAAGGAGCCTGCAGTTCATTAATTCAGCCAACTTCTTGCTGAATTTGTATCTCTTGAATGATTGTAATGGGGTTCCAGCCCCTCATCTGGTTTCTTAGACCATAAATTACTTTCCTATCAAAAAATAAAAGCTAGTTTATCTGTTATTTGCTATCAGCTATCTCATGATCTGCTATCCGCTATCAGCTAGCTTAACCACTATCTACTAGTTTTTACAAAGAAAACCTCTCAGTAATTCACTACTCTCACTAAATACCCCCTTTATATATGCCATGAGTAAAAGAAGAAAACAATTAGTGCACTAGCAAGTAAATCCTTACCTTTTTTTAGCTAGCAATGGTAACAACGACCTACTTTCTCATTGTGATGCATGTTTACACCATTTTTTTAGTTTCAAGCATAAACAATGCCTTGACGTTACCCAAGTTTTAATCCATTCTAGTATTTGGGGATTCGACTGTAGGTCCAGATAACAACTACATCATAACATTAGGCAAGGGAAATATTGCGCCTTATGATAGGGATTTCCTTGGTCATGTACTCATTGGTGGATTCTTGAATGGAAAATTGATTCCTGACCTAATTGTATCTATGTTGAACATCAAAGGCATTGTCCCTCCTTATCCGGACCCAAACATGTCAAATGAACAACTTCTAACGGGTGTTAGCTTTGCATCTAGTGGATGAGGACATGACCATATGACTGTAGCTTTAATAAGCGACGCCGCCATAACAATGGGCAAGCAAATTGAATTCTTCAAAACTTATATAGAAAAACTCAAGGGAATTGCAAGGGAAGATAAAGCTAAATAAATAATTGGAGATGCTCTAGCTATTATTAGTACTACTAAAAAATTGAAATCAGTGATGGACAAAATCCGTCCCTAAATAGGAAAAATTCGTCGCTAAAATAATTAACGATGAAATTAATGGTGGAATAAAATCCGTCGTAAAAAGTGGCATTGCTAAAATTTAACGACTACATTCTGTCGCTAAAAATATAAAAGGCAAAAAATGGAAAATTCAATAAATTCTTTCACTGTTTGCGACATATTCTTATTCATCGTTGTTTGCGACAGATTCATATCTGTCATTATTTGCGATGGATTTATATCCATCACTGTTTGCGACATATTCAGAGCTGTCACTGTTTGCAATGATTCAAATCCATCACTGTTTACGATAGATTCAGATCCATCACTGTTTGCGATAGATTCAGATCCATCATAGATAGTGACAAATTTAGCAACAAAAAATGTACGATAGGATTTAACAACGAAAATAGAAATTTTGTGACGAATTTAACGACGAAAAGTTTTTGCTAATTTTTGCATAATTTTTTTAATATTAATTTTATTTGAATATCAACTAGAACCTGATAAATAACTAATGGATCTTGGTATTCAATATAAACCAAATATATTTCTATCAATATTAGATATACAGTCAATACCAAATATCTTATAAAATAAAAGTTTGCCATATTGATATAACAGGATTTAAAACATTTTATGTGTATTGTCTAAAATATCCCCACTTGTCATTTTTGAATAAATAATTATAAGGGTTAAAAAGTAAAGTTGTTTTCAAATCCCTCCCCTCCCCTCCTGAACCAAACATGAAAGTGCTATCTCCCCTCCCCTCCCCTCCAAAATTTGAACCAAACATGAAAAGTTTAAAAAAAATCCCTCCCCTCCTTTGAACCAAACACACCCTAAGCAAAAATGTATTGAATATCAAAGAAGGGAAAGCCATCCAAAGCACCAGTGGTGCTACAGCCAACAAAATAATGTGATTACAGGATGATAGTTCCAGAAAAAATGAAACACCCCTCACCCAAGGTACACCCATCCCCCTGAAAACAAATTACAAACATTGAGTATAGTAGCATTCATCTCTCGTGGCTGCCGAAGGAAAAATTGAACAAACCCCCAACCTTTACAAATAACACAAGCTATAAATTGGATTACACCATTCTGTTATTGATATGAAAAGCAAGACTCAAGGACTAACTTGATATTGCTCTGTTGATGTTGTAATTGCAAGAGAAAGAAATCAGGATGAAGTCTCTTTAGCATTCAGAGAGACAAAATAAGAAAACAAAAGCATAAAATAGCAAGTTTTAGGGCAATTACTCACGCCATCATCGCCACACCGCCGTCATTGCCACACCGCCGTCACGCGTCCGATCTTGAAGAATGCCTCCGCTCTTTTTTGGTATTTTCTAAAAAGAGGAACTAAAATCAAGAAGAACGACAGCCATTAATTTTGTGTGGTTGTTTTTGAAATTAATGGCGTGAAGGAAGAGCTCTCAGGCAACTAGGGAAAGAAAAAGGGAAGCAGAGATCAGAGAGAGAAAAGGGAGATGGTGTGACACCCGGGGCTGACGAGGGCGGGGAGTGGTGAGGCACGATCAAGGAGCGGCTCCTGGCAGGCTTCTAGGCGGAGGGACACATGAATGAACCGATTACACACCAGAATGAGAGGGATCCTGAGACGGTGTAGGTATGGGACTATACAGGTTAGGATGGCTTATATGAATTGATTGGTACTACCTATACCAACAAGATACATCTTCTTTTCAGGAGCCTATCACTTAAGAGCTCCACAGTTAAACGTGCTTGACTTGGAGCAATTTTGGGATGGGTGACCTCCTGGGAAGTTTTCTCAGGAAGCGTGTGAGTGAGGACAAAGCACGCTGAAAAGACCCCGTGTTGGTTTGTGGGGACAGTCGTCAATCCATAAAGCAGCCAGGGATATTACAGATGGAGAGAAGTGAGACCAGTTCATTCGGTAAATCATTTTTTTTAACTAAGTAATCATTTTTTAAAACTTTTAGTGTGTTTGTCTTTGCTTTTGAAAATAATAAAAAGCAGAAAAAATCATTTTCAGGGTTAAAATAAAAAGCAACTTTCATTAGCTTTTGGGAAAAATCAGTTTTTATAACTAACTGCTGTTTAAAAAATGATTTTTTATTGTAAACAAACACAAATCTGCTTCTGATTTTCTTTAAAATCTCTAAAAATAACCACTATATTATTTTGTACCAAAATCATTTATTCTTTAATCTTAAACAAACGGGCTCTAAATCTCAACCATTCATTTTTTAAAATTATATATATATATGGTCTATGACAAATGAGTATCGATCCTCAAGTGTCACGCTGGAGCATTCTAGACAACGCTGATTTGACTGCAATGTTTTTTTTGGGCAATCCATAAACAACATTTCAATGACAGGCCCTCCATTGTTTCAATGCCAAGAGAAGGAAAAACATAATTAACAACAGTGCTACATAGAATACTCAAGCAAAGGATGCACAGGGTGACCTATGCTATTTGGATTTTAATTTTGTTTATAAAATTTATTTCAATTTACACAACTTTCATTTTAGTTAATATTTAATATTATTGTTTGAACAACAAAATAATTAAAAAAAGAATAAAAATAAACTTGGTTGCTAAGTTTTGGTTCTCAAATTAGCGACCGAATATAGCGGTCGCAAATAGCAACGGATACACTCGGTCGCTAACGTCCTAAAACATTATTTGGGTCCATATTTAGCGGCCAAAATTATTTATTACAGCGATTGTCTTTTTCGTCGCAAATTAGCGACTGACTTGCATGGCGGTCGCTAACACCCTTAGCTACCAACTTGGTAGTAACAAAGACAATGTCGTCGCTAATTTGGTCGCTAACTTAATTAGCGATCGATTTTCATCAAATAGCGACCGATTTTTTCGGTCGCTAATCACCTAGTTTCTTGTAGTGAATTAATTTTACCAAATGTTTCAAATTCAATCAGTTATATGTGCGTCTGACAGTTGTCAATTTGTTCACGATTCTTGTGTTCTCTTCATTTAATTTACACAACACAATCCGAGCTCAACTTAGAGCTTTGATACCACTTCTTGAGCTCAAGGATTGATTCATAGTACAAATTAAATAATATTGCAATGCGACAACAAATATCAAAGTAGGTCTAATAGAACTAGATCTGCAAACTTACGCAACATAGCGATGTAAAGTGTCGCAAAAAGAACACCAAATTGTAATGTGAAAAACTCTCCAATTTATATAGAGGGAAAAACCACAAGGAAACTCCAAAAGATATTTCACCATATTAAGAATAATTACAAATCCTTACCATACAATAACATAAGAGGTACAAATATAATAATTTTAATGAAATCATCTCCTATTCGAATCCTACAATTCTTTATAATTACACTACCCAAAAGTATTAGTGATGGTGCCCAAAATTTTCTTTTTCATATCCTACACTCTTTATAATTTATTTTGACTCTATGTTTTCATCACATCTGAGACTCTTAATTTTTCTAAACATCACTTTGTTATTAGAATGAGCAAAATTGCCTTTATTTAATATTTATAGAAGCTCTTTGCAAAATTTCGACCCCGATTTACACCGGTATATTTATAGACCTACTATACAGATATTCCTTTGCTTTTTATTTATTGGTTGGACCCGGCATAGTGGTTGTTAATAGACCAAATGAAAAAATAAAAAATAAAGTGACTAAAATACGAGTAAGATCATCTTCATTCTTTTCTCTCCATTTCCCTTCTATTTAGGAAAGAGATAGACACAAAGGAGAGATTTGTGTTTCAAACTTTTTTAAACATTTAAGAAAAGTTAAATAATTAAAAACTAAAAACCCTTTGTGTCTATCTCTCTCCTAAATAGAAGAAAATCAAAGAGAAAAAAATGTAGAGGATCTTTACTCCTAAAATACTATTTCCCCTGAATAAGATAATCCTAAATTGATGTACAACAAGTACGAGTCATAAATGTATGAAAAGTAAATAAATCCTACACTTGGCTAGAAGTGTTTGGTGGGTTTTACCATTTGTTCTGCTTTCTTTTTAGTAGTGTTTTCTGTTTTGCACAATGTCTCAACTTCTCAGCTACGAGGGGAGTCAGTGAAACATTGAGTATACATCTTCAGTTATATAAGAAATCTCCAATATTCATGTGTTTTACATTTTCTGTGCTCTGTTAAAGTCACGTTCTGATATGAAAATTAGTATACTAACTTTTCCTAAAATATTAAGACTTGGAGGACACGCCAATGCCACATATCAGCTAACTAAAATCACTTCAACAGCACACATATCAAGTCCAATGTTATAAATTTGCTAATCCAAATTAGCTTCCAAGGTAACATATTCATCTTGAAGCACTCAACAGTGAGTCAATACTCGGGGGCATTATTTTGTATATACTGTACATTAGCAATTGTTTGTGATATAACAATTTGCCGTGTGCTTGTTTTATTTTCCCCATCATATGCCATGCACTTTTATAAGATGCGCCAATCTAATTTTTTATCTTCAAGGCATCAATGTATGATTTTCCTTCTAGCTGTCGTGAAAAGTATCCTTTGTAGAAATCTTCTACACTAATTGTATTGAACACTGCAGGACTTTCAGGAGTAACAAGACTTGGTGCTGGACCTATGATTGCATTCAATCTAGCACTGTGAAATGCAGCAATGGAAATCCTCTCCTTCTCTGAGTTAACGGTTGCTCGGTGTTCAATGCTCTGGTAAATACCATTGGTCATTATCTGCCAAACAATATTAGGAGAGGTACAAAAAAATTCTTAATTAAAATCAAAATATTTATGTTTATTTATCTTTCTTTTTTTCTTATTAAGAGATGGTGAGCCTTTTTCGCACAATAATAAGGTTGTTGCCTTGTGATTTGGAGGTCATGGGTTCAAATCCGGAAAGGCTGCGTATATCTATCCTCTCCAAACCTCACTAGGTGAGAGCCTCGTGTATTGGAATCATCCTTTATTACATTATTGTAATATTAAATGTCAAATGATAAAATGACTTGTGAATGATTTTGTGTTACCTCTAACTGGTCTCCAACGTTGATGACAAAAGCATTACGGAGAGGTTTAATAGGAATCCACATTCCATCTTTTCTTATTTCAAGGCCTTCCATTTCATTGACTTGGAGAAGTATGGTAAGGGCACTGGCATCAGAATGAGGATTGAGTCCAATGACTTGTTCTGGTTGGGGACATGGAGGGTAGTAATTCATCCTCATTGATTGACCTCCTTCTTCAAATAAGTCTAGCAGTTCATTGGGCTTGATCTTAAGAGCTTTTGTCATATACTCAATAATTGTGACACAAAGTTTTTTCAATTCTATAGAATACCTCTCTAGATTATCCCTGCAATGAAAAAACAAATTGTTGTAACTTACCTACAAATTCAATGATTCTGCAGTTAAAATGGAAGCAAGATAAAGGTCAGGGATGTGCTTGCAAACATGTACAAGAGGAATTAATATTGCATGTTCCTACAGCATCATTTGATTTGATGCATGAATATTCAATTAAAAGGTTTTTGTAATTGATTTTAAGCATATTCACATAAATTTTAAACTAACTAGTAAGTTAAATCAAAGATAAATCTTGTATGGGCAGGTGTTCACTGGTACAATCAATCAAAATCCTAAAGATAACTTTAAAATAATTGTAGTAAGGACTTTATTGTCTTTTTAAATTGTTATTTTAGTGACTACTAAAAATTCGATTGTTTATGCTCACTGGATATTGTGTCCATATAAGATATTCTCTTTAAATCTAAAGATCTTCCTAAACCATAAATTCAGTGCTACTCTTACTGCTGCTCAAATAGCACATGCTATAATTTTTCCAAACATATATATAAATAGAGAAGCAAGTACCTGAATGGTTGGGGAATATTAGGAAATATGTGGGGATTTCTTATGTATGATGGAAGAGTGACGATGTAGAATACATCTGCCCATTCTAGTTTGTGTTTTTCAGACACAACAAACATTTGACCAAATCCCTCCATATCTCCTGGTTTCTGCCAAAATGCCTTCTTCTCTTCCATTGGAAGATTGAAGAACTCTTGAACATCCATCTTTAAATTTTCCAACAGTGAAGGGTTGACTCCATGATTGGTCAGCTGTCATTAATTTCCACATGTAAAAATTTAGAGAGCAAATAAAATTAAACTCATTCATTAAAAAAAAAAAATGAAAAATAGCTTCTTTTTTGGTCTAGAGTGTCTTTGACCTCCACTCCGGTGTCCAGAGTCTTTGATCCTGACTAATCCAGGATGCAGTCGGGAGGTAAATAAAGCCTGACCAAGAGTTGTTGCTAAGGATCGAACTTGTACAAAGCACAAACCATTCGTCCTTAACAGCAGCACATTAACCACTTGTGCCCAACTGTTTAGTCCCCCAAAAACTTTAACTCAATTGCAAAATTAGAAACTCTCAAATCTTTCAATATATAATTGCATATAATCATTTTTTTGCCATGATATATAATCATTGAGATCACCACGTGTTCAACAAAAAAATAAAAATTTGAGATCGCCACGTATATAATATAATTCGATCTTCCTGCTCAAGCAATTGCATTCAATTTTACTTTGTTATGTATTGAATTCACATGTCACCCCTTGACTATGAACTGGGAAGTTCTTTTTAAATAGTGTGAAAAATATAATAATTGGGAGGAAATAGTCCAAACCTGGAAGAAACCCCATTCTTTGCAAGCTTGGTCTAGCTTCTCTAGCTCAATTATTGAATCTTCACACAACAATTTATTCAGGTCGATTACTGGGACCTGTGGTAAAGAGGTCTTGTTGGATGCAACAGGAGGGTCTTGATTTGGACGAACATATCGTTCCGGGACTTTGGTGATAGGTTGCTTTGCTAGCTCCTGGACAGAAGGCACCATGAGAGAGGTTCCAAGGTTCTTCACCATTTCGGTATCCATTGTTGCAAGTGAGTCCAATCAGCTTGTGAGCTACTGAGCTTGATGTTTATTTCTCTGATCGAAGCCCCCTTTGTGATTTGATGGGTGACTTTGAAATAAATATGAGGTTGAAATTATGTTTTTTGATCAGGAGGTTGAAATTACGTTTTAAACCCTGTTTTAATTTCCATAATAAAAAATTGCACCACTACAAGACAAAATAAGAAAAAGACAAAAATAATAATATAATAATAAAACAATAAAATAATGGGTTTACCTTAAGAAATAGAACAAAATCCGAATGAATAGAAAAAATAATGGAAGAGACAAATTAAAATATTATCCAACTGTTAGAAAATACCAATAAAATTGAAAAAGGGACAAAGTGAAATAAATAATATAAGAGATACACTAAATAGTATAAATAAAGGCAAAGAAGTAGATGAAAACAAAGATATTGAAAAAAATTAGAAAAGTCCTTGAACAGCTAGAAAATCTTTTAGAAGATGAAGAAAAGAATAAATGCATAACAAGAAAAGAATTAGAAGAACTATTAAAATCAAAAGATTAGGAAAAATAATAATAAAACAAGAGTTAAGTCTAGAACCATCAAAATTATCCCCACCAGTAATCTCATAGAGAGGATAAAAGATGAGTATATGGAACATTAAGGAAATCAAATGACATAGAAGAAATTCAACAGTTATTAGAACAATTAAAAATAATTGAAGAAGAAAATGATCAAATACAAAACATAGAACAAATTGATCAGATAGCCAAAGAAAATGAAGAAATAGTATTAAATTATAGCTCTTCTTCGGAATCTGAAGAAAATTATATATACGAATGGAAAAATGAGAATATAGCGGAACAAAGCCTAAAAGAAAATGGCAAGATTATAAATATACTCCTAGTGGAGCATGGGATAAATATGAAGAAGAGACTATGTATAATAAAGGATATGCAAGAAAAAATAATAAATGGGCAAAAATTCAAGAAGAATTCAAACCTCATTATGAATCACTAAGATCAGGAAATATATTAAATATTGATTGTGCAAGAAATAAAGAAGAAGTATTATTACAATGGACTAATGAAATAATACTATTAATAGCAACTGATGAAAAATTTAATAAGTTAAATATAATGGATGCAAAGAATTTCTTATTATTCAAAACAGCAGGAAATGTACAAAAATTCTTAAACGGAATCAGATATGACTCCAAAAAAAAACCTGTTTAGCGATCGAATAATTCGGTCGCTAAACATGCTAATTCGATCGCTATCCTGTTTAGCGACCTAATTAGCGACCGAATAAAGGGGGTAGCAGAAAACCTGGTCGCTAAATGTTTAGCGACCGAATTTGTATTTCGGTCGCAAAATTGGGACCGATGTTTCGGTCACTAAATTATATATTTCGGTCGCCGTATAGCTGGTCACATGCTTAGATAACCGAATTTGGTCACTGATTTTTGGTCGCTATTCATGAAAATATTTTTTTTTTTCTACAACTTAATCCTACCGACCGAATTTTGTTTTTCGAAAAATACCACCATTGATTTTTAATTTCTGATATAAGCAAAGAACATCATTATTTTTTTTTTGGATAAATATAAAGTACTGATGATCCAAAACACCAAAGTCAATATGACCAAGAAAACACATACATTAATTAACGCAAGTTTAGTAATTGTTTATCAAAACAAAAAAAAAAGTTTAATAATGTACTAATTAACAATCAAAACATAAAAACACACCACAGTCAATATGTACTAATCAGAACCCATCAATCTTCCAAAGGATGAACATGTAGAAGCGAGAACCCCCAAGGTACTTAAACTTTGCCAATGCACCAATGGACAGCAAATACAACTCCCTGATACCCCTTGTGTCCGTTGCAAAATATGGGCGATCCTCATGGATTACTATATTCCCATTGAACAGATTTCTGCATTTGTCTTCAATAGTCACAACACGCGGTATTCCTTGTCCCCAACGACAGTAGAATGACCGCGGAATAGAAATCAAATCCTGCAAATACACACGAACAATTTAGTAATGATTAGTTTATGCCTTAATCATCTTAATTTTTTCTTCCATCGTTATTTTTCACTTGATGAGATACTGTACCTGGTCTAAATGGATGGCTGTCTCAAAACATTTAGTCGGATCCATTTTCTGATAAAACGATAAGGAAAACAAACAAACACGATTAGGAAAGATGGAAAGATCCGTGTAGCAGACTAGCATGCAACTTCACATGCAACTTCAAGGCAAGAAAACTAATACCTTTAATCTATCCACACACACATGCATTTCGTGTATTTAATTTAATGTCAGGACTTGTTTTTACAGATTAGCAGACATAATAGTTTTCAGGAAAACAGATGCTTTTACGTGGTTTTGAAGGATGGTCATAGCTAGAGAGAACTTTTCCTACCGGAAGTGCCTTGATAACCTATTAACCTATTAATGGAGAAGTATCCAGACATCGCTAAATCGTTCATCAACAAGTATTTCATTACAAGTGACACACTCCAACTCCATTTCCTAGTGAAACAAACGAGTAGAAAACCAGAGCTGCTTTCATAATATAATGTTGGGAGTTGTTTTTACAGATTAGCAAACATAATAGTTTTCAGGAAAACAGATGCTTTTACGTGGTTTTGAAGGATGGTCATAGCTAGAGAGGACTTTTCCTGTCGGAAGTGCCTCGAACCTATTAACCTATTAATGGAGAAGTATCCAGATATCGCTGAATCGTTCATCAACAAGTATTTCATTACAAGTGACACACTACAACTCCATTGCCTAGTGAAACAAATGAGTAGAAAACCAGAGCTGCTTTCATAATATAATGTCGGGACTTGTTTTTACAGATTAGCAGACATAATAGTTTTCAGGGAAACAGATGCTTTTACGTGGTTTTGAAGGATGGTTATAGCTAGAGAGGACTTTTCCTACCGGAAGTGCCTCGATAACCTATTAACCTATTAATGGAGAAGTATCCAGACATCGCTGAATAGTTCATCAACAAGTATTTCATTACAAGTGACACACTCCAACTCCATTGCCTAGTGAAACAAATGAGTAGAAAACCAGAGCTGCTTTCTAATGTGAATGAAGATAGCAAACTTGTGCATAATGCATAAATTGTATAACAGATACGGCCCTACCCAGACATGCACCAATGGTTATAACTTACAATTATAAATCCAATAACCACAAATATCAAATTAACAAGCAAGACTTCAACGCCTGAACTTTCACATTGAGGATTTGAAAATCATCAATGTTATCAGGCATATTAGTAGAAAAGTTATAATTACACCATATTACACCATCGACTCAGCAAGGGCATGAACTAAAAGATTAACATAAGAGGCCAAAAATTTGTGAATATAGAACAAGATTACATAATTCAATTAGGATACGCAAAAGCACGGGCTCAAATAAAACATAAACAAACTTCTTATATGCAAATTTTATTCATTTACTAAATGAAAATATATAGAGAATTTGTGAATGAAGGTATAGGCAAAGTTGACTTGTTACTGCAGTGGAATCAATCTCTAACTTATGTAAACAATGTCATGAAGTAAACTCTCCATTGTCTAATATGACAACCTTGCTTTTGCAAGCCACTGTCACTTCTTTTTGTTTCAATCTTGTACAAAAGGTCCATCCCGTAAAGTACCTTACCAAATATTACATGGTGTCAATCCAGGCTTCCAAGAAACATATGGAGGCATGTGAGCTAAGGAAAAAGTCTCAATAGTAATGATGAGTGATGACAAATTGATAACTTGAAAAATTCAGCTTTTCTTCTTAGACATAACTTGTTTGGAAAACATTTCTATCTAAGAGTAAAAGCCTTATAAGAAAAGTAATTCAAGCTAAGAATCAATTTGTCTTAAACTTAGTAAGAGAAATACATTTCTTTCCAACCATGATTTAAAGCTCCACCAGATTTTTCTCTTAACTACAATATAAGTTTTTCCTCAGATCAAGTATTGAAACAACAGACCCCATAAAAATCCATGTTTAATAATTACCAAGCCTCAACTCAGGGTTAGCTAAGAGTATGAATGATTCACATGCATTACTACACCTGCATGACCAGAAATCATGCCCTCATGACATGCATTCCAATGTCAGCACCAGTCAAAGATAGTGTTTTTGAATTAGGAAAATGATAACATGTCTTTACAACAAAAAAAGAAAAAAAAGAAAGAGAGAATGATAGCAGGAAGTTAGTGCTCAAACACAGAAGATGTAGCACTTGCAAAAACCAAGACCTCATTAAGGCTTTAACTTACATACCTACATAACAAACATGGGCATTGTTCTAATACCAAATGGCAGGGTCATGATCCCACACCAAATGCCTATTTTAGTTTTCTAAAAAAATGTACACTTAAAAATTTCATATGGTACTTATCAGATTTGTCAAATCTACCGGCCTTTTTTTGGGTTTGTTTATATAAGTAAAAAAAAAAACCCATGTTCATTAGTCTCCATTTTAAGGGAACTGTTGACAGATTTTTGTTTCACAAGATTTCCCATAATAAGACAAAGTTAAACAATAATAGAAGAATCAATATATAATGCTAGCAGTACATGAGAGTTCCATTTTGTTAATGAGTCATTAAATCAAAGTTTGCAAGTGAAACTGAATAAAACAAATCTAGCAGAAACATTGATTCAGGCATTTTCAAGGCAAGGGTGCATATACATTAAATCCTCAAAGTTCAGGCAGCCCAACATCAATCAAAATGATTAACACATACTCAAATCACTAATACACAGAATCAACCAACACTATAAAAAGTGAAAAAGAAACCTTACAATGAAATGTTTTTTAATAGTAGTACTAGTGGGTGTGTGTAGAAAGCCCTATTCTTGTAAAAGACCAAGAGAATAATTTAACTAAACAGACCAAGTTTAATTAACTTAACTAGGTGTTTTCACATATATTGGATATCAACAAACAGAAAAACCAAACCCTAACCTGAGACAGAATTGAGAGGAGACTGTGGGGGGGTGGTGGCCACGCGGACAAAGGGACCTTGAGGGATGGTGGTGGCCGGAGGAGGAAGATGAAATAACCAAAGTGAACACAAGAAGGGGGGTTGAATTGTGTTTACCAACTTTTTCAGTTACTAAAAAGATTTTCGCAGGCACAGCAAGCAAGGTTTGAATAAGAAAGGTTTAGACGAGTGAAACGTCTAATATTGAAACAGAATAGCACACACAATCAAAGAAGGTTAAAAAGGGTTTGATAACCACAGTATTAACTCCCCAAGTTAAAAGCTAAGACAGAAACAATACTTAAGCAAATTAAAAGATAAAGGGAGTAGAAATATCACTCAAGAGATTTATACTGGTTCACCCCAAAATCCACAGGGCTACGTCCAGTTTCTTGGCAGCACCAAGTTTCCACTATAACTGAGTAAATTACAGTACAAGTATTCTTTGCACACCTAGCCTCTTCAGGCTCAACACTCAAACAAGTATTCTTTTCTCACCTAGCCTCTTCAGGCTCAAACACAGTAAAGGATAAAAGGTTTTGTGTAGTTAATACAACTTGCAAATCTTTCAGATCACACTCAGAGAGTGGAATAAATATGAAGTATGAAAGATTGCGAATTTATATCAAATGATTGAATGTGTATTCAATGAAGGAATGAAGAAGTTAATGAAGAGAGTAAATGCTTCTGTGCAGAGTTCTTTTGATATTCAACTTCTTAGCTTCATCTTCATTGTTTGATCTATTTAAAGGCTTCAATCAAGAGATCCGTTTTGACACAGCTTCAGAAAGTGTTTGCTTCTGACTTGAGCTTTCTGAGACACCATTTAATGCCAAAGAGTCGTTCTGAGAATTCATTAAATGCTTGAAAACGTTGAGCATTGTCAAGAGTGTCCAAGAGTACACTTTAGACTAAGCAGCTGTTCTTTCAGAGTATATGACAGCAGGCTTCTTGTACTTGATGCAGAGAGCTTTCCTCTTTCAGTGCAACATCAGTTCACTTTTCATAAAGTACTTTTACTTTGTATTTAAAATAGGCAACAGGTTACTGCAGTGGTGCAGAGATAGCGTGTTTTATTCCTTAAAACCTTGAAACAACGTTCTTTATTCTTTGTCCTTTGAGCTATTGTCCAGAGGTCTTCGAGATCCTTAAGGATGGCATATAATTTGAATAAGGTGACTTGGACTTGATTTCTGACATACTGACTTGGTGTCAGTAATGAGAATTTTCAGACGGGTGAAAGTCATCCAAAACTTAGACGGGTGATGATTATTCAAATATTAGACGGGTGATGTCATGTTCCAAAGTTAGACGGGTGATCAGCTGAGCCAAACTTAGACGCATGCTTCTTGCCACGTCATCAAGTGAACTTGGTCTTTCTTGATCGTTGACTTTCTTTGACTAACAGTTTAGACGAGTGGAAACTTAGACGAGTCAGTGCTGAGCTTCTACTAAAAAGTAGACGGGTGAAAATTAGACGAGTGACCTCAAGTCTATTTTCCTGCACACTAATCAAATATATCAGTAATTTCATTTGGTTCAATATTATCATACTTGAACTATTTGGAATCATCAAAACATAGAGGATTTACACTTTGAATGTGTTTTAGACTTATGAGGTCTCAACAGAAGAGACAACACCTGAGAGAGACATAGAGAGAAATTGAGACAGAGAGAGAACCGGGCAAGAGAGAGTGAGAGAGAGCGAGAGATAGAGACAGAGAGAGGATAGGAGACCTTACCAACGGAGGAGGTCACGGCGCTACAGTGTGGTGGCAGTGGTGGCGTGGTGTTGTTGGGAGGAGGAAGAGAGAGTGAGAGACAGAGAAGGAGAAACACAAAATGAGAAGGAGAAGAGGAAAACCTTACCAAGTGCTGACCGGAGGAGGACGAGACGACAGGAGGTGGCGGTGTGCGGCCGGAACCGGGAGGAGGGTGAAGTGAGACGGAGAGAAAGAATGAGAGAGAGAAGAGTTCGAGAGAAAACGGAGAAGAAAGGGGGATCTGCTAATTTAGGGATTTAATTTTTAGCGACCGAACAATTCAATCGCTATTCGGTCGCTGATTGGGTGATTTTGAAATTTTAATTCTCCAATTTAGCGACCGAATTAAAATCGGTCTCAAAAACGCTCCACCTTAAAAGTTTCTACGCGCGATTTAGCGACCGAATTAAGATCGGTCACAAAAATAAATAAAATTTTACCGTTGCATTAAAATCGGTCACCATTTCAGTCGCTAAAGAGTCAACAACTTCTGACTTTTTGTTTTCTCCAGTTAGCAACCGAAATAGCGACAGCTGGCTCGACTACACTACTTTTCGGTCGCTATTGCGGTCACAGGATAAATTATAATCAGTGTTGTTGTAGATCCTAAAATCAGTCACAATTTCTGTCGCTAATAGCAGCTAGTAAATTCGGTCGCTATTTTCGGTCGCTAAATGACCATTTTTTGTAGTGTGAAACTTGGCAACAATATGCATGTCTGGTAGGTAAAAATGAAGATTTTGTCAAACTAGTTATGAATCTAACTTATCATGAATTTATAGGATATAACATGTTAGAACAAAGAGAGAAGACAAATAAATTTTTATATGAAAAAGCTAAAGCTCATTTAAACAAGATGCAAATATGTGACATGTGTAGAAAATTTTATTTGTGAATATCGAAAATATTATTATCAACTAGACGAAGAAACAAAAGAAACATATAAGGATATTTTTATAGATAAGTTATCATATCCCCTTAATTCGAAGATAAAGAGATTATGGGAATCAAGACAAGATGAAAAGGCTAACACCTTAGGAGGAATTATTCAAATTTTGTATCAAGAATTAAGAGAACAATGTTTAAATAGAGAAACAATAAGACAATTAAATAGAGGAAGAAATGTAATCTGTTGTAATATTCCAGAAATGGAAAAACCTGGAAATTATGGATGTGATAAACCAGTGAAAAGAAGAAAATATTATAAAAAACCAAAACTAAAAAGAACTCATCCAAAGAGAAAAACATATTATAAAAATAATAAGGAAAAATATTTTAGAAGAAAGAAATCTACACCTAGAATATATTTTTCAAAAGGGAAAAAGAAACATGTATATTGGATATGCAATGTTGCAGGTCATTATGCAAATGAATGTCCTCAGCAAAAGGAAAAATATTTTAAAGAAAAATCAAAATTAATAAAGCATGTATACCTGATATGTAAACTTGAACCATTAGAAGAAGAATTAAGTGATATTAAGTAAGTAAATATGAATATTTAGAAGATGAATGATCTTCAGAAGAAACAGAATCCGAATAATACTTATATAAAAATAATAGTAGAAAAAAGTAATAGAGAAACTCAAGCTTATATAGATAGTGGAGCAAGTATTTGTCTAGCAACAAAAACATTGTTTGATAAATGAGAAAAATTATAAAAGCCAATAAAAATACAAATCGCAGATGGATCTATGCATGCATTGTATTGGGTAGCAAAAAGAATTACTTTAATAATACAAGAGAAATTTAATAATACAAGAGAAATTATTTATAGTACCTACAATTTATCAGCAAGATACAAGCCTAAATATTATTATAGGAAACAACTTCTTAAGGTTATATGCACCATTTTGTCAATATTTAGAATATATATCATTCAAAAACACCGTACATTTATCAAAAACAACGTAGAGAAATAATAAATATCCCAATTATTCATTTTTCAGAGCGTATTTACTCTAAACAATCAAAACTTAGCAACCTGAACCGTGATGAGTTAGTTAGAAAAATATGTAGAAAAATTCGTCATATATTAATGAACCTAGAACCAAATATATAGAAGAATTACAGCTCATATAGAAGAACTTTTAGATAAAGTATGCAGTGAAAATCCTTTAGACCCAAACATAAATAATAATAATACTAAATTAGGCATATTAAAGTTAAAAGATCCAACAAAAGAAGTAAAATGTAAACCTAATACAAAGCAAGATAGGGATGAATTTGCCAAAGATATTGAAGAAATGTGTAAGAAAGGATTAGTTAGACCATCAAAAAGTAAGCACTCGGCACCAGCATTTTATGTGGAAAATCATAATGAAATAAAAAGAGGTAAAAGAATAATGGTGATTAATTATAAACAAATAACTGATGCAATGGAAGGCGATGCTTATTTTCTTCCAAGAAAGGATTTAATTATTGAAAGAGTTGAAATATGAATTGGTTTAGTACTTTCGATTGTAAATCATGATTTTATCAAATTCGATTATTTGAAGAATCTAAAGAATTAACAGCATTTAGTTGTCCTCAAGGTCAATATGAATGAAATATACTACCAATGGGAATGAAACAGTCACCAGGAATCTTTCAACGAAGAATGGATTCTATACTTAAAGATTTTAAAGATTACTGTCTTATTTATATTGATGGTATATTGGTTTTTACTAATAAAGATTTAGATGATCATTTTAATAAAGTAGCATTAGTACTTAATAAATGTCTGGAGCATGGAGTAGTCTTAAGTAAGAAAAAAATTGTATTAGCTCAAAATAAAATTATTTATTTGGAATTAGAAATTGAGAAGGGAAAAATAATAATGCAAAAGCATGTGTTAGAAACAATACGAAATTTTCCAACCAAATTAAAGGATAAAAAGGAATTACAAAGGTTTCTTAAATTACTAACATATATTTCAAATGAAGGTTTTATAAAGAATCCTGCAGCAGAGAGGAAAGTACTTCGACAAAAATTAAAGAAAGATGCTTTTTGGTCATGGACCGATGAAGACGAAGCAATTATTGAAAAAATGAAATTAATATGTCAGGATCTTCCTGAGCTACATCATCCATCAGATGATGATCTAATTATTATAGAAACCGATGCATCTAATGAATATTGGGGAGGAGTTATGAAAGCAAAACCCCCAATAGATAATTGACTATTTGTGGATTGAAGAACGTGTTTTGACTTTTGAGTGTATTATATTTCGGATCTCTGCTACGTTTTTGGACTTTGGAGATTGAGGTGGCAAATGGGCTACCCTACCAATTGCGGGCTAGCCCGATACAGGCTCGAGCTCATTAGGGTCAGGCCAAAAGGCTCGGAGTTGATATGGGCTATAAAATGGGTGTCCAAGCCCAGTCCTATACGAGGTGTGAGCTTGTTTGGGCCCGCCTTGTATGCTAAATTTCGGTTTTGTTCTTGCTTCTAATTTCTCCTTTTAATGCCTCAATCTATTCCATAAGCAACTCAAAAGACAACATATAATTTACATACATAGAACTAGCTTTTTGCTTTCACGTCATATAATTAGATGCACATAATATTATTAGCTTTTAGTAGGCATAAATTCCATTAAGTGCAATAATATTATTTGGGAGGAGGGGGATCTAGAATTCCAAAATTCCACATTTCAGCAGGCATAAATTCATAATTAAAACAACATAATTCCAATGAAAGTCTATCAATGAGAAAGTCCAACAAAAATGAACAACAATGAAATATAAAATTCAACAATGAGAAAGTCTAACCAAAATAAACTTTATAAATCACAATGAAAGTCCAACAGAAACAATAATATATTTAAAATACTAAGTTTTGGCATCAAACATGCGTCTCTATGCGGAGGGACTGCACGTCTGTACTAGTCTGGAACCGCCGCCGCGCGTCTGGAAGGAGTCACTGCCGCACGTTTGAGGAGGAGCCGTGGTGTGACTGTGGTCTGTGACTGTGAGTGTTTAGGGCGAATTCTAACGTGGACTACTTTGATAGGTGGTCCACAGTGCACAAATAATTTAGATCGTCAGATGTATATGGACCACAATAATATGGTGTACTCTTGAGCGCTGGATTTTTCCCCCTCTTCCCCAATCTTCCTGGGTCTCTGTTATTCGCTACTTCCTGGGTTTCCATTATTATATATTGAGATAGAAACAATGGCGCAACTCCAAGTAGAAACTGCACTTGAATCCTTCAAATTACAGTCATGCAAACTCACTCTCACTCACTTTCCCATCATCCCCAATTCCAAGTCCTCCCTCAATCTCAAGTGGTCGCCGCCCCTTATTTCTTCCTCCCTAACCTTTCCACAACAATCTCATAAAACTCTACCTCATCATCTCCGGCCCAAGCTTCGTTCCCGCACTCGCACATAATATGCAACATGAACAAATCAGATAAATCCTCCCTCTTCCATCAAATATGAATTATTAGCGGTTTCTGCGTTTGGAGTATTTTCTCAAACAGGTATTGTGCAAAAGTTAAGACTTTAATAAACATTGCCAGCATGACATCTTATAGCTTATAATGGGACAGAATAAAACATATGATCTATTTTATAAATAGAACTGTTAGAAAACATGGTATCCATGGAAGGAGAAGAATAGAGAACTTTGAAAGTGTATAGATTAAAGAACAGTGGATTTGCCGAGGGTAAGGACCTTGTTGTTCCCCTATAGAAGCTTGCTCGTTACCAAACTCAGCCTTTGAGGAGCAAGGATCGGAGTAGAGACGGCGGTGGAGGCAGTGACGGCGGTCGGGGAGAGAGAGTTTGACTGGCATCGAGGTGGCAAACGTGGAGGACGGTGGAAAACAGAGGAGGCATCAGGCGGAGGTAAGAGAAGATTGGGGAAAAGAGGGGAAAATCCAGCCCTCAAGGGTACATCATACTATTGTGGTCCATATATATCGAACGATCTAAATTACTTGTGCACCGTGGACCACCTATCAAAATGGTCCACGGTAGAATTCGCCTTTAGAGTACTGTGTGGGATTGATCTAGGTTTACGACTTTACGTTTACCATATTAGATTATTAGGACATAGGTTTTTTTTTTTTTTTTTATATTGTGTGAAGACATTTAGGCCGTGGAGTACTCCGTTGGAACAAGACGTCAGCACCATAGGGTATTCGTATTACATAATTGGCCTTTTTTATGTTTTAAAATTTCATGTTTTAATTTTTTTTAAGTAAATAAAATAACAAAAATCAAAATTTATAAAAATAACTGGGCTGCCTGAGCCCGATGCGGGTTCGGGTTTCATCGGGCTAGGACAAAAAGACCCGAAATTAAAATGGGCTCAAATTTAGGTATCCAAACCCTATATTTTATCGGGCTTATTTGGACTGTCCCGGTTGTGCTGGCCTGTTTTGCCGCCTCTATTTGGAGAGACGACTGAAATTGAGATGATGGAAATCGAGTGAAACAACTAAATTTCAAAAGGAATAATTTAAAAGCACAGTTATTAATTTCAAAAAGAATAATTTTATTTATTTATTATAAACTCTTTTCAAAAAAAGAGTAAAGGCCCAAGTTGATCCCTAAAATTTTTCAAGGACCTACTTTTAGTCCCTAAAAAACTTAATTAACTATTTAGTCCCTGAAATTGTATAGTAGAAGAAAAGTTAGTCCCTCCATCAGTTTCTGTCCATGGATGTCTATTAAATTGCTAACGTGGCTCGTTAGTTGCCCATGTGTACAATTATATAAGACTAAAGGGCCAAATTGGTCCCCGAACCTAGTAACAGGCATCTCAAAAATAGGGATTAAAAAAGTATAACAGTTTTGTATGTGTCATCATCATATCCAAACCAATTAAAAAAAAAAATCAAAAACCAAACAAAAGTTAATGTTTATTGATTTTTTTTGTATCTTCTTTTGTGAAAACTGATCGGATCAGATCGGTTTCGAATTCTTTTTAAAAACCAAACAGAACCAAACTGAAGTTCATATATAAAGTTTAATATATGTTTATTCTAATTTTTACATTATTGCTTTTTTGTTTGTTGGTTTTTCTAAGAATACTTATTAGTTTGATGTGATATAATTTTCTATTATTTTTAATGTTGCAAACATAAAATTGATACTTGTTAGCTCATAATATTTAAAATTTTAGTATGTTATATTTGTTAATGCTATGTAGACTATTTTTTTAGTTTTTGTGTTGGTAAAAACCAATTTTTTTTTTTTTTTTCTCAGATGATTTTTTGATTCAAAACTGCTACCCTCACGCTATATATGCAAGGCAAGACCCTCGATCTCGAGTATGGGTATCTCCTTCTTGCACTAACAAGCCAAGAACCACCTAGGACAGCTCGGCATTTGGTTCTTGGACAGAGCAACAAGCAAAGTAAGAAACTAAAAACAATACATAAATTAAAACATCTGATTGATATTGGAACACAAAATCGAGTTTTATTCAATTTGGTCTGGAGCTACTATTACAGACATCTATAATGTAAAAAAATTGTGTCTTGGTTGTGCTGGAGATGGAATTACGAGGAACTGAATTTTAGTGAAAGGCTGAATGCATGTCCAACATATAGAATTCGTGTAATCCTTTCAATGCAGCACAAACTCCCTTTGACCTTGTTGCTTCTGCGTCATGTTCAGAAAATTTGGTAAAAGAATATCTAATATGAATAATGTTTCATTCACAACGTCAACCTGTACTTCAACTCACATTACAGTGAAGTGGTAAAATTAGAGTGTATATAGCATAAAAAACATGCGGGATCAGCTATAGTTAAATGACAAAAACTATATAAAATATAAATAGAAGATAATTGTCCTCAAATTCCAAATTATCTTACTGAAAGTAATATATGGTGAGGAGTTATGGAATATAGGAAATTCACTGAAATTATCTTACAATCTACTCCTCCTTAATAGTATAAGAAACAAAATCCTAAAACACACTGACCAAGGAAATGTATTGAAATGAGCTAATTGTAATTAATATTCATATAAATTTCCAAAAATACTCCTTCTAATTAATGAACAAACTCACTTGTATGAAAAGTTAATATATCTCGTAAATATAAATCCTATTATCAATGAAGGTAACATTGGAAATTAGCATTTAATATGTACAAAAATTGATGCATGTTATATTTTGGACCAAAAAAAGTACCCATTTATTTCTTATATTAAGGACCGGAGGGAGTATTTTAATAATAAATTCTTCTTTAATATATTAAATCATCAAGAGTTTAATTACAATGATAGTACGTAAAGCTCTTTTATACAGACATCCAATCATAAATTGTCACGTCAGTAATTTTTTTTACTCTTATCATAACTACCTTAAAAGTCATTCATATCATAATTAATGATTGTTTGATAGTATAAAAAATTTTACCCTGTCAGTGTATATCATTATCAATTAAACTCTTAGATCAAACCATATTAAACTTAGTGCGATTTTGTTTTATGCTTTTCTTCAATTATTATTATTTATTCAAGTATACATAAAAAGTGATTATCTATTTTTCCAAACACGTGATATTTATGTATATAGTTAGCATTATTTAACTAATATTGAGGAGCCATAATGCTATAGAACATGAGAAAAACGATAATTGTTACCTGCATTTGAGTACAAATTTCAATGACTTCAGCTAAAGGTGCCCAATCACCAAAGTTTCTCTCTATAAACTGGTAAGCAATCCCAGTCTTTCTGCTCCCTACTATGAAGAGTCCACCCTTTATTTCACCTTCTCCTTTGAAATTTTGTGCAATTCCCATTCCTTTTGCCCGCTTGTAGTTGGAAAGTGCTTTAGGATTCAGCAAAAATCCACAGAGGAACTTTTCTTTGGGCAGCTTTCCCCCTCCAAGAGCTTTATAGAAGTCCCTACCCCTATCAAGAAGTACAACACCACCCCAGTATCGAGGCCAGAAATCTCTTACCTGCTCTAACATTATTATAAGTCAAGCCATGAAGAGTCTATTTAGAACATATATTATGTTTTAAAGTTGTAGTTGAGGTTGTGTTGTATTTATCACAATTATAATTTGCAAAAAGATATGGTTGATATGGCTGTAATTGCAATTGCAATATTATTGCAGAAATTATCAAAACCATAATATTACTACTGCAATTGCAGCCAGGAAATCCAATTTAAAGTCATGATGGGTGTATGTTTTTGAAGTCAGCTATACCTCTGACTCTATGTGCTCATGAAGAACTGCGAATAGCTGGACCCCAAGTGCATCAAATATGGGCTTTCTAGAAAAAAGTTGGTGGGCTTCAGCTCTGCACATGATGCACCTGTTTTCAAGTTCAAGGTACTTAAATGGCAGCAAACTTCACTTTTGTATAAAGATATGAAACTCCCTAATTTTTAGGTCTAACTTGTAAGTGAGAAAAAACATAAATACCTAAGAAAACTAAAGACATATTTAAAATAGGTATAACTAAATGGATCCCTATATTTTAAAAGTTTATAATTAGGTGTCTAAACTTATAAATAATTTATAAATGAACCCTATACTTTAAACATTTGTAATCATATTTCTAGACTTATCTAAACTCATTCAAATTTAGTGTAGTAATGCATGCAGATTTTATCAGAGCATGATTGAAGTAAATGTATTGGCAATTTTCAAGTGTAAATCGGGGTTTTAAATTTGGATCTGTAACCATCATTGAAACAACAACGTTGCAATTTTGATAGTTTCCATAATCACATTGCAATCACATCAGATGCATTTTTGCGAAAATATCCATAATAATAGAAAATGTAAGATAACCCCAACCACAACTGCAATTTAAAACTTTGAAAATAACTAATTACCCCGGTCGTCGGAGGCACAAGATCACAGCTGGTTTATCTCGCCAAAGTTCTGAAGCCTTAAGTGGAGGTGCCTTGGTTTTAACCAAGGGTTCCATGCCAATCTTATACTCTGGAGTTAGTTTCTGAACTGAGATATTTTCAATAGCACTATATGGAGAAACTTGGTCACTAACAGGAGGAGGTTTCACACAGCCACATGCTCTAGGCTCAGCTGGCTCAGCAGCTACAATCCCTTTAAAGGCATATCCTTCTTTAATCCTCATATCAACCATTGATAGCTCAAGTGTATCAGAAGCTGCATTGCTTTTAATATGCGATCTGGTCATGCTATTGGAGCTGTTGGATCCAAGACTAGTACTCTTGGGGGTGCTACTATCATTTCTACGCATTATGCTGGTTCTACTTCTAGCAGTAATTGCACGTAACTTAAAAGAATCATCACTTCTGGTTCTGTTTGTAAAACGTGCAATGTGACCTCTCTTCATGTCAAACTGGGTTGCAAGATCCATGATGCTTAAATTTAGAAGCTGTGTAAGAGTTTTCCCACAGTCCTCTAGCTTATCTGCATATTGCATTAGTCCACGATCATGCAGGTATGACCTGATTCCAAGTGCGTCCTGTGGCATTAGGAAGAAAAGACTTAAAATTAATTAAGAACAAGAGTAATTCTTGAGTAAGCACTGCCTAGTACCATAGGCACTTCATACATTACTATACATGTGTAAACTTACATGCCCACAATAAAAATGTACCAATCTCTAAGGAAAAACATTTATATATGTCAACTCTTTAATTTAGTATGTAAGAGTTATATGGTAGTTATTGCCTAACTATAAGAAATTTCTAAGAAAAATATGATTTGATTGGTTTCAAGTCTTTCTTAAGAAAAAAGGGTTGGACTTGAAGATGCTAAATAACTCAGTTAGTAAAGTCTTTTGCATGTAAATTATATGGAAGATCAGCAAATAGGGGTGGCAAAACGGGTTGGGACCCGACAGGCCAACCCATTTAACCCGTCTTTTTTGGGGGGGCGGATTATACTTTTCAACCTACCAACCCGCCCTGACCTGCCCCGCCTAACCCGCCAAGAAAACGGGACGAGGGCGGGGCGGGTTGGCCCGCTTTGTCATCCCTATCAGCAAACCAAAAAATAGAGTCAAGGTTGGACTTAGAACACAATGATATAGTTTGGTGCTACCTCATCTATTAAAAATAAATAAAAGGTTTGATTGGTATCGTTGTTAGCTGTTAAATGATAGAATCTAGTTGCATTTTAAAGGGAATTATGATTGGAATATCGAAGACTTATAGATATGGAGCTTAATAAAAACCAATGATAAGAACGGCCAACCTTTTGGCCTTGTGTCATGTGTAGTGAATCCATGTCCTCTGAATTCATGACCTTCAAGGTTGGTACGTCATCCCAACCTTCTTCCATCAACTTTGGGAGCAGTCCCTTCAAAATTCCATTTCCTATGAATTCTTCCACTGAAAAAGAAGCCATTCTATCCTTACACTGATTGGTTGCTCTGAATGAGTGATATTTTTTTCATGGTCGTGTTCAAACGTGCAGAACATATATGTATATATAAGCCTCACACGGAGTTTAATTTTAACACTTGCACTGTCAAGTATGTTATGTGTGATTTTTAGAGTAATTTTATAAAAGTAAAATATTTTTAATGATATGACAATTTAGGATTAGTTGAACGTAGGTATATAACAATTAAATTAAATTTAATATTATGCATTTGATATGTTTTAGGGGAATAATGCAAGGTTTAAAAATCAGAGGAATGGAAGTTCCGGCCTATGAACTAACATTTGACTTGGTCCAATGTAAAGCACAAAAAATTTGAAAGGGACGTTCATAAAAGAAGCCAAATTTGCAGGTGCATAGGGCAACTGCAGTGGCTTGATACCTCAAAATTGTTGCCGGCTAAAATCTGCACTTCTAGTGCTCTCGAAATTGTCAATTGCACATGCTTGTGTTGTGAGTTGTGACATCAGACATTGCTTTGTTGTTTGTCACCCTGGCCTAGTGAGAAAGTATAATGAAGCTATGACATTGTACAAATTGGCCGAAATGCAAATACTGCAGGATGCTGGTGAAAAGAGATATCTCAGAACTCTATTCTTTTTTGTTTTATGTTTTCTTCCAATTCAAATGGATGATAGAAGCACTAGTTAGTCTCAAAATAAAAAGAGTTGGATAGTAATCCATGGATAATATTTTTATGATTAAAGTAGTATACACTGTCAGTATAAAAAGCTTTATACTGACATCCACTAACGTTTTGACGTATATGCTTTTATTTTAATAACTATAAGAAATAAATAATAATAATGCTGATTCGTCATGATAGTTCACAACATTTGAGCCAGGATTGTGTTAATTTTCCTGGAATAGTATGTCATAATTGACCAAGTTAGTTAACTAAAGATGCATATGTATAAGAATTAAAAAAAAATTATAAGCATAAGATTCTGTTTACCCCAAGATTGGTTGATTAGGTATCCTGTCTTGAAGCGGTCTCAAAAGACCAACCCCAAACAAACTGGACCAAAGTCCAAAAGTACAATTCATTTAAAAAAAAAATATTTAAAACAATGAACCAACCGGTCTCATAAACCGTTTTTATGTTGATTTAACCATTTTTAGGTCGGTTGAACCTGATTTTGGTTGACTTTAACTGGTCTAACCGTTTTCCCGATTTTCTAATCCAACTGAAACCGGAGAGGGCAGGTCAACGGTCCAACCGGACGGTTGGACCGGTTTTTAAAGCACTGCTGTTAGGTAAGGTTACTCAGGATAACATATGTTCATAGCAAAAATAAAGGTTTTGACAAATATAATACAATTCAATGGGCTTTTATTTATTTTTATCGTATAGCACACCCAGATTGTTTATTTCTTAAACCTAAAGGTCAATTTGAGTCATTTGCTGTCAAAAGTATTCATGATATAAGCACTTCTGCATATCTATGTTACTTCTTGTAGTTATTTTCTTCTATTCCGGTTTCTTACATACATATTAAGGAGTCTTATTTCACTGTACATTTCTAACCTATTTATTTATTACAATATTGGCATGCACTTTTTAAGTTTATATGCAGAAGTTATCTGGTTCTGCTACCCCTGTTGCTCTCTGGCCATCTGCAACATCTGTGCAAATAGGCATTTACAAGATAACAAATAACATTTAACAACCAATGGGGTCATGGGATGTTATAGGCATCGGATTGACCGACAGTGGCCAATGGTTTACACCCATTATGTCGTGGTCTCCGCTGGTACTCGACTATCTCGACGTCTGGGTCTGGAGTGTTCCAGTCCATGGTGGACCTTCCGATGAGACTAAGATACCCCTATTGTAGTAGAGCTCATAGATGAACCATTTTAGATTAAGATGTTGAAATTTTGTGATTAAATAAAAATTAAGTAATCTAATAAAAAAAATTACGTCTTTTTTACATTTGATATTTGATACTCGGTATATTATATTATATAATGTTATAAAATACATATAATTTGTTGATTTATATTGATTCTGGGTGGTGAGTTGAGAGGGTGATGGTCAGTTGTGTTTTTTGGTTGGTGACTCAGGTGGATGGATCATTTTTGAGATGAGATTGGTCCTCTTATTGTGGGTTTGATTGAATGAGATTTGGATTTGGTTTTGTGGGAATAAAATGTATTTGAGTGGTTCAAGTTTGCGGTGGCTCCGATGCCAATTAGTAGTGATTGTAGGTGGCAAAATTGAGGGTAATTGTGGTGGGTTGTTTGTGACCAGTGCCTTTCCTGTTAAATCAGTGATTCAAGGAGGTGAGAGTTGAGTTTTATTGTGGTTTTGTAATGTCAAGTAGTTTTTTTTTTTTTGCAAATAATAGAAAGTGATGTGCACTAAACGGAAATCCTAACATAAAAATGCAAATCATCTAACAGTCATAATTGTCAATGCACAATTATGTTATACAAAATGCATATGGAGGAAGAATCATCCTCATTAATGCAGTTTTGGCAAGCATCCCAGTATATTACCTTTCCTTTTACAAAGCTTCGAAGAAGGTTATAAATAAAATTATTCAGCTTCAAAGAAGGTTTCTTTGAGGGGTAGTGAGGAGTGTAGGAAAATATGTTGGGTCAAGTGGGATTTAGTTTGCAAAAAAAGAGAGGAGGGAGGTTTGGGGATTAGGAATTTAGAGGCATTTAACCTTGCTCTACTAGGAAAATGGAGATGGCGTTTCTTTATGGAAACTGATTCTCTGTGGATAAATGTGCTTAGGGTGAGATAGGGGTACCCTTCCCTTTGGGGAGCACCATGGCCAATGAAATCAATTGATGGAGGTCCTTCTTCTTCTAGGTGGAGTGACTTGGGTAATTTAGAAGGGGAAAAATCTCTCAAAAAGGATTGGTTGTCAAATGGACTTTCTAGGAAGTAGGGGAATGGGGAATTAATCTCCTTTTGGAATGAGTCTTGGGTGGGTTTATTGCCTCTGTCTATGGTGTTCAATAGATTATACCTCTTATCTTTGAGTAAAGAAGCAAAAATTGCTCAAATGGGGGAGGGGAGGGATGGGAATTGGTGTTGGAAGCTATGTTGGAGGAGACGCCTCTTTGTTTGGGAGGAAACATTAGTGGAGAATCTGATGGTATTACTGGCAGACAAAAATCTAGGGGATGCAGGGACTGATTTGTGGAGGTGGAGGTCGAATTCAGAAGAATGTTATACAGTAAAATCAGCTTACTCGTGTATATCGGAAGGTGGGGGACAGCAGCAAGTTCTTTTATTCAAACTGCTAAGGGACAAGACAATTCCACTTAAAGTGGGATCTTTTTGTTGGAGAACCATCTTAGACAAGATACCAACATTATCCAACTTGTTAAAGAGAGGTATTAATGCTAATAACGGTTCAAATGTGTGTTGTTTCTGCAATGAAGGTTCAGAAACCACAACACATCTTTTCCACTCCTGTAATTTTGCATATTCAACTTGGATGCATATTTACTGCTGGTTGGGTGTGGAAACTGCTTTATCATGTAATCTTGCAGAGCTTTTACAGCAACATGATGGCCTTTTCGTGGGTAGGAAGCGGAAAAGGGTGTGGAGGATGATTTGGTTTGCCATTATTTGGACTATTTGGTTGATTAGGAATGGTGTTATATTCTCTCAGGGACTCAAAGATTTTGATAGGTATATAGAATTGATCGAAATCAAGATATGGAGTTGGAGTAATGCAAAACTAAAACAAGGAAGCTTTTCATTCTTGGATTGGAATTTAAATCCTCAAGCTTGTCTGCACTATGCAACATAGGGGAAGTATACGGCCATTGCTATTTCTACACAAGTTTGGGACTCAGTTTTTACATTTTGTTTGGATATGTTTTTAGTGCATATCCTATAAAAACTTTGTCTCTGGGGTGGATGTTGTATTGGCTGTTACATATGCCTGGTTTTGTTACCTTCTTTTCCTTTGTATTTTCATTTTGGTTCTCTTTGTTGTTATGGGTTTGAGTACCCCTTGTACTCTAATCTATACACTTTGGTTTATCAAAAATATATATATATACAATAAACGAAGTACTTCAAATGGCACCCGAGAACAATTCTTTCTTTCTTTTCTTATCTTCTATCTGAGAAAAAAGAAAGAAGCTTGTATATATGTCTATTCAGATCAACAGCTTTATCTTGTTCTCACTTCAACATGCAGATATATCAGATATGCTGGTTTCGCTTTAATAAGATAAATAAATCTAATTAAACTTGGACCTTATAAGAAATGTCCCCCTTATATTATTTGATAGATTCCCTAGAAAGAGTGGCATAAATTATGAAAATATACCACAAACTAGATAAGAATGCAAGCTAGATAAAGTACCCAGTTTCATTTATCATCTCTTACTTGAAGTATAATACACATAAAACAGAGTTGAGAATGACTTAAATGTGCAAAATTCAGCTTGTTAAACGGTAGAATATTCGAGCAAAACTTGACCAATAATTTACTTGTAATCAATCAACTACAAAACAGTTCAGAGAACTAACATGAAACAAACTCACATTCATAGTTGAGTATATGTAAAATAATTATAAAATAACTAGGGCGAATGATTAATCAGCATCACCCAAAATGTCCTCCATGTTTGCCAATTGGAACCTGTAACACCTCTCTGATATCATAAATGTAACATCCCTGGCTGCTCTATGGGTTGACGACTGACCCCACATACCAACACGGGTATTTTCAGCGTGCTTTGTCCTCACTCGCACGCTTCCTAGGAAAACTTCACAGGAGTCCAAGCTAAGCACACTTAACCATGGAGTTCTTAAGTAATTGACTCCCGAAAAGCAGATGCATCTTGTTAGTATAGGTAGTACCAATCAATTCCCTTAAGCCATCCTTAACCGTACAGTCTCATACCTGTACAGTCTCAGAATCCCTCAACTATGCAGTCTTATACCTACAAAGTCTCAGCCCTCTCATTCTGGTGTGTTATCGGTTCATTCATGTGTCCCTCCGCCTAGAAACCTGTCAGGAGCCGCTCCTTGTCCATGCTCTCTTTGCACTGGCGACCACTCCCCGCCCTCGTTAGCACCTGGGTATTACATGCCCACCAGCTTCTGCCTGGGTTGCCTCCGAACCACACCGTATTGTGAGAGGTACCGCTCTGATACCATTAATGTAACACCTCTCTTTTATTACATTTATACACAATAATTAATCACATTTAATTCCTGTACAGGTATCCAATACAAAAGAAAACACATCCAGTATATATATTTATAAATACATATACTTAGAGTTTTCATACAAAGTACTCATTATATAAACAATAAACCAAAAGAAAAAAAAAATTATATTATATGTACATAAGACATGTCTTTGGGCATTTATCTTCTAATACAAAAATACATAAACATTTCTATTTATAAAAAAAAAAAAAATAGAACATCTTTAAACTTCTACAATCCAAAAGCCTTTCTAAACCTTTTTTGACTCCTGAGATGAACTTGCAGCAGAACCTGAACACACCACTATAATGAGAATAAATCTCAATAAGGAAATCATAACACAAGTGATAAAGTAAAATGGTATGTCCAGCCGGTAAACCCGAAAATCCCTTCTTTAACTATACAATAATACAACTAAATCATTTACATACATATAAAGATACACCAGCCATTCAAAAAGAAAAAGTATAACCTTCATACTTAATGGATAATACAACAGTCAACTTTAGAGACCTTACAAGAAAACCTTATACATAATTGGTACGTGAGCTCACTACCTAGCAGGGCGTCCCACTGCCTTACCTCATTAACTTTTCTTAATACATCAATAAATAAACTATACTTGATATACATGAAGGAAACAGTTCAAAATAAGAAATTTCTAGTTCAAACATTTTATCAAACACCTTATATGCTATGTTTTTTGTTGTAACTAACCAAAACCCACTTAGGGTTTCCAATCTTACATATCATCCATACAACTAATCAAAACCCACATATGGTGTCTCAAAATTAGATATTATTAAGAAAATCAAAGACAATAAAGAAGAAGGGTTTAATTGTTATGAGTTCCTTACCTTATAGTTCTTCTTCTTCCTCTAAACTCTCCTAGTTCTTCCTTTTTGATTCCTACTCCACCTCTTGAATCCTTCTTGTAATATTTTTCCCCCTTGACTAGCTTTGATTCTTGTAATTTCTAGGTAGAAGGAAGTTTCGGATGCTTCCTTAAGGGTTTTTCACACAAAACTGGTGTTCTAACCCTAAGAGAAGTGTTTTCCAGCGTCAAACTCCACCAAGAGGGGTCCTTTTATATTATTTGTCAGACATAATCGATTACGAGGCTATCCATAATCGATTATTTCACCTTATAATCGATTATGCTACTCTAGATAATCAATTATGTGGTCTCGGATTCTGGTCTTTCAGTTCCAGACAGTAGATACTCGATTATGTACTGATATATAATCGATTATACCTATTCTAAACTTCAAGAATTCACTCCAGAAAGCTAAAAATCGATTATGAAGGTCTCTAACAAGGTTGTCAAACTCGAGATCCCACCTAGGATCATTTGAAAGAAGAAAGATCGTAGCTTGTGGGATCGTAACACGGATTGTAAGATCCCACCAAAGAGAGAATATTATATTTAAATATTTATATATACATATAAAATATAAAATAACATAAATAATAAAAATAACTTTAAAATATCAAAATAAACTTAATATAAGAATGTCATATAAAAATCATAAGTCACAATCTCTATTGCATAAAACTAAAAAGATCAAAATAAAATACTCCAACTCAAACTCTTCACGGTGGCAGTCATACTTCTCAGTTTCTTGGGAAGAGTCGAGTATTTAAAGAATGTCAAATACACAAAACATTTGAATTTGAATACCATAAAATTTAAAAAATGATCGTTTACTGATAAGTGAAATAGATGAGTCGGTGGAGTCAAATCAAATAAATAGGTGAGTCGGTGGAGTAAAAAAAAGTAGGTGAGTCTGTGGCTTAATGAAATTATGGGCTGAAAAATCGGGTTGAAACTAGGCCGTAAACAGATTTTTCTGGACGAAAACGGGTTGAAACCCAAAAACGGGACGACTATGCATATTCAAGTCAGAAAACATCCAAATCGTAAACGCGACAACAGATCGACGATCCGACCGCTTTTCCACATTTCCACGCTGCCACTTTCCGTGTTTTACCACTGTAACACCTCAACTTGGTTACATCACATATAACAATTATACGCGTTTAATTATTATATGTGTATCAGAATAAACAAAACCTCATACAATTCTTTAAAACATGATTTTGAAAAAACTTAATAAACGCTCTTTATACAAACTCCTTTCTTCCAATAAATTACATTTTTACATCAAAATACTAAAATACATAAACTTAATAACTTTGACATGTCAATGGGCATCTACCTACTTTTCATATTCTTCCATTCTTTACCATCACTTCCTCATGTTAATCCTTGCTAAAACCTGTATCCACATCTGGTTGCACTACTAAGTAAGACTACGTCTCAATGAGGAATTACAATCATTTAATAAAACAGCAGTACAACCAGCCGGAGAACTCCGAAAAATTCCCTCAAGCTATCATCAAAACTAAGTACATGAACATATATAGCTCATCATAAAAATACTTTAACACTTTTACATAATACTTTATCATAAAAATACCTCTATGCTTTCATATCAAAATTTAAATTTCAATAAAACATCATATCATGAGAAACATCATAAATGTCATTTTAACATCACAAACTTAAATAAAACACCATATCATTATAACATCATAAATTTTAGCGAAACATCATGAATCATGAATAACATTTTAACCTTAGAACCTTATGAATGAATCCTCAATCTCTATGGTACGTGAGCTCACTACCTAGCAGGGCGTCCCACTGCCTTACCTCAATGCACATGTTATGAACTTGACCCTCAACTTCATGATACTCTCATTCCCTTACCTCCTAATCTCATAAAGACATCAAACTCAAGCATTATCATTAAACATCTTATAAAAAAGCATTTTCTTTATAAATCATATAGCCTCAATGCTTAACAACTTAACATTTTTGAACGTATAAATCTTTCATCAAAACATATTTTGAAAACTTCCAACATCAAACTTTTCCTTAAAATACACTCTTTCATAAAACATAAACCTTAAATATTTCAAATAATTATATAATACTTGACCAATATCTAGAAAGATAGCTCAATAACAATAAGATATTGGTTCAAGCATTTCATCAAACACCTTAGGGGCTATTTTCTATTCTTTCAAAAGGAGAGACTATTTAAAACATAAACATCCCTTTACAATGTCTATTTCTCATAAATATCAAGAAATCCACAAATCTTCTTCAAATCATATATCTTCAACTTAGAAATAAAACTACTTCAAACATAGAAATCCATCAAACATGATAATTCATCAATTTCAAGCATAAAAACCCCTTAAATCTTCTAAAAACCTTGTATATGCATTTTCTAACATAAGCATCTTCTTCAAGCTTAGAGGGGTTTAAAGATTGTGATTCCTTGCCTTTTATGAAGATCTTGAACCCTTGCATCACTTCCTTCTCTTCTTCTTCTTCTTCTTCTTCTTCTTCTTCTTCTTCTTCTTCTTCTTCTTCTTCTTCTTCTTCTTCTTCTTCTTCTTCTTCTTGTTCTTCAACCTCCAAATAGCTTGATCTACCTTTAATCCTTGTTATCTTCATGTTTTTCCTTGATTTTCCTTCATATCTAAAGCTTTCCCCTCACTTTCTCCCTCTTTTCCCTCTCTAGAACGTGTTTTCTGGACCCTAGAACTATTCCTACCAACTTTGGGTCGAAATAGGAATATTTATAGAAAATTTGCTATTATAATCAATTATGAGAAAACACATAATCGATTATCAAGAGCAACATAATCGATTATCTGCTGTCTGTTTGTCATTTTGCTATTCTAGAGAACCCGTAATCGATTATACCTAGCAAAATAATCGATTATATCACTAAAAATTCAGTTTTTAATCATTTTCATCATCTCTAATCACTTCTAATCCTCAAAATCGTCCTTATGACTTAAACTCAAACCTCGATCTAGTCTTCAAAACATCGGGATGTTACAACCACCGCTCCGCCTCGTTTAAGGATGCAAATATCATAGAATCATACGCTACTCCAAGTTAGATCGCGCGTTTGACAACCAAAATTAGCTATTTAAACTGATTCAAAGGTTCAAAGGACTTCTAAACTCGTTGATTTAAGTTGTTAACCATTATACTCTAACAAAAAAAGGTTCACACACAATTCAGAATTGAATTCATAGAATAAAAGTTTAGAAACATCGGGGTGTTACGGAACCAACCTTGAAAAATGAGAAGGTATGAAGGAATAAAAATAGGCATCCATGCCATGGTAAATTTTGGCACACTAGATATAATAATGTTTTTATTGGTATCTTACTCTTCTGTATCAATTCAAATAATGGAAAAATTAGTGTAAGAACAAATATTGTAGTAACCATGGCAAAAAGATACATAAGCTTCTAATCCCCCTCTCTAGCCCCCAGCCCCCTTGAAAAAGGAAAATAAAATAAAATACATAAAAAAAAAAAAAAAAAACATGGCAACAACTCAATGGGTTGATTGTGCACTAGGAAAAGCCAGGATAGGACCAAAGCATCCACATCTGAGAAAACCACCTTAAGGGTTACTAGAGCTTCAATCCTTTTATTACTCTTCATGACAACCATAAACAAAAAACAGATTGCATGCTTTAGATTCTGCACCTTCATATGTTTTGCAACTGATCCTACTGATTCCAAATCAATTTGTAAAGCCTTATTTGGAGTACCCTTTCTTTTGTGATAAATTTCCCAAGTTAGATCACCTGATTCCTCATACCCTTCACGATTAATGGATGTGGAAGAGATAACTGCAGTTCAAACTAATGTACATAAAGTTCTGGCCAGTAGAACACTAATTTGGCAACCCAAATCTAGCTTTGCATTTTTCTTTCTTCTCCATACTTGTCCTTGAGGCCATTCCAATCCCATCCTGGAAGATATAATACAATTTCACCAGACTGGACTGAACTCCACAGGCAAAGGTAGAGCTAGCAAATTGAGTTTCTGTCGATTCTAGTTGAAGAAATAGGGAGACTCCAGAACCTCTCGAAGATCAAAGTCTCCACGCTCCGGTAAGGGAGGAAATTCCAATGTGGCAAAAGACTTCTGAAAGTTCTCCAACAACTGTGAAGAAAGAATGAATCATTCATGGCTAAACAAGGTAGTCTTAAACAGATGAGATGTTCGATATCCAATTACCATTATAATAGAAATCAGAATAGAAACCTCACAAGTAACATGCACCCAAAAAATACCAAAAAGTAAGAAACTAGAATTTTGACTAATTTTTTAAGTTGAAAGTGTGCATAGATGAAATAAGATATACCAAGGGTACTTTATGAAATTCCATTCCACTAAATGAAAGTGAGTTACTGGATTCAATGACGATGTGCAAGACTTGACAAGCAGTTTTCAGTGTATTTTTCCAAATTCGTCATTTCATCATTATGATGATATTAGGGTTATTATTTATTAGGTAATCAGTCTTGTGTCAATGGGCTTGGGCTTGCACTAGTATTACTAGTACTTGACCTAACTATTAGTACAAATAAAAAATAAATAGGTGCATTAGGTTAATGTTTTGTATCTCATTACATCTTATGAAGAATATTTTCAGTTTATTATATTTAACCAGATCTCTCTTTTCCTTCCTTAACTCTAAATCTGTAATTGTTTAACATAAACAAAGGCATGGCAGAATTAAGAAGATATATTTACCAGTTAATCCAGCCTTAAGAAAAATACTTTAGACATTTCCCAACAAAATGGAATATAGAAAACTGCTTCAAGATTCATAGCATTCTAGTTCTAAGGTATGTCACCAACTTAAAAGGAACATTTCTATTTCATTATGAATCTTTTGTAATGACAATTATTACCAATGGAATACCACTTCACAATCCAATTAAATAAGGAAAACAGCCAAAAAAATATATCCAAAAGCACATTTATCTAAATCTAATAAGCTTGAGTAACTAAAAGCACTTTACATTTTCCAGTATTGGAGCCTCGTAGAGTTCAACAAACTTTTCCCTAAGTATTCTGTTCATTTCGTCAACATCACATGCATGTGTCCAATATGAATCATGCACACCTGCAATTAAGAAATTGTTTACATAATTGAAACTCCTAATCAATAATGAAAAAACTATTAATTTACAAGCAAGAACACACCCAACATATATGCACAATAGCACAGATGTATCTCTCCCTCCCTGTGTGTGTGTGTGTGTGTGTGTGTGTGGGGTATAAACCAGCATGTACCTGCAAAGTTTAGTCCTTTTTTTTTACATGCAACTGCCGTCATCATCATGTGAGAACCATCAAGAGAGTGAACAAAATTCGGGGGGAAAGCTGTTCTCTGCCTTTTAACCATGACCTGCAATATGAAGTACAAAATGTGTTATTTAGTTTAAATTGACATGATGCTCAAAAGTTAATGCAATATAGCAAATAAAATGAAATAATGACCACTAGTATTCAAAAAGTACAATGCTATAGTACCAAGTAGATAGTTTTTCTCTCTCTTTCCGTCTTTTATCAAAAGAAAACATAGTTGTCCTTTTTGATGCATGTCAAAAAAGCAATTTCCAATTACGTAGCCTCAGGGAATGGCAGGTTTTGATAAGTAAAACCAAAATAATAACATGGTGATAAGTAGTAGTATGCAAAGGATATGGATTGTGAAGCTCAGTCTATAAAACAAGAAATAGACTAATCTGATGCATAATTCAAATAAAACTATATGTTACAAAGTATATACACGAGTCTATCTACATGTTAGGTCAACTTTGACTAACTCAGTAGTTACCTTGTTGGTCTCCCGTTGTAATGACAATATCTGAAGGGATGTTTTTATCTGTAACAATCAAATTTAGCACATTAATGACAGAAATTTGTCAACAAAAACTAATGAAAGAGTAAAAATACAGAAAACAAAAGGGGAAAATTAGGCAGCTGTTGAGAATATTACAACTTGTCTTCCAATATGTCTGTAAGGTTGTACTACAGGAAGCCCAAGTGGAGTGGTCCACCGAACTGGTTGGTTCGTTGAAGCTATCACCTATTCCATGTTCAATTCAGCCATTACTACACAAGCATAATCAAGGTTGACATGAAAAAGCTATTGGTGAAACGAAATGGCTTGAAAAGGTGGACAGCTAGGTTGCATGTACAGTTACACAGTAGAGTTAATTTTCCAAAAACTGGGGTACGGATACAGTGAGGTCATACTATGTAAAAATTTATATATATATATATATATATATATGTGTGTGTGTGTGTGTATGTAAATTATAAAATATAAAAAACCGAGCTATAAGTAGTGTTGAAATTATATGGATTAGGTGACGAAGGAGGAAAAGATAGAGCACTCTGAATAATATTATCTGTCATATTATAGATGTTTGTATTAGAAGCAATACAAACCTCTCAAACCTATTCATACCATAATTCATCCCAATAAGTACGATCGTTAAGATCCATCCGACCACCAAACAAAGCCACCGATTTCAATTGGTGGAGCAGCCCATTTTCAGAGGGATACCCCAAACCCTGAGATTACCCACCCAAAAACTCTTGCTTCTGTGATTGCATTCCCTTGCTGTTGTGTCTCTGTGTCTGTTCTAGCCCTTGGGGCTACTGTGTATCTCTGGCGTTGCTGCTGACTGTAAACGCCTGCGGCCTTGACTATATTGTCCATGGACACAGCCTGAACCCAAGTATTTTCTGCTCAGGTGTGAACGCGAGCCTTTTCCTCAACCAGAATGCAATGAGGCTCCAGTTATCCTCAACCATAACTTATGTTATGAAAGGAAAGAGGAAATAAATTCCATTTTGATAAAAGTTCCTTTACCCAACCAAAAAGCCAAATTGACATTCTTGAGTGTGCCCTCCCGTTAGTGTTCAGCTCAAGACTGTTCAAGGAAGTTGCTATTTCTGAAATGCAAGGACGACTGGGCAGCCTTGGTACATTCTTGAGTTCTTTTCATGTTCTTTTTGTATCTAGATGGTTTTGTTGGAGGATATCTTATCCTCTCCCCTAGTTGTATTTTTTATTTTCTCTCTAATAAAATTTCTTTCTTCCAAGAAAAATATGACTAGAAATGAAGAGAACCATTTAAAAAATCATAAAATAATATTAGTTTGTGGAATTTAAATAAATTTGATCAACAAAAAAAGAAACACAACAAGAACGTCAGAAGAAAATTTAATTGATGTAAAAAGTCACACATTAGCCTACGATAGTATTTTTGAGTATTAGTTAAGTTTCGAAGGTATAAATAATTAAACCAGAGCTCATTCTTAGAAGTGATGCAAATTGAATGCAAACTCAGTGATACCTTAGCACATTCGCCAAGCCAACTCATGATACTTCTAGCAGCCTCAAACATCTCTTCTAAAGCAGTAAGAGTGGTCTGTAAGGCAATGAGTAATCAGTAAAACAGTAGTAAAGATCAGGGAAATGTACAAATGCATCTCAAGTAAATCAACTTCTATTACTTTTGCTGCATAGCAAGAAGCAGAAAACAGCTCTACATCATCCTTGATAGCACAACGCTCCTTTAGCCTCCTCTTGATCTGGTCGCGGGCACCAATATACGTCACACCATAGACTGATGTCATCACTGTCTGCTTCACCAATTTGCGGTCCACCTAATGGTGCCAATTATGACAAAACCATTTAGTTAAGACCAAGACAGGGAGATATATATGTGCTGTGCTTTCACATTCCAAAGAAGAAAACAAAAGCCACATTCATATAGAACTCATTCCAGACAAGTCATAAATATTATTAGTTTATCATTGGTCTAAAAAGTTACTTTCCTCTCATTCCATTTTCAAATACTCTGACAAAACATTTAATAAAAGTAATATTTAGAAACTTTAGAATTGAAAGATACCTGGTTGAGCAAATTTCTAGCATGCAATGCATTTGGATTAGTTTGAGGATCTTTCTTTGCATCTCTTCTCATGATTTCAAGCACTCTACATCATAATGCCAAATTTATATACAATGAAAAAGTAGCCCTTGAACAATTTTAAGATATCAAAACAAATAAATTATTGTCAACAGCACAAGAAATTGTACAAATTTGAGATAAATGAATAAACTATAACATTGCTATTCATCTTCAGACTTGTTTAGGAATTCTGTCTGTTGAGTGTCAACGCAGTCGCACAGATCACGTCTAGGAAAAAGGATTAAAATCTAATGGCAAATGCAACTGACTTCATTATTTAATCGAATGGTATAAAATAATTGTTGAATTTTTAAATTTATCTTAAATTTAAATTACATCAATAATACATGAAAGAAAATTTGCAAGGAAAGTGGCATCGCGTAGTGCTTTCTCCTAAAGCTTTAAAGTATGTCAATCCTTGGATTCCTAGAGATCAATAGGAGTCCCGCATAGGTGGCTCCAGGTTTGGGGTTCGATCCCCTCCCCCCACCCCCTCTAACAACTAACCCACTAACTTCTAACCAATTGGCCTATCAAAAAAAATAAAAAAATAAAATAGAGATCAATAGGAAAAGGCAGCAGGAGCCACTTGCTTCCCATTGTTGGGTTTTATGAATCAGCCTCCACTATAATATGGACACTGCCCTTTTTCATGAATCAGCCTTTATTTATCTAAAAGAAAAATTATAATCCTGTGCATAAACCAGATGTCCACATGTTCAAAGTCATGTATGTATAGTTCCCTTGTGCACATGGATGCAGAAAACGAATTACCTGGCAGCAATTCCTGAGTACACGTCAGCAGGCTGGTCTCCACCAACAAGATTGACTGCAGCAGCTCCTAACTTTAGAAAAAAATAAAAATAAAACATAAACAGACCAAAAACTATGCAACAAATGGTGTTACGACATAATTAAGAAAGACATAAGCAGATAGATCATCGAGTTTTGTATTGAAGGTGACAAATTAACAACAACCCATAAATAATAAAATTAAATTATTAATATCTAGACAAACTTAGAGCATTTATCCTAAACAGTCCCACCATCTTGTTAGCATACAAAGGTCAGGCAGCAACATTTTCATACTATCCTCATAAAATAGAAACAACACAAAAAATCCAAATTATGCTTTTCTCTAACTAGAAAAAAAAAAAAATTTAAACGCTGAGCAAATAGCTCATGATTGCATTAGATATGAAAGAAAGTAAACTAATATCTCTGAACTGTAATTAGTTAAATCTGCTTCCTTGCTCTCTTAATCCCTTGTAAATACTTATATTTGCCCCAAACCTCCGGGAAACCCTCTAGCAATAACAAGCTTAACTCAAGCAGCGACATCAACATCAATGATTTCAGTACTCTAACTTAACAAATTTAAAGAACTCCATTCCAAAGCCCAAAAATTTGTGAAATCGCCTCTGAATTTCCAGATAAAGTAGGTCTTTAGTGATTTCATTGATAACAGTGGAATATAGAGCCCAAGCAAGCAGATGGTGAAACTATGATAACGGTAAAATGAATTAGCTTAAATGAATTTATTTTTCATTTAAGTTTCTAACATCAATCTGAAGCCTCCAAATTCCAAAATGATTGAGAGAAAGTGATAACTATGTAAAATTCATATATTCATTAAGATCTCTCATTCCAAACCAATCTGCAACCTAATACAACCAAGAAATTAACACTCATATACAAGACCACAAAAAGGAGCTTCCAGAACCAGTTCCATATTAGGCTCTATTTGGCAAGTCCAATAAGCTAGCTTATAGCTTATTTGACTAGCATATAAGCTTGTTTTACTAAAATAAAAGTGTTTGATAAACAAGCGTATCTCACTAGCTTAGCTTTTCTTCATAAGCTATTTTATTTAGCTTATGCCCTATAACTTATAGCTTAATAACTTTTCTTTCATTTTTACCCTTATTACTTTACCATGCCTCTCATAAATATGTCACTTTACATTTATAAGCTAGTTCAACCGCTAGTTCTACCAAATACTTCAAATTCAATCAGCTAGCTTTTCAGTTATTAGCTATAAGCTATCAACTAAAAATTAGCTTATCAGCCATAAGCTAGCTTATTAGCTATTTTGACAAAACAGGGCCTAAATATATTTTATTAGACAAAGAATAATATAGTATAGTAGAATCAATGTAAGCTTAACACCATAACTGAATGTGCTGAGTCAGCACCGATTCAGTTATGGTCAGTTTGGCAATTAGCTTAGCTGGCTAGGTAGTTTAGCTTAGTCTTAGCTCAATCTGTAAGAGACTACACAGGCTATAAATAGCCTACTGTATTCAACTGAAAACTCAGAATCATATATACATAATCTTCAAGATTCAGATGAACTCTCTCTCTCTCTCTCTCTCTCTCTCTCTCTCTCTCTCCCCCTCCCTCTCTTCTCTTTCTCTTCGTTTATGGTATCTAGAGCTTAATCTTGGGCCTCGTCTTCAATGGCCGCATCGCAATCCATTCCCGGCGCCATCAATGGCGGCGGTAATCCCTTCAGAAAAACCATTTCTTCTCCGGCACCGTCGTCTACGGCAGTGCCGACCTTCAATCCCTCTCTTTCCATCAAGCTCAATGATCAAAATTTTCTTCTCTGGAAAGAGAGAGTTGAAGCTATAATCATTGCTCACAAGTTACACCGATTCGTCAACAACCCTACAATTCCTCCTCAATTCACCTCTGAAGCTAATCGTTTGGCAGGAATCGAGTCAGAAGCTTATCAATTATGGATCGTACAAGACCAAATGTTGTTCATGTGGCTCCTCGGTTCTCTTTCTCCGACGATTCTTCCTCGATTTCTAGGATTTAAACAGTCAAGGCAAGTATGGGACAAGATTCATAAATTTTTCTACTCGCATCTATGGCGAAGGTGTGCCAATTCCGATCAGAATTGAACACCAAGAAAGGTACAAGATCGATTTCAGAGTATCTTCTAAGAATTCGAGCAATTGTGGATTCTCTTCAAGCTATGGGAGATTCTATTTCAGAACAAGACCATATTGACATAGTGTTGGAAGGTCTACCCGAAGAGTTTAATTCTTTCGTGATGATGATATATGGACGCAGTGATTCACCCTCAATCGATGACATTGAGGCTCTTCTCCTCATTCAGGCTGCTCAATTCGAAAAGTTCCATCAAGAATTGAACACCTCTGCCTCGATTTTGATCAATGTTGCTCAAGCCCCAAATTTGTCAAATGGAAACCCTAATTCGGACAATTCACAGTCTGATTTGCAGCACGGTGGTTATCAGGGATCCTATCGTGGTAGAGGAGGTCGCAATCGTGGCCATGGTGGTGGCCGGGGTCGTGGTCATGGAGGTTCAAGACCTACATGCCAGCTATGCTGCAAGTATGGTCAGGACTCCAACAATTGTTGCACAGGTTCGATGAAACCTTCGTGCCACCACCAATGCCTCCTCCTGACCCCAACCCACCTAATCAGAACAGCTATGCAGTGCAAGGAAATTACTCAGCTAATCCAGCTCAAGGTCTTTTGCCTAGACCTTCAATTCCTCCTAATATGAATTATCAGCAACCACAGGCTTACATTGCCTCACAAACTCCTCAGTATGCACAGACTCCTCAATTTGCACCTCACATTGGGCAGCAACTTGAGTCACAGACTTGGTATCCTGACTCTGTTGCATCACACCATCTCACTGCTGATGCTCAGAATCTGAATCAAAGCACACCTTTTGGGGGCAATGACCAGGTGCTCATGGGAAATGGGCAAGGTCTAAATATAAACTCAATAGGTTCCACTAAACTTTATGCTTCTAAGAATCCTCACATCACCTTTTCACTTCACAATCTATTACTTGTGCCCACTATCACAAAGAATTTAGTCTCTGTTTCCAAGTTTGCTCTTGATAATAATGTGTATTTTGAGTTTCACCCATATTCATGTTGTGTGAAATCACAAGACTCTAATCAAGTCTTGCTTGAAGGCTCACTAGGGAGTGATGGCCTCTACTCCTTCACGAATCTCAACATTCTTAAAGACATCTCAACTTCAAGATCACTGTCATTAAGTTCCTCCTCCAAGTCTCCTAGTTGCTTTACTTCTGTAAATACAAATACTATGTCCAATGTTTCTAGTTCTCTTAATACTTGGCATTGTAGGCTAGGCCATGCCAATCATAATGCTGTAAAAGCTGTTTTACAAATGTGTAATGTTCCCTTGTCTAATAAAAGTGATCTTGAATTCTGTAATGCTTGTTGCTTGGGCAAAGCCCATAGACTCTATGCCCCTCCCTCTCTTACTATTCATAATACAGCCTTTGAGCTAATACACACTGATCTTTAGGGTCCTGCACCCTTTGTTTCCTCTGGTGGATACACCTATTATATTACCTTTGTTGATGCTAAAACTAGATTCACTTGGATATACTTCCTAAAACAAAAATCAGATGCTATAACTGCCTTCAGACTCTTCTTTAATCTCATACAAACTCAATTCTCTGCCAAAATAAAAGCTATTCAGTCTGACGGGTGGAGAATTTCGCCTCTTAACCAAATTTCTGAGTGACCTTGGCATCATTCATAGGCTAACCTGCCCACACACATCCCATCAAAATGGGACAGTTGAGAGAAAGCACAGGCAAATTGTTGAAATGGGCTTAAGCCTTCTCTTCCATGCCTCTATCCCTCTAACATACTGGGATCACAGCTTCACTCAAGCTGTGTACCTTATAAACAGATTACCTACAGTTGCTCTAAAAGACTTTTCCTATCCTTTTCATTCCCTACATGGCTCTCCACCTGATTACACTTCCCTTAGAATTGTTGGATGTGCCTGCTTCCCCTTTCTTAGGCCTTACAACAGACATAAACTCCAATTTAGGTCAACCGAATGTATCTACCTTGGACTATCTCCTCAGCATAAAGGACACAAGTGCCTTTCTCCAAGTGGCAGAATCTACATATCCAAAGACGTCCTTTTCAATGAAGGCAGCTTTCCCTATCCAACCCTATTCCCATCAACCAATTCTTATCCTCTTACTAACACCTCTTACTCTGGTTCCATTCCTATTCCCCAATATCCCTTACTGTCCCCAACTCCTCTAAACTAGTATCACTCTCCCTCCCAAAGTCCTACAAACACAATCTCACCTGTTCATGACTTCTCCCCTTCCACCTCTCAAAGCGCAGCTTCCCATTCACCTACCCCACCCATCCCTGAGTCTCCAGTCACTCCAATTTCTTCCACATCTCCCATTCCTGAAAATTCTGCTCCTAATTCCATCTCCAACTCTTTGTCTCCAGTTTCAGCACCTCACACTTCTGTCACTGAAGCTGCAGCTTCATCCTCCTCCACTACTTCTCTTCCCACTCCTCCTAGAAACTCCCATCCCATGATGACCAGGTCTAAAACTGGTCATCTACCTCCTAATTTCTATCTCACTCATCTTGAACCATCTACTGTCAAAGCAGCCCTTGCCAACCCACGATGGCTTGCAGCCATGAAGGATGAGCACAATGCTCTCCTCAAAAATGATACATGGACCCTGGTCACTCTTCCACCAACAACATGGATTTGATTTCCATGAAAAATTCTCACCGGTTGTATAACCTGTCACAATCCGAATTGTGCTCACTTTGGCTCTCACACAAAAATGGCAAATTCAACAAATAGATGTGAACAATGCCTTCCTAAATGGGCATTTAAGTGAGGAAGTCTACATGTTGCAGTCCCCCAGGCTTTGAATCAGAAGATAAATCACTGGTTTGTCGCCTAAACAGGGCCCTATATAGGCTAAAACAGGCCCCAAGGGCATGATATGAAAGGTTGGCTAAAGCCTTGGTCCAATATGGTTTCTCTACAAGCAAATGTGACCCTTCTCTGTTTATATATTCACAGAACAGTGTGGTACTCTATGTACTTGTCTATGTGGATAACATCATCCTAACTGGCTCCTCTCCCACCTTAATCAATGAGTTGATCAAGAAACTGAATGCGCAATTTGCCCTAAAAGAGCTTGGCTCTCTAGATTATTTTCTGGGTATTGAGGTTAACCATCTCCCCTCGGTTGGCCTTCTACTAACTCAGTCAAAATATGTCAGAGACTTACTGGACAAAGCAAATATGTTGGAAGCTAAAGGTATTTCTTCGCCAATGGTCAGCAACTGCAAACTTTCAAAATTTGGGACTGATACACTCTCGGATCCACACCTATATAGGTCAGTAGTAGGGGCCCTACAGTATGCTACTCTAACCAGGCCGGATATAGCCTTTAGAGTCAATAAAGTATGCCAATTCATGGCAAATCCCCTGGACTCCCACTGGCAGGCAGTGAAAAGAATACCAAGGTATCTCAAACGGTCAATCAATTTTGGTTTACTGCTGAAACCAGCCCCTACAAATCAACCCTTTACTCTAAATGCATACTGTGATGCAGACTGGGATAGTGACCCAGATGATAGGAGATCAACCTCCGGATCCTGTGTTTTCTTTGGACCTAATTTGGTTTCCTGATGCTCCAAAAGGCAGCCACTGGTTGCCCGTTCCAGCACAAAAGCTGAGTACAGGAGCATGGCTAACACTGGCAGAACTTACTTGAATGCAGTCCCTACTCACTGAGCTGGCCATTCCTTCTGCTGTCCCAAAAGTCTTCTGTGACAATCCAAGTACAGTCTCTGTGGCACACAATCCAGTCCTCCATGCCCGAACCAAACACATTGAGCTGGACATACATTTCGTGAGAGAAAAGGACCTTGCCAAGGCCCTATCAATCCATCATGTGCCAAGTACAGAACAACTTGCAGATTCGCTCACCAAGCCTCTTTCCTCCTCTCAGTTTGTAACTCTAAGAACCAAACTCAATGTGGTTGCCTCTCAACAACCACCTTGAGCTTGAAGGGGGGACTAATAGAGTATAGTAGAATCAATGTAAGCTTAACACCATAACTGAATGTGCTAAGTCAGCACCGATTCAGTTATGGCCAGTTTGGCAGTTAGCTTAGCTGGCTAGGTAGTTTAGCTTAGTCTTAGCTCAATCTGTAAGAGACTGCACAGGCTATAAATAGCCTACTGTATCCAACTGAAAACTCAAGAATCATATATACAGAATCTTCAAGATTCAGATGAACTCTCTCTCTCTCTTCTCTTTCTCTTCGTTTAAAGAATATTCCATCAAATATCAAACTCCTTAGAACTCCCTCCAACACACAGACACAGACAAAGCAAAGTTAAGACTTGAAACGGAAAATAAAAAATGGAAAATCAGATGTTTACATACCTTATCCCTGCCAAGGGCCGCATAGTGTTGTAAGCCATTGCACGAACCATCCTAGCAACATGATACAACAAAGTAATTTTATGAAGAAGAAAAAAAAAAGAACAAATTGAAATGAGTAAAACATACTAAAGCATGGATTACACTCAGCAGCTTCTCAACTTCATCAACATACATGCTGATGATCAAAAGGAACTACATAACAGATTGACACAATATGTGCAGTCTTCTGTCATGGAGGTTATCGTGAATTTGTAAACAAGAATAATCACTAGTGATGTTAAGCCAAGCTTTTACTGAGATGTTCGGACTATGTCTATGGTTCAACTGAAAAATGGAAGTTAAGTTTTTCTTTTAATTAGAATGCAAATCAGACAGTAATGTAAGTTCTCACATAACTATTTGTGGCATCTCAAAAAAGAAAAAAAAAAGTACCTGGTGGACAGGCATATGTGAAATGGTAGTCTCAGGAGTGGGGCTTCTCAATGCTTCAGAGAGATTGATACATGCTGCCAAGCACTGAAAAGGATCCTCCGCTTCCAACCACCAACGCCTTCCCTCAAGAGGCCTGTCTGCAGAATCAAATACATCATCCAGATGGTTCTCAGTAAATGCTACTCGACCCTCATAACATAACTTGTCCACACCGCCAGCATACAAATTTGCCAGATGTATTTTCAGCCAGCGCAAGCCTGACTTTCCTAGAGGGCGTCCCTCTCCAAATTCAAGTATGCCTCGGCATATATCAGAACCAAGATGGTTCAAATATGGATGCATGGGATAAGCACGCCCTCGGAAATCAACATTGTGGGGATAGTAGAAGCCTTCTTCACCCTTCATCTTTCGTGCAACCTGCAAGCCAATATAATGATGGTGGAGATATCAATCTCTCAGGCAAAGCATTTGACACAACTCAGTCTGTTTAACATGTTTGGCAGGCTTCTTACAGCAAGTTTAAGCTCTATGTCACATCGCTGTGAATGCCTCTCACTATTCTCCTTTTTGACAGCTTTGACTTTCCATTTCCATTTTCGGATTTCTCCTTCATCTTCTGTGTCTGGTTCCTCTGGGAGGGGAACCTTAAAGATGAAAAGGAAAGTCAACCAAAAAGCTAGGGAAAAGAAGAGCATTATCAAAATGGAAAAAAATATTCACCGGATTAAAGTTGTCAAAAGATAACCCAACACTTGTTTAATGTTAACAATTTTTAGGTGTTGATTTCAAGATAGGTTTATCAATATTGTCAGAAGTTTTCACATCTAGTTTTTTAATAAAAAAAGTGTAAGTTCATAAAAGAGAAAATGAGAAATCAATTCAATATTTCTTTCCCAAGTCTTCATGACTCACGATTGTGAGAACCTCAAGGAGAAAAGACTCCTTTCTCTTACTTTCTCTTTGGATGTAAGGCACAGTGCCTCCCTGGTTCCCTTGGTGGCCACAGCAAAAATATCTCACTGTCCCCACAAGGCTGAGGAAAAAAGTTACCGATATTTAAAAAAAAAAAAAAAAAATGTAGCACAAATCAATGAGTCATATCCACCTAAACCCTGTCCAACTCATTAAAAATTAAAAAACAGCTAAAGGTAATAGAATAACGTAGATTAGACATTTTAGCTGGACTAATATATTCAACCCTTGTGTCTCAGAAAAGTGTTATTTCCATGTTTCCTATATGGAAACCCACACTGTCGTGCTGGAAAGCTAGTCAATTTGAACTGAAACCAGTTTCTTTCAACAAATTAGATAAGTTTAAGGGAATCTCAGTGTTCATACAAATAAAATTGGTAAAAAAATTGTTTTTGATACTCACATCTTCACGATCGACCAAGTCAGCAAGACGCCCTCCATTAGCCCATATCTGATCTATCACACTGATCACCCGTCTGTTTATCCTCCATTTGGTATTGCCAAGAGTATTGAGGGCCTAAATACAAAACAATATCAGCATTAATTTCAACAAATATGAACTGCAGCCCCTGAACTGAGCTAAACATGCATATAGACCAAAAAAGGCTCCCACCTCAAACACAGGTTCTAGTTGATTCTTAGGAGTCCTTTTAACTGCTTCACGTTGCTGCTTGGCTCCATGTATTCTCATAATATTAGATGGCAGAAACAAGTATGCTCCTTTGTCATACCTACCAAAACATCAGAATGTTTAAAAGAAAATAAGCAAGCAAAACAGCAGACTTAGTTGACTATCAAAGTTCAAGCTGTAGGCCAATATGATCCCATAAAAAACAAACACATTAAGCACTGAACCAGTAAAGTAATGAGGTGTTTGATTTCTTTTTATGATTCACGAGTTGCTACAAAAGTTGTGAGCTATATTCAAATCCAAATAACTAAGTAAACATTGCAAAAATTCCAAAGGAGCTTCAGAACAAATTGAAAAATATATATTTAAACAAGTATATTCAGTACCCTGTCCAGTTAATAGGCGGCACCAACATTGGCATGTAAGGGATGACCATGTGCCTGGCCTGTTAGTGTAATCACAGTTTGGTGTTAGCAACAGGCTCATGAATTTATGCATGTAGCCATGTACAAGCAAATATGTTGATGTGAATACAATACAAAGTCGCAAGAAATGCATCTAACCTACTTTAAAAATGTGCACACAAATTCAAGTACAAACAATACCCAGAGGAAAAATGATCACTTACAGTCTTTTCTAGGCCTTTCATTACCAGTGGGTCACATTCAATAACACCATATCTCTTAACATCCTTCCTAGTCAGGCAAAAAGAATTAAAAGAAAGAGAACAAAAAAAAACTTTAAATGTCATGGTACTGATTATGAAATGAGATATTAAATGAAAATGCTATCAATCTCACTGTGAATCAGTCGTAATAGTTTTGAGATTGTGCTTAAATGCAGGGCCTATGTCTGGTGGATCATCTCCTAATTGATTGACAGGTGGTTGTATGTAGGCTGTTTCTATTAACAGTTGCATCAAGCGGCAGCCAACCTGGAATGTTAAATAATTACACTATAACATGAGAATAGAAAAAGCTTTCATGTCATAAAAACAAACAAAACAAACCTTTACTTGAGCTTCCTGTCCCCAAGGCTTCCAGTCATCTAGTCCCCTAACTATTCCCATCGCTTGTTGCATCTTCTGCTTTTTTATTAAACCAGAAACTTTTTTCCTAAGTCTATGCTCTTTCACCCTTTTCACTTGCTCTTCAGTCAGATTGTCTCTTTTTATGGTTGCAAGATTAGATTCAACATCAGGCTTGTCAACGGTTTTGCTCTTCTTATTATTCGTCTTTGTCTTTTCCATATACTTATATATCCTTGCCTGATCCATATACAAGGGTAGAATTTCAGATAATAAACACTTGAATATTATGAATTCATGATAGTGCCATCCAATAGAACAAAATACTGGAACATACCACACAATTTACACAACAGTAAATTCAAGTGACTGTAGCTACATTCACTATTAGTCTATTACCTTTACCAGAGCATTGGCACTCGAGTCATTGAGTTACACGACAGAGGAAACACTAAGTACCACCATGCTAGATAATTGGAGTCATACATATAAATCAGCTTAAACTAGTAAGTTAAACCAAATGATCTAGGAAAAATATTATTTATTATGTTAGAATATAGAGCATAGAACTGACATCACATACTTTAGTGCAACTAACAAATTCTTTCATCTCTGACCAACTTCAATTCCCATGCTCCAAAACTTCAACAACCGAAAAAGAAAAAATTAATAATGCTCAAATTATGATATACCTCATTTTCAATGGCTTCACCTATTTGAATTGCTGCTTGGATTACTCTAGCATTGCCTACCCCATTACTATTGGTCATCAGCAACCCCATCAACTTATGCATAGTGATCACTGCCATCATTTCAGCAGGTAAATCATTAAAATAAGGAGCATGTGTCATCCTATGCCTAAACTTGTACTCCTTGTAAACATCTTGCTCAGCAACAATTGCATCCCTAAGGGGCTCAAACCAACCAAGGAACAAAGACTTCATGTAAGGCAAATTGGGTGCAAGTTTCTGCTCACACATGTCCTCTAACAATTCTTGATACTCTCTTGCTGCATCTTCCCATGCCTCTGTCTCCATCTTTATCTGCCTCCTTCTAAGCACTTTGTACTTGTAGGTGCTCTCACCTGTCCCCACATTTTTCAATTGTGGTTTTCCCTTCTCTTCTTCTTCTTTAAATATTTGTTCTAACAAGTTCTGAACTTCAGTGGAACCAGAATCGTCCTCTTCGGTATCAGTGGAATCAATTTCTTCAGCAACGCTTGAATGAAACCTAGCAAGCTTTGAAATCGAATAAAAACCAAAAGGGTCTTCAGAAATCGAGAAATTGGGTCGACCCAGTTCGTTAATTGAGGGAAAGATACCAACTTGACCAAAACCAGGAACTGGGTATCTCGAGGGTAAACGTGTTTGGGTCTGGGGAGGCACTGTTTTCCCGAGAAAATTTGTGGGGTGAGAAAATCTAGTGGAAGGAGAAGAAGGAGGAGGGGAGTGAGAGGGTGATTCAGAGGGTAAATTGAACTTCCTTGAGGAAGCTCGTTTGGCTAAGTGTGTCCACATTGGTTGATGGAGTGAGTGAGAAATTGGAATTTAGAACAGAGCAATTGAGGTTTCAGCAGATGGGAGATGCAGAGAGATCGTGGTTTGGAACATGATTGTATTTTCCGAGAAAAAATTGAAGGGAATGAGAATGAGAGAGAAAGATGAGCATAGGCAGGGAAAGACAAGAAAGAGTGGCTGCCTTCGATTTTAAACCCTTCTTAAACCTACGTCGGAAGGTCCTATAATTGCTGCTTCGGTAACTAAAATTTTATATTTTTGTCCCTTCATTTTTGTTTAAATACAATGTTTCCCATTGTTTAGATTTGATACGTAAAAATTATGCGAATTTTTTTTTCTCATTTGTTTTAAAATATTCAATTAGATCTCTCTATTTTAAAAATATTTAAATTGGTCCCTTAATTATCAAACATTAAGTAATTTGGTCCTTCCCGTTAACTTTAACTCCCACCAGAAAACACCGCCAGAATCTGGAAAGACTTCGCCGATAGTGTTTTAAAATATTTAATTTGATCCCTCATTTGTTTTAAAATATTCAATTTGGTCCCTCATTTCTTTTCAAAAATTCAATTTGATCCTTTATTTTCCAGATTCCAACAGTATTTTTTGGCGAGGGTCAAACTTAATGAAAAGGACTAAATTACTTAACGTTTGACAATTGAGGGACCCATTTGAACATTTTAAAATAAAGCGACCAAATTAAATATTTTAAAATAAATGAAGGACCAGAAGAGTAATTTAGCCTAAAAATAAAAGGATTAAGAGCTTGTTTTGATGAGTTTTTCTAAGAAAAAGTATTTATTTTGGAAATAAAGAAAAGTGCTTTAGAAAAATATAGGTGTTTGATAGACTTTTAAACAAAGCAGAAGCAGAGAAAATTACATTTTAGTTTTTTTTTTTTTAAGAAACTATAATTACTAACTACTAAAAAAGGAGAAGTGGTAGAAACGATAAAGTCACCGATCAGTCATGTTCAACAATGTCCACAAAATCATAAAAGTGCTTTTTTTATTAGAGGAGTGTTATCAAGACACTCTCTAATACTATCTTTCTAACATACTCTTTTCTATCATTTAAAATTCAAATGGGTCCCATTATTTAGGAAATAGATTCTATTATAGGACCCATATAAATTTCAACCAATAGAAAATATATAGAGTGTAGGAATGAGTGTTGGAGAATGGGTTGCTAACATTTTTTTCTTTTTTGAAGCTCAACCAAACACAATAGATTTTACTTCTATAATAATTTCTATTTTTACTTTCATATCATAGAAGCTTTTTCTTTTACAGAAATGATAAGTTGACATTTGAAAGTGGGCAACATGCGGTGACAACCGTATGTATGTCCACTGTAGGGTTACTGTAACGCTACTTTTTTCTTTTTACAAATTTTGACTTTTAAAAAAAATAATTAGCTTTTTTGAATACCAACATTTTTTGTTAATTACGTGCAAATATCTGGTTAATTCAGTTCATTATATGGTTAATGGGTCATCCTAAAGCTTACAATCATTTTCCACAACCATGTAAATATTGGGTTAATCACGTGCAAATATTTGGTTAATTCAGTTCATTATCTGGTTAATGGGTCTTCCTGAAGCATACAATCATTTTCCACAACCATATAAATATCTGGTTAATTCAGTTCATTATCTGGTTAATGGGTTTTTTGGTTAAGTATGTGCAAATATCTGGTTAATCACATATAAATATCTGGTTAATTCAATTCATTATCTGGTTAATGGGTTTTTTTTAGAAATAAAATTTTTTGTTAAGTATATGGAAATATCTGATTAATCACGTACAAATATCTGGTTAATTCAGTTCATTATCTGGTTAATAGGTTTTTTTTTAGAAATAAAATTTTTATTTTTTTTAAAACAGTCAAAATTTGTAATATATATATATATATATATATATATAGTAGCACTACAATGAAGTTGTCCAATGGGTTGTCGTATTTCTAGAATCACACAACTGTTCTTTTAAAGCTCACCTACACGAGCCGTAAGAGCATCCTCAACCTAGCATGTCACATTTTTTACGTTTTGGATGGGATCAATGAAATGCGACTAAACCAACTCGGTATTCATGTTCATTGGATTAGGATCCTCTCATGTCCTGAGAAAGCAGGATTCGTTTTTAACCTTTGATTTATGTCAAACATATTTATTTTAAAATAAAACAATTAAGCTTCAACTGAAATATAAGGCTGGGATTTATCAAACAGGACCCTCCTATTGCTATTTCCTTAAAACAGGATAGGATCCTGATCCATGTTCATTTCACCCCGTTCCATCATAAATACTCAAACAATGGACCGGATGTGATATTTTACGTAATTATAATTATAATTCACAGCAAAATACAATATGGTGTTTATATCTTAGTCCTACATGTGTTTATACATTACTACTTTATTCCGTCACAATCTTTAAAAATCATGTTTTTACGTGAGTATATTCGAGTCAAACACACGTAAACAATTGAGTTAAAAATAATTATAAAATTTTCTAACACATTTCAATAAGTAATCAATTTTTTGAGGTTACAATACCAGGATGAGAAAGGAAGAGGCGATAACAGAGACGACATCGACACATGACTGAAGTAACAAAAATGTTCCCATCTATGGTCATTGGAACTTTCATCCTGGAAAGGGTATCATGAATCAAGGCATTCAGTTTCACATGATATCACCAATTTCCTTCAGCAATATGAACTCACATAAGAAGCTTCCCACTCCCTTTCCTCTCTTCCCTTTGCATGCATTATTCCTCTAATGCCAAAAAAATATAATTTATGCAGTGAGTCCATAGGACATCCTAATCAGTTGTCCAAGGATCACTCTCTGCAATGACTTCAGAGGGTTCAAAAACTTCTGGCTCTGTAGCTTCACCTTCACCAGTGCTTGAATCAGCTTCAACAGATTCATCTGCATCTGCGTCTGCATTTGCATCACCCTCCTCTTCTGATCTACCCCATCTTCCTCCCAAGGCCAGGGCCATCATTTCATAAATCTTATTTCCCAACTCAGCAGGGCTATCCGGCTGCGTTATTGAGAAACTGTGTTAACCAAACTGCAGATAGTTGATATTGATATGATACACAAATAATAAATTAAAAATTCAATTTTGTCCTTACAGAAAATCCACTGGAAATTAGGGCTGTATCATATAAGAGTTCAACAGCTCTCTTAGCATCACTGCTGTCAGGTGCATTCCTGCAGGCAGCCTAAGAAGAAAAATAAAATGTTAAAACAAGTCAAAGTTACAAGCGAATTCGGTTAAAAGTACCATCCACGTTAAAATACCAGCAAAGGAGGAAAAACAACAAAGATTATAAAATATAATATGAAGATTTTGAAGGAACAAGTAAAAAATTTCATCAATAATTTCCTTCAATTACTAAAGAACGTTGTCTTTTCTCTACTTCACTGATGTGACTTAAAAAGAAAACACCAGACTATCTAATATCAAACAGAAAGGCAATATTGATTTCCACTAGATGCTCACAAGTCACGACCTCGATAACAAGTGCTTCTTCATGTTTCCACAGGAACTAAAAGATCATGCTATCATACATTTTCCATTTTTCTATAGAATTTAGGATAATATTTAGTTGCTTAATTTTTTTTTTTTTATTTAATTTTTCCTCAATCACGGTTCTCTATTCATCAAATCACCCTTTCCTGCATGTCATTGGCTAGGCAGGAAAAAGCATCAATCCAACTATCCAAAAACTTATTTGAAACTAATAAAGACTGGTTATAAATCCAAAGCACTAAGTCAAAGAGTCTTACTTTCAAATCCTTGATAATGGGATGATCTGGATTAACCTCTAATATTCGCCTTCCCCTCATGAAATCCAAACTTGCAGTGTCTCCAAGAGCTTGTGCCTTCATTAATCTGAGGAAAAGGACATTAAGGATGGTATAAGCCTTATGTCACAAGAAAGATAAACTGCTTGAGATCCAAGAACAAGGTTTGGAAGGCCAATGGCTAACCTCTCCATATTTGCAGACCATCCAAACTTCCCAGATACAAGCACACAGGGAGATGAGCTCAACCGCTTAGACACTTGAACTTTTGCCACCTTATCACCAAGCTGTTGTTTTATCCAATCACAAAGTAGGTTGAACTCTTGCTGGTTTTCTCTCTCTTTGACCTCATCCTCATCACCTGATTTGAGAAAATTACACGAGAACATCGAATCCCAGTTTCCAATAAAGAAATTAGCATTTAAGCATATGATAGCAAGGTAGGAAACAGAACAAACCCAATTCCAAATCTTCCTTGCTGATATCAACAAATTTCTTTTCTTTGTATGTCTGTAGGTTCTGAATGGCAACCTCATCAATAGGGTCAATCAAATAAAGAACCTACAATAATAGAGACACATAAAATGTGAAAATTAAAAAAGACAGAACAAAATTCAAACTTAACATATGAACAACTAAGGATTCAGTTGCAGTAAAAAAAAAAAAAAAAACAAACTAAGCATTCAGTTAGAAAAATATATCATATTCAGTTTTCGATTGGGAACACACAACATTCATAACAGGGATAGTAGAGAGAGGCAGGAAGGGAGGGGACAACCCCTCCAACCATCTTAGCTGCCATCTCACTGACCAAAAACCAAAAACCCTGACCACGTGCTCAAATTACCAGAGAATGTTATACTCTTGCTCAAATTCTACCAACTACACATACCTCAATATCCTTTTGAACCAATTTCTCCAAAAACGGAGCAGTTTTCGCACTTTTCAAGCTGTCAGTTGCTAGGTAATACATAGCCTTCTGGTTTTCACCCATGTTTTCAACATAATCATCTAAGCTTTTCAGTTCCTCCTCACTTTTGGAAGTGTAAAACCTCAATAGTGGTGTTATGCGCTTATGATTTCCAGTGTCTTCTATGCATCCTAACTTAATAAACCTACCAAAGTTCTCCCAGAATTTCTTGTAGTCCTGGAATCACAGGAAAACACCATCTCAATCCATAAAGACTCAATCCACATTGAAAAAGTAAGGATATAGAATTTGTTGTGACCAACCTCTTTATTTTCACTTTCAGAAATGTCTTGAATCATATCAAATGCCTTCCTAACAAGTCGCTTTCTCATTATTCTCACCTGAAATTATAATATTTTTAGAACAAAGAATTTCGGGAATAGAAAGAATGCATAAATAGTTCCCAACAAAGAACATATCGATCTTTCACTCGTATTCATAACATAGAAAAAGTTCCCCATGTTGGCACAAAACTATTGAGTTTTCTTACAATTCTGCTTTCTTGAAGGATCTCCCGAGAAACATTAAGAGGAAGGTCATTTGAATCAACCACACCCTTCACAAAGCTCAAGTAACGAGGAAACTGCAAAAATAAATAAAGACATACATGAATATTAAAATTAATGATTTACAGCGAAGGACAGAAGGAGGAGCAGAAGAGCAAGAAACATTTAAGAGCACAAATAAGACATAAGTTAGAGTATGAATAAATAAATATAATGACTTCTGATTATATAATGACCAAAACTGCCTGTACTTTATTTTATAAATTATCATGGGTTAAATATGTTTTTAATCCCTATAAATATATGAATTTTTGTTTTTAGTCCCTATAAAATTTTTAGAGCATTTTTAGTCCCTATAAAATGTTTCTTTTTGTTTTTAATCCCTACCATTAACTTTGACTGTTAAATGTTAACTTTGACTGTTAAATGATGATACCACATGGCACATTTTAATACATGGCAGATTAGTCAAAAAAAAAAAAATTTGTTAGTTTCTTTTTTATATTATTATTAAATTATTAAAAAAATTTAATTCTATGAAATCCCTAACTCCAAATTCCCAAATCCCTAACCTCTTCCCCTTCCTCCCCCACAACCACCAGAGTTCCACCACCAGAACAGAAAGTGCCGCTCTACTTCTCTACACTCCCTTCCTCCCTTCGCCGCCACCCCACTCCACCCCTCTCCGCCACCCGCAGAACCTCGAACGTCGTCGTCGAGTCCGACAAGGCCAACATGGACGTCGAGACATTATACGACGGTTACCTCGCCGCCGTCATGATCGAAGAAGGCGGCATAGCCATCGGATGCCACAACGCTCTTCTCGCTGAAACAGAAGACAAGGTTCCTCAGGCTAGGTCCAAAGTCGTTCGATAAACATAGTCTTCATCTTCTTCCTCACCTGCATCCAAAGTTGTGGAAGAATCTGAATTCCGAACGGAGAAGGTAGCAGATAATTCGGCCAGTTAAGGCTCCGGTGGCTGCAGTTGTGTCGAGGCATCGGGCGACGGAGGGAGGGAAGAGGATCGTGGCGTTGCCGTATGCGAAGAAGCTGGCGAAGGAGTTGAAGGTGGAGCTGGGGAAGGTTGTGGGGACTGTACCTTTGGGTAAGATGGTTGCAAGGGATGTTGAGGTTGCTGTTTTTTGCTTTTGCTTCTGCTGTGACTCTTACAGGGGCAGGGAGGAAGGAGACGAAGTCACCAACAAAGGACAGGGATTTGGGAATTTGAGTTTCAGGAATTTCAAAGAATTAGATAAATTTTTAAATAATTTAATAAAAATATAAAAATAAAGTAATAAGAAATTTTAACTCAGCTGCCATGTGGGAAATGTCATGTCATAACTTAACAGCCAAAATTAACAGCAGGGATTAAAAACAAAACAGGACATTTTGTAGGGACTAAAAATGCTCAAAATATTTTATAGGGACTAAAAACAAAAAAACATATATTTGTAGGGATTAAAAACATATTTAACCCAATTATCATTCTATAAAAACTAGCCATTTGAAGGAGAACTACATTGCTGTGCAATCCTTATCCAATCCATCTCCCTATCTACCATCATAAGGAGCAAAGACTTCCCAATATCAATTTTTTCACGATGAGAGAAAAGAGCTGCAGTACATAAATTTCATAGTATAAAGACAATTCCACTTTGAAGCTCACACTGAACTCACCAGCTCACCATCAAAATCATCTGAGATGAATACACGCTTAACATACAGGCGTATGTTCTTCGTTTTAGGATTTACTACTTCTTCATTGTTAAGAGGCCCCATTCCCGGAACATATAGAATACTTCTGAACTCAACCTCACCCTGCACAGATTTAACACCTAATTTCATTAATAAGTTCATAAATAAATGTTGTTTCTGTCAAAAGCCAAAATCATCAACATACCTCAGTAGTGAAGTGAGTATATGCAAGTGGTTCTAAGAATTCGTTAAAAGTCTTCTTGTAAAATTCATTGTACTCATCCTTTTGAACTTCCTTTGCATTACGCATCTATAAAAGGTGGCAAATGCAGGCCAATAAAAGAAGCATTAAAACTAAAGAATAAATGAAACATAGGGCATTAGCATCTTAAGAGTCTAAGACCATCGAAAGCAGATACACCACAAACTCACCCATATTGGCTTTGTTTCATTGGCTAATTCCCAGTCCCAGTACTTCTCAGTTTTAGTCTTTTTTGTCTTCTTTTTCTCACCCTGATAACAAGTGCAGAAACAGACTTGGTACACAGTTCGAAAAAGAAAGTACAACACCCACATTCAGAAATACCAAACTAGTTACCTCTGGCTTAGGTTCTTCACCTTCTTTGGGTTCTTCTTCCTCTTCCACCTGCAATATTCAAATTAATTTTGATGAAAAAACTGATTCATTTGCCACTCCAAATTTGTGCCACAATTTTTTTATAAGATCCAGTAGTAATTATGAAAACGGGGGAATGGGATTCAAAATGCATTAGTCTAGATAAAATGAAATCACCCAGAAAGTAAGAGTCCGCTGGTTGAATACATAGCCACACCCAGAAACTCTTTTTGAAATTGATTTTAATACTTGACTTGTTTGATGTAATGTTATCCACAGAACAGTTTCTATTCAATTTAGAGGACATATGAAAGGGGCAGAAGGTAGCTGCCTTTCTAGACGGAAAGAAATTTCTAGAAGTAACACTGCTTCCACTATCACTGCACACTTGACTATTCACTATAGCCATCTCCTATTTGCTATTAACCACTCCTCACAACCAACACTTATTGACAATGACAAGAATAGAGGGTGAAAACCACAAGCCACAAATCATTATCTGTAAAGTATCCTATGTGAAAATAGAAAACTGCCACCTACACATTTAACAATTGTAGAATAATTTTCCGAACCAGCATAATGCCAGAAATTTGTAACAAGGGAAAGCATGGTTACCTCCACAGTTCTTGATTTCTCTTGCCATGTAAAGATGGGGAAGGAAACAAACTGTGAGTAATTCTTCACCAAATTCTGAATCTTGGTTGGCTCTGAGAATTCATACTTATCATCCGGCTGGACAAAAAAAGTGAAAAACAAGAAGAATTTGAGTGCTTTAACTACATGTCTGCATTAAAATGATATTACAATTACAATTTCTAAATATTATACTGGGTTCAACCTTTTATTAACAAATAATGAAAATAAATAAATAAAGAAGATTTTCAGCTGAAATCTAAAAAACATGCTAACATCTTAAAGTAAAAGCAAGATCTCCCTTCTACACCAGTTTACTTCAGATGCTATCTTGGTCAGAAAGTATTCAAGAACCACATCTAACACTGGAATTTGAGCTGATAGTGCTTCTTATATCACATGAACATTTAACACCAGTAAAACGAGAGAAATACCACTTACTCTTAAATAGAGTGTAATCTGTGTACCGCGACGCAGAAGCTTTTCAGGATCAGTTTCTTCCTTTATCACATAAGAGCTACTGTCAGCAAGTGCTTCCCACACATATTGCTTATCTGATCTTGGGCTCTTTGTACTAACAACAACCTGATTGTCATTAATATGCAGATATAGCCAATCAATGACATACAATCAAAATAATTAAATTCAGAAAAACAACCAAGAGAATGTCCTTAATAAATTCACACCATACCCTCTCAGCAACAAGAAAAGCAGAGTAGAAACCAACGCCAAATTGACCAATCAAACCATTATCTGCTCCCAAATCCTTATTTTCCTGAATGAAGGGGAGAAAACATGAAACATGACGATTGAAGCATTGAAGCTCTGAATCATCAAATTGAGCAATATTTCTGAACACTAACAAATTACCTTAAGTGCCTTCAAAAATTTTGAAGTACCACTTTGGGCAATAGTTCCAAGACAGTCAATGAGCTCTTCTTTGGTCATTCCAATACCAGTATCTCTAAAAAAAAATCAACAGCTAACACTTCAATAATCCTCTTTACATACCCAGAAACAATTTAATAAAAAAAGCCACAAAAAATTCAGAATAAATAATATGCATACGTTATAGTAATAGTCCCATTGTCTGGATCAGACTTGATGCGTATCTCTAATTCTCCAGCATCTCCAAGCAAAGAAGGCTCAGTCACACTTAGGAATCTCAACTTGTCCAAAGCATCACTAGCATTACTGGAGGATGGAAAAAATAAAAAAACAGAATCAATTAGTTGCACAGAAATGTAACTTACCAGAGTGAGACATGCATACAAAAGTCCAAGAATGAAGGAACAAGTATAACAAGCAAGGACAACTAGTGCATACTCAAGCAACATCTATTACCCCATCCCCATGTAAGCCACCATATCAAGTTCTAAATGCCACAAAGTTAAAGTAGTAATAGCAAATCATGCTATCAAAAGCAACTAACTTGTAACATTCTTCAAATAATAACAGGTACTCAGTTTGTGGATCAAATGGACTTGTAAATTGTAATTACCTCACAAGTTCTCGAAGGAACACTTCCTTGTGGCTATACAGACTGTGAACAATCAAATCCAACAACCTACTCACCTGCAAAAAAAAATAATTCACTTCCTTCAGTATAGCTCAACAAGTGATAACCCCAACAAGCAAAACGGTGTGTTTCAAAGAATAACTATACATAGACTTGTAGTGTCTCCAAAAAAATAACAATAATGATACAAAAAATCCTTGATTTTTCAGATACCCTTTATCAAGTACTCTTTCACTAAATCACTTCCAATTACATGTCAATATTCCAAACGAAGTGCAAAAAAATTGAAACTTTAACCCAATCACAACACAAAAACAGTGACCCAAAAGTGCAAGAAGATGAATTATTTGATAAATTAACACGAAACCCACCTCGGCTTGGTACTCAAACTTTTCACCAGGGGCATCGTCAGTGGCATCTTCTTTCTCTGCAACCGCAGCCTCACACCGAACGGAAACCCTATTGTTTATTCTCTGCTGCTGCTGCTTGTTCCACTTCAAGGGGAAGAAGCACTTTATAGGACCAGGTTGCGGCGGCAGAAAAGCGCTTCTGGGTGTGGAAGCCCTTTTGGCGTTTGTGGGTAATAAAGAAGAAGAAGAAGGGAGTGAGGCAAGAGAAGCAGTGACCATGCTTCTGCTCAGAACAGGAGCCATTCTTTAAGACCTAGAGAGAGAAAGAAGAAGAGGCTGAGTATGCGAGTGTGTTTTGAGTTGTGTTATCTGTCTTTGCGGTTCTGTGTTATGAGATGATATGATATATAAGAGGGTGTAATAATTGAAAAAACCCTCAGAAGGGGAAGGGTTTAAGGAGATATTGTAGATGGTTCTAGAAAAACGGCAATGCATTTTGGCAGCATTTCTATGTCGAAATTGTGAGGCCTAGATTCTGCCAATTCAGCAACCATACCATATCGGCATATCCATATTTTCACTTTTTATCTTGAGAAATACTAGGAAATGGTCATATTAATTCATGTGGATTCTACTTGAATTTTGTATGACCTATATGAATTTCAACCAATAAAAGAGAGTGTTAGAGAGTAGGTTGATAACACTCCTCATTTATTTATTTTTAGCTCGACCTTTCGCTACCGAATGGATCCAAGGAGTATTCTGACAAACTTAAATCTTTTTTACCCTCTTCGAGACGACGGTTTTTCGCCCTTCCACATGAATGTGTTCTACGAGATTCAAACTCAGATCCTCCATACAAACTCACTTTGCTCTTTATATTTGAAAATTTACCTTTTTAACTAGTATATATCATAAATTTTTCACAAGTAAATCATTATATAAATCACCATCTTAATCTTGGTGCATCTTTTTGTGAATGACCTAAATAAGCGCATCTTAAGATATGAGAATTTGTAAAACAAAGTTTATCCAAGTGCTGTTAATGAAAAACACATTTTATGTTGGTCTGGTTTTATTGAGTGTATAAAAATGTTAAAAATTTCTTTGAAGTAAGGTAAATAAGTAAAAGTGTATTTATTCTAATTTCCTTGTGAGAAGTCTTTCTCCTTTGTGAGAAGGTCGTTTTTCAAAGTTTTCAAAGTTTGAGCGCTGAGAGTCTGTGAGTCTTCATGGCATCATCTAGCTTTGACCAACTGGCGTTAGAGGATGAGGAGGAGGATTTGGAGGTCCCGGGGGACGATGAACAACATGAGCAAGACGTGGATCCGACCTTATGTCTGGTAGGGAGATTTTTAACAACTAGATCTATAAGAGTTCATATGATGAAGGAGAGGATGGTTGGAGTTGGGAGACCAGTAAGGGGTGTAACCATCGAGGAAGGAGGACGCAGATTCTCGTTTTAGTTCTATCATAAGGTGGATGTTTAGAGGGTCTTAAAAGGAGGTCTGTGGTCTTTTGATGGGCATCTCTTGATACTGGGAACGATGCTAGCAGGAGAATCCCCTCAGCAGGTGGAGTTGTTTAAAGTTCTGTTCTGGATGCAAGTGCATAATGTTCCGATAGAGTTCATGACAACCATGGTGGGTCAACACTTAGCGAATTTTATGGGAGAATTTTTGGAGAATGATGCTAAGAATAACTCAAACTTTCTTAGATCATATATGAGGAGTGCTCATTGATGTGTGAAAACCGTTGAAGAGACTGAAAAGAGTAAAGAAATCAGGAGGGGAAGCAAAGGAGGTACACTTCAAGTACGAAAAGTTGGGGGCTTTCTGCTACTTATTTGGTATGTTGGGGCATGCGAAGGATTTTTGTGAAAAACTGTTTCTATTGGAGGAAGATGATGGGAGGCGCATGTGGGGATCGGAACTCCGTGTAGAGCAGTGAAGGAGCAATGGAGGCGATAGGGGGATGTGGCTAAGGGAGAAGGGTGTGGCAAGATGGGAGGCGCCAAATCAGGTAGGAGATTCGATTTCTAATCCACAATAATGGTCAAACCAAATTCTCAGGGATCAGCTATTGGGAACGTAACTGATATGCAAAATAAAGGGCAGGTTTCGATGGCTGAGATATTCAAGAATCCAAATATTATCTTTCCAAAAAATAAGGAGAGACTAAATAAGGAGAGAGGAAAAGATCATGTGATGAAGGAAGGAAGTTATCGGGAGGGAGAAGTAGAAGGGGACAAAAAGAGGAAGAAAATAATGGCTGGTGTAGATATTGAGCACGTACATGACCCTCCCAACGTGAATTGCATGGAAGCTGGACAAGGTAGTAATGAACCAATTTTTTTTTTTTTATCGACAGGCCCTGGAAACTAGGCCTATGGCTGATTATGAATATCATAAGTTGGAACTGTCGAGGCCTGGATAACCTACGTGCAGTTCCCACTTTGAAGGACCTCATCCGGGACTACAAACCGGATGTTATTTTGCTTTTTGGAACTTTATGTCAAGCTAATAAAATTGAAGAAATTTGTGTGAAGCTTGGTTTTGAATTTTCTTTTACCGTTGATAGGGAGGGGCGGAGTGGTGGTATTGCTGTGATTTGGAGGTAACCGTTTAATTGTCACATTATAAGCTATTCTATGATTTTTATATATATGGAAGTCTTTGATGATGTCAGGGGTCTGTGGAGGCTCAGTGGTTTTTATGGCTATCTGGACAGAAGTAGAAGGAGGGAGTCTTGGAATTTACTGAGAAGTTTGGCTTCAATGTCTTTGGCTCCTTGGTGCGTTATTGAGGATTTCAATGATTTGTTAATGGCTGAGGATAAAAAGGTAGAGTCCATCATCCTTCTTGGTTGATCAATGGCTTTAGAGAAACTGTTGGGGATTGTAATTTAATTGATCTTCCTCTCTGTGGCTACCAATTCACTTGGGCAAAAAGTCCTGGTTCCCCAAATGCAGTGGAAGAATGATTAGATAGAGTTATGGCTTCTGAGGAGTGGCTCTCGTCATTCCTAAATGCTCAATTAAAAAATTTGATTGCACCAATTTCAGACCACTCACCACTTCTTCTTAGCCTAGAGCAGTGTCCAAATTAGAGATTTATGAGGAAATTTAGATTTGAGAATAGTTGGCTTGAGGAATTGGGTATTGAAGACGTGGTTCGCTCTAGCTGGAACGAATAGGATTAGGATGACATATTGTCAAAGCTGCAATGTTGTAACAGGAGTCCAGAGACTTGGAGCAAAAATATTCATTGCAATTATCGTAAAGTTGCAGACCAGTTCAAGCGACTTATAGAAAATAGTAGAGATTTTGATGATCCTGAGATGGTTAGTCGTTTTGAGGAACAAAGAGAAAGGTTAGTTACTATTCTTGTGCAGGAAGAGGCTTATTGGAGACAAAGAGCCAAGGCATTTTGGCTTAGAGATGGAGATGCTAATACAAAATTCTTCCATTCTACTGCTACAGCAAGGAAAATGAGGAAAATTATAGACAAGCTCCAGATAGATAATAATGAGTGGGTTGATGATCAATCGGGTCTTTGTGAGCTTGCCCGACAATATTTTGAAACTCTTTTTCAGGAGCAGCTGGGTATTTATCAACTTGTTACTGAAGTTGTCACACCTATTATTTCGGAGGAAGACAATCAGTGCTTGCAGTCTCTATTTACTGAAGAATTTAAAGTAGCTATTTTTCAGATGCATCCTGATAAGTCCCCAGGACCTGATGGTTTGCATCCTTCTTTTTACCAGCACTTTTGGGAGCTTTGTGGTAAGGATATTTTTATGGCTTGTTGTTATTGGCTTAAGGTTGGTAATTTCCCTTTATCACTAAATGATACCAATATCGCCTTGATTCCTAAAGTTGATAATCCTTCTACTATGAGAGATTTGAGCCCTATTTCTTTATGTAATGTGTTGTTAGGGGTGGGAATAGGCCAAGCCAGGCCAGGATTTGCTTAAATGGGCTTGACCTGTTTAAAAATTTGAAAGCCTAAGCCTGACCTATTACCTGTCAAAGACTTTATTTTGAGCATGGCCTGGCCTGTTAGCCTTTTTAAAAGCCTATTTCGTATTAAGGCCTTCAGATAGGCCATCTCTAAATAGGCTAATAGGCCATCTCTAAAAAAAATCAAAAGAAGAATAAGAGAAGACAGAACAGCAACCAAACCATTACATATACATAAAAATTATATTATTGCGTATGAAAAGGACAGAATAGAAGAACAGCGACAATGTTAGTAAAAATCAAACATTAAAAAATTATCCCAAAAAAATTATGTAGACAGAACAACAACCATCAAAACCCAGAAGAAGAACAAGCAAACATTCAACAAATTCTAGGAGAAGAGAAGTTCTTGCCCATAATAAACCCATAAACCAACAAGAAAATAAACTTTGAAAGTTTCAAACTTTCAAAAAATCAATCGTTCCTAAAGACAGAAAGCATAAAGTTACAAATCATAAATAAAAATCATGAAAGTTTCAAACTTTCATAAAAAAGCATCAAACCCAGAAAGTTTCTTCCCAGATCTTCGTTCGCAGGTCCTCTTCTTCATAGATATGGCCCCTTGTTCGCAGGTCTTCCTCTTTTTGGCAGAACTTCGTCTTCTTCGCAGATCTTCTATTTCATGTATCGGGGAAAAGAACTGAGATGGAGCAGAGATGGAGATGGGAACATGGTATCACAATAAAAATAGAACTTGTATGGATGTATCTGTATTTCTGAGGAACCACATGAAAATAGCTTGCTAAGCTACCTTCTCAGACCACGGCGAGCACCACGGTGAGCGGCGGACCACGGCGAGCAGCGACCGGAGGAAGGCGAGTAGCGAGCGGAGGACGGCGAGCATCGAGTGGAAGATTGCGAGCAGGGAGCGGACACAGGGAACAGCGGTAGGACCATGACGAGCGGCAAGCGGAAGAGTCCACGGAGTAAATGAGCGGCGGCTGCAATTGGAGAATGAGAATTAGGGTTGGGGTTTCACCTTTTTCAGAAAGAGATAAGGACTTAGGTTTGCTAAAATGCGTAAATGGGAGAGAGAGTCAAACTTTTAAAATTCATTTTATGTTAATATATTAATATATAATAATATTTTTAATATATTTTATATTTTATATTTTGATTAAAAATATTATATTATATTATTTATAAACTGCCTCACAGACCAAAAAGGCTTTTCAGTAGGCCTAGGCCTGACTTTTTTAAATAAAAAGGCTTTTTAAAATGCCTGAACCTGACCTTTTTACTAAACAGGGCAGGCCTTAAGTAGGCCAGGCCGTAGGCCCCTGTCTGGCAGCCTGGCCTATTCACACCGCTATGTGTTGTATAAGATCCTGGCTAAAGTGGCAGACAGGTTGAGGAAGTTGTTACCTAAATGTATCTCAAAAGAACACTCAGCTTTTGTTGAAGGCAGGTTTATCCTGGATAATGTCCTAGTAGCTTTTGAAGTTATTCATCATATGAAGTGCATGACTAAGGGTGCGAAAGGAGAAATGGCTTTGAAAATTGATATCAGCAATGCCTATGACAGAGTGGATTGGGGCTTTCTTCGTGCTGTGATGAAGGAGATGGGATTTTGTGATGGGTGGATCAGGCGGATCATGCTGTGTGTGTCCTCAGTCAGTTACTCTCTTTTTTATTAACAATGATTCTGTTGGGCCGATTGTTCCTAGGAGAGGCCTTAGGCAAGGTGATCCTCTTTCTCCGTATCTCTTTATTATTTGTGCTCAAGGACTTTCTAGCCTGATAAAGAGAGTCGAAGGGAGAGGTGATATTCATGGTATTAAAATTGGTCGTGGTGCTCCAACTATTAGCCATATTCTCTTTGAATATGATAACTTCTTGTTTTTCAGAGCTAATGAGAGGGAGTGTAATGCGATGAAATATATTCTTGCCACTTTTGAAGCTGCATCAGGTCAAGCTATAAAATTTAGTAAGTCAGAAATTTTTTATGGTAAAAATGTGACAGATGAGGCTCAAGTGACTTTGTCTATTCTCTTGGGGTTCGTGCTTGCCTTGGCACAGGGAAGTACTTGGGTCTCCTTTCTATGATTGGCAGGAATAAGAAGGCCCCTTTTAACTATTTGAAGGACAAGATATGGAAGAAGCTTAACTCATGGAGTGTTAGGCAACTTTCCAAGGCTGGTAGAGAAGTGCTTGTGAAGTTAGTTATCCATGCAATTCCTGCTTATTGTATGAGTGTTTTTCTCCTCCCTCCATCTTTGGCTGAGGAAATTGAGAGGCTGATGAATTCTTTCTGGTGGGGTTCAAAGTGTAGAGAAAAATGTGGCATTAATTGGTTGAGATGGGATAAGATGACTGTTAGAAAGGAATTTGGTGGCCTGGGATTCAGAAACCTGGGAGCTTTTAATTTGGTAATGCTAGGGAAGCAAGGTTGGAAATTTGTTTCTAACCTGGAAGCTATGGTAACAAGAATCTTGAAAGCTAAATATTTTCCAAGAGGGCAGTTCTTGGACTCGGTGCTTGGTCACAATCCAAGCTTTGTTTGGCTTGGCATATGGAATTCCCTAATTTTGTTGAAGGCAGGCTCTAGGTGGAGGATTGGTGCAGGTCATAATATTTGTGTTTTAAATGAACCTTGGCTTTGTAATGGTAGAACTTTGACTCCCCAAACTACTTATTCTCCAATAGTTTCTAATTTGGTGGTAAGTGATTTATTTGTAAACGGTCACAAGGCTTGGAATGGGGTGTTGGTTCGTGACCTGTTCTCACCCCATGAAGCTGAAGCAATTTTATCCACACCTTTGATAGAAGTTGTGATTGAAGACAAGCTCATCTGGAGCTTAGCAATAATGGGTTGTACTCAGTTAAATCATGCTATCGGTTGTGTATGGATTCTTTGGTTGATTCATCCAATTTGAAACTGGAAGGCAACTGGCAGGCGATATGAAATTTACACGTCCCTTCGATAATTAAATCGTTTGCATGGCGTGCATGTAGGAATGTGATCCCTACTAGAACAAATCTCAGTCAATGTGGTGTCCATTGCCCAGGTTATGAGTTGTTTGTGATCATGGATTGGAAACCCAATGCAATATTTTGGTGCAGTGCGAGTGAAGCAAGGAGATTTGGATGCCGGCTGGATATTGACATATCATAGATCCTTTGTTAAGCCAGGTGAATACCTTCATTGACTTGTTCTTCTCGCCTTGTGGCTTGCTTGACTCACCTAAAAGAGCTCATTTTGTGATGATCTTGTGGTGTATTTGGAAGGCAAGAAACCAAATTTGTGGAAGAATGAATCTATGAATGCGCAACAGGTTATTATTTGTGTGGAGGACATGTTGGCTAGCTGGATGGTATTAAGGAAAAGGAGGCTCCCAAGGGTGAACCTTGCCCCAAATGTGAGTTGGTAAGATGGTCCCCTCCACCTTTTGGTGCTTTAAGATGTAATATTGATGCAGCTTTCTTTGAGGATATAAACTTATCTGGTTTTGGTATGTGTATCCATAATCATGAAGGTTTTGTGCAAGCCAAGACCATGTGGGTTTATTCAAATTTGAATGTGAAACTTGGAGAAGCTATGGGTTTGATACATGCCATCCACTGGGTTGGAGTGCTAGATTATAACAATGTCCAGTTTGAAATACATAGCAAAGGGATGGTGGATGAACTTTTTTCATCAAAGGAGAACCTCACAGAGTTTGGTGTCACTGTGAGTCATTGCAGAAGGCTCATTTCCTCTTCTACAAACTGCTCATGAACTAAGTTTATTAGGAGGCAAGCAAACAAAGTTGCTCACTCTTTAGCTAGGGCATCTATATTGTATGCTAGCTCCTGTTATTTTTACATTGCTCTAAGTTGTATTGCTGACATTATTATGAATGAATTGCCATAGAATGACTTTGATAAATAAAAAAAGTAAAAGTAAAAGTGTTTATATTATTAAACTACTTAGTAATTTAAAATAATAACTAGTTATTATTTTATGTATTGCATGAATACTTTTAAATTTATAAAAAAATTAAAAATTAAAATTAAAAGTATTAAAATTATAAATGTATAAACATAATTAATTCAAGTAGGATTTAAAAAATATGAACTAAATAAATCTAAAAAGAAGATATGATTTAAGTATTTGAATTTTTTTTTGATAAGAACATCTTTTATTTTATAAACTAGAATAACTTAAGAGATTTCACCACTTTTAAGAGATTACACTCTAATTTAATATATAGGTGTGAATAATATTTTTTTTATTATAAATCTTTGTCCTAAAAAAGAAAATAATTAAATAACAATAAGTTATTCATCACCAAATTTGATAGTAATAACTAATAATTAGTAGATTTGAAAATACATCCTAAAATAAAAAAAAATTAAATAGAAATAAGTTAATGATATATAAATTTGGTAGTAATAACTATTAACTAGTAGATGTGAAAATATATTAAAAAGTAAAAATTAGAAAATTGCTTAATGTGGGTGACTCATTAAGGAGGAGAGATGTTGCGAAGAATGGATCACGTTTAATAATGAATACTCTAATTTAATATATAAAGGTTTTTTGTGCTAAAAATTTAGGGTGAGCTGCGAGGGGATGATATCCTAGCTAGTCTAAGATAAAGGTTCTATGCGCTTAGAGTAGTGATCCATCTCTATTAATCATTGAATATTAACAGACATTGGACAAAATGATGGAATTTGCAACATTGAGAAAATAGGAGATCAAATGTTCACAAAAAAAATAGAGACCAAAATCACGCATGACCAACAATAAGGGGATCAAAAGTGCATTTTGGCCTTTTTTTCACATCACTACATTTTCCATCTCACTTCACGGCAATCAACTACAAATGTTGATAGCGAATTGTCAACAATGATAACTACAAAATATAAAGCTAACCATTTGAAGTTCGAACACTCTATGATGTGTTGGAACCACATTACATTCCAAAGGAATCACGTTTGAAACACAGAACCTACTCACAATAACTTCTTGCAAACGCACGTCAATCCACTCTGCACCCATATGGTTCTGCATTCATTGTGTATTAAAGTGAAACTTGAAACCGAACTGTAAAAAATGATGCACCATTTCTTGAAGGTTCTACAACTATGTAGCATAAACCAAGTGATGGTAATTGTCTAAAATGTTCTAGCATTTAGCAAATAAAATATATAACAGTACTAGAAAATATAGGAAATATCAGGATGTATCTAGAAAGACCAAACTATGCCTATAAATAGGCAATAAGCAATCACTTGTAAGAATTAGAGGAATTTGAAATGAAAGCTTCTTATGTTTATTCCTCTCAAGCCTCCTCCATATGCTCACTTCTTCCACTTCAACATATGTTCACCAATTACTTTGTGCCTTCTATTATCAACTATAAATCCAGCAAGTGGTATTAGAGCTACGTTCGGTCATCTACTGGGAGTAGTAATACTATCCAACTACTTCCCAAAACTTTCTATCTATCTTAAACTACTTTCAAAATTTTATAGTGTCAAGGCTAACATAGCTCAACTAGTGTTACAAACCTGTGGCCTCTGAGACTCTAGTTCATACGAAGAGCACAAGCCCAGACGATAACTAAAAATGAGAGACCTGTGGCCTCTAAGGCTCGGCTGGAGTACAAGCCCAGGAGGAGTCCCTGTCAGAAGTCTTCAACAAGACCGGCAATAAGACTCACAATCAACTACAAGAGCAAGAAGAATCCCGTCAGAAGTTCTCAACAAGATCGGCAAAGAGATTCTCATACAACTATAATAGCAAAGAAGGGTCCGGTCATAAGTCCTTAACGGGTCGACAAGGAGACTCACAACTACCAACATATTGTGACTATTGTCAAGATGGAAGGAGTACTATTTTGGAGACCAGCAACAGATTAAGTAAGCATCAATGCAGGAGGAGGAAAATTTGTAATAGAGTTATAGAAATGTCCATCAAGGAGGAGTGTAAAAAATGATGCACCATTTCTAGAAGGTTCTACAACTATGTAGCATAAACCAAGTGATGGTAATTGTCTAAAATGTTCTAGCATTTAGCAAATAAAACATATAACACTAGAAAGTATAGGAAATATCAGAATGTATGTAGAAAGACCAAACTATGCCTATAAATAGGCAATAAGCAATCACTTGTAAGAATTAGAGGAATTAGAGGAATTTGAAATTAAAGCTTCTTATGTTTATTCCTCTCAAGCCTCCTCCATATGCTTACTTCTTCTGCTTCAACATATGTTCACCAATTACTTTGTGCCTTCTATTATCAACTATAAATCCAACACGAACACTGATTTTTCCCCATTTTTGTCAAATAATTGTTAGGTCTACTTAACATTTTACTACTAACTAGGGTTACAAAGTTGGCTTGGTGGTTGGAGTGGGGGAGTTAAGGAGTGATGAAGAAGTAGGGGGTTCAAACCCCACCCACTAACAAAATACCAATATTAACAATAATATTTGCCTGTTAAAAAAACATTTTACTACTGACCGAAACCTTACTAACTGGGTAACCGTGATATGCTAACAATAGAAGGGAAAGTTTGTGAATAAATTTAAGAGTACTATTAGTATCATGCTATTAGCACCTGGTCATGTTTATGTTATCTGTTGACTGTTATATAAAATGCAGCCATCACATTTTATTTAAGAAATAAAGAAACAAATGGAAAAACATCCACAGTTGAATGGATTGAAAGTAGATGAAGCTAATAAAAAACATCTCATATATATATATATATATATATGACAGCCCAACATCTTTACCCCTAACAACCAAACGAGGAGTTTGATAAGAAATTTACAACCCCATTATAACTCGGACCCTTTAGACCTCTGAAACAACGGTTGGCTTTATACAATCAACACTGGCACACAATCCAACTGATCTCACCATTTCTCCCAGGCTGCAGGCACATAAATATTATAATGGTCAATAATTATGTATCATGTCAAGGAAGAGCAAGTTATGATCAATAATACTCATAGAAGGAAAATGCTTGCACACATCTATTTAGTGTTACTTATTTTTATATATGTATGCTGATGTAACATAATTGGAATGTGATGTGAGTGTACAAAAATCAATGTGAGATTAACTACAATCAAATGGTGAAAATATAAGGTGATTGTGGTATAGGAAAATGATTTTTGAACATCCAAATAGGGACAACAATACGATGTTCCTTTGTTTTTTGATGTATTTTTAAAATGCATGTATACAAAGAAGATTAAAAGTAAGTGAAAGATAGAGATAAACATATACAGCATCATATTGTGTTCAAAATTTGATGTTCAAATAACATAACTGGTGTGTATATGTGCATGTCAATATCATTGTTCCTAAAAGAATTGCACATAAGAAAATGATAGAAATTTGAAGTTACCGATCAAAGCTGTTTCTTGCTTTGTCCATCTGGTCTGTGCTGTTTCTTGGTTTCCCAGAGCGGTCCAAGCTCCTTCTTGATCTTTCTCTCTTGTCAGTGCTAGTCCTTGATTTTTCTCTATTTTCTGTGCTTAGCCTACACTTTTCTCTCTTCCCTGTACTAGGCCTAGGCTTCTCTCTAAGGTCAATGCTTGATCTAGCCTTTTCTTTGTGCTCTGTGGAGTTTGAAGATGTATCCAATGAGTCTGTCTTAACTTCAGCCACATTTTGCATGGTTGCTAGTTTCTCTACAGCTGATATGAATTTTCTTAGATGCCTCAAGTACTCAGGGAAGAGTTCTAAATTGCAGTGCTTTCCTCCATTAAGCCATAATGGTTCAAACTTCTCATTGCATAGTTCCCAAAGTGTCTTACCATGAGAGACATCAACAACTTCATCTTCTGTTCCCTGCCAATGTATTGCCAAGGAAGTTACATCTAGCAATGCTGTTCAAATATTTTATGAGAATTAAATAATGAAAGAAGGATATAGGTCTACATTAGAGTTCAACTTCAAAGACCAGGAAATATTCATTTCTAAAGAAATGTATGATAAGTGGCTCCTGTATAATGGATTACATTTCTAGCAATAATAACTCTTACTAGCACATGGATATGCTTGGAGTTGTTTAACCCTTTTTTTTTTACGGCCCCACCATGCCATATCACCATATTTTACTGTGTACTAGATCTTCACTTGATGATACAATTTTTAAAAATCACCAAATGAGTCTTACAAGTTACCTCATATCCTTAATTACATTTATTTTTTCAGAGGTTTCATGATTTCTTATTGGACGCTTCTATAAAAATCGGTTGCTTATAAGTAGAGCTGTTCTTACAGTTAGATGCCACGTCATTGTGCTTCAACTCGCTACCTAATAAGAACCAATTCTTATTTCTTAAAATTACTTAAGCAACTCCAATTATAGTAACTATTAAGGACTTAGTTAATGATATCCACCTTAATTATCTTCTTTTAACCACCTCACCCAAAGAGAGGTGGGCGCTATTATATGCTTGCCTAATTATGCATGTAGGCGGGTTCAAAGCCAAAATCCTTGTATCCTGGAGGCCTTCTTTATGTGAGGTACTGACATGACAAAGTCACATCAGAATAGGCAAAAAGGTAGCAACTTTTCTGTTGCCGAAATTTACCCATACCTTTTCAAATCAAGTAGGAAGCAAAGGTCAACTTGGTGTGCTCACTTTATTCACCAGTGATGCCCATAAAGAAGGATAAAACTTTTGAAATTTACATAATCCCATATTAAACTTAGTGGGGTACTGTTGGTGTATATGTATTAATCACTAATCATGTTATGAGTGTAATAGGTAAAGATCATTATGAATGAAACAGTTATATGAAGGATGGATAGGACAAATACTTACATGAATTACCAGAACTGGGCATTTGACCAGTGGGATTTTATCAATATTCTGTAAGTAAGCCAAACATTTAAATGTCAGAACATAATTCCAAAACTAGATTTATTCTTATGTATGATGTATGATGAAAGAGCAGAAGACAAACCTTATAAATGTCAAACCAGAATGTTTTCTTAACAGGATACATGACTCTTAGACCAGACAGGATTGGACTATGAAGGATAACAGCTCTCAATCGAGGCAAACGTGTAGCCAATTCAAGAGTAGGTCCACTTCCAACTGATTGGCCATATAGTATTGTGTCCTCCTCTTTCACTCCATATTTCTCCTCAAGGCATTTGTAAGCAGCCTCTATGTCTGCATAAGTGTCTTGCTCACTTGGCTGTTGGAAAATGCAATTGAACTAATTAATTAGTGTTTGCTTCCTCTTCAAAAACATAAATTAATAGTGTTCTAGTAGCATGTGTGTCAGTAATATGACTTAATCTCAAACAACCAAGATAGTTTGGACTTTGAAGCAGCAATATGGTGCCATGTTTTCTGAACTATTACATTCAAATGATGTTATTCTAGTGGTAACTCTATTATCCTACTAAGTCATATGTCATTTTTTATCCTGCCAAATCAAATGTCTATGCATGTTGCTATTGCCAGCTTCTGGTTACCTAATCAAATGATCCCATTAGTAATTAGTAATAAGCATAATAAATGTGTATCAATGTGAGGTATAGCAGACTAAAAAGGAAGATGTTTTGAACATCCGTATACCATTATGATATTCTCACACCATTTTTGAACATCTTTATAGAATATTTTTAACTAAAGCATACAAATGATCCTGCTATAAATTCATTGCCATGCTTCTCACTTCATGAAGCTAGCTGCATTATAAATGAATACATATTGCTCGCAACTTTATTGCATGAAAATTTCTGAATACCTAATTTGCTGGTCCCATTAGTAATAAACAAATAGGTATTGCTTCTTCACCAAACATTTATGTTTATTTATATGCTTAGGGGTCGTTAGGCTCTAGGCCCTATAAAGTAAGATCTTATATTCTTATTGTGCTGCTCACTTTTGACTTTTCTGCAAAGGCAGCCAATCACACGTGCAAAAAGCCTAATAGGGTTGCTAATATTGATTCATTTACACACTGTACAAAGAACAGAACTAATCCTTGAAACAAGCACAGGAGGCAGATCACAAACCTTCCCAGAAGATTGTCCATAACCAGAATAATCATACCTACACATCAGAAGAAAAAAAAACACTCACATTGATTTTATGCACAAATGAAATCCATATATTCCAAAAGGGCAAGACGTAAGACTTAGGTACAATTGACAATAAGACGTGTGTAACAGTTCATCAATGAAAACATAACATGTGTAATAGCTGTTACGCATCTATTATTGCCATTGGAAGACAACACCTAATGTATCTATATGGAATTCTACCTAACTTTTCTCCATTCTGAAAATATAGTGTCCACATATAAAGTGTAAATCGAACAAAAGAAATTGAAAGCATGATATATTTCACATACCCCATAAGATTGACACCAAGATGAACACTAAGCTCTGTGAAAATGGGATACATCTGACCAAGATCAGCAGCATTGCCATGTGAGTAAAGCACTGTTAAGGTGGCTGATTTGTTCTTCACATACATAGCCACAATGCTATTCCCTTTCTTGGTATCCAACTTCACCACGTCCACATCTTCTCTCTGGTGAGCAATCTCGGATATCCTCAACCTCCCACTTGATTCATCCATGAACAAAGTATACAAAGGTGGGTTTGGTGGAAAGAAGGCAAATTTTGCAGCCATAGATGATGTTGCATTCCCCATCAAAAACAAAAGGAAAGGATGAAAACTACAAACAAAAGGGTCAATTCAAATGCTTTGGTTTGGCCTTTTTGAATAATATTGGTGTGGCTGCTTGTATATTAAGAGTCCATGTGTGATGTGTCAAAGTGAGAGTGAGTAGTGACAGAGCCTTTGGACAGAAAAAAAAAGAGTGAATTGTGACAGAGAAGCCTCCAAAATCTGAATCCTAATATATGGTTTCTGTTGGTTTTCTAGTAATGTTTTGAACATGATCTTTTTTATTTTGTTGCGGAGAGAGAGGACAAAAAGGAAGGGATGTTTGTTGTTAATTTTTATACTATAGAGTGATTTCCGGAGTCTAATTGGGTAACAGTTATATATGCTTCCTTGCTAGAACAGGAATCTAATTAAGACACAGAAACAAACACCAAAATGATTACCAATGTATTTAACCAAAAAAAAAAAAAAAAAAGAGAAATCACCAATGTGAATTTTCCTAGTGAAGTTTAGATTTTGGCCGGGTCCATTTCTCTTTTCCAAGGTAAAATTGATTTCAACTGTTTGTGTTTTCACCTTTCATCAGCTAGATCTTCCTAAGACATTATATGGCAAAGTATAATTAGTAGTTGAGAGGATAAATATAAAAAGTGCTTTGTGAATTTTTCTTAAGAGCTTCTTTAGTGATGATTCATTTTTGCATTTTCATTATAGTCAACCTTATGAGAAATTTTAAAAATTAATTATGTGATAATTATGTTGAGTAATTACTAATTAGTGTCTTCAATATTTTTAGGCGTTTTTAGTGTAAATAGTAAATGCATTAATCTGCTTTCCTTTTTCAATATTTGATAAGTCTTTGCTAAGATGGGTTGTGCTTATTTAACACTAGAAGTGGTAGTGGATTCAAAAAAAAAAAAAAAAAACACTAGAAGTGGTAGAGCCTTTTAGAGCTAAAATGTGACTATAAACCACTTGCATTTTTAAATTTCAAAGTAGATCCAGGTTTGGCAATGCCATGAAGCCCTACCACTTCAAATAATTAAATGTTATAATTCAAATTATCCTTTTCCACGCATCTCTTTAGCATAAAATTAGTTCAATCTCAGAGTCCATGTTTTGTTAACCCAAAACTAATTTGCAGCTTCTTACGGTTTTCCTACTCATAGGATAGAAATAAAAGTATAATTATTGACATAGAAGAAAGTGAAAAAGAAAACAGTTGATTTTTGAATATGAAATTAGCCTTTAAAATAAAACAAATGATGAATTGGTGGGGTTGATGTATGAAAGAAGATTAAAGAAAATGAATTGCGGGACTGTGAAATAGGAGCACGGGGAGTATCCTATGATTGCATATTATTAGTACTAATAATTATTTTTGACCTTGAAAGACTCGTTACTCTAATTGGTGTGTTTATGGTTAAGCTTAAAGCTCTAATCTAGAAATCTTGGTTATAATAGAAACTAGCAGTCATCAATTCATATACTAATATACTCGCGAGAGTGTAACACAGTTTGATGCCTATAATTGATGTATATGAAGTTATAAACCAATTAGTCAATAAAAAAATGGTCTAAAATATTCCATTTGTTTTCCTAATTTTTTATATGACATGAAACATAAATCAAACAAACGGCCTTTTCTGGAAATTTTAGTTTAGTCTCATTTGTAACCTCTGGTGATTTCTCACAAACCATAGTGGTACTGAACATAAATACAAGTATCTTAATTAATGTATATATATCTTCCGAGAAGTTGGTGGTTTGTGCTTGCTTTGTGAAGAGAGCCTCCACTCACCTTAAATTTTTTACCTTTTTGGTAGATAAAGGTTTAGGTGAGTTGGGTCATGGGGGCTCAGCTCACCAGAGTCAGGGCATGCCTCACGGCTCAAAGAGCGCTTATAAAGGTATTTACAAATTACCAACAAAAAAAAAAAAGTCTCTAATATATCTATTTCTTTGGATGAATATTAGCATTCTGGGGGCATTATGTTATCATTTTGTTTTGTAGCCGTTGAGCCTAAGCATATAGGAAACGCCATCACATCAGAGGCCATCAATAACTCTAGTTCAAAAATTCAGCAGAGATGCATTGCCTTGCTAGCATTATGCAACTTTATGTGGTTATATCCTTCTTAATGACTACAGTTTTAAAAAAGAAAATTATTTGTCTCCATCATGCCAAATTGGCATAATCATAGCATAATCATCCATCTATATGAAATATGGAGCATAAAAATCAAATTCAATAAGTAAGTACCTGTATGCACTCTCTGCAAAACTTAGAAGTCAAAGCTCCTCCAAGTAATTAGCGGTTAAAATTACTAAGAATATGCACCTGGCAACTTTGTACCCTTTGGTTCAACTCAGTATTGCACTCAATATTGAATATTTGTATGTTTGGATAAGCGTTTTGATAAATTACGTAATTTTGAATTAAATTGATTTTATATAATTGACTTTGATTACAAGTGAACTGAAAGTGAATTTATTTATGTTTGAATACATTCATAGAAAAAATAATTCTTTTCTACGCATGTTGTTTGGATCGTTTTGATCAAAATTATTTTGTGTGTAAATTCCAGTATTGAGCATGTAGTGAAATATGTCAAGGTATTGTTGCAGGCATGAAAACACAACTCCGACAATTGGAGAATGAGTATTGGATTTCATCCATGATACTTGTTAATCAAGGGGATCAAGCATAGGGCCGTTTGTTAAAGATTCTTTTTTATTTATTTATAAGAAAAATCATTTTTTTAAATCACTTTAAAAATATTTAGAGTGTTTGAATAAAATCAGATTTTAGATTATTTTAAAAACTTATATCCCTTTTTTATGGAGATAGAATTCATGTTATAATTCAGAGTGTGATAACTAAAACCTGGAGCAATCATTATAACTTTTGTACACAAAAATATCCTTGCAATTTGCAAAAATTTCAAAACATCAAGTGTTATCTTGACTAATTTGCATTGATTTTTCCTTGAAAGTAAAAAAGTGGTTTTTATAAAGAAAAATTACATTGACCTCCTCTACAGTTTAACTTAATTATACTCTGTATTCCTCCCATTTCAAAAGGTAAACTTAAAAATTAAAATCACGAATTTTTTTGGCACATATTAAAATTACTTTAAAAGTTACTTTTTTCGTATAATTTTAAAAGCTTTTGGAATTGTATTACTCCAAAAATAATTTGATTTACTAATCGAATGTTTATTGACAACAAGAAGTATATATGACATTTTGAATTTTTGAAATTAAAAAAATTATTATTTTTATAATAAGAAATTAAAAAAATTCAAGATAATATCAATATAAAACATGTTATTATCTTACTTTTTGAGTTGTATTTTTATTCATGGAATCTTTTTTTTTTGGGACATTATTCATGGTTTCTTGGAGTTGTCTTTCACCCAATAAGTGATAGACTAATCTCAAATGATATAGTTAGGTGTCTGAGCTGGAACTCCTAACAATATTTTTTTCTATATACATGAATCATAAAATCGAAAACGAGACCAAACACTTAAGAGTGTGTTTGGGAAAGCTGGAAAAAAAAGATCATGCTGATAATCTGTTTTCAAATAATCGATTATTGTGATAATCGATTATAATCAGAATCTGTTTTTGTTTGGGTATGTTTGCCGAAAAGCGATTTTAAGATAATCTATTTCGTTTGGGTGGTGCAAAAATAATCACTTTTACATAATAAATTACGAAAAATGGTATGATGATATTTGTTTATAATTGAAAATCTCTTTCTTTTATTTTCTTTTTCTTTTTCAAAAAAGAAGTCTAAGACCGGTGGTTGAGTATGGCCACTTATAATATTTGATTTTTTCTAACATTAGAATTTTTATTTTATATCTTGTCATCAAATTAATTTTTTTTATTTATAAAAAAAATGAATGAAATTTCTAACTTAGCACAATTCTTCTATGCACGTTGAAACAAAAAACTTTCCGTACAAGAGCACTTGGGGGTTTATAGGGAAAATGCCATTCTCACTGAAGCATAATCAATTTTTTCCCAATCAGACAGTCCATATATTCAGATGGTTGGAAACAACGGTTTTCACCAAATAAAAGCTTTTTTTTACACTTTAAGCTAATGACCCAAACACATAGATTCTTGTAAAAAAGCTATTTTTTTTTCCTATAAAAAGCTGAAAGTCCAATAATTAGTGGTTCCCAAACAAGCTCTAATGGACCAAATCCCTCTCACTTGTATGTCAATTTCAAATACAATATAATGCCTCCTCCATGTCCATCAAAGCCATTATGAATCTCTTCCATATTTATATCCAGGGCAGAGGGTAGTTATGTTTGAGAGGGAAGTTATACAAAAATTTCCTTAAAAAGGTATATTACGAGTGTGTTTGGGAAAACTGAAAAAAAAAGATTTTGCTGATAATCTGTTTTCAAATAATCAATCATTGTGATAATCGATTATAATCAGAATCTGTTTTTGTTTGGGTATGTTTGCTGAAAAACGATTTTAAGATAATCTATTTCGTTTGAATGATGTAAAAATAATCACTTTTACATAGTAAATTACGAAAAAGAGTATAAATTATTTGTTTATATTAATAATATTAGATTTTTTTTACATTAAAAATTATTAAAATGATTATTTTTATATTTTGTCACCAATTTTTTTCTATTATAAAAGATCAAATATAATTTGTTACCTTTTTTTGTTATGAAAAGTCAAACTATGTATAGTCCAATGTGTGTAACAGAGTTGGCTTTAAAAAAGCTTGCATCTTTTTTTTTTCCCTTGTGCTGTTTAGTAGAAGAGGGGGGCAAAAGAGGAACACATGATTATAATCGAAAGCAAGAAAACGCTGTTTCTCAAAAATAGTCCTATCCATGAGATTATTATAAAACAGCTGTTTTTCAACAAAAAAACTTTTTTTAAAAAATAATCTAGTTGCCAAACATGATAGATGATTTACAAAACAGCTAAAAAGGATACAAAACAGCTGAAACTCTAGAGAAACCATGTTCCCAAACAAGCTCTTCTGCAAAATCAATGACAAAAAAAAATGCTTTTAATTATCAACTTCATTATTGTATTTATTCTTTCTTGGCTCTCTGAAAAAACTCCCTATAGCTCCGCCTTCGTTTATATCACTGGCAAATTTTTGGACAGATATGTTTGGGCCCATTTTTACCTTTGTTTACATTGTGTTGGGCTTGATAGCGCGCTGCAACAATTTGTAATGGCAGAATAACACTAAACATGTGGAAGTGTCGTCTAAATTCGGCTAGGCAGGATGAAGCTCGATTTTCTTCAAGATTTTAATTTTTAATCTCTACATATATGGTCATTTTCTAAATTAGTCTCTGTAAAAAAACTTATTCAATTTACATCCTACAAAGTCCAAACTTTTGTTTTTAATCCCCTAATTTATTAATTATTAAGTGGTCTATGTTAGATGCTAATGTAACAAATGAACGAAGTAATAATTGATGTGGCAAACACAAAATTGCCAAGTTGGAATAGAGTAGGTTAAGGGGATCACGTGCTTTGCACGTGAGCATCTTTCCTCCCTTGTCTCTAGAGTCTAGATGAGAAAAACATGGCTGTTATATCAACATCAGATTAAGGATGACAATTTTACTCGTACCTGCGGGTAAAACCTGCAACGGGCACGGATGAGAAACGGATATCCGCAGATTAAATAATACCTATTTATTCACGGGCGGGGGAGGGTACCGAGGTACCCGTGCCTGCTAATACCCATACACGCTAGGGGAATTAATCATACGCACTCCTCTTGAACAGATTTGTCACATGAATTAAGCTATTTCCTGGGTACGTTAATCCTATGCACTCCTCTTAAGAGAGTTGAATGTAGAACTTCCGGTCCACAACTATTGTTATACAAAGGCAAGGAGGAACTCCCCTGCTTGACAGTTATACAAAATGGTACACGATTTCTTGCCTTTTTTTTTTTTTTTCTCAAACCTTTATTACATATAAACTTTAGAAATTCTTTTGTAGATTAAGCTGAATGATACTAGAGCAATATATGGGGAAATTTCTCTTCTCTTTTTTTTTTTTAAAACCTGGCAAAGTGGTAAGTATGTTTTTTTTCCCCAAACAGGAAGGCCCAATACTGAAATAGGGGTAAGAAGGGGAGGGAAAATTTGAATCTTGTAGCGTTGTGGCTGAGCTGGGTCTTTTTTACAAGTTTAAATTCTTTGAATTTTTTGGGGTCATCCATGCAACCTGAATATTGTGTGGTTTAGATGGTCAATTTGTATTCAAAGACGAGTGTAATGGCATTTTAAATTTATTAGGGTACCTTTCATTTGAAAAACAGTTTGATATTGTTTGCTTTAGGGTTGTGTTTCCATAAACTAGCTCCATCACATAAGCATTTCCATGGGTCATTCTTTATGTTGGCCCGGGGGCGTGCGTGAGCGTGAGAGATCAGGCCAAAAGCAAGCAAGGAGGCGGTTGAGCCTGAGACACAGAGGGTGGCTATCGTGGCAGCCTCCTAAGGCTATGTTTTTTGTAACTTGTTTTGCTTAAATTGTAATAGGGGGTTATGATTCTCTTTTTCTATTTGGGTGTGTTTTGAATTGTATGGTTTGTTGAATACAAATGTATCTTGAGTACTGTTGATCTTTATTTTATTTTACATTTTGCATTTTTTTGCATTTTTTTAATAATTATTTAAGGAATTAGTGCATTTTTAAAAAAAACATAATTGCTGTGAAATATCCATGGGTGCCCGCCATACCAGTGGATATCCACAAAACTTGCTAAATACCGGCCCAGGGCGTACCCGTGCGGGTAGCAGATGGGGACGTGTACGGATTTATCCTCCGCGGACGGGTGGACATGGGTCTAATTCGAAGTTGCCTTTAAGCGACTCATAGACGTTGAAGATGGCCACGATGTTGACATTGTGGACGCTGATGGCAAAATTACCCTCCTATTCGCTGTCGAGCTCGATTCAGAGCAATGCATCCGCCTATTCGCTAAAGCTGGTGCCAATCTCGACCATATAGCACTGGCAAACTGGCGCTACTACCCATGGACACTGGGTATGTGAAGCCTAGCATTGCAAAGTGCTTCTTGAGCTTGATGTTGATTCGAAGATTGATGACAACAAGGGCACACACTGATGAGTTTAGAAAAAGAGATTCTAAATGCAAAATTTCTTGTGGTGGAAGGGGAAACTGATGTAGTTTGGAAGAAGTATTGGGTCGAAAGGGTGATTAGGGTTTTGGAGGGGCCAACATTCGAGTGTGCAGAGGTGGAGGAGATTTTGGAGGGGATGAAAAAGGGAGAGAACTTGGAATGTTTGGTTTGATGGAAGGATAGTCTCCCGAATGAGTGGGTGAAGGTAAAGTTTATGAGTATTGTGACGGTTTACTAGGCAAGCCTTGAGTATGCAGTGGTAAAAGCCACTACCACAATGATTGTACTTGTTTATGAGTTTTTGATTTTCATGCTCGAACTCTTCATATAAGCAATCTAGTTTATCCCTTTAGGTGGATCTATACATGCCACATCAAATTTAAGCAATCCAATCAATTTTCACTCCAATACAAGTTTTTTAACTCACAAATATTATCTCTCACTTTAATATCTCATTTTCTCTCTCCTACATGTACACACACAATGTTAAACAACTCATAAGAAATTGTCGCTTAATTTTACAAGCAACTCTCTCCAATTTTAAGCAACTCAAAGTCATATGTGTCACACCAAAATAGTATTTTATTTTTAAGCACCCCATACAATGTAGCTAAGCAACTCCCATTGGAGTTGCTCTTAATGCTTGTTGTGACTTGATCATCCATGACTTGATCTATGTTTTGGCATCCAATTGGAAGTTCATATTAGAACTAAATTTGAAATCAATCACCTAGTAAACCTTATATCTAGGAATGGATTTGGGTTTATTAGTAATCATGTAATCCTTGATCTTCATGCAAATTAACTAAATAAGCCTCCTAAGGAATTAGGCTTTAATTTGAGGAATTAGGGTTTGAGTAATATAAAGGATTGATTGTCATAATCAAAGTAGGAACTATGTTATTAGTCACTTCATTGCATGGGAATGAAGTTTAATGAAACTAACTTCAACATCTTATCGTATTAGCATTAAAACCTTTGTAAGCATACTAAGTGTTTGTAAAAAAATCCAAAAAGAACTCAAGCCTTTTGTTCATTTTACACTACAAAAAAAAGCAAAAAATAACTGTTTAGCGACCAAAGAAATCGGTTGCTAAACATCAAAATTCGGTCACTATAGCGTGTAGCAACTGAAAGTTGGGCGTAGCAGAAACCCAGGTCGCTAAGGATTTAGTGACTGAATTTTTTTTTGCTCGCAAATAGCAACCGAAATATCGGTCACTGGTGGATTGGTCGCCTATTTGGTTAACCAAAAACGGTGGTTGAAAGTTTGGTCGCTAAATCGGTCGCTAATTTTGGTTCTATTAACTAAATTAGCGACCAATTATTCGGTCACTATTTGTTAATTAATTTAATATATTAACTTAAATGGATTCAGATTTACACCTAGCGACCGAGTTATTGGTCACAATTTCGGCCACTAGTTTTTTTTAAAAAATTATTTTTTGGGTTTTATTATAAAATGATTATAAATTATTTTTATTATTTTGGTTTTTTTTTTTTACTTTAAGATAACTTTTTTTCAATTTATTATTATAAATTACTATTAAAAAACCAGTTAAAATATTAATTACTTGAATCATATAAATAAATATGTCACACAAAGTCGAGTACACATCAATGTAAACAATGAAAATGTATAAACTCTATAAAATGTATAAATACACATGAATGTCAAAAATGATGCGGAGGAGACCAATCGTCCTCTGGAGCAGCATCATCAGTAGCAGGAGGCGGCAAAACTGGAGGAGAAGCAGGCGGCGGAACTGGAGGAGCAGCAGCAGCATCACCCTGATCAAATAGAGGCTGAATCATCATCTGCTCCAACACCAACCGCAGAATTTGGCCCTGCTCCATCGTCGCCTACACCAGCTGCTGGTGTGCCTGCGTCAACTGTGCAATCTGCTCCGCCATCAACTGCTCCGTCACTGCCTTCTCCCTAAGCTCTGCGTTAAGCCGGGTGATGGTGTCCTGCATGTGGTTGAACTACTCCGGAGGGACGGTAGCCACGTAGGAAGGAGCAGACGTGCCAGACAAAGAAGCGATAAACTCATCGCCTAAGTGTCCGAGGCCATACACGTGCCCCTTCTTGTTCCTACCCCCGAAGACCTCCAAATATATGGCATTGTCGTCGACGGAGACAAGAGAGTGGGGGCCCTCACTAGTCAAAGCCTCATCCAGTGAGGCACGTGATATGACGTTGTCCTTCAAAGGTTTTAGCATTTTCATGGCAACTTAACCTAGACAATTTGCCTACAAGGGCGAACCTCTTTCATAGATCAGTTATTACAGATGTCTCCCATATAAATTGTGTCTTCTATGGCTGTCATGTTGAGTCTGCAGTACATCTCTTCCTTGAGTGTGTTTTCTCTTCTCAAGTTTAGGTTGATGTGTTTAAATGGCTTGGATCTTCACAGCTTTCTTCCGGTGATATTGTTCAGGTGAAGGATATGGTGGACCACCCCCCAAAATGGTGCAGTGGTGCACCACCTGTGACACCCTTCTACCCCGCATGTTATAAGGCATTTAATATAAAACAACAATTAATAAGGAAAACATGCATTTAACTGAATTAAATAAAACAGTTGTCCATGGGTAGAAAAGTCCCACATGAACTCGTTTACAACGTGGAAAATAACAAAATCAATTAAAAACATAAACAATTAAATAACCCAACCCCGATGTCACAATTCAGAGCTGGTATAACCGTTCCGGAAATAAATCCTCGGAATACAACTGGAAACAACTATCTAAACTAAAACAACCCTACTATGAGTGGCGGCTCCTCAGAGTCACTCCTCTCCGGGCTGCTCGTCATCCTCTGCAAATGCCGATCAGGCCAAACACAAACAATACAGGGAGTAAGATTCATGTAATCATATAAACAGCAGGGGAATAGTACGCAAGGTAAACATACACATAAGCATACATCAACATCCAACAGCATCATAACAATCAAGTATGCTATGCTATGCAATGCATCAACTACTCCGCTACTCCAACTATGCATGTGGATCCAAACTAACTCAGGATGAACGACTTTGGAGTTACATATCCGTATTGGCCATAAAAGCACCAACACCGGCAGTTCACCAAACCTTGGGTGAACCCCATGGATAGCCAACGCATCAAACCGTGGATGCCTCATCACGGGGGGCCTCGGTCACCAAACCTTGGGTGACCTACCGTGGATGGCCAGATCACCGTACTCTCGGGCAATCTCCCCTTTGTCGAACCTCCCCCATCAACTACTCCAATGCTTTATGCAAATGGCACAACAACAAACAATCTCAACCACCTCCTTGCTTGGGCCATGAAGCTCCCAAGACTTTCAACATCAACTCAACGTAACCTTAGACCCAAACCGTGGGGTCAAGGCTCCCTTGGCCAATAAGCACCAAGGTTCAACTCAACGTGCTTGGGTCTGTAAGCACCCAAGACTTCAACTTATCAACGTGCGGTAACCCAACGGATACCGACTTAACATTTGATTATCTAATTATCTTATATAATTAATAACCAAGTTGTCTAATCTTTATCTTTGATTCATTATCTCAACTTATCATCATAGGGAAATGGGGTTAAAAAACCCCTTAAGTCCTTTAATTGCATTACTGTCCAGGGGGGTCAGCACGGTCGTGCTTAGACCCTAGCACGGTCGTGCTTGGACACGTGAGGGCGTGCTGCCCTTTTAAGTGAAGCACGGTCGTGCTTCACACTCAGCACGGTCGTGCTCAGCAGCACGATCGTGCTGTTCAACCTGCTTGGCCGTGCTGAGCAGCGCGGCCATTTTCCAGAATTTGAGTGGGAGCACGGTCGTGCTCCCTGTTCAGCACGGTCGTGCTCAATGCACGACTGCACTGTTCTGGGCAGGGACAGAAGCCAAGTTCTAACTAAATTATTTAGGGATTAAACCCCTAATCTTAGTGCGTTTATTATGCCTAAATATTCCGTTGAACAGTGTTGTCAACATGCACTCATCATAACAGCAACCACAATAACAGCCAACCATTCAACAATATTATGTCAATAACAACATGGCATCATATCTATAGACAACCATCATGCGCAAGGCATATAACAATCAGATAACAATCAGAAACATATTGTCATAGACTAACACTACATTATCACAAACATACATATAATAGCACCGGGGTCATAGGGAACCCCGTTACCTTACACTACCCACTGCCTAATGAAAACAATCCCACTTCTCCCCATACCTGGATTGAAGGTAGCTCTATCAACCAACGTGTGCTCCTAACTGCAACCGGTTCCTTCCCAACGGCTTAACCCAAAGAACCTTAAACAAAAGAACACAACCAGATTAGTTCCGTACTCAAAATAAAGAAGGAAACCACAAGGGGAAGGGAAACCATTACCTCCAGACCAAGGCAGAACCACTAATCTCCCTAAACTGCTTCCAAAACTCCACTACGGCGATGAACGAAGGAGAAACGGCGCAAGAAGGAGTTCTGGCCGCAGCTGCACCAAAAACAGGGTTTCACGTCAAACCCTCGGGTCTGTTTACGTATATAACGTTCGGACCTGAGCACGGTCGTGCTTACCATTCAGCACGGTCGTGCTCCACTTAGCGTCAGCGAGACGCGGTCCACGCATTGAGCACGGGCGTGCTCACTATTGAGCACGGTCGTGCTCAACTTAAAATCAGAAACACGCTTCTGACTTTAAGCACGGGCTTGCTGGCTGATGAGCACGAGCGTGCTCATGTACCAGAAAGGGACTTTTAGGCTAAAATCCCACCTAGCCCTTAACCAACAAATTAAAATAAATAAACTAGCTTAAGAAAACATTTTAAGAAAAACAGGGTGTTACACCACCCAAGTAGTAATAGCTGGACCAATCATTTTGACTCCTAGCATTTTTGACTTTTCAACTACTCAAATGATCAAAACAAGTTATGTATTTGCAAAACAATATACGATATTTTCGTATTTGCTAAAAGACCAAATTTTAAAAAAAGTATTTTCATCCTTGTCACTGCTCTTCTCCCTCACTGTCACCACATCCCCCATCATCCTCCCTCACCACCACCACCATACCTTTTGCAGAACCCAGAAAACACCCCCAAAAAGAACCAGCAAACCAGAGAAACAAGGACCACATGCTACAAATCCATCTATTTTTTGGCTCGTTTACAAAACTAGCTGGTGACGATGGCGATGAAGGGCGGACGACGGTGGCGGCTTGCGACGGATCCAAATCGCGTGGGTCAGATCCAGATCGCGTCTGGTGTGACGCGGTGGAGCTACGGTGAACGACGAGGTGGGGCTTCGTGGTGGTGGTGGTTCGTGGCGGAGAAGCTCTGTACAAAGAGGTGGTTTGTACAAGGTGGCAGTTCGCGCGAGGATAATCACGAATCTGACTACCAGAAACCCACCGGAGTTTATGTTCAAAGTTTTTGGGCAAAAACGTTACTATTACACCCCACTTCAAGCACTTGTTCAACACATAAGAGGTGGTCTGAAGGAGACACTCAAATTTTGTTTTCTAATAAGTACGGTCCTGCACGGTATGCTCATGGAATGGTCAGTCTGGGTAGGGAACGACCAAAAAAAAATTAACAAAAAAAAATCTGAAATAAAACTTTTGTTCTAAATAATTAGTTTTTTTTAATCCAAAAAAACTTTATTTTAAAATAGGTGAAATTTGAAAATACAAAAAATACATGTACTAGTCTGGAATATATTCTATATATACATTTTGATTATACTTCAAGTTCAACCACAAATTTTGAATATTTGACCAACCCATGTGCCAGATTGATTGGACTAAATTTTGTCACATGAGTGGTGCACCACTATACCACTTTGGTGGGTGGTGCACCTTAGACAACACATATTGTTCAGCATTATATTATGTTTAGGGACATCTCTAGAGGCATCAGAAAGAAAAAGCTGTGGCAGTTTATTTGGCACGCGACAATGTGGTCCATTTGGCTTTTGAGAAATGAAATAATTTTTAGCAATGGCAGATTAGATGTCATGGCTATATCTGAGTTGATTAGGTCCCAATCTTGGTATTGGTTTTTCAGGTCAATATAATATCCATGTGTATATACATTTTCTGACTGGTGCCAAAGCCCTTTATCCTGTTTATCTGCGGCTGCTTAGGTGTTTTTTGATTCAGCTTTGCACTCTTCCGGCTGTATTTATTGGTTTGTTTGATCGCAGCATGGTCGGCCTAAGGGTGAAGCCACTAAAGCCCTGGCTTTAGGCTCACCGATAAAAAAATATTTACTCTTAGTTTTTATAAAGTAAAAAGGCCATACATGCTAACAAAAGGCCCAGCTTAAAACACAACCTGATCCATATACACCATCTCACTTAAAATAAAAAAACCTCAGTCAAAATTTGCTTTAGGCCTCACTCATTCTAGGGCCGGCCCTGCATTGCAACATGTTAATGTTTAACAAGGAAATGGTATCACCTATCTATTGGTCTGCTGCGCTGGTCTGGATGCTCTTGGTAGAGTACATTTTATGGGACCCAATTTTGTTTTAGCAGATCTCCATACATCCAGGGTATTTGACTTATGCTGCTGTTCTCGTTGGTTTCTTAGAGCTATATAGGCCTTTATATTTTTTGGATGGGGATTAAGTTTCCTCTGATAGGTTCTTGGTTTTTGGTCTTCTCAGTTTCAGTGTTTAATGGGTATACCATGTAAAACTTAGTTTATTCCTATTGAAACATGAGTGTTACCTTGTATATGGGTTGTTGAGTAACCCTTGTGCTCTTATACTATAATTTTTGCTTATATATAAATAAAAAAGGTATTTAGTAAAAAATACCAAGTTCTGTCGGACATTCTAAGAACTAGTTTTCTCAATTCATTTCAAATAAAAATTGTTTTTGTTTAAATTCAAGTAATAATCAAACACTATACATTGAAATACCAACCTCATAATACCTAGATTGCTGCTTAACTTAGCTTCGACTTTAGGTCTTATAATCCCAGCCACAGACAACATGGATAATAGATTCAAATTCATTGAATATTATGAGTAACAAGTAACAACAGTGGTAGAGGGGAACAAATTAATTTAATATACATGGTTATATAGAATCAGGGATCAGCCTGCTTATACAAAAGAAGGGTTTGGGTACAAAAGTTTTAGGCCCAAAAAAACTGTCAATTGACCAGTTCCTTTATGGTTTGTTTGTACGAGAGAATTTAAGAGGTAATATATTTTTATATTGATGAATTTTAATTACTCTCTAAAAATATATTATTTTCTTAAATTCCCCCATCCAAACACACAATTCGAGTTTTGGGGGTTTATCTTGAACATTTGAAAAAAAAAATTTATATGTTAATGAAATGTTGTAGTCTTATTAAAATGTTTAGAACCTTGATTTTGATTTAATTGTTGGAATGTTTGATACATTGATTTGGATATGGTTTTTCCTTAATTTGTTAAATTATTTTTTTGAACAAATTAAAAAAATTTGTTGGGTTGGCCTGAACAAACTTGTTGTCCGCATAGGGCTTAGTGGTATGAACAAAATTGAGCTTCTTCGGCCCCGTTTTATTGGACTATGAGTAACCCTTTTTACCACCTTTAGTTATATATAAGATCAAATGAAAACAACCCTATATATATATATATATCAAATGAAAACAAAAAATATGAACCATTACATATATAGGTCCATGTGTGAGTTGCTATGGTAGTTTTTTGGATAATGTATCTAATATGTAAATTGTTAAATGCTTATTAGTGATATGGGTCTATGTATGTTACTCATGAAAAACTAAACTTGATACCGAATGGGAATTTTTTTTTGATAAGCAGATGCCGAATGGGAATTAAATAAAGTGCATGAAGGCTAGCTCTACATTGACAATTCAACTAAAGGTGTCGGATTAGGTTGTTGACATCTCTTTCAATTAAATTACGATTTCCTACTTGACTTTAAACAGAGTAATATGAATTATTTGAGTAAGTTATATTACTAACAATTTACACATACAGAAATTGACAATTGTTTTTGCAAAATCAAAATGAATTTTGGCCTTGTGAAGTGTACTTAAAGCTTTTCTGCATGATTGACGTGTAGTTCAATAGTTCTGCACTTTTAATAACTTGAGGACGATAGTTAGTCTCACAGTTATCTCTATGAAGATATCTGATTAAAATAAACTTGAGTACGATCTTTTGGCTCTCTTGCCACCATTAATACTCGAGGAAATGACTTTGATTATTAAGATTGACTGTCATTAATTAGAAGAGTATTGTCAATCCCTTGTCATAAAAGGGATCGTAGTCCACCTGCTCACAAGGAAATATAGCATTTTGGTCTTCGTTTCTATTCGTTGAAGCCATGTTATAGCACAAATCACTATAAATATTTCTTAATTAATTAATCACATTGAGAAGAAGTCAATTGGCTTGGACTTAACCCACAGGGTGTGGTCCGAATGACTAGTAGCTCGGGACCTTTTGCCATATGTTCAGGATTCGAATCCTGATGATGAGAATATAGTTATATATGTAAATAGATGAGTTGTCCCTTAATTGGTACTCTACATCATCGATGAATTAGTCCTACGGCTATCGACTGTGGGGATACCCTAAGTTTCCACCCTGGACCTAACAAAAAATTGGCTTTCGCTTAATTTAAAGGAAAATTAAAGTTAATCACTTTGACAATAGTATTTTACCCTTGTAGATCAAAAAACGAATCTATACTTTATTCTTAGGGTTCATTGAATTTTCAACTTTCACTGTTTCATAATACGTTAAAAAATAGTACGAATATTGTAGTATCATCATCTAATATCTGAATCAAATTTAAGATGGTATAAGAAGATCAACTAGCTAGACTCCCAAGTCCCATCCACAACTTGAATTACACCATCCATGCAACGTTGACGATGGCGTAGTTGGTAATCTTAACTACTGGGTCCCTCTCCTCATTGGGAATCCTCTTACGTCACTTTAAGCATTCAAGATAGAACCGATAGATATATTACTCCAACAACTATCAAAGTTGGGTAGGAAAAGTGGATACACAAAAAGGAAGCTGAATTTTGTAATAATTTCTTCTTATTGTTATTTAACTGTAACTTAGAGTGACTGACGTCCGGGATTGGATAGATCACCTGATTTGAGCTAAGGGTATAAAATTTTAAGATCCTGGATTCAAACCCTGATAAAGTAATGAGATCAAGATGAGATAACAGTTTATTAGGATCAAATCATACCAGAAACTGTGTGTAATTGTTATCCCATATTATCAGCCTACGATCATGTAATATCTCAGGACATTTATTAGAAGAATCAATTGTTATAATCAAATAGAAGGTCCATCAAGGCATGAATGAAATTTTTATTTTTTGCTTTTCGTTTTTGCTAGCTCTATATTTTACCTTACATATAGTGATCGGTCGTAGTGAAAATAAATTAATTTACGTTTATAAGCCAGCAAACCTTATTTACATGTTAATTAGGATTTGAAATTTGGAGTCGATACTTTGATTTTTTTTATTTTTTTTATTTTTATCATTATCTTAATCGAAAATTGCATGAGCAATGATGAAAGACAGGAAGGGAAAAAAAAAAAACTAATTAAATACCTAAATTAAAAACAAAGCCACCATATATATCATCTAATTTCATACATGCATCCATGAAAAACAATACAAAGAAAAAAAAGGGTCTCAAGAATACACAATGTAGCTCTGATTATTTGAGACTAGCTAATATAATACTATTTTCACAAATTAATCTCAAGCTAGGCAATCACATTGAACAAAGGGTCTTCTACCACGAGCTCAGGCCAAATAATAGAAGCAGTGCAATTATCACCCATATTAGTCAACAAAGTCTCCCTCACAGGTGGAAGAAGCCATGGGGAATTGGGAGAACTTTCTCCATGACATAAAGCTATGGATTCACGATCAGGGGCATGGGCAATGTCCTTCCTTAATGGTGATTCATAGGCACAACATGCTGTTGCTTTTAGGTCAGGCATGTGAGAGAAAGGGATATTGGAATCATTAACAAATTGGATCCCACCAATTCCAATAGATGATGAGATGCTGTTTGCAAGCTGATCATTTGAAAGATTCATTGTTTCCTTGTTCATGAAGTTACTGTTTCTGCTGTTTGTGTTAGCCTCAGCCTCAGTTGAAGCTTGAGGCTGCAGGAGGTGTTGTAAGCATTCAAGCCTAGCATTTTGTTGACATTGGTGATGGTCCATGAGTTCTTGAAGATTAGCTAGTGCTATAAGATGAGACAAGTCTGAGAAGATATGATCAGTTCGAGGCTGGTGTGTCATTGGATCATAACCCATTTGAATCAGCTTCTTCTTAAGATGAGTGTTCCAAAAGTTCTTGATTTCATTGTCTGTCCGACCTGGTAAGTGGCTTGCAATTGTGGACCATCTTGGCAAAAGGAAAAAAAAAAAAATTAAAGCACAAGTTTCACAATAATTAAATGGAAAATGTTAAACAGTTTTATAGGAATGATCTAACATGCATGCTTCTTACCACTTAAATAGTTGAGTGTTCCAGTTCATCCAAAAAAGTCACCCTTATCACTCTTCTGTTATGTTAAAACTTCTAACTACATTTTTTTTTTTTATAAATGTGTAGCACATTACTCTAATCAAATTAGTGGTTTACTTTTTTTAGCTATATATTTTATACTTGGAATAATTCTAACAGATGTCAATACATGAGAATACTTGTGTTGTGTTGAAAAAATTACTTGTTTCCAAGGATGGAATGGAGATTGAGAATTGTTTGTTCTTCTTCTTGGGAAAACTTCCCTCTTTTAATGTCAGGCCTTAAGTAGTTCGTCCACCTTAACCTGCAACTCTTGCCACACCTGTTGAGACCTACAAAAAAAATACAAATGATCAGTCCCCCCATCATGTCTAATTAAGATAACAGAGAGACCAAAAATAAGAAACTAGTTATGAGTTTTTTGGCCTATGATGTGCATGGATTTATTTTAGTGTACCTGCAAGTTTTGGAAGAGTCCTCCAGCTCCCATGACCATGTTTCCCAATGTAATTAACAAGCTTCTGATCTTCTTCTGGGGTCCAAGGGCCTTTCTTCAAACCGCTTTCATCACAGCAAGGAGATCTTCCCATTTCTATATATTATGGTATCCTAATTTATCTTTCTTATTTAATTTCCCTCTCTTGATTTCTTCAAAGAAGGAAGCTGCATCACTTCCTTCAAGCTCAAAATACCTAAGCTAAGGGATTGGGATGGATGCTTCCTACACATCCAACCTAATACCCGAACTTTCAATTTATAAGGTGAATATCTGATGTAAGTGCTCCACAACAAGTCATAATAGAAAGTTGAAACTGACGTGTTAGCTAAAACAACCCTACACTTCCTTATGCAAAATGATAGATAAGTCAAAGATGAAATCCTAGAACTTATAGGTAGATGCATAATATGGGAACCATATATATATTACACCTAGCTGCTCTATTTTCAACCATGTTAGATGTTGGTGATCAAAATCATATATTGCAGCAACAAAACGAACTGATGTCACGTTCAAAAATCTGTGATTTTTGTCTTAAAGCTTAAGCTAATAAGAAAATCAGAAAATGAGGGATTGTGCCCCATTGACCATCCGTACGTGAAGCTTGTTAGACGAGAAGTTGGTGCGGCAAACTATCTAAATTTCTAACCCTCTCTAAAACTCTAGCTAGGGTTCAATTGTTTGATTTATGAACATCCACAGCAAGAAAAAAATCGATCGCTAATCCATGAATCTCGATCGCTAAATATGTTAGTGACCGAATTAGCGACCATCAGTCAGTGGTTACTAAAACCTTGGTCGCTAATTTATATAATGATCGATTTCGTCTCATTGGCTAAATAGCAACTGAATTATTTGGTCGCTATCTGGTCAAAGTCCGTCACGAAAAGGGTCACATAAAACTAATATAGGGATCAATTTTAGAGACCGCGTGATTCGGTTGCTAAATTCCCCAATGATCATATTTTGACGGTTGATTTTTTTTGGTCACTACTTGTCACAGTTGTTTTTAGCGACCTAAATGTATGGTCGCTAAATTATTATTATTTTTTTTTTAAATTTCTAAAAGCAAAAATAAAATAAAATTCAAATAAAATATATAAGTCAAAATTCAACCAATACAAATGTAATCAAACAGTAAAGTATTACACCCAATAGAAAACCTAATCTATGTGAGGAGGGGGTGAGGGGAGTATGCTAATGTCATCGTCATTCGCGACATCATCAACATCAGCATCAGTAGCAACAACGACATTGTCGTGTGTGTCGCAGATCCGGAACTGTCAGGCCGGAATCCCAAGAACCTATACAACTCCTCCACGCGACTATCCTGCTCCCGCCCACATGCTGCCACAACTCTCAGATATCATTATCTTTTGCTGCAAGTTCTGCACTCAAGTTCAGGATGACCTATCTAACATTTGGGTTAGGACTTAGGACCAGGATCAAATTGTCCACGTGGCACAGATAAGGTCATGAACTGATTCCCCTGCTGACCTAGGCCAAAAACATGCCCCTTCTTATTTTTCCTGCCAACCACCTCTACAAAAATGGCATTGTTAGAGGCAGCAAAGTGCTCCAGCCCCTGATTGCTAGCATTGTCTCGGATGTGATGGAAGTTGTCCTGCATAATATGTCAGACATTATATATTAAAAGTTGTGAATATATGTCTTGACAGGTACCTTAGTTTTGATGATTGACAAAAGGAAAAGTTCAGAAGGATTTAGCAGCAAAAAGCGGAAAAAGGACATGCAAGCAAACAAGATGGGTTAAGGGATTTTTCCTATTTGTATTGCTTGTTTTAGAAAAGTTGTAAATGGTAAGTAAAGCTCTCTAACTAAAATTGGTCACACACACATTAATGATCTCTTAAAATTAATCTTAACAAGTAAATACTTGATCTTAAAAGAGTCATAAATAATATAGCTGCTAAGATCTTCAAATTCAAATTTTACTCAAGCTATAATCGATTGTTAATAGCCAATCATCGATTATGATCAGACTTAATTGGATTTAAGTATACATTAATGAGTAATTATTTCTTTGGAGCCATTAAGTTTTGAATTTGAATTAATATAATCGTTTATCTTGTTTATATAATCGATTATGCCTAGGGGCATGTATGGTCTAGGTCAGGCTTAGTTTAACATAAGGCACTGAAAAGACAGACGCAGTGTATCGATTACCATAATCGATTATGGGTTCTCTATTTTAAAACCTGTGTCTGTCTTTTCATATTGTGCTGAAACTCTGAAAAACAAACTCTCTACTACTTCTCATCGTTCTTGCACATTGACCATATATCCTCGAGAGCTTTATACACCATAAAGGTGTCATTGTACTAGTGCTTCAATTTTTCTTTTCTAAAAATGACAAGTATTCCAAGGGTGCTAAGCATATGGAATTAAAATATTTTGTCGTTAAAGAAGAAGTTCAGAAACATAGAGTGTCAATTGATCATATTAGCACCGATCTTATGATTGCTGACCCTTTAACAAAAGAGTTACGTCCCAAAGCATTCACTGTTCATGTTGAAAGAATGGGCATTAGGGATGACAATGGGTAGGGTTTTGGTAAGGTATTATAGTACCCGTCCCCGTACCCGCGTTTGAAAAAAATACCCGTACCCGAACCCATACCCGCGTGGGTAGCAATTTTTGTACCCTTACCCGTACCCTCTAGGTACCTAAGTACCAGTGATGACAATTTTACCTATACCCACGGATATCCTCGGATAAAATCGGCAATGGGTATGAGACAGGTAGCCTAACGGGTACCCACGGATAAAATAAATGAGTATTTTCAATATCTACTTGTTAATGGGACAGGGGCGGGTAGTGAGGTATCCATACCTGCGAGTACCCGTACCCGCTAAGAAAATTAGTAAATTACCTCTTTATTTATATACATAAAAAATATGTTGAACCCTTAAGTTTCCAATCCTATCTCCTATTCTCGTTATATTCACCTTCCTCATCACAGAACACGTTAATCTTCTTCTTTCTCCTTCTTCAGCAACTGTGACCTTCTCCTTCTTCAATCTTCTTTCTCCTTCTTCAGCAACCGTCGTGATAGAAAGCCACTCCGCCGCCAACACAGGTCCTCCTCGACTCATATCCTCCCCCACGCGCAACCGCCCTGCCGCCAACATAGATCCGCCCTGCAGTGACTAAGGCCCTACGCATCACTGCTCTGTCACGACTCAGATCCCGGCGCTCCGCCGCTCCGCCGTGACTCAGTTCTCTACAACGCCAACCATGTTCTCTGCAACTCTCAACCTCAACCACTTTGTCAGATGGAGCTCACGGTTTGCAGGGGGCTCTTAGATCTGTTGCTGCTCTGTTCCTTTGTGTTGTTCAGATCCGTTTTACTCTATGCTCTGTTCTTTGCTTACTCTTTGTTTAAATCCATTTAACTCTCAGCCTCAGTGTTGTTTAGATCTATCCAGAAAAGCGATTTAGACTGATTAGTAGCTTGATTGTTGTTGTAAATGTTGACCTAAAAAACTCTTTGTTGACATAGAACTGTAGTTTCGTTCACATGTTTTTGACAGAAATTGAAAAGGTTAAGAAATATCCATGGATACCCGAGTACCTGTGGATATCCGCAAAACCGCTAAATACCCGTCTAGCGGGTACCCGCATGGGTAACGGGCGGGGATGGGTAGGGTTTTTACCCGGGGGGGGGGGGGGGGGGGGGGTGCTACCCGTCCCATCCCCTTGCCATCCCTACTAAGCACCCACACTCAAATCTGTTACCCGCACTTTAACTAAGAAAAAACAATAAATAACATAAAGAGCATTATAACTCAATTTAAAAACATCCAAAGAACTTTTAAATCTACTCATGAAACATTACAAACCAAAGTATTAAACTAGATTAAAAGCAAACAAAACATTAGTAAATATCACAATAAACATCTAGAACAATAAATTCTTGAACTTGTAAGTTCGGAAAAGGAAAAACACTAATGAGCCCTAGGTTTAAAACTTTTACTATTATATATATATATATATATATATGTGGGTGCGGGCCGGGGTGGCTACTAGAGTCCCGTACCCGGTCTCATACTCTCTCTTATTTGCGAGTAATTACCCGGACCCATAAAGTGGGTATTTACCCTACTCGTTGTGGGTATTTTTTGCGGGTACCCATTGGGTAGGATCCAAATTGCCATCCCTAATGGGTGTTATGTCTGCTAGCGAATGTTGATCGTTATTGTTATGCATTGAGTTTAATGTATGTTTGACACTCTGAGCTCTTTAATGTATAAGTTTTCTGAAAATTTTGTTTTCACACTTATGTGCACGTGTACAAATGATGACATTGAAAACATGATTGATCTTTAAAACAACATTATTGTTAGACATATTATGTACTTCCCATGGAAGTGTCATGTTAGGAAGAAGACTAATATAGTAGTACATGGAATGAACAATGTCAAAATAAGGATATATGACTGTCATGACTCTTGTTAGTTCTTGTTCTAAAATATGACTTATGATGTAACAAATGTATGAAACGTTTGTCCTTATTTATGCGCACTATGATTGATACTTTATTAAACCATGAAGTTGTACTTTGTCACATGAGCCAAGTGGGAGAATGTAAGAATTAGTGTCTCATGTGTATGACAAATATATGTGATGGTTTAATATTTGAATGAAAGGACATATTGTTTAATATTTTGAATGAATGGTAATGACTCTTGGGAAGGAGTCTTTTTAATGAAAGGATGTATTGCTTGATTGAAGCAATTATAAATAGGAAGGAAACGAAACATTTCCCTATCTCTGCATAGAAAGTAAGTCTCATAAATTTTCATCAAAGTTAAAGATATAAAAGAAAGGAAAGAGATAGAAGAGTTTTCATTCTTGATTGAAGTTTCAAGCCTTGAAGCATTAAAATTTAATGGTTTAAATAAGCTTTTAGTCCCTGGAAAGTTCACCAATTTTGGTTTTAGTCCTTGTAAAAAAAATCCTTAAGATTTCATCCCTATGTTTTCGAAAATTTTGTAAATAGTCCCTATTGTTACCCCTGAGTACTAGAAATCATACTAGATGAGAAAATTTGTCAATTTCAACCCTATGGCCCTAATGTATGATTTTATTTTTACTTTCTAGCCAAATTTTGAAGCAAGTCAGACAAGAATGAGAAACTACCTCGATACCCGCTGAGTACTAGATATCATACAAAATGAAGGAATTTAGCAATTTTAACCTTATGTCCCTCATGTATGATTTTGTTTATATTTTATGGCCAAATTTTACAGCAAGTCGGACAGTAAAATAAAATTATCTTGATACCCATGAGTATTAGATAACGGAAAAAGATGATGGTAGGGACTATTTACAAAATTTTTGAGATTACAAGGACGAAAACCTTAGAAAAAATTTCACAGGGACCAAAACCAAAATTGATGACCTTTGTAGGGACCAAAAACTTATTTAAACCAAATTTAATCTTGGAGAAATGTCAGTGTTTCTATTCATCCTACTCGTAAAAATTATGAATTCTTAAGATAGTGCATCTATATACGCTTTGTATGGTACGAATCTACAAATGAGCTGTCACTTATCAATTTTCATTTTTTTTTTGGAAAATTGGTTTTATTTATATTATTAAAATAAAACATTAAGAAAACAACGGAAAGCATGGCAGATTGCGCCATCTCCGTCTCCTGTTTGGCGTCTTCCTCCTCCAAAGCAGTTCAACTTGAACTCCAAAGGCAACAATCCTCAAGCAAACAAAGGCACCAAAAGCATAGGCTTTGTCAATCAGCCCAGTCTTGAATCATTGATATATATATATATATATATAAAAGGCCAATAAAAAACTAGTTCTTGGACAAGTAATAATACAGAAGAAGAAAAACAGGGACACCCTATAATTTCCTTCTCTATAAACTTGATTTCAATATCTTGATATGCCTTTACCCAAATTTAGCCTTGAGACTTTTACCAAACAGGTAGCAGGCAATACGAGCAAATTTTTCCTACTGATCCTACAATCTAAAAAAAATATAAGGGGATTGAAGAGGAACTAAAGACAGGGAAATTTTTATTGGAAATTATAGAAACAAATCAAGTATATAGCCATAGCATACATGCGTGGCCCATTCATGTTGATGGGAAGATGCATGATTAAGAGTGGTGGGCAAACAATGGCACGTGGGGGATGATGCAGTAATGTAGACCCATCTGAAGCCGCGGAGATGAAGGGGGAGCAGTAGGGAAGGACGTGTCATTCCACGAGATAGCCATGTCATTCGTATATCGAGGTGTGTACTGGCCGAGGTGGTAAGCTCGGCCGCCGAGCTCGGAAGCTTAACTGCTTCAAACTATACACTTATCTAGTACTCGGCTAACAACCTTACTTTAGATAAGAGATAACTCTTATCAATAAAAAGAGATGGGAGTTGAGCTAAAATAGATAAGTGATAAGTGATAAGAGATGAACTAGATCCTAGAAAATAGGATCAGCTTATCCCTCTATTCCTCTATAAAAAGAGGAAGAGTCTAAGAGGAAAGACACTTTAACTTTTACTTGAGTTTGGTGTTCTCTCTTGAGCGTATTAGAGGTCCCGGTTGTGATCAAGAGACTACCAATAAGTCCTTGCCCACCGGAGTACATCAGATACAAGATTAAGAGATTGATGCACCACGTGATCAAGGGTTGAACATAGAACTACGTTTGGCTTTGATTCCCATTGGGATACGTAGGACCGGAATATAACCATTCTGTCAAGCCACGGTCTAAAACAACCCCAACGTTCAACCTTGGTCTGACGTTTACGGCGAGATTCCGGTAACTCGGATCTCGGCAGGAACATTTGGCGCCCACCGTGGGGCCGAGAAAAAACTTTCCCCGGTTCCATAAGATCTAATGGTGACTACACGGAACGGACCGAAGGGAGGGGCCCACAGTGCAAATCATGTCGAAGAATCAAACTCCAATCATAACAACCCCCCTCCCTTCGATGAAGGTAATCCGCAACTGGGAGGGATCATGGCACAATTGAGACAGTTGCGTCAGGAGAACGAGGAAATTCGTACGGAGTACCAAAGGCTGTTGGGAACTCGGAAAAGGGGAAGATCGGCAACTCGTGCCGAGGAAGAGCATTCCTCACCCGAGGACAGCCAGAGAGACCCAACTTATGTACCTTCTCGTGATGACAGAAGCCGACCTTCCAGAACTGGGCCCGAAGCCTCAAAGGTCCGATCTCGTACTGAGGAGATCGCTCAGAGAGAGAAAGCACGAGACAGACGACCGAGATTACCTTTCACTGATGCCATTGACGAGGTAATCATACCTCGGCATTTCAAGTCTCTTAATATGGATAAGTACAATGGCACTACTGATCCAACCGAACATGTGGAATCTTTCATTTCATCCGTTTACCTGGTGACCGATTCGGAAGCCATCATGTGCAAGATCTTTCCAACCACTTTGCAGGGACCTGCCTTGACTTGGCTCACGAATCTTCCACCTCGGTCAGTGGATTCTTTTGACATGTTGGTTACAAAGTTCACTGCACAATTCGCAGCAAGCCGAAGGCATAGAAAGCACTCGGTCTCGCTTGTGAATTTCAGGCAGGAGAAGAATGAATCACTCAGGGATTACATGGCTCGCTTCAGTGCTCAACAGGTTTTAATCCCCAATATGAGCTCAGAACTTTGTCTCCATACCGTTATGAATGGTTTGAGGCCAGGACTGTTCTTTGAATATCTATCTCGGAAGCCACCGAGGGATTTTGAAGAACTCCAAGAAAAAACCACAGGGTTCATGAACTCGGAAGAGATGGTGGAATCAAAGAAAAGAAGTTTTGAGGAAAAAAGCATAATCTCAAATAAAGAAAGAGATAAAGGGGCCAATTCACAGAAGGCTTTCAGGAGTAGTGACAGAGGGTTTTCAGAAAGGCAGTCCCAACCCCGACACCAGTCTTACACTCCACTGAACCGATCCCGAGCCGCTATTCTTCAGGAGGTGTGCAATACCGAGTTGATCACTTTGCCAAGGCCATCCAAAACCCCAGCTCAGGCCGATAAAAGTAAAGAGTGCAAGTGGCATCAGAACTATGGCCACTCTACTGAAGACTGCAAAACAGTCCAGGATAAAATTGAAGAGTTGGTACAGGCAGGCCGACTTGATCGATTTGTCCGCCGAGATGGTGATGGCGGTGGCCGAGCTGGCAGAAGGCGAAGAAGACGGGGTTATGACAATCGTAACCGAGATGAAGATCATCGAGGTAATAATCAGAACGGGGATCGAGATAGCAGTCAGCGACCCCCAAATGTTGAGGCAGAGGTTGGTGTGAGAGGAGTCATTAATACCATCTCGGGAGGTTTCGCAGGAAGAGGCACAACGAGTTCAGCTCGGCGATGCCACATAAAGGCTATCCGAGCTGTCAACTCGGTTTCCAGAAAAGCCGCAAAGTCGAGACCACCAATTACTTTCTCAGAAAATGACTTCCAAGGAATAGATCCCAATCAAGATGACCCAATGGTAATAACAGTAGAAGTGGCCAATTACTCGGTCAAGCGTACACTAGTTGATCAGGGTAGCTCGGCCGACATTCTGTACTTGGCAACCTTTAAAAAGCTTGGAATTCCAGAAAAGTTGATAAAAGAACAGGAAGACAAGCTAGTGGGGTTCTCCGGAGAGCAGGTTAAAACTCGAGGATATATAGACCTCTTGACAACATTTGGTGAAGGCAAGCTTGCTCGAACCATATCAGTCAGATATGTCATTGTGGATGCTAACACTTCATACAACATCCTCATCGGAAGACCGACTTTGAATGAGCTCGGAGCAATTGTCTCTACCCCTCACCTCACCATGAAATTTCCAGCTGATTCGGGTGAGATAGTTGCAGTCCGAGCTGATCAGAGGATGGCCAGACAATGCTACGCAGATAGTTTGAAGGTAACTCGCGAGCCAGATATCACCGAAAATACTGAAGATCATCAGGCAGAAGTGGTGAGCTCGGTCAGTTCAGTCAGCTTGGCAAGGTCAGATGACATGTTTGAATTGGATCCAAGAATAGAAATGTATGAATCCAGAGCAGAACCTACGGAGTCATTGGAAAAATTTCAACTGGGAACCCAAGTCGGTCAGTGCACAAGGATCGGCAGTCAGCTCGATCCCTCGCTGAAACAATAGATACAAACAGTCTTGAGAAAGAATGCCGACCTGTTTGCTTGGAAGACATCCGATATGCCTGGCATAGATCCCAATTTCCTGTGCCACAGGCTATCTATATGTCCAGAGGCCAAGCCCATAGCTCAGAGGAAAAGGAAGCTCGGTGAAGAGAGAAGGAAAGCTGTAGCCGAAGAGACTGCAAAACTGAAAAAGGCCAACTTTATGAGAGAAGTAAAATATACTACTTGGCTAGCGAATGTCGTGTTGGTTAAAAAAGCCAACGGCAAGTGGAGAATGTGTACTGATTACACCGATCTCAACAAGGCGTGCCCAAAGGATTCTTATCCTCTTCCAAACATTGACAGACTGATAGATGGAGCTTCGGGTTACAGAGTCTTAACTTTCTTGGATGCATACTCGGGGTACAACCAGATAAGAATGCATCCACCAGATGAGGAGAAAACGGCGTTTATGACCGAGGGGGCAAACTACTGCTACCGGGTAATGCCCTTCGGTTTAAAAAATGCTGGTGCAACATATCAGAGGCTCATGGACAAAGTGTTTCTCAATCAGATCGGAAAAAATCTAGAGGTTTATGTTGATGATATGGTGGTAAAGTTTGATAACCCAGAACGACACCCTACCGACTTGGAGGAAATCTTTGCCCAACTCAGAAAATACAATATGAGGTTGAACCCTGAAAAATGTTCTTTCTGCGTGCAGGGAGGAAAGTTCTTGGGGTACATGCTAACACACAGAGGGATTGAGGCTAACCCAGATAAGTGTAAAGCTGTCATTGAAATGCGGAGTCCGCAAACTGTGAAAGAAAATACAAAGGCTGTCAGGCCGTTTAGCTTCCTTATCTCGGTTCCTCCCCAAATCGGCCGAGAAAGCAAGGCCCTTTTTTCAACTCTTGAAGAAACCCAAAGAGTTTGTTTGGACCGAGGAGTGCGAAAAGGCTTTTGAAGAATTGAAATTGTTTCTAACCTCGCCTCCGATTCTAACTCGGCCAGAGCTCGGTAAGGAGCTATATTTATACTTATCTGTTAATGATTACGCAATCAGCGCAGTAATCATCCAAGAGGAGGAGAAGCAACAGATGCCAGTGTATTACATCAGTAGAATCTTGAAAGATGCAGAGACACGGTACCAAGTCATTGAAAAGCTTGCCCTCGCTTTGGTAATGGCAGCTCGGAGGCTAAGACCTTATTTCCAGTCGCACCAAGTGATAGTCAAAACAGATCATCCAATTAAGCAAGTGCTTCGAAAGCCCGATCTGGCAGGACAGATGATAGCTTGGTCAGTTGAACTATCAGAGTTCGGTTTACAGTATGAACCAAGGGGGCCAATGAAAGCCCAATGCCTCTCTGACTTCATTGCCGAGCTCTCTTCAAAACCGAGCCCCGAACCTATTAATTGGCTTCTATATGTGGATGGCTCATCAAATTTAAAAGGAAGCGGGGCTGGAGTAATTCTGGAGGTCCCAGATAACCTTATCCTAGAACAGTCCTTGAAGTTTGGGTTCAATGCATCAAACAACCAGGCAGAGTATGAAGCTCTTATTGCCGGGCTGGTATTAGCTAAAGAGGTTGGAGTCAAAGGATTGAAGTGCCGAAGTGACTCACAGCTTGTACAGGGCAAGTCTCAGGGGATTATCAAACAAAAGATCCTCAGTTAACCAGGTATTTGTGCAAGGTCAATAGTTTAATTTCAGAGTTTGACAATTTCACTATTGAGCATATACCTCGGGAGGAAAATACTAGAGCCGACCTGTTGTCTAAGTTGGCTAGCACCAAGAAAACTGGCCAGTTAAAAACTTTCATACAGGAAAATCTCCCTGAACCCGAGCATAAAAAGTGCCGAGGTAATGATAACCGAGCACTATGATCGAGGCTGGATGATGCCATTCTGGGAATTCCTGACCTCGGACAAATTACCTGCTGATCCCAAAGAAGCAAAGAAAAGTTCGTCTGAAGTCTTGTCATTACAACTATCCGAGATGGAGAGCTGTACAGAAGAGGATTTTCAATGCCTTTATTGAAATGCATAAACAAGGAACAATCCGAGTATGTAATGGACGAGATGCATAGAGGAATCTGTGGAATACATTCTGGTGGCCGATCCCTAGCAGCTCGGGTTCTGCGAGCAGGCTTCTACTGGCCAACTATGAGATCAGACTGTGCTTCCTGGACTAACAAATGTGATCCTTGTCAGAAGTTTGCTACGGTGGCGCGAGTTCCAGGGGAAGAGCTCCATTCAATAATGTCACCTGGCCCTTCACTATGTGGGGAATGGACATTGTGGGCCCTTTCCCTGTTGCTAAAGGCCAAGTAAAGTTCTTGCTGGTAGGAGTGGATTATTTCACTAAGTGGATCGAAGCCGAGCCATTAGCTATTATAACAGCTAAAAAGGTCCAGAGTTTTGTATGGAGAAACATCATATGCCGACATGGTCTACCTTATGCGATTGTCACTGATAATGGAAAGCAATTCACGGACAAAAACCTTAAAGAATTCTACTCCAATCTCGGAATCAAACATAAGGTAACCTCGGTTGAGCACCCACAAACAAATGGTCAGGCAGAGGCAGCTAACAAAGTCATTCTGAACGAGCTCAAGAAAAGGTTGGGCCAATCAAAAGGAGCATGGGCTGAAGAATTACCGAGCATCCTCTGGTCTTATCATTGCTCACCACAGTCATCAACAGGAGAAACACCGTTCAGGCTAACTTATGGAACTGATGCAATGATTCCAGTTGAGCTCGGCGAACTTTCTTTCAGAAGGCAGCATCACGACCAAAGCAAAAATGATGAAGAAATCCGAGTTGAGCTGGATATGGTTGAAGAAGTCCGAGATGAAGCAAAGATCAGGGAAGAACTATGCAAGCAGAAAGCAACTCGGAAGTACAACTCAAAATTGCGACCGAGAGAGTTTGTTCAAGGAGACCTAGTACTAAGATTGCAGAATGATGCAAGGAAGGACTCCCGAGAGGGCAAGCTCGCAGCAAACTGGTCTAGCCCATTCAGAATCGTTGAAAATCTTGGGAATGGTGCTTATAGGCTAGAAGAGTTATCAGGGAAGACTGTTCCAAGAACTTGGAACACTTCTCATCTCAAGTTTTATTTTAGTTAATGTAAAGTTAGGTAAGGCACTCTTTTTCCTATCCTGGTCTTTTTCCCATGTGGTTTTGGCCAGGAAGGTTTTAATGAGGCATACCTGAGAAAATAAATGAATAAGGTCCGTTTCAATTACAGGGCTAAAAATTCACTTGTTTTACATTTTAAAATCAAAAACCTAAACGGGTTGACCGAGCTAAAATCGACCGAGTTGAAGTCGAAATGCCGGACCCAAAGGTAAAAAACTAAAAGGGTTGACCGAGCTAAAATCGACCGAGTTGAGGTCGAAATGCCGGACCCAAAGGAAAAAACCTAAACGGGTTGACCGAGCTAAAATCGACCGAGTTGAGGTCGAATTGCCGGACCCAAAGGTAAAAACCTAAAAGGGTTGTCCGAGCTAAAATCGACCGAGTTAAGGTTGAAATGCCGGACCCTAAGAAGTACAAGCATCAGCTTAAAAAGGTTAAACGAGCTAAAATTGACTGACTTAAGGTCGAAATGCCGAGCCTAAAAAAGCAAACAAAAATTTAAAGGCCGAGCTTATAAGCCCAAGGCCACACGCAACGCTAAGCAAAGTTGGAAAAACTGAGCTTCGCACGGTAAAGAACTTTGAAACGCAGTAAAGAGCTAAGACTATCCGAGCTAAGAAAAACTTAGAAAAAATATTCCAAGTTATCAAAGGGAAAAACTTGGAAATTTTTAAAGTAAGCAAAAAATCAAGTAGACATGAAGGCAGTGTTTCATTAATAAACTTAGAGGACAAAAGCCCAGTACAAAAAGGGGGCACGGCCCAAAAAAGCAAATTACATCAAATTTTTTCCAAGTTACTCATGGGCATCCCCAGGAGCAACTGTTTCAGTAGCAGCCGACGTGGAGGCGTTGTCATTAGGTGAAGAAGCACCCAAGGTTGAATCAGGAGTAACCCTGCTACCACCTTCATTCAAGCCTCCCTCCTCGGCAACTTGCTCCTCGGCTCCTTCTTGCTCTTCTTCTTCTTCATCCTCAAGCTCGGACAATGGAACCAAGACTCCGTCTTTGTTGAAGTCCTTGTCCACATCAGCTTGGGAGAAGTCAGCATCAGGGTTGAAGCGTTCAAGCTGCTTCACAGCACGAGAAAACCCCTTAACATGCTCCCGTATAATGCTGTCTAGAGCCTCATCTAGGTCGGCTTGGAGCTTGCAGTTAGCCTCCTTTTCAGCCTCCAAAGACTCCTGAGCCTGCGTCAAGGCAACCCGGGAGTCTTCCGCGGTTCTTTGAAGATTGGCTCTCTCTGACTTCTCCTTGTCCAACTCGGACTGAAGAACACCTTGAACTCTTTCAAGCTCGGCTTGCCGGGCCTTCAGCTGCCCGATGACTCGGCCTTGTTCTTCACACTTGGCAACAGCTTGAGATAGTTCGTCGCGAACTCGCAGAGCACGGGCAGCATTGGCCCTCATAGCTTCCATTTTCTTGGTGTTCTCGGAGAGTTGCCGACTCCAGAAGCGGGTAATGGAGGCAATACGCAATGCGTAAGCAGCAGCGGCCTCCATACTCTCATCAGGCCCTTGCTCCAGCAGAAGCCGAGCATCGGCAGGTTTCAGTACTTGGCCATCAATGAGTGGTCCGAAGTTACAGTCGTTACTCCAAAGAGAGCCGTAACCCGGGTTACAGTTGCCATTAAACCACTTGGTGTTCAAGGTAGACTCGGCTACTATTGGACCTTTGCCGGTTCTTCTCTCAATAACAGGCTCCTCTTCGGCAACCGGGAAGGGAGAGGTACTTCTTTGAATCTCGGTCGGGCCCTCTGGCCGACCCCGTTTGAGAAGGCGTGGGCTGGGATCCGAAGCCTCAGCAGCTTTCTTCTTCTTCCCCCTCACGTCGGCAGCAGGGGCCGATCCACCGGCTAGGTGAGCCGACTTCTTGATCAGTGCCTTGTAATTAAACTTTCCCATTATCACTGCAAGAAAGAAATCAGTCAGATTGTAAGAAGTATGTGATAAAAACTTGGCAAATACAGAAGGACTACTTACAATCAAAGTCGGCCCGCCGAGTGGAAGAGGTCGGCAGTTTTAAAATTTTCCCACAAGGCAGTGGCCGAGGGTAAAGCTTAAGAGCTTCAACGTCGGCTATCTCTTGATCAGTCATACAACCGATATCAAACCCACGAAATTTCGAGGGGTGTGGTTGCCAATAAAAGGGAAATCTGGGTTTCCCATCAGTATCAAAAAAGGCAGATTCATTCCCATCAGTAGGTCGGATTTTAAAGAAATCCGACTTAAAAAACTTGTAAAAGCTTTTGTAAAGGCCAATAATGCCTTTTCTCTCAAGTCCGCTGAGGGAGATCCATCCGATTCGATCCCCAAACCGAACCTTATAGAAGTATAAGAACTTCGGTGCGGTGGCCTCCATTCCGACTTGCCTACACAAAATCTGGAAAGCTCTCATGAAGGCCCAGCTGTTGGGATGAAGCTGAGTAGGGGCAACGTTCATAACCCGTAGCACATCACATTCAAACTGGGTGAAGGGAAAAGAGATGCCAATTTGTTCGAAGAGGGTTTAATACACATAGGTAAAATATGTCTCAATGGGAAAAGGTTTCAAAAAAACATGTTCATTATCTGAGCATGGGAGACAACGAACAATGTGGGGACTAGGGGACACTTTGCTCTTCACAGAACGAAGAGACCCGTAACTCCATAAGTTAGAAAAGAAAGCTCCAACCTCAGGCCTGACCCAAGAATACCCAGGGATGGTGATGTCTGGGATGGGTTCCTTCGGAACCCTTGAAGCACGACGGCGGCGCGGTGGAACCACGGTGGCCTGAGGAGCAGTAGAACTACTTTCCCCAGATGAGGAAGAAGATGCTTCATCTGGGTTACCCTCATCACCGTGTGAAGGAGGAGGAGAAGGAGAAGGAGAACCCCCAATAGGGTTAATCCCAGATGCCACGATTTGAACATCTGATGAAACACTTTGGGAAACCTCAAACGAAGGCTCCATGGTCCACAGAACGTATAAAATGAAAGATACAAAGGGGCAGTGTTGGAAGCAGGGGCGTACCTGGAGAAGAAGTGAAATTGCATAAGAGAAAGACACAAAAGCTTCAAGAGTAAAATGTGAGAGTATGAGGGCAAACGAGCATCTGCCTCCGGAAACTCCACAATTTATAGACAACGTTTGAAAAATTAAAACGTTACTGTTGGGGCCAATAATGACACCGTATGGGAGAAGGGAAACGTCTCTTCAAACCGGCGTAAGTTCGGCACACCTATCATGGAGTAACACGTGGCAAGGACATCAGAACGAACGATGCCACTTAAGAAGGTTTTAAATGCGCAATGGCATAACAGACCTCGGAAGTTGGACCAACAGCCACGTGTCACAAGCAAAACTGGTCTTGACAGTAGCATAACGTCTCTTTTCATCTCGGTTAGTCAGAAACTGAAGTCACAAGAAAAGATTGACATGACCGTTCCTATCTCGGTTCAGCTCGGCTCCTTCAATAAAGCTTTCACGCTTTATAAAGCTTAAAAGCTTGGGGGGGGTTATGTTGTAGCCGAGGTGGTGCACGAGCCGAGGTATAAAACTCGGCCAACAAACTCATCGAACCGAGATAGTTGTGAACTAAAAGCAATATGTTAAGCTCGGCCAAATGAGGCCACCGAGCTCATAAATGGGCCGAGGTACAATATCGGTCATGGAGAGCATGGCAAAAAGGAAAATAAAAACCTAAGCCATGAATTCAGAAAATTTTCAGAAGGCAAGCTCGGCTTTTGTCATGAAAACTTCTTCGCTCTTTTGAGCTCGAAGCTTGGGGGGCTTGTGTACTGGCCGAGGTGGTAAGCTCGGCCGCCGAGCTCGGAAGCTTAACTGCTTCAAACTATACACTTATCTAGTACTCGGCTAACAACCTTACTTTAGATAAGAGATAACTCTTATCAATAAAAAGAGATGGGAGTTGAGCTAAAATAGATAAGTGATAAGTGATAAGAGATGAACTAGATCCTGAAAAATAGGATCAGCTTATCCCTCTATTCCTCTATAAAAAGAGGAAGAGTCTAAGAGGAAAGACACTTTAACTTTTACTTGAGTTTGGTGTTCTCTCTTGAGCGTATTAGAGGTCCCGGTTGTGATCAAGAGACTACCAATAAGTCCTTGCCCACCGGAGTACATCAGATACAAGATTAAGAGATTGATGCACCACGTGATCAAGGGTTGAACATAGAACTACGTTTGGCTTTGATTCCCATTGGGATACGTAGGACCGGAATATAACCATTCTGTCAAGCCACGGTCTAAAACAACCCCAACGTTCAACCTTGGTCTGACGTTTACGGTGAGATTCCGGTAACTCGGATCTCGGCAGGAACAAGGTGCAAATATACTTTCGCACTATTAAGCATTTATCTTCTTAAGATCTTTATTGATGGCTCATGCATGAATAGTTTACAGTTTACCGTGCAAAAAATAATTTCATGATATAATTTCAGTATAACCCTTACATAGACGTGCATTGATCATGTTTCCCTTAATCATAATGGAAATACTATGTCCAAATGTCAAAAGCTCTTCGTTTCATTATAAGGACCCAGGTTGCCAGGTTCCCTTAATCCTCAGATTGTAGGTGGTGCTTAGGTAAAATTCTTCTCAAAGTAACGATTCAGTCCAATTACATTTTGTAACCAAAATTAAGAGATTAATTTCTATTAAAAAATATTGAAGAGATTAATTGCTTCTGCCTTCAAAAGGGGAGATTAATTGCTTGTTCAACTCAATTTCGTTGTCGGGTAGACCAGATTCTCGATCTCAACCATATAAAGAAGGAAGCAGGTTTAACCTATCGGCTATATATAGAACGCTACTGATGTCAACATTAACAGTGACATACTGATTTTCCTCATTAGAAGTAAAGAAAAATGTAATGTCAGCTAAACGACTGATTTTCTTGCTTGGTCAAGTTTCTACCCGTTACATCTAAACTCAGACTTTGTATGCTTAATGCTTCTCCATGCCACGTATATGTATATTTATACGAGTTTGTTCTTTCTTTTCCATTTTTCATGCACAAAGAACGAAAATAAAAACAAAGTTAACCACACGAGAGGCGTGGGAATCAAATCTCCAGTCCTAATTTTCTATTTCTTTTCAACCCCCTTTAGAATTTTATTTTTAAAGTTAGAATTAGTATTGATTTAAAATCAGAATATGTTTAAGTTGTGCCAAAAAATTAGAACGTTAGAATTAGTAAATTTAATTTCCTAACATTAACGCTAGTGGTGGATAGGGATGGCAATGATGGGGGCTGGGCAGGGTGCTATAGTATTCGTACTCATATCTGCATTTGAAAAAATTACCTGTACTCAGACCGTACCAGTGTGGGTATCAACTTTAGTATCCTTACCCGTAACTTCTACGTACCTAAGTACTTGTACCTACACCCATCACCTGCACTTTAACTGTGAAAAAGCAATAAATAACAAAAGATATGTTATAACAATTACAAAACAATTCAAAGTTCTTTTAAATATACTCATAAAACATTACAAATCAAAATATTTTAAAAAATAAACATCCAAAAATGAATTATAGATGCAACTAGGTTTAGAAAGTTAAGAATCTTTAGAATAATTTTGGTTTTAAAATTTGTATTATAGTTAAAATTATATATTAGTAATATAAATAATTAATTATATATATATATATATATATATTATATATATATATGTGCGGGTATGAGGCAAGGTGGGTATAATAGTACCCGCACCCGTACCAGCCCCTATACCCATTCAATTTTGCGGGTAATTACCCGTACCCGGACCCTTATCCATTATGCGGGTAATTACTCGACTCATCGTGAATAATTTTTGTGGATACTCAATGGATAGGGTACAAATTGCCATCCCTAGTGGTGCCGTGGTATTAATGGTGGTAGTAGTGGTGACAACGATGACAATAGTGGTGATGGTGGTAAAAAGTAGCGATGGGGGCCTCGGCAATAGAGGTGTAGTATTGTTTCGTTTGTATTGTTCCTCAATTTTTATAGAATTGAGATAACTATAGGGGATAAAAGAAAATCTCCATACATGAGTTAAGAAAATGAGGTGGAGGTGAGGGAATTGACAACCTTTACGACAATTGTTAAGGATATCGTCTTATGTTTTATACTAGATATTTATATTTATATTTATACCTGGGCGATGTATAGATAAAATAATCTAATAATTTGTATAATATATAAACATTAATGGTATAAATAATAAAATATGAAATAATTATAACTTCAAATTATAAAAAAATAATTTTGTGACATTATATTAATTAATTAAATGAAAAGATAGCGACTGCTTTAATTTTTTTAAGATGATAGTAGTAATTAATATTATGTTATAACAAACATAAAAATTAGGTTAAATTATTCTTTTGATCCCTCATTTATTTTAAAATTCGATTTAGTCCCTTATTTAAAAAATGTCGAAATTGGTTCCTCAATTGCCAAATGTAAAGCAATTTGGCCTTTTCCGTTAAGTTTGACTCTCGTTGGAAAACATTACCGGAATCTGGAAAATAGAGGGACCAAATTGAATATTTTAAAACAAATGAAGGACCAAATTGAATATTTTAAAATAAATGAGAGATCAAATTGGCGAAGTTTTTCCAGATTCCAGCGGTATTTTCCAGCGAAAGTCAAACTTAACGATCAAACTTTCCGGAAAGGACGAAATTGCTTAAAGAGTGTCTTTTTTACTTTGTATCTCCTCTTATTGTTGTGTAAAATATTTTAAATAAGAGTTTTTTCTGTTTAATTTCATATTTTCTTATTTTATAATTATTTTAAACATTTAATTTTTGGATGAAATTCAATTCTATTATTTTATTATTAGTTCAAAAAGTAAAATTTTTCGTAATTGAATAATATTATTTTATTATTATTTTATGTATTTTTTATAGTATTATAAATAAATAGACAATTTCTTATTTAAATATTTATACTTTATTATTATTTTAAATAATGTCTTCTTTTACTAAATTCAAATTTTTATTATTTTACTATCATTTCAAATAATATATTTTAAACCTAGTTTAATCACTTAACATTATCTTATAAACAATAAAATTTATAGACAATTTTTTTATTTTATTAATATTACTATTATTTAACAAACTAAATTTGTCCTTTAGATTTATCTATCATTATTTTATAGTTTTTTTAAACAATGACTTTTTGCACAAATTTTTTTTTTACTATTTTATTATTACTTTAAATAGAATTTTTTTTTATGTTTTATTATTAAATATCTCTTATTATTTTATTATTATGCAAAACAATGACTTTTTTCTGCGTTTTATCATCAAATTTTTTTTTCATTATTTTAGATAGTGGTTTTTTTATAAGATATAAATAGTGATCTTTATCAATATGTTAAGGGTGTCTTATTTATTTTATTGATATTGAAAAATTTACTTTTGTAAGTTCTATCACTATTATTTTATTATTATTATTTTAAATAGTTTATTTTAGTTTACGTATATCTATGATTATTTTAGTTTTATTTTAAACTAAATCATTTCCTTTAATTTTGCCTTTATTGTTTTGTTTTTTCTTACATTATTCTTTTTTTTGCGCTCTTTTTTTGACATTATTCTACTATGATATTAAGATACTGAACAGTACCGTTAATGATGACCGGAGCGAAAATATCAGCATAAATGAACAGTATATATGAATAGTGAAAACTGAGTGAATATACATTATAAAGTATAGAAGAATTTTTTATTATTATTATTTTTTTAACAAAATATTATAAAGTATAGATATTGCGCTTCTTAAGGTATGAAAGATGAATGATGGAATTTGTTTTTTGTTTTTTAAGATCATGGATGGAAGGAGAGGTAAATGTTAGAAGGGGACTTCGAATTAAAATTCTCCAAAGAAACCCCTCACATTTTGAATTTTGTTTTTACAAAAATATGCCTCTGAATCCAAAACTAAAATCAGAGTGTTAAAACTTAAAAGGTCTGTTAATTTTTTTGAGAAGGTCCTTTTGGGTTTAAAGTTAAAAGACAAAATTTAAAAAGCTTTTACACAAAAAAAAGATGCTAATCCAACAAGACACTGAAAACAGTGACATGAACCATTTTGACACTTATGTTTTTTTGAAAACTTGAATATGGACACCCGTATAAACACCATACATTGTGTGAGTATGGGTGAGATTGAGCTGTATTATATTTTAAAATAGAGTAGATATTATATGTAATTATAAGTGTGAGTGTCACTTGGATGTTTATAGTAATTGTACAGATAACATAGCTCACCATTTTGATTTGAGGTGGCATTAAACTGGATCACGTAAGGAGGGTACAAAATACTCACGGGTTCAAAGTTGAAAAATTGGAATCAACGCATTCAAGTTGGTTTCCACTTCGTGTCTCCACCTACTGAAAATGTCACAATAGTTTGCAATAATTAAGTCTCACCGTAATTTATTGATTCAACGCTGAAAATATGCTCCATTCTTTGTACCCAAAGAGAGAAAAAAAAAAAAAAATGCCCCATTCTTTGTATTCAGACTTCTTGAATTTTTACCCTCTTAAAAAGTAAGTTAACGGCGACTATAAAATCTTCTGAATTAATTTCTAAACCATAACAATTATCGCAACATGTCCATCCATTCATTTTTTGGTTAAGTTTCTAATAAAGAAACAGCGCGTATTAGGATTTTCATCCTCCATTTATCTCTAGCTTTTTTTTTTTTGGGGTCTTTGACCAAGGTGTAAGCATTGCTATGAACTTACTCATTCTCACCTTTCATTATGGTTGAATGGAATATCTATATAAATACAATTTATATTACCATCAATTTAATTATGTTATTCAAGTATTATTTACTTACATTCACTAACATTTTGACATGTGTCCTTGTTCTAATCAGGCCCAATAAGAATCCAAACTGGTACGTAGAAAAGCATAGAATGTACAAAAAAAAGGCTCTCGGTAATGTTGAACTTCTTCTTGACGCTTCATGTTGTTGGTCTATGCCTCTGGATGGAGGGCTCATGGTCTACATATAGTGGTACAAAAGTGGGGATCCCTCAATATTGGGCTCGACGGAGGGGGAACTCCGGTCCTAAATATTCCCAATGGGGAAATCAGAGTCACATGTAGTTCTCCTTGAGGGAGAAGGATGATGTGATGATCGTGAAAAATAAAAACAATCCAACGATGTGAAAGTTATTATATAAGCACGTTAAAAGTGGAGTTATAAGGTGGTCAGGTGGTTTGGGTGGGGGAGTTAAGGAGTGGAGTGATAAAGAGGTTGGGGGTTCAAACCGCACCCACTAACAAAAATACTAACTTTAACACATTAACATTTGCCTATATAAAAGAAAAAGTGAAAAGTATGGAAAACTTTTTTTTAAGACCTTAGAATGCATATTCAAGTGTTCTAACATGGTTCATGTGAAATTACGACACCATAGACTTAAGGGTTTGCTAAATATGTCAAACAAGTGAGAGATATGGGCTATTTTTGCAAAAATGGCCTTTCCCACTTTGGGGAAGACCTTAGGGGCCCAAAAATAATGTTAAGGGACTATTTTGCAAATTCTAAAGTGGTTAAATTGATAGAAATAAGAGGGCATATGGGTTTGGAAAATAAGAAGGAAGAAAAGAAGAGGAGAGGAGAGGAGAGAAGAAGGCGACGAAGATAAGGAAGGAGAGTCAGGGCAAGTTGCTCCATCATCTTCACTAGTGATTTTTAACAGTGGTTAAAATCGGCTTGTAACGTCGGTTTCGAAGGCGATGTTACTTTAACTGACGTTACAAGTGTAACTTGTAACATCAGTTATCAAACAGCTGTACAAGTAAATCTGTAACAGCGGTTATTGAGAAAACTGCCTTTACAAGTGGCGGATTGAATATCAAAGCAATGTTACAAGTTAAATTGTAACAGTGGTTGGTTTTATAACCGCTATTATGTACAAGTTAACTTGTAATAGCAGTTTTCAAAGGAACCACTATCATCTGTGACTTGTAACGTCGGTTATATTCATAACCACTGTTACAAGTGTTTTTTTTTTGTTTTTTTTTACTAAAAAAAATTTGTTTGCTTTCAGTTTACTTCACAAACATTGCACCTGCTTTCAGATATACACACAGACGCCAGAAATTCATACCAAATGGCAGAATCAAGCTATATTGCTCTATATATATATAAGTATCTTACAACATATACAATATACCAAAATTGACTAAGCTAACTAATTAATTAAGTCATAATCATCTATACATACACAATCTAATAATGTTCTAAGTAACTAAAACATTATATGCCTACGATCTAAGTCTATTTGTTTCTCTTTAGCATATTCAAAAAAGAACTCTGCAAACTGCTCCCTCAAGCTTGTGAATTCCTTATAAGTCAAGCTAGGTTCATTGTCGAATGCCTGCACAAGTTCAAATTAATGCAACATTAATTAAATTAAGTCAATAACAAAAACATAATATAATAAATTAACAATATATATATATATATATATTATTACCTGTGACCATTACCCTTTAATACCAGTGGAGACAATGTCTAACATATGTCTCATGACATAGTAGGCACACTTCCAACCGTCGACTTGTCTTCGAGACTACAAATCAATTTGAAATTGATCAATATCAAGTAAAAATAATGTATTGGTGTCATAATAATAATAATTACTATTTATTAAACTAGTTACCTTTGGGATAATCCATGTAGGCTTGAGTTTTGCCTTTTCACTCCTACTTTTACCATTTGCGCAAGCAATGCTACACACAATCATTGCACTACGATAAAAAAAAATATGAATGTCAATGATATGTTCATGCATATTTAATAAAATAAAAGCAAAAATTAAAGTTTCAAATTAAATAAGGGTTTACGTACCTATCAATATTCAGTTTCACTTGAGGGTCCGGCTGATAGTGCAACGAGCAAAGAAATACGACTGTATGATGCGTCGGACAAAGTAGGAGCAACTGCCAATGGTTATCCCTTATATTGAAATATAAGTACGTCCGTGCACCAGACACTGACAACCGTATTGGATATCCATACTCGATCATGGAGTAGGTCACCCACATCCCCCTTCCCCCCGAGATAGAAAAACCAGGAAACAAGTCAATTACAGTGCCGTCATGTTCCAAAGGCATATCAAACTCGTCGTGTTGGTACACCGTCGCCCACGCATCCAGACGAGCTATCGGCGAGATACTCTTTCTTGGATTCGACGGAGCTGCGCCGTCCTAAACAAACAATATAAATCGTTATGAACAAAGGGTAAATATTATCCTAAACAATATAAAAACATAAGTAATAATTGAATGATTATGAATACCTGGGGTGAAAGCGACTTCCCCCTCTGCTGCGAAGGATTCGATGGACCACCGACTTTGTTATTATACTAAACAATTAACAAAGATAAAGCATTAATAAATATTGTCAAGTCATTTCAATTGTAAATAGACAAAGACATAAGTAATTGAATGAATATGAATGCTTTCGGCTCCACCAGCATCACCGGCTCATCATCGTCCCGATCCTCATCATCATCAACCAACACATGTTGACTTGGACAGCTCCCTTTAGTACTCACATGTGAAAGTTGGACAGTTGGGTTTCCTTCGGTTTGCATAGATGATATAAGAGTCTGGAGAGCCCCTAGGTCCTTTAAAAGCAAGCGTATAACATCCTCTCTAATCTTCTCCGCGAGTAGCTGCTCCCGTTCGCCCATGGTTCGTTCATGTGAACGCGGTCCATGGAATTGTCGAATGCCCACTTGCCCTCCAACACCAATGACTCGGCCAGGGTGGTCGTCTTTGTCTAGGACAGCGGCCAGGATATCCCGATTGTAACACCCTGCCTTTTACCTTACGTTTTATCTGTTTTACTGTATCGGTAATCATGTATCTGTTTATATTTTTACAGGTAGTCAAGAAAATGATTTTTGGAAAGACAAAATTATATCTAGAACCTACTATATTTTAGGAAGTTAGGGTTCAATTTTGAGTTTAAAACTCAGATGGAAACCGGTCTGCATTTTTACTGACAGTTTTATACCGGTAGAAACCCTAATTTGACCCGAAACTGAGAAATTGTAGATTTTATCATAATTTCATTGATAAAGTCAATTTTTGAAATTTTCGCTCAAAAATAAAATATTTTATTTTATTCGCTCGAATTTTCAAAGAAAACGCTCTAGGAAACCTAAATTGGGTAAACGACGGAGCCGGATACGGAACTACAGAGACCCGCCAAGAGATAAGAACACTCATGGAAGGTAAGACACCATGGTGAGTCATGGTGTGACTCACCATATTAACAATGAGTTCAAGTGAAATCACCAATATGTCCTTATTCTTTCATGGAATTTCCATCTTTTTCCCAACAAATCTTGACCTTTTTACCCCTTTGAGACTCACGGCCACTCCCCCCATAAGCCACCCAAAATGATTTTATTTCATTTACTCACTTTCTCACAAAAACTCAAGAGAAAAATTCCTAAGTTCTTACACTTTTTCAAGAAGTTCTTCATTGTAATTCATCACCTAGAGGTATCAACTCATGATCTATGATCATCACTTCTTCCTCTTCATTATTTCACCCATTCATGACAAGTTGGTCATGATATATTTTCTTTGATTTTCTTAATTTAAATTCTAGAAAATCATAGAAGTTGAATTTATGAGTTGTGATAATTTTTCATAACTATCTATCACACTAGAATCAAGTATCCAAGAGATTAGAAAAAATGGAAAACCCTAACCCTATTTTTCATGTATTTGCCGAACCTACGGTTTTGGGCACCAAAGATGGGTTTGTTTGATTAACTTGTTTTCATGTTGTTTGTTGAAGGTTAAGTGTGGTTGAGTGTTTGTGACTTTGTTTGGAAGGAAAGGAAGATTCAAGGACAAGGAAATATTTTGTCTTCAAGAGGTATGGGGGAGATTACCATCATCCTACCTTAGGGTAGATATGTTGGTGGTTTAATGTTTTTGTATGTTGGTTCTAAAACCCTAAGTGTGAGGGTTAAATAATTATGTGTATATGTATATGATCCTCTTGGAGGAATTGATTTGGTGCTTGGTTGTTGTTGGAACCAAAGTAATTTGGATAAAATAATCTCTAAGTTTTGATGTTAACAAAAAGAATTAAATTTTTATGGCAAATTGTTAGTTAAGATCTAACAAGTCTTATCTAAGTCTTATAGGGTATTCGAAATTCTATTCTCCTAAGAGTCTTTATCCGCGTCCAACTGAGTAGACGAGCCTTTCAATATATGGTATATTTTAAATATAAAGTATACGCTTTTGTAGACGGATTTCTTAAACAATACCAATAGACGAGCTTTAGAACAGTGCATGTGGACGAGCTCTTTACTCATATAAGTAGACGAGCATTTGTGCCACGTCAGCAGATGCAATTTTTAAGCTACTCTTTAAAATGTAGCAAGTTCAAAGACTTGATAGTAGACGAGAAAATTTTACCACGTCATTGGACGAGCTAAATAAAGTTTTGGCTATGAGCATATAGACGCACTTTTTAAGTAGACGAGCTCTTCACTGAAAATGAATGCTTGATATAATCAGTATTTATATCTCGACTATATAGAAATATTTATTTCAAATGTTTGTTATTTATTTCAAACATATGATGGTCCTTCTTATTTGTTATTAACGGTTTTATTGTCTTGTTTCTATGAGAGAGACATAGTACATATGATGAATTGCAAAAAGCCATATAGTACAATGCAAAACGACTTGTACCCTGTCACCTTTTATGCTGAAATAGCTGGAATTTGTACAAGGAAGGCAAGACAGTTTTTCAAGTTGCATTTGCTCAGAGGAGTGCCCATTTCATGCAAGAATATTGTCACATAGTATAATGACCACGAGCAAGCTGAGTCACAACGGATATTATATTGTTGATTCTATTCCTAAACGGAAAAATTCAAATACAACCGTTGATGATTTTGAAGAATAGAGCAAGGTCTCTATAAATAGAAGACCAAGACTTTTGAAGGAAGGACTTTTGCGCATATACAGAAATCTCAAGAAATCTCTTGCGAGCAAACATTCTTTTATTCTTTCAGAAAGCAAAAGTCTGTAATATCTTAGCTTGAATATTGCTATAATATTCATCTGATCTTAAACTTTCATATTCTCACACATAGTGAGTTAGAAGATCAAAGAAACCAAAAACTTTGTTAGAGGTAGAGCCTGAAGAGCCTTGGTAAGAAAGGAATACTTGTGAGCCTGGAGAGGTGTTGAATACTTGCTGTAATCTATTTGGAGAATAGTGGAGAAAACCTTCAAGTAGAAGGGACTGGACGTAGCTCTTGGTTGGAAGAGAGTGAACCAGGATAAAACAACTTGTGTGAATCTTCTAATCCCTTATCTCTTTAGTTTTACGTGTTTATACTAATTGTGGGGATTTGAACTTGAATTTGTTATTCTTTCAAAAGTTTGTTTTTCTGTGTGTTTGCTTCTACCTCTTTATCCTTGTGTGAGAAAACTGTTCTTGAAAAGGTTGTTTTCGAAAAACATTAACAAACACAATTCAACCCCCCTTCTTGTGTTTGCCTTTGTCAACTTAAGTTGATATCAAAGTTCGGCCTCGAAAGGGTTGAGCATCTAGCAAGTGCTGAGCAAGTACGATCCTACAACCATGGATGCTGAAGGACAAGCTATCAATAGACCTCCACTCTTTGATGGAATTGATTATGATTATTGGAAGAAGAGAATGATGGCCTTCTTGGATGGACAAAACTTAGACATCTGGGAACTGATTGAGAATGGCTATTCTGAGCCAAGAGGTGAAAATGGAGCAGTCCTGGCTAGAGCAGATTGGAGTGTAGATCAAAAGGCTAAACATCAACTAAATCTCAAGGCCAAACATTACTTGATGTGTGCCATCACCAGATCAGAACATGATAAGGTTCACAGCTGCAACACAGCAAAGGAAATCTGGGATACACTGGCTCTTGCTCATGAAGGCTCATCACAAGTGAAGGAGTCAAAGATAAGCATGCTGGTTCACCAGTATGAACTCTTCAAGATGACTGATCATGAGACTATAGATTAGATGTTTGGAAGATTTCAAACAATAACAAACAGTCTCAGATCTCTTGGAAAAATATATGAGAATAGAGATCATATCAGAAAGATTCTGAGAAGTCTCTCCAAGCAGTGGAGACCAAAGGTCACTGCCATTCAAGAAGCTAAGAATCTGAACACTCTCTCTCTGGAAGAACTTCTAGGGTCATTAAAAGTTCATGAGCTTGAACTAAATGAAGAAGAAAATTCCAGAAAGGGGAAATCCATTGCTTTAAAGGCAAAGAAAGCCAGCTCTTCAAAAGTCCTTAAAGCTGCTGAGTCTTCAGATGATGCTGAACCATTAGATAGTGATGAAGGATCAGATGAAGATGAATTATCTTTCATCTCCAGAAAAATACAACATATGTGGAGAAGGAAAGGTAACTTCAAGAGAAAGCAGTTCAACAAGAAATTTTCTAAGGAGAAATCAGACTCCAAAGAAAAAGGTCCACCTCTGTGCTTTGAATGCAAAAAGCCAGGTCATTTCAAAGCTGACTGTCCTGACTTAAAAGAGAAGAAGAAGTTCTTCAAGAAAAAGAAGGGCTTAATGGCTACATGGGAGGACTTGGACTTATCCTCATCAGATGAGGAAGAGGAAGCTGAGGAAGAGGCAAACATTTGCCGCATGGCTGACACATCATCAGAAAATGAGTACATTGATGATGAAGAGGTAACAGATTCTGAACCTTCTACTCTCAAAAATGCCTTTGATGAATTACTGCATGACTCATCCATACTATCTCATGAATACAAAAGTCTTAAAAAGAAGTTTGCAAAATTAACAAAAGAATATGATAGAGTCTGCATTGAAAAAACAAAGCTTAGCTCAAGAAAATGATAAGCTAAAATCAGAGAATGTCAGTCTAACTGACAAATTTGGATGTGAGCCTGACAATTCTTGTGAAGTTGCAAAACTGAAACAAGATGTAACATACTTGACAGACACTCTGTCAAAATTTGTAGGAGGCTCATATAAGCTTAGTCTTATCCTAAGGTAGTCTAGGTCACCATTTGATAAATCTGGCCTTTGTTATGACAATAAGAAGCATGAGGCATCTTACATTAAGTCAAAACCACTTATGCCGCAAAGAGCTTCAAAAGCTCCAGCTAGGTATGCTAAAGCCAAGTCAGGCCCGTCCAACACCTTTTGTAAAGTGTGTGGAAAAAGTGGGCATTCTACATATAGATGCATACATAACAGACATACTAAATATTCTCGTCCAAAAAAAACTAACATAAAAGGACCCAAGTCATTTTGGGTACCTAAGGACAAGATAATACCTGTTGCAGATTTGCTTAACAACAGGAAAGAAACAGACGTCCTGGTACTTGGACAGTGGATGCTTACGTCACATGACGGGAGAAAAGTATATGTTCCAAGACCTTAGACATAAGGATGGTGGCTGGGTGACATTTGGAGGAAACCAGAAAGGAAAGATCACTGGTATAGGTAAAATTGGTAAACATCCTTTTCCCTCCATTGATAATGTTCTTTTAGTAAATGGTTTAAAACATAATCTGCTGAGCATAAGTCAATTATGTGATAGTGGATATGATGTTTCTTTTAATAAGAACATGTGCTATGTCAAGAAGAGTGATAGATCAATCTTATTCACTGCTAAGAGGTAAAACAATTTGTACAAAATTGACTTGGAGGACCTCTTAAATCAGAGTGCCTCATGTGTAGTATCCATTGAAGATGAGCAATGGATTTGGCATAAAAGGCTAGGTCATACAAGCTTAAGATTAATCTCAAAGCTAAATAAGCATAACCTCGTGAGAGGATTACCAAACCTTAAGTTCAAATCTAATGCTCTCTGTGATGCATGTCAGAAGGGAAAACAAGTCAAAGGTTCTTTTGAATCTAAGAATATTGTTAGTACCAAGAGACCACTAGAACTGTTACACCTTGATCTTTTTGGTCCAACAAGGACTGCTTCTATCAGTGGTAAGAAATATGGTCTAGTCATTGTAGATGACGACACTAGATGGACATGGGTTATGTTCCTTGCTCACAAGGATGAGTCCTTCAAGGTCTTTTCTGTATTCTGCAAACGTGTACAGAATGAAAAGGCATGTGTATCACTTCAATAAGAAGTGACCATGGGGGAGAGTTTGAAAATGAGCTATTTCAAAGGTTCTGTGAAGAGAATGGTATTCTTCACAATTTCTCAATACCAAGAACACCACAGCAAAATGGTGTGGTAGAGAGAAAGAATAGATCTCTTTAAGAGTTGGCTATAACTATGCTCAATGACAACTCTGTCCCTAGACACTTCTGGGCTGAAGCTGTTAATACTGCCTGTTACATTCAGAACAGAATATACATAAGACCAATCTTGAATAAGACTCCTTATGAATTGTGGAAGGGACGAAAACCCAACATATCTTATTTTCATCCTTTCGGGTGTAAATGTTATATTCTTAACACTAAAGATCAACTTGGTAAGTTTCATGCAAAAATTGACAATGGAATCCTGATAGGATTTTCTGAAACATCAAAAGGCTTTAAAGTGTATAATTCTAGAACACTTGTAGTAGAAAAATGTATACATGTTAAGTTTGATGACAAGCAGCCTGATAAGAAATTATCAGAGCTAGATGAAGGTTTTGCAGATCTTGACTTAAACATCTCAGGAGAGACAATAGAAGTTAAAACTAATGATCAAGTTGAAGACATTTCTCAACAATCAGAAACATCCACCTCTCAACAAGACAATGTTCAGAGAACTTGGCATTTCAAGAATTATCATCCACCAGATCAAATCATTGGAAATCCAAGTGATAAGCTAAGAACCAGATCAACCTTCAGAGAGCAAGAAGATTCTGCATTAGTCTCTCAATTGGAACCAAAGACAGTAGACGAGGCTCTGCTGGACAATGGTTGGATTTTAGCAATGCAAGAAGAGCTAAATCAGTTTGAGAGGGGTGATGTCTGGACTCTGGTAACCCTACCTAAAGATAAATCTGTTATAGGAACAAAATGGGTCTACAGAAACAAGCTTGATGAGAATGGTAAGGTTATCAGAAATAAAGCAAGATTAGTTGCACAAGGTTACTCTCAAGAAGAAGGCATAGATTATACTGAGACCTTTGCACCTGTTGCTAGATTAGAAGCTATCAGAATTTTACTTTCATTTGCTGCACATCATAATATTATGCTTTTCCAAATGGATGTAAAAAGTGCTTTTCTTAATGACTTTATCAATGAAGAAGTTTATGTTATGCAACCTCCGGGTTTTGAGAGTGAAACCCAACCTGAACATGTATACAAGCTTAAGAAAACTTTGTACGGCCTAAAACAAGCCCCAAGAGCTTGGTATGATAGGCTAAGTTCTTTTCTGATGGATAATGACTTTAACAGAGGAAAGGTTGATACAACCTTGTTTAGAAAGTCAATTAAATCCAACTTCATAGTAGTACAGATTTATGTAGATGATATTATATTTGGTGCTACTAATGAATCTCTGTGCAAAGATTTTTCAAAATTAATGCAGAAGGAATTTGAAATGAGCATGATGGGAGAACTCAAGTTCTTTCTTGGACTACAAGTTAAACAAACTATGGACGAGGTGTACATCCATCAAACTAAGTATACAAAGGAACTCTTAAAGAAGTTCAAGATGGATGATTTCAAACCAATGAACACTCCTATGCATCCCACGTCCATACTGAACAAAGATGATAAAGAGAAAAAGGTAGACCAAAAGGTATACAGAGGTATGATAGGATCTCTTCTATATCTTGCTACGTCCAAACCAGATATTATGTTCAGTGTTTGCTTATGTGCTCGATTTCAATCTGATCCTAGAGAATCTCACTTATCAGCAGTTAAAAGAATATTTAGATATTTAAAAGGTACTACTAATCTGGGTTTGTGTTTTAAGAGATATCAAGATTACAGATTAGTTGGCTTTTGTGATGCTGACTATGCTGGAGACAGAATTGAAAGAAAGAGTACCAGTGGAGGATATCACTTCATTGGAGCTAATCTTGTCTCATGGTCAAGCAAAAGACAAAGTACCATTGCATTATCAACTGCGGAAGCTGAGTATATTTCAACTGCAAGTTGCTACTCACAACTTCTATGGATCAAACACCAATTGGAGGACTACAATGTATTTGTAAGAAGTATTCCACTTATGTGTGATAATACTGCTGCAATTAATCTGTCTAAGAATCCAATACTGCATGCAAGGGCTAAACACATAGAGGTTAAACATCATTTCATAAGAAATTATGTGCAGAAAGGTGTTTTTGATATTCAATTTGTGGATACTGACCATCAATGGGCAGATATCTTTACTAAACCTCTTGCTGAGGACAAATTTATTTTTATTAGAAAACATCTTAACATGTTGTTTGTGGATTAAATGTGTTTTTCATACATAAAAAATTCTGTCTTTGATGTATGTATTACAAGTTTTTCTTGTTTTTAAATGTGCGTCCATTGCATACCGCGTCCATTACTTTTGAACTGCGTCCACTGCATGTCGCATCCATACTGTTTTGTTGCTTGAACCCGTCCACTCTCACATCTTTTATTAAATGCATTTATTTTGTCTTAAAGACAAATCTATTTTATATTCTCTCTCTTTGTTGAGTCAGTAATTTCTTTTAATTTATTTCCAAAAAGAAAACCCTTTGGAATTCAAAACCTTTAAAACCCAAACCCTTCCCTCTGAGGAAACTTTACGTTAACCTTCGTCTTCAAACTTACTTCAACTCTCTGTTTTCTGACTTTCAAACCCTAACCTTCCTTCTTCAACAATGGCCTCATCAACTGAAACCTTTGATGTTGAAAAACTAAACCTTGCTATTGAACATCACTTCGACTTTGGGATTTTGAAAGATTACAACTTGGATGTAAGCAAGTTTATTACTACCGCTGGCTGGGACGGCATGTTTGTCGAAAGGGTCTCCATTTATCCAGACCTGATAAGAGCCTTCTAGAGGAACCCTATGGTGTCAGACACTGAGATTTCTGCTACAGTTGTTGGGAGAAGAATTGTGGTCTCTGAGAAGACCATAGCTGAAGCTATCAACTGCCCTCAAGAAGGAGAAGTGATTTTTGAATCATGGGAAAAGGACCTTAGTGGTTCTGAGGTCATAGCCGCCTTACTGATTAGGCAAGATACTGTACGAAAACACTAATGGAAATCTGTGGAGATGAAGGATGATGTTCGTATTCTTCATCAAATGCTAAATAAGGTGGTTCTACATAAAGCTGGGTCAAAGGACTATCTCTCTGCCCTACACAAGTTCTGTTTGTGTTATTTAATCACAGAAACTAAAATCAACCTACCAAGGATTCTGTATGGAAGATTTAGAGATGCTGTTGCTACAAGAAAGAAGATGTCAGGAATCCCATATTGCCATTTGCTGTAAAAAAAATTCAAGTCTCAAAAGCTGGATGAGTTTATCTCCTCCAAGCCAATTGATGAGCCAGAACGGATTCTTACACAAAAGTGCATGTGCACTGCAATTTTTGGGAAAATGAACATAGCAAACATGAATCTGAGCACCTACACAGCCATTGCCTTAGCTAAGCAAGATGAATTGCTGAAGGTAAAAGAAGAACAGGTTGAACAAAATAATGCTGAAGTCCTAGGAATGAAGAGGACTTACAGGAAGAAAACTGTGTCTATTAGGTCAAGGGCCTCTAAAAGACCTACAGCTGGCATTGTCATAAGGGAACCCACTACAGAGGCCCTTCAACTGCAAGGGCTCAGAAAAGGACAAGAAGCTTGATCCTCTCTCACAATGAGGATGATGATGAAGATGATGAGGACAGAGTTCCTATCAGTGCTATCCTCAAGAAGCAGAAGGCTGTTAGTGCTGCTGTTCCTACAAGAAGACAGCAACCACAAAGAAGAGCCAAGTCTGCAATTGCCACTAAGGTAACTATCCCTGCTAATGACCCTGTTCAGTTAGCAGTAGATGCCTTAGTATCTAGCTTAGAGGATAGAATGGATAATGTCTCTGCACCATTGGTATCTGTAAATCAACCAATCAATACTGATGATGTATATATCCCCTCACCACCGTCTCCACCTCAACCACAAATAGCCTCACCACAACAACCACAATTTCCACCTTTGATTTCTGAGGATGATCCCTGGTTTCACCAACCAGATGATGGTATTGTCCTTGGTGCACCTTTCCCTAAAATGAAAAGAATTCCATTCCCTTACACCCCTCCCTCTGAACTTTACAATGGCACGTCTGAATCTCTGGCCAAAGTAAAGAGGGACTGGAGGATTCTCTATCATACTCATGAACCTCAACCAATCTCAACCAGACCTTGGTATCCATTACCAGAATATGAGTATGAACCTGCTACTATTGTACAACCTTCATACAGACCCCATTCAGACATTCCCAAAGACACCCCTCCATCCAAAATGTTTAACAAACTTGGACCATTAATCACTCACCTTCCACAAAAGAAATTCCCTCCAAGAAAAATCTACCCAAACCTTGTCAAATTCCCTCCTTTTAAACCCTTTACTGATGGTGTAGATAGACATATTATCACTGATTGGTCTAAGGATCCTGCTAAGAAAGATCTGCAAAATGTCTATTGGAAAAGGTCTAGATCCTTTAGACACATTCTCATCATCATGGACAAAAATACAAAGTGGAAGTCTTTTGTCCACCCAGATGAGTATGGCAAGGCTGCAGACATAAAGGATTATCTCATGTATAAGATGTTGAAGACTGAGTTTGAAATCTATAGGGTTGTGCGGGCTGCCAATTTTGTACCCATAACCTGGTTAAGACATTCTTATAAAACCAGAGTTGGAGTCCAGCCAAGAATGAGCTGTCCTAGACTGCCCATGATAGATCTTAATAAGGACAAGGACAGGAAGAAGGAAAGATTCACTGGAAAGATGCCCTTCCCAGAGTCCTACTGGATCACACAAGAATATGTTAGGAACACAGATCAAAACATCATTGACTTCTGGCAAGCATAACCTGTTGAGAATGTAAGAGAAGATGTAGCTGTTGATATATGGAGAAAACACATACTGAAATGCACAGCAGAAGCATCTACCTCTAGCCTTACCTCTAAGCAAAAGAAATTCACTCCCAAGATTAGAGGCAAATGTGGACTGTCTACCTTCAGATATTTCATCTACAAGGATGTTCTTGCTGTTCCTACCATCAGCCCCATTTATGTTGAAGATGAAGTTCACTGGGCTAAAGAACTGGCTATTCGCTTACTGCAAATCACAGACTCTCCTCCACCTTCACCACCCTCTGAGCACACAGAAGAAGAAATAGTTGTTGAAGACTCTGGCATGGAAATTGACACTGTTCCACTAGTGACTACTAATGAGGAAGTTGCTGAATCTGACTCCAGACCAAGCACTTCTGCGAAATCTTCATCCCAACCATTGGCCATTACTGTCATTCATGTAGAGAATCCCCAGACTTCAAGAGCTCTTGACACTATGCCAAGTCAAGCTCAGGCTCAAGAAAGTGCTGAAAGCTCAAGACCACCACTATCACTGCCCCCAAATTTTGAATAAATCATTGGCAGAATAGTAGAGGAAAGAGTAAAGGTTGAAGTGAAAGAGCAAGTAAGAGAACAGGTTGCAGAAGCGCTGGCTCCCACGAATGCAATGATGAACCAAATGATGAGCATTATGCTCAGCTTTCAACAAAGCCAGAACCTGCCAACTCAAGTTCCTGCCCCTCCACCAAATCCAAATCAAAACCCTCCTCCTCCACCTCCTCCATCTTCTTAGACCTTTTTGTTTGTTCTTGTACTGACAATGATGGTCCACCTTCCTACCTTTTTGTCTGATGACAAAAAAGGGGGAGAATGGAAAGAAGAGATTAAATTTTATATGAATTTTATATGAAAGTCAGTTTTTGAAAATACTCCTTGTTGTCTGCATATGAACATGTGTGACTTGTCATATATGATTACATAGTTATTATTTTATATGCTGCTCTAAATTCCTCTGTCTGATAAGTTGTTCTGATGATATGATAAGTAGTACGTGTTATATACTTATCTGTTCCTTTTTATATTTGAATGCTTTGTCTTAGGGGGAGCTTTGTAAGCTCTCTTGGACTTTGCACACTCAAATTTAATTAGTTTTTGTCATCATAAAAAAGGGGGAGATTGTTGGAACCAAAGTAATTTGGTTTAAATAATCTCTAAGTTTTGATGTTAACAAAAAGGATTAAATTTGTATGGCAAAGTGTTAGTTAAGATCTAACAAGTTTTATCTAAGTCTTACAGGGTATTCGAAATTCTATTCTCCTAAGACTCTTTATCCGCGTCCAACTGAGTAGACGAGCTTTTCAATATATGGTATATTTTAAATATAAAGTATACTCTTTTGTAGACGGATTTCTTAAACAATACCAATAGACGAGCTTTAGAACAGTGCATGTGGACGAGCTCTTTACTCATATAAGTAGAATAGCATTTGTGCCACGTCAGCAGATGCAATTTTTAAGCTACTCTTTAAAATGTAGCAAGTCCAAAGACTTGATAGTACACGATAAAATTTTGCCACGTCATTGGACGAGCTAAATAAAGTTTTGGCTACGAGCGTATCGATGCATTTTTTAAGTAGACGAGCTCTTCACTGAAAACGAATGCTTGATATAATCAGAATTTATATCTCGACTATATAGAAATATTTATTTCAAATGTTTGTTATTTATTTCAAACATATGATGGTCCTTCTTATTTGTTATTAACGGTTTTATTGTCTTGTTTCTATGAGAGAGACATAGTACATATGAGGAATTGCAAAAAGCAATATAGTACAATGCAAAACGACTTGTACCCTGTCACCTTTTACGCTGGAATAGCTGGAATTTGTACAAGGAAGGCAAGACAGTTTTTCAAGTTGCATTTGCTCAGAGGAGTGCCCATTTCATGCAAGAATATTGTCACATAGTACAATGAACACGAGCAAGCTGAGTCACAACGGATATTATATTGTTGATTCTATTCCTAAACAGACAAATTCAAATACAACCATTGATGATTTTGAAGAGTAGAGCAAGGTCTCTATAAATAGAAGACCAAGACTTTTGAAGCAAGGACTTTTGCGCATATACAGAAATCTCAAGAAATCTCTTGAGAGCAAACATTCTTTTATTCTTTCAGAAAGCAAAAGTCTGTAACATCTTAGCTTGAATATTGCTATAATATTCATCTGATCTTAAACTTTCATATTCTCACACATAGTGAGTTAGAAGATCAAAGAAACCAAAAACTCTTTGTTAGAGGTAGAGCCTGAAGAGGCTTGGTAAGAAAGCAATACTTGTGAGCCTGGAGAGGTGTTGAATACTTGTTGTAATCTATTTGGAGAATAGTGGAGAAAACCTTCAAGTAGAAGGGACTGGACGTAGCTCTTGGTTGGAAGAGAGTGAACCAGGATAAAACAACTTGCGTGAATCTTCTAATCCCTTATCTCTTTAGTTTTACGTGTTTACACTAATTGTGGGGATTTGAACTTGAATTTGTTATTCTTTCAAAAGTTTGTTTTTGTGTGTTTGCTTCTACCTCTTTATCCTTGTGTGAGAAAACTGTTCTTGAAAAGGTTGTTTTCGAAAAACATTAACAAACACAATTCAACCCCCCCCCCTGTGTTTGCCTGTGTCAACTTCAGTGATATGCTTATTTGATGCATGCTTACTTGGGAAAAAAAATTATGAATTGCACACTTAATCATGTATCATAAAGTATGCCTAATATGTTTAAATTTCATGTTATTACTTAGTTCTTTGATATATGAATATGTATGGTTTTTTGTGAGCTTGATTGATGAAGAGAAAATCTTCATTGTGATAGTATTGGTTTCGGCCATGAGGAGGAAAATGGCTATGAAAATCTTTAGGCTTGAAATCATTAAATCTTATGATAAATTAAGGTTTTGAGGAGTAACAAAACAAACAAAAATTCCCAGTTTAGCCATATTGTTTTTAAGGCAGTATAATCTGCCTTATCCTGTTTTAAAAGTTTTAAATTGGGTTTAATTTGAGTTTAGGACTTAAGGGAACAAAAATCATGTTTTAGCGAACTTAAAACAGAATGATTGCGAAATCGGACATGAAAAATAAACAAGGGTTCTAATTTCATCCAAAACTGTTTTAGGCAGTTTGAAACTATTTTGAAGTTTATTTAAATGTCCTAAGACTCCAAAATGAGTTTTGGAACATTAGGTTTAAAAGTCGTTGAAAAAGGACTTACGCGATTTCCGTATTTAGCGATGTTCGGTCAAGTTTTAGAATTTTTGTACAACCGTGAAGTGAAACTCGAAACTATCATTTTTAATACTTTAATTCAAGTATTTGAACCTAAGAAAGTGAAGGATTTGAGAAAAACGATCATATTTTTGAAATTACGGAATTTAAGTTGAAATAAGTAAAAAGTGGTAAAACCGTGTTTAAAGAATCTCAATGTTTTTCAAGAAACTGTTTTTGAGGAATTTAGTATTTATGTACTTTTGGTGGAATTTGATTTCAAAATGATTGGTTTTAACCAAAGGTTTTGGTTTTAAGACAAAAAGGATTTTAGTCCGTAAGTACGAGTATTTACAGTAAGATACAAAAACCTAAGTCATGATCGACTTAGTGAAAACTCGAACTTAATAATTTATGATGTGAGGTAGAACAAGACCTCATGTCATAAACTATGGATAATTCATTATCCATATCTCCATAAAATTTAATGGACTCAGAATTATTTGTTTTCTTGAAAGCCAAGAAAAAGGCTCAACTAAAAAAGTGCAGAGAAATAAATAATTGGACTTGTGATCCAATTTCATAATGAGTTAGGATTTGTAAATCAAGTGCTTAAAGATACTTTTGCACAAAGATGAAAGGTTACTTAAGAACTTTGGCTCGATGTTAAGGGCCGGTGATTCAGACCTGAAAACATCTAGCCTCTGAGAAAGCACGTCGAAAGGATTTCGGTGGAATCAAAGGGTCATCCGATGGATGGACGAGAAGAATGCATTTCCGACAAATTTTACCTAAACACATAGCGAAACTATGTTCTATAAGGTCGTTGTGCCTAGGAGATTGAGCTGACACTTTAATGCAGGTGTGAATTCCGTAGTGACGATCTGGTTGATGCTTGGGGATGTTGGGGTATGAAATACTCATATAGGCCCAGTTGGTAGCTCCTCTGTGGTATGGTGATCTTGCAATACACCGACATACTTGACTAGATGCTACGTGTGCTCTAGTAGTGTAGGATGTTCCCGAAAAAGCCTATGTGCACGTTGCTAACTGTAGACGCATTTTACCCAAGGCTGGTGTAATCCGGAACAATCCTCCGAACCACTCTCTCCGAATGTTTGTTAAAACCATGGTATAGGAATCAGAGGTCATTCCTCGAGTCTTAGATGTCTCCTATCTAGGAAAACGTTGCCCTGTGATCATGTTTATGTGAAACATTATTATTCTGACATGATTGATGATATAACTGTATATTGATAGTTGTACATACCTGTGTGTCGTACCACTGCATATTATGTGTATGATGAATGGAGATCTCAGCTCATTTTCTGGTTTCTTGTTTTATTTTACATTCAGCGAAGATGACGAAAGCACTGTTTCGCCACCACACTCAGCTGGAGTTTGAGATGACATGGATACATGGACACAGTCTCAATGGCTTTTGTACAGTGGACGTGAGGAGTATACCCACAGCGTGATGGCATATCATCCTTGACTGTTACGGTTGTGCAGGGATGACATTTCGTCATTGTTTTGTATTAGCCAGCATGATGAGTCTTGTGTCTACGTTTATATTTTGTGGAGTCGTGTCTCCAATGTTGTTATTAATATTATAAACATATTTCCAGTATGTTGTTAATTTACTGCCGTTGGTATTTCCGCCATCTTCTGGATGTTTATGTTTATGACTGTTAGTACCTGGAGAATGATTGTAAAATATTTATGCACAAATTTGATGATGTATGTTAAAGATTATGTATCGTACTATTTGCGAGGAAAAAAAGAAAAGAAAAGTAAACCCGTATTTTGGTCAAAATATTTATTTTCCGCTTTACTTGGTCTTATAGAATAAAAGTGTCACAAACAATGTAGTGTCCGAGAAGGTTGTTACACCGACAACCCTATGGAACGAACGATCCTTGCGGGCTTTGTTCCTTCAACGAAGCCTACAAAGACAAAATTCAAAAAAATGTGTAAGATACTTAAAAGTTTGTTACAAAGTACTAGTAGAATTAAATATTAATTACTTACAATCTTTTCAGCAACAACGCGTGTGGGCTCATATTTAATAACCCCCGACTTTGTCTTTCAACCCTAAATCCATGTATCCTCGCATGAGGGTGGAGACGGAGGATCAATAATTGTCTCATCATCTCCTGCTTGTTCCCGCTTCTTCTGCAACTTCGCCTACATTATATTCTGCTGAACCAATTTATAGCCACCACGAGACATCGTATGTTTGTGGACATTTTTTTTCTGGTTCTCCTGCGCCTTTTCCCTTTTCTCCTGTTACAAATAGCACGTAGTCAATTCAGTTAAATAAATAAATTAGGTTGGCCTATTATTAAAAAAATTAAGTTCAACTAACCAGATAGGCAGGCGAGCGTCGGATCGCCACAAACTGGTCCCACGTATATCGATAAAGGAAAGGGTAATCATCAGTAGGAGACTTGTCGGCCTTCTCTCCAAAGATGTACTTACTAGATAGGGTTGACTTAAACCCCGTCCGAAGCTTAGCCGCATGTGAAAGCACTTTCTTCTCCATAGCTGCAGTATTCGACATATCAAAATGGACCTACATTACAAAACAAAATAGAGGAATTAGTGTATGATAATATGCTTAAATACAATAGATACAAACGAAGAGGTTAAAAGTTACTTTACCGTGAGTGACTCCCAAATATGATTTTTCACGTTCTCCGATATTTTAACCCATTCCTCTATCAATATGCTAGCATGGCTTTTAGCTTGCACAACCAATAAACTAGAAAAATCCTTAGCATGCAAGCCAATAGCCTCCCCATAACTATCAAACTCAATTGGCCACTTCATATTATTAGGAAGGCGGGTGGTCAATTTTTTCATGGTGGTGCATGATCTACTACTAGCACCGCCCTGTGAAGGAGGCATACCATCCAACGAGGGAGTACCAGCACCGCTTTGTGAATCAGCCATATATATATGTATATGTATTGTAAATAAACAACAATGACCATTGATCACTTAAATATTCTAACCAGAAGCAAAACACAGCAGCCATAACAAGCAGAACCTAAACAACAATTCATTTTATCAAATGATCCATGCAGTTTATCAAGAAAAACAACAAACCATACAATAGTTCATGCTAACTAATTACATTAATCCACTGAACTTTCAACTTAGATTACACAAAAACTTAAACAGCAAAGCTAACTTAAGAAACTAATTTAAAAACAGAACCCTAAACCACCAAAACAAAAAGAGAAACACAAAAAACATAAAGAGAGAAACACGAAATAAAATAGAGAAAGGGAAAGAAAAGCTTACGAATGATGAAGAAGACAACAACTGGAAAGGAGTCAAACACTCGCAGGAATTGGAAATGGGGTCAAAAACTTACAGGAACTGGAACACTGAAAAGGAATATGAGTGTGGCTGTTAGGAACACCTAGAGCTGTTAGGGCTTGATAAGGAGTAAGGAACAAAAAAAGAACATGAGTGTGGCAGTACTTACCACGCGATGACCTCTTTTTGGAACCCCGGGGGGGGGGGGGGGGGGGGGGGGGGGGACTGATGTGGGTTTGCAAGAGAAGACGAAGGCTTTGCAGAGACTTGAGAAACAGAGAAGAAGGAGTTAGGGCGCAGGAGTGAAGAGCGACTTGAGTTTTTTCATGTTAATGTTATAAATACATGTAATGTCGGTTAAAAGTACAACCGCTCTTAAAAGTCACTTGTAACAGCGGTTATATCACTACCGCTGTTAAAAGTCACTTGTAACGTTGGTTTAAAGTATAACCGCTGTTACAAGTTTTCCCTCCACCCCAGTCTTTTAGTATTGCTCACTTTTAACAGCGATCATATCACAACAGGTGTTAAAAGTCACTTGTAGCATCGGTAAGCATTTTTCTACTCTTTTGTAACATCAGTTTTTAATTAAACGATGTTACATCCAGTCGTTACAAGCATATTTTCCACTAGTGCTTCACTTCATGGGTAAGCATTTTTCTAATCCATCATCTTCTCCATTTTGGGTCCATCATCTATTTCCCCAAAATCCCCCATTCCTCCCCCATTTTCGGTTTTGGAGAGAACTCCATTAATGGGGCTTAGGTTTTCCATGATTTTTGGTCTAATAAGTTAGGGAAATTGCTCCTTATTGGTTTAGGATGGAAAAAGGAGCTTGAAGAAATCTTAAACACCTTCTTGGAGCTTCAAAATCAAGAGGAGAATGCCCACCCAATGTCAAATCCAAATTTGCCTTCCACTCAAGGTGAGTGGCTTTGTTGTCTTCTTGAGTTTGTTTTGGTTTGATTTTGCTTATTGATATTTTCATCCATGAAATTGAAAGGAATATCAAGGTTATGATTGGTGGGTTAAACCCTAGAAATTGGGGGTGAATAACTCCATTGATGGAGCTTGAGTTTTCTTGGTTGTTGGGGTTGAAAAAGCTTGAAATTTCATATGTTTCTCTTGGTGATTTAAAGTTGTAATTTGGTTTTGGTAAAACCCTTGAGGTAGATGTTAAATGGTGTGATATTTTGTGTGTGTGTGTATGGATGAGTGGTTGTAGGTGTTTCAAAATGGGTTTTGAACCCTAGTTCCTTTAAAAGAAAAATCAAAAGTGCCAAAGCTTGACATATGCAATGGAAGTATGTGAATTTAAGCTTGATCTAAAATATATGGTTGGTGGCTTCTTTGAAGATAAAAAAAAGTTAAGGATCTTGAGTTTGAGTAGCCAAGTATTGGGGGTAAGCCCCAAAACCGAGTTCAATATGTTTCTTGATGAAACATGTTTTTGTCCAAAATCTTGACCAAAGTTTAAATGGAAAAATGTATTAAATCACTCGACAATTTTTTTTTTATAAAATTTGTACATAGATACTATTGTGTATTATCTTTAAAATGACATTAGAACCAATTCATTTAGGTCTCTACATCCCGAGATATGAGCAACTGAGGCTAGACAGTTCAGAATCTGTCATCGTAGAAAAATGCTTCTGCATAATGAGTTGCTGGGAGTCCTCGTGATGGCAAAAGATTCTACTTTTTTACCACTTAAAATAATATGTCTTAGCTTTATTTACCCTCTGGAATCAGGTCAAAAGAGCTTCGTTAGCCAAAGTAGTGGAACTCAGAAGTCAGGCTGTCATAAGTGAATTCTGCAGCACAACGGTCAACTTTGAAATGAAATCTTTATTGATTCATAACTCCAAAATTTCTAAGACTTTCGTGGCTTTTAAATGTGTGTCTTATCTGTCAATTGAAATAAATGGTGTATTATTTGGAGGTTCGTGCGATGAGTTATGCTGTCGAGAGTAACAACCGTCAGAAACTTCCTATTCTGCAAAATTTTGAGGAGCAAAGCGCGATTGCAAATAAACTGGACATTATCCAGCTACCTGAAATTTTTGATATTTTAAATGAGATTATCTTTATGAATTATCTTTCCAATGAGGCATACATCATGCCAATAGGAACTTCCTATCCTAAGTTAAGCACTAGTTGGCGTTAACTTTCCAAGTTGAATAACATGAGGGTATAGTTTAAAAACTGTTGGCCGTGGCAACCATACCCAAGAGGGGGGTGAATTAGGTTTTAAATAAAAAAGGAAAACTTTTTCGATAACTCGAAACCCTTTTTAAAGTATAAACAGAATTTGCAGCGGATGAATATTATTTTCAAATTAAATCGTTGTTGCGTGCAAGTAAAAGCGTTTTTGCAAAAGACAAAACAAAAGTAAAAGAGATAGGGATAAGAAGATTGACACAGCGATATATCCTGGTTCGGCCACAGACTACCCACGTGGCCTACGTCCAGTCCCCAAGGCAATACGACCAAGGGATTTCAATCAACTCTAGTTTTTAAACAGGATCAACTAGAACCTTTACAATTCAGAGAACCCTTAACACAAATCTCAGGATATACGATCCCTTGTGTAAGAGCCTCAAACACTAGCTTTTAAACAGGCGTAGCTAGAACCTTTATAATTCAGAGAACCCTTAACACAAATCACAGGACATACAATCCCTCGTGTAAGAGCCTCAAAAAACCGTTCGTGAGATCACACTCACTTAAAAAAACAAACTATAAAAGTTTTACAATGAGAAAGCACTCAAAAGTGCAGATATGAAATACAACTTGAAGCTCAAATAGCAACACCTATATGGTGTATAAGTTTCTCAAAATAATATGATCACGTGTAAGTGCAAGAGTAAAATAAAATAGTAATCAGAGTTTAAGCACAATAGAGAGTAGAAGAGAGTAGTAGATGGGGCATTTGACAAAGGCTGCCAAGCTTCCTATTTATAGAGAATAGGTTAGGGTTCAGTGAAATTAGGTCAAGCCTCTTAAAATGCATTTCAGCCGCAGCATAATCGATTATCTAAAGTCCATAATCGATTATTTAATGTGTTTCCATGAAGCGCGCGTCTGGACAGAAAGGTCATAATCGATTACCATAATCGATTATGTCTTCACTGCTTTTTCCCCAAAGAATATAATCGATTACCTTAATCGATTATGATGTTACTGACTCTTTCATAAAAGGCTATAATCGATTACATAATCGATTACAGGGTTTCGGTTGAAGCATATTGGAAGTCAGTAAGGTCATAATCGATTATCCAGATTCAATAATCGATTATTATATTTCAAATTTGAAATCAACGGCTTTAATATCATAATTACTCATTAACACTCATTAAAGCCATTTAACCACGACTCATAATCGATTATAGCATTTCCATAATCGATTATGGTGTGTATCAGGTGGTTTTTCAAAAACTTGACAATTAAGGAAAGATTGCCCAATTAAGCTCAGTTTTAATTGTCAGTTTTAATCACATGTTATTATTTATTTAATTATATGATTTATCTTTTAAAGCACATGTTAAATATGTGTGTGTGTGAGTGATCATATTAAATTGAAAACCCTACTTACCATTTACAGATTATTCTAAAACAATCAATACAAGTAGTAAAATTCCCTTTTTACCCCTCTTGATTGCTTTGCCTAATCTTGACTGATCGTTTGGCCTTTTTCACGCTTTTTGCAGATAAGTCCTTTAGACTTAAAATTGCTTTTGTCATTCATCAAAATATATGTACCTGTCAAGGCATACATCCACAAACTCCCCCTTTTTGATGATGACAAACATCTCAGGAGGGAATTTCTAAAATATAGAGTTAGAGCAATGAGTATATATATCTGAGTTTTAAAACGTTTGCTCAACTCCTTCTCACTTCATGCAATATTTTGAAATTCTCAAAATTCTCCCCCTTAAGCATGCACTCAAATATCTCTCCCCCTTTTGGCATTATCAAAAAGCGGGAAAAGTAAGTAAATATTACATGGCATACATCCACCAAGATTTAAACATTTTAAGCATGAGATAAATTTAGCCATGGCATGCAAGCATAGAATTATCATAGAAATCAGGTACGTACGGAAGCAAAAGTGCCAGGAAAATTAAAGCAGTACAAGAGTCACACTTAATGAGCATGGATATATACACCATTTATTAAGATAAACCATTTGTTTATAATGATGCAATAAATTTTTATAACCACTTGCTATAATGACCATTGTTCAAAAATTTCGAAAATTATCACTTGTTGGCCATTGTTATTAATTTTTATTCCATATAAAGCTCATAGTTATCTCAAAAATAGATTTAATCACAATTTAACTTATCTCGTAGAGTCATCTCGCCTATTTCAATTTTGGCATTTAGAGATGAAACTTGCAAACTTTCAAGATGAAAATTTTTAGCGATATAGCAAGTTAAAAGAAAATTCTCCCCCTTTAATAAGTATATAATCTTGAATTTCTATACTTCCCTTAAACATGCAAGTATTTCTCCCCCTTTTGAATTTTTTTTTTTTTTTTTTTCAAAATATCATTCCATTTATGAGAGAAAGAATATAAGCACATTTAATTTCAACAAGTATTAAGCAATCCACAAAATTGAATATCACAAGAGATTAGGGATTGAGAAACTTATTGAGTTAAATGTGATGTGGTGCTCTTCGCTTTCAAACAATTGTTGCATTTGCAAAATCTTTCTTTGAATTCTTCCTCTTCATGTTTCTTCCACTTCACGTTGCCAAAAGAGGATCTTTCAATGCTCATTTCAGTTCTTCTTTTGTTTCGATGTGCTTGTGATTCCAAACATTGATTGCAGTTTTGTCTTGATAACTCATTATGAATCTTGGTGTCTGAATCTCCATGAGTCCTAACATAATTGATTATCGGGCTTTGATAATTGATTATTCGTGTTCTTGTTGAGCTCCGCATAATCTATTATTATAATTGGTTTTAACTCCTCTGGTTGTCCCTTTTATATGTAATCGATTATTGTAATCGATTAGGACTCCTCTGTCTTGAGCGGTTTCTCCCCCTTTCAAATGTAATCGGTTACCTTAATCGATTATTGGCTCACTGACTTGTGGATAATCGATTATCTACTGTGGATAATCGATTATTGATCGATTTTTCAGAACTTTGCAAATCTCTTGGGAGAGAACCTGTATAACCTTGTTACCACACTTCAACACACATATTAGAAATAACAAGGTGAAAATAGTGAATATTGATTTGATTTTTCAAATCTTTGCACAAATTTGGCAAAAGATGGTTAAGGTGCCAAAATTATTAACCACAATCTCAATAAATGTCAATTTAATTGCTTGTGGTATTATTGATTATGAATTTCATTTAATAATCTAAATTCAAATTCAAAACCATTTTAAACTAGTCATAGAAAAGAATTTGAATTTTGAATTAGAAATCTTGAATATATATATTTTTTTTTTTGGCAATAAGAAATATTCAAATAAAAGATATCCCAGACTCTTTTAAAGACTTTCTTTATCAACCACAATTTTAATGAATTTTCATTTATGTATTTGTGGTGTAATAAAAGATTTTCATTAATCTGAAACTTTTGAATTTAAAATGATCTCCAAATCAATCCTCAATAAATATTGATTCAATCATCATAAATAGTTTTTTTTCCTCAACATTTCGAAAATAGCCAACAAAGGATTTGAATTTTGAATTTGAAATTTGAAATCTTAAATCATTAAAAAAAATCTCATTAGATTTTCTGTTGATCATAAAAATCAATTCGTAATAAATTTTGAAGTCAATCAATATCAAGATTTTTTTATTTCCATAGTCTTAATGAATTTTCTAATTTGAAAAAAGTGGTTTATTAACTCATGATAAGAAGTAAATTTTCCCATAAAGTGCAGTCATGAATTAATTATTACTTATTAAATCAGATTTTGATTTTATGATGAAATGATGATTTTTGAAATTCAAAATATATTTTCCAAATTTAAAATTTCGAAAATAATAAAAAATATTTTGAATTTTGAATTTAAAAAGTGAATTTTATTTATTATGATATCATAATTTATTTATCATTTAGATTTCAAAAAAATGATCCTCAATTAATTTTTCAGTCAATCAATATCAAGGATGTATTACTGCCACAATCTTATGATTTTCAAATTGAAAATATGTGATGAATTAATTCATGACTAAAAATAGATTTTAAATAAAGTAAGATCATGAATTAAATAATAAATTAATTTTTGAATCAGATTTTTGAAAATAATGAAGAATAATGATTTTTCAATAAAAGAAATTAATGTCAAATCAAATTTGAATTTGATATCTTGAAAATGATTATAAAATTAAATAAGATATCATGTCAAAATGAAACATTTATTAGAAAATTGATTTTGGATTAAAAAATATATTTTTTTCAAAAATGCCAGAATTCGTAGCATAATCGATTATGCTAATCGATTATGTGCCTACTATTTTCTGCGAATATTCTAAGACCATTCTATAATCGATTATCTTAATCGATTACAGTAATTCTGACTTTCTTCCCTATTTTCTCGAAAAAGCATAATCGATTATCTAATCAATTATCCTATTCGTTTTTGAAATTTTCATAACAAGGGAAATTTATAACTTATACACATTATTAATGCCATGTTTCAAATAATAATCAATCAACATAAAAACACATACATGGCATCTAGCACAAATTTCATACAACATTTTTATAGATCATTTTGAAAGAGTTTTCATAATCAAGCAGTTATATTCAAGTTGGGATTTTCACATGGAATATATCTTGATTTCAAATAGCTATCTTTATCAACATACCTCCATTTAACAAATTTCACTGTTGAACATGTATTGAAGGTAGGGAATAAAGTTACCTCTTTGCTAGAATTCACAAGATTATTCTTTATTACCCATTTTTGCTTAATCTTGGATCCAGCTCTTACATTGTCTACCTTGTTTGAGTTGCTTATCAAGATACCTTTGCTTCTTTTGGTAGCAATTTCATTTTTGGATTTGCGAAGCATCGTTCTTGATGTCACTTTCTCTTCCAAGCTAGATTCGGCTCTGTCGCTTCTAGCTTGCAGTGAAGTTGCCTACCCGCAAACCCTGCCCTTAGGACTAGGTTGGAAACTCCCAAGAGGATGGAATGAAACTGGCTTGAAAACGGGCTTGCTCACTCGCTTTCAAGACGGAAGAATGAAAGGTTTTTTTTGCCTTGCTTGCTGCTTGCTTACTAGAAAAAGCGGTAATCTGACTTTATATTCATTCTCAATCTTGAATTCCTAGTTAGAACTAAGAAACCTATGTTTCCCTCTATTGGATTTTTCCTGCACAATAGAAGTACTAAAGAAACCTTTTGGTACCCATTTTGTATTGGGTCCTTGTGGGTTAGTGGACAAGTTATTTGTGCCTTTAGGCATCCAAGTAATTTTATTTCTCATAAAATGGTTTTTCCTATAATTGCACATATGAGAAATATGTCCTAACTTTCCACAGTAATTGCATGTTACAATATTTTTATCTTTCATAAAACCATTTTCATAACCAACCATAGAACAAGTATGACCTTGATGTGTGTCATGTTTAACAGTTGACAAATCATAGTTGGTGTGATTTTCTTCTTTTTCATGTGGAGGTTGTACATGTGTTAAGCTCTTCGTTTCAGAAATTTCATGAAATAACTCTTCAACTTGATTATCAAGAATTATGCAATTTTTAAAACATGAAGAGGATTCAAATTTCATAAAATTTTCTTCACCATGAAAAGTATATTCATTTTTCAATTTTTCAAAATCATTTTCAATTAATGAAATACTTTTCAAGGAATTTAAATTCTTATTTTCTAAACTCAACAATTCATCATACAAATTATTGTATGCATGTGACCATTCATTATTTGATGATTTGAGTTCAAAATCGTTTACCTCCAAATTCCTTTGAGTCACTTTGAGAATATTTTCTATTTTCTGCACATATGACTCTTTGCTTTTGTGACACCTTTTCTTGGTATGTTCTTGAGGATATCTTTCCTCCAATGAGTTTTGCCCTTTCCTGAAACTACTTTCACTGTCAAAATTGTTAGTGACAAGGTAATTATAATCAAGCATATTTAAAATATCCTTGGCACAATCACAATTCTTAATTTTCTCATAAGCATCATCGCATAGACAATTTCGGAGAATTTGCATAGCTTTGAGATTCAGACAAAAACAATTTTTATCAAACTCAGTCTGATGCTCTTTGGGTTTGAGAATGAGTCCATTGACTCCAATATCACATAAGTCGACATCAATTGACTGCATAAAAATTTCAATTCTCATTTTTCAATACATGTAATTCTCACCATAAAATAATGGTGGTTTGTCAATTTCAAAACCAAACATTTTTGGAAAACTTTTTAAAAAGGGTTGCCAACAGGATCTTAACTCTAAGCTGTTAAGCTACTAACCAGAGCCGAAGCTCTGATACCACTTGTTGGCCGTGGCAACCATACCCAAGAGGGGGGTGAATTGGGTTTTAAATAAAAAAGGAAAACTTTTTCGATAACTCGAAACCCTTTTTAAAGTATAAACAGAATTTGCAGCGGATGAATATTATTTTCAAATTAAATCGTTGTTGCGTGCAAGTAAAAGCGTTTTTGCAAAAGACAAAACAAAAGTAAAAGAGATAGGGATAAGAAGATTGACACAGCGATATATCCTGGTTCGGCCACAGACTACCCACGTGGCCTACGTCCAGTCCCCAAGGCAATACGACCAAGGGATTTCAATCAACTCTAGTTTTTAAACAGGATCAACTAGAACCTTTACAATTCAGAGAACCCTTAACACAAATCTCAGGATATACGATCCCTTGTGTAAGAGCCTCAAACACTAGCTTTTAAACAGGCGTAGCTAGAACCTTTATAATTCAGAGAACCCTTAACACAAATCACAGGACATACAATCCCTCGTGTAAGAGCCTCAAAAAACCGTTCGTGAGATCACACTCACTTAAAAAAACAAACTATAAAAGTTTTACAATGAGAAAGCACTCAAAAGTGCAGATATGAAATACAACTTGAAGCTCAAATAGCAACACCTATATGGTGTATAAGTTTCTCAAAATAATATGATCACGTGTAAGTGCAAGAGTAAAATAAAATAGTAATCAGAGTTTAAGCACAATAGAGAGTAGAAGAGAGTAGTAGATGGGGCATTTGACAAAGGCTGCCAAGCTTCCTATTTATAGAGAATAGGTTAGGGTTCAGTGAAATTAGGTCAAGCCTCTTAAAATGCATTTCAGCCGCAGCATAATCGATTATCTAAAGTCCATAATCGATTATTTAATGTGTTTCCATGAAGCGCGCGTCTGGACAGAAAGGTCATAATCGATTACCATAATCGATTATGTCTTCACTGCTTTTTCCCCAAAGAATATAATCGATTACCTTAATCGATTATGATGTTACTGACTCTTTCATAAAAGGCTATAATCGATTACATAATCGATTACAGGGTTTCGGTTGAAGCATATTGGAAGTCAGTAAGGTCATAATCGATTATCCAGATTCAATAATCGATTATTATATTTCAAATTTGAAATCAACGGCTTTAATATCATAATTACTCATTAACACTCATTAAAGCCATTTAACCACGACTCATAATCGATTATAGCATTTCCATAATCGATTATGGTGTGTATCAGGTGGTTTTTCAAAAACTTGACAATTAAGGAAAGGTTGCCCAATTAAGCTCAGTTTTAATTGTCAGTTTTAATCACATGTTATTATTTATTTAATTATATGATTTATCTTTTAAAGCACATGTTAAATATGTGTGTGTGTGAGTGATCATATTAAATTGAAAACCCTACTTACCATTTACAGATTATTCTAAAACAATCAATACAAGTAGTAAAATTCCCTTTTTACCCCTCTTGATTGCTTTGCCTAATCTTGACTGATCGTTTGGCCTTTTTCACGCTTTTTGCAGATAAGTCCTTTAGACTTAAAATTGCTTTTGTCATTCATCAAAATATATGTACCTGTCAAGGCATACATCCACAAAAACATGCACCTTGTATCTAATGCTTTGTGCATGTGTGAAACAAGTATTCTAGATAATCATATTCATGTGTATGAGGTCATACATGTTGTTTCATTAATTGAGTTATTTTTGTGATGTTGGGTCACGATTTACCCTTGTTTTAGTAAAGCACTAAGTTTACCATTTGCTAAGTGATTAATGAGTTGGAACTTAGATCTCTTTGTGTGAAGACTTGAATTGATCTGGCCTTAGGAAAAGTATTTGAGCTTGATACAAAAATGGGAAGTGGTACTCTATTGGTTAGAATGATACTTGTGAAAAATGTGAAAGAGTAATAAATTGCGACGTTTATGATCATGATTGAAAAATGTTAAGTTTACATACCTAATGAATTTGTAAATCTCTTGTATGTCCTTGTTGTACAAAGAGAAGATGACGATAAACAATTTGAGATATTTTTTATGTTTGCCAAGAGATGAAATATATAGGATTTTACAACAGGGATCAAAGTACAAGAACATTGTACTTCACATAAGCATTGTATTTCACACAAGCATGCTGGAATAGGACAAAAATTGTCAAGTTCTTGGCAAATAGTTTTCAAATGAGTGTAGTAGACAATGATGGAACATTCACCTTGTTAAACCAAAGCAAGCTCATCTTGAAGAGCTGCAATTTTGTTAATGTCCTCCCGGTAATACCTATTTCGGAGATCATTTCGTCCATGGCATCGTCCATCCATAGAATACTTTGAAGTATGGAAGGCTCCAAAGACTGCATCAACCATTTTGTTGCATTTACCCTAGGCAATGAACTGAGGATCTGTGCGTGCTGGCCTTGGAAGAGAAAGAACCATCGACAATCTTAAGTTTGTTCTTGGAACGAAGAGCAAGAGTCATAGCTCGAGCCCATGAATGGTTAATTGGTACCATCCATAACAATGGCTGTAAGAAGTGGATCTGAATAGAGAAGATTCTCATTAGAATTATGCTTACAGTAGTTGCAGGTGTATCCAGGGACGAACATACATTGAGTGTTGGGAGGGCGGTGGCCCTCCCTTTTTTTTAATAAAGATATATATAAAAGTATAATATAAATAATTAGTTTTTTTATAATATAAATAATTAATAATATGGTGTAAAAATCATCCCCTACATTTAGAATTGTATAATTAATTATTGAAAAGTTTAGTGTAGATTCAATTATAGATGATTTTCATGACATGCACAAGAGTTGTTTTTTATTTTGATATATTACTAATGTAATTAAAATTTGATTGATGCGTATATTGATAAAAAAAATTGATGCGTATATATATTTATTGAATGTACCAATTAGCCCTCCCTAATATCTAGGTCTGGGTGCATCTCTTATATAAAGAGTTAAACTGCACGTGTGTTAAAATGAAAGCTAGCAACTAAACTAACTTAAAAGTAAACTAACTTCTAAGTGACTAAACTAATTTCTAAATTTCCTAACTGCATTATTACAACTGTAACACTAAGTCCCTTTGCAAACAATACATATTTAAATTCATCATTACATTCTCATTATTCATTGTTTTGCTTTAAAATTGATCACAATGTTAAATATGTTATCAAAAAAATCTTCTCTATATGCAATTTTGCATCACATCAAGATTGTGTCTAGACAAATTATGTTCCCAATACGCACAAAAGATCCCAAAAGACACTTCTTTTTGTCCAATTAGTCAGTCCTAGCTATATCCTGGTAATTAATCTAGAGACAACTTTATGTATGTCTTTTGTTATATGACATACTTTCTCCTAAATCTGTTCAAGTGTCAATTTATGATCATAATCGATTATATGTAGAATATGTCATCGTCGATTATAATCAAAATATGTTTTTGTTTGAGTATGTTTGCCGAAAAGCGATTTTAAGATAATTTATTTTGTTTGGGTGATGCAAAAAAAAAAAAAAAAAACTTTTACATAGTAAATTACGAAAAATGGTTTGAAGTTAATTGCTTGTACCAATGAAAACCTAATGAGGAAGACTGGGTTGGGGTAAGATGGGGAAGATAGGTTTGAAGTAAAAATCAATCTCATGAAAATATTTCAACAGTCCTAAATATTAGATGGATTAAAAACAACTTTTTTCAACAACAAAAAGCCTTTAAATGATTTAAGTTGAAATGCCAAACACTCAATTATTTAGGAAACAACTCTTTAGAGGGAAAAACAACTGAAATGGATTTAATCCATCTTTCCCCAACATGCTCCAAATAGATGATCATTAATTTGGGAATTACCTTACGAACAAATGTGCTATTTAATACGTTAAAATAATTTACTGTCAGGTACTCTAACTAATTGGTTAGTAAAGAATTATGCCAAAAGGAATATGAAGAAATATGCAAGATAAGCTTTTAGTATATTATTCAATCTCTTGCTGTACATCAAGGTTAACTTATGGGCTGGTATATATAATCATCAGTCCCTAACAAACTTATCAACAACTGAGTTATCCTAATATCAAAAAGCTACGAGATAAAGATGGTGATAACTATGTTCTGTTAGTAACATAATAACAACTTAGCCTATCAAGGATAACTAACTTCCTAATATCTCTATACTCCCCCTCAAGTTGGTGAGTGGGGATTATGAACTCCCAACTTGCACAATAGATCACAAAACGGTTTGAAGCCCAATGCTTTAGTGAATATATCTGCTTCTTGTTGTTGAGTTGGGACATAGGAAGTAGTTATAGTGCCTGAGTGCAAGTGTTCACGAACAAAGTGACAGTCGATCTCAATATGCTTCGTCCTCTCAATGAAGACCAGATTGGCAGCGATGTCAAGCGGCTTGATTGTCACAATGTAACTATGTTGGAGCATCAAAAGGAACCATCAAAGAAGATAAGAAATGTCATAACCAAACTATTTCACTAGTGGCATGAGCCATGGCTCTGTATTCTGCTTCACTAGAGGAACGAGACACCGTCATTAATTTGTTTCTTCGTTTTCCACGAGATTGGAGCGGGACCAAGCTTCATAAGGTATCCTGAAGTTGAGCGTCGCGTGATGGGACAAGCTGCCCAATCTGAATCACAATAATCAACTAAGTTGAGATCATTTTCCTTGGGGAGAACATTGCCTTGACCCGGTGATGACTTTAAGTAGCGCAAAACACGTAAGGCGGCTTCCCAGTGTGCTTGTTTGGGGGCTTCCATGAATTGACTCAAAATATGCACTGAATAGGTTATCTCTGGCGTGGTAATTGTTAAATAAATCAAACGACTAATGAGATGCCTATACTAAGAAAGATCAGTTTATGGTGCACTTGTGTCAGTGGATAGATGATGGTTTTGCTCCATAGGGAACTTGCAAGGTTTACAATGTAGCATACCACATTCGCTTAGTATGTCCAACGTACAAAGAAATAAACCTTCTGCACCATGTGCTAACTCGAGACCAAGAAAATATTTGAGAGTACCAAGATCTTACATGTGGAAACATTTGTGCAAGTAGAGTTTGAAGCTGTTGCAAGCTTCTTTATCATTTCCTGCTATGATTAAGTCGTCTACATACACAAGAACCGCACGAAAAACGCCATTTGAGGAGTATGTGAATAAACTATGATCTTCATTACTCTGGATGAATCCGTATGTTAGCATACTTTCGGTCAGCTTGGTGTGCCAGTTTCGTGAAGCTTAGCGAAGCCCGTATAATGACTTCCGTAAGCGACATACTAGATTATCCGATCCTCTGGAATAACATATCCTGGAGGGACTGCCATATATAATTCTTCCTCCAAATCCCCATGAAGGAAGGCATTACTTACATCCATTTGATGTAATTCCCATCCTTTAGCTGCTGCCACTGATAGTAAACAGCGAACAGTTGTCATTTTTGCTACTGGAGCAAAGGTTTCCCGGAAGTCTTCTCCCTCAACTTGAGTATACCCTTTTGTGACCAACCGCGCTCCCTCAACTTGAGTATACCGTTTTGTGACCAACCGCGCTTTGTACTTGTCTACTTCACCATTGGCTTTGTATTTTATTTTGTAAACCCATCGACACCCCACCAGCTTCTTTCCAACTGGCAAAGGCTCGAGAGTTCACGTATTATTTTCTTCTAGAGCTTGAATTTCATGCTCCATTGCCTCAGGCCATTTATGATGTTGAACTGCCTGCATATAATTTTTGGGCTCATCATGTGACATGATGGCTGCAAGGAAAGCTTTGTGATCTAAAGGGAATTTGTCATAATTGCTATAATGTGATATATGATAGGACTTACTAGAAGTGGCCGATTGATCTTGTGACTTGCATGGGGTTTTACGTGCAGTTGAATGATGTACGTCGTCCTTAAGGTATTCTGGAGGCCGTCTAGTTCGTTGTCCTCTAGTCACTATCACATCATGATTAGTAACACTAGTATGCTCCCCTTGGCTTTGCTCACCTGGTTGCTCTACTTCACCTTCGGTTTGCTCAACTGAAAAGTTGCTTTCCTCACTTTGGGGCTCGTCCCCAATAGGTTGCTCAAATGTTTCAATGAAGGTGCACTCATTCTTTGAAAGTGTCATGTCCTTGGGAGGTAACTCTTCCTTTGTACAGTATGGGAATATATTCTCATAAAATATGACATCCCTTGATGTTGAAAATTCATGGGTTTGTGGGTCATACACATGCCACCCCTTTTGTCCTTGAGGGTACCCAACAAATATGCACTGTTTGGCTCTCGGTGCAAACTTATCCCCTAGTTTGAGTGTCTTGACATAACAAAGGCAACCAAAAACCTTTATGTGGTCGTAGGTAGGCGGTTTTCCATGTATCATTTTATATGGTGTGACCGCTTCATTTGCCACCAAAGGTGTCCTATTGATTAAATAGGTTGCCGTGAGAACACACTCTCCCCAGAAGGATAAAGGTAGACTGGATTGAAATCTGAGAGCTCTTGCCACATCAAGGATGTGTCTGTGAAACATAATGATGCCATAAAGAATTATGCCAAAAGGAATATGAAGAAATATGCAAGATGAACTTTCAGTATATTATTCAATCTCTTGCAGTACATCAAGGTTAACTTATGGGCTGGTATATATAATCATCAGTCCCTAATTAACAAACTTATCAACAACTAAGTTATCCAAATATCAAAAAGCTATGAGATAAAGATGGTGATAACTATGTTTGTTAGTAACAGAATAACAACTTAGCCTATCAAGGATAACTAACTTCCTAATATCTCTATAGTTAGGTTAGATTATGAACATTAAACAACAACAAAAAAAACATATCCTCATACAAAAATGATTTAATTTTAATACATGTTTAATTTATGAAAAAATCTCAAATATAATAACTTTTCTGTTAAACTTTTATTACTAAAATTCACCTTGAAATTCAATTCCAAACTTTTGAGTGTTTTATCAAATACGCACCCATATATAATTTTCTTCTTAATCCCGTTTAGTCAGTTACTCTGATTCTGTTTCACAACACCTAAAGACCTTGAACTGCAAAATGTCATGTTCTTCTATATCGGAAATCTGTAAGTGCAAAATTTAATATACACCGATCAACATTGTTTTACGTACTGTACCTAAATCGGAAAATTAAAGCACAGCTTTTTCTCGTTGATTGCATGGCGGTAGACAGACGCAAAACACACATGACTTTCATTCCACGTTATTGAGAGCAACGCTTTTCTCTTATTATCAACCTTTGTGAACTCTCCTCCTATCCCAAGAATGGTGGCACTATGGGGTTTGAGCCTCTCTCATTTTCTAATGGCATTGCTCTAATACATTCTTTGGACCACAAATTCACACAGAATTCATCAAAAAACTCATTTTATTTAATTATTTATATGCTGATATTTATGAATATTCATATTCTCATGATATAGGGAATTGGTCTGAGAGGTTGTGTCAATATTATGGGGATTCAAAAACATTTTAAATTGCCAAAAAGTGCCCGGTATAATACTTATAGGGTCTTGCTAACTAGTGTCCTTAGTACATTGGTTAAGGAAGCCAAAATAGCAAGTGTTCATCTTTTCAAAATATTAAATACACCACTTTCAAAAAGATTTATCTTTTTTTTATTCCTTAACCAATACCTTAAGAACACTCGCCTAAAGGTACTCGTTAGTATTCTCCATACTTATATCAAGAATTCAAGGAGGTGTGCATGTTGGAAAGATAGCTCTTATCTTTGACTTGGGTCTTATAATTTGTGAATACCTATATAAATTTGACTTAGGTTTTTCACATATCAGACCACTTGCTATAAATAACAAACTACCCTTTTGAAGTGATCCCTCTTTTCTGCAAGATTTTTTGGACAAACATACCTTCAACAAGAGAGAGTATAACATATGGTCATGGTGCTCATGAAGAGTAGCACTGCTTGTGTTTTGCTTGTGTTTCTTTCTGCTGCCTGGCTATCCACTGCCCGGTTGAACCCTGCAGGTATGTCTTCAAGTTCACTCTCTGCTTTTTAGAATTAATTTATGTTTCAATGCATTAATTGCTATTTATATATTAAGCAGACACTATGGCAAATGATGGCCACAAAAAGGTGAAAAATGCAGTTGCTCAAGTATATGGAAGTTCGGCTATAAAGGTGATTAAATATACATTTTAAGTTCAACTTAAGTTTCTTATGGATTTTATATCCTCTCTCTTTTTCCTATTTTCTTTGATGATCAGGCTCATTTAAAGTAAGAAAAAAAATGTAAAGTAGGAAAATAAGGGTATCTCTACCTTTAATTAGTTAAAGTACATTAAGATCTCGACATTTTTTTTTTATAAATCAAAATTGTATTAATAATAGAGCACTAGGTGTACTCTAACCCAATTACAAAGACCCACAAATGAGTCACTCCAAAAATATATACACACACGACCAAAGTACTAAAAGCAAAACTAACATAAGCATAGTCTCGATATATTTTAGCTAATCGAGTCATCAAGGGTAGATACACCTTTACTTTATTACTTTACACTTTTTCTTACTTTAGAGGAGATTTATCACTTTTCCCATCCTCTAAATTCAGTGTTGAAACCTCATACTTTGTTTTTGTTATCATTTAATTAGAGGGACAAGGAAGGACACAGGAAAATAGATAGAGTATTTCAATCCGTTTCTTATTAATTAAACTGAAATCTAAATTTTGTGCTTTTCATTTCAATGAGTAAATTAAAGGTTAATCATCTAATATATTGGGAACTTCTTGAACACAGGCAACTAGTACTACAAGTAAAACTATGGTGAAAAGCTTAACTGCAATTGAGGAGAACTTGAAGAAACTAAATGCAAAGCAGGTTGTGAGAAAACTTGGCAATGCAAAGTCAGCTTCCAATGTACAAGGCAATAGAAGTGTAAGAAGCCGTTTGTCTGATGAGGTTGAAAGGGGTCTTGTGGCTTTTACTGCTGATTACCATCGACCGATGCACCACCCACCTAAGAATAATTAACTAACGTAATCTTGAACTTCATGATCTTCTCAGTGGAAGATATTTCGGTGTTTTCTTGTTTATGTTATCAAATTTAGTATTCCTTTGCTATATGTTTTGTCTTACTCAAGTAATGTGCTTTGTATCTGGAAGTTCATATGCTATATAAGTGCTTTTTGTCAATGTACTGTAAACTTAATAACATGTCATGGAGTGTAAGTTAGAGAAGTATTGATTCGTCTGGTGTTGGTCATTCGCAATTGATTCTAAGATACCTTTTTTTCTTCTTCAGTTCCTATCCGGTCGGGTACAAAGAGAAGTTACTTATGTACAAGGTTCTAAATCGTGGTCGCGGTCACGGTTTCGATCGCGTTGCGGTTTTCGCGATCATGGGTATTGCGGTTGCTGCGGCGTGATGTGATCACAACTTTGCACAAATTATACAAAAATTATCTATTTTTTTTGTACAATTAATAATAGCTTATAGTTTATATTTTTTTCATTATTATGAGATATCCAAAGTAAAAAAAATTTAATTACACTATGGTTAAATATAAATAAATTAGCATTTATCTACTAATATTATATAAATAAATCAATAGCTAGTCACATACTCAACAAAGTCCATGCATGATTAATATTTACATCAAGTCCTAAACATAAATAATTCAAAAGCTATTAATATGTTTACCAAAGTTCAAGCAAACCTCATCAATCACCACATGGTAGAATAACGTGGAGGATCATAACCACCACCACCACCACTATCATTTTGACTATTTTTATTTTCTGTACCTCCAAATACATAATCAAAAAATCCTGAACTTCTTGGTGGCTCCCCTTGTTGTTGTTGGTCATAGGAAAAACTTGATGAAGGGCCATAAGACTCTTGATAAGTTCTTGGAGCCTGATAATATATATGGTGGGATTGGCATAGATAGATAATAACCATGTGACATGTAAGAAGGATGTTGATAATACGGTGGATAGTTGCATTGGCTACCATCAGATGATGCCCCGATACCAAAATCACCATAGGATTGTGCAACACTAGATGAGGAAAAATCATCCAACATAGTATCTTGCCTTCTGTTTCTCCTAGGATTTGCTCCACGTCTACTGCTACCACCAATTACATCATCAGAAGGATTTTCATCCTTCCTATATTGTGTAAAGTCAAGTATGAGATTTTGATCACGTCTGAAATATGGCTCTTCTTGAAAAGAATGGAATGACCCTTCACCTCTTCCTTGACTGTGTCCTATATTACCACCACCACTACCACTACCATTACCATTATTATTACTTGGTGGACTTAAGCCACCACTACCACCACCTTGACTTGGTGTTTCACTTGTGTCTAAATCATCTCCACCACCTTCTCCCTTATTATCATCATCAGAATCAATAGGGAGCCATTCTGAATTTTGGACTCCATCCAACAGTGGCCCTTCTCTCTCCTCAAGCCATGGAGATAAAGGATCTTCCTGAAATATATAATCAAGATTGATCGGGTTGAAACCATTTTCAATCTGTTCTTGGCTTCTCCTCATAGTGTGTCTCATTTTCAGCTTCATATTATAAAACGTAAAGACAAGTTTCTGCAATCTCTGATATTTTAGTCTATTTCTTGTCTTTATATGGATGTAGTTAAAAGTACTCCAATTTCTCTCATAATTTGAAGCTGAAGTAGTTTGACTAAGAACTTTGATAGCTATTTTTTGAAGTTGAGGAGCACAATTTCCATAAATAAACCACCATTCAGCTGATTAAAAAAAACAATGATATATTATTATGTTAAAGTTAAAAAAATTCCACACTTACGCATAAAAAAAAAAACTTACCGGGATCCATTTGAGACCAAGCTTTTTGAGCTTGTAACGTTCCAAATGTCTCTCGCTTATCCCGAAAAAGTAACAAGTACAAGAACAAAGGCACTCATAATAATAAACTATAATATATTTCAATCCAATTATATATCAAATTATAGCATTTTAAACTACTCACTTGGTTGATGGCTCTGATTTGATTATCAATGTCTGGTTCCAATTTGTTTATCACTTTTGTCGTTCCATCCAAAGTTTCCTTAGCTACATCACTTCCGTGCACAACTCCAAATTGGAATTGAGGATTGAGAAAATAACCTTATAAATAGAAAAATAATTAGTATCTCAAAATCAAATTTAAATCTTTCAAAAAAAGAATTAAATATATAGGCATACCTGCAGAATGTAGATCAGAATGCATGAAATGCCATCTTTTGTCAATAAGTTCATTATATTGAGTGTAATAGCGACAATTCTGTTGAATGGCTTGCTTAGCTCTATCAATTGCTTCATAGACAAAACCCATTGTTGGTTTTTCATCACCATCCACCATTCTCAAAACCTTGACAATTGGCTCAAATACCTTTATTATATCACTAGCCTTACTCCAGAATTCTTTGCTCTTCACGATATTCTTGGCATCATATGCAGGTCCTGATTTCTCCTTTCCAAACTTAGACTTCTTGAATTCCTCGGAATCAAACATATTTTTTAAAGCTTGTTTTTGTTTCACAATTGATTCTACCTGCAAAAATTGTGTTGCAAAACGAGTGATTACCGGACGAATGAACTCCCTGCCACCAGTATACTTCTTCATGAGACTTACTGTCCAAATGTGGTTGTAAATAAACAAAGTAACTTTCTTTGCTTCATCTAGTACTTTTTGGACATTGGATTTTTTCCCAATATCCTCCAAGCATAAATCCAAGCAATGAGCTGCACATGCTGACCAATAAAGACATGGTCCTTTTTCCATTAATCTCAAACCAGCAGCTTTTAATGCCTTCTCATTGTCAGTGACCAGTTGGACAACATTTTCTTCTCCAACCTCCTCCACAACTTTGTCTAGTAATTGAAAGTAATAATCGGTGTTTCTACTGGCAACATTAGAAGCATCAACAGACTTGAAGAAGACCGTTCCCTTGCTGCAATAAACTAGAAAATTCATAATGTGCATGTGATTTATGCCATTTGCCCAACCATCGCACATTATAGTCACCCCCCTATCTTTCCATGTTGGTTTAAGTACTTCTATCCATTCTTTCATCTCCTTGTATTCAGCTTCCAAGTAAACCTCTGAAACCTCATAAGGAGTAGCACATTTAACACTTTCTCCTAACTTTGCAGCTTCAGTTAGCAAATTGTGAAACCATGGGGAATTGCACAAGTTCATAGGCAGTCGTTCATATATTATCAATCTAGACACAGCTTCTCCCAACTTTTTTCTCAATGTCTTCATCATTCCATCTTTAACTTTAGGTTGCTTCAAACTTTTACTCCTGGTCAGATCAACATCAACTTACCTGAAATTTCGTTCAACATCACCTCGTTGTTGGCAAGAAGCTCCACTATTACCACCTACACGAGACCCACCTCCACCTTCATACATCGAATCTAATGTTCCAGTTTGGCATCTAAAACTTTGCATATCTTCCCATTGTCTCTGTGATCTTACACTTTCCCGTGTAGGTTGTCTCATAGCTGCATCTTCATTGAGAAAACCTTCAACCTCATCATCGCCATCATCCCCTCTCAAATTACTCATGAATTCTTCTTTTCTCCTCTTGTGATCTTTTTTCTTTGACTTACTGTCTAATAGAAGTTTCATCAAATTTTCTCTAACAAATGTTGATACTCTGGCATAACTCTTTACTTCTCCTTGCATGTGGGCAAGATGTTCTTTTAACCGAGTAATTCCACCAGTTATCACTCTCCCACAATATTTACAAACTACATTATTTCTATTTTTTCCAGGTACAATTTTTCCAAAGTGCCAACCAATATCGTCACTGGGAGCACCTTCTGCTCTACCACTTGGAAACTCTTCTCTTGGTGGCATTGTTTAATCAACCTACAAATAAATTATCCATGATATTAATAATGATACCATGATACCATTTCATATATTCTAACACATCAAATATTAATTAACCTAATAGATTTTATTAACAACTTACTATAATATATGTCAAATTAAAATAACACAATGAAAAAAAAATACACCAATAAAAATAAGAGTTAGAAACATATTACAATTTTTAAAAATAAGGATTAGAATCAGATTAAAAAAAATACACCAATAATTTATAAATTAAAATTTTAATTTTTTTTAAATTTTATTAATCAGATCAACTCCCTCAATTTAAACAAAAATTTTATTAATTATTTTTAAATCAAAATTAACCATGGAATAGAGTAGAAACGTCTAGAAAATCTGAAAATGTAAGTTAGTGGAGACAGGAGAAATTAATATTCTCATAATAATCATAAAACTTTGTGTGGGTCATTTATTCTCTACTCCCCTCTGCTGAGCCTCGAAGATATTGCCTCCTCCCTCACAAATTTCAACCATTTTTTCCTTCAAAGCCATTTTTCCTTAACTTCACTCAAGCCAAAACTGAAAACTCCTAGATGGCTAGATCTATAGATCTACACAGCAGCAGGCCAGCAGTGGAGAAGGAAGAGTAGATAAAGATAACTAACCTTTTTTCCTCTGTTATGGCGAGACGGCGACGGATCTGCTACGAGGCGGCGGCATTGACGACGAACTGTGGTACGAGGGCGGCAGCGACGGATCTGGCTCCTGATGCGTGAAGCAGCACTGTAGCAGCGACTGTGGCGACTCCAAACGCGTGAGACGACGACAGAGATGGCTCCGGTGGTGAATCGCAGAGACAGAGAGTGAAGACTGAAGACTGAAGACTGAAGAGGGCAAGAAAGTAGGAACTAGGAGGAACTGATGAATCTCTCAGGTTAGGGTTGATTTGTGATGAAAAAGACATTTTTATTTTATTTTTATACTTGGAATTCTGAAAGTAGATCAGAAACGGGATTTTGGGGACTGCAAATTTTCCGTTGCGGTCGTAACGGCGACGTAACGCCCGTAACGGATGTAACGCCGTTCCGTTGCGGTTTTTCTTCGTGATTTGGACTCACACCGTGATAACGGCCTATTGCGGTTTCGGCCGCCACCGTTACCGTATTGTAGCGGGTGCAACACCTGTTGCAGACTGTTTTTTGAAACCTTGCTTATGTAGTTGATAGTGATGAGAGTGCCACGTAACCCTAACAAAAGTATTTTTTTTTTTTTTTTTGTTGTTGTTGTACTGTGGTTGTTATAGAAAATCACTCTTGAGTGTATAGTTAAGAAAGATTTAAATATTTTTGTTGTAAATAAAACTCATACAGTACAATACTTTAAACTTTTATTTGGTAATACTACAACAGAAAAGGCTTTAGATAACATTTCTGTGTGCCTTTTAATGGCATTTTTAAGCGCTATCTATGCCTCCGTTATTAAATGTGGTTAGTAAAGATAGCATTTAAGACGCGCTATTAAAAGATGACTTTAGATAGCGTTTCCGCTTATAAACAAATGCTATCTAAGGTGTGTGTTTAGCGCGTTTTTGATAAGGCTATCTGTGCCTTTAGATAGCGTTTTTTTTGTAAACGCTATCTAAAATATGTCTTTAGATAGCATTTAACAAACAAACACTATTATTCCCATATATATATATATATATATATATATATATATATATATATATATATATATATATATATATATATATAAGTTTACTAATTTCTTAACTTTACATCCACCCTGCATGTTCATAAAAAACAAAAGGTTTACATCAACCAAATTATAGGTAGTAATCTCCAATAGTATGTGCAACAGAACTCAAACACCTAAGTTACTTGAACCAAACTATGCATAACACAATACACAATTTAGATCATATATGACAAGGGCTAAATAAATTTTTCAATATAATGAGACCAATCTTCATTGACTTCAGATAGTTGAGCAGTGGAATATGTGAAGCATTTGTAGTCAGGGAAGTACTGCGACATCAAAATTAAATAAATCAAATTACAATTGCTATCACATTTGAATGGTCACATTTAAAAGTAAATAACAAGCACTGAAACTACATACCGCCACTGATATTTTAACTTGGTTTTGTAAGATAATTTCCTTCATGAAGCGCATTACGTAATACCCAGAATCTGTATCGTTGGGTTATCTTGGGCACTATAAAAAAGAAAATAGTAAATATAGTTTTATTTTTATTTTTTTATAAATAATTGGTCATTAAGTTTTTGTAAATATATATACCTCTATCCGGATCCATTTAATGTTGGTTGCTTTTGAACGAGGTACCTTAGCTCCGCTATGTGCGCGATAAACTTGCAAAGCACTAATCACAAAATCAAACAGACTTCATTAAGAAACATATTGTCAATCATCACAAACACATATGCATGGACTTTACAACAAAGATTCTCAATGGTAACATCTAAATACAAAAAGAAGGTTCTGGTTGCTTTTTTTATTTATTTTGAACCACAACAGACGTAACCTAGTATATGCCAATTCAACACAATTATTCTAATGTCAAGAATCAAAAGCACATTGGGATCATTACAACTTGCAACATGTATCTACTGTGGAAGCCATTCGATAGAATCATAGAAACTCAAAAAATAAAAGCATGCTTACTTATTGAACAAATTCTTTAAACTGCTTATACCCCTAGCGGTTTTTGGTCCCAACAGTTTAAAAGCGTTAGTTAAAGTTGTGACTGTGGTCCTATCTCCCCTATACCCTGTGCTTCCCTAGCCCTCCCACAAGGTCTAAAAATTAAGTGCCACTCCCACCATTTTTCTTCACTCTTATTATCTCTCACTAGTGGCTACTCCAACAATAGAAGCTTCATTATCAAAGTAATTGCCTTTTACAAGTCCAAATTAAAGTGCACATTTTTCAGCCAAATGTTACAACTTGCAAGTTTTAGAAATGAAAATGTGGGTCTTGAAGCAATGAAGCATATACATATTAGAGCAAACCCATTTGACTAATTTGTTTTGCTAATGAAATTTTGTGCAGGTGGTGCTTGTGGATATAGGAACCCCTACAGCCAAGGGTATGGAACAAACACTGCTGCTCTGAGCACAGCCAGAAAGAAGGGCTGATATTCTCTCTCTGTCATTGCAAAGCGGTCAGCTATATACTTTGTCTGTTATTCCCCCCCGAAGAAGCCGTATGTATCTGTTCGATGTGGGGACAAGACCAGAAACCTCCTCGTTCTTTCTTTTGGAAGCAAAAATTCTTCATATAAATACCTTCAATTAAAATATAAAAATGGATTACACCAATGACATCAATATTTAAATGGAAAGACTAAAAAATATTGTACACTTCAAGCCTGATTACACTTCAGGCCTGATTTAGTACCTGATATATACGGAAATAACGGAGGCTGATGATCCGCTAGATTATGTGATTTATGTGTGTTTATTTGATAGGTTTTTGCTCCTAATTGTGGTAATTGCTTGAGTTTTGTCCCTAAGTTTAGTTAGTTGAGTTCCTAATAGTGTTTTATATTTTGTTAGTTTAATTTCATATTTTTATAATTAATCTAATAATTTTTCTACTTGTTTACCTTAGTGGGAAATAATGAAGAAAGGATAGCATCAGGAAGTGCCATTTGACATTCAAAATCAAGAGTGAATTATGAATTGGAATCTCAAGTAAAATTTGAGAGAGGTTCAACGTGAATATAGGTGGGCCTGAAATTAATATGGCATTAAAAATCTTTCATGCATTTGCAATTGAGGAATTGGACTTAAATTGGTGAGGCCCACGTAAAGCTCCCTGAGCTTAAAAAAATGAAGAGTCTTTAATTCTCCAAGGGAGAGTAACAGCCAGCACAGGGAATAAAAGCTGGAACGCAAGAAAAAGTAACGGAAGAAATTAAGAACCAGCGGCAGCGTAAAGGATAGGAGCAGCACAAAAACGTAACGACGGAACCAGAGTAGGAAAAAAAAAAGGAGCGAACAGAGCCGCACAGGGGCGCACGAGACAGCAAAGAAATAAGGAAAGAAAAAGGTCCTGGGGTGTGAACCAGAGACGCACAGCAGCAGCGTAAGGAGGAATCCAGCACTGGTGTTGTGTTCTCTTATTATCACTATCATGGAGTTTTTTCTTATCTCATTGTCTCTATTTTATTGTATTTAGCATGTCTAGCTAATTTCTTTTTTGCTGGGGTTTTGATGTAATCCTTTTATGATGAAGTTTTAATTGACTCTCTGATTATCTTATGAATATTTGGTATCGATGATGTGATGTTTACTGTTCTTACTGACATTTCAATGTTTGGCCATCATTCTTATGTTTCGAGGGTTCATGTATATGCTAGGAATAGTGATATGTGGACTTTGCGTCTTGTAAGCATTACTGTTAATTGGGTTAATCTAGGAATAGATAACTGGATTAATGTGGACATTTCACAAGTTCCATAGAGCTTTTATCATCATGCCTTGTTAATTAGACCTAAGGAATTAGGGTAATTGTTGAGTTTTGGTAGAATTGATTCACTAAGGAATTAGGCTTCAATTAATTAAGGGAATTTGTCCTTCAACATGCCAATTGGAATTAGGATAATTAGAGTTTCAGTAATTCATAGGATTCCTTGTCTATGAGGAATCTGGATTCATAATTGGATGAAATCAAATCCCTAGCGTTTTTATTTCTTTTTTTTTATCTCAACAAAAATTCCAAAAATATTTCATTGCTCTTTTACTTTAATTTATTTTCAGCCCTCTTCATACCAAATTTTAGTCTAGATAGTTGTCAAACTTGTAAATTGGTACTTGGTAACTAATTCCTGTGGACGATATCCGGTTCTCACCGTTTTTATTACTTGCAACGATTCGGTATACTTGCCGATATCTCAACAGAGGCAGATATTCATTCATGATTTACAATTTTTCTGATATTTTCAGCATTAATTCTATCAATGATATGATCACCAAAATATTTTCTTCTATCTCTATGTCCAATGGGTCATCATTTTTCATCTTCTTTATTTCATGTATTTTAAGAAAAATGACATATTCCAGAGAAATGTTATTTGAACCAGCTGTAGGAGGGTTGGCCTGAGATTTGCCCCCTTTCTTTACCGGGGTTGTAATAGACTCCTTTGTATGTTAAGACACTTTGCCCTTGCCTTTAGATTTTGCAGGTGCCTGGAAATTTTGCATTTTAGTATGCCAGTTAGTGATCCACTAATGTAATAAATATATGTCGTATATGACAAGGTGGAAAAATACCTATTGCATCTCTTATTATCATTACATCTGCATCATCAATAGGTACCAGCAATGGCGCATCCCCCTCAATTGCAACCTCAACTCCAACTTTCACATAGTTGAGGGGTAGTGGTCCGGTGTGCAGTGTAACACCTGGTTGATTATATACTTTACCCTTACCAACCACGCGATGGGTTGGGGTTGATAAATATAGATGAAATGAGTTGACGCCCTAAACCAATGATAGATGAATAAGCTATGAATACTTTAACTGTGAATGCAATACTAGTAAAAAAAACAAGCATCACCTCTGGAAGCTTGATGGCAGATGCTAGAGTGCCACTATCTTTGACGCTTAGGGATGTGAAATTAGCATGCCTCTCCTCATCCTCCTTTTTTTTTCAGCTTATCTTCCAAATTGTTCAATCTTTCTGAGAGTTGACCCACCAACGTCTCCCACCTTTTCGTTTCACATTTATGTTTTGGACGACCTTCAGGTGGGAAGTAGTCTCTTTGAGAAACACCAAAACCCACACCCCTAACACGACCAGGGTACTCTGGCACACCTAGAGCTTTAGCAAGAATATCTTGGCGACCATAATCTTGTATCTCTCCCTCTGAGGTAGACTGCGACAGTTCCACCTGACACATAGTTATTGGTGAAATGCAAATGTTAACATTATATATTGTCATAAGAAAATAACAAATGAAAATGTAAACATTATACTACTTACACATTTATTCCACACATTCTGGGTATTTTTGTTTTCAATCACACCTGCCTTGTTCTCGCGGGCTTTCCTCCACACAATATGGCGTTCAATTTTTTTAACTCCTAGCCCTGCCTCCTGTATCTGTACAATGAGATAATATATATTAACCAAACTATTTAAAAGTGATAATTACCACACAGTTAATTATATACATACCATTTCATCCTCAAGGTCAGCATACCCCTTACGTGATGCTTTGTAAGGGCATTTAGGATCTAACGCTCTCTGTCGATTTTCATTGCTTAATTTCTATTCAGACATATAGCAGTAATATTAATACATGGTTAATGTCATATATATATATATATATATATATATATATATATATATATATATATATATATATATATATATATATATATATATATATATAAGGACTAACGTGATATAAAACATACCAGGAATCGTGCATCTCCTGTGCGTATTGCTACAAAATCTACCCACTCATCCCTTGATATGATGTGTGCATATTGTGATGGAGGTTCCTCATTGATATTCCCGTCAGCATCTCTTAGAAATTTTTTTGTCAATCTACTTCTGAATGCCCGATGTAGGTTTCCGGCTTCCTGAAGTACAAATTTCCGTCGAGATTCATCAACATTAAAAGACATCTGCAAAACAATATAAATAACATGTCAAAGTAAGTATGTTTACATAGTTAACAATATAACTCACTAATTTTAATAATTACCTGTATATCAGCCCATATGTTCTCTTTGAAAGCATCCAAAGCTTCATCCTTCCAACTAGAACAGATAATTGGGACCGTTTGCCGAACAATGGCCCCAATGTAACTCTTCAATTTTTTTGCATTGGCACGAATTGGTTGGTTTAAATAATTTCATTCAACCTAATAAAAATAATAAAGTAATTAAATCTAGATAACAAACAACATAATGAAATTCTTAGATTAGTAAGTAAATTACTTGAAATTTTAGTCCTTTACTCCTAGCGCGGATGATCGCCTTCATAACAGTTGGTCCACGTCGCGTCACTTTGGCAGCACTAGCACTACCGGAAGATGCCATTTACCTACAAAAAAAAATTTGACACACATGTAAAACATCATTGGACATTAATATAATATTAATTGATTCTAAACATAAAACATCACTGAACAACAAAAACAGCACTAGCATTGCAGGAAGATGCTAAACACTACATACATGTTTAAGTCAACCTTTTTCTTTTCCTCATTGGATTGAGACTTGTTTGTCCTTTATTAGTATGAAATGGTGGATTGACCAAAAGCCCCTCATCATGATCATCTCTCATATACATACCATCATCTCTAGTTGGATCAATCTCAAGTGATTGTAATGTCCCATGAAAGGATCATCTTCAATATCAACATCTCCCTGGTCTTGACCATCAATCTTAGTAACAATCATTTTGTCAGTCAAAAGAACAACGGACCTTTTCATATCAGCTGGATCAGTGACATAGAACACTTGTTGAGCTTGAGATGCTAATATAAAAGGCTCATCTTTATACCCCACCCTGTTAAGATCCACCTGCATGAACCCTGACTCATCAATCCGAACACCGTTATTATTGTCAACCCACTTACAACCAAACACATTTGAGATATGCATAGACTGAGCTACAAGAGTCACACCACTGTTTTGCATTGTACTCCGATCATCTTGTTCTTTTGTATAGAATGTGTACCCGTTAATTTGATAACCGTGGTAAGAGAAGACATGCAAACTTGGACCTTTCGCTAACCATCTCAATCTTTCTGAAACTGAAGTAGCATTTTTAGTCAACTCTGCAAAAATGTGATCTCTTAGCCATGTTATAAAACAACGATTGTGTTCTCTAGTTAGCCAATTTTGATTCTTATTTGGATACAAACTCTTAAGCATGTCCTTGTGTTTTTCAACATATGGCTCAACCTCATCGACATTGTGCAGAATATATAAGTGTGCTTGCTCCCATTTCGTCCTTGATATAGTCACTATTTCAGTTCCAGTAATTCCTTGCCCCATCATTCTCCCTGTGTGACAAGACTTTGGCAGCTCTATGGAATCAACATTGGATAGGTATTCGGTACAGAATTCAACAGCTTCTTCCACAATATACCGTTCAACAATACAACCTTCTGGTCGTGATCGGTTTTTCACATACCCTTTTAATATCTTCATATAATGCTCAATCGGGTACATCCATCTCATATAAGCTGGCCCACACAGTTGTGTCTCTCTAACAAGGTGAATGGTTAGATGAACCATTATGTCAAAGAATGAAGGTGGAATGTACATCTCAAGCTCGCATAAAGTCACAACAATTTCTCTTTGCAATGATGGCGACTTCCCAGGGTCAATCACTTTGTTGCAAATTTCCTTGAAGAAGAAACAAAGTTTAGTTAAGGCCCCCCGCACTTTGTTAGGAAAAATAGACCGTATACCAATTGTTATCAACTGCTCCATGAGAACATGACAATCGTGGGACTTTAGACCTTTTAACTTGAGATCTTTCATCGATACGAGGTTCCTAATGTTTGAAGAGTACCCTTTCGGAACCTTAACTCCGTCAAGAAACTTACAAAAAATAGTTTTTTCTTTTCTAGATAGAGTGTGAGCAGCCGGAGGAAGATATGTACTTTTGCCCTTCTTCATCGGTCCCAATTCTCTTCTTATTCCCATACTAACCAAGTCCAACCTTACATTGATGCCATCTTTAGTCTTCCCTGGCACATTGAGTAACGTACCAATGATACTGCCACAAATATTTTTTTCAACGTGCATCACATTGAGGAAATGTCTTACACATAATGATTTCCAATATGGCAACTCAAAGAAAATCGACCTTTTCTTCCACCCTCTTGTGACAAGCTCTCTCGCAAAAGGTTTACCGAATTGGATATTCAAATCCTTTACCTTTTCAAAAAGTTGATCACCTGTCAACGACGAAGGAGCTCTACCTTCTTCCGAGTTCCCATTGAACACCTTTCTCCACCACTAGTAATAATGACTTGGATGCAAAAATCTACGATGTCCAAGAAAGACATTCTTCTTACAATGTTCTAACCGCATCCAATCCGTACCTTCTTCACATATAGGGCATGCACACTGACCCTTGATGCTATATCCTGACAGATTACCATACGCAGGAAAATCATTAATTGTGCCAAACAACATAGCTCTCAAATTGAAACTTTCTTCCATATACCCATCATACACCTCCACACCTGTCTCCCACATTTGTTTCAAGTCTTCAATCAAAGGAGTCAAATAGACGTCTATATCGTTTCCTGGTTGTTTGGGCCCAGAAATTAACATAGATAACATCATAAATTTGCGCTTCACGCATAGCCATGGAGGTAGGTTATAAATCACCAAAATCGCAGGCCATATACTGTGGGAGCTACTTTGAACACCATGCGGGTTAAATCCGTCAGTAGCCAATGCAAGTCGTAGGTTTCTTGATTCTTGCCCAAAATCAGGATAATCATGATCAAATTTCTTCCATTGAGGAGAATCTGTTGGGTGTCGCAGCTTGCCATCTTTGATCCTTTCATCCTCATGCCATGTCAAGTGCTTTGAATCTTCTAAACTACAGTACATGCGCCTAAACCTGGGTATTATGGGAAAATACCACACAACCTTCTTTGGATCTGATTCTTTCTTCTTATATCGTGAGGCATTACATTTAGGACACATCTTTAACGATGCATATTCATTCCGAAAAAAAATGCAATCGTTAGGACAAGCATGTATCCTCTCATAGCTCATGTCAATAGAGCGTAACATTTGTTTAGCCTCATATGTCTGACTAGGAAGCACATTATCCTCCGGTAACATATCTTTCAACAGTGTGAGTAAGTCTGTAAAGCTATTATCAGTCCATCCATTGCTCGATTTCAAGTTATACAACTTTAACATCGCCGACAATCTTGTGAATTTAGTACAACCATCATACAACGGTTGCTCGGCATCACTTACCAACCTCTCAAACATTTGAGGACAATCCTGAAGATCCTCTTCAACCGCATTTGCAATGTCTTCAAAACGATCACCCTCATAAGTATTTGTAGCGGTATCGTTTGATGAATATATCACACGATTCCTCATTTCACTAGACTCATCTCTTGTCTCACCATGTTTTGTCCAACATATATAACTTTGATCGATTCCATTACACACTAAATGTTCTTCCAACTCAGCTGCACTAACTCGCCTTGCATAACAAGAATCTAAACAAGGGCATATGATTCTACTAGGGTTTTCCGCATGCCGAAGTACAAACCTAATAAACTCTTTCACCCCATCCTCATACTCCTTCGTTAAACGATTGGCAGACATCCATTTCCGATCCATACTTTCTCGCTCTACGAAAATATTTAATAACCACACTATTATAAAGAACAAACTCAATTGTAACATAGCAATATCTTTAGCCAGCCAGCATCACGAAGCAAAGTAGCAATGCCAAGCTAAAGCAAAACAACAATAAAAATATGCAATAACGAAATTTCAAAGACATTAACACACATTCTACCTTAGGCATTATAGATTTACAAAGATACAAAATTTAACGATTAGAGAAGGCACACTTAATTTTATATAAAAGAAATCAAAACACAACAAAGTGATTAAGATGGATCATATATTCAACTACTCTTCAATATGGATAGAGGTAAAGGCTTGTGCAACCAATTAAAGGCACTTTGGCAACTACTCTTCAACTACTCTTCATTGCAGCTGATGTCTAAACCAATTAAAGGCACTTTGGCAAGTTAGAAAAATGACAGAAACATATTTTCCTAATAAACTTTTCAATATGCATCAATTCAACTAGGAATTCAAGGTAGAAAAGTCTACCAAAGGAAGATTTTAATTGAATTTTTCTATCATGGTAGACAGAGAGGAGAATTCTTGGGTAGACATGATGTACAAAGCAAGTTTTTCACTAGACCAATACAATTGACAGTTAGTTTAACATTTTTAGATTTAGAGTCCACTAGGAAGATATTGTCAAACCACTGCTTATCTTAATGGTTCAGTGCACAAACTACTTTGCATCATGTCTACCCAAGAAAATGATTTGGCTGGGTGATGCAAAACAATATGGATTTTTTAAGTCAAACAAAAATAGATCTTCTTTGTCTTTGAGAAAGATGGTACATCTGAAGTCATATTTGGAAAGACCACTTCCTAATTGGCTAGAAGGTCAGAATTATGGATCATGTATAATGAAAACAACAATATGCTTACACTCCCCCAAAGAAACGATAAACGCATAAGATTCAAGAAAATTAGAAAATCCTAAAACTACAACATTATAATCTCAATCATTTAGTGACGGTAATAGCAATCAATGTTTGTTCCTTTTTATACTATACTACGAAGGTGTTGTGACGAACTGAAATGTACAACTTGTAGAAAAATAGATGGAAGTAAGAATAGAAACGAGCAATGAGTTAAGGTAGCACTCACTCATTATAAGGCAGTGTTGAAGAGAGCAACAGTAAGAAGAAGAAGGATGGCAAGCATTTGAGAGACTAGTGTTGAAGGTTCAGCAACTGCTCCATTTAGAATGGGAAGGCAGATGCAATCCCTGATCCCATGCCGGAAGATCCTCCATGGTGGCGGCCTATATCACACAAAAAATCATGAAACAATAAATAAATAAATAAATAAAACAGTCAGTAAGCCACTATTTGACTTAGTTGCAGAAATTGGATAAATAACATAATTATAACAAAGCAAGTAACTCAGAGCATCATACTACACAAACCCCCTCAGAATTCAGTATCTCAAGTTTTTTTTTTGTTCATTTGACTGCATCAAAATATTTGCACATAGTTAATCATTGCAAAAAGAAAGACATTGGTAATCATTGCATCAAAATACTGAAGAATGATGAAAATAGGGCAATGAAAACAACAACTAAGACATAGATAAATGATCTAATAAGATCCTTATTTGTCGATGACATGGATGGGGTTGCATACACTAGCAACGATGAGATTCATGTCAGCGCAAGCTATGTTGGGAACTATTCTGGGGATGTATCATGAAATGACCCACTCTATTATCTGTAAATCAAAAGAATAGAGAGAAGGCACACACCAGCGGCAGTAGTGGGGCTGTTGAGAGGAGGCAAAGGGCAACTGAGCGAGGCGGAAGGCACGGAGGTGGCTTTGCTCAGCAGCGGTGGCGGTTCCCTCTTCCCCAAAACCCCACCTCTTCTGCACCGAACAAGTGAGGGAAAACGTGCAGGGCAGCGAAGCGGAGGCGGAGGGCAAGGAGCGAAGCGATGGGCAGCTACCAGCTCTGAGAAGTTAGGGTATTCTGAGAAGGAACAACGCGCAGGATGTGACGAAAATATTTGCGGGAAGTTATAAAATTAGAAAATATAGCGTTTAATCTCATAAGTGTTATCTTAGCTATATGTTTTGATAGCGTTTTTTAATGCAAACGCTATTAAAGGCCCCCCGATATTTTTTAATTTTTTCGAAAGAGAAAAGATAGCGCTTCCTGATACAAACGCTATCTTATGTTCATTATTTAATAGTGCTTCCATTTAAAAATGCTATTAAAAGCGTACAAACACTTTTTATAACATTTTCGTATCACAAACGCTATTAAAAGACCGTTATTAAATGTCCTTTCTATTGTAGTGTAATTATATATCTAAAAATATATTTTTTAGGAAAAAAAAGTATCTACATACTTGTTTGTTTAGATTTTAAAAAAATAATAATTCTTAGCTCCACTAAAAAAAGTGATTTCACAAAAATTTAGTTTCTTTTAGAAATCGAAAAGTATAGCTTCTGATAAAAGCTTAATTTTAACTTCTTTTTTTAGTTTCTACTTTTTAGTTAAAAGTTCTACGTTTTAGTTAAAATTAAATAAATAAGCAGTAAATGTCCACAATGATTTCTTAATCAAAAATCAATGTTTTTCTTGAAAAAGCCTAACCTTAAACCACTGAAACTCTGGAGCACTGTCTGCCTTCATAATATGTCATTGCACAACAACAATTCATTTCTTTGAGTTTTAAGCCCTTTCAATTGGTTTTGTAACTTTAATTGACACCTCTTTTCTAACATGCCTGAAAGAAGTTTTATTTCATATAGTCAGTTATGCTATTACCACCTTGAAACATTACTTGTCCACTCAAGGACAGAGCCAGCTGTACGATTGGGAGGGTCAACTATAAATATTAAAGTTTATCCAACAAATTTTATTCAAAATATTCATAATTATATATTTTAAAATGTTAATTATAATTGGTAATATATCAAAAAACAAAACTTTTCCTGCATGTCACGAAAATCATTTATAATTAAATCTACACTAAACTTTTAAGCAGTTTTCATTATAATTTATATTCGAATATATATATATATATAAAAGAAGGTCAGGGAGGGCTTGCCCTCCCTCATAACCTACGTCGATCCTGTGTCCAATACTTTGTTTGGTTTAAGAAAAGAAAGAGAGAGAGAGAAAAGGAGGAAGGATAGAAAAAGAGCAAAAGTTTTACAGGAACATAACTAAACACCTTATGGGCTTCATAACTCCACACCTTATGGACTTCATCACGTCCAAAAACACCCTAATTTGAAGGTGTTGGCCCAGCAGTTTTCCTTGACCATTCACGTCACATCATTCACAATCTCCTATTGCGTCTAACAATCTTTCCCATCCTTTTATTCATTATATTATATGGGCAGATTCGTTCCCCTATCTGGAAAACTCCACTGTTGAATTGGGCTTTCGATGGCCTAACCACCCTCTTGCACTCTTTTAGCATCAATATAGTTGCCAACATTTTAAATTATGATTGTGGTATCTCGGGATCCAACTCACCTAAACTTTTTTCTATAAATAAAAAAAAATTATGGTTGCGGTGAATGTTATTAATATACTCTTTTCATCACTCTCTTCAATATACTTTTTGTTGAATTTTATGTGAGACCCACTCTATTTAGTGGACCAATATGAAATTTACTTACTAATTAAGAGTGTGTTTAAAAGAGTATATTGCTAGCATTTCTCTTAGGATGTTTGTTACGGATTAAAAATAAAGTGATTTTGACATTCAATAGATGCCAACATTTTAAATTATGGTTGTGGTAATATATCTTGTATTTACTCTCGTGAATAATGTTATCAATATTTTTTTTTTATCACTCTTCCTATTGGCTTGAGTAAACATTCTGGGAGAGTCATGAGCATTAGCCAAAGTGTACTTAAAATTCATAATTATCATACATAATTTGGGAGCTGCTACGGTACCTTAGATAATTCAACTGCTTTGAAATAGATTTCATTTAGACCAATAGAATTTTTTTTTTTTTGACAAAAACAAGTTTAGCAATATCATTAATAATGGAGAATGCAATACATCCAGTAACATCATCACGAATTTGGAGAATATTAATATATGTAGTCATCCCTAACAAAGAGTGAGCAACTACATGGACTTTCCTCCTATCTAACTCTACCAAAGAGTTGTTAACATAAGATAATAAAAAACTCATACAATTTGAAATAACAGCCCTATAATTAGTTTGGTCATCTTGAAGGAGACTTAGGACTTCCCCTTTTTGCACCTGGAGTCTGGGAGAGTACTATAAAATTTAGCTTTAAAGAAATATCCTCCCTTGTCACGTAAATTGTGATCGAAGTCAATGTTTCGAGCTACTTGAAAGAAAGGCTCAATGCACTGCCAATTGTCCTCGACTTTATTTGTATAAACTAAAAAAATCCAAAAGTAAAAAGAGAAAATGATAAAACGCATTTGGCCAATAACACCAAACGAGGTATTTATGGATAGAAACTACATACAGATTACCCAAACCTCGGCAATTCCGACTAATAATACTCATAATCCCTGGCTGGCCTGGTTGCCAGGTCCTGCCGATAAAAAATTATTGGCAACGTTGCTACCATGATCAACCCCCATGCCATTTACGTGAGTACCATGCACCTGCGCCTCACCATGCTCCTGCGCCCCATCCTCATTAATTTCAGATATTTTCCTTTTTCCCCCCCTCCAAATCAGCCTCTTCATAACTCCCTTCATTCATCACGTGGTCAAAATCCTCTCTCCTTAATAACTCTTTCCCTTTTTTTTTTAAAGATATTATTTGGATTTTCGAAAATGCCAGCTAAAGATAACTGCGCCTTTTTCTTCTCCCCACAGTTTCGCAAATCATATCTCCTCCCTGAGAATCGGGCTTCTGATTAATGGGAGATTTGAAATTTGATTCTCCCTCTTGACCTGGTGCCACTGTTGCACTAAAACTACACTTAAGTGCAAGTGCACAGGGAACCAAGCAGGAAGGACCAACAGATCTTAAAACTAAAGTATCATTATCTATAATAAATATAGATAATTCAAACAAGAGCACACAAAAGACTCAAGATAGACTCATACCACGTCTGGATAGGGCCGAACTGCTCTGATACCACGAAATGTGACACCCTCTACCCGCATACATATAAAAGCATATAAAGGATAAAGATAAAGGAAAACATACTTCATTTATTGAAAGGAAACAACAACAGGCTGAGGCTGCCGCATTGCAACAAGTTTCAAAACGCGGAAAGAAAAACCTAACATAAGCATAACATAAAACGACCCAACCATGATGTCACATTACAGAGCTGGTATAACCAATCCGATAACCAATCCGGATAACAAACTAAAACTAAATATAAACTAAATAATAAAACTAGAAATCCTAACTGCGAGTCGCGGCTCCTCGAAATCACTCCTCAACTGACCGCGCACCGTCCACTGCATAAAAGGTACATGCCACAAGCAAGAAGCATAGAGATAGGGAGTAAGAAACATATAATGGCAAGGAAGCAGTTAGCAAGACGAGCATACAACAAACAAGCATGATATCAACAAGCAACAATATCATATAAACATCATCATATAATATGTATGCTATGCAATGCAACCCTGCTCCACTCCTCTACTATGCACTTGGATCCCAACTAGCTCAGGATTCCAACTTCGGGGTTACATCTCCACATTGGCCAATAAGCACTAACACTGGGGCCTCCCCACCCCTCAGATAGCCGACGCACCTTACTCTCATGTGCGCCACCGTGGTTGCGCATGACCCCATAGTCTCGGATGATATCACAGCGGATGGCCAGATTGTCTTACTCTCGGACAACCTCCCCTATGTTGCACAACCCCCAATCAACATCTCCAATGCGTGAATGCATGACAAACAACACACAGCCACAATCACCACCTCCGCTTGGGCCCATAGGCTACCCAATTTTTATCACCATTATCACCTCGACTACTAGGCTATCGAGGATTATCGTTTAACGTTTTATCATTAAGTCTTTTAACATCAACAACACTCTGACCATTAAGCACCAAAGCTCAACACCTTGACCAATATGCATCAAGGCTCCCTTGGAGCGAACTCTAGGCTACCGAGGTACATCAATTCATCACTTGGAGCAGACACTAGGCCTCCAAGGTACTATATCTTATCACTTGTCTTTTGGTCTTCATGTTCCGTTGGGAACTTATTAAGAATTTTAGAAAGCATTGGGGTGAGCATGGCCTATTCTGGATTTATGATGGAGCACAGGCGTGCTCCTTATTAAGCACGGTCATGCTCGAGAGCAGGCCGCACTGTTCTGGGCAGCAAGGGTTGGAAACCCTTGCCAATTCCTTTAGGGTAAAACATAGATCAAACCTATAAGCCTTTACTAAGTCCATTAACATTAATCTTATCACTTTGGCTTAATCTTTATGTCTTATAACTTTTGGGGAATTAATCCTTTAATCTGGTTTTCCCTCAAACTCTCATAAATCCATTCCTAGGGTCTTGACTAAACCTTTTGGCATAATCCTCACATTAACATTAATGTTCATGTCTTATTAACCAAAGGGGGAAAACTTCCCTATCATTAACCCTTTATCAAGGTTAAACATCAACGTTCATAGGAACAACCAAACAACCAATCATCAAGATAAACATTCAACCATACTTAACATATTAAAACAACAATAGTCACAACATTATATCAAGATAACATGCCAATATACACATCATATCAAGAATCACAAAGATCATGTTATCATATCAAGACATCAAATCATATAAACATGTTATCACCAAATACAAACATCTAGGCATGTTATCAAACATAAAGGGTCATGGGTAACCCTTCGACTTACGCTACCCCCAAGCCTACATACTCATACTATCTCTTCTCCCCATACTTGGTATGAAGATTCCAACAACGACAACCAAACGACAAACCAAACGCATTCCCTCAAGCGGCTCAACGAACTCCTCAAGCCTTGGCCAAACACAAAAGGATTAACCAATTAATCCCCAATTCAAAAGAAAGGGAAAAGTAGATTAAGGAGGGACAAACTATTACCTTTGCGATTGGCACAGACACGCCAAACATCTTCCCAAACTAGAGCAAAAACACTAAGGACTTCAAGGGGTTCAAGGGAAGGAAGAAAGAAGAGGTTTTTACCCCCACAAAAGCTGCCCAAAGAGTAGGTGATTTGATTATGCATAATTTTTGCAATTTATTGGTTGTGTTCAAGACAGTGATATGGTTGATTGGAATGTGCAGAGTGATAATCAAACTCATGGTTAATCACTCCAACCCCTGGGTTGTATTGAGTGTTTGCTTGAGGACAAGCAAATTGCTAAGTTTGGGGTTGTGATAAATCCTCATATCAATAGGATTTATAGAGTAAAAAGTGGAAAATAAATTGGAATTAATCAGCAAAAGAGGTCATTGAGCTGTGATAGTGATAGACTAAAAATTGAATGAAAATGGACTTAATTGTGGTTTTTCTGTGCAGTTTCGCCTGGCAAGGAATTGTGTTGAATCTGTTCATCTTCGCCTGGCGGCAGAAGTTCTCGCATGGTGAAATTCAGCTCAAAACTAACTAGTCAATTTTGTTCATCTTCGACTGGCGGCACGGTTACAAGAGACATCTTTAAATAGTTGGAAAACGAATTTCATTGGGTCTTTTGCCACTTTTTCAACCTCTATACCTAGGAATACACCAGAGGAGCTCTCTGCCTCACTTCCATGGATGAAGCAAGGGTTGGGAACAAGATTTGAAGACTCCATGGGTTTGGTTCTCTTCTTTATCATTTCTTTTCTTATTTTCTAGCATGTATCTTTAGTTTATTTGATTAGGCTAGGATGAACTCTCTTAGATCTTGATGCAGTTTAACTACTCTATAGATTTCTATTCAATTTCAATTCAATTCATGTTTCTAATCCTATGCTTAATGCTTTTCTATGCTTGATCACCATGGGAATTGCCATAATGGTTTTGTATCACAACGGAAGTTGGTTATGGAATTAGATTTGGATTAGGAGCCACATGAATGCAGAGATCTAGGAATAGACTCTGGTTTATATGCATTCTTGATGAGTTTTTGATCTTAATGCTTCCAATTAATTGAGTATCACCTAAGGAATTAGGGTTCTAGTTAAGAGGAAAGGGTTTTTTAACCAAGGAATTGGGATTAACCTAGATTAGTGAACTTGAATGATAATTGATTGGTATTGGTAGTAATTAAAGGAGTAGGTAAGTTACATTGAGTGATAATTGAGAGATTCCTGCTCCTAATCGTCTTTACCATTATATTTCCATTTTCATCCGCCAAGTGTTTGTGTTAATGCTTGTGTGCATTTGCATTGTGTATGCATGTTTGAATAATGTTGTTGACTATATTTTATCGTAGTTCATGCAATGTTCCAACTCAATTGTTCATCCAAATGGCAATGAATTTGTAGTAGTCGGTAATTGAACGCAATCCTCGTGGGAACGATACTCTATTCATCACTTTATTACTTGTCGCGATTTGGTATACTTGCCAATTCACCAACAAGTTTTTGGTGCTGTTGCTAGAGATTGTTGATTTCAATATCAACGAAGCAAAGGCATTGCTAATTTGGACATTGATTTTTTGTTTTGTTTTGATTCTCATTTTAGTGATTGGTTTTCATTGTTATAATTCTTTACTTTGGATTCTTGTTTTGTGAGGAAAGTATCCACTACAGACCATGAACATCTTTGAAGCTACTCTTCTTGCTCAAAGAAAACTTATTGCACAATAGTTGGAGTTGATGTCTAAACAACTTCAAGTCATGCAAGTGAAGGCAATCAAACCATTGCAACCTACATGTGATTTATGTGGTGAACATCATAAACTTGAAGATTGTGAGGCTAAATTCAATGCACAAGAGGAGGCTTATTACATGGAGAACCTCATGTGGGAACAAGATGCACAAGCTCACCATCAATCCAATGAGTTACTGGATAGAGTTTCCAACCACAAAAATGCTTTAACTTAATTCATTGAAGCTACTGAAACGAATTTTAAGAACACACAAGCTTCGATAAAAAATCTTGAGATTCAAGTTGGGATGTTATCTAAGCAATTAGTTGACTTTGTGCAGAAAAAGATAGAGTTAGTAAGAGAGTAAGAGTCACATGTTGGGGAAGTGGTTGAGCAAGAAGAAGTGCTTGTAAGAATGGAAAGTGAACATGACTCAAGGGAAATGGTGGAAGAAAAACAAAATGAAAGTGTAGTAGCAGTAGATGAAAAACGGAAAAACAAAAATAGTGACATGGGAGAGAAGCCAAGGGTGAGGCATGAAGAGATTCATGTGGCATAGACTCAACCCTTGGTGATCGAAGAGAAGAATCCCTTGCGAGATGAGTTTTATGTGCTTCAAGAATGGGGGAACACATATCCCAAATGTCTAATTGTTGGAGCATGGGAACATTTTTTTCCCTATGCCAAATACATGGGATTGCTACCTAAAGGAAGCAAGCGGAAGGGTGAAATTTTCTTTTTATCATATTATCCACCCTATTGTGGTGACAAAGTGTCAAGCTACTGACATTAAAGAAACGCTTCTTGGGAGGCAACCCAAGCTTCTAAACTTTACTATTTTGTTTTATAAATTTTAGTTAGTCACTTGGAAAATAAAAAGAATCAATACAATAAGTGAGGAATGAGAGTAAGTTTTGTGGAGAATTCCAAATTAAGATTGATTGAGTCTTTCTTTGATTGCAGGAATGACATATAAATATGATCACAATATCATGCTCATAAAGAAGGAAGAAAAGCAATCAATCGAAAAATTGTCAGGAAGGATTGTTGCTGTGCAGAAGACCAATTTCGCCAAGCGAGACATGCATTCTCCAGGCGAAAACTTTAACAAATTAGCCCAGATGTTCCATCGCAAGGCAAGACCAGATCTCCACCAGGCGAAATTCCGAACTGAGAGTTTCTGACTCCCATCGCAAGGCGAGACCAGATATCAGTCAAGCGAAATTCCGAACTAAGAGTTTCTGACTTCCATCGCAAGGTGAGGCCAGATCTCCACCAGGCGAAAATGCTTCTGTCCATGGCACCTTAAGAACAAAATAATACCAAAGCATAAAAAAAAAAATTGCTCAGCCTCAAAAGAATCCACCATAGAAGAAGAGAAAGAAGTCTAACACCAACAAAGCACCACAGGAGTCCATTCAGTTTCACCGGAGAAGTTTCCTAAACCTTATCTCTTTATTTGCACTTCAAAAGTTTGGAACTTCATTTGCATGATTAAGCTGAATTGTGGAGTGTTTTGTTGGTAGAGTGATTAGTCTGTGTTGGTTGATCTCTGTGCATCCTTATTATACTATTGAGATGTCATGAATACACTTTTATTTTGTGACTTCTTATGCACATTCTTTGAACTGAAATAGAGCTGATGGCCAACCATTGTGGCAATTTTCCGTAACTTGGTCTTGCATGAATCTTGAGTGCGAAGTTTTTCTTAACTCTCCTTTCACCATGTGAGCAATTGAGCCAAACAGACCATTTTTTTTTTCATGTGTGCATCCACTGCATGTTTTTACTTTGCAGAACTTGACTTAATTCTTACATGTTGGTGCTTGCATGTTCCACACACTGAGGCATTTTCTTCTTGTCATAACTAGTGCCAAATAAACCACCCAATGATTTTATCCCTTGCTAGCCACTTGAGCCTGTTACCCGTCTTTTGTACTTGAACCTCATTACAAGCCAATGACAAGAAAAACCGTTGTCCTAATTACTTGGAGTTAGGTATGAGCCATTTCATGACAGGTCTTAGCAACATTCTAAGTCTGGGGTTGCTTGAGGGCAAGCAACATTTTAAGTTTGGGGGTGGATGTATTGTGTATTGTGTACTTGTACTATGTTCTTGTACTATGTACTGTTGTAATGCTGTGAAATTGTTTTTTGAAAAATGAGATGAAAGAAAGAAAGAAATAGAAAAAAATAGAAGAAGGAAAAAAGAAAGAAGTGGTACAATGAGCATCGAAAAGAAAAAAAATGACATGAAAGAAAAAAAAAAGAGAAAAGAAGAAAAAGAAAGAAAAAAGAGATTGGATGCAGTAAAAAAAAGTATGTTTATCATTGGATAAAGTGAAAAAAAATGCTTTGTCCCAAAAGTGCTTTGAATGATTGTATAGGAAATTTTGTTGCAATAGATTGAGGGTGCTTAGAGACTGTCATGAGAAGGGTTATTCTTATCTCCAAGATTAGAAAAGCCACTTCCCCAATGTTCACCTACCCTTACCCAAGCCCCATTACAACCTGTAAAGACCTCTTTTAGTGTGTGTGCACTTGTATTGCATTATTCACCTTGAGAACTCTGCCAAGCCTATGATAAAGTCGTTGCATGTGGTGTGAATGAGTGACATAACATCCCTAAACACATGAGTGTGAGTGAAACAGATTACCATGTGAGGATGAGTGAGAAGAGCTGAGCACAATTGATGAGTTCAAGACTATTTTACTGTGAATTGCCTATTTGGGAAACTAAAAGCAAAAGAGTAGGTGATTTGATTATGCATAATTGTTGCAATTTATTGGTTGTGTTCAAGATAGTGATATGGTTAATTGGAATGTGCAGAGTGATAATCAAACTCATGGTTAATCACTCCAACCCCTGGGTTGTATTGAGTGTTTGCTTGAGGACAAGCAAATTGCTAAGTTTGGGGTTGTGATAAATCCTCATATCAATAGGATTTATAGAGTACAAAGTGGAAAATAAATTGGAATTAATCAGCAAAAGAGGTCATTGAGCTATGATAGTGATAGACTAAAAATTGAATGAAATTGGACCTAATTGTGGTTTTTCTGTGCAGTTTTGCCTGGCAAGGAATTGTGTTGAATCTATTCATCTTCGCCTAGAGGCAGAAGTTCTCGCATGGTGAAATTCAGCTCAAAACTAGCCAGTCAATTTTGTTCATCTTCGCCTGGCGGCACTTGTCTTCGCCAGGCGAAGACGGTTACCAGAGACATCTTTAAATAGCTGGAAAACGAATTTCATTGGGTCTTTTGCCACTTTTTCAACCTCTATACGTGGGAATACACCAGAGGAGCTCTCTCCCTCACTTCCATGGATGAAGCAAGGGTTGGGAACAAGATTTGAAGACTCCATGGATTTGGTTCTCTTCTTTATCATTTCTTTTCTTATTTTCTAGCATGTATCTTTAGATTATTTGATTAGGGTAGGATGAACTCTCTTAGATCTTGATGCAATTTAACTACTCTATAGATTTCTATTCAATTTCAATTCAATTCATGTTTCTAATCCTATGCTTAATGCTTTTCTATGCTTGATCACCATGGAAATTGCTATAACGGTTTTGTATCACAACGGAAGTTGGTTATGGATTTAGATTTGGATTAGGAGCCATATGAATGCAGAGATCTAGGAATAGACTCTAGTTTATATTCATTCTTGATGAGTTTTTGATCTTAATGCTTCCAATTAATTGAGTATCACCTAAGGAATTAGGGTTCTAGTTAAGAGGAAAGGGGTTTTTAACCAAGGAATTGAGATTAACCTAGATTAGTGAACTTGATTGATAATTGATTGGCATTGGTAGTAATTGAAGGAGTAGGTAAGTTACATTGAGTGATAATTGAGATATTCCTACGCCTAATCGTCTTTACCATTATATTTCCATTTTCATCCGCCAAGTGTTTGTGTTAATGCTTGTGTTCATTTGCATTGTGTATGCATGTTTGAATAATGTTGTTGACTGTATTTTATCATAGTTCATGCAAAGTTCCAACTCAATTGCTCATCCAAATGGCAATGAATTTGTAGTAGTCGGTAATTAAACACAATCCTCTTGGGAACGATACTCTATTCATCACTTTATTACTTGTCGCGATTTGGTATACTTGCCAATTCACCAACATGTTTTTGCTTATGAAGAACGCTCAAATAAATTGCCTTTCCTAAGTTGATGATCTTGCTCATATCCATGTTTTCTTCTCTTAAAATATTGTAATTAATAGGTTTTGTAAAACCTTATGAATGTTGCACCTTTTGGTGAAGCCATAAATTGCCATTTGATGGGTTTTTAAGAGGTCTAATGGTAGAGTTACAAGAATCGATTTGTATATTTTTACATGTATGTCACGGTTATAGAGATGTAGACGAGAGTCAGTATATAAAATACATAGATATGAAAAGGAACTCTCATAGTAAAAAGAATAAATATTATTGAGACTATCTATGTAATTGAATTGTGTAAATTTCATTGCTCTTGACCTTGAGTGCACAAGTTCAAGAGTTTGCTGTGTTAACCTTGGGGAGCAAACCGGGTTGTCAGATTGCACCTGAGGTCTACCAGAATCATGCTTTTAAGGCAATGGTTCGTCCACGGCATAACTATCGATCTTCCCTAGTTTTCTAACAACCAGTACCCTAAGGGCATTTGTACGTTAAGGATTCCAATAAAAGCAAGTTTCTATTAGAAAACTAAAAATATCACTTCTCAAAATTTTGAATACACCACTTCCCAACAAAAACTTTTTTCTTTTTATTCCTTGACCAATGCCCTAAGGGCTCTCGTTAGCATTCTCCAAATTAAGTTTTATCAAACAAATATACATGCATCAATTTTGTTTTTTTACAAAATATTCATAATTATATGTTCTAAAACATTAATTACATTAGTCATCTATCAAACTCGAAGGGTTGGTATAACTTATGGCTTGAATGTGATTCTTCATTAGTTGTCTTGGCCATCATGTCCTCTATTGAAGTTCTTTGGAAGTTAAGAAATGGGTGGAAGAATTGTATAAATTTAACTAGCAAGATGTGTCTTTTAGAGTTTCTCATATTTATAAAGAGGGGAACTCTTGTGCTGATAATAAATTAGCTTCTTATGGTCCCACTATTCAAGACTATATTTGGTGGGACACTATCCTTCTTTTATTAGTGAGGATTTTAACCGTAATAGGTTTGGTTTATCTAATTTTAGACCATGTTTTTTCTTATATTCTTTATTCTTTTGAATTTTTTAATAATATTATGGTATGTTGCAGATGATAGGTAATGTCTGAGGTGCCAATATAGGTAGGGTGTCAGTCATTATTGTGATGCATTTGCATATCATTTTTGCTTAAAAAAAAAATGAAACGTCTCTTCTACATGTTAAGAAAATATCTGTAATTAAATCTACATGAAACTTTATAGTCACTCAAAAATTCATCTTCCATCATGTTGCGATGAATAGTTTTGTCTATATTCATAGCTGAAAAAAATTGCTTAGTAGTAGTCGTAGAAGCCCGAAAATACGAAAATAAGAGTTATCCTATATATTCAAGAGAATAGACTTGTAGTTCTGTATTTGTTATCAATCAATGAAATAAAATAGATAATTTTAGACTATCAATAATTACAAAAAAATTAAAATAAAAAATATCAAGGGGCCAAGGCCCCTTAAACAAACACATACCTCCATCCTCCACAGTGTTTTCGTTGTTTTACACATGGTTTGCATATTATATAAGCCTTATTGATGTCAGGCTTCCTATTAGAAGGCGTGATTGGTTCGTATTTGATGAACCACCAGTCCACTACCCTCATGAGAACACGTGATCAACTCTCCTTGATCCCCGGTTACTGATAAACCCGTGCATCTCGATTATAGTTTCTTCCTCCATATTAGACAAAGATTCCATGAAATCTTAGCAACTGTCAAACCCTACCATTTTAGGAAGACACTTCGACATTAAATGACAACAAAAGCTTTAATTCTTTTGTAGAAGAAAGTTCATGAACAGAGAGGTTGTTTCATTCCAGGTTTAGAGTATATCACAAGCTTTGGCAAAGACTTTAGTACTTTCATGTGATCTGTTAATCAAAGTTCATTAGCAAAAATCAAATTTAAGACTGTTCAATCACAGTGTTAGAACTTGTTCATTTTACTATATTATTGACATTTTTGAGACCACCAGGTATTATGCAGGTTTAGGCCATTTGAATAGTTCATGATATTCATCATTGTTTGATTAGAGGAGCTGCTCCCCGAGATTTAAATTCGTATTTTAATATATTATAGGAGAATGTCGATTAGCAAGATCCTATATTATATTGTGGATATGGATAATCAAAGGAGTCAAAGGAGTTTTAAAGAACTAAAATCATAAAAAATGTTTAATTTACAAAATATATATATATATATATATATTATTTTCTTAATGCAAAAACTAAAAAAAGCTAAAATGCAAGCAAAAGTAGCTTATAAAACCATTTAATAAGTTATTAATCAAGCTGCAAAACAATCTTCATATATAATAAAAATTAATAATTAATAATAAATAGAAATATTTTTATATATAAAATGTTATTTTCTGGTACAATATCAAATGGTTTTATCATTAAAAAAAAAAAAAGAACTCAAGAGATTTGTGCAGTATAAAGATATGTCACATGAATAAAGAATAATTGTGTACCACATAGTCAAATGTGGGTGAAGGAGCTGGCCCATGATGAGCCCATCCCCACCCGTGAGTGGTGACCCTTTTGAGAAAACATTACAACCGTAATCGCAGGAGCATCACCTTCTCTCCTACTAATCATATTCTACGTCAACAACATAGCCCCACACCCACTATTATCCATGATGTAGAGATGTTTAATATACGGATGAAGTTCAGGTGTCTTATTTTGATCACTAATGTTTTTCAGACAACTGAAGTGGACAACATACGGTGACAACCGTATGTTTGTCTACTGTAGTGCTATAGTACAGTAACATTTTTTTTTATTTTGACTTTTTTTTAAAAATATTTTTTTTTATAAAAAAAATAATTTGTTCTTTTTTTTAAATATTTATTTTTATTGAGAAATAACATTTTTGGTTAAGTATGTGCAAATATCTTGTTAATCATGTACAAATATCTGGTGAATTCAGTTCATTATCTGGTTAATGAGTTTTTTTGGTTAAGTATGTACAAATATCTGGTTAATCAGGTACACATATCTGGTGAATTCAGTTCATTATCTGGTTAATGGGTTTTTTTGAGAAATAAATTTTTTGGTTAAGTATGTGCAAATATCTGGTTAATCGGGTACAAATATCTGGTGAATTCGGTTCATTATCTGGTTAGTGGGTTTTTTTGAGAAATAAAATTTTTGGTTAAGTATGTGCAAATATCTGGTTAATCGGGTACAAATATCTGGTGAATTCGGTTCATTATCTGGTTAATGAGTTTTGTTGAGAAATAAAATTTTTGGTTAAGTATGTGCAAATATCTGGTTAATCGGGTACAAATATCTGGTGAATTCAGTTCATTATCTGGTTAATGGGTTTTTTGGTTAAGTATGTGCAAATATCTGGTTAATCAGGTGCAAATATCTGGTGAATTCAGTTCATTATCTGGTTAATAGGTTTTTTTAGAAATAGATTTTTTTTTTAAAAGGTCAACATTTGTAATAAAAAAAAAAAGCGCTACTGTAGCGCTACAGGACAAAAAGTTGTCCCGTATAGTTGTCCAGCCGGGTTGTCCGAATAACACTCCTCTATTTGATATATCTTCATATTCTTTCTCCATCAATAATATTTCGAAGTATAAGTTAAAATTTCATATAAATATAAAAAAAAATATATAATATATTATTGATGAAGACAAAATGTAATATGTGATACAATAAAATGAGACACTAAATCCTCACTCATGAAAGTTTTCTTTTACTTTCTTTTCATCTTTTCTATGTCTTAAATATTGTATGATAGTAAAAAAAATTATATAATTTGCACACAATTTTTGAATAATTAAAAAAGTTATGTATGATTTTAAATCATTTTATTGGTAACATTAACAAAATAAATGAGGTGATAGAATATGAGTACAATTATGTGAAAAATTAAAAAAAAATCAATTAGTCTCTAATTGGTGAGAGACAAAACTTACTTTGACAATCTCTACATTTTAAAAGAGATTAGTCTCTAATAATTGGTTAGGAATACTTTGGTAAAAAAAATCAATTATAATCAACATATACAAAATAATATAAGTGGCGGAATATGTACTAATCATATTAAATGTAATGATACCTGCCTTTGCTCCGATGCTTCAAATTGCCTCCCATTCACTACCATTCCTGGCTACCACTTAAGAGTGTGTGTTTAGCTGATCGTTTGACAAATATGATTTTGGATGAAATTGATTTTAATATAATTGAGTTTGAAGTAAAGTGATTTATGGTTGGATGTTTTTATTTTAAAAGAAGTTTGATGTAAAACTCAATGTAATTTTTCAATCCAAAAATATAAGCTACTCCAAGCTGCTTCTGATAGAATCAATTCTGGATGCAAAATTGATTCCATGAACATGTAACCAAACACCTATTTATTTATTTATTCATTTTTATCAAAATCATGTTTGACAAGGACGGAAACATTTCTGGTATCTCCAGGAATAGAACCAAACACTGACACACAGACTCACCACAGACTCACCAATTCTATTCAATTCTCCGTTCACACTTCACATACGTCACAGGGTCGTATCGGAATGGAACTACACACCAAAGATGCCAACACTCATTCCTTCTTTGAATTGGTTTACATCTCTGTCAATATTTTAAAACCAGAATATAATAGATGAGTTGAATTAGTTTTTTTTTTTTTTTAAACAAATTTTAATGGGTTTTTTTGGATTCACATATAATTGCAAGGAGTATCCCCAATCGTTCATCGAGACTAATCTCCTTCGGGGGATTTGAAGGCACCCAAGCAGGGACGGACCCAGAAATTTGGACTGGTGGAGGCAAAATAATATATCATGAATATTTTTATAAAAAAATATAAAAATATATAAGCGATAAAATAATTACATCATTATTATTAAGTCAGAAATTAGATATTACAAAAACTATATCATTATATAGCTATAAAATTGAAGATACCTCAACTTCTATAAATTATAATTGTTCTCTGCGTGTTTTTATGCTTTGAGGTTGTTATGTTTTTTTTTTTTTTCATTTTCAACACTATCGAAAATATTTCTCTATATATATAACCAAGTTTTACTGAAAATATAAAAGATATTATGTAAAGTAGGGTTGTAGAACAACGAGGATAACATTTTTAGTGTTATTTAGAGTATAATTATAGAGCAATGGGGGCAATGCTATTTTTTTAGTGGGGGCAAAAAAAAAATTTATGTAGATTTAATTAACAAAAAAAATTTATTTTCTGGGGGCATCTGGCCCCAAACCCATGTACTTGGGTCCGTCCCTGCACCCAAGGTGGGATGCCCCATCCCAACCGGTTTTTTTCCATACGCAAGAGACTGATCCCTTATTTAAAGAACCCAAGCCCATCACCACTTGAACCAATCTTGATCGGCTTTTAATCGGTTGAATAGTCTATTAGTAATAATTTTACTTAAAAAGTTATTAATTTGACCTAATTCAGCTATGATTTAAAAATAAATTCAATCAATTAAACCAATTAAATAATAATAACTAAAATTTCCACTAATTCTATCTATTTGAATTGTATAAGTAAGCTTGTAGTGTTTGAATTGGATTCAAAGTGTTCTGGTTAGGAATTAAGAAAAGTATCTATTATTTTATTGTAAGCATTTGCCTATAAAAGACATATGTAGTTCCTTGTATTTTGTAATCAAGTTAAAAAGTGAGATTTCCTCTTCTACTTTGTGTGTCTTCTGCTGCTTGTGTGTGAGTTATAAAGAAAATAATGTTCTACTGATACCAAATTGGTATTAGAGCTTGAGAGCTTGGTCGTGTGAGTATCAAATATTTTGAGTGTGTGAGGAACAAGAGAGTTCTCATTGTGTCAAAAAAAATTTAGTTCATATACTTTGAGATTGAGACATGGCCACCAATTACAATATTATTTGGTCCTGTCCCAAATTAGATGGGAGACTTTATTACAGTTACTAGAAATTGTTGATGTCTATGCATTTAAAAGCTCGCAATATTTGGAGCTTTGTGGAACCAGGATAACAATAAGGAGCGGAATATGCTGCTCGAAGGAGGGACCGGTTGGCACTTTCTCAAATTCATCAACATGTAGATTATTCAGTTTTTGACAAATAGCAAATGCCAAAACGGCCAAAGAAGCATGAAATATTTTGAAGCTATCATACAAAGGAGTAGAAAAACCCCAGAAATCAAAGTTACAACCCTTGCATAGAGAAAAGGTATGAGATGTCCAACTCAAAAAGTGTTGAACAATACTTTTCTCGAGTTACTGATCTTGTCAACAAGATGATGATGTATGGAGAAGACATCCCAGATAGGCAAGGCAGTTGAAAAGATATTCTTTGTACCATGTCGATGAAGTTTGATCATATGGTGACTATAATAATTGAGTCCCACGACACTAACATGACTCAGGATAAATTTTCTCTCTCAAACACATTAATTTCTCTCTCAAACTCCACTTCCTTGATGAGTTAAAATTTAAGTCAAAGTTTACCACTCTAGTGATCTTCAAATTGATTTTGTATTGTGTTTGATCTAATTATCTAACAATTGCTCGATGTACTGCGGCCACAGCCCACAACACAGCACTATTTTCAAATAAGAATAGAAATGGTTCCTTGAATCTAATCTTATCTGTATTAAATTATCATATTCGTACAATTACAAATAGAATGTTCTTTTCATGTGAAACAAAATATTAAGAAAACTTCATTTTCTCTGTTGTCGGTTTGTACGTATATTTATGGTAAAGATTGTATTTAAAGTTGCATTTATTCTTGAATTATTTAATTGATTTAAATCTTTAAATATTTTATCAAATTAAGCGTAAATATATTTTAACTTTTCCATTTTAGAGACAATTTATTTTAAAAAAGCATGATCCCATATTTACTAATTGTCTCGTCTAGCTTCTTTGTCCATGTATACCCGCTTCTCTTATCCGTAATAGCTCCTGCCTTATCTACAATATTTTCCCCTTACAAATTTCGTATACTGTATAAAATGATACTAATGACGAGTTTTAGTTTTAGTTTTTTTTTTTTATGCACTTCGATTTAAATATAAAATCTTCATTTGATATCAACAAGGCTACTATAGTTGCTTACCAAAAAAAAAAAAAAAAAAGGCTACTATAGTTAATAGATATTTAGATTCTTTAAGTATGTTGTCAAGTATTTGATCCTTATGGTATGCATGAAAAAATTATTTGGTGAGAAAGACAAAACTCATTTTAATGATCTTTATGGCTTAAAAGGGTTTGACCATTTTTTATTTACAGAAAATGATTGAGGATACCCTGTATAATAATAATAATAATAATAATAATAATAATAAAAACGAAGTCTACCCTATTCAACTAAATAGAGGATTATATGTTCACCAAAATAAATAAATAAGTAGAGGATCATATTAAATGTGAACATTGTTCTCAAGCGCCAACATGGATTCATGCATAATATGATCTGACGGTTTAGACTCGTATAATCGATTTCCTAATTATTAAAATTTGAATAAAAAAAGTCTCAAAAAAATTTTTTTTTGAAAAAATCTCAATAGAAGGACTCCATAGAATAATAGCTGATTATATCGTTCACACTATTTCCACTCCCCCAACCCTGTGTCGCATAAGAAGGAAGACCCTTGCAATAACTGATCAGAGGCATGAACAGCTAACCCTTCTAATCTCTGCTATGATCAAACTTCATAAAATATTTTTAAATTATATACAAAGTTTTTGGTTTTCAAATTTTAATTGGTTACAACTTTTGGTATTACACATCACGGGTCACGGGATCTGAATGGTTAAAATGGCCATCTTTTACGTATTATAAGCTAATTTCAAATTCTAAATAAACACATAAAACAAACTCACAACTATACTAACCAAAATCCAGGCAACACCGTTCATGCTTCTTATCTTTTCGCAACTAAGATATCCAATAATACCAACTTTATTAAAAGACAGAATTTCTCCTATGAAACTGCAGTACAGTTTAGATTTTAGATCCCCTTTTCGTGTGCTTTTCTCTCTTAATCCCACTTTAAATTATTTTTATTAACAATATTCTTTTGTCATCTAGTTTGTGTAAATATCTGTAACAAACTATATGTTTGGTAAAAAAAAAAAAAAAAAAAAAAAAGATAAACTATAATGTCAATTTCCCATATATGATAATAAATTCACTGGATAGATAGGAAAGACACATACACAAAATGCTATAAATAGTGTTGTATAATTTTAGAATTCAATGTTCTATAAGTAATGCTGATTTACAAGACTTCACAAAATTTTTTAGGCCTATCACCTATTCACCATGACTCAGAAACCATCCATGGCTGTTCCAGACAAATATCCAGGGAAGCTCACCCTCAGGGTGGTTCTGACTTGCATCATGGCAGCCACTGGTGGCATGATTTTTGGTTATGATCATGGTGTTTCAGGTATTTCCAATCATTTTTTTTTTCAATTAACATTTATTAAAAATCATTTCTTTGATGCTAAAGCCTTCTTAATTATTCATGATGGTCCTTGTTTGAATCTGAAAATCAGGTTTCACATCTGGGTTTTGAATGCATTATCTGCTTTATATGATTTCAGATATGGGGTTTTTCATTTTTGTTGTTAGAGTATTTCCCATAATTTTAATGTTTATAATTATTAAAAAAAGATTAATTTTTTCTCTCTGTTTTCATCTTGATTGAAAATTAATTCTATAGGTTCTGATGCATATCTTCTGACTGATAATATTTCTGACATGGGATTTGTCATTTTGGTTGTGTTCATAGGTGGTGTGACCTCAATGGATTCCTTCCTGAAGATATTCTTTCCATCTGTTTATGAAAAGGAATCTAACATAAAGCCTTCTTCAAACTCATACTGCAAATTCAACAGTCAGATATTGACACTGTTTACATCTTCTCTCTACCTAAGTGCTCTTGTTGCAGGTCTTGGGGCATCCCACATAACCAGAATGTTGGGTAGGCGTGCAACTATGATCATGGGTGGAATATTCTTTGTAGCAGGAGCATTGCTCAATGGATTAGCCATAAGCATATGGATGCTTATTGTTGGGAGGCTTTTGCTTGGTTTTGGCATTGGATGTGCCAATCAGGTGCATTTTCTTTAGACCTCAATTGGGTTCATTGACCTATGATTAAATTATATCATTTTCCTATGCTAACCAATAATTAATTTATTACTCTTAACATATGCAGTCAGTTCCAATCTATGTATCAGAGATGGCCCCTTATAAATACCGGGGAGGTCTTAACATGTGCTTCCAATTGTCAATCACTATAGGCATTTTTGTAGCCAATCTCTTCAATTACTACTTTGCCAAGATTATGAATGGTAATGGATGGCGCTTAAGCTTGGGGCTTGGTGCAGTCCCTGCTGTCATTTTTGTTATAGGCTCACTTTGCCTTCCTGACTCGCCAAGCTCCCTGGTTGAACGCGGCCGTCATGAGGATGCCAAAAAGGAGCTTGTGAAAATGCGTGGTACGACCGAAATTGATGCCGAGTTCAAAGATATACTTGCTGCTAGTGAAGCCTCCCAGAAGGTGAAACACCCTTGGAGAACCCTGATGCAGAGAAAGTATAGGCCTCAGCTCATTTTCGCCATATTGATTCCCTTCTTCCAGCAATTCACTGGCCTGAATGTGATCACATTCTATGCTCCAATTTTGTTCAGAACAATTGGTTTTGGAAGCACAGCTTCCCTCATGTCTGCTGTGATCATTGGCAGCTTTAAACCAGTTTCAACCTTTATTTCAATTCTTGTTGTAGATAAATTTGGAAGGCGCACCCTTTTCCTTGAGGGTGGTGCTCAAATGTTGATTTCCCAGGTGCTGTTTCACATTTCCCCCACACAGACCTTTGTTTTTTGTGTCCTTCTCATTGGTTTTGTTAGTATCTAATTGGTATTTTTATGTTCTGTTTTGGCCACAGATTGTGATCACAATTGCTATTGCTGTTGCATTTGGCACAGGTGGTAACCCAGGTACACTGCCTAAGTGGTATGCAATTGTGGTTGTGAGTATCATATGTGTATATGTCGCCGGTTTCGCGTGGTCTTGGGGTCCCCTAGGCTGGTTGGTGCCGAGTGAAATCTTCCCTCTTGAGATTAGACCGGCTGCTCAGAGTATCACAGTTGGTGTCAATATGACTGCCACTTTCTTCATAGCTCAATTCTTCACCTTAATGCTGTGTCACTTGAAGTTTGGTTTGTTCATCTTCTTCGGGTTCTTTGTGGTGGTCATGACCTTATTTATCTACAAGTTTTTCCCAGAGACAAAGGGTGTGCCACTTGAGGAAATGCATCTGATCTGGCAGAAACACCCCTTTTGGGGAAAATTTTTAGAGTCAGAAAGCAAGAACCAAACGAGTAAAGTAGACTCCAATTGTTGATTGTTGATTGTGTATTGTTTCATTCTTGGATTTATGCAAGATCTTTTAATTTGAAAATTTCCTAGGCCTACCTTTCTGATGATGCTGTGCTGTCACGTATATAACATGTAAGTAGGAATTTTCAGGCTGGTATATTGCAAAGAAAATTGGCAAATGATGCATTCAACTTGATTAGATGTAGAATTAGAATCAATTGTAGTGCTATAGTCATGATCAATTGGGCATGTGAAATTTACTATGACTTATTTCTTAATGTGAAGTATTGCACGTTCAAATTCTCTCTTTCCCAGTTTGGTGCTACTAGAATATCTCCCTTTTGTTTTTGGGTGAAACATATATATGGCACACTGGAGCTTTTACTTCTTTTCTTTTTTTTTTTCCTCTCTTCATAAAACAATGATTTATATCAGGCTAGTAACAGAATCATTCTTTTTGTTGTCGCGGTGGATGTGTAATTTTTAATGAGTAATACTAATTCGTACGAATTTTGTTTCGTGAACCGACGTGCGAATATAATTAATGTTGCCTTTCACTTTGAACTTCTCCGAAACTTTTTTTTTATATTTTAAATTTAAATTTAAATGTCTTACTGGTTTTTGAGCTGCACCCGGTACTACACGAAATTTGTTTCGTACTAGGTAGCAATTCTCATTTTTAATTTTTTTTTTTTTTTTTTTGACGTGAAACTGAAATTTTTACTAATTTTCCAAAGTGTTCAACAACCTCTCAGAAGACATAGCTGCCACAATACATTGGGAGAACTTCCTATAACCAAACATAATCAGAATTATGCGCAGCAAATTTGGCTAGCAAATTTGTACTTATAGAAATCATTTTAATAATTTTTTATATATTTGAACCAAATCGAGAATTCGTGTTAAGTATAAGGATCAAAATATTTAACCTCTCTAATAATAGCACCAATGCCCCATTTTTATCTTGAGGCCCGGCTATATCAATATTAATTTTGAACCATTGTGGAGGTGGCCGCGTCCAGGTTGACAAATTTGGACTAGCATCCAGTTGAGCAACACTTTGAAGACTAGCATGCATCTTATATTCACAAACCACATGTTCCAGCCATGATATAAACTCTTCATTTTTGGATTCATGTGATTTGAAATTAACCCCCAAAGGAGACAAGAACCAAGTTTTTTTTCTCCCAAATGCAATCTTTAAAAACATGATCGATTGTTTCAACTTCCACCCCCATATCGTGGATATTCCAAGTGCCTTCCTCTTGGTTGATAAGCTTGGAGACCGTAGATATATTGCTAATTGCTGGTTTTTTAGACCAAACCTTGTTACCATTTTGGAACGGTAACCAATTATTTGACAAAATGTCAAAATGTCCGGTTCCAACCTTGATAACTCAAGCCGCTTGATGAATACTCCTCCACGTGTAGCTGGGGTTAAATCCCACTCGTGCCTTAAGAAAATTACCCTGTGGAAAATACCTGGCACGAATGCATCCGGCTAGAAGCGAATCAAGGTGCTACATTATTCTCCACACTCAGGGATGGAGCCAGACTTCGATTATAGGGAGGGTCAATTAATAAAACTAAAATTCATCCAACAAATATATACGTATTAAATTTCATGCAAAATATTCATAATTATATATTTCAAAACGTTAATTACATTAATAATCTATTAAAACATAGAACCTTCTCCTGTATGTCACAAAAATTGATTATAATTGAATTTACACTAAACTTTTTGAATAATTTTCTTTTCTTTTTTAAAGTATGCTAGTGACCCACAATGGACTGTTAGATGAATATATTTTGTAAAAAAATTAAAAGAATAATATTATACATACATACATACATACATACACATATATATATATATATATATATATAAATCAGGGAGGGCCACTGCCCTCCCAAGCTACAATTTGGCTCCGTCTCTGTCCACTCTTGCTTAGCTAATAAGGCCACACTAAAAGCATTAAAACTCCTGAAGCCCATGTCACCTGAAACTTTTGGCTTACACAAAGAATTCCAATTAATCTAGTTAATTTTTCTCTCCCCTGCTTACTTCACCACCAAAATTTACTTATCATACTCTCAATATGGTCACAAAGACTTATTGGGAGTAGAAAGCAACTCATGACATAAGTAGGGATCACCGGAGCTACATATTAGATAAGAACCTCTCTAGCAGCAGTTAATAAAAAACTCTCCTTCCATCCTTTCAACTATAGATTTTTAACTCGGGAAAAGTGCATATACACCCCTGAACTTTGGCTTGTTTGCAAATAGACACCCTCAATTATTTATTCTTCCCAATTAATTCTCAAACTCTAAGTATTAGTGAAATTGGTCCTTCTAGTAACCCAAAGTTAAATCTGCCGTTCATTCAACTTTGACATGTACCATTGATTACATTTCATTTATTTCTTAATTTTTCTAAAAAATGGAAGAAAAAACACAGAAGCTTCTCCTACCTTTTCTTCTTTTCTCTCATTCATTCTCAATGTGGCACCACCAAAAACCCTTCTCGGTGCAAGGTGGGAGGGCCAATATCATGAAGCACCACAACATCATGGTCCGTCCCGCCACCACAGTCTACCCTTCCGCCACTAATGTCATTCCTATCTAAGTTCATACAATCATACTCTGTTTTTCCCCTTCTTATGCGTGACATCGTGATATTCTCGACTTGATTAGTTTATATGTTTTTCGATTTGAATGAGCTAAACATTGGAGTTTGCAATTTGTTGAAGCAAAAAAAACCCAGTCATAGATAGATATTTTCAGGGAGAGAATAGTAATAAGACAAAGGTTGCAATGGAAATGTAGTAAAGTGAAAACTGCAGCATAACATAATGGGTAATCAAGAGAGAATATTGTGGTTGGGGAGTGAAGAAAAGAGTGTTTTTAATTAGGTTTTCACTGAACACGCAATTTACTTTCAGAGATATACCCTATAAACAGTTTTCGTGGGTTTAATATATTCATTAACAGAGAAGGGGGGATGAACAAGGTAGAAGAAGAAGAACACGATGCCAGAAAGAGATCTTCTCTGTCTTTGGCTCTCCTTTTTTGTAAAAAAATAAAATGCAATTAATGGTTCAGATCAAAGTGAAATGAATGGTTAGATTTGATCATTGTTAAAGAGTGTTAATAGAAGGACCAATTTCACTAATATTTAGAGTTTGATGATTAATTGGGAAGAATCAATAGTTGAGGATACCTATTTGCAAACACACTAAAGTTTAGGGGATGTGTATACACTTTTCCCTTTTAACTCTAGTTTATTAGAGCATCCACAATCTAGTAACTTATATTTTTACTTTTTGGGTTTTCTTAAGTGGGTTCTGCATTTATATATCACTCATTTTTTACATTTTACAACTTAAGCATCTCATCTCTCAAACCCAACATCATCAAAAAACTTTATTAAATAGGTTCCACCAACTACCCCACATCTTTATATTTCATCAACAATTTGTTTTATTTTACAACCACTTTATTATTAAAAAGACCCACTTTTTATTATAAGAAGTGCTTGTATAAGTACCTTCTCTTTCCATGTTCTTATATAAGAACTCACTCCAACGAAGAACCCCATTAAGCATCAGGTTCTTACTGTTAAGAACCCAATAAGCACCATGCATTGTGGGTGCTCTTAGTAATAGCAAGGGAAGGCTCAAATGATGATATTTTTTTATGTTGTTAAAGCATCTTTATCCCAGCACCCCATATTTTTACTTTTTGGATTCCTTTGAAAGGGTCTCTCACAATTATACATTACTCATTATTACTTTTTACAACTTAAGCACCTCATCTCTCAATCCAGCAATTCCAAAAAATTTCCTAAATGGGCCTACCAGTTGCCCCACATCCTTAAATTTCATTAATGATTTATTTATTACATCATAATTATTTGATTTTTCAAATAACAAAATTATAACAATCGAGGATTTCATTTGTAATATGAATTTTAGAGACAATATGAGAATAAATGAGAAAAATTTGAGAAATTTGGTTGTGTAAAAAAAATTGACGTTGAACACACTTGTAAAGATGCTAGTTAGCATTGTAATGTTAAAAAAGATGTTGAACCTTTTATTCTAACGTATCAATTCAGTTGTTTTTTTATTTTATTTAAAAAATTTAACATTGACCCACACAACTAGATAAGAAATGATGCTTCTACAAGCATCCCTACTTCATAAGAACCTTTTTCAAAACGGTCTCCAACAATGGGTGCTTGCAAGCACCGGCTCTTAATAGGCAAGATCCCAATTTGTTGGAGATGGCCTTAGCTTTAGCTATGATAATTTTTTATTTGTTGTAGATATTAAAAAGGAAAAATATATTGGATAAATTTAACCACAATTGCATATATATGCAACCCAAAGCATATGTTTTATTTATATATATACACCGTGTAGAATATAAGAATTTTCATGGCAATTTAAACTTGCTACATTTATGGATATTTATTTTCATATCTATTTCAATCGTATGAGAGCTATACTGAAATTAAAATTAAAATAATTTATTGAACATTAAAGAAATTGAAATACATTTGTTGTTGTCATATTACATGTATATAGACTATATTGTATGGTTACAATCATAAGCTTTGTGTTATTCTCCCTATTTCACCACCCAATCAAATTTGAGGGTGCATGACTATTCTTTTGAGATAGAATGAGGTAACTAATTAAACTTTGGGAGTTGGGGGAGGAAGCAGCCATTTTGAGGCCTGAACCAAGTCAAGTGTTATAAAAGGTTTGGCCTCGGCAGCGCTTAGTTGTTTTACAAACTTGGGACGCCCACTCCATTCTGCACCAGGTCCCTTATTCTGATACTCTCCAAAATACAAAGTTCTGCAAATAATGTCACATAATAATAACATTATGCACATGCAGTTGTAAAAGTGAAACTGATAGAGTTGAGTAAGCGAGTTATTACGAGTCATAGTCAGCATGATTGTTGTTGCTCCACGCTGTGTCATTCACAACGCTGCCTATATTGCAGTAAGCAAAGACAACTTTGGAATGAGACATCCAAGCTCTGCCCAATAGAGTGCCATTCCCAGTCCCAGTTATGTCACAATGCACAAATGAAAAGGCAGTGACGTCTGACTGTTTATCTCTTCCGTGTGCCACTATTGCTGTCATCCCAGTATCTCCAAGCACTTTTAACTCAGTGTTCTGCATCACAAATTCAATTCCCATTACTTAAAACAATCACAATCTTCTTATAGTTTATCACAAATTAAAACAATTTCCATCTAGGAAGATATGAATATTGTAGTTAAGGCAATTATATTTACCAAGAATAGTGCCTGCCCATTTCCAAAAACAAAATCCACGGTCCCTTGAATTAAGCAGTCTTTGTAAAAATGTGATAATCCATCATCACACAATGTGTCCTGGAATCCATAAAACTTGCAATTATAAAACGATGCTTTATCACCAGAAATTCTCAATGCAACCGCTTGTTCGTCTTTCTTCTTTCCATTAGGTCTTGGAGCAGAATTCTACACCATCAAATTCATAAAGCAAAAACACTCATAATCATAATCATATAAAAAGCCAAAACTCAAATGATAAAGCATTTGACATATGATTTCGAAGCTGGTATACAAACCGAGAAGATGATATTTGAAGCCACAAAGTAATCTGATTCAACAATCAATGTAGCACTGTCAACAGTGCCATATTGAAGTGCAGTGCCCCCATAGGTAATGTTTGGCATTTTCCCTGGAGCACCATAGAATGTGATAAAATCTTTTTCCCTATCAATCTTGATTTTCTCATTATAATTTCCGCCTCCGATGTACACAATCACACGCTTGGTGTTCCCTTTAGGAATGCTGTTAATGGCAGCAGTGATGGTCTTGTAAGTCCCACTACCATCTTGCATGACCTTCACAACCGTAGCACCATTCTCTGCAGCCGCAAGTGCAGGGTCAAGGGTGCTCTTTCTTGAAGCTAAGGGTTGCACATTACTATTGTACCAGGAGCTCAATTGGGACTTGTCAGCTGGAATAACAGCTTGGGCATCAGAGAAAACAACATCAGCTGTGAAAAGAGCTACTATGAGAGCCACCTGAATGAAAGAGTTTCTTGATTTTGAGGCCATGTTTTTAGCTTTTGAGTTTGTTGTTGTTGTTGTTTTTGTTGAGTGAAATATTGGTGATTGATGCTCCAATTTATAATACACACCCGACAAGACAAATGCCTAAATTTGTGAGACTATTTTGGAGAACAGTCAATTTGGTTCACTAGTCTTTTGTTAGGAATTACCTAAAATTAAACTTGGGGTTGATGGTGCATGGGGTTTGAAGTTCATTGGCTTTAGAAATACAATGCATTTTGACTGAAAATATCTTTTCAGTGGCTTTCTAGTTTCTAACCACACGTATGTGTAGGGGTGGCAAAACGGGTTGATCCCGACGGGCCAACCCACCACTTCTTGGCGGGGCGGGGTAGGGATTTCGACCCACCAACCCGCCACAACCCACCATGAAAACGGGGCGGGAGTGGAGCGGGGCAGGGCGGGTTGGCCCGTCGGGTTTTTTTTTTTCCTTAGTTCTCATTTTTTTAGCCTTTTAAGTTTTAATGTTAGTCATGGTTTTAATAGTCACTACATGAGTACATGGTGATTGTTAGAAAAATGGTGCCACATATATTTTTATTCATTAAAAAAGGTTCAAAATGCTATACTACCAATCAAAATGTTATACTACCATGCATATACTAAAATATTTATATTTTTATCATGTGCAAGTCCTGTTTTGTGCATATAGAGATTCACAACTGTGCATATGTTGGATATCTTAGTATTTGCATTCTAGTGTGTATACCTCCTATTCTTTAGTCAAAGTTGATTTTGAAGACAAGATAGCTAAGCTAGAGAAATTTCAATAGAAGAAAATGGCTACAGGATCACAACAATTACTAAGTGAGATATAGTAATATCTTATGCATGTGTTAAACAATGGGAAAACAAATACAAAGGTTGATTTTTTGCTTGGTGCATGTATTAAGATTGTATAGGTTCTCATAATTAAACAAGTAAGTCTTTGTATTGATACTTTTTCATTAATTTAAATCATTTTCAAGATAATTTAAGTAATTAACTATTTAATTTTATTTTTATTTTTTGTTTTCAAAAAAAAAAAATGGCGGGCCAACCCGTCACCGGGCGGGGCGGGGGATAGATTTTCAACCCACTTCCAAAATTCAACCCGCCCTGCCCCGCCCCGTTTTAGGCGGGTTGACGCCGGGGCAGGGCGGGTTGGCCCGCTTTGCCACTCCTACGTATGTGTTTGCCTAAATTGGAAAGAGTTAGGCATATAGTGAACCTTGTCCATGAATTGAGTTGTGAAATATTGTATGTTTTAATTGTTTTGTGAATTATAAATAATTTGTTCTACAAAAGAATCAAATTTTAAAATTACTTTGATAAAATGGCTTATATGACACATGGATTTATGGTTGATTAGAAAAATAGGTTAACATCATTTTAAAACAATATGCCAAGGAAACTTCAATAACAACAAATTCTAATTTAGTCATGCATAAAATTTCAAAATAAATAAAAAGTTTAATGGTTCCATATGCGTAGTTAATTTATTTGGGTCTGGGTATTTTTTTGGCATGCAAATTAGTGGTGGGGATCCAACACGCCATCCCCATATTGACAAATTGTGTATTAGGTTTCACGTTGAAAATCTTCAGAATTGATTCTGTCATCTGTCAAACGTAATTTTAGTGAAAATTAGATAATTGGTTACTGTCAAGTAAAATTGATTTTGCCTCCAAAAATGATTCTAACTAGAAGCTACAAAAATTAGCTTTTGAGTTGAGTTAAAAAATTTACACTAAGTTTTTCATCAAACTTGCTTTTAAAATAAAAACATCCAAACATAAATCACTTCACTTCAAACTCAATTCTAACTAAATCAATTTTATAAAATCAATTACATTCAAAATTACTTTTATCTAACGTTCATCCAAACACACACTTAGTCATTTCCTTTGACTACCGTCTTTGAGCCTCTTAGTACGAATCCAGCAAATGCAAGATCTGTGGAATATCATTCTTGTTCGTGTTGAATCTGTTTTAAATAAAAAGACAAATTGATCCAAACAATACTATTTACGCCTGTTTAGGTTGGATGGATCGGTTTGATCGATGTTTCACTAAAGAATTTTGTCTAATGTTTTGTGAATTAAAAGCAATATACAATCTATTAAAAATAATAAATAATAAATAAAAAAAAGCTCATATGTTTGATCACGTAAGATGAGAGAAGTGTGAAAAAAAATTAAAGTTACTATAACATAAAATACAAAATTAATTAATTAATAGATATATAATATATAACAATATAACATTAATGGTTTAGATTGGATTCGAGTGGTTTTGAAAATTAAATCTAGAAACAAATCGATCTAATCCTTTTTTTTTTTTTTTTTTAAAAAAAACCAATAAAAATTGTTCAAACTTATTTAGATTGAATTGAATTTCAATATTTTTGTTATACTTTTGTTTTTCTTCTTCTTTTTTATTTTTTTTTTGCAAATATGAGCCAGAAATGAGTCGAGCGTTGTCTACGAATTTCATTAGGGTTGGCAACGGGCCGAGGCGGTAGCGGGTTTTATCTTTCCAATTACAATTTTTTTTTTGACACATCCAATTACAAATTTTTATAGTATAATAAATTATTTTAATATTTTCAAATAGTTCAGAGAACTACAGAATAATTAAATCTAAATATTTTATTTTAGTGTAACATGTCTTAAGTTAACTAATTTAACAAATTAATGTAATTTCATTTAAATATATAATACTATATAAACAATAGTTAGAGTTTAATTTTGACACTGTAAGTGTAAAATTTTTTACACTATCAACTAATCACAAATTATGTTATGTATCTAAGACTTTTAAGTACTTATGTTAAATAATGTGCTAATGATCATGAATGGTTAATCTTTACACCAACACTGTGTAACAATCAAATTGTAATATTTAACAAGGAGCATGATTTGAATGAGGTATTTGAAAATAAAATAATATATTTAAAGGAGTTAATTTATATTTTGTTAAGAGAAAAATAAAATGAAGTTGATACGGTTAGTGCAGTTGCAACTCACCCAACCTTATGACCAAGTTGCATCATCTCTTACCTCATGCAAGCCACCATTGTTGACATTGATAGCAACTTATAGCTAGTTCGTTAAAGCTCCTTCTTCCCAACTGTTTTTTCTTTCATTTCTTTTAGGACAGAAATGGCCCTCAAGAGTACTATAAATAGGGACCATTGTAATGCATTTGAATCAATGAATTAGTGAAGTTTCCCTTGAGTATTTGAGAGAGTTTTCTCTAGGCTTCTGAGCCATTTTGGCATCAGAGCAGGTTCTCCTTTCCCCAGTGTTCAGTTTCAATGAAGAGAGTGCCCAAATTGGTCTGAGTGAAGAGTGTCCTTGGTGCAACCACCACTGTCTCCCTTCGAAAATCACATTTAGAGTCACTTTCTCAGAAAACTAACAGTGCCATCGTGTTCAGAAGGTCCCAAAACCTCAGAACACGAAATTTCACGGCCAACGGACTCCTCACGCGCCTTTGCCTGAAGACCACGCGCCGCACGCCCCTGACCAAGGTTGAAGACGACCACGTCATCGCCACGTCAGCCATTCAGATTCTGCCACATGTCACCTATGCCACGTCAGCAGTACAGTCACCAGGCATTTTCAGAAATTGCAAATCAATTCCTCAACTCTTCAAAATTGCAAGCCCTTGAACTTTTCAAAATTACAAATTTTCCCTGAACTTTTGAAAATTACAAAATTGCCCCTGCATTTTCTGAAATTTCATATTGACCCCTAAATTTTCCAAAAATTACGCTTTTACCCCTGAGGCATATAAGTTGCAAATTTGCTTCACAATTTTTTGTAAAGTACCAAATTCCTAGAAAATTCCTAGTATGCTCTGTGGTTGCAGCATTGTCTGACCTTCCACATCAGAAAATAATTATTCTTGCTACTAGAAAAAAAATTGTGGCATTGCGAAAAGTGCATATCTAGAAAAGCTCTGACTAAGGAAAGACTTGGTATTTAAGTGTGTCTATCACCACCTCTCTTTCCTGGGAACTTACCCGCTATTTACAAAACTACAATCTTTATTCTAGTAGCATGGTACTTGACAAATTTCAAACCACAATTTTTTTAAAAATAAAAAATATGCCTCCAAGAAGACAGAATGAGCAAACTCTACATGACATCCAAATGGAAGAAATGAGGGGACAAACCCAACAGTTACAGGAAACCGTGAATGCACAACAAGCACTGTTGGAAGCGCAACACATGCAGTCAGACGCTGACGAATCTAGTAGTGATTCCTCATCAGTTCGACGTCGTCGTCCACAAAGACAATCATTTAAAAACAACGACATCAAGGTAGAAATTCCAGATTTTGAAGGAAAGCTTCAGCCAGATGAGTTCGTTGATTGGCTTCAAACTGTAGAACGAGTCTTTGAGTATAAGGAGATTCCAGAAGAAAAAAAAGTCAAGATCATTGCTGTGAAGCTAAGGAAGCACGCTTCAATATGATAGGAGAATCTTAAGAAGAAGCGTGAACGTGAAAGGAAAAGCAAGATCAAGACATGGGATAAGATGCGACGAGAGCTAACCCGGAAGTTCTTACCTTCTCAATATTATCAAGACAATTTTATTCAACTACAGAATCTTCGTCAGAAGAACTTGTCTGTAGAAGAATACACTAGAGAATTTAAAAAGTTGATGATGAAGTGTGACATTCATGAAAAGGAGGAACAGACAATAGCTCATTACCTTGGTGGATTAAACACTGATATTGCCCATCCAGTCCAGCTCCAACAATACTGGTCGTTAGACGATGTTATCCGTCTAGCCATACGAGTGGAAAAACAGTTACCCAAGAAGTCTTCTTATAGAAGTTTTTTCTCCACCGAAAATTCTCCTTATCCCTGCAAAACAAATGTGATCAACCTAGTACTTTAGGAAAAACTCCTAAAACCACCACAGAAAACAAACCTAGAGCCACCAAATGTTTCAAATGTCAAGGTTTCGATCATATAGCCTCCAATTGTCCAACTCAGAGAACTATAACCATTAACAAAGGAGAAGTTTATGAAGTCTCTGAAGAAGAAGAAACTCATGAAGAGCAAGAAGAAGAGGAGGAGGGAGAGCCAGTATGTGATGAAGAACTCAGTGTTGCTGATCATGGTGAATCCTTGGTGATTAGGCGAAGCTTACACACAATGTCAGCAAAGGAAGAGCCTTGGCTGAGGCACAATATTTTCCACACCCGTTGTACCTCTGCCGGAAAAGTTTGTGATGTTATTATAGACAGTGGAAGTTGTGAAAATGTGGTGTCTAACTACATGGTGGAGAAATTGGAGCTGCCAACACAAAATCATCCACATCCTTACAAGCTACAGTGGCTCAATAAAGGTAGTGAAGTGAAGGTTACTAAGCGCTGCCTTGTGACCTTTTTCATCGGTCAAAGGTACCAAGATAAGGTGTGGTGTGATGTGATGTTATTCCCATGGATGCATGCCACCTTCTCCTTGGAAGACCATGGTAATATGATCGTCATGCCCTATATGACAGTTATACCAACACCTACTCCTTTGTCAAAGATGAAGTGAAGGTCAAGTTAACTCCATTACCACCATGTGAACTTGATAAAAGCAAAAAGGAATCCAGGCCATTGGTGTTTTTAGCCACAAAGGAACACTTCAAAGTGACTGCAGAGGAAGTTCCAACCATGAGCTTTATATTATTGTTCGAATCAAATGAAGAAACCGTTCTTCCAGAAGAAGTTGAACAATTGCTCAGTGAATTCCCAGATGTTGTACCAGAAGAAGTTCCGCATGGATTGCCACCAATGCGAGACATACAACACGCTATTGACTTCATTCCTGGAGCTGTCATTCCCAACAGGCCTGCATACAGAATAAGTCCCCAGGAACATGCTGAAATCCAGCGTCAAGTAGAAGAACTGTTGAAAAAAGGGTTGATACAAGAAAGCGTTACCCCTTGTGCTGTTCCTGCGATCTTAGTACCCAAGAAGGATGGAAGCTGGAGAATGTGTGTTGACAGTCGAGCTGTTAACAAAATCACCATCAAGTATTGGTTTTCAATACCCAGACTCGATGATTTGCTAGATCAATTGCATGGTGCCACAATCTTTTCCAAGATTGATCTTTGTAGTGGATACCATCAGATCAGGCTTAGGCCAGGAGATGAATGGAAGGCTGCTTTCAAAACTAGAGATGGCCTGTATGAGTGGACTGTGATGCCCTTTGGGTTATCCAATGCTCCTAGTACATTCATGCGCCTGATGAATCAGGTACTTCGGCCCTTCATTGGAAAATTTGTAGTCGTCTAGTTTGACGATATCTTGATCTACAGCAAAGGCAAAGAGGAACATTTAGAGCACCTTCGACGAGTGCTACAGACTCTTCGGGAGCAAAAACTCTATGCCAACCTCAAGAAATGTTCTTTCTTAACCAATGAAGTTACTTTTCTGGGTTACATTATCACTGCTGAAGGCATTATAGTTGATCCCAGCAAGGTCGAAGCTATCAATAGCTGGCCTATTCCAAAGTCAATCAAGAACTTTAGCTCTGTTGCTGCCCCGCTCACAGATTGCATAAAAGGAGACAAGTTCCAATGGACAGAGCAAGCACAAAAAAGTTTTGAAGAACCGAAGAAACATTTGACTGAAGCACCTGTGCTAGCCCTTCCGAACTTTGACCAGGTGTTCGAAGTCAGCTGCGATGCTTCCAACACTAGAATTGGTGTTGTTTTAAGTCAAGAAGGTCATCCTATAGCCTTCTTTAGTGAAAAGCTCAACAATGGTAAACTCAAGTACTCTACTTATGACAAGGAGTTCTATCGCATTGTTCGTGCCCTGCAACATTGGAGTCATTACCTGCTGAATAAGGAATTTAGTCTCTATTCTGACCATGATGCCCTTAAACACTTGAACTCTCAACAAAAGATCAACCGCAGGCATGCTGCTTGGAGTGAATTTATGCAGCCTTATCCATTCTTACTTAAGCATAAGGCAGGAGTTCAAAATGCTGTTGCAGATGCTCTCAGTGAGCGTCATACCCTACTTTCCACTCTACAGATGAAAGTCATTGGCTTTGAGACTGTCAAGGAGTTATACCCAGATGATCCTGACTTCCAGAAGTTTTGGAATGCCACTGAATTACAATCCTTCCAAGACTATTACAAGCATGATAGATTTTTATTCAAGGGGAAGGCTTTATGTATTCCTCAATGCTCACTGCGAGAAGCCATCATTTGGGACGCCCATGATGGAGGATTAGCAGGTCATTTTGGACGAGACAAAATTGTGGCTTTAGTGAAAGAGAATTTCTATTGGCCAAGGTTTGAAAGAGATGTCAACAAACATGTTCAAAGATGTCGAATCTGTCACTTGGCTAAGACCAAAAGCCAAAACACAGGGTTATATATGCCACTTCCCGTTCCAGAAGCACCTTGGGAAGATGTCAGTATGGACTTTGTCCTTGGACTACCCCGGACCCAACATCAGAAGGATTCCATAATGGTCGTGGTAGACAGATTTTGAAAGATGGCACACTTTATTCCATGCCAGAAGACCAATGATGCTGTACAAGCTGCAGATCTATATTTAAAAGAAATTGTTCGTCTTCATGGAATTCCTAAAACCATTACTTCTGATCGAGATGTCAAGTTCTTAAGCCACTTTTGGAGAACCTTGTGGAAGAAGATGGGTACCAAGCTTCAATTCAGTAGTGACAGTCATCCTCAGACAGATGGACAAACTGAAGCAGTTAATAGGCTTTTGGGAAATCTACTTCGAAGCTTTGTAGGCAAAGATATGAAACAATGGGATATTGTCCTTTCACAAGTTGAATTTGCTTACAACAATTCAACTAATCAAGCCTCGGGAAGATGCCCTTTTGAGGTGGTATACGGCACTCGCCCTCAAAGTCCGCTAGACTTAACGCCCTCATCTGATAAGCAACAATTTAGTGCGGATGCCGAACGCAGAGTGAAAGAGATCAAGAAGCTGCATGAACATATTCGAGAGTGAATTAAGAAGCAGAATTCAAGATATAAAGCTCAGCGTGACAAGCATCGGAGGCATCAAGTTTTTAAGGTGGGAGATTTCGTATGGATACATCTACGAAATGAAAGATTTCCAAATCAACCAAATGCTAAGTTATCCCCTCGAGCTGATGGACCATTCAAAATTATCCAGAAGATCAACGACAATGCTTACAAGGTTGAGCTACCAGGAACATATGGTGTCTCTGCAACCTTCAACGTCGTAGATCTTTCACCATACTTTGACGATGAAACAGAACTTGACTTGAGGACGAGTCTTTTCCAACCGGGGGAGAATGATACGGGTAGTGCAGCTGCAACTCACCCAACCTTATGACCAAGTTGCATCATCTCTTACCTCATGCAAGCCACCATTGTTGACATTGATAGCAACTTGTAGCTAGTTCATTTAAGCTCCTTCTTCCCAACTATTTTTTTGTTTCATTTCTTTTAGGACAGAAATGGCCCTCAAGAGTACTATAAATAGGGACCATTGTAATGCATTTGAATCAATGAATTAGTAAAGTTTCCCTTGAGTATTTGAGAGAGTTTTCTCTAGGCTTCTGAGCCAGATGTATTCACCATTTTCAAAAGCTTGGGAGAAAAATTCTTAAAATAGTTATTTTATATGGACCACGGTTATAAATAATTAATTATATTATGTACTGTAGGCCTAGTTATTGATTTATAACATTTTACTGTGCTGCTGTGTGACACCCTTCTACCCCGCATGTTAAAAGCCATTTAAATTTAAAAAAGACATTTAAAGGAAAACATGCAATTACTGAACAAAATAAACAATTGTCCATGGGTAGAAAAGTCCCACATGAACCGTTTACAACGCGGAAATAAAATAAGTTTTAAACAATAAAACATAACCAACCAAAATAATATAACCCAACCCCGATGTCATATACAGAGCTGGTATAACCGTTCCGGAATAAAATCCACGGAATTACAACTGAAACTAACGACTACGAAACATAAACTAGCCCTACGATGAGTGGCGGCTCCTCAGAGTCACTCCTCTTCGGGCTGCTCGTCATCCTCTGCAAAGTGCCAATCAGGCCAAACACAAACAACAAACATGTATAGGGAGTAAGAATCATATAAACATAATAGCATGGAGATAGGCAGTAAAGTAAACAGCGAGCATAGCAGCATCACATCAAACATCAACATTATCATTATGCTATGCAGTGCAATGCAGTCCTACTCCGCTAAACCATCAATGCATGTGGATCCACTAAACTCGGGATGAACGACTTCGGAGTTATATATCCACATTGAGAATCTACTCAACGCCGGAGAATCTACTCCTTGGATAGCCAACGCATCAAACCAACGAATGCCTCGTCACGGGGGCGCTAGGAGAATCTACTCCAACCGTGGATGGCCGGATCGCCGTACTCTAGGACGATCTCCCCTATGTCGAACATCCCTAAACAATATCTCCGATGCAATGCGTATGCAACACAACAACAACGGCAACACCACCTCTATAACTCCAACGGAATCGACCGAAGGTAACAGCGGAAACAACCGCACCAACTTGCCTCGCGGAATCTACCTGAGGACTTAAGCGGAATCAACCGCAGTACCTGGGGCAAACTCTCGGTCACCAAGGTACGTAACAACAACACCTTAGACCCAAACCGTGGGGTCAAGGCCTCCTTGGCCAAAAAGCACCAAGGCACAACTCATCAGCTTGTGGCACCCCAAAGGGTATCGACTTAACATCTCACCATCTCATCATCTTTATTTATCTTTATTAACTTTTACCAAGTTGTCTAATTAGTTATCATCATAGGGAAGTGGGGTTAAAAACCCCTTAAGTCCTTTAATCTTGTTCTGTCACAGTGGGTTGAGCACGGTCGTGCTCGTAACCCAGCACGGTCGTGCTTAAGCACGTGAGGGGCGTGCTCCCCTGTAAGTGAAGCACGGTCGTGCTTCTTAATGAACACGGTCGTGCTCAGCAGCACGATCGTGCTCTTTGTCCTGTACGGCCGTGCTCAACAGCGCGGCCATCTCCCCAGAATTCAACTGGGAGCACGGTCGTGCTCCCTGTTCAGCACGGTCGTGCTCATCGCGCGACAGTGCAGTTCTGGGCAGGAACAGAGGCTGAAAGTTAACAATCCTTCCGGGTTTTAATCCTTAAAATGTCCTAAGTCACTTTTAACACGTTTTTAGGGATTAAACAGTAGTAACTCAATAATCATAGCATCAACTATGCAGCCAGCAACATCAACAACCATCTCATGTTAATAACAAGATTAACACATCAATATCATACTCACATTCAACATAAACATTCTTTACCAAAATATAGAACATATAACAATCTCATCATGTAGCAGTCAACATGCATCATCACTTCAAACATTAATCATATAACAACGAATATTAAAAACGGGGTTATGGGAACCCCTTTACTTTACTCTAACCCCAGACCTATGTAAATACTACCCTTCTCCCCATACCTGGATTGAAGGTAGCTCTCTAAGGTGTCCTAACAGCGACCGGTTCTTCCCTTTACCGCGACTCACACCGAAACGAACCTTGGATCAACAGAAAACCAAAGGTTAGTTCCCTATTCACAATAACGGAAAAGGAAACCAAGAGAGGGAAAGGAACTTTACCTAAACCACTACCAAAGATGCACTAACAGTCTCCCAAAGCCTCCAAACTGCCCAAGACGGAAGAAAACAGAAAAAGGCTCTTCCTGGTCGCACTGTGGCTGCTGAGTTCACCAAAAGTAGGGTTACACGTTAAACCCTCGAGTCATGTTCACGTATATAACGTTCAGACCTGAGCACGGTCGTGCTCTCCCTTGAGCACGGTCGTGCTCCACTTAGCGTCACGAGACGCGGTCCACACATTGAGCACGGGCGTGCTCCATGTTGAGCACGGTCGTGCTCAACTTAAAATCAGAATCACGGTTCTGACTTTAAGCACGGGCTTGCTGGTTGATGAGCACGGGTGTGCTCATGTACCAGAAAGGGACTTTTAGCCAAAAATCCCACTAAGCCCTTAAACAATAAATTCAACTTAATACAACCAGCTTAAACAATTTAATTCGGAAAAACAGGGTGTTACAATCCCACCACCCTTATAAAAATTTCGTCCTCGAAATTTACACGTACCTCAAGGGAAAAGATGCGGGTACGCTTCCATCATCTTGCTCTCCAGCTCCCAGGTAGCACTTTCCTCAGTTGCCCCACTCCAAACCACTTTAACCAAAGAAATTTCCTTGCCTCTTAGCTGCTTCACCCTCCTATCCTCGACTCGAAGAGGTAACACCTCAAACGTCAGGTTCTCTTTCAACTGTATAGCGTCGGGTACTATCACGTGACTAGGGTCATGAATATACTTCCTGAGTTGTGACACATGAAAAACATTGTGGAGATTTGACAAGAACGTGGGTAAGGCTATCTGGTAGGCGACTTCGCCGACTCTTTTGAGGATTTGGTAAGGACCAATGAACCTCAGAGTAAGTTTCCTCGCCTTCATCACTCTACCAACCCCAGTCGTCGGGGTAACTCTCAAGAATACATGATCGCCTTCCTGGAATTCGAGCGCCTTCCTCCTTTTATCATGGTAGCTCTTCTGCCTACTCTGTGCAACTCTCATCTTTTCCTGAACTAGCTTAATCTTTTCTGTTGTTTCCTGGACTATCTCTGGCCCTAGCACCACACTATCACTAGGTTCACTCCAACACAAAGGTGTCCTACATCTCCTCCCATACAGAGCCTCATAAGGCACCATCCCGATGCTGGAATGGAAACTGTTATTGTAGGTGAACTCAATCAGGGGCAAAAACTTGTCCCAACTTCCTGACTGTTCTAACACACAAGCCCTCAACAAGTCCTCTAAGGACTAGATGGTCCGTTCAGACTGCCCATCAGTCTGTGGGTGATAAGCTGAACTAAGCCTAAGCTTTGTTCCTAAAGCCTCTTGCAAACTATTCCAAAACCTAGAGGTAAACCTCGGGTCTCTATCTGAAACTATGCTAGAGGGTACACCATGAAGCCTAACTATCTCCTTGATGTACAACTTAGCCAACTTCTCTAAAGGATACTCCATGTTCATCGGAATGAAATGGGCAGACTTAGTCAGTCTATCCACAACAACCCAAATCGCCTCAAAACCAGCTGGAGTCCTAGGGAGTCCAGACACAAAATCCATGGAGATACTATCCCATTTCCATTCTGGGACACTCGAAGGTTGCAACTTACCCGAAGGCCTCTGATGTTCGATCTTAGCCTTCTGACAAACTAGGCACGCATAAACAAACTCAGCTACGTCCTTTTTCATCCTAGGCCACCAAAACATTCTCTTAAGGTCCTGATACATCTTAGTGGCACCTGGGTGCACACTCAACCCACTCCTATGACCTTCTTCTAAGATCAACCTCCTAAGCTCAGGAACATCAGGTATACATACTCTATCCTTAAACCTCAAGATACCATCACCGTCATCCTTAAAACTTAGGTCTCTACCCTGAGCAAGCAACTCTCGCTGGTCTAAGAGATACTTATCTAACTTCTGACCCTCTCTAATCTGATCCATCAGACTATTGGTAACCTTCAAGGTACCAAGCCTAATACTCTTAGGGGTAAACTCACAAGCTAGACTAAGGTCTCTAAACTCCTCCATCAAATCCATCTCCCTAACCATCAAAGCGGAGACATGTAGGGTTTTCCTACTCAAGGCATCGGCCACCACATTGTCCTTTCCTGGGTGATAGGTCAGCTCGAAGTCATAGTCCTTTAAAAACTCCATCCACCTACGCTGCCTCATGTTCAACTCCTTTTGATCAAAGAGGTACTTCAAACTCTTATGATCGCTAAAAACCTCAAACCTCGCTCCATACAGGTAATGCCTCCAGATCTTCAAGGCAAATACCACATCTCCTAACTCTAGATCATGGGTAGGGTAGTTCTTCTCGTGGGTTTTCAATTGCCTAGAAGCATAAGCAACTACCTTACCATTCTGCATCAACACACCACCTAACCCTTGCTTAGAAGCATCGCAGTAAACTACGAAGGGTTCACTAGGATCTGGCAAAACTAACACTAGTGCTGATGTTAACCTATTCTTAAGGGTTTGGAAACTCTCTTCACACTTAGAGTCCCACACAAACAACTGTCCCTTTTTGGTGAGACGGGTTAAGGGTAAAGCTATCTTAGAGAAACCTTCTATAAACCGTCTATAATACCCAGCTAACCCCAAGAAACTCCTAATCTCGGTTACAGACTTTGGCGCTTCCCACTGGAGCACCGTCTCTACCTTAGCTGGGTCCACTGCTATGCCACCCTTAGAGATGACATGTCCTAAGAAGCTCACTTCCTCTAACCAGAACTCACACTTAGACAACTTAGCATACAACTGCTTCTCCTTAAGGGTCTGCAAGACAACCCTCAGGTGTTCCTCGTGTTCCTCCTTACTCTTGGAGTACACTAAGATGTCATCTATGAACACCACCACAAACTTATCCAAGTAAGGGTGGAAGGTCTTGTTCATGTAGTCCATGAAGACCGCAGGAGCATTGGTCACACCGAAGGGCATAACCAAGTACTCATAGTGACCATATCGCGTCCAAAACGCTGTCTTCGGGATGTCCTCAGACTTAACCCGAATCTGATGGTACCCTGACCTCAAATCTATCTTTGAAAAGACGCAAGCGCCCATCAACTGGTCCATAAGATCATCAATCCTAGGGAGGGGATACCGATTCTTTATGGTCACCTTGTTGAGCTGTCGAAAGTCGACACACAACCTCATACTACCATCCTTCTTCTTCACCAACAACACTGGTGCTCCCCACGGAGACACACTCGGCCTAATGAACTGCTTCTTCATCAGGTCCTCCAACTGCTCTTTCAACTTAGCTAGCTCTAGAGGAGACATTCTATAGGGTGCTATGGAAATTGACCCGGTGCCAAGCACTAAATCTATGGTAAACTCAACATCTCTTTCTGGGGGTAAGTTATAAACATCCCCTGGAAATACTTCAGGAAATTCCCGCACAACAGGCAAGCTGGCGACATCAGGAGGGCTGCTCTCTACATCCAGGGAAGCTAACATCATGTATACTTGGGCCTCGTCTCTCATCGAAGCTCGTACTTGGCTGGCAGAGAGAAGGTCTGGATTCTTAGACTCCTTTGGAGTTCCAAAAACCAGGGTTTTATCGAAACAATTCAGAAGGACATGGTTGGAAGATAACCAGTCCATACCCAGAATAATGTCCAGGTCTTTCAAAGGTAAGCATACAAGATCAGCAAGGAAAGTTTTATCATCTATAACAATATGGCAGTTCTTGCATGCATAAGAAGTAGAAACAGGTTTATTTGTAGGTGTAGAAACCAACAAATCAAACTCAAGGAAGGTAACAGGCAATTTTAGACTCTTGACCCTATCATGCGATATAAACGAGTGAGTAGCACCCGAATCATACAATACAGTTAATCGAGTTCCATCAATAAAACACGTACCTTGGATCAAGTCATCAGACTCGGAGGCTTCGGCTCCACTAAGAGTAAAGACTCTTCCAGTGGTCTTCAGTCTGTTGGCCTGGGGCTTCTGATTCTTGCTAGCGCTGGGAGGCTCGGCCTTAGCTCCATCACACTCGCGGCTGATGTGGCCTGGCTTGCCACACTTGAAACAGATGACCTGTGTTTCCTTGCACTGGGACGAATAGTGGTCCTGTGCTCCACACTTCCCACACCTCATAGCTCTAGGGGCATCAGAAAACCCACCCCTGAAGCTACTCTGCTTAAACTGGGGCTTCCTGCCACTCTGCTTGAAGTCCTTGCCCGAAGGGGCATACCGCTGCTTGCCTTTATCCCTCTGATCGGTCCTCCTGCCGCTCTGATTGTCCGGTCCTCTGGAACTGGCAGCTCTGAAGTGACTAGCATCCTCGTAAATCCGACACTTGTTGACTAGAATCGGAAAGACTCGGATCTCCTGATAACTGATGGCCTGTTTGATCTCAGGCCGGAGACCCGCTTCGAACTTCACACACTTTGAGCGGTCGTCCGTCTCATGCTGGTAAGGAGTGTAGTACCTTGCCAGCTCCTCAAACTTAGCCGCATAGTCACCGACTGACAGCGACCCTGCCTCAAAGACAAGAATTCCATCTCCTTCTTGTCCCTGATATCCGCTGGAAAATACTTCTCCAGAAACCTCTGCCTGAACACAGCCCAAGTCACCGCTGTGCCCTCTGCCTGCATCCTCTGTCTGCAGTTATCCGACCAGTGCTCCGCCTCTTCAGTCAACATGAACGTGGCGAAGATGAGCTTCTGCTGATCATTACAATCCATCGCACGGAAGATCTTCTCTGTCTCCCTCAGCCACAACAAAGCTCCCTCTGGGTCATACGCTCCCTTGAACGACGGAGGGTTGTTCCTTTGGAACTTATCCAGTCCCTGGAACTCAGCTGGCCCACCGTTGTTAGGGTTGACCTGTCCGATAGCATTGGCCAAAAGTGCCAACGCGTCAGCAATCGCCTGATCGTTGCGTCCTCTACCGGCCATTAGTTCCTGTACATGCCCAAAACAGCCCTTAATACAGAAACTTAGCGAGTAAAAGCTACAGGCAACTAACTTAAAACATCATTATCTATAACAAGTATAGACAATTCATACAAGAGTCACACAACAGACTCATACCACGTCCGAACAAGGTCGAACAGCTCTGATACCACTAAATGTGACACCCTTCTACCCCGCATGTTAAAAGCCATTTAAATTTAAAAAAAAAAGACATTTAAAGGAAAACATGCAATTACTGAACAAAATAAACAATTGTCCATGGGTAGAAAAGTCCCACATGAACCGTTTACAACGCGGAAAAAAATAAGTTTTAAACAATAAAACATAACCAACCAAAATAATATAACCCAACCCCGATGTCACATACAGAGCTGGTATAACTGTTCCGGAATAAAATCCACGGAATTACAACTGAAACTAACGACTACGAAACATAAACTAGCCCTACGATGAGTGGCGGCTCCTCAGAGTCACTCCTCTCCGGGCTGCTCGTCATCCTCTACAAAGTGCCAATCAGGCCAAACACAAACAACAAACATGTATAGGGAGTAAGAATCGTATAAACATCATAGCATGGAGATAGGCAGTAAAGTAAATAGCAAGCATAGCAGCATCACATCAAACATCAACATTATCATTATGCTATGCAGTGCAATGCAGTCCTACTCCGCTAAACCATCAATGCATGTGGATCCACTAAACTCGGGATGAACGACTTCGGAGTTACATATCCACATTGAGAATCTACTCAACGCCGGAGAATCTACTCCTTGGATAGCCAACGCATCAAACCAACGAATGCCTCGTCACGGGGGCGCTAGGAGAATCTACTCCAACCGTGGATGGCCGGATTGCCGTACTCTAGGACGATCTCCCCTATGTCGAACATCCCTAAACAACATCTCCGATGCAATGCGTATGCAACACAACAACATCTCCAGCACGGGCTTGCTGGTTGATGAGCACGGGTGTGCTCATGTACCAGAAAGGGACTTTTAGCCAAAAATCCCACTAAGCCCTTAAACAATAAATTCAACTTAATACAACCAGCTTAAACAATTTAATTCTGAAAAACAGGGTGTTACATGCTGTATATGGTGTCACATTCTCAATGGCTGTAACCGTGTTCATATGCACATTCTCTATATAGGTGATGCTAAGGTTTCTTGTATTGGTATTTGGGAGGAGCTATGTTTTTATTTAGTTTCTTTTTCGGCTCTGTGTTGCTGGTTTAAGGAGTAGGCTGTGGTTTTGCTGTTTGGAATATTGGTTTTGGTTTCCTTTTGTGATGTCTATGGGTTGGGGTGTTATATTATATTTTACTTTAAAAAAAAAGGCATATGGATTGGATGGTCTCTACTCTCCAAGCTTTACGGTGCATGTAAGTCACTACATGAAAGTAAATTATACGCCATGTCCAATGCTACTATTTAAGGAAATTATACTCCATTGATGCCACATCTCAAACGGCTGAATCCCTTATAATAACACAAATACAAACTTTCTACCAGAAATAAAACAGAAAAAACAAACATAAAAACATTCTAAATCATGACATGACACCCACGTTATATTTTGTCTTAGTATGTCCTAATTCAAATCATGGCCTAGATTCACCATGCCATAATAATTTCAATTTACGCATACAGATCCGTGTGGTTAAAAACTAGAAATACTGTTCCATGCACTATCAACCCATAGTTTTAGTTTTAACTTCCTACCTAAACTGAAGATTGAGGAACCAACTTACCTGCTCTCCAAATTTAGGCATCTCTCTTGTTGGATGTGTCTTATAAATTGAAACACCAATCATCACCAATATTTCATTACTCAGGATATAAGTTCAAAAACTTCTTTCAAAAAAAAAAAAAAGTTCTTGCTATATGTGGATGACATGTTGATTGTTGGTCATGACACTAAGAAGATTGATTGTCTGAAGAAAGATTTGAGCAAGTCCTTTGCAATGAAGGACTTGGGCCCTGCAAAGCAAATCCTTGGCATGAGAATTACTCGTGATAGGAAGAATGGTAAATTGTGGTTCTCTCAACAGAGGTATATTGAGAAGGTGTTAGAGAGGTTTAACATGAGCAATTCCAAACCTGTTAGTACTCCACTTGCAGGTCATTTCAAGTTGAGTTATCAACAATGTCCTATAAGTGAGAAAGACAAAGAAGAGATGAAGAAGGTTCCTTATGCATCCGCGGTTGGTAGTTTGATGTATGTTATGGTATGCACAAGGCCGGATATTGCTCATGCTGTTGGAGTTGTTAGTCGTTTTCTCTCTAATCCTGGTAGAGACCACTGGCAAGCAGTGAAGTGAATTCTTAGATATCTCAGAGGCACTTCTAGAGTATGTTTATGCTTTGGGGTTGGTCAGCCTGTGTTAGATGGCTACACAGATGCAAATATGGCTGGTGATGTTGATTTTAGAAAATCTACTTCTGGGTACTTGATGACTTTTGCAGGGGGAGCAGTGTCTTGGCAATCAAAATTACAAAAATGTGTTGCCTTGTCTTCTACTGAGACTGAGTATATTACTGTTACTGAAGCTTCTAAAGAACTTTTGTGGATGCAGAAATTTCTACAAGAGTTGGGCCTCAAGCAAGAGAAGTTTGTGTTATTTTGTGACAGTCAGAGTGCTATCCATCTCAGCAAGAACCCGACTTTTCATTCCAGGTCAAAGCACATTGAGGTGCGGTATCATTGGATACGAGAGGCGCTAGAGATGAAGGCATTTTCACTTGAAAAGATCCATACTGATGAGAATGGTTCAGATATGATGACAAAGACCTTGCCTATGACAAAGTTGATTTGTTGCAGAAAGAAAACAGGCATGGTTGAGCAATATCTTCCCACTTAGTCGGGTAGGGGGAGATTTGTTGGGTGGGTTCCCTCCTAAATGGGACCCACTAGGTAAAAAGTAATAACAAAGAAAGAAAGAAAAAAGGTTTTAATGGGCCCAAGTCCATGTGGCATTTTAAAGGGATTTGAATCCCTAAGTTGTGAAAACACAGTTGCTGCACCTGCACGACAGTGAGAGTGAAGAGAAAGAGAAGAAGAAAGAGAGTTCAGGTGGTGGAAGGTGGTATAGCAAACTTGCTCCGTTTTTGCTGAAATCTCAGTATGTTGTTCCTGCCAATGAGCTCGTCAGTTTGATATACTTTATTTGTGATTTTGCCTTCTCTTTGAGCTGGGTTGTTATACCCACTTTTGTGAGGTTTCTCTATTGTTGTTTGGTGATAGCCACCTTTTAGGTGAAGTATTGTTGATTTGGTATTCCCTAGTATTTCTAGGAAGATTTGGTGTACCCATTATTATTTATAGTGGAAGTTTTTGCTGGACTTGGTCCCGTGTTTTTATCCCTACACTGGGGAGTTTTCCACGTTAAAAATTGTGGTGTCATTATTATTTATTTTTCTGCCATTGATATTAACCCGTGGAAGAATATTTTTGTTGTGCCTTTTTATTTGCACAGGTGAAGGGGAAAAATATTCGCTTCATTAGAGATTTTTATCTCTGGTTTTTCCCAACAATTAAAAAGACCCACTTTTTATTATAAGAAGTGCTTGTATAAGCACCTTCTCTCTCCAGGTTCTTATATAAAAACTCACTCCAACGAAGAACCCCAATAAGCATCAGGTTCTTACTGTTAAGAACCCAATAAGCACCATGCATTGCGGGTGCTCTTAGTAATAGCAAGGGAAGGCTCAAATGATGATATTTTTTTTTATGTTGTTAAAGCGTCTTAATCCCAGCACCCCATGTTTTTACTTTTTGGATTCCTTTGAAAGGGTCTCACATTTATACATCACTCATTTTTACTTTTTACAACTTAAGCACCCCATCTCTCAATCCAGCAATCCCAAAAATTTTCCTAAATGGGCCTACCTGTAACACCCCGATTTTCGCTGCTTTCTAATATCGGTAATAAATATATTTGATTATATTTTTATCCGAGACTTAGAAAATGATTTTGGATAAACCAAAGTCATTTCCACGATATATGTGATATTATAAGGTTACGATAAAATTTTGGGTTGAAAATTCAAACGGAGCCCGGTCTGTGTTTTTCACTAACAGTAAAAGTTTACTGCTCAGAAAACCTAATTTTAAGTCGTGAACGAGATGAAAAATATTTTTATCATATTTGCTTCGATATTGGAAGTTTTGAAAATTTTCGTGAAAAAAATAAAATATTATATTTGCTGCGGGCAAAAACGTCGTAATATCTCTAGGAAAACCTGAGTCAGATGAACCGGGGAGTCAGCAACGGAGCTCAGATGACTGATGTGATTGATGTGACTAGCATTAATGACAATCCTATCCGTATCATAATGGCCATAATGGCGCATTTATGACAAATGGATATTTTTGTGTGGAATGGACGATTTTACCCCTAGGTTGTCATGATAATTGCAAGTTTGCCATTGCAATTTTGGACAATTTTGCCCCTCCACTCACGGCTGCCCCCTTCATTAGCACACTTAGGCAATTTTTCAACTCACTTATATTATCTTCATGAATCAAGACTCATTTCTCTCAAAAACCCTAATCAGGAATCAAGTACGTTTGTGCAGAGATATATCGGGAAACAGGCCGACAAGCCATCTATGATGACTGAAGAGGAATGAATTATCATGATGATAATTTACTCTAGTCAGACAAAGAAAATATCTAGACATTTTAAATGTTAACCTAACCTACGTCTGGTTAACTAACCGAGGTTAACTAACCATGATTTGTCACACAAAATATCTTCTCCCTAATATGTGGTATAGGAGGCGACCACACCACCTAAATGCCCTCATCCACATCATTTTTATGGCCATAAGGTTGCCCACCCTTCTCCATTTGAAGCCAAGTCTTCATTTCCATTTCAAACCACACATTAAACAAAGACTACATGGCTTCATTCTTTACCACACATCCTCATTTCATTCCATTTAACATAAGAATCATGTTGATCATTCTCCTCTTCTTCCTTTGTTTGTGCGCAGCCCTCTTCCTCCTCCCAAAACCATTTTCTCTTCACCATTCATCAAGAACATCAAGAACACTAAACCAAACTCTCCTTACTCACCCGAACGTTCATCGAAATTCTGACCCTATTCTGTTCTGAATCTCGAAAAACTTTCAACATGAAAGTTGTTCCTCTTTCTCTCTTCTTTCCAACGAGGTAAAGATCATCAAAAACGGATAAATAGATTGAGAGATATGTCCAAATTACCGAAACTGCTCTAAATCTCCATCATCTTCATCTTTCTCTCTTAACTTCTCAAGAACACTTATGAACACCAAGATATTTTTGTGAAGAAACTTGATCATCTTCATCACTTGTTCATTATGAAGAGGTATAATCTTTCTCTCCATGATTAATCATGTGTTCTTCTTTATTCTTTTCATGAAAATCAAGCCAAGAACATCATTTTCAAGTTTCTAGATCCATTCTTCAAAAATCCATAACTAATTCTAGAAAAATCCTTTTGACATGAAACCAATTGCTATGATCTCATAATCATCTTTATATTCACCATCTAGAAGCATATGATCATGAGAAATTTCCTTCCTATTTTTCTAAGCTTGGCCGAATCCATGAAAAAATGGAGTTCATGGGTTTTGTTTCAATTTCAAGTCTTGAATCATGATTTAATCTTTTAGTACCTTGATAGCTATTGTATGAGAGTGGTTTGAAAACCAAGAATCTACTCCAAGCTATTTGTTTCATAAAGGGCCGAAACCCTATGTTTGGATGTTGAAGGGATTTTGATTCCAAAGTTGTCTTAAACCACTTGAATCCAACTTTAGGTTTTGTATATTGATTAAATCCAAGAGTTGAGCACAATTTCAAAATCTTAGCCTTTGATCCTTGTGAAAACCAAACCCCTAGCTTGAACTTTTGGGAAGATTTTTTATTCAAAGTTGTTAAGTAACACTTAAATCTAATCATATACCATATGTTTGTGTAAAATCCAAGAGATGGAAATCAAGTGAAATTTTAATCTCACTTTTTGTCTTAAAGCCGAAACTCTAGTTCTTGGAACTAGATGAGTTTTACTCCATGTTCTTAGTTCATGATCTTGGTTTATGTACTTAATCATGTCTAAGATACTTAAGGATCATAAATCCCTAAGTTAACAAATTTTCAACTTTCCTAACCTAGAAATTTTAAAGAGGCCGAAACCTAACCTTCATGATCTAAGTATGATGTTGATTGATTTTGATTTATTTTGGTTGCAATTCGTTATGAAGGAATCGATCGGATAGAGTTAAACTAACGACGACGGAGAAAACCAGATCGAATCAGGAGTTTTCGTGAAAACGTCAGTTTGATTCCCTAAGAGGTAAGGGGGGTAAGCCTGAGGAGTATAAGATAACCACATGCTTATTTGTTAGAGTCGTCGTCTTGACTGTAGTAATTTACTGTGTTTTAAATTATCTACTGTTAATGTTTTAATTGATTGTCTGCTAATTATTTGTTTACTTGAGTAATTGAGCTATTTGAGCTATATGATATGTGAATATATCTGATTATAATTATTTTGTGATATTACAATTGTGGTGCATGTCATGAATTGCTATCTGTCATGCTGTTCTGTGATGAAAATTATTTGCTGTTGATTGTTGGACTGTGAAACCTGATATTGGTCAGTGTACAATTAATTTTGAGGATAAAAGCTTAATAAGCTTGATTAATTAATCAGAGTGATTAATTTATGTAATTTTGAGAAAAAGTGGAAAAATATTATTTTGATAATATTTTTGGGGAAAATACGTCAATACAGTGACAGTAAGGGCGAAATTGTGAAAATTTTCACAGGCTCTAGTTTTTCTAAAATAAATTCAATTTTATTATAAAATGTTATTTAAAGTGATTAAGTTCCGAAAATGACGTAATATAGCAGTCAGAACAATTACTTCTGACAGAAAAGTTATTTAAGTTATAAAAAGATTTTTATGAGAAATTTTGACAAAAAGATTTTTATTTTGTTATTATGAAATTTTATTTAGTAAGGACATTTTGAAAGTTGACTTTTATTGAGAACCATTTTCAGAAATAAAGTGATTGGAACGAAAAGTATTTATCAATGATTTTACGTTTTATCAACGTTTTAACAGAAAAGAATTTCTGTAAGAGGATTTTTATTCAGTGAAAGTATTCCGTTAAACTTGGATACGTTTTCGGAGATTTGGTTTTGTATTTGTTTTTCACTGAGCGAACTATTTTCCAAAGGATAAACGAACCTAGAAACCGAGACGTCGGGGTTCTAGTGTTCTGTGGACACGTAGATCTGGGATCTGTGTCATTGGACTGAGGGTCCTGTAATGATTTTTGTGGACTGTGTGTCCTAATTTGATGTGGAAAATGTGAGTTCCATATCCGCGAGCCTAGGACCGGTGCATCAGTTTAGGGCTTTGCGATTGAGCACTCGGACTGTGTCCTGTGTTGAGTTTAAAACATTTGGACTGTGTGTCCTGTGTTTGTTTGCAGTAAAAGTCTTAATAAGAAATTAAGCATGGTCGTTAGCTTTGTGCTTTGACAAGGAAAGATTATTACGACAAAGAAAACGAAACGAGAATAAAAGTTTTTCTCATGCATTTTTGGCAGACGTGCCATGTGATGTGATCATTGAGTCCTGAGTGGATCAATGTATCTGGTATGGACTATGGTTCCATATGACACATTGGGTTTCTGTGTGAACCAATGTATTTTGCTGGACTGTGTGTCCAATTTTATGCGATAACTATTGATGTTCTGAGTGATGCAATAGGTTATTCGCAGTGACTATTGGGACTCTGTGTAACACCCCGATTTTCACTGTTTCAAAATAATCGAAATGCGGACGATTATGTTTATATATTTATATGAGTGTTAGAAAATTATTTTAAATAAACGGAGTTCATCACTCAATCCTACTTGAACGTAGGAAGCTACGATTAAAATTTAGGTTTGAAAGTCAGGCGAATCCCGGCCCACGAATTTCACTGACAGTATATTTATACTGATCAGGAGACCTAATTTTAATTCGTGAACGAAAAACTTAAGGTTTTTATTTTATTTCCTATGATTGTGTGTTTTTAGAATTATTTCATTTACAGTGAAATAATTTAAGTTTTATGGGCGTAATACTCGATCGGGCGAATGACGGAGCTAACAACGGGATATTCGGGACTCGATAAGTGGATAAATCCTAAATTCTCCTAGGACTAAGGCTTCCATGTGAGTGGTTTGATGTGGCTTAGGGTTGTGTTAGCAATTTTTAATAATTGTATTTTAGTCCTTATACTTTTGGAATTTTGCAAACTAGTCCTTCAAAGTAATTTCTCTTTGGTCCTTATGAAACTAGAATTCCTTGCTCTTTGGTCCCTATTTTCGCAGCCCACACTCCTATAAATACCCTCCATCACACTTCATTTCATTCCTATTGCCTTTTGTTCATAAAACACTTATAAGTTTCCTAGGTATAGTTTTATGCCTTAAGCCTTAATGGACCAAGATTGAATGGATCCAATTTTCATCAAGCCCATTTGCACAAGGCCCAAGCCTTTCCTTGGCTGCCATAAGTGCAAGAAGTCTCCACATCCTTCTCCATTCTTCCACAATCTTCTTCATCTTCTCCAACTTCATCTTCTTCCTCTAAGAACACACTTTGGTGTTCATGATAGCAGAAATTCCACCGAAATTCTGACCCTTTTATGTTCTGAAACTCGAAAAAATCTCAACATGAAAGTTGTTCCTCTTTCTCTCTTCTTTCCAACGAGCTAAAGATCATCAAAAACGGATGCGTATATTGAGAGTTATGATCAAAATACAGAAACTTCCCAGAATCCTCAGATCCATTCGAGACAGAAGAAAGAAGGCCCTTTTCACCCCTGTTATGATCCGAACCAAATGAAACCTTCAACACCAAAGTTGTTCCTTTTCTTCTTATCTTTCCAATAAGCCAAAGTTTGTAATTTTTGGATGAGTATATCATGAGATATACTCACAAAACCAACACACCCTCAAACTGTCCAGATTTTATATAAGTGTTGGTTGATCATTTTTTTCATTTCTTCAATCTTCAAGAGGTAAAAGCTCAACTCCTTGATCATCTAAGCTTTCATATTCAATTTTTTCTCATGTTTATGCCATGAATCATATTTTCCCATTTCTAGATCTAGAACTTTGAAAATCCATAACAAATTCTAGAAAAATCCTATGATGTTGAAACCACTTCCTAAGTTCTTATAATCATGTATACTTGTTGAATCCTAGTTTGTTCATTAAACTAAAAACCCTAGCCTCATGAACATGTCTTGGCCGAATCTACCATTTAGAGGGTTAGGATGGTTTTGATTCTTAACTTTGTTGTTTAGCCCTAATCCATTTCCTTAAGTGCTTAGGATCATTAATCCATGACTTAAGCAAGTTTAGTGATTTTGAGCCACAAAACCCTAAGGAGGCCGTGACCTATTAAAGAGGATTAGGTGTTTGTTTTGCTTGTTTTGATTGGTTGTTTGGATGTGTTGTTGAAGGTTAGTATTTCTGACGCGTACGTGTGTCGCCGATTTCTCGAAACAGTGTCAAGACTGAAAATCAGAGGTCCAAGTTCTTCAAGAGGTAAGGGGAGCTTACCTGAGGGATTTTTCCCAATAACTATTAGCTTTATGTGGTCTGTATACTTGATATGTGGCTGTGGTGCTTTGATTATGCTGTTTACGTTGTGTTGTTTATCTGTGTTAGATGATTTATCTGCTTTTAATTTATTTAATTATCTGCAGTTGTTTATTATATTGCTATGATGCATGATCTGTCTGGTGATATAATTCTGATGATGTTGTTGAGTGTTGTTTGTGAAGCCTGACAGTGGTCAGTGCACAACCGACTTAATCAGATAAAAGCTTTAATAAGCTGTACAAATTATATTCAATGTTTTATGGGAAATGTTGGAATATAATAGTAGTGGAAAATATTATTTGGGAAAAATAATGAGTATTGAGAAATATTATTATTTTAATGATTTATTGATAAAAAGTCAACTTTGAGTCACAATGAGGACGTAACCGTGAAAATATTTTAGTACTGTTAATTTTTACGTGAGAAATTTCGTAATATTATAAAAAGTTATTTTATGAAATTAATCTTCAAAAATAACTTAAGTATGATTTTAGAAAATTGTTTAAGTGGAAAAAGCGAAGTTTTGGCTTAATTGGCTTAAAAGATGTAATTTGACGGCAAATTGGAAAAGTGTCGACGACAAGTATTTTTAAAGCGGCAGTACGTATGTTAGATAAACTTGAGCCTCACGTGATTCTCTTTTGGAACATAAACGTTATAGAAAAGAATTTCAAGTAATCGATGATTTTATAAAGGAGTTTTTTTAAAGGAGTTTTCTAACCGTGTTATTTTCCGTCAACTTGGATAAGTTGCGGAGACTTTGTTTTGGATTTGTTTTTCACAGAACGAAAATGGTGTTTACGTTGAAACGTGAACCTAGTATCAGAGACGTCGCGATACTAGTGTTCTTTAATTTAAGCACGAAGATCTTCGATCCGTGTTACGTTGAGTATCCATGTTATGAGTTACGTTGTTATGGACTTTGTGTCCTTTTCACGTTGTATATCCACATGGTGGGTTACGTTGTAAAAGGTAAATGTTGTTTTCTACGACCACAAATCCCAAGGCTGATTGCAAGGTCTAAGGTTTTGTGATTGAGCACTCGGACTTCGTGTCCTGTGTTGACGTTGAAAGATCTAAACACGTTGTTAAGTTAATACGTTGAAAATCAGGAGTAGTCGTAAGCCATTTTGAGCTTCGGCAAATAAAGACTGAACACAAAGAAAAATGATGAGAACAAGCGTTTTACATGCATTCATTGGCAGACGTGCCCACGTTGTGAAGTGTGGTACCTTAATGAGTAAGGTATTCCATGCCACGTTGTTTTGTGTGAATGCCTTGAGGTGTGAGGTATTTCATACTACGTTGATTCATTGTGCCTTGATGGACAATGAAAAACCATATACGTTGATCACTGTGCCTTGTGTTGGACAGTGTGCTATGGTAAACACGTTGTGCCTAATATACCTGGCAATACCATATACGTTGATCACTGTGCCTTGTGTTGGACAGTGTGCTATGGTAAACACGTTGTGCCTAATATACCTGGCTACGTTGTGCCTAATATACCTGGCAATCGAGCCTGATCAGCTCATTTACACGTTGTTGGGGATCTCCGGAGATTTAGTGAAATGTAGAAACTATATATTGAAGTGTTCATGCATAGTTTTCAAATGTTGATGTTTGGGGTATGAAACCCATTGATAAAGTACTTGTTAGTTATGAGAATGTATGCTGCTATAATTGTATGTGTGTATATGCTGTTTTGTGAGTCGCGCTTTTAGTTATTGTGTTAAATCCATATATTGGCATCTCACCCTTACAATATAACAGGTTACTCTAGTCTACCGTATTCCTTTGGTATACTAGTATGGACGAAGCGGAGGGATTCACTAAGTCGCTCGAGGACTTAACTCTTAGATGCTTGGAGAAGTATCTGTTAGTGGGAATGACCATAAGGGTATTCTAAATAACTGTCTGTTAGTTAAGACCAGCTTAGGTTCTTTTTATGTGATGTCATGTGTTGAAATAAACGAAGTTGATAAAGATCTAAGTGTGAAACTTACGAGGTAGTATAGTTGTATGACTTCTGTATATGCTTATATATCTAAGTATGGTTATGATTATGTCGTTGTTAGGGAGTTAAAAGGAAAAAATTTTATCACCATATTTTGAAGAGATTCACGTTGAGAAATTAATATTTTCCGAAAGCAACCAGCAAATAAAATCTTATTTTCCCGCAAACGGGTAACCATGTGATGACCCGGGAGTAGGGTGTCACACTGTGTGAGCCAATGAGTTACATTTTTGAACAATAACCTTGGTACGTGGTATGTTGGAGAGTTGCCATTGTGTTATGTTCTTTTCTTGGGCATTGGTTTATTTCGTTTTTACAATGTGCCATATGCGAGCTTGATCTGCTCAAAACGAAACAGAAAGTTGTGGGATCTCATGAGATTAGGTATCAAAATAGAGCCAAGATATTGAAGTGTCATGCATTTTTATAAAACGATGATGACTGTCGGATATGAAATCCTTTGAATTATTCTACTGTTTAGATAATTCAGTATATTGCAATTATATGGTATGTGCTGTTTTGTGTGTCGTGCATGCTGTTGTCTTTGTAAAACTCATATATTGGTAACTCACCCTTACAACATATCAGGTTTTATTCGTTCTCGCCGTTGTACCTAGGTACTGGCAGTAGATGGTGCGAAGGAAGTTTTAACTTCAATCGGGGATACTGTTGGGGTTTTCATGAGATAATCCTCTTTAAAAATCATATCTCAAGGCGGAAGAAAACCAACCCATGGATCGCGCATTACAAAACATGAATCATATAAAAGGCTATTCGTGTTTACCTCTTGAAGCGTGCTTTCACTGTGATCACAAGTGTCACAAAGGAGAAGCACCTCTACTCAGTCCACGCGAGCAAACGGGCGTCGGAGCTTTGCGTATTGTGCTAGCTGACGGCTCTAGGAGGCAAGGTTATCAAGACTAGGTTTAGAGCAAGACTAGTAGTCTATTTATAAACCACATACTCCTCTTTACCTAACTGTCTTCTTATTGGGCCTTATACGCTACAAGTCCAATAACCTTTAAATTAATTAAATCATATTTAATTAATTGACCCGCTCCGTATTTGCTCTATGCGTGTGACCCTGTAGGCTCCTACTAAGTTGACAATAATATTAAATATTACAATAATATCAAATATTAATTATAATATTAAATATTATAAATAATGAGTGGCATCTAGCAATGCATCATTACTACCCAATTAGCAAGAGTATCGGTGATCCGATTTTAGCCTTACCGCGACCAAAATTTACTGTGTAGTAAATGTCCCTTCGTCCATATGTCTTAATTGAACACAAGGCATAAAAGTGTCATCCTTGTTATGTTCAATTATTTATTCCTCGATCCCCAAGTAGACGTGTAATAACAAATGTGCCCAATATCACATATTGGCCCATTTCCGCGAGGCCACGCATATTTCACGTCTCACTCTATCGAGGGGCCCAAGACATTACCCCTGCTATGTAGGAGGCACGAATCCTATCTACATCACTCACACTCCTCAACATGATTTATTGCAGACCCAATAACTACCTTTATGAACACCCTGTTACGCGTGACGTTTGATAGCATTAAAGCCTACAACTCCTCATGTAGGAATCGTAGTGACTTCAAGTCGAAGGACTACTTCACTATGGTCGCCATGAGAATACTTATGACACTTACATAACTATTATGAAGTATTCTCATAGTGGGTCATCCGGTATAAATATTACTCCTAATATTTATACCTGTGTGCTGACTTGATATCACATATCCATGACCCGTGAGATGTGGCCATCAGTCTACTCACACAATAGTCTCTATGTATTATTGTCGTCCTAATTAACAATAATACTCGACTACGGATCTTTAAGAATAGCATTCTTATTATTTAATGAGGTCTCACGATTAAGTCTCGTACTTAATGTCTCATTAAATGAACTGCATATTCTAAGGACTTTATTACGCTATTAAAACATATAAGTAACATAATAAATAAAATGCCTTTATTTATATAAAAAAATATATAATCCAAAGTCATGATACAAAATGTAAATCTACTAATATAGATTGGCCACTGGGGCTTACACCAACAATCTCCCACTAGCACTAGAGCCAATCGGGCATAAATCTAATACCCATTGATCTACTATGAGCGTCATGCTTCTGCTGAGCAAGAGGCTTGGTCAGTGGGTCCGCGACATTGTCGAGTGTAGGTACTCTGCATATCTTCACATCTCCTCTATCGATAATCTCTCGAATAAGATGGAAGCGCCTAAGTATATGTTTGGACCGCTGGTGAGATCTGGGCTCCTTGGCTTGTGCGATTGCCCCATTATTATCACAATAAAGGTCAATCGGGTCCACAATGCTAGGAACTATAGCAAGTTCAGTTATGAACTTCCTGATCCAAACGGCCTCCTTGGCTGCATTGGAGGCAGCAATACACTCGGCCTCTGTAGTAGAATCAGCGACTGTTTCCTGCTTTGAACTCTTCCAGCTCACAGCGCCACCATTTAGGCAAAACATATAACCAAATTGCGATCTGGAATCATCCTTATCAGTCTGGAAGCTAGCATCGGTGTAACCCATTACAACAAGCTCTTCCTTGCCTCCATACACCAAGAACGAATCCTTAGTTCTTCTCAAGTACTTGAGGATGTTCTTGACAGCAACCCAGTGACTTTCACCGGGATCAGACTGGTACCTGCTCGTTATGCTCAAAGCATACGAGACATCTGGTCGAGTACATAGCATGGCATACATGATAGACCCAATTGCGGATGCATATGGAATCTTATTCATGCGATCCTTTTCTTCTTGAGTGGAAGGGGATTGTGCCTTTGATAGGCATATACCATGTGACATAGGCAAGAGTCCCTTCTTGGATTCATGCATACTAAAGCGTCTCAACACTTTGTCTATGTATGTACTCTGACTCAGGCCAAGCAATCTCAGTGACCTATCTCTATAGATCCTGATTCCCAACACATAGGTAGCTTCACCCAAATCTTTCATAGAAAAGCAATTCCCTAACCAAGTCTTTACTTGTTGCAAGGTAGGGATGTCGTTTCCGATGAGTAGTATGTCATCGACATACAACACCAGAAAGACAACTATGCTCCCACTAACCTTCTTGTAGACACAAGGCTCATCTTCATTTTTGATAAATCCAAACTGTCTTACAGCATCATCAAAACGAAGATTCCAGCTTCTGGAAGCTTGCTTCAATCCATAGATTGAACGCTGCAACTTGCATACCTTCCCGGCGTCCTCTGAAGTGTCAAAGCCCTCAGGTTGTGTCATGTACACATCCTCAAGGAGATTTCCATTAAGGAAAGCAGTCTTGACATCCATCTGCCATATTTCATAATCATGGTATGCAGCGATGGCAAGCAAGATCCGAACAGATTTAAGCATTGCAACAGGTGAAAAGGTCTCATCATAGTCTATACCATGAATTTGCTTGAAACCCTTAGCTACCAATCGCGCCTTATAGGTATGCACTTTACCATCCATGTCAGTTTTCTTTTTGAAAACCCATTTGCACCCTATGAGTTTTACCCCTTCAGGTGGCTCTACCAAGGTCCATACCTGGTTAGTGTACATGGACTCCATCTCAGATCTCATGGCCTCAAGCCATTTCTCATATTCTGGGTCAGTAATGGCCTCCTGGTAAGTCACAGGCTCATCTTGATCCATGAGTAATACATCACCTTGTTCAGTCATGAGAAATCCATATCTCTCAGGCTGGTGACGTATCCTGTTAGACCTACGCTGGTCTTGTGCTACTGGAGCAGGCTGTTCTTCCACAACATCTTGTGAAGGCTGCTCTTGTTCCTCCATAGGTATGTCGCTACTTTGTGATACTTGAATTTCTCCAAGTTCTATATTCCTCCCACTGGTTCCTTTGGAGATAAACTCCTTTTCTAGGAATACACCAGTTCGCGCGACAAACACTTTGCCTTCGGAAGGATTGTAGAAATAGTATCCCTTGGTTTCCTTAGGATACCCCACAAAGAAGCACTTATCGGATTTGGGATCAAGCTTAGTAGAAACCTGATGTTTTACATATGCTTCACAACCCCAAATCTTCATAAAAGACACACTGGGTCTCTTACCGGTCCATATCTCATATGGTGTCTTTTCTACCATCTTGGATGGAACACGGTTAAGTGTGAAAGCTGCTGTTAATAGAGCATGTCCCCAGAAGGAATTTGGAAGATCTGCATGACTCATCATAGACCGAACCATGTCCAACAATGTTCGATTCCTCCTCTCAGAAACACCATTCCATTGTGGTGTTCCCGGTGGAGTGAGTTGAGATAAAATCCCACACTCTCTTAGATGATCATCAAACTCTAGGCTTAAATATTCACCTCCTCGATCTGATCGAAGAACTTTAATACTCCTACCTAGTTGGTTTTGTACTTCATTTTTGAATTCCTTGAACTTTTCAAAGGATTCCGATTTGTGTTTCATAAGATACACAAATCCGTATCTACTGAAATCATCAGTAAATGTAATGAAGTACTGAAAACCACCTCTAGCTGTTGTGTTTAGTGGTCCACATACATCACTATGTATGAGGCCCAAAAGATCACTAGCCCTTTCACCTTTACCTGTGAATGGGGCTTTGGTCATCTTTCCCAATAAACAAGACTCACATGTCTCATATGATTCATAATCAAATGAGTCCAAGAATCCATCTTTATGGAGTTTAGAAATACGTTTCTCATTTATATGACCCAAACGACAATGCCAAAGATATGCCGGGTTCATCTCATTTGATTTGAACCTCTTGGTATCAATGTTATAGATGGGCATTTCAAGATCAAGGACATAAAGCCCATTACTCAAATGTGCACTAGCATAGAAAATATCATCCAAATAAATAGAACAACATTTGTTCTTTATTATAAAAGTAAAACCAATCTTGTCCAAACAAGAAACAGAAATGATATTCCTACTAATTGCAGGCACAAAATAACAGTTCTCTAACTGAATAATAAGCCCAGTGGGCAAAGTCAATACATAAGTTCCTATAGCTAAAGCAGCAACTTTTGCTCCATTGCCAACTCGTAGATCGACTTCACCTCTCGTCAACAGTCTACTCCTTTTTAGATCCTGCACATTTGTACAAATGTGAGAACCACATCCAGTATCTAATACCCATGATGCAGAAGTAGATAAATTGACTTCTATAACAAACATACCTGAGTTGAAAGTCCCACTTCCATTCTTCTTGCACTCTTCCAGGTATTTTGGGCAGTTCCTCTTCCAGTGTCCGGTCTTACCACAGTGGAAGCACGTACCCTCCTTAGCCACTCCGCCAATAGGCTTCAAGCCAGAAGTGCTGGGTTTGAACTTGTTGTTGTCTTTGCCCTTGCCCTTCTGCTTGTTCATAGGCCTCTTGGGCTTCCAAGGCTGCTTCTTGCCCTTTCCAGGTTGGACCATCATGATGGCCTTCCCTTTTCCCTTATTGACGTTGGTTTCAGCAGTTCTTAACATGCCCAACAACTCTGGTAGTGTTTTGTCAAGATCATTCATATTGAAGTTCATGACAAAGTGATTATAACTCTCCGGCAACGAGTGGCATCTAGCAATGCATCATTAGTACCCAATTAGCAAGAGTATCGGTGATCCGATTTTAGCCTTACCGCGACCAAAATTTACTGTGCAGTAAATGTCCCTTCGTCCATATGTCTTAATTGAACACAAGGCATAAAAGTGTCATCCTTGTTATGTTCAATTATTTATTCCTCAATCCCCAAGTAGACGTGTAATAACAAATGGGCCCAATATCACATATTGGCCCATTTCCACGTGGCCACGCATATTTCACGTCTCACTCTATCGAGGGGCCCAAGACATTACCCCTGCTATGTAGGAGGGACGAATCCTGTTTACATCACTCACACTCCTCAACATGATTTATTGCTGGCCCAATAACTACCTTTATGATCACCTTGTTACGCGTGACGTTTGATAGCATTAAAGCCTACAACTCCTCATGTAGGAATCGTAGTGACTTCAAGTCGAAGGACTACTTCACTATGGTCGCCATGAGAATACTTATGACACTTACATAACTATTATGAAGTATTCTCATAGTGGGTCATCCGGTATAAATATTACTCCTAATATTTATACCTGTGTGCTGACTTGATATCACATATCCATGACCCGTGAGATGTGGCCATCAGTCTACTCACACAATAGTCTCTATGTATTATTGTCGTCCTAATTAACAATAATACTCGACTACGGATCTTTAAGAATAGCATTCTTATTATTTAATGAGGTCTCACGATTAAGTCTCGTACTTAATGTCTCATTAAATGAACTGCATATTCTAAGGACTTTATTACGCTATTAAAACATATAAGTAACATAATAAATAAAATGCCTTTATTTATATAAAAAAAATATATAATCCAAAGTCATGATACAAAATGTAAATCTACTAATATAGATTGGCCACTGGGGCTTACACCAACAGATACTACTCTTGATCCTTGAAGAGGTCAGTAATAGTGGCAAGAACTAAAGAGTTCTTCCCTTTGGAGTTTTGTAGAGTGACCAGCTTAGGATTTTCTTTGAGTAGTTTGTTTTGAGAAAGTTTGTGTAGGTGTTTTGAAAACCTTTATATGGTTCAAGGTTTTGTTGTGAGTAATAAGGTGAGTAATAAGGTTTTACTATTGCGATGTGCACGTTATGTTTGTAGTATTCAGAAGAAAAATTTTTATACCCAGATTTTTCGACATCAAAATAATTCAATTTCCGAATGCAACCAGCAAATTCCTTTTAATTTTATTTCTGCATGTGTTCACAAGGTAATGCCCAAGGGGGGGTGTTACACTACCAGTCGCCCCGCCTCCTTAAATTTCATTAATGATTTATTTATTACATCATAATTATTTTATTTTTCAAATAACAAAATTATAAAATTGAGGATTTCATTTGTAATATGAATTTTAGAGATAATATGAGAATAAATGAGAAAAATTTGAGAAATTTGGTTGTGTAAAAAAAATTGAGGTTGAACACACCTGTATAGATGCTAGTTAGCATTGTAATGTTAAAAAAGATGTTGTGTAACACCCTGCTTTTTACTGTTTTAAATAACAGAAATACATATGAATACGTTTAAATGTTTATTTGAGTTTTAGAAAATTATTTTAAATAAACGGAGTTTACCACTCAATTTTACTTGAACGTAGAAAGTTATGATTAAAATTTAGGTTGAAAAGTCAGGTGAATCCCAGCCTGCGAATTTCACTGACAGTATATTTATACTGATCAGAAGACCTAATTTTAATTCGTGAACGAATCAATTAAGGTTTTTATTTTATTTCCTACGATTGTGTATGTTTATAATTATTTCATTAAAAATAAAATAATATACGTTTTACGGACGTTATGTTCAATCGGGTAAACGACGAAGCCAATTACAGGAGTTTTGAGACTCGATAAGTGGATAAACCCTATATTCCCTTAGGAATAGGTCATCCATGTGAGAGGTTTAATGTGGCTTAGGGTTATGTTAGCAATTTTTAACAATTGCATTTTTATCCTTAAACTTTCTATTAATTGCATTTTGGTCCCTAAACTAATTTCCATGATACACTAAGTGAAGTGGGCCAAATTCTTGCCATTCAAACCCATTAAGGGCTGCACCCAAAAGGCTCAATTTCATGTTCAAGGATTCATTTCCATGAAGCAATTCTAGTCTTAAATTTTCCTATGTTTTCATTATGCCTTAAATGATTTTCAACTGCAAAATCAATTGGGCTTGGGCTTTCTAGGCCCAAAATTTCGAAAGGCCCATGGCCTTGGTGGCTTGCTCTTAAATTCAAAGGGCACTTGAAGCTCTAGCTCATTCCACAATCTTCTACACTATTCCTTCATCTTCTCCATTTCTCTTTTTCTCTTAAGCTTCCATAAGCTTGATTTGTGAAGCAACTTGGTGATTCCTTGCCCATTTTCAAATTCCAAGAGGTGATTCATGTTCCTTATCATCTCTAAGCTATTGTTCTTTCATTTCATTTCTTGTTTTAGAGACTTTTTCATGATGTTCATCTTAGTTACTCTTAACTTTGTTAAGTCATAGAAAATCATAGAAAAATCCTAAAAATGTGAAACCAATTTCTATGTTCCTATTATCATCACTTATATCATAATCCAAGAGTATGTTAAAAACCAAAATTTCCTCCCCACATATCTGGATGAGGCCGAACCTATGTGATTAGTGGGAGGAAGATTTTGTTCATTTTCTAAACAAATGATCTTATATACTATCCTTCTAGTATGTACCCATGGTGAATCCAAGTTAGTTTTGCAAACAAAGATCCCTAGCTCCATGAACTCCTCAAGGCCGAATCTAGTGTTTTGGAGGGTTGGAGAATTTTTTATCCAAACTTTGTTGATTAGTCATTAATCAATTGTCTTAAGTAATTAGGATCATTAATCCAATGACTTAGGCAATTCTAGAAATTTTTAGCCACTAAACCTAGGGAGACCGTGACCTATTATAGGGGATTAGGAGATTTTAATTGTTTGATTAGTAATTATTTGATTGGGATTAATGAAGGTTTAGTAAGTTCGTTGTGTACATGAACCCGAATTTCCAACAAGTTCCGTATTACACCGCGGAGAAATCTTCGAGAGGTAAGAGGGGATTACCTGACGGGTTTATTCGATGGCTCCATGCCATATTGTGTTGTCTGTAATTATTTATTTGTTGGTGGTTGTTTAAGTGTTCAAATTGTGTTATTTTTATCTGTGTTGTTTATCTGCTTATAATTGTTTATCTGCGATTATTTATTTTAATGCTGCGATGCATGATCTGCCTGGAAATATTACTGTGATATTTGTGGTGGATTGTTGTTTGAGAACCCTGACAGTGGTCAGTGCCCAATTAACTAATCAGATAAAAGCTTTGAAAAGCTTCGTAAATTATATTCAATGTTTTAACGGTAAAATATTGGAATATAATATTAATGAAAAATATTTATTTGGGAAAAATAAGGAGTTTTGGAAAATATCATTATTTTAATGATTTATCACTGTAAGAGTGATTTATGAGTCATAGTGAGGACGTAACCGTGAAAATATTTTTGTACTGCTGATTATTACGTAAGAAATTCCAGAATATTATAAAAAGTTATTTTATGAAATTAATTTTCGAAAATAACTTAATAATGATTTTAGAAAATTGTTTAAGTGGAAAAAGCTAAAATTTGGCTTAAGTGGCTTTTAAAATGCTAATTTGACGGCAACTTAGAAAAATACCGACGGCAAGAAATTCTAAAGCGGCAGTACATGTTTTAAATAACTTTGAGCCTCAAGTGACCATCTTTTCTAAAAAGTTAAATTCTTAACTTATGATTTTATTTCCCATTTGAAATGATTTTCCGAAATCAAGTTGAACTCAACTGTGTTAAAAGTGGTTTTGAACTTAGTAACCGAGACGTCGGGGTACTAAGGTTCGTGTTGTGTTATGGACTTGGTGTCCTTTGGACTTTGAGATCCTGTAGACTTGGTGTCTACTATGTTAAAAACATTTAAGATGTTTTCTATTACCACGAACCTATGGCTGGTGCGTCGATCTAGGGGTGTCGTGATTGAGCACTCGGACTTTGAGGTCTTGTGTTATTAATTAAAGTTTTAAAGATGTTTAAAACTATGATTAGTCGTAAGCCATTTTGAGCTTCGGCAAAGGGAGATTGAATACAAAGAAAAGTATCGAGAACAAAGTGTTTTTGTTGCATGCATTTGGCAGACGTTCCCCGGTTTATGTGTGAGTACCTTGCGGCGTCAGGTATCTCATGCTACGATTTTCTTCATTGTGCCCGGGTGGACAATGAAACCCCATTTACGGTTTTATCATTGTGCCTTGGGTTTGGACAGTGTGCAATGGGTTTTGGCTGTGTGCCTATGGCTGCATGCCTTTTTGCCTTGCGTGGCAATCGAGCCTGATCAACTCACTACAGTTGGGATATCTCATGAGATTAAGTGTGAAGTTAGACGATGTGCTGAAGTGTTCATGCATAGTTTTTCAAATGATGACGTGTGGGGTATGAAACCCAGCTATAAACTATTAGCTTGATATGAATGCTTATATTTATATAACATGTATATGTGTATGTGTTATCTGTGGTGTCGTGCATGTAGTTGTCGAGTTAAATCCAGATATTGGTTTCTCACTCTTGCATGTTTTATTTGTGGTTTCTCTATTTGTGGATATACCATTACGTCTGAGATTAGATGGACCCGGATATGCCTCTGGCACATTCGAGGCGACGCTCGATCATTTTTTATCGTGCACATCATGGTGGTGCCTGGGAGATAAATCCTGGGGCACTCAGCGCCACCTATTATGGCCCTACTAGAGAGACTGTCGGCACCGTAGAGGCAGGACCACAACGGAGGACGCATATTGTGGAGACTGTTGAGGTATCTCTACCTCCAGTATGGCTTTACCTACAGTTCTTGGCCGAGCACGGGTTACTTGTCGTTCCACCTCAGCCGATTCAGCCTCAATCTCTTCAGATTGTAGCACCAGTGGTACCTCCTGTTGAGGAGGCAGAGGATCCTGAGATCGAGGAGGACCCCTATGAGTACTTTGAGGATGATCTTGAGTTTCACCCTCCTGTTGTTGATGGTGATGACTCTTCAGACGAGGATGCGGAAGCAGAGGTGCTTCACCAGATACACCTGCTATAGGTGGGGGTGATCATCATGATCTCCCCAATGGTTTTCATTAGCTTGACCAGCTATAGGTATAGTTTTGAGGTAGCGAGCCTTGTCAGTTTTTGATCTGGCTACTGAGAGCCATGAGTTTTTGGTATGGTTCTGGACTGCTCGTTACTTGTTGTGTATATGTCTTTACTTTCTTTACTTAGTTTGATGGAGAATAGCCTATACTGATGAGGGCTCTTTTGTAATCTCCTTTTAGTGATGCAGTGTGTATTAATTGATGATGCATATACGTATAGATATATTTGTTTATGTATGGATGTTTTAAAAAAAAAAATTCATCACCATTTTCACGATAAAACGTTTACTAAAAAGTTTATTTTCCGAAAGTAACCCGCGAATAATAATTTTATTTTCCGCTTTTGAGTAACTATGTGATGACCCAAGAAGGGGTGTCCATGTTGAACCTTTTATTCCAACATATCAACTTAGTTGTTCTTTTTTTTATTTAAAAAATTTAACATTGACCCACAAAACTAGATAAGAAGTGGTGCTTTTACAAGCATCCCTACTTCATAAGAACCTTTTTTCAAAACGGTCTCCAATAGTGCGTGCTTGCAAGCACCGGCTCTTCATAGGCAAGATCCCAATTTGTTGGAGATGGCCTTAGCTTTAGCTATGATATATTTTTTTTTTTTATTGTAGATATTAAAAAGGAAAAATATATTGGATAAATTTAACCACAATAGCATATATATGCTACCCAAAGCATATGTTTTATTTATATATATACACCGTGTAGAATATAAGAATTCTCATGGCAATTTAAACTTGCTACATCTATGGATATTTATTTTCGTGTCTATTTCAATCGTATGAGAGCTATACTGAAATTAAAAATTAAAATAATTTATTGAACATTAAAGAAATTGAAATACATATGCTGTTGTCATATTACATGTATATAGACTATTGTATGGTTACAATCATAAGCTTTGTGTTATTGTCCCTATTTCACCACCCAATCAAATTTGAGGGTGCATGACTATTCTTTTGAGATAACAAAAGAATGAGGTAACTAATTAAACTTTGGGAGTTGGGGGAGGAAGCAGCCATTTTGAGGCCTGAACCAAGTCAAGTGTTATAAAAGGTTTGGCCTCGGCAGCGCTTAGTTGTTTTACAAACTTGGGACGCCCACTCCATTCTGCACCAGGTCCCTTATTCTGATACTCTCCAAAATACAAAGTTCTGCAAATAATGTCACATAATAATAACATTATGCACATGCAGTTGTAAAAGTGAAACTGATAAAGAGTTGAGTAAGCGAGTTATTACGAGTCATAGTCAGCATGATTGTTGTTGCTCCACGCTGTGTCATTCACAACGCTGCCTATATTGCAGTAAGCAAAGACAACTTTGGAATGAGACATCCATGCTCTGCCCAATAGAGTGCCATTCCCAGTCCCAGTTATGTCACAATGCACAAATGAAAAGGCAGTGACGTCTGACTGTTTATCTCTTCCGTGTGCCACTATTGCTGTCATCCCAGTATCTCCAAGCACTTTTAACTCAGTGTTCTGCATCACAAATTCAATTCCCATTACTTAAAACAATCGCAATCTTCTTATAGTTTATCACAAATTAAAACAATTTCCATCTAGGAAGATATGAATATTGTAGTTAAGGCAATTATATTTACCAAGAATAGTGCCTGCCCATTTCCAAAAACAAAATCCACGGTCCCTTGAATTAAGCAGTCTTTGTAAAAATGCGATAATCCATCATCACACAATGTGTCCTGGAATCCATAAAACTTGCAATTATAAAACGATGCTTTATCACCAGAAATTCTCAGTGCAACCGCTTGTTCGTCTTTCTTCTTTCCATTAGGTCTTGGAGCAGAATTCTACACCATCAAATTCATAAAGCAAAAACACTCATAATCATAATCATATAAAAAGCCAAAACTCAAATGATAAAGCATTTGACATATGATTTCGAAGCTAGTATACAAACCGAGAAGATGATATTTGAAGCCACAAAGTAATCTGATTCAACAATCAATGTAGCACTGTCAACAGTGCCATATTGAAGGGCAGTGCCCCCATAGGTAATGTTTGGCATTTTCCCTGGAGCACCATAGAATGTGATAAAATCTTTTTCCCTATCAATCTTGATTTTCTCATTATAATTTCCGCCTCCGATGTACACAATCACACGCTTGGTGTTCCCTTTAGGAATGCTGTTAATGGCAGCAGTGATGGTCTTGTAAGTCCCACTACCATCTTGCATGACCTTCACAACCGTAGCACCATTCTCTGCAGCCGCAAGTGCAGGGTCAAGGGTGCTCTTTCTTGAAGCTAAGGGTTGCACATTACTATTGTACCAGGAGCTCAATTGGGACTTGTCAGCTGGAATAACAGCTTGGGCATCAGAGAAAACAACATCAGCTGTGAAAAGAGCTACTATGAGAGCCACCTGAATGAAAGAGTTTCTTGATTTTGAGGCCATGTTTCTAGCTTTTGAGTTTGTTGTTGTTGTTATTGTTGTTGTTTTTGTTGAGTGAAATATTGGTGATTGATGCTGCAATTTATAATACACACCCGACAAGACAAATGCCTAAATTTGTGAGACTATTTTGGAGAACAGTCAATTTGGTTCACTACTCTTTTGTTAGGAATTACCTAAAATTAAACTTGGGGTTGATGGTGCATGGGGTTTGAAGTTCATTGGCTTTAGAAATACAATGCATTTTGACTGAAGATATCTTTTCAGTGGTTTTCTGGCTTCTAACCACACGTATGTGTTTGCCTATATTGGAAAGAGTTAGGCATATAGTGAACCTTATCCATGAATTGAGTTGTGAAATATTGTATGTATTGATTGTTTTGTGAATTATAAAATAATTGTTTTAAAAAAGAATCAAATTTTAAAATTACTTTGATAGAATGGCTTATATGACACATGGATTTATGATTGATTAGAAAAATAAGTTAACATCATTTTAAAACAATATGCCAAGGAAACTTCAATAACAACAAATTCTAATTTAGTCAAACATAAAATTTCAAAATAAATAAAAAGTTTAATGGTTCCATATGCGTAGTTAATTTATTTGGGTCTGGGTATTTTTTTGGCATGCAAATTAGTGGTGGGGATCCAACACGCCATCCCCATATTGACAAATTAGTCATTTCCTTTGACTACCCTCTTTAAGCCTCTTAGTACGAATCCAGGAAAGGCAAGATCTGTGGAATATCATTCTTGTTCGTGTTGAATCAGTTTTAAATAAAAAAGTCAAATTGATCCAAACAATACTATTTACGCCTGTTTGGCTTGGATGGATCGTTTTGATCACTAAAGAATTTTTGTCTAATGTTTTGTGAATTAAAAGCAATACAATCTATTAAAAAGGAAAAACAATAAATAAATAAAAAGCTCATATATTTGATCACGTAAGATGAGAGAAGTGTGAAAAAAAATTAAAGTAACTATAACATAAAATACAAAATTAAATAATTAATAGATATATAATATATAACATTAATGGTTTAGATTGGATTTGGGTAAACAATCGATCCAATCCTTTTTATAAAAAATAACTAATAAAAAATGTTCAAACTTGTTTAGTTTGAATTGAATTTCAATATTTTTGTTAGACTTTTGATTTTGCTTCTTTTTCTTTTTTTTTTTCCTCGGAAATATGAGCCAGAAATGAGGCGGGTGTCGTCTGCGAATTTCACTAGCTAGGGTTGGCGACGGCGAGGGGCAGGGTGGTAGTGGGTTTTATCTTTCCATTTACAAATTTAAAGTATAATAATATATTTTAATATTTCCAAATAGTTCAGAGACCTACAGATTAATTAAATCTAAATATTTTATTTTAGTGTAACATGTCTTAAGTTTTAACTAATTTAACCAATTGATGTAACTTCATTTAAATATATAATATCATATAAATAATAGTTAGAGTTTAATTTTGACACAGTATTAGTGTAAAGTTTATTACGTTCATAAATAAAAAAAAGTGTAAAGTTTATTACACTATCAACTAATCACAAATTATGTTATGTATGTATGACTTTTAAGTAGTTATAATAAGAGTCAAATATTTTAAATAATATTCTAATTTAATCATAAATGGTTAATCTTTACACCGACATTGTATAACAATTAATTTGTAATATTTAACAAGGAGCATGATTTGAATGAGGTATTTGAAAATAAAATAATATATTTAAAGGAGTTCATTTATATTTTGTTAAGACATAAATAAAACAAAGTATTTACTATTTTCAAAAGCTTGGGAGAAAAATTCTTAAAATAGTTATTTTATAAGGACCACGGTTATAAATAATTAATTATATATGTACTATAGCCTAGTTATTGATTTATAACATTTTACTGTGCTGCTGTATATGGTGTCACATTCTCTATGGCTGTAATTGTGTGAAAATAATGCTTGGCCAGCGGAAGCCACGCCCCGCGAACAGTGATTAGTTTTTCGTTGACAGCGTTGGGATACACTGGGTTTAGACCAAAAAAACATTCTCTATGGCTGTAATTGTGTTCATATGCATCTCTATATAGGTGATGCCAAGGTTTCTGGTATTGGTATTTGGGAGGAGTTGTGTTTTTATTTAGTTTCTTTTTTGGCTCTGTGTTGCTGGTTTAAGGAGTAGGCTGTGGTTTTGCTGTTTGGAATATTGGTTTTGGTTTCCTTTTGTGATGTCTATGGGTTGGGGTGTTATATTATCTTTTACTTATAAAAAAAAATAAAAAATAAATGGCATATGGATTGGATAGTCTCTACTCTCTAAGCTTTACGGTGCATGTAAGTCACTACATGAAAGTAAATTATACACCATGTCCAACGCTACTATTTAAGGAAATTATACTCCATTGATGCCGCATCTCAAACGGCCGAATCCCTTATAATAACACAAATACAAACTTTCTAACAGAAATAAAACAGAAAAAACAAACATAAAAACATTCTAAATCATGACATGACACCTACGTTATATTTCGTCTCAGTATTTCCTAATTCAAATCATGGCCTAGATTCACCATGCCATAATAATTTCAATTTATGCGTACAGATCCGTGTGGTTAGAAACTAGAAATACTGTTCCATGCACTATCAACCCATAGTTTTAGTTTTAACTTCCTACCTAAACTGTCGATTGAGGAACCAACTTACCTGCTCTCCAAATTTAGGCATCTCTCTTGTTGGACGTGTCTTATAAATTGAAACACCAATCATCACCAATATTTCATCACTCAGGATATAAGTTCAAAAACTTCTTTCAAAAAAAAAAAAAGTTCAAAAACTTGGTAGAAATATGGCCTCCAAATCAAGAAGCTCCATCATTCTGGTGGCTCTCATTGAAGCTCTTCTCACAGCTGATGTTGTTTTCTCTGATGACAATGTGGCTATTCCAGCTGACAAGTCCCAATTGAGCACCTGGTACGATAACAACGTGCAGCGCTTAGCTCAAAGGAAGAACATCCTTGACCCTGCACTGGTGGCTGCAGAGAATGTTGCTACAGTTGTAAAGGTCATGCAAGATGGCAGTGGGAATTTCGAGACCATCACTGATGCGATTAATAGCATTCCTAAAGGGAACACCAAGCGTGTGATTGTTTACATTGGAAGTGGAACTTATAATGAGAAAATCAAGATTGAGAGGCAAAAACCTTTTATCACATTGTATGGTGCTCCAGGGAACATGCCTAACTTGACATATGGGGGCACTGCACTTCAATATGGCACTGTGGATAGTGCTACATTGATTGTTGAATCAGATTACTTTGTAGCTTCAAACATCATGATCTCGGTTTGTATACTGTCTATCTAAAATCAATTACAATACTCAAAAATAAAATATATGAAAGTTACATGCTTTATCATTTGAGTTACACAAGTGCATGATTAATAGTGTTTTTGCATCATGAATTTGATCATACAGAATTCTGCACCAAGACCTGATGGGAAGAGGGAAGGAGCACAAGCAGTTGCGTTGAGAATTTCTGGTGACAAAGCAACGTTTTATAATTGCACGCTATTGGGATTCCAGGACACATTGTGTGATGATGGAGATTGGCATTTTTACAAAGACTGCTTAATTCAAGGCACTGTGGATTTTGTTTTTGGAAATGGGAAGTCGCTATTTTTGGTAAATATTGATTGCCTTAGCTACTTTAATTTTCGAATGAAATTGTTTTATTTAATTTGTTTAAGTATTGGGAATTGATTCAATGATGCAGAATAATGAGTTAAGGGTGCTTGGCGATACTCAGATGACAGTAATAGTTGCACATGGAAGAGATAAGGAAACAGACGACACTTCGTATTCATTTGTGCATTGTGACGTAACTGGGACTGGGAATGGCACTCTGTTGGGCAGAGCATGGATGTCTCATTCCAAAGCTGTCTTTTCTTACAGCAATATAGGCAGTGTTGTGAATGACACAGCGTGGAGTAACAACAATCATCCTGAATATGACGGGTAATAACTCACTTATTCAACTCTTATATATCTTTACGAGTATAGTTCTTAGCATAAGGTACGTAATTATTAATTATGTGATATTATCGGCAGAACTATATATTTTGGAGAGTACCAGAATAAGGGACCCAGTGCAGACATCAGTGGGCGTCCTAAATACACAAAACAACTAAGTGATGCCGAGGCCAAACCTTTTATAACACTTGGCTTCATTGAGGGCTCAAAATGGCTACTTCCTCCCCCAACTCCCAAAGTATAATTAATTACATCAGTCTTCTGTTGTCCAAAGAGTAGTTTTACTTGTAATTTGTATGTAATTCATTGACTTGTAACTTTTAATACATAAAACAGTTAATATCTGTATCATGAAGATAATAAATGTGGAGTACCATTATTCTTATTTGTTTATTATCGCTCTTTCATTCTTAATATTTTTTTTATTAAAATTTAATTATAATGTATTTTTAATATAAATATTTTTTTATACCGACAACCAAGCATATATTATTATCTTATAAAAAATATTTGACTATAGTGACTACCTTAAGGCTTTGTTTGGTTGTGAGAAGAAAATAAGAAGAGAGAAAGAGGTGAGAAAGAGTATGAGAAGAGAGAAAATGGTGAGAAATAGAGTAGATTTTATGTATTGTTTGGTGTAAGAGAAATAGGAGAGAAATAGAGGAGAAAGATGTGTTTTCTCTCTCTCCCCTTTGTTTGGTTGGATAGAAAATAAGAAGAGAGAAAAGTAAATTTTTTTTTAAAAAGACAAAAATATCCTTGACTAAAAAATCAATATAAGAATATTTAAATTTAACTGATTTAAGTTATTTTAACTAATCAAATAATTTTAATTAATTTAACTGATTTAAGTTATTTTAAATAAATTTTATTAGTTTAATATAATTATTTTATTTATTTCAATTTAATTTAATTAAATAAATGATTAATTTAATTCAATTTATTTAAATTTATTAAATAAATTGAATGAGAACCCAAAAAGAAGGATACAAAAGTTATTTTATATGAAACACTCCCTCCCTCTTCCATTTCCTTCTCATTTGGGGGGAGAAAAATATTTGAGGTGGGTCCTACCAATTTTCTTCTTTCTCCCCTATTTCTCTCCTCTACCAAAAAAGAGAAAAATGTATTTTCTTCTCCTTTTCTCTCTTCTTATTTTCTCTCTTGTCATTTTCTACTCTAACAAACAAAGCCTAAAAGTTTTTCTTTTTTGACTGAAGTGACTACATTAAAAGTTACATATGGGATTATTTGTAATTGAATAAAAGTGTAAAAAAGTTTATACTGACAGTATATCAAGATTTAACTCTTTTTCTTATTTTCCATAGTTTTCTTTAAAGATTATTCTATACTCTATAGTTTTAATAATTGCTTATGACATATCAGTGGAAGAAAAACATGTTAGATAGATATCATATAATCTCATTTTTGTCCAATGGAATTGGGGAAGGAGTAGGCCATGCATCTTCATTGATGATTGTTAGAAAATGGAGGCTCTATCATATATAAATACTCCGCTGGTAATGAAAATGAACAACTCGGGCATTTGATTGGTTTTCTAATTATATTTAACACCGCTAGAAATGTATTTCTTCCAATTCATAAGCGAGTATTAAAACTAGATTTTGACCCCGAGCTTTGTGCAATTTGGTTCGGGAATTTTTTATAATATATCTATTTTAGTTTTTATTTATTTATCATATGATATGTGGTTGTAAAATTGTCTACCAGGCAATAAATTAATTTCTCTCATAACTTGAGAATATTAGTTAAGCATGACATAAAAGTATGCAAATTTTAATTTATTGTGAACAATAATTTTCCTAATGCATTATTTTAATGGCTTGGTTGAGTACACTTGCAGATTTTGTCAAAAAAAATAATGGCTTCAATTATTCAAATTGATTAAATTAAGAACCATCTGCCCAAATGTGGCTTACAAGTTACAATTGTCCTTACTAATTTTTATTTTAAGCTTCAAAACCTTAACATGGCATCAAGTATCTCTGGGTTTAATGTTAATTGAGAACTTTGTGTCCTTTTCGGCCATAGTCGTGCTATGTTGTCTCGTGCACTAGTGCAGAAAAGGATTTTATATCAGTTTTTTTTGGCTTTTCACATCGGTTTTCAAACTGATGTTGAAAAGGCCGATGTGGTTTATTGCTACTTTTCACATCGGTTTTAAAATCGATGTAAAAAAGTCTGTTTCAGCTAGACAATAAAACCTTTTCAGCACTTTTCAGATTGGTTTCTGAAAAAATCGATGTAGTAACCCCACTTTCCACATCGGTTATATTAAAAACCGATGTGAAAAACTAAGTTTCCACATCGGTTTTTAAAATAACCGATGTGTAAATTGGGTTTACCACATCGGGTTTTTTAGAAACCGATATGGAAAGTGGGGTTACCACATCAGTTTTTTCAGAAACCGATGTGAATTTGTTTTTTTTTTTTAAAAAAAAACCACCCTTTTCAGTAGTGACAGTCCTTTCCCCTGTTTCAGTAATCCAGTAATCCAGATCAATACAGAATCTAAATATTGGCAATAGAATCACTTTTGTACAACCAAAACACACTAAATTAAAAGATTACTAACAATAAATATATTCAATTACATTCAGACATCAAAGATAATTAGAAACCAAAAAGCTACATATGATATATTATGGATTTTATGTCAAAACATATATCAGTCAAAAGTACACTATAGCTAGTACATGATGCGTTTATATACTAACTACATACAAACTATTGTTGGTACACTTCAAGAAAGAAAGTTGCCCAACGCATCCTTATGTTTTTTATGTCGGCATCAGAGAGTGGAGTCGGATTGTTGAATATCTGCAAGTTTAATTGGACATAAGATTATATCTTTTAAGTAATAAACTAAAATTAAACATATAACGAATCTATTAGGGCCGGCCCAAGGGTGAAGCTACTAAAGCCCTAGCTTCAGGCCCACTAACAAAACAAATTTTGTACTCTTACTTTTTATAAAGCAAAAAGGTCACATATACTAGCAAAAAGGCCCAACCTGATCTAAGGAGACTATCTTACTTAAAATAAAAAGGCCTCACTCAAATTTTGCTTTAGGCCTCACTCGCTCTTGGGCCGGCCCTGGAATCTATATATAATTGTTACAACTAATTGTTACCAATTGGCATTTACCTCCTGCCATCTTTCAGTGATACCGGAGGAGATAATTTCGACCATCCACTTCATCACATAATATCCACATTCCCACGATCCACGTTGTCTACGGGACTACGTACAAATGAAACCCAGTTAGAATATGAGGAATTAAATAGAAATCAATAATTATACCCACTGTGCTTGAAGCGTTTGAAATAATAAATATCTTACATTAGGAATTATCCATCTAATAGCCCGACGCCTTTCACCACACAGCATGCGGCTTGCATCAATAGACCTATCATAAGAAAATAAACATTAATTAAAGTATATCTAATAGATTTCAGATAATTAAAACAACTTCATTACTGATTCTAAATTATTTTAATGCTTACGTTTCCATGATGTGCTTCAGTTCATTCGCCGGCTTATTTCCCATCGAGCAGAAGAAGACCACCGCATTCAACCGAGGGCACAAGATCAACAACTGCCAATGTTGTCTGCATTTGCGGAACAATTAGTGACTACGTCATATATAGTTATAATTAAATAACTGGTACTTACTTATTGAGATAAGGCGCAAGGTAGAACTAATGATGGTCTAGGGCAACTATATCACGTATGGTGGTGACCGGGTCTTCTGATGTTAGGAGAATATCACCCTGAATGAGCATGGGGTCAATGAACCCATAAAGGGTGAGGTTGCCTTGATTAGCTAACATGCGATACAGATACCTAATATATTGATAAAACATGTTAATTATCATAGTATTTAAAATTTAATTATTTAACTTATAAATAAAATGTACTTACGTGCACCATAACGAGATGTGTGCAGCACTAGCCATTTCATGCTCGAGTGCCATCTCCATAATTTCCTTCTTTGGGATATACAGTTCGTCACTTGGCCTGGCATCATGTTCCAACCTTACCAAAGCAGCATCAACCTCCATGGTGACAACCTGTATAGCAAGAAGTTTAAAAACATCACCAGGATCCCCTTTGTCGTTCCCCTAAACAACAAAAAAGATATACATTAGTAATCACAGTTAAGTTATTTCATTCGTAATTAATTGAATGGTCAAATGAATACCTTGGCAGGAGCAGACTTCTCTGGTCTTCCTAGATCTGACCTTTTAGGCAGAATATCATGATGATCATCAACATTCAGCTCACACCTATCAGGGGCGTTATCATCATCATCATCATCATCATCATCAGACTGATGAGGAGGATCACATGAGCCCTTAGTGCTCACATGGACAGAGGGTTGGACAGAGGGTTGGACACTTGTGAATTGTTGGGACATAGCAGTCATTATTGCCATCTGCTGGTTAAACTGCTGGGCCATCTCCTGTCTAAGCTCATCTGCAATCTCCTGTTTTAGTCGTTCTCTATCTGCAGCAACATCCCTGTGGCGTTGGTGTGAAGAAGAACCATGGTATTAGCGAATGCCAACGCCCCATCCAACACCAATGACACGGCCCGGGTGGTTTGGTTTACCGATGGCAGCAGCTAAGATATCCTCGCGTCCTCTAGGAACAAAGGTTCCTTGAGTGGCCTGCTCGTCCAAGGCATCCTGCAACATATAAAATATTAGGTCACATTACAATTCAGTAACATTGTTAAAATCACAATTACAATTCAAACTACACTTACAATCTTCTCAGCTACTTGGCGGGCCTCCTCAGATGTATATTGTCCCGTTTTTCTTTGTCGGGCCCTCTTCCATTTACGATTGCGTGGGGGTGGAGGTGGATCAACAACTTCTGGATGATTTTCAGCGTTAGGATCTGCCTGAGATGCTGCTTCCTGACATGCTTTCTTTTCCTCTTCCACCATGGTCTGAACAAGCTTTTTATATCCCCCACGAGACAGTACATGGGGGTAGACATTCTTGCTTTGGTTTTCCTGCCCCTTTTTCCTCTTCACATGTTATAAATAGAAGACAATTAAATTACATCAGTAAATTAATAAAATTAATGAAATTACATAAATTTAGAGACAACTCAAATAAGTTAACCTGAAAGCTGGGATCATGTCAGCTCTGAACAAAGCGATCCCACGTCGCCTGGTCAAGAAACGGGTACACCTCAAGTGGGTTCTTTTCACAGCTAGGATTGAATACATAGTATCTGCCCAGGTCCACCTTAAAACTCCTCCAACGCTCACCAGCATACTTTATCCAACGCTTCTTCATATCCATCATATCCGGCAGGTCAAAGGTGAGCTACATTAACACCAAAAGAATCAACGAATTACTGTATGATATTAATAAGATTAAAATAAAGTAGATACAAACACAGGACGCAAAAGTATAGATACCAGAATACTCTCCCATATCTGATCCTTCACGCCTTGAGGTACATCTTTCCAACGCTCAATAAGTATGTTAGGCCTGCTTCGAGCAAGGGTCGCCACAAAACTATTAAACTGCTCGGCCATTGGCCCAATAGGATTGAGGTTACAATCAAAGTCGATTCTTATCCTTTGATTTGAACCACGGTTGGTAGTCAAATTCCTCATTCGTATGGCACGTCTACCCTTTCTACCCAAAGACGGGGTCTCCGACCCGCTGCATGAAGGAGGGATATCCTCAGGATCAGCCATGTATACCTGTTTAGACAAAAAAAAAATGTCAGTATGTCTGGATAAATATCAAACATAACTTATAAATATCAATCAACGTAAGCATAACTTATAAATATCAACGTAAACATATAATATGACTTTAAACATAACTCAAACTAAACTTTCACTGTGGTCAAGTAGTAACGTTCTCTCATAACCCTTCTTGGTGATCATTACGAGTAGCATGTACATCGTCCACTTCATTTTCCTCATTGAAATTAGGCACCCGTGTTGAGAAAGAAGGAGTGTCAGAAATATCAAGAGTTGAATCTTGATTTCCCTCACTACCATTATACAAGTTTTTTCCCTGGAGAACCACTGACCACCTTTTGTTAGAAGGATCACGGATATAAAACACTTGTTTTGCTTGGGATGCCATGATGAAAGGCTCTTCTTTATTACCTACCTTATTAAGGTCCACCAATTTGAATCCTAACTCATCAGTTTGCACACCATTGTTACTGTCGACCCACTGACATTTAAAAATAGGCACTCTAAACTTCGTGTAATCAACCTCCCAGATCTCTTCAATGATCCCAAAGTATGAAACGGATGCCATAACAGGGTTTTTATCTTTCGAACTAGAGAAATGCATGACTCAGCGACGACCATAACCCCACTGTTTTGCATAGTACTTTTGTTATCCTGGGACTTTGTATAGAAGGAAAACTTATTGATATCGTACCCACTCCAGCATATGACATCAAAGTTAGGTCCCTGTGCTAGCCATTTTAATGTATCAGAAGCAGTACCATCCTTTGCAATTTTTTCTTTAAACCAGTTCAAAAAAGTCTTATTATGCTTGTTCAAACACCATTTTTCATTCATTCTAGGATAAGTTTCATTGATGATGCTTTTGTGCTCACATAAGTATGGTTCAACCTCATCAGTGTTATTCAATATATACAAATGTGCTTGAAGCACTTCCTCCCGATCCATGCTCTTAACAGTGATACCTCGTGTACCCTTACCATCATATCTTCCTTCATGACGAGACTTCGGAAGCCCTACAGGTTCCGCTTCTGACATATAGTCTGTACAAAACTCAATAGCTTCTTCTGCAACATACCTTTCAACAATAGATGCTTTGGGACGGTGTGGATTCTTCATATATCCTTTCAAGATCTTCATGTATCGCTCAACCGGGTACATCCACCTTAAATAAACGGGGCCACACAATCTAATCTCCCTCACTAGATGAACAATCAAATGAACTATGATGTCAAAAAATGAAGGTGGCAAATACATCTCCAATTGGCACAAGATAATGGCTGCCTTATTTTCCAAGTCATCCAACTTTTTAGTGTCAATGACCTTGCTACATATAGCATTGAAGAATAAGCATAACCTAGTAATGGCATGTCTGACTTTTTTAGGCAAGATGTCACGAATGGCCACCGATAGTAGTTGTTGCATCAAGACATGGCAATCATGAGACTTTAAGCCAACTAATTTGAGATCTTTCATTGAGACAAGTCTCTTGATATTTGAAGAGTAACCCTGTGGCACTATGACTCCCCGTAGACATTCACAGAAACTTCTTTTCTCTTTTTTTGATAAAGTATGACATGCTGGGGGCAAATAAGTCTTCTTATCCCCCACTTTATGTGGAGCTAACTGCTCTCGTATACCCATCGCAACTAGATCCAGACGAGCATTCACATCATCCTTTGTCTTGCCTTGAATGTTGAGAAGCGTTCCGATTAAACTGTCACACACATTTTTCTCCACATGCATCACATCAATACAATGTCTTACATCAAGCTTGCACCAGTATGGAAGATCAAAGAAGATTGACCTCTTCTTCCATATATTCTTCTCAGTAGCCTTCTTCTGCGACTTCCCATAGATAACATTAGTGTTCTTACGCCCGTTCATAAACTTGGTCCTCCAGTCAAGGCCACCGGAGCAATTGCATTCTCCGGAAGTTCATTGAAAGCTTTTCTCAACCTACGATAAGGATGATTACGCTGGAGAAATCTCTAATGCCCAAGGTAAAATATCTTCCTTCCATGTTGCAGTTGATGGTAACATGTGCCTTCTTCACATGTTGGACATGCTTTATGCCCCTTAACACTATACTCGCACAAGTTCCCGTATGCTGGAAAGTCATTGATGATACAAAATAACATGGCACGCAATCTGAAAGTCTCACGGCAATACCCGTCGATCACATCAATGCCTTCATCCCACAACTTTCTCAAGTCTTCAATCAATGGACTCAGATAAACATCAATATCATTTCCTGGCTGTTTTGGACCCGAAATCATCATACTTAACATAATGTATTTGCGCTTCATGCACAACCAAGGAGATAGGTTGTAAATTACCAGGAGAACAGGCTATGAACTATGAATACTACTTAAGTTTCCATATGGATTCATTCCATCGGTAGCAAGTCCAAGCCTGAGGTTTCTGGGCTCATTGCCAAACTCCGGAAACAAACTATCAATTCTCTTCCATTGCAAAGAATCAGCCGAATGACGAAGCTGTCCATCACATTTCCTCTCATCTGCATGCCATATAATATTCTTTGCATCCTTTTCATTAGCAAACAATAGCTTGAACCGCGGAATTACTGGAAGATACCATAACACCTTCGCAAGAGGACCCTTGGTGACCGCATCACAACTAGAATCACCATCCTTCACTTTGTAGCGTGATACCCCACACCTGGGGCACTCGTGCATCTCTTCAAACTCTTTCCTGTACAATATGCAATCATTGGGGCAAGCGTGTATTTTCTTATACTCCATACCCATCGGACACAATATCTTCTTCGCCTCATAGTTTCGAGATGGTAATGTGTTACCTTCTGGAAGCATGTCTTTCAACAACTCAAGCAATTCGGTAAGCTTTTATCGCTCCACCAATTTCTCACCTTCACATTGAACAATCTTAACACCGCTGACAACCGTGTGAAATTAGTGCACCCCGGATACAAAGCCACTTCCGCATCACTGCACAAAGTATCATACATATCTGCTCACCGAAAGGACTCTTGCCCAATATCACGGATCATGTCCTCTAGTCCATCGTCCATATCTACGTCATCAACTTCCTCTCTATCTGACACCCTTGGCCTGTCTAACGATTCACCATGACATATCCATATTGTATAACTCTTGCAAATCCCCTCACAAATAAGATGATCCCGTATCTCGTCAGCTTCTAGTCGTCTCTCATTCAAAGAGTTAACACAAGGACAATAAAACCTTCCGTCACTACTATCAGGAGCATTTGTTTTTGCAAATTGTAGAAAATCTTCCACTCCATTCTCATCCTCATCACTTGTCCGTCTAGCATTCATCCAACCGCGATCCATGACTAAAATATTAACTTCATACTTAGTCCAACATCTTCATCAATTACTTCTTATGATAGGGTATGGCCCTATCCCATTCGAGAAGAAACTTTTTCAACATTCGGTTAACAGTTAGTCCTTAACTCTCATGCTCATACTAGACGAAATTTCGGCAGCATTTCCCTTCGGTCTCCGACGTACACGACTTGAATGCGATGACATCCACCATGATAAAGTATGCACCCGGAGAACGAAAGGAAATGAATCAATCCGAACTTTCATCAAGTATATAACATGAGAATCAATGAATAACTATTTTAACTGAATGAAGAAAAAGTTTTTTCCCAAACTGTTCAACTTGGATAATTCAAGATCCAATATAATGAGCTGTACCTTAAGCACGTGCACGTGTGCTCATTAATATTGCATCTCAAACGGGAAACTAAGGCTTTAACAATATAGCATAATGATCATCATTACAATTCATCCATATTCTCATAATTAAACAATGAACAATAAGAGTACCTACCTGTGTGTGAGTTGCTGGTGAAGAGTGTGAACACTAGAGCAACTGAGAACAGGCGAGAGTTCCTACCACATGGAATAGAATTCAAGTCATGAGAAGCTTACAAAAATTATTAACACTGCACAATTAAAAAAAAAAATATAGCAAACCATGCATCAAACGTATGAATTCAGTATATAAAAGAGCTTGCTTAAACTATATAAAAGTTCACCTTTGGGAATGGAAAATACTATTATTTAATTATTTGTACAACACACTTGACATTACCTAAGAGAAACCATGGTTGAGTATTTGAAATTTGAAGAGAATAATTAAATTTACTACAACTAAATTTTCTTTCAATTGTATGTTTTATTGATAAACCAGAATTCCTGAATATAATCATCATATTAGTTGTGCACGTTGTCAAGTGGTGTGAAAGAACACTAGACATAAACTTCAAGTTGTCAAGTGGGTACCAACTATTGGTTTACAGATTTGACTCGTTCCTCTTTTTTTTCATAACATGTTTAACTCAACATTCAATGAGAAGCATTTTCAAATGGTTTCTCAAGTGTTTTTCTAAAAGAAGCATTACACTTCAAAACTGGATGTCTAATTCAAACTGAAGAAAATCCCTACATTAATAGAAGACCAAGCTCAAGACATATTCATCAAATTCATCAAGTAGACAAGAGAAAAGGGAAACACAAATCTTCTAAATAGTGTGGCATTAGTTTGCATATCTCATTCTCATTCTCATTTTTTTTATTAGCTAAACTCCTATACATTTTCATTATCTGTTTCCCTTACTATATGTGTGCTGGAAAAAATAAAAATAGAAACAACAAACAAGTGTTGTGAGGTGTCATCAACTTAAAATGCTCCAAAACAATAGAACCAGGCTAACATCAGCTTAAGGCTTGAAAACAGAACAACTGAGACACAATTTGTGGATTCCAATTCTCAACAATATTCATAAACTTGATACTCATTACACGATTGTCAAAATCCCAGATTAAAACCCATCTGGGTTTTTCTACATTTCATATGGTTATTCATTATTCATTCCATATGTAACTACAAATCCATGTACAATGAACAAACACCAAATGCAATCACTATAGGGTTTCAAATGCAGAGGACAACTGAGAACAAATCAGAGTTAGGAAAAACTACCTTTGTTTACGGAGAGGGAGAGGGAAAGGAAGAGGGACAGTGGTATCTTCCTTAACTTCCTTCTTCACGTTCTAGCATAAGTGAGTGAAAACCTAGAGCAAAAAACTAGAAATCGTTATAGGTTTCAAATATTTTCAGCAGCTTGAGAGAGAGAAAAGAGACAACGTACCAGAAGGTGGTGGCCGTTTGAGACTCGGTCGGCGAGAGGAAACAGAAAGGGATACGGCGGTGAGAGGAAATGGAGAGGGAAAGGGAGAGGGTTTGGGCATGGTCAGTGATAGGAAATGGAGAGGGATACGGCGGTGAGAGGAAATGGGGAGAGGGTTTGGGTGGTCTGAGTGTGAAAAGGAGAGGGAAGGGGAAAGGGTTTGGGCGGTCTGAGTGTGGGAGGGAGAGTGAGCATTCAGCGTGAAAAATGAACTAAAACTGACAATACACATCGGTTATAAACAAAACCGATGTTAAAGTTTTTTTCCACATCGGTTATTATTAAAACCGATGTTAAAAATTGAGATTTTCATTTATTTTAATCTTACTTTTCCACATCGGTTTTTAATAAACCGATGTTATAACAGTTTCCACATCAGTTATAAAACAACCGATGTTAAAAATTAAATTATTCATTTCCTTAATTTTTTTTTATTCGTTTTTCCACATCGGTCTATAAAAAACCGAAGTTAAAACATAAACATTTCCACATTGGTTATAAAAATAACCAATGTGTTAACTTATCCATTTTTAAAATTTTATTTTTGGTTCAATTTTCAACATCGGGTTTATAAAAACCGATGTTAAAACCTTTATAACAGCGGTTTATTTTGGAACCGATGTTAAAAGTTTTCAATTTAATTTCAAAAATGCTACCGCCTCCTTTTTCACATCGATTTTATGGAAACCGATGTCAAAACCCCGATGTGAAAAGCATATTTTGCACTAGTGGTGAGTTTTGTTTTCTTTGAATCTTTTCTCCTTAAACTTTGTATTAAGATTGACTCTTCATTTGAGGATATTGTGTTTTGTGTATCTTTGGATGTTTTGATAATATGAACCTCATTCCGAAAAAGATCTATTTGGCTCCTTCTTCACTTGCTTTGATGATGGATAAAAAAAACTAATTAACAAAAATGTAATTAATTTGAAGAACATGAATAATTAAATTTGATAATCTAACAATATAAAATAACACATTAACTTCTTTATAAACTAAAATTAATTTGACTACCCAATAGTTTTATAGTAATATACGAATCATTGTACAAGATCAACATAGAATCAAAATGAACATGATAATTTCCACACGTTTATTGAATAAAAACATAATCAAAGGGGATTTGATTAGTCAATTAAGAAAAGAGGTTCTTAGAGATGAAGAAAGATAAACTTCAATTGACAAAATACACCACATAATGTTTTTGATATTTCAATGAAGTTTGTTATTATTTATTTTAGAACAAAGCACTTCAATGATTTTTTAAGGAATTTCAGGCGCTGTAACGTTGCAGCAGGTTGCTATCATACGATTATGGTGACTATTCATTTTAGAATTAATAGATTAAATGACTTTTATAGCTATTTAAGCTAGAATAATATGATTTAACAGTTGAATTAAATAGAAAAAAAGGTTGAAAAGTCATTCACCCAGAAAGCAAGAATGAGAAAACGTTGTTGATGTGGCCAAAGGAAAGAAATTCAAGAAGTTGACATGACAACTTTATAACTCACGCTTTCAGGTTTTATATATTATAACAAACAGCTATGTTATTTGAACACAAAATTTTGACACTATATGTGATACTGTATATATTTCTTTCTATCTCTCACTTACTTTTTATCTTCTTGTATACACGCATTCCAAAAATACACAATAAAAACAAAGGGACACCATATTTGTGTCCATTTTTTGTGTTCAAAAATCATTTTCCTATAAAAAAAAAGAGAAACGCTTTTTTGACATCTGAAATAGGACACCCGTATAGACATAGTATACTGATGTGAGTGTCAGTAGGATGGAGATTTATCGTATTCCGAAATAGAGTAGATGTACAGTATTCAATTGTGATATGGGTGTCACCTAGGTGTCCATAAAAGATGTGCAAATAGCATAGCTCATAACAAAAATGCTAAATAGTACGGACATCTTTCTTACGAATTGTTAGTACTTTGAGATTTAATGCCTATTGGACCCAAAATAAATTAGCAGCTATGAATTACCAAAATCAGTTAGGCTATGAGTTGGTAAATCAATTAACAGTTAGTAGCTTTATCCAAATCTGTTCAATTAGTTGTATGTAATCTAGAATTAGTTAGACACGTTTCTTTATCCTTTCTTGATTAACAAGTGCTCACTTTTTCTATATAAGAGCACTCTCTGTACTTCTCAATTAATCAATATTATTCACTTTTAGTTTTATATACTTTCAGTTATATTTCACTCTATTATGGTATCAGTTTGTTAACCTCAATCTTCCGCAAACTCTTTCAATTTCCTTTTGCCATGGCTGATTCCGATTCTTCCTCTACCCAAGATGATAGCCAACATTCCAACCCTGCCAACAATGGCATCTCTTCAATTGATCCTACGCAGCAACCAACCAGTCCTTTTTACTTGCACCCTGGATAAAATCCACGTGTTGTATTGGTGTCACCACCCCTTAATGGTGACAATTTCCATTCTTGGAGCCGTGCAATCAAGAGAGCACTCCTATCCAAGAACAAACACAAATTCATCGATGGAACAATCCTCACTCCTGCTGGAATTGATCCAATCTTTGATGCATGGGAGAGATGCAATAATATTATCATTTCTTGGATCAACCACTGCCTTACTCCACTAATTGCTCAAAGCACAGTGTACATTGATAATGCTAGACTTCTTTGGCTTGATCTTCATGATAGGTATTCAAAAGGTAATCATTTTCGTGTCTCAGACCTACTTCAAGAATTACATTCTATTAGACAAGGTGATAGAACTGTTTCCACCTTCTTTACTAATCTAAAGACCCTATGGGAAGAGCTTGAATCTCTAAGGCCAACCCCTGCTTGCTCTTGCAACTCCCCATGTGTTTGTAATTTGACCCTTTCCATGAAACAACATAAAGATAATGAATATGTCATATGTTTCTTAAAAGCCTTGAATGATAGTTTTAATACAATCAAAACCCAAATTCTCTTGCTTGAGCCCTTACCTCCAATCAACAAAGTGTTCAACATGGTTATCCAACAAGAAAGGAAGACAATTGACCATAGTGTCTCTCCCAATTTCACTGCTACAAACAACTGCAACCCTGGCAACCTAATCGAGGACCACAGGGCAGTGGCACTCCAAATACTCAGGGTGGCAGAGGTCGTGGAAGATCCACTAACAACAACAAACAATGAACCTTCTGTGGTCGTCTATATCATACTATGGACACATGCTATTTTAAGCATGGATTTCCACCTAGTTACAAGGCCAGAAATCAAGAAACTTCTGCACATCTCACTTCTAATGATGTTCATACTCCTGAAGCTGCAAATATCTCCCAACCAAAGGGCACCAACACTATCCAGCTCAATCAAGATGACTGCAAGACACTTATATCCCTTCTACAAGGGACCAAGAATGAGGCTTCTGCTTCTGCACATCCAGTGAGTAATCAACCCACCCGTGATGCTACTCCAAAGCACATGATATCTCATTTCAGTCAGTCATGTATTCTTTCTTGCCAACCTATTTCTTGGTTATTAGATACTGGTTCAACAGTTCATGTATGCTGTCAAAAGACTCTTTTTTCTACCTATCAACCTATAAAACCAATACCATAAATTTACCTAATGGTAATTCAATTAAAGCATCTTATTCCGGTGATGTAGCTCTTTCTGAACATATAACTTTACATCATGTTATGCATATACCTGAATTTTCCTTCAATCTGATTTTTGTCCAGTCTCTATCTGCCTCTATTCAATGCCAATTAATTTTTACACCTACTCAATGTATGATACAGGCACTCCCTTCACTGAAGATGATTGGAGCTGCTAAGGCTTCTCAGGGTCTATACATTCTGCAACAATACCAAGCTACAAACAGCTCTACTTGTTTTCCATTTTCTGCAAATAATACTCTAAATGTTATTAATAATAATAATCATTTTGATGTTTGGCACCATAGGTTAGGCCATCCATCCTTGAATGTTCTTGAACTTCTTTGTAAACAATTTCCTTACATCAAATGCAATAAAACTTTTGTTTGTGACTCTTGTCATATGGCTAAACAAGCCAAACTTCCCTTTCCCAAGAGTGACACTAAGTCCCTTAAACCCTTTGACATAGTTCACATGGATATTTGGGGCCCTATAAATATTAGTTCTTTTCATGGTTATCAATACTTCTTGACAATAGTTGGTGATTTCAGTAGGTATACTTGGCTTTATCTGTTAAAAACAAAATCAGAAGTTAGACCAACTATTTTAAAATTTGTGCAGCTCATCTCCACTCAATTTGACTCTAAAATCAGGATTATTAGGTCAGATAATGGGCAAGAATTTAATATGCCCTCCTTTTATGATACTCATGGTATTGTTCATCAAACCTCTTGTGTGGAAACCCCACAACAAAACTCAAAAGTTGAAAGAAAATATAGACATATCTTAGATATCACTAGAGCTCTTTTATTTCATTCACATCTTCCTAAGATTTTTTGGTGTTATGCTGTTTGTCATGCTGTATATCTCATTAACGGAATGCCTACACCAGTGCTTAATAACTCTTCTTCTTATGAACAACTCTTTGCCACACCACCTACATTCATGGATCTTTTTGCTTCTACTCTCACTCAACAGAGAACAAAGTTAGACAGTCGTGCTAGAAAATGTATTTCCCTAGGTTTTCAACCTGGCACTAAAGGATATATCCTGTTTGATTTAAAATCTAAAGCAGTTTTTATCTCTAGTCATGCTATTTTTTATGAAACTATGTTTCCATATTCTTTTACTCTGACTAATCATGATTCAAATTTATTTCCTGACACTACAACTTGTTCTGATACTGCACATGACTCATTATTTATAGACTATCCTGTCCTTGCTAAGCCTGCAGATTCCTCTATAACATCAATGGATACTTCTCCTCCTATATCACTGGATAATTGTCCTGCAGACCATGATTCGCCTGTAACACTTAGAAGGTCTACCCGAGACAAGAAAACTCCTTCTTACCTTCTTGACTTTCATTGCAACATTGCTAACACTAATCAAAATCACACTACCACTGTTGCTTATCCTTTATCCACTTGTTTAAACTATGATAGGCTTTCTCATGCTCATAAGCATTATATCTTAACAATTTCAACATTGGAGGAACCTAAAACCTTCAAATAGGCTAGCAAACATCCTGCTTAGATTGAAGCTATGAATTCTGAATTATTAGCCTTAGAACAGAATGATACTTAGGATATTACTCAGCTATCTGATGGGAAAAAGGCCATAGGTTGCAAATGGGTTTACAAGATTAAACTCAAGGCAGATGGCACTTTAGAAAGATATAAAGCTCGGTTGGTAGCTAGAGGCTTCAACCAAACAAAATGAATTGATTATTTTGACACATTTTCTCCTGTAGCCAAAGTTACTACAATTCGGCTTCTCTTAGCAATTGCAGCATCACAAAATTGGCATCTACAACAGCTTGATGTTCAAAATGCTTTTCTTCATGGCACTCTTGATGAGGAGGTTAACATGGAGCTTCCTCAAGGCATTACTTCCTCAACATCAAATCAAGTGTGCAGACTCAAGAAATCCCTATATGGATTGAAACAATCCAGTCGGCATTGGTTTGCAAAATTATCTTCTTCTCTCCTTTCTTGGCTACAAGCAATCCACTTCTGATTATTCCTTCTTTTTCAAACATACTTCTACTACTTTCAATACCTTACTTATCTATGTGGATGACTTAATTCTTGCAGGAAATAGCCTTCAGGAAATCAACACTTTAAAGCAGTTTCTCCATGACAACATCAAAATCAGGGACCTTGGAACCTTAAAGTACTTCCTTGACCTGGAGATTGCTCGATCCAAGCAAGGCATACACATTTGTCAATGCAAGTATGCCTTGGACATACTCTCAGACACAGGATTTCTCGCTTCTAAACCAGCATCAACCCCAATGACTAAGGACACCAAACTACACAAAGAAGATGGAGATCCACTACCTGATCCTGCCTCTTATAGGAGATTGGTTGGCAGGTTTATTTAACTACTACAAGGCCAGATCTTAGCTATTCAGTTCAGCAACTAAGTCAGTATATGAGTTGTCCTACAACTTCACACTATCAGGCAGCCACTAGGGTGCTCAGATACATCAAGAACACACCTGCACATGGCCTTTTCTACTCAGCTTTATCCACATTGCAGCACAAAGCATTTTCTGATTCAGATTGGGAAAGCTGTATTGACACTAGGAGATCGATAACAGGGTTTTGTATATTCCTTGGCAACTCTTTAGTATCCTGGAAAACTAAGAAACAGACCACGGTTTCCCAGTCCTCCTCTGAGGCTGAATATAGAGCCTTGGCCACTACAGTCTGCGAGATACAATGGCTCACTTATATATTAAAGGAGATCCAACTTTCAGTCCTTGAACCTGCCTTATTATTTTGTGATAACCAATCAGCTCAATGCATTGCAGCTAATCCAACCTTCCATGATAGGACTAAACATATAGAGATTGACTGCCATATCGTTCGAGAAAAGCTTCAATCACACTTATTCCACTTACTACCTATCTATACACATGATCAGCTAGCAGACTTTTTAACCAAGCCATTGGATCCAACTCAATTTCAGAAATTACTTGCCAAGCTTCGAGTTGTAAACATCTCTCTTCAGCTTGCGAGGGGGTATTGCACCCAAAATAAATTAGCAACTATGAATTAGCAAAATCAGTTAGGCTATGAGTTGGTAAATCAGTTAACAGTTAGTAGCTTTATCCAAATCTGTTCAATTAGTTGTATGTAATCTAGAATTAGTTAGACACGTTTCTTTATCCTTTCTTGATTAACATGTGCTCACTTTTCTATATAAGAGCACTCTCTGTACTTCTCAATTAATCAATATTATTCACTTTCAGTTTTATGTACTTTTAGTTCTATTTCACTCTATTAGTGCCTGTTTGGTTCCACGTTTGGAACCAACAGACGTGTGTTTACGACCAGTCAAACTTGGCTTTGACTAAACATATGGTTTGGCTTTCAGAAGGTGGAGCAAGTTTACATGCAATATTGATTCTGGGAGGAAGCTGCTTCTCCTAGCTTTCACTTTTGGATCCAAAATTGATTCTTAGATTTTGTTTCTCCCTATCAATAATTTATCTCACTTTTTCCTTGAATGTATCCAAACATAAATCACTTCACTTTCAACTCACTTTTAACCAAAATCAATTCTACAAAATCAATTGTATCTAAAATCACGTTTATCAAACGCTCATCCAAACACACACTTAATGGTTTTCTTCCTCCTCATCCTTACTTCCTTTAAATTTCTTCCTCCTACTCACTCCTTCACCTCTTCATCTTCCCTGTTTATCCAAAGCACAGTCTTCCTCTACCCTGAAACCATTTAGGTGTTCACTGTTCCTTTTAGTATCCGACACCCAAACACTGCACTCACTTATGCCGCCATCTATGATGTCTGCTGCCTCCTTCTACACAGTCCCTTCATAACTTCCCTCTCCCTTGCAGCCTTAGGGTGACCATGAATAACACTGGTTGCCGATGAAGGCCAATAATTTCAACGAGCACAACGATGCCGGAGGGCGGAGACGGTGACAATGATAAAGACGTGGAAGAAGAAGACAAAGGGGATGAAAGAACTGGGTTTTTAATTCAGAGGAGGATCGAATAGAGGTTGAAGTCGGCGGACAGAGGTTGAAGTCGACGTATAGAGGTCGAGGATGGCTCATGAATTCTGTGCTTTTTTCATGTTATATTTCAATAATATAAAACATCATTCGTCAATTCGTACTGCAAAACATCTGTACTATATAGCGGTGCAAATATTATAAATAGACAAATAGAAAGTAGAGGTAGAGCACTTGATATTCTTTGAATAAAATGTTGGATTAATTATTTTAATTAATCAATATTATGGATTAGCATTAATTAATTATTAGGAATTATAGTTAATATGTTTATTATCGTTAATTGTTGATATTATAAGTACCTTAACAATATGATGAAATTTTGTAATTGGGCTTTGTCTTGTGAGTGGATCGTGATGGGTTGGACAGGCTGTCTCCCCATTAAGCAGTTATAGAACACCATACAGACTTACCAGAAAGAGAGCAGTTTGCCCTCATGTTCTAAAGAAGATCAATGGATTCTGTCATGCTCCAAGGTACACAATTCTTGTCTTAGTTCTTTGTTCAACATGATTAATATGCTATAATTTGTATCTATGTATTGTTCTAGACATCTAAGAACTCTAGTTTTCCTTTCAATTGGTATCAGAGCCAAATAGATACATGTTATGGCTGTTAATCCTTTTCCTTTTTCGTAATTGAACAAATTTTTTTTTTTTGAATAAGGATGAACCCTAATTTGAATCAAAAAATTTTATGTGATTAACATTAAAATTTATTTGGGGCTTCTCTTAACCATCATCACACAAATCACATACTCAAGTTTCATAAATTTCCGTTGGCTGAATTGGAAGAACCAGCGTTTTTCTTAATCGTTTTTGGGTTTTATTTTTCGAACCACAACGCTTCAAAATCGTCCAATATTTTCGAAAAATTGGTTTAAGGGTTATCTTCCTGAATGTGATTCAAACATAATACTCGAAAATCTTGCGATTTCATCAACCAAAACGTGAAAAACCCATGTTTTTATCGTTTCGGCTGATGAAAAACCCTATATGTTTGATCTTCGATTTCTCGCATATTTAATGACCATTCTCAAAAAAAGACAAATAGAAAGTAGAGGTAGAGCACAAGATATTCTTAGAATAAAAAACTTCTGAAAAAAAAGTTAAGAAGGAAAGAGTGACAACAAACAAAAGAATGACAGTACATCACATTTATTATTTCCATATTACATATATAAACTGTTTTATGTACTAAATGTTGCAATTCAAAAAAAAAAATGTACTAAATGTTACAAGTTACATACAATATAGTAACCTTTTCATAATTTATCCCAATATCACCACCCACGGAAATGTGGGGTGCACGACTACTCTTTGAACAACAGAAGAATAAGGTAATCAATTAAACTTTGGGAGTTGGGGGAGGAAGTAGCCATTTTGAGGCCTGAATGAAGGCAAGTGTTATAAAAGGTTTGACCTCCATTTTACTTAGTACTTTTGCGTACTTAGGACGCCCACTGAGATCTGCACCAGGTCCCTTATTCTGGTACTCTCCAAAGTATATAGTTCTGCAGAAATGTCACATAATAATTACATTATGGTCACAAAATTGTAATAGAAAAATAGTTACTCATTAAAAAGTAAATATAAGATATGAATAAAAGAGTTACTGGTCATAATCAACATGATTGTTGTTACTCCACGCTGTGTCATTCACAACGCTGCCTATATTGCAGTAAGCAAAGACAACTTTGGAATGAGACATCCATGCTCTGCCCAATAGAGTGCCATTCCCAGTCCCGGTTATGTCACAATGCACAAATGAAAACGCAGTGACGTCTGTCTGCTTATCTTTTCCATGTGCCACTATTGCTGTCATCCCGGTATCTCCAAGCACTCTTAACTCAGTGTTCTTCATCACAAATTCAATTCCCATTACTTAAAACAATCACAATCTTCTTATAGTTTATCACAAATTAAAACAATTTCCATCTAGGAAGATATGAATATTGTAGTTAAGGCAATTATATTTACCAAGAATAGTGCCTGCCCATTTCCAAAAACAAAATCCACGGTCCCTTGAATTAAGCAGTCTTTGTAAAAATGCGATAATCCATCATCACACAATGTGTCCTGGAATCCATAAAACTTGCAATTATAAAACGATGCTTTATCACCAGAAATTCTCAATGCAACCGCTTGTTCGTCTTTCTTCTTTCCATTAGGTCTTGGTGCAGAATTCTACACCATAAAGCAAAAACACTCGTAATCATAATCATATAAAAAAGCCAAAACTCAAATGATAAAGCATTTGGCATATGATTTTTAAGGTAATATACAAACCGAGATGATGATATTTGAAGCCACAAAGTAATCTGATTCAACAATCAATGTAGCACTATCAACAGTGCCATATTGACGTGCAGTGCCCCCATAGGTAATGTTTGGCATTTTCCCTGGAGCACCATAGAATGTGATAAAATCTTTTTCCCTATCAATCTTGATTTTCTCATTATAATTTCCAGCTCCAATGTACACAATCACACGCTTGGTGTTCCCTTTAGGAATGCTTTTAATGGCATCAGTGATGGTCTTGAACTTCCCACTACCATCTTTCATGACCTTCACAACCGAAGCAGCATTCTCTGCAGCCAAGAGTCCAGGGTCAATGCTGGTCTTCCTTACAGTTATGGGCTTCACGTTGTTTGTGTACCAAGTGCTCAATTGGGCCTTGTCAGCTGGAATACCCACATTGTCGTTAGAGGAAACAACATTAGCTGTGAGAAAAGCTACCATAAGGGACACCAGAATGATGGAGCTTCTTGATTTGGAGGCCATATTTCTAGTTTTTATTAATTTTTTTTTAAACTTATTTATTGAGTGAAATATTGGTGTTTGATGTTTCAATTTATATGACACATCCAACAAGTGACATGCCTAAATTTAATTTGTGAGACAATTCTGGAGGGCAGGTAATTTGGTTCGCCCATCTTCTTTTAGGTAGGAAAGTTAAAACTAAACTATGGGTTGATAGTGCATGGAACGGAATGCATTTTATTTTAAGATAGCTTGTTCAAAGATTTCTAGTTTCTACCACACACTGTACGCCAAAAAGATTTTGGCATTGTGAATCTAGGCCATGATTTGAATTAGGAAATACTGAAACGAAATTTAGCATGTGTGTCATGATTCAGAATGTTTTTTTTCTTTTTCTTTTTCTTTTTTTTGCCCTCAAAAGTTTAGGTGAGTTGGGTCCCGGGGGCTCACCAGGGTTAGGGTAGGCCTCATGGTTCAAAGAGTGCTTACAAAGGTACATTTACAGATTATCCACCAACGAGGTTCTCATATCGGTAGTAGGATTCAAACTCACGACCTTATGGGTTATGGGCCTTATCCTTACCAACTGAACCAACTTTCGTTGGCTATTGTTATTTTTTTATATATATATTTGATATTGGTCCTCCTTAATTATATCATTCCACCACTGAACAAAAACTAATAATTGTTTATATTGTACACTAATAAAAAATCACAACCAGCTTCATTAAAATGGATAAAACAATTGCATGAAAACGCTGACGTAGAAACTAGAAATAAAATGAATAATAACGTTTTTTGTTTTTTTTTACAGAAAAATGAATAGTAACGTTACATACTCAATAAAAGAATACCAACATATGGTTAGTACAAGTGATAAGGGACTTGGACATCTTAAACAAGTAGTTAGGAGTTCGAATCCTGACTCTTGTGTATAGAGAAAACCTGGTTGGGAGGAAAGAACCCACCTTGTATGCCCAACAGGTTCCCCATGCGGATTAGTCACCACTAATAGTGGTGGATGCTTCGTACATATATCATGATTATAAAAATAAATACTCAATAAAAGAATTTCATACTACTCTCATAGTCATCATTTATTTTTGTCTTCCCCTTTTAATCCACTAAGAGTATGTTTGGGAAAGATTATTTTCCCTAGTTTCAGCTGTTTTTTAGCTTAAAAGCTGTTTCATAGATAATCTATTATGTTTGGCATTTTTCTTAAATTTATTAAAAAAACTTTTTTTAGGGAAAAAAAAAGCTATTTTATGCCATCTAGTTTTTTCTAGCTTAAGATTATTGTGATTTGATTATTTTTGATTCTCAATACTATCTTCCCTGTTTACCCCTATAAAACTACCTTCTAAACAAATATTATTAAATTATATAAATAACTCCATATCCTTTTTCGTAATTTATTATATAAAAGTGATTTTTTTTGCACCACCCAAAAGAAATAGATTATCTTAAAATCGCTTTTCAGCAAACAGTCCCAAACAAAAACAGATTCTGATTATAATCAATTATCACAATAATCGATTATACAAAAATTGATTATCAGCATAATCTTTTTTTTTTCCAGCTTTCCCAAACACACTCTAAATCTAAAAGGTTCTAAATTCCACACGGGTTGTATGAATTACATATCATCACCAAGAATAGAGGATTTTTTTTTTTTTCTATTTTATAAACGACCGTATAAGAGATTATATTCAAAAATGAAATCTATTTTTTTTAACGAACAAAAATGAAATTTCTAATCATTTTAATTTAGATAATTGTATGAATATTTATGTTATTAAATTATTTTATGGGTATTCCTGTAAAGTGCCTTAATAATACTACTTAAGGAATATTTAATAAGTTATATTAAATATTTCTGATCATTTAAAGAAAAATGTAATGAATATTATATAAATTGTTCACATATTAAATATTTGACCATTCATCCAATTTTTTTTATTAATTTCCTAGTTAAGGACACGAGTTAGAAAATATACTTATTATTTTATAGAATAATTCAACAAAGAATCTCAATTCTCTTAACCCACTTTTTAACAAATCTCGTCAACTAACAAAGGAGATGCATCTCTTCTAATATTACTCTCGCCCAATCATGCTTAGCTGCAAAGTTATGATAGATTCTGGTGTATTAGTATCAAGGTTTTAAATTGCGGTTGTGGTCACGTTGCGGTCACGGTTGCGTTGCGGCTGTTGCGGTCCGATGCGGCCCTATTGCGGCCGATGCGGTCCGCAATCACTGTCCGATACGGTTTCAGTGGCTACCGCTACCGAGATGTTGCGGCCGCATCACTTGATGCGGTCCGCAATTTAAAACCCTGATTAGTATTGGTGGCAAATTCTAGGGTGGGCGATTTGGACAAGTCACCTACCGTGAGAGACCCACTTTTACCGGATGTAACCAGTCACCTATTCTATTCCCGGTTACCCCATTTCTTTCTCTCTCCATCAGTCTCGTCTTCTTCACTTTCCAGTTGTCGTCCAAAAATGTTAGTTTTGCAGCGTCTCACCCATTGGATTGACAAGCAACTAGGGATTATGAGTTTCGTAGCACCAGGACCTGACATTATCTGTGAAATGAACCTGGTTTCTACTATTGAAATAAAGACATTGATCTATGAAAGAATAAATTAATTGTTTGACTTGGATTTTGTTTTTTAACATGTGTTGCATAATGAACTGCTGGGATCTCATCTTCCGAGAATCCACTGTAAATAAGCCAATATCTCTCCCCTTCCCCTACATCAAGCACTTTGTTTTATTGAGTTAAAGGTTTCATAATATAAAATTCAGTAGTATAGGAAACGCCAATGGAGGCGGCGGCAACGACAGAGGCGCTGCTGCTCTGAACCCTCGGAAAAGGAAAAAAGGACTTGCTGGAGCTCCAGCCGCTTTCGTCACTGGCACTGCAAGCTTCGGAGGTTCGGGCTGCTACAAGAATGGAATATTCTAAAGCATTTGGGATGAGGCGGAGGATGGAGAAGAATTCTACTCGCCGAGAGGCTCTGTAAAATGGCCGTGAAAACTCGAACAGAACCAGATCGGTTTCTAAAAGAGCATTCTCCGCCATTGCTGCTGAAAATTTCATGGGTCGAAGCAACGAATCGAGGGAAGGAGACGATGGAAGTATGGAAACAAAGGACACACCTTGGAGGAGACAATCCACAGTAACCGGTTTCCTTGAATTCATATCTACCGTTCGATTTTTTTAAAAAAATCTGATGGCTAGGACTAAGTCGCTCACCATGAGCGACTTCCTTACATTGCGCACGGTAGAAGCTGCCTAGTATTGGTATTAACCGAAAATAGAAAACTGAAACAAAGCAAAAAGCTACAAACTTTTTTTAATAAAAAATAAAAATTTGCACATAATCTATCTATCTGAAACTTTATTCTAATTAATTCATATTTGACCAAGATTAACTTTACAATTCAAGTCAAATCAAACTAATTAATTTGATTCGTTTATTTAATTTGTTTTTTTTCCTCCCCTAAAAGTGGTATGAACCAATCGGTTACACCATTGCTAAAATACGTATAGTTTAAGCTGATCCACCTCCTTGACCGACTGACAATTGTAGCTCTAATCATAATAATGCTACTAGGCGGACTTAGAGAGGCAAATGGCAAATTCCTCCACCATAAAAGCCGAAGCAATTGTTCAATAATCACTTACTGAAATTCTTCTCTGCTTACACTTACAAATATTATTGTACTTTGAAAAATGACTACCAAATATCTCACCCTTGGTTTTGTGTTAACTTTGCTCTTACCCATAGCATCAGCAACATTGAACCCTGGTCACTCAAAACAGATTCCAGCTTTGTATGTTTTTGGTGATTCCCTTATTGACTGCGGCAACAACAACAACTATCTTCCAATAAAGAATTTAGCAAATTCTCTTCCTTATGGTATAGACTTTGGCAAACCTACAGGTCGAGCCACTAATGGCAAAACTGTGGTTGATTACCTTGGTGAGAAACACAATCCACTTTCACCACTTATAATTTTTTTTCTCAATTTTCTTATCACCACAATTTGATAGTTCATTCTGATACAATTTTTTTTTTTTTTAATGCAGCTATACATTTTGGACTACCCTTTGTTCCTCCCTACTTGGGTCTTTCAAAGCATCAAAGGAACAAAATCTCCAAAGGCATAAACTATGCATCTGGTGGTTCAGGAATTCTGCCAGACACCAACAATGTAAATAATTGAATATTTCATACATATATTCAGAACTTCATTTATTCTTTGTATAGTTTTTTGTCTCTGACAATATATCATATATTATATATTCCCTCTTTTGCAGATGACGTCATTCACATTAGACATGCAAATAAAGTTCTTCCAGAGAACGGTTAAGAAAAATTTGCCAAAGGTGTTCAATGAAGAAGCAAAACTGGAGACTCATCTATCCGAGTCCTTGTTTTATTTCAATACAGGGGTGAATGACATATTCCATAATGGAACCTTCCGTGGCACTAACAAATTTGCTTTGTACCTGCTGCAAGAATTCTCCACACGCTTGCAGGTATGTGACATATATATTATTAAATATTAAGTGTTAGAAGTCTCATTTATTATATGAGTAAATAATTATGAAGATTTTAAGAAAGCTCGATGATGAATCATTGAAAGCAGTCTGAGATGAAACAAGTTATTGTGAGCTATTACTGCTGTACAGTTTTTTTTTTTTTTTGCCCCCTGGATGCTCCGCAGGTTTCTTTTAGTTTTGGCTTTTGGTGGTTTTGTTTGGCCTATGTGTTGGTGCTTAGTTGGCTCTTGGTGTATTTTTTGTTTCTTTCTGCTAATTTGGCTTGCCTGCTGATACTACATGTTTTTAGCTGGTTTTTTTTTGGTAATATTAATATATGGCCAACTTTGCTTCTGGTACATCTTGTGCTATTGCTTGGTTGCGTCTTTACTTAATAATTTCTTTTGCCTATAAAAAATGAGTAAATAATTATTTGTAATAATTTGGACACTCGTTTTTTATGAATTAACTTTTGTAATGGAGTCAAATAATTTATTCTAGATGTACATAACTATGATTATGTAAGTTAGTAAATGTTATGAATTAATTTTTGCAGTAGAGTCAACTCATTTATTCTAGATGTACATAAGTATGATTTTGTAAGCAAGTATATGTTATGAATTAATTTTTGCAGTGGAGTCAAGTCATTTATTCTAGGTGTACATAACTATGATTTTGTAAGTAAGTCAATGTTATGAATTATTTGTTGGCAGAGATTTTATAAGCTAGGAGCAAGAAAATTTCTTGTGAACAGTATTCCTCCAGCAGGGTGCTTTCCATCAAGAGCTATCAACACAAGACCAAGAGGAAAATGTGATAAGAAGATAAACAAAGGAATTGCATTATACAATAGGAGGTTGCCTCATGTACTTCGTGAGTTGCAGTCCCAGCTTCCTGGCTTTGTCTTTGTATATTCAGATCTGTACAAGCACCTTATAGAGTTAAGGGAAAATGCAAAAAGTTATGGTAAGAAAAAAGCCACATGATTACTCATGCAGTAAACATAAAAGCTTATGCTATAGCCTATATGTCACACTTGACTTGAGTATCTGGTTTCTTTTGCAGGGATAGTGGAAACATGGAAACCTTGCTGCCCCAATACTATTTATGGTGACCTCAAATGCTATCCCAATACCGTTCCTTGTGCAGACAGAGACACCTATCTTTTCTTTGATGAACACCCAACTCAGATTGCAAACCAAATATATGCAAAACGTTGCTTCAATGGGGAAATTTGCTCACCTTTGAGCCCCATACAGTTACATGATGACTAATAGAGTTATGGGGATGGATGCCTTTGGAGATTTTGTTCCTTTGATGCTTTAAAAGACCCAAGTAGGCAGGGACAAAGGGTATAGCTATTGGGATAGCATTTGAGGTCACCATAATGACTATCACAAATGTCCTATCTTCATTGAACAATTGCACCCCACAATTACAAATTACAAATGTTAAATAGTAGTCCCTCCGGTCTCTATTATAAGCAAAAATTGAATAAAACACATATATTAAGGTGGTTAGTTAATCTCATTTAAAAGAGTCATTGGAAATAAAAATTAAGTTAGTTACCTAAATTACCCTTCCTCTTATTTATTAAGCTTATGTTGTTGAGAATAAAATGAGTTATTGGAAAACAAAATTTGTATTAAATGAATGGTATTTTGATAATAACTTCATTAAATAGGATGAAAGTAGTTGAAATTTGCTTATATTTGGACCAATTAGAAATTTTTGCTTATATTGTGGATCGGAGGGAGTAAGGAGGATAGATGTATTTGCTGTTCTCAACTTCAAGTTTTTGTTTTAAGAACAACTAAATATTTATGCCCCAGAAAACTAATTCAAGCTGAAATCTTTCAGAGTCTTTGAATGTTAAGATTTTCTCAGAATGATTGAAGCTGAAAACTTTGGCTCCAAGACATTTGGAGTGTCAGCGAGGGACAAGGTCTTCAAACGGTAAATCAGAAGGGAGAGCGAAACATGAATGCATTTAACCTTGTTTAGTGATTAAGCAAGAACAGGATTTTAAACAAACAGCATTCAGCCATGACATGACCCATCACAATTGTGCATCACATAATCCCCTATTTGTCTTTTGTCTATATATAAAAAGGAGAGCATCGAATAAATCATATATGGAGATTGCAATATTTCGTTTTTTCTTTACACTTGGTTTTCGAGAGCATCTTCCATTGATTGAGGAAGACTAATAAACCGTCACACGTCAAAGCTGGATACTCCCAAATCCATCGAATCCTTATGCTTAAGGGACCAAGTCCTTCCACCTATACCAACATTTCACAATTTTAATATAATAACTTCAATTTGTGGTAAATCTTATACACGCGAAGAAAAATGCATAGATATCCCATGTATTCGAATACGTGGTAAAAGAGAAATACTTATTTACAATATTTCTAAAATAAGATTTAATTTATATAAGTACAAATAAAATTCAAAATATTATATATGCTATAATAAAATTGTTCCACAAACCTAGAACCCTAAACTGATTTGGTGCCTAGTGGTGCTCAAGGTAAGGATGGAATCTCTTTGGAGTGCTTGCCTTCAACCCTCTCCTCAGTCTGGGTTTATAGTCCAATGTTGTAACTGTCTTTAACAGATATTATGAAATAGGTGAGTTAGTTACAATTCAGTTAGAGTTAATTACATCAGTATCAATATGTTCTCTGCTTCTCTTAGCAATTTGATCTTCATCTCTTTGATCCATGTATTTGTAATACTCTTCTTCGAGGCCATTATTACAGTGGAAAGATTCCTACAACGACTGTACCAATCCAAATGGACTTCAATACTTCGTCATAGAAACTGGGTCTGAAATGTTTCTCGGCCCAAAGGAAAAAGGTTGGTCAACTTCGGTCTATGCAGAGCAAAAATAAAGAAATATATATATATATGAGGAGGGATCAATTTACACCCAAAAAAGTTTACACCTATTACACCTATATATATATATATAGAGGGAGGGGATCCACTTACTCCAAGTATAACTTTATAAAGTTACTCTCCATCCTAACCCTCTGTTTTTTCTTAATCCAAAGGCTTAGAGTTAATTAATTAAAACACTCACGTGACATTTCTTTCCTCCCCTTCTTTCTTCGTTTTTTCTTTTTTCTCTTATACATTTTCTGCCTGTGTCTCATTTTGATTATCCCTTTCTTTGCTTCTTCTTTTCATTCTCCTTTTAATTAACCATCCTAATTCTTTGTAGGTGCCTTCTTCTCCCCAAATTTTGCCTTTGCCTCAAGAGTAACCTTTTTCCTTGTTCTACTGTGCAGCGTCACGAACAGAGAGCCATGCCGCCGTCGGTCGTCCGATGCCGCCCAGTCTACGCCACCCAGTCCGTGCCGCCTATTGCCCACCACTGTCCTCCATAGGTGCTCTTTTTGGTAATAGTTTCCTATTATATCGAAAACCATTCCCCCATTCGCAAATTTAATTCTATGGTAATCTGAAAGGGATTGTATTCATTTCTCAAAGAAAATTAATGTTGGGATGGTCTTTCTTCCATTTATCCGTTATTCAGTTTTCATTGCAATACATATGAGTTGTGTTCATGACTCTCATGTAATGTGTTTGATGGAAGTTCTAAAAGCTTTATTTTTTCCTTTGCTAGTACTGTTTGGTGATTTTGATGGCTTCTTTTTGTGCAGATGAATTACACAAATATAGAAGAAAGAATCGACCTAAATAAAATTTCTCAAAGAAAGAATGGACCTATATGTTCTGTTTTCTAATATGACTTTTGTTGAAGCTAATACGGGCATGAGCTTTATTTCATCATCGTCAATCTCGTGAGAATGGACAAGTATTATTTTTTCAAGCTAGCAACCATGTATTGTGTATTGTGATTTTTCATTTACTTCCTTGCACTATATATAAGCATTAGAAAAATGAAAGAAAGAGAAGTTTTACCCCTTTTGTTGCATAATATGGTTGCTGCATAAGTTAATATTTGTTGGAGTTGAAGTCAGTATCCTTCACCTAAAAAACTTAAGTTTGTTAAGTTGAGTGGTCCTTTGACTAATTGCAATATGATGAGTAGGACCTTGCTCTCTTACATTGTTTACAAATTCTTGGTTTACTGATTTGAAAATAGGACATCAACTGAGAGTTAAAGTAGTTTTCTTGTGCAATGTGGATGTGCAGGAACTGATGCTATGCTACCTTGGTTGGTTCAATTGAATTGTTGTGTGGTTTGCTCGGTTCAGTGCTCATTTGTATCAATTTGTATATATGGTTATGATATGGTGGAGGTTCTGTGGGTCTATCTTTCTAAGCAAGCTTCCAGATTCCCTGCATCTTACTATTTATCTATCAGCTTCAGCCTGTGTCAAGTGGTGCAGCATGTAAAGGAACTTTGGTGGCGAGGCAATATGAGTTTGGTATTTCAAAACATATTGTTGCTGGCTTTGCGGAGGACTTGAAGAAACTTCATAGAGAGGCAATACAAAAATTTGCTACTGCCATGTATTTTGCTGTTGGGTGCCAAGCTACTAGAAGATATAGTTATAATGTGACTCTTGTACTAAATTTTAGAATTAGTTTAGGCAATCATATGTAACATGGATACTGTATTTAGGCAACAATATATATCGAAAACTCTTCTTTGTGTTGTTAGAAAATTTGCCAATATTAATGTTACATGTTGATTATTTATTTATCCTTTGTATTGCAACCTTTCTTTGCTTTTGAATTGTCACAAGTGTATGTCATTGCCTGATACTGGAAAAACAGAATGTAAAAACCAGATTAAAATTATAATGCTGACCCCATTTCATGTATTATAAAAAAAAATAAAAAATTTGAAGCAGCTGCAGGATAGATCTATTAAAAACCAGATTGTAATAAAGACCAATCCCCGGTTTCCTACGAATAGCAATAGAATGTTTGTGCTATTTAAATTACAGGACAATAAGCATGATCAATATATGGATAGTAAGTCAATTCAAAGATGAATTGCAGAGCATGAGCTATGTATATAGAGAACAACTGCAGCATGTATTTGTGACCCTCTATTCGCACACTGTATCCCACATGGCGGCGGGACTCGTAGTAGAGAGCTGCAGTGAATTGGAGGGCGATGGCGGCGTGAATTGAAGGACGATGGCGGTGCGAAGTGGAGGGCAATGTCGACGCGAATTGGAGGGCGATGGCGGCGTGGCTTTGTAGCTCTCCGTTCTGAGTGTTTTCAGGTTTACAACAAGCAACTTACCAAGAAGAGAAAGACGAGCTTCAGGAAATGTAGAAGAGACGAAGAAAGAAGGGGAGGAAGGAAATGTCACGTGAGTGTTTTAATTAATTAACTCTAAGCCTTTGGATTAAGAAAAAATGGAGGGTTAGGATGGGGAGTAACTTTATCAAGTTACACCTGGAGTAAGTGGATCCCCTCCCATATATATATATAGGAAAAAAAACTTAGCTACAGTATCCTAGGGCCTGTTTGTTTACTGTTTCTGAAAACAGTTTTTTTGTTTTCAAAAACAAAAAAATAAAAAAACTTGTTTGATAGGAGAGTTTTGTAAAAATTGATTTAAAAACAATATCTGTTTTTTAGTTTTAAAAACAAAAGTTAGAGAACATCTCTGGGTTGTTTTATTTTGGTTTTTAGCTTCTTTGTTCCCAGAACAATGAAAAGTACGGAGAACAACCTATTTTCATTAATGGCACTTTAGTGATATTTAGAGAAAAATGAAAAACACACGTCTAACTCCTCTTACTCCTCCCTCCCTCCCCCTTCTTCTTCCTTCACAAAGAACAAGAAACGTGAACCTTTCTCACTCCGGTAACCACCACCGCGCCCGTCACCGACCGTTGTGCTTGACGCGCTAGCCAGGGCCACCGCACGACAGTCATCTTCCACTCTTTGCCGACGCTCGAACCTGATCACGGCTTCGCAACCTTACTCCAGAGTCGCCGTACAACGGGGATGCATCAGATCTACCACACAACAGAGAAGCATTCAGGAAGGCAGATCAGCGCCAACGTTAAGCCTGCAATGCAGATCAACATATCCATCGCGAACCAACCTTCACCGTAGCCACCGTCGCCGCCATCCTGCGCCCAAGCATCGTCGTACACCACCAAGAAGCTTCTTCACAGAACGGTGATTAGCCATACTGATCTGAAGTGAATCTGGACAAAAGATATCTAACTTTAACAAGTCAAGAACTATACTATGTGCATGATATAACCTTCAGACTATATTGTAAATTTTCTCCATAAAGGTGGTGATGTTTTGCTGTCATGGTTTTGTATTTCTCCATGGTTTTCTGGTTTGTTGTTTTGGTAGCTGTACTTTTGGCACTTCTTTTGTGCCGGTGGCCGAGGTGGGTGTGTTGTTTTAATAATATTTATTTATTGTCTTTAGAAAAATATTATTATATAATATACTTTTTTTAATTAATTTTCATAAGAATCAAATAATTTTAATAATTTCCAAAAAAAAATTAATAATTTGGTGTATAATTAACTAACATTGTAAAATATTTGTAAAATCACACAATAAACATTTTAAAACAAATCAAGAAATTCAAAAAGTTCTTACCAATCAAACAAGTTTTCTAGTTTTTTTGTTTTATAAATAGTTTTTTAAAACAAATTTATCAAACAAGTTTTTTTGTTTTCCAATTTTTAAAACTCTTTTCAAAACATTGTTTACAAGCAGATTTTTTTATTTTTTATTTTAGAAAATAGTTCTTAAAAATTATTTTACAAAATAGTTTTTAGAAAAAAAAAACCAAAACATAATCAAACAGGCCCCTATGTACTGTAGCTGCGGCTCTGCACTTAAAATTACTCAAAACTGCCTTTAACTGAATTCAAGAGAGTTTTGTGGTAAAATGATTTCAATAATCAGCGAGTGTCCCTCTATTTTTGTCAAAGCTGACGTGTCTCCCATTGCAAAGCAAATAGTTGATTGACCAAAAGATTACCAAGTCCACCCTTCAGACACGACTCTTCTGTGTTCAGCTTCAGCATCCTTCATCAATTATCAAACCAAACAAAGTAACAAACAAGCACACAAGAAGTAACCATCAACACCACCACCATGTCAAAGCCTCACATCCTAGTTCTCCCATACCCAGCACAAGGTCACCTCCTCCCACTCCTTGACCTAACCCACCACTTAGCCCTTCAATCCTTCACCATCACAATCATCATCACTCCCAAAAACCTCCCTCTCCTCAACCCTCTCCTCTCTACCCACCCAACCACAATCCAAACCCTCACACTCCCCTTCCCTTCCCACCCCAACATCCCCCCGGGTGCAGAAAACATTCGTGAACTCGGCAACACCGGAAACTACCCCTTCATCAGCGCACTCTCCAAACTCCAAACCCCAATCATCCAATGGTTCGAATCCCACCCTAACCCCCCTGTGGCCCTCATCTCCGATTTCTTCCTCGGCTGGACTCACCAACTCGCTCTCCGACTCGGCATCCCGAGACTCGCCTTTCACTCCATCAGCGCCTTCTTGATCGCCGTCTTGAACCGCTGCTGGCGAGACTTGATCCCCCTTCCTCCGCAGCATGCGGTGGTCGATTTCCCCGGGATACCCGGAACGCCGTCGTTTAAGCGGGAGCACCTTCCCTCAGTGTTCCTGCGGTACAGGGAATCGGATCCGGACTCAGAGGTCGTGAAGGAGAGTTTCGAGATGAACGCACAGAGCTGGGGTTGCGTGTTCAACACGTTCCGCGGGTTGGATGGTTCGTATTTGGATCATCTTCGGGTCGAGTTTGGTCACGCGAGGTTTTTCGCGGTTGGGCCGTTGTGCTTGAACCGGACCGATTCTGACCCGGATGGAGGATCCGAGGTTTTGAAGTGGCTGGATCGATGGGAGGAAGATGGGTCCGTTTTGTATGTGTGTTTTGGGAGTCAGAAGGTGTTGACTAAGGAGCAGATAGAGGCTTTGGGCCTTGGGCTGGAGCGGTCTGGGGCCCGATTCGTCTGGGTGGTGAAAGACGGGTACTGGTTTTTGCCTGATGGGTTTGAGGATCGGGTTTCGGGTCGGGGCCTCGTTGTGACGGGTTGGGTACCCCAAGTGGAGGTCTTGGGTCATCGGGCCGTGGGTGGGTTTTTGAGTCATTGCGGGTGGAACTCAGTGTTGGAAGCGGTTGTGGCAGGCGTCGCGATTTTGGGGTGGCCCATGGAGGCCGACCAATTTGTGAACGCCAGGCTGCTGGTGGAGGATGTGGGGGTGGCGGTGAGGGTGTGTGAAGGGGCGGATTCTGTGCCCGACCCGGATGAATTAAGTCGGGTCATAGCCGGGTCGATGCTTGGGGATGCTTTACAAAAAAGAAGAGCAAAGGTGTTGAGGGAGGAGGCCGTTAGCGGTGTGGGTAAGGGTGGGAGGTCCTCCAAGGAGTTGGATGAGCTTGTCCAAGCGTTGATGAAGCTTGGAGTTAGAGAAGGATAATGAATTCATGATGTTGAGTCTTATTTTTTAGATTATCATGCCATAAAAATAAACTGCTAATGATGATTCTCATGTTGTTAGTTCATTTTGAATGAGAATTTTGTTGTCGTTATTATTGTTGCTAATTGCTAATGATGGCGAGGCAAAAGATCAGCCATGTCCTACTACATTTCGAATAATAAGAGTTTTGTCAGGTTGGGAGTTTTTACTCTTCAGGAGAGTTCTGTGTAATTTTCTTTTTGGACCTTAGCCCCTTTTTTTCATAAAAAAATATATCTTTTTAATAATTAAATAGGGTGTTTACTCTTTTAAAATAATCTAAAACTTTTTTTTAAATAAATTTTAAATTTCTAACTTCTCCACAAATCACTTTTAATTCTATAAAAACACTTTTTGTTTTGCGATTTCTTAGTCTAATCAGGCCATGAGTTCAATCTAGCTGAATAAAAAAATATCAATTTTATTTGAACCAAGATTTTCAAGCCAAAGCTCATTGGCCACGTTTTACCACCTCTAATCTTAAGTATGTGTATCTAAGCAATATTGTTAATCATTGGCGGCTTCAGGGACATTAGCAAGTCGCTCACCATGCGGCACATGTTTCAACCATTAGATTTGATGAAAGAAATATGGACGGATGAGATGAAAGCACAATACCTGTTCTATTGGTGAGTGAATGAAGATGCAAAGAGGAGCGATAGAGGTTTATTAATCATGCTTTATTGACGTAATCATGCTTTATTGACGTTAATCAAAATTAAATTATATTTGGATAGATGTGAATATGACATCACAACAAAGGTCCCCTTGTGTATTGCGGAAAAACAGAACACACCCAAGTTACAATGGCCGTCTAACACAAAAGGGTTAGACATGTTTTTAATTCCTCGTTTTTAACAAAAAATTCAGTTTTAGTCTTTTATTTGGAAAACATATATTCTTAGTCTCCCGTTTTTTAAAATGTGTCAGAAATAACTTATATACCACATTTTTTTTTGACTAAAAATATATTCATTCATTCAAATTGGTAAAATACATCAAAAACAACACAAATTCAATATCGCTAAAAACCGAAAAGGATGAATCTGCGAACAAACTCACAGCATCTAGGTTAATAGCATAACACGGCAAAATGTCTACAAATGTGACAAATTCAAAATGACCAGAATACCCATGCATCCGGATCTGTAACGTTGACACTCAAGTCTTGATTGAATCTGTAATGGATCGAAGCTGATCTGCCAAAATGAACACCGCAACAAGACGGGAAACCAAACGACGCCGCAACAAGACGACGAACAAAACACCGCCGCACGCAGATGACGAAAACAAGGAAAAACACGAAAGAAAAACCAAATCTATGTGGAACAACCACTTATTTAGATAAAAGGAGAGAAAAACGATATAGATGGGGTGATTCAAGGCCAAAGATGACCCAAAATCACCCCCTTCCGGTGGATGAGGAAGAAGGAAAAGAGGAGTAAAGGAAAGGTCGAGAGAGAGAGGCGGCATTTTTAATCCCACATGGTTTATAACCACACATTTTTAGTCCCACATTTTTTACAAAAAATTGGTTTTAGTCCCCTGTTTTTCAAACGGAAGTTTGGTGTAAATTCTGACACATTTTAAAAAATGAGAGACTAAAAAAATACATTTTCTAAACGGGAACTAAAACATGAGGGACTAAAAACATATTTAATCAATACAAAATGTCAAGAAAGAACGTGAATTTCAGTTCTGGAAAGACTATGGTTTTATCAAATAGGTTGTTAAAGACCACCGTAATAACATTTTAAATACTGCAAGAACTTAAATGATGATTAAAAAAAATCACGAAATGAATAGTTTTTTTTTTTTTTTTTGATGAAAACGAAATGAATAGTTGAAATCAAATAATAGTTGCTAACCGAATTCCCAATTCAATTTTCAATGGTCACAGTGCAAAGGTAATTACCAAAATAAAAGTGCCTTACAAGGCATCAACAACTAACCACTTATGAGGAACGCAGGTACATCAATATATCAAACTATTTTAGTCTCTTCATTTTGTTCCATGCAAGTAGCTGTTTGAAAAACCCTATAACTTTGAACGTAAAATGATCAAATGACTAAAAAAAGATGGATGGGATATCTTTGTCTATGCAGGCTACAGGTATGTATCAGACAAAGGAGTAAGAGTTAAGAATGAAATGGACACATTACAGTATCAGACCTTGCATTGAGACAAACACTACAACCACTTTTGATCAGCAATGCCATTATCTTTCCAGCTAGAAGTTTACCTCCTCTCCCTGTTTTTACCATTTAGGCTAAACAATGAAAACCAAACCCTTTTAAGATAATTAAATTTCTTGAGAAATGATAAATTAGTGATGAAGAAGTTATTTTATTGAATATCTTGTGTCATTATGTTAACTTTGTCATATACATATACTATGCTTTTACATTTTTTAATTGCTTAATGCTTACACTTTCCAATAAATTAGTCACATATATAGATAGTGATTTATCAAGAGACCACAAAACTCACGCTAAATAGACTCTTTGACTTACAATCATGGCAACCTCGGTCTTAATCTGCTTGTAATTGAGAGTACTACTGTCTACTGATATATGCATGTATTCAGCAAGTAGAACAGTTCACGGATTTGGTTATTTTGTTTTACATTAGAAGATATTTATGATCGCTTTACCTTGATTATAGATATATGTTTCTATGAACCAAATGGAGAAGTATCCTTGTCAAAAAAAAATATTTCTTATATCCTCTTGAGTGAGTTCGATTGATTAAGTTGCAGAACATGAATTGCGAGTAAGTGGATTAAAATCCCCATAATGTGTTCCGTCACTAGTCCATTCCCTTTCCCCTTGTAAGACTTCCTACGATCTTCCCCTAAAAAAAACAAAAGTTCCAATCCGATAGGCTTTAAATATTTCTTAAAAACTAGGAAGCAAAAATATTTCACACACTTGAAACTCACATTTCACCAACTAGCTTAAGAAAATCTCGTACTTGCTATCTATCTCTATTCAAACCCCTACTCTTATGAATACCAACCTATTTAACATCCTTCCCATTTATTTCTGTAGAATTTATCTGCTCTTCCCCACCATGTCTAAAGCAAATGTAAAAGGACATGCTATAGAGAAGAGAACCACCAGTGTCAAGGAGTCAGAGAAACTGAACCATGGTTTTTTCACCAAACACCTCAAGAAAGTGTACCCAATTGGGCTTCAAAAAAGCTCTTCATCTTCATCCTTATCTTCATCATTGTCAAAAAACTCAAATGACTTTTCTCTAACAGATTCATTGACCCTACTGGATGAACATATTTCATTAGGACTGCATTTGATTTCCCCACGTCAAAGAGAAGAACATGCAGTTGCTAATGCTGTAGTAGTACTACAACATCCAAGTCCACAGAACAATGAGCCTGGGCAATTGAAAAGATGCAACTGGATCACAAAGAACTGTGGTATGATCAAATTCATTTCCAGTATATATCAACATTTTATCATTTTTGAAAATTTGATTTCATTTTCTTTTGCATCAAAATGGTGACTCCTGCTAAGTTTAGCATACAGCATATCAATAGAAAACCAAATTTAAGTTAAAGTTGGCATGGTCTATTTAGTGTCAAGCTTCACTTCAAACTTCATATCGCGTTAGCCCTTAAACAAGTACCTTCTTGTATTTTTTAGAGGATGGTTCAGCATTGCCATTTTATTTGGGTGGTTGCTGTCTCTATGCTTATTTAACAAGAAAGAAAGAGCAATATTCTTAATCTTTTGCTGAAAATATTTCTTTTCACCAACGACTTCTATTTGTGCAATAAAATATTCAATAACTTGAATGGAGCACGTTGTTTTCAATGCTATTAGAAGTAATAATAACAACAGCCAGCACCGTACCAAAATACATAACAAGGTTTTATCTTAGTTAAGTGATTGAATTGCTATAGACAAACATAGCCCAAGTGTTGAAATATTGAACACCATGAAGGTTGTTACTTGTTACAATGACAATAAAAGTAATGACAACATTGTACAAGGTGCCATTATGATATTCATCTCAAAATTTAATATGCCACTCTACAGAGTTCTTATGCATAAGGCTTACATTTCTTTAGCCCTATGTACTCCTAGCTGTTTATCACTTGTAGTAATATTTCCATTAAGAGAAATCAGAACAAGAATTGATATAGAAGTCTTGTGCAGATAAGGCTTACATAGAATTTCATGATGAGTGCTGGGGAACTCCAACTTATGATGACAAGTAAGTAGTGTTGAAGTATGTTACAAATTTTTATTTTCTTTGGAAAACACAACTATTTACATACACATGCTCATATGCATGATCCAGCTCTCTTAGTTGCTTGAATCATGAAACAGGAAATTGTTCGAGCTGCTTGCAATGTCAGGATTGCTGATAGATTACAATTGGACAGAAATTCTAAAAAGAAAGGAAATTCTTAGGTAACTGTGTGTGTGGAAAAATGCTACTTGTATTCATGTTGTTTGGTTTAACGCAATTACATTAATATATCTATATAATGTTATGCTTGATGCAGAGAAGTTTTTGCCGGATTTGATCCTAATACTGTTGCTAAAATGGAGGAGAAGGAAATCATGGAGATAGCATCAAACAAAGCACTTCTGTTAGCCGATTGCAGAGTTAGGTGCATAGTAGACAATGCCAAATGCATAATGAAGGCATGTACATAATAAATGTCTATCCAATTATAAGGATTTTGGATCCTCTCCAGCGGTGCAGCTCTCTCCAGCAGTTCAAAAACACAACCCATGGATACCGCACGCGGTAGGTGTTAAATTTAGTCAACAAAATTGGCTGGAGAGAGCTGCACCGCTAGAGAGGATCCGAATTGTAATATAATTAGCTGTTGTGATTTTCATGACTTGACCTTCATATCTAATTTATTTAGTGCTTGATCTTTTTTCCACAGATTGTGAGGGAATATGGATCATTCAGTAGCTATATATGGGGTTATGTAAATCACAAACCAGTGATTAACAGATTCAGATATCCAAGAAATGTTCCACTAAGGACTCCAAAAGCTGAGGCCATAAGCAAGGACTTGATAAAGCGTGGTTTTAGATTCTTGGGTCCAGTGATAGTATACTCTTTTATGCAAGCTGCAGGGTTGACCATGGATCATCTTGTGGATTGTTATAGGCACAATGAATGTGTAAGCCTAGCAGAAAGACCTTGGAGACATATCTAACATACACTGATTCACTTGCAGAGTTTTGAATTGGTTTTTGTTTGAAGAGATATTATTAATTAAGTATTCGATACATGTCAAGCAAGAAAATGCATGCACACTCTATAGCCCCTCTATAGCCACTATCAATAAATTAAAAATAGGTTGCCTTTCAATTTGAATGATTCTGAGTCAAGACTTGAGGCTTTACTTGTAAAACACGTTTGGTATGACAAAGGCATCAGACCAATTACAGTGAGAATAAAATGTCAAGTTCAAAGTTTTGTGGAGAATTATCATTTTGAAATGTCATGATAGATAAAATAGTGGGGTTGGGTAGCTTAATGGTTTGAGTTAAGGATAAAAAGAGTTGGAGGAATAGGAGGTTCAAAATTCAAGCAATATGTCTTTACGAAGAAATTATTTTGTGAAAGGAATGTAGATATAATATGAATCATTTTTTGTATCATATTGTAATAAATTTAATTTATGTTACTTTTGAAAAAGAATTCTTATGGGGCCCAAGAGCAATGTGCCTTAATGAGTATTGAATTGGAAACAAAATAATTTCTTCCTAAGCAAAGACATATTGCTTGACTTTTTGTGCACAATAGCATACCAGTTGTAGATATAATATGAATCATTTTTGGTATCATATTGTAATAAATTTACTTTATGTTACTTTTGAAAAATAATTCTTATGGGGCCTAAGAGCAATGTGCCTTAATGAGTATTGAATTGGAAACAAAATAATTTCTTCGTAAGCAAAGACATATTGCTTGACTTTTTGTGCACAATAGCATACCAGTACCGTCTGGGAGACAAGCTCGGTTATCATGGCCGAGCTTAAGGGACTTATGCTCTGTTTAGCATGAATAGCATATAAGTTATCTTATAGCTGATAAGCTAATTTTTAGCTGATAGCTGATAGCTGAAAAGCTAGCTAATTGAATTTAAAGTGTTTGGTAAAATTAATGGTTGAACTAGCTTGTCAATGTAAAATGACATAAAAGGACATATTTATGATAAACACGGTAAATGGAGAATTTCACCCACTTCCCACTTTATCATGTTCATTAAATGAACGAAGGTAAAAATGAGAGAAAAGTCAATAAGCTATAAGCTATAGCCATAAGCTAAATAAATTAGCTTAACAAGAAAAGCAATAAGCTAATGATATAAGCTTCTTTACCAAACACCTCTATTTCAGTCAAACAAGCTTATAAGCTAGTCAAATAAGCTGTAAGCTAGCTTATTGGACTTGTCAAACAGAACCCTAGAGGAGTTTGATCTAAGCCCTCACTTACGGCCTATTGATACACTATAAAGACCTTGTCAACCTATATTATTTGTTTCATTAATGACCAATATTTGGTCACACAATCCACATATTTCGCTATCACTCCCCTGATATTTTGCTAACAGATTGTCTTATCATAATAACTCATTAATACTAGATTTGGTAACGGCTCATGAGGGGGAATTCAGTTAACAATTCACACTATATATAGATATAGTATTGGTATATATAATTAATTAGGGGATACAATATAGAGGAACTAACTTCATTCGGAGGAGTCTCTAACCAGTTCGATGATAGGGTTAGTCTGAGACTACGAAGATTTAGGAACACAATCCTATCCATATTCCAAGTAACAGTTTATGTATGGACCAATACCATTTCTTTTAAATTTTATACTCTCATTTATATGTATTTATTTATAAATTGTATGACAAAGTCAGCCCACCAATATAATTCATATATGAAAAGAAATTCAGAGTCTCCTGACTTTACTATTTTCGAATTGAAATATTATAACTATTCAATTCATAAAAAAAAAAATTTATAACTATTCAACATCTATGTAATGGTGGAGTCTATACACCACCCACCATAATGGTGCAGTGATGCACCACCCACATATTGTGACACCCTGTTATTCCGCACGTTATAAAGCATTAAAGGACAAAGATATAAACCAAACATGTATTTACTGAATAAAATAAAACTTTAAAATAAAATATTTGTCCATGGGTAGAAAGGTCTCACATGAACGAGTTCTCAAATTGCTAAAATAAAAACAAGTTTAAAACAATAAAACATAACCAAGATAAACAACATAACTCAACCCGATGTCACAACAGAGCTGGTATAACCGTTCCGGAATAACATCCTCGGAATATAACTGAACAAACTAACTAACAAAGATGTGACACCTTTCTACCCCTCATTTCATAAGGCATTAATATAAAAACAATTAAAAAGAAAAACATGCATTTTACTGAATAAAATAAAATAATTGTCCATGGGTAGAAAAGTCCCACATGAATCAATTCATAACGCGGAAAATAAATCAAGTTTAAAACGATTAAACTAATAAAATAATAACAAACGTCCCAACCCGATGTCACAATAGAGCTGGTATAACCGTTCCGTACATCACGAAAAAACAACTGAAAACAAACTAACTAAACTCATGAACAACCCTACTATGAGTGGCGGCTCCTCAGAGTCACTCCTCTCCGGGCTGCTCGTCATCCTCTGCAAAATGCCGATCAGGCCAAACACAAACAAATAACGGGGAGTAAGATTCATGTAAACATATACAGCATGGGAATAGGAAATTAGGTAAGCATACAAACATCAGCATACATCAACATCCAACAATATCATTTCAACCAAGTATGCTATGCTGTGCAATGCATCAACTACTCCGCTACTCCATCTATGCATATGGATCCAAACTAACTCAGGATGAACGACTTTGGAGTTCCATATCCATATTGGCCATAGAAGCACCAACACCGGCAGTTCGCCAAACCATGGGTGAACTCCATGGATAGCCAACGCATCAAACCTTGGATGCCTCATCACCGGGGGCCTCGGCCACCAAACCATCGGGTGACCTACCGTGGATGGCCAGATCACCGTACTCTCGGGTGATCTCCCATATGTCGAACCTCCCCCATCAACAACCCCAATGCTATATGCAAATAGCACAACAACAAACAATTTCAACCCCCTCCTTGCTTGGGCCAGGAAGCTCCCAAGACTTCAACATCAACCTTAACGTAACCTTAGACCCAAACCACGGGGTCAAGGCTCCCTTGGCCAATAAGCACCAAGGTTCAATTCAACATGCTTGGGTCAAATAAGCACCCAAGACTTCATCTTATCAACGTGCGGTAACCCAACGGATACCGACTTAACATCTTATCATCTTAATCATCTTAGATAATTATTAACCAGGTTGTCTAATCTCCATCTTTGATTAACTATCTCAACATGTTATCATTGGGGAATGGGGTTTGAAACCCCTTAAGTCCTTTAATTCTGTTTCTGTCCAGGAGGGGTGAGCACAGTCGTGCTTGGACACGTGAGGGCGTGCTGCCTTTTTAAGTGAAGCACGGTCGTGCTTCATCTTCAGCACGGTCGTGCTCAGCCGCACGGTTGTGCTTTTTAACCTGCACGGCCGTGCTAAACAGTGCGACCATTTTCCAGAATTCAGTATGGTGCACGGTTGTGCTCCCCGTTCAGCACGGTCGTGCTTATCGCGCGACAGTGCCGTTCTGGGCAGGATTTAAGTCAGATTCTTGGCCAATTTGTAGGGTTCATTAACCCATTTATCTTAACACGATTTTATGCCTATTTTACCAATTAAAACATTAGCCTCAAGGGTTCCAACACAACAATCATAACAGCAACAATGTCATCATATCACAATAACAACTATTGGCAAAACACTTCATCATACTCATATAATAACCAACAAGTCTATAATATACATATTCAGACCAAATCAATCAAAGAGAGCATATTATTGACAAAACAACATTAACATATAAATCATACAACATGAACAACACCGGGGTCATGGGAAACCCCTTTACCTCATACTACCCCCATTGCCTATGGTTACAATACCTTTCTCCCTATACCTGGATTGAAGATCGCTCCAACGTAAGCTCCTAAGGCAATAGGTCACGGTTCCCAAATCGGCTTAACCCAACACAACCTCTAGACTGCCATAGACCAAACTAGCTTCCCAAACGACTTCCAAAACTCCACTACAACAATGGGAGAAGAGGAAATAGGGAAGGAGACAGCTCTGGCCGAAACTGGTGACAGCTGTAACCAACAAAATAGGGTTTCACGTTAATCATTAACCAAGTTATCTAATTGCCTCAAGATGTTATCATCGCGTTATTGGGAAGATGGGGTAAAAACTCCCTTTTAATCCTTTAATTATGTTCTTTGTGTGATAGGGGAGCACGACCGTGCTTGTCCCCTGCACGGCCGTGCTGGTCACATAAGTGAAGACGGTCGTGCTTCCATTCATGCACGGTCGTGCCCAGCAGCACGGTCGTGCTTCCTGGTAGGCACGGTCATGCACATCTGCAAGGTCGTGCTCCTTGTCCTGCACGGTCGTGCATAATACGCGGCCATTTTTCCAGAATTGAACTGGGAGCACGAACGATACTTAATGCACAGCAGTGCCGCTCTGGGCAGAAACTGATACCAAAACTTAACCAGTTTTTAGGGTTCAATTATCCTTTAATCTTAACTCGTTTTCAGGCCTATTTTACCAATTAATATTTTAATCAATACATAATCATCAACAAAACAATATTTCATGGCATCCACCATTCAACCAACGTATCATCAATATATCAATCATGCTCATTCAACAACCAACAAGAACATATCAATTATAATATGAACATAAACATGTGAAATAACACATCTAGACAACCATGAACATGTTATCAAAACAGTCAATATAACATATCAAAACATACAAAACAACGCCGGGGTTATGGGAACCCATTTACTTTACACTACCCCCAAAGCCTAATGTAAACACTACCCTTCTCCCCATACTTGGTATGCGGTTCGCGTTTCAAAAGAGGAAAGAGGATCCTCTAGGGTCTCGTCTCACAAGCACTTATCTACGACCTCAAGAACAACAAGGAAACACCTTAATTAGACTCTTAGGTCAAGAAATCAAAAGGGGAAAGAACGAGAGGGACGAGGTGTACGAATCTTACCTTGTTTGAAGGTTTAAACAGCGAATACGATGATCACGTCTTCGCATCGATGTTCTCCTATCAAAGAATGGTGAAGAACGGTGTAAGAACGGATTAACTTGAGAGAATTTTCTAGAGACGGTTGATGGGAATTGTGATAAAAAGAGAAGGGAGGCAGCTCTGAGTGTTAGGACGTGATTGACTAGGGTTTAGATCGTATTTTAGGGGTTAAAAATGGGTTGGAATACGATTTGGGCTTAAAAAGAACCTAAAACGCGTTTTCTGGTTCTGCACGTATTCGCGGGACAAACTCCCTTTCACGGGGCGAGCCAGAGAACCAATTTCTGTCAGCTGGATTCGCGGGGCGAACCTGAAAGCGCAAAGCTGAATTTTAGATTTTCGTGGGGCGATCAAATGCTCGCTGGGCGAGGTCGAAACAGCCGAATTTGGCCAAAACACCTGAAAAGACTTGTAGATAATTCTCTTAGATTTCCAACGCCACAAAGATCACCTCAATCGGACATTTAGAACTCAAGAAATGGCGAAAACGGTGAGACAGGTTACTAGGACTCTAAAACAATTGAACCTTGCTAAGGCTAAACCTTCTCAACATGAACTTAGACATCAAGGACAAGCATATATAAGCTAAGTCTAACACATTAACATTCATTAACGAACGGTGGAATTCAGGGTGTTACACATGTCCTATTCTTGTCCAATCATTTTGCCATGTCTGCAGTTTTACTTTTCAACCTAATATAGTGTATTCAAACCTCAACCATATAATGTATGGAATGTTACTATAATTATTTTTCAGAATATAAATTCAAATTATAATTTTTATTATTTTAAAATATTAAAATCCGTACCGTTAAATTAATATGTATAACAATTTTTTAATCCTCAAATTTGTGTGGGAAATGAATCAATTTTTATTATAATTGTTGGTAGATGGTTTCTAATTTATTTTATTAGAAAATTATTATATGTTTAAAATATAAAATGTGACACCCTGCTACCCTGCACGTTATAAAGCATTAAGGACAAAGATATAAACCAAACATACATTTACTGAATAAAATAAACCTTTAAAATAAAATATTTGTCCAAGGGTAGAAAGGTCCCACATGAACGAGTTCTCAAATCGCGGAAATAAAAACAAGTTAACAACAAATAAACCAAAAGATAAACAACGTAACCCAACCCGATGTCACAACAGAGCTGGTATAACCGTTCCGGAATGAAATCCTCGGAATACAACTGAACTAACTAAAACATAAGGAAAAGTCCTAACTATGAGCGGTGGCTCCTCAGAGTCATTCCTCTCCTGACTTCTCGCCATCCTCTGCAATATGCCCATCAGGCCAAACAAACAAGCAAAGAACGGGGAGTAAGAATCATGTAAACATATACGGCATGGAGATAGGAAGCAAGGTAAAACAAACAGCATGGCATCATCATAACATACATCAACATATATATCACATACATCAAGATCAACAATATCAAGTATGATATGCGGTGCAATGCAACACCACTCCGCTACTCCATTATGCATGTGGATCCAAACTAGCTCAGGATGAACGACTTCAGAGTTAAATATCCACGTTGGGAATCTGCCCAACGCCGGAGAATCTACCCCTAGGATAGCCAACGCATCAAACCAACGAATGTCTCGTCACGGGGGCGCACGGTCACCAAACCTTGAGTGACCTACTGTGGATGGCCAGATTGCCGTACTCTCGGGTGACCTCCCCTATGTCGAACATCCACTAACAACAACATCTCCAATGATGCATGCAGCATACAACAAACAACGGGCAACCGCCACCTCCTTTGCTTGGGCCTATAAGCACCCAAGACTTCAGCAGAATCAACTGTAACACCTTAAACTTTAGCGGAATCGACCGCAACACCTTAGACCCAACCGGGTCCAGGCCCCCTTGGAGCAAACTCTCAGCTACCAAGGTACAACATCAACAACACCTCGACCAATGAGCATCGAAAGTACCTTGGCTAATAAGCACCAAGGTTGTCAATCTTAACAGCGTGCGGTAACCCAACGGGTACCGGGTTACCAAACTCAACATCTCACCATCTCATCTTTGTTAATCATTAGCCAAGTTATCTAAACTGAGTCATTTATGTCATCAACATGTTATTAGGAAGATTAGGGTCAAAAGCCCCTATTTAAACCTTTAATTCCATCTTTGTCTGTTAGGGGAGCACGGGCGTGCTTGTCCCCTGCATGGCCGTGCTAGTCACATAAGTGAAGCACGGTCGTGCTTCCATTCATGCACAGCAGCACTCATCAGCATGGTCGTGCTTTCTGGTAGGCACGGTCGTGCACATCTGCACGGTCGTGCTCCTTGTCTTGCACGGTCGTGCATAATGCACGGCCACTTTTCCAGAATTGAGCTGGGAGCACGGGCGTGCTCCCTGTCAGCACGGTCGTGCTTAATGCACAGCAGTGCCGTTCTGGGCAGAATCTGATACCGAAACTTAACCAGTTTTTAGGGTTCAATTATCCTTTAATCTTAACTCGTTTTCAGGCCTATTTTACCAATTAATATTTTAATCAATACATAATCATCAACAGAACAACATTTCATGGCATCCACCATTCAACCAACGTATCATCAATATATCAATCATGCTCATTCAACAACCAACAAGAACATATCAATTATAATATGAACATAAACATGTAAAATAACACATCTAGACAACCATGAACATGTTATCAAAACAGTCAATATAACATATCAAATCATACCAAACAACACCGGGGTTATGGGAACCCCTTTACCTTACATAACCCCCAAAGCCTGATGTAAACACTACCCTTCTGCCCATACCTGGTATGCGGTTCGAGTTTCAAAAGAGGAAAGAGGGCCCTCTAGGGTTTCGTCTCACGAGCACTTATCTACGACCTCAAGAACAACAAGGAAACACTTTAATTAAACTCTTAGGCCAAGAAATCAAAAGGGGAAGAACGAGAGGGACGAGGTGTACGAATCTTACCTTGTTTGAAGGTTTAAACAGCGAATACGATGATCACGTCTTCGCAGCGATGTTCTCCTATCAAAGAATGGTGAAGAACGGTGTAAGAACGGATTAACTTGAGAGAGTTTTCTAGAGACGGTTGATGGGAATTGAGAGAAAAAGAGAAGGGAGGTAGCTCTGAGTGTTGGGACGTGATAGACTAGGGTTTAGGTCGTGTTTTAGGGGGTTAAAAACGGGTTGGAATACGATTTGGGCTTAAAAAGCACCTAAAATGCGTTTTCTAGTTCTGCACGTATTCGTGGGGCGAGCCAGAGAACTAATTTCTGTCAGCTGGATTCGCGGGGCAAACTCGAAAGCGCAAAGCTGAATTTTAGATTTTCGCGGGGCAATCAAATGCTCGCGGGGTGAGGCCGAAACAGTCGAATTAATGCATAGCAGTGCCGTTCTGGGCAAAAACTGATACCGAAACTTAACTAGTTTTTAGGGTTCGATTATCCATTAATCTTACTCGTTTTCAGGCCTATTTTACTAATTAATATTTTAATCAATACAAAATCATCAACAGAACAACATTTCATGGCATCCACCATTCAACCAACGTATCATCAATATATCAATCATGCTCATTCAACAACCAACTAGAACATATCAATTATAATATGAACATAAACATATGAAATAACACATCTAGACAACCATGAACATGTTATCAAAACAGTCAATATAACATATCAAATCATACAAAACAACACCAGGGTTATGGGAACCCCTTTACCTTACACTACCCCCAAAGCCTAATGTAAACACTACCCTTCTCCCCATACCTGGATTGAAGGTAGCTCTAACAACAGTCCTAAACAGGAAACTGGTCTCGAATCCTCAAGCGGCATACTCCGGTACTAAGCCTTAGTTGATCAGAAACGCAATTGATTAGTATCTCTTATTAAAACGAAAGGAAACTGAAAAGGGAAAAAGGGACCATCACCTCTAAACCAACACAGACGCACTAAGCTTCCCAAACGGCTTCAAAAACTCCACTATCGCAATGGATGAAGAGGAAATAGGGAAGAACACAAGGGTAAACGCAACTAGGTGACGGCTGCTGCCAAAATAGGGTTGTAAAACATGTCCTTGGTTTCTGTGCCACTATTTATAGACAGCAGCAGCACGAAGCATGGTCGTGCTTCTCTGTAAGCACGGGCGTGCTGGGCTTAGCGTCTACGAGACGCGGTCCGCACTTGAGCACGGGCGTGCTCAACTTAAAACTTGCAACACGCTCCTGACTTTAAGCATGGGCGTGCTGGCTAATGAGCACGGGCGTGCTCATGTACCAGAAATGAACTTTTAAGCCAAAAATCTCACTAAACCATTAGCCAACTATTTTAACTTAACAAAACTAACTTAAACAGCATAACAAGCTTAAGAAAAACACTTAACGAAAAGCAGGGTGTTACATAAAATATTTTATAAAAATATTCATAAGCAATATATATCTCGTGCATGGCACGGGTCACCATGCTAGTTAATTTGTGATTTCCAACACTCTTAAATCACCAACCGCCTTCTTCACTCATAAGTATATATATATAAAAGAGCAAATGGCTTCAAATTTCTCACACTTCAACGAACCGAATTATCTCATACATCAAACATATCCAACGATTATTGCAAAGAGAGAAAATGGAGAAAATATCTCTCAAGATTATTTTGGTGACTATTCTTTTGGCTATCCTCCAACCCATTTCTTTCTATGCTTATTTATTCATTCATTTGTATTTGAACATATGTATCACATAATTTTTTTTGTGTGTACAAACTAGCTATTAATATGCTTTCTCTTATGTCAAAAGAGTGGATAGTGGTTTTAATTTCTTTTAAAATAGTTCTATTAAAATTCTAATTGTATGGGTTATAGATTTCCTTCATGTTTCTTTCGGTGCCAAACACTGAATCTGGTGGAGCTGAAGCATGGCCTCCACGTAAATGCCATGAAGATATAGATTGCGGTTGCATTGGTACAAGGTGTCTTGAGTCTGAATGTGTATGCCTTTTCCCCCTATGTTATTGCACTGATGATGAAGGGAAGTTGCCATCGAATTAGTCTTTAACTTTGGTCTAGGTCGCATATTCTATGGTTGTATCCTCTGCTCAAAATTATATAATGGAATAAAAAGCTATATGTAGGCGACTGAATACAAATTTATACTAGTGAAAAACAATATTACTTTAAACTTGAAAATAAATCTATGTGTATGGACCAATTAAAAAGACAGTCAATTGTCCACGTAAGATCGTTACTCACGGTGTTGACATCCCATGTAAAGGTAGGAACTAATAATTTGGTAACGATGACAAATGTAGGAACTGGTTTCCAAACTATGCACATATGGGAATTAAACACAAAGTCAGGAACTAAAACCTTAATTTGACCTATTAAAAATGAACATGCAGTTATATGATGATGTCACACCCCTGCCCAAAATCCTCGTTGGAAAGATTACAGACATCATATGGTTTGGGACAGTGATCCCCCTAGTGCACTAATGTGTGCCCTATGATTTTGTAAGCCTTTTATTAATTTGATTGTGCTTTTGGTTCAAGGAGGGAAAAAGAAAATGATTATCAAACATAATGCGGATATTTGTAAATTATTAGGCAATAGGCAGAAGGCCAGTTAGTGTTTGGACAATGATTTAAGACCCAAGATTATGGGCCAAAAGCCTACATAATGTTGATACCCTCAAAAATCTTGGTGGGGCAACTTCAGCATTTAGAAATCCAAATTCTTGACCCATGTTCAGCCATGAAACTAGGGGTGTAAGACCCGAACCAATGATCCGATAAACCCGACAATCCAAACAAAACCAATTAAATTGGTTTGGAAATTTTTTGATGTTCGGGCCCGAACCGAACCAAACCAAACCCGATGGTGATTAGTTCGGTTCTCGGGTTCAATGATTTTGGAACCGAACCAATTACTATATTTTAATATTTACATATATATTTTAATATTTAATATTTATATATATTTTAATAGTTTAATATTATTATATGTATTTTTTATATATATTTTAATATTTATATATTTATTATTTATATATTTTTTGAAATTAAATAATTTTCAAGTTCGAACCGAACCAAACCGAACCAACCCGTTCTTGATTGGTTCGGTTTGGTTCGGCTTTTGTAGGAAAAAATGTCCCAACCGAACCAAACCGAATCGAACCATTTTTTATTGGTTCCAATTTTTTTCTTATCTAAAACCGAACCAAACCGACCCATTACACCCCTACATGAAACAGAGATGCAAAAAGTTATTATTATAATATAAAAGAAACAGTTTTCCCTTGCTGGAAAGAAAAGCATACATAGGAGTCTATGATAGTAGGCCACTTCATTGCGCATGATGACTTTTATATATATTAAAAAATTAGAAACAATTTTATTTAATATTAACATAAATTATTCATTTTCTTTTCTTTTAAAAAATGATAGGCTATTTTTAACTCTATACTTGTTCTAGGCCACTATCCGAGGTCTTAGGCCCAATTGACCGTGTGTACACTAGACCGGACAGTGACCCAATTCTAGAAGACAACATTAGATAGAGAAGCGATCCAATACTCCCATAAAAAAAAGTACTCCATCCGTTCTTTTTCTTAGCTAATTTCAGTTATTTATTTTTGTTTCAAAATAATAGGTATTTTTTATAGACCCAAGATATATTTGATCATTTTTTTTTTCATATATACCCTTATAATATAATTAAATTAAAATACCTTGAAAATACACAAAACCTTCCATAGAGTAAATGACTAGTAGAGTATGGAGTAAATGTAGTTGGAATTTATAAATAATTAATGGTAGACATAAGGGTATTCTGGTACAAATATAAACACATTAATGATTTCTTAATCTATGTGTAAAAACTTTAAATCACCAAAGAAAAAGAACGGAGGGAGTAACATTAGTCATTATTCTTTTTTCTTTTGAATTTTAGTATGCATTATCTTCCTTTTTAATTTTAAATACAAACTCTTTTAATTTATATTTTTTAAATTTTAACTAAAATAAAAAAGTACGCTATTAGTTGTAATAAATAGCGCATTACAAGTATTATTACACGTATCATAGAGATATATTTCGTGGTGTGATTTTCCTGTGTACACCTTTCCACTTCTACCACAAACAAGCTTAGGTTAAGAACAAAGAAAAATTTCCATTCATGGATTTTTCCATTAAATTGGCTATGAAACTTGAGCCTCAAGAGTTCCCATCCTATGTCAAAGATTTGTCAAACACAAGCATTCGGCTCTTCTTGACCCACCTGTTCATAGATGCTACAGCTATCATATTATATATTCTTTATGTGATTCACATAAAAGGTGCATCTTCGTAACTCACTTCCTTACTCTAACTCTCATGCATGTCAACACCTGTATTGATCTAGCTTCCCTTGTTCACAGATAATCAGACACTGATTGCTCTATCACAAGTGTGGATAGATGCCTTGCTTTAATTGATGAATTTTAAGCCTTTAAGGTATCAGGTGATGCGAAGTTTAATTAAGAAAGTTCTTCAAATTATATTTTGAACAAGTTTTAACATATTATTAAAATTCTTAAATGTAAGAATAATACTCTTCACACGTATTACATACATATTGATATAATAATATATCTCACATTTACACAGTTTTTACCATCTAATTAAAACAAGTTTTACTCTTTTTTATATACTTGTACTATAATTTTGTCACTTATACCTAATTTGAGGTGATATGCATGAAACATTACTCTAAATGTAAATCATGGAAGTATCATCTAACCAGTGTCTGCTCAAGTCAATAACATCATGATATCATAGTCTATGGAAATTACAAAAAAAATTGTTTGAACCAAGACTTTTAAACTCAAAATGATGATGATTACCAGTTTCGTCAACTTGAAAAAACCATCGCCATACCTTTACTATCACTTTGCTTTTAGATGTTAATTAAGGGGACAGCTAGACAAGTCCCATTTTCACTCTTCCTCTGGTCTTTTCCTCCTCTATGGTGTATCATTATATCTTGCAATGCAAACTATGAAAAGCTTCACATTAGGAAACCCTCACTGTACAAGCCTCAGAACAAGTGACAATAAAAAATAACACAAATCATAGCTAACAGATTAGGATGCCACTTCATGGAAGTCACTTTCCAACTAAGACAAATCTCTGAAGACTACAACTGATTAACTAATAGTTGCTGCACAAGTTCATAAATAAGTCATGGCCCCCTAATGGCAATTGGCAACTTGTGTTAAACTAATTAAGTTGAAATCCTATCAGGCCTACAGTAAAAGTTGTTGGGACTTGGATTATCAGCTACCAAGACTTTAACCAAAACACTATGTTTGTCCCATTTTGTAGCTTACTTGAACACAATTGTTGAAAATGACATGTTATACCCCAAGAGTGAGTAAATAGTTTATAACTATAGTTATCAGGTTCTCTCATAAATCTTATGTACCACGTACCAAATTTGTCGTACCGCATATTACATATTAACTTTAAAGAAAGACTTGTAATAATAACATAAAAATGACAAACCGGATATCAAATAACCCGCGTACTGCAAACTCATATCACGTATCTGGTAACTATGACCTAGCACAGTGGTTTAAGGCTTTAAGCAGCCTTTTTAAACACCCCTTCTACATAAACTAGTCTAAATTGATCATTGTTAGAGGGTTCTGAAGGTTCTTGTCTAAGAGAATTGTAGAGCCATCTGCCTCTTCATATTGTATAGTGTGTATTCTGTTGACCTCCAATAATCATTTGCCACATATTTAGGATATGCTAAAGTACATCCAAACCAATCTTCAGGTCTTTTTCACTACAGTTTCACAAGGTATAAAGAATGTAGTTTGAGTACAAATTACTGATAAGGAAAGAAGGGAGCTCCTGTGTTCTTCTCTCCTTTTCCTGTGGACAGGATAGACAATAAATTGCATTAAAAACTAATACCAATGAAGTTTAAGAGAATTGGGGCCTTGGACATGACCAGAGGCCAATTTTAAAATTATTTTGGTCCAATTGATTGTGGGACCATTTCATGTGATTTTCCTTCATTAGTTACTAATATCTGTGCGCTTCTATGTCAGCATCGGCAACCTTTGTTCTGTGTTGTGTACTTGATCTGCACAGCCCTGTGTTAGATACTTGGATTATCAAAAAAAAAATTTGTCTTGACAACGAATCTTGTCAGAATCGCACATACTTTAATTTTTGTCAATTTGCGTTTTCCTGTTTCTTTTATATTCTTGTTAAAATCTATTTTTCTGAACTTTACTTTGAATACTTTTTTTTTCAAGCATTTTACTTTCTGCTGAATTACAAGCCATTTCTGTGAAAACAACTACTTCCTGGCAAGCAATTTACATAAAATCATCGAAAAAACTTGAAAATCTCCCAGTCACTTTTCACTTATAATATATTTCTTTGTCCACCATTAAAATATGCAAATATCAAATCCCACCTCAAATATCATGACATGACATAAGATAATACTCTTGTCTATTTCAAATAACGACATAAATAAGCACGTACTTAGAAAATATCGAAAACGAGATTTACGTTTTTAATTATCTTGCTTGCATTATTTGTTGTGACTGACTCACAAATGTCAGCTGCAAGTGCGGCCGGCTTAGCAGAACTCGGAAGCTGCATGGAACAAGGCTTGATGGATCTCTAGTTTTGATTTATAATATCCAGTCATCCACGCCCATCACCCAAGGGTGCTTTTATCAGAGAACACAAGTCACATCAACGTGCTCAAACATAAGAAAGTGACCAAATCCATGCATCAGACTTTTATATTTCAGGCACAAGTTATCAACAAATGATGATATTTTAACCTAATATCAAATGGCTTATTACAAAGTTAGAACATGTTATGTAGAAACAATTATTGGAGAAGGAATCAGCTTAACAAAGCTTGAAAACTAGGGAAAAAACCAAATATAAATTTTGATGGAAGGAAGTATTGAATTGTTTGTAGAATTAAATAAAAACGTAATAAATATTAATATCACAGGAAAAAGCTAACCCCAGTCAGCTAACAATCAATCCTTCAAAGTAATGCAGATTGCAGAAACTAATGCCAGAAAGCTATAAGATTTCCCAGAAAACCAAAAGAAGATATAGTTATATTTAGGAAAAGGGTACATGTCACATTCAATATATACATAAGTTTTTCATTTCACGATTTTGTCCTACAAATTATTTATCAAACAGGTCATAAAGAAAAGGGAAAAAAGGAGGGGGGAGGGGAGGGGAGGGGAGGGGGGTGGGGGGAAAGAGAAGGAAGGAAGGAAGGAAGAGAGGGGGGCAAAAAAAAAAAATTTGAAATCATAAAATAAAAAAATACAAAAACAATCCTAATCGGCTCACCACTTAGCTGATGCCAAGCATATTTACAAGAAGAAGTTTTCCTACCGTCCCTCTCCCAACTAGAGCACTCATCCAAATCTCATAAAACAGAACTATCCTAACAATCCTTCATTCCCTGAAAACTATAAAGCCTTATTCTTCATTCTACGAGTCCTCATACCATACCAACGGATTGCTCAACTTCAAAACTGGCACGAAGTACCAAGCCTTTGTCTCTGCCTCTGACCTAAGGTTATGGATTTCCTCCTGGCAAATGCCGGATCCAGCAGCTCTTGAAACTTGTCCAGAAACACTGTCCATTCATCCTCAGTCATATCTGCAAGGTGCACAAAGCTTACGCTTGCAGGAAGCTGCTCATTGGCACTCCTATGACCAGATGATGTATTTGCAAAATAGCCATTATCCGCTTTTCCTCCTGAATATTTCTGGTGATTCTGGTTTTTCTCGCCTAACATGGTATTCTTCAATGACTCAGAAAGTTTTGATATAGTTGGGATTTTTTCTTGAGCAGGGAAAGTAACAGATTCCTGAGGAGATTCTCCATCAGTTTCCTCTTCTCCCTCCTCAATGCACTCATCCAGTTTGGAAAGTGCGCTGCGAGCAAAGCCATTCCCAAGTCCAGGCTGAAAAGGTGCTCTGGTTAGAGGATCATCCAGTGACATCTTCAGAGTGAAATCTGATCCAACTTCATCACAGTCAAGATCAAACTGGAATTCATCATCTCCCGACTCAGTTCTAGGAGACAGTTCCTCCCTATCTGCCAGCATCTTCTCTGCCAACATCTTCCTTGCCTCCAAACAAACAACCTCAAGTTCACTGGGTTCCTCCTCACCACTGCGGAACTCCCTGGTCATCATCTCACCAATTTCAGCAAGGCATAGACCAAAAGCAGCAGCCTCCTTGAGAAAAATGGTGCAGAGTACAAGGACTCTGAGACAAGCCTCTCGAATCATGGGCAGTTCCGTTCGTAGCATCTCACAATCTTGAGCAGGGTCAAGATTATTAATATAAGCAAGCTCATCCTCAGAGAATGGTATCGAAGCCTGAGGCCAATGAATCCACTCAAAGTATGGGTCCTCCAAAGTTTCTGGCAAGCAAAGCCCATGATCGATAGGAATTAACTCCACCTGACCAAAAGTCCCATTGCCATCAAGTTTTCTGACTAACAAGTTTCCAGCATGCCTATCCGTGTTAAGAATCCTAATGTCTAATATCCCTATACGATGCACAGAAGCAACTGGAAAGCTAGATGTCCCATGATCACTTGCATCAAAATCATGAGGCATGAACTGCTGGAAAGATGCAATCTTACTAACCAGCCTCTTCCTCCGGAAATTGCTCCCATTAACCCCATCGTTGACATTGAAGATTGAGTGAGTAATCTTCACTAAGGCAGTAGGAGGGACATTTGCAAAATGATCATAGTCAAGAAGATAAGCAGCAACTTCTCTGAACCCTGTCTCCCCTACCCGAACTGAACGCTTCAAACCTGGTTGCCCAAGAGCTTTACCAACAAAGCCTTTTGGATTGTTTGGGGCAAAAGGCTCCTCATCTGTTGGTTTCACAATTGCAACACTCTCACCAAAGCTGTTCCGGAAATAGTATGCACCTCCAAGCCCACTATGAACTGGAACTGGATCTATCCCCATCTTAATGGCCTTCATAATGTCCTTGACCATATGTTTAATTCGATCAAGGCGGTTTGACTGCCCTAATATCTCAATAGGGCCACTCCTGTCCTGCTGGATATCCCTTCCAGTGGGCGACAGGCAGGGAGTGGATGAGCTTCTGTGCATAAGATTCCGGGTAAGAAGTAGAGGAGAATCATTCCGAATAGCACTAAGGTCATTCTTCAACACAACATCCCCAAAAGTTAATGAGCTCTCTTCTGTTGGGACATTAAGTGCAAGCTGCAACCTCCTTTTCACAGTATGTGCATTGTCACTCCGATCCAATTCCATTCCCAGCACACACCCCTTCTCGGTTTGCACAAAAACACGCCTCCTCCCGGTAAGTTGCCTTCCTCCCAAGCCCTGGTTCCCATGAAACTCCCTGCTAAGAGGGCTCCTTGTCACTGCCACAGCCATCTGGGTTTGAACAGGGCTGTCTAACTTACGAGACATGAACCACCACCACCGTAGCCGGGAACAAATGGGTTTCCCCAAAAGGCAACAGAGGCAGCAGCGGAAGAACTTCTTCCTTCCTTCCCTCCACAGTAGTTGCCAAATTCCAAAGCCAACGGTGATTGGGTGAAGCCAATGTCTTGCACCCAAACGATCATTAATCAATCAGCACAACGGAAATATGAACTAACCAATCTCACTACCGAAGAACCCAAACCAGAAATGAAGACAGACAATAGACGAATGCTACATCAACAAGGCCATCATGCCCATATGGCAAAATAGCAATATCTGCAAAAATATGAAGGTTCAATCAAAATCCAAAAGCACACAACAAATCACTACCAGTGACAGACATAAACTTACACATATATACGAATCACACAGAAAAATTATAACATAGAACATTGAACGAGATGAATGAATCTAGAGCAAAAGTGAAATACATGCAACCGTTAACTAACATGTGATTCAAGGTTCAGTTTTTAACATTTAACCATTACAACTAATCATTTCTTTCACACAAAAAAAAAACACAGTTTCGTAGCATTAAAATGAATCAATGAATGGGACAATTTTTGTGAAACCTCCACAATAATAACTTGATCGAATTAAATATTAATAAACAAAATTACTTCACATAAAAAAGAACGTTAGGAAAAAACAGAACTCATAATTACCATTCCAAAGAAAGGGAAAAAGAAATCAAGGTTATAAGAAATAGCAAAAAGAATGAATCAGATGAAAATGCAAATACCCCAAATCGAAAAGGGACCAAATTGAACAGCGTCGTTTCTTCTGCGAATCAGACAAGGCCAGATAAAATTTGATTCAGCTGAAGCTTCGAATGCGAGATCTGAACGGAGAAACCAATCAGTGAAAGAGAAAATCGGCGGCGAAATCCTACGAAGTGGACCGTGTAGGAGGACGGACCGTACGATAAGATAACGGGCGAGGCAACTCGTCCGAGTTAACTCGGAGGGTTTCTTGTCCAAACAACAACCCACAGAGGCTCGAACTCTATCTCTCTAGTTTCTTTCTCTTTCTATTCTCGCTGTGCCTGTGTGCTTTCTCTTTCTCACGCTAGAAGAACGTTCTTTAACCCGATGCGTCCAGCATGGTTAACAAACTAACCATGGTTAAACTCGACCATTTCCTTTTTTCTCTCTCTTTCTCTTTATGTATCTTAGCGAGTGGAAGGGTCTAGAACAGGGGATCAGGGCCGTTGGATCTGGGAACTGGAGATAGGATCTGAGCCGTGTGATTAACTGCGCGTACAGACGGGGGTGACGTGGAGATAAGGGACTGGGTGATGACGTGGCATGGGGGTCACCGTCAAGGCTAGTCCTGTTAGCGAATAAGGTGGGGTTTTACCATTTTTAAGACTAATGGGATTCTGGCACGGACACTGTTGAAATGCCAAAACTGTCCTCCCATTGAGAGACAAAACACAAAAATCATACTGCAATACATACATATTATATTATAATAAGGAATAAGCCAATCCAATTTTTTTTTTCAAAATATTGAAAATATATATCAATTTTTATTTTATATATATTAAATATTAATTTTTAATATTATCCTTATTTATAATAGGATTTATATTTATGTTTATGAGATGTATCAATTTTTTATGCAAGTGAGTTGCTTCATCAATAATCAATAAAGAATATTAAAACTAATAAAATTAGAAGGTGTATTTTTGGAAATCTATATGAATAATAATTACAATTAGCTATTTCAAAAAAATTCTTTATCTCTATGGTTTAGGGTTTTGTCTCTTATAATATGAGCTGGAGGGAGTAATAAGTAAAAATAACTGCTCAATGTTCATGGTAAATTCTTAAATAATAATAATAATAATAATAATGATAATAATAATAAATTATGTTTATGAAACATCATTTTTCAATACAAGTTTTTTATTGAAGGATATTAGTTCGCATTATTTTTTTTATTACAAGAAAGGGCCTAAACCCCGGAAGAAAAGAAAAAAAAAATATACGATTCTCTTTCTTCTTTAACATTTCATATAATGTCACAAGAAAGAAAAAAAGAATTAAATTTAATTTTGTCAATGGATATGGATTCATTCAAATTTGATTTTATGTTGTGGGTATGTCTCTCAGCAGACTAACAAGAGACAGAAGGGGATCCAAATAAAAAGATATTTCTAACTAAGAATATTAATTAATTTTTTTTCTACGGAACTAAGTAGGGATGTCAATGGGGTGGGGTGGGGCAGGGAGTATCCTCCCGCTCCTCATCCCCGTCCCCTATATTCCTTCACATTCCCATCCCCATTCCCCATCTCGGGTAATATTTCTTCCCCGTCTCCATTCCCCACCTCTCCACAGGTCCCCAGATCCCCACGGGGACCTCAAAAGGATTTGGCACATAATGGGATTGACTGTCGTTTTCTATTTGGTATAGGGATTTACAAAAAATCTGTAAAGGGATTTTATTAAATTAAATAAAATAACAAGTTTGATCGTTGTATTTGAGGCTGCAACTTTCGATCTGTAAATAAGATATTTATAAATTACAAAAATAGGTTTATATATGGAATATGTATGTGTGTGTGCGCGCACGCGCGCGTGTGTATCAAGGGTATTTTTTGTAAGATTCTCGGGGACGGGCTCCCCACGGGCGGGGGGTATACTCGCCGTCCCCATCCCTATCCCCGCCGGGAAAAAATCCCAGCCCACGGGACCCCAAACAGGGCAGTCCCCACGGGGATCCCCATTCACAGGTAAAAATTGTCATCTCTCTAGAACTAAGAATATTAATTAAGAAATAAAAAATTCAAGAATTTATTGAAGAATTAAAATTTTTTACTTCTCCCTATATATTATACCATTTTACAGAAAAAAATACATTTAAAAAAAACTTACCTACAATAAATTTGTGCAACTATTTTGTGATTGATTTTTCCTTTTCTTTTTTCTTTTCATAAAATGATGGTGAGTATTACTTAAAGGGAGATGGCCAAATGGGTATAACTCTTCCACTAAATATTTATTTTTCGTCATGTTTCAAGTCAAAAAAAAAACTCTTACATATCAAGAGTTTCTCTGTACAGAGTCTCCTACTTGGCAAATGCAAAGACCATTTTGTATTGTAAGTTTGTGCAAATATTTCTCGTGCTCTTGGCTCTGGTCTTTCTACAGGATCTTGGGGAACTTTTTGGAAGAATAAAAATATTTGGACACATAATTTTGGTATCTTGTATAAATATTATAGAGCTTATAAATATCTTGAAAGTGTTGAAATATATGATGAGAGAGAAAAATAAATATTAGTGGGAATGAGTTCTTTTATATGATATTGGACACCGTTTTTGTGTTCAAATATTATTACTCCATGTGGAAAGCACGTACGGCTCAGATTGAATCAGGGAATTTTCATGTGTACCCTTTTTCACCAGCGCCTGATGACTAAATGATCCCTATTTGGTGCTATTATCAGATTGGGTCAAAGAAATATGATCAGACGGTCCAAAAGGACAAAAGAAGGATTAGACCGGGAACGGCTCACTTTGATGAAGTCACTATCAAGCTAACTGTTCTGTTATACACTACACAGATGGGCATTGCTTCTCAGCATTGTTATGTAATGATTGACACCAAACCAACTATCACTGCTCAAAACAAAACTCATTCTAACACATCTACCAAATATTATCATTGATATACAATATTCTTACTAAGTATTATATTTAATAAAAAAGGTTAAAGTAATTTTTTGTCCCTACACGTGACACTGATTTTTAATTTGGTCCCTATACGTAAAAAATTATTAATTTGGTCCCTATACGTGACACTGGTTTCCAATTTGGTCCTCAATGCTAATTGGTCCCTATATAAGATGACCAAATTACAAATTATTGTCACACGTAGGGACCAATTCAATAAAAAAAATTTGAAATTGATCCCTAGATGTGACAATTATTTTCAATCTGATCCCTACATATGATAATAATTTGCAATTTAAGAGGGACCAATTAGCGGTGAGGACCAAATTGAAAATTAGTGTCATGTATAGGGATCAAATTGATAACTTTTTACCTATAGGGACCAAATTGAGAATCAGTGTCATGTATAGGGACCAAAAGATTGCTTTAACCAAAAAAAAAAAAACATTTTCCTTGATTTTTTTTTAGGTAGGTCATGTTCCCAATTGTTAAGGCTGCCCTTGTTTGTTATTAAACGTGTATACTTGAGGTAAAAAAAAAAGTTGAGATTGGGTTCTATCGTGTTATTTTTTTTCCCACTTAATCATGTGAATAAAAGAGATAAATATAGACACATTTTATTAATGCACCTAGTCAAGATGTGTGAAATTCTCTTTATAATATTTATCTTTATTTGTCTCATTTATGTAATTGTATTAAAAAAAAACATAAAAATGTCAATTTCCTAACAAATCCTCGGGAAACTTGAATATAAAGATTAGGATCAGCATCGTGGTGTGGCAACTGGCACACACCCAAGCTTTTTTTCCCAGCTGCACCGGAATGGGTGAGATCGATATTCTCACTAGTGGGCTGATCCAAACCATGTGTACTGACCGCTGAGTCTGGGAGTATTAAGAATGTGTTTGGAAAAGCTGAAAAAAAAATTATATTGATAATCTGTTTTCAAATAATCGATTATTGTGATAATCGATTATAATCAGAATCCGTTTTTGTTTGGGTATGTTTGTTAAAAAGTGATTTTAAGATAATCTATTTCGTTTGGGTAGTGCAAAAATAATCACTTTTACATAATAAATTACGAAAAGGGGTATGAAGTTATTTATTTATATTAATAATATTTGATTCTTTGAACACTAAAAATTATTGAATTTTTTTTTTTTATATTTTATCATCAATTTTTTCTATTATAATATAAAATTGAATAAAATTTTTAACATTTTCTCATAGCTATGAAAAATATAAAAAACCAGCTGAAAATCTAACAGTCCATCCTTCCCAAACATACACTAAGTAGAAGACACTAGAGATGGCAAAACGGGCCAACCTGTCCCGTTTTGACCTTCCCCGCCATTGACCCGCCTAAAACGGGGCGGGGCGGGTTGACCCTCTTTATTTAAGTGGGTTGAACCTCCCAACCCACCTCATCTAGCGATGGGTTGGTGGGTTGGCCCGCCAAAAAATATCAACATTTAAAAAGTTATATACAAAATGAAAAAAAATAACGTTATTAACATACAAATATCATCTAAAATATCATAAAATATAAATAATTACTTTTTGATAGTAGACTAACTAATATATAAATATATTGGTGAATGGAATGGACTACGTACAAATATATATAGTTATAATGAGTAATTATAAACTACAAGTATATAAATATATACACAAATAATAATTGAATGTGATGGACTGACTAATGATCTTATGGGTGGGCAAACAAAAAAAATATTTATAGCATAAAAAAATAATTTTGTTTTCAAAAAAAGAAAAGAAAACTGGTTGGCGGGCCAACCCGTCCCGCCCCGCCACCAACCCGTTTTCATGGTGGGTTAGGCGGGGCGGGTCAAAACGGGTTGGTGGGTTGACAACCTCAACCCAACCCGCCAAAAATGACGGGTTAAACGGGTTGGCCTGTTGGGTCCAACCCATTTTGCCATCTCTAGAAGACACTGTAGCTGTTTGACTTTCTGCCTCAATCCTGCACTGTGCAAGTACGATTATAATACCAAATTATTTAATACCGAAAATGAACGTTAGAATGGAAAGATAATATTTTTTTTGGTTTAAATAAGATTCTGGTCCCTATAAAACACATTAATTTTGATTTTAGTCCCTGCAAAATTTTTCCTTAGGATTTCGTCCTTGTACTTTCAAAATTTTTGGAAATAGTCCCTACCATCATATCTTTCCATTAACTGCTGACGTGGTAAACGAAATGCCACGTCATCCATCTGGCACTGATGTGGCGTTCTAGTTGCCACATCAGCAGGGACTATTCCAAAAAATTTGAAAATATAGGGACGAAGTCCTAAGATAAAATTTACAGGGACTAAAACCAAAATTGTTGAATTTTGCAGGGACCAAAAACTTATTTAAACAAAATAAATTCTATTTTCTGGTTAAACTTCAAAGCAAGTTAGACACGGACAAGATTATAGGAAACTACCTCGGTACCTATGAGTACTAGAAATTATATCAGAAGAATAAATTTGATAATTTTATCTCTATATCCCTAATGTATGATTTTTTTTCTTCTGTTTGCTGTTCAAATCTCAGAGCAATTGGATAGAAATAAGAAATTACCTCGATACCCCCCGAGTACCAGAAATCATACCGGATGAAGAGATTTGTCAATTTGAAATATGTGGCGCTAATGTATGATTTCTTTCTATATTCTAGTCTAATTTTACTAAGGTTAAAATTGCCAAATTCCTTAATCTGGTATGATTTTTAGTACTCAAGGACACCGAGGTAATTTCTTTTTCCTGTCCGACTTGCTATGAAATTCAACAAGAAAATAATAAAAAATCATACATTATGGACCACATGGTTAAAATTGTTAAATTCCTTTATTTTGTATAATATCTAAGTACTCAGGGGCACCGGTGTAATTTCTTGTTCCTATCTGACTTGCTCCAAAATTTGGCTGCAAAATGTAAAGAAATCATACATTAGGGCCACAAGTTTCAAATTAACAAATCGCTTTATCTGGTAGTTTTCTGTCGCTATACGACTTGCTCTGAAAACTAATCGGAAAATAGATTTTTGTGTTTAAAAAAGTTTTTGGTCCTTACAAAGTTCACAAATTTTGGTTTTAGTCCCTATAAATTTTGTCTTAGGATTTCGTCCCTGTATTTTCAAAAAATTTGGAAATGATTCCTGCTGACGTGGCAAATGTACGCCACGTGGATGACGTGGCATAGCTGATGTGGCATTCCGTTTGTCATGTCAGCAGTTAACAGAAAGAGATGACGGCATGAACTATTTCCAAAAATTTGGAAGTACAGGGACAAAATCCTAAGGAAAAATTTTACAGGGACTAAAACCAAAATTGGTGTATTTTGCAGGGACCAAAAACTTATTTAAACCATATTTTTTTCTCTACAAATATTTGAAAATAAAAAATAGAATAAAAATAAAGGTTTATTTGGTTTTTTTATTTTTTATTTTTTAATTTATTTCTAGAAATAATTATAAAAATGTCACATTATTTTCATTCTATTTGTTGCTTTTAAAATTTTGTCAGGAAAACACTAAAAACAACCTTTTATTGTTTTTACTATTTCCCGTATAAATTATTAGAAGCAGGAAACAAAATGAAAACAAGTGACATTTTTGTAATTATTTTTTAAAACAAGAAATGAAAAATGAAACAAAGCAAATAGGCTCTAATGTCGCAATTTTGTAATTATTTTTTAAAATAGGTAGAAATGAAGCAAACAAACTTTCAATTATCAAATGAGATTACTTATTTAAAATAAATAGAGCTAATCAATTGCACAAATCTTTGTTTAAATAATCTTCCAATAGTACGGTAGCACTTGTCCTTTTATTTAATCATTTGGTTTAATGAAGTTCTTGGACTGTATAAATATTTTGGTTTTAGTCCTTATCTACTTTTTTTTTTGCTTAGGTTTTGTGTTTTTAACTTTTAAATTTTTGGATCAGTCCATGTCGTCAACTTCAACCATTAAGTGGTGACGTGTTAGACAAATGTCCATGTTAACACTATCACATGACATAAAAATTATATTTTATTCCACGTGGCATGACACATAATTAAATATTTATTTTAGTTATTTTAATTGTTAATATAATTATTTATTTATTTAACAATTATTAAAAAAGTTTTCTACCCTAACAGAGCTAGTGAGGCTTGACGCTACTTATTGTGGATTTATCTATTGAGATTCTGGTGGAGATGAGTAAGCTTCACAAACTTTATATATTCTAATTTTTCATGTGAATGCGCTTTCGGGCAGCCTAACACAAGAACTAGAGAACTAGAGCCTAAAATCTATGGATTTATATGTAGTCCAAATGGTCTTCCATCCAGCATGAGCACACGAACAAACCAGTAACAAGTCACGAACACACGAGAAAATATGGAACTCACGAACAGATCACAATAGTCTGAGGCGTGTGGAATCACACTGCCCTCAAGGGTATATTTTCCTGGTGTGCAAACCCCCAAGGCTACAATAGGCCTCTCCCGATGTGTAGACCGAGGTAAAACAAAAAGAAAACTAGATGAAGTAGGCAATGTAGAACCCAGGAACGAAATAATAGAGGAGATAGTATTTTTAGAAGAAGAAATATGTGCTAACATTGTTTAGCACGTAAAGCATTATTTTTAATAAGAAAGAAAGAAAGCAACAATTTTGATAAGTTGTTGAAGTTAATTTGAAAGCATGCAGAAGTGTTATATTTGCAAAAGCTGGTAGCACTTTGTTTTTAAAGATGAAAAAAATATTATTGTTGCTACACCAGGTTAAGTCATACAAAAGGTAGATAAGGTCAGTTATACCACGTTGCGAAAATCAAGGAATTTACAATCCAATTGAAAATTGTTTTGACTCAAAGGTGTTGAAGCATTAGTTAAAAAATGTTGGAGCACATTGCACGTTCAAAAAGCAGGAAAAAACGTTGCTGCAATAGTCCCGAAAATGAATAGAGACCGATCAAAAATCTTATAAGCTTTCTCAAATATAAAATTATTTTTACAAAAATTAATTAGATAGAATAATAAAAACTAACCACATTTATTTTACACTTGTTGTGTGGTAATAACACAACCAAAATAAAATATTAAACTTTTGAAATATCTTAAAACATCCAACAATCACAAATTTCAAAAGTTTAAAGAAAACATTTAAGAGATTAAAAAAAATTCCTGGGTTAACATCTTGGATGTAATGTGCCGGATCTAGGTAGCAAGCTATAGAACCAGACCTAAACTGGTAAGACTTAACACACAGTGAATTGGTGTAGCAAGCTATGGAACCCAAGACACTTTATGTGTGTTAGAGGTCTACCAATCATACTTCACCCCCACAATTCTCGCTGTTATGTCGTTTTGCGCTAATAGGTTATGCACAAGCCCGATATTCATGAGTGCTATAGAGATTTCGCATCGATCTTATACAAGTGGCCGCATTTGACACTCATATATTTGATTTCATCAAGTATATGGTACAAATCATACACCACCCGTAAGGGATATGAAAATCATTAAAATATTTGTAAGCTTATCCTCTAATTAATGCAGTATCTAGCACTTTCTCAATCACACCATAGAAAAGGGACACAAAACAAAACAAGATTAAATTTGTGTGCCAGCAGAACTAACAAGTGACTTGTTCTTACCCATTGAACCTTCTTTATGAGATCTCCAATCACAAAGGTTGGGTTGCCATCACTCGTTAATTTCAATTGGCTTAAGTCTCATTCTCCTCGATGTATCACATATTGATTTTCTTCTCAGGGGCTTTGTTAGAGGATCTGCCAAGTTCACCTCTGAATTCACATAATCGATCGATATTGTTCCATCTTTTAGCAATTGTCTTACCACATTATAATTATATATGTCTATTTTTGCCATTGAAGGTCTTATTCTTTGCAACGGCTATTGCCGATTGACAATCACATTGCATCGACAATGATGGGGTTGGATTTATTCCTAATGGAACATTTGCCAAGAAGTTTATCACCCACTCAGTTTCACTACCAGCCAACTCCAGAGCTACAAACTCCGACTCCATAATAGATCTAGCAATAATTTTTTATTTGGTTGATCTCTAAGTAACTGCACCACCACTAGTGTGAATACATAACCACTAGTGGATTTTGTCTCATCTCAATCAGATATCCAGTTAGTGTAACATCCCAAAAATTGACTACTAGTTAATTTGATAGGAATTAAATTATTAGAATTATTATATTTCAATTTTGAAGTGCTTAAAATCTCGTAAGTAGCTCAAAAAAGTTTAAATAGATAGTTTGAGTGTTTTAGGCCCAATTTCACATAATAGACTTCCTATGACTTGATACCTAACTTCAGATGGATATTTCGTAACCAAAGAGAACTTTTTTGAATTCGAGGTCTTCATAAGAAATGTAGCTCTATCTTTTAGCTTTCCATAGACACCAAATTCGTCCAAATTGGATTCTTGTAGCTAAGGTTATGACCAAATTCGTACACACTATTCATGTTTCAGCATTAGAACCGTTTTTAAAACTTCTATCCCAGTTTTGATCATCTAAACGTCCGTTTCAGGTTTTGTGGTCTTCATAAAAGTTGTAGATAATTCTTTTATCTTTCCAACGATATAAAATTTATAATTTTTGGATGTTTATAACTCAAGATATACACGAAATACAGCACCATATGCACAGTAAGCGGGCTTAGCGCGTTTTTACACGTTTTGGGCTACTGGGGGACTCTATAAATATAATCTTAACACTCTTAGGGTGCGTTTTTGAACCCTAATTACACCTAGAAACTCAGAAACGGCTAAGAAGAGAAGAAATTCAAGGATTAAGAAGAGAGTTGTGGAAGAGGGAATCTAGGAAGAGGAAGATGAGGAGAACTCTTGGCAAACGTTAGGATCCGTCGTAGGAAACGCTTAGAGCTATTTGGAGGTCTTCAAGAGGTGAGTAAAAACAACTTTTTCTCAACCTTCCATGGTGCAAACGATTTGGGGAAACTGAGTTTTTAATTTAAATTATGATTTTGGAGAGTTTTGAATGCAAGAACCAATAGTTGATCAAATCCTATTTTCTAAATTGGGGGTTTTGTATAAAAACGAAATTAATATTAAATTAAGTGATTATTACTATGAGTTATGTGATTATATATGAAATTGGTACGAGTTTATGGTTGATTGATATGTCTTTATATGTTATATGATATTATAGTGTTGTCGTGACATGTTTTATTATGTTATATGATGTGATAGTGTTGTCGTGACATGTTCTGGTATGTTATATGATGTTATCATGCTATTGTGACATGCTCTGTTGTGTTATATGATTATATGATGTTATAGTGTTGCCGTGACATGCTCTTTTACAATATATAATGTTTTAGTGTTGTCGTGACATGCTCTATTATGTTATAAGATGTTACAGTGTTGTCTTGGCATGACATTATATCACTGTTAGTGATACATGGAGTTTGAGAACCCATTTAGTAGTCATCTGGGATGACATATTGCATTATGCATGAGTTGGTCATTACCTTCCGGGAAGGGATGACGGTATACATTCTATTCCGGGAATAGGATGAGAGATATCACCATCTGGGATGGGATATCAAATCATTGAAAATATCTACATCTGGGATGGGATATCAACTTATTAAAATATTCACATCTGGGATGGAATATTAGATACCTCCATCTGGGATGGGGAAGGCAGTGGGACGCCATTGCATGGATATGAGCTCATAGACCTTAGTGGATCTGGGATTCACACCGGTTCTGGGAACCAAAGAGTCAAGTCAAGTGATTCTGGGAATCACCGAGTCGTGTTCATGGAGTTGTATTGCATATAGTATGCATGATTGATATGATTAAAAGCTTGAGATGTGAATGTTTTGACTGCTGAGTTATCCTTTTAATTATATGTGATTTGGAACAATTTTTGCTTATTTTAAAGGGGTTATTATGTATATAATTTTGCGGGTACCATGGTTGATTTTTCCGGTTACCGCGCCGGCTGAGAACAACACTATTTTGCGAACCTTTTTATTAAATTGTTTTTATTCACTGAGATTATAAATCTCATTAAAAGTGTTGTTTTCAGAGCACGATGACATCGTCAGTGAGATCAAGGAGACTTGAAGACTTAATACTTGAGTTTAGCTATTTATTATATTTGGTTAGTATTATGTTCAATAAGGAGCCTTTTGTGGCTGAAACTATATTGTTTTATTTTATGGTTTGGTTATTATTAGTAGACGCCCGGGTTTTGAGACAATTAAAATTATTTATGTAAGGATTATCTTACCAATGTTTATTTCTAAATTATTGAGGTATTTTCTGACATATATAATTTGTGAAAATTTTATTGGAGTATTTATGCCTTATTGAATATTTTAAAGGATTTTATTACATTTTTTTGTTGGGTCACTAATGTAACGAAGGGCGTTACAGTTAGCATCATTGTATCCTTCTAATATAGTGGGAAATCAACTATACATAATACCATCGTTCATTGTACCTCTCAAGTATCTTATGAGTCTAGCAAGTGCCTCACAGTGATCCTTATTAGGACTTTGAGTATATCTATGCAATATTCCAACTGCATATGCAATGTCAGGTTGCGAAAAATTCATTAAATGCAGTAAGCTCCCAAGAATTTGGGCAAACTGAGACTGATCAACAAGATCGCCTCTATTTTTCTTCAAATGAGAGTTACCTTCATAAGGGGTACTCACTAGTTTTGAGTTATAATGATTAAACTTCCAAACAAGTTTCCCAACACAGTTTCCTTTGGAAAGCATTATGCTATCACCCTTCCTAATGATTCTAACTCCCAATATCACATTGCTTCACCCATGTCTTTCATATCAAATTTTGATGCAAGAAAAGATTTTGTTCTAATCACTACATCATCACAAGCACCAAAGTTAAGTATATCATCTACATATAAACAGATAATAACACATTACCCATTTAATATGTTGGTGTACACCATTTGTCAACTTCAATAAGATAAAATCCATCATTAATCAAAGTTTGATTAAATTTCTCATGTCATTGCTTTGGTGCTTACTTTAAACCATATAAGGATTTGAGACGTTTGCACACTTTATTTTCTTGACCAAGAGTAACACCTCCTTTAGGTTGTGTTATATAAATTTCTTCTTCCAAAACAATTTAAGAAAGCCGTTTTCACATCCATTTGGTGAATAACAAGTTCGTAAATGCGAATATGGTATGTGCATTTTAAGATTATATATATATATATATATATATATATATATAATACTTGAGTTTCAAAATACAAATAATCTTTGGATATCTTTTTGGCTTAACGAACTTTTGACCCCTGTAATTATGGTCATTTTTTGCTTTCATCCCTATTTTTTTTCTTCTTTGAATTGTGTACTTCTAACTTTTGAAATTTTGTAAAACGTCCCTATCGTCAGTCAACTCCATTATTTACTGATCTGGCAGACGAAGCTGCCATGTCAGCATGCCATGTGGGATTAAAAAATATTTTTTTGATGCCACATGGATTTTTATAAAAAAAAAATTTAATTTTTTAAATAAAAATAAAAAAATTTAATTTTTCGTTATTTTTGCATAATTTTTTAAAATTTATTACAAATATTTTTTTGGTCACAAGTCCTCTGACCTCTCTTTATCTTCCCCACCCCCACCATGGTTCATCTTCCCTAACCCCACCATCCAGAAGTCATAACCGAAAAACCATCATCTAGATCTGTCACACAGGAACCTCTTCTCCTTTACCCGTATCATCGTCAACACACAAAGCTTGTGGGGGTCGATGAGATCTAGTCCTGACGCCTCTGCTTATGCGCCTTCTTCCTCCTCAAAGAGTTAAGGTTCGGATACAGCATTATGAATGCAGGTACTGAGGATGGCTCATAGAAATGGTTGAACGATTGAGCTTGCAGATAGTGGTGGTGTGGTGCAAAACCAACCTTAAGGCGCAAAAGAAAAAACTAGGTTGAGCAATCCAAACACCAAGGCGCGTACTGCAAGCAATGTGAAAATGGGAGATGAGATTAGCATAGAGATAAGAAGAGAGAGATGGTGAAATTAAGCAAGAAGTATGGTCTGGTAAGGAACCTCCATTGACAATGAAGTTCATAAGATGAGAAATCTTTTTGGTAGTCCAACCATACTCACTCTCAGTGGAATTCTTAGTAGTTGAATCTGCAAGCAAGAATGCAAAAAGTAAATAAAGAGAATGAAATGAAGGAAAGTGGTGCTAATAGAGAGAGATGGAGGAGACCAAAGCAACGAAGGAGACGAGTGCGTAAGCAACAAAGAAGAAAATTGCATCTGTCGCTATCACCATCTCAGGAAGGAAGAAGGGTCAAGAAGGGTCAAATTAGGTCAGAAGTCATATTATTAAATATTAAAAATTTTAAAATATAAACAAAATTTTTTTTAAAAAGTTATTCTCATTTTTCATTTTATATTAAAAAAAATTTTAGAAAGGGAAAATCCACATGTCATTAAAAAAATAATTTTTGATGTCACGTGGCATGCTGACATGAGAGCTCCATTTGCCACATCAGCAGATAACAGAGTTGACCGACGACATTTGCAAAATTTCAAAAGTTAGAAGTATACAATACAATATATATATATATATATATATATATATATATATATATATATATATATATATATATGGACAAAAACCAAAAGGGGCCATAATTACATGGATAAAAAGTTCATTAAACCTTCCTTTTTCCTATTATTAATGAAGTGATCGGTAATCTAAATAATTTTGATACTTAGAGTGTGTTTGGGAAAGCTGGAAAAAAAAGATTATGCTGATAATCAATTTTTGTATAATCGATTATTGTGATAATCGATTATAATCAGAATCTGTTTTTGTTTGGGTCTGTTTGCTGAAAAGTGGTTTTAAGATAATCTATTTCGTTTGGGTGATGCAAAAAAAATCACTTTTATATAATAAATTACGAAAAAGGGTATGAAGTTATTTGTATAATTTAATAATATTTATTTATAAGTTAGTTTTGTAGGGGTAAACAGGGAAGAGAGTTTTGAGAATGAAAAATAATCAAATCACAACAATCTTAAGCTAGAAAAAACTAGATGGCATAAAACAGCTTTTTTTTCCTAAAAAAAGCTTTTTTATAAATTTAAGCAAAATGTCAAACATGATAGATTATCTATGAAACAGCTTTTAAGCTAAAAAACAGCTGAAATGTGGGATTATAATTTTTCCCAAACACACTCTTAGGCTACCGGAGAAATTATCTGTTATAAGATTTAACATTGGTGTTATGTGAGGAAAATAAAATAAATACCTATATGTATAAGGTTACTTTTGATATTAATTTGAACAATAATATAATATACTAATAAGTTTAGGGATGATCTACATGTTTACGTGTTTGTAACTTTTTGTATGTGTGTAATATTGTGTATGATGTACATACATGTTTATATATATATATATATATATATATATATATATATATATATATATATATATATATATATATAGTTGTGTGAGGTTAAAACGTATTTTTAATCCTTTATCTTTTGGTCAAAATTCATTTTGATCGTTTTTTTTTTAAAGATTCATTTTAGTCCTTTATCTTTCTAATATTACACAAAATAGTCCTTTCCGTCAACTCTATTAAATCTATTGATGGAAATTTCTGATGTTATAGTTTCAACGCCTTCAACCATGAATACATTCAACCTTCTTCTATTGCAGGTTAATAAGTTTTGCAAAAACACGATCATTTTCCTCTATCTATCAATGACCATGTCTTTCTCTTACATGGGAAGAAGATAGCTTTTTTAATTTGGGGATGAATACATCTCTTCTTCCAACGGTAATAAAGTCCACGCGTGAGGACATGTCATACTACTTTGACATGTCACAAGCGAGGAGGGAGAGTGAGCGGTCACCTCAGCTCACACTAATGTTTGGTGAAATAGAGTTGACGAAAATGACTAGTTTATGTAACGTTATAAAGATAAATGACCAAAATGAACATTTTGAAAGATAAAGGACTAGAATAAGTTATGACCAAAAGATAAAGGACCAAAAGTATATTTTAACACACACACACACTCACACTGTTAGTGTAAAATTTTAACACTGACATCTACTAATATTTTAACATGTGTGCATTTACTTTAATAATTAAGAGAGATAAATAATGATACTGATTTGTCAAGATATTATTGGATGTCAGTGTAAAAATCCTTTACACCGATAGTGCATAGAAATTAAATTTTTTTCTTTGGTACAGAAAATTTAGGGTGAGAGGATGATACCTTAGTCCAAGGCAAGGAAAACCTTCGAGCTCTACGAGCACTTATAAATTGATTTAGATTTACCTCACTGCAATGAGACTAGTGGGGACTCGAACATGCAAACTAATATATATATATATATATATATATATACATGAGACCCTATCAAGCTCCATTAGACTAGCCCCTTGGGTTATATATATATATGTCAATGGTGGCCCTGAGCATGATTTGATGGTGCGACCGCATAGGGCCCCATTTTTTTAGGGGGCACCAAGTTTTTTTTCCCTACTTAGTATATATGTATTAATGTATATATTAAAATAAAAAATTTATATAGTTAAATTTTTTACTTGAGGGCCAAATTGTCTTTTAAAATTCATGTCTAAAATTTGACAAGCCTTGTAAGCAGGCATGACTACTCGCATTCTCCCTCTTTCTGTTTGAATTAGAAAGTAGAAACTCATTGTTTTGTCCCTCGCTCTGCGTGACTGACTGAATGTGTCTCTCATCTGCCAACTATCGTCCACTTTGAATGTCTTTTTACAGGTATTTTATACTCCTTGTCCCTTGCAAACAATTACGTCATGATAGCACAATGTGGCTAGCACAAAAACAAACTAAACTGGAGGGGATTCCATTACCGGAAATCAATCATAAAAAACCCAATAGTAAAAAATATTAGCATGGAACACAAGTTCAGGTTGATAGATATAAGTATAACTATTTTTGTATAATTCTATTGTAGTTTGTTACCGTAATCTTTTCCTTTTCTTCCGTAATATTTGTTTCACTTGAGGTTGTATTAAAACATTTAATTGTTAGTTTTTCTGTACCTCTATGTGTGCTTTTGATAATATATATATAATAGCTAGATGTATCTTACTTCAGATTCATTGAATGGAAATATAATAACAAATCTAGGCCAAAACAATTAAAATAATAAATTATCATATCTAGTAATCTGAATTTTAACATTGTTTGTCCAACCCTAATTATGAATGAATGTGGGGGAGGAGTATTATTCGGGGATTCAAATTTTGCATCACCAACAAGCATGATTGTATAGGAAAAAAGTAAAAAAAAACATGGATGGACCGAAAATGTCGTCAGATATTGATCAAGTTTTTTTTTTTTTAAAATAACCTGTTAGGTGCGCAACTGCGCATTTGCTACAACTTTTGATTTTTTTTATTTTTTTTTGACGAAGCTACAACTTTTGATTAGAGGGTGGATTTATATACCCATTGCCACATATTTGGTCATGGAGATGAGGCTTGGTTAGTGCAATATCATTGTCCATGAATAATTCTTAATCGATAAAGTATCTAGAGTTTTGTATGGAATTATTAGTTTCACCAGTTTCTTCATCCTATGTATGCATACACATTGCACGTCAAGTGAATAGGAGCTTCTTTTTGTGTTTTTTAATTATCTGTTTTCTGTTTTTTTTTTTCGATAAATAATTATATTATTGAATGTATCTAGCCTTAGCATCACAAGTGATCATATCACACACTTCTCACCTTCTAGAAAGGGTTGAAGTGGAAACACTCTATCATATCTAGATGCTAGAAAAAGGAAAAGTACATCATTGTTCTCAAGATACATCCCTTGCAAACTTACAAGAAAATTCGCACCATGATAAAGTCACGACACCTAGAAACATAATAAAATTTCTAACCACCTTATTAAAACTAGAACACCATACCCTTGTAACCCTTCTAAACAATATTGTGCATCAACAAATAGAACTCCTAAAGCAGAAAAACCAATGAAAATCGAGTGACATCTCTTGCATAAATTCTTTTATTAGACCTCATGGCAGCTTCAATTAAACATCTGCTAAATTATCAGCTGCTGTAATATATCTGTTTTCTGATGTAATTTAGAGATTAAATTCTCTTTTAATAGGGAAGGTTTTAAGAGATGCTAGTTCTTAGAGAACTTCTATGTACATGGTGTTTCATCTCTCAGATAAGGGTGAGAGGTGAGATTATGGGTGTATGTTATGTTTTATGGTTCGACTTTTGATGTAATTTTTTAGTTATCTACCTTAGTGCATATGATAGGGTGTCTGTTTTCCAACCATTCCTAAAAGGTGGGGCAAATAATCACTTTGATATTAAAGCTAGATCACTTGATCTACGTATAGGGGAAAAGAGTGATAATTGAGCTTGAAAGTAATTAAATAGTTTATGTACTATTAGTATAAAAAAAATATAATATCAACCAACAATAAATTAGTAAATCAATAAAAATGTTTGACTTTTTTTCTAATTACTTTAAAAATCACTTATATCATGATTTATGATTAGTTAATAATATAATTTTTTTTACACTAATAATACATATCAATTAAACTCTTAGTTAATATTATATGGCCATTACCGTAAATATTGAATCCCTGTTAATTTTTTTTTCTCTTGGGTGCACCTCTTTACTTATGTATATTACAGCGTAAGTTCATGGAATATTAAAAAAAAAATGAAAAAAGAATAAAAAAAAAAGAAAATTATGCTGAATAACGCACGTCCAAATATGGAGTCCATTGTTTAAATAGTTTAATTTTTATGCACCTTAAGTATAAATTTTTTTATACTGTCACCCATTCAAAAATCATGATATGAATAAATTTTAAAATAGTTAAAATATGAGTAAAAATTTTAACTTGTATGATAATTTTTTATTGATTAACTTTGTAAAAATTCTTTATACCGACGATGTTAACTAAACCCATGTTTAAATATATATATATGAAGCAGAAATCCATCTCCAATATAAGAAAAGTCTTCCCTAACTTGCCACATGTCACACTTCCAACAAATTTTTTCCTGCTAAAATCACACCCTTTTTTCTCTTCTACAATCTACAACTACAATACATTATTATTTTTTTATTTCAAAACATTTTCAATACTTTCTCTCTCTTATATTTATTTTATTCTTTATCATGCCTTTTTTTCACATTCCATGGAGCTTCCACCATAAGCTTCTTTGTTATCTATACTTCTCATTTTATCACTTTTCAGATACTCCGTCTAGACTCAACTATAAACAAAAGGTACCTATATTTTTTGGACTTAAATATAGGCAAAATCCAACAAACTCAAATCTATTTAATGTATATATTTCAAAAATCAAGAAAATTAACTAATCAAACCACTCCCCCTTTACTTTTCCAAGAGCATTGCACATTCCCTAGATAATTAAATGATAGTTTAATGATTATAACTTATTTTATACATAAATCAACATAACTAAACAAAATTAACTAACTATCTCCGGACCTAATTATAAGCAAAAAAAACTAAATTCACACATATTAAGAAAGTTAGTTAAGTTAGTTTGATTATCTTGATTTGTGTAAAAAAGAGAGTTAATTGTCTAGGGAATATGCAATGCTCCAGGAAAAATAAATGGAGAATTGGTCTGATTGGTTAATTTTCTTGATTTTTGCAATACTAACATTTAATAGTGTTGACTTAATTGATTTTTGCTTATATTTAAGTCCAAATAATGTAGCTACTTTATTGCTTATATTTAGGTCCGGAGGGAGTATAAAATTAGTTATCTACTATTTTACTATAAGAAAACTCATCCCTTATGGGACACATGTCACTCTTCTAGCAAAAAATTTCCCTCCAAAACCACATCATCTTTCTATTCTCTTTCCATCACACACATGCTAACACACACAATACGCTCATGTATCAAGGTTTGACTTTTTCAAATATTTTAATATTTTAATATTCTTTTATTTAACAAGTTTTTATTAACTTGAATTTATCAAAATACAATATAAAAAGAAGATGGATACAATAATATTAATATCTATCATTTTATTTTAAAATATCATGATCATATATTTCTATCAAAAAAAATTATCATGATAGAATTATTAAAATTATTTTTATTTATTATGTTTTTGTAATTAATCCTTTTTTTAAGCAGAATTTGTAATTAATCTTTTATTTTTTTTTTAATTAGAAACTTACTATTTCATAAATCATAATATTATTCTTTTTTCCCCACCCTAATCGATTTTTTTTATCATCGGTATTATTTATGATATTGTAATTAAAATAATTATAATTATAATTAATGTCATTATTATAATATAAAATATTATGATATTATAATTATAATCATTTTGTTATTAGCAAAAAAAATGTGGAGAATGGGTAGAATAAAAAATTTACGGACATTGAACGAAATGACTGAATTTGCAACGTTGAAAAAATAGGAGGAGCAAACATGCACAGAAAAAATTTTAGGGACCAAAATCGCACATGACCAATAGTATGAAAACAAAAAGTGCAATTAAGCCTATTAAATATTATAAGATAACTTTTACATATTGAAAATATATTTATAAAAAAAAAGTAATTTTAAATTTTTCTCTCATCTATAATTGATAGTAAAACTTTTCATTTCTCTTTCATTACAATAGCAACTAATTTTTTCCTTTTTTTCCCGTTGTCATCAGAGCTTTTCTTTTTCTTTCTTATTATTTTTATTTTGTGATATTATAATTAACATAATCATTTTATTTTAAAATATAATGATCATATATTTCTATCAAAAAAAATATATCATGATCGTATAATTAAAATTGTTTTTATTTATTATTATTTTTGTAATTAATCCTTTTTTTAAGCAGAATTTGTAATTATTATTTTGATTTTTTGTTTAATTAGAAACTTACTATTTCATAAATCATAATATTATTCTTTTTTTCCCACCCTCATCGAAATTTTTTTATCATCGGTATTATTTATGATATTATAATTAAAATAATTAAAATAATAATTAATGTCAATATTATAATTTAAAATATTATGATATTATAATTATAATCGTTTTATTATTAGCAAAAAAATATGGAGAATGGGCAGAATAAAAAATTTACGCACATTGTACGAAATGACTGAATTTGCAACGTTGAAAAAATAGGAGGACCAAACATGCACAAAAAATTTTAGGGACCAAAATCGCACATGACCAATAGTAGGAAAACAAAAAGTGCAATTAAGCCTATTAAATATTATAAGATAAATTTTACGTACAGAAACTATATTTATAAAAAAAAAGAATAATTTTAAAATTTTCTCTCATCTACAATTGATAGTAAAGCTTTTCATTTTTCTTGCATTATAATAGCAACTAATTTTTTCCTTTTTCCCCTTTGTCATCAGAGCTTTTCTTTTTCTTTCTCATTATTTTTATTTTAAAATATAATGATCATATATTTCTATCAAAAAAATATCATGATCGTATAATTAATTATTTTTTTTGTAGTTAATCTTTTTTTAAGCAGAATTTGTAATTATTTTTTTTAATTTTTTGTTTAATTAGAAACTTACTATTTCATAAGTTATAATTTTATTCTTTTTTCCCACCCTCATCAAAATTATTTTTTATCATCAGTATTATTTATGATATTATAATTATAATCATTTTATTATTAGCACTGTGGTGAATGAGTATAATAAGCTACTGGATCTCACTTTGGAGGTATGCTCAAAATCATTGTAACGAGATTCATACAATTTAACTTTGAGATTGATTAAGTAAGTAATCGCTACACTCAACTTTGCTATACATAAATATTATTGTTGTTATTGTTATGACTTCCAAAATTAGTATTTCATGTACTTCATTAGAATCTTCACAATATGACGAACCTAATTGAGTTTGACATGTTATTTGATATTAAATTTATTCATGTTCCTTACATTAATAACATTTATATTTTAAAATATGTAATCAGATTATCGACATAACTGCTTCCTCTAATCTCATGTGAAAAACATTTTTTGTTTTTCCTTAAAACATGATTTGGTGATCTTTTTATCTACATTTGACTGGAAAAAGAAATAAACAACATAGGATGGATTTGGTATATGAAAATTTATTACAATATTAATATATTTACAAGTTATTTTGATATATGTATTGAGACCAATGTAACCCGTGCATCAGCACGGGTCAACTTGCTAGTTTTAAATAGTAACTGCATCCGGATCGTGTGTGATAGACACGTGTTCGAAGACTTAACATATATTACCTCTGACTTAATTATAAGAAAAAATAACTAATTTCACACTTATTAATAAAGTTATTTAATTTAGTGTAATTATATTGATTTATGTAAAAAAAAAAATTAGTTATAAATATCAAACTACCCTTTAATTGTCTCGGGAATGTGCAACACTCTTATAAAAGTAAATAGAAAATTGGTTTGATTGGTTAATTTTCTCGATTTTTGGAATACTTATATCAAATAGAGTTAAGTTGGTTGAATTTTGCTTATATTTGAACCCAAAAAATATAGGTATTTTTTTATTTATAATTGAGTCCCGGGGAGTACTTGCTTTCCCATCTCTTTCTAATATTTTAGTTGTATTTTATATTTTTTTATTCTTAAAATTTGAATTTTATATAAATAAAGATATCATTAATTTAATAAATATTAATACTTATTATATTTATAATAACTTATGTTAATTTTAAAATCTTTTTTTCTTTTAATTATAAAAATACGAATTTTTTTATATAATTATAAAAATACGATTTTATTTGTCAGAAAAAATGACTTTATCTTCATTTTATACTAACTTTATATATTATATTATATATTGTACTGTTGATTCTTATCGTTTTGAAAGATTGGACTCACGTTCTTGCTTCGTAAGTTTTAATTTATTTGCAAGAAAAAAACAAAAAAATTGGAATTTGGATACCATGGGGCATGGCATGGCACTGATGGCAGCATTTAGTGCGTTACATGACCAGGTACGGTGTATCTGCCATTATTCATTATGGACAACGAATGAATCGGAATCTACTACAATTAAATTCTGTACTGTTCGTGCGTAGCGCTGCCCCACCAGCCAACTTTCTTTTGGGACTACCGGCCAAATAGTTCTTATAAATAATAAAAAAAAACTGACTCATTTTGGTTTTTGACAAAAAATAAGAGATCGTTTTAGTCATTGACAAAAACAACTACTTCATTAGTTCCTGACAATCCCACGTTAGTCCCTGCGTTGACTTCCGTTAGCCAACATCCGTTAGTTAGGTGATGTGGCCGTTAAATCATCTGTTAGTTAGGGTAAAGATCCATTTTAGCCCCTGACAAAAAAATATGGTGCCCATTTTAGTCCCTGGACAACATTCAGCTTCTTCTTCTTCTTCTTCTTCTTCTTCTTCTTCTTCTTCTTCTTCTTCTTCTTCTTCTTCGTATTTGCTGCTTCAAGAACCCTAATTCTAAACCCAATAGCCTTAACCTTCACTAACGGCTACAAACTCATACCTGGCTAGCTCCCAGTGGCTACAGCGACCAAGATTTGTATGCAACTTCTGAACTTTGCAAAGGTCAGAGTTCAATCATTGTATAAACCCCTTTTGTTCCTTTTCCCCTTAAACACTTTCAAGCTTGAGTCTTTGTTCTTCATTCCGCTTCATTCCATTGCAATTTCAATTTTTTCTTGTTGGTTTTTCTTCTTCTCGTAACTAAGTTTTGCCCCAAGTCACTGATCTCTTCCCCTTTACTTCAAATTCCGAAATTTGAAGTTCGAAGCTTTTGAATTTGGTGAAACAATGAGGGTTTACATTGGTGCAGTGATGTAATGTTTCATACTCGAGTTTGGTGATTCAAACTTAGGGTTTTGATTTGCCGTTCAATTCAATGAATTCAGTTTGATTTGCCAAGTTTCGTGCCTCGAGATAGTGAGTTTTGTTGCGGTTTGATCTCTATGGTTTTGGCGTTGAGAACATGAGATTTGGCTTTGCATTGTGTGGTGTTTTGGCGTTGAGAACATGAGAATTTGATGCTGCTATTTTGTTCAAAGTTGAAGCTTTGTTCCAGAATTTGCTACATTGTGGACTTTTCATTTGAGATGTTAACTCTATTATTGAGAATAATTTCAGCTGCTATGTGAGGTTGGAGAATGCGTTTGAATAAATAATTGCTAGAATGAGTTTCATTAATTTGGGGATTAGGATCATGGCCTTTTTTTTATCAAATTGTTGACATCTAATCAGGAATTGTTTTGAATAACATAATATTGATTCTTCATTGGTTCTCAATCTGCGCATTGATGGGGAAATAATAGGGTTGATGCACATGAGATTGGGGCATATTTGAAGGTTAAGAAATTAGGGTTCTTTAGGTTTCAAACCAACCTGCTAACAGGGTGAGGAAGAAGAAGCTGAATGTTGTCCAGGGACTAAAATGGACATCACGTTTTTTTGTCAGGGACCAAAATGGGCATTACCTAACAAACGGACGATTTAACGGCCACGTCTCCTAACTGACGGATGCTGGCTAACAGAAGTCAACGCCGGGACTAATGTATCCCACGTTAGTAATTGTCAGGGACTAACGGAGTATTATTTTTTTTTTGTCAGGGACTAAAATGGCCTCCGCATTTTTTGTCAGGGACCAAAATCGGCCTTTACCCTAATATTTTTTTTTGAACCAAAGAAATAATTATTTTTAAAACAAGTAAATAATGCATTTATTCTTAATTTGATAAAAGTTTATAAAAATTTTACTTTATTAAAAGGTTTAAGAATAAATGTATCCTTATTAACTCATTTAGATATAAATAAATTTATTTTTAAAAAATTATCCAATTTTATTTCCTCACCTAATTTCCTTAAGCAAATCCCAAAAGTTAAAAAAAATATATAGAAAAATGAGAAATATAAGCTGCTTAGTTTTCGTTTAGTAAAAAATAAATTGGAACTAATCAAATTGACAATTTGAATTTTTTTTTCAAACAAAAATTGAAAGTTTTCTCTTTTATTAGTTTTTTTAAAAAAAAATTAGTTAAAATTTTCGTTGACAATGTCCCGAATGAATCGAACTAGATTAAGCTAGATCTGGTCAACCAAATTAAGTTTAGGCTTGAATTTCGTTATTGTAATCCACTTTTTTATGTATCTATTTGAGCTGATCCATGGTGACTTAATTATTTTTATAGCTTTCAAAAAATTGATAAATATTAAATAAAAAATAAAATTTTGTTTTTCTAAGTTAGTAAGTTTTTTTCCTATTGTATTATGTATATACTAAATGTAAATGTACAAAGTTTTTCAAATTAAATTATTAAAATATTCAGTCTGTACTACTGTTAGACCATCTCCAATGGTGGTTCTTACATGAGTTCTTATTCATAAGAAACGGTTCTTAAAAATTCACCCATTGGAGATGGATAACCTGAATGTTCCTAAATGTCACCTTGTAGAATCTTTCATTGCATTGGAAAAGGGGTTGGGTTCTTATATTCCATGTGGCATCTATGGACCCACAAAATGATAGATACACTAGAGTAGGAGGCACTTTTTCCAACGGTTAAAATTGATTTGTAACATCGGTATCGAAGGCGATGTTGCTTTAGCCGATGTTACAAGTTTAACTTGTAACCTCGGTTTTCCAACCGCTGTTACAAGTTAACCTATAACACCGGTTCTATGGAAAACCGCCTTTAAAAGTAGCAGATTGTCTGATCAAAGCATGCTACAAGTTAACTTATAACAACGGTTCTGTTTAAAACCGTTGTTACAAGTTAACTTGTAATAGCGGTTGTTGGTAGAATCACTGTTACAAGTTAACTTGTATATGCCTAGAACCGCTGTTACAGGAGTTTTTTTTTAAAAAAAAAAACAAAATTGGTTTGCTTTCAGTTACTGCACCTACAATAATTCATAGATACACACATAGAAGCATCCAGATGCACCTGCTAAGATTTAAAGATACACACAGTGAACCTAACTAAGATCATCCAAAATTCAGACCAGATGGCTATATACACACACAGATGTATGTATATATATATATATATATATATATATATATATATCTTACAGCAAGAAATCATATATACAACCAAAATTGATCAAGCTAACTAAGTCATTATCTATTACATACACAAACTAATAATATATGTTCTAAGTACCTAAAACATAAATCTATGCATCGTGCTCAAAGTCTATATCCTTGCTCTATCAAGTTTGTTCCGCCAAAGCATGCACAAGTTAAAATAGATTCAACATTAATTAAATTAAGTTACCAACAAAAACAAAAAATAATTAATTAACATGGATACCTAAAAAAACATAAATTACACTATGGGGCAAAATAAAATAAAAAATGCATAACTTACACTATGGTCAAGTTTAGATCAATATCCCTTCATTATGATCATCACGAGTGGCAAATACATCATCCACCATATTTTCCTGAATGAAAGCAGGCATCCGTGATGAGAAAGAAGGAGTCTCAGTAACTCTGTGGCACTTTGACATCCCGTAGACATTCACAAAAACTCCTTCTCTCATTTTTTGACAATGGATGACATGCTGGAGGCAAATATGTCCGCTTACCATCCTTTACCGTGGAGCTAACTGCTCTCGTATACCCATCGCAACCAAATCTAGACGAGCATTCACACCATCCTTTGTCTTGCCCTAAATGTTGAGAAGCGTCCTGATTACACTATCACACACATTTTTCTCCACGTGCATCACATCAATACAATGTCTGACATCAAGTTTGCACCAATATGGAAGATCAAAGAAGATAGACCTCTTCTTCCATATGTTTTTCTCAGTAGCCTTCTTTTGAGCCTTTCCGACAATAACATTGACGTCCTTCACCTGTTGATAAACTTGTTCTGCATTTAAGGCCAGCGGAGCAAGTTCATTGTCCTGACATCCGTTAAAAGCTTTTTCAATCTACGATATGGGTGATCACGGCTGAGAAATCTCTGATGCCCAAGGTAAAATGTCTTCCTCTCATGCTTTAGTTGAGTGAAGCATGTGCCTTCTTCACATATAGGTAGGGGTAGATAGACCAGGCTGCCCGACAGGGGCCTACGGCCTGGCCTACGGCCTGGCCTACTTAAGGCCTGGCCTGTTTAGCAAAAAGACCAGGTTCAAGCTTTTTAAAAAGCCTATTTACTTAAAAAGGCCAGGCCTAGGCCTATAGAAAAGCCTTTCTGGCCTGTTTAGATATATATTTATTTATATATTATATATATACATATATTATATATTAAAATATTTATTTATATATATATATATATATATATTAATATTATCCAGTCAAAAAATATATATTATATTAAAATAAAATGGTTTTAAAATTTTGACTCCTAGGCTTCTCATTTTAGAAGCTCCGTTTCCGTATACTGTGCCCTACTTCTCATTTTCGAATTTCCAACGTGCGACTCAAAGGCCAAAGCCCTAAATCCGCACTTGCAGCCGGCGCTCCTACTCCGTGGTGGTTCACGTCTCGTCGCGGTGGTGGTTCCAGTCCAATCCGCTCGCTCCTCGTCGTGGTGGTTCGTGTCTCGTCGCGGTGGTGGTTCCAGTCCAGTCAGCTCGCTGCTCGTCGTGGTGGTTCGCGTCTCGTCGCGGTTCGCTCGCTGCCGCACGCCGTGGTCCGCTCATCTCCACACGTCGTGGTCTGAGAAGAAAACGCTCGCTGCCGGTTCTGACCCAGTTCATCAGACATACAAACAAACATCCAGGTAAACTTATATTTTTTTTCCGTCTTCCTTATTGTTTGTGTTGTGGTCCTATTGTCTTTTTGTGATATCATGGTGTGGACCACTTTGTGAAACCATGTTCTCATCTGCATTTTTTATTGTGATACCATTGACTGCTTTTTCATTTTTTATTTGATAAAATGGTCTCTTTATTTTTTATTTAAAAAATGGTTTCTTCAAAAAAAAAAAAAATTCATTTTGGATAAAATGGTTTATTTGTTTCTACTGTTCTGTTTAGTTTCGCTGCTGGTTTCTCAGTTCAGTATGTTTAGCCTGTTCATCATACTTTTACATGTTTTATATCAATAGGCATGCAACCCAATTGACCATTTATTTAGAGCTACACCTATTGGTTGCCATGCTATCCTAAATTTCATGGTAGCTGCACCTACTGTTTGGAATCCAACTCTTGCATGGAAATGTTTTTATGTAGTGTGGTCAGTTACATACATGTGCCTGATAATTATAAGTACTCTGTTCTGATTCAAAAGGGCTTTTTCTTGATTGTTCATGCTATCCTAGTTTATATGTTTTATATCAATAGGCATGCAACTCAATTGTCCTCTTTTTGTTCTTATGTTATTCTTTGTATTTGTTACTCTTTGTAATGTTTCAATATTATCTTGCTTAATAGTTTTACTAATCACTTCATTTCGTTTTATGCAGGTTAGACGAAACAAAGAAAGCCTATATGGATAGATAGCTTTTTTTTTTTTTTTGGATAAGCTGATAGATAGCTTTGTTATATGTCCACTGTATTAGGACTCCTTTATTATCCTTCTATACTACCAAATTGTCCATTTAATTTTGGGAACTTTGTTATGAATTAAGTTTTATGGTGGAAACAATATTTGTCTAGTACGTTTGTTTGCTTTAGAATTATAGACATTTTATTTGGTACATGGAATTATAGAAGTTTTGTTATAGGCTTACTTGTTTATTTATTTGTATGTAATTCCCTTCGCTTTTGATCAATTTTAAGTATTTAATTTTTTTAGTAGGCCAATTTTAAGTAGTAGAGAACTTGGCCTATTTAATGGCCTATTAGCCTATTTAGAGATAGGCCAAACGGCCTATTTGAAGCCTTTAATACGAAATAGGCTTTTAAAAAGGCTAACAGGCCAGGCCAGGCTTTTAAAAAGGCCAGGCCAAGCTCAAAATAAAGCCTTCAACAGGTAACAGGTCAGGCTTAGGCTTCTAAATTTTTAAACAGGCCAGGCCTATTTAAGCAAAGCCTGGCCGGGCCTATTCTTACCCCTACATATAGGGCATGCTTTATGCCCCTTAATACTATACCCAGACAAGTTACCATATGCTGGAAAGTCATTGATGGTGCAAAATAACATGGCACGCATCTTGAAAGTCTCATTAGAATACCCATCAACTACATCAACACCTTCCACCCACAGCTTTTTCAAGTCTTTAATCAAGGGACTTGTAAACAAGTAAGTCATTTCCTGGTTGTTTTGGGCCCAAAATCATCATAGATAACATCATGTATTTGTGCTTCATGCACAACCAAGGAGGTAGGTTGTAAATTAAGAGGAGAACAGGCCATGAACTATGAATACTACTTAAGGTACCATAAAGATTCATTCCATCCGTAGCAAGTCCAAGCCTAAGGTTTCTTGGCTTATTTCTAAAATCCGGAAATAAACTATCAATTCTCTCCCATTGCACAGAATCAGTCGAATGACGAAGCATCCCATCATGTTTCCTATCATCTGCATGCCATCTAATGTTCTTTGCATCGTTTACATTTGCGAACAATCGCTTGAACCTTGGAATTATTGGAAGATACCACAACATCTTTGCGGGAGGACCTTTTGTGATCACATCACAACTAGAATCACCATCCTTCACTTTGTACCGTGATACCCCACACTTGGGGCAGTCGTACAACCCTTCATACACACCCTTATACAATATGCAATCATTAGGGCATACGTGCCTTCTACTCCATACCCATCGGACACAGTACCTTCTTCGCCTCATAGTTATGATCCGGCAATGGGTTGCCTTTTGGAAGCATGTTCTTCAACAACTCAAGCAATTCAGTGAAGTTTTTATCACTCCACCCATTTCTTGCCTTCACATTGAACAATTTTAACACCGCCGACAACCGTGTATAAGTAGTGCACCCCGGATACAAAGGCTTCTCTGCATCACTGCACAAAGTATCATATACATGTGCTAGCTGAAAAGATTATTGTCCAATATCACGGATCATGTCCTCTAGTCGATCGTCCTCCATATCTACGTCAACTTCCTCAGTTTGGGACACACTTGGCTGGTTTAACAAGATATCACCATGCCATATCCATCTTGTAGAATTCTTGCAAATCCCTTTACAAATAAGATGAGTACGTATTTCTTTAACTTTACATTTCCTCATATTCACATATTTGACACAAGGACAACAAAACTTTCCATTACTACCAGGAAGATTTCTTTGACAAATTCTAGAAACTCTTCCACTCCCTTCCGATACTCATCACTTGTGCGACTACTAACCATCCAACTATGATCCATGGCTACTTTCTGTAAATATACACACAACTAAGATTAAGTTAAGAGGTTAAAATAAGACAGACTCTAATGATATTTCCTTATATCAATGATCAATACATTTCACAGGGCAACATCTAAACCCTAACAAACTATATTATCATCACCTTTGCATACAAACTACCATGAGCATGAGCATGATGCAAAAGCAAAACAACAGACATAACAATAGTTTACAATTCATTTTATCAAGTAATCCAAAATCACAATGAAACAGAAATACAAAGAACAGACCACAAAAAACAATGAAACCCAAAATGAAACCAAAAACAAAAAGAGAGAAACACAAAATAAAAGAGGGTAATAAAAAAGGAAAATAAAAGAGGGAAAGGGAAAGAACTCTTATAATGATGAAGAAGCAGCAATGGTGATCCTTCACGGTGGAGTGAGTGAGGGAGGAGGAAGTGGCGTGAGGGAAGGAGGAGGAAGGAACAATGATGGTCCTTCACGGTGGCATGAGTGAGGGAGGACGAAGGAACGGTGGCGTGAGTGAGGAAAGACAAAGAACGGTGGCGTGAGTGAGTGTTAAGGCGCAGGAGGATGAAAGAACAGAGAGACTTGAGTGTTAGGGTGCGGGAGTGAATTAGCTTTGAGTTTTCATATGGTAAAATATAAAGACATGTAACATCGGTTTCCTGGTCAACTGATGTTATATGTCACTTGTAATAGCGGTTGTGAAGTTTTTTCCTCCGCCATGTTTCTTAAGATATGCTCACTTGTAACATTGGTTTTCAAACAATCGCTGTTACAAGTGTATTAAATGAACCAGTTATTTACGATACTGCCACCGCCTCTTTTGTAACATCGGTTTTAAACTAATTGATGTTACATCCAGTCGTTACATGCATATTGTCCACTAGTGATAAGAGCCAAAATGTGGTTCTACCATTATGGTGTGAGTGATCTAGATGGGATTTGTCCCTCCTACATAGCAGGAGTAATATCTGGGCCGCTTGACAGAGTGAGACTATAAAATGCATGGCCGTGCTGAAATGAGTCAATATGAGATATTGGCCTTGTTTAAATATTAAGTCTACTCGGGTATCAAGAAACTTAATATTGAACTATACAAGGGTGACACATTCTATGCTTTGTGTTCAATATAGATATAAGGACAAAGGGATAATTATACACATTAACATTGGTCACGGAAAGGTTACGTCAAATCACTGACTTTCTCATTACTTGGGTAGCAATGATGTGTTGCTAGATACCGCTCATTGTTTATAATATTAAATATGATTTAATATTATTGCCAACATTATGGGAACCTATAGGGTCACACACTTAGAGCAGATAAATCAGAATTACAAGAAATTGGGTTAGACCCAAATTTCTATTGGGCCATGCTCATGACAGATGAGCCCATGAGGGCCAGGTTAAACCTTGTTGCATGCAAGAGACACCTACCTATAAGTAGCAGCGAAACAATGCTGAGCCATGACGCTATCATTCTGGCCGCACTCAGTACACTGGTTGAGTGTAAAAAGAAATATACCGCCGCGTCTCTTCTTGCACCTAGCAGTGCTTAGAGGCACCATTCTGATTAAATACGTGAGACGTGTTCATCTGTTCGTGTGGACTACGTAGAGGCATTGCTGGCTCGTGCAGTGCTCGTGATTTGCAGCGTCTGAAATCAAAGGTCTGCGCTTCAAAAGGTAAATTTTCGAAACATGAACCATGACCATTCACAAGGATTCTTGGTGGGAATTTTTCCGTTGTGCTTGTTTGATGCATAAATTCCCAATAGTGGTATCAGAGCCGCTTGCAAAACTATGATTTTGTTTGAATGGTTTACCTGTTATATGTGATAACATGCTTATATGCGAATTTGTTTTTCTGAAAAATGTTTCAATAATTCGTAAACCATGTTTTGGAAAACATGTTTTTTGATGTTTCGTTTTTCATACATGATATGAATCGCATTGAGATGTATGTATATGATATGTACATTGTTCTGGAATCGTTGTATTATATGTGATATATACATGATTGGTTTCATTTTTATCATGGCGACGTTAAGGTTCAATGAGATAATTAATTGCGGCATTAAAACATTTTAATGATAATAAAATAGTTTTATTATTATGATTACAAAATCAAATCCTTTTTTTATATTTTGTATTATCTTCTTAATGACAATATTTTAATACTCATTAAGTATTATTAACATGTGTTCAATTACATATTCGAGTTTCAATTTTGAAGATTTTGAAATCTCAATTAATTGCAACATCAATAGTTATTTTGGATATTATTAATGTGTGCTTTATCATGATTTCGAAAATTAATTTCATAAAGAAGGATATTTTGATATCTCTTGATGACAACATTAATAGTAATAAGTGTGTATTATTATTTTAATTGTTATGATTCAAGATTAATTTTAAAATCTTTTATGTCACCTTTTAATAACGACATCAATTATAATAAATGTGATTTATTATATATATGTTATGTTTTCAAAATTTAGATTTTGAAATCCTTATTTAATAACATTTTAATAATAATAATGGTGATTACTATTGGTTGTTATTATTTATTTGGTGATGCATGGTGAGTGGTTATGGCCTTAGTCCTTTTTTTCTTTTGATTTATATTTTGAAATACGGCCTGCGTGTCGTGCCTTTTTCTTATATTCCATTTGTACCTTCTCTTCTCACCTCACTCCCCTCGTATGTAAAACGAGGTTTCTATTTTATTTGTAATGTAATGATGAAGACAAGAAGGCGACGTCATAAAAGGACTTGGTGGGAGATCATGCTTGGAGAAGCTTGGACGCTCCTAGGACTTAGTTAAGATTCTCTCATTGACTTGGGAGAATCAATGCGTTAGGGGCCATAACCATATCACATTTATTTGCTTTTGATATATGTATGAGATGCATGTATGTATGTATGTATGTATGTATGTATGTATGTATGTATGGCATGTTAAAGAGTTTAACTAATGGTGAGATCACTTTAATAAAATCCCTTAAAGGAAATATATTAAGTTTAAAAGCATTCCAATGCATAGCACTCGTCAAGGCTAATATCGAATGAGTGTAGGTCCGTCAAAGCGGGGTGCATTTTTCTATACTAGTGAGACGCGATGGGACAATTGTAATGTCTAATTGCTATCTATTGGGTCTAACTTAAGTAAGTCATATTCAATAGGATTGAAAGACTTAGAGGCATTGAGTTGGGCTTTAGTCCATGAGATGGATTAGAATAAAGAGTTATTCACCCAACTATCCAAGAGTTACATGAGATGTAATTGGAAAGTGTTTCCTACCTAAATAACCAAACTTTAAGCGATCGGCCAAAGCTGACTTGAAGCTAGGTGAAATATGGATCTTGGCCCACTAGAAAATCTTCCAACGGGATTTTCCGGATCAATGTTGAGGGTCATTGGTTTGAGTAAAATAGTGGGAGGCGTATTTAATTAAAGACCTAATTAAATATTTTATAGCATGATACTTATATTTTGCATATTTCTTTATGTAGATTACCATGGCATCAAACACATCAAGTAACTTGTCATTGCGATCTGTCCTTGAGAAGGACAAACTATCCGGAACAAACTTTCTGGACTGGTACAGAAACTTGAGGATTGTCCTCAAGCAAGAGAAAAAGCTGTATGTTCTTGAAGAGGCTATGTTAGATGTGCCACCAGCTGCTAGTGCACCCAAGGCTGACAAGGATGCTTATAAGAAGCATCAGGATGATTCCTTGGATGTTGGCTGTCTTATGCTTGCTACCATGAACTCTGAGCTTCAGAAGCAACATGAGAACATGGAGGCGTTTGATATGATCGAACACCTCAAGATGCTCTACCAAGAGCAAGCAAGGCATGAGCGGTTTGAAGTCTCCAGAGCTCTTTTCCAAATGAAGCTGGCAGAAGGAAGCCCAGTGGGTCCTCATGTGCTTCAAATGATTGGGTACATTGAGAATCTCGAAAGGTTGGGTTATGCCTTGGGCCAAGAGTTGGCCACTGACTTGATCCTGCAATCGTTGCCGGAAAGTTACAATCAATTTGTCATGAACTTCAATATGAATGATCTTGACAAAACACTGCCAGAGTTGTTGGGCATGTTGAGAACTGCTGAAACCAACATCAATAAGGGAAAAGGGAAGGCCATTATGATGGTCCAACCTGGAAAGGGCAAGAAGCAGCCCTGGAAGCCCAAGAGGCCTATGTACAAGCAGAAGGGCAAGGGTAAGGACCACAAGTTCAAACCCAGCACTTCTGGCTTGAAGCCTGTTGGCGGAGTGGCCAAGGAGGGCACGTGCTTCCATTGTGGTAAGACCGGACATTGGAAGAGGAACTGCCCAAAATACCTGGAAGAGTGCAAGAAGAATGGAAGTGGGACTTCCAACTCAGGTATGTTTGTTATAGAAGTCAATTTATCTACTTCTGCATCATGGGTATTAGATACTGGATGTGGTTCTCACATTTGTACAAATGTGCAGGAGCTAAAAAGGAGTAGACCATTGGCGAAAGGCGAAGTCGATCTACGAGTTGGCAATGGAGCAAAGGTTGCTGCTTTAGCTGTAGGAACTTATGTATTGACTTTGCCCACTGGGCTTATTATTCAGTTGGAGAACTGTTATTTTGTGCCTGCAATTAGCAGGAATATCATTTCCGTTTCTTGTTTGGACAAGATTGGGTTTCATTTTATAATAAAGAACAAATGTTGTTCTATTTATTTGGATGATATTTTTTATGCTAGTGCACACTTGAGTAATGGGCTTTATGTCCTTGATCTTGAGATGCCCATCTATAACATTGATACTAAGAGGTTCAAACCAAATGAGGTGAACCCAACTTATCTTTGGCATTGTCGTTTCATATAAATGAGAAACATATTTCTAAACTCCATAAAGATGGATTCTTGGACTCATTTGATTATGAATCATATGAGACATGTGAGTCTTGTTTATTGGGAAAGATGACAAAAACCCCATTCACAGGAAAAGGTGAAAGGGCTAGTGATCTTTTGGGCCTCATACATACTGATGTATGCGGACCACTAAACACAACGGCTAGAGGAGGTTTTCAGTACTTCATTACATTTACTGATGATTTCAGTAGATATGGATTTGTGTATCTTATGAAGCACAAGTCGGAATCTTTTGAAAAGTTCAAGGAATTCAAAAATGAAGTAGAAAACCAACTAGGTAAGAATATTAAAATCCTTCGATCAGATCGAGGCGGTGAATATCTAAGCCTAGAATTTGATGATCATCTAAGAGAGTGTGGGATTTTATCTCAACTTACTCCACCAGGGACGCCACAATGGAATGGTGTTTCTGAAAGGAGGAATCAGACTTTATTGGATATGGTTCGGTCTATGATGAGTCATGCAAATCTTCCAAACTCCTTCTGGGGACATGCCTTATTAACAGCAGCTTTCACACTTAACCGTGTTCCATCCAAGATGGTAGAAAAGACACCATATGAGATATGGACTGGTAAGAGACCCAGTGTGTCTTTTATGAAGATTTGGGGTTGTGAAGCATATGTAAAACGTCAGGTTTCTACAAAGCTTGATCCCAAATCCGATAAGTGCTTCTTTGTGGGGTATCCTAAGGAAACCAAGGGATACTATTTCTACAATCCTTCCGAAGGCAAAGTGTTTGTCGCGCGAACTGGTGTATTCCTAGAAAAGGAGTTTATCTCCAAAGGAACCAGTGGGAGGAATATAGACCTTGGAGAAATTCAAGTGTCACAAAGTAGCGACATACCTATGGAGGAACAAGAGCAGCCTTCGCAAGATGTTGCGGAAGAACAGCCTGCTCAAGTAACACAAGACCAGCGTAGGTCTAGCAGGATACGTCACCAACCTGAGAGATACGGATTTCTCATGACTCAACAAGGTGATGTACTACTCATGGATCAAGATGAGCCTGTGACTTACCAGGAGGCCATTACTGGCCCAGAATCTGAGAAATGGCTTGAGGCCATGAGATCTGAGATGGACTCCATGTACACTAACCAGGTATGGACCTTGGTAGAGCCACCTGAGGGGGTAAAACCCATAGGGTGCAAGTGGGTTTTCAAAAAGAAAACTGACATGGATGGTAAAGTGCATACCTATAAGGCACGATTGGTCGCTAAGGGTTTCAAGCAAATTCATGGTGTAGACTATGATGAGACTTTTTCGCCTGTTGCAATGCTTAAGTCCGTCCGGATCTTGCTTGCTATCGCTGCATACCATGATTATGAGATATGGCAGATGGATGTCAAGACTGCTTTCCTTAATGGAAATCTCCTTGAGGATGTGTATATGACACAACCTGAGGGCTTTGACACTTCAGAGGATGCCAGCAAGGTATGTAAGTTGCAGCGTTCAATCTATGGATTGAAGCAAGCTTCCAGAAGCTGGAATCTTCGTTTTGATGATGCTGTAAGACAGTTTGGATTCATCAAAAATGAAGATGAGCCTTGTGTTTACAAGAAGGTTAGTGGGAGCATAGTTGTCTTTCTGGTGTTGTATGTGGATGACATACTACTCATCGGAAACGACATCCCTACCTTGCAACAAGTAAAGACTTGGTTAGGGAATTGCTTTTCTATGAAAGATTTGGGTGAAGCTACCTATGTATTGGGAATCAGGATCTATAGAGATAGGTCACTGAGATTGCTTGGCCTGAGTCAGAGTACATATATAGACAAAGTGTTAAGACGCTTTAATATGCATGAATCCAAGAAGGGACTCTTGCCTATGTCACATGGTATATGCTTATCAAAGGCACAATCCCCTTCCACTCAAGAAGAAAGGGATCGTATGAGTAAGATTCCATATGCATCCGCAATTGGGTCTATCATGTATGCCATGTTGTGTACTCGACCAGATGTCTCGTATGCTTTGAGCATAACTGAGCAGGTACCAGTCTGATCCAGGTGAAAGTCACTGGGCTGCTGTCAAGAATATCCTCAAGTACTTGAGAAGGACTAAGGATTCGTTCTTGATATATGGAGGTGAGGAAGAGCTCGCTGTAATTGGTTACACCGATGCTAGCTTCCAAACTGATAAAGATGATTCCAGATCGCAATCTGGTTATGTGTTTTGCCTGAATGGTGGCGCTGTGAGCTGGAAGAGTTCAAAGCAGGAGACAGTCACTGATTCTACTACAGAGGTCGAGTATATTGCTGCTTCCAATGCAGCAAAGGAGGCTGTTTGGATCAGGAAGTTCATTACTGAGCTTGGTACAGTTCCTAGCATTGTGGACCACATTGATCTCTATTGTGATAACAATGGGGCCATTGCACAAGCTAAGGAACCTAGATCTCACCAGCGATCCAAACATATACTTAGGCGTTTCCATCTCATTCGAGAGATTATCGATAGAGGAGATGTGAAGATATGCAAAGTACCAACACTTGACAACTTTGCTGACCCGCTTACGAAACCACTTGCTCAGCAAAAGCATGATGGTCACACTAGATCATTGGGTATTAGGTTTATGCCTGATTGGCTCTAGTGCTAGTGAGAGATTGTTGGTGTAAGTCTTAGAGGCCAATGTTTTTCCTTTGGACTTACATTTTGTATCTTGTTATTATTTATCATATGAGGCATTTCAGTTTATTATGTTATTTGTTTAAACGTAATAAAGTCCTTAGAATAGAAAGTTATATTTAATAGAATATCAAGTATACGACTTGATAGTGAGACACTATTAATCAAGAGAACTCCATTCTTAAATATTCATAGTCAAGTATTATTATTAATAAGGACAATAATAATACATCGAGACTATTATGTGTGTGGATTGATGACCACGTCTCACGGGTCGTGGATATGAGATATCAAGTCACACACATAGGTACACATTAGAGTAATGATATGCCGGATTGACCCGCCGTGAGAACACTACATGGAACATTATGTGAGTGTCATAAGTAGTTCTCACAGTGACAATGGTGTATGCAATCCTTCGACCTGAAACCACTACGATCCCTACATGAGGAGTCATGTGCTTTAATACCGTCAAATGTTATCTGTAACAAGATGATTATAAAGTCGGTCATTGGGTACACCGCGAGTCATGCAGAGGGGTGTGAGTGATCTAGATGGGATTTGTCCCTCCTACATAACAAGAGTAATATCTGTGGGCCCCTTGATAGAGTGAGACTATAAAATGCATGGCCGTGCTGAAATGAGTTAATATGAGATGACCTCATTTAAATATTAAGTCTACTCGGGTATCAAGGAACGTAATATTGAACTATACAAGGGTGACACATTCTATGCCTTGTGTTCAATATAGATATAAGGACAAAGGGATAATAATACACATTAACATTGGTCACGGAAAGGTTACGTCAAATCACTGACTTTCTCATTACTTGGGTAGCAATGATGTGTTGCTAGACACCGCTCATTGTTTATAATATTAAATATGATTTAATATTATTGCCAACGTTATGGGAACCTATAGGGTCACACACTCAGAGCAGATAAATCAGAATTAAAAGAAATTGGGTTAGACCCAAATTTCTATTGGGTCATGCTCATGACAGATGAGCCTAGGAGGGCCAGGTTAAACCTTTTTGCATGTAAGAGACACCTACCTATAAGTAGCAGCGAAACAGTGCTGAGCCGTGACGCTATCATTCTGGCCGCACAGTACACTGGTTGAGTGTAAAAAGAAATATACTGCCGTGTCTCTTCTTGCACCTAGCAGTGCTTAGAGGCGCCATTCTGATTAAACATGTGAGACGTGTTCATCTGTCGTGTTCATCTGTTCGTGTGGACTACGTAGAGGCATTGCTGGCCCGTGCAGTGCTCATGATTTGCAGCGTCTGGAATCAAAGGTCTACGCTTCAAGAGGTAAATTTCCGAAACATGAACCATGACCATTCGCAAGGATTCTTGGTGGGAATTTTTTCGTTGTGCTTGTTTGATGCACAAATTCCCAACATATGGATGCCCTTAGACATTAGCTCACTATGAATGACTTGGTAAGAGTTTAGTGGCAAACATAAAAAAGCGTTTTTCAGGAGTTGCCATAATATGGTGGAAATTAAGAGCACCTCCGGCGGAGGTTCTTAAATAGATTCTTATCTACAAGAAATCGATTCTTCTCAAGAATTGCATTGGAGACCGTTGAGTTGGGATTCTTGTATAAGAACTATTTTTCTATAAGAATTCACTAGTGGAAAATATGTGTCATATGTCGGTTGCACTACGACTGTTGTAGAAAGTAGCATAGTGGCATTTTTATAATAAAATGGACTTTGCGAATGACTTTCTACGTCGTTTGCATGATGAACCGATGTTGAAAGTGACGCGGTGACAATTTTGTAATATTCATATGGACTCTAGGCAAGACTTTCTACATCGTTTGCAAAAGGAACCGATGTAGAAAGTATGCGGTGGCACTTTCGTAATATTCTGAATTCAGGGAATGATTTTCTACATTGGTTACTTTGGGGAACCGATGTAGATAGTCTAATTTTGAAATAACCTAAACAATTTTTCCCTGCGCCATTTTAAAATGTTACTCATCTCTCTCGCGCTCCCTATCTCCTCTCTGCCACCACTGTTTGCACTTTTCTCTGCCACCACTGTCGAAACCACCGTTGTAGAGGTAAGCATTCTCATTCTCATTATCTCTTGTCTCTGTTCATCTCTCTCGTCTATGTTCTCTCATTTTTCTTCTCACCACCGTTGGATTCCATCATTAGAGTGAAAACTAGTGTAAGTTCTTAAATCCTATGTAGCATTGTACGACACACTAAAAGAAATTAAAAATCCAAAATGAGTTCTAGCATTGTAGATGTTCTAAGTTCACTAGCTTTGTTGTAGAACATTGTTTTTGTCTTATTTTTAACAATAGAATCTATTTGCTCACCTAAAAAAAAGACAGTTTAGTTGTTAAGGATCAAACTATTTCACTTAAAAGGCTTAGGTTTAATTGTTAACAATTTCATTAATTAGTGGTGAGACATTTTTATTCAAAGTTATATATATATATAGGGGTTGCCAACATACACCCACCCATTTTTTAGAAGGACACTAGTGGAAAATATGTAATAAATGAGCAAGGTTAAAGTCTGTTAAATAAAAAGTAGACGTTAAAAAGGAGGTGGTGGCAGAACCGTAAATATTAGGTTCATTTAAATCATGTTTTACGTCTGTTGTTTAAACGACAGACGTAAAAAGTACATCTTTAATGTCTGTTGTTTAAACAACAGACGTTAAAGATGCACTTTTAACGTCTGTTGTGTAAACAACAGACATTAAAAGTGATTTCCAATTTTTCTAGAAAGTATATGTTACCGTGCGCCTTTCTCTTCATCACTTTCACGTACTCTCTGCTCTAACCTTTCTCTCTTAGTGATCACCACCACGCGAGCTCCTCTTCACCACCACCACCACCACTTGAACCATCTTCTTTCCCTCACCGTCGCGACCTTATTCTCAGGCAACCACTGCGAGTCGCTCTGGTGAGTTCTCTCTATGTTTACTCTTTCCCTCACTGTCGCGACCTTATATATTCTTTGTTACTCTTCTCTCTCTCTCTCTCTGGTTATTCATTATTTATTTTTTCTTTTATTCTTTGTTATTAACATGAGTGAACCCTAATAGCTTTGTCTCTCTTCACTCTAATAGAGAGCTGGAGTGAACCCTAATAACAGAGAGCTGGTGTTCTGTGTCGATTTCTCTTGGTCTTCAACAGGAAATGTCAGTTTTTTTATTTTTTATTTTATGTAAGAGTCATCTAGTTGATTGAGTCTTGTTCTTTTAATGTGGTTGCTGTATTTTTCTGGTTGTTCTTTGGATGGTAGGTGTCCTCTATAGGCAATTTTGTGTTTGTGTTTTGTGTTTTGTGTTTGTGTGTGGCAGAAAGAGTGTGTTTTTTGAATGTTAAGCTAGAGAGGCTTGCTCTCTTTCCCTCCCCCCTCATTGTTGTGAACTTAACATTTTCTCTTGTCTTTTGGGCTTATAGAAGAAGCTATTGAGTTTTGTTCAGACTACCTTCCTAACACGTATCCTATAGGGGTTCCTATCATGATGAGAGAAGATGTCAAGGTAAGGGTACACATGGTGTAATGATTAAGAGCAAGGGTCGGGAGGAAGTGCTTCAAGCACATTTGTATATATTAAATAACATCAATTTTGTTCAACCTTACTTTTGTGATCACAAAAGAAAAGTCAAGGAAGAAAACCCTCGAATGAACGAAAAGTGGTTGTTGAACAAGCATGACAAGACTTTCTTACAATGGTTTAAAGAAGAAATTCTGAAGGATGATAGTACTGCTTCTGATACATTAAAATGGCTAGCACATAGGCCTAGCTTTAATGTCGTATGTTGGAGCGGATACGACATCAATAACTTTTCCTTTTATACAAAGGAACAAGATAACAAGAGTACAATGCAAAATAGTGGGGTTATGATCGTGGCTGAATCCATGCGCTTCTCTATTTCAAAAGATACAAACCCCGTTATTGCACCGATACCTTACTTTGGAGTCATCGAAGAGATTTGGGTGCTCGATTACACTAAGCTTACGGTGCTAGTTTTTAAATGTAAGTGGATTGACAATAAAGGTGGTGTACAAACCGACGAATGGGGATTTACACTGGTAGACCTTGGCAAGTTAGGTCATACAGATGAGCCTTTCATCATGGCTTCCCAAGCAAAACAAGTGTTTTACATCACTAATCCTTCTAACAAAAGGTTGTCTGTGGTTCTCCAAGGAAAAAGCATGCATAATGCATAAGTGTTACATTTAACGTCTGTTGAATTAAAAACAGACGTTAAATGTAAACTTTTACGTCTGTTAACAACAAACGTTAAAAAGCATGCATAATGCATAAGTGCTGTATTAATGTCTTGCTTTTTTGTGACGTTAAAAAGCACTTTTAACAGACGTAAAAAGTACTTCCTGCACTATATATATATATATATATATATTAATACATTTTACAATGAGATTCAATTATGGAATATTTCGATGACATAGATATAAATGAAGTTAATTATAAATATTTTGGTTGAATATATAGTTGTATTATTCTTTTTTTTTTTTTGATACAATAAAGTTTAGGTGAGTTTGGTCCCGGGGGACTTATCGGGGCCAGGGCAAGCCTCAGGGCTCAAGAAGGGCAGGGGTACTTACAGATTACCCACCAACGAGATCCTCACATCAGTAGTGGGATTCGAACTCATGACCTTGTGGGCAGAGATGGCAAAACGGGCCAACCCACCCCGCCATTGACCCGTCGAAAACAGGGCGGGGCGGGTTGACCCGCTTTAGTTAAGTGGGTTGAACCTCCCAACCCACCCCGTTTAGCGATGGGTTGGCGGGTTGACCCGCCAAAAGTTATCAATATTTAAAAAAATTATATACAAAATGGAAAAAAAAAAGTTATTAACATACAAATATCATCTAAAATATCACAAATTATTAATAATTACATTTCAATAGTAGACTAACTAATATATAAATATATTAATGAATGGAATGAACAATATACAAATATATATAGTTGTAACGAGTAATTGTAAATTAAAGTATATAAATATATATACAAATAATAATTGAATGTGATGAACTAACTAATGGTCTTATGAGTGGACAAACAAAAAAATATTTATAGCATAAAATTATTATTATTTTTTCAAAAAAAGAAAAGAAAAGTGGGTTGGCAGGCCAACCCGCCACGCCCCGCCACCAACCCGTTTTCTTGGAGGGTTAGGCGGGGCGGGTCAAAACGGGTTGGTGGGTTGAGAACCTCAACCCATTGAGAACCTCAACCCAACCCTCCAAAAATGGCGGGTTAAACGGGTTGGCCCATTAGGTCCAACCCATTTTATCATATCTGCTTGTGGATTATGAGCCGTTTCCTTACCAACTGGATATGTAGTATTATTCTTAGATTATAAACAATTCTTCTTATTAAATAATAGTTCGGATATAATTTTTATACACTAAAATAAACTGCATGTCACATAAATCAAATTTGTACCGTTGCCTTTATTTTATAATAATAGTACTTCGTAGCAACAAGAATTACATATCGCGTTGATTAAAAAAACGAAAATGTTATTCTCAACAAACTCACCGGTTTCTGCACCTGGTGTAAAATATATATATATATATATATATATGTGTGTGTGTGTTTGCTGCAACGCGCATGTTACATTTCGACGAGTGTAAATTCAACTATATCAGTACACCAAAAATATGGGCTGCGTCTAAGGTGAAGTAGGCCGGCATGTGCTTCATTGATGAAGCACCAATTAATACCATCAGATTTACTAATAAAATAATAAACGGTCTAAATCATTTGCCCCAAAAAAAAATGGTAACTTGAGACTCATTTCATAAGTTTTTTCCCTAAAATTGCTTATGAATCCTTGAATCAGTATCTCAAGACCCCTCTATTTCATTAAGCTCCTCGTCAGTCATCATCGTTGTCATCGGTCTGGTTTGGAAGAAGAAGATGGAGCAACACCGGCACGACGACACAACAGAGTTCGACCAAAGCTCTACTTGCATGGATGAATTAAAGCAAGTCCCCTTCTCATTATGTTATATGGTCCCTCATATTCTCTGGTCTACCTACCTCTCTTTTCATGAAATTCTCTGTCTACTTATGCGATGGCTTTATTTTCCCATCCGTTCAGGCACGAGAATCAAGAGCATTGTCTAAAAATTCATGGGATTTGAGGTTTTGAAAACCCTATGTTTAGAATAGAAAAGTCAAATTTGAAATCTTCATTATACAGGGTATGAATTGATGCAATCTTATTTATACTGGGCAAGAAAGCCGCATTCGGCACTAGGTAGCGAAAATTCGGTTTTACTGTAAAACGGGTCTTGTTGACCCGGATAGAGGTTAGGGATGATCCCAAACGTTAATTCGATTTTACTTCAAATAAAATAAGGTGTCAAATTATGACATATCTCCACGGTTAGTGTAGTGGCTGGTTGCCTTGTTTCACTTCTAGTTTTGTTATGGGTTCGATCCCTGTTGGCCGTTTTTTAAGAGTTATCGATTTTTCTTTTAATGGAGTGTCATAGTGTGAAAAACATGAAATAAGGGGGAGGCCAGTATCGAACCCCCAGCCTCCCATTTATCAATCAGATCCGGGGACCACTAGGCTAGACTTAACATTTGTGTCATTATATCAATTAGTTATAATTAAAACATTATTATTTTATTCAGAAAAATAACTATAAAACAAAATCTTGAGAATCGAACCCGTGAATGTATTATTAACCACATATGTAAAAGAAGCTGACCATCGCACCGCTCAGTAAAGTTTAGACTTTGGCGACATTGAGTTTTTATTTAAAGTTAAAAAGTAGGCGACGTTTCCAGAAAAGAAAAGCTTCTCCTTCCTCGCCCGATTGCTGGAAAAACGGGTTTTGCGACCCACGAATACGACCCGGATAGATATTTCAATTATGATACCTAATTGATTTGATTTTTCAGTATAATAATCACTTAATATGGAGGAAAGAAAGCCCCAATAAAATTTTGAAAATAAAGAACGGTAACAAATGAATATTTCGGTCTTCAATAATTTTCAGGTCTTCAAACACAAATCCACCGACGGTAACAAGTCTCAGACTATGCATATTCAACCAGAATCTGCCATACACCGACATGATTTTGGCATCTACTTCACTGATAACAACATAACGATGGGAGAAGATGGGATCTCAATGTTTCGATTCACCAATGTCCCCTACCATGTTTTTTCGAGACTCACAGGTTTACCACCTAAACTCGGTCGAAACCTTCCACCTGGTTCAACCGAAAAACTTGCCCTCTTCACCCCAGCGATGCCCCTGATTCCCTTGCTTTGGTTGTTGCTGCTGATGTTCTCGAACCAATCACAAGACAATAAGGAAAGGGGTTATTTTTAACCAGGTCCCGTTTTGCAAATTTTAGAAAGTTTGGTAACCTACATAAACCGTGTCAACCGGCTATAAAAGGTGAGTTTAGTGCCTCATCCATGAAGCATTTGGTTCCCTACTTCATGCTAGACGCGCCCAAAAATATAGTATTTTGTTTATAGTTCATGTTAACTTTCACGTATTTGGATTATTTTTTTCCAAAAAAAAAAAAAAAACGGTATTTGGAGTATCTGGATACTACCATTCCTGTGGGCGGGATTGAAGTGGCTCGCCCATAGAACTATCACGTTGTATCTTCCTGAGGGGTCCAGCCCTTGCCCAACTTGGGTCGAGCATAAGGGCTTTTTACTATCATGCACGTGATTGTCTCTACCAAACTTATAGGGTAGAGTTGTTTTGATGTACATTAAGGGTATATAATGTAAATAGAACAGTATTTTATAAGTGGTTTAATTTTATATTAATTTGTTTAATGACTTATATATAAGACTAAAAATTTGAAATTATATATCCACTACATAATATAAATTTATTGAAAAAAACCATTGTTTTGTGTATTGTTGGGACAGAAAGAGACAGAGAAATCCACAGCAATTACTTGGTTTTGCAAGTTGCCGTTGCAACACTGAAGACTTATCAACTTCTTAAAATCCAAGAACTTAAATAGAAAGGGGAAAAAAAAAAAAGGGAATCAAACACCGTATGTACATGTGATGCATTGGCAACTTGTGGAAAGGGGAATGGATTATCTCCATTGAAAAAATAACTTGAGAAAATAAAATGTCAAAATGGGGAAATCCTACCCTTAAACCTTATCTTCTCTCTTTATTTTATTGTAAAGATTTTTCTCTCTTTTTTATCTTTTTATATTTTAGTCTTATAAATAAATTATTATTTCATTTCATGATACAATGAGTAAAAAAAGAGCAATGCTATCTCTTCTGTAAAGATTTCTTACACTATTAATCAACGTCTCAAGACATAGCTCGGATAAGACCCAAAACACACAAAGTCTGATTTTTAGAACTAAACTCGTCATAATTAATATCTGGTCAAGATGATACTTTTTTTTTTCCTTTGGTCCGGGACGGAATTCAAGGTATCCCCATAGTCGATAGTCGTATGACTTATCCCCGAGGATATAAAGTACCAGTTAAGAGGCAATTCCTCTACCAACATATGCAGTTCTATTCCCATCATCAGGATTCGAACCCTGAACATATGATTAAAAGACCCAAGCAAGCTACTAGCCACTTGGACCACATCTTGTGGGTTATACTTAAATTTTATATGACACGTAAAACGTAAAATATATTATTTTTTATTAGAGAGTGACACCAGAAACACCCAGACAACTTTACTTAAATTTTGTGATACTTTTTTTTAAAACTTAATTTTTTATGCTTATAATATTTAAATAAAGAGATGCGATAATGTCTCGGTTAAACTGATTTTGCTGAAATATTTTTGCAATTTAATGTGATTATCTATCATCAATAAATATGAAAAGCATGGTTTTTTTTTAAGAGTTTAATTGCTATATATTGATTGACAGTGTAAAACTCTTCTATACTTACATCCAATCATAACCTATCACGTCACTAAATTTTTCTCACTCTTATCTAACTACTTTAAAAGTCATCTATATCTTGATTGGTGATTGACTGACAGTGTAAAAAAAATTACATTATCAGTATATAACAATTAAACTCTTTTTTTAATGTATAGAAATACAAATTTTAAAAAAATGGTGCATACATTTTATTATTGGAAAACATTATTAAAATTTGAGTTTAATTTTGACGCATTGTTAGTATAAGAAAATTTAATACGTACTGTCAATTAATAAAAAAATAATCTATATACGACTTTTAATATAATTATAATAGGAATTGAACATTTTTAATGATATAATAATTTATAATTAATTAATATGAACAATATATACCAATTACATCTTAAAGTTTACTATCAGTGTCATTTTCGTCCATGAAGTATATTGTTTTATTTTCATCCAAATTTTTTTTTTTTTTTTTAAAACTCATTGTATTCATTCCACAATAATTAATCCCAACAAATTCAGAAGATTCCATCAGAGTTCCACGTGCATGCTATACATCTCTTTATTCTAGGAAATCTCTCAGTCCAAATTACTAGTGATGAATTGGATTCTTAGCATGTGTTAGGTTTGATGCTAAGCTTTTCATATCTTAGCATGTGTTAGGTTTGATGGTATTTTCTTTAAAGTTTGATGATATTTCTTCTTTCTTTTTAAAATTCTGTCCTCCTATAATTGTTTTTGTTAGGAACCCACCCTAGTTATCCTTTTGAGTCGAGTGGGTTCACCAGAATATCCACACTGTTTAAGTCTTTCAGGCTCGTTATGGGACTAATATTTGGTTCGATTGATTGAGCAGTATTTTAGGTTCTCAGTCTCCCAATGAAGGTGACTTCATAAGGATTCGAACCCGGTTTCAGGGGTCCTCCTCCTTATGGGGACAATTTACTTCCACTTGACCAATACCCTATTGGTTGTCCTCCTATAATTGGTTTATCTATTTAAAATTGAGATTAGACTCTTTTAAAGTGAGATAAAATATAAAGTGAGAAAGTAAATAGATATCCACCCTTATTTAACTAAAGTAAATTGAGATCTCAATCCATTTTAACTAATAAAGGATTGATGCATGGTTACTTTTTCACTTTACACTTTTGATCAATTTAGAGGAGCTCAATCCTTAAAATTGATATATGTAACTTGTTAAATCCATAAGACATTAGGGCTCGTTTGGTGGTCAGGATAGAATAAGAGCGGATATGATAAGAGAGCAGGATATGAGTATGATAGGATATGAGCATGATAAATTATCATATCCGACGTTTGGTATCTACCAGATAACCAATTGGATATCATTATAATTTAGTATGAATTTTAAAATTTGCATTTTTATTCTAAATATTTTCATATTTTATTAGATTGTAGTTTTTTTTTATAATTTCCATTTTTTTAAAATATATAAAAAGACAAAATTATCCTTGTGATAAAATTACACACACACACACACACAGATATATATATATATATATATATATATATATATATATAATTTTTAAAATATTTAACTTAAATTAATTCTTATAATTTTAAATATTCATTTTTAGTCTTTAATTTACATATAGTTGAGTTATTAGAATAATTTTTATATTTATGTTTTTTAAAATAATATAAAATAAGAAAATTAGCCTTGTGACAATAAAATAATTTTTAAAATTCATTAATAATATTTTTATTATTTTAAATATTATATTTTATTATATATTTTTTTGGTAAACATGTTATATTATACTTTAAATTATTATTTATTATACTTTAATTATTTTAAATAAAAAATATTTTTATATTTTATTATACTTTAAATCACTCTATCCTATCCTGTTGAATTCTAACCCAGCACTCTCCTCAGGATAGAATTTTAACTAAATCTAAATTGACATGATAGGATAGGTGACATGATTGATTTATCCTATCCTGCTGGCTCGCTAAACAATAGTTTCAGACATGATATGATAACTTATCCTATCATGTCTCTCTTATCCTGACCATCAAACGAGCCCTTAATTCATCCTGATCTTTTCAATATGAGGTTTGTTAATCAAAAGGATGGTTAAGAAATACAAAGATATAATTTTCTTATTGAAAAATAAAACTTTTAATTGTTTAATGAAAAAGTATACACTATTTTTAATATATATAATTTTCTATGTTTTATTCTTTAACCAGTGCCCTAAAGATATTAGTTAATACTTGCCTTTAATATACTAACTTTTTTCAAGTGAGTAAAAAAAGTTTAGGCTAAATTATACTTTTGCTCCTTTATCTTTATTTTAGGTTTTAATTTAGTCCCTCTTTTATTTTTATTCCAAAATGGTTCCTTATCTTTCAAAGTTATACTGACGTGGTCTCTATTTTATTTTTTGTTCCAAAATGATCCCTCATTTTGTAGAAATTAAATCAATGTAATTCCTTTTTTGGTTCCAAAATGGTCCCTCTTTTTTTTTCCTTCCAAATTAATCCCTTATTTTACAAAAGTTATATCAATTGGTCACCTTCGTACCACATTTTAGATGGAAAGGACCACATTGAAATCTAAAATAAAGATAAGGGACCAATATGAAAAAAAAAAAAAAATCAAATTAAAATATAAAATAAAGATAAGGTATCAAAATTATATATAAATATAATTTAACCAAAAGTTTATATTATTTGTTGGTGTTTTTTTTGTTTGCTTAGTGGAAGACACATGGTCGCATGACCGAGGGAGGGCACAAAGGTTGCAGATGTTGAAACCTTATTGGATGCAGAATGGACGGTTAGATATTCTTCAATATTTAAGAGTTTGTGATTTCGATTTAATTTTAATGAATTTTTAATATAAAATTTTTATACTATTGATAAATTATAAATAATTATATACATGATTTCTAAAATAATTATTATAAAGATTTAATTGATATGTGCAGTCCGTATAAAGATTATTTACACTATTAACTAATCACAAATATACTATATCATAAGAAAATTATTTGACTTTTATTATAACAACATTATAAATTATGAAAAAGATAATATATGATTGGTTGACAATGTGAAAAACTTTAATACTGTGAGTATATCAAAATTAAATTCTTATTATAGTAATTTATATTTTTAATATAATATAATAACACATCATTAGTTAATAGTTAAAAAAGTTTTACATATATCATAATAAAATCTTCTTCTTCTTCTTCTTCTTCTTCTTCTTCTTCTTCTTCTTCTTCTTCTTCTTGCTTAATATGGATATAACACTTACTCCTTCCCTAAAAGAATCATTGACTCAACTCTCATAGTCTCATGTGACCCTAAATAAGTAAATATATAATTTGCACAACAAAGGACATTGATATGGGAAAAAAAAAAAAATCGCATCAACAAATATGGGCTGCAGAAATAAGAAATATTACATTGCAAACCCATCTCCCGCAAATCCATTACTTTAGGCCCAAAGCAAATAATACATTGATTTTATTTGGTTTTAGGAGAATTGCTTGCATCAGAACAAAAAAAGAAAAAGAAAGGATAATTGCTTTTAAACCCACTTGGCCCAGTAATATTGGAATAGCCCAGCACCAAACCTTAAGAATTTGTGAATCCAGTGATACATAGTGCAGGTATGGATAGAACATTATAAGTAGTTTGTACCATGTAAATGCTAATAACACATTTTCTTTTTGACACTTTTTTTAATACATTCTTTATTAATGGCCAGAATTTATGTAGGATCAACTAAAATAAATAATTTCCTTTTCTGTGAAAAAAATAAACAAATCATATGGGTTCATTATCTTTTTAACTATTTTTTTGTGTGGTTTCACGAGGTATATTCCTCGTGCAACTGTGAGGACTAATCCTTCGAGGTACTGGACGACATTTAATGACATACCTTTCTTAACTAGGTTTTCTCCATATACAAGAGTCAGGGATCGAACCCCTGACCACTTGCTTAAGGGACCCAAGCTTGTTACCACTTGGACCAACTACATGTTGGTATCTATTTAACTAATTGGATTTTTCTAATATGTGCAACTTTGCACATGTTAAGGAAGCATAAAATAGAAATGTTGTATTCGAAATAATGACTTCTTAATTTTCAAGGAATTGAATACACAACTTCCAATGTAATATTTTTACTTTTATTTTTTTAACATGTGCAACTTTGCACAGGTTAGAAAAATCGTAACTAATTTTGTAAAATAATAGAGAATGTATTTGAGAGATTATCCAAAATGGTGTATTAATTATTTAATTATTAGCATGGTTTTTTCCACGGTATACTATAAAATGTTTCTTTTTTTTTTATGAATAAAATGTTTTTCTTTTTAGCATCTATTTTGGGGCAAAATACAAAATGCTCGGATTTTGAGGACAAAAATCCGGAATTTGTTGCTTATAGTCAGAACAATCAAAATTTATAAAAATCAGAAATATTTTTTAAAGCACTTTCCAAAATTTGACCAATAAATTTAATAAAATTTGTGACGGCTAGGTCCATCGAGTTTTCAGGCTGATTCACTAAAATAAATCAAACTAGCTTATCAATAATTTAAAGGTAAAATTATACTTTTGGTCCCTTAAGTTATTTGTTTTGTTCAAATTAGTCCTTTAAGTTTTTTTTTTGGTGACAAACTAGACCCTTAAGTTAGGTTCAGGTTTCAAATTGGTCCCTTAAGTTTTTTTGTGACAAACTAGACTCTTAAGTTATGTTCGGGTGACAGATTGATCCCTTAATTTGTCAAAGAGACCAATAAATTAGACCCTTAATATATTATTTTTACTGTCTTAAAGGACCAATTTGTCACCCGAACATAACTTAAGGGTCTAGCTTGTCACAAAAAAACTTAAGAAACCAAGTTGAAACTCGAACCTAACTTATGGGACCTATTTGTCACAAAATAAACTTAAGGGACTAATTTGAACAAAATAAATAACTTAAGGGACCAAAAGTGTAATTTTGTATTTATAAGGTTGGTCAAAAAAAAAAATTTAAAAAGGTTGGGTTATATGTATGATTCAGCTTTGAGGAAAAAAAGAAGGAAATTTAACCCAAACCAAACCGTAATAATGATAATAAAATGAAGTGATGATTTTTTCTTTAATGGAAATGCTGAAAGTCATTATGTTTGAAAATTATATTTTATTATGATTTGGTTTTGATTGAGTATCCCCACGGCAAAATTATGATACTAACTCTCAAATCAGAGACGATGTTTAGGTAAATCTCTCTCAAAGTGGTTCGAACTCCTGATTTTATAGATAAAGTTTGTTTATGGATACAGTCCATTTACACACCAATCAATCACTCTATAATACAATGAAATTATTTGTTTAAAAAACAAAATACAATGAAATTATATATTGTAAAATTATATTAATTAAATTTTGGAGAGTAAAACCTATAGGGAATTTAGCTTAATGATTAAGAGCATGTTTGGAGCTGCGTCCAGTTTGACGCAGAGTTATATAGCTTTCACGTTTTCAGCCATTTTCCCCCCCCTAATATTCTTGCCATTAGGACATAAGTCCAGCAGCTGCGACCATATATCCAAATATCCAAACATATAATAAAAGGGTTGTTTAGAGCTGGGCCTTGCGGACGATGCACTCAGTGGTAAAACTGCATGGCCTTAAAAAAAAAAAAAAAAATAGAGCTGGGACTTAAAAAAATTATTATTAAATTTACACGCGTGATGGAAAAAAAATTATTATTATTAAATTTACACGCGTGATGGAAAAATCATAGCACTTGAATGAAAAACTTGTTGACCAAGTTTTACTACATCAACAAGTAACTTCATCTTTATATATAACGTCAAATATTGAGTTTCAAATGCATCAATTAGCAGATTACATCTAAAAGCAAGAATATTAAGCTCGAATTCTAAGTGAGCATACACAGAGATTTGGTTTTGCTTGAGTTTGACACTGTAGAGCTTGGTTTGTGCATTCAATAGCAAAATGGGTGATAAGGGCAATAAGAAAGGATGGTTTTCATCCATATTAAGATCGTTTAAGTTGTTATTCTGTGGTAAATATGTGAAGACAAGTACCAAAGCTGCAGCAGTAGTGGGCCTGAGGCCACCATGGTTGCTGCAGCAAAGCATTTTTCTTCAGCCCATAAATTGAAGTTCAATTAGTTGCAAGTGTGTCTTTCTGGGTGTAACGATAAAAAGTTGTTATATTTCCTCTTTATTTAAATTGTCAAAGTTTCACTTTGTTGTACACTTGTACTCTCAATTTCATGATATAACTTAAGTTTGTAGAAAATTGATTGTCTACAACGTGTTAAATAAGTTCAGTTGATTATAGAGCTGTTCCTTTCAAAAAGAGTTCAGTTGATTATATTTATTCTTTATTAATATTTTGAAACCGTTTCTTTTGCCAGTCCGACCGGTTGGACCGGAAATCGAACCCATGGTCGATCCGGTTATCATGTCAGACCGGATAGTCATGTGAACCGGTGCTGACGTCATTAACTCGGTTAAGAATCGGGGTGAACCGGCGACTCGACTCGTAAGAACCGAACGAGATGTTGACATCATACACGCGCTCTCTGCTGACATCACCGTGCGGAAATGAGTTTCATAGTTAGAAAATCCTCCAAAATGTATCTGTTAAGACTCGAATAGGGGTGAAGGCGGAGACATCAAGTATGCGTGCCGTTGGACCAATGCAAGTCACTGTGATATATCTGAAACATAATATATATATATATATATATATATATATAGGGAGGGTATCCACTTACTCCAAGAGTAAGTGGAGAAAGCTACTCCCAATCCTGGCCCTTTATTTTATCTGAAACCAATGACCTGGATTATATTCCTAAAGTCACACACGTGACCTTCTCTTTGGTTGCCTTCTTCTCTTATCGTCGTTACCTTCTTCACCACGTCCATGCCGGCATCACAAACGCGATTTCTTCACCCAGTCCATGCCGCCATCTCTCGCACCGTGATGTGCTCTCTTATCGCCCCCTCCGTGTCGTCGTGCCCATAGCTGTGCGCCCCTGTTGTTACTCCGTGTCGACATCGCCCCTTTGCCACTACCTCTCCCTCAAGCATAAAGAAGGAAGACAATTTGGGGAAGAGCAAAACCAGCAAATAGAGACGCATAACAGAGGGAGAGAGACGAACAGAGTGAAGAAGGTGAAGACAACCACATGGCAAGATGAATACATAGAGATAGAGGACTTTCTGCCAAAGAGAGACCCGACCCATATCTCGGATTCAATCATGGTAAAGAAATTGTCCTCTGATTTCTGAAAATGAACAATAAGTTATTGGGTGGATTGTTGTGATTCTTGATTATCCACTCTTCCATTTCTTTAATGCTTTTGCCTATGAATGTACACTGTATGATAAAATGCCTAGCCCAATGCAAGTTGTTATGTTGAGAGTTTTACTGATATGTTAATCAATCTCAATAAATATTGGATGTTGGTTTGGTTTCCAGATGTTATCACCTTGGTAATTTTGTTATCTTTGAAAAAATGGTTTGGTCTACTAGAAAAATTCACAGCAATTAAACTGATGCAGAAACTTTTATCAGCTAAGCATTACAATAATTAGTCATGTTTTACAACTTAGCACAGCCGTATACTTATTTACAATGCGACAAGAGCACGTCATGGTGTGGGCGATGGCGGCATGACTAGGTGAAGAAAACGTGTGAGAGATGGCAGCATGGACTGGGTGAAGAAATAATGGGTACAACAAAACTAGAAGAAGGCAACCAGAAGAGAAGGTCACGTGTTTGAGTTTAAAAATATAATCTAGGCCATTGATTTCAGATAAAATAAAGGGCCAGGATTGGGAGTAGCTTTCTCCACTTACTCTTGGAGTAAGTGGATCCCCTCGCATATATATATATATATATATATATATATATATATATATATATATATATATATATATATATAGTTTTAGTAAAAAAAAATACATATTTAATATATACCGGTCTTCAACCAGTGACTCACCGGTTGGACCAATAACCCATTGATCTAGTACCCTGACCGAGTGGATGGCCGGTCCAATTTTATTAACACTTGTCCACCCTCGTTGGTGAGGTAAGAAATTGGGTATGAATAATGCTACACTACTAGTAAACATAATAATTAAATTTCAATAGCATTTAAAGGTAACTGTTGGATGAAATACTACGATACTAATCATTCATCTATTCACAAAAAGTCAATTCTATCGTGTCTAGTATTTTTTGTTAAGTCTCTAAAATGTCTGTGTGCATTTCTCTAAGTTTTGATGAAAACTAAAACATTGGTTAATGATTTAATTAACCTACTTTGTGGTTGCTAACTTGTCTACTTAGTGTACAGATCAGAAAATAGCAAACCTCACCTGTCTGTCTACTTAAGTAACAACCTGTCTGGATAAACAAAAAGTCAACCTGTCTGCTGACTAGGATTGTTGACTTTGTGCAAATTAGTTTCAACCTGTCTCTGCTCTGCTCTCAAACTCGTCTGAGGTTCTTTGTTAAGAACTCGAAGTACATGAAGCTTTTGGAAGCTGTCCCCTCATGCAGAAGACTCTGATTCTCTCTCTCTCACGCTTATCAAGAAATTCAGAGGATTTCTCTCTCAAGCAACCTAGGAAGTTAGAGACAAACTTCCAGTTAAAGAATGTTTCCAACATGCTTTATTCCCTAGTACTTTTGGTTATTACACAAGAAGGGAAATGTACTCTGCAAAAATACAAAAGCATTCTGCAAAACTCTGATTTGGCTATTGCACGATGCATAAAGCCATGATCCTTCATGTTAGAGTACAACTAATGTCTCCATTGCATTAATGGCTGCCCAGAACGACTCTATTGCATTTAATGAAGCTCTGCTTGAAGTCATCGTTGCAAGGAATGTCTCTAACGGATATTAAATGTTTGAAGACTATAAATACAGAAGTCATTGAAGATGAACAATCAGAGATTACAAAGCATTAAAGAGCCATTACTCTGTTCATTTTTGCTATCTGTATTCTTCAATCATTTGAAGTTATTACGCAGTCTTTCCTAAGCTTTACATTTAAACCACTCTCTGAGTGTTAGTGAAAGATCTGTCTGTCTGAAATTGTATTTATTACAAACCATATTTCTCAAACAAATCTGAGTGAGCCTGAAGAGGCTAGGTGTGCAAAGAATACTTGTCTTGGAGCCTGAAGAGGCTAGGTGTGCAAACAATACTTGGAGTCTGCAACCTGATCAGTTATAGTGGATAAATCTTGGTGCTGCCAAGGACTGGACGTAGCTCTTTGTGTTAAAGAGTGAACCAGGATAAATCACTGTGTTAATCTCTCCTCCTTTAAACTCTTTAGTTGTTTTGATTATATATCATCTGCATTCTAACTAAGGGGTTAAAAGTGTTTTTATCAAGCTTATTTTCATCTGTATGCTTGTGTGGTTTTCTGTGAAAATATAACAGACAGGTGACCTGTCTGTGTAACTTATTTTACACCTGTCTGAACCTAGCTTCTGTGTGCGAAAAGTTTTCAACTTTATTTTAATTTTTGATAAACACAATTCAACCCCCCTTCTCGTGTTTATAGTTGTCTATTTCAGTTGGTATCAGAGCTCAGCCTCTGGGTTGAGCATCTAACAGTGCAGAGGTAAAAGATCCTGAAGAATAGACATGACTGCTGGAGCTAGTGGGAGTCACCAGACTGAAGGAGCTTCCTTAACCAGACCTCCATTCTTCAATGGAGAAAACTACAACTATTGGAAAGATAGATTTCAATGGTTCATTCTATCTACAAACTCTGATCTCTAGGATGTCATCATAGATGGTCCATTCATTCCTAAGAATGATGACAACACTGACAAGCCAAAAGCTCAGTGGACCCCTGCAGAAAAGACAAATTGGGAGCTGAATCACAAAGCCAGATACAATATCATTTGTGCTCTCAGTCCTGATGAATTTGAAAAGGTCTGTGCCTGTGATTCTGCCAAAGAAATATGGGACACCTTAGTTGTCACACATGTAGGAACAACCAAAGTCAAAGAATCAAAGATTGCCATACTTGTCAGAAAGTATGAACTGTTTCTCATGGAGGAAGGAGAATCTGTTGCTCAGATGATAGGAAGATTCCAAACTATCATCAATGGCCTAAAGTCTCTTGGCAAAGTTTACTCTAATGCTGAGAAGGTTGGAAAAATACTAAGGAGTCTACCTAAGCAGTGGAGACCTTTGGTAACTGCTATCTCTCAAGCCAAGGATCTTACCACCTTGACTATGGATGAACTTCTTGGTACACTCACTGTTCATTAGCAAGAACTTGGAGATGAAATCACAACAAAGAAAGGCAAGTCAATTGCTCTAAAGGCTGATCAAAAGTCTTCAAAAGCTTCTAAAGCTTTGAAGGCAGATGAGTCACCCAGTGATGCTGACCTGTCTGAACCCAAGGATTCTGAAAGTGATGAAGAATTATCTCTCCTAACCAGAAAGATAAAGCTTCTCTTACAGAAAAAGAAGTTCAGAAAGGATAAGCCATTCAGAAGGTTCAACAAGGACAAGAATTTCAAAGAATCCACTTCAACAGACAAGAACTCAATTGTCTACTATGAGTGTAAGAAGCCAGGTCACATCAAAGCAGAATGTCCTCAACTCAAGAAAGCCCCTTTTAAGAAGTTCTTCAAAAAGAAGAAGAAAGGGATGATGGACACTTGGGAAGATCTGGAGTCAACATCTTCAGATGAAGAGACAGAGGAAGAAGCAAATCTCTGTCTGATGGCCAACACTGACTCAGATTCAGATAATGAGGTACATCCTGACTATGAGGAATTACTTGATGCCTATGAGGAATTGCTGGAGGAATCCAACTGATTATCTAAGGCTTTTAAATCCCTCAAGAGAGATCATGTTAAGCTCCTCGGTGAGCATAAACAGAAATCTCTAGAGTGTGAGAAATTTGCCAAAGAGAACAGTGAGCTGAAGACTGAAAAGTCTAATGAAGCTAAGATCTCTAGTGAAACACCACAGTCTGAAGAAGTTGAAAAACTTCAACAGAAAGTGGAAGAGCTCACTTCTGATCTTGCCAAATTTGTCAATGGTAGAGATAATCTGACCAAGCTGCTTGGCTGTCAGAAGCACTCCCTTAACAAAGAAGGTATTGGATATGTCCATCAGACACATCATAAAGTATCAACTAAAAACTCTAAAGTGTCTGCTACATCTACTTCTATTAAAACCATACCTGTCTGTAATTTCTGTGGAAAGACTGGACATGTTATGTTTAAGTGTCTTCATAAGAAAAGAAGGAAGTCTTCACAGACTCCTAGAACTAACAGAAAAAGACCCAGAAAACTATGGGTACCTAAAGATCAAATAATCTCTGTTGCAGATGTCCTCAACAGCACAAAGAAAACACCACTGCTGGTACCTGGACAGTGGTTGCTCGCGACACATGATAGGAGAAAGGTCTATGTTCCTAGACCTCCAACTTAAGAAAGGAGGACATGTGGCATTTGGTGGAAATCAGAAAGGGAAGGTTATAGGAATTGGTACTATTGGTGGTAAACCCCCTCTTCCCTCTATATCTAATGTTCTTATGGTTAAAGGATTAAAACACAATTTGCTTAGCATAAGTCAATTATGTGACAGTGGATTTGATGTCTCCTTTACCAAGGATTTATGTATAGTTAAAGATCTCAGTGGCAAAACCCTCTTTTCAGCCAAAAGGCAACAAAATCTGTATAAGATTGAACTGACTGATCTCTCAGATCAAAGTGTAACCTGTCTGATGTCTAAAGAGGATGAAAGATGGTTATGGCATAAGAAACTAGGACATGCTAGTATGAAACTAATTTCAAAGTTAAAAAGGGATAACCTTGTGAGAGGATTACCTGATATTAGTTTTAAGAAAGATGTTTTGTGTGATGCATGTCAGAGAGGTAAACAAGTAAAATCAAGTTTCAAATCTAAAAACCAAGTATCAACCTCTAGACCTCTTCAGTTGTTACACATGGATCTGTTTGGACCAGTTAGTATTGCTAGCTTGGCTGGAAGAAAATATGAATTTGTCATAGTTGATGACTATTCTAGATATACCTGGGTACTCTTCTTAACCCACAAGGATGAGTCTTTTAAGGCTTTCTCAATATTCTGTAAAAGAGTACAAAATGAGCAGGGTTTCTGTATTTCTACTCTTAGAAGTGACCATGGGGGAGAATTTGAAAATGAGCAGTTTAGACAGTTCTGTGAGGAGAATGGAATCTCTCACAATTTCTCTGCACCTAGAAGTCCTCAACAAAATGGAGTGATTGAGAGAAAGAACAGATCTCTGCAAGAGATCGCTAGATCTATGCTCAATGAGAATAATCTCCCTAAGTACTTCTGGGCAGAAGCAGTAAACACAGCCTGTTATGTACAAAACAGAATACCCATTAGGCCTTTTCTAAAGAAGACACCCTATGAACTGTGGAAAGGAAAAAGCCCCAACATTTCTTACTTTCATGCATTTGGTTGTGAGTGCTTCATTCTAAATACCAAGGATCAACTTGGAAAGTTTGACTCTAAAACAGACAAATGTATCTTTTTAGGATACTCTGAAATGTCTAAAGCTTTTAGAATTTATAATTCTAGAACATCTGTTATTGAAGAATCTGTTCATGTCAAATTTAATGATAGCTTAAAGACTGATAAGGAATTATCAGATCTAAAAGATGATCTTGCAGGTCTTGATATAAACAAGTCAGAAAATCAACAACCTGACTTAACCAAGTCAGAACCTGAAGCTGAACCAGACAGACAAGTGTAGCAGACAAGTCAGTAGACAAGTCAGCAGACAAGTCAACAGACAAGTCAAGATTTTCCTGATGATCTTCAAAGAGACTGGAAATTCAAAACTCATCATCCTAAGGATCTCATTATTGGAAATCCTTTAGAAGGAGTGAGAACCAGATCTACTTTAAGAGAATCAAGCAATGTGGCCTTCATCTCAGATATTGAGCCGAAGCACATTGAAGAAGCTCTTGATGATGAAAGCTGGATTCTTGCTATGCAAGAGGAACTCAACCAGTTCACCAGAAATGATGCATGGACATTTGTCTCCAAGCCCAAAAATAAGTCTGCCATTGGAACAAGATGGGTCTTTAGAAACAAGTTGCATGCAGATGGCAAAGTTGTCAGAAATAAGGCAAGGTTAGTAGCTTAAGGCTATAACCAATAAGAAGGTATTGACTATACTGAAACCTTTGCACCTGTAGCTAGAATAGAAGCTATTCGCATTCTAATGTCATATGCTGCACAATACCAAATCACTCTTTTTCAAATGGATGTGAAAAGTGCTTTTCTCAATGGAATAATTGAAGAATAAGTATATGTTAAACAACCCCCTGGTTTTGAGGATACTGATAAACCAGATCATGTTTTTAAACTTAAAAAGGCATTATAGTCCAAATATATGTTGATGATATTATTTTTGGAGCAACTAATGAAAAGCTGTGCAAGGACTTTTCAAAGCTGATGCAAGCAGAATTTGACATGAGCATGATGGGAGAGTTAAAGTTCTTCCTTGGTTTACAAATCAAACAGACAAGTGATGGAATCTACATTCATCAACAAAAGTATATCAAGGAAATGCTTAAGAAGTACAAAATGGAAAGTGCTAAACTTATGAAAACTCCAATGGAAACCAATGCAAAACTAAGTAATGATGATTAAGGTAAAAAGGTAGACAAAACTGTCTACAGAGGTATGATTGGATCTCTACTATACTTAACTTCAAGCAGACCTGATATTCAATTTAGTGTCTGTATGTGTGCTAGATTTCAATCTGACCCAAGAGAATCTCATCTTAAAGCTGTTAAAAAAATATTTAGATATTTGCTTGGGACTACTAATCTTGGTTTGCTATATTTAAGAACTAAAGAATACAGATTAGTGGGATTCTGTGATGCTGATTTTGCTGGAGACAGAATAGAAAGGAAAAGCACCAGTGGAGGATGCCACTTCATTGGAGCAAACTTAGTCTCTTGGTCAAGCAAAAGACAAACAACTATTGCTCTATCTACTGCTGAAGCAGAACACATCTCAGCTGCTAGTTGTTGCTCTTAACTTTTATGGGTAAAACATCAACTTGAGGAATACTCTGTTTTTGAGCATAATATACCTGTATGGTGTGATAACTCTAGTGCTATTTGCTTAACTAAAAATCCAATTCAGCATTCTAAGGCTAAGCATATAGAAATCAAACATCACTTTATAACAGATTATGTTCAGAAAGGCATATTTAATATTAAGTTTGTTAAAACTGAAAATCAATGGGCTGATATTTTCACTAAACCTTTAGCAGAAGAAAGATTTTTATTTATTAGAGATAATTTAAACATGCATTGCATTATTGAGTGAAATGTCTGAGTTTTTGAACTATCTATGCTACCTGTCTTATAGCTTTATGTCACCTGACCGTGATTACCTGTCTGACTCTGCTGAGTCACCTTGCTGAATCTCAACAGTTTTATTAAAATGGTTACTATTAATTTAATACCATTCACTAATCTGAAGCTAATCATGGGCACGACAGTTTTTATCTCGAAACCATGTTTTCATTATGTCTTAAGTGGGCGCTACAGTTCCCCACAAAAATCGTGCCGTTTTGAATTAAAAATATTTTATTTCTCTCTCCTGCCTTTATTGCTATAAGAGGCAATTTTTTCATAAAAATTCAAACTTTATCTTTTTCAAAATCCCTAAAGTCTTTCTATCTTCGTCTTCTCCTCTCTCAAACCCTTCTCTCTTCCAAAACCCTCGTAACCTCTTCTCTAAGAAAATGGCATCTTCAAAGCGTCTGTCCTCAAAAGAAATTGCTGAGGAATACGAGATAAGAGTGGCTGATGTTGAGAAGATTCTTCCTGGTAAGACTGTGGATTTTCAACAGATGAAGAAATGGGGAATGGATGTCACTGAAGAGTTGGAATACTCTAAGTGGACTACCTTCTTTGACATCTAGGAGCTTGTTCATCCCAAGCTTGTCAGAGACTTCTGGAGGAATGCAGTGGTCATCACCAGTGTGATTGATGGAACCAAGAGCTTTAAGGCTCAAATGTCGTCTGACAAAACCCTCCTTTTCCCTATTGGGGCTTTGGAATTAGCAACAAGATGTCCAAGGATTGGAACTGCCTTCAAACCTGACTGGGAAGATCAGGTAGGAGCTGAAAATGTAAATATTGCTGTTTATGGAGTTCCCAACCCTGAGAACAAGAAGCCTGTCAGCATGGTGCCCAAGTGCAAGTTCTTGCATAAGCTACTGCTGGAATGTGTGATGCCAAGAAAAGGATCACGAGACAATGTGACCAAGATGGACAGATTTGCTCTGTACCACTTGATTCACAAAATCAAGATAGACATCAATGATCTCATCTACATGTATCTTGAGTCTCTGATCAGAAGGACCAACATGCAGACCTATTCCTATGGAATGCTGTTGACAAGAGTGTTCAGGAACAAGTTGTTTGTTCCAACTGATGTTCACTTTGTGGACATGTCTCTTCCCATAGACAAGAAGGTCCTGTTTATGATGGGGATTGAAGGAATCCTTCTGGAGGTTGAAGAAGAAGAAGAAGAAGAAGAAGAAGAAGAAGAAGAAGAAGAAGAAGAAGAAGAAGAAGAAGAAGAAGAAGCCTGCTGCTGAGCAGAAGCAAAAGGAGAAAGTAGAAGAACCAGTGGATTCTACTGGTGAATCTGAAGTTCCAATCTCTGGGAGGATCTGGAAACCTGCTGGAAAGGTGGCCAGACAAGACCAGAAGCCTGAGGAAGCTTCAGCTTCTGAAGAATCTGCTGAGACAGTTGAGCCTCTCAGGTTCAAGCTGAAGAAACCCTCTCCCAAGAGGAAGACAAGTGAGGCTGGGAAATCTGTTGCTGCACCAGCACAACCTACCAAGAAGAGAAGACTAGTGAAGACCTTTACTCTGGTCAGACAAGTGGAGTCTGAACCTAGTAAAGAGGAAGCATCTGCTCAGGGGGAGCAGACATCTCCACCCTTAGAAGAGCCAAAGGAGAAGAAACCTCTTGATTTGGGAATCATTCCCAGAAAAAGAAGGTCAGGCTACCCTATGCCTTTAGTGGCCTTTGCTGGAAGGGAAGAAATCCCTGCAGAAGAACCTGCTGCTGCTGCTGCTGCAACTTCTGCTGACCTGTCTGATAGGACTCAGACAGTTGATCATCCTGAAGCTGCTGCTTTGTCCCCTTCAAGGAAGAAGACAAGACTCTTTGAAGATCAATTTTTCACTTTTCCTTCTGCACCATCCTCTCCCCTTCACCAAGGTATTCCCAGTTCTGTTGTTTCCTCTCCTTCTGCCCTTTTTATTAAACCTTTGTCAGATGCCTCCCCTTTCCATTCACCTGTCTCTCCTCACCCAACCCAAACATCTTTTGATGTTGTGTCTGATATATGTCAGTACACAGTTGTTCACAGGGACTCAACTCCCAAAGAACAATCTGGCATATCATCAAGATTGTTTGTGAGTGATCTGCAATCTCTGATGACTGCAAGTGTCTCTCACCTATCTGTCATTCCTTCTTCTCCACCTCATATTCTTAATTTTTGTAGGGAAATTTTCTTTTGTCTCCCTACTGTTGTGTTCATTAGAACATTGGAAGGATCTCACTATCCTGCCTCTGTTGTAATGTTACCTTCTAGGTCTATATATTTCTTTCTTTGAATAACAGGGTCAAATTCGTTTTTCTGTCATATAGACTCTCTCTTACCCTTACCTCCATCTGTCTTAGCTAACCAACCTCTTCCCCCTCCTATACAAATTAGAGTCACTCGTCTGTCTCTATGTGAAAGACTCTCCTGTGTCTTTCCCTCTCTTGATACTGACCTAGTCAGAATCAAACCTTTGTTTAAGTTAGCTTTTCTTCCTTTCTTTTATTTTAGACCTATTCATCAGTACATCTTTCCCCGTGTCTCCTCACCCTTCTCTGTACCTAAGGTACCCCCAGTATTAGCCTTACCCTGGTATCCAAACCTGTCTGCTGCTTCAACCAGCCTGTCTACAGAAGCCTCCTCTTCTCAGATGGTGGATTTAAGTAGCTTCAATCTACTTAAAGCTGAGCTAGAAGAAGTCAGAAGACAATTGGATGAAGAAAGGCATGCTAGACTACTGTTAGAAAAGAGAGTTGACTCTCTGTGTTTTCTTTTTAGTCAGTCTAAGTAGCTGTGTGTGTAGAAACTGTCTTGTACATAAGAAGCTTATGATGAATAAAAATCAGTTTTTACTTTATCTCTTTATCTCTTTATTGTTTTCTGTCTATCCCTTTTTGTTGTTGACAAAAGGGGGAGAAAAATGTAAGATGATTAAGATAATTAAGTGTTAAGTGTTTAAATCTGGAGAAAATATAAGTTGGTTCAGATAAAGTTAAAATTGAACTTTTGATCTCTGATATTTGTTATTTGAACTTAAGCTGCTGCATATTTCTCTGATACTGTTATTTGAACTCAAATGCACCTGTCTGCACATATAGAAAATTTCAACCTGTACACATTCTGTTATTTTCTAAATTGATATTTTCTAAGGTTTATTAAATCATCTGAATGTTTGTCATCATCAAAAAGGGGGAGATTGTTAAGTCTCTAAAATGTCTGTGTGCATTTCCCTAAGTTTTGATGAAAACTAAAACATTGGTTAATGATTTAATTAACCTACTTTGTGGTTGCTAACTTGTCTACTTAGTGTACAGATCAGAAAATAGCAAACCTCACCTGTCTGTCTACTTAAGTAACAACCTGTCTGGATAAGCAAAAAAAGTCAACCTGTCTGCTGACTAGGATTGTTGACTTTCTGCAAATTGGTTTCAACCTGTCTCTGCTCTGCTCTAAAACTCGTCTGAGGTTCTTTGTTAAGAACTCGAAGTACACGAAGCTTTTGGAAGCTGTCCCCTCATGCAGAAGACTCTGACTCTCTCTCTCACGCTTATCAAGAAATTCAGAGGATTTCTCGCTCAAGCAACCTAGGAAGTCAGAGACAAACTTCCAGTTAAAGAATGTTTCCAACATGCTTTATTCCCTAGTACTTTCGGTTATTACACAAGAAGGGAAATGTACTCTGCAAAAATACAAAAGCATTGTGCACAACTCTGATTTGGCTACTGCATGATGCATAAAGCCATGATCCTTCATGTTATAGTACAACCAACGTCTCCATTGCATTAATGGCTGCCCAGAACGACTCTATTGCATTTAATGAAGCTCTGCTTGAAGCCAACGTTGCAAGGAATGTCTTTAACGGATATTAAATGTTTGAAGACTATAAATACAGAAGTCGTTGAAGATGAACAATCAGAGATTACAAAGCATTAAAGAGCCATTACTCTGTTCATTCTTTCTACCTGTATTCTTCAATCATTTGAAGTTATTACGCAGTCTTTCCTAAGCTTTACATTTAAACCACTCTCTGAGTGTTAGTGAAAGATCTGTCTGTCTGAAATTATATTTATTACAAACCATATTTCTCAAACAAATCTGAGTGAGCCTGAAGAGGCTAGGTGTGCAAAGAATACTTGTCTTGGAGCCTGAAGAGGCTAGGTGTTCAAACAATACTTGGAGTCTGTAACCTGATCAGTTATAGTGGATAAATCTTGGTGCTGCCAAGGACTGGACGTAGCTCTTTGTGTTAAAGAGTGAACCAGGATAAATCACTGTGTTAATCTCTCCTCCTTTAAACTCTTTAGTTGTTTTGATTATATATCATCTGCATTCTAACTAAGGGGTTAAAAGTGTTTTTATCAAGCTTATTTTCATCTGTATGCTTGTGTGGTTTTCTGTGAAAATATAACAGACAGGTGACCTGTCTGTATAACTTATTTTACACCTGTCCGAACCTAGCTTCTGTGTGCGAAAAGTATTCAACTTTATTTTAATTTCTGATAAACACAATTCAACCCCCCTTCTCGTGTTTATAGTTGTCTATTTCATTTTTTATTTGATATAAGGAGTATGGTGAGGGACTGTAAGTAACCCCATCCTTGATGTCAAAACTTTTTATTTATTTGAAGGGACAAGTAGGGCTATAGCCCAACTATAAGTAAGCCCATCTTTATGTCAAACTTTTTTTTTTTGATTGGCCCCGGGGGTGGGGGGGGGGGGGGGGGGGGGGGGGGGTGTTGGACTGGTAGGGCTAGAGCCCGAAAGAAGGAAAAGAAGGAAAAAAATCCAAACACCCTTTAATTAAACCATAAGCGCCAACAGGGGTTGGCACTTCTGGTCAAACCTTCTGCTCACACTAGCTGTGACTTGGGTTCGATTCCTAGATATCCCCTGTTGGCAGGCAATATGTAGATTCCACTATAAATCATCGCTGAGGTTGGTGGTATTCCTTGGCCTTGCAAGGGGGCGTGCCTTCCCCCAATCTAAACTTTTTTAAAACAAAAATAAAATAAAAATTAAACCATAAGCAAGCAACCGGTTATGCTGTCAAGGAGGGGGGATTCAAATCATTCAATGAACATCAATCCACCAAATAAATAGACTAGTACTACTAAAGATCAAAGAAGAGAGACATGTAACACTAGAGCTGTCAAAACGGGCCAACGCGGGACCCGAGTTGGCTCACCCAACCCGACTCACTTTTTGGTGAACCAGGAAATAGCCAGCCCAAAGCGACCCACCACGGGTTGATGGGTTATGCGGCTTGGCTCACTTTTATTTAAAAAATATTACAAAAATCATCAAAAATTGAAAATAAAGAAACCAGAAAAAGTAAAGTAAAAAACCATTCATCTTAAAAATTAAAGTAAGCAAACAAAAAAAAAAAATTTTCACAACCAGATCTCCTTTTTAATTTGTAAATGGAAGAAACTAAACAAATGCATCAGGTCTTGAATTTTGAAACCTTCGTTTTTTCTCCACCTTTGCTCTTCAAAGAAGAAATGGTGCCTTCCTTTATTATATAGAAATACATCGATTAGAATGTTATTCCATTTCGTCTTGGCCGGTCATTGAGCCATACAATCATCGATTATAACTAGGATCGATGGAAGTGAGTACTAGCGGCGTATCGACACGTCTTTCTCTAGGTGACGGCGGAGGGAGATCTGGAAGACCAACAACAAAGCTGCAAGGGGGAGTGCCTTCCCCCAATCTAAACTTTTTTTTTAAATAAAATAAAAATAAACCATAAGCAAGCAATCAGTTATGCTGTCAAGGAGGGGGATTCAAATCATTCAATGAACATTAATCCACCAAGTAAATAGACTAGTACTGCTATAGATCAAAGAAGAGGAACATGTAGCACTAGAGCTGTCAAAACGGGCCAACCCGAGACCCGGGCTGGCCCACCCAACCCGGTTCACTTTTTTTGTGAACCAGGAAATAGCCAGCCCAAAGCGACCCACCACGGGTTGGTGAGTTATGTGGGTTGGCTCACTTTTATTTAAAAAGTATTACAAAAATCATCAAAAATTGAAAATAAATAAAACAGAAAAATTAAAGTAAAAAAACCTTCATTGTAAAAATTAAAGTAAGAAAAAAAAAAAAAAACAGAAAAATTCACAACCAGATCTCCTTTTTAATTTGTAAATGGAAGAAACTAAACAAATGCATCAGGTCTTGAATTTTGAAACCTTCGTTTTTTCTCCACCTTTGCTCTTCCAAGAAGAAAAGGTGCCTTCCTTTATTAGATAGAAATACATAGATTAGAATGTTATTCCATTTCGTCTTGGCCGGTCATTGAGCCATACAATCGTCGATTATGACTAGGATCGACGGAAGTGAGTACTAGCAGCATATCGACGCATCTTTCTCTAGGTGGCGATAGAGGGAGATCTGGAAGACCAACAACAGATCGACGAAGGGAGTAACACGGATCGACGGAAGGAGTACCAGCAGCTATTGTGTGTAGAGAATATGAAAGATATGAGATGTCCAACTCAGAAACTATTGAAAGATGTCCTTTTGAGCATACTTTATATATATTAAATTTGTTGATCCTGGAGATATTCTCATTGTGTGCCTTTATGTTGATGATCTAATCTTCACTGGCAATAATCTAAAGATGATTGCAGAATTCAGGGTGGCTATGATACGCAGGGATTGTAACTTAGATTTCTGGGCTTTTTCTACTTCATTGTATGACAACTTCAAAATGTTCCATGCTTCTTTGATAGTTTTGGCATTTGCTATTTTGCCAAAAACTGAATAATCTACACCTTGATGAATTTGTGCAAGTGCCAACTGGTCCCTCCTTCAAGAAGCATCATCCGCTCCTTGCTGTAATCCTGGTTCCACAAAGCTCCAAATATTGTGAGCTTTTAAATGCGTAGACATCAACAATTCCCCATAACTGTAATCAAGTTTCCCATCTAATTTGGAACCGAACCAAATAATATTGTAATTGGTGGCCATCTCTCTCTCTCTTTCTCTCTCAAAGTATATGAACTAAAAAATTTAATACGGGGAGAACTCTCTGGACCGCATGGCCTTTGAACACGAGGATGAGTTCAATCCCTGGTGCTCCCACTCAAGGCAAAAAAACATTAAAAAAAAAAAAAAACAGTGCTGGGCCTTAAAAAAATCATTATTAAATTTACATGCATGATTAAAATATCATAGCACTTGCAGCAAAGGTAGATTCCGAGAAAGTGATGCACGGGACTGTTGAAAATTCAAGCTCGGCGGACGGAGACTATATACTCTATAGAATTGAAAAAGTGTGAAAAGCATGAAGTGACATTTTGAATCAACAAACTTGCTGACCAAGTTTTACTACTTCAACAAGTAACTTTATCTTTATATAACGTCAAATATTGAGTTTCAAATGCATCAATTAGCAGATTACATCTAAAAGCAAGACGATTAAGCACGAATTCTAAGTGAGCATACACATATATTTGGTTTTGCTTGAGCTTGACACTGTAGAGCTTGGTCATGGGTGATAACGGCAATAAGAAAGGATGGTTTTCATCCATACTAAGATCGTTTAAGTTGTTATTCTGTGGTAAATATGTCAAGACAAGTACCAAAGCTGCAGCAGCTAGTGGGCCTGAGGCCACCATGATTGCTGCAGCAAAGCATTTTTCATCAGCCCATAAAGTGAAGTTCAATTAGTTGCAAGTGTGTCTTTCTGGGTGTAACAATAAAAAATTGTTATAGTTCCTCTTTATTTAAGTTGTGCAAGTATCACTTCGTTGTACTGTCAAATTCATGATATAATTAACTTAAGCTTGTAGAAAATTGATTGTCTAAAACTTGTTGAATATGTTCAGTTGATTATTCTTTATTAATATTTTGAAACCGTTTCTTTAGCTAAATAAAATACTGTTCAGTCTGTTCTGGTTTTACTTCCTTCAACCTCTCCTTGGTGAGATAAGGAATTGGGTATGAATAATAATGCTACATTACTAGAAAAAGTAATAATGATTAGAATCTCAACAGAATTTGATGGTAATTGTTGGATGAAAAACTACGATACTAACCATTCAGCTATTCACAAAAGAAAATTCTACCGTTTCTAGTATTTTTTTATTTGGTATAAGGAGTATGGTGAGGGGCTCTAGAGTAACCCCATCCTTGATGTCAAAGCTTTTTATTTTTTATTTATATTTATTTTTATTGTTTTATAAGCTATTTTATTTATTTATTAGGAGGGGAGTGCTTTTTGGGGTGGGGGGGCCACAGGGGGACAAGTAGGGCTACAGCCCAACTGTAAGTAAGCCCATCCTTGATGTCAAGCCTACTTTTTTTTTGTGTGGGGGGACAAGTAGGGCTAGAGCCCAAGAGAAGAAAAAAACCTGAGACCCACCCTTTAATTAAACCATAAGGAAGCAACCGGTTATGCTGTTCAGGAGTGGGGATTCACATAATTCAATGAACATCAATCCACCAAGTAGGTAGACTAGTACTAATAAAGCTCAAAGAAGAGGGGCATGTGGCACTGAATACTGATCGATGAATTTAACATACCGCATGGAAAATCCGGATTCAAACTAATATTGTAGAAGTTTTTTGAACCAAAAAAAAACCAAACTAGTATTTTAGAAGTTATATTATTTGTAAAGTATTTAAAGACGTTATATTATTTGTAAAACTATTTTCTTTTTGTGTGTCATCCACGTAATATTAAATTCTAATTAATTTGACTTGAGTCAAAAATACTTTTTTTTCCCGATAAATAGGAACTTTATTCAAAATATCTAACCTTAGCATCAGTGTCCAACTCCCTCCACCTTCTAGGAAGGGTTTGTGAGCAAGCACTCAATCATGTGCTTCAGGCTAGATTTTGGGTGAACCCGAGTATCCTTCGGCCGGGTAGTCAGAGACTAATCCCTCGGGAGTCAGATGCTCTTCCATACGCATGAGCCATGAATCGAACCCCTGACCACATGCTTAAGGGGTCAATTATCTACCAACTGTGTCGCACCATGTTGGTTTTCAGGCTAGATTAAAAACATACATAGGAGTTGAATCCGAATCCGAAAATCCATTTAAGGGTAGCTAACTTATTACTCGCATGAAGATGCATTGATATTTATACAACTAATTCTCCACCATCACTTCAACTTCAATAAAACAGACTCCAAACAGTATCCCATATGCTACTAATGTCTCACGAGTCGCGACCAATTTGTTCAAATTTCATTTCAGTATGGCCGGCCAGAGAGTATTGCTACTTGTGCGTTGCCCTTAATTTTCTGTTATTAGGGCCAAAGTCAATAAAGAGGAGGCACGTGTTCCCTTTGTTGTTTGGCAAATGCTAACCAATGTCTTTAGGGCACCTGGTTAAGGAATTAGAAAATAGAAACTTTGTCTTGAAAAAATGGTATATTTTATACTTTGAAAATTAAAAAACTACATTTTTTAATACAATTTTTCTATTTTGGAATCCTTAACCAATGTCCTTGGGGTACTGGTTAGGAAAAAACCCTTGTTCTTTTCTCTTGATTATTAGGTTAGGAGCTTAATTAATTGGGTTGGTCAGGTTCTTATCCAAAAACACGGGCCTCTAAGTCCCACTATACTTATAGTTATAGATCATTAATACGAGAGAATGGGCTAGCATGGATAATTATGAGCTTGGATCATTATTGTCTGACCTAGGCAATCCCTAAGTATGCATGGCAGTATGAGAAAAATGGCAAGAATAGGAGCAGATAAATAACATCAATAATATAAAAATAGCTGCTCATCTTCACATATTGTAGAAGGTTATACAGTAAGTAAAGGAAATAGCTATATTTATGATTAGGGTCATGCTAACGAGTGTCATTATGACACTCTTTAAGGATTCAAGAAAAGTAAGTTTTATTGAAAAATAAGTATTTCACTTTTTCAAATATTAAATACACCAATTCCCCTATGTAAACTTTCTTTTTTTGGTTCCTTAACGAGTGCCCTAGCATTTTCCTTATGATTATGTAAAACAGTCCATGTATGTGGGGTCCATGCCATACATAGATTTTCTCCCTTCAAATTTGTTCTCTCTTCATATGACCCTTATATATCATCAAGTAATCAACATATTCCATATGTTTTAATTATAAAAATATCAAATTCAGTTTAAATTTTATTTATAAATGAGTTGTTTCATTGAAGTGAAAAATTATTTCTTTCTAGCATAAAAAATAGTGAAAAAATGTGTTATACCTTTTAACAATGATAAGTTAATGAGTTTAATTTGTATGCATTGTCAGTGTAAAGATTTTTATACTGATAACAAATTAGAAGTCATGGAATTTGTGACTTTTAAGGTGACTAAAATAAGAGTCAAACATTTTTAACGATGTGTCAATTTATGATTGGTTGACAGTATACAAAAACTTTACACTATCGGTGTAAACCAATTAAATCCTAATTAAGTGAATTACTATAACGTTTCAAAATCTTAAATTAATTCAAATATATTATATTAGTTGATAAAGACATAATTGTTTAACTTTCAAATGTTAATTAAAACTTCATAGTTTATATTAATAGGTATGTATACAATATAAGCTATATAATAAGTGAGACTGGAATCAACCTTTTTATTTTATTTCATGCATAGCCCAAGTATATATTAAGCTAGTTAATAATAACTTTAAGGAAGGCATGAACAAAATGTACCAAAATAATTTCAAAGGTGTGGTACACCAACCTAAAATATCTCATGCCTCTCTTGCTCTTTCTTTAGATCTCCGAAATCAAAAGGAAAAAAAAAAATCAATTAAGCTAAATAATACACACTGCCTTAAAGTCAAGCTAAATGACACATAATTGTTGAAATTAAAGTGGATATGCTGAAGTCTCACATATTGGTATAAAAGGGGCCAAGTTAATAGTATGTTAGTTAAAAGACCTTATAAACTCATCGTCTTAAAGTTTTGATTTAAGATTCGATGTTAGTCCCATAATTGTGGTTTCTCGCTTAGGCCATCATTAATGGAGAATTTCCTAGATTTTGCCCCCCCATGACCCAACAAATGGTATCAAAGATGAGGGTTGCAAACTAGAAAAATATCAATTTAGTGACTGAACTTAGTGACCACCTGTACATCGACCGCTGGTATCGATCAACTAGTGATTGATCATGGGAGCTGGTTGTAAAAATAATTTTTTGAGTCTATAGGGATCGAATTAGCAACCAAATTGTGTGGATGCAAGCAAATCAATCGCTAAAGCAGTCGTTAGACAATAATGTAATAAGAAAGTCAGATTCATTGACTACTAAGCGATTGATAAAATCAGTGGCTAAATCAAAATGCAGATGATAGGAGAAACGAAAAACACGTTAATGGGATGTATCCAAAGTTTTCTCAAGACACTAAGAATGTTAGAATAAAGTTACGTGTGGATGGATTAGTCCTTTTGGTCATTTCGGTAAAGTTTACTCATGTTGGCTAATCATTCTAATACCATATGAATAGAAATTTTATTTTCCTAACAGTCATAATGCTCGGACCGTCGAATCCTAAAAGTATAACTTTGACAACTTTATTGGTGATGGAATCCTGACATATGAGTATTATTGAGGCATAATTTTCAAATGAAGACAACTTTAATGTGGAAAATCAACGACTTTATGACCCATGGGTTGTGTAGATGTTGGATGATTGCAGGGAAGCTTTCTTGTTCAATATGTATGAAGCGAACAAAGCCATTTATTCTTAAACATAGTTGGAAGACTTCATTTTTTTTTGGCCAGCGTCAATTTCTTATAATAGAACATCCTTATAGGATATAAAAATGCAGTCAAGGAATGGCGCATTGAAAGATCATCCCCTCCTCCACATTTATCCGGAAGAAGGTATTTGGTAGAGAATTAGACACTTACCATTCATCCATGAATCTCAAGGAGAACAAATAGCTGAGTATAATATTCAACATAATTGGATAAAAAAAAAAAGTATATTTTGGAGCTTGTCATATTGGAGAATGCATCCTTTTCCGTCATAAGATTGATGTCATGCACACTAAGAGAAACATGTTTATGAATTTGTTTGATATGGTCATGGATATCAAGGGAAAGACGAAAGACATATAAAGCTAAATTAGATTTGGGTAAGTTCAGGACTGACAATCACAAGGACAATCGCACAACCAGGGGCAGAGATCAATTTTGTTTTTGATGATATGGTTAACTTTTACTTTACAAACTTTCCAGAGGATATTGGGATTGGCATGCTACAAAGATCTTTCAGCCGTTGGGGGAAAGTGGCGGACGTGTTTATCCCGAAGAAGAGGAATAAAGAAGGAAAGTTGTTTGGGTTCGTGAGATTCAAACAGGTTGTGAATGCAAGGAGGTTAGAAGAAAACCTTGATCATATATGGTTTGGTTCTTTCAAACTGAGGGTCAATATTTCAAAGTTCGGTAAGGGAGTGGAACAGGAGGAAAAAGTGACTCATCGGGTGCAAGTTCAGAATCAGGTGTCATTCAGAATGACAAAGCCGCAAGGTAAAGCAGTAATTCCGGGTGTGAGGTACGCGGATGTGGTCACGAATCGAGTTTGGAGACCGAAAGGAGCAACGGGGGAGGAGAAAAAGGAGTCGGAATGGAAAGGTTTGGATTTTAATGTGAAAGAAGAAGATATGAGCTGGTTAAAAAATTGTTATGTAGGAAAGGTGCATAGTCCAGATGATGTGTTGAAGCTACAAAACAAGATTATATCTGCAGGTTTCTTATCGCTATCTGTACGACCCATGGGAGGGGATTTGGTGCTCAATCAAGTTGCTGAGGGTGAAGATTTTCTGGAGTTGGTGAAGGATGAAAGTAATACATTTGAAAGATGGTTTAGCAATCTTGCTGCTTGGGTACCGGAGTATGTGTCAAAAGAACGATATGTGTGGCTTCGTTGTCATGGGGTGCCTGTGCATGCTTGGGGAGAGGAGTTTTTTTCGGATGATTGTCTCTGGTGTTGGAAGGTATGTGTATATGGACTCACCAACCTCAAAAAAACAACGTCTTGATATTGCCAGGGTTCTTATTCAAGCTGATTCTGCAGAATCCATAGATATTTTGGTGAATGTCAGGATTAATGGCGTGGTGTTTTCTATCAAATTGGTGGAGGAATCTTTCATGAATCCTTATGTCCATATTGGAGATGTGTATGAGGCAAGATCAAAGAAGACAGATAGCTCACCCTCGAATTCCGGTGACTCAGAAGGTGTTTCGTCAGAAGCTTCACTAGCAGATGATGTTTGTTTTGAATTTCAAAATTTTTTGAATGGAGATTTGATGATTAATGGCATTGATGGAAGATCAAATTTCGAATTATTTGATGAAGATTGTGTTGCCATGAAAGGGGGGAGACGTTTATAAGGATAGCTGGAGGAGAGGATGTGGAGAATTATATGGGCGTGATTGTAGGGGAGTTAGTTTTTCAAGAGGAGAATTAAGTGAAGCATCATATGAAAATAAGGGGTGTTGTGAGGTTCTTGGTGGAGAGTGTTTATGTGAGAACTCGGTTATTGGGCCATCTATCTCACAAGGCCCAATACAAGAAGGGTATCCTTATGTTGTTGAAGAGTATCAGGCGGGCCAGGTGCATGTGGGTCAGTTGCAAGACGGAACTTCTAAAGTTGTGGATGAGTATCAAGTGGGCCAGATTCAAAATGAAAGGGCAGTTCAAGTTAGTAATGTAAATGGTTCTTGGGGCCGTAGTGAGAATGATCTTAGCGGGAATCAGCGTGAAGTTCATGTAGTTAATTCTTTGGGATCGAATTTGGTGCAATTAAGGAATGTCGGTGGCGGTGAGTTTGAATTGAATAATTCCGTGCAGAATCAGATTTTGGAGCAGCATCAGTTCTTGACTCAATCGGAGTTGAAGAAAATTGACAGGGAAAGGAGGTTGATGCTGGGTAGGTTGCCGTTGTGTGCTCAGGTCAATATACAGAAAGGAAAATCTAGAGTGATAGGAGACGAGGAACAGATGGGGGCGAAGGATTCTTTGAGTAAGAAAGGGAAATCATGTACAGTGAGCTTGATGTGCAAAAGAGAACGGGCAAGAGTTCGTAAGGAGCAGCAAGATTCAATATTATCTGGAACCTCAATTTCTGATAGCAACATTAAATGGCGAAATTGGATGCTGTTACACAGAGGTGCAGATGAGGTGGCGTCGGAAGTGTGGAAGTTTGGCAAGGCAATAGGTGTTGTTAGTCAAGGCAATGAAGCAGAGATTGTTAATAAGCTGGGTGTAATGGAGCGTTGTGACCGTTTGGCTGCTGGAAGAGATGATAATGGGGGTGACAGGGTGAATGGGGCCACAGAGTCTTGATCTGGTTGGGAGTCGGGGGGGGGGGGGGGGCGGCTTCTAGTGATTATGAAGTTATTATCTTACAATATTAGGGGCTTGGGGGGGAGGCTCAAGAAAAAGGAGATTCATAATTTGGTTCAACAACATCAACCAGATTTGGTATGTATCCAGGAAACAAAGCAAGAAGTAGTTGACAAGCATTTGTGTGTTTCTTTATGGGGGGCTGAGGATTTTGATTGGTGTTTTAAGCCTTCTGTGGGAAGATCAGGTGGTCTTCTTATGCTGTGGAGGAAAGAGGTTTTTGTTAAGGATGATATTTTCCAGGGCAGTAATTTTTTGGGGGTTGCCGGCTGTGGGGAAAAGAAAAGATTCCAGTTTCTATTGTTAATGTTTATGCGCCTTGTGATTTATCGCAGAAAAGGGATTTGTGGAGGGAACTAATTCAGTTGATTACAGGAAGAGGTGGCGATAGATGGTGTATTGCGGGAGACTTTAATTCTATCAGAAATGAAAGAGAGAGGAAGGGGACAACATCCCATGATAGACATGAAGAGATGCGTCACTTTGAAGATTTCATAGCAGAGGCAGAGTTGGTTGATTTGCCCATAAATGGGAGGAAATATACTTGGTACCGTAGTGATGGGTTAGTCATGAGCCGGCTGGATAGGTTTCTGGTGTCCGAAGCATGGTTGATTACATGGGAAAATTGTTCTCAGTGGGGTCTGTCAAGGGGACTATCGGATCATTGTGCGGTTATGTTGAGAGATAAGGTTCTTGACTGGGGGCCTAAACCTTTCAGGATGTTGAATTGCTGGCGTCAGGTTAGTGGGTTTGCAGACTTTGTGAAGAAGGAAGGGAAAGCGATGAGTATAGATGGGTGGAGTGCTTTCGTGCTGAAGGAGAAGTTGAAGCTCATGAAACAGAAACTAAAAGAATGGAATAATTCTCATTGTGGGAATTTACATATGCGTCTTAAGGAGGCAAAGGAGGAACTGCAGAGGTGGGATCTAAGAGCAGAGGAGGGTGTGTTAAGTGTTGAGGAGATAATATCTCGGAGAGAGTGCTTGGCTAATGTTCGTCGATTAGCACATTTGCAGTGTTCTGTTCTTTGGCAAAAGGCTCGAGTGAGTTGGTTACAGGATGGGGATGCTAATTCCAAGTTTTTTCATGGCTGCATAAACAAGAGAAGGAAGAGAAATGAGATTCTATGTCTGAATTTTAGGGGTACCAGAGTGGAAGGGGTTGATCAATTGAAGTTCAAAATCATGGATCACTTTAGACAGCATTTTCATCATAGGGAATGGGTCAGGCCTGTTTTGAAGAATGTGGTTTTCAGACAGATTGATGAAGCTGCAAATGTTGATCTAGTGGCTCCTTTCCAGGAAGAGGAAATTCGGGCTGCGATTTGGGATTGTGAAAGTTCTAAAAGTCCAGGGCCAGATGGTGTCAATTTTGGGTTCATCAAGGAGTTTTGGGAGGTTATCAAAGCCCATTTTGTCTCTTTCTTGTGTGAGTTCCAAAGGAATGGTAAATTGGTGAGGGGTTCTAATTGCTCTTTCATTGTTCTGATTCCTAAGAAAGATAACCCACATAAGATATCTGATTATAGACTAATCTCTCTTATTGGTTGTATGTACAAGGTGTTGGCAAAGTTACTGGCAAACAGGTTGAGGAAAGTCATGGACTTTTTGATTTCAGATACGCAGTCTGCTTTTATAAAAGGCAGGCAAATTCTGGATGGGGTTCTTATAGCTAATGAGTTGGTTGATGAGGCTAAAAGGAGTGGTAATGAAGCGGTGTTGTTTAAGGTTGATTTTGAAAAGACCTATGATTCAGTTGATTGGAAGTATTTGGCTTATGTTATGGAAGGGATGGGTTTTTCAGTTAAGTGGAGGGAATGGATCCTAGAGTGTTTGTCTACAGCAACCATGTCTGTCTTGGTGAATGGTAGCCCTTCCAAGGAATTTACAGTTGGGAGAGGGCTAAGGCAAGGGGACCCTCTATCACCTTTTCTGTTTCTTATTGCTGTGGAGGGCTTTAGTGTCTTAGTCAACAAGATTGTTGAGGAGAATTTGTTGGAAGGTTACAGGTTCGGTGCATCTGATCAAGAAAGTGTCGAGGTATCTCACTTGCAGTTCGCTGATGATATGTTGGTTGTTTGTAAAAATCCAGGGCCAACATTTGGGAAATTAAGGCCTCTCTCCAACTGTTTGAAGTCCTATCTGGTTTGAAAGTTAATTTTCATAAGAGTCAGTTGATGGGTGTGAATGTGGATAGTTTGTGGTTGGAAGAAGTAGCTATGGTTATGAATTGCAAGGTAGGAGCCATACCTTTTGTTTATCTTGGGTTACCTATTGGGGCTATCCCAAGACGTTTGTCAACATGGGCACCGGTTGTGAAGAAAATTAGAGAGAGGCTGTCTGGTTGGAGAAGCAAATCTTTGTCCTTTGGTGGTCGTACTGTCCTTTTAAAGTCAGTCCTGACGGCGCTTCCGATCTACTTTCTTTCCTTCTTCAAAGCTCCTGCAGGTATTATTTCTAAAATTGAATCCCTCTTTTAACAGTTTCTATGGGGTGGGGATAGTGAAAAAAAGAGAGTTCATTGGGTTGCTTGGGAGAAGATTTGTAAGCAGCAAGAGTTGGGCGGGTTAGGAATAAAAGACTTGAGGGCTTTTAATCTGGCTTTATTAGGTAAATGGAGATGCAGGGTGAGAGTTGAGAGAGGTTGCTTGTGGTATAGAGTGTTAAGGGCGAAGTATGGTGTTTGGGGGGGGGGGGGGGGGTGATTGTGCGAGAGGGAGTGAGTAAGGGGTCTATTTGGTGGAAGGATGTGTGCTCTGTGGAAGGGTTGTTGGAGTCGTGTGTGAGAAAGGTTGGTAATAGGATGGAAACTTCTTTTTGGAATGATTGTTGGGTTGATGGTGGGCCCTTGTGTGTGAAATTTCCAAGGCTCTTCAATCTTTCTTTTATTAAAGAGGCTAAGGTAGTGGAGTTTGGTGAGTGGGTGGAGGGGAGGTGGGTGTGCTCATGGAAGTGGAGGAGAGATCTTTTTGAGTGGGAGCATGCTTTGGTTAGGGAGTTGTCAGAGGTTGTGGAGGGTGTGGTTTTGAAGGAGGGTGTTGAGGATTGTTGGGAGTGGAGGTTGGAATCTTCTAGTGTGTTTTCTGTGAAATCAGCATACAAGTTCCTGGTAGAGAGTCAACAAAGCACAGATGATGGGTTTCTTTGAAGGGTGTGGAACAAGTTGGTGCCTCTTAAAATTACTGCTTTTGTTTGGAGACTTGCTCAAAATAGGATACCTTCTAAAGACAATTTGTTTAACAGAGGCATACTGCAGAGTTCAATGATTTCTTGTGAAGGATGTGCTCAGGATGTTGAGACTGCAAATCACTTGTTTTTTGATTGTTGTTTCTTCTCAGCAGTTTGGCAGGAGTGCTTACACTGGCTCGGTATTTCAGCAGTTTTAATGAATAGCTGTCAACATCACTTTACACAGTTTCAGGGGCTAGCAATGATTAGAGGAATAAAAAAGGACTCTTGGCAGGTTATTTGGTTTGCTGTAATATGGAGTATTTGGCATGCTAGGAATCAGCTCATATTTAAATCAGAGAGAAGGACAATAGGAGCAATTTTGGAAACAGTCAAATTATCTTCTTGGCAGTGGTTAAGAGCAAGACATAAAGGCTTTGGGTACTCAATCTCAGATTGGTTTTCAAATCCTTTAGCTTGTTTATCTATGTAAGTTCCAAGGTTGGTAGGGAGTTTGTTTTGTTTTGTTTGTTGTTGGGAGTGGGGAGGGTCTTTGTGGTCGTGTTTCTTTTGGTTTTGGTTGTTAGTTTTGGTTTTGTTGGTGTTTTTGTTGTATGGGTTTGGGTACCCCTTGTACCTTTTTATTATGAAATTCTTTGGCCTTTCAAAAAAAAAAGATTTGGAGGAAATATATAAACAAAAGAAGCTTGAGTTGCAAGATATTGGAGGTGACTGGCTTAGAAAACCAAAGGCAAAACATGTATTAAGTAAAACCCAAAAAGTAGCTATTTACAATGAATGAGTTAAACAACTCAAGTTACTTATGAATATGCTTCCAATTTGGCTAGCTGGATCAACACCAAGGAAGCAAAGTTACATGGAATTTAAAGCCATGACTGCCATGTATTCATGCAACGATTGTTTTCCATTGCATTCAACTCTTTATTGAAACCTATTTAGATGTCACCTATTAAGATCAATCATTTTCTCAAAGAATTGATTCTACAACATTTAATGTTGATTAGTTGAGACTTATGGAACAAAATATCATGGTCTTGTTATCTAAGTTGGAACAAATCTACCCTTGTAGCTTCTTCAATTCAATGGAACATCTTCTAATTACTTGTCATACGAAGCATGAGTTGATGCTTTGTTCTATCATTTTATGTTTCCCTTTGAACGGTATATATATTTAAATATAAACCTTATTAATTTATTTATGGTATGTTATTCTCCTATATCTGTACTAATTAATCACAAGCATTCCTTGTAAGGTTCTTGCATTCCTTGAAAGAAAAATCATGAATAAAGATAGTATAGGGTTCTATTGGTGAAGTTTATTTAGTAGACTAGACATGAACCTTGCTTCTTATTACCATCCATTCGACATACCTTCCAATGGGCTAGTTTGTCGTGTAATGTTAACAAAAGTAAAGATCATCCCGGTAATTCTCTTACATCAATTTTTAATATCTGGGTCGTGTGTATTGTAAATCTAATGAATTTTACTTAAATGAACGTGACATGAAAGCTACCATGTTAGTGTAAGTTGTTGTTGACTCTAATGGTATGCTTAAGATAATCTTGTGTTGGATGCATGTTGATTTCCTAAGAGATATTGTTTTCAATATTTCGGGTCTTTAAACTAACAAGGAGATTGTCTTAAGCTTTCAGTAGAATAAGAACAATGAATTTTATTTTTTTTTGACAAGCAAAAAGTATATTAATAGGAGTACAAAGGGTACTCTAACCCGTATATGAGAGAAAGTCAGAATAGGAAGGCACACTGTAATAATAATATTACCCCTAAGCCAATATTAATTTTACAATAGCCTAGACCCATGTAAACCACCAAATAAACAAAAAGATCCCTGGTTGAGTGTCTATATTATTGATAATGAGCTTGGCGAATATCGTATTTTCTTTTTCTTTGTTTTTGGCTTTAGCTTCATGTATACTTTTAATATTGTTTATTTGGATATAATTTGAATGTATTATTTGATACAATAACCAAAATCACAACATTATGGTGGTCACTTTGGGATTTAAAACCAATTATAGTAAAGTCAGCTAGAGTTAAAGTTAAAAACGGCACTCGAAGTCCTTCTTTAATACCACTGAGAAATCATGTTAATCTGAAGTTCCAAATTTGTGAATGTAGTTAGACCATTCATCCACCATAATTTTGAAATAATATGTTAATAATTACTCCTTTTGTACAATAATCTCCATAAATTATTACTAAAGAGATAAATACATGATTTATGATTATAAAATATTCACTTTATAATTAATTTTAGACAAAACTAGTACATTGATCCCCCAAGTTTATTTCTGGAGTAAAAGCCCATTTTGGTTCCTGACAAATTTGCGGTACCTAATTTAGTCTCTGAGAAGAAAAAAAAAAACTCATCTGTTAGTCTTTGACAATTACAAATGTGGGACATGTTAGTCCTTCCGTTGATGTCCGTTAGGAAGACTCCGTTAGTTTGCTGATGTGGCCTCATCTAGCTGTCCGTTAAGGGACCAAAAGGAGCCTAAAATTTGTCAGGGACTAAATTGGGTACCCATGGTTTTCTCTTCTCTTCCTCAACAACTTGTGCTTCTCTCCCTCATCTTCCTCTGTTTCTTCTTCCTCTTCTCTCCCTCAACCCTAGGTAAATGGTCTTGCACTTGATTCACCGTAGATTGAAGTGAACCATTCGGCTCCTCGGCAACATTATCCTCCGTAACATGTTCGAAATCAGGGACAACCTAGTCCTAGAAATCCATATCCAATCTTATCATTCTATATCTGAGAATAAAATCTAAGGTTTAGTTTATTGACAGAAAGAATTCAGTTTTTTCAACCAAATTGGTTCCACTGATTTTGTGTTGCCAATGTGATAATAAAGGTTGGTAGTATTAGAAGACTAATGATGATGTGACAAATACAATTAGTTTCCGTCCATTTGTGTTAGTGACAATCCTGCGTAACTGTTATCCTAGGTGATAGTGATTGGACATCCAAATTGGAAAAAATAATGATTTAAACAAAAAGATAACTAATAAAAAATAAATTATTAAAAGAGGAAAAGCTTCCTATATCTTCTCCACCCATCCACATTGCTCTCTGTGTCTTCCTTATCACTCTTATCTTCTTCAATCTTATCATACCCCCAAAAAATGGATTTATCCATCTCATATGGTTCTCCCTCAGATGTGAAAATGGTTAAACCCAACAATTGTTTCATATTAAATAGTTTTCATTAAGAGGTAGTCATTCTGTATTGCTCGCAAGACTAAGAATAAAGGGAAGAAAAAACATATGCGCCTGCATGCTTCTCTCAGGTAGCTGGTGTAACATCCCAGCTTTTCACGTATATGTTTAATTATTTTATTCGATTTATTAATTATCTGGATGTTTATTTTTGTTTATTTTTGTGTTATTTAGTTTCAGTAATTTTATTTACTTATTTAAAATATTTTATTGGGTGCGTTAACACTGCGTTACTGCAGTGTATACATGCTTGCAGGACAATAATGTTACGCTATTGTCACAATTATTATTTGTTTAGAAAAATATTTTAAATAATATGATTGGCAGAAATTTATTTTCATATTTTATCTATTTAATCTTAGATTTGAAAATAAATTAGTTTAGTGTTAATTAGAGATTAATTTTGGACATTGATTTTCTTGGTTAACCAGTTCAATCATTATTCTCTAATCTAATTCAAATTTTGAAATTTTATATTTTTCACTCATTATTTTTAGATCCAAGGACCAATCTTATTTCCCTTTTTCTAGACTCAATCTCAACCACACATTTTACCTACTACTAAATCAAAGGGAAAAAAAAATCTCTTTCTCTTGGCAGACATGCACAACGACCCACATCCCCACCTCTCTTCTTTATCTTTCATTTTTACCTCTTCTTCCTTCATCAAATTTATCTCTCTTTTCACTCAAAACTCTTCTCTCCTTTCTCTCTCAAATCCGGCGCCACCCTCTGTGATACGATCTACCCCGCATGTATTCAAAAACGATTACATAGATATATAAAGGGAAAAGAACACATGCATATTATATCGTAATAATAAAACCGGCCAGAGGCTGCCGCATTATAACATAGCTTTTCAAAATGCGGGAATATAAAACATGTTTGAAAGAAACATAACATGAACGAAACATATAACCTAACCCTGATGTCACATTACAGAGCTGTTATAACCGATCCGATAAAACATTTGGATAACAACTAAACTAAACATAAACTAAACTACTAGAAGCGGCTCCTCAGAGTCGCTCCTCAGCAAGCTGCTCACCATCCTCTGCATAACACAAAAAGGGTACATGCAAAGCAACAACAAAAGACAGGGACTAAGAAACATAAATATGAATATAACGGCAAGGAAACAGTTAGCAAGACGAGCGTACATCAAACAAGCATGTTATATCAAACAACAATATCATAACAATCATCACCATATAACGTGTATGATATGCAATGCAGTTCTGCTCCACTCCTTTACTATGCACTTGGATCCAAACTAACTCAGGATGCCAACTTTGGGGTTACATCTGCACATTGGCTAAAAAGCACCAATGCCGGGCCAGACCACCAACCATGGGTGGACCCCTAGGACAGCCGACACATCTTACTCACGGGTGCGCCACCGCGGTTGTACATGACCCCATAGTCTCGGATGAATCGCCGCAGATGGCTAGATCATCTTACTCTCGAACAACCTCCCCTATGGTGCACAACCTCCCATAAACACCTCCGATGCGTGAATGCATGGCAAACAACACACAACCACAACCACCACCTCCGCTTGGGCCCATAGGCTACCCAAGTTTTATCACCATCAACACCTCAACCACTAGGTTATTGAGGATTATTGTTTAACATTTCATCGTTAAGTCTTTTAAGCATCAACAACACTCTGGCCATTAAGCACCAGAGCTCAACACCTTGACCATCAAGCATCAAGGCCCCCTTGGAGCGGACACTAGGCTACCAAGGTGTAACATCAACAACATTATCTCCTCACTTTAGTTATTAACATTATGGTTCCCGAGCACTAGAGCTAAACGCCTTGACCATTAAGCATCAAGGCTCCCTTGGCCACTCGGTTACCAAGGTACAACATCATCTTTTCACTTGTCTTTGGTCTTCATGTTCCATTGGTATCTTATTATGTTTTTTAAGCGTTTGGGGTAAAAACCCCTATTTCAGCATTTCTGGCTCTGTTATGGTCAGGTGAGCACGGGGGTGCCCACCCTTAGCACGGGCTTGCAGGACCTGTAGGCAAGCACGACCATGCTGCCTGTTAAACACGGGGGTGCTCAAAAGCGCCCCCTTCTCTAGATTTCAAACTGGAGCACGGGCGTGCTCCCTGTTAAGCACGACCTTGCTCAATGGAGCGTGGCCGTACTGATCTGGGCAGAAAGGGTCAGAAACCCTTTCCCAAATCCTTAGCACAGTTCACAGATTCAACCTATTGGCTTTTACTAATCCATTGAACATCAGCTTCATTAATCTTAACTGTTCTTCATTAATATTCATGTCTTATCATCATGGGGAATTAATCCTTTAATCATAGCTTCGTTATTAATGTTCCTAAAACACTCAGTAATCAATTCTAGGGTCTTTAACTAAGCCCTATGAACATAACCTTACCTCTCACACTATATTCATGCCTTATGAACAACTGGGAGAAACATCTCTTAATTCTCATTATTATCATTAACGTATCCTTAACAATCAACATCATTCAATAACATCATACTCATCATAATCATGGCATCATCACATTCAACATGTTCATAACAGTCAACATTCAATAACAAGAACATTCATAACAACATTAATCAATTAACAACAGTCATGCCAATATCATCATCACAACAATTAACATCATATAACAAATAGACATAAAGGCATATAAACATGTTACCATACAATAGGGTCATGGGTAACCCTTTGTCTTACGCTACCCCCAAGCCTACATACTGATACTATTCCTTCTTCCCATACCTGGTATGAAAATTCCCAAAACGATAACGTTTGCAAACTAGACACATTCCCTCGAGCGGCTCGACGAGTTCCTCAAGCCTTGGCCAAACAAGAAGAAGACAACCAATTAGTCTCTAGATATAATAATAGAACAGAGACTAAGAGAGAGGGAAGACAACGTTACCTCAAACTATAATAGCACGCTACTCCTCTCCCAAAACTAGAGCAAGAACACCAAGAACTTCAAGGGGTTCAAGGGGAGAAAGAGGGAAGTGATTTCTGCCACACTAGGATTGCCCAATGTGCCAAAATAGGGTTTCACACGAAAACCCTCGCGCTGCTGCCTCCTATTTAAAGACCCAGACATAAGCATGGTCGTGCTCCCCACTGAGCACGGTCGTGCTCACTTAGCATCAGCGAGACGCGGTCACTTACCGAGCACGGTCGTGCTCCCTATTGAGCACGGGCGTGCTCTCCAATCCCTTGCACGGTCGTGCTTCCTATTGAGCACGACCGTTCTTGTGACTCAAACAGTCACAAGACACAACTTGAGCATGGGCGTCCTGACACATGAGTACGGGCATCAGGAAGGGATTTTTAGCTTAAAAACCCCACCAAACCCACTCTAAACCTTCCTAACAGATAAGGCACACACAAAACCACTTATAACAAAAATGGGGTGTTACACCCTCCATCTGCAGCCACCATCCAGCCGTATTCAGCCACCGCTGGAGTCCGTCTGACCTCCGCTCGAAACCAAGGAGAAAGACTGCGCGCGTTCTGGCGCCTTCTCCACCGTTCGATGCCGGATGGCCGCCGCAGGACCTCCATTTCCGGCCACCATGGTGCTTCCTTTAAAGTTCGTTTTGGTTCTCCTTCTTCCTTGTGTGGTACGTGTGTAAAAGCCACTGTCCAGCCTATCGTTCGAAGTCATCTCGCCGTCGCAGCTGTGACGCCACCGCCGCCGCCCCTCTGTTTGGCCACTGCATCCTTTCCCCTCCACCTTGGGTGAGTGTTTTACTCCTAATCTCTTCTAGTTGTAAAAGCCCCAAATCAATTTTCAAACCTTAATCCATGATTTGAGAACTATTTTGATCGTACGCTATATTTTGAATTACAAAAATGATGCTTTAGAAAATAGGTGTTTTTAGGATCAATGAAAACAAGAAGGAAGTGTTGTTTTTCCAAAATTGTTTTTATAGGGTTTAAAACCCTCTTAAAATGTTCAATTGATTCCAAAATGACTTTGATAATTGTTTAAGACATAAAAGGATAAAATCATGTTTCAAGAGACAATGAAATTGAGTTTTTAAAGAGTTCGAAATGGTAAAATGGATCGAAATTAAATAATTCGACCAACATTGTTTTTATGAGTTACAAACTGGTTTTGACACTTAACTAAGTATCCTAAGGTCCCAAAACGAATCCTTAACCTTTAGGTCCCAAGAACCGATGAAAAAGGAATTACCCGATTTTCAAACTTAGAGGCATTCTGCCAAATTTTAGGACTTTGAGTAAAATGTTACTCAAGACGTTAACTTAGTATTTGAATATCTGAAAATGAGTATTAGAACCTAAGTAAGTAATTGCTTTGAGTAAAAGAAGCTTATTTTGAAAGTTTAGGGGTTTCGGCCCTAAATCAAGTAAAAGGGGGAAAATCGTCTTTTAATAATTTTACGGGTTTTGAAATACTATTTTGAAGGATTTGGTATCAATGTACCTATGATTGAATCTTACTTCCAAAATGATTTGTTTTTAGTCAATGGATTTGATTTTGGACAAAAGTGGTTTGGTCTTCAAGACAAGTATTTCAAGTTAAATGGAAAATCTAAGTCGATGATGGCTTAGTGAAAACAAATACTTAATCTTTATGACTCATGGTGGAGCAAGACCATATGTCATAAAGTAAGGACGATTCACTCATCCTTACATCCATAATACTTAATGACAAAAAGTATTTCAAGGTTACTTGCTCGACAGGTAATCCCGTTCGGGAATGGATTTAAAGAGGCGTAATGGGTTGGTGACGAATGAACAACCTTCATAATGTACTAAATCATTGAAACATGGATAGTCCAACGAGGGGTGATTCCCAACAGGTTGATACTGTCTGCCTTGCTCTAGAATGGCTTTTGGTTTCTGCAAGGAACCCCGAAATTTATCCGGTGGATAAATATGAATGCATACGCCATTATCGGCTTGATCCAAATGAAACTGTCAGTAAAGCCTTTGTACCTAGGAAGCGGGCTTACATGTCTGTGCGCATGCGGACATGCTAGTGGCGATCTTCAATGGTCTCCGGGATGGTCAGGGTAGGAAGGTCACAGATGGCCATTTGGTGATTCTCTTGGTCGTGGCGTTCCATGAATACACTGACATCTACTACTAGATGCTAGCCGGTCCAGTTATTAAGAGTGTTTCAGTTCTAATTACACATGAAGATGCCTAATATTGGCAATTGTGATACATGTTCTCTAACCACTTCTTCTGAACGTTCTCTTAGCTCCGGAGTTAGGGTCAGATCTTCCTTGAGGTTGTGTAGGCATGAGACTATGCAGTTTCAATCAGTTATCTCTGTTCTCGTGTCTCTGTGAACTAACAGTGTCCTATCATGCTTGATGAGATTATGGTCACATTGATATTGTATATTGTTGGCGATATGTGCATGTGTTATCTGTTACTTGTATATACTGGATTGTCTGACTGAGATATATACTTATATGGATATGAATGTATGCTATGCTGTGTCATGCTATTTTCATATCTGCCATATGTTGTGATGTTTGGGAATCTCACCTCTTTATTCTGTGTTCTTTTGAGAAGACTGAGATGTCTAGATGTCGCTCGGCTGATTCGTCCTAGAGGTTGAGGTTCGAACATGCAGACGATATATTGGAGTTTCTAGGGGACATCCTCCAGTTTTTAGATGGTCCAAGACGTTGGTGTTTGCGTTCCTGCCATGCCTGACCTTTCTTTTCTTGAGATAGGCATGGTTATCGATGGTTCGTAGGTTGTGACTTTTCTCTTGGAAAGGGAAAGGGCTGAGTCCGAGAGCTACTTTGAAATGGCTCTAGTAGCGCCTTTTGTGACGATGTCGGTAGTGGACTCAAATAGAGTTTCCACTAGATCTTGTTAGTTGGGGTTGTCCTTCTTACAATGTACGAGAGAGGATGGTTTTTTATATTTTGGTTTGACCAGCTTGGGATGTCTAGGAGTTAGTGTTATCATTAATGGAGCTGTGACTCCAAGTATCTTGTATTTTAAGAGCTGCGTCTCCATATTTTTATCTTTGGTCTATGTATCTTTATGTTTTCTGTTTATGAGTCGGTTGGGTTTTTATATAAGTGACTTTCGAACTTACAACCTTAATTATGATTATGAAATATTTTATTGCACATTTACTTGATTCCAAGTATTTATATTTATGTCTTGTGAAAAAGAAAAATTAGCCCATTATATTACAATGAATTTTAATTAACCTACTTTTTGGCCTTAAAATGTCACGGACAATGTAGCACTCGAGAAGGGTGTTACATTATTTGGTATCAGAGCTGGCCGAGTCTTTTTGGTTTTGGGGTATAGGTCTGTCGTCGTTTGTGTTGTGCTTTCTCTGGTTGTTTTCTGTGTTGTTTTGTGTTCTTGGTTCTATGGAGAACCAATGTTTAGAAGGATGACGACCTTGGTCTGCCTTTGTTTGTGTTTCTGTTTTCATGATGTTGTTCCGAAAGGAGACAATGATGTTTGGTATTATTTTCATTATTGTTTCTAAGTAGAAATGATAATGAACAGAATTTTGATGCCCAGTTTGCTTTAAGTTTGTCATCCTTAACCTTGGTAAGGATTGACTATCTGTTAGTTGAAGCGGAGAACAGAACCGTTGCTAAGGAAGTTTTCAGGATAATCTTCTGAACGAGTTCTTTTCTTACAAAGTTTGAGGCGTATCGGAGAATGGAGTTCTGCGACTACGCCAAGACGAAATGTTTGTTAGAGTATGTTAGTTGTTTTGAGTTCCATCAACTATCACTTATAAAGCCGCTGAGGGAATAGCCGTACGACAGTGAACCCAAAAGAGGAGTGACAAGGAAACTAGTGAAGTCATTGTACTTTTCAAAGTTACCAGAGATGTGGAAAAAGATATGCAACTAGGAACTGCAACGATAAGGATATCATCAGTTTCCAATGTGGAAAGTCGGATTATATTGCGAAAGTTTGCAAGCAGCCACTTTCTAGAAGGATTGGTAGAGTTAGTCAACCCGTGGCTACAGCCTTAGGTTGTATGACCTGTGGAAGTAACCACCAAAGAAGTCACTGCATTCTCAGAGATCTTGCCTGTTCTCGATATGGAGAATCGGGGCATACAACAAGTGGGTGTGATCAACCCGTGTGAAAACGTACCATAAAGAGTAAGCTTTCGACTATACTGTTTGGTTCACACGCGAGTCATTCTCGATTCCTTGTGAATATGTGAAATATTCTGATCACTTATCTCTTTATTGCTTATTTCTTTGTTACCATATTGATTCGAGTTGATTTGATTTCAATGTTCATCTCAGATTGTTTATGTTTTGCGTGAGCCAATCAAGATTTGTATTCTTCTGTTATCACTGATATAATGACTTTTTACAATCGTTGGTTAACCAACCTTTGTGAGTTAAATCTATTAGAATTCTCTATTGTTGTGGAGAACCGAGTTTTGTTAACTTAATCATTTGCCTTTTCTGCAAATGAATACAACTAAGAAATGGAGTGATCTCTTTCAGATCATACCTTGTTAGCCTTCACGGAAAAAGTCAGAAATTCCCTTGGGGATGGAAGCCTTGGCAATTCATTTCATCTTTGGTGCCAAATGTATCAAAGTTACCTCGAGTGAGGGAACTCACAAAAATTTATTGTTGCCTTTCTAAAGACTAAGAGTGTTTTTGACTTGCATCCTAGACTCTTGGGAAGGAAGAAAAATATTATTTTCAAATTTGACCTTCGAAGGAAGTTTTCGTGGAAGGAGGAACTTTAAGAGTCACGTTTGTAAACATATGGATTTACAATGCATTTTTACATTCAGGAACTTATTAAAGGCCCTTTTTGCATATTGAATATCCACTATAATTCTCTTCATTTTACCTTATTCTCTCTCCTGAGATTGGAACAGAAGGATTTATTCCTTTCTCTCCGAAAACTTCTGGTTCAAATTTAAGTTTTTATCTTATCACTAGTGTTAGAATCACCACCAGACATAGAGTCGGAATTTCCATTGTTTAGATGTCAGGATTTATCTGATATCTATATACCTTATTCTGTTTGACATTCGAATTATCTGAATATGCTTCGAGTTTTAGAAATTTAAAGAGGATTTGCCTTTTGTGCTTTTTGATGTCCTCTCACTAATAAAATATAAGTCCGAAAGAAAGCTTAATCTATAAGGTACATCACGTTATGTTTTGAACGATGAGAATGTTGCGCATCTGAGACACGAGAAAAAAGCATGATATCCACGTTCATTTTCTTTAGATGAGAGAATTTCGGGGACGAAATTCCTTTTACTGGGGTAGTGTTGTAACATCCCAGTTTTTCACGTATATGTTTAATTATTTTATTGGATTGATTAATTATCTGGATGTGTATTTTTGTTTATTTTTATGCTGTTTAGTTTGAGTAATTTTATTTACTCATTTAAAATATTTTATTGGGTGCGTTAATACTGCATTACTACAGTGTATACACACTTGCAGAACAATAATGTTACGCTAAAGTCACAATTATTATTTGTTTAGAAAAATATTTTAAATAATATGATTGGCAGAAATTTATTTTCAGATTTTATCAATTTAATCTTAGATTTGAAAATAAATTAGTTTAATGTTAATTAGAGATTAATTTTGGATCATTGATTTTCTTGGTTGACCAGTTCAATCATTAATCTCTACTCTAAATCAAATTTTGAAATTTTAGATTTTCACTCATTATTTTTAGATCCAAGGGCCAATCTTATTTCCCGGTTTCTAGACTCAATCTCAACCAAACATTTTACCTACTAATAACTATATATATATATATATATATATATATTTCTCTGGGCAGAGACGCACCACCACCAACATCCCCACCTCTTTTCTTTATCTTTCATTTTTACCTCTTCTTCCTTCATCAAACTTATCTCTCTCTTCACTCAAAACTCTTCTCTCCTTTCTCTCTCAAATTCGGCACCACCACTGGAGTCAGTCCGACCGCAGCTTGAACCAAGGAGGAAGATTGCGCGAGTTCTGGCCTTTGCTCCGCAGTTCGACGCCGGATCGCCGCCACAGGACCTCAATTTCTGGCCACCATGGTGCTTCCTTTAAAGTTCGTTTCGGTTCTCCTTCTTCCTTGTGTGGTACGTGGCAAAAGCCACTATCCAGCCCATCATTCGGAGCCATCTCGCCGTCGCCGCTGTGATGCCGCCGCCGCCCCTCTGTTTGGCTGCCACATCTTTTCCCCTCCACCTTGGGTGAGTGTTTTACCCCTAATCTCTTCTAGTTGTAAAATTCCCAAATCAATTTTTAAACCCTAACCCTAGCTTTTGAATTCAGGTGATAATTTTGAAATTAAACCTTGTTTTTAGGGGACATCCTCCAGTTTTTAGATGGTCCAAGACGTTGGTGTTTGCGTTCCTGCCATGCCTGACCTTTCTTTTCTTGAGATAGGCATGGTTGTCGATGGTTCGTAGGTTGTGACTTTTCTCTTGGAAAGGGAAAGGGCTTAGTCCGAGAGCTACTTTGAAATGGCTCTCGTAGCGCCTTTTGTGGCGATGTCGATAGTGGACTCTAATAGATTTTCCACTAGATCTTGTTAGTTGGGGTTGTCCTTATCACGATGTACGAGAGAGGATGGTCTTTTATATTTTGGTTTGGCCAGCTTGGGATGTCTGGGAGTTAGTGTTATCGTTAATGGAGCTGCGACTCCAAGTATCTTGTATTTTAGGAGTTGCGTCTCCATATTTTTATGTTTGGTATGTGTATCTTTATGTTTTTTATTTATGAGTCGGGTTGGGTTTTTATGTAAGTGACTTTCGAACTTACACCCTTAATTATGATTATGAAATATTTTATTGGACATTTATTTGATTCCAAGTATTTATATTTATGTCTTGTGAAAAAGAAAAAAATAACCCAATTATATTACAACGAATTTTAATTAACCTATTTTTCGGCCTTAAAATGTCACGGACAATATAGCACTCGAGAAGGGTGTTACAGCTGGAAAGTTTTCAAACTCTGAATCCAAAACAACATTCACTTGACAAGCAAAAACCATAACCTAATTCGAAGTAAACAAGAAACAAAAATGAGTGGGAAAAAAATAATAGACAACGTCTCAAGGGTAATTTCTTACAATTTTTAGGGCTCGACTGTTTGTTCAATCAAACTAATCCAACAATTATAAACATATATATTTTCAGGCTACTATATTCAAATTCAACTTTCTTCCTCCTCTTTTTTCCTATTTCATAAGGTTGCACCATCACCCTCCACCCTCTTCATTCCTTTCCTTTCCTTTTCTTACAAAACCCTAATTCAACCTCAAATTCAATCTAATCGTGCCTCCTCCTATTGATGGTGATCCCCATTCAAAACCAAACTTCAACCTCCTTCCCTACATCCTCAAGCCCATCATCATGCTCCTCCTCACATCCATATTCTTTCTCTTCCTCAGTTTTTCCTTTTTCTTCCTCAACCTCCTCCTCTTTGGTGGCACCCTCCACCGCCTTTGCATCCTCCCCAACCCCAACCTCGACCACAACAACCTCCCTCACTTTCAGGTCTCCAACGGATACGAACCTAGACTCAATTTTTGCTATGTTGTCTGCTTGGATGGCTTCAGGGTGTGTCAGACTGATCAATGGTGTTGTAGTTGTAGTAGCTCCTATCATTTGGGACAGAACATGAACCATCACTTCTTTGAGCCTCCTACCGTGTTGCGCTGCCCCCTTGAGATAGCTCCGATGTCCTCCACGCCCAAGCTTAGTCGTCACCACGCCGCCACCCTGTTTCGTCCAACTGCGTGGACTGCTGCCTGTTCCGTCATTGGGCGGACCACCACCCTTCTCTATAATTACCTCTGCTATTTAAGAGGAGAAGACAACTTTAAATATTTTTTTATTTATTAATCATATTTTTATTTAAATTAATTTTTTTTTTCTAATTTTGATGTCCAGTCATCGCCACCTACGATTGTTAACGGCCACATAGGATTCTAAATAAAGGAAATGGACAAGAACTAATGATAAGGCCAACATTGTTAAGAAGAAAACATAAGGAACCTATTTGACAAAAAAAAAAAAAATTCAAGACCATATTGAAAAGAAATAAACTTAAGGAATCAATGCACTAGTTTTGCCTTAATTTTATACAAACCAATTTAAATCTATTCAATTTTTTTTATCTTTAAGACAAAGATCTAGTACCCAATTTCATATAATGCAATACCAAATTACTTGTATAAAAAATTACATCCAAAATTCATCAAAAAAAAAAAAAACATCCAAAGCAACATTTTGTTTTCAGCTATTGCTAATAGAAGCTACAAGTTAAGAATTACAAAGATAACATTTTAGTCACAAAACTAATTCGTATTATGCAGTGAGCCGAATTTCAATTTGGAAGGTAATCATAAAATAGTTTCACTTGAAATAAATTTTATTTGCTCTTATTAAATCACTAAAGATTCAAGTGTTCTTTTTTTTTTTTTTTTTTTTTTTAAATTTTCCTAGATTATCCTCCAAGCCAATAGGGCAATAGGTGAGAGGTTATCTTGAGATACAGTTACTCGCCTAAGTAAGAATCTCTTTCAAATTTTTTTTTTTTTTTTTCATACACACAATTCCCAGATCCACATGTTTACACTAAAGATTGAAGTGATATTATCAATACCAACATTTTCTTTTGGGTGGTTATAATTGGAAGTTTAAGTAATATTTGAGTCAGAGGATGATGGGAAGCCCGGGAGTGAATAAGTGAACTTCAAATTTTCCAAATATAATCATCACTTGTTATACATACAAAATCAAGTAGATCCACTGAAGGTGGATGCGAAGAAAGTGATGGTACGAAAAGCATCTCAGGCCAAGGACGTGGTAGTACTTGAATGAGTCACTGCCAGGATTTATAATCCACCACAAGGGTGGACAAATTTAAGTAAATAAGGACCTTATATATGGATAATGCACTTAATCAAGGGTGGACATCAATTGCGACAAATGACTTTGATCTTGAGGCCAATTTGTATCACATAAGCAAGATATTTTTCTGGTACAATGATGACATTAATCCGAATGATTGAATCTATAGTATCCAATAAATTGCCCGATATTATGAGCATTATATAGCTCCATTAATTCTAGTAGCTTATTATTACAAAAACATTAGTTATATAGTTTGCACTTTACAGGGTACGTTAGTAGTGGAGACGTGAAGCAACTAAAGCTGCAGCATCTTGGTTACTATGGCAATATATTTCTCTCTTCACCTCACAATTGCCGTTCAATTAAATCCATGTAATAGACTTGCACTTGAAACAAAAGGCAGTAGGCACAATAAGGTGGATTCTTCACTCCTGAAGTGTTGCAAGTGCAAATCATTGTCACTCAGGAAGTACGGTCTAATGAAATATATATATGTGTATCCTTTTGAGTGAAAAGGGAAGTTCTTCAATTCCCATTTTCTAAATTGTGTTTTTTAAGTAAGGCCTGGAGTTATTTTTATATTTTAGGTGTTAGACTATTAATCATCACTTAAAGTGTTGACTTAGTCTTGACAACAAGGGTTTTTAATCTATTTTGAACTGATTTTATATTGCAGTTAAACTCTACCCAAATAAAACTTACTTTGTTAATAAAATTTGTTCAATTTTTCGTTTTGAATTGTGAATGTTCAGTCAGTGGTATTTTCGAACTCATGATATATATTAATCTTGCATTTGTGTTTGGAATCATTATCCTATAGTGATGCTTTAGCACGTGATTGCACGTCTCCATTTTGATTTGCCTTTTGATGAGCCATTCATATTCTGTTTTAGTATATTTGGAGTGTGTTTGGGAAAGCTGGAAAAAAAAGATTATGCTGATAATCAATTTTTGTATAATCGATTATTGTGATAATCGATTATAATCAGAATCTGTTTTTGTTTGGGACTGTTTGCTGAAAAGCGATTTTAAGATAATCTATTTCGTTTGGATGGTGCAAAAAAAATCACTTTTATATAATAAATTACGAAAAAGGGTATGGAGTTATTTGTATAATTTAATAATATTTATTTAGAAGGTAGTTTTATAGGGGTAAACAGGGAAGAGAGTTTTGAGAATGAAAAATAATCAAATCACAATAATCTTAAGCTAGAAAAAACTAGATGGCTTAAAACAGCTTTTTTTCCCTAAAAAAAAGCTTTTTTATAAATTTAAGCAAAATGCCAAACATAATAGATTATCTATGAAACAGCTTTTAAGCTAAAAAACAGCTGAAACCAGGGAAAATAATCTTTCCCAAACATGCTCCAAGAGATAAATTAGGAATTTCATTAAAATAAATGGTGGTGGTGGACACCATTTTATTGCTAGCCTTCTATCTTTCCAAGCAGGGCCGGATAAATTAGGAATTTCATTAAAATAAGATAAAATTTAATAAGTTATAAACTATTTGAAATAATGTCTGAAAAAAAATATAAGCTAATGAGATAAACTTATTTATCAAATCATCTATTTTGCAAACAAGCTTATAAGCTAATCAAATAAGCTATAAGCTAGTTTATTTGATTTGCCAAATAAAGCTTTGAAATTAAGTCCTACCTGAAAATGTTCAAAGCTTGCATTTTATACTTAATGGTTGTCACAAGCAATTATATAAATTTAAAAAATTGGAAGTTGCCACTAATTTTATTGAAGTTAATAATAATTAATTTAAATAAGAAAGATTCGAAATTTACGTTCACTGCGTTCCTATACATCCCCTTAAAATGGTTACTTAATTTAATTACATAATTAAAGACATGGCTAGTGACTGGAGTCTAAAAATGGTTCAATTTGAATAATTTTATTTTATTTTATTTTATTTTATTTTATTTTTTGTAACTTTTAGATTAACATGCTCTCATGACTCACATAATCATTTTAAATTTAAGTGGTGAAACTTGACATCAAGCTAAAGACATCACTCAAAATTAACAAGTTTTTTTAGCAGATACTCAAAGTTAAAAAGTTGTTTCAATTTTAATGGCACTATCGAATACTCCTCCGGTCCTTATTATAAGAGGCAAATAACTATTTTTTTTTGGTCCAAAATATAAGATACATACATGTATTTTGATAAATATTAAATGCTCATTTCCAATTTTACCCTTATTTATAATAGAGTTTATATTTACGAGACAGTGTAACTTTCAATACAAGTAGGTTTGTTCATTAATTATTGAAAGGTTAAATTTGTAAATTTATATGAATATTAATTACAAATAGCTTATTTCAATGCATTTCCTTGGTTTGTGTGTTTTAGAGTTTTGCTTCTTATATATAGGACCAGAGGAAGTAATTATTTTGTAATCACTAGACCTTTTGAAATTCAATATGTACCATTTACACAAAAATTCATTATTATTGACGAATGTTGTCGGTAATGGACGAAAGCCATTAAAAAATTGCATTTGTCGACAAATTACTGTCGGTTATGAAGTACTCGGCCGTTCCAATATATAAGCAAAAATGTTACAAGGTTTTTGGTCCAATATATAAGTAAATTTTATTTTTTAATGATTCTTTTAATGAAATTATTTCCAAAATATCCTTCATTTAATACAAATTTCAATGACTCATTTAATGAAGATTGAAGTTTTAGATGAAGGGTAATTTAGGTAACAAATCTAATTTTTTTAAAGATTCAATGAGATTAATTAACCACCTTAATATGTGTGTTCCATTAATTTTTTGCTTATAATATGGACCGGAGAGAGTAATGGGTAATATATTTAGGGTCATGCTAACGAGTGCCCTTAAAGCACTCTTTAAGTAATTAAGAAAAGCAGGTTTTCATTGTAAAACTAAGCATTTTACTTTTTAAAATATTCAATACACTAATTCTCTATATAAACTTTATTTTCTTGATTCCTTAACGGTTGCTCTTAACATATTCCACATCTTTATTGCAACTGTTGCAACTCATAAAAAGATCATCTAAATTGTGACACCACAAGTGTCGTAATTCCATATTTGTAATAATGTATGTCATTTTTATTTTTATTTTTTCCATTTCTGATGTGCTAAGAGTATCACGATTTGAGATCTAGTTAAGAAAAAACTAGGCTAATGAACTTTTTAGTCCCTGAATATATAGTCACTTTTGGTTATAGTCCCTGCATTTTTGTTTCTTTGCAGTCGATCATTTTAACTTTTTAAATTTTGCAATTGGTCCTTGCCATCAAGTCCGACCGTTAACTGTTGACGACAGGAATCAATTGCAAAATTTAAAAAGTTAAAAAATAGAATGCAAGGAAATAAAAATGCAAGGACCAAAACCAAAATGACCATATTTTCAGGGACCAAAAAGATATTAGTTAAAATAGACTTAATATATAAAATAATTAGGGAACAAAACACTTACAACAAACAAAACAATGACTAGGAATGGCCAATGCTACATATGTGGATGCTATGTACTTTCAAGAAATTAATTTTGATGATCAGCAACAAAAGGAAAACAATTTATTGAGAAAATGAAAGTACAAGTTCAAAGAAAGATCATCTAAGACCAAGAGAAGAACTTTAAGGGTATATAGTTTAAGTTTGATCTTAGGATTATTTGTAAGATTCAGGTGTAGGATTGGCTATTAAAATATAAATAACTAAAATTGGATTTAAAATTGAAAATGGGCTTAAAGGGTTTTCAAAGACTTGGAAAAATGATTTCATCAAATATTTTAGAAGAAAGCTAAATATCAAAAATGTTTTTCATGGATGCTAGAATACTTCTAAGTACGAAAAACTTCTTTTTTTCTAGCAAAATGATCATTTTAATCGATTATTCTTCTGGCCATAATCGATTATTTCATTATGGAAAACTCAGTATTGCAAACTGAGAGTTCATAATCGATTATTTGCATGGCCATAATTGATTATTTGTTTATGGAAAACTCAGAATTGCAAACAGACAGCTCATAATTGATTATATTTTGAATTTTTGAGTTCTGGTAGAAAGATGATAATCGATTATTGTTCAGGGGCATAACAGATTATTTTTGGTCAAAATAATCGATTATGGGAAAATTTTTAATTGACTAACTTTTCGAAAAAGTGATTTCTGATGCAGAAAATGCGTGACAGCTGTGCAAAACGGTCATATTTTCACCCCTCACTAAAAACCCTAGGTTACTACTCGTAGAACACTTGCCCAACAACTCTAACCTCATTAATCAATCTTTCACTCTTGAGATCAAGATTTGAACCAATCCTACAAAAGAGCCATAAAGCTTCAACTTGTATTGTTCAACCTTTTGAGGTATTCATCTTTGTAATCCTTTTTGCTTGAATATTTGTTGGTTAACGAGAGTGAGGAATCTCTCTAGTTTGTGATTGTAACAAGGGTGAGGTATCCTTGGTTTGATTTAGAGGCTTTTGCACAAGGGTGGGGGATCCCAAGTGAAGAGTGCTCAAATATTGTAAAGCTTGGATTTGTTTTAGTGGAAAATACTCACAAATGTATTGTGAGGACTGGATGTAGGTCACTTGGTAACAACATATTACCTCATGTGCTTGTGTTGTGTCTTGCAACTTATAATACGATAGAGAAAGACTATAATGCAGAGAAACTTATTTTAGAGAGTAGAATGTGAGAGGGAGAAACTGTAATACAAAACATGAGGGATGTGACAGCTAGGACTGACAAAGGCGGGGAGTGGTCGCCGGTGCATGAAGGCACGAACAAGGAGCGGCTCCTGGCAGGCTTCTAGGCGGAGGGACTCATGAATGAACCGGTTACACACCGGAATGAGAGAGATCCTGAGACTCTGTAGGTATGGGAATATACAGTTGAGGATGACTTATATGAATTGATTGGTACTACCTATACCAACAAGGTGCATCTTCTTTTCGGTAGCCCATCACTTAAGAACTCAACAGTTAAGCTTGCTTGACATAGAGCAAATCTTGAATGGGTGACCTCTTGTGAAGTTTTCCTAGGAAGCATGTGTGTAAGGACAAAACATGTTGAAAAGTCCAGTGTTGGTTTGTGGGGACAGTCGTCAATCCATAAAGCAGCCAGGGATGTTACAAATGGTATTAGATCGAGCAGCACATCTCCCAGTACGGTGTGGTTCGGGGACGAACCAAGCGAAAGCTGGTGGGCATGTGACACCCAGGCCTGACGAGGGCAGGGAGTGGTGGCCGGTGCAAGAAGGCACGAACAAGGAACGACTCCTGGTAGGCTTCTAGGCGTAGGGACACATGAATGAACCGATTACACACCGGAATGAGAAGGATCATGAGACTGTGTAGGTATGAGACTATATAGTTGATGATGACTTATATGAATTGATTGGTACTACCTATACCAACAAGATATATCTACTTTTCGGTAGCCCATCACTTAAGAACTCCATAGTTAAGCATGCTTGACTTGGAGCAAATTTGGGATGGGTGACCTACTGGGAAGTTTTCCTAGGAAGCGTGTGAGTGAGGATAAAGCACGCTGAAAAGACCCGTGTTGGTTTGAGGGGACAGTCGTCAATCCATAAAGCAGTCAGGGATGTTACAAGGGATGTGAAAAAGTGGATGAAGGAAACTTATAATTAGTTTCTCTACATTAAATTTTTCTCTATCGCATTATAAGTTGCAGAGACACAACATAGGCACGTGAGGTAATATGCATCGTTGGCCATTCCTAGTCAGCGTTTTGTTTGTTGTAAGTGTTTTGTTCCCTAATCATTTCATATATTAATTAGCCTTTTTTAACTAATAACTTTTTGGTCCTTGAAAATATGGTCACTTTGGTTTTGGTCCCTGTATTTTTCTTTCTTTGCATTCGGTCCTTTTAACTTTGTAAATTTTGCAATTGGTGATTGCCGTCAGGTTTGACTGTTAACTGCTGACGGCATGGACCAATTGCAAAATTTAAAAAGTTAAAAGGATCGAATGTGAAGAAAAAAAAAACGCAGGGATTAAAACCAAAAGTGACTGTATTTTCAGGGACTAAAAAGTTCATTAAGCCAAAAAACTATGCCCAAATTATATCTTTAAAACTAAAAGATTAATGGCTTAAGCCATATATACACTATTTGACACAATTATTTCACATTGCTGAGAGATAAATTCTTAGAGTTATGATATTGGTACACCCAAAATCAACACCAACACCATATATTTATAATTTTCTACACTTATTTATTATTTTATTCTCCTTAAAGTTAACACCGACACCTAAAAACACACTCCCCCATACGGTGTGTATACGATGTCCATGAGGGAGGTGTTCAAATATCTTTTCTCAAATTCTTATTTATGTCTGGATTACTCATGCAACAAACTAGTCCAGACAATATTATGATGAATATGCATCTTATAACAAACTAGCTAGTTGGGAATAGTTATACAAAAACAACATTATGTTGAAAATGCATCTTATAAATATTTGTCATAAGGCTTGTCAAGGTTAGGTTTTGCATATACATGAAATTAAGGTCGTTTTAAGAAAGGGTCATCCATCAAACCGAGCTATAAAACTAAGATAAAAGTAAGTTTTGCAAAGTAGGAAATCAAGTAATTAATGGATATATGAATTCTCTACAAATCGAAAAGATTAAGGGTTCGTTTGTTTTAGATTTTCATATAATTGATTTTGGAAGAATTGTGTTTGATAATAATTATAGTAAAACAAAACATGAAGGAATCACATATAAAAGGGGGCAAGAATTCAAGAACTCTTAGCTGATAGAGTTTTGAAATAAATATAGTACATACGTAGGTACATACATACATACATACATACATACATACATACATACGATTACACATATAGTCCACAAACCATTTGGGGGAGGGCTTTTGTAAGGTTTCTGCCAGTTTATGTATACTTTGAATGTTATAGGCTGAATGATGTTTACACAGGGAGTATTATTTTTATTTTTCTTATATACAAATTACAGTACCTCTTCTACTGTTATCAATATATTCTTTGCTTATCAAAAAAAAAAAAAAAATCCACAAACCATTTAATTTAAGTCATTGTTGGTTCTATGTATGGAAGAATCCCAAAGAAGACCCCTAAAACAAATAACCAAAGACTACGTGTTACCAAGATTACTTGTAGCAAACAATGATAAACCAAAATTCATAAGCCATAAATTCTTAACATAAAAAATGCAAGAAAACGGAGCAAGAAATTGGGAATGAAAGAGAAAGAGAAAGAACACCAAAAGTTTACATGATTTAGTCAATGTGACTTACATCCATGGAAGAGAGCCTATTCCATTATGAATTTGATCAAGATTACAATAGAGAATCCTTGGTTCTTGCCCTTACAATGTCCAAGATGAACTTATAACAAAAACCCAAATCTTCAGCTCTCTATTTTCTCTCAAACCCTTGATCCCAAATCCTCTTTTGATTTTCTCTCTATTATCACTGAACAGATCCAAGACATGTCATTATCACATAGTGTGTATCTCAGTTTTTATTCAGTCAGTTGTTGTATCTTGCGCCTCTAAGTCATATCAGATCTATATTGTGATACTCGGGTGGATCATCAATTTCCTGATTAAGCAAAGTAGTTAGAATATTCTGTTATACATTTTAAGCAATGTGATATTATGTTAAGTTAGTTAGTTGGTTGGTAGAAGAAATCTCTCTTGTAACTACCTCGAGGAACTAGCTATGTAAAGAGTATATAACGAATGGCTGTGATGTATGTTCTCTGATTGGTAATCTTGTTTTGACTTCGAGAAGAGTGATTCAACTTCATGTAATAGAGTGCAAGTGAGGAAAGAGTGATCCCATACCTGTGTAATGTCTTCTACTAGTTTTTCTTATTGAAGGAAGATCAATTCCTATTACAGTATGGTGTGATAGCCAAAGTGCTATTTGCCTTTTTAAAAACTAAGTTTTTCATGAAAGGACTAAGCACATAGATATAGGGCTTCATTACATTCGATATATTGTTGCTCAGACGTTGATTGAAGTGGAAAAGGTTCATACAAATGACAACCCTGCTGATATGTTAACTAAAGTTTTTCCTAGCACAAAGTTTGCTCACTGTTTAGACTTGGTCAATATTGGAAGCTTTGAAGAGTAAGCCTCTACCAGAGGCTGAGAATATTCTAAGTACTGCTGAAGAATTGAAGATCCAAGGTGAAGATTTGTGATACTCGGGTGGATAATCAATTTCCTGATTAAGCAAAGTAGTTAGAATATTCTATACATTTTAAGCCATGTGATATTTTGTTAAGTTAGTTAGTTGGTTGGTAGAAAAAATCTCTCTTATAATTACCTAGAGGAACTAGCTATGTAAAGAGTATATACGGCTTGGCTGTGATGTATGTTCTCAGATTTGTAATCTGGTTTTGACTTAGAGAAGAGTGATTTAGCTTCATGCAATAGAGTGCAAGTGAGGAAAGAGTGATCTCATACTTGTGTAAAGTATTGCATTGGTTTTTCTTATTGATCTGAATAAAAGTCTCATCTCAGTGTGGATGTAGGAGTTTTGGACCTCAAAACTCTGAACCACGATAAACCTTGTGTTGTGCTATTTTCTGTTCAAGCTTTTCAGTTCATCTTGTTTAGCTTTCTGTTCTGCTGTAATCAGCACAGTTCTTGAAGCATTCTTGCTTGACAGTTCCTACATATATAAAGCCCCAAAAGACCCATATATGTTATAACCGCGTAATAGAATAAAACGGTTACCCAGTAATTGATTATATGGCTTCCCATAACATGCATTTCAATACACTATTGACAATTCAAAATGAAATTCATAAAAAGGTTCTCAAACTGGCAAGACATTCAGTTGAGAACTTAAGTGGCTTTAAACTTAAGAGGTGAGTGAATTGTGTTTTGATAAAATTTTTGCAAAATTTATAAACTTAATGAGAAATTTTGATTGTTTCAGCTGAGCACGAATGAACAATGCATGACGAGTGCATGAAAAAATATAAATAAATAAACAAATACTCCCTTCAGACTCAATTATAAGCAAAATTAACTAATTTCACACTTATTAAGGAAGTTAGTTAATTTAGTTTAATTGTCTTGATTTATGTAAAAAAAAAATGAGTTATAATTACTAAACTACTTTTTGATTGTCTCAGGAGTGTGCGCTCTTGGAAAAGTAAAAAAAAAATTGGTTGGATCAAGTTGGTTGAATTTTGCTTTTATTTGAGTCCACAAAATATAGGTACTTTTTTTATTTTTTTTATTTTTATAATTGACTCCAGAGGGAGTATAAAATAGAGATAGGTAAGAGACAAACAAACACTGAGTTTTATCTTGGTTCAACCATCAACCACTTGTGGCCTATATATGTCTAGTCTTAAGCCAACTATTGGAGACTTTTCACTAACAACAATCAAACTTCATTAGATACTTGAAAATCTTTATACCTCGTAGGAAACCTCTCCGACGTTGGAGTTTCCGAACTCCACAAAAAGAGCTACCCCACCCTTCAATAATAGAATGATTCCTCACATTTCATAATCAGAGACTCCTTATCTCTATGATTAATATCATTAGATGAACCTCTCCAAGACATTTACAAAAAGATTTTAATTAAAGAGATTATGTCAAACCACATACTACTTTACATAACAGGATCCTAAATAATTTGATCTCCATGCTTGATCCAATGGTTGTTGCAAGATGTTTGTGCTCATCAAAATTCCAAATATACATTTACATTCACACATTCCAATGTCCTAACCAACACTTCCTCATATTAATCAAGTATATATAAGCTCATGGGATTAATTCATTAAGCATACTTTCTCAACACATCAATATTGAGCAATTCGGCCATTCATGTTCAGCTTGGGGCATATAGTGTCATGTTATATTTGACCAATTCATAATCAATTAATCATACAAATAGTCAAAAGGTGACACATTTGCCTAATCTACTCTGACTTGCGAGAAGTGCAGCATTTTGGTTATTTTTATCAATATTTTAATTATTATTTTTTCTGGCCGATTATCAACAAGAAATTTGGACCTTTATCAGGAAAATGAACTAAGTTCACAGTATCATTTCACAGTCATCAATATAATCAGCATCTCCCATAAATTCCATAGTCAACATGTATCCATTCTGCTTATTCTTGATTGACGACGCTAGTTTTTATTGCAGAAGCAAAGCTGGACAATAAGGACAAGAAGAAAATCTCGTCTCAATTAAAACTGCTTATTCTGTAGCCTCCATGGTTGCTATCACAATTAAAGCATTTCTCTTCACCTCTCAAAGTGCGGCCTGTTAGTTTAGCTGTCTTGTCTTGTTCCCATTCAATTAAATGATTTAAATCTATGCAAATTAAGTATTGCAATGTATTTAGGTGTGGGAAGTATGTATTTATAAACGTATAGACAACATCTCAAAGTTTAGTAAACCGATGGGTAAATCATTTGCATGTTTTGACAAGCTGGGCTATGAAGCTGCAGGTAATATGTAATGGATGATAAGTAACATCTTTTTAATTTGTTATAATGAACCTGGTGAAAAGTGAATAAATAAAAGTTTGAACCAAAACCATTCACTTATTAAAAAGAGAAGGATCTTGTTAATGAGTATTCTAGAGGTATTGGTTAAGAAAGTCATAACAGAAAAATTAAGTATAACACTTTTTAATATATTGAATAGACCATGTTTTCATATAATTGTTCTTGTTATAATGAACCTCATGAAAAGTAAATAAATAAAAGTTTGAACCAAAACCATCGACTTATTAAAAAGAAAAGGAGATCTTACTAACGAGTATCCTAAGAACATATGTTAAGAAAATTATAAAAAAAAGTATATTAAAAAATTAAGTGAAATATTTTTCAATATATCGAATATATCATTTTTTTTCATGTAATTTTTTTTTTTTTATTCCTAAAACAGAAATGCTAAATGTTAGGAGACGAATTTTGTCCCTTACGCATGCCTCTTTTCTCTCTCTAATTATGATTTTAGCTTTTCATTTTTTGACCACTGATCTAACACTTGTTCGGTTCAAAACCATTTCGTTAAGTTTAAGATGCATTACTGTTCCTAAAATGATTGCTGACGGTTGACCTAAAACCTATTCATGAGCATGACTAACTCTTGTTGTCCATTCAATGCACATAAATTATAATTATTTTTTGGAAAAATAATGCTAAGGGTGTGTCTGATTTACAAAAATGTAGAGGATTTGATAGCATAAAAAATTGTATCCCTATTTGATTTGAAAAGTGGTTAGTGAACAAGATAAAAAGGGATGAGGGACTGGATAAAAACTTTAAAATTTTGTCCCCCACCAAATCATATGACATTTTTTTTATCACATAGACAGACTACCAAAAAAGACAAAATTATCATTATCCCTCTCTTCCCTCTTCCCTCTCTTCTCTATGTCTCTCTTCTTTATCTCTCTCCTCTCTATCTCTTTTCTCTCTGACTAATATATATAGGATTATTATGTCAGTAATAATGTATTATCATATAATATATTACAAAGGGTATCATAATAAAATTAATATTATTTTACTTGTGATATTCATTATCTGTCAAATGATGTACAGGAAAAAAAGTTGTCTTGTGATTCAAGGGGGTTATACTATACTGTCATGTGCATTAATGCGTATCAAACGGACCTGAAAAGTAAGTCACTCCTTCCAAATCCTTTCAACTAGTTATGTTAACCGGTTAACACACGTTAGCTTATACTTAATTACTTATCATGTAAATGATAAATTAAAGGCAAAAAATTTGTGAAAAGATAAAGTGTTGGTCATCATGTCTTATTTCTCTTCCAACATTATGACTTCTCAGACACAAGGTGTATGAAATTAATGAGCTTTATAATACTTAGTAGGTCAGCGAAAAGGACGAATTTTTTCTTCGGCCTAGACGCCCAGTACTGCTCTGTTTAGTTAGTCCCAGTGGCCACTCTTTTGTGTTGTCTTTCTATCTTTTTTTTTTTTTTTTCATAAACAAAAATTATATTAATTGGAGTTAAAAGCACTCCAACATGTATACAAGAAACCAAGAGCAAAACTTAACATTCAGCCGGATTACAACACCAATAAAAAAACCACAAATTAGAAGCACCATTTTAGTAAAAAACCAAGACTACTATCTTTGGTTGGGAATATGCCACTTCTTGTCGAAATCACTTCCTAGACGTTGGAACTTCTGAAAAATATACGCATTAGAGTCACCCCATATGGTGAAGATCATTTCCATTTTATTCTCCCCGTTTACCATTCATTTAGAGAGAGATAGACACAAAAAAAAATTAATGATTTTATTTTTTTAAATGATAAAAAAAGATTGAGATACAAATCTCTCATTTGTATCTATTTCTATACTAAATAAAAAGTAAATGAAGAGAACAAAATGGAAAGAATTTTTGTGCTTAGGTCTTAATCAAATTTATGATAAAATCAAGACTATCATTACCACTTTATTGCGCATCAATCATATACTCCACGCAACCGAGAAGACAAATGTTTTTGTGCTTCCTAAATTTGACCCCCGTGGCTCTTCGTACAATCTTGGGCCCTTTCTCTAGTGCATTCAACATAGTTGGATGATAATAACGTTGCTGCTGAGGGCAAAAGAACCCCTGTGGCCTCAAGGACAATCCAATGTTTAAATTTGTGGCTGTAACCATATTGCTGCTATATTAGCTACATTTTTCTGTAATTATCTATAATTATAGTATATATAACATAATCACAATTACAATTATAATAACCACAATTTAAAACCAGTCCACATTCTAGCATCCATATGATCCTCCTAAAAGAAGATGCCAAGGTTGTCCTATTCAATGAAGATGAGATTTGATAGCCAATATGGAACCTTGCAACTTGCTGTTTGATTGGATGCTTCTTTTCCGAATGAACACCAAACAACAATAAAGATAGCCCTTACTTATTGCAATCTGGTACAACCCCAAACGGCTGAGATGCAAAGAAACTAGCGTCAAAGTTCAACAAGTTTTACTTTTTGAGCGAAATTGACATACATGGACCCTTCCAAACCAACAGCTATGTTATCTAAAATTTGAATTGATACAAAAATGAGATAAAGTATTACAACAAAAAAGGTAACTAGACCAAAGTCATATCTCAAGGCTGGCTAACACCGAGACGCTGTTATTATCATCAACAACTAGTTTCAACACGAGATTGAATAGGGGCAAGTGAAATTCCTGTGGAAGACATTAATTGGAGCCAAGTCTATTGCACATGTTCCTGACGAGTCAAAAACGAAGCAAATGGTCATAATGCAACTTGTGCAACTAGGCAAGGCCTCACCAACTGAGCAAGGGAAAGTGGACCAGCATTTCAACAAATCTTCAGAAAGGAGGAAAAAACTAACATAACAACTAACTATTAACATTTGCCTATAAAAAAATAATAATTGACAAAGATGATTATCTAGAAAGCAACTAAAGACTGAAATCCCAGAAGAGGGCTTTGCACAGTCACTCTGCAACTCATGTTAAAATATTTTATTTTGGGAAAAAATTAACTCTAGTATAAACTAAAGTATAAAATTATGGCCCTTTATTTTTCAATAATGAACTAAAGTACAAACCTAACTCAAAGAAATAGACTAAATAATATAGGATTTAATTATAATACACTTTCAATGTAAATATTTTTATATTAGCTCATCGTAATTATTTCAAAAGTCACACATTGGGTGATATCAGATTATTTGATATTATGAAAGATTAAACTCGACAATATAACCATACTTGACACAAGAACAATGTTAGGAGGGCAACTAGCAAAAAATATTTCTCTCTCTTTGAGAGCTCTGTCTTTCTCTCGCTTCTGAGAGTCATGTTTTTTCTCGGCAATGCACATGGCGGTGAACTTTGAGGGGCTGTTTCTAGCCGATGAGGATGATGATGGGGGAGTGTTTCATAGGGAGGGTGTACCGGGCCAAGCAACAAACTTTGATCTATGTCTCTTGGGTCGGTTCCTGACTGATAGGACCATCCGAGTGAATGTGATGAAGGAGGTGAAGGGGAATTTGTGGAGGCCAGCAAGGGGTGTCACTATCTCTGAAACTGAGAAGGGTCTTTTCCTCTTTCAGTTTTATCACTGTTGGATCTAAAGAGGGTGGTTGAGGGAGGGCCATAGAGCTTTGACAATCACCTGTTGATTCTTGGTAAAGTTTAAATGGGTAATGCCTTGGCTAGTATTCCACTCTTTCATGTTGCTTTTTGGGTATAACCTACCCTTGGGCTTCATGACATCAACGATGGGTACTTATCTTGGAAACTACATTGGGTATTTCCTAGAGTATGACAAGACAAACAATACAAGTTTGTGGAGGAAGTACATGAGGATTAGGGTGCTTATTGATGTTCGAATTCCACTGGAAAAGTAGAAGAAGGTGAAGATACAGGGAGGGGATTGGAATGTGGTGCAGTTCAAATATGAATGGCTAGGAGTGTTCTGTTTCCTGTGTGGCTTGTTAGGGCATAGCGATTATTTTTGTGACCAGCGGTTTTCTTTGGTTGCTGATGATGGTCACCAGAACTAGAGTGTTGTTTTGAGGGTGAAGAATAGGAGACAAGGTGGAAGCAAAACTAGCAGGTGATTGAGGAGCATGGCGGCACCTACCAAGGTGAGCAACTCAAGGACACTGCAAACCCTAGCGAGGATCAAGGTGGGATCCCGAATAATCAGCATAACAATAATGGTGTATCAATTAATGCCTTATCTGTTGGAGACGTTGATAAAGGAAAGAATGCTTTGCATGGGCCATATAATTCAAACGTGCCAACTGGAGCCATTATTGGAGGATCTGCCATGATTAATGAGCCACGTCACAGATAATATCCATATCTTCTAATTCAGAATGTGATGAAAGTCAGGCAGATAAAAAAAAAAGGTGCAGGAGCACCATAGATACACAACAACCATTGTTGACTTTGGGGAATGGTCTAGTTGACTTGGAGAATGAAGTTGTTTAATGTGATACAAGCATGTATGGGCATTTTGTACCGGCACAAGCATGCATGGGCATTTTGTATCGGAAGGCTCTGGTTCCCAGGCCTACCAGTTGCAATGAGTATCCTCGGTTGGAACTGTCAAGACCTAGGTAACCTGCGTGCAGCTCTTGCCCTTAAAGACCTAATCCGAACCTATAAATCGGATATTGTTTTTCTTTATGAAACTTTAGTGCAAGTCAGTAAAATTGAAGAGATTAGAGTGAAGATTGGTTTTGAAAATTCCTTTGCTGTGGACAGAGAGGGTCACAGTGGAGGGGTTTCCATTTTTGGAAGAATGCAGTTAATTGTTCTGTGTTAGTTATTCTCATAATTTTATTAATGTGGAGATGGTGGATAGCAGAGTTCCTTGGAGATTGATTGGATTTTATGGCTTTTCTGAGAGAGCTAGGCGCACGGACTCTTGGAGGATGCTTAGGGAGTTATGTGTTATATCCTCTCTCCCTTTGTGCATTATCGGTGATTTTAATGATCTCTTATCTCCAGATGATAAGTGTGGCAGAGTTGAGCATCCATCCTGGCTTCTCAATGATTTCAGAGATACAATTAGAGACTGTGATTTGGTGGATGTTGACTTGGAGGGTTTTCCTTTTACTTAGGCTAGAGGTAAAGGTTCAAATGATGCTATTGAGGAAAGACTGGGTCGTGCTATAGTTATAGGAGCTTGGCAAAATTTATTTCCTCGTGCTCTCTTTCTTAATCTCATGGACTCTATTTATGATCATAATCCTATCCTCCTAAGGTATGAGACTTGTCATAACTTCTAGTTTCGTCGTACTTTTAAATTTGAAAATGCATGACTTTTTAAACCTGATCTCAATGAAGTGGTGCATGACAATTGGGCAAGGGCTATTGATGATGATATTTTGTATAAGTTGGAATTTTGTTTTAAGGATTTGTGCGAGTGAGGCAAGAAGTTACTCTCAAAATTCAGAGAAGACATAGATAGATGCAAGAAAGAAATGGAACGAGTGCGATGATTTAATGATCCAGTTTATGTTGCCTTGTTTATTAGCCTTAATGAGCGATTGTCGGATTTGCTTATGAAAGAAGAGGCTTTTTGGAAACAAAGATCCAAGAGTCCCATTGGCTAAAGGATGGTGACCAAATACTAAGTATTTTCATGCTATGGCCTCTAAAAGAAAGAAGACAAATTTAATCCAAAAGCTTTACAACAAGGATGATATTTTAGTGGACACTGAGCAGGGAATTTGTGACATGGCCAGAGAGTATTTTGTAGAGCTTTATGCCGAAGAACAAGGTTAGTATGGGATTATTGTGGACAATATTTAATAGCGTATATTTTATTATGATAATGATATTTTATTGTCCCCCTTTTTTTGAAGAAGAATTTCGTGCAACTCTTTTCCAGATAAAGCTCCTAGTCCAGACGGGCTTAATCTAGCCTTTTATAAGAGATTTTGGGAGCTTTGTGGTAGGGATATTTTTCAAGCACGCTGCTCTTGGCTTGATAATGACCATATGACCGCTTCTGTTAATGCAACAAATATAGTGATCATCCCCAAGTGTGATAAACCACTTTCTTAAAAAGATTGGAGGCCCATTTCGCTGTATAATGTGATCTATAAGCTTCTTTATAAGGTTCTAGCCAACAGACTGAAACAGGTGCTCCCCAAATGTATTTCTATTGAGCAGCCGGCCTTTATTCAAGGAAGATCTATCCTTGGTAATGCCTTAATTGCTATTAAGCTAATTCATCATATGGAGTTCAAAACCAAGGGTAAACAAGGTGAGGTTGCATGGAAGATTGATATTAGCAAAGCTTACGACATAGTGGATTGGGGTTATCTCCGGGCTATGATTCTCAAGTTGGGTTTCAGTAGTAGGTGGGTGGACTGGATTATGATGTTTGTGGAAACAATTAGCTATTCTGTTCTTGTTAACAATGATCCAGGTTGGCCTATTCATCCTAGAAGAGGTCTTCGGTAGGGTGACCCTCCCTTATCTTTTCATTTTGTGTGTGGAGGGTCTCTCAGCTCTCATTAAAAGGGTGGAGAGTAGAGGTGATCTTCATGGTATAAACATTTGTAGGGGGCTCCTATTGTTACTCACTTGCTTTTCGCTGATGACAGTTTTCCCTTTTGTCGTGCCTCTGAGAAAGAGATCTCCGCGTTGAAAAATATTTTGCAGGATTATAAGTATGCTTCTAGCCAAGCCATTAACTTGCAGAAATCTGAGGTTTTCTATAGTATAAATGTGGGGGAGGAGCTCCGGTCTACCCTTGAAAATATGTTTGGAGTCCAAGCTTGTATAGGTAGTGGCAAATATCTTGGCTTTCTGTCTATGGTTGGGAGAAGCAAAAATGCCACTTTTAGTTACCTGAGAGATAGAGTTTGGAAGCAGATTAATTCCTGGAGTGGTAAGATGTTGTCTCAAGGAGGTAGGGAGGTAATGGTTAAGGTTGTGCTGCAAGCTATTCCATCCTACTACATGAGTATTTTCCTTATTCCTCCTTCTCTGGCCGATGATATTCAGAAAATGATGAATTCTTTCTGGTGGTCGCAGTAAAGGTATAAAATGGCTTTCATGGGACAAATTGTCAGTTAGTAAGAGTCATGGTGGGATGGGTTTTCACCTAATCTATGTATACGGTCGGGTACCACAAGTCCCCTAACTAATTGTTTCTTTCTGTCTCAACTACAAATCGATTGAGGACCAGTGCCAATGGTACATGCTTTTATTACACTTTGATTACATCGACTACTTTAGTATTGTTGGTAATTAAGAGGCAATGGATAAGGCAGTGAAATATCTAGGGGTGCAACCCAACGAGTCTATACTGTGCATGGTTTATCTGCTATCATGTATAGAAATTTTATTAGGTTCAATTAATTTGTAGGTCCCCAAACTATTTAGCAATTTTTAAATAGGTCTCTATGCTTTAAAAGTTTGTAATTAAGTCTTTGAACACATAGAAAAATTGTAATAGTTTATCTCATACACTTTTTCATTAGGGTCTCGTTAGGGTTCTAAAAAGTACATGGACCTATTTGAATTTTCCTATAAAGTCTAAAGGCATACTTGAATTTTTTCAAAAATTTCAAGGACCCACAAAAATGAGTGGATGACTTATTTAACAGATATTTAACGAAATCCTAACGAAAAAGTGTACGGGACCCGTTTACAAATTTTCTATATGTTTCAGTGACCCAATGATAAACTTTTAAAGGATAAGGACCTGTTTTGAAAATTCTCAAATAATTTTAGGATATTCAAATTAATTTAACCTTTTTATTAATATCTGCTTCTTTTGAAACTTTGGCTTTGATTGGTATAACAGATGAAAAGAAAACGAAAGAAAATAGAATAGAATAGAATAAAGAAAGGAAGAAGAATATAGAAGAGTCATCCCTCACATTGTTTGTTATGATAAATAAAAATAATATTACACACACACACACACACACACATATATATATATAGAGAGAGAGAGAGAGAGAAATTTTAAATTATTTTAATAATTAAATTTCATTTAATAAAATAAATAGAGTGGATAAAATAAGAAAATATTTAATTCCCTACCAATGGAAAGGAAGAGGAATCCATCCCTTTCTAACCTTAATTAAGTTGATGAACCGACATTTGGTGCATGACAAAGTGTGTCAGAATTTTGTACTATGGATTTCAATTAATCAACTAATTTAATCCAATAATTAATAATGAGAGATGATATATCTTTACTAATTAGAATGTAAAAGTATATGATTTTCGAACACTTTATGAAACAGAGGATGTTATCCATAAGTTGAAACTGAATTAGAGAGGGCAGATTTCTTTCTTAATTTCACAAGTTCATACCAAATAAAGCCTTAGTCAAAAGCAACAAGCAAATGAATGATGGCTCAAAGCTTGTGATATACTCAATAAATTTTATTTCATTTTTTGTTTTTGGTGAATGTTTTGCTTAATTTCACACTAATTCATGGTGCTTGTGGGACCCGGATGTTTGGAAGGTTGATGTGATTCAACATGCTGATCAGTACGTGCATATGTCTGTTAAATGGAAGAAAGCGGATCCTTGGGTCTTAACTGTTGTGTATGGCAGTCCTCATATCCAACAGAGACAAAGCTTATGGGATGCCCTGTGAGAAATTGCTTTAGATACATCATGCCCCTGGGCAATTGTAGGAGACTTTAATGCTATCCTCCATAGCCATGATCGTAAGGGAGGGACTGATAACCCCTCCTTGAGGGGTGCTTCTTAATTCAGTCAATGCCTCCGTGACTGTGATCTTATAGATGGAGGTTTCCAGGGCTACCCTTACACCTGGAAGAGATCGAATCTTGAGCAAAGACTGGATAGAATGATTATGAATATTCACTGGAGAATGAGGTTTCAAGATGTTGTTGTTGCTCGCTTACCTCCGTTCAAGTCAGACCATCGGCCTCTTCTGATCAAACTTGAGACTGAAACTAGGATAAATAGGCGCAGAAGGCCTTTTAGGTTTATTGCTTCCTGGCTAACTCATGGAGACTTTTCCTGATTCATGCGCCAAAATTGGAAACCTAACCTTTCTTGGAATACCCAGATAAAAGAACTGAAGAATACTCTGGAAAAATGGAACCGAGTGGTTTTCGGGAACATTTTTGCCAAGAAAAAAAGACTGATTCGCAGGCTGGACAGAATTGGTTACCAAATGGCTCAGAGAAATTCCCCTTTTCTTGAGGAGAGGCAGCAAGCTCTTTGGAAGGAATACGAAGAAGTTCTCTTTCAAGAGGAAGTTCTCTGGTTTAAAAAATCTAGGTCCCAATGGATCACCTTTGGTGATAGGAACTCTAGGTATTTTCACTGTATTACCACCTTCAGGCTCAGCAAAAGTAAAATAGAGTGCCTTCAAAATGATTCAGGTACTTGGATAAGTAATCCTGAAGATCTTGAAAATTTGGTAACGGGGTACTATAAGGATTTGTTTACAGATAATGAGACTTACACTCCTTTTTGCCTCACTTGGTCGTTTCCTTCACTAGATGAGCAGCAAATTTCTTTCCTTAACAGGGAAGTTTCTAGTGAGGAAATTCACTGTGCGTTAAAAAATATAGGCGCTTTTAAAGCCCCAGGTCCGGTTGGGTTTCAGGCAATCTTCTAATAGAGCCAATGGGACATTGTTGGGTATGATTTCTGCAATATGATCAAAGAGTTATTTCAGAATCCTAGCCGCATAAGGGAGATCAATGATACCCTTATCACTCTGATCCCGAAAGTTGATCATGTTACTACAGTAAAGTTCTTCCAGTCAATTAGCTTGTGCAATGTATCTTACAAGGTCATAATCAAGATCATTGCCCAAAGACTAAGAGGCCACATGAACGTGTTGGTAAGTCCTTATTAGTGCAGCTTCATCCCAAACTGCTAAAGTATTGACAATATTATGATTGCTCAAGAAGTTTTCCATTCCATGAGATCAAAGAAAGGAGCAAAGGATTGGATGGCTTTGAAGATTGACTTGAAAAAGCTTATGACCGACTTAAATGGGATTTTATAAAATACACTTTGATTGACATTGGCTGCCCTGATGACTTGGTGAATATGATTTGCCACTGCATTTCTTCCCCTAGTATGAAAGTTCTTTGGAATGATGAAGCTTTGGAAGAATTCCAGCCGGAGAGGGGGGTGTGTCAGGGTGATCCCTTATCACCATATTTATTTGTTCTTTACCTCGAACGATTGTACCATTTGATTTCGCTAGCAGAAGACCATCACCTTTGGAAACCTATCCAGCTGGTTAGAGGGGCCCCAAAAATATCCCACTTAGCCTTTGCTGATGACTTGCTATTATTTGCAGAAGCATCCCTAGACCAAGTGGAGGTTATCAAGAAAATTCTGGGGCTATTTTGTACAAGCCCAGGCCAGAAAATGAGTCACCAAAAGTCATGTATCTTCTTTTCAAAGAATATTCAATGGCAAGTAAAGGAGAAAATTGCAATCGAGATTGGGTTTACTAGAACAAACAATCTAGGTAAGTATTTGGGAGTGCCTATTTTACATGAAAGAGCAACCAAAAATTCTTGTTTGTTATCGATAAGGTCTCTCAAAGACTTAGTTCCTGGAAGGCACGAGACTTATCTCTCGCGGGGAGGGTCACCCTCACTAAATCCGTTCTCCAGGCTCTACCAACTTATGTTATGCAGTCTGCTTTTCTCTCTTGGGCTGTTTGTGATGAGATAGATAAACTTTGTCGTGGTTTTGTATAGGGTGATGCTGAAAATCAGAGAAAGATTCACCTTGTTGCTTGGGAAAATATTTACCAACCTAAGAATCAAGGAGGGCTAGGGTTAAGAAGTATGAGAGATGTTAATTCGGCTTCAGTAATGAAGGCGGGGTGGAAGCTTTGCACTAGGAGGGATGACATGTGGGTGAGAGTGGTGAGATCAAAGTACAAATGCAGGCGTGATGTCATCCCCAGAATCCAGGAGAATAAATCGGGCTCCAACTTTTGGCTTGGTAGTCGGAAAACTTGGAAGGAAGTTCAGGATAATCTGGTGTGGCGGCAAATGGTAGAATCGTAAACTTCTGGTCTAATAAGTGGATTCTGGGCCTGGGGAACTTGCAAGATATAGCTGTTAGTGTTGGTTGTGGCTTCTTAATACTCAAGAAGGGAGGTTGAATTGAGTATGTATAATTTTTGAAAATTTTTCCCCTTTTATGAAAAAACTGAAACTTTTCTAAAACATTTGAAAAGGTTTTGTCAACCAACTAACCAAAACAAGTTTTTGCCAAAGTAATTGATTCAAGACTTTATTCTTTAACAAGGAAGATAGATGAAGAGATTGATTTCAGATATTTAGCATTCACAGGTTATTCCTTAACAATTGCCTAAACTTACATTCATCAATCTAAAGCAATTAAAACAGTTAAGGGATAAAGAGAAATACAAACTGAGATTTTATCCTGGTTTAGCTACCTCCTCTGATAACCTACATCCAATCCCCACAATTACTGTGAGTTTTGTAAAATCAATTACAAGATCCTTTACAAGCTTCAACTCCCAGGTTCATTCTACCCAATTGTCAGTTTTTCAGTCAAAGCAATCTTGCAATTCCCAAAAGTCCCTTCTACTCTTGTCAAACCACCAAGAGCCCCTTCTACTCTTGATCTATACGGAGAGAATACATTCTCTCTAATCTTCCTTTGGCAGTAAGAAAAGATTTTTAATCAGATCCTAAGAAATCATATTTACTAATTAAAGCTCTAACAGAAAAATTCAAGTATTCTCAATGAAAAGCTCTCTCAATGAATTTCGTGTTTTATCTCAGAATTGAATGAATTGTTATTCAGAAAGTATTTGCCCATGCCTTTATATAGTTGTATTCCAAAATAGATCCGTTGGGCATACTTTAGAAGTCAGTTAAGATCAAAACAAACTTTCTTGAAAAATTCAGTTATCAATCAATCGATTGTGTAATCGATGTATTAAACAAAGTTTCCATTTTTATAACTGAATACATTGATTGCTCAATCGATTGCTTTCTTGGAAATTCTTGATCTTGAGCAATACATAGATGTGTACATCGATTGTGTTCTTTAGAAACATAAGCATTCTCAGCCCAGAAGTCTTTACATCGATTGGTCAATCGATTGCATGATCATTGTCAAAAGTCTTTGCCTCTGTTTGGGCTTATGCATCGATGTATCAATCGATTGTCTTGTCATTTTCAAAAGACTTTACTTCTGTTCTGTGTATGCATCGATGTACTAATCGATTAGATGCATATATCAAAAAGTGTTGGCTTCTGTTTAGCCTTATGCATTGATTGCACAATCGATTTACAGAAGCTAGATTAAGTGAATCTAGAATTAATCGATGTATATATTGATGTATAACATTTATAGATTGACGTGCACACAGGTTTTCATTAAAAGTTTGTTAATTAATTGAAAGTACATATATGTGCATATAGATGTTCATAACTTTCAATATATCCTTTTTCCTTTTTAAGTCCAATTTTAATTTGAAAACCATTTTGATTTGTTATAAGAGAGCTAATTCACTAAGAGAAACTTAAATTTTTCTTTACATAATAATCTAATGATCTTTGCTTGATATGCCTTGTGATTCAACTTTGAGATTCTTCATCTTCAAGCATTCCTTCATGATCCTTCTTTTTCTCCTTTGCATCCTTTTCCTTGACCTAATGATATCTTGTACAAACATTTAAGCTTGGCAAGTAGTTAGTGAATCAAAGTGTAATTCAAATTAGTTTGGTCATTAAATCAAAACACAATAAGGCCATTTACCCACTGTTAGTAGTATCCCCATATCTGACATGGTAAAAAATGTTGGTGACTGTGTGGATCAAAATGCGAAATGGGACTTGCAAAATATTCATCATATTCTTGCACCTTTTGTATTGGATAGAATTGAAGCCTTACCTCCTCCAAGGGATAGCAACGATAATGACCAGGTGGCCTGGGGCAGTAGTAGTAATGGGAACTTTTCTATGAGTGTGGCTTATAGAACTATAATTGGGCAAGATGTGCAGCCTCATGTTACTATTTTTTAGAAGATTTGGAGATGGGGGAGGTCCGGAAAGAGTCCGAGTTACTCTTTGGAAGATTGCCAGAAATGTCCTCCTTACAAATGAATCTCATTTCAATAGAGGTATGGGACAAAACCCTTTGTGCCCTAGATGCAACATGCATGCAGAAACAGTGGAGCACGTTCTCAGGCATTGCAACTATGCTCAGGATATTTGGAATAGGTGGCTGGAGTCCAACTTTGACAACTATAGGGATCGGGACCCTGAAAATTGGTCCCTCTGGTTTGGTGTGACTTTGGATATGTTGTGGAGGGTTAGAAATGACCTTATTTTTAATCAGAAGACCATTGATCCTGGGGTGCAGTGGTTATGATCAGACGCTACACTAATGACATATCCAGGGCAAGCTATTGCATGAGCATGTGAATCTTAGCTCTACTAGTATGGGTACTATACCCTCGATCTTTTTTTTGATAATATACCCTCGATCTTTTGGAAACCTCCTGATCCTGGTTATGTAAAGGTAAACTGTGATGGTGCTGTTTCAAATGGTTCAGGGATTGCTGCCTGTGGTGGTGTAATAAGAGACTATCTGGGTAATGTAATCGTGGCTTTTCTCGTAAGCTTGGTATCTGCTCAAGTTTGTTTGCTGAATTCTGGGCAATTTTCTATGGTGTTAAGCTGGCCAGGTACCGAGGTTTCAACAGGATTTATGTGGAAACTGATTCTATAACAACAATCAACTTTCTGATTCATGGTTATATGGTGACTCACGTATGCTATCGGCTTGTCCGCGATATCCAAAACCTTGGTCAGGATGATGCCCACATCACTTGGAGTCACACCTTGAGGGAAGCTAATCAAGTGGCTAATGCCCTATCAAATATAGGTTATCCTTAGATTATGATTGTAGAATTTTTGATGTTATTCCTGCTTTTATTGTTTTGCCTGTGATGGCGGATGCTTCTTCCACGCACTTTCTACGTGGGTTCTAGTTTTGTTTTGTTGGGGTTTTATCCCCTTCTAGTCACCAAAAAAACAAAAATACAAATACTGTAAAAAAAACAAAAGTTTATATACAAATATAATGCCGCATAACTCTGTTGGCTGAAATGTGCATGCTTATGATTTGAAGTTTAGAAAATTTCCATCACACATGGGACATGTTTATTCATGTAATACCACATACAATATTATGACTATCTACATTATTTATGATCACTTTGATTTGCTCAGTAGAAAATACTGTCCCAAAGGGTGTGTACAGATAGCCATATGTTGGTGTGGAAATGGCTCTGTTTGACATTTACATGTAGGTGGGGCTAGAGCTGACCCATAGATTGAAATTCAAACACAATCGCAAAAAAGGCATTACAATCATGAAGTAGGAATACTATAATCTAGAGGCAGCTCTGTTTCTGCGACGCGGTTCTTTTTTATTTTCCTTGCTTTTTTAAACTCACCATAAAAGTATGACACAAAACCCCAAAGAGAGAGTACTAGAGAAATCCCTTTCTCTGCTTGAAATTTTTCTTTGTAGAAAATAACTGCTAGAACTTCTGTTATGGGCAGCATCGTAGAAACCACAATACCAGAGAATAAAGACGAGGCACAAAAGATAAGCCCTATTGCTCCCACGATGTAAAGTTGCCATAATAGAGCACTTCCTACTAGCACACCATAATACTTAGCTTCCCCAAGTCCAAATTCTCGTGCTTCTCTTGAAATTACCTGCAAATTTAATCAACCAAAATCTATGAAAAACAAAAATAAAATATGATATAATCGATATTAGTACTGCCATATAGAAAAATCTGAAGATTGAACATCAATTAAAAATGTGATTAAATAATTCATATTTTCACATATTTGACAAATATGTATTACATTAGTTTCGAAGAATGCATATAAAGTATAAATTAAGTAAAAAGTAAAAACACATATCTCGCTTATTGTTAGAATAGACGACTTTTAAGTCATTTGGATATATAAGAATTAAAACATTTTGATGATGTATCAATTTTTAATTGATTGATAATATAAATTTTTTTTTATATTATCGGTATATACAAATTAAATCATATATATATATATATATATGATCATACGAAGTATAGTAGTGTACTCATATCTTTATATCTAGAACAAGTGCTGTATTAGTGATTAAAAATCATTTTTAAAAAACACAATTATATGATTAATATAAATAAAACACCAAAAAATGTTTCGATGGGGTGCACAAGACCACCTGTTTATTGATAAAAAAGACCACGTGTTTTTAATAAAGAGTGCTATTGCACATGTTTTTTACAACCAAATCTAACAGCATCATCTTTTACGTATAAGAAAGGAAAATTAATTTTGATCCTGGTTATTTCGTTTTATTCACTGTAATATTTTTTCATGTTTGTTACTAGTCCCTGAAGCTAGAGACTATTCCTATTTTAGTCCCTTAAATATGGACTAATTCAAAATATATATATATATATATATATTACTGGGATGAAAAGCAAATAATTTTTTTTGCAGGGTCAAAAAACAAAGTTAAAGCCTAAAATATATTTTTATTTTTATTTTTATTTAGTAATTAACGATTTGGAAGAAATAACATTTTCTCATTTAAAAAAAAAAAAAAAACACGATTTTCCTCAGTAACAAAGCTGTCAAGGTATGGACATATATTTAATGATATGGTATGACCATATAGGTCATCATCTATTCACATTGATGTGAATCGGAGGGGGCCACCGGATGCTGCCTGTAATCGTTTCCATCGTACGTGGTGCAGCTGGATATATCGCTTACCCCTCTTTATCTGCACAAGAGAAGAATATATATATATATATATATATATATATCCTTCTGCTTCTCCTAGTTTAGCTCCGAATAGGATTGGATTTTTCAATAAAACTTAGAGCAGCTCAGCAGCAAACAAGCCAATTATTTAATTAACCACCAAAAAAAACTTAATCATGGCAGAGAGAAGGAAGCAAAGAATAAGCAGGTGTACGTTAGCAAATCTATACGAAATTGCCAATAATTTAACTAACACACAAAAAGCAAAGAAATTAATCAAGGCAGGGAGAAAAAGAACGAACCTTAAAGTCATTATCTATTATCATTCCAATGATGCAGAATACAGTAGAAGAAAAGCCCATAATCATCTGAAGCTCCATGACAAGTGAGTAAGTGATAGATGAGGTCTTCTTGTACATCAACTCCACCAAGGGGAAAGCTAACCCCGCCATAGCAGCGGCTGCTAACGTCAAAACAAAACCTATCACATATTGCTTAGAAGTCTCGCCAGCAGGACGATCAGCACTCGCATGCTCAGCCAAAACCCCTGTTCCAAACGTAAGCAAAGTGACAGCATTCACCGAGTAAAAAGTGAACTTCTGCCTCACCAAGAGGAAAGCGAAAACCGCGGTGAAGATAAGCTGGGTTGCCATGATAAGAGCAGAAGTGGATACAGGAAGCCGAGCCACACCAAAAGCATATAAATAATTACTAAGGCCGCAAAGGACACCAATAACGGAGAAGCCAACAAACAAAAGCGGTGTGGTAGAGAACATCTTGGGTTTGGTGGCGTTGGAGTCATTGGGATTAAAGCTGCGAAGCCTTTGGAAGTAACAGATGGTGAGGGGGATTAGAGTGATGGGAAAGCCAATAGTTGAAAGGCAACTAGATAGCCAGATACGTTTACCGCCATGGAGGAAGTAGAGACGCATCGCGAGTGGACCACCCGCAGCTCCTATTGATAACATCAAGGTGTTTATTAAGAGAAGGATTCTCTTCATGGTTCTTTGTTCTTTTCTTTCCACTCCTTCCGACATGGCTATCTTCTTACTCGAGTTAGCTACGACTCTTCCTTCTTTGTTTGGGCGTTTGGTTTAATGAGTGATACTAGAACCAAACCCACAATGTTGGAGAGCTAGTGCTTTTCGAACATATATATATAGAGAGGGCGCTTTTTTTTATTTTTTGCATATTTTTTTTATTAATGTGAAAGCAAAGTTGCAAACACGCAAGAAACCCGTGTAACGTGGAATGTGCGTGTGTACATCAAAATATGTTTTATTACTTTTTGTTGTAACATAGTTATTATAAATTAAATATTGATAAGAGAATAAAACGAAAAATGCGCTTTTTGCTTGACTCGAACCAAACCTCTATATTTTTATTAAAATAATGTTTGACATGAAGGGAAATCAATTTTGATGTTTCCCACCGTGAAACCAAACACACTATAAGACGTGAAATAAGAGTATTCGAATAATTAAATTAAAATAAAGTAAGCCAATGGAGTTGGCACAAATAGTTAATGATACAAAGTTATCTCATTCTCCTCGTGAATGCGAGTTTGAATCCCCATACTCAACTTAAATGTGGGCAATCCTCCTCGGAGAGATTCCCTAACACTATAAGGGGCAAGTTGAGTAGTTTTGAATGTGTGAAACTACTTGCGATATGGGACTAAGCAGTAATCCCTGGTTGGGCCTCTGCTGGCAGCCCAAACATATCATTGGCGTCGATCCTGTTTGGTAGCCATGGGAGTGCCTTCCCAAATTGCCATTTTTTATATATACCAAAAAACATTTAAAATGAAATAACTTAAAGCATACAATTTGTGGGAAGCATTTAAATCTTAGAATGGTCAATTTGGGAGGGCATTATCTAATTATGACTTCATAAAAAATATTGTAGTGTAAACAATAGATATTGTAAAATTGTTGCGATTTAATTATTGAACAGATTTTTATTTATAACTTCGACTGTTACACTGGTTTACAACTTGTCAAATTAGTAACCTTTTCATTTGATGCCCCAGACTTATTTATTGCCGGAAATATTCATTAATAATTTCGGCTGATCAAATTGGTGGCAGGAAGTAACTAAAAATTGGAATATAAATACTCATTAATATTTTAAATAGATCCATAAATTATACCAATTTCTTCTTAAGTTTGAGTTAATTATATTCGATACATCGATCTATTAATTTAATGATTACACCTATCTCCTTTGAAATTTATGTTATAAAATATATTTCATGTAACTATGGAATTGCATTGAATTGAGTAACCCTTGTTATTGTGTTTTTTATTTTTTTTAATTTGGTTTTAAATTTACAAAATGGTCCTTGAAGGCAGAAAGGGCAAGAGAGTTGTGAGTGTTGCTGATGTGGGTTCACTAAATGAGTTGTCATGTTGGGATTAGACCACATAAGGAGTGTAAAAATTACACTAGACTTATTGATGGCATCAGATAATTCACCTTATGTTAATAGTACATAGAAATTAAACTGATTTTTTTTTTTTTGATAAGGGAAATTAAACTCATTTCTAAAATAAAAGATATGCCAAAATGTATTAAGTAAAACCTGAATAAAAGTTAGCATGATTTATTTTTCTCCTAAATAGTTCAAGTTCAAATAGAAGAATAAATACTTGTAACCAGAAAAACAAAAGATCAACCTTACTCCCTTGAAAAGTACATGAGTATTTCCTTTCGAAACAATTGGCTCTTTTGTGTTTTTTTTTTTTTGGATAAGAATTGCCTCTTTTGTGTTTGAAATTAGGAAATAAAATAGTCAAATATTAGTTTACCAAAAAATATATAATAACAGTCAAATATTAACTAACAGCTTGAATAGCTTTAATTTGTAATAATTTCCAGAGAAAAGCATAGTTTCAAGTGGCTTTTATTTGTAATAATTGCCCCCCATAGTCTAAACTGATGGCTTTCTTCAGCTGTTTACCTCGACCATTTATAGATAAATAAAATACCGTTTTCCTATAAACTGTTTATAATACTTAACACATTAGTCTAAATTTAACAATTTAGCTTCCTGATTGAGATTCTTGATGAATAATATATAAAATATTAAATCCTTAATTCTTCATGTTTGAACGTTGATTCTCAAGACCAAGAAACGGCATGTCAGTTATATGCCTATAACATCTTTTTCTATATTGCATACATCCCTCGATAGCTAAAGTTAAAAGGGAGGGTGATGCATTTGGTGATACGTAGTTATGTACCATCATTTCTTCTGATATTCCAGCAGTATTGACATTATAACTTCTGTTTTAATTGATCCTGGCTCACAAAATCTGTTATCAGCTGCTTGCTTTAACATTTTCTGAAACTTGGTTTTTTTTTTTTTTTTTTTTGATAAGTCAAATTTGTATTAAAAAAGAGTATTAGGGTAGTTTAACCCATATACAAAAAATAAAAAAAACCGCCTAAGAAATCGACCTATATAAATCAAATACTGCTACACTAACAATATTGGCTGTATAATAGCACTCTATAGTAGGCTACCGACTTGAAGAAAAATACTGCCAAGGACCCCTGGGCCCAGACTCCACTTGAGTCACACAATTAAAGGACATCAAAATTGGCTACAACGCCAGCCACACCACACCGAGTCATATTCAAAAACCTATTGCACAAACCAATCTCTACCCCTCATAAAAACGAGAACACGTTTAGAGCCAAGGCCCCCACTTTGATATTAATTTCCTTTCTTTGTAGAAGAAAATGCCCATCCTTACAAGTTGCCACATCTGTAAATCACTTATAATTCATATCCAAAATCCTGTATCTTCCACTTGACTTGATTTGATTCTTGTAAAGAATTACCAAGTTCATCCAAGTATTAAAATCCAAGATCAGACCAAGCTGCACACCATCCAGTAATAGCAACAATAATAACCAAGCAGATCTGAGATCTCCCAGCATAGCAACCACAATGAACCAGAAAAATAAAAAAACCTCACACTTGTGTTTGTATCTCTCTCAATATAGAGTTTTCCCAAGATGACCCCTCACTTGTGGGTATCTCTCTCACTCCAATTACAAAATGAGTACAGTATTCTTCAATGAACTGCAAGAATCATGAATTAAAGAAAGGTCCAAGTCATGAATTAAAGAGTGCCACTGTGGCAGCATTAACTAACACTACTGATATCATAACTTTTTCACACATGCCTTTGGGACCATAGAAATTTTGTTGTGCTTCTATAGATTCATAATTTGGAGTTATGAATTTACTCCAATGATACCTGTCTCCTGCTTTTTTTGACAATTCCCATATCTACTTCCAGCACATAACATTAGAATATTTAGGAAAGACCACAAATGATAGTTATATCACAGAAGACCACTGATAAGTGAGACCACTTCGAAAGATACCTTTAAAAGACCGTACCGACCAACTCAATTATAATTTCACCCACCAACAATAATAGATTTGATAAAGCAATAGAGTAACACAATATGGACCGATATGTACAAGACTGAAACAACATTAATTATGCTCAAGGTTTCAAATCTGGGTCTTAAACCGAAATCGGCTGCGACGTGTTGGTTTTGGCAGTAATCGAAACCACATCGCGATCGTAGTTGCAGCTGCATCGACCGTATTTTCCCTCAATTCCCTCAATTGTCCGCAATAATGAAAAACGTAACGCAACCGCGACCGAATTTATAACCTTGATTATGCTTATTCAAGTGTAAATCTAGTTAGCCATTTATCACATATATATATCTCAGAGCATTGGAAAAGAAAACACATCTCACTCATGAGAATCCCCAACAAATTAATCATAGAGAAACCACATGCCACCACTGCTTTAACGTTTACTTCTAACATACACAATGTCAGGGGGTTAGCCATCTTCATGCAATGCAACTCAAGTCCATAAATTATATCAATGTACTGAATGTAACTAAAAACAACTGTTTTTGGCAAAGGGGGTCCATTAATGATGCATTATCGTATATAGAGTATATTCAAAACTTGTTTAACACCTCTTAAAAAAATCCCTCAATTTAAAAAAAATTATATATATTAATGGAATTAATGGAATCCCTATACTGTCTTCATCTGTGTATTTCATAAGTCACAAATATCACCAGTAAAATATTTTCTTTTTTTATAAAACAAATGGGAAATAAAGGACAAAAGGATGGTTTAAGAAATCAAGCTAAGTGAAATTAGAAAGTACGAAAAAACTGTAATGAAGACAGTCTAATGAATAAAGGACAAAGAGAACTAATTAATAAGGTACATGTTCCACAAGCTGGTGAAGACGAGGCCTCTGGCCTATTTGTCTAACTTCACCTAAAAATCCAACTACCCATTTTGGCTTTGGCAATCAATCAATATGAGTTATCAAAGAAGAAGAATTAAAAAGGATGTTTACAAGTGGCACTAGGAGTATAAATGTATAAGCCCTTTGTTCCCCAATAGGAACAGTTGAAACCAAGATGAGAGGGGCGTGGGGTGGTTGTGACTTGTGACCGCCACGGTGGGGCGGTTAAGAGAGGAGATCGACGGGAAAGTATTTTAGAATGGAAGAAAAGTGTGAATTAAAGGAGAAGAGAAGGTTGTGCCACATTCAGGGATTTTAGTTTTGGCAACCAAACAAATCGATGGTTAAAATAGTTTCTATTATTTTAAAATTGTGACTTGTGAGTGATCGTCACTGAGCCAATGTACACGGATCGCTATGTAGTCATTAAGTGCCCTTCATTTTAAATTTTCACTAATACATTTTAGCAACCAAATATTTTTTTTTTTGTGTAGGCAAACAATTTCATTAATAGAATAATAGGAGATCTAGGGGTCCAACCCAAATACAAAATAGGATATTACCAGCTAATGTAAATAAAAGACTGCCCCAATTAAATTCAATTAATTTCACTCCTTAATTTATAAGGCAACAATCGATTTAGCAACCTTTGAAAAATGGTTGTTAATTCAATTGCCAACAAATATAATATTAATGAATTGCTCTTAATTCTTGATTTTGCTCTAATTTAGCAACCAATATATATACCTACGACTGCTTAGCTAATTCGAACGCTAGACCAATGCTAAACTCAATAAATGAGATTTTATAAATATTTTTATCATCAATCGATAGACCAGTCGATAATAGCAATCGGTCACTAAAATGTGCTTTTCTTGTAGTGTTTAATCTTGCTAGTTTGCATAGTATCTTAAGTAAATAATTTGGTTTTAGAATGATGAAGAGAAGTGTTTTAATTCAATGCAATTTGGCACAAGAAAATAACCACTTCCCATTTAGAATAATTATTAGATTTTGGACCTAACTAAATCCCAAAAGCTAGCTCATAGGATGAGGATTGCACACTATTTATAAGTTCTTATTAGACATCATCTCTAGTCAATGTGGGACTTGGGTTTTTCCCGATACACCCCCTCACGCCCAGCACTATTGGGCTTGGTGCGTGGATAACATGGTGGGTGACCTCAGAGCTATCCTAGATCCATTGTCGGGTCACCCACCATGTTATCCACGCACCAAGCTCAATAGTGCTGGGCGTGAGAGAGTGTATCGGGAAAAACCCAAGTCCCACATTGACTAGAGATGGTATCTAATAAGAACTTATAAGTAGTGTGCAATCCTCATCTATAAGCTAGCTTTTGGGGTTGAGTTAGGCCCAAATTCTAATAATAATGATGATAGGCATAATCACAAAGACAGTGTACGTATAATGATAAGCAAAACAAAACACGAAGGAGATAAGGACTTGTTACTTGCTACTATCTCATTGAATGAAATGGGCACGTTCCACTTCAATTTTGAAAGATATGGATGAATCAAAATCTATATGGTTCAATCAAGGAGGCTTAAGTGGCAGCTCATTTAGAAAAATAATTAATGATGGTCATAATCACAAAGACAATGGCTCTGTTCCATAAAAATTAGCGGAGAGCGGATAAGCTAGTTAATGATGGATGACTTATAGCGGATAGTGAATGAGCCAACTGATAGCAGATAAGCTAGCGGATTGGATTTGAAGTGTTTTATAAAATTAGTGATTGAACTTGCTGATAAATATAAAATAATATAAAAGGACATGTTTATATATTTCTTTTATATAAATTATATTATATTAATGTGTATAGTATTATTTTAAAACAATTATCAATTTCAATACTTTAATTCATTTTAAATTATTTATCATTTCAAAAAATTAAAATACTAATTTTTAATTAGGGATTAGAAAATATTAGATTAATATTTTCTATTTTATTTAGTTGAGGATAAATGATGATTTAACTAAAAAAGTAGGGATAAAATTGGGAGGAAAAAATGATAAGTTATAAAGTCAAACACTACTTCAATTAGTGTCTGAAATAAACATTATATGCTAATGAAAAAAACGTTATAAACTAGTTAGAAAAATGGTTATTAATATATACTATTTTTTTTATTCGCTATAAGCTAGCTAGTACTGGATTGAACTAGCAAACTGACCTATATATATATAATGGTAAACAAAATAAAATATAAAGGTGTGTCAAAAAATATATATATATATATATATATATAAAGGAATTAATTAAGGATTTTAATTACTACCGTCTTATTAAATAAAATGGGTACGTACGTTCCACTTTAATCTTGAAAGATAAGGATGAATATTAAAGGTTATCCTGCCATCAAGGGTCGCGTACCTTTCATAGGACATATGTTTTCAAACATCTCAAAATCACATACATAATTAAAGTTAGAAAAACCCTCACTTTTAGCAAGGCCAGATTAAAAGCTTGAAATTTAACAAAAGACAGTTCTACCTTTCGAGCTCAGAGTAGCAGCACGACGCATACATCAGCACCCTTTTATCCTACCGTTTGCTAACGTTTTAAATTGTGATCACAATCACGATTGCGGTCACATTTTCAATTATCGCAAACAATTACGGAAAAATACGATCGATGTGACTACAACAACAGTCGTGATATGATTTCAATGACTGTCAAAACCAATATATGTCACGGCCCAAATTTCGATTGCGGACCCAAATTTAAAACCTTGTCGTTCCCTAACCGACAAGAAACAACCATCAAATATCAACTCTAATAATAATAATAATAATAATAATAATAATAAAAAGCACTGGAGCGAAGAGGAAGGAATGGCTGACATGAGTGAGGAGGGTACAAGGTGGGTTGAGCGCGCAGACAAGAGAAGGTACTGCATGTTCCACGTGGCTGAAGGGGACCAGATCAAGCACCAGCAAGTGTACGTTGATAAGGTTTCCGGAACATGCATCAATTTACTAAGATATATATGTTTTTTTGGTAGATAGAAATTTACTAAGATCTGATGTGTCAATTTTGATTATACTAAAATTGTGACATATTTAGCTACAAAAATAGAAATTAGATATTCGAATCTTCAAGCTGTTACTTTTGAAAGGATTTTATCTAATTACTGTCTCAATTTGAGATTAGTTTCATAGCTTTACCTCAGATATAAAATATCAAAATATATTTATTTAAGTCGATGAATTTGAAATTCAATTAGTATCAGCATGAGTTATTTTTATTTTATTTTATTTTTACAAATTAGTATCAACTTGAGTTTTTAAAATTTAAGTATGACAATGATATCGGAGGTTAATCATATATCTCCTTTCCAGTATATATGCTTCCACTATAATATTTTAATTAAAAAAGAGTTTTCGTTATAAATGTATGCATAAATTTATTTATAGTCTATCATATTAATAATGATATTTTTATACAATTTTTTTAGAGATTATTTTTTATATATAATATATTGTTAGTGTAAAGTTTTTTTAATTGTCAATCAATCCTAAATCATCCTATATAAAATAATTACGATAGGAGTCAAATATTTTCAATGATGTGATAATTTATGATTAATTGACAAAGTAGAAAATATACTGATAGTACATCTCAATTAAATCTTTTTTATACTCTTTTTTATATATTTTATAATTATTGATTAAATCACTTTTGCTTTAAATATAATAATAAATAAATGATAAATATTTAGAATCTAAGTATAACAGAAATGACATGATAAAAAAATGATAAGATAAACATTTTCCAAACAACTTTCAAAATCTTCAGCAGCTAATCAGTTTTCTTTGTCTTGCTGAAAGTTGTCAATTTGGGATGAGCTAGCCCGTGACAAGCCAACATATTTACAGGTTGGCTCAAGACAAATTAATTGCAGGTCAATAATTTTTTAACTCATCCTAACTCTCAATGGGCTATGGGTTAAATGATCCTAACTTATAGATCCATACTTTTTAAAAATTTGTTTCTTAACAACATAATAAAATATTAAAATAAATTTTGTTTGATTTTTCATTTCTTAACAATATTGTTCCTGCCGAGATCCGAATTGCCAGAATCTCGCCGTAAACGTCAGACCAAGGGTGAATGTTGGGGTTGTTTTAGACCGTGGCTTGACAGAATACTTATGTTCCGGTCCTACGTATCCCAAAGGGAATCAAAGCCAAACGTAGTTCTGTGTTCAACCCTTGATCACGTGGTGCATCAATCTCTTAATTTTGTATCTGATGTACTCCGGTGGGCAAGGACTTATTGATAGTCTCTTGATCACAACCGGGACCTCTAATACGCTTAAGAGAGAACACCAAGCTCTAGTGAAAGTTCAAAGTGTCTTTCCTCTTAGACTCTTCCTCTTTTATAGAGGAGTAGAGGGGTAAACCGATCCTATTTTTTAGGATCTAGTTCGTCTCTTATCACTTATCACTTATCTCTTTTAGCTCAACTCCAACCACTTTTATTGATAAGAGTTACTCCTTATCTAAAGTAAGGTTGTTAGCTGGGTTTTAGATAAGTGTATCGTTAAGTTAGTTAGGCTTCCGAGCTCGGCGGCCGAGCTTACCACCTCGGCTAGTACACAAGCCCCCCAAGCTTCGAGTTCAAAAGAGCGAAGAAGTTTTCATGACAGAAGCCGAGCTTGCCCTTTGAAGAATATCTGAGTTCATGGCTTAGGTTTTGGTTTTCCTTTTTACCATGCTTTTAGTGACCGACTGCATCTCGGCCAACTTGTGAGCTCGGTGGCCACAGTTGGCCGAGCTTGACACTTTGCTATTTTTTGTCATTCACGTCTTGGTTCGTGACTTCCTCAGGTCGGTGGGTTTGTTAGCCGAGCTTTATACCTCGGGGGCATGCACTACCTCGGCTCGTACACAAGCCCCCCAAGCTTTAAGCTTCATAGAGCGTACAAGCTTTACCGAAGGAGCCGAGCCGAACTGAGAAAGGAACGGTCACTGAAAATTTGTATGGTGACGTCAGTTTCTCAGTACCCGAGATGAAAAGGGACGTTGCCTTACCTTTAAGACCAGACTTGCTTGTGACACGTGGCCCTTATGGCCACATTTCCCAGGTCTGCTCTGCGGCTGCGTATGGGAGTTGGAGCATGTAAACCGATGTTCTTGCCACGTGTTACTCCAAGATTGGTGTGCCGAACCCACGCAGACCTGAGGAGACGTTTTGGTTCCTTGACACGGCAACCGCCATCATTACTTCAACAGTAACATTTCTTTTCTTTCCTCTATAAATTGAAGGAAAACCTAGAGGTAGAGCCTCATTTGCCCCTGTTCTCTTCTACTCGAGCCTCTTCTTCTTCAAGCTCTTAATCATCCTTTTCTGTTCAAGGTACGTCCTATTTTCTTCCAAGTTTCATTTTTTCTTTGTTTTGGTCATGGAGTCTTCTTTTGAGGTTTCCCAGAATGCCTCCTCCGGCGTTCAAATCTTAGAGCCCGAAATCGATCGTATCGGGGGATCTCCTCACCCTTCTACTCCTTCTTCCAACCATGACGGAGGTGCCCACGGTGCCTCCTCCGCCTCTGAGAGTAGCTCAGCCACTCCTGATGCTGTCATTGGCCCCAAGCGCCGCCAACGTGCTAGGAAGATGCCTAGAGTCCCCTACCCTGATATCACTATCCCTGGGTATTTCTGGGTTAGACCTGATGTTGGGGCCTTTCATTCGAATTTTAGGAATCCAGAGTCTCTCGAAACCATTGGGGATAAGGTGGGCACCCTTCCTGGTATTGTGGAATGCTTGCCTTGCTCAGAAGATGAGCATGTATTCCTTCAAGGCCCTCTAAGTCAACCTTATTTTACATACGTATATAAAACCTTGTTTGAGCAAATTGGGGTTACTCTGCCGTTTACCCAATTTGAATGCGACGTTCTGAAAACCATGAATGTTGCTCCCACTCAACTTCACCCTAACAGCTGGGCCTTCTTAAAGGCTTTTCAGGTTCTTTGCGGGCAGATAGGAATGGTGGCCACTGCCCCTAAATTTCTTTATTTCTACAAAGTGAGGTTTGGGGACCGAATCGGTTGGATATCCTTGAGTGGGGTTGAGAAAAGGGGAATTATTGGACTCTACAAGAGTTCCTACAAATTTTTCAAGTCGGATTTTTTCAAAGTCCGACCTACTGAGGGGAATGAGTCTCTCTTTTACGACTCGGCTGGGGTTCCCAAATTTCCCTTTTACTGGCAGCCCTTCCCTTCTAAATTTTCCAGTTTTGATCTCGGCTCGATGACCGCTCAAGAGAGAGCTGACGTGAGAATTCTAAGTCTTTATCCTTGGTCATTGCCTTGTGGGAAGCTTTTACTACTCCCCTCCTCTTCTACTCGGCAAGCCGATTTTGACTGTAAGTAGATTTTGGAAATCATTCTGATATTGCTGCTTGATCACTTTAGTGTTCTGACCGACCTCTTTGTGCAGTGATAACGGGCAAATTCAACTACAAGGCTTTGATGAAGAAGTCGACTCACCAAGCTAGTGGCTCTGCTCCTGCTGCCGATGCCAAGGGCAAGAAGAAGAAGGTGGTTGAAGTTTCTGACCCGAGCCCTCGTGTTACCAAGCGTTCTCGACAAGAAGTCCAAGTAGAGATCCCAAGAAGTACCTCCCCTTTTCCGATTATTGAAGACAATCCTGTTGCTGATAGGAGGCAAGAAAAAGCTCCAATGGTCACCGATCTTTCCTCGGATGCCAAGTGGTATAATGGCAACTGTAATCCGGGTTATGGCTCACTTTGGAGCAACAACTGTAGCCCTGGTCCACTTATTGACAGCCAGGTTCTCAAACCCTCCGATGCACGTCTTTTATTGGAGCAAGGACCCGATGAGAGCATGGAGGCTGCTGCTGCTTACGCTCTCAGGATCGCCTCTATCACCCGGTTTTGGAGTCGTCAACTTTCCGAGAACACGAAAAAGATGGAGGTGATGAGGGCTGATGCTGCTCGTGCATTGCGAGTTCGAGACGAACTGGCGCAGGCCATTTCAAAATGTGAGGAACAAGGCCGAGTTATCGGCCAGCTGAAGGCTCGGCAAACCGAGCTTCAAAATGTCCAGGCTGCTCTTCAGTCAGAGCTTGACAAAGAAAAGTCAGAAAAAGCCAGCCTTCAGAAAGTCGCGGAAGATTCGAGTTCCGCCTTGTCACGGGCTCAAGAGTCTTTGGAAGCTGAAAAGGAGAGCAAATGTAAGCTTCAAGCCGACTTGGATGAAGCTCTGGACAGTATTATGCGGGAGCACGTCAAAGGGTTTTCTCGTGCAGTGAAGCAGCTTGAACGCTTCAACCCTGATGCTGACTTCTCCCAAGCTGACGTGGACAAGGATTTTAACAAAGACAGGGTCTTGGTTCCGTTGTCCGAGCTCGAGGATGAAGAAGACGAAGAAGCTCAAGAGGGAGAAGCCGGAGAACAAGGTGCTGAGGAGGGAGGATGCAACGAATGTGGAAAGGTTATACCTGATCCATCCATGGGTGCTCCTTCACCTAATGACGATGTCTCAACCTCTGCTCCTACCGAAACAGTTGCTCAGGGGGATGCCCATGAGTAACTTAGAAAATTTTTGATGTACTTTGCTTCTTGGGCCTTGCCCCCTTTTTGTACTGGGCTTTTGTCCCTTAAGAAAGTAATGAAATTTTTCCACACCTGTCTTCATATTGTAACTTGTCTTTTTTGCTTACTTAGAAATTATTCCAAGTTTTTCTCAGCTCGGATATTTACCCTTAACTGTTTAGTGCGTTTCAAAGTTTGTTACCGGATGAAGCTCGGTTTTTCAAACTTTGTTTGTTTTGCGCGTGGCCTCTTTTGAGCTTATAAACTCGGCCTTTTATAATTTAAGCGTTGCTTTTTTAAGTTCGGCATTTTAACCGTAATTCGGTCGATTTTAGCTCGGTCAACTTTTTCAAGCTCATGCTTGTACCTTTTTGGGTCCGGCATTTCGACCTCAACTCGGTCGATTTCAGCTCGGTCAACCCTTTTAGGTTTTTGATTTTCGACCTCAACTCGGTCGATTTTAGCTCGGTCAACCCTTTTAGGTTTTTGATTTTACCTTTGGGTCCGGCATTTCGACCTCAACTCGGTCGATTTTAGCTCGGTCAACCCGTTTAGGTTTTTGATTTTAAAATGTAAAACAAGTGAATTTTTAGCCCTGTAATTGAAACGGACCTTATTCATTTATTTTCTCAGGTATGCCTCATTAAAACCTTCCTGGCCAAAACCACATGGGAAAAAGACCAGGATAGGAAAAAGAGTACCTTACCTAACTTTACATTAACTAAAATAAAACTTGAGATGAGAAGTGTTCCAAGTTCTTGGAACAGCCTTCCCTGATAACTCTTCTAGCCTATAAGCACCATTTTTAAGATTTTCAACTATTCTGAATGGGCCAGACCAATTTGCTGCGAGCTTGCCCTCTCTGGAGTCCTTCCTTGCATCATTCTGCAATCTTAGTACTAGGTCTCCTTGAACAAACTCTCTCGGTCGCAATTTTGAGTTGTACTTCCGAGTTGCTTTCTGCTTGCATAGTTCTTCCCTGATCTTCGCTTCATCTCGGACTTCTTCAACCATATCAAGCTCAACTCGGATTTCTTCTGCATTCTTGCTTTGGTCGTGATGCTGCCTTCTGAAAGAAAGTTCGCCGAGCTCAACTGGAATCATTGCATCAGTTCCATAAGTTAGTTTGAACGGCGTTTCTCCTGTTGATGACTGTGGTGAGCAATGATAAGACCAGAGGATGCTTGGTAATTCTTCAGCCCATGCTCCTTTTGATTGGCCCAACCTTTTCTTGAGCTCGTTCAGAATGACTTTGTTAGCTGCCTCTGCCTGACCATTTGTTTGTGGGTGCTCGACCGAGGTCACCTTATGTTTGATTCCGAGATTGGAGTAGAATTCTTTAAGGTTTTTGTCCGTGAATTGCTTTCCATTATCAGTGACAATCGCATAAGGTAGACCATGTCGGCATATAATGTTTTTCCATACAAAACTCTGGACCTTTTTAGCTGTTATAATAGCTAATGGCTCGGCTTCAATCCATTTAGTGAAATAATCCACTCCTACCAGCAAGAATTTTACTTGGCCTTTGGCAACAGGGAAAGGGCCCACAATGTCCATCCCCCACATAGTGAAGGGCCAGGGTGACATTATTGAATGGAGCTCTTCTCCTGGAGCTCGTGCCACAGTAGCAAACTTCTGACAAGAATCACATTTGTTAGTCCAGGAAGCACAGTCTGATCTCATAGTCGGCCAATAGAAGCCCGCTCGCAGAACCCGAGCTGCTAGGGATCGGCCACCAGAATGCATTCCACAGATTCCTCTATGCATCTCATCCATTACATACTCGGATTGTTCCTTGTTTATGCATTTCAATAAAGGCACTGAAAATCCCCTTCTGTACAGCTCTCCATCTCGGATAGTGTAATGACAAGACTTCAGACAAATTTTCTTTGCTTCTTTGGGATCAGCAGGTAACTTGTCCGAGGTCAGGAATTCCCAGAATGGCATCATCCAGCCTCGATCATAGTGCTCGGTTATCATTACCTCGGCACTTTTTATGCTCGGTTCAGGGAGATTTTCCTGAATGAAAGTTTTTAACTGGCCAGTTTTCTTGGTGCTAGCTAACTTAGACAACAGGTCGGCTCTAGTATTTTCCTCTCGAGGTATATGCTCAATAGTGAAATTGTCAAACTCTGAAATTAAACTATTGACCTTGCACAAATACCTGGTTAACTGAGGATCTTTTGTTTGATAATCCCCTGAGACTTGCCCTGTTACAAGCTGTGAGTCACTTCGGCACTTCAATCCTTTGACCCCAACCTCTTTAGCTAATACCAGCCCGGCAATAAGAGCTTCATACTCTGCCTGGTTGTTTGATGCATTGAACCCAAACTTCAAGGACTGCTCTAGGATAAGGTTATCTGGGCCCTCCAGAATTACTCCAGCCCCGCTTCCTTTTAAATTTGATGAGCCATCTACATATAGAAGCCAATTAACAAGTTCGGGGCTCGGTTTAGAAGAGAGCTCGGCAATGAAGTCGGAGAGGCATTGGGCTTTCATTGGCCCCCTTGGTTCGTACTGTAAACCGAGCTCTGATAGTTCAACTGACCAAGCTATCATTCGTCCTGCCAGATCGGGCTTGCGAAGCACTTGCTTAATTGGATGATCTGTTTTGACTATCACTTGGTGCGACTGGAAATAAGGTCTAAGCCTCCGAGCTGCCATTACCAAAGCGAGGGCAAGCTTTTCAATGACTTGGTACCGTGTCTCCGCATCTTTCAAGATTCTACTGATGTAATACACTGGCATCTGTTGCTTCTCCTCCTCTTGGATGATTACTGCACTGATTGCGTAATCATTAACAGATAAGTATAAATATAGCTCCTTACCGAGCTCTGGCCGAGTTAGAATCGGAGGCGAGGTTAGAAACAATTTCAATTCTTCAAAAGCCTTTTCGCACTCCTCGGTCCAAACAAACTCCTTGGGCTTCTTCAAGAGTTGAAAAAAGGGCCTAGCTTTCTCGGCCGATTTGGGGAGGAACCGAGATAAGGACGCTAAACGACCTGATTGTATTTCTTTCACAGTTTGCGGACTCCGCATTTCAATGACAGCTTTACACTTATCTGGGTTGGCCTCAATCCCTCTGTGTGTTATCATGTACCCCAAGAACTTTCCTCCCTGCACACCGAAAGAACATTTTTCAGGGTTCAACCTCATGTTGTACTTTCGGAGTTGGGCAAAGATTTCCTCCAAGTCGGCAGGGTGTCGTTCTGGGTCATCAGACTTTACCACCATATCATCAACATAAACCTCGAGATTTTTTCCGATCTGATTGAGAAACACTTTGTCCATGAGCCTCTGATATGTTGCAGCAGCATTTTTTAAACCGAAGGGCATTACCCGGTTGCAGTAGTTTGCCCCCTCGGTCATAAACGCCGTTTTCTCCTCATCTGGTGGATGCATTCTTATCTGGTTGTACCCCGAGTATGCATCCAAGAAAGTTAAGACTCTATAACCCGAAGCTCCATCTACCAATCTGTCAATGTTTGGAAGAGGATAAGAATCCTCTGGGCACGCCTTGTTGAGATCGGTGTAATCAGTACACATTCTCCACTTGCCATTGGCTTTTTTAACCAACACGACATTGGCTAGCCAGGTAGTATATTTTACTTCTCTGATAAAGTTGGCCTTTTTCAGTTTTGCAGTCTCTTCGGCTACAGCTTTCCTTCTCTCTTCACCGAGTTTCCTTTTCCTCTGAGCTATGGGCTTGGCCTCCGGACATATAGATAGCCTGTGGCACAGGAAATTGGGATCTATGCCAGGCATATCGGATGTCTTCCAAGCAAACAGGTCGGCATTCTTTCTCAGGACTGCTTGTATCTGTTGTTTCAGCGAGGGATCGAGCTGACTGCCGATGCTTGTGCACTGACCGACTTGGGCTCCCAGTTGAAATTTTTCCAATGACTCCGTAGGTTCTGCTCTGGACTCATACATTTCTATTCTTGGATCCATTTCAAACATGTCATCAGACCTTGCCGAGCTTACAGAACTGACCGAGCTCACCACTTCTGCCTGATGATCTTCAGTATTTTCGGTGATATCTGGTTCCTGAGTTACCTTCAAACTATCTGCATAGCATTGTCTGGCCATTCTCTGATCAGCTCGGACTGCAACTATCTCACCTGAATCTGCTGGAAATTTCATGGTGAGGTGAGGTGTGGAGACAATTGCTCCGAGCTCATTCAAAGTCGGTCTTCCGATGAGGATATTATATGAAGTGTTGGCATCCACAATGACATATCTGACGGAAATGGTTCGAGCAAGCTTGCCTTCCCCGAATGTTGTCAAGAGGTCTATATATCCTCGAGTTTTGACCTGCTCTCCAGCGAACCCTACTAGCTTGTCTTCCTGCTCTTTTATCAACTTTTCTGGAATTCCAAGTTTTTAAAGGTTGCCAAGTACAGAATGTCTGCCGAGCTACCCTGATCAACTAGTGTACGTTTGACCGAGTAATTGGCCACTTCAACTGTTATTACCATTGGGTCATCTTGATTGGGATCTATTCCTTGGAAGTCATTTTCTGAGAAAGTAATTGGTGGTCTCGACCTTGCGGTTTTTCTGGAAACGGAGTTGACAGCTCGGATAGCCTTTATGTGGCGTCGCCGAGCTGAACTCGTTGTGCCTCCTCCTGCGAAACCTCCCGAGATGGTATTAATGACTCCTCTCACACCAACCTCTGCCTCAACATTTGGGGGTCGCTGACTGTTATCTCGATCCCCGTTCTGATTATTACCTCGATGATCTTCATCTCGGTTACGATTGTCATAACCACGTCTTCTTCGCCGTCGGCCAGCTCGGCCACCACCATCACCATCTCGACGGACAAACCGATCAAGTCGGCCTGCCTGTACCAATTCTTCAATTTTATCCTGGACTATTTTACAGTCTTCAGTAGAGTGGCCATAGTTCTGATGCCACTTGCACTCTTTACTTTTATCGGCCTGAACTGGGGTTTTGGATGGCCTTGGCAAAGTGATCAACTCGGTATTGCACACCTCCTGAAGAATAGCGGCTCTGGACCGGTTCAGGGGAGTGTAAGACTGGTGTCGGGATTGGGATTGCCTTTCTGAAAACCCTCTGTCATTACTCCTGAAAGCCTTCTGTGAATTAGCCCCTTTATCTCTTTCTTTGTTTGAGATTATGCTTTTTTCTTCAAAACTTTTTTTCTTTGATTCCACCATTTCTTCCGAGTTCATGAACCCTGTGGCTTTTTCTTGAAGTTCTTCAAAATCCCTCGGTGGCTTCCGAGATAGATATTCAAAGAACAGTCCTGGCCTCAAACCATTCATAACGGTATGAAGACAAAGTTCTGAGCTCATATTGGGGATTAAAACCTGTTGAGCATTGAAGCGAGCCATGTAATCCCTGAGTGATTCATTTTTCTCCTGCCTGAAATTCACAAGCGAGACCGAGTGCTTTCTATGCCTTCGGCTTGCTGCGAATTGTGCAGTGAACTTTGTAACCAACATGTCAAAAGAATCCACTGACCGTGATGGAAGATTCGTGAGCCAAGTCAAGGCAGGTCCCTGCAAAGTGGTTGGAAAGATCTTGCACATGATGGCTTCCGAGTCGGTCACCAGGTAAACAGATGAAATGAAAGATTCCACATGTTCTGTTGGATCAATAGTGCCATTGTACTTATCCATATTAAGAGACTTGAAATGCCGAGGTATGATCACCTCGTCAATGGCATCAGTGAAAGGTAATCTCGGTCGTCTGTCCCGTGCTTTCTCTCTCTGAGTGGTCTCCTCATTACGAGATCGGACCCTTGAGGCTTCGGGCCCAGTTCTGGAAGGTCGGCTTCTGTCATCACGAGAAGGTACATAAGTTGGGTCTCTCTGGCTGTCCTCGGGTGAGGAATGCTCTTCCTCGGCATGAGTTGCCGATCTTCCCCTTTTCCGAGTTCCCAATAGTCTTTGGTACTCCGTACGAATCTCCTCGTTCTCCTGACGCAACTGTCTTAATTGTGCCATGATCTCTCCCAGCTGCGGATTACCTTCATCGAAGGGAGGGGGGTTGTTGTGATTGGAGTTTGACTCCTCGACGTGATTTGCACTGTGGGCCCCTCCCTTCGGTCCATTCAGTGTAGTCACCATTAAATCTTATGGAACCGGGGAAAGTTTTTCCTCGGCCCCACGGTGGGCGCCAAATGTTCCTGCCGAGATCCGAGTTGCCGGAATCTCGCCGTAAACCTTAGACCAAGGGTGAATGTTGGGGTTGTTTTAGACCGTGGCTTGACAGAATACTTATGTTCCGGTCCTACGTATCCCAAAGGGAATCAAAGCCAAACGTAGTTCTGTGTTCAACCCTTGATCACGTGGTGCATCAATCTCTTAATTTTGTATCTGATGTACTCCGGTGGGCAAGGACTTATTGATAGTCTCTTGATCACAACCGGGACCTCTAATACGCTTAAGAGAGAACACCAAGCTCTAGTGAAAGTTCAAAGTGTCTTTCCTCTTAGACTCTTCCTCTTTTAGAGAGGAGTAGAGGGGTAAACCGATCCTATTTTTTAGGATCTAGTTCGTCTCTTATCACTTATCACTTATCTCTTTTAGCTCAGCTCCAACCACTTTTATTGATAAGAGTTACTCCTTATCTAAAGTAAGGTTGTTAGCTGGGTTTTAGATAAGTGTATCGTTAAGTTAGTTAGGCTTCCGAGCTCGGCGGCCGAGCTTACCACCTCGACTAGTACAAATATAAATAAAACGTTTGATTTAACTATATTGAAGACTAAAATAAAATAAATATTCCTTGTCTTTTTAAATTCAATAATGCATGTTCAGCACCATCCAATTTCGATACAAATTCTGCCTCCAAGCATTCAATAGGTATCTCAACCTGGGTACAAAGAGACGCTATATAGAATACAAAGAGAGAGGGGAACAAGGTAGAAATTCGATGTTGAGCGCAAATGGCACCCAAGACAATAATAATAATTGTCCAAAGGGATTGGACTGACCCTTTGTTTTGTTTGACCCGCTCTTGCTTTCTGCTAGCCGAAGCTGACAGCCAACATATGATTGGATTTATTATTATTTTTTTTATAACAACATATGATTGGATCTTTAAGTGTTCTGTATTCGGAGTCTTTAATAATATGTATATAAGTCAACTAAACTTGTCGATCCCTGCTGTCATACTTTTTTAACCAGACTTTATGAATTTTTACAATTTTACTCTTTAGGAATACTATTCATACTAGAAAGTTAGACGGTGTTTAGCACGTGGATAAAATAACATATATAATAATAAATGTAATACAAAAAAATATATATTAATAAAGTGATTTTATTTGGTTCTCTTTGATTCTATCTTTTTATAAACACGACAACGGGAAACTAAATCAGAGTTTCGACCTTTCTGGACGCTCGTGGTCGTTAGGTATGGCTTAAATTTTTATGTGTGAAAATGTCAAGATAAAAGAGAAAAGTACTTAGGTAGTGTTTGGAAGAGCTTATTTAAGCTCCTTTTAACTTATCTGATGACATAAGCTCTTAGGCAATGTGTTTGGCAGAGCTTATAAAAGTAACTTATGATATCCCATAAGGAGTTTTTGACTTATTTTCATAAGTCACTAGAACAAGCTTATGGAATTTTAACAAGTGCTTATGATCCCTCCGTGTTTTCTCCCTTCGAATCCTCTCCTGCCCCTTTCTTCATAAGCTCTTATGACATAAGCTCTCATGCGATAATATCTTATGTGATAAGCTCTTAATTAAGCTGTTTACCCAAATGCGGAGTAGCTAACAAATTCAAAATTGGTAGCATTCATAAACGTGTGAAATTTTCAGGATGGTTTCAAGGAAAAGGAAAAGAAACTTAGGTGGCTAACAAATTGAAATTTGGTAGCATTCATAAATGCTATAAAGCTTGGTATGAATGACCGTATACACTTGGTCCCATGCAAGTTGTAAACCTACTAGGCCACTAGACACTCATGCCACGCTTTCGTTCAGATATGTAGCATGAGAATTTAGACATTTTATGAAAATTTCCAGTGGCTGATAATGGACGTGCAGCAACCCACATGCTGTGTAATTAATTTCACAGATAAACGTCGCTCGAAAGCTTGGCAGTTACCAAATATTTATAAGGCAAATGATTTCTGAACATAAAAAATGGGATACCATACAGTGTTCCTTTATTTTTATTATGTATTCTTGGAATACGTGTATATAAGAAGATAAAGGGTAAGTGAAAGATAGCGATAAATATATACAGTATTATATATGGTATCCAAATTTTGTGTTCAAATAACAAAGATATATTTATAAAAGAAAAACTTAAAATGGAAAAATCTACAAAATATTCACAATATGCACACTAATTATCCTGATCAGTGACCACCAAACGGACCCAAATGGCAATTTTCAATAGGATAAGACTTATATACAATTTCATAGGTGTATTAAATGTATTTTCCAATGATAATATAATATGTGTAATAACTCATCAATGAGTATATAATATGTGCAACAGCTGTTACATATATTTTATTATCATTAAAAAATACCACCTAATATATCTTATGAAATTATACCTAAATTTTGTCATTTTCCATAATGCTGCCAAATGGCAATTTTTTTTGGATGCCAAATGGTAGAGTGAAACCAAGTTACTCTTTGGTCAATCTGTCACATAGGCTTGGTCAATTATATTTTAGTTTTGGGCCTAGACCAACTCCACCACCCACTTAATTGGGCTAAACCCGGATTCATTCCCCTCCAAACCTACCCAACCCGTTTCTTGCCCCCGAAAACCGGATGATTCTCCCTCTTTCCTCTGAACCCCTAGCTGTGAGCTCATCCCCACAAATGCCGCAATCGCAATCAAGCAAGCACGAATCGGGTAAGCAAAGCACTAATTTGTAATATTGATTCAATCACTTTTGAATCCCACGACATGAAGATTGTAGCGATTTTCTTTGATATCATGCATGTGTGTTACTTCTTTGTACACAACCTGTTGGATAGAATGCCTGAATATTATTGCATTCAGTTATGATATATCGTTTGTTGTGTGATTATATGATACAATAAATTGCATGTTGAGTTTCTTAAGATATTATTCTCTTAGTACTGTTGATAGTTGTGTCTGCTAGTTTTGTTGAGAACGAGTCTTGAAGGTAGGTACTAAAGCATGATGAATGTATGAAAGAATCTATTTGTTCAACTATTTGAATTGGTATTAAAAATGATCAATTTCTGATTGTGATTTGTTGCAGGACACATTACATGGATTAATTGCTTTCAGTCTAAGTGCTTGATTCTTTAAACTAAGTGATATTTGGATTCTAGGACATTTGAATTTGAGTGACTGAATGTGATTGGCTTGGGATATAGGCCCTTCTTAGTTGAATCTTGAATGAATTATGAATAGATAATAGGAGTACGGAATTTTTTATTCGTTTGTGCTGTCTAATCATTAACATTTTGGGTAGAGTTGTTTGTGATGTTCATTTAACTTGAATGTGCCCAAAGTTAGTAGAGTTCATTGGTCATTGTAGCTTTTGACAAAGTTCTGCATTTTTTGTTTGCTTATGCTTGTGGCCTATAAACTCCTAAAGGGTTGGGAGAAGTATGTTTTTTTATTCAGAAATAGACAATGAAGAACTGAATCATGTGAGCATGTGATAACTGCATAACGTGTCTTGATCTTTTTGAGTTATAGGCCTACTTTTATGGAATGGAACTTGGTGGATACGTGGTTTATGGAGTGAAACTAATTGCATTTGACAAAATGCTAATTTTTTTTCCATTAGAGATATTTCTAAATTAGCAAAGTTCAAAATGCAAACTCACTCTCTTCAGTAAGCAGTACTCAAAATTTACACCTTTCCCTCAGATTTAATTTGTAGTTAAAAAAAAAAAATTTAGGGAAAGAAGAATCATTCTAATCTCAGGAGATGTTAATTGAATAAAATATAAATTTGAGTTTAACTTTCATTCATCTCATGTGACTTTTATGGTAGTTTTGTAAAAGTTAAACATTTGTAATGATTTGCTAAGATATAATTAATAATGTAAAAAATATTTTCACAGATAATGCATTATAATTAAATCCATAAAATTATTTTTGTTTACAACTACATTCCTAGAATCAATTTTGTTTTCAACTATATATTTTCACTAATAATGGATTATAATTAAATCCATAAAATTATTTTTGTTTACAACTACATTCCCAGAATCATTTTTGTCTTCAACTATATAAGTGGAGAAATTTAGAGAAAGACATCATTTGAGACTTGAGTCACAGCATCAATTCGCACTATAGTGGGCCAAATTTAATTGTTAAGGTACAATATGAATAGTTTCATCTCAAACAAATCTTGTTTGCCCTTGTTACTAAACATTGAAGTGTACTACCAATACTATTTTTTTTTTCCCAATTTTTTTTAGTGGGTGGGGTTATAATTGGAAGTTTAAGTATTTGAGTAAGGGGATGGTGAATAATTGAACTTCCAATGTCATCCTCACTTAATTTTTTTTTTCAAGATAAGTGAAACAAGATAGGATAAGCTATCATATCTTATCTGAAACTACTGTTTGGTGAGCCAACATGATAGAATAAAGCAATCATGTCACCTATCATATTATCATGTCCATCTAGTTAAAATCTTATCTCGAGGGGAGGGCTGGGTTAGAACCCATTAACCCAACAGGATATGATAGAGTGATTTAAAGTATAATAAAATATAAAAATATTTTGTATATAAAATAATTAGAGTATAATAAAATATAACATGGTTATCAAAAAAATGTATAATAAAATATAAGATATTTTAAATAATAAAAATATTAAAAATTAATTTTAAAAATTAATTTTTATTTTGTCAAAAGGCTAATTTTGTTATTTTATATTATTTTAAAAAACTGAAAAATATAAAAATGACTCTAATAATTTAACTATATGTCAAGTAAAAACTAAAAATGAATATTTAAAATTATAAAAAATTAATTTAAGTTAAACAATAATTTAAAAATTTAAATATTATATGTAATTTTATCAAGGATAGTTTTGTCTTTTTATATAATTTTAAAAAATGAAAATTATAAAAAAACTAAAATTTAATAAAATATGAAAACATGTATAATAAAATCGAAAATTTTAAGATTCATACTAAAATTATAATGCTATCCAATTAGTTATCTGGTGAACATCAAACGTCAGATAGGATAATAACTTATCATGCTTATATCCTATCATACTTCTATCATGTTCTCTTATCCTATCCGTCTCATCTTATCGTGTCAAACGAGCCCTTAATATGTAATGACTTGAGATAGTGCCAATTGAGTTACAAACTCGTTGACACCAGCAAAACTAATTAAATCCACTGAAGGTGGCCGCGAAGAAAGATATGGTGCAAAAAGCTTCTCAGAAACAGGTGGTAGGACTTGAATGATTCACTGTCAGCAAAACTAATTAAATCCACTGAATGATTAATTGAGGCCATCAATTGTAGAGCACCTCATAATGTTAATCAAAAAGTTGAGTGCTATTCCCTCGATTCGAGTGTATTTCTTCTTTGAAAAACCAAGACCATTCAGTTTTAATTTTATGGTGAAAATTATTCCACAGCTCACATAAATTCTACTTCACCTTGAGGCCAGTTTGTATCACATAAGCAAGACTATTTTTTTTGGGTACAATGACAATACGAATGATTGAGAATCTATGACATCCAACTAAATTACACAATCATTTGACCATGATATATCCCAATTCTAGTGCCTTATTATTACAAAAGCAAGATTAGGTGATACATCAATTTGTTTTTTCCATAATAGTTTGCAGTGTACGTTTTTAGTGGGGACGTGTGAAGACAAGCTGCAGCATCTATAGCAAGACATTTCTCTTCACCTCACAAAGTGCGATTGACTTTAGGCGCGTTCAATCAAATCAAAATGTAAATAGGCTAATAGGCTCATGTTGGATTCTTCGTTCCTGGATTGTTGCAGTGCAAAACATTTCTCTTCAAACTCACAAAGTGCGGTTCAGTAAATTGTAAGAGTATCTTTTTGGGTGAAAAGAAAAGTTCTTCAATTTTCATTTTTTAAATTGTGTTTTTCTAGCGAGGCTAAGAGTTGCTCTTATATTGCAGTAACTAAAATCTGCTCATTTAAGAGTATTAACAGTGTTTTTTTGTCCCTTTCTAGTATTAACAGGGTTGGGTTCCTTTTTGTTTTTTTTTTTCTCTGTTTTTTGGTTGTAGGATACTGTAATATGCACACCGGTGTATTTGCAGTATTCTATTTACATTGATCCAAGGTTTTCTTGGTTCCATTTTATATGGGTTAGATACTTAGAGTATCCCTTGTACTCTCAATTCAATATACTTTTTGCTTATTAAAAAAAAAGCTATTAAGTTTGTTAATAAAATTTGTTCAATTTGGCACTGTTTAACAAGTCCAATAAGTTAGTTTATAGCTTATTTGACCAGCTTATAAGCTTGTTTGACAGAAATAGAGATGTTTAGTAAACAGGCTTATATCATTAGCTTATAGTTTTTCTTCATAAGGTATATTATTTAGCTTATGCCTTATAGCTTATAGTTTATTGATTGTTTTCTCGTTTTTACCCTCATTCATATGAAATTCTCATTTTACCATGCTTATCATAAATATGTTTTTTTATGTCATTTGATATTTGTAAGCTAGTTCAACCGCTAATTTTACCAAACCCTTCAAATTCAATCAGCTACCTTTTCAGCAATCAGTTATAAGCTATCATCTAAAAAATAGCTTATCAGCTATTAGTTAGCTTATCAGCTATTTTTGCCAAACAATATCATTTTTGAATTGTGAATGTTTCAAAGATCTCAAAGGGGAGGGGATGGAAGTGGGGGAAGAGGTGGAGAAGGAGGTGGAGAGGTGGGAGTAAAAGAAAAAGGAAGGAGAGAGGACCTGTAAAGTATATTTTTTATTTTTTATTTTTTGCAAAATGGTCTCTCTCACCGTGAGAGACTTGTGACAAAGCCTTGTTCACATCCCTTACACTCTTATATATATATATATATATATATATATATATATATTAGTCCTCCCGCTCCTTGGTCATCTTAAGAAGGCTCTTTAGTCTTTACATTCTCAGTTATGCTCACTGTTTTTCTTGGTGATTGATACAAGACTCCAGTCTCCAACTCTCCACTCTCCACTCCCTTTGGACTGCCTCATCACATACATCACTCCCATATCTTCATTGCCATAATCATATTGTCGTGATCCGTGACTGAAAAGCATCTTCATATTGTCCTCATAACCATAATGGTGCCATCACATTTTATTTGTTACCTCACTTTGTATGACCTTACTTTCAAGGGCGGCTCAGAAGAATTTAGTGGCCCAAAGCTAAATTTTAGCATAAGTTTTCTAGTTTATTTAATAAAATTAATACAATTTTTTTTTTGAATGTAAAGTTACTTCAGTGCATGCATTTTACAGGTTTTTAAAATTGAGTTAGAACATTAAAAAAGTATAAATTCAAATTAAAAATAGGGCATTGCTACGGCACCTACAATAATCAAAGGGGTTTAAAACTTTGCTGACGTGGCCCCTAAAATAGTGCTGACATAGACAGGTGCACTTTTATTTTAATTTTTTGCTGTTTAGTCCTTACCCCCTTAAAATTAAATTAATTTTAAAAACTTTACCGTAACCTAACCCCTCTCATTGACTAAAATAGCTGGATTCTCCCATCTCTCACCTCCTCCCTCGTCTCACATTTGTTGCTGCCGCCCCCGTTTCCTTCGTCGTCGATGTCGCCACCTCCACCGTCATTTCCTCTGTCGCAGCATCATTCTCTTCTTTTCTCTCACAATCTTAATCTCGGGACCAGATCTACGCAGACCGCCACTCCATAACTGCTGCGCCAAGATGAAATTTTTATTGGTTTGGGAGCAGCTAAGAACTTCTCTAGTTGTCAATACTGATATGGTTTACTCTGATTTGCTTATAGACGGCCAGTTGTCACAAAAATTTAAAATTCAATGATCATGGTCATACTTATATTATTTGCTTTTGTGATGTTTCAATCAAGTCTTTCGTTTGTTCAAAGCAACCTACTTTTTCAATGCTGCATATTAATGCAAGGATTGGCAAATCAATTACTTCAGTGTGGTGTACCCCACATGGTTACTGCAATGGATCTAGTTGGTTGATTTTGGGGTCCAAAAGTCTGATAGCGTCATGTGGTTTGTGTATATGTAAAATTAGAAAAATTTATATTATAGCACTTGAGCTGCCTGAGATTTACTTTCTTAGCTTTAAGTTAAGTCATACGCTCAGGAAGCTTGGATATAGCCAGCTTCTATCAGCATGGCCTAAGTGATGTGGGGAGAAAAGAACGACATTGGCGCAGGGCAGAGGGAATGGCGCGACTGCTAGGGTTTCAGGGAGAGGGGGAAGAGCATGAGTGTGGCTGCTAGGGTTAGAAAATATGAAGAAAATGTGGTGAGGGTGGTGGATTCGGGTTTAGAAGAAAAATGGGCCTTGGGTAATGGGTTTGGCTGTTTCTGATCCAATAAAACAAATACAAACAAAAAATTGTAACATAAAATTTAAAAAACTTTTAGTGATTTGATTTTGTAATTTTTTATTTTTTATTTTTTGGATTTTGGGATAAATAGAAACAAAGCAAAATATTTTTGTGATTTTCTTAGTCTTCAATATTTTGGGGTAAATAGAAAATTAAAAGAAACAAACATCAAAATTAGATGTCAAAACATTTTTGGAATTATTTGCTTTTGCAATTTTTTTTTAAACTTTTTTTTAGATTTTAGTGAAAACTAAAAGAAAGATCGGGTCAAAATGGGGTATTCACGGGAACATGTCAGTACTATCAGAGTGACTTAAAGGGCGCTAACGTTGATCGAACTTGAGGGTATGTTGATTTAAAAAGTACTTGTCTATGAGTTCTAGTCAACAAGTTCATGGTGAACCTAACGACTGATGATCCGGGTCTTACCCAAAGAGAATATATGAGTCGAGGTTGTTGATTTAGGACCTATTACTTGGGATACCCGAACTTTGTGTTATTTAAGTTCCACGTTAAATTAATATAACCCTAAAATACTATTCTTGTTTATTATTATTTTAATTTAAAAAGTACTAGTCTATGAGTTCTAGTCAACAAGTTCACAATGAACCTTAACGACTAATAATCCGGGTCTTACCCAAAGAGAGTATCTGAGTCAGGGTTGTTGAGTTAGGGCCTATTACTTGGGATACCCGGACTTTGTGCTATTTAAGTTCCACACAGATTAAATTAATATAACCCTAAAATACTATTCTTGTTTATTATTATTTTAATTTAAAAAGTACTTGTCTACGAGTTCTAGTCAACAAGTTCACGATGAACCTTAATGAGAATGATCCGGGTCTTACCCAAAGAGGGTATTTGAGTAAGGATTGTTGATTTAGGACCTATTTAAGTTCCACACAGATTAAATTAATATTTTTTTAAAAAAATATTCTTATTTATTATTATTTTAATTTAAAAAGAACTTGTCTGTGAGTTCTGGTCAACAACATCACGGTGAAGCTAACTACCGTAGATCCAGGCCTTACCCAAAGAGAGTCACCGAGTCAGGGTTCTTTATTTAGGACCTATGACTTGGGATACCCGAACTTAGTGCCATTTAAGTTCCACATGGATTAAATTAATATAACCCTAAAATGCTATTCTTATTTTTTTTTTTTTTTATTATTTTAATTTAAAATTACTTGTCTATGAGTTCTAGTCAACAAGTTCACGATGAACCTTAACAACTAATGATTTAGGTCTTACCCAAAGAGAGTATCTGAATCAGGGTTGTTGATTTAGGACCTATTTAAGTTACACCCAAATTAAATTAATTTAAAAAAAAGGAACTTGTTTATTATTATTTTAATTTAAAAAGAACTTGTTTATGAGTTCTAGTCAACAAGAAGTTCACGAAATAAAAACTATTGTAGATCCGGGTCTTACCTAAAGAGAGTCACCGAGTTAGTGTTCTCTATTTAGGACCGATGACTTGGGACCGAACTTAGTGCTATTTAAGTTCCACGCAGGTTAAATTTAAATTTTTTTAAAAATTATTCTTATTTATTATTAGTTTAATTAAAAAAAATAAAACACTTGTCAATGAGTTCCGATCAATGTGTTCACGGTCAACCTAATGACATGATCCGGGTCTTACCCAAAGAGAGTCTCTGAGTTAGGGTTCTTGATTTAGGACCTATTACTTGGGATACCCGAACTTTGTGCTATTTAAGTTCCACGTAGATTAAATTAATATTTTTTAAAAAATATTCTTATTTATAATTATTTTAATTTAAAAAGAACTTGTTTGTGAGTTCTAGTGAACAGACATTTCATAGTAACAGGAATAGAACCGGTTCGCTGATAGATAAACAAGCCACTTCTTACCAACTAGTTCAGTATACTTTAGTTGGGCGTTGGAGAATACTTTGTCAATTTCATATTTTCGTTCATTTTCGCATTATTGGGCCTTTGGGCCTTTTAAACATTGGTAACCCAATAAACTAATTTTAATTATATTTAATTTAATCATCTGAAGCCTATAGTAGAAATATTGGTCAGCTATGAACTTGGCCTCGGAACGTGGCGGCGAACCCGACCTGGAACGATGGCGACGAACCAGTCACTATGTGCCTGTGATGTTGAACTAGATACATGTGAAAAGGGTATAGCTAAAAGACGGCGGCAACGATCCCGACCTCGGAACGATGATGGCGAACCCGACCAGGAACGACGGCGGTGAAATAGTCATTGTGTGCCTGTGATGTCGAACCAGATAGATTGTTGTGTGAAAAGGGTATAGATTGGTGCAATAATTTTGAAGGCTAAGGCCTACAAATGGGCGCTGACCATGGCCTCACTCACAAGGGCCTTCTCTTGATATAGAGGATTAAACACTTTATGTGTGTGTGTATTTTGTGCAGCATTCGAAGGAGCAGTACTTGCCTCTAAATTCTCAAGTGCTGTGAATTCAAATGGTTTTTACTGTACCGGTGTAACCAGTTCAGCAGTGGCTGCTATATTTTCTGCTCTTTATTCAGCTGGGTGGACTTTCTCAAAGAGTTGTTTTCTGATATTCTGTGCTTTGAATGTATAATAGCTTTATTGCAGCAGAGTGATGGGACTATAGGAATGTTCAAGTATTGTACTCAATGGAGGGTTCTATGTAAAATTGAACAGAGTGACTGGGACTATTGGCTTGTTGGGTTTTGTATGATGTGAAATTGAAAAATATACTCCCTTGGAACTGTTACAGTGTAAAATTGCAAAACTTAATTCTGCTACAATGATCCATTCACAAACGTGGTGAAATATGTTTGAATTGTGTAATAACCCTGTGTTTGTACAAGCAATCGATTATGATTTTGAAAGAAACTTGCTTATGTCAGTGTATTGGCTTCCTTGACAAATCTTGTGTCATTGTATTGGCTTCCTTGACCAATAAATATTGGTATTCTATACCAGCAGCAAAATAACATAAAGAAACCAACCCATAATAGTGGCAATAATGATAATTGTATTCCATTCATATAAAGATCCTGTGTTTGATTACATTGTTCCAAAAAAAATATAGTGTCATCTACAGTTAGACCACTATGCCATGTGACAGCAAAAAAAAAAAAAACAGAAGGATTTGCACAAAAAGTTCCCTTTACAAAAAGTCCCCTGCACAAAAAGTCCCATTTACATCCATTTTGTCATGCCAAAAAGCCATCCTCACGTGTGTTGTTTCCTAAGTATTGCTTTCAAATAAAATCTGGACCTTCTGCATTCGCTTTGACTTTAGTTATCAATCAAGCTTTGTGGCTGGAGTCCCTTTTTTTGTCACTTGTTCAAGCAATCCTTTCCAAGAAAGACCACCATTAATATTCTGCCCTCTAAAATACAGAATGATTGTACAAACTACAAATTACAGAGACCATAAACCTGAGGAAGATGCGGTCTAACTACAAGTTGCGGGTCTTGCACCCTATTGACATACTGCAACAATCAAGTACATATTTAAAAAAAAAATCAATTAACCCACACAAAAAAAATTCAAACTAAATTCCCACATACTAATAATTCATGACAGACTTGTGTAAACTGCGGATCAAATGCAACTTGGGGAACCAAAACAAAACGAAGTAGAATTCTTTCATGCTATCATTAACACAAAAAACTAGAATCTCTCCATGTAGCTGTCATATGCAAACCAGGGATGGAAATCCAAAGAAAAAAAAGATAAAACACGGTACCTCTGAATCGCCCTTCGATTTTCCGGCCAGTCGCAGCCCTCCCTCGCACCGTCGTTGGTCATCTTCTCTGCTTCGAGCACCCCGTCGTCTTCTCTGCACAGGCCGTCGTTGTCACCCTAGAAATTGCCTTGGGTTTCATTGAGAAAGGATTTGTGAGAACTAAATTGCAATATATAAAAATATAGGGACAAATGAACAATGGAAATGTTGGCTAAAAATGTTTTATTGACATAGCAGACTATAACAAATGTCGACAATATATTGATCCACGATAGTAGGGTTTTAAACCCCTATCTTTTAACTAGGTTGAGTAGAAATTCTCTTAAAAATGAGCACAAATCAAGAAAAACTTAATTTATTTGATTAAGTATATTAATTGTATTAATTAAAAAATTGTAATATCATTAATATTAAACCCTCAAATTTTAGTAGCCTTAAGCTTGTACTTTAACAACGTTAGTTGTATTTAGCATGGCATCGAAGTAGTTTATAACTTATTCAACAAGATCCTTTTAACCAAAAAACCCTAGTAGAACTTTTAGGTAAATAATTTTTTTTTTTAAAAAAAAGAAAGAAAGAAAAGGTCTTATTTGATAAACTATTAGAGGTAATTTATCAAATAAGTTAGGGGCTACACGATTTTTCCCCCAATTTTATTGTTGTTAGTTTTCAAAAGTAATAATATTTTACCCCCAATTAATATTTGTATTTTCAGATTTAATTCCAAATAATCCTAAAATAAATTCATCTCTTACTGTCTTAATCATAATAATAATAATAATAATAATAATAATAATATATTTATATAAATTTTAATTAATATATATTCTTATAAACATGATCTTTTATGTCGACATTTTATATGTGTATATATATATATATAAGTGAATTAATTAACTAATTTCATAAAATACTTCTAATTTATTCAGCTACCTTATTAACTTTTACCTCCCATTTTCCAACTGACTAGCCGCCAAGCTAAGCCAACTTTTTTTTTTTTTTTTTCTATTAGTTTTTCAGCTTTTGAATTACCTTTTCAATTAAGAAGAATACTAATCAGTATCTTAAGAACATTTTTAATGAGAGTTCCTTAGGAGTTTCTTAAGAATAAAATATTGTTACAAAAAGCCATATGTGATTTTGGATTCCTTAAATTTAAAATGGGTTCCTTATCTAAGAAACCTTAAAAAAGAATTCCATAACATTTAAATAATTTTTTTTTTTATTTTTGTATTCGATAGCGTAAAAGAAGGAGAGAGAACATGGGATATTAAAGAGAGAGAAGTTAAGGAACTTAGTATTAGAAACTCTCATTGGATTGAGATGTCATAAACTTACATGAATCCACATAAAAACTTAAAATGGATTCCTTAGGAATGTTGATTAAGAAATCAATAAAAAAAAATTAAATATTGGGAAGGGATACATTTAACATTATCTTTAGAACATTCGTTAACAAAACACTTTAACTAATTATGCTTGACAGAAACTTTAAACTAGAGCCGCGCGCCACTTTTTCCCCCTTTCTTTTTGCCGAACTTTTCCTCTTTCTGCTTTTGTAGGTTCTAGCAACTGCATTTCTTTTACCATGAAGTGTTTTGTTATTCCACCTATCTCATAGATTGAAACCCATATAATATTACAGACCCGAAGCAAGTGAGCATCAGCATCCCACAACAACAAAAAGGCCAGTTACTATATATGTTCTTTATTTTGCACGTGATAACAAATACAGCACCTTTGAATTTTTAACTAAAATTTGGATTGATAGAAAAATAAGATAAAGTCCTTGCGTCAAATTTCACCAAAAAAATAATGACATTTAAACATTTCACATGGTTGCAATATTCATTTTCTTTAAAAAAGTTAATGAAAGAAATCTTAAATGATTCTTTCAGAGGGGTTCTCCTTAGCGAGGAGAGAACTAGCTATCTAATCTACGTACCTAGGTAGGAACATATATGGCACACAAAGATTACGCGACACAAATAAGCATCTTTGGAAAGTTGACTTCAAATTTGCGAGGAAGTATTTTTTTTTTTTATTATTTTATTTTATAAGCAAAATTTGTATTGAATTGAGTATGGTTGCCTTATCTCACATAGTGGTCGTTATATAAAACCATGGAGCCCATGCATGTTATATTCTTAAATCAAATGCAACAGTCAACCCATGTTAAATCAGCATACCACTTTATTATATTGGTGAAACGGTATCTCATACTTTCAAGGAGGGTCAATGGGCAACATCATTGTGGCTTATTTCCTCACTCAGCCACAACCGTCAAATGGTTCAGACTGGGCCCAAAATTATCTGGGCATATGGGTGGAAGTAAGCTGACCGTTGCTTAGCCTCTTACTCAACATGATAAGTTTGGTTGAGGCTTCACTTATTAATAAAATGAGTTTAGTGAGTCAGACTCAAATACTATTCTCAATAGTTTTTTTCTTTATTTTTTAAATGTTTTAAATAAAATATTTAATAATATAAACCACAGAAAAATGCATTTTAGCATTCATCAAAAAAAATAAAAAAAATGCATTTTAGCCACTGAATTTAGCTATCAAAACAATGTTATTGCCATTGAAATAGTGACCGTTCTAATAACAACCGTGAAATGTGATTAATTCAATTTTACAATCAAAACAGTGATCAAATTATGTGATTACAAGCAAATCAGTTGCTAGGTTGGTGTCACTAGACCCATGTAATCATATAATCAAGATAGTTTGCTTTTCAGAGACCCATTATGTCAGTCGCTCGCCAGGTTAGCACACTTAATATTATGATGACTAGTAACCGAATCACTACAAGAAATAGAGTGATTTTCAACGGCTCATTTACGACGGGCACGGGGCGGTCGGAAAATTTAGCAATACCGACGGAATAAATCGTCGGAAACCATAAACATAATTTTTTTTTTTAACATTACTGACGACTTTTTCAATAGCCGTCGGAAATTCTGTCACAGGTTTTGGGGCGCATTTCCACGAAAAACTAGGCATCAAATTACCCACGAAACCTACTCAATTTGCGACAAAAAATAATGTCGGCAAGAGGATTTTGAGTTCCGACAGTATGGTCCATCAGAAACAAGATGGGTGGTTTACGATGCACACGGATTTGCGACGGCCTCAGTCGTCAGTAGTACATATTCCTATTTGAGACTGGCTAGGCTGTCGTAAAAAAATTAGCATTTTACGAGGCAAACTTTTGTGACGGCGTTTTCCGTCGGTTTTTCGTCGGAACCATGTCACTTAAGTGACCATCCTTTCCCCCTCTCGTTTCATTCTGCTCGTCACCTCTCCACCTCTCCTCTGGACGACCGGCCGCCACTGCCCTCCACCGTTCTCACCACGCCGCGCCCTGCCCTCACCACCACGCCAAGCTGTCAGTAATGGAGGAAATTTGCGATGGACATGGCCCTCAGAAATTTGCGACGGCTTTGGCAGTTGGAACTGTCGTGTTTTTGCGATGGCTTAGATTTTCGATAGCCTTTTGAAAATCCTAACGGAACGGATTTGCAACAAGCATATTAACTACCGTCGTCGCAAATCCGTCGGAAAATGGCCATTTGCGATAGAATTTAGCTGTTTCCGACGGCCTTGGCAGTCGGTAATAATATCAATTTTTCTTGTAGTGAATTAGTTACCACTTACCACCAAGGTTGTGGTTGCTATTAAGTGATCTAATTGACCCATAATTTAGAAATCAATGTAGATGCGATCGCTAAATTTTGATGATGAAAATTCAATATGGGATCGGCATTTTGTGATTGTTTAGTAACCAATTATAAATTTCTAAGCTTTAGCAGTTGCCTATTTTAGTTTCAAACATTTTTAAAAAATCTTTTTAGCGATAGATAATTTTGACAGCAAAAATTAAAATCTCTGAATGTGAGTGTGAGCCCCTTTTTCCCTTTCTCGCCCTTCACACTGACACTGTCTCTGCTTGCTCATCCTTTCCTCATCGTCTGCACATCTTAGGACATCAGCTACCACGCGACACTAGTTTGGGCCACCACAAGTAAGCACCACCAACATCCACACCTAATTCCTCTCCTCCCCTAACTTCTCATTCAGAGCAAACCAACAATATTTCTCTTCTCATTTTTTCTTTATCTTTTTTTTTTAGTAAAAAAATCATTTCTAAGTTATGGATTACTATTGTGGCATGTTCATGTTTATGAGTTTCTTTAGACAAAATAACAACAACATAAAGATTGATGGTGCATTTTAGGAAAGTGAGGAAATGAACAAGGGAAAGAATGAACATATAAACCCTAATTATAAGGGGTTTGTTCAGAGGTATATGAAGACATGAGAAATGTTGTCAAACAAGTTATTAATGAAAGTATAGATACGAGATTATGGGAATTAAAGTTTGAGAAAACATGCTTTAAACCACTAGTGCAAAATATGTTTTCTAAATCAGGATTTAAAATCGGTTCAATTTTAACCGATGTAAAAAATGAGGCGGTGACATTTTTGAAATTAATGGGAACACTTTTGACATCGATTATACTTTTAACATCGGTTATTTTGAGCAATCGATGTTGAAACTTAAAATAAAAATGAAAAATCCTGCCTCACTTTTAACATTGGTTAAAAGGCCAACCAATGTTGAAAGTATAACAACAACCTTGGTTCTTTATTCAACCGATTTTGAAAGCCCCAAAACTCATTTTAGAATACCCCGCGTGAACCAACCCTTTTCACAACAAGCTATCATCAAATCCTATGCTCCCTCCACCATCACGAAGACTAGCGGCACCAACTCCTTTCTTCCACCACCCATTCGCCACCGCGACATTGGCAACTCTGGCTGCTCTGTTAAACCACCACGTGAACCATCAAACCACCACGTGAACTCTATTTTATGGTATGCATTCCTTCTTCCCTTTCATTTTTACTTTTCTAAACTTTGAACTGTATTCCCCTTCCCTTTCATTTTTACACTTCTAAACTTTGAACATCATTCCTCTTTTCCCTTTCATTTTTATGCGCACGCACTCCTAGGGCTCCATTTTTACGCCTTTCCCTTTCACGCAGCGGCAGTGGGTTGATTTTTGGTTTGGGTTCATCTCCTCACAGTACGGTTTGAGCATTTATCTATGTTTGCACACATTCTATTTGATATAATGCCTTAATGATCATTGTTTATTTTTTTTTTCTATGTTTGTTGCTAGTCCAATATTGATGCATGAGTTGTTGTGGTCTATTAAGAATGATATTCTGGATCCATGTAAAATGCTATAGTTTTTAAGTGGTCCTCTTTGCATTATGATTATTTACTGGTTGGGCTTCAAATCTTTTTTTGATGAATGAAAGGGTATAGTGGATAATAAATCTGTTTATTTTTCAAGTTTTCTGCCTTGGTGTGACTTTAATTTGTAAAGGTGATTTACAACGTCAGTGTTTTGTTTTTGTTTGGGAATGATGAAAATGTGATTTTTATTTACAAATATTCAATTGTGAACGGAACACGATAGCAGTGTATGTTTCCTAGCACCTGAGAAGTTGATCCCATTTTTTTTGTATCTCATAATAACTTAGGGCCTGTTTGTTTTGTTTTGAGTTTTCTGTTTTCATCTCCTGTTTTCAGAAATAATTACAAAATTGCCACCTTGTTTTCATTTTGTTTCCTGTTTCCAAAGATTTGTACAGGAAACAATGAAAACAGGAAGAAAAAAAAGAAAGAAAGAAAGATGTTTTCAGTGTTTCCTGTACAAATTTCCGAAAACAGGTAACAGAATGAAAACAAGGTGGTCGTTTTGTAATTATTTCTGAAAACAGGAAATGAAAACAAGAAACTTGATGCAATGCCCATTTCTTACTAAAGAGTGGTAAGCAAAATGAAGTGATCTCAATGTCTTGGCTTCAATTCATAAAATACTAATTTCGAGTTCTTGACTAATATTTCTCATTGCAGGGCACGAGCCTCTTCTCTAAGATCACTAAGTAGTGCAAAGGCCTTACTGTTTGTGGTCATTGTGGTTTTCCATTCTGTTGGTACCTATCTTGCCTTCATTCCTACAAGGTACAATGTTTGCTTTGATCATGGTTTTTTCCATTTATGGTTATTAGAAAAAATTAAATGAGTTAGAGGTTGTTGATTTGAGTAATTAGGGAGTAGAGTTTGTGTTAATTGGAATTAAGGAATGGAAAGTGAATCTGATTTTTTTCTTATACTCATCTACACTTGAGTCTTATGCTTTAGGTGGGTGAGTTGGACTAACTTTAGTTTGTGATTCTGATTTAAGGTGAAGCAAGCCTCAACCAATCTTTTATATCGAGCTCCCTCTCACTCATCACACTCCAGCTCCTCACTACGAGCACAAGTAATCTATTTTATTCCAATGTTTTGTTTGCTTTAACTTGGGGATTGAAGTGTTTTATTCTATTTTAGAATTAATATATTAGAAAAACCTTAGTTTCCCATTTGAGATTCAATATTAATGAGCATATGTGTACTTTTTTAGGGTACCACTCATTATATTGAATCTTGAATTGTCCAAGTTGAGACACCCCGATGTCCCATGAAAGAAAACCCTAATTAACTAAGTCTTAATTCGTAATGAACGTTTACGCGATTATACATACGAAAATACATAAGCGTTTGGAAGCGGAAAAATTAAAACTTTTAAAACATAAAACATGCGCAACGGTAAACACATAAAACATACATACATACATAATATATACATCGGTCATTGTCTGAGTATGAACTGTCCCAACAGAGGGACTATGCCTAGAAACGTTATACAGACGCTGGTTAAACTAAAACTGAACATAGGTACAAAAACTGGTAACAACATGGAAGAAAAGTCCTAGAAATACCCGGCCCGCCTCTCAAAAATAAATCAAAAGCAAAATAAGCTCACAGAGGCTCACAACCTATCCGGCGCATCCGACAAAGCCATATCACAGACGATATGGGCGCCTGGAGCTACCCCCTCCCTCTCCATTGGTGCGTTGGTAGACTCTGCCATAAGGGGTCCTCGGCTCCCAAACCGACTCATCGCTGCTCATGATGACGCATCGGCGATGATAGTGATACATCGTCTGAACACTCCGTTGCCTTCGACCCCGCTGCACCATGCCAACATGACTCCTCGCCTTTGAGCGGTCCACCATGTTCCACATATCGTCAGGGAACTCCCTCTGACGAGGTGGAAACCAAATCTCTGAAAAGGGCAACCTTTGTGAAATACGATACGGGCAGTCCAAGTAAGAGCAAGGACCATCTCCCATCCGTATATAGAAACTAACCAGGCCGACGTACGTCATGAGATATTGTGAATGGTCGACCTACCATCCACTATCGTCATGGTAGACGATCTCAACGTCCCCAGTATCGGGATCCTGGGAGGGATCCTCTGTAGATAATGCCTCGGCTGGTAACCCAAGTCCGCTGCTGTCTCCGTCCTGCTGACGCTGCTCATCTATCGTGTTTACATACAGAGAAACATAGAGGGCATGAGAGAGATAAGCAACAGAACATAGCCATAAAAAAGGGGGATTGGGACACATAGAACAATAATCACATATACATTTAACACACGCAACAAGTAATAAGCAACCATATTTCGAATCACACCAACACAGTACATCCTCAAAGTTCACTCTCAGATCAATCCTCTAAGGAGTCTCACTCCTATGTATGTCGACCGATATCTCTCATCTGGGTCTCAACCCCAAGACATTCCCTTATCAAGCCTCTTTGCTCAGGGAACGTTTCCCTTATCAAGCCTCCTTGCTTAGGGAACATCAGTTAGTTTGTCTAGGCAACTTTTCCGCTCGACATGACCCATAAGAGTGCATCTCTCTGTGAGCTCAGCTCCATCAGAGGTATCTTGGTTGCCTCGGATAGTCAACCTTAGACGTGGATACTCAGGGTAAAGTCGAGATAACTAGGCTCTACCGGGGTACACGATGCACTAGGAGCTACCTAATGGTCACTGTGAGCCTCCCGAGTCCAGTTTTACATCCCTAAGGTCTTTTCACGGACCGGCCCCTCTGTAATCCATACTCGCACCCGAGTACAACTAACCTCGTATGACTCCCAGTCATACGTCTCGCCACTTTGGCAAAATGCAAAGCAACAACCATCGCTATGGTTAACACCGGAACGTTCTCACACATTCACACTCTCACAGCGGATGCCCATACATCCCCGACCTCAAAGCCGCAGTCTCAAGGCATTACCACGGTGTTAACCCTCAACTCATCCATACAGACATGTATCCATTAGACAAACATCCAATCACCAATTCTCATATATAAATATAAAATAATCATAAAATCATATTAACGTATCAAATATATCAAAGATCGCACATAAGTATATATCAGACAATCATCATAGTAGCATGCAATCCAGCCAACCTTAATCAGTATAAAATTGCTAGCTTAGGATATCAGGCTTACTGTCAATAAATCTATAACCACTAAACCCGAGACAACATTAAAATATTATTTCATTAGGGTTTAGCCGTTGTCGATTATTCGACATCCTAGTAGGGTCTGGGGCACCCTACACACATGCATATATAACTATGATTCTACGCTTGCCTCCCCGACGATGTCGGTTGCTTTCTCCCCATGTTGGCTTTTCACGTAGGCTTTCTCGATGTCTCGAAACATGTACCCCTTCTCTCTAGCTTGCTGCCATGTGTCCTACGGGGCTCCTCGGTGCTCCAAAATTTGTCCTAGCACATGGACAAAATCCTGACAATGTCATAAATCCTAATTTTTCAACAGTTTTCCAAACAGAGCTAGAATCGAAGCAAGAATTGAAAAAAAAAAGGAAATGACAATGTTGTCGTGTTGACACGTTAGGGATTCGAGCACTATCTCAGTTGTATCGAAGAATCGATAGTTGATACTCGTTGTACTCGTTGTCCTGATCACAGAATCGATGTCAGAATTGTGTAGGACGGGCGGATCGATCTCGGGCTCGAATTCTCTCTCTAACCTTTCTATTCTCTCCTTCATGAGCTCTCTGTCTCTGCTTCGAAATATATGTTTTTTTTTTCTCTTCAAGTTTTCACCTTTTAAAAGAACCAAGGGGTTTTTAGCCAGCTGCTAATGCTCGAGTGCCGAACTACACATGCTCAAGCGTTCCAACACTCAAGCGCCAGGTTTTCCACGCTTCCTTAATCCCTTCCTTAAACACCTAAGGAATAAGATCAAGCCCTTAAATATTCCTAATCCCTTCCTTAAACAAGAATTAAGAAAATGGAGTGTTACACAAGTTGGACAGTTTGGGAAAAAACTTTTTCTTCATTTAGTTAATAGTTATTCCTTAAATCTCATATGTTATATGCTTGATGAAAGTTTGGTCTGATGCATTTCCTTTCATTCTCCGGGTGCATATTTTATCTCGGAAGATGTCACCGTGTTCAAGTCATGTACGTCGGAGACCGATGGGAAATGTTGTCGAAATTTCGTCAAGTATGAGCATGAGAGTTAAGGACTGACTGTTAATTGAGTGTTGATAAAGTTTCTTCTCGAATAGGATAGGGCCACGCCCTGTCATAAGAAGGAGTTGAAGATCTTGGACAAAGTGAAGTTGATGTTGTAGACGCACAAGTGATGAGTATGAGAATGGAGTGGAAGAGTTTCTAGAATTTGCTAAAACAAATGTTCTAGATAGTAATGGAAGGTTTTATTGTCCTTGTGTTAATTGTTTGAATGAGAGACCACTAGAAACTGAGGAAATATTGGAGCATCTTATTTGTGAGGGGATTTGCAAGAGTTATACAATATGGATATGGCATGGTGAATTGTTAGACAGGCCAAGTTTGTCACAAAGAGAGGAAGTTGATGATGTAGATATGGACGATCGACTAGAGGACATGATCCATGATATTGGGCAAGAGTATTTTTAGTGAGCACATATGTATGATACTTTGTGCAGTAATGCGGATAAGCCTTTGTATCCGGGGTGTACTGATTTCACACGGTTGTCGGCGGTGTTAAGATTGGTCAATGTGAAGGCGGGAAATGGGTGGAGTGATAAAAGCTTCATTGAATTGCTTGAGTTGTTGAAAGACATGCTTCTAAAAGGTAACACATTGCTGACCCGTAACTATGAGTCGAACAAGATATCGTGTCCGATGGGTATGGAGTATAAGAAAATACACGCATGCCCTAATGATTGCATATATTATAGGAAAGAGTTGGAAGAGATGCACGAGTGCCCCGGGTGTGGGGTATCACGCTACAAATTGAAGGATGATGATTCTAGTTATGATGTGATCACAAAAGTGTAAGACTCAATGAATTAGAGATTTTGATGTATGACAAACATATCATTTAATGTGTGTGCAAGTGTTTTTGGTATCCAATTTCAAAGAAAGGTATCAAGTTAAGAATGCCAAGTTCAATGAGCAATTCAAAGAGGAATATCCAAAGAAGGACTTGAAGAAATCAAAAGAGCAACAAGCAAGGCAAGGAACAAAGGAATCATCAAGACAAAGCTCAAAGGAGAATTAGATTTAAGTCTTAGATGATTTGTAAGAGAAGACCTCTCTTAATCACAAATAGCTCTTTAAAAGATGCATGAAGAAAATCATTTTCATAATCTGCATTAAAAAAGAATAAGTTTTAAAGAAAATGATTTTTGAAAATTAACAAAATTATTTGTCAGTACAGCCATGTATTCAATGGGTGTATACCTTATTCTGGAACTAACAAATGAGTAAAAGGTTTTTGATATTCAGTACATAGATGTATTACACCTATGCATAATATGAAATCAGAGCAGTTATAAATGGTTAACTGAATACAGCACTGTACATAAGCTATGTATGCGTGTATTCAAGTTTATGAAAAATCTGATGTTCATTAATACATAGATGTACTGAATGGGTGTACTGGTTGATTAACCAACATCAGTTTTGGAAAAATACGTACAGTCATGTATTACACAGGTGTACAGTAACTATCAATATGAATTTGGTTAATACATCCCTGTAGTCAACCCATGTACAAGAAACATGAATCAGTTTAACTGAATCTGTTATGATTCCAAATCTGCTTCTAACTAATCCCAAACGGTTACAATTTGTTTTCTATATATACTGCGATTGAAAGAACACTCATAACATATCAGAATAACACGAAATCAATTTGAGAGATCAATTGTGAAAATCATTCATCTTCATTGAGCTATATTGTGAAAAGAGTGTTTCTTCTCATAGGTGCTTCAATTTGTGTATTCAACTTCTGAGTGTTTAGATCAAATCCTTTTTCTTTCTATTGAATTGTAAGAGAGTAGGAATCTCTCTGTGTGATTAGGGTTAGGCATCCCTAAGGTTAGAAAGAACATTGAGGCTTTTCACAAGGGTGTGGTATCCTAAGCTGAAAGAGTGCTCTGTGGTGTAAAGGTTTTTTAAGCACCTGGGTAAAGCTTGCGGTTAGTGTGTGAATACCCACATGTGGAGTGGGGACTGCATGTAGGTTACAGTGGTGGTGACTGAACCAGTATAAATCTGGTTGTGTGGTATCTCTAAACTCAATCTCTTTAAGTGTCTGTTCTTGCGTATATAACTGAGTTCTTGACATTGAATGTTCATTATTGACTTCTGTTCTTGATGCTTGTAATCTGAATTGAACCCTGTGCAAACTGCAATCTAGTTTGACTTGGTAAAATCTGTTCTTAAGGCTTAATCTCTGAACTGAATTGTGCATAAACTGTTCTTGAATTGCAAGGCTTAAAATTCAATCATATACAAACTGTTCTTGTTTCTTAAAGATTGAATTGTATGCTATAGAACCTGATTGTTAAAATTCAGAACTTTATCTGTCTTTTATCAATTTTGTAATCTGCATCTTCTTATCCTTATTGTTCAATTCAAGAATTTGTAAAAAGCCCTTCACTGTTTTTAATAAAGATCCTGAGGTAACAAACCTATTTTGAAAAGATTTTTTTTAAAGAAGGAAAGTTTTTAGAAAACTCAATCCCCCCCCCCCCCCCGGTAAATGTTTGAAGCCAAACCAACAAAAAAGTCCTACTATGAAGGTGTTATGGTATCTTCCGATAATTCCAAGGTTCAAGTGATTGTTCGCTAATGTAAATGACGCAAAGAACATTAGATGGCATGCAGGTGAGAGGAAATATGATGGACAACTTCGTCATCTGGCTGATTCTTTGCAATGGAAGAGAATTTATAGTTTGTTTCCCGATTTCGGCAATGAGCCAAGAAACCTTAGGCTTGGACTTGCTACGGATGGAATGAATTTGTATGGTAACTTAAGTAGTATTCATAGTTCATCGCCTGTTCTCCTGGTAATTTACAACCTAACTCCTTGGTTGTGCATGAAGCACAAATACATTGTGGGATGAAAGCGTTGATGTGTTTGACGGGTATTGCCATGAGACTTTCAAGATGCGTGACATGTGACCAGAATCGATGTTGAAAGTGCTCTTTCAATAATTTTTTTTTTTTAAAAAAAAAAAGAGGAACAACACTTTCAACATCGGTTTAATTTGGTCATGACTGATGTTGAAAGATCACTTTCAACATCGGTTACGATCTAGAACTGATGTTGATAGTGCAATTTGAACACCGGTTTGAAACCGATGTTCAAAGTGACCACATTCAATATCCCCTATTTCAACATCGGCTCAAAAACCGATTATGAAAGTCAATTTTCACCAATTCCGCACTGGTGAACGTTTGGGACTTTTCACCAAAGAATTGAATTTGAATCCTCATTTGAAGAGAAAGAGAGTGGGGGTGAATGATAAAGTATAACACTTTATGTGATAAAAAAATTGAAGCACATCATTTGAATTTTGAGCTTGGGTCACTTCAAACAGATCCAATAAGCAAACAAGTACAAACATATGATTCGTAAAAAATTTAGTAAATTACACTCCACCTCTTGAAGTTTTGCTAAAATACACTCTACCCCAAAATTACTTTAAAAATGCACTTCATCCTAATTGACGTGTTGACTGATAACTAACTTAAACAAATTCTAATAGAATATTGCTTTTAACTAGATAGCGTGGTTAGCAAATTTAAATTCATAATAAAGAATAATATACATTTTTATTAAGTTAGTCACTATGGTGACTCCTCGATCGTGTCTGGAATAGTTTATATAAAGGAATTAAAATATATTATTATTGTTATCGAGAAGGTTAAACTTAACTTTTAATTTGTTAACCACCCTATCTAGTTAAAAGCAATATTCTATTAGAATATGCTAAGTTAGTAAATAGTCAATCCATTAATTGGGGTGAAGGGTAGTTTTGAAGTAAGTTTGGGGTAGAGTGTCTTTTAGCAAAACTTCAAGTTGGTTGAGTGTAATTTACTCTAAAAAAATTATTTCAAAAACAAACGTATTCATGCTCTATTCAAATGCATTCACAAATTTCATATTCGAAACATACTATAATATCCAAACTTGTATTTTAGTTCTAGTTAAGACAAATGTCTTTTATCTTAAATTCTTAATAACACGAGCTTGTAAACACAAACTTCAATGTCGTTGTTATACCAATCACAAAGCATCACACTGACCTGCAATTTCATCATAAAAGTCCTTACAAAACCACTGATACTTCTTAGATAAGTATGACCCCTGACCATTTGCCATTTGCACATTCCAAAAACGAAAAAAGGTAAATTAAACAATAAAATATGATATTTATGTTATTGCACTTAAGAAGGAAAAGAACAGAGATTGTGAAGTTAAAGTTATTCAGCTTTCTAAGAAAATATTCTTTAACATTTCAAAATAGTTAAATAATGATTACGATAAGAGTACTTATGCTATTGAGTAGGAAATGGTTTCGTGCAAAATGATGACGAACTAAATGGCGAAATCTCGTTTTTAGTCAATAAATAAACGATTAAAAAATATAATATATTTGGATTCAAAGTATTTATACAAAATATGAAGCTATTTTACAGAAATCACAGGCCTCATCCTTTGTATCATACAAATCATATTCATATGAAAGAGCATCTTTCTTCAGATAAATGAATTACGTTGAATGCACAACTGTGTAATTGTGTGTTTTTGTATGCAATGCAAAAGGGATTATGGCAAGGAGACCCTTTAGTACCTTTCCTTTTCTTAATTGTGGCTGAAGGGCTTAGTGGATTGATGGATATGGCAAGGATGACAGGAAATTTCACTGGTTTTGAATATGATATGTCCCGAAGGTTTTCTCATTTGCAATATGCGGATGATACTCTTTTAGTGGGGAAAGCTTCTTTTGATAACCTTTGGACAATGAAGGCAGTTCTTAGAGGTTTTGAGATGATATCAGGACTGAAGGTTAATTTCAATAAAAGTTGTATTTATGGTATCAATGTTGATGTAGAATTCCTTAAGGCGGGGTCAAATTTTCTATGTTGCAAGGTGGGGGGGCTACCTTTCTCTTATCTAGGTCTCCCGATAGGTGGAAACCCAAAGAGACTTTCAACTTGGAAGCTGGTGATTGATGTTATGAAGAAAAGGTTGTCTAAGTGGAAGGGTAGATTTTTATCGTTGGGTGGGAGGATAGTACTTCAAAAATCGGTGTTGTCCAGTATCCCTCTTTACTATCTATCCTTCTTTAGGCTTCCAAGGAAGGTACTCAAGATTCTGGTTGGGATTCAGAGATCTTTTTTGTGGGGTGGTGGTGAGAATAAAAGAGGTATAGCGTGGGTTAAGTGGTCGAACGTGTGCAAACCGAAAGATTGTAGAGGTTTAGGTGCAAAGGATTTAGACATTTTCAACAAAAGTTTGCTTGTAAAGTGGAAGTGGCGCATACTATTTGATAACAAGGCTTGCTGGTATGATATTCTACTGTCAAGATATGGTATACAAAGAAATATGCCAGGGGTGCAGGCTTGGAATTCTAGAAACTCATCACAATGGTGGAGGGATGCATGTGGAATTGAAAATGGAAATTCGGCCCCTGTAAACTAGTTCACAAATGGGGTTGGGAAGAAGGTGGGTAATGGTTCAAACACCTTGTTTTGGCACAAGAAATGGTTTGGTGCTAATTGCCTTAAAGAAGTTTTTCCAAGACTATTCTCCCTTGCCCAAGATAAATCAGTCACTATTAGTAATATGGGATGGTGGGATGGGTTAGTGTGGAAGTGGGAGTAGAATTGGGTCTTTGTTTGCTTGGGAAGATGAGTTATCACAGATGTTTTCCGAAACAATGGTAGGACCTATTATCTGTAAAGATTCGGAAGATGAGTGGGTTTGGGGAATAGGTCTAGACAAGAATTACTCGGTTAAGTCTGCCTATGATTACTTGGTATCACAGACTCTTCTAGTGGGTCACCCACCCGAGTTCTCTACTATTTTCAACTTTTTCTGGACTAGTTGAGCTTCAAGCAAGGTGCTAGCATTCTCATGGCAACTATTTCAAGATATAGTACCCACTAGGTTAAATTTTCTTCAAAGAAATATTCTAAATGATGTCCTCTCTTGTTCCTATATACTGTATGGTCAAGCACAGGTGTCTTCTGCTCACTTGTTCCAAAACCGCTCTTTTTCATCAAGGATCTGGGGTTAGTTATACAGGTGGATTGGTTTTGATTTAGATGTGCCCCTTGACATTGCAAGTCATTATTTGCTACATATAGATTTGGTCAGAAAGAGGAATATGAGGAAGTTCAGAAGTCTGTTTTGGCAAGCAACAATCTGGACAATTTAGCTCTAAAGAAATGCGATTATCTTCAAAAATGAGCCTGTGGTGTTTGGAAACTTCACTGAATTGATTAGGAATAAGTCCTGACACTGGTTCTCTGCCGAAAGCAACCATTCTGGTTACTCCTTTTCCAATTGGTGCATTTGCCCTTCTAGCTGTCTCAAGTAGATAGCGTGAGGTGATGAAACAAGGCCCGCTTATCCTTACCATTCCTGTAACTTGAACATGTGGACTCCTTTCATGTTGTATACCTTCAGTGTGAGTGAAATCATGTGAGGGTGAGCTTTGATGAGGGTGCATTTTTTCTGGTTTAAGGTTCAAGTATCTCAAAATGGGTGAGAGACAAAAAGTGAGGATGCTTTGGCTTGAGTGTGAAAAAGTGAAGGAGTGCTTCAGGTGACTGCTGGTTACTCATTTGGTGACAGCAGCAACTAACTTTTAACTTATGTGGCTTTTTAGTATTTTTGCAGGTTGGTATTCTCTGGCGGTCTATTAGTCTCTTCTGGGGGCAGGTTCAAGTGCTATCTTTACAAATTGTGAGAAGTGTGTGCTTTGAGTGTGTTCTTTTTATAGAGCGATTTTGTGTGTCTGGTGTGTTCTGTCTGAGGGTTTTGTCCTCAGGCTTCTCTTTTACGTTTCTTCCTAAGTGTATCACTGTGTTCTTTGTGACTGTTTAACCTGTGAGTGTTTTGCAAGTTTTTATCTGTTTTCTTTTGAGAGTTTCTGGTCTGTCTGTGGGTGTTTTATGTTTCTGTGTTATGTTCCTTTTCGTGTGTGCTTTGTCTTTTAGTTTTGTCAGTGGTTTGGTGAGTGTCCTTGCTTGGCAAGTGTTCACAGTGAGTCTCTTTCTTTCCCTTTTCCTGGTGTCTGTGTGTTACCAAATCTGGTTCTTTTCCTCTGTTTTTGAGAAACACCTCAGAGATTGGCTTTAGGAGTTGGTGCAACATATGCGTCTGGGTCTATTAGATGTGATTTCTGTTTTGGCGAAAATCTTCATACTGCTCAAACTACCTTGTCATGCATGATTACACTTTGCTGGTCTGTTTCATCTTGTTGCATTAGACACTTTACTGGTTTGTTTCAAGTAGTAGGCTCCCTCAACTTTACTGCAATATTAACCTCGCTGCTCTGCTCTCACTGCTGTATTTTACAACATTGCTGGTCTGTTTCAAGTTGCTGGGTTCCTTATCTCTGTTGCACTCTCGGTTTTTATCCTGCTGGTTTGTTTGCTGTTCACAAATTGCGGTTCAATGGTACATGTGTAGCGGAACCATTTGTTTAATTGGGTTGCTGAATAAGGGTGGTGCTTATCTACTGGAACAAAAAGTTTACATTTGGATAATTACTTCAACTCCAAATCTGTTTCCTTGGTTCGACTAGCTACTCTCCTCCATGGTTTTGGGCGTGTTGGTTTTAACTGGACGTTGCATTATTTTGGTTTTTGGCAATACGGTGGCTTCTGATGTTTCGTGTTTGTTGGCTTCAAATTGGTTTGCTGTTTTTCTTGTTTTTGGTTGGTTATTTTGGTGCTCTTGCTTTTACTGTTTTCATTGGCTATAACTTTGTAATATCAATACTGGGCAGGTGTTGTTGTACTAACATTCTACTAACATTGATCCTTCCTTTTCTCTTTCTACTAACATTGATCCTTCCTTTTTTTGGAGATCTACAATAATTTTTTTTTTTTTTTTAAGCATACAACGAAGAAGTATGATAATTAGAATGCATCCCACAACAAGAAGCAGACAATGACCAGAGCATATGGAACCCAAATTCGAAGATTTTTTTTTTTTTTATAATAAAATTCGAAGAAATTAAACCAACGAAGAGAGAAATGTGTAAATAAAATACAATACAATATATATAGATCTCCAAATTATTCTATAGATACAATTAAATATAGCTTCCTAATTTAGATTCTAGATAGAGGAGCGCAATACTTTAGGATCAATCACTCTAAAATCCTCTAGGTGCAAGAAAGATTAACGATCCCCGATGTGTTTGACAATTTTAGAAGGTGAATAATTGCTTCACACATTTTTTATTTTTTATTTTGTGTGGATATATTACTTCACACATGCCTTTGGCTATAGAAATTTTGCTCTAACGGATGATTCTTGTGGACTCATAATTTGGAATTATCAATTTATTCCAATGACGAACTTTAAAATTTGTCCTAATCTGAAAGCCTATTTAAAGACATATTAAATTATGTTGTGTGTGTATTAAATAAGTTGGTTGATAGCCCTAATAGAAATTTTTTTTTTTTCAGATCCTTATCATATTCTTTTTAACTATACGAGTTTTTTTTTTTTTTAAAGCTTTATCCCAATTTGACATCTTAATTGATATCTCTTTCATATCTATATACAAAATATATACATAAAATTTCAAATATGGTATACTAGATATACAAAATATATACATAAAATTTCAAATATGGTATACCCGGGTACTATGTACTGGAATATTAATATAGTGGATGTGTGAGGAGTAGGAATAGGTCAGGCCACTCGTCTGGGACCTACAGCCTAACCTATTTAAGGCCTAGTTCGACCAAGCCTATTTAGTGAAAAGGCCGGTCAAAGCTTTATAAAAAGCCTATATAACTAAATAGGTCAGGCCTAAGGCTTTAAAAAAATGTCTACTAGGCCTACCAGGCCGACTATTTAACATATACACACATAAATATATATGTATAATATAATATATTATAATACTATATATATTATTTACATTATTCATAATATTTAAAGGTAAAGACCTATTAGTCATGTAGTTGCCTGCTTGCCTATTTATTTGTGAATGCCTAATGACCTATTTATTAATATATGTCTACTAACTTCTTTGTCATTATAAGGACCTAGAAACCTATTTACAACTAAAGGACTGTGACATATTTATAGATGGAAGCATATTTAAAGGTCTTGTAGTAGGCTTTTAAATAGGCTTTCAAGCCAAGTCAGTCTTTAAAGTAGGACAGACTTAGACCTCAGAAATTGGCCTATATCAGGTTATAGGTCAGGCCCAGGCCTCGTGATTGGAACACAGGTCAGGCCTAGGCTTACTAGGGCCTAGCTCGACATAGGCTATTCTCACCCCTAGATGTGTCATCCACCTGTAAAAAAAACATTTTTCATTTTATTCTCTTATCAATATTTATAGAAACTATGTTATAATAAAATTAATAAAACATAATTTTACGTACACGGTACACGCACATTCCACGTTGCAAGGGTTTTCTTCCGTGTTTGCAACTTTGCTTTCAAATTAATAAAAAAAAAAATATGAAAAATATGAAAAAGCGCCCTCTATATATATATGTTCCAAAAATCCCTCCAGCATTGTGGGTTTGGTTCTAGTATCACTCATTAGACCAAACGCCCAAATAAAGAAGGAAGAGTCGTAGGTAACTCGAGTAAAAGATAGCCATGTCGGAAGGAGTGGAAAGAAAAGAACAAAGAGCCATGAAGAGAATCCTTCTCTTAATAAGCACCTTGATGTTAGCCATAGGAGCTGCCGGTGGTCCACTCGCGATGCGTCTCTACTTCCTCCATGGCGGTAAACGTATCTGGCTATCTAGTTGCCTTTCAACTATTGGCTTTCCCATCATTCTGATTCCCCTCACCATCTCTTACTTCCAAAGGCTTCGCAGCTTTAATCCCAATGACTCCAACACCACCAAACCCAAGATGTTCTCTACCACACCGCTTTTGTTTGTTGGCTTCTCCGTTATTGGTGTCCTTTGTGGCCTTAGTAATTATTTATATGCTTTTGGTGTGGCTCGCCTTCCTGTATCCACTTCTGCTCTTATCATGGCCACCCAACTCATCTTCACCGCGGTTTTCGCTTTCCTTTTGGTGAGGCAGAAGTTCACTTTTTACTCTGTGAATGCTGTTACTTTGCTTACTTTTGGAACAGCGGTTTTGGCTGAGCATGCGAGTGCTGATCGTCCTGCTGGTGAGTCTAGTAAGCAATATGTGATAGGTTTTGTTTTGACGTTAGTAGCTGCTGCTATGGCGGGGTTAGCTTTCCCCTTGGTGGAGTTGATGTACAAGAGGACATTATCTATCACTTACTCACTTGTTCTGGAGGTTCAGATGGTTATGGGCTTTTCTTCTACTGTATTCTGCATCATTGGAATGATAATAGACAATGACTTTAAGGTTTGCTCTTTTTCTCTCTACGTTTTCATGTTAGTCCTTTCTCCTTCGTTCTTTTTTTTTTCCCTTACAAAATATATTAATTAGAGCACTAGAGTACTCTAACCCAATACACAAGATCAAGGAATTAAAAGAAACATCCCTTTACAGTGTAAATCCCCTGGACTAAAGAATCCCCCAAACATATACAAAGTCACGTGGCAGTCTTTTCCATTATTTTTGATCTTATGGAGTCAGATCAAAAGTTACGTAGCAGACTAACATTATAGTCACGTCCGATCAAAATTGACGGCGTTAGGTCAAACGAAACGTAACATGTATACCAATTTAAAAAAAAAATTATAGAACTAATATGAAAAGTAAAATATATATATATATATATATATAATACCAATTTATTTATTTTGCCAGTATATATTATCTTCTCTTATGCATATACAGCTGCACCACGATGGAAACGCTTGCAGGCAGCATCTGATATGGCCCTCTCCGATTCACATTAATGTGACTAGATGAAGACCTATATGGCCCATACCATATCATTAAATATTGTCCATACCTTGATAGTTTTGTTACCGAGGAAAATCATGTATGTTTTTTTTTCTCTTTTGGAAGACGAGAAAATCTTACAGCTTCTTCCAAATCCTCACAAACGTTAATTACCAAATAAAAAAAATAAAAAATATTTTTTATATCAATTTTCTTTTCCTTTTTTGGTTAATTTTATATCAAATATTTTCTAACTATAACCTTAAAGACACATTCACAAGATAATTTTTATTAAAAACTAAATACATCACTTTTTATTCCTTAAATGCACAATTTTAACATCATTTTTAATAAAAGTTTATATTTTTTAATTCCTTAATTATTGTCTCAAAGCAAAGCATTTTTTTATATTATGTTGAATATTGAATGCATATATTATGTCATTTAATTTTTTTTATTTAATATTAGAAGAATTTTTAAGAGGATATTTAGGAGAACGGAGTAAACTTCTTATATTAACCCTTTACATCCTCCAAGTAAGCATTGGAAATTTAATTTTTCTTTCTTTTACGTTAAAGATGATGCTGTAATCCAGTCAAAAAAAAAAAAAAAAGGATGATGCTGTAAGATTTTGATGTAAAACACATGTGCAATAGCACTCTTTATTAAAAACACGTGGTCTTGTGGCCCCATCGAAACAACCATTGGTGTTTTATTCATGGAAAATGTTAACGAGGGCAAAATAAAAGAAGAAAATTTTCATTGGAAAATGATGTATTTAACATCTTGAGAAGGTAAATATGTAGCATTTCAAGAAAAAATTGTTTATTATGGATTCCTTACTCAATGTCCTTAGGACATTGGTTAGCAAGACCCTTTATTTATTAATCATATTTTTGTGTATTTTTAAAATGATTTTTTTATCATTAATATAGCACTTGTTTTATAGATATAAAGATATGAGTATGGTTCATATATATGATTTAATTGTTATACACTGAGAATGTAAAAGATTTATACCATCAACCAATTAAAAATTGATACATCATAAAATTGTTTAACATTCATATATCCTAATTACCTACCTATAATAATTTTGATTAATTGGTTGAAAATGTAAAAAAATTTATACTGAAAATGCATATCAATTAAACTCATAATATATATATATATATTGTTAAACTAAAATAGATGTATAATACTCCCTCTGGTCCTATATATAAGAGGCAAAACCCTAAAACACACAGATCAAGGAAATGTATTGAAATAAGCTATTTGTAATTAATATTCATATAAATTTACAAATTTAACCCTTCAATAATTAATGAACAAACCTACTTGTATTGAAAGTTGCACTGTCTCGTAAATATAAACCCTATTATAAATAAGGGTAAAATTGGAAATGAGCATTTAATATTTGTCAAAATACATGCATGTCTCTTATATTTTGGACCCAAAAAAAGTAGTCATTTGCCTCTTATAATAAGGACCGGAGGGAGTATTCTATAAAAAAAATATAATATAAACAGGAGCGAGATGTGTTTCTACTTAGTTTATACTTGATATACATTCTTCAAAACTAATATTATACATATTTGTCAAATATGTGAAAATATGAATTATTTAATTACATTTTTGATTGATGTTCAATTTTCAGATTTTGCTATATGGTCATATTAATATTGATTGTACCATATTTTATTTTTGTTCTTCATAGGTTTTGCTTGATTAAATTTGCAGGTAATTTCAAGAGAAGCACAACAATTTGGACTTGGGGAAGCTAAGTATTATGGTGTGCTAGTAGGGAGTGCTATATTATGGCAACTTTACCTCATGGGAGCAACAGGGGTTATCTTTTGTGCCTCATCTTTATTCTCTGGTATTGTGGTTTCTATGATGCTGCCCATAACAGAAGTTCTAGCAGTTATTTTCTACAAAGAAAAATTTCAAGCAGAGAAAGGGATTTCTCTAGTACTATCCCTTTGGGGTTTTGTGTCATACTTCTACGGTGAGTTTAAACAAGCAAGGAAAATAAAAAAGAATCGCATCGCAGAAACAGAGCTGCCTGTAGATTATAGTATTCCTACTTCATGATTGCAATGTATGTTTTGCAATTGTGTTTGAACTTCAATCTATGGGTCAGCTCTTGCCCCACCTTCATGCAAATGTCAAACAGAGCCATTTCCACACTCACATATGGCTAGATCTGTCCACACCCTTCGAGACACTATTTTCTACCGAGCAAATCGAAGTGATCATAAATAATGTAGATACTCAAAATAATGTATTTGGTATTACATGAATAAACATGTGTCATGTGTGATGGCGATTTATCAAATTTAAAATCATATGCATGCATACACTGGCGGATCTCGAGTACAATTTTGGGGGAGCCATTAATTACTAACTAAAATAATGTAATTAAAATTCATATCAATAATCATATATAAATAATAAAAGAAAATACAAAAAAGAAATTAGCACTAGATATGCCATTGAAATTAGCACTAGATATGCCATTGAGCAAAGAAAAAAAAAATCCACAACTTAAACATTCAGCCTTCATTTAATCATTTCTACTTTATAATTTTGGGATTCTTCGATTTTTTCTTTTTTTTTTCCCTTCATATTTTAATTTTTTTTTTGATAATTTTATCTTTGTAAACAAATCTTAATTTAGAAGAAAACTTAACATCTCTTATTAAAATAGGTCTAACGCATATGCTATTTTTTCATATTTTTTTAATATTTGGAAACAGAACGCATAAAAATAGAGGGGTTAAACTCTCTAACACTATAATCTCTTAGCAAATTCCAATTTTTAATCATCAATACTCCCTAGCTCGAACCCATTCAAGCCCAACAACACCTAAACCTGAAACAAATAAGCTAAAAACAATAATAGGAAACACTACAAAAAAAAAAGGTTGTTTAGCGACCGAATCATTCTGTCGTTAATGGCGACCGAAACGGCAATGAAAATAGTGCAGTTGGAATCTTACATAATTAATTTACTCTGCGATCGAAATAGCGACCGATTATATGGGTCACAACCTGGTCGGTCGCTATTTCGGTCGCAAAGCAAATGAATTTCAAAGTCAATCATGTTGACCATTTTTGCGACTGAATTAGCAACCAATTTAAGTGTAACGGTAACATTGGAGCTTGTTTGCGACCGATTTTAGATTCAGACGCTAAATCACGCATTTTTAAATTTAGAATGTGATGAACGGTGACCGAAATAGCAACCACTTGTTGTTTTAATTATTCTGCGACCGAAATAGCGACCGACCAGTTTGGTCGCTAATATTAAAATCCCTAAATCAGCTAACATTCCCTTTTCTTCCTCACTTACACGATTTCTTCCCCATTTCTCTCAAGACCCTCACTTTCTTCTCTCTGCCATCACCTCTACTCAGGCCGCACCACCACCTCCCTCGCCTCCCCTCGGTTCATCGTGCCACCACCACCAGCCGCCATCAGAGGTAAGCCTCTCCTCTCCTCTTCTTCCTCTTCCTATTCTCCTCTTCTCTAACTTCCTCTCCTCTGTTCACAGTTCCCAACTCCGGCCTCCGTCTGGCACCACCACCACCGCCATCAGCTGCCATCTCCTTCCTCTCTCTTTGGTAAGCATACTCTTCCTCTCTTCCCTTTCCCTCTCCCTCAACTTCTGATATGCTTTTTTTTTTTCAGCAAAAGAGAGTTTGAGAGTGTTATGTATTGTGACATTTTGAAATAGAGAGTGATTTGTTTGTGATTTTGTTAGACTTTTAATATGATGAACCTTGAGCCTCTCTGTATTGAAGCTGGTGCTGAAATAACTCACTTTTTTGAAATAACTCACTGCTTTGAACTCTCTGTATTGAACCTTGAGCCTCACTGTTTTGTTCAAATAACTCAGTTTGTTTCTCTTCTGTTGAAGGATCTTTGTGTTTTACTTTTCGCATTTGTGTGTACAAAATTATGAAATATATTTATTATTATGTAAGAATGAATTTGCATGATGGGGCTTTGTGCATTCTTCGTCCAGTCTCTAAACCAGTCACTGTGTTCAGCTTCTGTGACATTTGCTTTACTGTGTAGTTTAATATTCGATAAAGTTTCAAGTTAATCTTTACTTTCATAATGTTTTAATGTTTGATAAAAGTTTCAAGTTAATCTATAGTTTAATGTTTGTTAATTGTGGTGCCTTGTGCATACCTTTGATTTTATAAACATTTGAATGTGTAGCTGCTCTTTCTTTAGTGAGTTTGGGTCCAATGTTGTCATCATTAAAAGCACTTTAAAATCAATTTGCTTCTTTTTCCCTTTTCTGAATATTTGTTTGATTGCACCTTATTGCGATAAGCATGTGTGACTGGTTAATGCTTTGGAACTCTCTCAATTTAATTGATGATATTGCTGAGTTTAATATAATGTTATAAGATATATACTTGCATGTATTTTTGTCTTGTGGTTGGTTCTGAATCTTACCACCTTATATGTCGTCTTTGTTAATTTCCCTTCCCTTCCCTTTTATTTACGTTACTTCAGTTTTTAGTAGTTGGTTTAAATAATAAAACTTAAAAAACAGAAAAATGTAAAACCTCATTAATAGGGTTGTGTGTTAAGTGTTGTTGATCTTCAAGAACTAAGCATTTTTTTTTTCAGTTTCTTCTCTGTTGTATTAGGCTCTCTGATTTATCTCTCAGGTAAGTTCACTCAATAGTCTCTCTTAAGCTTCTATATTGTGTAAGGATTGAACTGCTAGCTAGTGTCTTTTTTTATTTGACGAATTGAATTAAATTAGACAAGTGTTGTATGTATAATGTGTTATGTATTGTTTGTTAGTGGAGAGCTGAGCTCGATAGGATGTGATCCTGTTCGAAAGGCAGGATGCTGGTTGTGTGACGATAATTTCTCATTTATGCATGTGTTTGCAATTATGTGTTGTTTGTTAGTGGAGAGCGGATCTCAATAGGATGTGATCCTGTCCGAAAGGCGGGATGCTGTTGTGTGCTGATAATTTAGAAATGATGCATGTGTTTGCAAGTTATGTGTTATTTGCTAGTTGAGAGGGGAGCTCAATAGGATGTATGCTATAATATTTTATGAAGTTTGTATTGAAGATTAGTGGTTTTATTTTCTGTGACTGTTAAGCATTTATGAAAGCCTTAGTTTCCTGTTTGAGATTCAATATTAATGAGCTTGCGTACCTTGAGAAGGTACGCATGCTCATTGCATTGAATCTTGATTTGTCCATGTGGGACAGTTTGGGGAAAAAAACCTTTTTCACACTCGTACAATAGTCATTTTCATGTTCAAATGCCTTATATACTTGATGAAGTCTCGGTCTGATGCATTTCTTTTTGTTTTCCGAATGCATACTTGATCGCGGTGAATCTCACCGTGCTCAAGTCATGTACGTGAAGCTAAACGCGGAGCTACCATCAGTTGATACAGACGAGCATCAAGCAAGGCCAAACACTGCGATTGGTGTTGGAGCAAATGAGGATCCAGCCTCCAGTTGCTTAGGGTGATGCTTCTGCAGTTGAGCCGCTTGCTATTGATGATGCTGCTCCAGAGGATGACAAGATGGCAGACATCGGAGGCACGGACGGTGAGGACGGTTGGTCGCCTTCGTGTTTGCCGCGTCCGCCTCCGCATGACTTATGATTTTAATTTATATTTTTTTCATTTTATGGATTTACAATCACTTTATTGTATGACATTTTTTATTCATTTATATGATACTCTGATTATTTTTATATTGGTGAGTTGCAGTAGTAAATTGAAGAATATTAAAGTAAAAAAAAATTATTATTAATTTTTGAAATAAATTTTAAAATAAAAACCAAAAAAAAAATTAGTATTAGCAACCGAAATGGCCACCCCCAAATCGGTCGCTAAGCTTCAATTACAGAAAAAATTAAATAAATTTATTAAATTATTTAATGCTTAGCGACCGATTATTCGGTAGCTAACATGGTTACTATAACCAACATTAGCGACCGAATTAGCGACCAAAATATCAGTCACCAAATTCAGTTACCCTGATCATGAGACCAACTCAACTGCGACCGAATTATATAATTTAGCGACCGAAAGTTCGGTCTCTAATTTGCGACCGAAATATAAATTCGGTTGCTAAAACCTTAGCGACCAGTGTTTCTGCTACCCCCTTGATTAGGTCGCTAAACAAGATAGCGACCGAATCAGCATGTTTAGTGACTGAATTCTTCGGTCGCTAAACAAGTTTTTATTTTTATTTTTTTGTAGTGAAAAAAAAAAGATGCAAACTCTGCAGTCTGCAAAGGCTAATAGCAACATAACAGAGGAAATAAGACCACAAGCAAAAGGCGATGGTGCAAGGGTGTTGCAGTGGTTGACAACCTGCGACCGATATGGTGAGGGGTGTTGTAGAGGAGAAAAAATTAATTGCACAGAGGAGACGGAAGGTTTTGTGTATTAAAAAAAATTGGTTAAAAATTGTTGGAGGGAGCAATTACTCCCTTCCGCTTCAACAAAGATCCATCTCTGCATGCAGAGTTCAACCATGAGAGAGTTAGGGTTTAGGGAGCTAATGAGACAAACACAATGAGCAAGAGAGTGAGAGTGAGAGTGAGAGAGAGAGAGAGACAGAGAGAGAGGGGAGGGGGGGGGGGACAGAACTGTAGAGGGTGGTGGAGGCCTCCGGTGGTGGCACTCACGGTGGTCCAGTTGAGGGTTATGGAGACAGGTGAAGAGAGGGAGAGATGCGAAGAGGACAAATGTGAGAGAGGAAAAAGGAGAAGGAAGGAAGGTGGTGCGCGGTGGTGGTTCTGGTGGCGCAACTGTTTGCCAGGAGAGGGAGAGGCAAATAGTGAAAATGAGGGGAATGGGGTGCATGTTCTGATTTAGGGATTTCAGATTTAGCGACCGATCATGGTCATTTGCTAAATCGGTGGAAAATAACAAAATAAAAATAATTAGCGACCGCATTTAATGCAATCGCTAAATATGACTTTTTAGCGGTTGCTAACGGTCGCCGATTGGTAAACAGGCTTGACTTTTAAATTTTTTAAATTAGTGACTAACTTAGTGATTGATACAATTGCAGCCAGCTTTCTCGCTTGCTAATTCGATCGTTTTTTTGGTTTGAACACATGGTAATTAGAGTCTTTCGCTCCCCAATGGGTCCACGGAATATTTTCACAAGTTTAGATCCTTTGGACACGCTATAGGACTAATCTCCGCTGGGGTGCTTAGCTACAGTTAAGGTTCTTCGCTCCCCTCCCCAAGAATGTGTTCCGTGGGATTGGAACTCAGGTCTTCCTCCCACAAGCTCAACCTGCGCAACCAACTGAGCCATAGCTATAGTGATGATTTTTTTGAAATTTTTGAAATAATCCTTTATTTAGGTCATACAATAAATAACATTTTTAAACATGAGACCCTAGTGATTATAACATGTAATTAAAGGTACTTGATTAATTTTACAAAGACATATGTGTCTTTCCAAAATTGGAAACAATGGAGAACTCATCATATAAAAGTTAGTACAGTAAAAATATTTTTAATCTATAATCTCTTATAAATTTATTTAAACATTTTGTTTCTTAACAATATTTATCGGTTTTAATTGAAAATTAAAAATTAAGCAACACCCCAAAGTACTACACTTAGGGCCTGGTTGAATATATTTTTTTAGTTTTCTATTTTCATTTTCTATTTTCAGAAATAATTATAAAACTGCACCTTATTTTCATTTCATTTCCTGTTGTAAAAATTTTGTAGAAGAAACACCGAAAATAACTTTTTCCCTATTTTCACGGTCTCTTGTACAAATCTTTGAAAATAGGAAACATAATGAAAACAATGTGATCGTTTTGCAACTACTCCCTCCGGTCCACAATGTAAGCAAAAATTTCCAAATTTTTTGGTCCAAAATATAAGCAAATTTCAACTACTTTCTTCTCATTTAATGAAGTTATTCTCAAAATACCCTTCATTTAATACAAATTTTGTTTTCCAATGACTCATTTTATTCTCAATAACACAAGCTTAATAAATAAGAGGAAGGGTAATTTAGGTAACAAACTTAATTTTTTATTCCTAATGACTCTTTTAAATGAGATCAACTAACTATCTTAATATATGTGTCCTATTTAGTTTTTGCTTACAATAGAGACCGGAGGGAGTATTTTTTTAAAATAAGAAATGAAAATAGGAATATGTAAACAAAGCAAACAAGGCCTTAGCAACCCAAAATCTGTAGGGCTATGCATTGATTATAAAGTATAAACTTATGTAGTACTCCCTCTGGTCTCTATTATACCCTTCATTTAATATAAATTCCAATGACTCATTTAATGAAGATTGAAGTTTTAGATGAAGGATAATTTAGGTAATAAATCTAATTTTTTACAAGATTCATTGAGATTAACTAACCACCTTAATATGTGTGTTTTATTTAATTTTTGCTTATAATAAATATCGGCGGGAGTATATTTTGAATTCAGATTGTCTCTAGCCTCTCCAACAAGTTTTTGCTTCTTTCCTACATATAAACTATCGCATGCGATAGGTTTCTCTTGCCTTTTATCACTGTTGGATGGTCCAACTGCCGGAGACAATCCAGATCCGTATATTTTATAGTTCCACATATCAAGAATTATAGATTTAATGCCTATTTGTCCGCATGGACTTGCAGGTATCAGATGACCGACTTTCAAAATATTCGGATAATCAGGTGTCCTTCAGCTTGCTTTGTAGAAGCTGACAGCTATCATATAATTGGATATTCAAATGTTTTGTATTCAATGTATTAATAAATGCTATTCCGCTTGATATGAAACACCATGTACACTTGGCCTCTTGCACTCTGAAGAATGCAACTTGGGCAGGTAAGTAACACTCATGTCGCGTTTTCATCCAGAAAGTAGCATGAGAATTTGAAATGTTATTTGTACATCTAAATGAGATACTCCCTCCGGTCCTTATTATAAGAGGTAAATGACTACTTTTTTTGGTCCAAAATATAAGAGACATGCATGTATTTTGACAAATATTAAATGCTCATTTCCAATTTTACCCTTATTTATAATAAGGTTTATATTTACGAAACAGTGCAACTTTCAATACAAGTAGGTTTGTTCATTAATTATTAAAGGGTTAAATTTGTAAATTTATATGAATATTAATTACAAATAGCTTATTTCAATGTATTTCCTTGGTCTGTGTGTTTTAGGGTTTTGCCTCTTATATATAGGACCAGAGGGAGTACTTATTTGAGATATATTGGTTAATTATGTATAAATATTTGGTTAATTTATGATATGGTTAATTTATGATGACCAATATTAATCAAATAAAGAACTGAATTAACCAGATATTTACATGTGATTAACCAAATATTTACATAGTTATAAAAAATATGCTCATTAACCATATAATGAACTGAATTAACCAAATATTTATACGTGATTAACCAAGGTGTCTCAAATGAGTGTCATATTTGGGTGTGTAATTTATACATACGAAATTTTTCGGTGGGACGTGCAGCAACCCGCCAAATGCTGTGTGTAATTAATTTTTCAGATAAACGTCAAATAAGAAGCAGGGGCACTTGAAAGCATACGTAGCAACCAAAGGTATTAAATATAGGTACCACATCATAGCTATTATGTAGTAGATATTGCTTGATATTCTTGTGAATTATCATTCAGCTAAACATAGTTTTATTATACAAGTAGCCATCTCTTATTTAGGCAATGTCACCATTGTTTTCGATTTGATTCGAGGGAAAATCGGATGCATTTGATGCGAGAGAAGGTAGATATTAGAAGAACATGAAGCAGAGGCGCTTTACCTGATATCATCTGATTCATCTCCATCGGTTCAGACTTGATCTTTTTGAGCAATACTAACAACATTGTCTTTAACACACTTTTATCACCTTTTCATTATTGAGTAATTAAATTAATGGTTTGTCTATCTTGTTGCAGAGGTTAATGATTTTAAAAGAATAAATTTATATAGGAACTTGTGTATTTTATACTTTCAAAACCGAAATGCTTAGTTTTCCAATAAATAGTTGCTACTTTTAGGTTTCTTAACCTGCACATGATAGAAAAACCCTTAAATTAAAATAAAAAAAAAAAAGTGAATCCATGTAATTTAATGAGTACCACATAAAATTTATAGCATAATAATGTAATATAGAAAAAAATTAAAAAGTGTGTTACCAGTATTTATCTTAATTAGTAATTTGATTTTCATAACTTTGGCTGAATTAATGTATGGCAAAGCACTGATTTATAATATTGATTCAATCACTATTGAACCCTGTGACATGAAGATTGAAGTGATTAATTTCTTCATATTATATATGCTACTTCATTACACACAACCTGTTTGATGAGTTATGATATATCGTTTGTCGTGTATATGATACAATGAATTGCACGTTGAGTTTCTTAAGAATATCCTCTTACTGTTGATAGCTCAGTCTATTGAGTGTTGGGTTGAGAAAGGGTCTCGAAGGTAAGTAGTGCTAAAGCATGATAAATGTACGTAAGAATGAGTTCAGCTGTTTGAATTGGAGTTGAAAATCAATTTCGGGTTTCTCCTGATGTGGTGATGGGCTACACAGGACACATTACATGAATTTTTTTTTTTTTATATGCAAACTTTTATTAAAAGCCCAAATGCTAAACCAGAAGCACAAGAAGTGCCAAAGAAAATTTATACAAATTCAGCCCAAAGTATAAGTAAATGAGCAAATGTAGCAGAAAGACAGCAACTAATAAAAAAACCAGTTCACTTAAGCGTCCAGCCCATAAAGAGAAAGAAGGAAATCAGCAGACACATTACATGGATTAATTAATACTGTTTGAGAGTTAAGAGGGCAAGGGAGGAGAAGGGTTTGTGAAGTAAGTGAGGGAAAAAGAGATGAGGAAGGGAAGATAGCCATCCAATACCTTTCAAAAACCCTTATCTAGTTCATTTTTTTTTTTATTTTCCCCAAATTGGAGGGTTTAAATTATTATTTTTAAATAAACCTCATACAAGGTGGGAGAGTATCCTCCCTTCTCTCATCCCTTTCTCCTCTCTTCCTCCTCAAAGTTTTCCCATCCCTTCCCCTCTCAACTCTCAAACAAGAGTTAGTCTTTTTCTTATGGTTAAAATAATGTTTTAGTCCCTATACGTGTCATTCATTTTTAAATTAGTCCACATACAAAAAATATTTTTATATTAGTCCCTACACGTTCAACCGTTACCAAATAGGTCCCTGCCGTTTAACTGTCGTTAATGACGATCATTAAGTTGGTCCCTACATGTGTCACTCATTTTTAAATTGGTCCCTACATGTGTCACTCATTTTTAAACAAATGCTGGTATCCCCAATTGGTCCATATATGTGTCACTCATTTTTAAATTGGTCCCTACATGTGTCTGGGTCACTCATTTTTAAATTAGTCCCTACAACGAGGTTTCGCGGTGATTCGGGATCGCTCCAGCTGAGGCGTGCCGTGTGTTCTTTATGGTTTGCAAAGCCGTTACTGAAAAATTAGGGCATTTGTTCGAGCTTCATACCGATTCTGGGAGGGTTGTTATGGAGAGCACAACAGTTTGCAGGCAAGCCTACTGGAATCTTCTACAGCACCAGATTATACTCACAGAGTGGATATGAAATACAACAGCTTGCATGCAAGCCTACTGGAATCACTCAGTTGGAATTTTAACCAACTTTCATATTCGATCGGAACAAATATCATTCCATGATGAACCAACTGAGTGACACATATAAGGACCAATGGGGGGCACCAACATTTGTTTAAAAATGAGTGACACATGTAGGGACCAATTTAAAAATGAGTGACACATGTAGGGAGTGACACATGTAGGGACCAATTTAAAAATGAGCGACACATGTAGGGACCAACTTAATGATCGTCACTAACGGTCGTTAACGGCCGTTAAACGTCAGGGACCTATTTGGTAACGGTTGCACGTGTAGGGACTAATATAAAAATATTTTTTGTATAGGGACTAATTTAAAAATTAGTGACACGTATAGGGATTAAAACATTATTTTAACCCTTTCTTATTTGTTTATTTACAAAAAGTGTAGCATGTTTTTTCCGAATGTTTTCTAGGATTAGAAAGCGGATTGTTCCGCTGAAACTTATTGGGGCCCTGAAACTCAGCTGGTCCTCCGTTGTTGTTGTTCTGATTCTGCCCTATCGCATTGGCAAGGAGTGCCAAAGCGTCAGCGATAGCCTGATCGTTTCTGTCTCTTCCTGCCATAGGTCCCTATAAATGTCCATGACAACTATTAAATACAGAGAACTTAAGCAGGAAAAGTTACAGGCTCCTCGCGTTAAGCATCATTGCCTATAACAAGTATAGACAATCCAAACAAGATCAGTACATAGAAGACTCATAACAGACTCATACCACTGCCTGATAGGACAAACCTGCTCTGATACCACTAAATGTGACACCATCTACCCCGCATGTATTTATAACACATAAAGAGCATACATAAAAGAAATTAAATAAAATAAACATATGCATTCATTTATTAAGATAATAAATACCAATGGGTAGAAAAGGTACCACATGAACAAAGTCTCAACAACGCGGATAATAAAAGAAAACAAGTTTTAAAAGAAATAAAAACATAACAACAAAAGAAACCTAACCCCGATGTCATATACAGACCTGGAATAATCAATCTGGAAAAATATCATGGATAAACAAACTACAACTAAAACTGAAACTGGGAAATTCAAACTAAGAGTTGTTGCTCCTCAGAGTCACTCCTCGACTAGCTGCTCACCGTCCTCTGCATAAAAGATACATGCCAAAACAACAATAGAGAAACGAGGAGTAAGAACATATATATGAAACATAACGATATGGAGATAGGAAGCAAGACGAGCATGCATCATATAACATAGCATATAATAACGTAAAGCATGCAGTTATAACATATACATATCATCGTGATAAATCAACCAAGTCATGCTATGCGGTGCAATGCTACTCCACTACTCCATTATGCATGTGGATCCAATCTATCTTAGGAAAGCAACTTCGGAATTACATATCTACATTGGCCAATAAGCACCAACGCCTGTAGTTCACCAAACCATGGGTGAACCCCTTGGATAGCCGACGCACAGTACTCTAGGATGCACCACCACGAGTGTACATGATTCATCTGAATCGCCGCAGACGGCCAGATCGTCGTACTCTAGGACGACCTCCCCTATGTTGAACTTCCCCCACTAACAACTCTAATGCATGAATGCATGAGCACAACAACAAGCAATGGGTATCCACCACCTCCGCTTGGGCCAATAAGCACCCAAGTTTCATCACCGTCAATACCTTGACCCTTAAGAGTCAAGGTCCCCTTGACCAATAAGCACCAAGGTACTACTTTAACAACACCTCAACCAATAAGCATCGATGCTACTTTGGCCAGTAAGCATCAAAGCATAACGTGCGGCAACCCATTAGGTACCGACTTTACCAACTTGTTATTCATAATTATCTTGTTAAGTATTTTGATTGACTGTTCTATCTTGTCTTTATTAGTTTGGTGTCTAACTTTTATCATTGGGGACAATTGGGGCGAACCACCCCTTATTTTCCTTTTATTCACGTCTGTTCCGGTTGGGGGAGCACGGGCGTGCTTACCCCAGCACGGGCGTGCTGCCACTTAAGTGAAGCACGGTCGTGCTTCCTGTTGTGCACAGCCAATTCAAATTTGAACAGGGAGCACGGGCGTGCTCCCTGTTAAGCACGATCGTGCTTCTGGTGCGTGGCCGTACTGTCTGGGCAGATTGGGTTATGGCTCTTAGCCGAAGACTCCCTAAAACACTCATAATCAATCCTAGGGTCCTTGACTAAACCATTTGGCATATACCTCACCTCTCAATACTAAATTCATATCTTATGATGCAATTGGGGAATTAAGCCATTAATTTCAAAGATTATTAACAAGCCCTGTTTAACCAATTAGAGTCTTATTAATGTTAAAAACGTCAAACTCCTCATGTACATACTTTACACCTTACAGACCTAATACGCTTCTACTAGGCCAACCCATTTGGGTAAAGTAACTAATTATTTGACTAACAACGTAACTACTGTTATTAGTATGAAGTACGGACTAGCATATCTCCTCTTACGATACAAGTGAATATTAAAAAATAATATAATATGATACATATTCAAAAAAATAAATTATAATAAATAATAAACTTGTACTTATTTTATGTGTTTCGGGGGAAGCCCATAACTCAAACAGTATTCCTACGAATTGGTCTTGAGCTGATTTGCCCCAATGCTGAATGCTGGTGATGGATCCTCCTTCTCCTTCTCCTTCTCCTTCTCCTTCTTCATGAACCGAATGGGGGGTACCTGCGAAGATACTCCGATGCTTAAGTCAGCAAAGGTACAACAAACAATGTGTATGTGTTTTTCATATCATAAAACATGCATTCTCTTCCTGGTGGAGGTTTATATATATATCTATTCTGTTGAATTCAGCATGATGGCTTGGAGTAAGGTGCCCCTTACTGCTTGGCGTGCTTTTTACGTTTTTCCAGTAAGGGTGTCCATGATGATGATTAGTAGGTGGTTACGTGTGTCAGGGGGAGGGGCGGCCTTCCTCCCTGACGCGTTTGGGATTAGGTAGAAGGAGGTTCTTTCTCGAGGCGGGAAAGTCAACTCTGTACGGTGGAGGGGTTATAATTGAGCATTTTGGTCGGTTGGGAGCATTTTGCTCGACCTTATGCTCTGTTGGGCTCCCATCGGGTTGAGCCCTTCTTGGGTCAAAGATTGGAGGGCCTTGGGTCTTCGTATCTTGGACCGTAACGGTTGCCCCTAGGATGGCCCTTGTTGATCCTTGGATGAGTCGTTCCATTAAAGAAAGGGAGGACACAATATTTAATTACGAGGGCAGTTACATAACTTGCCTATAATCGAGGAAAGAAATTATGAGAGCTGAACTACCTGGTACCTTGAATTGTGCTGTGAAGTGTTAGGTTGCTCATATTAGGCTTGAACTCGCAATTCTGGTCTAGAATAGAATTAATCATGATTATACGTAAAAAAAAAAAAAAAAGGAAGCCTAAATGGGAAATGCAACCATACACTTCATTAATATACAAAAGTTACTTTATTGATTTATTTGGCAACCTAAAAAACACAGTTCAACACATACAAACAAAATACACACACATATATCATTTCTTTGTGATTTCTTGTAATATTTGCTTTGAGGGGTAAATATTTTTTCCTACATATATTTTAATTCAATTCAATAATTAATTTAAGATAATTGTACCCTGTGAGATTTTGTTTCTATTTTCCCATGTGTGCAATCGACTCTTAAACTTAACATGGTTTCAAAGGCTATCTTTTGATATTTTATATGTTTTCTAATTTTTCTATTTTATAAAAAAATTGGTGGCAACTCGTTTTTTAATTTTATTTTTCTCGTCTCTACCATGATCTTGGTTGTAACATACGTAATACAAGCAAAGCAACTAGAAAATAATCATGGGGGGTGTTGGCCTGTTGGGGGGGGGGGGGGGGGGTTAAACCTACTGACTAGCTTAGGATATGAAATAAATAAAAAAATATATAACAACTATAGCAACTAATGTGAATGGAATAAATACCAATATGAGTCAAGATCCATGCTTTACTTGACCTCGTCTTTAGCTGGTTATGCTTCTCCTTGTGCGGTGGCTCAACGGTGAAGTGAAAAGTGGTTTATCTGCAAAATCACTTGAACATTAAAGTTAGGTAAATAAAAGGAGGGTGAAATGTAAAAATGAGGGCAGTCTCCTACTTGAGTGGGTGAATCCATTATGTATATGGAGAATATTGGATCTAAGTGTTGTTTCTATTAATACTTTTTTGCTAAGTTAGAAAAGCCTTTTAAACTGATGTCAAGATGATTATAACCAACCTTGAGGGTTGGTGCAAATATTATGAAGTTAAATGTTAGATCATGACATTGGACTTTGGCAAATTTTGACAAAGTTGAGGGAGTCTTTAATCTCGAATTAAGGTAGTGATAACTGGCCTTGAGGATTATTTGCACGCTTGATTGGGGCAGTAGTCTTAGTCGATAAGTACCCCTCGAACCTTGCCAAGATGGCTTGGATGAGCCTTATGCAAGTTCACCTAAATTAGTTGGAATTATCGGATCTTGCCCCTTTTGCAAGGTGGATTCTTCAAAACTCGCCAAGCTAGGTGACTAGTAGGCTTATAGGGAGTTAGTGATTGTTGATAATCCGCTAACTTATCTAGTTTTATAGCTGGAAAGACCATGATTTTGTGTGCCAATTGATCGAGTTTAATCTCGTTTTTACCCAAATTTGACTTTATTTGTCTTTGAACAATGGTTTGAGTCGTTTTTATTAGTTTTTAGGAATTTAGATAGTTTTGGAGTCAAATAAAGCATCTCATGCTATTTTAAGTTTCAGGTTAAAAGTGAAGCTGGAAGAAACTAGGGGAAAACTGAAGAAAACTAACAAAATGCAAATTTGACTGTCACGCCCCGCGAGCCAGTGGACTGGAAAAGAGAAATCTGAAGGTGCTCTGGGGTGCCCCGCGAGCCAGAGAGGAATAATTGTTTTCATCTCTGGGGCACCCCGTGAAGCAGAGGAGGGAATTCTGAAGGTTCCCTATCTCGCCCCGCGAGGAACTGATTTCAGAACTGGGCAAAATTTGAATGTTCGCCCCGTGAAAACCTGCTCGCCCCGCAAGCGTGCATAAATTTAGAATTTGTATTTAAGCTTGTAATTAGATCCAAATTGGACCCTAATCCTAATTTTTGAGAGTTGCGTCTTCAGTTGTGACAGTTCTGACTTCTTTTGATGTTTCTACTCAAATTCTTTGTGATCATGAATGCTATGAGGAACTAATCCTCTTTTCTAAGGAATCGACGTAGCCGCACATGACGACATAGTGAATTTGTGATGTTTTCTATTCCCTTCTTATTTTATGCATGTAGCCAGGGTGATGAGTCTGACCGAGTATTGATAGAAATATAATTGGAGACTTGTGCAATCGATTTAGGGAACCAAGAACTTAATGAATCCATGCATGTTAATCATCATAGAGATATAGTTGGTTAGTGTGTTAGGGTGTTTTATTTTGTGTTCGAATGAGACATTAGAATAATTTTGGGTTCTTGGTTGGCATGAAATTGAATTAGGAATAGAATAATAATCACATTGGATCTAGGCTTGATTGTGTAGGTGAAATCATGACCTTAGATTCCCCAATCACATTCTTAATCCTAATAATTACTTGCGATTTGTTTTGATCTTGTTTTGAATTGATAATTACTTGATATCTCACTTGATCTCATAATGCTCTCTCTCCATTGATTTGGTCAAACTTGGTTATCTATTTAAATTTAGATAAATTGGTCAACCCAATCCCTAAGTTCGATACTAGGCATTACTTGACGTTTTAATTATTACTTGCTTCGATTCGATATACTTGTCAGAGCCCATCAATTGTATTGTTGGAATCATGGCCCACTTGTCGTAGTGGATATGTCGGACCTCGCCGATACAATTGAAGAACCATATGGTTGGTTGCACAAAGAGATGTAGAAAAGAATTAAGAATAATAGTTGTTGAATAACTTGAAATAGGCATTAACTTTAGCAAGTATTGAAGAGTTATAGTTGCCTTAAAAGGCTCACATGAAATGATATTTTCAAAATAGATATATCAAGATGGATTAATTGTAAAACTTTCTGAGCTTAGTCGTAGTCTTGTGCCTCAAAATAGAATTTCATTACTGTGTGTACTATAGAGACGATAACATTTACAACATTGGTACAAGGCTCGCCAAGAATAACATTATAAGCCGAATTATAACCTGTTACGAGGAATTTTACCTTGCTTGTCTTTGAGAGGGGTTTTGTTCTGAGAGTTAGCAATAGCTCGAAGTGCCTCCTTTGGAGTGACTTTATCTCCAATGAATCCTATGAATTCTTCCATGTATGAGACTAGGTCTTTTTTATAAGAGCTCTAGTTTCCTAAACAAGTCCATAACATTATGTTCATGGAGCTCCATTGATCAAGAAAAATCTATCTGATTTCAATTTTCGCAAGGATCCTATTTATCACCAGAGGATCATCATGACCCAAAACCATGTTTACAATATCTTCATTTCCAAAATATATCACAAAGACTTCCTCGACTGGTCTTTTTCCTTAGAGATAGGTCGAGATCTCACACCCATGAATGCTTATAAGTGCTTCTTCCTTGTCACATTAGAAGCTTCTCCTACAGTAAGTCTTCCTAAGATTTCATATATTACACCCTATGGTTCTTTATCTTGGCGACAATCATCATCATCATAGGTATATTTATCACAAAAAAGTTGGTGTTCTCGAGTCTGCTTAACATCTCGGGGACAATATTATCTCCAAGACTCATTTCTCCGAGGATTTCATCTTCGTTAGTATGGCGAGGAGTGGGCACGTTGGCTAAGGCTTTGCTTCCTGGAGCCCAAGGGTTCTTGTTGACAAAACATTAGCGATGATGTGGCAAGAGTATTGCCTTAGGCATCCCTCCTTGATGATAGATTCAATGTCGTCTTTTAGCTGGATGTAATACTGAGTAGTATACCATACCCATCCAATATTATAATACAAACCAAAATCCATCCATCTGCCATCATACTCTCATTTATTGTACTCATTTATTTATTTATTTTATTAAACCTATAACTTAGTTGATTCTGAGCAAAGTTCATAATTCTAATTATTTTGTCTATGCATGACACAATAAACTTCATGATCATGTATAAATATTCTATGTTATCGAAAATATTTTATGTACGAGTTTTAAAAGCATAAAATAGAATGAAAACAAAATATCATTTTTATTTTTGTACCATGGGCAAGGCTGTAATCCTGACACAAATCTTTTGCGTGACAGTTTGGCAGAAGGTTCAAATTCAAAAAGTATTTTGGTGCAACATCCTGTTTTTCGTATAAGTGCTTCTGTGAGTGTCTTGTTTGTTTGGTTAAGCCTTAGGGCTTAGCTTAGAGTTGTTGTTGGAAGGCTAAATGGGATTTCTAGGCTTAAAATCCCTTTCTGGTACATGAGCATGGTCATGCTCATGTCCAGCACGCCCATGCTTGTTAGGCGCATCTTGTGACTGTCTGAGTCACAAGCACGATCGTGCTCATTAGGGAGCATGACCGTGCTCAACGCATGTCCGCGTCTCGCTGACGCTAAGTTGAGCACGCCCGTGCTCAACAAGGAGCACGACCGCGCACAAGTGTGAACGCGTCTCGGTTACGCTGATGTAAGCACGATCATGCTTAAGGGAGTGCACGACCGTGGTCGGTGCAGAGTGTATAAATAGGAGGCATCGGCGTGAGGGTTTTTGTGTCAAACCCTAGTTTGGCACAATGGGCAATCCTAGTGTGGCAGAAACCTCTTCCCTCTTTCTTCCCTTGAACCCCTTGAAGTTCTTACTGTAGTTTTGGGAAAGGAGTAGCGCGCTAGTATAGTTTGAGGCTTGGGGAACTCGTCGAGCCGCTCGAGGGAACGTGTCTAGTTTGCCAATGTTATCGTTTTGGGAATCTTCATACCAGGTATTGTGACACCCTCTACCCCGCATGCATTCAAAAGCGATAACACATATATAATAGAGAGAGAACGCATGCAAATATAAATAATATTAAAATCTGGGCAGAGACTGCCGCATTGTAACATAACGCGGAAATAACCAAAACGTTTTTATAAAGAAAACATAACATAACTGAAAACATAAACGAACCCAACCCCGATGTCACACTATAGAGCTGGTATAACCAATCTGATAAAACAACTCGGATACAACTGGAAGCAAACTAACAACTACTGAAACGGAAACCCTATCTACGAGTCGCAGCTCCTCAGAATCACTCCTCAACTGGCTGCACATCGAACTCTGCATAAAAGATGCATGCTACAAAACAAGAAACATAGAGATAGCGAGTAAGAAACATATATATGAATATAACGGCAAGAAAACAGTTAGCAAGATGAGCATACATCAAACAAGCATGTTATATCAAACAGCAATATAACCCTCGCGAAGGGAAGAACGAGGGAAGATGTTTCTGCCACATTAGGATTGCCCAATGTGCCAAAATAGGATTTCACATGACAACCCTCACGCTATTGCCTCCTATATAAAGACCCTGACTTGAGCACGGTCATGCTCCTTGCTGAGCACGGGCGTGCTCACTTAGCGCCAGCGAGACACGGTCCCGTGCTGAGCATGGTCGTTCTCCCTAATGAGCACGACCGTGCTTGTGACTCAAACAGTCACAAGACGCGCCTAACAAGCACGGGCGTACTGACTCATGAGCACAGTCGTGCTCATGCATCAGGAAGGGATTTGAAGCCCAAAATCCCACTTAGCCCACTCTAAACCTTCCTAAACAAACAAGGCATACACAACAAGCACTTAACGAAAAACGGGGTGTTACAATTCCAACCCTTTATAAAAATTTCGTCCTCGAAATTTCCATCACCTCGATTGGTCAAACTTTCACCAATTAAGCACGTACCTTGGGTTGAGTCCTTGGGCTCGGAGACTCCAGCCCCGCTAAGAGAGTAGACCCTCCCAGTGGTCTTCAGTCGATTGACTTGAGGCTTCTGATTCCTGTTAACATCCTGTGGCTCTGACTTCTCTTCTTCGCAGTCTTGACGGAAGTGGCCATACTTGCCACACTTGAAACAGATGATTTCCGACTCCTTGCATTGATGGGTATAGTGACTCCTCCACATTTACCACACCTGATAGACCTAGAGGAATCCCAGTCGTTAGGCTTACCTGCTGAAAATCATTGCACCTTTCCACTCCTCTTGAAGTCTCGACCGATCGGAGCCAGGCGCTGTCTTTCTTCGTCCTTCTGATCATCATCCTTACTGCTCTGTACATCTGAAGTCTTACGGCTTGCGATCCTGGACTTGTTAGAATCCTCGAAGATTCGACACTTGTTCACCAAGGTGGAAAAGACTCGGATCTCCTGGTAGCTGATAGCCTGCTTGTTTTCTGGACGCAGATCGGCCTCAAACTTTACTCACTTGGAGCGGTCGTCTGCCACATATTGGTACAATGTACAGTAACGAGCGAGCTCCTCAAACTTAGCCGCATACTTTCTTGCTGACATGTTGCCCTGCTTCAGCTTCAGAAACTATATCTCCTTTTTGTCCTTGATGTTCGCCTGAAAGTACTTCTCGAGAAACCTGTCCTTAAACACCTTCCATGTGATCATAGTACCTTCGACCTTGATACGCTGACGACAGTTCTCCCACCAATGTTCAGCCTCCTCGGTTAACATAAAGGTCCCAAAGATGACCTTCTGCTGTTCGTTGCATCCCATAGCTCAGAAGATCTTCTCAGCCTCCCTCAGCCACAATAAAGCTCTTTTCGGGTCATAAGCTCCCTTAAAAGATGGCTGGTTGTTTCGCTGGAACTTATCCAATCCCTGAAACTCAGCTGGTCCATCAATATTGTTGTTGTTCTGGTTATGGCCTATGACATTGGCAAGTAGTGCCAAAGCATCGGCGATCGCCTGGTCGTTCCTATCTCTTCCTGCCATTGGTTCCTGCATTTAACCGAGACAACAGTTAAACACAGGAAACCAAGGAGGAAGGTCTAACAGTTCTTAATACTAGAGCAATATTATCTATAACAAGTATAGATAATTCAAACCAAAACGCACAGAAGACTCGCAACAGACTCATACCACGTCCGGATAGGGCCGAACTGCTCTGATACCACTAAATGTGACACCCTTTACCCTGCATGCATTCAAAAGCGATAACGCATATATAAAAGAGAGAGAATGCATGCAAATATGAATAATATTAAAAATCGGGCAGATACTGCCGCATTGTAACATAACGCAGAAATAACCAAAACGTTTTTATAAAGAAAACATAACATAACTGAAAACATAAACGAACTCAACCCCGATGTCACACTACAGAGCTGGTATAACTAATCCGATAAAACAACTAGGATACAACTGGAAACAAACTAACAACTACTGAAACAGAAATCCTATCTACGAGTCGCGACTCCTCAGACTCACTCCTCAACTGGCTGTACATCGAACTCTGCATAAATGATACATGCCACAAAACAAGAAACATAAAGATAGGGAGTAAGAAACATATATATGAATATAACGGCAAGGAAGCAGTTAGCAAGACTAGCATACATCAAACAAGCATGTTATCTTAAACAGCAATATCATAACAATCATCATCATACATCGTGTATGCTATGCAATGCAGTTCTGCTCCACTCCTCTACAATGCACTTGGATCCAACTAAGTCAGGATGCCAGCTTTGGGGTTACATTTCCACATTGGCCAAAAAGCACCAATGCCGGGCCAGACCACCAAACCATGGGTGGACCCCTTGGACAGCTGACACATCTTATTCTCGGATGTGCCACCACGGTGTATACTTGATTCCTTTTCGAACGAATCCCGCGGACGCCAGATCGTCTTACTCTCGACAACCTCCCCTATGTTGCACAACCTCCCATCAACATCTCCGATGCGTGAATGCATGGCAAACAACACACAACCACAACCACAACCACAACCACCACCTCCGCTTGGGCCCATTGGCTACCCAAGTTTTATCACCATTAGCACCTTGACTACTAGGCTATCGAGGATTATTGTTTAACGTTCAACGTTAAGCCTTTTAAGTATTAACAACACTCTGGCCATTAAATGACACTACCGCGCTACTTCTCTCCCACAACTAGAGCAAGAAAACCAAGAACTTCAAGGGGTTCAAGGGAAGAAAGAGGGAAGAGGTTTCTGCCACACTAGGATTGTCCAATGTGCCAAAATAAGGTTTCACACATAAACCCTTGCGCTGCTGCCTCCTATATAAAGACCCTGACCTGAGCACGGTCGTGCTCCTTGCTGAGCACGGCCGTGCTTACTTAGCGCCAGCGAGACGCGGTCCCGCGCTGAACACGGTCGTGCTACCTAATGAGCACGGCCGTGCTTGTGACTTAGATAGTCACAAGACGCGCCTAACAAGCATGGGTGTGCTGACTCATGAGCACGGTCGTGCTCATGCATCAGGAAGGGATTTGAAGCCTAAAATCCCACTTAGCCCACTCTAAACCTTCCTAAGCAAACAAGGCATACACAACAAGTGCTTAACGAAAAACGGGGTGTTACAGGTATGGGGAGAAGGAATAGTATGAGTATGTAGGCTTGGGGGTAGCTTAAGACGAAGGGTTACCTATGACCCTATTTTATGATAACATGTTTATATGCCTTTATGTCTATTTGTTATATGATGTTAATTGTTGTGATGATGATATTGGCATGACTATTATTAATTGATTAATGTTGTTATGAATGTTCTTGTTATTGAATATTGACTGTTATAAACATATTGAATGTGATGATGCCATGATTATGATGAGTATGATGTTATTGACTGATATTGATTGTTGAGGATGTTAATACCAATATAATGATAAGACGTTAAAAAACGTTAATGATAATAATGAGAATTAAGGGATGTTTCTCCCAGTTGTTCATAAGACATGAATATAGTGCGGGAGGTAAGGTTATGTTCATAGGGCTTAGTTAAAGACCCTAGGAGTGATTAGTGAGTGTTCTAGGAACATCAATAATGAAGCTATGATTAAAGGATTAATTCCCTATGATGATAAGACATGAACAGTAATGAAGAACAGTTAAGATTAATGAAGTTGATGATCAATGGATTAGTAAAAGCCAATAGGTTGAATCTGTGAACTGTCCCAAGGATTTGGGAAAGGGTTTCTGACCCTTTCTACCCAGATCAGTATGGCCACGCTCCATTGAGCACGACCGTGCTTAACAAGGAGCACGCCCGTGCTCCAGTTTGAAACCCAGAGCAGGGCGTGCATTTAGGCACGACCGTGCTCAGTAGGCAGCACGACCGTGCTTGCCTACAGGTCCAGCACGCCCGTGCTGAGGCGTGCTCACCTGACCAGAACAGAAACCAGAATGTTGAAACATGGGTTTTCACCCCAGATGCTTAAAAGACTTAATAAGATACCAACGGAACATGAAGACCAAAGACAAGTGATAAGATGTTGTACCTTGGTAGCCTAGTGTTCGCTCCAAGGGGACCTTGATGCTTGATGGTCAAGGTGTTGAGCTCTGATGCTTAATGACCAGAGTGTTATTGATGCTTAAAAAACTTAACGATGAAACGTTAAACGATAATCCTCGATAGCCTAGTGGGCGAGGTGTTGATGGTGATAAAACTTCGATAGCCTATGGGCCCAAGCGGAGGTGGCGGTTGTGGTTGTGTGTTGTTTGCCATGCATTCACGCATTGGAGATGTTGATGGGAAGTTGTGCAACATAGGAGAGGTTGTCCAAGAGTAAGACGATCTGGCCATCCGTGGCGATCCATCCGAGACTATGGGGTCATGTACAACCTCGGTGGTGCACTCGTGAGTAAGTTGTGTCTGCTGTCCTAGGGATCCACCTATGGTTGGTGGTCTGGCCCGGCGTTGGTGGTTTTTGGCCACTGTGGAGATGTAATCCTAAAATTGCCATCCTGAGTTAGTTTGGATCCAAGTGCATAGTAGAGGAGTGGAGCATAACTGCATTGCATAGCATACACGTTGCATGATGATGATTGTTATGATATTCCTGTTTGGTATAACATGCTTGTTTGATGTATGATCATCTTGCTAACTGCTTTCTTGCCATTATATTCGTACATATGTTTCTTACTCCCTATCTCTATGTTTCTTGTTTTGTGGCATGTATCGTTTATGTAGAGGTCGATGTGCAGCCAGTGTTGAGGAGTGACACTGAGGAGCCACAACTCTAGATAGGATTTCCGTTTCAGTAGTTGTTTAGTTTGTTTCCCATTGTTAAGGGTGGGAATAGGCCAAGCCAGGCCAGGCTTTAGCTAAATAGGCCTGGCCTATTCAAAAAATATAAAGCCTAAGCCTGGCCTGTTACCTGACATAGGCTATTTTTAAGGCCTGGCCTGACCTTTTTAAAAGCCTGGCCTGGCCTGAAAGCCTACATAAAAGCCTACATACGTCACCACATACATATCTTCAAAGTCCAATCTAAACCAAAATAAAAATTCAATCAACCAAAAGAAAAATTCAATCACATTTTAAACAGATCAGATCCTTATCATCAAGCTCTGCCGTCATTGTTTCTCCACCACATTTTTGCACGTCGTACTACCTCCACCCTCCATCGTTACCAGTTTGTGCGCCCCAACCACATCATAATAGCAAGCTTGTGCGCACCATCAAAATGGCTTGCTTCTTTCCCTATGCTTTCTGACTTTGGCTTCCTTTTGATTGTATTGCTATCAAAGAAACCATAGTAACGAATGAGAATGAGGGTCACGGTGTCAGAGTGTATCCTCACTTAACTAGTTTCCTTTGATGGATAAAGAAACGAGGGTTTCAATTAGATAACTAGGAATAATATTAATTTTTTTAATAAAAATAAAAATAATATTATATTATATTATATTATATATTATATATTATATATATTTAATTAAAAAATAATTATTTTAAACAGGCGGCTTAAAAGGCTTTTTCAAAGGCCCAAGCCTGGCCTATTTAACTAAAAAGGTTTTTTGAAAAGCCTAGACCTGGCCTTTTTATTAAAGAGGCCAGGCCATAGGCCCCTGTCGGGTGGCCCGGCCTATTCCCACCCCTACCCATTGTATCCGAATTGTTTTATCGGATTGGTTATACCAGCTTTGTGGTGTGACATCGGGGTTGGGTTTGTTTATGTTTTCAGTTATGTTATGTTTTCTTTACAAACATGTTTTGGTTATTTCCGCGTTATGCTACAATGCGGCAGTCTCTGCCCGGTTTTTAAATATTATATATATTTGCATGCGTTCTCTCTCCTTTATATATGTGTTATCGCTTTTGAATGCATGCGGGGTAGAGGGTGTCACACCAGTAAGATTACAAAATGGATTGGCTCCCTTTGAAAGTAATGAGGTGGTTAGTGAGATGCTGTGAAGAAATTAGGCACTATGAAGGATGGGCCGAGATGTGTGGGCTGTGAAGAAATTAGGCGCTGCGATGCTGGGCTTGAAATAAGGGCTGATTATGCGGGTGATGAGGTGGATAACTCTCAAGTGAGTAAACAAGTCATGACTACTAAAGAAAAAAGTTTTCTCATGGATAAAGGAAAAATAGACAAGGGTGTGCCGATTGGTTCCAAGTAAAGGAAAAAGAAACCAATTCCAAAGATGTTGTTCTCCTCTCTATCTGGCCTGCTACATGCCCGGTAGAAGAAGCCTGTAGCTGTTACATGGGCTTTCGGCAGGAAAAAAAATGGCTTGACAATGAAGCTTAGGAAACCAGCTCTTAAAGGTGGATGAGGTGATGTTCAACCTAAAGTGGGGGGTTCGATTGGGGTCGCTGATCGGAAGTTATCGGGTGTTGGAGGTTTTTCTGAAGTAGAGGTCTTGAAGAGGTGAGCAATTGTTGAGGGGAAGAAGCCAACAACCTTCAAGCCTTTATTAGATGGATCCCAACAAGTTAGTATCTCTATCTTAGACAGCCATACTAGGAGCCGTAATAGAGCTATCCTTAGGTCTGATGCTTACCAAGAGGCTAATCACATCTAGGTGGTGGGGGAAAGTTGGGTCTTGTGGCAGGAAATAATGATGCTGGGTGTTTTGAGAAACTAATGGACTTGGAAGTCGGAGTCAGGCAATAAAGTAAAATGTTATAGTTGGATAGACATGGTGCGGGGATCTATTCTGGTTTTAAATGTGTATAGTATTCTTCAGAGGGTGTTTAAGGAGTTAACAGGGAGCTCAGGAAGGATACTTTGTCTCTGGAATAGGGGTTTCAGTCTTTGTGGGGGGATTTGAGAGGACAAAGGGCAAATAATCTGTACTCTACATGATGTCCGGTGGGAGTCTTTTTTGCTGTCAGGTTATAGATGAATGGGTTTGAGTGAGGCTTAGGTGTGATTGTTGTATTTTGTTCTGCATTGATCTTTGGGTAGGTTCTGAACCTTTGTCTTGGGGGATGGGAGGGTAGGTGTTTGGTGTTGTATCTAGCGTGGCGCAGAGGGCTGTTTGTGTGGAATTATAACTCTGTGATATTCGGTTTAGTTTGAAAGACTCTGAAGGGCAAAGTCATTGCTGTTTAGCCTCAGTTGAGTACTAAGTGGAAAAGTACAGTTTGCTACAACTCTGGGATGCTTTGCTTTGGACGTTGTTCAAGAAGCTAATATGGATGTTTTTCTGTTTATTGGAGTTTTTCCTGGGGGTAGGTATATGTAACTCAAATACTAGTTTGGTTAGTAAGTGGTATTATTTTTAAAGTCGGTCACTTTTAGTTTTCTTCTTATATATGGGTTAGAGTATCATTTATACCCTTTGTCAATATATTTTTGCTTATAGAAAAAATTGTAGTTATAATTATAATTATAATTATCAATTAAATCAAGAAATTAGAACCGAAGAGAGGAAACAAACCGAAATGCCCGAAAGGTTTGGTCTATTACCAAATTGAGAAAGCTCACGAGAGGCGCATGTGCTCAGCCACATGCTATCCTTCCCTTCTCTCCGGTGCTGACTCATGTCCTTTCCTTCGCCGGAGAAGACACTGACCAACTCCGAAACCTCAAGGTTCTAAATCAAAACCCTCTTTCCCAATTTTGCATTTTTATTTTATTTACTTATACCTATTTTTTTCTCGATCTCCGAATTTTGCTTCTCTCTCTTCCTTGTATGTTTTTTTTTTTTCTCATCTGGGTATCCTTTTTTTGCTCAAAAATTTATTCTTTTTGGGATTCAGAACTGGCGAGTGATACCCTTTGTGTAGAAAAATGAGAGCAGGGAAAGGGAATCAGGAAGAGGACGAGTACGAGGAAGATGAGTTCGGTTCTTCTAAGAAACAAGGCCCTTCCTCTGCCCCTAACACCAATAACAACAACAAAGGTAACCCCTTTTTATTTTAGCACAAAAGTTTGTACCTTGTTCTTACGTTAGCCTTAGATCCAATTATTGGGTGTTTCTTTGTATTCTACGAGGTTGTATTTTTTTTTTTTTATTGTATTGAATCATATATGTATCGAATTTGGTGAATTCATTGGTGTAAACTATTTTTGTTTTTTTAAGCATGGGGTTGGCTTCATTGGTGATTTTAAGTTCAACTTTGAACAAATTTTTATTTCTAATGTTTTGGGGTATTGGTTGTTAACTTGTTAATGCAGATTCAAAAGCTATTGACAAGGCTAGTGCAATAAGATCGAAACATTCGGTAACTGAGCAGCGAAGAAGGAGCAAGATAAATGAGAGGTATGTGCAACAGACTAGTTTGCTTCAAAAGTTCAGTGCACTATAGTTGCTGTTGGACCCCTCAGCTATGATGGTAGATTGAAAAGTTGTTGTATGTTTTGGACTTTGGTTTATCACTAAATATATCAAGCATTGTTTTGAAACGATTGCAGCAATGGATCGAGTGTTCAAGTGTGGTTGCTTTTAAATGAATTAAGAAACTAACTTGTAGCTTATTATTTGCACTGGATGGTTTAAAATTGAATGTAATTGTCGATTCTCGAAAACACAGTACTGTCTATCTGTTGGATAGTAAAGTTAAACGTTGATAGCTTATTATATTTTCTTTTTGAGATCAAAACCTTCTGATACCAAAGTCTGAATTATTATACAGTGTACCACTTGAGAAACTTATATTGGACTTTTTAGGTTTTTTATTTTTATTTTTGCAATATCATCTTTTGGGAGGTTGAAATTTTAGTGCTTTTGATTGAAGTCTCCATAATATGTTACCGAGCTGGAGATTGATGATTGATGACCCTTTCCTTCAGATTCCAGATGTTGAGGGATCTCATACCTCATAGTGATCAAAAGAGGGACACAGCATCATTCTTATTAGAGGTACATTGCAATGTGATGTGAGAAATATTTTCTTTTTCTTGTTTAAATTAGTTGAGAATATATCTTAGAACCTGTTGATTTATCTTGTTTCTTTGCAGGTGATTGAGTATGTACAATACTTACAGGAGAAGGTACAAAAGTATGAAGGCTCATATCAAGGTTGGAGTCATGAGCCCTCGAAGTTGATGCCATGGGTAAGTAAGAAGATCCACAATGTTTTTGGATCTTATACTTTTGTTCCTTTTAGGATCTTATACTTTTGACTATATGTGAATCCCTTATTGTATAATACTTGTCAGTTAGCCAAAAACAAAACACAAAACACTTGTCTAGCATACAAAAATGATAACATGAAGTTTGGGTAACCAATTGTGCGAACAGACATGTGAGAACATAGATGAAAATTAACAGTGAAATGTAACAGAATAGAGAGTATTGTAGAGTGAAATAGAAAATCAACCTTATCTTTACTTTTCTTGTTCATTATGTCTGTCTAAAGTGCAGTCTGAATTTCTATTTTTAATATGCATATATATATATATATATATATTCCAAATTGACCACAATTATTTGATTTATTACTTTTGTTGTAGACTTGTAGTGATTTACATGATAGGGTCCTCTTTTTGAGTTTCTTCACTAATGATTCTAGCTTTTTGAGTATTTGGCATATTGTTTGGTTATTGATTCCCTAATAAGCTTTATTTTAATTATCTTATTTTTATTTCTTTAAAAGGAGCTTTGTTTTCTCGCCATCTTTCAGAGGGGTTTGTTCAAGCCTTTTGGTTTTGGGTTGAACTTTGCTTAACTGATAATATAGAATTAATATGTATGATGCTGGAGCTAGTTTACTGGTTAAAAATTTAACTTTTTTAGACTTTTTGCTTGCTTACTCATCTTAATGGTACAGAGAAATAGTCATTGGCGTCTACAAAGCTTTGTTGGTCAACCTCAAGGTGTAAAAAATGGTTCAGGTCCGGTATCACCTTTTCCTGGAAAGTTTGATGAAAGCAACACTAGTATCTCTCCAACTATGCGCTGTGGCAGCCAGAGTATGATGGATCCTGATCAGAGCAGGGATATTGCCAGCAAAACAGCAGAAAGGCAACCTGATTTGGCTTGCAAGGGAATACCTCTTCCCTTGGCTGTGCATTCAAACATGTCTGTTCCTGTCAGAAGTGATGGTGTACTTGCCCATCCTCTTCAGGGAACTGTTTCTGATGCACAATCAACTGAATACCCAGCCACTAGTGAACCACAAAACCAGCAGGACGAACTGACAATTGAAGGAGGGACGATTAGCATCTCTAGCGTATACTCCCAAGGGTAGGTCGTTATTTTCTTTATTTTGTAAATATCTATGATTGTATGGCTTGTTTGATATAGGTGTCTACTACATTCTTCTTATTAAAAAAAAAAAAAAAAACCAGTCTTGTTATGGTTTTAAAAATCTAATCTACCGAGTTTTTTTAAAAGTTATCTATTTTTAATCTATTAGTCATTGTTTGAGTTATAATCTAATACTTGTCACTATGTAACATGTTTATAATGATCTCAATAATGTTTTGACATTTGACAATTTCAAGGTGACATGTATTTGATTTTGTGTATCCTGTTTGTTACATTTCATTAAGTTGTGTACCATTATGGAGGAAAAAAGTCAAGCTGGGGCTTTCTTCATCTTGTTTAGGGAAGTGAGAGATTGGTGGTTTCTTCATCTTGGTTAAGGAGAGTGAGATATTACCATATTGACGTGTCCTCACTTTTTAAATAGATAAGGAAATATACCAGGACCTCTAGTTGCTCTTTTTGGAATTAGCTAAATTGCATTCATGCCCCTAACTTTTATGCCACTTAATGGGTGTTGAATCTAGTTGCTTGGTCATTGTCACGTGTTTTGTAGGTTGCACATCACTAGTTCATGGTATGCTTCAAAGAAATGTTGCAAAGCCGGCCATCATGATACTTTGTTTTTTAAAAGCCTGAAATGTAGTTGCCATTATGAAACCATTAGTTAGTCAGATTAGAACTCAAATACATTTGCATTTGTGTAAATTGAAGATTCATTGTTGCTATGATGTTGTAAAGATTTCCAATGATCCTGAGTAAAAGTAGTATAAGCTGGAGTTCTGGATTCTGATGTCATTACTCCTATTGATTCTTAGCCAGATATTTTATTGGGTTGAATGTGCTGACTTATTCTATGATAGGAACCCATAACAGAATAATAGGAAAATGGATGTATTATTTACTAAAGAAAAGAGATTACAAGAGTTTTCCCCTATAATACCCAGAGCTAAGCTCCTCAGAGAAGACAAAGTCTCTCTCTCTCTGCCTATCACAATAACAGAATAACAATCATAATCCCTTTTTCATCATTCCCAACCTCCCTATATATTCTATTGCATGAAGTAACTAACTAGCCACCTCAGCACTCTCTATCCTTGGCCTCTCATGACTGAGGCCCACCAACAGTCCCCAGTTGGATTCCCCCATAGGCCCAATGTCCTATCATTCTAAACCATTTTCAGCCTTCCAAGTGCTTCTCCAAAAATGGCTTCGATGGATTTCTGTCTGCTGATGTCAATTAGAATAATCCTGTAGCTTTTCTTTAAAAGCCTGTTTGTCAGCTTTAGTGACAAGTATAAAATTATTTGAAGAACAGGTTGCTGAATAATCTGACTCAAGCGCTACAGAGTGCTGGTTTAGATCTGTCACAGGCTAGCATCTCAGTTCAGATTAATCTTGGGAAACGAGCAAATGAAGGACCGAGCTGTGGAACCACTTCTCCCAAGGTATATCATGGCATACTGTCTTCATTAATTAATACTCGTCCCTTTTTGCTAGCAAGATGTCTACGAAGTTAATTTTTTTTACACAGTATTAGCAAATAGAAATGTGATAAACCTATAATAGTCAGGAATAAGTGAAGACAAAAAGAAATAAAGACCATGAAAAGGTTATTAATAGTAAAAAATAAATAAACCACCAGAAGGTGGATTTTAATGTGGAGCTGAGTGGAAGAAGAGCTGCAGTATATATGCGACAGTTAGTGGAAGAAGAGAGATCATGGGGTATTTTGTATGTTAATGGGCTGCAGCAATCATGTGGCAGTTTGTGTAGGGAGTTAATATGGAAGGGGAGAAGGTTAGGAGCAAATATACAAGGGAGGAAAAGATGGTAAAATCGCGCTTAGGATGGTTGGGACATGGGAGAGGAAGACCAATAGAAGCCTGAATTAGAAGAGTTGATTACATGGAAGATAGCCCAGTAATTAGGGGGGAATGATCAGATTCTAGAATTACTTTTAGGCAGAAGTATTCCATAAAAAACAAATTAGGCAGAAGAGTACCGTGAGTATTACTTTTGCTTTAAGGTAGTGGTTAGATTACTCTTCCATTTTTATTCTCATATTATTCTTAGACTGCCATTGTAATCCTATGTACTAATAGGGTATCGGATATTAACTCAAAATGAGCCATTCTTTTATCAAGATTGCCTTCCCATTTTAATGTGCTCAGAATATATCAATGGATTGTTATGAGAGTGATAACTATGTGATTTAAAAAACTAATCAGTGTGAGAGTATTAATATTTAAATCTAAAGATCGGCATGGGTTCTTTGATGATCAATGTTCTGGTAAAGTTCGAATGAGTGACGTCCGCCAAAATCCAAAATGCATATCCTCTCATGTACATAAATATACTTGTATGTGTTGAACTGTGTTTCAGAGGCTGGCAGTTAAACCAATAAAGCTGAGTTTTTATATATTAATAATGAAGCTAATTGTTGCATTTTCCTTTTGGGCTAATTCTTCTATTATTTGTACTCTGCAGAATCATGATAACCTCCCTTCTAGCAATCAAGCAATTGCACATTTTAGAGATGCAGGCAGTGGAGAAGACTCAGATCAAGCTCAAAAACGAATGAAAACATATAAGTGATTCATATGGTTTTTGGTATGAGTCTTCACTTGCATCCAAATTTCTCAGTGGTTCCTGATGCAGCAAATCCCTTCCGGTTATTGTACATCCTTCACCATTTGTTTATGTGCTTTAATCCACTCATGATGGTCATTTTAAAACTATAAAAACCTTAAGAACAAAATTATTTGTGGAGATGATGATGTTTCTTTGGTTTTAGGCATGTCATCTATTTTGCTTGGATGGTATATATTATAATTATTCAGTGTTATTGAGCTTTTGGGTGGCAATTTTATGATAAATTACTTGGTTACTTTATCTAGTCCATTTTTTGGTGCATAAATACAGGGCAGCACAATATTCATGATCACACTATAAAAACCCTTTCAGTAAACAGTTTAGGGGAAAGATGTATTTTTTGGCATTCGGCAAATGCACGTTTAATATTAGCATAGACACCGGTAGGCGTCAGAAACAAAAAACAAAAAGAAAAGAAAAGCAAAGAAAAAACATTTAATACTGTTTTGGTGCATGCCAGCAAGTTAATACTTTTTCAAGCGGCAAATTATGTCACATTTTAATTGCCTAATTAATGTCAAATCAAATATTCAGTATTAATTATGATTTTTTACATGGGATGATTTGTAGTCATCTATTAAATTTGATGAAAAGATTCATCAAATATTGTAAGATTGGTTATTAAAATGTGGCGTATTTATCACATGTCATCATTATTACCATGATTGTCTCTGTCCATGAGTAATTAGTTGATTAAAGGATTTGGCTCCTCTAAAGTAAGTTGAGCTCTAAAGTTGGGGTATACACCCTTAGATCATTTAGCAGGTTGAGATTTCTATGTATTTAATCAAATCAATGGTGAATAATTACTTATTTTCTCACTTTAGAGAAGTTAAATCCTTGATTAAAAGGACTATTTAGCAACTTAGGAACAAGTATTTACCACCTAGAAGGAATGATGCGAAGGGAGAATTATCTCAAATTGTGTACTTCCATACTGCTCGAATTTGGATTCTCTGCCATCGGCCTCTTTCTAGCCTCTTTCCATTAATCATGTGAACCTTTGGATGCATGTATTGATTTATTTGAACATTTAGATATATTTACACTTTGAATATCCATGAGCTACCGCATGCGGTACTTATAAGGTAAATCCATTTGACTTGTTGACATCATGGATTTACAAACCTCAAATCTTACATGCTTGTGCCAGAAAATACCAAAAAGACGTTATTTCCACTTCTGTTGATTGTTGAATGAACCATGTTAACATTCAGAGGAAAGCCTCGTCAATTATGAGCCAGAAAATTAGGTATAACAACAGAAAACAACCAAAGTTTTTTTTCCATTGGATGTTTTTAAGGTACTTGTAATGGTGTTTACCAATAAAAATATAATATATACATTAAGGTGACTAAAAAGTAGTACACATACGAATCCTTATAATTCATCACTGCAACAATTATGAGGATCTTTTTGTAGAGTTTTGGGCCATTTGTGGCAGACATTCTTGTGGATTGGAATAGAAGTAATCCTCCAGCTTTGGTTTTAAAGGAAAAACCGATCTTGTAGTTGGGCCTCCTCTACTAGCATGAACTTCCTTAACAGCTTTAGAAAATTCATCCCAGCTCAGTGTTCCATTCTTATACTGATCTATTAAACGCACAAGAACAAATTTTTTTGGAGCAATAGTGGTTTTGAATCCCAAGTATCTGCAGAATAACTTCAATTATATCAATCTGGATGAAAGGCTTGTCCATATATAACTTCATTAGAAATTTAGAATGGTGCATTACCTTCTGTGGCCTTCAACTGCTTTATCCATATTGCCACTATAGGTAGGCACAAAAATATCACTTTCTATGGACACAAAGTAATCCAATGCTGCCATTCTATTTGAGTGGTTCAGGAAGGGCTCAAGGTCAGAGGGTTCTAATAATGTTTCCTTTTTCACCTGTTTCAAATGCACAGCAAATATAAAAATTAAAGAATGATAACTATATTATCAAAGCATAGTATATACCAATTCCAAATGTTTGTGACTCTACAAGTTGAAAGCTTATTTACCAAATTTGGGAAAGCTTTTCTCATTGGTTCCATTCTTCTTTCTCCTCCATATATATCTCCAGCAGCTATGTAGATTTGCATTTCAGGGTCAATGTCTAAAGCCCTCAATGTAAGAGCAGTTTCCTCAGGGGTTAAAGGGCATAAACCAACCATTCTTTGCATTTGGGGGTCTATTTCCTTCACCTTCCACCATGGATATGCATACCTGAAATATTTAGTATATTATATAAAACATAGAAGGAAAATGCTAACCAATACCCTTAAGGCGGACACTAGTTAGGATATCAATAAAAGAAAGTTCTCCTTGTGAAGCGATATACTCAATATTTTGATAAGTGTTATTTTTAGTTTTCCAATGAGAACTTCCTTTTATTGAAATCGTAAACCAGTGTCCTTATCAAGGAGTAAAGATCCTCTCCATTTACCTTCTATTTAAGAGAGAGATAGACACAAAAGGGTTTTTAATTATTTAATTTTTCTTAAATGATATAAAATGTTTAAAACACAATTCTCTTCTTTATGTCTATCTCTCTCCTAATTGGAAGGTAAATGGAGAAGATCTCTACTCCTTAGCAAGACCCAACTTAGAAACATGAACTAAAAATCCTGAATCTCCTAATTATTAAACCATTCGTTGTTAAGCTAACACTCAACCTCATTTTGGTCAATTCTTCCATTTCTGTTTCATTGCAACCTTCATAGCAACCAGAGAATGCTAGCATGTCCATTTCGTATCTTAGGTGGAGAACTAAGAAAGGACCTTTTTGCTTCAGAATTTTAACCAGCTTCTTCCCAACTTGTTCTATTTGGGGAGTGAACCTCAGTGCTTTGTAATTTGCTCTGCAACGCAGCTTTTGAACCTCCTCAGGAATGCCATTATTGGCAATCCTAGCATCTGTTTTGGTAAAATGTACTACATGATACTTTCTTATGCGAGAAAGAACCTGCATTATGCATACAAGAAGCACATAAAATTGTCTTGTTCGAACAAAAATGCTGTTTGCATAAAATGATATTGGTTAAGGCTATGGTATACCACCTATCAAAGTGGTGCAGCGGTGCACCACCCAAGTGGCACTGGACCATCCAGATTGCCAGTTGGGTTAGTTGGACTTATATCTTATGACCTGGTTAAAAAGTCAACCACCCCAAGTGACGATCTGATTGGTCCAGATTGTGCTACTTGGGTGATGCACCACTGCACCACTTTGGTGGGTGGTGCACCTTAGACAACAGCAATGATATTGGCTTCAATAAGTAGGATCAGATATCAGAACTTACAGTATGATAATAATATGACATGTTAGACCAACTAACAGGTGGCATGGAATAGAGGTATCTTGTTTCCACTCTGTGCTTCATTTCTGGAGGCAGTTCCTTCAATATTTTAACCTCATCTCTCAAAGACTGAATGAAATAATCTACATTGAATATGTCTTCAAAATGACTACAAAACCAATAAAGCAAAGGAAATTTGAGCAGTAAGAACCAATAGACAACTATGCAAGTGCTTATTATGATATGAGTTTTGTTGTTTCCTCCTACAAAATCCTTTTATTAATCCTCCTAGTGTTAAATAAAGAAAACATTTTCCCCTTCGGTCGACTCAGTTGGTTAAACTGTTTACTTGAACTGTGAGTGTGCGTATTCAAACCCCAACAATGTGTCCTGTCCCTTTCCCATTTCCTTCCCTCTCTCCCTCTTTTTCATGTAATGCCTCCTATGAGCTTTCCCTTGGACCAAAAAACAAAAAATAAATAAAGAAAACAATAAATGAAAAAGTAAATACATTTTGTGTAAGGCTGGCAAAAGGATCCACGGACCAAATATCCATCCGGTCCATCCATAATAAAATCCATCCAACCCATCCAACAATAAAAATATATGTTAAATGGATTGAATGAGTTGGATTGCTTTTATTAATGGATGGTTAATGATCCATCCAATAATTTTTTTAATCCACCGGATCAAACAAAAAAATGATAATGGATCATTTATTATCCATTCCAAAAATAAATTCACATTTTCGACATAAACAAACTCAGATCAAATTAAGCTAAAAGAAAGTAAAATCAGAAAACAAAACAAAACAAAATATTTTATATATATATATATATATATAAAAGTTGCGACGCCTGTGCAAATGCCAATCTGAAATCGAAACTAAAATAATGTGAGGGTTATAGCATGACTGTGAATTGCGGATTTGTTTGTGGAGATGTTATAGTTTCTTCCTCTTAATTTGTTAGTTGCAGTTTTTTTTTTTCCCTTTTCAAATGAACAAATATAACTACCACACTTATGTTGATGCTGCAGGGGGACTTAAGCTTTAGCTTTTAGTTTCTGGTTTTAGTTGTGGCTAAAAGCTGGTTTTTTTGAGCCATTTTGGGTGAAAACTGTTACGGGTTGATTTTTCTGCATGTATCTTTTCGGTGCCTCTGGTACCTTGTGTTTAATACAAAGTTTATATGTTCATCAAAAAAATAATAATCTTACTGTGACTTGAAATCACAAACAATCCCTGTACCTAATTTACAAGGCATGGTTATAATTTCAATTTTCATACTTTTTAATTTTGTTTTCTGAAGATCAAATTTGAATCAAGTATTTGTAATAAAATAAATTTAGAACATACCTTAAATACAATGATTTGCTTTTATCTAGTTTGATCCGTAATTTATGCAACAAAAAAAAATGTATTTAATAAAGGTCTTCAAAATTTTAGAGATAGAAAATATTTAGTGTGTAAAAATTGTTAAAATAAAATTTTAATGTATAATATATTTTTAAATGGATGGGTTGGATATCCATCCATGTAAAATTGGTTAATGGATTGATTAGATGGTTTTTTATTGAAAGGGTTATGGATAGATTGAATTTTTTTAATACATTTTTAATGGATCGAAATAGATTGATGGATTATTTTTGACTCATCCATTATAATCCGAATCAAAATCCATCCGATCCATCCATTTTTGTGTCTTGAAAATATAAAAAAGATTCAATACTTTCTTTGCATAGTAATTAGGAGAATTAGTAGGAGGATTTAAGAAGATATAGACAAAAACACAGTGGAGATGCGTGCGGATCCATTTAGAGTGCACCTTCTGTCATTCCAAAAGGAAGTATTGTCCAACTCCGGAACTATAAGGGTGACATTCAAATATCTAGCAATGGCTACCATGTCACTTATCTGCAGCACATACATACATGACCCTGTATAAGAATGGCTAAATGATATAAATGTGTGGTTAAATAGATTAAAAGAATTGTGAAATTTTGTTAGAGATACTTACACCAGTTCGCATTTGGTTCAATCCTCCATTGCATGAGACCATCAAATAACCATTGTTCTCATAAACCCCTGAACACCAATATATTGCAAAATATACACTATCAATCAACTCTGGCTGCAATTTATGTGCAGAATTGATAGAATTAAACCAGGTAAATATATGGTGCACTTACTTTCAGGTGGACCAAATAGGCCAATATAATTAGAAGCACGCAATGTTAAAAGCCTTGGCCTCATTGTGTCTCTAAGTGCTGTGAATTCTAACAAAAGGGCACCTACCAGCATCATCAACATGGTAGTGATTGCAAGTGCCACTAGTTTGAACCGAGTCAAGAGAGACTGAGAACTTGAAGAACTCTTTACTTTAATCCATTCAAGCATAAAGCTTTTGAGATTCTCAGCTTTGAACCATCCATTAATAAATCTATTCAAACCTTCAGGCTTCACAACCCCAACATTGTGAGTTTTCTTCATGGCTTCTGCATATTGAGGCTCTTCAAGACCAACCTTGGTTTTGTCCATATCTTGAGAATTCACCTCTCTAGACCTCAATGATCAATACTTGCATAAAGAAACAAGACGGAATATTTATTACTAAGATATGTTGGATTAGCTAGCCTCTAATTGGTAGCACCTCACTTAGTTTTTGGATACAATTACTGTATAATACCAAGCTATTTAAGGAGCTACCACAATTCATAGTTGTGTTTCGTACCTATTTATATTTTGTTTAGCTTTAAAAGGAGTATAGCACAATTTACACATATATATTAGTCTCTGTCGATTTGTTTAATAGTGGATTGGTTCCATATTCGTGGGAGATACACATGAATATCATTTTATGATTTTACGACATTAATCTAGACTACTTAGGCTTCTGTATTAATGTTTAGATTTAGATACTAGTTATGATTAAAATTGACTGAATCTAGAATATACTACCAGCTCATCAATATCAATATAATCTTATAAAGTGATGTTTTCGATGTTTTAACATATCTGATGACTTGCTTAAAAAAAAAAAAAAAATCTGATGACATTTTAAAATTATTTTCTAAATGAAAAAAGAATAAATATATAAGTTCTTGTGTAAATAAATGGAATGAAGAATCTCAATCCTTCTTATTATGTTAACATCATGAAATTATAGTGCCATGAATTATGTGATGCAATCCAATATTATTATAATTGAAAAGGAAATTTTTAAAATCCATTACATTATTGTAATTAAGGAGAATAATGGCAGATTAATTTAGATGAATTGACTCATATACAGGCTTGCAATTCAGAAAAATATCGTCATCCCGAATTGCCAATAGCTATTATTTGGTCTCCAATGTATCCATCAGTTATTATAACCAAAATAATTCGTTTTGAAAATGATAGAGTATATATATATATATATATATATATATGTGTGTGTGGATTCAATAAGAGAAAAAGATTTTTGGCTCCGATATTATTATTAGGATTATGACTCGCTATTACAGTGTTAGTGTGTTACGTCCTGTTAACACATGCTTATTAAAATAAAATAAATAAATAAAAACGTACTGTTAACACATTTGCTTTTAGTCCGCCGCTGTATTAGTGTATTCTTTATTTTTCCATAGTAATTAAGTTCATAGTTGTTCCCCCCCTTCATGCATGACATGCATTTACAATCCAATGGAAGCAAGCATGATACGTAGAAATAGAATCACAAAATTGAGGGTAAATTTTTGGGTCAATGAGTGGCAAAGTTTCTTGTGAATGTCTTATTTTCCTCTAAACAAATATTAAAAAGTAAACTATAGTATAGTATTAGTGTTAGTAGTCTACCAAAAAGTGTACACAAAATTGATTCCTATATATTATTTACCACAAAATACTGAAATCTTTTAACTAAATCCCTCTACTAATACAGTGCTCCCAAACAAAAAATATGTTTGCCACTAAACAAAATAATAATAACAATAATAACTTGAGCAAGGTATCTCGATTTTGTATTTGTGATTGAGAGACTAACTTGTTGGGTGATGTCACGACTAAAAAATTCTTCAAACAATTCTCTTATATAGGATTTAAATTTAGAGAACACTTTTTTTTTTGACTGAGAGAACACTTTTTAAAAAATAGAAAATAAGACAAATGTATTAATTAAGTATCCATTAAATTCTACACTAATTTGGAAAATATTATTACTAGGTGTTACATAGGGCAACAGTTCTCTGCAAATGCCATGCATAGCGTCTTCTTTAACTAAATTATATTTTATAATAAAATAATTTTTCATATATATATTTTAGAAAATGATCATTATACTTAAGTAATAATAAATTTAATAAAATTAAAAATTAATCAGAGAAATTAACACATTTATTTATCAGGATAAAAAAAACACATTTAAGCAAATAAAAAAATCATTTTTTTTATGAAAAAAAACTTATTTTTGCATCAAGAAAAAAAAATACTCTCAACAATTGCTCCATATATATATACAATGGCATTGACACGATAATCAACAATAATGAAAGATTTCTTAAAAAAAAAAAAATTAATGAAAGATTTTTACTAATTGGTTATCTTTGAGGTGGATTGCGAATTGGTTGTGGATAGCATACAGAACCACAAGGAAGATTTTTCAGTTTTTGGTGTTATTATTTAGAATTGTAGGCTTTTAATTTCTTCTAAACCAAACTGGTCTCTTAAGTTTGTTATGTGACAAAATGATGTCGTTGTTCACAGGGGCTGACCCACATCCACACCACTGTGGATAAGTCCCCACACTCACTTCCTTAATTTATTTTTTAATTCCTTATGTATTTGGCTTTGCCTTCCATATATGAAATATTTGCATCCATGCTACCCCTTCCTTCTTTCTTTGATCATTTTTTTCTTTCTCTTGATGATGGTTAATTGCCAAAAATTGATAAGTTAGAGTTTTAATATATCCAAATTTGAGGATTTTGTTATAACAGTGTTGTTGCACCAAACTGATTGGTCATTGGTTAGACATAAAATTATATGTATTAAATTTATTATTAAAATGGATTAAATTAGTATATACTATAAGTGTAAAAACTCTATAATGACATCCACTAGTATTTTGATATGTATATGTTTTTTATTTTAATAACTAAGAAATAGAAATAACAATAATACCGATTTGTCAAGATATACTTAGACACTGTTTGGTTTGCCAAATCCGATAGAGTTTAGCGGATAGCGTATAGCAGATGGAAAAGTAGTCCCGTTTGGTAGCGATTTTTAAAATTAGCATACAGAGTTTTTTCACTAGCATATAACATTTTTTCTAGACGCTACTTGAAGTAGCGTTTGAGCTTATAACGTATAGCTTATCATTTTTTCTTCCATTTTTATCCCTATTATCTTAATTAAATTCTTCATTTATCCTTAGCTAATGAGATAAAACATTAATTATTTAACATAATATATAAATGAGAATTAATTTTACTATTTAGATTTATATTTAAGATAAAAAATAGAAAATGTATTTTTATCTATAAGAAATAAAATTTATATAAAAATCATATCAGTATATAATTTTATTTTTATTATTCCTTTTTATTTATTAAAAATAATTAAAACTAAATTAATATTAAGATTAAAAATTAATATTTTAATTTTTAAATGATAATTAATTTAAAATAAAATAAAGTGTTAAAAGTGATAACTATTTTAAAATAAATAATATATATAATTTATATAAAAAAAATGCAAACATATCATTTTATGTCATTTTACATTTATCAGCTAGTTTAACCGTTAGTTTTACCAAACATTTCAAATCCGTTATCAGCTAGCTTATCCGCTATCCGCTATCAACTAGCTTATCTGCTATCCACTAGTTTTTATCAAACAGAGCCTTAGATGTCATTGTTAAAACCCTTTACAATAACAGTGCATAGAAATTAGGCTCTTTTTTAACTGCAGGATATAACGAAAAGATTTTTTAAGAGGAAATTACCATCAAATGAACAACAATCTTCAATAAAAAAAAAATTGAAGAGAAAATTACCATAAAACGAGTAACAATTATTATTACATTAATTTTTTTTTAAAATAGATTGTCCCCCACTAACTTAGGGTCCTGAATCCGCACGCCACTGATTGTTCATAGTCTAGTTAGAGCGGCTACTAATTATTCCAATCTCCATATTTTGAGAATATTCCAGTTTGTACTGTTACTCCTATTACAAATGAAATAATATGATTTTATTCATGTAAAAAAATAATGAAAAAAAGGACTTATGCATCATGATTTAATGCACCTAAAGTTTCTCAAATTGTTAATCAATTATATATAATCACGTATATATATGAATTTAAGGTAGCTTTTATAAGAGAAAAATATTTTTTTAATAATGTGTTAATGTTTGATTAATTAATATTATATATATATATATATATATATATATATATATATATATATATTTTTGTTACAATATTATATTTTTTTTACTTGAATAGTATATGACAATTAAATCCTATGTCTGTTATGGTATCGATCCTTGCCCGTTAACAACATTGTTATAATTAAAGATAACTAGATATATATTGTACCCGTATGTTGCACGGGCATCTTTACACTACTTCATTTGGATAATTATCTTAAAATATTGGAATTTTAAATTTAATTTGTTCAACTTTTAATTTGTAACCATCTTCGATTTGTCTATATTTTTATTTTAGTTTTTTTAATTTTTGCTTCTATCGCGCTATGGTTGCACAAAACATTTTTTTTTTCTGAACATATGTATTAATTTATCCTAAAATTTTATTTAATCACCCATGATCCTCTTATTTTTTAATTTACGTCAATTTATTAAAAAAATTTGTTATTACTTCAATTTATACTTACTTATGAAAAAATGACATTTGAATTATTCGACAGTAACTTTTAAAATAATAAAATACCAAATATTTTAATAATACTTGTTATTGTTAGATATGTTATAAGAGTAAATAGTGAAAATTGACCATTGGGTGCTGCACATTTTAATTTTAAATTTGTTCATTGAATCACTATGGCGTAAGAGTTAAGAAGGTAAAAAATCATACTTGTAGCACCATGTGCTTATATACAAACCATAACTTATTCATGTCTCCAGGATTATAAAGGGAGAAAAATAAGCTTTTCGTTCACATTAGAAGAAAACGAAGAGATAGACTAAAAACTTAATCAACAACATCTACTGATATATATACATTTATTGTTTATAAATTTCTTGATATAAATTGCCAAATGTATTGATATTTTAATCCTAAGTTTGGGTTGGAAAATATAAAAATACTCTATATTGTCCTAGTGATTTGACATATATGCCCCAATCACCACATTCCTTTTAATAATAAAGATTATTAATGAAAAACTAACAACAAATGTCTAGCTGGCAATACAAATTTAATTTACATCTTATTAATTATCTTAATCAATTAAATCCTATTTTCTCATAGATTATATTTAAAAATAATGTATATATATATATATATATATATATATATACACACTTTTGACTTGCACATAAATTTATAGTAATAAATCAATTATATATTTTAATATGCACTTATCTATTATTAAAAAAAAACTATAGTGCTAAGTTATTGAAATATGTCTCTAAGCTTTTGTTAAATTTTAGTAATATTTTCTCCAAAAATTTACACACTTTAACACGAAATTTATACATTTCAATCACGAGGGAGGGTGATTAAAAAGAATATATATCACATGAGATGACTGAGGACTTGAATTGGGCTTCCAAATCCATGACAGAAGCTCCTCAGAATTATTTCAAGATAAACGATGTTCTATTTTTTGAAGGCTAATGCGTATGACATTGGAATAATAATTTGAGACAGACCGCGCAGGTTTTCAATGCGTGTAAAATCTAGTTTGATGCATGACACCATTTCATCCCAAACAGGTTAAGAGCTGGTGTTTGCATGGGGGATCGTATGCTAAAAGATATAATAAATATGGAAGGAGATTGACATCCCAGGATCTCTCACACAGCCTCGATCTTTTAGAACTTTTTTTTGTTATGCCAGCTTACTGTGTCTATGTTCCGGGTTTATGTAATGAGTTTAACTGATAAGCTTTATTGTTGTAAAGAAAATTTAAACGAACAATCAATTATAAATTATCATGTCATTAAAAATGTTTGACTTATAACATAACTATTTCAAAAGTCATATATAAAATGATTTGTGGTTGATTATGTTAACAATGTAAAATATTTTACATTGAAGATATATTAAAATTAAACTTTTAAGCAATTAAGAAGTTATTTCTTTAGCCAAGTTGGCAAGTCACCAAATTCACATATTTGGCTTTAGTTTTTTTTTTTTTTTTTGGTAAGCAAACTTTTTTATAAATAAGGAGTACTAGGAGTATCCTAACCCATTTACAAACGAGACAACCGCTAATATAAATAAAAGATTACCCTAAAAAGAGGATAATATTGTCTTTACAAAAGTTAAAGTCCCAAACTAGAACCAAAAGAAGAACCAGCCGAATATACCAACCCAAAACAAACTGGAAACAGAACCTATAAACCTGCCAACTGAAAAACATATAGACCAGAAGCTGACCCAAATACTTCAGCTAAATACACCAGCTTAATTATATTGTTTCTTTGCCAACCAAATATTTGCCTCTCAACTTTTTCTCTTTTCATCGAGTGAGTGCTATTATTTATTTATTTGATCGAAGTCAGTTTTTTCAAAATTCCGAATATTCAAATTTACCAATTTAAGCTGTGCCAATTTTTTATTTTTTATTTATTAATTTAAGCCAAATCTCATTTTAGCAAACACTTTATAATATTAACAGCTATATATATGAATTCCTGAAATGTCATTTATCTTCCATCAAATTCATGTATTTCATTGGAAATTAATAGTTTATCATTTCTTTAAACGAGACGATTATTCAGCTTTTTTTTATATATATTTATTATAAGCATGCATAGTGTGTGGTTGGGTAGCTAAACTGATTTGAGCTAAGAGTATAAGGTGTTAAGGAATATGAGGAATTAGGTTTAAACCTTGACAAATGAGAAACTAACATAACATTTAACTTACTAACATTGGCCTATTAAAAAAAAAAAGGAGTATACTATGTGGTATGCCACTGTGCCAGATTCAACACTTACGGAGACTTTAATTTGAATGAGGCTCCCAACTAATCAGCATAATTAAAATATTGTATCTAGAACAAATACGTAAATTAAAGATCTTGCGAGAAGTTATGGTGTTATATCTAGCTCAACTGATTTGAGTTAAGAGTATAAGATATTAAGAAACAGGAGGAATTAGGTTTAAACCTTGACAAATGAGAAACTAATATAACATTTAACTTACTAACATTGGCCTATTAAAAAAAAAAAGTATAGTGTGTGGTGTGCCACTGTGTCAGATTCAACACTTACGGAGACTTTAATTTGAACGAGGCTTCCAACTAATCAGCATAATTAAAATATTATATCTAGAACAAATACGTAAATTAAAGATCTTGCGAGAAGTTATACCAAGATGTTAAAAAAAATATATTATACCAGAATAATTAAATTTATTTACATATATCTCATTACATATTTTGCAATCAATTTCACATTGGCCATGCCTTTGAAGGGTTGTAGTCCATAAATTACAAAAGAAATAATAATAATTATTACTTATTTAACAATGAAAAACCAAAATGAAAAATATAATCTGTGTTTTTGTGATCCATATGTGACTTAATCTTTTCCACTCTTGTTCAATTCCATCATGATAGAGCCCAAAATCTTTAACTTGCATGTGAGATAATCTTATGGTCCATCAACTGTTGACAAGCACTCTTGTGGGTTTGTGTAGAAATAGTCCTCTAACTTAGGGTTTCCCAGGGACTACTGATCTTGTAATTGGGTTCCCTTCACGGTCTGCGTGAGCTGCCTTCACTGAAGTAGAGAACTGGTTCCAACTCATTGTCCCATTTTTGTATTGGTCTATGAGTCCAACCAGAAGTTTTCTGTCTAAAAGAATTGTCTTCTTGAACCCCAAGTACCTGAAAGCATAAAAATAAAATTAATGTGTAGTCATAAAAACATGTTAACCAATTTACATACCTATATATCTAGCTAATGCACAAAAAATTTTAATGCACCTTCTGTGGCCTTCAACCAGTTTTGCCATGTGGCCTCTATATGAAGGAACAAATATATCACTTTCTATTGACACATAATAATCCAATGCTGCCATTTGATTTGAATGATTCCGGAATGGATCAAGTTCTGAGGGTTCCAATAATGTCTCCTTCCTAACCTGTTGGGGTAGTACATATAATAAAATATTAAAATCCAATGATCATTTTGTTTACTAATTGCAGAAATTTGTTAATTGGAGTGCAAAAAATGCTTTCTTTACTAACCAAATTTGGGAAGGCTTCTTTGAGAGTTGCCATTCTTTTCTCTGATTTGTATATATCCCCAGCAGCAATATAAACTTGTATATTACGATCAATGTCCAATGCACGCAGTATTAGAGCAGTTTCCTCAGGAGTCAGAGGGCACAGACCATCTGCTCTTTTCTTCTCAGAATCTATCTCCTTCTCTTTCCACCATGGATAAGCATATCTAAATAATTTTTAAGAGCAAACAGTAATTTCAGTGTACTGACGAGTAATGTGATTTAACACTACTAACTACTTTTTATGTGTAGAAGTACTTGTGTGATAAGAGTGTAATTTAAGGTGTTGTCTAAGGTACACCACCTACCAAAGTGGTGCAGTGGTGTACCACCCACATGTCACATTGTAGGCCAATTGTTTAGCCAAGTGGATTATTGAAAGAGTGTTTGACTTGTCAACAATTGTCAATCAACCAATCACAATATAACATGTAGGTGGTGCACCATAGCCTTCACCAACATTTAAATGGTTCAATATGTTCAAGTGTAAAAGTGGGATGAGGATCCGCGGCATCATTTTGGTGTATCACACTCTGTCCCTGTCAATCATATCTTGTCACATATGCTAACTTTTTAAAATGACAAGAAATCTCAATTTATGTAGCAAGATATGATTGATGGGAATCGGGTGTGATACACACAAAAAAAAAAAAATGCGACAGAAAATCCTCATCCGTAAAACTGGAGTGCAAATATCAGAACACCAGAATTAGAATTTACTTTTCCTATGTTGAAGAATGTATAATGATGTTTACCTCATTTTTGTTAATTCATCAATCTCTTCCTCATTGCAACCTTCATTGCAACCAGAGAAAGCTATCATGTCCATTTCATATCTAAGATGAAGTGATAAGAAAGGCCCTCTCTCCTTAAGAATATCAACAATCTTCTTGCCCAATTGCTCAATTGAGGGAGTGAATCTCAAAGCATGGTAGTTCACTCTGCACCTAAGTTTCTGAACTTCCTCAGGGATCCCATTGTTTGCAAGCCTTGCATCAGATTTAGTGAAGTGTACAACCTCATATGTTTTTATACGAGGAAGAATCTGTATTTTATAATAAAATTGAAGTTAATTTTTATATAATTTAACAAGGTATGTATATTAATATTTGTAGCTTTATGCATGAAAGTTACCTACCACATCATAGTAATATGTCATATTAGACCAACTAATTGGTGGCATGGAATAGAGGGACTCTGATTCCACCTTCTGCTTCTGTTGGGGAGGCAATTCCTTTCAGTATCCGCACCTCATCTCTCAAAGATGTAATGAAATAATCCACATCGAATATATCCTGGAATTGGCTGCCACAACAATCACATAAAGTTAAATGGGTAATTTTCTTTTTGCTACATAACCAAATAGCTATCTAGCATGTTCAATGAGTCATTCTTGTATCCATGCTTAAACATTTTATTAAAAAGATAATGACCTGCTTAAATTTTTTATTAAAAAGATAGTGACTTCAGTGCATTACTAATGGTCCTTTGAGAAATATCTAATTACCATTACATCTAGTAGAGCCAGAAAAATAAAAGGAAAAAACAGAACTGGTTCCACTCACCTATGGTCATTCCAAAAGGAGGTATTATCCAGTTCAGGTACTATTAGTGTGACATTCAAATATCTTGCAATGGTAACCATGTCACATATCTGCAGCACATCAATCAATTAATCAAACTTAGAAAAAGAGAATAGGTAGGGAAGCTATGAATTATGGTACAATTAATTGCTGGCAACAGTTATGCAAAGACAGTAAAGGATTAATTGGTCAATAGCTTACTCCAGCTCGCATTTGATTCAATCCTCCATTGGAAGAAACCATAAGATACCCATTATTCTCATAAATCCCTGCATGGAAACATAGTATAGAAGATATTTCATTTTGCTATTCCATTTTGGTAATTCTGAACCTTATTAGTAAAACATGATATGCGCATATTCATTTGATGATGATGCGTATGGTATAGATGTATTTGGGTGCCTGAGTGCAACTTCAAGGACATCTATTAATGTGATTGATTTTCTTCAGTTATGACAGATTTAAAAAATGATCTCATTCCTGGACAGAGTAGACAGAGAGACAAATTCCATAGTTGGAATTGTGGATATAAAGTAAAATCAATATCATTAATTCTTTATGATTTCTTACTTTATATACAAGTTTTTCAGTTAAAACAGAAAAAAGAAAAAAAAAATTATGTTCATCTTCTTATGATCTTGAGCTGTTATATCATATGACTCTAATTATAATTGGATTAAAACAGTGGGAGAACTTCATTTTTACAGAAGGTGGAACTCCATTGTAACTTCTTAAACATCTTTAAAAAATTATATGGGGACTAAACTAGCTGGCACATTTCAAGAAAAAGCAATAAAACAAATGAAACATATTGTTTTAAACAAAAGGCATCCTTGGTAGTAACCAGTTGGCAACCCTTAGATGTCGTCAAGCTGGTGCCGACGAATATTAGTATTTGTTTACGACGGAAGATACTTCGTAGCAACAATGATGTGATAACAAAAAAAAAAAAAAACAAAAGGCATCCTTTGTAGTAACTAATAACTTTATTCTAGTTCTAGTGTCTATTTTATTCCTCTAAATAATGCTTAGGTAACATTGGCAGAAAGAAGATACGTACTTTCAGGTGGTGGAGAGAAGTCAGAATGAGTGTCGAACAACTTGGGTGTTAGCATGTCACCAAAGCCTTTGAACTGCACAACAATGGTGCAAAGCAGAATCAAATATGCAAGTCTAAGTGCCCAAACCTTCAAATGTGATGATCTCTTCTTAGCAAACATGATGAGCCTGAGTTTGTCACCCTTAATGCCATCACGTAACAAGCCTTTCAATTTCTCAGCCTTGACCCCTCCATAGATCAAACTCTTGAAAATCTCAGCTTTGATCACACCTACATATCTCATCTTACCATAAGGTTTATTATCCTTTGTATCCTCCTCTAACTCTGGATCCTCAAAAATAACATTTCTGTAAATCATTTTGGATTGTTTCTCTTTTTATAATATATATGCCAACAACAATAATATAAGGAAGTTTAAAAGCAAATTAAAAAAAAATAAAGACGAAAAACAGATTTTCTGTTGTATGATTAGTTGCTCACAATGTAAGTGGCAAAAAGGGTATGATTATGAAGCAGAAATAATGAATTGAAAAAAATGGAGAGAAAATAAAGAGAAAGGTTTCAGAGGGATTAATTAAAGAAAAATGAAGTTAAAATATATGAGTTGTGGCTAGTGTTGAAAGAGTGGAATATATAAGAGGGAGAGGAGGATTTCCTAGGATGAAGAGTTGGAGCAAGACAAGGCAGGGCAATGGGAAGGTATAGAAGGAGTAAGAGTATTTAAAGCAAAAATCTTGAGGGTACTCCTTTTAGAGGCACACAATAACACATGATTCTGCATGTTGATGACTTCATTTTCCTTTTCTTCAAGAACCAATATACTGAATTAATGCCTTCCTGTCATTGCGTTTATTATGTTGTTGTGTACCAAAATCTATTCAATATTAGTTGACAACAGGCATAAGGAAACTCAAATTTTTTTACAGAAAAAAAAAATAATAAATAATAAATCTTGGATATTGTTATCTGTACTTCTGTAGTTTGCTTTTGGCCATGCTATATTATCGATAGAAATACAAAATTGTCCTAAATTACTTTATAATATAAGTGATTTTTTTTTTTTTTAAAGGAGGTGAAATTGAAATACTACAGTTTTGATCGTACAAAAAATTGTGCTATTATATTATTTCCACGTTTTTATGTCTATTGTCGTTTTCTAAGGGAGATAAGTATTGGATAATTTTTGTTTTTTAACATTCTAGAGATCAATGTGGGGGCATTTTTTGTTAAATAACCATAAAATATCTCATTTTCAAGTATTTAATATTTAACCAGAAAATCTCTCTCTCTCTCTCTCTCTCTCTCTCTCTCTCTATATATATATATATATATATATATATATATATATATATATATATATATATATAATTAATTAAAAAACGCTAAAGCCCAAATTTCTAAAGGTCCAATTTCATATCATCTACCAATTTCATATAAGAAATTAGGAAGTAGGTCCAGAAATGGCATATATATACAATTTTTGAATGATAAATTTGATTTCAATTATTTAATTTTTTATAACAATGTTCTTACAAAATTTATTTTTTAAGTTGACTTGTTGGGTCAAAGTTGTAATACCCTACTTTTTACTTTTTTAAATAACAGAAATACATATAAATATGTTTAAATAGTTATTTACGTTTTAGAAAATTATTTTAAATAAACGGAGTTTATCACTCTATTCTACTTGATCGTAGGAAGCTATGATTAAAATTTAGGTTGAAAAGTCAGGCGAATCCCGGCCTGCGAATTTCACTGACAGTATATTTATACTAATCATAAGACCTAATTTTAATTCGTGAACGAAACAATTAGGGTTTTTATTTTATTTCCTACGATTGTGAAATTTTAGAATTATTTCACAAAACGTGAAATAATATACGTTTTACGGACGTTATGTTCAATCGGGTAAACGACGGAGCCGATTACGGAAGTTTTGAGACTCGATAAGTGGACAAAACCTATATGCTCTTAGGAATAGGTCATCCATGTGAGAGGGTTAATGTGGCTTAGGGTTATGTTAGCAATTTTTAATAATTGTATTTTTATCCCTAAACTTTCTATTATTTGCATTTTGGTCCCTAAACTAATTTCTTTGATACACTAAGTGAATTGGGCCAAATTCTTGCCATTCAAACCCATTAAGGGCTGCACCCAAAAGTCTCAATTTCATGTCCAAGGATTCATTTCCATGAGGTAATTCTAGTCTTGAATTTCCTATGTCTTCATTTTACCATAAGTTGATATAAGTGAAAAATAATTGGGCTTGGGCTTTTTAGGCCCAAAAGTGGCGCAAGGCCCATGGTTGGAGGCTTGCTCTACAAATTCTAGAGGCAACTTGAGAGCTCTAGTTCATTCCACACTCTTCCACACTATTCATCTATCTTCTCCAATTCTCTTTTCTCTCTCAAATTCCATAGACTTGATTTGTGAAGAAGCTTGGTGATTCCTTGCCCATTTTCACATTCCAAGAGGTGATTCATGTTCCTTATCATCTCTAAACTATTATTCATTCATTTCATTTCTTGTTTTAGAGACTTTTTCATATGATTCCTCTTAGTTGTTCATAACTTTGAAAAACCATAGTAAATCATACAAAAATCCTAAAAATGTGAAACCACTTTCTATGTTCTAATTATTATCTCTACTATCATGATCTAAGAGATTGTTTCAAACAAAATTTTCCTTCCCTAGTTTCTAGCCTAGGCCGAACCATGCAAGAAAATAGGTGTAGGAACTTAATTTCTTGTCATGAAAGTAATCATGTTAATCATCTATTGAACATGTATTAATGATGAATCTATTTTCTTATGTCAAACTAAGATTCCTAGCCATAATCTAAGGTCTTGGCCGAAATTAGGGTTTTGGTGAAATTAAAAGTTAATGCTTTAATCTTTGTTGTTAAACAAGTGTTACAAAGACTTAAGGATTTTGGATCATTAATCCAAGACTTAAGCAAAGTTAGAATTTTTGTCACTAAACCTAGTATAGGCCGTGACCAATTAAGAGTGATTAGGAAGATTTGATTCTTAACTTTGTTGATTAGACATTAATCCATTGTCTTAAGTAATTAGGATCATTAATCCAATGACTTAGGCAATTCTAGAAACTTTTAGCCACTAAACCTAAGAGAGGCCGTGACCTATTATAAGGAATTAGGAGATGTTAATTGTTTGATTAGTGATTAGTTGATTGTGGTTGATGAAGGTTTAGCGAGTTCGTTGTGTACGTGAACCGGACTTCCGACAAGTTACGTATTACACCGCAGAGAAATCTTCGAGAGGTAAGAGGGGATTACCTAAGGGGTTTATTCGATGGCTACATGCCTATTTGTGTTGTCTGTAATTATTTGTTGGTGGTTATTTAAGTGTTTAAGTCGTTTATTTTTATCTGTGTTGGTTATCTCTTTATAATTGTTTATCTGCAATTATTTATTTAATGTTGTGATGCATGATCTGCCTGAAAATATTACTGTGATATTGTGGTGGATGTTGTTTGAGAAGCCTGACAGTGGTCAGTGCCCAATTAACTAATCAGATAAAAGCTTTGAAAAGCTTAGTAAATTATATTCAATGTTTTAACGGTAAAATATTGGAATATAATATTAATGGAAAATATTTATTTGGAAAAAATAAAGAGTTTTGGAAAATATCATTAATTTAATGATTTATCGCTGTAAGAGTGATTTATGAGTCACAGTGAGGATGAAACCGTGAAAATATTTTTGTACTGCTGATTTTTACGTAATAAATTCCGGAATATTATAAAAGTTATTTTATGAAATTAATTTTCAAAAATAACTTAATAATGATTTTAGAAAAATATTTAAGTGAAACAAGCTAAAATTTGGCTTAAAATTTGACGGCAACTTGGAAAAATACCGACGACAAGAAATCCTAAAGCGGCAGTACGTAGTTTAAACAACTTTGAGCCTCAAGTAACCATGTTTTACAAAAAGTTAAATTTTTGACTTATGGTTTTATTTCCCATTTGAAATGATTTTCCGAAAAACAAGTTGAACTCAACTGTGTTAAAGTGGTTTTGAACTTAGTAACCGAGACGTCGGGGTACTAAGGTTCGTGTTGTGTTATGGGCTTGGTGTCCTTTGGACTTTGAGGTCCTGTAGACTTGGTGTCTACTATAGACTTGGTGTCTACTGAGTTAAAAACATTTAAGATGTTTTCTATTACCACGAACCCATGACTGGTGCATCGGTCTAGGGGTGTCGTGATTGAGCACTCGGACTTTGAGGTCCTGTGTTATTAATAAAGTTTTAAAGATGTTTAAAACTATGGGTAGTCATAAGCCATTTTGAGCTTCGGTAAAAGAGAGATTGAACACAAAGAAAAGTGTCAAGAACAAAGTGTTTTGTTGCATGCATTTGGCAGACGTGCCCCGGTTTATGTGTGAGTACCCTGCGGCGTCAGGTATCTCATGCTACGATTTTCTTCATTGTGCCCAGGTGGACAATGAAACCCCATTTACGTTGTTATCACTGTGCCTTGGGTTTGGACAGTGTGCAATGGGTTTTGGCTGCGTGCCTGTTTGCCTTGTGTGGCAATTGAGCTTGATCAACTCACTACGGTTGGGATATCTCATGAGATTAAGTGCAAAGTTAAACGATGTATTGAAGTGTTCATGCATAGTTTTTCAACTGATGATATGTGGGGTATGAAACCCAGTGATAAACTATTAGCTTGATATGAATGCTTATGTTTATATAACATGTATATGTGTATGTGTTATCTGTGGTGTCGTGCATGGAGTTGTCGAGTTAAATCCAGATGATTGGTTTCTCACTCTTGCATGTTTTATTTTTGGTTTCTCTACTTGTGCATATACTATTTCGTCTGAGATTAGATGGACCCGGATATACCACTGGCACATTCGAGACTCTGTTCGATCATGTTTGATCGAGCACATCACGGTGGTGCCTGGGAGATAAACCTTGGGGCACTCAGCGCCACCTATTATGGCCCTACTAGAGAGATCGACGGCACTGTAGAGGCAGGACCGCAACGGAGGACGCATATGGTGGAGACTGTTGAGGTATCTCTACCTCCGATATGGCTTTACCTACAGTTCCTGGCCGAGCATGGGTTACTCATCGTTCCACCTCAGCCTATTCTGCCTCAGCCTCTTCAGATTGTAGCACCGGCAGTACCTCCTGTTGAGGTGGCAGAGGAGCTTGAGATTGAGGAGGACCCCTATGAGTACTTTGAGGATGATCTTGAGTTTCACCCTCCTATAGTTGATGATGATGACTCTTCCGACGATGGAGAAGGAGCAGAGGTATCTTCACCAGATACACCTGCTGGAGGTGGGGGTGATTATCATGATCTCCCCAATGGTTTTCATTAGCTTGACCAGGTATAGGTATAGTTTTGAGGTAGCGAGTCTTGTCAGTTTTTGATCTGGCTACTGAGAGCCATGAGTTTTTGGTATGGTTCTGGACTGCTCGTTACTGGTTGTGTATATGTCTTTACTTTCTTTACTTAGTTTGATGGAGAATAGCCTATACTGGTGAGGGCTCTTTTGTACTCTCCTACTAGTGATGTTGTATGTATGTAACTGATGATGCATATACGTATAGATATATTTGTTTATGTATGGATGTTTTTTTTAAAAAAAATTCATCACCATTTTCACGATAAAACGTTTACTAAAAAGTTTATTTTCCGAAAGTAACCAGCGATTAATAAATTTAATTTTTCCGCAATTGGGTAACTATGTGATGACCCCAGAAAGGGTGTCGCAAAAGTGGTATCAGAGCTGGTCGAGTCTTTCAGGAATGTTGGGAAATAGGTCTGTTGTGTAGCCATTGTGTTTTCTCTGAAGTAAGACTTGTTTGAATTACTTCTTAGAAGTAATGTGCTTTACTACCTAAGTTTACGTTTCAGTTTCTGGTTTTGGTTTAACTGATTGTGGCTTGTAGGTCAGTTATGGAACCAGTTGTTGAACCAGAAGCTGGACGTGGACGTGGACGTGGCCGTGGAAGAGGCCATAGAGGTGGTCGTGTTGGCGGTCGAGGTAACATGAATGAAGAGTATGAAGAAGGAGTGGATTATGCGGCTCAGGCGATGGAAAATGTGGCAGCAGCGATTGCAAATCAAACTGCTTCTATGAATGCCCAGAATCTGCAAGCTGCGGAGGGCAAGGCTCTGATTGCGTTTCGAAGCCAGAATCCTTCCCAGTTTGGTGTGGATGCTGATCATGAGAAAGCCGATTTATGGATTCAAGAACTGGAGAAAATCTTTGAGTTGGTGGCTACTCCGGCTGAAGTTAGAGTTACTTATGCTGTTTTCCTACTGATAGGAGATGCGGAGTACTGGTGGAGAGGTGCTCGACAGCTGCTGGAAGCTGATCATCAAGGAATTACTTGGGATGTGTTTAAAACCGCATTTCTGAACAAGTATTTTCCGGAAAGTGTGCGGATTGAGAAAGAACAAGAGTTTCTGCGACTGTACCAGAGGGATTTGACTGTGGGGGAGTATGCGGCGAAGTTTGAATCACTTGCCAAATACTTCTGTTTCTTTCAAGCCCAACCAAATGAAAGTTGGAAGTGTGAAAGGTTCGAGGCTGGATTGAGATTTGAGATTAAGGAGTCTGTTTTACCGCTACAACTTCATAATTTTCAAGCTTTAGTGGAGATGAGTCGTAAGATTGAGCAAATGAGGAAGGGAAGAGATAATAGGGGAAACGTTGGTGGACCCTCTCATTCCAACAACCAAAATCAGAATTGGAAAGGGAAACAGAAGCAGAAGAAACCTTATTCCCATCCATCAGGAAATAACTAGAATCGACAACAGGATCATTCGAATTTTGCTGCAACCGGAGGTGGAGGCCAAAAGAATCAAGATCAAGGCCAAATCAGAAGGTGTTACAACTGTGGAGATACCAGACACATGATGGATAAGTGTCCTATGAGGGGAACTAGATGTTTCAACTGTAATCAATTGGGGCATTTAGCGAAGGATTGCAATGCACCAAAGCGTGGACCGGCTGTCAATAACACCAGCACAAATAAACCGACGGCTAAGGGGAGAGTTTACACTATGAGTGGAGCTGAGGCTTCAAACTCTGACGATCTCATACAGGGAAAGTGCGACATAAACGGTAATCCTTTAACTGTACTTTTCGATTCGGGTGCGACGCATTCTTTTATTTCGATGGATTGTGTGAAACTGCTGAAACTGCCTGTTTCTTCTTTGTCGTGTGATCTTATTGTTTCAACTCCTGCTGCTAAGCCAGTTTTAGTCACTTCTATTTGCTTGAATTGTCCTATCATTATTCAGGATATACATTTTCTTGTTAACCTGATCTGTTTGCCTTTAATACAGTTAGATGTAATTTTAGGCATGGATTGGTTGTCTTCCAACCATATCTTAATAGACTGTGCACACAAAACTTTAATTTTTCCTACGGATGAGATTTCTGGATTATTAACTGCTAATCAAGTAAATGCTTCTTTAAAAGAGGGAGCACAAGGATACATGTTATTATTTTCCTTAGACGTTAAGAGCGAGTTAGACTTGCAGTGTATACCCATTGTCAACGAGTTTCTGGAGGTTTTTCCTGAAGATGTACCTGGACTACCACCTGTTCGGGAGATTGAGTTCGCGATTGATCTGATTCCAGGCATTGGACCAATATCCATAGCACCATATCGAATGTCGCCATCAGAACTTGAGGAATTAAAAGGGCAACTAGTGGAACTGATGAGGAAGGAATTCATTAGACCCAGTGTATCCCCGTGGGGAGCTCCAGTTTTGTTGGTGAAAAAGAAAGACGGAACTTCTCGTTTATGCGTAGATTTTCGTCAATTGACAAAGTGACGGTTAAAAATAAGTATCCGCTTCCAAGAATAGATGATTTAATGGGTCAGTTACGTGGAGCAGCCGTTTTCTCGAAGATAGATTTACGTTCGGGCTATCACCAGATTCGCGTGAAGGCAGAGGATGTTCCTAAAACAGCGTTTCGAACACGCTACGGGCATTATGAGTACCTTGTGATGCCATTTGGAGTTACGAATGCTCCTGCGATATTCATGGATTACATGAATAGGATTTTTCGTCCTTACTTAGATCAGTTTGTCGTTGTTTTCATAGACGATATTCTAATCTATTCTCCCAATAACGAAAAACATGCTGAACACCTCAGTGTGGTTCTCCAAATTTTAAAGGAGAAAAAGTTATATGCGAACCTGAAAAGTGTGAATTTTGGTTAGACCAAGTTCAATTTTTAGGACACGTCATATCAAGTGAAGGAATTGTTGTAGATCCGTCAAAAGTTGAAGCTGTTTTACAGTGGGAAAGACCCGAGACTATAATCGAAATTTGTAGTTTCGTGGGTTTAGCGGGATACTATAGGAGATTCATTGAAGGATTTTCCAAAATAGTAGGATCTCTTACCCAATTAACTCGAAAAGATCAAGCGTTCATATGGACAGAAGCATGTGAAGGAAGTTTTCAAGAATTAAAGAGGAGGTTGACTACTTCACCTGTGTTGGTATTACCCGATCCTAATGAACCTTTTGAGGTTTATTGTGATGCTTCACATCAAGGGTTAGGATGTGTACTAATGCAAGACCGAAAAGTCGTAGCTTATGCTTCAAGACAGTTGAAGATTCATGAAAGGAACTATCCTACACATGACTTGGAGTTAGCAGCAGTGGTATTCGCTTTAAAAATCTGGAGACATTATTTGTATGGAGCAACTTTTAATGTTTTTAGCGACCATAAAAGTTTGAAATACCTGTTCGATCAAAAGGAGCTTAACATGAGGCAGAGACGTTGGTTAGAATTTCTAAAGGATTATGATTTCCAACTACAGTATCACCCTGGAAAAGCAAACGTAGTAGCAGATGCTTTGAGCAGGAAATCAATGCATATATCGGTAATGATGGTCAAAGAGCAAGAATTGTTAGAACAATTCCGAGATATGCGATTGACAATTAAGATGTCACCAGGAAAATTGTGTTTAGGTATGATTACTGTTTCAAATGAATTGATGGAACAAATTAAAGAGAAGCAAGAAAGTGATCAGTACTACGTGGAGAAAGAGAATTAGTGCGACAAGGAGCGGTGTCGGAATTTAAAGAAGGAACTGATGGAATTTTAAGATTCGGTGAAAGGATTTGTGTACCAAACGATGCAGAACTTAGAAAGTTGATTCTTGAAGAAGCTCATCAAAGCAAGTTAAGTTTACATCCGAGAGCTACTAAGATGTATCAAGATCTCAAGACATTGTATTGGTGGTACGGTATGAAAAGAGACGTAATGAAATATGTAGCTGCGTGTTTAACTTGTCAAAAGGTTAAAGTGGAACATCAAAGACCAGCAGGAATGCTACAATCCTTAGACATTCCAGAATGGAAATGGGATGGTATTGCGATGGATTTCGTGTCAAGTTTGCCAAAGACTCGGAAAGGGTATGACGCTATATGGGTAATAATTGATCGACTGACCAAGTCGGCTCACTTTTTGCCAATTAATATGAAATACCCACTGGAGAGATTAACTCAGTTATATATCGATGAAATCGTTAGATTACATGGAGTACTTTTGAGTATTATCTCAGATCGTGATCCGAGATTTACGTCAAGGTTTTGGCAAAGTTTGCAAGATTCGTTAGGAACGAAACTCAGGTTGAGTTCGGCTTATCATCCTCAAACAGATGGACAATCGGAGAGGACGATACAATCAATTGAAGATTTGTTGAGAGCCTGTGTGTTAGAAAATGCTGGAAGTTGGGATGAATATCTATCATTGATAGAATTCACTTACAATAATAGTTTTCATTCGAGCATAGGAATGGCGCCCTATGAAGCTTTGTATGGTCGACGGTGCAGAACGCCTTTATGTTAGTACCAGGATGGTGAAAGTGTAGTAATAGGACCAGATATCGTGCAACAAACGACGGAAAAGGTGAAAATGATTCAGGAGAAAATGCGGACAACTCAGAGTCGACAGAAAAGTTATGCTGACAAGAGACGACGACCTCTTGAGTTTGAGGAAGGCGAACATGTGTTTTTGAGAGTCACGCCAACGACTGGGGTTGGCAGGGTAATTAAATCCAGAAAACTCACTCCTAAATTCATTGGACCTTACCAAATTCTTCATCATGTAGGTCCAGTAGCCTATAAAATTTCTTTACCACCTTTTCTTTCCAATCTTCATGATGTTTTTTATGTTTCACAATTGAGGAAGTATATTCCTGATCCATCTCATGTAATTGAACTCGATTTAGTACAATTGAAAGAAAACTTGTCTTATGAGACTTTACCGGTACGAATCGCGGATAAGACGATAAAGCAACTCAGGGGTAAACGGATTTCCTTGGTCAAGGTTATTTGGAATGATGTGACCGGAGAAGCAACTTGGGAAGTAGAAGACAAGATGAAGTTACAGTATCCTGATTTGTTTACAGGTACGTAATTTCGAGGACGAAATTCTTTTTAGTGGGGTAGTAATGTAACACCCTGCTTTTTACTGTTTTAAATAACAGAAATACATATAAATATGTTTAAATAGTTATTTACGTTTTAGAAAAATATTTTAAATAAACGGAGTTCATCACTCTATTCTACTTGATCGTAGGAAGCTAATTAAAGTAGTGTTTGAGCTTGTAACTTGTCGTTTTCTCTAATTTTTATATTTACTATTTTAGTTAAATTCCGTTATTTTTCTCTGTTAGATAAAATAGAAAATACTAATCTTAATATTTTCATGTAACAAAATATATATATATATATATATATATATATATATATATATATATATATATATATATATATATTGTTTAATTTCACTAACTACATGTATATTTAGGATAAAAATAATAATAGAGAATATATTTTCGTCTATAAAAAATAAAATACATAAATAAAATCATATCAACGTGTCATTTTATTTTTATTATCCCATTTTATTTATTAAAAATAACAAAAAATAAAATAATAAATGTTTTAATTATTTAGATGATAAATAATTTAAAATAATTTAAAGTATTAAAATGATAATTAATTTAAAATAAGTAATAAGTATATTTATAAAATGTTTCCTTTTATGTCATTTTATATTTATTAGCTAGTTCAACCACTAATTTTACCAAACACTTTAGATCTAATATGCCGTTATCCGCTAGTTTTTATCAAACAAAACCTTAGACACCTTGACACCTCTTGATAATTCTACTTATTGTGTCAATTTGGGCAAGCTGAAACAAAATACGGCTGATTAGCATATCCCAGATTAAACACAATTTATTTCTGGCCATTTGATTTTTCATCCACCTCCTTGACATTTCAAGGTCAAGCTAAAACAAAATACGCTTGATTGGCATATCCCAGATTAAACCCAATTTATTTCCGGCCATTTGATTTTCACCCACCTTCTCGACATTTCAAGGTTGCCATATTGTAGGTTTGGAAGAGGATTTTGTGGTGGTTGATCTTGTGGTTGATTTAATTCAACATGAGGTGGGGTCGTGGGGCATACCTCCTTCCCCCGTCTCTGTAACTTGTTGAATAATAAGGTCACTGGGATTGCCAATGTCCTCGTCGTTCAGGGCTCGATTATGTCTAGCAATTTGGTGAGCTAATGAAGTGTATATATTATTAGTTCTCTCCATCATTGGAGTAATGACTACCCTCATTTGTTGGGTAAACATATGAAATATTTCATGGTCATTATCATCTATTTGTTGTGGAATACTGCTAAAGGATTTACCGTTAGCCTTATTATGTTAACGGGCATTTAACTAAACATATTAGGGAATAATGGGGCTCCCGAGTTTAGCCTATCTTCTCGTGGAGGGAAGATATTTGTGCTTGATTCACTTTGACCATTGCCTTGGACCCTCTGGCTTGCAGCACCAACACCTACATGTTGCACTATTTGTTGAGTCAATACTGGAGTTGTTGTATTAGTGTTTGGTTGACTCGCAATAACCATAGCCTAAGTTTTTCCATTAATAAGTGTATTTCTAATTTCGGTTTGAGCCATTGTGGGTGACCTGTATCCTGGTGCCAAACCATAAAGTGGTACCAACCTAGAATTGGAGGTCTTGACACTTTGGAAATTTTGTTGGTTTGCAGCAAGAACCTCCAACAAAGCAGCATCACAAGGAAGGTTTCCAACAGATACAAGGTCATGTGCAAGACTCATGTTGACGTCATTAACTAGTGAGTTAACAGAGGCATTGTTGTTTTTTTTTTTTTTGAAAGGCAACCGAGGCGTTGTTGGTTTGACTATTAGCATCTGACATACTTTTAGAAATGTTATTAGAACCAAAGTTCCCTGACACATACGGTATCACTATATCACTTCTTAATTGCATGGACGATACATCACTGAACTTGTCAGTGAGTCTGGCACTATGTTTTTACACAAGTTACTTTGAATTTGGTCCCAACCAAGCGTGACAATTTGTTGGTGGTGGAATTTGATATTTACATATTTCAATGGTGGTATGACATATATTTCAACTGATTGTGGGATTCTCAAGTTTCTGTAGTAATCTTGATAGAAAAGGAGTTTGACAGAAAATGATAAGGAATTTGGCAAAAAGTAAGATGCTTGTAAATTAGAAAATTGGAGTGCTGAAAGTAAAGTGTATGAAAATAGATTTTTGACAGAAATGTATAGGGTGCAAAAAAAAATGTAAATTGACAGAAATTAATGTTTTGAAATTAAATTTGACACAAAGGTGAATGTGCAGAAAACGTAAACAAAGAGGAATTTAAATTCAAAGAGGAATTTTTGGTGTTGACATGTGCTTATAACTTTATCTAAAAATGTTGGAAATTGTTATGTTTAATGTTTTATGCGATCTAAGATATTGGAATTATGGTTTACTATTTGAGAATTTTTCTGAGGCATTTTGCATGATTGTGAGCTCGCCTATCGTGGGACCAATTGTGATGAAATATTATTCTATATATTGTGGTTAATAGTTTTAAATTAGGGATTATGTTAATATTACACTTACCCTATCGGTTTGTCCTTGTTAATGTAATTCTTAATGCTTGTGAATTTTATTGAATGTTAAGCCCTTGAAGTTTTCAATATCCTATCGGTATTAGCTTTAAGGACGTAGCTTTAATGTTTATGGGAGTTACTTATGCATTGTAATTTGGGAGCCTTATGTGGGATTACAATGGCATAAGTGCTCAATTGAAGTTTCTGGTCAATTTGATATATATTGATGCTCTTGATAAAAATCTTCCTTTATATATTCAGCATTGACTATGCAAATGAATGTCTTAACAAAGGCTAAACAGGACCAATTATGAGGAATAGGTTAAGTCTCTGAAAGTGTTTCTTATTGTGCCAAATATGGATTTGGCTCTCATTGAGGATGAGTCTGCCAAGCCCACGAACACGTCTTCTGCATAAGTCAAAGTCTGAGAAATGGGCACACTCTAACAAAGTGTGTATGATGAAAATGAAGTACACTATGGACAAGACAATTAATGCGAGCATTCATGTCATTGAAAATGTCAAAGAATTTCTCAAAGCTGTAGGTGAAAAGTTCAAGAAATTTGACAAGTCTGAAAAATCTTCCTACCTTACTCTATTATTTCCACGTATTTATATCTATTGTCGTTTTCTAAGGGAGATAAGTATTGTGTAATTTTTGTTAACGTTCTAAAGATCAATGTGGGGCTTTTTTCTTTCAAATAACTAGAGAATATCGCTTTTTCAAGTATTCATTTATTGTTAATTCCCTCATTTCAATGGTATATTTGGCAATATATTCATCAAAAAGTCTTCATTCTCTCCTGAGAACTTCGACAACTTATATACATTGATACCCCTGGATAATTCTACATGTATCCATTTTGAAAAAGCTGAAATAAAACATGGTTGATTAGCATATCCCACATTAAACCCAATTTATTTATGGTCATTTGATTTTCATACCCCCTTCTCAACATTTCAACATTGTTATATTTAGGTTTGAATAAGGTTTTTGTGGTGGTTGATCTTGTTGACTTAATTCGACATGAGGTAGGACATTGATAATCCAATGACTTATCTATCTTAGATGTTTTTAGTAGATTTAGCCAATGACTTCAGAGAATCCTTCAAATGTTCTTGTTTCTACGTTACTGACGAGGCAGAACTATCACCAGTGGGTAAAAACTATGGAGATGAGCTTGATTTCGAAGACCGAGATAGGGTTTATCGATGGCACCATTTCTATGCCATCGAAGACTGATTCAATGTTCAATGCTTGGAGAAGAGCAAACAATTTGGTGAAAGGATGGATAATTAGCTCAGTTTCTGAATCGATCGCGAAGAGCATTCTTTATGATGATACAGCGTGCAACATCTGGAAAGAACTCAAGCAGAGATTCTCGCAAGGTGACTTGTTTCGAATTTCTGATATAGAAGATTCAATAATTGCTCTTAAACAAGGTGATTTTACTGTAACTGACTACTTTACTGAATTAAATATAGACCTTTACCTGTTTGTACTTGTGATACAAAATGTCCTTGTGATGCACTTGTAAATGTTGAGAAGTATTAGACTCAAGATCGAGTTGTTAGATTTCTTAAGGGATTGAATGAACCCTATGGTGGTGTTAAGTCTCAGATCATGTTAATGAAGCCCATTCCTTTAGTTTATGAGGTGTTTTCAATGGTTTTACAACAAGAAAGACAGTTAATTGGGGATGATCTTGAGTCTAAACTAATAGCTGCAGTTGGCAGCAATGGTAATAACTATGGTTATGGAAGAGGAAATGGTAAAGGTGGTGGAAATTTCCACAAGATGCCTGGTGGAAGACGTCCAAACAGTGGGAAAGTGTGCACACACTGTGGCAAGTCTGGCCATACAATTGATACATGGAAACATGGATTCCCACCTAATTTTCAATTTCAAAATCAAGGAAGGATAAATTTTGTGGCTGCAGATGGTTTTGACTCAGAAAGTGATCAATTTGGCACCAATCAGAAGGAAAAAAAAGGAGAATTCAAGTCTTTTTTTTACTACTGAGCAGTACCAAGGCCTGTTGAACCTGTTGCAGCAGACTGAAACTCAGACTCATTCACCCTCGGTTAACCAGATAAGCACTGTTATGTCATCCACATCATGTGCAGGACCTTCTCCACAAAGCTTAGGTATCCCTTCTTTTTCAACTTCTTGGATTTTAGATAGTGGTGCTACTGACCACATTTGCTTTCGCTTGTCATTTTATTCTTCATATCACAAAATTAGACCTATTAGAGTAAAACTTCCACATGGGAATAAAGTGCTTGCTAGTCATTCAGGTAGCATTCATTTTACAAAAGATTTTGCCTTATACAATGTCTTACACATTCCCCATTTCTCTTATAACTTGTTATCTGTTACAAAACTGACCTCATCCTTGCCTTACATTTTATCTTTTGATGCATTCTCTTGCTCAATTCAGGAGAAGGGTGCATTGAGGATGATTGGTACAGCTAAGGTGCAATATGGACTCTATGTCTTGAAGATGCATAGCCCCTATGCAAAAGTAGACTTTTTACTAGTGTCATACCCTTTTCCTCTTCTGTCAATAATGTTGTAATCCCACAAACAAGTTTGTGGCATTTTCGTTTGGTATATGCCACTTCTGATTGTATACAAACATTACATTCTCATGTTCCTTCCATTACAATGAATAAAACTCACATTTGTGATATTTGCCAAATGTCTAAACAAAGGAAATTGCCCTTTTCTGTTAGCACTACACACTCCCTTCACATTTTTTATTTGATACATGTTGATATTTAGGGGCCTTTCCCCATCCTTTCTGTTCATGGACACAAATACTTCTTGAGCATTGTTGATGATTTTTTCCAGATACACATGGATCTACTTAATGAAAACAAAAGGTGAAGCTTCACAGCTTTTGCAGAATTTTGTGTCCATGGCAGAAAGACAATTCAATCACAAAGTTAAAGTAGTAAGAAGTGATAATGGACCTAAACTTACAATGCAGAAATATTATCAAACCAATGGAATAATCCACCAAACCACTTACACTCCCCAACAAAATGGGATTGTTGAGAGGAAGCACCGACATTCTTAATGTAGCAAGAGCTCTGATGCTGCAAAGCCATCTTCCCAAAGTGTATTAGACATATGCCATTACACATGCGGTTCATATAATCAATATGTTACCTACACCTTTGTTAAATAAACACTCATCACATGAAAAATTGTATGGCAACATTCCTGACTTCTCCCATCTCAAGGTTTTTGGATGCTTGTCTTTTGCAAACTTACCTACAGGTTCTTCAACAAAATTGGATGCAAGAGCATGTAAATGTGTCTTTCTTGGATACAAGGCTAGAACCAAAGGTTTCATCGTACTCAACCTTTCAACAAGGGAAATATTTGTGTCTATAAATGTATCTTTTCATGAACTTGTTTTCCTTTTTTCACAAATCCAACTTCCTGCATCATCACACACATCTCCATTACCTGCCTCCCATATCATTGATCCAGCCACTTATGATGCTGTCTTCATGTCACATGCCACTCATACAGTTCCTAACCACCCTGCACACTCTGATCCTGCGCACTCTCACCCTGCACACTCTCATCCCACACAATTTGATTCCACACATTTTGAATCTTCTTCTCCCTCTGATTCTTCTCTGTCTTATGTTCCTGACAACTCACCTTCACCACCACAAGTAAGAAGATCTACTAGAGCAAGAAGGGCACCTTCATATCTACATGAGTATCACTGCAACCTTGCAGCTTGTAACAGTGTAATTGTGCCTAATCTTTATACTAATGTATCTTATCCTATTCAATCTTATCTTTCATATGACTCTTTATCACCTTCTTACAAAGCTTCTATTTTTTCTGTTTCTACTGAGGTTGAGCCACAAATTATACACAGGCCATTAAACATGAGTGCTGGCAGTAGGCTATATAGGCTGAGTTACAGGCTTTGGCAGCAAACAACACTTGGATTCTGACTAATCTTCTCAAAGATAAGGTGCCAATTGGTTGCATATGGGTCTTCAAAATCAAGTACAAGGCTGATGGTTCCATAGAGAGGTATAAAGCACGCTTGGTGGCCAAATGTTACAATCAAACTGAAGGGATTGACTACCTAGACACCTTCTCGCTAGTGGCCAAGATGACCACAGTGGGACTCATTCTGTCCTTGGCTGCAATTCATAAGTGGTTCCTCAAACAACTCGATGTCAACAATGCATTTTTGCATGGAGACTTAACTGAGGATGTATACATGACCTTGCCACCTGTTCTCAACCATTCTCAGCCACGACAAGTCTGCAAATTGTAGAAATCCCTCCATGGACTCAAGCAAGCCAGCAAGTAGTGGTTTGTCAAGCTGTCTTCTTTCCTCATCAGTTCTGGTTACACACAGTCTAAGAGTGATTACTCACTGTTTGTTAAAGCCACAAATCACTCATTCACAGCCTTGTTGGTCTATCTCGATGATGTCATTTTCACAGGCTGTGATGAGTCTGAAATCAATCTTATAAAGGCTGCACTAGATGCAAGTTTTAGAATAAAAAACCTAGGAGACCTGAAATTCTTTCTAGGATTGGAAGTGGCAAGAAGCACTAGGGGCATTGTTGTAAACCAAAGGAAATATGCACTAGAATTAATCTTTGATGCAGGCTTTCTCATATGCAAACCAGTATCCACACCCATGGACTGCAAAACTCATCTAAGACATGATGATGGTCCACTTTTTGATGATGTTCCTGCATATAGAAGGTTAATTGGGAGGCTCTTTTACCTCACAACAACCAGACCAGACATATCTTTTGCAGCCCAGTAGCTATCTCAGTTCATGACCAAACAAACAACAACACACCATGATGCAGCCCTGCGTGTTCTAAGATATCTTAAAGGCGGTCCTGGCCTAGGTTTGTTCATGTCCAGCAGCTCTACTCTTCAATTAAAATCCTATAGTGATAGTGATTGGGCTTCATGTCCTGACACGAGGAGGTCAATCATAGGCTATTGTGTTTACCTTGGTTCCTCCTTGGGTCTCTTGGAGATCAAAGAAACAAACCACCATATCCAAAAGTTCATGTGAAGCTGAGTACAGGGCAATGGCTGCTGCACATGTGAAATCCAGTGGATCACTTTCTTACTTAAGGACCTCCATATTTCCTTTATCTCACCAGCCCTTCTTTACTGTGACAACCAATCCGCAATGCTTATAGCTGCCAATCCAGTCTTCCATGAAAGGTCCAAGGACATTGAGCTTGATTGTCACAAAGTCAGAGAAAAGTGCAGCATTGGCCTGATCAAATTGCTATCTGTTCCATCTGCCTTACAACTAGCTGATACTTTGACAAAGCCCCTAAGTCCCCAAGCATTTCACAGCATTCATTCCAACTCTGACACATACTAACTGATATTTAGTTAGTATAGTTGGAAAACCAACTCTGACAGTTAGCTTAGTCGCTAGAAATCAGTTAGTGACAGTTAGTTGCTATTTGTAGATTCCTTGTATAAATACCAACTCTTGTAGTAGAATCAATTCAGATAAATGAAAGTTCTCATTCATTCATCACATCACTTTGAGTTCTCTGATTTTCTCTCTTTCATTCAGTTCATCTCTGATAGCTTGCATAGCAAGATTCTTCATTTCTTCTTCATTGTGACCACGATTTGGTCACTGTGTTCTTGCAATTCAACCTAGTTACTTTTTCTACAAGCGCGCCTTCACCCTGTCCAACAGGTAAATCAGATCAGCAATATCATTCCCAAAAATCGCTTAATTAAACTTTTAGTAGAGCTAATTCATTGTACAAAAGGTGAGTATTGCATATTTCTTAAATCACCCGATTTACTTTTGGTACTCCTCCATGTTGCTAAAATGCTATTCTCCTTTGAGTCCTTGTATTGTCATATTATATAGTCAATATATATGAAAAGAAAAGAAAAAAGATGAGTGTTATCCGATATTTTAATATCACATTTTGAACATGAAATCTAATATTGTATATATATTTTTTCTACTTTTTACTTACTTTTTAACTTTTTATACACATTTTATTCAAAAAAAAAAAAACTTTTTATACACATATTAATTATCCTATATGATGAAGGGTCAACCACAGAAACTTACATGTTATCGATCCGGACCACCCTATTATTACGTATACATAGTTAGAGGGGTTTGAGGATTTAATTATCAAAATGAGAAAAGTTAGTTACAATTCTCAATATACTTGTACCGTTGTTTTCTAATAAAAAAAACATATGTATGATAATTATTACACATGTTATATTTTTATTGATAAACTATTATACATGTCTTTTTTTTAATTAAAAAATAACATCACAAGTATATAGTACTGCATCTAAGTTTTTTTTATACTAAGAACTGCATCTAAGTTTTCTCTATATCAAAACAAATTTTTTTTGTCTCGATTATATATTTCAACCGATGTCGATATTTGATATTTTGGCATGTAACAACACTAATTGTTATTCTTGAAGTCTGAACAAGAAAAAGAAAAGAAGGTTTGACAATTTAATAACATAAAAAGTGAAAGTTTGAGTTCTGCATGAATTAGTAACCTTAACTTATGCGCTTGTCGTATGGATTTCGATTCCTTACATTCAAAATATCCATTCATTTATACATTTTTTAATATAGACTGTTAGATGCATTTGAGTGTGTCAGTATGCATTAAAAAATTAAAAAATGAAACAATATTGATCTAAATATCTTGTGACTTTGTGAATACGTGAATGTAGACTGTTAGATGCATTTGAGTGTGTCAGTATGCATTAAAAAATTAAAAAATGAAACAATATTGATCCAAATATCTTGTGACTTCGTGAATACGTGAATTTAGATAATCCAAATCCCGCATTATGGTGGAAGAGCTAATTAAGACCAACATACGACTACGATTTTCCAGATTCGTGCACGGACTTTAATGTTGAGACTGCTAAAGCTTTGTGCAAAAGGGCATAAATATTTCACTAAAAGCATATTAGAGTACATTTCAATTCTTTGTTTTTATTTATTTCTTGTAAACTATTTAATTTAATTATATTTAGTTCCTATATATAAGTTTGGTCCTTTTCTAAATTCCAAAGGTAGCCCACATGCCGTACACTTCACCTGGTACGTAAGAAGATGATGATCATATTTAAATTTTAAATTAGAGTCAATTATTGCCATTTATTGACGACCAAACAACTAATCAATATGAAATATTTTTTAATATTTAAAAAATGATTTTATTAAGTCATTCCTTGTAAAAAGATTTTTTTGGAAAAAAATTTTTTGTGACAAATACTCTATTAAAAGAAAGTAACAAATCAAACGCTTCAAATTCAACAAGTTAATTTTTCAACTATTATTAGTTATTAGTTATAGGCTTTCAGCTAAAAAATAACGTATATATCAATTTAAGTTAGCTTATCAGTAGTAAACATGATTTGCTTACGGGTAATTGCGAAATGAGAATTTATAGTATATATCTTCAATTGTGGACAATGTTTAAATTCATCATTCAATTGATAGAAATGGAATGAATTGACGGTAAATGATACTTATTGTGTGTCTATACGTAATTTAAAACCAGAAGGTCACCAACATTAACCAAGCTCATCATTTTGTGTTTGTGTCATTGTCTATATCATTGAAGGTTTATTAAGATAGAGAACAATGAGGGTGATTAATTTCGGCAACCCATTACTACATATGGAAACAAAACAATTACGTCCCTTTTAGTTAATCAGTGCGATTGTGATTCCAATTTCCACGTCTCTATCACCTTCATTTGGTACTAATAGCTAGCAAAGAGTGAGCTACACCCTAAACATTAGCCTGCTTCTTATCACCGTATTCAAAACTCTCAAAAATGAATTCACCACTGAATAATTTGTGAATTCCCATCACTTTTTAATTGATACTTATAACTCCTTGGTGGATTGCATGCAAAACACATGCTACATGCTTGTTCCTTGCCTTTGATCGATCGTTCTTGTTAGTTATTACAGATATAAATTAATTAGTTAATAAATTTTTTCTGAATAACTTAAACATCTAGAATAAATTTTTGATAGTAATTGACTCCTTCTTAACTAGCTACCCTCATTGGAGTCAGCTTAACAAAAAAATTGAACAAATGCAGCTCTTATTAATATCCTTTTTTGGGTACATTGCCTTATTTTTTTGGGACATAGCTCTTATTAATATCTTATAACCAATAAAATAATTATGATTTTTTAAGTGAACATTTGAAAAAACAAAATATAACACAAAACCTTTGAGTGTTCCTCTCGTGTCTACTCATACATAAACGTAACTCCTTTTTCATTCTCACCGTCAATCTGCGGTATAGCATTGATAATTTGATATAGACAAACAACCATCTCAGTCGAATTATTTGGTGATTAAATAAAGTTTTTACTTTTATTTTTCCCATTTTCGCTAAATGGCACTAATCATGGGCAGAAACATTAGCAATCATGGCCGAATTGTCTTGTGAGTCTTTAGTAAAGAATCACTGATTACAGAGCACCAAAAAATAAAAAGAATCACTGTTTGCCTATGAAAATAATAAAATTAAAGGTTTTTATAATATAACCTATTAGGTTTTTATTTTTATCAATTTTTTTTGGATTTAATTGATATACACTAACAATGTAAATATTTTTTACACTGTCAACCAATCAGAAATTGATAAATCAATAAAAATCTTTGACTCTTATCCCAACCACCTTAAGGCTTTGTTTGTAAGTCTTGTTTAGGAGGAAACGTAAGGGAAAAAGAAGGTTTATGAGAACCTCTCCCTTGTTTGTGAGTGTAAAAAATTGGAGAGGAAGTTTTGAGGATTTTAGAAAACCCCCAAACCCCTCCTCACCTCAATTTTTTTGGTTTACCCCAATTTAGAGATTTTTGGGGGGAGTTTACCCCAATCTTTAGAGGAAAAGGAAATTTTTTTTTTTTTTTTTTGAAAGATGCATTAATATTATTTAAAAAATATTACTTATGTTAATTTTCTAAAATAAAGGTAAAACTGTAAAAATATGTTATAAGCCATCCATTTACTTCTCCTCATACAATATGCACTCACAAACAAGGTGAGGGATAATACTCTCCTCCCCCCCTCCCCTTTCCTTCCCCTTTGATCTCCTCCCTTTCCTTTCCCTCCAAACTCACAAACAAAACCTAAAAGTCATTCAAACCATGAATTCTGATTGATTGACAGTATAAAAAACTTTACACTGATAATGTACAACAATTAAACTCTTTTTTTTTTTTTTTTTTTTACAATTTTAGTGCATGTTTGGATGATATAAATTAGGCACTAAAATCATTTTTTGAAGATTATTCTGGACCGAGGCCCCAATCCAAGGCCTAACACTGAAGAGACCAGCCCAATGAGATGGAGGCCCAAAAGGCCAAAATCAAGGGCAACAACCTGTGACATTGACAAGAACTAGTAACACTAGTTACCTCATCCCCATGTATTAGACTCTTTTGAGATGAGTAACAATGTAAAGTGAGAAATAATAGCATATCTACTCTTAGTTGAAATCTCAACTCACTTTAATTAATCAAGGACAAATACACACTTATTTTCTCACTTTAATTTGTGGAGCTTTATATCCCACCCTCTCACCTATAGGGATAAGGTTCATTTCCAATCTAGCTTCTGTCACAGTGAGCAATGATCTTGGCTTATCCATTCATAACCAAAGACTTAGTCTTCTATAATTTCATATAAGCTTCTTGTACCTTATGATGCACAAAATGAAGTTACATAGAAGAGGATAATGGTCCTCGCTGATTTAGGGGTGTAACGGTGGTACCCAATAATTACTCCATATAATGGGTAAATATAGGACCACTTGAGATGTATAATCAGTTGAGTTTTTTTTTTTTTTCCTCCTTTAACCAAGCGATGAGGATTTTGATAATTGAAAACAATAACATGAAACTCCCACACCCACCATCACCTTCCTTCCTCCCTCTGTCACCATCGTATTGTCGACGAAGTCTGTCTGGACCTTAGCCGCCGCCACCCTCTCCATTAGCCGCCGTCTCCTCTGTAAAGAGTGCAGCAAATCCAATGGTACTAAGGTCTAAGGAGAAGTCATGGGAAGCTTAACAAGAATAAATAAACAGTTATGCATTTTATATCATGTACAAACAGTTACCTCGAAAGAACGATGCTAGCTCAGTGAAGCCTAAGAGGAGATGCTCCATGTTATCCGCATCTCAGAAGCCTCATTATTTACTGTGCACTAAGAGGATAGAAATAACTCATCTTTTCCTTGACCCGAATGAGATTTTTCCCTTGATACAAAAAAACCTTCCAGCAGCTATACTCAAAATGTACTTCATTCTTTTAAAATCCCAAAAGCTTTCATGAGGAAAGCATACTCATAAGCTGCTTCATCACATTGACCATAGCGGCCACCTTCACCAAAATGCCCTCCTAGCATACTTGTTTTCATAATGACAGCATGAGAACAATTAGAGCAGGTACTATCTCGTACTTTAGCCACCCATTTTGCACCTTCCCAAACTCCAACCCTGTGAATGAATGTCAAGTGTTAACATCAACTTTTGCAAGAACTAATAGTTGTTAAATGCATCATTTGGAGGTTAGTAATGCAGGTCGAATTGTCAATAAAATATATATGCATCTAATAGATGATGGACAAGAGTAAGATTGCCTTGAATCGTTAACGGCTGCCGTAACCAGAACCGAAGGAAAGCAACTGCCCTGAGGAATGTTGTCATAAGGAGAATAACTAAAGATAGAATCAAAATTTGACCGTATCTGAGGATTTCCAAATTCTTCATAATCTAAAATTGTGAGAGGCAGACTGGGATCCAACAATGTGTTGCATACATCAAGAAATGGTACCTGATATATACTCATCCGATCATCAAAGGAAAAAAATAAAAGAATATGAAATTATGGCTAAAGCATGAGAAAGATTGATAGAACTCGCTCCCACTAAAAATCAAAATGAGTGAATTTATGTTATTAAATTATTAAATTATACCACACTTTTTTTGTGTTTTAAATTCTAGCATCGAAAGCAGAGCAGAGATCATTAAGACATATATATAACAGAATATGTGCAATACATATGCTTTGTAATGTCCAAATTCTTTTCTCACCAGCTTTGACAAACTAGCTTTCATAATAAGGTAACAATCACAAAAAACTCAACTTAGTTAAAAATCAGGGACTTAATTGATATTAAGTGAGTAAAATGTGATATGGACATTTTCAATGGACCAAATTGGGTGTTTACTCTACACAAAACTAACCTTTAATAAGGCAGCACGAAAGAGTTGTGGATACATATTCATAGCTGCACCAACAAGAAGGCAGCCTGCACTCCATCCAATGGCGCCAAGCTGATCTCTCTGAACATAACCCTCATTTACCAGGTAGTTGCCACAAGATACAAAGTCAAATATTGAATTATGTTTGTTTAACCCACTCCCAGATTTATGCCAGGACGAATCACCTCCACCACCGCCTCTGGCATAATATATTAAATATACATATATAGGAGTTAGAAATATTACAATAAAGACTTCACATTATCTAAGCCAAGAGAGCCATATATCAAAACCGGATGGGCCCAACATTCAATTTCATTGATCTCAAGTTCTCAACTTGAGAGCATATCATAAGAAACAAGTCTGTGCCATATATAAAAGACCAGAAAGATACCTAGCAGAGCTGTAGAAATAAATATCAAGTAACCAACCTTACATCAGCAAATGCCACTACCCAACCACGTTCCAGTAAACTCAGGCGATCTGAACACCAGCTCTTATCCAAATCTTCTCCATATGCTCCATAGCCTATTAAAAGTCCTGGGGATAGACCCTTCCGCCAGGATTCTCTAGAGTACACAATGGTCAGTGGAACCCTTACACCATCATGGGAAATAACTTCCTCCCTTTGACAACAGAATACTTGAGAAAGGTCATTCCATATCTGTGAATCAGAATTCGTGGGGCACTTTTTCTTATCACCATGCGCCTCTCGAAATTTATTCTTATTTAGCTCAAAGGTTCGGGTGCATGACTGCCCAACAGAATCACAAATCACTTCCTCTTGATGCACAATTGAGTATGTATGTTTTGACATGTCATAGTCAACAATTACATCCGGCATCTGTCCATTCCCCCCACACCCCCAAGGGAAAGAACTTTAATTTTAATATAGAAGTTTCAAAGTCAAAGCAACAAAATACAATACTTCAAGAAATATGTACTACAATGAAGTCATAAACATCGAAAAATACCTTCACGGTAGTACTATGCATTTATTGAATTTAAATTACTAATTTACTACTAGTAATTATGTATGCTCACTGGGTAGATCTGAGATGTGCCAATTTGCATCAAATTCAGAGATCGCTTGATGCAGCCATAAATTACTAAATCTGAAGGTGAACTATAGTCACTAGTTGCAACACCATCAAATACACTAACAGTCCAACTCCCACAGTTATAAATAGCATTTGAAGAGTGTCACCAAAGTATAGCTTAACGCAGGTAATAGCAAATGGAAAACAGGAAGTATAGATATGGAGTTGAATAGTGAAAATTACAACCAAATCTTTCTTTCCAAGTTTTCTAGTTTTGTACATAGATTAATGGGGAACCATGAATAAAAATATCATAAATTTAAAGTTATATAGTTAAAGAAAGCTGTCCTCTTTTCTGCAAATGTTGAGGAACAAAAAAATTTAAAAAAAAAGTTTGACTTTATATTAGCAGTCAGAAGCATAGTCATAAAATATTTCAACATATTACAAAGCAGGCAAAACTGAGTATTGCATTGATAAAGGAACTTTGCATATAATTCAAAATTTCATATAATGTCTCTAAATAGAAGCATATTCCATCTTGAAATAAGCAATGCAAAATAAACTGCCATCCAAACCCTGAATAGGTATCAATAAATTTTAGAAGAATGTTTATGAATTGTCAGACACGTTTTCAGCACCTTCCTCAAACAACCAAAAGTTCAATATTATCAGAACTATTAATAATAAGGATTTTATCAAGCACATCCACATTAAATGATCAGATGACAAGTAAAGCATCATTGAATCTACAAATGTTCAGTATATTCATAATTACAATAATCATACCACTGGTGATGAAAGCACCACACGGTAAACCGTATTCAGGAAGTCATGATTTGAACCAGGAATGGCACTGCATGCATTTGACGGCAGAGGAAAGTACCATGGTTTCAGGTCTTGAATATATATTTGATGCTGCAAACCAACACAAGATAAGGTCAAACATGTTATTGCATGTAAAGTTTAAATTGCCATAAGATATTTTATTTATATTTCATCTTAATGGAGCTTTATGTTAAAATTTACAATTGATACAGTCTAGAGAAGAAAATCATACTACCAGCTGCAGAAAAATAATATGCATACATAGCACACGTCTATACAATTCTCAATATCTACAACCAGATTGCATCAATAAATTTTATCTATCACATTGGATTTGAACATTCATATTCACATAATGTTATGGTCTCTTCTGGAAATGAAAAACAAAAACAGAAAAGCTTAAATTCACCATTCAAATGTTCATTATGCAGTAGTGTATCTGTCATTGGTATAGAATGCAATTCAATATCTAATAAGATGACTTGTAATACAAAAGTAGGCAGAGCAAGGCAGCAGTATAATTCTTTTTATGGCTGGTTTGATTATACTCTCCTTAACATATCAAATCATTCCATTTGTTTAGTATTAGTTGGAATTCACGCACCTAGGCAGGTACGCAACAACAAACAAAAAACTTGGTTACAGGAAAAGAGAACCAGCGACAAACTCGTGTTATTATATTCAATTATCCTTTTCTTTTCTATAGTTCACAGGGCATATTCTTCATGATCAGATGGCTTAGATGCTGGAGAGGCAAAGTAGAGAACAAAACTGAAAACAGAAACCTTTCTGTTCCAGTGGTAAGTAGCACATGTTAGTAAAGTAGCAATTCATAATCATATACCTTGAAATCTATTTGGATAGGGAAGTCCACGGAACATAACAAAGGAAGACCTTTCTTTTTGAGGAAAAGAACTAGATGTCCATTGAAAATGTCCATATCACATAAGCTCGTATCTTTATCAGGAAAGATGATATTCTGAAGAAAAACATAAACATATCAAAGAGGAGTTGGAGACACTATAACACTAACACACACAGAGAATACAGAACTCAAAGTAGGATGTATGAACTATGAAGCTGATCAAACATACCTCCCATGTAGCTGACTCTATATCTTCTACTCGGCATCTAACCAGGTAATAATCTTCACCAGACCATTGACCATCAGGCATAGGAGCATTGGTAAGGATATAAAATAAACCAGAGTGATGTTCCACAAAATACTGTACACCAGAAGTACGTTTACAAATTCTTTGTAAACCATCCATTGGATTGGCCGAATCTATAACATAAACCTGCAATAAGCATCAAGATTAACATATTACTATAAAAGAATAATCTCATTATAAATTCGTAAAAGAAGATATATAAGTTCCTTCCTCAGATGAAGTCCTTGAGTTTGAATTCACAGTTATGAACTTGCCATCTTTTGTACTAGTTATGTCCACACAAAAACTGGAATCGCTCTCAGTAAATACTGGGAGATCATTCATATGATCATGTCCAAGGTTTCTGCAGAGAACCCTGCCATAATATCATATGGAAGTTAGGATTCCCTTCCCCATCCCCAATAAACCAACAAAAAAAGAAGTGGGGGAAGGAAGTCTAATTATGAGATTTTGCCTGTAAGGTCGCTGGTTTTCATCTGACACAGTATAATATAGAGAACTTGCATCTTGAGCCCATGCCAAGCTAACAACACCATTAACTACAGATTTTGGGTCTATTAGTCCACTTCTAAGGTCTTTTACTTGAAGCATGAACTGTTCACCACCATAAATATCAACTGTGAATGCAAGGTAGTTGTGATCAGGTGAAACTCTACATGCTCCAACGTGGACATACCCTGCAATAATGACTATATTGTCAACAATCACTGATACGGGAGAACAAAAAAGAAGTTCAAGCAGAATGTAATATTTAAACAATTTTAGTATAAACTATCTCACACGAAACCTGGCCTAAGGTTCAAATTGTCGACTTGAGAAATTTAGAGATATAACTTTTTTTGGGGTTTAAAAGATACTAATTACACATGTCGCTCTTGCATCCTGTTTTGATTTATAATCTTACATTTCAACTACAATGGTAGATGCAGTAAACTGGAACTTAACTAATCCCATTAAGAGCCAACATAGTAACAATGCCATGTTTCTATCAGATAATCTCATCTTCTAATATCAGCTTTCATTAAAAAGTGTACAATCACAAGTTCAGAGCTTCCTTTCCGCCACTATTACCACTGATATTAGAAAAGGAATGGAAATACAAAAAATGGAAAATGACCAAGCTTAAGATGTATTGCATTTTGAGTAGAAAAAGAAACTAGCCATATTTCTCTGCAAGTTCATTCCAGTCAAGCAAAATCTCCCCCCTTTCTGATCTTGCGGTTGCATAGTGAAGGAAAGTCTTCAGCCAACCAATTCTGTCTGTTTCTAGCTTCCTGCAAAGTACAGGATATTCCTTTCCCTCTGGAATGTATTGGTAATATAGCCTGACCAAGGGAAGTAAAAAATGCAACCAATTAAATTAAAATAGAACCAAAGCTTAATGATACATTGCCACGGGTGGCTTCTAACCTCACTAGCAGTTCTGTAGTTGCTAGTTACTAGTTAGTCTTACATTATCAATGTAAGAGGTGAAGATCTCTTTTGTGTACTTTGAATGGATGAAGATCTCATGCCGCATTTTGCTGTTCCACAACCTGTCCCCACCAGTACCATCTTGCCACATATTCCACCTTGACAGTTAGTATTGGTGGGAATAGGGTGTAGAATGGCAAAATGAGACAGCAAATATTCATTTACTTTGAAATTTGAATTTGAATACAACAAACATAATTTGGGAGGATAGAGTGGGATGGTTAGAAATGGAGTGGAGAGGTAGAGAGAGCTTAACTCATTATTTGAGTGTTCCTTTCCTTAATAGAGTGGGATGGTTGAGGGTGGAACCCAACCACTCCATACCCTTCATTTCTTCAATTTTCCATACCATACCTCCAAATTATTGGGGGTTCGGGATCTCCCTTCAAACTTCCAAACAATAGAGCCCCACTCTAAACCACTCCATTGCTAATCGCTCCACTCCATCTACTTCAAAACTCTCAAACATAGAAACAAAATTATATTTATATGAAGAAAGTATTAATTAATAAATAAAAATCCTTTAATGAAAGCAAAGTGCATTCAAACTTCAATTTTTTCAGCTCAGCCTACATATTTTACCAGTTCATTCCCGTTTGAAGACCCCTATCAAAAAAATCTATTGCCATGTTATCACTAAAAATATTTCTATTTTTTTTTTTCTAGATAGAAAAACACTGAGGGCAAAAAAAAACACGAACCAGGGTCCCCAACGCTCAGGGGGTGTGAGAATGGTGGCGGGTATACGGCTTTTCATCTCGGAAGACAACGCGGACTGCAGTTTGTGTGTATCGGCCATGAAGGCTTCGGCGTAGCAGTTTTCGCGGTGGAGATGGTCCATCAGATCATTGGTGTTGGACATCCAATGATAAGTGTCCTGCCATGTCTTGCCGTGAACCGACACGGTGAATGGAATCTTCTTCGGAGACGGCGGCGCTTCCGGTGGCGGCGAGAAACGGTAGCTTCGCTGGCACTCGGAAGAGAAGAAGGAAAAGGGAATGTTGCGCCATGATCTGGCGAGTGTGGTTTTGGAGTGAAGAAGAAGAAGAACGGTGCGGAATGCCATGGAAAGCTGTCACCTGTCAAATTCAAACTCACTCAGCAGACGGCAGTTACTAGGGGATTTTTATTTATTCTCGGTTTTCTAATTTTTAAGTTTCACTCCTGTTTCAAAAAAAAAAAAAAAAGTTTCACTCTTTTTTTATGTTTTTATTTTTTATTAAAGGTTCAAAAAAAAAAAATTAGTCACTAAAAAAATTACGTACACATTTTTGGTGAATTCTACGTGAAGTAGTAAATTAGGTGGCTCATCAATGAGGCATCTATTTTTACCATTGGATATATTGTTATTCTAATGAATAGCCGTGATTTGTTTCCTAAAGGAAAAAAAAAAAAAAAAAATGACCTTTCACCGTTACATGCATTTGATTGACTTTCGGTCATTTCCAAAAACAATCCTAGATTAATTTTTTGATTTTAAAAATTGCAATAGCTGTGTAGCCCCTAGTTCACTCATGTGTGGTCTTCATTGTTGCATTGTTGATGGCTTAGATGGTATTCAACTGAGAAAGGAAAGGAGTCTATGACGCCCCACTCACCCAGATCCGATTTGTGGCTAGCGGTGGAGAGAACGAGATGCCGAGAGAGATCGAGGGATTGAGACAGAGGGGGAAAGGGTCAGAGAACCTTGGGAAGGTGGCTCGCGGCGGAGGGTGGGTCTCGAAAAATCAACCACCCCTTAACAGTCGTTCCTTCGTTTGTCATTCCGAGCACCGCCGCCGTTCATCTTCTCTATTGTTGCATGGTTGTCACTTTTGTATGTTCAATTTGTTAGTCATTTTTAGGGTTTTAATGCAACATTACAAATTGTGTCGCCTGTAGTTGCAATTGGTTGGGTTGTAAGGATTTTAATAATTTGTTAGTCACTTTGAATTTTATTTGAATGTAGATTATGATGGGTAATTTCCCATACTTTAGTTATTACAGGTAACCAATTCACTAACATGTATAGTTAACCGATTCACTAATCTACATAAGTAACTGATTCACTAACCGATTCACTAAGGTATCTCGATTCAGGAAATCCATTAATTAATCGTATCCAAGCCGCCACAAAATTTAAATGTGTGTGGGCATACTTTTGTTTCACCGTTGTCACGTTCATACATAAGGTCATATAGTTTCACCATTGTAGATTTAATATTTATAATTGATTCAAAGGTACATGGTAACAGATTCACTAACACGGGTATAGGTAACTGATTCACTAACTGATTCACTAATCACTGCTTGATGCTAACTAATTCACTCACTAATCAATGCTTGATCTTAAAATTAATTAAATCAAATTTTAAAGTAACATTAAATTCACTCACTAATGACTTGGGCTATGCTGGAACTCAATGAAGAGAAATAGGGGCATTTAGGAAAAATACGAGTCCATAAATTTTTTTAAGAAAAATTCATATGTGTGATTTTGTACTTAGGAGACCGGCTTGATAGCTTACATGGCATTCCTATGTGTCAATTAAAGTATGTGAGGCGTCAATAATGCTATATAGGAATGCCATGTAAGTTGTCAAGCTGACCTCACCAAGTGTCAAATCAGTCACCCATGTGCCACGTAGGCTACTGACATTTAAAAATGTATAATTGTGATATCTGGGACCAAAATTGCACAATCGTAATACTTGAGGGACCCAATTGGTGCAATCGGAATCTGGGGGACCAAAATTGCACAATCACTATACCTGGGGGACCTAATTGTCGTAATTGAAACTCGAAGAACCAAAATCACACAATCGTGATACCGGGGACCAAAATTACAATTAAGCCTTATGTAAATTTTCTTGGTGAAACACGATTTTCTAAAACAGTTTAAGACTCAAGTATGACTTTGACTTCAGTGATTATCATTAGTTATTATGACTCAAATATGTAATTGTAACGAGAAAACAGATTCTGAGGGGTTGATAACAAATGAAAGGTGCAAATTATCATGGTCACTCAAATTGAAAAAAAAAATTAAAAAAAAAATTGGACTTTATTAATGTTGGACTCAAATTAGTAGGAATTGTCGTACAAATTATATGAAACTAGGGTTGTTGACCCGTGCATACCGTGCTGAATGCACGGGTATAGTTTTTTTTAAGTATCAACAAATTATTTTTATAAATAATAATATTAGTTTACATTTTTTTATAGAGATAAATATTAGTTTACTTAGCATAAATCACTTAAACCAATGAATTTCACTAATTTATAATAAGTCACTTAAAATGCACAATGTTCACTGAAGTGTGAAAATATCATACAATCAACATTAAGAATATAGTAGCAATTGTAAATCATGTTCACAATCTAATTTTCCAATTTACAATGTAGCTGTTCTTCATAGCAATGATGATGCCCTACAATTTGGCTAAAAAAATAAGCTGGAGAAGAGGATTAGTTTACATGGCCTAGCAATCAAGTGAACATCAATTGTTACTGTCACAACTTGTTTATCTTCTTCAAAAAGCAAGTTGCAAGGAACTTAAAACTATGAATGCTTTTATTTGCATAAACAACCTAAGAGCCAAGATAGAAAATGAAAGACTTTCCAATTTCCAAACTTTACACATAGTTTATTAACATAAATTTTCAACATTGTTTCAATATAGAGACAAATTTGTGCATTAGAAAAGCATATCCAGTACATATTGTATCCAATGAGATGATCACACAAAAAATTGACCATTAAATATGCTCCACGAAATGAACCTGCAAAAGATTGTATTTATTAAATTAAAAATGGTAATATAGCAAATTGAAGCCAAATGGACCTTAAACTGAGTCAGAAGGAAGCATCCATATGCTATTCTACTGATAACTGGCTCTACTTATATGTGCTGGTGAGTCGCTAAAATTGTTAGCTATTTTTTCTTCCATGTCACAATTTTTCATAATTTTATTTACACCCATGTATGGAACAAACATTAAGATCCATGTATGTGCTTTCAGTCCTCTATAATAGTGGGATAATAAGGAAGCAGCTGGGCAGTAAGACAAATGGTTAAAAATCTAAAGCTACTTGCTGACAATAAGATAGCATTCAATAGATTCATGTGTAGAAGCCACTTTCTAAACTCATCAACAATATGTTAGCATTAAATCAGAATCAAATATCAACCGTATTACTTGTGATCTGAATTTCGAGAAACTTACACAATTTATATGGATTCTTTGGAATTTATAAATGCAAGTTATATAAAAAAATGTGTAAATTACATATTCTAAAGAATAGTTTGTTGAATAGGCTCATGAAAACACCTCAAAGAGAGTTGCTGATGTTCAGTTGGGGTGGTGGTTAGGGATATTGAGTGGCCGAATTATAGCGGTCTGACAATGCAAGGAAAATTGATAAGTATTAGGCACGACCCCTTTTGCAAATATTTGTCAAAAAAAAAAAAAAAAAACCAAACCTTATATTCCACACCGTGTATTTTTCACCAAGGAACAAACATACCAATGGGATTAAGAACTACATCATCAGCAAACGCATTTTCAATCAAAAACTACTTATTCTTATGTAGTAAGTAGAAGTAAATAGAAAGCAGGTCAATCTAATTTTTCTTCGATCTAATGGTTTGTTATAGAATTTTTTTTTTTTTGTGGGGGGGGGGGGGGGGGGGGGGTGGTTCATAACTATTTCCAGTTAACACATTTTCCAAGGCCTATCTACATAATAGGCTAAACTATTAGTATTGTATACTAAAGCAGTATGTAATTAACCTGAATATGGACAAAACAATGATAGGATCAATTGCAGGTATAAGAGCACTAAACAAAACCATGTTATCAAAATATACTGTGTAAATGAGGTAGATACATCCAAAAAAAATGGTTGCATAGAAAAATTATCAGATCAGTTATTGGAAGGTTTTAGACCAGACATTTGTAAAGCAATTGATCAGTATAATATAGCTTCCATAAATATTTTTTCAGAATATTGTCAATAACATTAGAATTAATCACTTACTCTCTAAAGTAAGTTCCTTTGTTTACTTGTATCACGCCACTTTGAACAGAATCTAAGATCATTGCAAACCTGCTCAATGAAATTTCCATTATGCCAACTCGGTGTTCAAGTCCTTCAATTAACTGACCTGCTAGAGCAAATAATAGATTTATTATCTTGAGTAAAGTCACATGTGCATGCAAAAGGTAACTAAATTATCTTCCTATTTTTGCGTCGATTAAAGAAAGCATTATCACTCTTAGAAAAGTCTCATGTGGATGCTAAAAAATATAAGCAATAGAAACAAAACTCATACACTATTATGAAGTACCCTTAATTACTTTTATGATCTACAGAGTTCCATTTGATAATGAGATTGGATAAATTTCAAGTTCGAGTTAGGTGGTTGGCTCTCTTTCCCCTGAATATGTAAGTTGGGGCAACCATGAAATCTTCCTCTAAGAGTTATCAAGTTCTTGAGAGCCAACTCTCTAGAAATATTAAAAGAACATAATAAACATAAAGGACAAAGTAGGTTCAAATAGTTGTAATGGTTCATCTATAAGCAGACTATCTGTATTGTAAAGCAAGACAATTCAATTTCATTCAGAAGCATTCAATCAATATTCTCTCATTCAATAGAACAAAGTAACCTTCAGAATGCTTTCCATTGAAAAAACATGTGAAGGTGTAAGAGAGTCAGGGAGGCAAACAAATATAAACTCTTGAACATGGCAAAGTTGGTGCACAGGTGTAGAAGAAAATGCATAGCTTGCATTCATTTCAACTTCCCATTCCACAATAACAACCCATGTACATAATTACATATGGCAGCAAATGGTGATATTACGATATTGAATGACACCTACAATCTGAGAGGTAGTCTCTCATCTGTCTATTGTTTTACCTGTCAAAAAATTTTTCAAAAATCAAAATACCCATTTTAAATCAAAAGTTGTTTATTGATTCAGGCAAAAAAAGTGTTAAGGTTTGATAGGTTACAAAGTTGGAATGGAATGTGGAATAAAGAAAAAGAAAACATCTTTCAAGAAAAGATAGAAGCTTGTGTAGCATATTGTAAATTGATGAAGATACTTTGTTGGAATTTAACTGCTATATGCTCCTACCATCAAAATAGAAAGTTGTTTATATCATTAAACTTGCACATAAAGTATCACATGTATAGTTGAGATAATTAGGACATAACTTGGTTTTCAAATCAGACTTGCAAGTTTTAATTTTTTCTTATCCCGGTGCCTTCCTAATTATGGATCCTCAAGTGCAACCTGATGCAATCTTTGATGAGGTTAAGGTAAAATTATTTACTTTGTAGAAATCCTTGCTCGGTTAAGACTGGAAGCAATAAGTCAGTTTCACTCATAGCTATTGTGTTAGTGCCAAAATATTGTTTACAGAATCTTTGCTGAGTTTGGCTACTTATATTATATAGATGAATGATAAGTTACCTGGTTAAACTCTTTTCTTTTTTATGATTTTCTTTATGCGGGATATGCATCTTCTATATATCTTTATTGTGCTATGCTACTTTGTGTGAAAAATAGACTACTAAGTGGTGATGTTGTGGCTAATTTTAAGATTTTACAACACTATCCTGAAGGAGCATACGAGAACTTGCAATCAAAGATCAACAATCTATTATTAAGGATAATTATTACTTACATGAAAAGAATGTATTATACTAAAGTAATTATATTATATGTAAATCTAATTAAAAATGTTAAGAATGACTGTTAAATGCTAAAAGAAAATTTGGCATATTTGATTTTCCAGCTATCAACCTATAAAAAAATATTATGAATAATATAAGAATGGAAGATGGTCGAAGTCAAGGCTAATATTACTTAATTTTATTTAATTCTATTGGGCAACAAAAATAAAAGAATACTCATTAAACTAAAATCACATTAAGCTTCTCTAAAGGAGCCAGCAACAAACTTGTATAATTCAAACAATCTATAAATCCATATGTTACAAAGGAGGAGATTTCATAAAAGATCGCAGACCCCATTAAGTGTTTATCATGTAAAAAGTAAAATGGACACACCATTCAAATTTCCGAGAATGGCAAAAGCAAACAGGACAAATTCTTATTATTTTAACATAATAAGGTAATATTCTTCCTATCAAACTAATAGGACAAATTAGCATGAAAATCCCAGAAAATGTGAAAGAACTAACAGAAGAAGTTGCAACGAACAAAATCAGATTTTCTCACCAAATAAGCTAAAACCCATCTTTACATGTCATTACTAATTAGTCTGGTTTCCCATTCAGATTGCGGGATTAAAACAAATGAGTGATAAGAAGTCACTAACATTTACAATTGCATAACAATGCAAGCTAGTAGGCAAACTATATATACAGAAAACATATCCTTTATCCTTTTAGCAAATCATAGGATAAACAGTTTGGAGGATGTGCACTTCTAATGTAGCTGACAATGTAAGAGCTATTAGCAGAAACCTTTCTTGCAGGAACCATTAGATTTCCCTGCTTGGCTCTCTTACAAAAGGAGATAATGAGATGGTAGAGGAGGAAGAAAGTTGCTTTGCCTGAGTCCTAAGAAAATGATTTAACGTGGCAAATCCTAAATTTGCAACAAAAAACCTGGTTTAAAGCAACAAAGGTAGGATGTGAGACACAATTTGCAAGAAAGACCTCCGGGTTCTATGTGAGACACTCCAAAGCAAAGGTAGGATCCACACAATCCACATCTATTGAGATATATACAACTTTACACCTTCCCCTAGTTTCAGCAAAAGGAAATCACGAAGGATTAAAATCCAAAGAACCGCTAAATTGCGAAACAAATTAATAATGATAAATTGCAGCTAGTGAAACTATTATGCTGCAAAAGACCCCTGCCCACGCCAAAGCAAACACATAGAAACCATGGAAGCATAGACAGGATATAGAAATGCTGTGAAGACATTTTTTCAACAATAGTATTTATTGTTATCAAATAAAAATGCAAAAGATCTTTCAAACTTAATATATGTATAGACCTATTATAGACACAATGCCATGAGCTACCTGAATGGTACTTCAGAAGTATGAAATTAACCCTATAGTTCCCCTCGCCCCATACTTTTTTTTCCTGAAAAAAAAAAAAAAGATTTCCACTCTCAAGTGAAAAAAATGAATTCTAGTCCAATCCAAAGGTATCCTTAAGAAATAGTGATATTTCCCAGAGATCTCCTAAAGGCTAAAAGGTTAGGAATAATGTCATTTTAGAACAATGATTATATTTCTAGCATGCATCTCTTTGCATCGAACTGGTAGTCAACGTGGATACATACAATATCAATATCTATGCTTGAAAGATACACATTTACAGAATGACAGGAAACAATGTGTGTAGGTGTATGTCTGAGTCTGTACTATAAAGAGAGGAGAATCGATAATGGTGATTGGTCTTTTTCTAGCAATTTTACCTTTCTTATCCATCACTCCAACACTTTCAATTCTTGAGAAGTCACATATCTACTGCATGCTTGAAATGGGGAAGCTACATGCAGGAAACCCTTGATTGATAATTACATCACAACACAATATCCAACCCAACGAATCCTCTAATAACCTTCCTTGTTTCTCTCCTAATTGAAAGCTGATTATTCTAATGCAATTATACCAAAATTCAATATAGGAAATAATAAAAACTTTTAGGTTGAGACATTGCCAAGTGACCAAAGTTAGAAGCGTGACACATTCACCAATCATGGTATAGTTTTCAATAAGTAATGGTGTCCGCTCAGTTATACCCTTTGAGCTCTAGTAACAACTCCATAGAGGAAAAACATATAATGTTATCACATTCACTATATAAGGTGGCCAATTCCCATTTTTTCCTATACTTGCAAGCTGCTGCTGTAGCTATACAGCATATAGCTCTAGTATCCTCATAAGGTGGCTAATTTCTTCTTTTCCTATACTTGCAAGCTGCTGCTGTAGCTATACAACATATATCCTCATTGTGGATATTACAATTTCTTCTTTTAAATGGCTAATTAATTGATAAAGTTTTTATCATTAACTTCATTTTGTTAATTTTATGAAACAAAACATTTATATAAATTAGCAGACTACTCTAAGAATAGGTCATTTTATAATGAATTCCCAAAACTAATTTTTTTTAATATAAAATTAGAAAATTTTAAAAACTTGAACAAATAAATGTACTTCTACGTTCCTTTTTCTTTCTTGGGAAAGAGATCATCACACCAAATCAAAGTATCCCATATTACCATCAACTTCCGCTTCAATGCCTAATAAATGTCAATATGAAAATAAAAGAGTGCCAAAAAATAGAAGCAACAGGAAAAATTCCTAAACACATAAACTGGGAGAAAGGATAATTGCTAACAATAGTAATAATAATGCAAATGCATAAAGGGGGAAGAGTCCTAGCAAAGCTCCAATTCAATATTTTTGCATCCTACAACTCATGATTAAGCAAAGCCCCAAATCAATAAACCCTAGATTAGAATGAAGATAGAAACAAAAAGATGAATGAATGAGTTGGAAGCAAAGAGACCATGTTGGAGAGAATGAGGGATCAGCAAGAGAAGGAACGGAAGAGGAGAAAGATACAGGGCAAGCGCAAGCTATTTCACAGTAAGAAGAAAGATTGAATCTTAGAGAGAGAGAATCCAAACCTTAATCCAGTTGAGAGGAACATAGGAGACCGCATCAGCCTTACTCCTTGTCATCCTCTCCGCCGCCGCCGTTCTAACTCGTCGTCGGTTCTCAAAGAGACCAAAGAAAGAAGTCGTCCTTGTCCTTGGTTGCATTGCATGTGACCAGGGAGTCTTTAGTGTGTGACCAGAGAATAGAAAATGAAATTCGTAGGTATAGGTATAGTACTCCCTTTTGTCAATGTCTTATCCCATTAATGCTTCCCTTTATGTGTAAGGAATCAAAATACCGAAGATTAAAATAATCAATAACAAAAGCTGAATAAAAAACTGATTAAAACCCCTAAATTGCGGTAACAATGCCAACTCAGCTGCACAACATTGAGCAATATTAAAGTTATGATGTTGGGCTCATTATTCTTAATTACTACAAACTAGAATTGCACCAACACCAATTACACCGGAACAAAAATGTACTTTAACCCTGATAAAAAAAACTTTGAAGGTTTGTAACAAAAAAATAAATAAATTCAAATAGGCAGATTTTGTTTTCAAAAAATTAATTAATGCTATTATAATTGTTCTTTTATTATTTTATGAAATAAAATTGAAAAGATAAATAGACTCCTCTCCTCATGATACTATACGCCGTCGTATCCAGAAACAAACCCCATTCATCATTACCATCGTTTCCGTTGTTTGTTCTTCTCTCTCTGTCCCTCTCTACTTTCTCTCTCCTCTTGCTTACACTGTGACAGCAAAACAACCAACAATGGAGGATATATGGAAGAGAGCGAGGACCTTCGCGGAAGAAGCGGCGAAGAGATCTCAGACCCTAACCACTTCCTCCTCCACAAGGATCGCCGATCTGGTTTCCGAAACCGCCAAGAAGTCGAAGGAACTCGCCGCTGAAGCTTCCAAGAAAGCCGACCTCATCAAAAAGCAAGCTGACGATCACATCAAGTCCCTCTCCGACAGCATCTCCGCCATCGCTGCCACCGCACCTTCTCCCGCTGCTGCCGCCTCCGCCGCCGCTCCCTCTCCTTCCGAGCAAGACCTCCAGAAGTTCGGCGTCACCGACGATCTCAGATCCTTCGTCAAAGGACTCACTTCCACTACCTTCCAGAACTTTCCTATCAATTCAGGTATTTTTTGGAAATAGTAGAAAATTGTAATTTGATTTGTTATCTGAAATTGTAATTTAGATGAATCTGAGTGAATTTGAAAATGTAGATGAATCTGAGGCTTCTGATGTGCCTACTGTGGCCTCCAATGTTCGAAAGGATCTCAATGAGTTTCAGGAGAAGCATGCTACTCTTGTTCTTACTACTGTTAAGGTAAATTCAACGAATTTTCTTTTTGTTAAATGTTTAAGTATATTTTTTTTTGTTAATTTATTTATTTTTCTAAAAAATTTTGTATCCGTTTCAAGTGGATTGATTTTTCATGTGTTTAGATTCTCTGAGACTTGGTGATTACGAAATTGATTTGAGTGTATTGTTAGGAATTGTGTGGTTTACGTTTTGATTCCTTTGTAGTGTGTTTCATGCACGGATTGACAAAGTGGAAGAAAGACAGCGATGGATAAGAGAGTACATGTTTTATAATGCATTTATAATATTATTGCTTTATGATGTAATTTCACTTAACATGTTTAGTTGTTTACTTTAAAAATGTTCCAAAGACATGTGTTAGTGTAAAATGTGCTAGGTTTTCTTTTCTTGTGGAAAACAAGTGATCCCTGATATAGAAATGCATGCATTTACTGGTCCTTTTTGTGCTGACTTCCTTGTCTTGTTTTCTTCATTCCTTATTTTTGTGGTTGTTGTTGGTGGTGGTGGTGTTGTTGTCGTAGTCTCGCTGTCATAGTCATACACTGTCAATCCATTTTCCCCTTATATGTATGATGTCCTCTGTCCCTGTCGGTGATTGATTGAGTTTTATTTCTTTGCTATCCAGTTGTTTCTGATCGAGCTAATTCAGTAAAAGTAACACCTCCCTCCCATTATAGTGCAATAATGTATTACCATCGAGGCATCGACTATTTACCACCAGCAATGCTAATATAACAATGGGATTGAAGAAGACATGTCTGTATTTGAAAATGTAAATTATCACAGGCTTGCAATTATAAAACTGTTTATCTATTTTAATATTTATTCCTTTCCAGGAAATATCAAGGTTGAGATATGAACTGTGTCCACGTGCTATGAAAGAAAGACACTTTTGGAAGATATATTTCACACTTGTGAACACTCATGTGGCTCCGTAAGTAGCATCTCTTGTCAATAATTTATAATTCTATGTTAACTTTGATAATGAAGGGTAAATATATTATTTTATGAAGGATTTCTGTTTAATCTCTGCTCTGAATTATTTCTTTACCTATTTATTCTTCGAAGAATAAATCTTTACATAAAGGATGAGGTGCAAGAAAGAAAATACACTGTTCATCAACAGAGGAAAATCTTCTACTGCCTTTTGTTTTATATGTTTAAAATCAAATTGTTCTGGAACAATGTAAAAAAGAAAGAAATTAATGGGAAAGAGACATCATGTGGTGGAACTACTTGTCTGTTTCAATGATTTGAATGTTATACAAATTGAGTAGTTCTTCTATTTATCTATGTGTGAAACATACGCCATGGAAATTGCACTTAAAATATTGAAATTCAGATTTCTTTTGTTTAAATTTTTTTATATATGCAAATGCATATTAGGACGTACATAGAAAATATTCTTCTTTGAAACCAGTATTCTTAATGTAAACTATTTGATGAAAAATATTAGGTGGTTTCAACAGGCCAAATTGGTAATTATGGCTTGTCTAGATTCATTGGCTGGGTATGTTGAAAGGAGTGACACTAGGAGCTTTTTGTAGGAGAAAAGGTGCATTTCTGGTTTCATATCTGGTTGCGCAATTATTATTTGACAAAGATCCTAATGTAGAGTAGTGTAATTTAATTTAATTTAATTTAATAGAGGTTACTAATATTTAATGAAAAGGTGTGGGCTGGCTAGATATGTAGAGTGCTATTAGAGGAGCGGGCAAGTTAGGAGACTGTTAACCCCAACTAAAACCATTTTATAAAGTAGTTGGCATTTGCGATGTGAATGATTTGAGCTATCTAGCTTGATTGGCCTAACTTGTAGTTTGTTTTCTCAACAACATTTTAAAACATGGATCAGGTGTTTTCGACTAGTAAAATTGCTTGCTTAGCAACTCCTGGCTTTGTATGAACCTAACAATCTGGTTCTCAGCCAAAAAATCTCTATTGGATTATGAATATCTTGAGTTCCTCTAAGGTCTAAGGTGATCTGTGGAATGTACAGCCAATGTGTGGTTTCATCCAGATTCCAGACCATGTCCTGATTTATGAATTTGTGGATTTGTCATCAAGCATAAGAGCTCATGCACTTATAGGCTTCCCCACTTCTGCATTAATTTTGGTTTTCCTAGTTGTTGCTGTTGAAGTTTAGACTGTTTGTGATGACTATTTCTAGGTATCCCAATATGTTTCTAGTGCCTTTAGATTCCAGTGGATGACATGTTTATATCGGACTTAATTCTTACTTTTGTGCCTTCTGCTTCTCAGCTTCATAAAGTAAATTTAAGTTGAGATCAAGCCCTTGATTATTCTTATGATGAGTCAAGTTCTAGTCATATAGACTATCTGTCTTTGTTCTCTTATGAGGAAGCTTGGCCTAGTTTCCTTCCATTGTTGCTTTTGGAAAAACTTCAAATGTCGCAGATAAATCTATTTTGTTGAAGAGTTGCATTTTAGAAAAGGGCAATGCTAAAAACAGAAAAGTTATATTATTCTAATCTTTGCCAGAATTCTGACATTGCTTGTTGCTTTTCTGTTTTGAGGGCAGAGTTGTAACATTTTTAAGTTAGCCTCATTCAATAACTATGATGCTACAATCAGGTATGAGAAGCAATATATGGAGGAGGTTCAGCTCAGAGCAGCAGCAGAGCAGAATGTGGATAATATGGTAGAGCAAACTGCTGTTACTGGAGGAAGTGGAAAGGCAGATGCAACAGGGAAGAATGTGAAGAGTAAATCTTCTAATTCACCTTCTAAAGAGCAAGACTTGGATACCTTTCTTCTTGGAGATCTTGAAGACAGTGATGAAGTTCAAGGTATATTACTCGAAGCTTGTTTAGATTTTGTTACATAAGCAGGCAGTCTGACAAAAAATTTCAAATTATGCTTCTCGGATCATTGACTGAAATTTTGCACATAATGTAGAAATTGTATGTGCAAAAGCAGGTGTAATGTATTCTACTGTTAGTAACCCATCCCTAAGATTCCTTAAGATTAACTTGATTTTGAAATCGTTGGGCAGACATTTCTTTCTATGGTTAACTAAGATTTATGTCATTATCTGCTACTATGTTGTCATCCTATAAACCTTCGTCATGTTGATTATCATTTTTATCTTTCAGATGATGGCGAGGGCAGCTTTGATGATGATTTTGACAAGATTGGAAATTCTGTGAGTGCTTTTTATCTGGATTAATTTTGGGTTCTCTTTCCTTTTCATTAATATTCTCTTGTCATTTTGAATCCATTTTCGTCCCTGAGTATTGTTGCTTATGCTGCAAGTGCAGCTATGCTGTTTGAGCGCCACTGCACTAGCAAACAGGGTACTCCCTATGTGTTTGGTTAAAGAAATTATAAAATAAAAAAATCTAAAATGTGTGAAAATGATTTCGCTATAGGTAAGTAGAAGATTGGTTGAGATAAAATAGGGTTTTTTATAAAGAAAAAAAATTGAGGGAAAATAGGGGGCAAGTGTGTGCACACGGAGAAGAGGGGCAAGGGAGATTGAAGGAAGAGCATGAAGGCAACAAGTAATGGTGATTGAGAAAGTTTTATTGATTTTTCGGAAAGTTCATTTGCGTTATACACAACCCTCTGTATTGTTACAAAATTTTTGCTGCTGCTTTTCTTGATAAGATGATATTAATTTATCATGTTATGGGAACTTTCAGGATGTTGAAGAGGAGAAGCATGCGAAGAGAACATCTGCTACAACAGTTTAGGATGCCCAATTGCTTTTGTTTGAGATTGAAGTTAAATTTAGTTTGCTGCTTGCAACTAACGGAGAGATCAGTGAACAGTAAAGATAAAAGTTTGTAGCAGTCTCGAGTTTAAGATTGGTGGTTGGTGAACTGGTCGGAAGGCTGAAGTATGATTCGTTATTGCATATTTGTTTACCTTAGTACCCTATATAGTGACAGATTATGGAACTCTAGATAAAAAGTTGGTGGTGAGCCCAGCGACTGCCTTGTACAGTTGATTACAATGTTACTAATAGTTCTTAAATGATGTTATACATTCAGTGAATAACACGAGCACATTGATTCTCGGGCTTGTTACATGCATGGTTGGCACTGTGAATAAGGTAAAAGCCTAAAAGGGGTGATTAACTTGTGTAATGTTTTATATTATAAAAGAAATAGTGAATTGTTTTAGGATTCTTGAATATAAAGTTACATTTCCATGCTTGGTTCAGGGTTAAAAAGAATGTTTTTGGCAATTTATCAATTTTAATTTTAATATTCTTATATTTACAAAAACCACGAAAAGAAAAATAGTATTTGTAATAGAAGATGCAATAGAATGCCACAAAATAAAATTAAAGGTTTTAAGAAGAAAATTACTTTTGTTTTGTGATTTTTTTCTAATTTTCTCTTCTTCTTTTGGTATAGACAGATTCTAAGTAATGTTAAACATGGTACACAGGTCCATCGAGAAACCATAGAACATCCCTAACTAATATATTCAAATATTTTAATTAGCTACTTACAAAAATAAATAAATAAATAAAATAATTTTTTTTTTTTTGTGATTTTCTATTTTAATTTATTAATGTTTAAATATTGACAAGTCCTAAGCATCGTTGAGCATGTACATAATTTCACAGAGCAACCTCAAATAGAAAGAATTGAACACGACACTCAAGTTCATAAAATATTCTAAATAACAGGAAGTGTGTTATGCTTTTAGAAAAAAGGGAAGAAAAATTATTTATTTTCCATATTTCATAAGATGAGTTCATTGATATTTCTCACTTCACAACCAAGCCTGAAGATAAATCTTAGCCTACCTCCACATATTAAAATTGAGTAACCAATGGAATTTCATGATAAACCCACTGCATTTTCTCACATACCAAAATGAACTCATTTGCATAAATAAGGCGGGATCACGACTAAACCAGCAAAAGATCCAAAACATTTGATAAAATTATTTAAGGATAGGGGTGTTCATTGGTTCGGACCAACCCGACAATCCGAATCGAACCAATTAAATTGGTCCGGATATTTTTGGTGTTCGGATCCGAACCGAACCGAACCAAACAAATTTGATGGTAATTGGTTCGATTCTCGGATTCAAGGATTTTGGATCCGAACCAGTTCGCCATACTCTATGGCGAACTCCCCTGTCATCATAGCTTCCCCCAACTAACAACTTCATGCATGAATGCATGTATGCTAACACACAAATAATCATTAACAATCACCTCCATCAACACCATTAATCATGGTTTAACAACTTTGACCAATAAACATCAAAGTCAACAACATCAACACTTTGATCAATAAGCATCAAAGTTCATCATGTGCGATAACATCGTCATTATCGTCTTAACCATTATCAACATCTTTATCATTAATTTCCTTTATTAAGGTTTATATCGTTAATTATATATTGTACTATCACTGTTGTTTTTATCTCTGTTACTGTCTCACCTATTTGTTTTATGAAACCTCACAAGTTCTCCTAAAGCACTCGAGATCATCTATAAATGTCTTTTACTATTCCATTGGGCAGTAACCTCACCCCTCTTTTCTATCTTCATGTCTTATGAACATTAACAACTCTTAGGTTCAACATTAACATCCCTACGTCTTTAATTACCATGTTTTAACAACAACAATAACTCATCATATCATGGCATTGCATCAATAACACGTTTAATCACAATGTACAATCATCATCATCAACATTACACATATGTCATACAAATCATGTAGACAAGCATATTCATTCACATATCGACAATAGCAATTAAACAGTCAAACATCAATTAAGACACATAGCATACAAAAGGGTCATGGGTTAACCCTCATCTTATGCTACCCCAAAACTTATATGTTCATACTAATTCCTTCTCCCCATACCTGGTATGACGGTCTAAGTCTACGATCAACTTGAGAGAATCCAAACTCGGCTCACTCGAACGATTCAACGAATCTTGGTCAAGAATATTAAAAAGGAAAGAAAGATTAATCCCTAATTCAAGAAAACAAAAGGAGATTAATAAAGTGTTTACAATATTACCTTAATTGACACTAATACGCGACTTACTCTCAAATCGCAAGAGAAAATACCAAGATATTTGAAGAGGCTCAATAGGAGGGAGGGGAGAGGGTTTCTGTCGCACAAGGATTGCGAAAAAGTGTCAAAATGAGAGTTATGGCTCGTAACCCTCTAAAACTAGCATTTTTGTGCTCTCAGGCCACAAGCAGGGGGTCATGCTCAAATGAGCATGGCCGTGGTCAATATATACAAGTAGGGGGTTGTGCTTAAAGAGCAAGGGGTCTGCTTAAACGAGCAGGGGGTCGTTCTCAAATGAGCACGACTGTGCTCAATACAAGTAAGGGTCGTGCTGAATGAGCAAGGGGTCTGCAGCATCCCCGTCAAACGCTCAAATTCCGACACAGCCGTGCTCAAATGAGCAGGGGCGTGCTCATGTGTCAGGAAGATATTTTTGACCAGAAAATCCCCCTTAATCCCTTTTTACCCATCCTAAAACATTTTCCTAATAATCTAGCACAAATACATCATTTATAGGCAACATATATAGTTAAAACAAACACATAGCATGAAGATGGAAAACAGGGTGTTATATAGCGGCCATAGCAAGATCGTGAAAAGTTGTTAGGCTTAAAGAGAAAAATCCAATACCATAAAGAATGTCGCCGAAGATATGATTTCATTTCTTAAAATTCATGGATAGTAGAAAGAGTATATATATATATAACTTAGTGAGCTAAGGTAAACAACCAGACTAGCCTAAAGTCATGCAGGAAATATTAACAAAGTGATAAGCTAGTTACAAACAAAAAGATATAATAGTAATAACATGATAAGATCCTAAGAGCTTGGTCAACACACACACACACATATATATGTGTGTGTGTGTGTGTGTGTGAGGGAGAGGAAAAAATATTTAGGCTTTATTTGGTTGTAAGAAGAAAATAAGAAGAGAGAAAGAGGTGAGAAAGAGTATGAGAAGAGAGAAAATGGTGAGAAATAGAGTAGATTTTATGTGTTGTTTGGTGTAAGAGAAATAAAGGAGAAAGATGTGTTTTTTCTCTCTCTCTCTCCCCTTTGTTTGGTTGGATAGAAAATAAGAAGAGAGAAAAATATTTTTTTTTAAAAGACAAAAATATCCTTAACTAAAAAATAATATAAAAATATCACTTTTTTTTTTTTTTTATGAAGGCATCCAAACATAAAACCATTTCTCTCTCAACTCACTTTTAATCAAAATTAATTTTACAAAATCAATTTCATCTAAAATCACGTTTGTTAAATGCTCATCCAAATACGCATCATATCTACAAGCTCTTTTGCTTTTAAGTCTTTTCTTTCTTTTTCTGTTGTATAATTCTTCGACGTGGGGTCAATATAGAACACTAACTAAACCCAAATGCTTTACGGTAGTTACAATAGAATAATATTTTTTATTTTTATTCAGTTGAAAGTTGAAAACTATTTTCAACCAACTATTAGTCTATTACTCTGTTGATAAATATTAAATTTAGTGTATTTACATTATTCCATCTAATAAATTAGTAATATCACAATAAAAAGTAAAAATAAATATTAAACACACCGTTCATTTTTTGGATGTTTGAATTGGATTTGTAAAATATGATATGGTTTTCAAATTTATGCAATCAAATTCACAAATAAAACAAATTTTTTTTTTGGTTACACAAATAAAACAATTTTAAATGTGGCATTGAAGGATATATACACAAAATATTATAAAGTTTTATTATTATATTTTAAAATAGCAAATACTATGTATTAGTTTTTTTGTGATAAAAAAAATTTAGGGAAGGAGATGGTGCCCCGGTACAAGACAGGGTAAACCTTCTAGAAGCACTTACAAAGGGATTTATATTTACATCATCCCAAGGAGACTAATGGGAGTTCGAACCTGCAATCTGTCAGATACAAGACCATGTCTTGCTCCACTAGACCACCTCCTCAAAGCTAAAATAGTGTGTATGTTAACTCAATGTCGCATAGGTAACTATATTAGAAGTAAAAATCATGATTGGAAAGAACATTATAAATTTGATTTATATTCATTGGATATATATTCTCCTTCTCAGTCATCATTGCTTTTAATCTTATTAATAATTAATTAATAATATACAGACCAATAGTTTTAAAATATACGTGAAAATCAACAAGGCCCGTGCTGCGATAGCACGGGTACCATTATAGTATTTACAAAGATGCAATAGAATGTCACAAAATAAAATTAAAGGTTTTAAGAAGAAAATTATTTTTGTTTTGTGATTTTTTTTCTAATTTTTTCTTCTTCTTTTGGTATAGACAAATTCTAAGTAATGTTAAACGTGGTACACGGGTCCATCGAGAAACCATAGAACATCCCTAAATAACATATTCAAATATTTTAATTAGCTATTTACAAAAAGTAAATAAAAAAAAAAAAATTAAAAATAAAATTTTTTTTTTTTGTGATTTTCTATTTTAATTTATTAATGTTTAAATATTGACAAGTCCTAAGCATGGTTGAGCATGTACATAATTTCCCGGAGCAACCTCAAATATAAAGAATTGAACACGACACTCAAGTTCATAAAATATCCTAAATAACAGGAAGTGTGTTATGCTTTTAGAAAAAAAGGGAAGAAAAATTGTTTATTTTCCATATTTCATAAGATGAGTTCATTGATATTTCTCACTTCACAACCAAGCCTGAAGATAAATCTTAGCCTACCTCCACATATTAAAATTGAGTAACCAATGGATTTTCATGATAAACCCACTCCACTTTCTCACATACCAAAAGGAACTCATTTGCATAAAGAAGGCAACAGTGACAAACCATACCAGGGATCATGACTAAACCAGCAAAAGATCCAAAACATTTGATAAAATTATCTAAGGATAGGGGTGTTCATTGGTTTGGACCAACCCGATAATCCGAACCGAATCAATTAAATTGGTCCTGATTTTTTTAGTATTCGGATCCGAACCGAACCAAACAAATCTGATGGTAATTGGTTTGGTTCTCGGATTCAAGGATTTTGGATCCGAATCAAATCGAACCGAATCAATTACTATATTTTAATATTTATATTTATTATATTCTAATATTTATATATATTTTTAATGTTTTAATATTTAATTTTTTTTATATATATAATTTAATATTTTTATATTTAATATTTATATGTTTTTAACAATTTTAATATTTTTTGGTTCCGATCTGAACCAACCCGTTTTTGATTGATTTAGTTTGGTTTGAATTTCTTGACAAAAAATTGCAAATCCGATCTGAACCTAACCAATTGATTTTGATTGATTCGGATTTGTTTTTCATGCAAATCCGAACCAAACCGATCTGTGAAACCCCTGTTCAAGGATATTATGGCAAACAACAACAGTTTCTATTTGGCCGATGTCCTTGTATCCATAAAGCCTTGTGTTTGAATCCATTTTTTGAAATGGGCTGCGTTCAAGGTTCAATTTGGCCATGTGGTAAGAGAAGTCCTCCAAATATCAAGTTGTGTACCTTGAGGAGACTTCAACTAAATGGTCCGAGTTTGAGATGGGTCAAGTTCGAGGTCCAACTCAACCATGTCATAACATGGTTCAAGTAGAGAGCTCCTTAGCTCGGGAGATTAGTCTTTGGTCATTAGATGCATGGAAGGATACTCTCAAGAAAAATGAAAAAAAAAAATCTTTTATGTTTGGTAAGCCACTTCTGGACAAAAAAAGCTAACCAATCTTAAAATACGACGCCCTTCGTTGTTTCATGAACAATAATGCATGTGCTTAGCTTTGAAGACCGCAAGACTTCCTATGGGTCGGTTCTTGGAGGGAATGTAGGTCATGAATGTGACGTATAGAAGCAAGCGCTAAGCTTATTATATATAGTTGATTCAATTTCCAGTACCCACTTGTAAAAGCACGAACCCTTGTAGCGCTCATCTTGCATGAATGTCGGTACACTTGGGTGGGTTTCGAGGGCTTTGAATGGTAGTAGAACATTATATATAAACCCCGTACTGTTGTAATATATAGCATGTAAATGTAAATTTATAAGAAAGTTCAATTTATTGAGGTCTTGATTGCCCTAGCTAGTGAGCCTGCTAGCCAGAAAGTTCCATTCCCGTACATCTTCCAATTTTTTAGGGGGAAAAAAATGAGGGTTTGAAAATCTTTCAAGTAATGGTTTTATTTCTTAGTATAAACGGTTAAATTTGTGATTGAATCATATTTAAATTGTGGTTGAGTTTAATATTAATTAAACCAAAAATATAACTGATTCATGTTCCAACTAGTTTAATTAGTTAGACGGTCGTTATATTTAGAACTTGGGAAAAACAAACAAGAGCCCTCAGGGCATTGATCAAGGAATCAAAAGATGTAAGTTTATATGAGAAATTGATGAATTATTACATTGAAAAATGTTCAACTTATATTCACAATACAAACTTTCCTTTTATTGATTACTTAATCAATGCTATTTGGGTACTCATTAACAAGACTCTTTTTAAAAAGTAGTATTGTTTTTAGTTGGAGACTTTTCACATTGAATTTAACGGCTATTTTTTTATTTATAAAATAATTTAAATCCAAGACATTGCTTAAGGAAAATTAATCCACCGAACCTTGGTTATATAAAAGTATAATATTTCTATAAATGTGAACTACTGTTTAATGTAACTTTTTGATGAGTACTGTTTAAGGTAACTAAACACATCTTAAAGTAATTAATAATTATACCGATATATAAAAAAACAATCAATTATGAGATATTAATTTTAGGAGAGTTTTACATATCGAAAAAGTCGAATGACTAGGAGTCAAGAATTTAAACCAAGATATTCAAATATCGTGTAAATCACTCAAGTCAGCAGTGTATGTTAAAAAAGACTAAAAGATCGAGAATGCTTCGAGTAGTCTCGTGCAATTTAAAGGTAAAAATATAAATTGATCGTCCCTATATTCACATCATTTGGGGAGAGGATCACTGACTATCTATATCTATTGTTCAAAATGTCTTTCCTCTAGTAGCTCTAATAGAGATAAAATTAATAAAATGATGAAAGCATCTAATATATTATATATATGTTCTTCTTTCATACGGGAAAGAAAAAATGGAGATGCTTTTTGTTCCGACCTAGAGATCAGTACTCGGAATCACTAGTTTGTATGAGTATAAGTGTAATACCCTTCTTGGGTATTACCTTATGAACACGTGCGGAAATAAATTAAAAAAATTTGCTGGTTGCTTTTGGAAATTTATTTACCTTAAGTTAGAAAAATCTGGGTGTAAAATTTTTTCCTCTTAACACTTGGAAGAATGTGATGCACACAACACAATAGTACATTTACACTATACTTTACCACACACATATACCAATTTTATTTATAATCAAACCTTCCCAAACAAAAACCTAAGCTGGTTGTTCTACAAGACATTCACTGAAAAGACCCCGTGGTCATCCCTATGATCATCAAACACAAGATGATGAAAGAATGAAGAGAAATGATCAAAATAAGCTTAGTTGAAAATTTGACAGCTTTGATGATGTGGTGGTATTATGAGTGTATCTCACGATCTACTCATCTAAAAATTACAAACTTGTCAGAAAAGTAAGAAGTAGAGGCACAACTTTGATGTTAAAGGTTTTGTTTGATTAAGAGCATAACAGGGGCGTAAAGAGTCTTCTTTCCACTATTCTCTTGTGATGCTGAGGATTTTGAGTGGTTTTGATAATTTGAACACATCTCCCAATATACTTATCCGTTTTTGATGATCTTTAACTAGTTGGAAAGAAGATATGAAGAGGAACAACTTTCATGTAGAAAGTTTTTCGATTTTCAGAATAGAAGAGGCCATAATTTTGGTATGATTTCGATGAGTCAATGAAGTCTTTCTTAATTTCTCTTTGATTTTGAGAGAAAAGTGATGAAGATGAAGTGTGATAGAAAATTGGTTAAGTGTGGAAGGGTGTGGGCTGCGCACACATGAGAAAGTGAGGAGAGAAAAATGTTTTGATTAATTGCCTAATAATGAACCATCGTTGAGTTTACTTGACATAGGTTTAAGTTAGAAAATAATATAATAACTTAACTATAGTTAATAATAATCATGGTTAGGTTAATAGTAATCATGGTTAGGTCAAAATGTGTGGTAAAGGGTGAAGGAGTGGGGTGGTTGAATTATGACCACAAATAGCTCAATGGCACACTTGAAAATTTGATAGAAGACTAGGGACAATTTGGACAATTCATTAGGAAAATATCTAGATATTTATCAAATGCCATAATTACATGTGGTGAGTCACATGCTGACTCACTCTGTGAGTTGTCACTGGTGACTCACCGTCCTCTTCCACCCAGCTTATCTCTGCGGCTTCGTTTCTGACTCCATCGATTACCTGATTTAGGTTTTGCGCCGAACAAAGCATAATAACTTATTTATTTTGAAAAATTTCAAAATAACCACTATCATTGGAAACGGGATATAAAATCTATTGATTTCGTTCTCGGGTCAAAATCAGGTTTTTTGATCAGTAAAATCTTACTGTCAGTGAAAATGCAGACCGAGTTCTGTCTGAATTTTCAACCTAAAATTTAACTGAAACTCTCTACGATAAAGTAGAGTATAAAGATGACTTTGGTTTATCCAAAATTATTTTTGAGTTTCAGATAAAAATATAAACATTTATTTATATTTATATCGATCTTAGAAAGCATAAAAATCGGGGTATTATAATAAGTGTGTATGAATTGGAATTGTCCTCCCTCCCTCCCTCCCTCGCTCCCATCCTCTCCTTCTCTCTTATAGTCTCCATTCTCTACCATTACACTAATCATGCCAAAGTGTAACTCCTGGGCCGACCAAGTAATGAATAGCCGCCTGAGTATTAAGGCTGCCGACTACTATTAAATGTATACGTTACACTCGGCCTATTCATCACATGGTCAATTTGTATTGGGCCACTAGTTCCTCCATTCTGACATGCATAGTTGGGCCCGACCTATTTACCAAATCCATACAGTAACTCTTTTGAATCTAAAAGAGTATAATACTATAATTAGTAATTTAGTATACATAGTTAAGGGAGTGATGGACCGGGATAAGCATGGTTAAAACTGAAAGTCAGAAACCAAGGCCCCTACAGTATTAGGTGAGAAACCAACTCAAATTGTGTGAAGCTTCCTAAAAAAGTAAAAAGTGAGCAATGAAAATATTTAAGGTTTTCCTTAACTTGTTTTGGAACTTTGCATTTAGTGCTTTGTGTTTGCTCTCTCTCTCTCTCTCATGCGCGTATGTTGTGACTTTCCTTCCTTGGTGGGTATATATAAGCTAAACCAACTAGTGAAGAAAGTGGCTCATGCATGCTCTCTAGAAAAGATATGGGGCTCATAATCATCATCACTCTTCTAAGCATTTCCTTCTCTCCTCTACTACCACCTTGTACTTCTTTGCAAATTCCATTGCAACCTTCACTCCACCATCAAGGTAAACTCCACTTCTTCATCAACTTATATTAATATGGGTGAATAAGTTCCTGAATTCTGATCAAGTTCTTACCTTATTATATATCATTAATTCTGCCTTCTATATGATAGGAGCAGTCAATGCACAGCAGCAGCTTTCTGTCCAAACGCTGCCTAGAAAGCTAAGATTCACTGAGAAGGTACTGCTTGAATCTGAATACTTTAGTCATCATTAATTGCTTATCATTTATGTTATTCATTCTTGCATTTTCCTAAAATGTAGGCTCAAGAATATTACGATGAAATCAGAGTTCTTGCATCACAGAAGCAGATGGATTCCCTTCCTGCAGGTATTGATGAACAACAATTTGTTACACTACTTGTTAATAGTTACTACATAAAGAAACCACTTATTGATACATACATATATGTATAAATAAATATACATTAAAGTTTTTCCTTTAGTACTGGCTATTGGCATAACCCAAGCCATGCTCTATCACTTAGTTTATGCGACAAATCAAGTGAGGTTTTATCAATCTCTTTTTTTATGTGAGCTATCACTGCTATAGGCGTTTCCATCCACTTCTAAGTACTATCAGAGAACTTCTTCCTCTCTAGGTCAATCATTACCCAGTCTTTCTTATGATGAGTTATGAGTATTCAGTCTTTGACATGGACGCATGTCATTATATATAATATGCATATAGTAACATATATATTGTGGGATATATCTATCTTCGCTTTAACCTCACTTTATTCCTCTTCGGTGCCAGGTCATGCATTATTTTTTCTGTCTTCTTTGGTTGTTATGAACAAGAAGTTCCCTTTGATACATTCAGTGTTTCAAAAAACAAGAATTGAGCTTCACATAGGAGTCATCATGCAAGTTTCACACATATTCTGCCATCAATATGAAGTGATACAAACACAATACAATAAATCTTAATTGCATTATATTTTTTATACAATTTCAATCTACTAATATTATATTAGCTTAAGGTACCGGATAATGAATTGATAAAAGAAATATTTTTATTGAAAAATTAAGTGTTAAACTTTTTATATATTAAATATGCCATCTTGCAAGACAAATTTTTTTTTAATTCTTTAACCATGTTTTAAGTTAAAATACAAGATTCTTTTTTAAGGACACTGGCATTTTCCTTAACTTAAAATACAAGATTCATTGACTAACATGTTTTTGAAATCATGCAACTTTTACAGGAAAGCAATACCATAAAAAGCAAGACATGGTCTTTGGCAGCTGGGGAACAAGGCAAGAATGGATGGAAAGGGACGACCCTTCACAATACTTTACTATGGATTATCCAAAGTTAGAAAACGACGTCCCATACACAACAAGAACTTGCCGGTTGGTCCATAAACATGCATGCCACGAGGAGGAGAAATATGACCTGAAATTTCGTTTTGGCTGGCCGGCCGGTACGGAAGCTATTAAACACAACCTAGCAAGGAGGCCTTTTAGGTTACAGTTTTGCAAAATATGTGTAATTAGGAATATATGAAGTGTATCTTTTTGTTTTATGCCTGTTGTGGCCGACATTATGGAGCAAAACCCTAAACTTTGTAAGGAAACTAGGACTTCGTCCCAACTAACAAATTCTCTTAATTGTGTCACAATGAACGTGTTTTTTTTCTTGGCATTAATAGTCAATGAAGTTACCACGACCAACATTTAGTAAAACATGGTCTCTGAAAGTCAGATTCCAATTTGTATATTAGGCGGAACCTAACATGACGTTCTTGATTATAGCAAACAAATCTTTTAATATGTTATGGGAATTGGGAACATGCTATTATCATTGTAATTTAATCCCTAATATTGCCATCCATGTATAATCCATTAGGTGGAACCCATTATGGATATGCTTATTACAGGGTTTGTTTATTCTTGATCCACATAACACATCTTGGGGCGAACGTAGAGGTCAATATTGTACAATGCCTATGTTTGACCGAAATTGAACTATTTTGACATATACCGAAATTGAACTATTTTGACATATATAAGACACTCTCACTAAAACCAACACAGAAACTATGAAGGATATTAGAGAAATGAAGAAGATCAAAGCACAGAAAATTGCAAATGATTCCTCTTATCTGATTCATTGATAACATTTCGGTATTTATAGGCACAAGGTTACAAGCCTAAAGCTAGTAGAGCTAACCAATTCTGTTGAGCCAGCTCACTAGGTGGTTATTGCAGCTCATCATCATTGTGTAACTTACTTGAGAACTTGAGCTATTTTGATATATATATATATATATATATATATATATATATATATATATATATATATGGGAGCAAACTCAAGTGAGAGGGATGTGTTATTATGAGAGATGAAAGGAATAAATCTGGACCTTTGGATCATACATGAATGGTCAAGATTAGAGCATAAAGTCATGTGACTTTTTTAAGTGATCACATGACCACCAACTAATTAACTTCTAATCCTGATCATCCATGTATGGTTTAATGTTCCTCCCACTCTCACAATAAGACACCCATCTCACTTGAGTTGCCCCATATATATATATATATATATATATATATATATATATATATATATATATATATATTTGAACTCTAAATATATCAAATCATATAGAAGTGATCACTATTTCGTACCAACCCCAATATTCATTGTCCCAGCAAGGTGGTGGTTAGATTATGGCGGTGAAAATGCATAGGAGATGTAACGTTCTTTTGGCTCTAATTAAAATCCGGGGGAAGGTCCACTAAATTGTGCGTCTTTTATATTGCTATTCCTGTGTCAAAGCAGTGATTAACCAAGTCATGCATGCTCAGGGCCGTGTAGAGGAATGTTGGGGCCTGAGGCAAAATGAGGCTTAATGTTATATAAATTATTAATTTTCATATTAATCTTTTAGCTTTTTGAGTTGTAAAATTATTTAAATTATTTTATTTTGATATAATTTAATATTTTTATTGGAGTATTTATTTTTTCCCCTCTTAACACTTCTCTCAATACTTTTAATTTTGAAAAAAATTCAAGACCATTATTATCCCAATGTTCATATTATAAAAATTGTTCAAATCATATCTTAATAGAAAAAATAGATTGATCCATTATATATAGAAAATATTCAATACGAAAATATTCTTCAGCTGAGTGTGTGATTGCACTATATGTGATTGATTTTTTTTTTTTTATCTCAATAACATATACACTATACGCGAAATTAGGCCTTATTACTCCACCAGTTGCCAAAACAATTTTTATTCGCATATATGCTATATAGTATAAAGTAAAACAGAAGGGGTGGGGGCCTAAGGCAGTGGCCTCACTGGCCTTGCAGTGTACACGGCCTTGTAGCATGCTGTAGGTAAATCGAAAACCATAGAAAAGATTGGGCCTAGGGTATGTTGGGCAAATATTAAAGAATGTCACAGAAGATATGATTTCATTTCTTAAGGCTATGTTTGGGAGGATGGAGTGGAATGGTTAGTAATGAAGTGGAGTGATTAAAAGGCATTAACCCATTGTTTGGAAGTTTGGGATGGTAACCCAAACCACTCCATCTCACTCAAACCCCCAATTTTTATACCCTCCAATTTGGGGGGTTTGATATTTTTTCACTAAACTTCTAAACAATAGAGTGGTATACTTTCACCACTCCTCTCTATTCCATCATAAACTACTCCATTACTAATCACTCAACTCCATCCCCTTCAAAACTCCCAAACATAGCCTAAAATTCATATACAGTAGGAAAAAGTATATGAGTTGGAGAGGATGGATGACCGAGACGTTGATGCCAGAGTTGGAGAAAGGAGGTGGACCGAGCAATAGAGGTTTGTGGAGTGGATAGACTAGGAGTAAACTTGTACACATTATCCTCATTTAACCCTCGCAGAAGTATCTCTCCCGTGCACAGATCCTTCACCTCAAAATGGCAAGGAAAAAATTCAATAGAAACTTTACACTACAAAAAAAAAGGGTTTTAGCGACCGAATTTTTCGGTCGCTATTTAATGATTTTCGGTCGCTAAATGGTTCAGCGACCGAATTAGCGACCGATTACAAATGGTTGCCAAAACCTTGGTCGCTAATTATATAGCGACCGAATTATTTTCGACCGCTGATTAGCGACCGAATTTTCGGTGCAGAATACTCATAATTTGGTCGTTTAGATTGGTCGTCTTTCAATTAAAATGACCGATTCAGCGACCGATTTTTTAAATTTTGCGACCGAATTATCCATCTCTAATCCAACGATTATATTTAAATATTGCGTCCAAAAAATCGGTCGCTAATTTTAGAAAATCGGTCGCTAATTCGGTCGCTAAAATCAACGGTCATATTTAAAATAGCGACCAAAAAATTTCGGTCGCTGATTTATTATTATTTTTTTTGTGCCACAAAATATTAAAATAAGATTTAATTAATTAAATTAAAATTAGTGAACATAAACTTAAAACAAATAAAATTAAATATCAATCATATTACTATACGTTGTCTGCAAGTCAATATATAGCAGAAGCCTTTGCTAGTCAGTAACAGAAAATCAAAAAGACAAGCAAATCAATTAAAATTGTAGAATATATGGTAATCTGATATTCGTTTACTTACATATATAGACTATAAATTTTTCTCTAAACACCTAAGAAATACCAAACATTAGCCACTGAGATCTACTATCATACATACAGATCTATCCATTGGCATATAAGACAAGACTAAGAGACATCTAAATGATAATCAAATTAAGATATATGGAGTCTAGATCATTTCCTTATACCATTGACTGAGAAAACAATCAAATCAGATAGATACTCTCAGAATTTACAATGAGGTATGAATGAATTATGTAACATATAGTGTGGAACAGGATATCCTAAACTTTAGTGGAGAATAAGATTAATAAATCTACAAGCGCCAGAAGCACTAGATGTACAAATGACAGAGCATATTTTTAACTCAAAGCAGTAACCACCTTGGAGCCAACGAGCAAAGAATAAATCCACATTTGCTTTAAAACACACACACACATACCTGTAAATAAAATAAACAAGTCCAAAATAAATATAGTTAACTGAATGCAATTTTCAATCATGCATATCACTACTGTAATAGTTATACCCTTAATTAATGACTGAATCTAATCTAAACAAAATACATAAATTGTTATTAAAGATGAAGACATAATTACTTTTTTCTAAAGGAGATACAACTTCAAAATTACCTCTACATATACCAAGTCAGATCTATTTGGCAGATTTCTTCTCTTTGGCTTAAGATTTTTCAAATTTTCTTCTCTTTACCTCTACATATGTCAGAGTTCTCTTTCAATTGTGTAGATGCAGTATATAATGACATCCAAAAATCAAAATAGGTAGACAACATGAGCAAAACGGAAGAATAATAGAGATGCTCAGAGTAAAGAATAACCAAATTAACACAAGAGAAACTTGGTGTTTCAGTTCTTCAAACCATCAGTAGCAAAGTAGTGAATTAGTAAGTCCAAGAGTGAGCTTCAAGTTCAACCTATATTGCAGCAGGTGATAATAAAATGACCTTGAATTTCAATATCGAAACTACTTTTCTTCTATCTCAATAAAATCAAAGCTAATTTACTTATTTTTTCCTTAAAATCCAAATTAGAGCAATCAAAACCGAAACAAAAATTAATAGCAAAATAAATTATTCATATCAAGAATCAGGTATGAGATGACCTTCAAATCAAAACCCCCAATTGTTAGAAGCAATCTTCAAACCAAAATGATAGAGAAACAAAGGCAATCTTCAAAAGATACCAAATCCAAATGATAGAACAACAAATTCCCAGATTTGAACAAAATAAGCAACAAATACAATTGAGAAAGGAAGATGAAATTGGAAGGAAGAGAGAAACACCTGAAATTCAATATCTGAGCTCTCTGTACCAGTTGCAGAATGAGGTCGCATGATGAAGGAGGAAGAGAAGCATGAGGTGGTTGCTTTGATCGGTGAGGTGGTTTCTTCAATCGCTGAGAGAGCAAACAATGACGTTGAAATCTAAGACATTGGAATCAGAAATTAAATTACCTAACACCAAAAATCAACATTGCAAAAATGAAAATGCAAAGAGTAGCGAAGAAGATTGAGATCTAGAGCAAACCGTTTCAGAGAAGAAGCAAGAAGTTGAATCGTGAAGCTTCAAATCGCAGATCAGCGAGAATAAGAGAGAGCGTGTAAGAGAGACTGAAGAGAGAAAGAGAGTTCAATTAGACTGAATAGTAGTGAGATTAGTAGGATTAATTATAAAAACTAAATAGCAGCTAATGAATAGTTAATTAGTTTAAGATTAGCTATTAATTTAATTAGTGGCTAAGATTAGTAGCAAAACTTAAAAATTCTTGTAGTGTGGTGTGTTTGCTGCTTCAATGTAATTTAGAGGCACTCTTGTAATTTTTTGCCAACTTTGCAGCTGGTACATCTTGTGCTATTGCTTGGTTGTGCTTGTTATCAATAAATTTTTTGGCCTATCAAAAAAAAAAAAAAACATACTTCCTGGAGAAAACATAGCACCAGACCAGACCTGAGAACAAGGCCACACACTACACTAAGAACAGAGTGCTCCACCAAGAAATCAAAAGACTCAGACCAAACCACTTGCTTACAAAGAGTTTAGAGATTTCTAAGACTACACGAGATCAAGATAAAAGGAATTGGAGAAACCAAGAGAGAGAGAGATCATGTAAAACAAGATCAAGTAAAACATGTGCAGGTAACATTAAAAATTAAAGGAAAATACTAAATCCAACAAATTGGCTTTTGTTACACCACACATGAATTTAATAAAGAAACTGAAACTGATTGTATTTTATTAATTACCATTCAACTTACCATGTGCCCATATGCAGGAAGAGTGTAAAAAATAACATAACATGCCATTCGTACTTTTCATTAAATAAAGCTTTGTAAAAAAATAACAGTGCTGAGAAGTAAAAGCATCGCATTCAGTTCCCATTATTCAAAAGTATAATGCTCACTAAGGGCAGAATTGAGTTCAAACTCATAAGATGGCAAGAGAAATTCAGAACAATAAACTACTATCAATATACATGTAAGAGCATAGATACACAGCCTATATAGCACAAATGCAATGTGTGAAAATGGGATGTGTTGATACAAGTACACCATTAGCAAAGGTTGTCAACATAAAGAGAAGAATGAGCATGAAAGTCACTACTTACAGTTGATTTGACAGAACGGTAACAACCCACAAACACAGCTAGGCAAGCATTCAAAATAACATTTAAATTTGGATCTACTTTCACAACAAGCGGTGCTAAGGTTAAACCTGCCATGACAAATAAAAAACCATTAATATTGATTATTGAGTGATCTAAGAACAACAACGGACCCAGATTAAATAGCAAACAAGGGACAACCATCAAGATTCGAGTACTTATTAAATCCTTGGCAACACACTACCATATAAGATTTCAGAATCATATTTCAAAAACATTGTATCGATTTTCTGTTCAAACACAGTTCAGCACATTAGTGTTCCATGCCATTTTTAATCAGTAAAAAGGTTTTTAAGAAGTGATGGCTAATCAAGAATATCAATTGAAGCAAGAAAGGTTGGGAAAAATCAGAAAGCAAACCTGCTAAGCCAAATTGGCAATTCGCTCCTAGAAGTACAAATCCCTATCAATTGTTCAGCACATTAACAGTTCAGTACAAAGGTTCAGCACATTAACTGTTCAACCTATCAATCCTCCTTTGCCTCACCATGTAATTACCAAACATTTAAAAGGCAAAATCAGAAAAAGCAAAGCAACCTAGAAGTACAAATCCAATCACAAGAGAAGCTTGTGAGAGAAAGAGAAGAGTACCTTGAGAGAAAGATTTTGAGCTACGCGGTGGACAAACGTTGACAGAGGTGGTGCAGCGACGGCAGCACGAATCAGCGTCACAGTTTTGGAATGAGGCGGGGCTGGCGATTTGCAAATCAGTGGATTGGGGTTTCGTTAGCAAGAGAGAAAATTGCAGCAATGAAGATAATGTTTTGAATAAAGAAGTTAAGATTTTGGCAAAAGGGAAGTGGGGTTTCGAAAGGGAAAAGAAATGAGCCTTACCCCCAAATCTGGTTCTTGTGTGTGCTCTTATAGATGAGAAAGGGAGATGGAATTTGGCCCAAGAAACCCTCACCCCCAAATCTGGATTACTGAAAGCTCATTCAATCCAAGGCTCTGTTTTAATCAATATCTGAAACAAAAAGAAGGAATGAGTAAAGCAGAAAAAATGAGAGGGAGAGCTGCGTGGTGTGGTGAAGGAGCAGTGGTTACCGTCCTCTGCAGCGGCGTGGTGTAGTCTGCAGCGGCGCACGAAGTCCTCTACAGCGGCGTGGTGTGGTGGTCGAGACGTCGTCTGCAGCGGCTCACGAGGTGTGGTGGTGGAGACGAAGGAGCAGCGGCGTGGTGTGGTGGAGACGAAGGAGCAGCGGCGACTCTATGAGTGAGAGAGAGTTGAGTGAAGGAATTGTGACCTAGATGGACAAGGCAATGATATCAGTTTTTTCAATTTTTTTTATCTAGCGACCGAAAATAAATCGGTCGCTAATAAGTAAGACAAATCGGTCGCAAAATCGGTCGTTAACTTAGAAAAATTGTTTGACTTTTCATTTTTCATTCTAGTGACCGAATATTTTGCGACGAAATATTCGGTCGCTAAATCAGTCACTGAAGGTAAACCCGTGACCAATTTTTGAAAAAGTTAATTCGGTCGCAAATTCGGTCGCTAATAGCGACTCACTAAATTCGATCGCTAAATTCGGTCGCTAAAATCCTTTTTTCTAGTAGTGTTACTAGTCTGACATAACTGAGAAACAGATATTAAATTTTGAGTGACATTAGGAACACATAAAATATTTGAAAGCTGTAATTTGGAAGAATAAGTAGAAATAGTGACTGAACGAATGTGTGTAATAGGAAGATGATTACCATTGCAACATGTAGGTTATCAGTACCATTATATTCACCCTTGATGGAAAGATTGTTCATATCATTTGTAATATGGTGAGAAGCACCAAAATCAAAGAGCCATGGAGGAAGAGGTGAGTATGATGGTTGCGTGATCTGAGAAACATTAGCAGGTGGATTGTGTGATTTGCCTGGATAACCTTTGATCTTGTAGCATGATCTAGCCAAATACCAGGTTTGTCACAATACTGATAAACGATAGATGAATTAGAAGAACCTTTCTTTGTGTGAGAATCAAAAGAATCAGAAGCATAGTTGTCACATATCAGAGCTGGTAACCAATATGAAATTACATCGGTAAAACAAATGAAACGAAAAGGCCTAAACTATGAGTAAGCGATCTCCTCGAGATCACTCCTCAACATGCTGCTCATCATCCTCTGCATAAACCAAAGTACATGCAAGAAACAACAGCAACAAATAGGGAGTAAGAAATCATTCATATAAACATAAACAGTAATGGAATAGGAGGTAAGAGGTTCATACAACATATACAATCACAACATAGAAGCATTTAACATATCGTATTACATCACGTCATATCAATTAAAATATGTTATGCAATGCAGTGTTACTTCATTATTCCATATGAATATGGATCCATAACTAACTCAAGAAGACAACTTTGGAGTTACATATCCACATTGGCCAACAAGCACCAATGCCGGCAGTCCACCAAACCATGGGCAAACCCCTTGGATAACCAATGCACCTTACTCTAGGGTACATTACCACGAAGGCCACAATCCACCTATCTCTCGGATGGATCACCGCAGACGGCCAGTTCGCCATACTCTATGGCGAACTGTCCTGTCATCATAACTTTCCCCAACTAACAACTATGCAAGAATGCATGTATGCTAACTGAGACGCCCCGACGTCCCATTAAAGAAAACCCAAATTTTTTAAAACTTAATCGTGTTATTAGCGATAAGCGGTTATACTTAAGACAGCGGAAAATTAAAACTTAAGATGTAAATAGTTAACATGCAGATACATCAACATACATCACATATATATACAAATATATACATCCTCTCCTGTCACAGTACTGTCAAGGGAATCCCATCCGTAGGACCCCAATAAGTACAAACTAAAAACATAATCAAAATACATCAAATGGCAACAGGAAGATGTCTCACATACTCTCCACACCCAGTCCCCTCTCAAAAGTACATGAAAATCCTCACTCACACCTAGACTGATGGCACTGGCCTGAGCCATCATGTACTACCACCCTCGCCAGCATCCCGTGGTCCGGATGGCCCAGACACTCCTCTGCTCCCACTGGAAGGGCTCCTGCCCGACTATCTCTGGAAAAACCGCCGATATATCCTGCTGTCTCTAGGAGGTAATCGTCTGGAAGAAACACGAGAAGACTCTGAAGCAGTGACTCGGACCTCTGGAGGTGCGGGTACCTCGGGAATGGGTATCTGGTCCCAAACAGGTGCCATTGGATCATCCTCGTGTGCTGAAGCCCACACTGGCTTTGGTGCTGGTGCAGGTGCAGGTGCGGGCTCGAACCCTGGTACAAGTGCCTAAAAGGGGGCACCATGAAAGGGATGGGGGCCATGCCAGGCATCGACGGTAACTGGTCCTCCGGCTGCCCCATCAGTAAGGGAAGAGTCATGCCAGCACAGAAAGTGCCTACAACACCCATAGGGGCTCCCTGCCCGAATCTGGAAGTAATGGACGTAGGACCCGTATATACAGCAAAATGAGTGGCCGGGTCCACTAGCCACCCGTTAGGGTCCACGAACTCAAACTCAAATTTCCCCGTGAGGGGAAACCTCGCGTCCTGGGTCATTCAGGGATGATCCCAATGCGCCATCTACTAGGTCTGGATCTGAGATACAAAACATACATATACCAACACCACAAAGGAAAAAGGGGATAAGAATCCATATAACATCAAACATGGAAAGGGTTTAGCGACATTTAATTCTATAACAGCACGATAAACATCCATCTCCAACAATACAGTTTATATATATATAACACAAACATCCTCAATCCACATCTAGGGTCTTTCCTCTACCCCCATCATGATGTAATGCAAATGCTGTATGAATCTTCTCAGGTAGTCGGCCATATCCGGATATCACAACAATCGACACGTCCCAGAGGCCCCGGCGCACACCCTCGTTCGCGGCTGGAGGGTGCCCATGCAAAGCAATGGCACTATAGCTACACAACCGGTGCACACCTCTGGACCCCGGCCAGGGTGCTCATGCAACGCATGAACTATAGCTGCAACTAAAATGAAATCATGTCTGGGACGGTCCGCCGTTAGCCTAGACCCCGGGAATTCTCCCTCCGAGGAATAGACCCCAACGACCATGTTTCAGGTCCACAAAACGACCATGTTTCAGGTCCACATATCATAGACCATGTTTCAGGTCACCCCCTAGTGCCCTAACCGCTCATCATCACCTCATAAATAACCTCAATAAAATCTCATCATCATATAACATCAATCGTCTCGGTTAGGCATTACTAACACATAAAGTATGATTTCCCCAATACATCATCAATGCTCATCATATCTCATCACTTACTCAAACTCTACTCATAATCATTACACTCATGGCATCATAACATCATTCCATCAAATCATCATATTAATCATGGCATCATTTCCAATATAATAATAACTAGTGGTATACCCGTGCATTCGCACGGGTCGTGCCGTATTGGTTGCTATAATTTTTTCTAAAAATAAAATTCAGATAGTAAACAGTTTTTTATATGTAGGAAATAATTGAATAAAGTAAATTATATATCAATATTGATATAGCTATGAAGAACATAAATTGATACCGAATTTATGTAATGAGTAGATTCAATAATTAAAGCTTTTAAATTTTAGTCAAATGAATACCTTTTTTTTTTATGGGTGAAGTCATTGTTAATCAAATTTAGTAAAGTCAATAATAGTTAAATTATAAAATTTAAATTGCAAAATATCATAATGAACTAAAGGAAAGCCATTAATTAATAGAAACAAAACACGTGTATTATAAGTCAGAGACTACTTATAATATTCATATAAGTCAGTTTAAAAAACCATGTGTAGAATAATGACAGAAACAAAAATATGTACGTAGCCGAAGGTAATAATCCAATGCTTATGCTGCAAGTAGATAAGAGTAACACAAAATTGAATGGCTTCTCTCGCAATAAGTAATCTGTAGACTTTTTTGTCTCTCATCTCTTAGAATAAATAGTTTTTTTTTTATAAGCAAATTAAATTGCAAAATATCTTAATGAACTAAAGGAAAGCAATTAATTAATAGAAACAAAACACGTGTATTATAAGTCAGAGACTACTTATAATATTCATATAATTCAGTTTAAAAAACATGTGTAGAATAATGACAGAAACAAAAATATATAAGTAGCCGAAGGTAATAATCCAGTGCTTATGCTGCAAGTAGATAAGAGCAACAAAAAATTGAATGGCTTCTCTCGCAATAAGTAATCTGTATACTTTCTTTGTCTCTCATCTCCTAGTATAAATAGTTTTTTTTTATAAGCAAGTTAAATTGCAAAATATCTTAATGAACTAAAGGAAAGCCATTAATTAATAGAAACAAAACACGTGTATTATAAGTCAGAGACTACTTATAATATTCATATAAGCCAGTTTTAAAAAAAAAAACATGTGTAGAATAATGATAGGAAAAAAAAATGTAAGTAGCCGAAGGTAATAATCCAATGCTGATGCTGCAAGTAGATAAGAGACACACAAAATTGAATGGCTTCTATCGCAATAAGTAATCTGTAGACTTTCTTTGTCTCTCATCTCTTAGAATAAATAGTTTTTTTTATAATAATAATAATGATAATAATAATTTTAATAAGAAATACCAACACTCATTATCAGTCATCAATCATCATAATAACGCAATCAATCCAAGCAGTCACAACAGCCAGTCATAAAATAACAAAATAATATATTTTTATCGTAACGACGATAAACGCACAATTTCAATATCATCATTGGTACCACTAAGTAGTCCCCAATGTGACATGGACATTGTCCGTTACTCGCTCTCGAGTAGGGTTTAGGTCGCCCTACGCCATTATCGAACTAAATGTAACTGCGCCGTTTCCGACGTTAAATGGTTTCTTTTCCCCCACCTGAAAGTCGCGCGCACTAGACGTAACGAGACGACACGAACTAAAACGAGACGTCCTCGAACTCCTCGATTCTGCCTCGACTAGAAACAGAGCCTCCGAGCCTCCGAAAAATCACCTAAGCATCACATTACGAAAGGCACAATGTAAGGAACTCAAAAACTGCAGTATCATTGGTGAATCCACCACTGTTCGGGCTCAATATCTCAAAATATATACCTCTTCTTAACAATTTGACCGTTGAATTTAAAGAACTACTTTTCCGTTACCTTCCCCAAAACTTTCAGCCCGATCCAACGGTGAACGAGCCTGGATCGAGCCTCCCAAGGTGACTGGTCAGGAGCTACACGAGTTGAGTTGCTCTCCATCTTCTGAGTTACATAACTCACTCTCTGAGGATTTCTCAGAAAAGTTAACCGTTGGATATGAAGAACTACCAACCTATAACCTCTCCACGAAATTTCAACACGATCTAACGGTGGAATAAGGTGTTGTGACGGATTTACAGAAGCTGTTCCAGCTCCAAAGCTCTCAACAATGGTGGTTTAGGGTTCTCTTCTCTCCCATTCTCTATCTCTCTCTCTAGCTTTCTCTCCCTCTCTCTCTAAGCTCTCTCTTGCTCACTCCTTCTGTCTCCATCCTTTTCTCAGCTTACTGCTCTCTGTTATTTTGGTTATGACTTAAGTGACTTAAGTGACTTAAGTCATTTTATTTTTGCTGAAACACGTCCCCACGCTCGAGCGTGAGAATTTCCACGCTTGAGCGTGAAACAATCCACGCTTGAGCGTGGAAAGCCATCGCGCCGTGTAACCATTCCTGGAGTGCCACGTCAGCCCTGGTGACACATGGCAGGTCAACGCATGGCCCTGTCTGTTGACTTGGGCGCTTGAGCGTGGATACACCCACGCTTGAGTGTTGACTTTTTGACCAGAAAGTCAACTCTCTACGTTCAAGGTCCGTTCGACGTCCGATTGACCTCAAATTTGAGATATAGGCTCATTAGGACCTAATAAACAACCTCCAACCATAAAAAAAAATGCCTAATCTCATATCTAACTCCAATATTCTTATTTCACACTCAGATGTCTCAAAGATGCTAACCGGGAAACCCTAACTTTGTTCCTACGTTCAAACTCACTCGAAAAGGCTGCATACTTGCCATGCAAATGTCTCTATGCATCAAACAACATCTCAACTATGTAAGCCAAGTCTTAAACATGTTCCTCTTCCATAAAACAAAACCCTAAAACCCGGGATGTTACACTAACACACAAATAATCATTAACAATCACCTCCATCAACACCATTAATCATGGTTTAACAACTTTGACCAATAAACATCAAAGTCAACAACATCAACACTTTGATCAATAAGCATCAAAGTTCATCATGTGCGATAACATCGTCATTATCGTCTTAACCATTATCAACATCTTTATCATTAATTTCCTTTATTAAGGTTTATACCGTTAATTATATATTGTACTATCACTGTTGTTTTTATCTCTGTTACTGTCTCACCTATTTGTTTTATGAAACCTCACAAGTTCTCCTAAAGCACTCGAGATAATCTATAAATGTCTTTTACTATTCCATTGGGCAGTAACCTCACCCCTCTTTTCTATCTTCATGTCTTATGAACATTAACAACTCTTAGGTTCAACATTAACATCCCTACGTCTTTAATTACCATGTTTTAACAACAACAATAACTCATCATATCATGGCATTGCATCAATAACACGTTTAATCACAATGTACAATCATCATCATCAACATTACACATATGTCATACAAATCATGTAGACAAGCATATTCATTCACATATCGACAATAGCAATTAAACATTCAAACATCAATTAAGACACATAGCATACAAAAGGGTCATGGGTTAACCCTTATCTTATGCTACCCCAAAACTTATATGTTCATACTAATTCCTTCTCCCCATACCTGGTATGACGGTCTAAGTCTACGGTCAACTTGAGAGAATCCAAACTCGGCTCACTCGAACGATTCAACGAATCTTGGTCAAGAATATTAAAAAGGAAAGAAAGATTAATCCCTAATTCAAGAAAACAAAAGGAGATTAATAAAGTGTTTATAATATTACCTTAATTGACACTAATACGCGACTTACTCTTAAATCGCAAGAGAAAATACCAAGATATTTGAAGAGGCTCAATAGGAGGCAAATTCCACCAATGAAATCCAGGATTATCAACGCCAAAATTAGCTAATCTATCTGCACAAGTGTTTCCCTCTCTATAAACATGAGAGACTACAAAGTGCATCTTAGAAACCAGAATCTTGCAATTATCCCACCTATTTTTCAACCTCCAGGGGATGATGTTATCTAACTTAAAAGCTTGCACCACAAGTTTGGAGTCACATTCAAGCCAAAGCCTATGCCAACCTCTTTGAAAAGCCAGCTCAATAGCCAACATGGCCACCAAGAGCTCAGCATATAAAGCATAAGACACCCCTATGTAGGAAGAAAAACAACCAGCAATTTCCCTTCTAAAACCTCTGAAAATACCACCACTGGCAGCATGACCAGGGCAGCCTCTCACTGAACCATTAGAATTACACTTAATCCAGTTACTATTAGGAGGCATCCAAGGCACTGAAATAATCTTTGGAGCTTTTCCAACTTTACCATCGACATTAAAAGCTTTAAGGATGTGAAAATCCTTCAGAGAATTCGAGGTGCAGCCTTTGGAGGTAGAACCTGTAAGATAGGTGGCAGCAATAACTGAGTTAATGGCTGAAGCTAGAGAAACCTGAACATTGTTGAATCTTGACTGATTTCTGCAAAACCAGATCCAGTAGAGGACATTAATTATAGCTGCTGTAATCACATCTTGAACTTGACTTCTCCAACTATCTTTGAGAATGTTGAATAGAGAAGGAATAGATGAAATATCTAAGGAACAGCTAAGGCAATTTTGTAGCCAACTCCAAATAGACTTAGCAAATTTGCACCTAAGGAATAGGTGATCTGCTGTTTCATCAGCTTCCCTACAAAGATCACATATTGAGACCACTATACAACCTTTTTTCCTGAGGCAATCATCAGTTGGCATCTTATGATGAAACAGTCTCCTAGTGATGAAAGACTTAGAAGGAGGGATACACGGCTTCCAAATGATTTTAGTCCAATTAGCAGCAGCAGCAGGGGGCATCAAGTAACTGAATGCATCCTTGAAAGTCATGCCACCAGAATCAGAAAAAGGCCAGACTAACAAGTCTTCCTCAGCAGCCATAGGGATAACTATCCTTTTTATAGCAGTCACCACCTCAGGAGCATTATCACACAGCAACTGAGGCAAATGCCAATCTCCATCTCTAATGAAATCCTTGACTTTAGCAGTCAGCAGACAAGATAGCTCTGCAGGAAAATCGAGCTGATCAATAATTGGAGAATCTAGCCAACAATCTTGCCAAAAATTAATACATTTGCCATCACCAAGAGACCATTTTACAGAAGCTTGAACCATAGGTATGTACTTCTTAATACCACACCAAATAGAGGATTTAATGAGGGAAGCCACTTTGTTCTTTTTGAAGAACCTTGCTCTGAGAAAGTCAGCACAGTAAGAACCAGAAGAAAGGGTTTCCCACAACAGCTTCAACATAGCAGCATTATTAATATCTCTGACTGATTTCAGCCCCAAGCCACCTTCCTTGATGCTTTTGCACAGCTTTTTCCAAGCCACAGTAGCTACTTTCCTTGACCGAATGTTACCAGACCACACAAAGTTTCTAATAGCAGCATCAAAAGACTTTAGAAGGGAAACAGGCCATTAATAAATCAGCATGCCATTAATAACAGAGTTAACCAGTTGAACCCTTCCCATAATTGATAGGATAGATCCTTTCCAAGCACTTAATTTAGCCTTAACTCTATCAGCTAAAGGTTGCAAAAACAGTGCTTTAGGCTTCCCTTTAAAAATAGGAACTCCCAAATATATAAAAGGTAGACTACCAACAGGGAAACCAAGAATCCCTTTTATCTCAATAACTCTCCTTGCATTCATTGAACCAGTGAAGAACCTACACTTCTCAAAACTAAGGAATTGACCTGACATATCACCATAAGCATTAAATAGCTGCATCAAACAAGTCAAGTTCTTTCTAGTTCCCTTGCAAAATACCATGATGTCATCTGCATAGAGGACATGAGTTGGAGTTTGGAATCCTCTAGGACCTGCCATAGTAACCAACTGTTTAGTATTCACAAGGTGAGTGATACTTCTGCTCAGAAAGTCCTCTGCCAAACAAAAGAGCAAGGGGGAGAGAGGATCCCCTTGCCTGACTCCCCTTTTACAAGCCATATAACCACAAGTTTGGCCATTGATCATGAAGGACAGCCTTGCAGATTTAAGGATTGTTGAGTCCCAATTGCAGAAATTAAGTTGAAACCAAAAGCCATAAGGACTTTCTGCAGAAAATTCCAATCAAGAGTATCAAAGGCCTTTTTTATATCAAACTTTAAAGCTACATTGCCACCAAAAGATTTACAATCCAATAAATATATAGCTTCTGAGGTTGTGTAGATGCAGTCTGCTATGCTCCTACCCTTTAGAAATCCTCTTTGCTGGACAGAAATGATTTTAGGAGCTACCTCAGCCAACCTATCAGCTAGAACTTTGGATATGACTTTGAATTGAAAATTAGCCAAGGCAATTGGCCTATAGTCCTCAATTTTCTCTGCTCCAGGGAACTTAGGAATGAGAGCAACAGCATTGGAATTCAAACCAGGCAAGATCCAATTTTGCAAGAAAAACTGTTGAACAGACTTGAAGACATCATCTCCCACTATTTCCCAATAAACTTGAAAAAAGCACCCTCCATAACAATCAGGACCAGGGGAGCCATCACCATTCATGGCAAAGACTGCTGATCTAACCTCCTCTTTTGAGGGAATTGCAATCAGCATCTTATTCTGCTCTGCTGTGACTAAGTTAGGAATGACCCTATCAATCATGTTATTCAATCTGCAATCATTCTCAGTGCCATAAAGTCTCTGATAAAAATCAATTACATGATGCTCTATGTCTGTCTTAGATTCCAGTATTTCATGACCCTTTCTTAGCATGGACATTTGTTTAGTTGCATTTCTGCATTTAGCCATTCTATGAAAGAAAGCTGTGTTCCTATCTCCATCAATAAACCAGTTAACACAAGATTTCTGCTTCCAGAAAGATTCTTCAGCATTTAAAGCATCTTCAAGGTTAATTTGAGCCTTGATTTCTTGAGCATGCAACTCCTCCGAGTATCCATCATTAGAAATACTTTGTTGAATACCATCCAGACAAGCATAAGCCTTATCCACCTTTAAATTCACATCCCCAAAAGTGTGCTTATTCCAACTCTTTAATTCAGCTTTTAAAAACTTCAGCTTTTGCATCATTACAGCCATAGGACATCCAGAAAAATGCCTAGACCAGACTTCCTTTACCAATCTTTCACAATCAGAGTGTTTAGACCACATCTTGAAGAACTTAAAAGATGAAGGCTTAGGGACATAACCTTTATTAAGGGATAGTAAAAGAGGATGATGGTCTGATTTGCATCTAGCTAGAGAGCAGCAACTAATACTATCCCAATAAGAGATAGCTTCTTCATTTACAATAGCTTTGTCTAATCTGAGATCAGTATGAGCTCTCCCAGTTCGACCATTTGTCCAGGTGTACTGAACTCCTCTAGTTTCTATATGAATGAGCTTATTGACATCAGTCCAGTTACCAAACTCTTCACAAGATTGTCTGATTGGCAGATTTCCTCCCCTCTTCTCATGAGCTCCCAAAACAGCATTGAAGTCTCCAATCAAACTCCAAGGGATAGAAATACTAGAAATTACAGAAGTAAGATCATTCCAAAGACTTCTTCTACCTTGAATTGTGGTGGAAGCATAAACTGCAGCTACACCAAGATCCTGATTGTTCACAGTCACAACAAAGGAACAGAACTGAGAAGTTGAAGTCATAACCCTGGGGGAGAGACCTTCTGAGCAAAGACACCAGATATTAGGAAGCCTAGTACCCCTATCATTAACCATAAACAATTTTAAACCAATGGATTTCCAGAAAGAAGCTGAGATTTTGTCAAAATCCACCCAAGGTTCTGCCACCAGAACCACATCAGGCTTATGAGACCTATACAATTTTTTCAAAACCAGCCTAGAATCTCTATTACCTAGGCCTCTAACATTCCAAAAAATGATCTTCATCAAACAACATTTTTAAAGCCAACCCTTGCACGGGTATTATGAGTCTTAGCATGCACTTTCTTACCTTGCCTCAATTTCTTCTTCTGGGATTTTGACAAAACAGGAGTGAAATCATCATCCTTTTCATCCTCTCTAAAACCAGAAATAGTCTCATTAGTCTCCTCTAATTGATCTGCCCAGAACTTTGAAACAATCTGCAAATCCTTCCTCACCACACATGGTTCTTGCCTATCATCTAGCAAAGGAGATATTGAGTAAGAAGAATCTGGCAAATTGTCTTCATTAAGGTTCAAACCCAAAGCATAAACTTCATTATTTGAAACTTCCACCTTTTTATCAAGGACCAAAGAATCTGACACATACTCCTTTTCTAGAATATGTTCGGCAACATCATCATCTGACACATACTCCTTTTCTAGCATATGTTCAGAAACAGCATCATCTTCTGAATTGGAGACCTCATCTTCATCAACCATCTGAAACTGCTCTACCAATTGATTAGTTGGAGACACATCAACAATTCTGTCATTCTCTGAAATCAACTCCACCACATGGTTCACATCCTTAGGCAATTATTTTGAAACTAGACCCCCAATATTACTAATCTGACCAGCAGCCATAATATGAGGTTCCTCTTCAACTACAATTTCATTGCCTTTATCTACAACAGCGTTATTCGAGGCCAACTGAGCTTTACTGGATTGTCCTTGCTGCGGGGAGACATCCACTAAAACCTCCTTCCCTTTAACCTTGGCAGTGCCAGCATCCACCTGTTTGGGAACATAATGCAATCTTGATTTCTTGATCACATTATTGTCCTTCTTGGACCCCTCTTTATCTGACCTATTCTTTTTGCAGTCTGAAAGGGAATGACCAATTATTTTACAAGCATTGCAAAATAATGGTAAATATTCGTATTCAATCCTTACAGAAAAAGCAAATTTCTCCCTTTCTACCATGATTTGCTCTTGAAAAGGTTGTAACAAATCCACATCCACCAAGACTCTCGCAAAGTGACCAAGAGTTTTGTTTATAGTAGCATCATCTAAAGAGAGGGGAATTCCCACCCCCCTAGCAATGGCAAAGAGGATTTTAGGCCGCCAATACTCCTGTGGTAATCCTATAATTCTGATCCAGCATTGCATGTTAGTCTGCTTCACCATATTCGGGCAAAAATCTGCAGTCCAAGAAAACAGCCTCAAAGTCCCTGGATTTATGTTCCATGATCCAACCGAAAGAACCTTCCTCATGTCTTCAATTGAGGCAAAAGAAAACTCAAAATACCCTTTACCAATTGGAGTCATCTTCCAATGCTTGATCGGGTTCCACAACTTCAGAAGCTTGGATCGCAAGTCATTGGTTTTCACTGGGGTATCACCTTTGACAAGCATCAAGCGGCCATGGAGATTATTCTTACAGCTCTCTACTCCAGCCTTGTACTCTTCCTCAGGGATCTTGACTGTAAGCGCATCCCCTATGAGACGAGGGATTGGTAATTGGCTGAGAGGGATGTCACATGCATTATTTAATGCTTGTGCAAAAGTTTTGGTGGGAGCATGAAGCGATGGAGGGGGAAGAGGAGAAGATGGAGAAGGCTGAATGGGAGGAGGTTGAGAAGGAATGGACGATTCCGGAAACAGAAATTGCCAAGGTAGAGCCATGGAGAAGACGGCTATGGAAGCCTAGTTTCATGCAAACCCTAGCAGAGCCATATTAGGGTTCTCCTTCAGTTGTCATCAGGTTCTGTTCAATAATCAGGTTCTCATGCAAACTAGATCCATTTTCTTTTGAATCCTATATTTTACAATAAATTGTACACTAAATATCTTGACATAGTATTGTAGAAAACAACCCGTTTTAAGCTCTAACTCTATTGACGGTTACAAGCCTTCTCTCTTCTTTAGCATCTCTTCAAAACTAAAGTTGTATAAACAAGATTTTACTTTTTACTTTGCTAGCTCTGCTTATAGATAATGTTTTATTGATGGTTCAAACTTGGCAGTGTGCTTATTTTGTCTTTTTCACTTGATTTGCAGTTTTGAAACACATCGTAAAAGGGAATTTTGGGTCAAAAAGTGCAGGGGAATTGTTTCTACCCAGCTTCATCGGGAAGAAATTATTCAGGATTATGTTTTTATTATATTCATTGTTCATTGAATAGCACCAGCCACAACAAGGCTGTAGCTCACGTAGGACTGGGCTCAAGCACCTTTTTTCAGCCCGAATTAAATTTGAGCATTTTTTATCAGACCCAAAAAAAGCCCGAATTTTATTCGAGCTGAAAAAAAGATTCCCAAATGCGGCTTGTTCGATCCGGATCGGTTCAATGAACAATGATTATAATAAAAACTGAATCTTGAATAATTTCTTCCCGATGAGGCTGGTCAGAAACAATTCCCCTGCACTTAAAATTTAATAATCTTCGGCTCCGAACCAACCCGTTCTTGAATGGTCTGGTTTGGTTTGGTTCGGGTTTGGTAGAAAAAATTCTTCAAACCGAACCAAACCGAGCCAAACAATTTTTGATTGGTTTGTAATTTTTCCCATATAAAACCGAACCAAAATTACCCATTACCCCCTACCCAAAATAGTTATTTAATGTTGTTGAACTCTTTCTTTTGAATCCTACATTTTACAACAAATTGTACACTAAATATCTTGACATAGTACTGTAGAAAACAACATGTTTTAAGCTCTAACTCTATTGACTGTTACAGGTCTTCTCTCTTCTTTAGTATCTCTTCAAAACTAAAGTTGCATAACCAAGAATTTTACTTTTTACTTTGCTAGGTGTGCTTACAGATAATGTTTTATTGATGGTTCAAACTTCGCAGTGTGCTTATTTTGTCTTTTTCACTTAATTTACAGTTTTGAAACACATCGTGAAAGGGAATTTTGGGTCAAAAAGTACAGGGAATTTTTTACACTATTAATTACTAATGACTTAATCCTTTAATTAATGAGGTTGCCAACAATTAATGAGTTTGACTATGAATTAGGTTGACACAAAATTAGGGGTGTAAGACCAGATCCAATGACTCGATGATCCCGAAGATCCAAACCAAACCAATTGAATTGGTTTGAATTTTTTTGGTGTTCTGGTCCAAACCAAAGCAAATCCGATGGTAATTGATCTGGTTCTCGGTTTCAAGGATTTTGGAACTGAACCAAAGCGAACCGAACCAATTACTATATTTTTATATTTACATATATATTTTAATATTTAATATAAATTAATATTTATCAATATTTTAATAGTTTAATATTTATTATTTTAATTTATAAATATATTTTAATAATTTATATATCTAATAATTATATTTTTTTGAAATTTAATAATCTTCGGTTCCGAACCAGCTCGTTCTTGAATGGTTTGGTTCTATCGGGTTTGGTAGAAAAAATTCTTAAAACAAAACCAAACAATTTTTGATTGGTTCCGATTTTTCCCCCATCTAAAACCGAACCAAACTTACCCGTTGCACCCCTACCCAAAATAGTTTATTAATGCTGTTAAACTCTTTCTTTTGAATCCAATATATTACAAAAAATTGTGCACTAAATATCTTGACATAGTACTGTAGAAAACAATCAGTTTTAAGCACTAACTCGATTGACTGTTACAAGCCTTCTGTCTTCTTTATTATGTCTTCAAAACTAAAGTTGTATAACCAAAATTTTACTATTTACTTGGCTTGCTTACAGATAATATTTTATTGATGGTTCAAACTTGGCAGTGTGCTTATCTTGTCTTTTTCACTTGATTTGTAGTTTTGAAACACATCGTGATAGGGAATTTTGGGTCACAAAGTACAGGGAATTGTTTCTGCCCAGCCTCATCGGGAAGAAATTATTCAGGATTATGTTTTTATTATATTCATTGTTCATTGCATAGCACCGGCTTGAACAAGCCTGTAGCTCGCAAAGGATTGAGCTCGGGCACATTTTTTCAGCCCGAATTTAATTCGAGAATTCGATATCAGACCTTCATTAATAAAGCCTGAACCCACACCGGGCTGCCCACCTCGGGCTGGGTCACCCGCTAGTGGGGGTTCGATCTTTATTGGTCCGGGCCAAACAAACGGCCGAATTTTATTAGAGCTGAAAAAAAGATTCCCAAACCCTTCCCTATGGGGGCTTGTTCGGTCCGAATCGGTTCAATGAACAATGAATATAATACAAACTGAATCTTGAATAATTTCTTCCCGATGAGGCTGGGCAGAAACAATTCCCCTGTGCTTGGTGACCCACAATTCCCCTTCACGATGAGTTGCAAGACTGCAAATCAAGTGAAAAAGGCAAATTAAGCATACTACCAAGTTTGAACCTCCGACAAAGCATTATCTATAAGCAAACCTAGCAAAGCAAAAACTTAAGTTCTTAGTTAGCTTTTGTTTTGAACAGATACTAAGTAAGGGAGAAGGCTTGTAAAAGTTAATAGAGTTGAAGGTTAAATCTGGTTGTTTTCTACAGTACTATGTCAAGAGGTTTAGTGCATAGTTTGTTGTAAAATATAGCATTCAATAGCAAGAGTTCAACAATATTAAATAACTATTTCGGGACAACACAGTTCAAGAGAGCTCACCATTTGAGAGGACGTACAAAGCAATAGAAATGTTACAACGAAAAAAAAAAAGACTAAGCTCAAATCTTTGAATGACACATATAACTAAAGAACACTTAAATGCACATAGAAAAGAAACAAGCTTCTAACATAACAACATTTGAAGACAAACCAAAGAAACAGAAAAATAAAAAGGTTCCATATTTTTCAACAAAATCACAAGTACTAACCTTGCAAGTTCTCCATGTAGCCTGTCCTAGAAGAGATATTTCCAATGAGATGATTCACATTCAAATATAAATCAACTAGCTTAGTCAATTTGCAAGTTCTCTCGATTTTTAGATGGAAGTTTATATACTCAGACAAAAAGAACAAAAATTTTTAATTCCTAATCAGGATACATTTATATAAGACTTCAAAACTATGAATGGAAATGAATAATTAAAGAAATAAACGATAAACATGCAACCAAGCCAAAGCCTTAAATACAACCGATGTCAATTTATCATCCTAGCTCTCACAGATTGATCAAAGAACAGGAAAAATTGGAAAACAATAAATAGAACCCAAAAGCTTTCAATGTAGAAAGACGCAATCATTGAAAGGTAGTATCAAACTAGAAAGCAGAAGCTTGGTGCCAACACGTCAAATTCTTTAACACTAACAAAGTTACCTTCAATGTAAAAACTTGAGATTATAAAGTATATAGCTTCACCAGTAAAATTGTGGGCAAAATTCTCTCCCTGTAGTCAATCAGTAGATCAGTAACCCATCGGATGCTTGACAAAAGGGGGCATTGGCGGTATCCCCATTCCACCCATAGGTGGGGGTGGTGTAGAAAGGGCAAACCCTCCCCTCATTCCTGGCATTTGTGGTGTCGGCAAAGAAAGTTGTAGCATTAAGCAGCGCATCCTGTAAAATTGATCAAAGTTAGACAAAGCAAAAGTTATCACGTACCACTACCAAATTTCCTATGAAATAAAATAGATTAGTGGTTTAAACTGTGAAAGCATTCACATATAGGTTCGACATCAAAGAAAGATAGCCTAAAACAAAAAAAAAACAAATTGAAACACTGTCATCAAAAACTAAGCAAAATTTGGGGGAGGGGCCTAAGCACCAGTTAGATGTATAACCAAAGAAGAAAAGATGAAGAATGGATGAGGAAGGAAAGGAAGAAGAAGACATTTTGTAAGTTACTCTATAAGGGTGAATAGGGTTGTAAATAACCTTTCTTTGTGCACTGAACATATTTAATCTTGTAATTAAATTTTAATCTTTTAAACGTTTTAAAATTTAATGCTAACTTTTGAATTAATTTGAACATTAATTATTTCAAAGTGAATTTAACCCAATCAATAAATATAATATTTTTCTATAAGAAAATATAATTTAATTTTGATAAATTCAAACTTTTTTACACTATCAATTACTTATGTCTTAATCCTTTAATTAATGAGGTTGACTATAATTAATGAGTTTGACTATGAATTGGGTTGACACAAAATTAGGGGTGTAAGACCCGATCCAAAGACCCGAAGAACCAAACCAAACCAATCAAATTTGTTTGATTTTTTTTGGTATTCTAGTCCGAACTAAACCAAAACCGAAGGTAATTGGTCTGATCTTCAGTTCCGAACCAACCCGTTCTTGAATGGTTTGGTTTGGTTCGGGTTTGGTAGAGAAAAATCTTAAAACCGAACCAAACCGAGCCAAACAATTTTTGATTGGTTCCGATTTTTTCCCCATCTAAAACCGAACAAAACTTACCCGTTACACCACTAACCAAAATAGTTATTTAATGTTGTTAAACTCTTTCTTTTGAATCCTATATTTTACAAAAAATTGTACACTAAATATCTTGACATAGTACTGAAGAAAACAACCCGTTTTAAACTCTAACTCTATTGACTGTTACAAACCTTCTCCCTTCTTTATTATCTCTTCAGAACAAAAGTTGTATAACCAAGAATTTTACTATTTACTTTGCTAGCTCTGCTTACAAATATGTTTTATTGATGTTTCAAACTTGGCAGTGTGCTTATTTTGTCTTTTTCACGTGATTTACAGTTTTGAAACACATTGTGAAAGGGAATTTTTGGTCACAAAGTACCGGGGAATTGTTTCTGCCTAGCCTCATCAGGAAGAAATTATTCAGGATTATGTTTTTATTATATTCATTGTTCATTGAATAGAGCCAGCCTGAACAAGCTTGTAGCTCGCAAAGGACTGATCTCGGGCACCTTTTTTCAGCCCGAATTGAATTCGAGCATTCGATATCAGACCTTCATTAATAAAGCATGAACCCACACCGGGCTGCCCACCTCGGGCTGGGTCACCCGCTAGTGGGGGTTCGATCTTTATTAGTCCGGGCCAAAAAAAACGGCCGAATTTTATTCAAGCTGAAAAAAAGATTCCCAAACCCTTCCCTATGCGAGCTTGTTCGGTCCGGATCGGTTCAATGAACAATGGATATAACACAAACTGAATCTTGAATAATTTCTTCCCGATGAGGCTGGGCAGAAACAATTCCCCTGTACTTGGTGACCCATAATTCCCCTTCACGATGAGTTGCAAGACTGCAAATCAAGTGAAAAATGCAAATTAAGCATACTACCAAGTTTGAACCACCGACAAAGCATTATCTGTAAGCAAACCTAGCAAAGCAAAAACTTAAGTTCTTGGTTAACTTTTGTTTTGAACAGATACTACGTAAGAGAAAAGGCTTGTAAAAGTTAATAGAGTTGAAGGTTAAATCTGGTTGTTTTCTACAGTACTATGTCAAGAGGTTTAGTGCATAGTTTGTTGTAAAATATTGCATTCAATAGCAAGAGTTCAACAATATCAAATAACTATTTCGAGACAACGCAGTTCAAGAGAGCTCACCATTTGAGAGGACGTACAAAGCAATAGAAATGTTACCCAAAAAAAAAAACTAAGCTCAGATCTTTGAATGACACATATAACTAAAGAACACTTAAATGCACATAGAAAAGAAACAAGGTTCTAACACAACAACATTTGAAGACAAACCAAAGAAACAGAAAAATAAAAAGGTTCCATCTTTTTCAACAAAATCACAAGTACTAACCTTGCAAGTTCTCCATGTAGCCTGTCTTAGAAGAGATATTTCCAATGAGATGATTCACATTCAAATATAAATCAACTAGCTTAGTCAAGTTTGTAAGTTCTCTCGATTTTTAGATGGAAGTTTATATACTAAGACAAAAAGAACAAAAATTTTTAATTCACAATCAGGATACATTTATTTAAGACTTCAAAACTATGAATGGAAATGAATAATTAAAGAAATAAACTATAAACACGGCAACCAAACTCGAAAGAAGAAGCTTGGTGCCAACACGTCAAATTCTTTAACAGTAACAAAGTTACCTTCAATGTAAGGACTTGAGATTATAAAGTATATAGCTTCACCAGTAAAATTGTTGGCAAAAATCTCTCCCTGTAGTCAATCATTAGATCAGTAACCCATCGGATGCATGACAAAAGGGGGCATTGGCGGCATCCCCATTCCACCCATAGGTGGGGGTGGTGTAGAAAGGGCAAACCCTCCCCTCATTCCTGGCATTTGTGGTGTCGGCAAAGAAAGTTGTAGAATTAAGCAACGCATCCTGTAAAATTGATCAAAGTTAGACAAAGTAAAAGTTATCACGTACCACTACCAACTTTCCTATGAAATACAATAGATTAGTGGTTTAAACTGTGAAAGCATTCACATATAGATTCGACATCAAAGAAAGATAGCCTAAAAAAAGATTTGAAACACTGTCATCGAAAACTAAGCAACATTTACGGGAGGGGCCTAAGCACCAGTTAGATGTATAACCAAAGAAGAAAAGATGAAGAATGGATGAGGAAGGAAAGGAAGAAGAAGACATTTTGTAAGTTACTCCATAAGGGTGAATAGGGTTGTAAGTAACCTTTCTTTGTGCACTGAACATATTTAATTTTGTAATTAAATTTTAATCTTTAAACGTTTTAAAATTTAATGCTAACTTTTGAATTAATTTGAACATTAATTATTTCAAAGTGAATTTACCTCAATCAATATATATAATATTTTTCTATTAGAAAATATAATTTAATTTTGATAAATTCAAACTTCTTTACACTATCAATTACTTATGTCTTAATCCTTTAATTAATGAGGTTGACTATAATTAATGAGTTTGACTATGAATTGGGTTGACACAAAATTAGGGGTGTAAGACCCGATCCAAAGACTCGATGATCCCGAAGATCCAAACCAAACCAATTGAATTGGTTTGAATTTTTTTGGTGTTCTAGTCCGAACCAAAACAAATCCGAAGGTAATTGGTCTGATTCACGGTTTCAAGGATTTTGGAGCTAACCGAACCGAACCGAACCAATTACTATATTTTAATATTTACATATATATTTTTAATATTTAATATATATTAATATTTATCAATATTTTAATAGTTTAATTTAAATATATATATTAATATTTTATATCTTTAATATTTATATATTTTATGAAAATTAATAATCTTCGGTTCCGAACCAGCCCGTTCTTGAAAGGTTTGGTTTGGTTCGGGTTTGGTAGAAAAAAATTCTTAAAACCGAACCAAATCGAGCCAAACAATTTTTGATTGGTTCCGATTTTTCCCCCATCTAAAACCGAACCCAACTTACCCATTACACCCCTACCCAAAATAGTTATTTAATGTTGTTAAACTCTTTCTTTTGAATCCTTTATTTTACAAAAAATTGTGCACTAAATATCTTGACATATTACTGTAGAAAACAATCAGTTTTAAGCACTAACTCGATTGATTGTTACAAGCCTTCTATCTTCTTTATTATGTCTTCAAAACTAAAGTTGTATAACCAAAATTTTACTATTTACTTTGCTTGCTTACAGATAAACGTTTTATTGATGGTTCAAACTTGGCAGTGTGCTTATCTTGTCTTTTTCACTTGATTTGTAGTTTTGAAACACATCGTGAGAGGGAATTTTGGGTCACAAAGTACAGGGGAATTGTTTCTGCCCAGCCTCATCGGGAAGAAATTATTCAGGATTATGTTTTTATTATATTCATTGTTCATTGAATAGTGTCGGCCTGAACAAGCCTATAGCTCGCAAAGGACTGAGCTCGTTGACATTTTTTCATCCCGAATTGAATTCTAGAATTCGATATTATTCCTTCATTAATAAAGCCAGAACCCGCACCGGGCTGCCCACCTCGGGCTGGATCACCCGCTAGTGGGGGTTCGATCTTTATTGGTCCGGGCCAAAAAAAGGCCGAATTTTATTCGAGCTGAAAAAAAATTCCCAAACGCTTCCCTATGCGGGCTTGTTCGGTCCGGATCGGTTCAATGAACAATGAATGTAATACAAACTGAATCTTGAATAATTTCTTCCCAATGAGGCTGGGCAGAAACAATTTCCCTGTGCTTGGTGACCCACAATTCCCCTTCACGATGAGTTGCAAGACTGCAAATCAAGTGAAAAAGGCTAATTAAGCATACTACCAAGTTTGAACCACCGACAAAGCATTATCTGTAAGCAAACCTAGCAAAGCAAAAACTTAAGTTCTTGGTTAACTTTTGTTTTGAACAAATACTAAGTAAGAGAAAAGGCTTGTAAAAGTTAATAGAGTTGAAGGTTAAATCTGGTTGTTTTCTACAGTACTATGTCAAGAGGTTTAGTGCATAGTTTGTTGTAAAATATTGCATTCAATAGCAAAAGTTCAACAATATCAAATAACTATTTCGAGACAACGCAGTTCAAGAGAGCTCACCATTTGAGAGGACGTACAAAGCAATAGAAATGTCACCAAAAAAAAAAAACTAAGCTCAGATCTTTGAATGACACATATAACTAAAGAACACTTAAATGCACATAGAAAAGAAACAAGCTTCTAACACAACAACATTTGAAGACAAACCAAAGAAACAGAAAAATAAAAAGGTTCCATCTTTTTCAACAAAATCACAAGTACTAACCTTGCAAGTTCTCCATGTAGCCTGTCTTAGAAGAGATATTTCCAATGAGATGATTCACATTCAAATATAAATCAACTAGCTTAGTCAAGTTTGTAAGTTCTCTTGATTTTTAGATGGAAGTTTATATACTAAGACAAAAAGAACAAAAATTTTTAATTCACAATCAGGATACATTTATTTAAGACTTCAAAACTATGAATGGAAATGAATAATTAAAGAAATAAACTATAAACACGGCAACCAAGCCAAAGCCTTAAATACAACCGATGTCAATTTAATTTCCTAGCTCTCACAGATCGATCAAAGAAGAGGAAAAATTGGAAAACAATAAATAGAACCCAAAAGCTTTCAATGTAGAAAGCCGCAATCATAGAAAGGTAGTATCAAACTGGAAACACGTCAAATTCTTTAACACTAACAAAGTTACCTTCAATGTAAAAACTTGAGATTATAAAGTATATAGCTTCACCAGTAAAATTGTTGGCAAAAATCTCTCCCTGTAGTCAATCATTAGATCAGTAACCCATCGAATGCATGACAAAAGGGGGCATTGGCGGCATCCCCATTCCACCCATAGGTGGGGTTGGTGTAGAAAGGGCAAACCTCCCCTCAATCATGGCATTTGTGGTGTCGGCAAAGAAAGTTGTAGCATTAAGCAACGCATCCTGTAAAATTGGTCAAAGTTAGACAAAGAAAAAGTTATAAGTGGTTTAAACTGTGAAAGTATTCACATATAGATTCGACATCAAAGAAAGATAGCCTAAAAAAAAAAAACACAAATTGAAACAATGTCATCTAAAACTAAGCAACATTTAGGGGAGGGCGCTAAGCACCAGTTAGATGTATAACCAAAGAAGAAAAGATGAAGAATAGATGAGGAAGGAAAGGAAGAAGAAGACATTTTATAAGTTACTCTATAAGGGTGAATAGGGTTGTAAATAACCTTTCTTTGTGCACTAAGCTTATTTAATTTTGAATGAAATTTTAATCATTTAAACGTTTTAAAATTTAATGCTTACTTTTGAATTAATTTGAATATTAATTATTTCACAGTGAATTTAAATCAATCAAAAATATAATATTTTTCTATAAGAAAATATAGTTTAATTTTGATAAATTCAAACGTTTTTACACTATCATTTACTAATGTCTTAATCCTTTAATTAATGAGATTGACTATAATTAATGAGTTTGACTATGAATTGGGTTGACACAAAATTAGGGGTGCAAGACCCGATCCAATGACTCGATGATCCCAAAGATCCAAACCAAAGCGATTGAATTGGTTTGAATTTTTTTGGTGTTCTGGTCCAAACCAAACCAAATCCGATGGTAATTGGTCTGATTCTCGATTTCAAGGATTTTGGAGCTGGACCGAACCGAGCCAATTACTATATTTTAATATTTACATATATATTTTAATATTTAATATATATTAATATTTATCAATATTTTATAGTTTAATTTATATATATTTAATATCTATATATTTTTTGAAATTTAATAATCATCGGTTTCGAACCAGCCCGTTCTTGAATGGTTTGGTTTGGTTCGGGTTTTGTAGAAAAAATTCTTAAAATCGAACCAAACCGAGCCAAACAATTTTTGATTGGTTTCGATTTTTCCCCCATATAAAACCGAACCAAACTTACCCATTATACCTCTACCCAAAATAGTTATTTAATACTGTTAAACTCTTTCTTTTGAATCCTATATTTTAAAAAAAATTGTACACTAAATATCTTGACATAGTACTGTAGGAAACAACCCGTTTTAAGCTAACTCTATTGATTGTTACAAACCTTCTCCCTTCTTTATTATCTCTTGAAAATTAAAGTTGTATAACCAAGAATTTTACTATTTACTTTGCTAGCTCTGCTTACAGATATTGTTTTATTGATGGTTCAAACTTGGCAGTGTGCTTATTTTGTCTTTTTCACTTGATTTGCAGTTTTGAAACACATCGTGAAAGGGAATTTTGGATCACAAAGTACTGGGGAATTGTTTCTGCCCAGCCTCATCGGGAAGAAATTATTTAGGATTATGTTTTTATTATATTCATTGTTCATTGAATAGCGCCGGCCTGAACAAGCCTGTAGCTCGCAAAGGACTGAACTCGGGCACCTTTTTTCAGCCCGAATTGAATTCGAGCATTCGATATCAGGCCTTCATTTATAAAGCATGAACACACACCGGGCTGCCCACCTCGGGCTGGGTCACCCGGTAGTGGGGGTTCGATCTTTATTGGTCTGGGCCAAAACAACGGCCGAATTTTATTCGAGCTGAAAAAAAGATTCCCAAACCCTTCCATATGCGGGCTTGTTCGGTCCGGATCGGTTCAATGAACAATGAATAAAATACAAACTGAATCTTGAATAATTTTTTCCCGATGAGGCTGGGCAGAAACAATTCCCATGTGCTTGGTGACCCACAATTCCCCTTCACGATGAGTTGCAAGACTGCAAATCAAGTGAAAAAGGCAAATTAAGCATACTACCAAGTTTGAACCACCGACAAAGCATTATTTGTAAACAAACCAAGCAAAGCAAAAACTTAAGTTCTTGGTTAACTTTTGTTTTGAACAGATACTAAGTAAGAGAGAAGGCTTGTAAAAGTTAATAGAGTTGAAGGTTAAATCCAGTTGTTTTCTACAGTACTGTGTCAAGAGGTTTAGTGCATAGTTTGTTGTAAAATATAGCATTCAATAGCAAGAGTTCAGCAATATTAAATAACTATTTCGGGAAAACGCAGTTCAAGAGAGCTCACCATTTGAGAGGACGTACAAAGCAATAGAAATGTTACAAAAAAAAAAAGGACTAAGTTCAAATCTTTGAATGACACATATAACTAAAAAACACTTAAATGCACATAGAAAAGAAACAAGCGTCTAACACAACAACATTTGAAGACAAACCAAAGAAACAGAAAAATAAAAAGGTTCCATCTTTTTCAACAAAATCACAAGTACTAACCTTGCAAGTTCTCCATGTAGCCTGTCTTAGAAGAGATATTTCCAATGAGATGATTCACATTCAAATATAAATCAACAAGCTTAGTCAAGTTTGTAAGTTCTCTCGATTTTTAGATGGAAGTTTGTATACTAAGACAAAAAGAACAAAAATTTTTAATTCCTAATCAGGATACATTTATATAAGACTTAAAACTACAAATGGAAATGAATAATTAAAGAAATAAACTATAAACACGGCAACCAAGCCAAAGCCTTAAATACAACCGATGTCAATTTATCATCCTAGCTCTCACAGATTGATCAAAGAACATGAAAAATTGGAAAACAATAAATAGAACCCAAAAGCTTTCAATGTAGAAAGCCACAATCATAGAAAGGTAGTATCAAACAAGAAAGCAGAAGCTTGGTGCCAATGCGACAAATTCTTTAACACTAACAAAGTTACCTTCAATGTAAAAACTTGAGATTATAAAGTATATAGCTTCACCAGTAAAATTGTTGGCAAAAATCTCTCCCTATAGTCAATCATTAGATCAGTAACCCATCGGATGCATGACAAAAGGGGGCATTGGCGGCATCCCCATTCCACCCATAGGTGGGGTTGGTGTAGAAAGGGCAAACCCTCTCTTAGAATTTGGGTTTGAGCCTAACTCAACCCCAAAAGCTAGCTTGTAAGGTGAGGGTTGCCCTTTACTTATAAGCACTCTTCAGGCCATTTCACTATCCAATGTGGGACTCCAACACACCCCCCTTACGCCCAGGACTGGACATCTGGAGCGTGAAGTTTGCAGGACTGGACATCTGCGGGTGGCCCAACGGATCTAGGATAGTCTCTGATACCATCTTAGAATTTGGGTTTGAGCCTAACTCAACCCCAAAAGCTAGCTTGTAAGGTGAGGGTTGTCCTTTACTTATAAGCACTCTTCAGGCCATTTCACTATCCAATGTGGGACTCCAACACCCTCCCCTCATTCCTGGCATTTGTGGTGTCGGCAAAGAAAGTTGTAGCATTAAGCAACGCATCCTGTAAAATTGATCAAAGTTAGACAAAGCAAAAGTTATCACGTACCACTACCAACTTTCCTATGAAATACAATAGATTAGTGATTTAAACTGTGAAAGCATTCACATATAGATTCGACATAAAAGAAAGATAGCCTAAAAAAAAACACAAATTGAAACACTGTCATCTAAAACTAAGCAAAATTTAGGGGAGGGGGCTAAGCACCAGTTAGATGTATAAGCAAAGAAGAAAAGATGAAGAATGGATGAGGAAGGAGAGGTAGAAAAAGACATTTTATAATTTACTCTATAAGGGTGAATAGTGTTGTAAATAACATTTCTTTGTGCACTGAACATATTTAATTTTGTAATTAAATTTTAATCGTTTAAACGTTTTAAAATTTAATGCTAACTTTTGAATTAATTTTAACATTAATTATTTCACAGTGAATTTAACTCAATCAATAAATATAATATTTTTCTATAGGAAAATATAGTTTAATCTTTATTATTAAAAAGAAGGTGGTGGTTGGGGGTAATTGTGTAAAATCACTTCGATTATTGAGTATCTTTGTTATTATGGTGGTTGGGGTAAATTTGTAACATCACTTCATAATGGTTGGGGTATATAGGGTATTCTCTTAAAAATGAGTCTTCTTAAGTTACTACTTAGTGGATCTTTATTGTTATGAGCACTCATTTTTTGATCTTATTTATTCTTCAATGTGTAATTTAAATTTAGATTTATTTTCCAATTTTAAATAAAAAAATTCATTTCATTTTATCCTATTTTAATTTAAAAATTTCATTTTATTTCAATGTTTATTTTTAAATTAGATTTTCATTGTCATTTTAAAAATTCAAATTTAATTACGTGTTTTTAACTATAAATTTTACTTTTCATTTTCCACTGGTTCCGCGATTCAAAGAAATCTTCTAGATGAATTACTCTAGCATTTTTTTGGTCTAAATCAGTATCCTAGCTAATAGATTTTTAATATAAGCAGAAGTAATTCTTAAAGTATGTTAATCCTTCAATTTTTTTAAAATGAATTTGTTGTTGCTACTACACTTTTATATATTTTCAATTGCTTTCGTAACTACAGATTTAAGACGTACAGTGATTGGGATTTCACTATGTAAGACAGTTGAATTCCACAATAACCACTGCACTTTAGATAGATTTCCTATTTCTTTTGGAATTGTTCCTGATAAAATACTAAAGATAAGGACCAAAGTAATCAGAGAAGACAAGTTTCCCACTGAACTTGGAATCTCACCTGTGAGATTTCCATTTGAGATGACAAGAGTGGTAAGGTGGCCAAACAAAAGTTATATAAAATTCATTATGTCTTTCATACTTTTATTTATTATTTTGGCTTTAACATAGACATGTATTTCTTTTATAGTCCAACTGGTTAGTGGGTTAGTTGTTAGTAGGGGTGGGAGATTGAACCCCGCATCTCCAACATAAACTCTTTCAAATGTCTCTCGACTCACCAAGTGAGCCACCTACACAGGACAACACAGACATGCATTGTATTTTTAAATAATTCAGAATTATACCCTCATGCATAATATCTCACATGTCCATGGATCATGCTACTATTTGGAAATTGGTATAGAAGCAACTAGCAAGAGAGAGTCAAAGAACTCTGCGAAGACTCCTTGGCTTGATCTTACTTGTGCTTTTTTTTTATTTTAATTGAGTTGGGTACAAATAATGTATCACATATGCCACTTTGTTTCTAAAAAAGCTAAAATAAAATATTAATTTAAAAATAATTAACTTTTCTTAAAAAAATATAAAAGTAAAGATCTTCATTTCTTTATTTAAATAAAAAACCCTTTCTAAAAAAAATAAAAAAAAGTAAAAAAAAAAATTCACAACAATTAAAATCAACACCAATCATTTTTTTATATTAAAACTAGGTGGCTTTTAATTTCCTATCACATCAGGAAATATATATGAGCGAAAATAATTATTTCAATAAGCTGAAATTAACTTTTCTTAAATCTAGATGTGTCATTTTTTTATTTATTAAATATTTTAAAATATATATTAAACTTCTGGTTTTTATTACATTTATAATTAATGGATAATATAACAGTATGAACAAAATATAAGTAATTGATATTCTTGAGAACATCAATGGCAACTATGGAGGTAAAATACTAGAAATAGAAGGTGAAGAAAGAATATGAAGAGAGACAACAAAAATTATCTAGAATGCAATCAAATTATAAACTAAGTAATGAAAACTGAAAATAAGTCAAACATCATTTGCTACAAGAATTTCACCAAAGTTACCATTTCAAGAATTGACAAATACGTATTTGTCAAGAATAATGAGATTGATTTCTATATGACATTTGGCTTGGTCAACAAATTATCAACATATTAGTATAATTAATGAAATATTTTAGATATTTTAGTGATATTTAAATATATTTTCACATTCATTCAGTTAAGTAAAACTAATATTACATTAATATATTAATGTTCACTCGATGTTATCACCATTTTGTCCATCAGTATGCTTTCTTACTGTTTAACAATCAGTAATGACAACAAAAAATTATTTTGATAAAATGCATAGAAATAAAATGCTCCTCAAATCCAATCATTATTTGATCATCCAATTAAGATAAATTCGAGGATGTTAATAGCAAAAAAATAATTTGTAAATAGATATTAATGTATGTTTTGGTTTTATTTTAACTTATTTCAACATTTATGTGCAACATAATAATATTAACGCATTAATATTTATGTGGTTACAATAACCAATCAATCATACATACCATATTAATATAAAACCGCACTAATAATCAATAAAACATACACATATTACTCAAATAGCTAAAATAGAAAATAAAATACCCAACATAAAAATGCAAAAAAAAAAAAAGCAAAGAAAAAATAAAAAACAAAAAATGCGGACAGACGAGCACAAACCTCAATAGTACAGAGGTGTCTATATAAAGAATTTATTATATCAAAGTTTGTTTGTAGCAATTAACTGTATCTATATAGAAAATAAATATATGATAACATTCGGTTATATGCTTCAAATAATTAATCTCTTTGATAGCATTTCTGTTCAACCACAACACGGTGTTGTATCTCCAGTTTCCCACCTTTTTTTTTGGTTAATTTTTCATATTGAAATGCTTAAACAAAAGTCACAATATTAAATTTTTACTCTTTTCATTATGTCATGTTTTTAAATTTAAAGTCTCAACACAAAACAACAATGAGATGAATTTTCATTTACAAAACAACACAAAAACTTATTTGCTAATCTTTTAATTTATTATTTTCTATGTTTAAATAAAATATTCTTTCAAAAGACTCCTCAATCATAATATCCTGTGCATCGCACAGGTACAAGATCTAGTTTTGATAAATTCAAACCTTTTTACACTATCAATTACTTATGTCATAATCCTTTAATTAATGAGGTTGACTATAATTAATGAGTTTGACTATGAATTGGGTTGACACAAAATTAGGGGTGTAAGACCCGATCCAAAGACCCGATGATCCAAACCAAACCAATTGAATTGGTTTGAATTTTTTTGGTGTTCTGGTCTGAACCAAAGCAAATCCGATGGTAATTGGTCTGATTCTCAGTTTCAAGGATTTTGGAGCTAAACCGAACCGAACCAATTATTATATTTTAATATTTACATATATATTTTAATATTTAATATATATTAATATTTATCAATATTTTAATAGTTTAATTTATATATATTATAATATTTTATATATTTAATATTTATATATTTTTTGAAATTTAATAATCTTCAGTTCCGTACCAGCCCGTTCTTGAATGGTTTGGTTTGGTTCGGGTTTGGTAGAAAAAATTCTTAAAACCGAACCAAACTGAGCCAAACAATTTTTGATTGGTTCCGATATTTCCCCCATCTAAAACCGAACCAAACTTACCAGTTACACCCCTACCCAAAATAATTATTTAATGCTGTTAAACTCTTTCTTTTGAATCCTATATTTTACAAAAAAATTGTACACTAAATATCTTGACATAGTATTGTAGAAAACAACCCATTTTAAGCTCTAACTCTATTGACTGTTACAAGCCTTCTCCCTTCTTTATTATCTCTTCAGAACTAAAGTTGTATAACCAAGAATTTTACTATTTACTTTGCTAGCTCTGCTTACAGAAATGTTTTATTGATGGTTCAAACTTGACAGTGTGCTTATTTTGTCTTTTTCACTTGATTTGCAGTTTTGACACACATCGTGAAAGTGAATTTTGGGTCATAAAGTACAGGGGAGTTGTTTCTGCCCAGCCTCATCGGGAAGAAATTATTCAGGATTATGTTTTTATTATATTCATTGTTCATTGAATAGCGCTGGCCTGAACAAGCCTGTAGCTCGCAAAGGACTGAGCTCGTGCACATTTTTTCAGCCCGAATTGAATTCGAGAATTCGATAGCAGACCTTCATTAATAAAGCCCGAACACACACCGGGCTGCCCACCTCGGGCTGGGTCACCCGCTAGTGGGGGTTCGATCTTTATTGGTCTGGGCCAAAACAACGGCCGAATTTTATTCGAGCTGAAAAAAAGATTCCCAAACCCTTCCATATGCGGGCTTGTTCGGTCCGGATCGGTTCAATGAACAATGAATAAAATACAAACTGAATCTTGAATAATTTTTTCCCGATGAGGCTGGGCAGAAACAATTCCCATGTGCTTGGTGACCCACAATTCCCCTTCACGATGAGTTGCAAGACTGCAAATCAAGTGAAAAAGGCAAATTAAGCATACTACCAAGTTTGAACCACCGACAAAGCATTATTTGTAAACAAACCAAGCAAAGCAAAAACTTAAGTTCTTGGTTAACTTTGGTTTTGAACAGATACTAAGTAAGAGAGAAGGCTTGTAAAAGTTAATAGAGTTGAAGGTTAAATCCGGTTGTTTTCTACAGTACTATGTCAAGAGGTTTAGTGCATAGTTTGTTGTAAAATATAGCATTCAATAGCAAGAGTTCAACAATATTAAATACCTATTTTGGGACAACGCAGTTCAAGAGAGCTCACCATTTGAGAGGACGTACAAAGCAATAGAAATGTTACCAAAAAAAAAAAAACTAAGCCCAAATATTTGAATGACACATAACTAAACAACACTTTTCTAACAAAACAACATTTGAAGAAAAGCCAAAGAAAAATAAAATGGTTCCATCTTTTTCAACAAAATCACAAGTACTAACCTTGCAAGTTCTCCATGTAGCCTGTCTTCGAAGAGATATTACCAATGAGATGATTCACATTCAAATATAAATCAACTAGTTTAGTCAAGTTTGCAAGTTCTCTCGATTTTTAGATGGAAGTTTATATACTAAGACTAAAGGAAAAAAAAAATCCTAATCGGGATACATTTATATATGACTTCACAACTATGAATGGAAATGAAAAATTAAAGAAATAAACTATAAACACGGCAACCAAGCCAAAGCCTTAGATACAATCGATGTCAATTTATCATCCTAGCTCTCACAGATTGATCAAAGAACAGGAAAAATTGGAAAACAATAAATAGAAACCAAAAGCTTTCAATGTAGAAAGCCGCAATATTAATCATAGAAAGGTAGTATCAAACTAGAAAGCAGAAGCTTGGTGCCAACACGTCAAATTCATTAACACTAACAAAGTTACCTTCAATGTAAAAACTTGAGATTATAAAGTATATAACTTCACTAGTAAAATTGTTGGCAAAAATCTCTCCCTGTAGTCAATCATGAGATCAGTAACCCATCGAATGCATGACAAAAGGGGGCATTGGCGGCATCCCCATTCCACCCATAGGTGGGGTTGGTGTAGAAAGGGCAAACCCTCCCCTCTATATGGGTGAATAGGGTTGTAAATAACCTTTCTTTGGGCATTGAACATATTTAATTTTGTAATTAATTTTTAATCGTTTAAACGTTTTAAAATTTAATGCTAACTTTTGAATTAATTTGAACGTTAATTATTTCAAAGTGAATTTAACTCAATCAATAAATAAAATATTTTTCGATAAAAAAATATAATTTAATTTTGATAAATTCAAACTTTTTTACACTATCAATTACTTATGTCTTAATCCTTTAATTAATGAGGTTGACTATAATTAATGAGTTTGACTATAAATTGGGTTGATACAAAATTAGGGGTGTAAGACTCGATCCAATGACCCGATGATCCCGAAGATCCAAACCAAATCAATTGAATTGGTTTGAATTTTTTTGGTGTTTTGGTCCGAACCAAACCAAATCCGATGGTGATTGGTATGGTTCTCGATTTCAAGGATTTTGGAACTGATCCGAACCGAACCGAACCAATTACTTTATTTTAATATTTAAATATATATTTTAATATTTAATATATATTAATATTTATCAATATTTTAATAGTTTAATTTATATATATATATATATATATATTTAATATTTATATATTTTTTGAAATTTAATAATCTTCGGTTCCGAACCAGCCCTTTCTTGAATGGTTTGTTTCGGTTCGGGTTTGGTAGAAAAAATTCTTAAAATCGAACAAAACAAAGCCAATCAATTTTTGACTGGTTCCAGTTTTTTCCTATCTAAAATTGAACCAAACTTACCCGTTAAACCCCTACCCAAAATAGTTATTTAATGTTGTTAAACTCTTTCTTTTGAATCCTATATTTTATAAAAAATTGTACATTAAATATCTTGACATAGTACTGTAGAAAACAACACGTTTTAAGCTCTAACTCTATTGTCTATTACAAGCCTTCTCTCTTCTTTATTATCTCTTCAAAACTAAAGTTGTATAACCAAGAATTTTGCCTATTTAGTTTGCTAGCTCTGCTTATAGATAATGTTTTATTGATGGTTCAAACTTGGCAGTGTGCTTATTTTGTCTTCTCACTTGATTTACAGTTTTGAAACACATCGTGAAAGGGAATTTTGGGTCACAAAGTACAGGGGAATTGTTTCTGCCCAGCCTCATCGAGAAAAAATTATTCAGGATTATGTTTTTATTATATTCATTGTTCATTGAATAGCGCCGGCCTAAACAAGCCTCTAGCTCGCAAAGGACTGAGATCGGGGACCTTTTTTCGGCCTGAATAGAATTCGAGCATTCGATATCAGACCATCATTAATAATGCCTGAAACCACACCGGGATGCCCACCTCGGGCTGGGTCACCCGCTAGTGCGGGTTCGATCTTTATTAGTCCAGGAAAAAAAAAGACCGAATTTTATTCGAACTGAAAAAAAGATTCCCAAACCCTTCCCTATGCGGGCTTGTTCGATTTGGATTGGTTTAATGAACAATGAATATAATAGAACTTGAATCTTGAATAATTTCTTCCCGATGAGGCTGGGCAGAAACAATTCTCCTGTACTTGGTGACCCACAATTTCCCCTCACGATGAGTTGCAAAACTGCAAATCAAATGAAAAAGGCAAATTAAGCATACTACCAAGTTTGAACCACCAACAAAGCATTATCTGTAAGCAAACCTAGCAAAGCAAAAACTTAAGTTCTTGGTTATACGACTTTTGTTTTGACCAGATACTAAATAAGAGAGAAGGCTTGTAAAAGTTAATAGAGTTGAAGCTTAAATCCGGTTGTTTCCTATAGTACTATGTCAAGAGGTTTAGTGCATAGTTTGTTGTAAAATATAGCATTCAATAGCAAGAGTTCAACAATATTAAATAACTATTTTGGGACAACACAGTTCAAAAGAGCTCACCATTTGAGAGGACGTACAAAGCAATAGAAATGTTACCAAAAAAAAAAAACTAAGCTCAAATATTTGAATGACACATATAACTAAACAACACTTTTCTAACACAACAACATTTGAAGAAAAAATAAAGAAACAAAAAAATAAAAAGGTTCCACCTTTTTCAACAAAATCACAAGTACTTACCTTGCAAGTTCTCCATGTAGCCTGTCTTAGAAGAGATATTTCCAATGAGATGATTCACATTAAAATATAAATCAACTAGTTTAGTCAAGTTTGCAAGTTCTCTCGATTTTTAGATGGAAGTTTATATACTAAGACAAAAAGAAAAAAAAATTAATTCGTAATCAGGATACATTAATATATGACTTCACAGCTATGAATGGAAATGAAAAATTAAAGAAATAAACTATAAACACGGCAACCAAGCAAAGCCTTAGATACAACCAATGTCAATTTATCATCCTAGCTCTCACAGATTGATCAAAGAACAGGAAAAATTGGATAACAATAAATAGAAACCAAAAGCTTTCAATGTAGAAAGCTACAATATTAATCATAGAAAGGTAGTATCAAACTAGAAAGCAGAAGCTTGGTGCCAACACGTCAAATTCTTTAACACAAACAAAGTTACCTTCAACGTAAATACTAGAGATTATAAAGTATATAGCTTCACCAGTAAAATTGTTGGCAAAAATCTCTCCCTGTAGTCAATCAGTAGATCAGTAACCCATCGGATGCATGACAAAAGGGGGCATTGGCGGCATCCCCATTCCACCCATAGGTGGGGTTGGTGTAGAAAGGGCAAACCCTCCACTCATTCCTGGCATTTGTGGTGTCGGCAAAGAAAGTTGTAGCATTAAGCAACGCATCCTGTAAAATTGATCAAAGTTAGACAAAGCAAAAGTTATCACGTACCACTACCAACTTTCCTATGAAATACAATAGATTAGTGGTTTAAACTGTGAAAGCATTCACATATAGATTCGACATCAAAGAAAGATAGCCTAAAAAAAAACACAAATTGAAACACTGTCATCTAAAACTAAGCAACATTTAGGGGAGGGGGCTAAGCACCAGTTAGATGTATAACCAAAGAAGAAAAGATGAAGAATGGATGAGGAAGGAAAGGAAGAAGAAGACATTTTGTAAGTTACTCTATAAGGGTGAATAGGGTTGTAAATAACCTTTCTTTGTGCACTGAACATATTTAATTTTGTAATTAAATTTTAATCGTTTAAACGTTTTAAAATTTAATGCTAACTTTTGAATTAATTTGAACATTAATTATTTCACAGTGAATTTAACTCAATCAATAAATATAATATTTTTCTATAAGAAAATATAGTTTAATTTTGATAAATTCAAACTTTTTTACATTATCAGTTACTTATGTCTTAATCCTTTAATTAATGAGGTTGACTATAATTAATGAGTTTGACTATGAATTGGATTGACACAAAATTAGGGGTGTAAAACCCGATCCAATGATCCGATGATCCCGAAGATCCAAACCAAACCAATTGAATTGGTTTGAATTTTTTTGGTGTTTTGGTCCGAACCAAACCAAATCCGATAGTGATTGGTATGGTTCTCGATTTCAAGGATTTTGGGAATGAACCGAGCCGAGCCGAACCAATTACTATATTTTAATATTTACATATATATTTTAATATTTAATATATATTAACACTTATCAATATTTTAATAGTTTAATTTTTATATATATATATATATATTTCATATATTTAATATTTATATATTTTTTGAAATTTAATTATCTTCGGTTCCGAACCAACCCCTTTCTTGAATGGTTTGTTTCGGTTCGGGTTTGGTAGAAAAAATTCTTAAAACCGAACCAAGATGAGCCAAACAATTTTTGATTGGTTCCGATTTTTTCTTATCTAAAATCGAACCAATCTTACCCGTTAAACCCCTACCCAAAATAGTTATTTAATGTTGTCAAACTCTTTCTTTTGAATCCTATATTTTATAAAAAATTGTACACTAAATATCTTGACATAGTACTATAGAAAAGAACCCGTTTTAAGCTCTAACTCTATTGACTGTTACAAGCCTTCTCTCTTCTTTATTATCTCTTCAAAACTAAAGTTGTATAACCAAGAATTTTACTATTTACTTTGCTAGCTCTGCTTACAGATAATGTTTTATTGATGGTTCAAACTTGGCAGTGTGCTTATTTTGTCTTCTTCACTTGATTTGCAGTTTTGAAACACATCGTGAAAGGGAATTTTGGGTCACAAAGTACAGGGGAATTGTTTCTGCCCAGCTTCATCGAGAAGAAATTACTCAGGATTATGTTTTTATTATATTCATTGTTCATTGAATAGCGCCGGCCTGAACAAGCCTGTAGCTCGCATAGGACTGAGCTCGGGGACCTTTTTTCGGCCTGAATAGAATTCGAGCATTCGATATCAGACCATCATTAATAATGCCTGAACCCACACCGGGATGCCCACCTCGGGCTGGGTCACCCGCTAGTGCGGGTTCGATCTTTATTAGTCCAGGCCAAAAAAAGACCGAATTTTATTCGAGCTGAAAAAAAGATTCCTAAACCCTTCCCTATGCGGGCTTGTTTAGTCTAGATCGCTTTAATGAACAATGAATATAATACAAATTAAATCTTGAATAATTTCTTCCCGATGAGGCTGGGAAGAAACAATTCTCCTGTACTTGGTGACCCACAATTTCCCTTCACGATGAGTTGCAAAACCGCAAATCAAATGAAAAAGGTAAATTAAGCATACTACCAAGTTTGAACCACCAACAAAGCATTATCTGTAAGCAAACCTAGCAAAGCAAAAACTTAAGTTCTTGGTTACAGACTTTTGTTTTGACCAGATACTAAATAAGAGAGAAGGCTTGTAAAAGTTAATAGAGTTGAAGCTTAAATCCGTTGTTTGCTATAGTACTATGTCAAGAGGTTTAGTGCATAGTTTGTTGTAAAATATAGCATTCAATAGCAAGAGTTCAACAATATTAAATAACTATTTTGGGACAACGCAGTTCAAGAGAGCCCACCATTTGAGAGGACGTACAAAGCAATAGAAATGTTACCAAAAAAAAAAAAACTAAGCTCAAATATTTGAATGACACATATAACTAAACAACACTTTTCTAACACAACAACATTTGAAGAAAAAATAAAGAAACAGAAAAATAAAAAGGTTCCATCTTTTTCAACAAAATCACAAGTACTAACCTTGCAAGTTCTCCATGTAGCCTGTCTTAGAAGAGATATTTCCAATGAGATGATTCACATTCAAATATAAATCAACTAGTTTAGTCAAGTTTGCAAGTTCTCTCGATTTTTAGATGGAAGTTTATATACTAAGACAAAAAGAAAAAAAAATTAATTCCTAATCAGGATACATTTATATATGACTTCACAACTATGAATGGAAATGAAAAATTAAAGAAATAAACTATAAACACGGCAACCAAGCCAAACCCTTAGATATAACCAATGTCAATTTATCATCCTAGCTCTCACAGATTGATCAAAGAACAGGAAAAATTGGATAACAATAAATAGAAACCAAAAGCTTTCAATGTAGAAAGCTGCAATATTAATCAAAGAAAGGTAGTATCAAACTAGAAAGCAGAAGCTTGTGCCAACTCGTCAAATTCTTTAACACTAACAAAGTTACCTTCAATGTAAATACTAGAGAATATAAAGTATATAGCTTCACCAGTAAAATTGTTGGCAAAAATCTCTCCCTGTAGTCAATCTACTAGATCAGTAACCCATCGGATGCATGACAAAAGGGGGCATTGGCGGCATCCCCATTCCTCCCATAGGTGGGGGTGGTGTAGAAATGGCAAACCCTCCCCTCATTCCTGGCACTTGTGGTGTCGGCAAAGAAAGTTGTAGCATTAAGCAACGCATCCTGTGAAATTGATCAAAGTTAGACAAAGCAAAAGTTATCACGTACCACTACCAACTTTCCTATGAAATACACTAGATTAGTGGTTTAAACTTTGAAAGCATTCACATATAGATTCGACATCAAATAAAGATAGCCTAAAAAAAAAACAAATTGAAACACTGTCATCTAAAACTAAGCAACATTTAGGGGAGGGGGCTAAGCACCAGTTAGATGTATAACCAAGGAAGAAAAGATGAAAAATGGATGAGGAAGGAAAGGAAGAAGAAGAAGACATTTTATAAGATACACTATAAGGGTGAATAGGGTTGTAAATAACCTTTCTTTGTGCACTGAACATATTTAATTTTGTAATTAAATTTTAATCGTTTAAACGTTTTAAAATTTAATGCTAACTTTTGAATTAATTTGAACATTAATTATTTCAAAGTGAATTTAACTCAATCAATAAATATAAATTTTTTCTATAAAAAAATATAATTTAATTTTGATAAATTCAAACTTTTTTACGCTATCAATTACTTATGTCTTAATCCTTTAATTAATGAGGTTGACTATAATTAATGAGTTTGACTATGAATTGGGTTGACACAAAATTAGGGGTGTAAGACCCGATCCAATGATCCGATGATCCCGAAGATCCAAACCAAACCAATTGAATTGGTTTGAATTTTTTTGGTGTTCTGGTCCGAACCAAACCAAATCCGATAATGATTGGTATGGTTCTCGATTTCAAGGATTTTGGAACTGAACCGAGCCGAACCGAACCAATTACTATTTTTTAATATTTAATATATATTAATACTTATCAATATTTTAATAGTTTAATTTATATATATATATATATATACATATATATATATATAATAATAATATTTAATATATTTAATATTTATATCTTTTTTGAAATTTAATAATCTTCGGTTCCGAACCAGCCCTTTCTTGAATAGTTTGTTTCGGTTCGGGTTTTGTAGAAAAAAATCTTAAAACCGAACCAAACAAAGCCAAACAATTTTTGATTGGTTCCGATTTTTTCCTATCTAAAACCGAACCAAACTTACCCGTTAAACCCCTACCCAAAATAGTTATTTAATGTTGTTAAACTTCTTTCTTTTGAATCCTATATTTTACAAAAAATTGTACACTAAATATCTTGACATAGTACTGTAGAAAACAACCCGTTTTAAGCTCTAACTCTATTGTCTATTACAAGCCTTCTCTCTTCTTTATTATCTCTTCAAAACTAAAGTTGTATAACCAAGAATTTTACCTATTTAGTTTGCTAGCTCTGCTTACAGATAATGTTTTATTGATGGTTCAAACTTGGCAGTGTGCTTATTTTGTCTTTTTCACTTGATTTGCAGTTTTGAAACACATCGTGAAAGGGAATTTTGGGTCACAAAGTACAGGGGAATTGTTTCTGCCCAGCTTCATCGGCAAGAAATTACTCAGGATTATGTTTTTATTATATTCATTGTTCATTGAATAACGCCGGCCTGAACAAGCCTGTAGCTCGCAAAGGACTGAGCTCAGGGACCTTTTTTCGGCCTGAATAGAATTCGAGCATTCGATATCAGACCATCATTAATAATGCCTGAACCCACACCGGGATGCCCACCTCGGGCTGGGTCACCCGCTAGTGCGGGTTCGATCTTTATTAGTCCAGGCCAAAAAAAGACCGAATTTTATTCGAGCTGAAAAAAAGATTCCCAAACCCTTCCCTATGCGGGCTTGTTCGATTTGGATTGGTTTAATGAACAATGAATATAATAGAACTTGAATCTTGAATAATTTCTTCCCGATGAGGCTGGGCAGAAACAATTCTCCTGTACTTGGTGACCCATAATTTCCCCTCACGATGAGTTGCAAAACTGCAAATCAAATGAAAAAGGCAAATTAAGCATACTACCAAGTTTGAACCACCAACAAAGCATTATCTGTAAGCAAACCTAGCAAAGCAAAAGCTTAAGTTCTTGGTTATACGACTTTTGTTTTGACCAGATACTAAATAAGAGAGAAGGCTTGTAAAAGTTAATAGAGTTGAAGCTTAAATCTGGTTGTTTTCTATAGTACTATGTCAAGAGGTTTAGTGCATAGTTTGTTGTAAAATATAGCATTCAATAGCAAGAGTTCAACAATATTAAATAACTATTTTGTGACAATGCAGTTCAAGAGAGCTCACCATTTGAGAGGACGTACAAAGCAATAGAAATATTACAAAAAAAAATAATTAAGCTCAAATCTTTGAATGACATATAACTAAACAACACTTAAATGCACAAAGAAAAGAAACAAGCTTCTAACACAACAACATTTAAAGAAAAACCAAAGAAACAGAAAAATAAAAAGGTTCCATCTTTTTCAACAAAATCACAAGGACTAACCTTGCAAGTTCTCCATGTAGCCTGTCTTAGAAGAGATATTTCCAGTGAGGTGATTCACATTCAAATGTAAATTAACTAGTTTTGTCAAGTTTGCAAGTTCTCTCGATTTTTAGATGGAAAGTTTATATACTAAGACAAAAAGAACAAAAAATTTTAAGTCCTAATCAGGATACATTTATATATGACTTCACAACTATGAATGGAAATGAATATTTAAAGAAATAAACTATAAAGACGGCAACCAAGCCAAAGCCTTAAATACAACCAATGTCAATTTATCATCCTAGCTCTCACAGATTGATCAAAGAACCGGAAAAATTGGAAAACAATGAGTAGAACCCAAAACCTTTCAATGTAGAAAGCCTCAATCATAGAAAGGTAGTATCAGACTAGAAAGCAGAAGCTTGGTGTAACACCCCCTTTTTTCCTTTAAGCCCTTGTATGTACGCCTTGTTTGTTAGGAAGGTTTTGAGTGGGCTAAGTGGGGTTTTGAGTTATAAATCCCTTCCTGATGCATGAGCACGCCCGTGCTCATGTGTCAGCATGCCCGTGATTAAGGCTGCATGCGCCTCGTTGATGCTGATGTGAGCACGCCCGTGCTCATTAGGGAGAACGACCGTGCTCATCAGCCAACCGCGCCTCGTAGGTGCTAAGTTGAGCAAGGCTGTGCTCAAGGAGGAGCACGACCATGCTCAGTCCTCTGCCATTATAAGCAGAACAATAATCGAGGGTTTACGTCATAAACCCTCAAATTGGCACTTTAGACAACCCTAAGTGCGACGGCAGGTAAATGCTCTTCCCTTTTGAGTTCCTTTCATTATGTTAAATTAGGAACTAACTAGTTAACCTTTTTGTGTTGACCAAGGATTGAGACGATTCATCGAGCCAAACCGAGGGAACCGGTAGAGCTTTCGTTGGTTAAAGGAGGGACTATATGAGTATGTAGGCTTGTGGGTAGCGTAAGATGAAGGGTTCCCATAACCCTTTCCCTTAGATAACATGTTTGTTGTATGCCTATATGCCTGTTTGTTATCTGATGTTAAAATGTTTGTGGTTATAATGTTAGCATGACTATTGTTAATTGTTCATTAATGCCTGTTATTGTTATTGAACATGCCTATTATGAATATGTTGAACGTTGATGCCATGATTGAGTGTTGTATCATGATTATGATATTTTACTTGTTGACTGATGTTGTGGCGCTTTAATGTTAAAGAATAAATCTGTTAAACAATGTTAAGGGAGGTGTTTCCCTTTTCGCTCATAAGACTGAATATAGTAATGAGTGAGGAATACCAATGGTGTAGTTAAGAACCTTAGGGGACTGAATTATGAGTGATTAGGGACAATTAAATGATTGAGATTAAATGACTAATTCCCTTTAATTTATAAGACATGAACGTTAATTCAATGATAATGAAACTGATGATTTATGGATTAGAAGAACCTTAGGATTGAATATGAGATGTCCCCGAATCAATTGGCTAAGGGTCAATGGCCCTGCTTCCCAGAACAGCAGGGCGCGCACTCGAGCACGCCAGTGCTCAACAGGAAGCATGCCGGTGCTCCCATTCAAACCCAGAACTAAGCGCGCTCTTGAGCACGCCCGTTCTTAGCAGGCAGCACAACCGTGCTTGCCTGGGAAGCCAGCACGACCATGCTGAGAGGTGAGCACGACCGTGCTTACCTGTGCAGAATAGAACCCAGAACAGTGCAGAAGCAAGGGGTTTATACCCCAATGTTTTAAAAGACTTAATAAAATACCAACAAAACGTGAAGATCAAAGACAAGTGATAAGATGATGTACCTTAGTAGCCTAGTGGCCAAGGGGGCCTTGATGCATGATGGTCAAGGTAGTAATCTCTAGTGCTTAATGGCTAGAGTGTTAATGATGATATGGTACCTTAGTAGCCTAGTGGCAAAGGGGGTCTTGATGCTCGATGGTCAAGATGGTAATCTCTAGTGCAGAACGACTAGAGTGTTTAATTAATGAATACAAAAAGATAAACGTTAATCCTCGATAGCCGAGTGGTCGAGGTGTTGATGGTGTTAAGACTTGGGTAGCCTATGGGCCCAAGTGGAGGAGTGGTTGTTGTGTATTTGTGTTGAGCATGCATTCACGCATCGGAGATGCTCTCCTAGGGGTCCATCCGAGGTTTGGTGGATTGCCCCGATGTTGGTGCTTATTGGCCAATGTGGAGATGTAACTCTGAAGTTGACTTCCTGAGATTAGGATGGATCCAAGTGTATAATGGAGTAATGGAGCAGAGTTGCATTGCATAGCATACACGTTTGTATGATGATATTATATGTTATGTTGCTGTTATTGTTATAACATGCTTGTTTGCTGTATGCTCGTCTTAATAACTGCTTCCTTGCCATTATATTCATATTCATGTTTCTTACTCCCTATCTGTATGTTCTTGTTGTTGCATGTATCTTTTATGCAGAGGACGGCGAACAGCCAGTTGAGGAGTGACTCCGAGGAGCCACGACTCTTTAGTTAGGATTTTCGGTTTCAATTGCTTAGTTAATCGTTCAGTTATTTTGATAAATTCAAACTTTTTTACATTATTAATTACTTATGTCTTAATCCTTTAATTAATGAGGTTGACTATAATTAATGAGTTTGACTATCAATTGGGTTGACCTTAAATTAGGGTTGTAAGACCCCGATCCAATGACCTGATGAACCTGAAGATCCAAACCAAACCAATTGAATTGGTTTGAATTTTTTTGGTGTTCGGGTCCGAACCAACTAGGGCTACGTCCAGTCATTGGTAGCACCAAGTTTTTTCCACTATAACTGATCAAGTTACATACTCCAAGCATTCTTTGCACACCTAGCCTCTCTCGGCTCCAAGACAAGTATTCTTTGCTCACCTAGCCTCTTCAGGCTCACTCAAGTTTGTTTGAGAAAAGATTGTAATAAATACAATTTGTAAGTCTTTCACTAACACTCAGAAGAGTGATTAAATGTGAAGGATAGAAAGACTGCGTAATAACTTCAAATGATTGAAGAATACAGATTGAAATAATGAAGGATTAAATGCTCAGAGTAATGACTGTTTAATGCTATGTATTCTCTATGTTGATCATCAAAGACTTCTGTATTTATAGGCTCCAATCATTTTGAATCTGTTAGAGACATTCCTTCAAATCTTGGCTTCAAACTGAGCTCCATTAAATGCAATAGAGTCGTTCTGGCCAGCCATTAATGCCATAGGCGTTGGTTGTACTCTAACACATAAGTCCAGTGCTTCATGCTTTGTGCGACAGCCAAATAAGAGTTGTGCAGGTTGCTTTTGTACTTTGGAGAGCACATTTCTCTTTTCATGTAACTCCCTGTTGTACTAGGGAATAAAGCATATTAGAAGCACTCATTTTCTGAGTTCCTACATTGCTTGAGTGTTTGACCTTCTGACTTTCTTGATATGCGTGAAAAAGAAAGCTTCAGTGACTTCTGCTTGAGGGGACAACTCTTAAAAGATTCTTTGTCCTTGTGTTCCTTATCGAAGGACCATAGACAGGTGAGAGCTGTGACACCCTTCTACCACGCACGTTAATATAAAACATTTATTTAAAAGAGGTAATATAAAAACATGCATTTATTCGATTAAGATAAAACTTGATAGAAAGATACCACATTATAACACTTAATGAGGAAAGAAACATAGTTTTTAAAACAATAAAACATAAATAAAAAACATAACCAAAACCCAACCCCGATGTCACAACAGAGCTGGTATAACAGTTTTGAAATGAAATCCTCGGAATACAACTGAACTAACTAAAACATAAGGAAAAGTCCTAACTATGAGTGGTGGCTCCTCAGAGTCACCCCTCTCCTGACTGTTCGCCATTCTCTGCAAGGTGCCAATCAGGCCAAACAAACAAACAAAGAAAGGGGAGTAAGAATTATGTAAACATATACAACATGGAGATAGGAAGCAAGGTAAAACATACAACATAGCATCATCATAACATACATCAACCCAATATATATATATATATATATATATCAACATCATATCAACCAAGTATGCTATGCAGTGCAATGCAACACTACTCCACTACTCCAACATGCATATGGATCCAAACTAACTCAGGATGAATGACTTTGGAGTTAAATATCCACATTGAGAATCTATTCAACGTCGAAGAATCTACTCCTCGGATAGCCAACGCATCAAACCAACGAATGCCTCGTCACAGGGGCGCACAGAGAATCTACTCCTACCGTGGAAGGCCAGATCGTCGTACTCTAGAATGACCTCCCCTACGTCGAACATCCACCAACAACAACATCTCAAATGATCCATGCAGCATACAACAAACAACGGGCAACTGCCACCTCTTTTGCTTCGACGGAATCAACCGAAGACTTTAGCGGAATCGACTGCAGTGGAATCTACCACAATACTTAAACCTTTAGCGGAATCAACTGCAACACCTTAGACCCAACCGGGTCAAGGCCCCCTTGGAGCAAACTCTCGGCCACCAAGGTACAACATCAACAACACCTTAGACCCAAACCGCGAGGTCAAGGTTCCATTGGCCAAAAAGTACCAAGGTACAACTTGTCAACGTGCGGCAACCCAACGGTTACTGACTTAACCATCTTAATTAATATTTAATTAAGTGATCTAACCTTCATCCTTGATTAACTATGTCATCATCATCGTTGGGGGAGATTGGGGTTAAAAACCCCTGTTTAAGTCCTTAATCTCAGACTCTGTCCAGAGGGGTGAGCACGGTCATGCTTAACCCCAGCACGGGAGTGCTGCCACTTAAGTGGAGCACGGTCTTGCTTCCTTTTGAGCACTGTCATGCTCAGCTGCACGGGCATGCTCCTCTGCTGCACGGCCGTGCTGAATGCGCGGCCATTTTCCAAAATTCAAACTAGGAGCACGGGCGTGCTTCCTGTTTAGCACGGCCGTGCTCAATGCACGACAGTACTGTTCTGGGCAGAGTTCAACATCAATTTTAGCCAATTAAATTTAGGGATTAATTCTATTAATCCTAAGCCAGTTAACAACATATTTTAGGACTAAACGTCATTATCAATATAGTAACAACACTATCATCACAATCATGGTATCAACCATCCAACCAACAACATTATGCCAATAGCAACCATCATCATATCATCATGTTCATATAACCAACATAAACATCAAGAATGTAGTATGAACATAGGCATATAAACAGCATATTAGCAGCCAAGATCATGTTATCATAATCAAACAAACCATCATATTAATCATATACACATACATAACAAATCGAGGTCATGGGAACCCCTTTACCTTACACTACCCCCAATGCCTATGATATACACTACCCTTCTCTCCATAGCTGGATTGAAGGTCGCTCCAACGTAAGCTCCTAACAACAAACTGCCATCAGTTCCTAAAGCGGCTCAACACAAACTCAACCTTAGCCAAACCAAACACAAACCCATTATTCTCCTATTCAAAAATTGTGAAAGGAAACCACAAGGGAAGGGAGCCTTACCTCTAAACTTGAAACAGATCAAACAAGCTTCCCAACCGGCTTTCAAAACTCCACTATAGCAATGGATGAAGAGGAAATAGGGAAGGATGTAACATCCCAGGTATTAGGGTTTTGTTTTATGTAAGAGGAACATGTTTAAGACTTGGATTATATGGTTAAGATGCTAGTTAAAGTCTAGGAATTTTGCATAGAAAGTAAGCAATCATCGGGAATGAGTTTAAATGTGACAAAACTTGGGGTTTTCCCGATTATCGTCTTTAGAATATCTGAGTGTGAAATAAGAGTATTGGAGTTAGAGATGAGATTGTGCATTTTTTTATGGTTGGAGGTTGTTTATTAGGTCCTAATGAGCCTATATCTCAAATTAGGGGTCAATCGGACGTCGAACGAACCTTGAACGCAAAGAGTTGACTTTTGGTCAAAAGTCAATGCTTAAGCGTGGGTGTATCCACGCTCAAGCGCCCAAGTCAACAAATAAGGCCATGCGTTGACCTGCCACGTGTCAACAGGGCTGACGTAGCATCGTCTGATTGGTTGCTTGGCGCGGTGGCGTACCTGCCTTCCTAAGCTCAAGCGTGGGCACGCCCAAGCGTCGACTTTCTCACGCTCGAGCGTGGGGATGTTTTTCAGCAAAAATAAAATGACTTAAGTGACTTAAGTCACTTAAGTCAATTGAGAGAAAATATGAGGCAAAAAGCAGAGCTGAGTCCAGAGAGCAGAGAAGAGAGGTTTTAGAGAGAGAGGGAGAGAAAGCTAGAGAGAGAGATAGAGAATGAGAAAGGAAGGCTACCAAAGAGCCCTATACCACCATTATTGAGAGTTTTGAAGCTGGAAATAGCTTCTGTAAAATCATCACCTCACCTTCTTCCACCGTTGGATTGTGTTCAAATTTGATATGGAGGTTCTGGACGAGTAGTTCTTCATATCCAACGGTTGAAATTTCTGTATAACCCTCCGAGTGTGAGTTATTTAACTCAGAATAAGGAGAGCAACTTAACCCGTGTAGCTCCTAACCAGTCACCTTGGGAGGTTCAATCCAGGCTCGTTCACCATTGGATCGAACTGAAATTTTGGAGAAGGTAAAGGAAAGGTAGTTCTTTAAACTCAACGGTCAAATTTTTAAACAGAGGTCTAGATTTTGAGATATTGAGCCAGAACAGTGGCGGATTTACCAATGGTACTGCAGTTTTTGAGTTCTTTACTTTGTGCCTTTCAAATGTGATGTTTAGGTGGAATACCGGAGATTCGGGGACCTCTTTCGGTGTGAGGCAGAATCGAGAGGATTCGAGTGGGAGCGATCTCGTAGCGTTTCCAAGGTCGTACGGTTTTCAGGTGGGGGAAATAAACTATTTAACGTCGGAAACGGCGCGGTTACATTTAGTTCGATAATGGCATAGGGCGACCTAAACCCTACTTGAGAGCGAGTAACGGACAATGTCCATATCACATTGGGGACTACTCAGCGGTACCGATGATGATATTGAAATTGTGCGTTTATCGTCGTGACGGTTAATATATATTATTATATTATTTTTATTATTTTGTGATTGGCTGCTGTGACTATTTGGACTGATTGGATTATTATTATGATTGATGATGTGTTGAAGTTATTTACTATGAAAATGATTATTTTGCTATATTGGAAATATATTATTATATTGGAAATGATGATATGATTGATATGATGACATGATAGTATGATGATGTGACTGTAATGATTTTGAGTAGAGATTGAGTAAGTAATGAGATATGACGAGTCGTGATGATATATTGGGGAAGTCATACTTTATGTGTTAGTAGTGCCTAACCGAGATGATTGATGTGATATGATGATGAGATTGATGAGATGAGATTTTATTGAGGTTATTTATGAGGTGATGATGAGCGGTTATGGCACTAGGGGTGACCTGAAACATGGTCTGTGATATGTGGACTTGAAACATGGTCGTTATGTGGACCTAAAACATGGTCGTTGGGGTCTATTCCTCGGAGGGAGAATTCCCGGGGTCTAGGCTAACGGCGGACCGTCCCAGACATGATTTCATTTTAGTTCCAGCTATAGTTCATGCGTTGCATGAGCGCCCTGGCTGTGGTTCAAAGGTGTGCACCGGATTGTGTAGCTATAGTGCCATTGCTTTGCATGGGCATCCTCCATCCGTGGATGAGGGTGTACGGCGGGGCCACTGGGACTTGTCGATTGATGTGGATATCCGGATATGGCCGACTACCTGTGGTGATTCATACAGCATTTGCATTGCATCATGATGGGGGGTAGAGGAAAGACCCTAGATGTGGATGTGTTATATATATATTTACTATATTTTGGGAGACGGATGTTTATCTTGCTGTTATAGAATTAAATGTCGCTAAACCCTTTCCACGTTTGGCGTTATATTGTTTCTCATCCCTGTTTCTTTTGTGGTGTGTTTGTTTTGTATATGCTTAGTACCTCTGACCCAGACATAGCAGATGGCGCATTGGGACCATCCTTGGATGACCCAGGATCCAGGGTTTCCCCTCATGGGGACCATTGAGATTGAGTGCACGGATCTCAACGGGGGGTTAGTGGACCCGATCACCCTCTTTTCTGTATATACGGGTCCTATGTCCATTACTTCCGGATTCGGGCAGGGAGCTCCTATGGGTGTTGTAGGCACTTTCCGTGCTGGCATGACTCTTCCCTTCCCGATGGGGCAGCCAGAGGATCAGTTACCGCGCGAAGTCCGGCATGGCCCCCGCCCCTTTCATGGTGCCCTTTGAGGCACTTGTACCAGGTTTCGAGCCCGCACCTGCACCAACACTAGAGCCAGTGTTGGCTCCAGCACACGAGGATGATCCAATGGCATCTGTTCAGGACCAGATGCCCATTCCAGAGGTATCCGCACCTCCAGAGGTCCAAGTCACTACTTCAGAGTCTTCTCGTGTTTCTTCCAGACGGTTACATCCTAGAGACAACAGGATATACCGGCAGATGTTCCAGAGACAGTCGGGCAGGAGCTCTTCTAGTGGAAGTGGAGGAGTGTCTGGACCATCCGGACCACGGCATGCTGGCGAGGGTGGTAGTACATGATGGCTCAGGCCAGTGCCATCAGTCTAGGTGTGAGTGAGGATTTTCATGTACTTTTGAGAGGGGACTGGATGTGGAGAGTATGTGAGACATCTTCCTGTTGCCCTTTGATGTATTTTGATTATGTTTTTAGTTTGTACTTATTGGGGTCCCACTGATGGGATTCCATTGGCAGTACTGAAATAGGAGACCATGTATGTATATGTTCATGTATGTATGTTTTTATGTTGTGTATGTTGTTTATATTTTAAGTTTTTAATTTTTCGCTGTTTCAAGTATAACCGCTTAACGCAAATAACACGATTAGGTCTTAATTATTATGGGTTTTCTTTAATGAGACGTTGGGGCGTCTCAAAGGAAGCACACTAGGTCGCAACAGTGGCTACTGTAACCAACAAAAATAGGGTTTCTCGTTAACCCTCGGGTTCTGTGCCAAACTTATATAGCTTGGACCTGAGCACGGTCGTGCTCTTCATCAAGCATGGTCGTGCTGGGCTTAGTGTCAGCGAGACTCGATCCTCACATTGAGCAGGGCGTGCTCACTGTTGAGCACGGGCATGCTCAACTTAAAAGCTAAAACATGCTTCAGTCTTTAAGCACGGGCGTGCTGGCTAATGAGCACGGGCATGCTCATGCACCAGAAATAGACTTTTGAACTAAAAATCCCACTAAGCGCTTAACTAACCAAACAACTTATAAAAAGCACTTAACGAAAAAGCAGGGTGTTACAAGAGCTCCTTTCAGACAAGTTGAGTCTTCAATGCAGATAGTCAACAAACCAGTCAGTAGACAAGTTGACTTTCACTCATCAGACAAGTGATCTTCAAGAGAGAATAAGTGTCTATGGGCAGACATATGTAAAATAACATTTCACTTAATAATATGCACACTAGATAGAAAGATCATCAACCAATATGAAGTTCAATTAAATCATTAACAAATATTTAGTTTTCATCAAAACTTAGGGCAAATGCACACCAGACATTTAGAAACTTAACAAACTCCCCATTTTTTATGATGACAAACATTTAGATGATTTGATGAACCTTAGAAAAAAAAACCAACAGATAAAGACAGGATATATTCAGCCAGGTTGAGATTTTCTTAACCAGATAAGATTATGCAGACAGGTGCACTCAGATAAAGATCACATAAATTTTATCAAGGGCTCATAGCAAATATTCAGTTGAAGGTATTAAGGTAGCATGTATTAACTTAGTTAAGACAGGTTATACAAGTTATTAAGCCAAGTTCAAGTCATTATAACATTATATCATCTAGTTTCTTTACTTTCTCCCCCTTTTAGCATCAGCAAAAAGGAAAGACAAGAAGCAGAAAAGTAAAACAGTAAAGGAAACATAGGAAATTTTCATTTATCTTCATAAGCTTTATACAAGGCAATCTGACTTACAAAACCTACTCAAGCCTACTTAAAAGCAAAAACAATGATTCTACTCTAGCTTCTAAGGTAAGTCTAGCATGCCTTTCTTCATCCAGTTGCCTTCTGGTGTCTTCAAGTTGTTCTTGCAACTGATTGAATCTTCTGATTTCCACAAACTTAGAAGTGGCAGATGTTGAAGTTACAGTATAAGATCTATCTGAATGCCAGGGCAGAGCTAAGATGGGTAGTGCTCTGTGGACAGAGAAGGGTTCAGAAATGGTGGGAAAGAGATGGGAATGAAAAGTCTGGTAATAGAAGGAGGGAAGGAAGATGAGTTTGAAAAGAGGAAGCCTTTTAGTACGGTGCCCTTTGGTAAGAGGCCCAGCCCTGCACCCTTGACTTTACCTGCTATAGTGGGTTAATGAGGGTCTCCAAATAAAAGTAACTGGTCTTAGGGGCCAAGTTGCAAAGTGAACAATTTGTGGATTTTTTAAAAAAAATTTATAAAATCATTTTCCCCTTCATTGTATCTCTTTTTTTCTTTTTCCATTGTAACATGAACAAGGGGACTATTTATTGCACATAAATCAACACTTAAAATGCCCAAATCATGTCTCTAAAACTGCTTTCAATACCAGTTATAACAATTTAAATCATGCTAGTTTTCCTAAGAGAAACAAATCAAAACATAAATCATAAATGACTACGTTATGCAGTTCCAGATTATCTTCAACCTAGAAATAGAGATAAAAAAGTTCAAATGTAACACTAAACCCAATCAACTGGTCTTCGGATCTAGCACGGAGAAGAGGCCATTACCTGCACCCCTTGGCGGGGCAAAACCCAAAAACTTCTGCAAATTTGTTCTGATACTAATGGAACACAAGAAGTACAGAAATGCCATGGAACAAGTGGCCCTGGCTGTCGTGGTGTCCGTAGGTTGGAGCGTCCCAAATATCTGAAACGCGAGCTCTTCGTTGTCGTCGGACATGGATGCCGGAGAGGGAGAGTGACAGGGTTCAGATTTTTTATTTACAGATTTTATTTTAAAATTTTTAGCATACAATTGTAATATTCTGAATAGTCTTTAATGGATGGTTTTATATGGAATAAATATTTGATGTTTGGGTTGATTCTATGAAGCTTTTCATGATTTCACCTTCTTGATTTTAAAGGTTTTATTTGGACTATTTAGATTATATGAATTAGCAATAATGAATTCTATAAATGCACTAAAATATGTTGTTACTGGTTTGGGATGAAAGGAGGATGAAGAAATGGGGCAAAAACCCTGCACAATCCATTTAACCCAACTTGTTGCAGCTTTCTTTGATGGCGTTCTCTGTTTGCGTTCTTCAGAAAGTTTTCTTTTTTTAATAATTATTGTGACTACTCTCCAAACGGGACATTACCAAGCAGTTGTGTCAAGCCAAGGAAGAGACTGCAAAGGGAATGGATAAAAGTAAGGGACTGGACCACAATAATACAAATAAATATAGGGACTTTCTTATAAACTAGTGAAAAATCTGCTAACAGTTTGCTAGTAGTAAATATTAGCCATTGAAAAGAGGTCTTATTCTGATAACACTATCTTCAGGAGAAGAGAAAATTGAAGAGATTCTCTGAGATAGGGTAGGACTAGAAATTTTTATCTTTTTAGGAGGGGAAGAGGTTGTTTGGCAACTATAGAATGAGGTAGGATGACTAAAGAGTCTATATGATGGAAGAAAGATAAAGAGCCAGTAACTAGCATAAAGAAATATCTAGAGGGAGAAGGAAGCATAACTACAGAGGGAGGGTAGTGACCTTCTACGAGAGCCTTCATGGTTCTATATATACTACACCACACATACGAGAAGTTGGTTGTGCTAATATTCGTGTCACTACACATGGAGCCAATTTTAGTGTATTTGTGGGTTAGAATTTGAACCCAAAATATGTTCTTGTCATATAGGAGTTTTCTGAACAATTTACCAAGCTAGGCAATGTTGGAGGAATGAGCCTCTCTAGTGTCAAGACCCCCTACGCAGGGAGGATGCCCTAATTCACAAGGTGAAGATACGGGGACCTTTCTCGCTCAATTTAAAGAAATTACCGTTCAAGTGATCAACACAACTGGGATTTAAAACTCCGTTGAATAAACGCTCCAAAATTAAGCTTTTAGAAAAAGTGGTTCTATTTGCCTCGGGACGGAGAATGTGTGGCGTTAGAGTTGAAAATAATCTGAAACAAACAGGCACAGTATAAATAAGTGGAGATATTCTCTATTTTCTCTCTTCATTTTCCCTTCCATTACCATTGCTTTAGGGTGGTCTTCCATTACCATTGCTTTAGGGTGTATACAACGATGGTCGTTGTAAAATGGAGAGAATCTCCATCCAATATAAATAGGAATAGAAGAGGTTGTAACAACAATGTGTTAGGCTCTTAGGGCTTGTTTGGTGTGTTTCTAATTTCCTGTTTTCATTTCCTAGTTTTATAAATAATTACAATACAAATAATTATAAAATTGTCACAATGTTTTCATTCTTTTTCCTATTTCCCAAGATTTATACAGAAAACATTAAAATAACTCTTTGTTTGTTTTCACTGTTTCTTATACAAATCTTTGACAACATGAAACATAACGAAAATAAGATGATAAGTTTGTAATATTTTTATTGTAATTACTTTTAAAATCAAGAAATGAAAACACAAAACCGTAAATAAACCAAACAGACTATTAACCAACCTTGTTAACAAGCTTGACTTTCCATGAGTCGATCATTTTGATATTCTCCACTATCGGGTCAAACACTACTTTCTGAACTCGACCTTCCAGGAGGGAAAATCCAAGTATTCTCCCAAGTCATTGACAAATTTAAAATATTAAGAGGAATTATTTTTGTACATCAAAATGGGATATCATTTGATATCGCTTTTGTTTTTTTGGTATATTTTTGAGAAACGTGTATATAAAGAAGATAAAAAGTAAGTGAGAGATAGAGATAAATATATACGATATCATATATAGTGTCCAAAATTTATGTTCAAATATCATAACTCAAATATTAAATAGATGCTCGTGAAAATTTCCTTTCTTCTCCTGGTGACATAGAAGAGCACGTTAGCTCAATATAAGACTAAATATAGACTTGTAATAAGAGCTTGGCTTTGATTTATAATGAAATCATTAATTTAACGTAAAACGATTATATGTTAAAATATTATACTGGTATTAGTATAATACTTTAAATTTAATATTTATTTACATGATAAATGAGTAGAAATCAGAATAATATTATTATTTGTTTTTTTGAAAATAAATTTTATTGGTTTTGATAGGGATAAACCGTGTATGGTCTACCAAATTTTCCATGAGTTATGATATTTGTATAACAAAAATCAACACCCAACATCATATATTTATAATTTTCTACACTTTAGTATTATTTTATTCTATCTATTCAAATACTCCAAAGTTAAAACACCACTCCCCTATAAGGTGTCCCTATACGGTGTTGGGGGAGGGTTGTTCAAAAATCAATACTCACCTTCTCCATTATGTTATGAGTAGAGATTCAGAAGATAGGGATAATTTTACAGGTCATGAAGATTCGATGCTCACTTCAAGCATAAAAACAGTAATTTTATTTATTTATTTTTAATATTAATGGGTATTCTTAGAGCATTGATTAAAAAAATCAAAAGAGATAAGTTTTTATTGAAAAAGTAATGTACTTATTACATTGAAAAATGTTAAACTTATATTCTCAATACAAACTTTCATTTTCTTGAATCATTAGCCAATACCTTTAGAGCACTCGTTAACCACTCATTCGAAACATCATGCGGCTAAGTCAAATGACATGCATACAATTTCAACATAATCATTTAGCTCATTCTTTCATATCCAACCCCCTCCACCTCTTCTTTCCTTGTGCTTTGGACCATAGGCACGGGGTTCTTTGGTTCTTTGTAGCAAAATACTTATCACATATTTTTCCTGATTTACTCCATTAAATAAGCATAACTGGAGTTGAATAGAACCCTACCTTCCTTAGAAACCAAGGCAACGTTTTAAATTAGATTCTTGCAATTACATCAATACCCAAGTAACTAAGGCAACTTTATAAATTAGATTCTTACAACCACATCAAGAGACTTGAATAATTAAACTAGCTCGCTTCTAATTTAAGAGCTATTAGTTATAAACTTATACATAAACTGTCGCAAAATTAATATGTACTAGGAATTGTTTGCTGAATAAATAAAAAAAATCAAAGATACCATGTATAGGTTATATAGGTGAGGAGAAAAAAGAAGATAATATATGCAAGCAAGGGCAAAAACAGACACTTGCTGGCATACAGGAGCACTGACTTAACATTAATCTAAACCTACTATGAACTAAAACAGCTGTGAACTGTGAAGATGTATATGCATGATACTCAGGTAGAACTTAAATGATATATGAAATCTATTGAAAAAAGAACAAAAAAATTCAAAATCTACAGCAAAGCAGGCCCTGCCTCCAACACCTGTGCTTCCGGTATTTACTCCTGTCAGCTTTTGCCATTCTGACTGGGCTGCTATTCCATTCAGATTGCAATCTGCAAGCACAAGAAATAAATATCATTCTATTAGTATTGTACTATTGCTATCAAAAAGGCCAAATATAAGGCTTCAACCCAACAAGTTTTCTGGCAATTTACACGGGAAAAGCGAAGGACCGCGTGCTAGTTGTGCTGCTATCCGATCGAATTGAGATGCTACCAGAATAAGGTACAGACCCCGAGTAACTTATGCGACTTGATACTGGGCCTACAGCAGAAAAACGCGACTCTTCTAAGCTGTGGACCTGACTTGTCAATGCCTCATCATCAGACTTGCCATCTACAGGCTTAGATATATTTTGAGTTTCCTCACAAGTACAGCCTCCAACTTGGTGACATTCCTCTTTGCCACAAGCTGCAGAAGCTGAAGGATTAAACATATAAACGAAGCTTCCATTCTCCAAAAGCATGCTATCACTATTTGGCTCATCAACTGCTGATGCCAAAGTAGGACTTGAAAGCAATGCTTCCTCGACTATATTTTCAGACTCATCGGACTGAGCGTGCAATTCAGGCTCCCGAGAGACCTGCCAATAAATCAAAAACATCACTTTGTGCAATTTCGCTTCTCTAACACATTCAAGGTGCACGAGCATGCACACACACAAGCATACAATTTCCAAAAGAAAAATTCAACATTCAGCTAATAGTAATTTTAGTTTCAATTAAAGCTCCAGAAGCTGATCTGCTTGTTACGAGATAGATATGGGGATTAATCAACAATCAAGGAAGTTTACTTAATGATATGTAAATTCTAAATTGCAAATAGACTAGATGAGTAGATAACATATATTGCAAGTTTTAAGATCTTTGGCCATCCTGCTCAACTAATATTTCCATTACAAACAGTTGAACACAATCTGTTCTCAATGCTGTATCCAACAACCATGAAGGTTTAAATAACATACCAATCCTTTCAAAAGAACATGTATTTCCACACAAGATATTTGAATAACATTTGCTAACATGTAGAATACCTGTTCTCCCTTGTCATCAGATGCCCTAGATTCCTGTCTGTCCAGCTCTTGCAACAAAGCCTTATCTCCAGGTAAAGTCTCTTTGTTGACATTAACAAAAAGTTTTTCAGTCACAGGCTCATCTTTGTGCATCAAATCCTGGGACTGATCATGATTAGCTAAAACCTGATCAGATTCCTCTGTTGCCGGTAAATTTAGTACATTGATCCCAATGTGGTCTTTCTTCATTTCTTTATCTTGATTAGGTATAGAAGGGAATAAATTGTAAGCCTTTTCATCAACACTCTTCTCAAACAAAACCTTATCCTTAGTAAGGACTCCTTCGTCAACACAGATATCCTTGACTGCACGATAATTACCCTCTTTGTAACAAACTACCGGTTTCGGTTCACATTCCCTGATGGTTTTGTCCATATACACATCCACTGAATTCTCAAATGATGGATCTCTTTCTTCTGGAGGATCAGAGATTGGTGAAGTAGGGGACCTTTTAACTGGTTTTGTGTCATTTGGAAACTTCATAAATGAATCCACATCCTTGGAAGCAAGAGACACCGGCTCAACAAAGTCCCTTACCTGCGGTACATATTCATCTTTCAAATCAATTATGCTGTCAAAAAATTCAAGTTCCGGTGTAGTCATGCAATCTGCCGACTTCTTTTCATAGGATGATAGATCTAAATCCCGTTCGTTCCTCTTTAAATCAATAGAGACGTTATTCTCATATTCCTTTACTTTCTGGTTTTGCAACTTGTATAGTTCATTGCCACTGAGCTCAAAGGATTCAGATTCATGCTCCCGACCAATATTTGAATGGAAATATGGCAGTTCACCTTCTACACATTCATTTTCATACCAGTGAAGAATAAATTAGTAAGGTTTGAATTCACAATAATGATAAGCAGCTTGATTATAAAACACACCAAAAAACATGATTTCAGTATATCATAGGAAGCATCCATGTTTGAAATAGTTTTTATGTCTTGCAAAGAACTAAAAAGAACATATCAAAAACCCTATTAATCGGCCAAATTGACAAGCTGCATGTGTTCCGTTTCCAATATATGGGAAAGCAACAATCCACCTTCCAGGAGAGCTTAGAATCAAGGCAAACAAATTTAAAAAGCAACATATATGAGCCCTATTTCAGGGATCACAATCTTGTTAATGCGCCCAAAAGGTCAACAAAAGCCATACTCGTTCAACCCTGATCAAAGCAAAAGTGCAACTACAAATGGCTATTGGAGATAGTAAAAGAACCAACAACAGTAATCAGTAGTAAACAGTTTGTTACCTAGTTTCATGATTTACTTAGGTTTTAATACATGAGTATATCTTCAGTGCTACAGCCAGTGTGTGTTATTTTGACTATTTTCAAATAAAGAGAGAATAGTCTGTTCATACAATATTCTGCAAGAACCTGAAAATCAGAAAACAAGAACCATTAGGTTGGCAAGTGACTAACTATAATTGCACTTAATGGAAACAAGAGCAACAATGAACTCAATGCTTTCTAAAAAATACTCAAATCCAAGAACCAATGACAAGATTCCATTTCAATTCTGCAAAAGATAACCTTAGCTGCTAATGCTATTTAACAGCACCCAAATCGAGTCATGCCCTTAATTATAAAGTAAACTAAAGAGGGTAAACAGCATAGAAGCTCTAAGAATTTAATCATATTTATACACTAAACGGGGGACCATATGCTAACCTCAAGCTTTTAATATACACATAACACCAATATATACCAAACAGTTTAGTTTATTTAAGAATATCAATTCCCTCTATAACCCTATGATAATATTTAAAGCAATAAAAAGCAAGTACCAGTTGCCCTTTTCATTTTATAAGTAAAAGTTTTCGGCTAAATATGAAGAATCCAAGGACATTAGGATTAGTACTCAAAAGTATAAAAGGACAATAAAAAAAGTTTTAAAAATCTCAAACTTTTTGAAAGTTTTCAACCATAAAATTACAAACCCAAATTTTTAAATCACAAGGCCTCTATAGTAAGGTGACTCCCTACGAAAATCCCTACCGATATTTTGTCGTTTAGTTCTGATTAGATCTGACTCATCAGAATAAACAAGTTTAGACATCCAGAAAAGTACAGAGAAAAACCACAGCTGGGTTTACAGCTTACACCTCAATCGCATGAAGGAAATCAAGATCAACATGGACAAAACGTTAAAGATCTATCTCAGATCCCAAAACCTTCATATCCCAATAAAAAATTTAACATATTGAAAGAGAGAAGAAGAAAAGAACAGTTCTTTTTATTCTCTCAATCTCCCTTGACAACTGACAGTTTCAGAGAAAATCCTAACTTCACCCAGAGACAAAAACAGTAGAAAAAAATTAAAAAATAACAATATATAAGAGGGGGAAAAAGCAGTGAATGGAAAACCAAAATAAAAAAAGGGGGAAGAAAATTGATTGATTATTTCTAATTTCTAATGTAAAACAATATGAACCATACAAGGCAGAAAAAGAGACATTGATAGCAGAGATCAAAGCAGAAAGAGAGAATTACCGAAAGTCCAAAAACTGGAGAAGAGAGAGTGTTGCCTGTATGAGGATATTAGTCGGCAATGTACCAATGTTCTTAAGAGAGAAAAAATATATAATAATTAATTAATACTAAACAAATAAAAGCTGCTACAGAATAGTGAGAGATAATGGATGAGTTGTAATTATAGCCTTCATTATGGTCAACTGTGCTCACTTTCTCTCTCTATAACTCCCAATCTTTCACACCCTTCGCCCTTCTATTTTTGCAATTAATGCAAAACACTATGGCTCTACCTTCCAATACCCACAATCAATATTCAATAGGGTACGTTTTAGCATTAAATTATCACCTCTACCCGTCAGGATCCCAGAATTTAAGTCTATACCAAAAATGTGAAACTTTCGTTCTCTCTTTCTCTTTCTTCTACAAACCGTTTCTAATGTTTTATTTTTCTTTTTTAATTTTTTTTCATTTTCCCAGTATTGTTTTTCTTCAAAGTCTCCGTATTTATCGGTTTCGTTCAAAAAAATAAAAGTTAGGCTTGTGAAACTGACCATCCTTTTTTTTCCTTATTTTCGGGGAACCAAACACACCCCATAATTTTCCCGAGAAAATTCACTCACCCCATCTCACGAAAAAATGAATGCATTGGTGTTGGACCATTTCGGATCCAATCCCTCTTCTCTGCAACTTAGAGGGACAAGGGAGATGAATGGAAATTGAAAATGAAAACACAACACAACACGATGAAGAAACCTTTGACTTTTTCCTTAACAAAACATAAAATAAAAACACAAACAAAAGTAAAAACAAAAAATAGAAATCAAAACGAACCCACTTTGACTTTGACAACGATGTCGGAAAATCTGAGTGTTTCAGAAACTTACCAGCGGGGAGAGTTTGTTTGAACTTTGAAGAAGGTATGGTGAGAGTTTTCAGAGGATTGTTAGGGTGCAGCAGCGACACACCATAAGGATGCTGCTGCAGCTTCGGATTCTGGTTTTGGACTTGGCGGTGTTAGCACTTAGCTACATATCACGAATCTGAAACTGGGTCGCACATAGGAACTGAGCTAGTTGTCCGTAGTACTACGTTGCCTCTGTTTTTTTCTTCTCTCCCGATCTCTTCTTCTCTTTATATGTGTCACTCTTTTTTCTTTTCTTTTCTTTTTTTTCTTTCAATTTTATCTTTTTTTTTTTACCCTTTAGTGGCTTACTTTTTTTTTATAGGGTATACTGGGACCCACCCAACTATAAGTGTTTCAAATTCAATATTTCATCCTCCCCACTCAGAAATAGCCAACCAACTTCGGCATTTGAAAATCATAATATTACGATTACGATGATGTGGAAATGGGAGATTTGGTGAGGTGAGGAAAGGTTTTTGCTAATGCTATGAGCTTGCCATCAGTGACATCCTAGCCCTCCAATATATACAAGGTCATCACATTCTAAATTCTAAATTTCTAATACATTCTAATAAAAAACATAAAATAAAAAATAATGCTATTATTGTATATTTTGTTTTTTGACCAAATAAATTTTTTTTGACAGTTTTTTGACCAAATATTAATTATCACATAATCATACTCGTGTTATTTTATATTTGTATATATTTTATTTGAAAATGAAATGATTTTGTTTGACTAAAAAAAATTAATTGTGTATTTTATTATTTAGTTATGATTAATCTTATTTATTGTATGGGCACATTGTGTCATATAAATTAGTTTTTTTTTTCTTTCTAAAATAAAGCAAAGGTTTATACCAAAAGTTTAATTGTTATACAATGTCAATCAATCACATATTATGATAGTACGAATGACTTTCAAAATAATTAAAATAAAACTTAAATATTTTTAAATGATGTGATAATTTATGATTGGTCAATGGTGAAAAAAATATTTATACTAAAAGCACATCATAATTAAATACTTATAATAAAAGATATTTAAAAAATAAATTCTTTTGTCGAGGGTTTTTATCTACTTATGCTTGTTTTTGTTAATAGATCGATAATCACAGTCAGGAAAGACATGTGTGTTTGTATGAGCGTTTAACAAACGTGATTTTGGATGGAATTGATTTTGTAGAATTGATTTCAATACAATTGAGTTTGAAGTAAAGTGAATTATGTTTGGATGTTTTTACTTTGAAAGCAAGTTTGATGTAAAACTTACTGTAATTTTTCAATCCAAAGGCAGAAGTTACTACAAGCTGTTTCTGGTAGAAACAATTTTGAATGCAAAATTGATTCCCCAAACGTGTAACCAAACACCTCTTTTTTTTTTACAGAATCATGTTTAATAGGTGTAGAAGCACTTCTGGTGTCTCCATAAGTGGAACCTTTGGTTTCACGTTGAACACTTCCAGAATTGATTTTGTCCTCTGTCAAACTTGATTTTAGTAAAAATGAGATATTTGGTTAATGTTAGGTAAAATTGATTTTGCCTCCAGAAACGATTGACTAGAAGCTACAAAATGTTGCTTTTGAGTTGAATTGAAAATTTTACACTAAGGGCTTGTTTGGTGGTCAGGATAAGATAGGGGGTGGATAGGATAAGAGAGTAGGATAGGATATGAGCAGGATAAGCTGTTATCCTATCCGATGTTTGGTGTCCACCAGATAACCAACTGAATATCATTGTAATTTTAGTATGAATTTTAAAATTTTCGTTTTTGTTCTGAATGTTTTCATAATTTATTAGATTTAAGTTTTTTTTTATAATTTTCATTTTTTAAAAGTTTATATAAAAAGACAAAATTGTCCTTGTGATAAAATTACATATAATATTTTAAAATTTTAAAATATTATTTAACTTAAATTAATTTTTTTATAATTTTAAATATTCATTTTTAGTTTTTACTTTACATATAGTTAAATTATTAGAATATTTTTTATTTATTTTTAAGTTTTTTACAATAATATACATTAATAAAATTAGCCTTGTGACAAAATAAAAATAGTTTTTAAAATTAATTATTAATATTTTTATTATTTTATGTTTTATTATACCTTTTTTGCAATCATATTATATTTTATTATACTTTAATTATTTTATATATATAATATTTTTATACTTTATTATACTTTAAATCACCTTATCCTATCCTGTTGAGTTCTAACCCAGCTCCTCCTTCAGGATAAAATTTTAACTAGATGGACATGATATGATAGGTGACAGGATAGACTTATCCTATCCTGCTGGCTCACCAAACAACAGTTTCAGACAGGATATGATAGATTATCCTATCTTGTCTCTCTTATCCTGACCACCAAACGAGCCCTAAGTTTTACATCAAACTTGCTTTCAAAATAAAAACATCCAAACATAAAGCAGTTCACTTCAAACTCAATTCTAACCAAATCAATTTTATAAAATCAATTATATTCAAAAATCACTTTTATCAAATGTTCATCCAATTAAATTCTTTAATATGTATATTCTTTTCTATAAATTGCTTTAATTGTAATGTACTTATGTACAATTTTCTTTTAAAGGAATTACTACTACTTCTTCAGGTAGATAGGGTAAGTGGGTAACATTTCTTTTGGTCATCGACTTATCGTATTAGAAAAGTTTGAATTTGGTTCTCACGTTCTACTTGTATTAGTTATTAATTGTTGTTGTGCTTCTAACCAATTTTGTCACTTTTCCTCTAGCGGAACTTCTAAAAATATATATTAAATTTAAGATCTCTTACCGAACACTGGAGTGCTTACAACTAATTTTCAATGGCTTCTAATTTTGTTTTATTGGTTGAACTAAACTTTCACTGACAGACCATTCATATTGCAAATAGGTATGGTGATTGAATGCGAGTATTAATAACATTTTATAATAATAGAACAATGCTACCGATAAAACTCTCTCCTTCTACACTAGATCTTACATCCTTGTCTAAGTTGTTAGTTGTTACATTGTTAGCTCTTTATGATGGGACGCCAATGTAAAATGACACATTTTTTAGTCCACATCCTTAATTGAATGTATCATTTCAACCTCACTCTCATAATAATGTGAATAATGTTCACATATATTTACATTTTTATTAAATAATAATTTATATTTAAAAAATTAAATCAAAATATAGACATATTAATATTGTAGAGGTGTGATCAGGTTGGATTAGACACATTGATATTAGAAAAAAAATGCATTAACCAATAAAAATGAATTGGTTTGAGTTGTGATTCGTCAATTTCAAAAGCCGAAGTTGGTTGGCTATTCCTGAGTTGGGGAGGATTGTAACACCCCATTTTTCATATATATGTTTTTTTGCATTGTATATAGTTATATGTTGTGTTAGATTATTAGAAAAGTGCTTTAAGGAATTTAAAATGGGGTTAAGTGGGATTTTCTGGTCAAAAATACATTTCTAATGCATATGTTTCTTTCTCCTGGAGCTCGACACAGCTGTGTCTAACTCTCTTAATCGTTGTTCTGGCCCGAGACACAGTTGTGTCTCCTGATAGATACAACTGTGTCTAATTCTCGAAAACGCGGCCCGGGACACGGCTGTGTCTCCTAATAGACACAACTGTGTCTAATTTTCGAAAAAGATGTTCTGCCCGTGACACAGTTGTGTCTCCTGATAGACACAACTGTGTCGAATTCCAAAAAACGTTGATCTGGTCCAGGACACAGCTGTGTCTCCTGATAAACAAGGCTGCGTCTAGTTCTCAAAAATGCTATTCTGGCCAGGGACATAGCTGTGTCTCCTAATAGACACAGTTGTGTCTAGTTCTCAAAGACGTTTTTGTCTGGCAATATAAATAAGTGAGTTAGGAGGGTTACAAGTTACAACCCTCATTTTGACACTTTTCGCAATCCTTGTACGACAGAAACCTCTCATCCCTCTTCTCTTTAAAACCTTTTTGTGTTCTTCGGCGTTCTTGCTTGCGATTGGAGAGTAAGCAACGCGTTAGTGTCAGTTAAGGTTATCGTGTAAACCCTTTTATTAATCTCACTTTTCTTTTCTTGAATTGATGATTAATTGTTCTTCCTTCTTTGATGTTTTGACCAAGATTCATTGAACCGTTGAATCGTTCGAGGGAGGTGGATTCGCTCAAGTTGACCATAGAATTAGACCGTTATACCAGGTATGGGAGAAGGGATTTGTAACACCCTGATTTTCGTATAAGGGTATATTTTGCTATGGATGCCTAGCTGTTACTGTTATTGTTATTATTATTATTTAATAAAATTATTATTATTATTATTATTATTATTATTATTATTATTATTATTATTATTGATAAGTAATTGCTTCTATTGTTACAGTACTTTTATACATATACATGTATGTATGTATGTATGTATGTATGTATGTATGTATGTATTATTACATATGATAATATGGTTACCCATATTGTTGTGATATATGTATGTGTTAAGATATAATAATATTTATATTAATTAAAGTGTAACCATGAATGTTATTTTGTAATTACCTACTAATTTATAATTATATATATGTATATTAACATATGATTATTGTAACACCCCGTTTTTACTGTTTTCAATATCGGTAAGATATATATAATTGTTTATATTTTTATCTGAGATCTAGAAAATGATTTTGGATAAAACAAAATGATTATTATGCTCAACCTTATGGTAGAAGGTTAGGTAAAAATTTAGGTTTAAAATTCAGACGAAACCCAGTCTGCTTTTACACTGACACTAAAATTTTACTGATCAGAAAACCTAATTTCGACTCGAGAACGAAACAGTTTAGATTCTTATTTTTTTTTTACCAATGATAGTGGTTATTTTGAAAATTTTCAAAATAAATAAGTTATTATATGTTAGTCGGGCAAATACTCGACAATCGGGTATCGACGGAATCGAGAACATATGTGCAGAGACAAAACCCGATGCCGGATGGATGAAGATAATGAGTCATCCTGGTGGTGAGTCAAAGGGGTGAGTCACCTAGCATGCAATGCATGTAATGATGACTTATATGTGAAAAGTCCAAAATACCCTTAATCTTTCCTTGTAGTTCCAAGTTTGCCATGACAACATTTTTACCCTTTTCTACCTAGACGATACACTGCCACACCCTTTAAAACCATACTTGGCCATTAATTTTACCCATTTGGTTCATGTTCTTATAACTTGCACACAAAATACTCTTAAGTTCTTTCTCTTGATTTTCAAAGGAAGTCTTAGATCTTGATCATTTCTTGAGATTCCAAAGGTATAGCCTTATGATCCATGATCATACCTTCACTTCTCTTCACAAAATTTCTTTCAATCTCAAAGTTTTGTTCAAGTTCAAATTCCTAGATCTAGTTTTTCAAATAATTCTAGAAAATCATAGAAAAATCATTTTAATGTGAGATCAATTTCTATGGTCTTCATATGACTTCTATATTTATCATCCAAGAGTTTGAAAAATTTAGATATCCCTAGCTATTTCTTTCTAGCTTGGCCGAACCTATGCTTAAATGGGTTTGGTAGTTTTTCTTCATTTTTAACTTGTTTCTTGTTGATGGTTCATGGCTAGGTTTTAAGTACAAAACCGTGAGGCCCCATGTGAACATCATCCTCTTCTTGCTTGAGTTTCAAGTGATTAACAAAGGTATGGGGGAGATTACCATCATCCTACCTTAGGGTAGATATGTTGGTGGTTTATTTAGTGTATATGGTCTTGTAAATTATAAGTGTATAAGTTGTGTAAATTATTGATTTATATGTGTATGATCCTCTTGGAGGATTTGGTTGATGCTTGATTGTGATATATGTTGGTATTGGTGTTATTGATCTCTAATTGGGACCTTGGTTATTGTTTGATTGATGTGTTAAAAATTGCCTAACATGAATAATTTAGGGCCATTCGGCCATAGTTGATTTAAGGGGTTCGATGATGATTTAAATTGTTTGAATAATTTTTATGAGGATTGAATGAACATATAAGAATATAGAAACTGGTTTGGATTGATTTGGATGTGTATGTTGAAAGATGTGAATTTATGAGTCCATAGGGACTAATATGCAATTTCTGAGAATTTTAGTGATTGTTTTGAAATTCATATTCTTGTGTGTTAAGATTGTATTCCTTGATGAGACAAAACCATAGAAATTGGTTTGGTATTAATTGGATTAATACATAAAAAGATATAAGTTTTTTTGTAAACAAGGACCTTTTTGCAAATATTGTAAAATATGTGGGCAGAAATGTAATTTATGGAAATTTGATTGTAACTGAAAAATATTTCTATAGAAGTTGGTTTGGTGTGATTTGAAGTTATAGATAAAAAGTTACAAGGTTTTAAGTAAAAAGGATCTTTTTGCAATTAATCAAAGTTTAGGGACTAAACTGTAATTTTAAAAATTTATGTAACTGGATAGTTAGACTGTTTCTAAAACTCAAAAATGAGTTTTGGACTATTAGAGTGTAAAATCGTTGAAAAATGATTTACGCGATTTAAAAACTTAACGATGTTCGGTCAAATTTAGGAATTTTGTATAAATGAAGTGAAGGATGTAAAATCAGTGTTTCAACATTTTCATATGGGTATTATAACCTAGGAGAGTAATATATTTGAGGTTAAGAACCATGTTTTCAAAAAGTATGGCTTTTTGAGCCTAAATTCAGTAAAAAGCGGCGAAACCGCCGTAAAGCGTTTTTAAGGATTTTCAAGAAATTGTTTTGAGAAACTGATACCTATGTATCTTTGATGGAAATTATTCTTGAAAGTTGATTTGATTTTATCTAAAGGTTTTGGTTTTAAGCCAAAAGGATTTTAGACTTCAAAAACGAAATTTTACGGTAAAATGCAAAAAACCTAAGTCAAGAACGACTTAGTGAAAATACGAACATAATAATTTATGACGTGGGGTGGAACACAACCTTATGTCATAAAGTATGGATAATTCATTATCCATATTCCATAAAATTTGATGGACTCAGAATGATTTGTTTATTGGAAGCCAAAAAAAAGGCTCAATTAGAAAAGTACATAGAAATAAATAATTGGACTTGTGTTCCAATCTCATAATGTGCTAGGATTTTAATCAAGTACTTTAAGAAAACTTTGCACAAAGATGAAAGGTTACTTGAGAACTTTAGCTTGATGTTAAGTACCGGTAGTTCGGACTTAAAGACATCTAGCATCTGTTACAGTACGTTGAAAGGATTCCGATGGAATCAAACGATGTCATCCGGTGGATAGACGAGAAGAACGCATTTCCGGCAAAGTTTGCCTAACCACATAGTGAAACTATGTTCTGTAAGGCCATTGTGCCTAGGACATTGAGCTAACACTTTAATGCGGGTGCGAATTTCTGTAGTGACAATCTATTGATGCTCGGGGGTGTCGGGGTATGAAATACTCATATAGCCCCAGTTGGTTGCTTCTTTGTGGCATGGTGATCTTGAAATACACCGACATACTCGACTAGACACTATGTATTTTCTGGTAGTGTAGGATGTTCTCGAAAAAGCCTATGTGCACCATAACGACTGTTGACGCATTTTATTACCCAAGGCTGGTGGACTCCGGAACAATCCTCCGAACCACTCTCTCCGACTGTTTGTTAAAACCATGGTATAGGGAATCAGAAGTCATTCCTCGAGTCTTAGAACGACTCCTATCTAGGAAAAATGGTGCCTTGTGATTATGTTGTTGTGAAACATTATTATTTCTGTTATGATTGATGATATAACTGTATGTTGATAGCTGTATGTACCTGTGTGTCATACCACTGCATGTCTGCGTTATGTGTAAGATGAACAAGAATCTCACCTTATTTCTGTATTTTCGGGTTTGCTGTTCTATTTTACGTTGGACGAAGATGACGACATCACTGTTTCTACATCACATCCAGCTGGAGTTTGAGATGACTTGGATGCATGGACACAAGGTCAATGGTTTTGTGTAGTGGACATGCGGAGTATACTCACGGCGTGACGAGATATCCTCCAAGACTATTATAGTAACATGGGGATGATATTCAGTCATTGTTTTGTTATGGCCAGCATGATGAGTCTTGTGTCTATGTTATATTTTGTAGAGCTATGTCTCTAAAGCTGTTACTATTATTATACCATATTTCCAGTAAGTTGTTGTTGTTTTACGGGCGTTGGTATTTCTGCCATTTTCTGAATTTGTATGTTTATGATTGATAGTACTTGGAACATGGTTTGTAAAATACTTATAAAGCAAGTTGATGATGTATGTTAAAGAATATGTATGGTATCATTTGCGAAAGATAAAAGCAAAAAGTAAACCCATATTTTTGGTAAAACATTTATTTTCCGCTTTAATCGGTCTTATAAAATAGAAATGTCACATACAATGTAGCGCCCGAGAGAAGGGTGTTACAATTATTTGTATTAATATGAGATTGTGTGTATTCATGTGTGATCTTATATAAATATATGATTTTGTATCTGATTCTATATGTTAATATATGAAAAGTGATTTTACTAATAATAAGTGATTAAGAATGATAATATGAGATATCGTGTGATTTAATATTTAAATCAAGAGAGTGTAACTATTAGATTCCAGCCCCTTAATCAATCATATTTGAGTCTTTATAAATATAGAAGAATCATCTTTTTTGTTATCTCTTAAGATCTTGTTATAATCTTCTAAGGATCCTATATAGAAATAACTACCAAATTTATCTCTAAACTTCCATCGCTTTGTGACTATTTTAGAGCCCGATTTAGGATTTGATCGTGAAATATTAAATTGTAGATATTTATCTAAGCTTTCTAACGATCCCAAGAACGCTTCAATCAGACACTCGTAGCTCAAGATATGTGCAAAATACTGAACTATACGCAGTTTGGGCTGAAATAAGAGTCTGTTACGCACTAACTCATTTTTATATTATAAGACTCGACCTAAACCCTATTGCCCACGACTCAAGACTCGAAAAAGCTGCCTCTATTCATCTCTTAGGTTTTCCCTTGGTTTCTCTCAATAGTTCTTGAAGGAAATTGCTCTCGTTCATCGTCCTTCATTATCTTCTGCCATGAGAACCTTGTTGTTGCTATGGAGTCATCTTGCTAGTGTTTTTATTCATTCCTTTCAGTCTCCATAGGTCTCAAATAAAGGTAACAATCATGCCCTATGTTATTCTTACTTATCCTTTGAGTTTTCTTGGAATAAAGATTGATTCCGGGTGTCTCTCGTTGTTGTTTTCATGCCGTGCTGAAGAAGCATTCAAACAAAATTGCGGAACAACCCTTCTCCTCTTTTCCATATGCTGCGAAATCTAATTTCAGGTATGGGGGAGAGAGTGTTTATTCTATATGGGATTTGAGAGAGAATTGAGATGGTTAGGGGTTTTCACATAATTCCTCTTTATGCTTCTATGCTTATTTTGATTGATTGATGAATCCTTGTGTGAATAAAAGTGTATTTATGATGTTTGTGATTCTGATATGTCATATTCATTGTAGGAGTAATGAACCTTAATAATGAACAAATGGATTCAATTTTGTGAATACGTGTGAATATGCTCTAATTGTGGTTGATATGATTGTATGTTATTAGTGTTGTTTTGGCATGATTCTTGTTGATGATATGATTTGTTAATGACTATGTTGATTAAGCCATGAAAATTGATGTTATATTTGCCTTAAATTATAAGAATATAATTTTAGTTTAATGGAAATTCATAATATATGAAGATAGATATGAGGAGTGAGGCAAATGATCCAAAGGATTGATTCAAGAACACAAGGCTTTGATCTTGAGTGTTACTCAATTATATGAATGATAGTTTAGGCCTAAATGCTATGACAACTTGATATAATATAGATATTTTAGGATATTCTTAGATAATTAAGAGTATTTATTTTTTATCTTATCTTATAGATTTTAAAATAATGTTAGTTAATAGATCTTACCTTATAGATTTTAAAGAAGAGTTAGTGAAAGAATCTGATTTTAATGATAGTTAATAAATCTAAGTTACTAATCTTAATAAAGACATTGAGGTCTATATTTTCATATTAAGTTAATGATCTAAATGAGGACGTTAACAACAATAGTTAAGATAGATTGTCATTAGTGATGTTGATAATAATAACTTGTAATGAGACTTACGATTGTATGTGTTTTACCTCGTTGTCGCTATGATGATGATGGTTGATTGCCTTGTTTGTTAATATTGTTTTGTTGTTGATGTCTTGATAATGATATACTATGTCGATGTTGCTGTTATCCTCGTTGAGGAATGTTGTTGTTAATCAATGTTAATGATTCCTAATGTTGGTCAAGACGATAACGATAAGTTATCACCTGTTGATGTTGTTAAACTATGATGCTTATTGGTCAAAGTTGACTTTGATGCTTATTGGTCAAAGTTGCCTTGATGCTTATTGGTCAATGTGTTGTTGTTGATAAACCTTGATGCTTATTGGTCAAGGTGGAGGTGGTGATTATGATTGTTTGTTTGTTCGTTGACACACATGCATTCACACATTGGAGATGTTAGTGGGGGAAGCTGCAACATAGGGGAAGTCGTCCGAGAGTAAGGCGATCTGGCCATCCGCGGTGATTCATCTAGATGGATCGTGCGCCCCCATGGTGGTGCATCCGAGAGTAAGGTGCATCGGCTATTCAAGGGGTTCACCCATGGTTTGGTGAACTGCCGGCGTTGGTGCTTATCGGCCAATGTGGATATGTAACTCTGAAGTTGTCTTTCTGAGATAGTTATGGATCCACATGCATACCGGAGTAGTGGAGTAGCACTGCATCGCATAGCATGAGTTGTTTATATGATATTATGTAATTTGATATATTGTGTGTTTATGTGTGTAAGTTGGATAGTATGCTACGGTTATGTAATTGTGTATGCGCGCTGTCTTGGTTACTGTCTTTTCTCTTCATATGGTTTGAACATGATCTCTCACCCATGCAACATTTTTAGTCTTGTGACAGAGAAGGAGGAATCTACAGGAATATATGTGTGGTGGAGGGATGCCTTCTATAGAGTGTCGTGATGTAGCGGTTGGAGACGGCTGGATTGCACGCTGTCTTAGTGCATTATGTTTTCAGTTTTGAAACTTAGTTATTTATACTGTATGGGAATTGTAAAGCTCTAATATGTGACATCGAGTCAGGGGATTAATTTACTATCATTATGTTTCCATACAAACTTCATGATTTTTTATAATGTTTTTATTTACTTCTTTAGTTAAATTCGAGTTTTATGATGTGATGCTCTCAACTATGTTTTGTGAAAAAAGTTTTCAAGAATTCACGTTTTTATTCCGCAAAAATATAATTTTTTTTTACTACTTATATAATACACGTTTCGAGGTAGACGGTGTCACGAGATTAGTATAACATGTAAGCATTGGGGTAGCGTAAGATGAAGGGTTAACCCCTTATTGTGTGCTAATTTTTAAAGTGATGCTGATTGTTATATGTATGTCATGCTTCCTATATGATTGGTATCTTTTAAATTATGAATTACTATGGATGACGATGATGCCATGATTGTATGCTTTGATGTTCGATGTTGATGTTGATGTTGATGTTGATGAATGTCATTATTGTTACAAACACACCAATTAAAATATAGGGATGTTAGTAATGATATATAAGAATTAAGGGATAATTTTCTCAATGTTCATAAGACATGAATCTTAGAAAAAGATAAGTGAGGTTAATGCTCAATGGTATAGTTAAGACCCTAGGATTGATCCATGAGTGCTTTAGGGATGTTATTAATAAAACCATAACATAAAACATGAAGAATAAATAAGAGAAACGAGACTAATACTTGATGGTGTAGTTAAATTTACTTGACTGAGAATCACTAACTTTGTGTTCTATTACATTTATAGATTAATGAGGGATTTGCTTGACTAGGAACCACTAACAGAAAATGCTTCTTGTTTAGTGATGAGAAGGGCTTTGTTGGGGCCCTGGGGCTTTCCCAATTAAGGAAGGTCATAAAATTACTATGTTGGAGACAAGACTGACAAATGCATATAGTGCATGTGATGTTGAAGATTTATCTGGATCGTTTTACCTTTCCACTACAGAATTTTCGCTATTTCCCACGGCTAAAGGCCCTAGGAAATCCAACAAATCCGTGAGAAAATACACATTTCCCATGGATGACCCACGGATCCAGATCCGTCGATTTTCAGGTCGTCGGAAACAGTTCCCACGGGCAAGCCCTGGGATATTTCCCGCGGTTACGCCCCTGGGAAATTTCCCATGGTATAATCCCTGGGAAACCAAATCAATTTTTTTAAAAAAAAATTAATTTATAGCTTAATAATTAAATTAATTATAGTTAAACTAAATAAATAAATAATTATATTTTTTATATTGATGCATGAACAAGGAAATTAATATCATAATTCAAACCACTTAAATATAATTCAAACAATTTGTTCAACAAAAAAGTAATACAACCCATTTGTTCAAAAAAATAAAAAAGTAATCCAAACCATAATTGAGATCATAAGTTAAATAAAAACACAAGTGCTTAAATCTTGGTGATTCAGGCTCCTGTCTGCTTGCCTTGCTGCAACTAAATCATTTTCTACCACCTAAAAAACACAAGCAACAGTGTAAAGGCTCCATAATGGGTTCTCATCATAAAATTCAAGTATGACCCTGGATATCTTAGTTAAGCAAATCGGTGCTTCCAAATAATAATGAAGGATCTGGAGCAATCGGGTGTTCTTATTAATTCTATTAGACTACACAGCCTGGAATCTATTCTACTAAATCTATCCTTTACTTGCACTTCCAAAAAAGTAATTGCAAACAATCAAATGTAAAGAAAGAATAGTGTTTCTTAAAATTAGCAGGTTTGTCTATAGTATGCTGCATAGAGGTTTCCTGGGGTTGTCAAGAGCACATTTGCTTTTCAGAAATTCAAATTCATAACATTACAGTATACATGACCACACGGGAAGAGAGCTAGACAGACAACCAGTTACCTTTTGCAACTCCATTAAATTTTTCAGCAACCTTGCATTCTCTACGCCCATAGAGTTGAGGGCTCCAACTTCTAATTTCATCTCATCAACAATAATTCATAGCTAACTTATTGCCTAATAATTCATAGTTAACTTATAGCCTAGTAACTTGCTAATAATAAGCAATCATCATAACTACAGTTAACTGAATATTCTAATGTAAATGCTAATATTCTAACTATTCTCCTTCAAGCTGGTTCTATTAAGCTCTCAGCTTATTACAAATAAACTTGACCCTACAATAGCAAACGAGGCCAAACATACCCAAACAGACCCCAGAGAACAGCAACCCATGTAGGAATTACACCAAATATACCTAATAGAAATGTCAGCAAGATGTAAGGGGAAACATGTCCAAATAGCAGCAGCTTTTTCCTTCCTGGACTGCTTCTGTCATGCTCCATACCATATGATCTAATTAAAGGGAATAAATGAATAAATAAAAAATATAGAAGGAATGAAACTGTCACATTTACTGAAAACAAGGACATCATTGTTTTACTTGTTGAACTTAACAATAAAAAAAAAATCAAGTTGATTCCAAGTAAAACAAATCAATGTTTAGAAATTTGTGCTTCTAACTTAACCTGATTCCTATGTTATATCACTTACTAGTAAAAATATGCCAAAGGAAGAAGATAAAAGCCATTCACCTGGTGATTACTGTTGAGGGACCACAAACATTCTCTCAAGTGATCAACTTTCGTAGTTGTGTAAGCAGGTTTCAAATTCTCCAACTTCTATCGAAGCAAAAATCATTTGAATTTTACAAAACTTATGCAGTAGCAAAAAATGGACAGCTGAGAAGGAAATAGATGTCTGATTATGAAATTCAAGGAACTATAATTTTAATGTACAAATAAAATAGATTTTAATGATAGCTTTTTTTCATGTACTGCTGTAGCAGAAGATCTCACAGTTGGATGGACTTCTGGGGGCATCCCAGGTTTAGACCTTCTATTTAACTGTCAACACATGCATGCATACATAGCCTTTCAATAAAATGAAACCAATAATCAAGAATGTCTGAATGGATGAACATAGAAGAATATTGACTGCACATATTATTTAAGGTGGTTGCTATGACACACAAGTATGTTCTATGTCAATTTTTTTGTAGTGGCCTATGCTAATTGATAAATAGAGTTGCACAATTTCAGCTTCAACATGAGTTAAATATTTACCTTGGAAGCAACAAACATGTTTATCTCCACAACAATTATTTGACGAGGCTGATAAGTTGGACAACTTGCTAATTTGGTTACATAACTTTATCACAAAATGAGTTATGGTCTGGTCTGCTTATTCTTGGTCATTCAATTGTAATTGCAATGAATAGAAAACATATTTTTATAATTCAATGAGGCAAGGTCAGAAGCTGTCAAATAAAAAAGTGAATGGCATCTATAATGTGTGGAACAACCTACTACTAGTACAGGAAAGGTTAAATCAAAACCAAGCAACAATCAGCCATAACAAATAGATTCAAAAGGAAAAATCCAAATGACTATACATACCTGGACAACTTTGCAAATATAATCACCTCTTCTCTCCTTCTCAATAATAGACTATTAAGCATTCAAAATATTCAGAACAAAATAATGCTGGCTAGATTCTTACCGATTGTTCTGATTGACTCATCCAGTGAAATTAAGAACGATGATTTGAGAGGACAATTTACGGTTTATTTACCCTGCTTGTAGGTAAGTCCAAAATTATAATTGCATTTACTATTAAAGCAAGAGCCAAAATGCAATTATAATGTAAGGTGATGAAGAGAAAGTGCGAGAAAAGTGTTTTGGTGTGCACTGGAAAGAAAAAACGAAAATTAAAATGATTGAATAAAAGGTAAAAGTTCGATATTTAACCAAAACTGTAGGCAAAGTATTTGATACAGCTAAAGACAACCTAAAATCAGTTGTTAATAGTAGATGACATAACAAAATTTTCGCAGCAATCTTAAGCCATATTTACATCAAGCAGTTAGTATATTAGTTTAAAATCACATTTAAAACATAATACCAGCTATTAAAGATTGTCGGACTAACCACAAACATTCATAACCAAATTCACTCAGACAAAAATAAATTAAAGAAGCAGATAAGACCAATTTTAGCGTAGGGTTCAAAGGGACACTGACAGTAGCATAGGGTTCAAAGGGAAACTGAACGAAGGTTCTAACCTGAGGTGCGTGGCCGGTCGGAATAGGTGCTGTTGCCGCGGGCGGTGGTTTTGTGGAGCTGTGGTGGTTCTGCACGGTGGCGGAGATGGTTATGAGAGAGGGAAAATAGAGAAAGATGGACAGAGAGAAATAGGAGAAGAATAAGAGAGGTTCTGATCGGAGATGCTTACCCCACGGAGGAGAGAGGCACTGTCGGACCAGGAAACTACTGGGAGGCGCGAAGGAGTTGGGGGCGACGCCATTCTTGAAGGAGCTGTGGTGTTTCTGAACAAAGGACCGCGGGAGTGAATAGGAAGAAGGCAGGGTATGTATTTACATATTTCCCACAGTATAGCCCGTGGGAAAAGTGCCTCCTTTTGCAACGGTTCCAACAGTGGGAAACACCGAGTTACTTTGCCTCGGCCCAGTCCGTGGGAAATTGAGATCTTTTCCCAGGGTCCAGTCTATGGGAAACAGCGAAATCCCATACCTGCAGCCCAACCCGTGGGAAAACAAGCAGGAATGGTTGGCGCCTCCGTTTCCCAAGGCCCAACATGTGGGAACCCTACCGAGAAGTTTCCAAGGGCTTTGACCGTGGGAAATGTCAATATTTCCTAGGGATTTTTTGCCCTAGGTAAAATGCCCTGGGAAATAACTTAAATTCTGTAGTGTGTATTCCAGACTTATCTATATGGTTATACCTGTCATTATCCTCTGTCACTATGCATTTGCTGTTTGAAGTATCAAAACTAAGAATTAGGTGCTACGTACATAATTTATCAAATTTATTGTATTATAATATTTTGAGTCCTTATCCACTTTTCTTCCATAACATTACTATCCAAAAGATATGGTTGAGCAAACTTTTTCTGCTTTTAACTTATTTTTGTAGGCTGGTTTGCTAACTTCCTCTAATAAGGTGGGGAGTGTGATCTTCAGGATCAGTCAATGGCATTTGAGGATTAGTGTAAATTTGATAAATTAGTGTAAAGATTAGTGTGTGAGTTGCTTTAAATGACTTCCTAGTTAACTCTTGGCTGCAACTTTCTCTCATGTATAGTTGACATCATTCACTAATTGTTTACAACTAAAGCTCCTCATAACTTGGTCAAAGGAGGGTCTTTGTGCACGTTATGAACAAACCATCCTAAATTGGAATTGAGTTTTGCAATAGAAGTTGGTATATAAATGCATGTATAAATGTGTTCTAGTAGTTAATGTGTATGCCAATTCTGTTGGGGCTTCAGCTGTTAGTGGCATTAACAATTTGGAAGTTGGAACAGTTTCTATGATGGAGTTAGACATGTTGTCATTTGGTTCACCTACTATTCTTGATCACTTAGGCTTTTTAGGGTTTTATTTGTGCTTCAAATGTAGTTTATGGTTGTTTATTACTGATGCAGGTTGTTTTGTGTACTATGTACCTTATAGTGTTTAAGTTCTACAGACAGGTTCCTTTCCTTAAAATTTAGAAGTTATATAACTTCGGGTCAACCCGGTCCCATCCCATCTAGGCCTGATCTTAAATCAACCCGCACATGTCGGGTTCCTTCGGGTTTAGGGTGTTGAGACCTCATAAGTCTAAAACACATTCAAAGTGTAAATCCTCTATGTTTTGATGATTCCAAATAGTCCAAGTATGGTAATATTGAACCAAATGAAATTACTGATATATTTGATAAGTGTGCAGGAAAATAGACTTGAAGTCACTCGTCTAAATTTCACCCGTCTACTTTTTAGTAGAAGCTCAGCAGTGACTCGTCTAAGTTTCACTCGTCTAAAAAGTTAGTCAAAGAAAGTCAACGCTCAAGAAAGACTAAGCTCAGTTGATGACGTGGCAAGAATCTAAGTTTGGCTCAGCTGACCACCCGTCTAAGTTTCTGAACAAGCTTTCACCCGTCTAAGTTTCTGAACAAGCTTTCACCCGTCTAAGTTTCTGAACAAGCTTTCACCCGTCTAAAATTCTCATGGCTGACACCAAGTCAGTATGTCAGAAATCAAGTCCAAGTCACCATATTCAAAATTATAGGCCATCCTTATGGACCTCGAAGACCTCTGGATAATAGCTCGAAGGACAAAGAATAAAAGAACGTTGTTTCAAGGTTTTAAGGAATAAACACGCTATCTCTGCACCACTGCAGTAACCTTTTGCCTATTCCAGTACAAAGTGAAAGTACTTTATTGAAAAGTAAACTGATGTTGCACTGAAAGAGGAAAGCTCTCTGCAACAAGTACAAGAAGCCTGCTGCCATATACTCTGAAAGAACAGCTGCTCAGTTTAAAGTGTACTCTTGGACACTCTTGACAATGCCCAATGTTTTCAAGCATTTAATGAATACTCAGAACGACTCTTTGGCATTAAATGGTGTCTCAGAAAGCTCAAGTCAGATGAACACACTTTCTGAAGCTGTGTCAAACGGATCTCTTGATTGAAGCCTTTAAATAGATCAAACAATGAAGATGAAGATAAGAAGTTGAATATCAAAAGAACTCTGCACAGAAGCATTTACTCTCTTCATTAACTTCTTCATTCCTTCATTGAATACATACTCAATCATTAGATATAAATTCGCAGTCTTTCATACTTCATATTTATTCCACTCTCTGAGTGTGATCTGAAAGACTTGCAAGTTGTATTAACTATACAAACCTTCTATCTCTTACTGTTTTTGAGCCTGAAGAGGCTAGGTGAGAAAAGAATACTTGTTTGAGTGTTGAGCCTGAAGAGGCTAGGTGTGCAAAGAATACTTGTACTGTAATTTACTCAGTTATAGTGGAAACTTGGTGCTGCCAAGAAACTGGACGTAGCCTTGTGGATTTTGGGGTGAACCAGTATAAATCTCTTGAGTGATATTTCTTCTCCCTTATCTTTTAATTTGTTTGAGTATTGTTTCAGTCTTAGCTTTTTAACTTGGGGAGTTAATACTGTGGTTATCAAACTCTTTTTAACCTTCTTGATTTGTGTGTGCTATTCTGTTTTAATATTAGACGTTTCACTCGTCTAATCCTCTCTTAATCAAACCTTCTTGCTGTGCCTGCGAAAATCCTTTTTAAGTAACCGAAAAAGTTGGTAAACACAATTCAACCCCCCTTCTTGTGTTCACTTTGGTTATTTCAGTTGGTATCAGAGCTCAGCCTCTGGGTTGAGCACTTAACAGTGTAGAGGAAAAGATCTTGGAGATGGCAGGAGAAACCAGTGGAAGCAAGAACCATGCTGGAGAAGGATCCTCAATGTCGAGACCTCCTTTCTTCAATGGAGAGGACTACATCTACTGGAAAGAAAAGATGAAGTGGTTTTTACAATCCACTAACTCTGATCTTTGGGATATTATCGATGAAGGTCCTTTTGTCCCTAAAGATGACAAAGGAGAGGAAGTTCCTAAAGCAAACATGACCACTGATCAAAGAACAAAGTGGCAGCTTAATGCCAAAGCTAGATATGCAATCATGTGTGCTCTGAGCAGAGAAGAATTTGAAAAAGTCTGTGCTTGTGAGTCTGCAAAAGAAATGTGGGACTCACTAGCCATTGCTCATGAAGGAACTAGCAAAGTAAAAGAAACAAAAGTCAGCATGCTTGTCAGAAAGTATGAGCTGTTCAAAATGGAGGAAGGTGAAACTATTGGCCAAATGTATGGAAGGTTTCAGACCATAACCAATGGATTGAAATCTCTGGGAAAAATTTACAAGACTGAGGAACACATTCAAAAGATTCTCAGAAGTCTTCCAAAACAATGGAGACCACTTGTAACTGCTGTGTCTCAGGCCAAGGATCTAACAACAATGAAGCTTGATGAGCTTCTTGGGACTCTTCAGATTCATGAACAAGAACTGATTGAAGAGAACAATGGAAAGAAAAACAAGTCCATTGCACTCAAAGCTGACAAGAAGTCATCTAAGGGAGCAAGTTCAAAAGCTCTCAAAGCAGATGAATCTTCAGAAGAATCTGGAGAATCAAATGAGGATGACTCAGATGATGAAGATGATGAACTGTCTCTCTTCACCAGAAAAATGAAGAAGCTCTGGAAGAAAAGAAACTTCAGAAAAGACAAACCCTTCAGGCGCTTCAACAAAGACAAGCATAACAAGGATAGTGGATCTAATGACAGAAATGTCATTGTATGCTATGAATGTAAAAAGCCTGGTCACATCAAGGCAGAATGCCCTCAAATCAAAAAGCAATCTTCCAAGAAATTCTTCAACAAGAAAAAGAAAGGTATGATGGCTACTTGGGAAGATTTTGATGAAAGCTCCACTGAAAGTGAAGGAGAGGAGCTTGAAGCAAACCTCTGTCTTATGGCTGATACAGATTCAGAATCAGAAACTGAGGTACATTCTGAACTTGAAAAATTGAATGATGCCTATGATGAACTTTTGGAAGAATCCAACTATATATCTAAAGCTTTTAGATCCCTCAAGAGACAGTATGCTAAACTCTCTAATGAGTACACACAGAAATCTCTAGAGTGTGAAAAGTTAGATGAGGAGAATAGTAAACTTAAGACTGAAAAGTCTGAAGTTGAGATCTCAGTTGAAACTCTACCATCTGAAGAAGTAACTAAACTTCAACAGAAAGTAGAAGAGCTCACCTCAGATCTTGCCAAGTTTGTTAATGGTAGAGATAATCTGACTAAACTCTTAGGAAGTCAGAGGCACTCCCTTAACAAAGAAGGTATTGGATATTCCAATCAAGAACATCATAAAGGATCAACAAAGTTTTCAAATGTAGCTGCTAAATCTATATGTTCCTACTGTGGAAAAGCTGGACATATCATGTCTAAGTGTATTCACAAAAAGAGAAGGAAGTCTTTACAGACTCCTCACACTAACAAAAAAGGACCCAAGAAAATATGGGTACCTAAGGTCATGATCATTCCTGTTGCAGACATTCTCAACAGAACAAAGCAAACACCTGTCATGGTATCTGGACAGTGGATGCTCGCGACACATGACAGGCGAAAGGTCTATGTTCCTAGACCTCCAACCTAAGAAAGGTGGACATGTAACTTTTGGTGGCAACCAGAAAGGAAAAGTTGTTGGTTTAGGTAAAATTGGTGGTAAACCTCCCTTACCTGTTATTAATGATGTGTTATTTGTGAAAGGATTAAAACATAATCTGCTTAGCATAAGTCAATTATGTGACAGTGGACTCTCTGTATCTTTTTCTAAGGATGCATGCATAGTCAATGACTGTAATGGAAAAACCCTCTTTTCTGCTAAAAGGCAAAACAATCTGTATAAGATTGACATGACTGAACTTTCAGATCAAAGTGTAACATGCTTTATGTCTAAAGAGGATGAAAAATGGCTGTGGCATAAGAAATTAGGACATGTTAGTATGAAGCAAATTTCAAAATTGAAAAAGCATAACCTTGTGAGAGGATTGCCTGATATTTCTTTTAAGAAAGATATTCTGTGTGATGCATGTCAGAGAGGTAAACAAGTAAAATCAAGTTTCAAATCTAAGAAAGAAGTCACATCCTCTAGACCTTTGCAACTGTTACACATGGATCTGTTTGGACCAGTTAGTGTAGCTAGCCTAGGTGGAAAGAAATATGGTTTTGTCATAGTTGATGACTATTCTAGATTTACATGGGTACTCTTCTTAACCCACAAGGATGAATCTTATAAGGCATTTTCAGTATTCAGTAAAAGAGTACAAAATGAGCAAGGTTTCTGTATCTCTGCTATAAGAAGTGATCATGGAGGAGAATTTGAAAATGAGCAGTTCAAACTGTTCTGTGAGGAAAATGGTATTTAACACAATTTCTCTGCACCTAGAACTCCACAACAAAATGGAGTAGTTGAGAGAAAGAACAGATCTCTTCAAGAGATGGGAAGAACAATGCTAAATGAAAATAATCTTCCTAAGTACTTCTGGGCAGAAGCCATTAACACTGCTTGTTATGTACAAAACAGAATACTGATCAGGCCTATTCTAAATAAGACTCCTTATGAATTGTGGAAAGACAGAAAACCCAACATATCATATTTTCATGCATTTGGTTGTGAATGTTATATTCTCAACACAAAAGATCATCTTGGTAAATTTGATTCTAAAGTAGATAAAGGAATATTTATTGGTTATTCTGAAATGTCTAAAGCTTTTAGAATTTACAATTCTAGAACTTATGTTGTAGAAGAATCAATTCATGTAAAGTTTAATGATGGTTTGAAGACTGATAGGGAACTATCAGATCTAGAAGATGATGTTGCAGGTATTGAACTCAATCCTACAGTAGAAGAATCTTCAGACAAGTCAAAAGTAGACGTATCTGAAATACAGACTGATGCTGATAAGTCTGAAACTCAGACTCTAAAGAAAGATTGGAAATTCAAGACCTATCATCCAGAAGATCTCATCATTGGAAGTCCATCTCAAGGAGTTAGAACCAGATCTGCCTTCAATGAAAACAACAACATGGCCTTCATATCAGATTTGGAACCTAAAAAGATTGAAGAAGCTCTGCAAGATGAAAGCTGGATTCTAGCCATGCAAGAAGAGCTAAATCAGTTCAAAAGGAATGATGTCTGGTCACTAGTTTCTAAACCCAAAGAGAAAACCATTATTGGAACCAGATGGGTGTTTAGAAACAAACTAGATGAAGATGGAAAAGTGGTAAGGAACAAGGCAAGACTAGTTGCTCAAGGTTACAATCAACAGGAAGGTATTGATTTCACTGAAACTTTTGCTCCTGTAGCTAGACTAGAAGCAATTAGGATTCTCATGTCATATGCTGCACAACATGATATAACTCTTTATCAAATGGATGTTAAAAGTGCTTTTCTAAATGGAATAATTGAGGAGGAAGTTTATGTCAAGCAACCTCCAGGTTTTGAGGACTCTGAAAATCCTCACCATGTCTATAAGCTTAAGAAAGCTCTATATGGACTCAAACAAGCTCCTAGAGCTTGGTATGATAGATTAAGCACATATCTAATGGAAAATAACTTCATTAGAGGAAAAGTAGACACTACACTTTTCAAGAAATGTTCAAGAAAAGACTTTATAGTAGTACAGATCTATGTTGATGATATTATATTTGGTGCTACTAATGAAAAGCTCTGTAAAGAGTTCTCTGAGCTGATGCAGAATGAATTTGAAATGAGCATGATGGGAGAGTTGAAGTTCTTCCTTGGTCTTCAAATAAAACAGTCAAATGATGGAATCTATATCCATCAACAGAAGTACACCAAGGAGCTTCTGAAAAAGTACAAAATGGAAAATTCAAAGCCTATGAGTACTCCTATGCATCCAACCGTTGTTCTAAACAAGGATGAGGAAGGTAAAAAGGTAGATCAAACTGTCTACCGAGGTATGATTGGTTCTCTGCTATATTTAACTGCTAGCAGACCTGATATTCAATTCAGTGTCTGTCTCTGTGCTAGATTTCAATCTGACCCTAAGGAATCTCATTATAAGGGTGTCAAAAGAATTTTCAGATATTTAATTGGAACCACTAACCTTGGTCTATTATATAAGAAATCTGAAGATTTCAGGTTAGCTGGATTTTGTGATGCTGATTTTGCTGGAGACAGAATTGATAGGAAAAGCACCAGTGGAGGATGTCACTTCATTGGAACAAATATAATCTCTTGGTCAAGCAAAAGGCAAAGCACCATTGCTCTATCAACTGCAGAAGCTGAATATATATCTGCAGCTGGTTGTTGTTCACAACTACTCTGGGTAAAATATCAACTTGAAGATTATTCAATGTTTGAGCATAATATACCTGTTTGGTGTGATAATACTAGTGCCATTAATCTGTCTAAAAATCCAATACAGCATTCTAGAGCAAAGCATATAGAAATAAAGCATCATTTCATTAGAGACTATGTTCAAAAAGGTGTTTTTGAAATTAAGTTTGTAAACACTGATTATCAGTGGGCAGACATTTTTACCAAACCCTTAAGTGAAGACAGATTTGTTTTTATAAGAAGAAATCTTAACATGCATAATGTACCTGATTAAATGTTTTGCTGTGTTGTCAGAAAAATTACTTGTCTATATTTTCTATGATTACTTGACTCGTCTAATTTAGCCAAGCGTCTAATGACGTGGCTAAAAGCACTCAGTGCTAATTTCTGACTGAGACACACGTACATTGCATTTTTCCCTCCTTTTCTAAAATATTTTATTTTATTTGAATTTGATTATCTGTCATTTATGGCAACACTCTCTTTCCTCTTTCCCAATGCAAAAAGCACTCCAACGTTTTTAGCATAAACCCGTGTCTTTTCAAAAACTACCCACTCAAAAAGTTTCTTGCTTACAAACTCTCTCTCTAAGCTCTCTTCGTCTTCACCTTCACGAAACCTTCTCTGTCAAACCCTAATCTCTTCTCTCAAATCAATGGCACCCAAAAGCCTCCTTGAGACGCTATCTGAGAAGACTAAGGTATCTGTTACTGAGCTGAAGAAGGTGCTCCCTGGAAGAGTTCCAAACTTTGATGAACTCAGAACCAAAGGTTTAGACGTACTCCCTGAACTTAACCATGCTGGATGGTTACCCTTCTTTCAACTGCAAGAACTTGTCTTCCCTGCTCTTGTTAGGGATTTCTGGACTACAGCGAAGATCACCAAGGACTCCACCACCCACATGATTTCTGGGGATGTTGGTGAGGATCATATCTTCATCACTCACGAGTTACTCGCTGAAGTAACGAGATGCCCTAGGGAAGGAGCTGGGCACTACAAAGACTGGATGAAGGATCAAGGGGAAGCCAATGTAAATTTGGTACTCTATGGGACTGCAAACCCTGGCAACATGGACTCCAAGTATCTGACCCCCAAGGCAAGGTTTTTACATGTTCTGCTTATAAACTGTGTAATGCCTAGGACTGGGTCTAGAAACCATGTCAATTTATTGGAAAAGTTTGCCCTATTCCACCTTATCCAAAGAATAAAGATAGACATAACTGATCTAATCTTTATTCATATGGAGAAAGCTGTAAAGGGAAAAGATAAAGATTATCCCTTTGGAATGGTTATGACTAGGATCTTCAGGGCTTGTAAGTTGGACTTAAGAAGGGCTGTTTCTGCTGATCTCTGTACTGAGATTACCACAAAAACCCTGGCCCTAATGAAAATGAACCTGAATCCTACTCTGGATGGCAATGCTGAAGCCTCTGCTCAGATGGAAGTAACTGTTTCCATTCCTGGTGTTAAATCTGAAGTGGTTGAGGAACCAGCTGAAGAAATTACTGATCAGCTTCAGAGGAAGAAGAGGAAGATTACAAAAACCACTGCTGAAACTGTTGGGACAGAAGAGTCTACTCAGGTTGTTGAACCTGCTGCTGCTGCTGAGGAAGCTACTGCCTCTGTACCTAAGATCACCAAGGTATTCAAGAGAAAGAGGACAGTACAAGCTGAGGGGGAGTCTCAATCAGAAGAGACTGTGATCCCTAAGAAGAAGAGGACAACTGTTACAAAGAGGAAACTTGTCTTGCCTCCCTCTTCATCTTCATCACCATCACCCTCACCTCAGAAGGATTCAACCCCTCCACCTCAGGAAACATCACCTTCTATCACCACAGTTCCAACTCCACAACCTTCACCTCAAAGAATGCCTACACCACCACACAGATCACCTACACCACCTCCATCACCAAAAATTCCAACACCACCTCCATCACCAAAAATTCCAACACCACCTCTATCACCAAGAATTCCCACTCCACATACTTCACCACAAATCCAAACTCCACCACATACATCACCTAACCACCACTCTCCTGAACCTAACCCTACCACATCAGAACCTCACATGTCTGATACTCACTCACCTGCTCCACCCTCACCACAAATATCTCACCATTCTGATATTCCTCAAACTGAGGATATCAATGACTTTGAGTACTTTGACAACCCTATTTCACCACCCTCACCACAATCACCAATTCCTGACCATATCTCAAACCAATGCCAAGTGCCTCTGAGAATAGTCTTTCCAGACTTATCCTCTGAAACCAGACACAACCCTCTCCCCTTAGCCACTTTACCACCATACAACTCATCCTCCAGAACCACACCCTTCTCTGTAACAGATGATCTCTATCCCTCTTACCTTGATGGCAAGACTCTGGACATGATTGCTTCTCTGGAAGCTGAAAGGCAGGTTGTGAGGCTGGAAAGGTTGCAGAAGCCAGTAGGAAAATGGCTATTTAATCCTCACATCTTCATGAAGCCCTCCACTGCCATAAAAGTAATGCCTGACTCAATGGTGTTGAAAGGGAAGACAATATCCCTGGCAGTAGAGCAGAAGTTTTCCCTTATCCAGAGAACTGATCAGAAGCTAAAATTCAAAGAGAAGATGTTCTCTAAGGGTGGCTGCAGTTCTGGGTTGACAGAAGAAGAGAAGGCAGACATTCCAATTAGAGGTAGCCAAGCCTATGCCCTCTACCCCGTCTCACCCTCTATTTACTTTATCCCTCCCTTCTTCATGGTATTCCCTTTCTCTGTCATAAACTTTCCTGAAAATGCTCCTTTTACTCACATAAATCTCATTAGGAGATCTTATGAGTTCCTTCTTTCTATCATAAATTCCCCTCTACATCATGACAGAATTCATGCCTTTTTAAGGGAATTCCATCCTAATAATGATTTTGAAACCACTCTGTCAACAAATGTATTTCTAGATCCTCACCCTGAGGATGATATTGTTGTTGAAGAGTTACCTCCTACCCCTCCTCCTTGTCCATCAGCTTCTGGAACTTCTCTGGCCACTACAGATTCTACTGCTCCAGTTGTTGCATTTGATCCTGCTGCACATCAGAGACTGGATGAAATGGCTGCAAGTTTGCAGACTGTCATTCAAAGACAGGATGAAGCAATTGCTCAACAGACTGCATTTCAAGCTCAGATGTTGGCTCAGCAGCAAGCAATGCAGCAGATGATGGAAGCTTTCTTCAAAAGCCAAGGAGGCCCTAGCTCTTAGTGCTTAGAAATTTTTTTTGAGTCATGCAATGTACTAAGTCAGTGATGTCTATCACTTGTAATCTTTCATGACTTTGATTAAATGCAATGAGCTTTTCTTTTGGCAATTTATCTTCTCTGTTTATTTTTTTCTGTTTGATTGATGCCAAAAGGGGGAGGAAATATAATTAAGTTTTCATGATTTTATATTTCTTATTGTATGTTATTCTTTCTAATATCATGATGACCTCATTTTTTGTCCTTACTTAGTGCATAAACTAAGGGGGAGCCTAACATACTATGATCTTTTATATCTGTTTCGAAATTTCTACTGTTTCTTTTTTATGTTCAATAAAATCAGAAAAGATATTTGTCATCATCAAAAAGGGGAAGAATGTTGAGACCTCATAAGTCTAAAACACATTCAAAGTGTAAATCCTCTATGTTTTGATGATTCCAAATAGTTCAAGTATGGTAATATTGAACCAAATGAAATTACTGATATATTTGATAAGTGTGCAGGAAAATAGACTTGAAGTCACTCGTCTAAATTTCACCCGTCTACTTTTTAGTAGAAGCTCAGCAGTGACTCGTCTAAAAAGTTAGTCAAAGAAAGTCAACGCTCAAGAAAGACTAAGCTCAGTTGATGACGTGGCAAGAATCTAAGTTTGGCTCAGCTGACCACCCGTCTAAGTTTCTGAACAAGCTTTCACCCGTCTAAGTTTCTGAACAAGCTTTCTGAACAAGCTTTCACCCGTCTAAGTTTCTGAACAAGCTTTCACCCGTCTAAAATTCTCATGGCTGACACCAAGTCAGTATGTCAGAAATCAAGTCCAAGTCACCATATTCAAAATTATAGGCCATCCTTATGGACCTCGAAGACCTCTGGATAATAGCTCGAAGGACAAAGAATAAAAGAACGTTGTTTCAAGGTTTTAAGGAATAAACACGCTATCTCTGCACCACTGCAGTAACCTTTTGCCTATTCCAGTACAAAGTGAAAGTACTTTATTGAAAAGTAAACTGATGTTGCACTGAAAGAGGAAAGCTCTCTGCAACAAGTACAAGAAGCCTGCTGCCATATACTCTGAAAGAACAGCTGCTCAGTTTAAAGTGTACTCTTGGACACTCTTGACAATGCCCAATGTTTTCAAGCATTTAATGAATACTCAGAACGACTCTTTGGCATTAAATGGTGTCTCAGAAAGCTCAAGTCAGATGAACACACTTTCTGAAGCTGTGTCAAACGGATCTCTTGATTGAAGCCTTTAAATAGATCAAACAATGAATATGAAGATAAGAAGTTGAATATCAAAAGAACTCTGCACAGAAGCATTTACTCTCTTCATTAACTTCTTCATTCCTTCATTGAATACATACTCAATCATTAGATATAAATTCGCAGTCTTTCATACTTCATATTTATTCCACTCTCTGAGTGTGATCTGAAAGACTTGCAAGTTGTATTAACTATACAAACCTTCTATCTCTTACTGTTTTTGAGCCTGAAGAGGCTAGGTGAGAAAAGAATACTTGTTTGAGTGTTGAGCCTGAAGAGGCTAGGTGTGCAAAGAATACTTGTACTGTAATTTACTCAGTTATAGTGGAAACTTGGTGCTGCCAAGAAACTGGACGTAGCCCTGTGGATTTTGGGGTGAACCAGTATAAATCTCTTGAGTGATATTTCTTCTCCCTTATCTTTTAATTTGTTTGAGTATTGTTTCAGTCTTAGCTTTTTAACTTGGGGAGTTAATACTGTGGTTATCAAACTCTTTTTAACCTTCTTGATTTGTGTGTGCTATTCTGTTTTAATATTAGACGTTTCACTCGTCTAATCCTCTCTTAATCAAACCTTCTTGCTGTGCCTGCGAAAATCCTTTTTAAGTAACCGAAAAAGTTGGTAAACACAATTCAACCCCCCTTCTTGTGTTCACTTTGGTTATTTCATAGGGACGGATTCGGGTTCAAAGAATTGGTCCGGTCAATGTTTAGGGCCGGGTGAGGGACAAGCCTAACCTGTCCCACGCTCACCCCTAGGTTGCAATACCCATTTTTCTGCTGTCGGGCGAGGAAGGGGACGTTCCTTCCATAATGTTGCTTCCTATACTTTCAATTTAAATGGGTATTTTAGACGACATACATTCCTAATGTGGCATGATGGTCCGCGAGCAAGTTTTTAGTGAATCGATGAACATGACCCATGTTCGATCCTGAAGCTTGTCATTTTTGTTACCCTTTACCTCATCGTTATTATTGGTGACCTTGGCACAACAATTTTTTTATTTTTTATTTTAACAATGGCTTGCATGTCAACAAGGTTACCAATGGTCAGGGACGGACCCACGACCAGCGTTCTGGGAGCAAGTGCCCCCACTACTTTGGGAATTTTTTTAATTAAATATACATACATGTTTCCATTATTGAAACTAATAAATTACTATAATAAGAAGGTAATATAAAACAACAAAGTGGGAAACTTGCGTTCTATTATGGCCCACTTTGATGTTGGACTTTTTAAGTCTATAATAATAATAATTTTAACTTGGGCCCAAAGACAAAACTTGGTGATAGGGTTAAGACTTAAGGGTTTTTGACTTTTGTGTTTTGTACTCTTGTTCCCCTGCGCAACTAGTGGTCCTGCAGCTCCTGTTTGGCTTTTTCCCTTCCCTGTGCGCAGCACTCAGCAGCAGATACAAAGTCTATATTTTCTCGATTTCTTCCTTGAGTGGTGCGCCGCCTTCTTTCTCATATATTCTCTTATAGTCATATTTATATAATAATGTAATACAATTTATTTTATTCTTTGTTGTGATTTATTTATTTGTGGTTATTTTGATTCTATTTCTAGAATAAACAATGGAAAGATTTTTCAAAAGAAAGTCACCTCCAAAGGAATCATCTCCTCCTCCTCAAGCACTTAATGAATGTGGAAGTGGAAGTAGAACATTGCGTCCATCTTTGAAAAAAAGATTTTTGGAATTTGATGTGGAAAAGCTTCCTAATGATCCTGGTTTAAGGCCAAAAATGTCAAATCATCATCCAAGTGATAGAGATGAAGTTAGGAGATATTATCTGCAAAAGGGTCCTTGTCAACCAAAAGAGGTTAGTTTTCCACAAAGACAATTTGGAGATACCTTTCGTAGATTTAATTCGGATTGGTATTTAAAATATGGAAGTTGGTTAGAATATAGTCAAAAGGAGGATGCAGCATATTGCTTGTGTTGTTATCTTATGAGATCACATATTGGAGAACATAAAGGTAGTGGTGATGCATTCATAACAGAAGGTTTTACAAATTGGAAAAAAACTGACAGGTTTCAAGTTCATATCGGAGGTCCAAATAGTTCTCATAATCAAGCATGGAGAAACCGTCAAGCTCTCATGAAACAAAAGCAACATATTGAAGGTGTCATATGTAAACAGTCTCATCAAGTCAAAGAGGAATATCAAATTCATTTAACTGCAGTAGTTGATTGCATTCGATTTTTGTTGTTCCAAGGGTTAGCTTTTCGTGGTAATGATGAGTCACTGTCATCAAGTAATAAGGGGAACTTCCTTGCACTTATGGATTATACTGCTAACCATAATGAATCTATTCATAAAGTTTTGAAGAATGCTCGTGGAAATCTGAAGTTAACATCTCCTAAAATACAAAGACATATTGTTAGAGCTGCTGCTAGTCAAACCACTCAAGTTATACTTGATGATTTAGGGGATAACTTATTTGCTGTTTTGATTGATGAATCTCGAGATATCTCAATTAAGGAACAAATGGGTATGGCTTTACATTATGTGAATAAGAAAGGGCAGGTTATAGAGTGCTTTCTTGGTCTTGTTCATGTTTCTAATACTAGTGCTCTATCACTGAAATCAGCTTTAGAGTCGCAATTTGCAAAGTATGGGTTAAGCTTGTCAAGGATACGTGGACAGGGATATGATGGAGCAAGTAATATGCAAGGTGAATTCAATGGTCTAAAAAGCTTGATATTGAAAGAGACTTGTTCTGCATTCTATATTCACTGTTTTACCCACCAACTTCAATTAGCTCTTGTTGCAGTAGCAAAAAAACAAAGTGAAATGTCATTGTTTTTTAATTTAGTTGCTAATTTGTCTAATGTTGTTGGAGCATCATGTAAGCATCAAGATATTCTTCGTGAAAGTCAAGTTGCAAAGGTTAAAGAAGCATTGCAAGAAAAAGAAATCTCTAGTGGGCGTGGCTTGAATCAAGAAACTACAATCAAGAAGGCAGGGGATACTAGATGGAGCTCACATTATGGTACATTAATTAGCCTTGTTTCTTTGTTCTCTTCTATGATTGATGTGATTGAAATGGTTGAGGAAGATGGCATATGTTTAGAGCAAAAAGGTGTTGCATTAGCTTTGTTGAATTCTATGCAATCTTTTGAATTTGTTTTCACCTTGCACATGATGAAAAATGTTTTAGCGATTACTCATGAATTATCTCAAGCATTGCAAAGAAGTGATCAAGATATTGTAAATGCTATGAAATTAGTCATGGTGTCCAAGCTAAGGTTGCAAGCTATGAGGAATGATGGTTGGCAATCATTGGTAGATGAAGTTTCATTATTTTGTGAAAAGCATAATGTTCTCATTCCAAATATGGATGATACATTTCAATCAGGAAAGTCAAGGCGCAAGAAGGAGAAAGTTTCTAATTTGTATCATTTTCAAGTTGAATTATTCTATCAAGTGATTGATCAACAACTTCAAGAGTTGAATAATCGTTTTAATGAAGTGAATACTGAGTTGGTTCTTTGTGTAGCATGCTTAAATCCACGAGATTCATTTTCTGCATTTGACAAGGAGAAGTTGATTCGTTTTGCTCAGTTTTATCCTTCAGAATTTTCTCGTGTCGAACTTTTGGCACTAGATAGTCAGCTTGAAAATTACTTCATAGATGTGTGCTCTGACAGTGCATTTTCAGAATTATGAGGGATTAGTGATCTTTCTTTAAAGCTTGTGGATACTAGAAAGCATGTTGTATATCCGTTAGTATATTTGCTTTTAGAGTTAGCTTTGATACTACCAGTGGCAACTGCAACAGTTGAGAGAGTTTTCTCTGCTATGCATATCATCAAGAATAGGATGCGAAATTGTATGGGAGATGAATGGTTGAATGATTGTTTAGTTACTTATGTAGAGAGAGATATTTTTGAGAATGTTGAAAATGAGAAAATCATTCAATGTTTCCAAAATATGAAAACTCGTAGAGAACAATTATGATGTATGTTTATGCTTTTATAAATGAAATGTTAGATTTTTTGTGTTACAAATTTATATGAGTTTTGCCCCCACACCATAAAATTCCTGGGTCCGTCCCTGCCAATGGTTATGCCCATTGGTATCTCACACAATAACATTTTACTATGCAATGGTGCAAAACTTACCCATGAATCTTTACTATAACAGTGAATGGTCGTGTTACCTATAACTTTGACATCATGATGTTGGGGCTCACGCTAAAAATTCAGGATCCGCCGTGACATCATGAGGTACATCTAAAATAATCGTAGCCAAACTCTAGGAAAATTAATTTTAAAAAATTGTAAAAGTAACAAAAGAAAATAGAAAAAAAGAAATAGAAAATAGAAAAGGTTGCTGCCAATTGATACAGGCTTCCCCATTAAATAAGTACCTAAAAATGGGATATAAAAGCACCCCAAAAGGATAAAGAATACCAAAAAAAGGGGGAGGGGAGGCCTCTGCAAGGTTAAAAAGTTTGCAAGAATGAAAAAGAATAAAGAAATTTAAGGCATCCCATATAAACTTAAATGCTGAATAAAATATAGTGATTTCTAATTTCAATGTGTCCACACACGTTTTAAAGTTAGTGAAGAATCGATTCAATACTAATTTACCAAAAAAAAAAAAAAAAGGATTATCACTTATTGGCATACGCATAAAAATATCGTGTACCACGTTGAGGGTCCCAACACACACGCACGTGCTTACAAACACACCCACACATATTGAGAGAGGCACGCACAAGTCAAGCCAACTTTCGCACCTATGAACCAAATATATCAAAAGTCAAGCTTGACTCATTTAATAAAAAAAAGTAAGATATTCAAATCAAACCCATCTTACTAGCTCGTAAGCTTAGCTTATTAAACTATGAACTAATCATGTCACAAATACTAGGGTTCGATCTTCAGAATTGTTCTCTCTTTCTTTCTTATTATCCCTCCCCTTGGATTCCCCCGTCAATCTCCTAAGATTCACTATACCAGATTTGGCTTTTAATAGCATTTATTTTTTTACATTTTATAATATTTTTTATCGCTATCTATCTTAGCGCTATTAAAAGTGGTAACCAAAGATAGTGTTTCTGACACACTATTATAGGCATCCTCTTTAGTAGCTCTTCCTCAAAGAAGCACTATCATTTGTCCATTTTTTTAAAAAAAAAACATAATTTCCTATATTCAGTGCTCAAACTTGCAAATTGGAAAAGAAATTCATAGTAAGAAAATAATATTCAACAAAAAAACATAGTTAAATCTTTGGGCAAGATTGCAATTTGAAAATTAAAAAGAAAGAATTTTTTACTTACCTTATTCAAACTGATGCATAAGAATGGGAAAAAAATCGTGATATTCCCCCTTATAAACCTTAGATCTTGTGTATCGGCTGGATTTTCAAAATAAAAAGAAATTTCATCAGTATCACGATTCGAAAACTAAAAAGGAAAGAATTCATACTTACCTTCTTCAAACGAGGCATATGAATGGAAAAAATCGCGATATTCCCTCTTAGAAACCCCAAGTCTCGTGCATAAGCTGGATTTGCATAATAAAAAGGAAATTTGATTAGTGTCGAGATCTCGAAATCAAAAAGGAAAGAACTCATACTCACCTTCTTCAAATGGAAACATTAATACTCTTAGAAAACCCTTACTTTGCGTCTCTAAGTGAAACTATAAAAATCCATCAATGTCACAATTTGAAAATTTAAAAGGAAAAAACTGACACTCACATTCTTCAAATTGAGACATAGGAATGAAAATAAATCACAATATTAGAAACTCCATACTTTGCGTCTCTAGATTTGGAAACCAAAAAGGAATCCATTAAGATCAAGATTTGGAAACCAGAAAAGAAAAAAATTGATACTTTCTTTAATGGAGTCAAAAGATGTGATTGAGTCCAATAAAAACCTAGCAGAAAACGCAAAAGGGGATTGCGAACATATAAATGAATACACAATCTAGGTGGAACACATTTTTATTTTTATATTTGAAAAAAAAAAGGAAAAGATAGAACTTCCACAAGGAAGCGCTATTAAGGGATCCTCTTTTATGACATTTCCTTGAATAAGCGCTATTAAATGTGAAGCGCATTTTTTAAAAAAAAAAAAAAAATTGGGGGAAGATATAACTTCCTTAACAAAACGCTATTAAATGTATACAATAAGATAGTGTACTTTCTCCGACAACATGCTTTTAATGTTTGAGTGTCCTTTTTTTTAAAAAAAATAAAAAGGTATGAGGTAAAGATAGCCTTTTATCGGGAAAATGTTATTAAATGTATAACTTTTAATAATGTTTCCTTAAAAAAACACTATTAAAAATCTCTGCACTTTTTTTTAAATGTTTCCTTCTGAAATCGCTATTAAATATACACTATTAAAGTTGGAATATGACGTAGTGATTCATCCCAATGGTAGGGGGGAAGTTCAAGTTATGAGTAACTTATGAGATAGTCCACTCATTTCATCCTTAAAGCAAAAAGAAATGAGGATTCATGTTAGCAGCCCTTTCGAATTTAAATAAATTAGTTGAAATGTGGCACTACATGACCACTAATAGATATGTCATCCTTTGCGTGTTTGGTAGGCATTTTGGCAGATGCAGGAACAAGTTTTTTAATGCAATGCAGGGCGACTCCTGAAGTTCTCAACCATCATACATTTATTTATGGTATTTAACATCATGACATGGCCTATAATGCTTGCATATGTTAAGGTATATATGTTCTATTTTAAGTATCTTGAACTCAGAATTATGAGCAATTGCTTTCAATAGTTCCACATCTACCTTCAAATTATGTATCGAAAGAAAAGAATTATGAGTAACTATTCTTTTTTGGTTTTCCAGGGTATCCTCCTGCGTGTAACTGCAGAGACTAATCGCTCGAGGTATTGGACGATATTGAAGGGTTGACCTCTCCCAACCAGGTTTTCTCCATATGCAAGAGTCAGAGATCAAACCCCTGACCACTTGCTTAAAGGATTCAAACTCGTTACCACTTGAATCAACCACATGTTGGTTATGAGTAACTATCCTATTTAAGCAGGTTCATTTTCACCTTCAAAAATATCATATCAGTGATATGATATGTGAGATAAAAATTTGTAAAATTACTACTGCAAAGTGCGTTCAACAGTCAACACCCACAAATGCAGTATATATGATGTATACGCATTGCTCGAGTGATAAAAGGTTCCGTCAAAGAAATATATAGGATAAAAATCTGGATTAATCATCACTTTTGACGATGATATATTATTATTATTATAATTTATATAAAATTAAGTATATATCTAAGTCAATTTCAGTGTACAAATTTTATATTTTAGAATATATATCATGCCTTTTTGCTTAAAATTGAATGAAGAAATTATTTGCATTTTTTTAATAAAAAGTCACCAATAGGGTGCACCTGGATGAAGAAATTATTTGTACATTTTTTCTTTTTTGCTTAAAGGTACCGACTTTCACTCGTTTCGGTTGGGCTCCATTTCCTTTTGAAAAATTAATCTTGTCACCTTGATTGACTTCAATATCACATTTTTTTTAAAACATTATTATCACATATTGTTGGATTGGTATTTTTCATGGATTTAATTGGAATATATTATTAGCATAAACATTTTGTACACTATTAGTTTTTTTTATCAGACTTGTACACTATTAGTTAATTATATATTGAAATATTTGACTCTTCTAATAACTAATTTAAAAGTTATATATAGGATGATATGTGATTGATTGAGAGTGTAAAAAATCTTCATAATGATAGAATATTAAAATTAAACTATTTTTTATTAGCTGAGAAGTTATTTATTGTATAATTGAGATGCTCGATTAATTTTAAAATAAAGTATGTAGAGTGTTATACTTCGATTTAACTCTATCCCATAGGAGTTTGTTAAGATGGAGCAAGTCTTCCATAGACACATAACCAACACCTCAACCCTTGTATGACGGACAGCAAGATAGTGGGGCAGAAGCAGGAGTGTTTGGTGGCACCACAAGAATCACCAGACTCGAGCCCACCTATGGTGGCCAGTAAGACATTCTCAGGTGAGCCTCCATGATTGTGCAGTGAAGAGGTGCATCATATCAGAGTAGTCAAGTTGATTTTCCAGGTAGACATCGCGAAGAATATTCACGTGAGGGAGAAGGATGGAGGAGCTGTAGGGCAATTAGGTCAAGTCTTTTACCCAATGAGCCAACCAAGTCTTTAGAAGGCATCAATGGGCATTTCAGAAAGTGGGCCATGGTTCTGTCTTAATGGGCCAAGCCCAAATTAGTGAAGGAAAGGAATTGGATCTTCAGCTACAACAACATATGAACAAGGCTAGGTCAATTCTGAGTCCTCTTGTTGACCTAATGGGCCGAGTCCAATTCTTTGAAAAATTGCAACGGGATCCTGGTGGCTATTGTGTTTTTTTAGTCAATCTGAATTAATGGGGTATGTTAAAGTGTTTGTAATTCAGTTGACAAGTTACTTGTTGTTGATATGGTACCCATCGCTTTGCATGAAAGCTATAGCTTAGCATGAGAAGTTTGTTGCTTAGCATGGAGTCCATCGCATAGCATGGGTTGCATGAAGAGTCATCACTTAGCATCAAAGTCCATCGCATGGCATGAGGAATTGGCATTCTCTCATATTAGTTGTTATAGTTAGGAGTTTGTTAAAGTTGTTAGTTAGTTGATGTGTACTAAGAGTGAGTTAGTTAGTGAACATAGTGGTCCATATTAAGTCTATAAATAGACATAATATTTATGTGAATAAGTGCAAGTATGTGTAATTGTAGTGTGCAAGTGTGTGTAATTGTAGTGTACTCAATTCTGTCTATCCTTGATAAGAATTGGAGTACTCAATTGAAGTATGTTGTTCTATCCAGCCTGATTCATTCAATATGGGCAATTTGGTACCTTAGGAATCATGCAAGGTTCAATAGCAGACATGTTTCAGTCAGCCAAGCCATCTCTTTGATTTCTTCATCAGTCTCTCTCTCGGGCAGCACGTCTATTGGATGTATGAAGTCCTCAATTGATGAATTCACTATACTGAAATCTTTGGCAATGGAGATTCATCCATCTAAGGGTCCTAAATGTATTCAAGTAGATTGGTTTCTCCCAAAGTGTGGCTGGACAAAATGCAACTCTGATAGAGCTGCTCATGGTAATCCGGGTCATGCCTCTTGTGGAGGGCTTTCAAGGACAATAGTGGTGCTTTCATGGGGTGCTTCTCAAATTACATTGGAATTGCTCCAGCATTTCATGTAGAACTTATGGGAGCAATGCTAGCAATTGAAATTGCCTTTAATAGAGGGTGGAAGAAGCTTTGGTTGCAGTGTGATTCAAGTCTTGTTGTGCAAGCTTTTAGCAATTTTAGCTTAGTTCCTTGGAAATATAGAAATAGATGGTTGAATTGTATTCATCTAGCCAAGCAAATGTTCTTCTATGTGTCTCATATTTATAGAGAAGGCAATGCTTCTGCAGATAAACTTGCTTTATATGGTGTTAATCATCACTCTTTTGTTTGGTGTGACTCTTTACCTAGATTTGTTTTGGATGATTTTAACCGAAATAGGTTTGGTCTTCCAAATTTTAGATTTAAGTGATTCTTTTTCCAGCATGGGTTTTGGTTTGGTCCCCCCATGCCTTTCTTTGTATTCTTTTTATTTTTTTCAAAAATAATATTTGGGTGTGCTGCAAATGATAGATAGGTCTGGGTGTGCCAACCTAGTTGGGATGCCCTTTCCTATTGTGATGCCTTTGCATGCCTTGCTGTATAAAAAAAATAGTGTGCTGAATAAAATTTCAGATTTTCATATTTCTCTTCTATTCTCTGCTTTCTTCATTCTCTGTTCCAATGTGTATTATTGTGAGTGTGCGAGATAGAGTGTGCATTGTGAGTGTGTGATATAGAGTGTTCTTGCATCAACAGAAATAGAGCTGAGTTTGATGTGAAGGAAGCTTTATTGGGCGAGGACATGCAAAAGTTATTCTAGACATCTAATTCAATTCTGATGATTGCTACTTGATAGAAATAGACCACTTTAGTATTTTCAATGTTTAGTTTCTTGATCCCTTCATCTGAGGGGGTTTTGCAAACTTAACATTGATGAGAGCTCTTTAGGAAACCCATAAAATGTTGGATATGGTGGGTTGATGCATGATGAGAATTCACTAATTGAGTAACTCTATTTAACAGCAATTGGTTTTAGGATGAAATCTAAGAGCTTCTCTGGACCTTGAAGATTTTTATCAAGGATACTATTTCTTTTCTACCAATAAGTAATTTACAAATTTTATGCATTTTTCACTTCTCTAGTCTCTACCAATCAGTAGTTTAAATTAAGGGATAATCATATTCACCAAATAAATTATGGGACAGTTATTACTAAAATATTTAATTGGGCGTGCTTAATTTGCTTGGCATCACTTGCAAGTATTAATAGAATTGAAAGAATATAAAATGCAAATACAACAACTAAAAAACCTCCTTAAAAAAAAAACTAAAAGATCTGTTGGTTGAGGCCGAACCCCAACTTGTTGCATCAGAAGGAAACCTACACTTTCAAGCGGTTATAACTTAACCAATTACAATGATCAATGATAGTGAATTAGTGAAATCTGTTTTTTTTTTTTTTGTTCATAGGAGGCAAACTTAGACCTTATAGGGGAAAGGGGAGAAATTGAAGATACCGCGGGATTGAACCCGCAACCTCTCTGACACCAAATGTCTCTGAGCTCTACCACTTGAGCTACACTAACGGGACGAATTAGTGAAATCTTTAAATAATGTTATTAATGGATAAAAATTGCTTTAGGCATAAAAGGGGTATACTTTGTTGTTGAAGTGATCATGATGTCTGGGCATAGATGTTCATCAATTGTGGCTCCTCCATGGACATAATTCTCGAATTGTATTTGTCAGAAAAATTCCTCATTATTTACAACAAGAAGCAAAGAATTGAAAATGATGATCCTAAAGCAAATAAAACCTGGTCCAATATCTTTAGGTCTTGTTCCTGTCCCAGTTATTCCCCAACCCCTTGGAGACAAAAAGGGGATAGGAAACAGCAAGTGAACAATTGGAAGCAAAATGCTTGTTTTGAGATTAATTCAAAAAACATATATTAGGCTTTTGGTCCATCAAATTTTTTTATTTTTTTTTTGTTACTGGTCCGTCAAATATTTTATTCAACTATATTTATGAAAATCTCATTCAAGAATATTTCTCCCTCACTCTCAAGCATGGGAATGAAAATTTTAACTTTTATTTACTAATTTTATTATCAAGCATCTTTCATGTTTGAGAATGATTTTTTTATTCCTTGTAATAAATATGAAAAACTTTTAATTTCATCACACTTTTTTGAAATATTAAAATATATCTGATATCAAATACTATCAAATGTATAAAAACAACATATCTACCAAAAATGTATAAAAACAACAAAAGCATCAAGGAAGACACGATCCGACCCCATGACAAGCTTTGCCATCTACTGTTGGAGCTTGCCTGCTAAGGACAAAACCTGTTAATTTCTTTCCATTGCTTTGTTGGGTCCCTCCCCTTATCAATTTTTTATAATTTTATGTTATTTTAACAATTGGAACAATGAACTTTATGTGAAAGGGTCCTTGTCGCCTAGAGAACACTACATGATTTAATTCCTTTAGTTAGATGCTCCCTAAGTTTTTTATTTTTGCTTCAGATGTTGAGAGAAAGATAATAAAAATAAGGTCAATTTTGCAGCCTTGAAGGCATCCTCAGAAGCTGCAGCATAATCAGACATGCAGTTTTGTGTGTCTATACTCTAATATATATATATATATATTGGTTTTATTATAACCAAAAAAAGTTACATCGTGGTTTTTGGTTTTATGTTTCAGGACAGAACCGGATATTTAACCTGTGATTTTCGCCAGCGTGAATACAGGCAATTGCAACGTTGCAGTAGACTAAAGCAATATTACAAAATGATACAGGCAATTACTTGGTTCGGTGAAAAGCAGATAAGCAGTGATAAACATCAAAATAGAGAGCACAACACACTTGTAGAGCTATCTGACCACGGGTACCTTCTAGATCAGTATGATCTGGCAGCTTGATATTGAAAAAAACTGTATCTTCATATATATAGCAACAACCAAAATTAACTAATTAACACAAATGTCAAACTCCCCACTGTTTTATTTATGTTCATATCAGTTTTTCTACAATTTTAATTATTATTACTAATTAACTACAACAATGATCTGAACTCATGAAGTGAACCTTAATGTTCTGTCCCCACAAACTATGCTCCAAATGTTGGCCCAATATTTTTTGACCCGCACAGAAAGCAGAAACTTGAATGAAAAGGAAAGCCATAAAGGATCATAGCCGCTGATGTAGTTTGGGTGTGTCTATAGATAATATTCTTTTGGATGGACTTATCTTTTGCATAGCCCACTCAATTTTTTTTTTTACTGATGTTACACTATGAAAGTTGTTGTCCAAGAAAAACCAAAAGAAAATGATCAAGAATTTGGCAACCATAAGCAAAGCAATATTATTTACATATATATGTGCAGATTTCTAACACACTTCGTATAAATTCTTCATAGGTAAAATTATAGTGACCACCTTTTAGGTCTAGTTGAATTACATTTGACATCGCTTTTGTTTTTGAATTATATTATATAATCTCTTTTGAGATTTATGTTATTATTATATTTATTTTTCTACCGGGAAAATCATTGAAATTATATGGCCTCCTCGAAAAAATGAGAATAGATTTTGAAGCAAGAGGAATGTTAGTATAATTAAGACAAACTTTAATGGAGGTTGGTGTAATTTTTCCTAAATAATAACCTTTTTATCCTTAAATAATTTATACTTTGTACCATCTTCTACCTTGATTAAACAAGTATACTACAAGGATACGAGTAAACACCCTATTTGGTTCCTGAAATTGTGAAGTAGTATTAACATGATCCTTAAAATTATTGAAATTTCAAAAACATCTCTGAATGATAAGTTAGTATCAATTTGATTCCTCATTTTTCTCACTTAATATCAATTAAGTATCTGACACTGCTAACTTAAAATCAACTTAGTACATATGATTTTCAATGGAGGGACCAAGTTAATTACCGTTTTACAACTTCAGTGACTAATTTGGAATTTTGATAATTTCAGGGACCAGGTTAATACTACTTCACAATTTCAGGGACCAAATAGGGTGTTTAAACATAAGGATACAATATTATTATTTTGGACCCAGTAAAAATAACTTTTTATCATAAGAAAGGTTATAAGACTTGATAAAGACACCAGCAAATCCGATTTTTCTTTAAAATCATAAAATGATAACAAATTAAGCCATCAAAAAAAAAAAAAAAAAACTTCTATTATTATTATTTCTATACTATATTCAGGCCACCTGTCAATACTACAAGATTGGCAAGGGTGGAGAGCACCAAAAAGGATTACATTTGCGACGGTGGAGCTTGATTTGTTGACACGTTCAATAGCATGTATTTTATTTGTATTAAATTAATAACCTTTTTTCACATATAAAAATAAAACCTTTTCTTATGCTGATAAATAATAATATATCCTTATTTTGTCCTAACCTTTTCTTTTCTTTTTTTTTTCTTTCTGGTCCTCATTATCTCTTATCTTTTTCTTTTTTGCTTTTTTCTTTGTCCTAACCTCTTCTTATCTAAACAGCCCAAATATTTTTTTTGGATATATTTAACTGGCCTTCTCAAGGAAATGGTACTGGACCCAGTAAACATGTACCTTAATTTGGGCTAAGTAAGCCATTTATGTAGAACGGCCCTACAATTTCCAGTTAAAGGTTGCACAAGGGCCTATTAAAACCAAACACATCCAACAGTCCTAATAGTCCTTTACTGCTTTATCTTAAAAGTGTGGGTTTTTTTTTTCTTTCCTTCTTTTGAAGCTCAGACTGGGTTTTTATTTTAGTAACTATTAACTATAACTATCGTATGAGCAAGAGTAAGTTATCCATTTTTCAAGATTTATAAGTAATTTTTTATAGTATACAACTCTCAAACATGCCGTCTACAAATGATGTATTGTTTGTTATTGTAGAATGATTCCAATATTCTTATTAATCAAGGTATATAACTGAAGCCAGCATTTGTTTTTCTTTTTTTCTTTTGGTTTAATTTATAGGAGGGAAAAGCCCGGCAATCAGGAAACCACAACATGAGCAAAGAAAACACTAATAATATCATGGAGCAATAGGTCACCAGAACCATCCGGAGGGCTATCCAATCAATACAACCCCAACTCCAGGAAGTGGCCAATGTCTGCTAGGAAGTCAACAACTCAATTCTCTTTCCTCAAGATATGCATGATACAACCTCCCATGAATGAGACTGCGTGCAACCACTCTTCATGACACTGATTGCAACCAAAGAATCATTCAATTTGTTTTAGGATACAATGGGTACCTATACAAATTATCCATGATGGGTAGCGTAATTACCCGTTTAATGTGTATAGAAATGGGAATAGATAATTACCGCAAAATTTAATGGATATGAGTGCGGAGATACTTTAGTACTCAACTTAATCGCCTTTATGCCACAGTTGTCAGTTGCCGCCAAAGACCTTTTCATTTCACACTTAGGTATATCATATTGTGTATCTGTAATGTGAGAACATACTAGAATGGTTTGCCTTGTTATATATTATCATTAGAGGCAGGAATAGACTAGGCCGAGCTAGACCCTGATAAGTCTGGGCCTGGCCTACATTCCAATCACGAGACCTGAGCCTGACCTATTATCCTGATATAGGTCAATTTCTAAGGTCTGAGCCTGGCCTACTTTAAAACCTGGCCTAGCCTGAAAGCCTACTTATCAATAAGACCTTTAAATATGTCTCAATATATAAATAGGTCATAGTCCTTCACTTGTAAATATGCTAATAGGTCTCTAATGACAAAAAAGTTGGTAGACATATACTAATAAATAGGTTACTAGGCATTCACAAATAAATAGCCAAATAGGCTATGACATGGCCAATAGGCCTTTACTTTTAAATATTATGAATAATGTAAATAATATATTATAGTATTATTTTTTTTGACAAGATAATATATTATAGTATTATAATATATTATATTCTACATATATACTTATGTGTGTGAAAGTGTTAAATAGGCCGGCCTGGCCTAGCAGGCTTTTTTTAAAGCCTTAGGCCTGGCCTTTTTTAGCTAAATAGACTTTTTAAAAAGCTTTAACCTGGCCTTTTTACTAAATAGGCTAGGCTGAGTTAGGTCTTAAATAGACTAGGCCGCTCGTCGCTCGTCGCTCGCCTATTCCCACTCCTAATTATCATGATATTTTAGACTTGTTATATATGTGTTGTTTTTCACATGTTATACATTTCTTTGATGGTTTGCCTTTTGGATTTATCAAAAAAGCTAATCAATGTTCTCTTTTTATTTATTGATTTTTCGTAGTTAATTAAGTGCAATGAATGCGGATATGTGTACTTAGGTACCTACAGGTAAGGGTACAGGTACCAAAGTTGCTACCCACGTGTGTATGAGGACAGATATTATAGTACTCTGCTCATTGCCATCCCTAGATATTATAGTACTCTACCCACGGGGTTCGTGAACGGGTATTTTTTAAAAATGCAGGTATAAGGACTGGTATTATAGTGCTCTACCCATTGTCATCCCTAGTTTGTTTTTAATTCTTGAAAATATGAAAGTGATTGATATTTGAAAGTAGGCAATACATAATACAATTAATAATAAATAAAATAAGAAAATGTCAATAGTGTTGGGAAAATTTTATGGTACTCTGGTATCCTAGCAAAGCTTATGGTATTAATTAACAGGAGAAGGCCTTACATGGACCCAGTGTCTGTTGGGACAACTAATCAAATTACCAATAGTCACTAAAATCATTTTAAAGTTATCTTTAATTAGATTTCAATTGGTTGAACCTAGGGGTATTGGCTGATTGGATTGAATAGGTTTTGAGCGGAAAAAAACATCTGATCTGATCAGATTTATTTCGGTTTGGATTGAATTGGATTGGTTTTTGGTTTTTATAAAGAAGCTATAAAGTATTAAGTATGTCCTCTGTCCACCATTTACGTGTCTATCAACTTTTATAAAATCAATCTTTTTGATTTTGAAAAAAACATACACTTACAATTTTGGTCAATACGATTAACTTACTCACTAGTTACGTAAACAAATTACCCTTGGCTAACTAAAACAAATGTACACAACACAATAACAGTTTGTGAATTTTGATCCTCAAATGACAAATAAAGTTTGTTTGCTTATAAAAAAACAAATGAAGTGCATTTTGAAACCATATATAATCCACATAACACAATCAAAATACTAAAGAAAATGAGGGTGTTCATTTATAAAAGTATATAAAAAAAAATTACTTTAGTAACAGTAGTACTATAATTTTAAAAATAATAATGTATGTATGTATGTATGTATGTATGTATGTATGTATGTATGTATGTATGTATGTATGTGTGTGTATATATATATATATATATATATAATAGTAGGTCTGTTAGGATTGGATCGATTTTCATTAGGGGGTCCGAAATCCGATCCAATCTAATGAAAAAGAAGTGGCTTTTGTGGTTTTTCAGCTTTTTGGGTTTCGATTTTGTAGTTTAAACCGGCTTGGATCGGTTGATAAACACTCCTAATTATGCATAATGGGCATGTGCCAATGTAATATTTACTCTAACTAACTGTTGAATTATTATATTGAATAAATTCAATGACGGTATAATGATTACATTAGTGAAGGTATTAAATCTCTAAATGTTAGTTGAACATATCCTCTGAACTTATTCTTAGGAGTTTTCATTGGTTCGGATCGACCCGACCAACCCGACGATCCGAACTGAACCAATTAAATTGGTTCCGATTTTTTGAATGCTCGGGTCAAATCCGAACCAAACCAATGAGGAACCGATAGTGTTTGCCTCGGTCTTCGGATTCAGAGATTTTAAATCTGAACTAATCCGAGCTACCGTATAATATATATAAATTAATTTCATATCTAATTTCTATTTCCTATTTCTAATTTAGTAAGCAACTCCATTTTCACTTCAAAATATATCTAGGGTTTCCTACTTCCTTCACTCCCTTGTCTTCTTTAGGACTTCTTCTTCCTCAGCCCGTTGTTCTGCCGGTGGCCACCTTCACATGGTGCTCCTTCTTTCAGCGCAGTCGTCGTGCTTTCGTTCGTCATCCAGAGTCTGTTCGCCCGTCGTGCTTTCGTTTGTTCCTTTCTGAAGCCGCCATCATTCGTCCAGACTATAGCCCTCGTTGTTAGTCCTAACTAAAGTCGTCGTCGTTCTAGACCAGACGTGAAGACTGCAGTCGCCGTCATTCATTCCTTCCTCTGAGCGTTGTCGTTGTCGTTTGTTCCTTTCTCTCAGCGTCGTCTTCGTTGTTCGTTCCCCCACACCAGAAGATTGAATCTGTAATTTCCTCTTTGAAACTGAGTTGTGAACTTGTGAATTGTGGTTAGAATTTTTGTTTGGTATATTGATTATGTTTGGTATATTGTGAAACTGAACAAATTTGTGAACTATGTTTGGTAATTTCCTTTCTAAATCTGAGTTTTGAATTTGTGAAATTATGAATTTTGTACCAGTTTTTTACATTTTTTTCTTCCATTTTGATCAGATTATGCATAAATCGATCTGGACCAATCCGGTTTTGAACAGGATGGTTTGGTTTGGTTTGAATTTCATTGGGGGAAATACATATACCCGAATCGAACCGATCACCTTTGATAGGTTCAGTGTTTTATTTTTTTGCTTAAATGGGACCCAAATCGACATGTGAACACCCCTACTTACTATAGTTTTCGTCCCAGAATCAAGATAATGTAAAACTGGTTATCGTGAAAAAAAATATTTTGTCAAACTAGTTCAAATACAAGGATCACTGATTAATAGACACAAGTTGTAACTCACACGACAAAAGCTTACCAACATAAGCCCAGAGTTAGATCCCGTGACCCAATAAATCAAAAACAAAAAGATCTGAAAAAGACACTCTAATGTGAAGGGTCCTTTCAAAGAATGGTACGCCATCCCTTTTCAATTTCACAATAACTCCACAGTTTTCTTATACTTTCATGCTATCTAACTGATCCAAAAAAAAAAAAAAAAACTCCCATGCTATCTTTTCTTTCATTTCTTTTCTTTTTCTTTCTTATTCTTACATTTTTGACACAGAACGGCCTCCTTAACTCCCCCTCTCCTTTTTGTTAATTTCAATAGCATCACAAAAGTTTAGAAGTAATTGTTGAATGTAATACATAATTCATTTCTTAAAATGATTAAGATTGTTGAGCTAGATTGCATGTGATTAACTTATTTGCTTAAAAAAATTTAGTACATAAGTATAAACAGTACGGTAAAAAAACAAATGGTGTAATAACATAAACATGTTTAGTTTTAGGCTAAATCCCTATTTTGGTCCCTGATCTTTATTTTAGTTTTCATTTTGGTCCCTTATCTTTTTTTTGTTCCGTTTTGGTCCCCCTATCTTTCAATCGTTAGCCTATTTTGGTCCCTTCCGTCAGTCCGCCGCCGTCAGTCACCGGAAACCATCGTGGTCAGTTGCCGGAACCGTCCCCAACTGACGGGGGATACCTAACGTCGTCAGTGCAAAACTGATGGAAGGGACCAAAATGAAACCTAAAAAAATAAAATAAGGGACCAAAACGGAACAAAAAAAAATAAAATAAGGGACCAAAACGGAACAAAAAAAAATAAGGGACCAAAACGAAAACTAAAATAAAGATAAGGGACCAAAACACTAATTTAGCCTTAGTTTTAAAATTAAATAGAAGATAACAACATAAAAGGGCTAAAGATTTTTGAAATTTTGTGTTAAAATACGAAACTAAAAAATGTATGAAATTTCTTTTCTGGTAATAAAGATAAATTTTTATTCCCCCTTAATTACAATTAGGTCCAATAGAACCTTCATAAATTACATTCTGCACCATAATTTGTGGGCACAGTTTGAACTAGTACAATAATGAATCGATTACGAGTTATTTATTAAATAAAATAATTTGCAGACCAACGGCTTCTAACTTATTTTATTTTTAGGCTAAATTACAGTTTTGTCCCCAAATTATTCTTCAATGTTCAAATTGGTCCCCAAGTTTTTAAAATGTTCATTTTGGTCCCTAAGTTCCTAAAACTTATTCAATCGAGTCCTTCCGTCAAGTTGACTAACGGACATGGACGTTGACCCTGTCTGACCCGTCGAATTGGAGACCAAATTGAACATTGAAAAACAACTTGGGGACCAAATTGAACATTGAAAAACACTTTGGGGACCATTTTTTGGGGGTCAACGTCCATGTCCGTTAGTCAACTTGACGGAAGGACTCGATTGAATAAGTTTTAGGAACTTAGGAACCAAAATGAACATTTTAAAAACTTGGGGACCAAATTGAACATTGAAAAACAATTTGGGGATTAAAAATATAATTTAGCCTTATTTTTATGGAGGTTTTTTTTTGGTACATATATTTTGTGGAGTTTTTATTGAATCTAATTAAGAGGAATAAGAAATAGATGTGAGAGAACTCACCATATTATCACCTCCAATCAAAACTAAGAGAGAGACTAAATGAATTAGACTACATTAAAATTATAATATATTTTTTCTATCTCTGTTACTAATAAGAGAATGTTCATATACTTTTTACAAAATTTTAAAAATCTTTAACCCTTTTTATGTTGTTCTCTTAACATGCATGCAACTTTTCTCTCTAAAGATTTTTTTTACATCCAAATAATCATGGCTTGGGGTATAGAGGCCTTCCCATAAAAATTTTCCAATTGTTCATATCATTGACACGAAGTATTTATCTAACATAAGCTCAATCTTATGAAATTCTTGACATTACAGATTATTTAATAAATTTAATAAATTTTTTTAATTCTTATAAACGACCTATAACGAATATCACAAAATATAGAAGAAACAGGTACTCGTCCATAGGCCATATAATTTTTTTCTTGGGCTTCCTTTTACCCATTCACTTTCCACTTTCCTCTTTCCTCGATATTAGGTATTCCCAATCATCTTGGTTTCGGCTTACAACTTATCCATCAAATGACTCAAATCGTGTTCCATTTGTTGAGACTTTGAGCCCAATACAACATTTAACTAACTGTCATTTCCATTTGGATTATGGTCTGCGAGACACACCAATAATAATATCAGCAAGAAAAGCGAAACAAGGAAAAGGGAATTTCAGCATTAAATTAATGGATAAACTCTTTTAAGTGATTTTATAGCTAATTGTACCAAAAAAGTGATTTTATAGCTAAAAATTGAGCAAGGAAAAAAAAAGTATCCACAATATATTTTGTAGGTTAAGATCGCAACATACTTTAAATGAAGGGTTTTTTCTATTATGTACAACTTTGCACAAGTTAAGAATTTTAAAAGAGAAAATTTATATAGGAACTTGTATATTTTATACTTTTAAAACTGAAATGCTTAGTTTTCCAATAAATAATTGTTGCTTTTGGGTTTCTTAACAAATGATAGAAAAACCCTTAAATGAAATTGTTTCTTTTAATTTTAGATTGAGCCACACCAATAACTAGATGGAAAATGTTAGAAAAACAATATCTATTTTACATAAATTAGGTTCTCAATCCATTTAATTAATTAAGAATAGATACATCTTTATTTTCATATCTTATATTTTTACTTATGGAGCTTTAGTCATTCTATACATTCACGAATCAGGATAAATAGAAAGCAACAATGAAACACTCTCGTTTTCATGCAACCATCAACTAAATTATGTGCTGAATTGGGGAGCCAAATTTAGGAGAAAATCTTTATCATATCGACCTCTTATTGCTCTCAACCGACAAACCCTCTCAATGTCTTTCCAAATATTAAATACATTCACCTCGTTAAAGGCCCTATCTGTATTGCTTCCGTACGAAGCAAACAATGAAGAAAAGTGGTTTGCGATATATCCTAATTTGCTAGTTATAACTAGGTAGTTTGGATTACTTCTACTTTATTAGGTGACACCAAAATGTGTGGATATGTGATTGTGAAGCATTAGGTTGGGTTGTCACATTGTCCTTTTACTTGTACTAAGCATAACGTGTTTTCTTCAACACCTTGAAAGGCTCTTTATGGTATATATATTAGAAGAAAAAAAAAATCTTTTAAAGTAAATTTATTTTAAAAGTGAGTAAGTAAAAGTATATATATTCTTAATTTAATTTAAAATATATTAGGGGTCTCAACTTGTTATAATTTAATAGTAGATGATTTCTTATCTTTCTTTTTTTTTAATTTAAAGATAATTTTATTTGAACGAGCTTTATTTGATATATGATGTGATAAATACATATTTTTGTAAACCTTGTTTTAATGATAGGGCAGAATGTCCTTGTTTGATAAAATTAAGGGCAATTAACAACCTAAAAGGTCAAGTTTCATTAGTTTTGTTTGCGTTTCCTTCTCTAGAAACTAGCAGAACCGTCCAGACTTGGGAACCACTAATTGGACTTTGAGTTCAACTTTTTCAATTCGATGATCGTTTGAACTTGGCGGTGCTTTGATTATATTATTATTATTTTCTGAATTGTTCTACGCATATTTCTTATTTTTTGACAAAAGGCAATATATTCACGTTTTTGGTAATTTTGTTTTAATAAAGACATGATTTTAATTGACCTTTCTTATGTTCATATGCTTTTAACGGAAGGGGGAGGAATAAGGAAAAATAAATAAATGATAGAGAAGGTCAGAAGAGAAGGAAGGGATTGATAGAAGTTACTCCTCCTTATGGGAAGGGTTTTCCTTCTTGGTATGGTAACTTATATATAAATTTATTAACTAATGCTTACTATTTCAGTAAAAAAAATAATAATTTATTAAGAAGAATATTTTTCACCTAAATTAATCTATGATTTACAGTTTTGCTTTTGATTTATAGACCATTGATATGAAAGTGATGCTCTTACTAGTATATAAAGTCAAAGCATGATACATACTAGTTTCAGAAAACTAAACTATAAATATTATGTCTATCATAACATGGAATATATTAGAGAAATCCATAACCAAACTCTTTTCCTATCTGTCTCAAACGTAAGAGATATGAAAGATGTGAATAGTTTTTTTTTTTTGACACAATGTGAATAGTTTTTTGGGAAAAGTGTAATAGAATTGGTCACAGGCCGTTAGATACTAGTATTTATGATTAGTTAGTCATTAGCTATCAGCTACGCATGCTTAAGTTTATGTTCTGTATAAATTTCCAAAACAGATGTAAGTTCATTAGAACAATTCATTTTCGATTAGTTTCTATTCAGCAAACCGTTTCAAACTTTCTCTCTTTATATATCTAGCTTTCCTTTATTTTCTATTCTGTTCATATTCTTGATCAAGAAGCTGTGATATACAAGCTGTTACCAAATATTGGAATATTATATTCCAATGATTCCATTATTGATAATGACCCACAAGCCCTTTATTTCATCTATTTTTAACCGAGGAGGAGACAGAATTTAGAGATGGAATAAAATGTAATTTGCCCTATTATTAATGAAGATAAGATTGAGAGTTATTTATGTAAAGGATCGTCTCAAAAGTCAATGTGTACATTTAAATTGAAAAAAAAAAAAGAGGGAAAGTGAACATGCAACTCTGAAATTTTAAAAGTTATGAGTAACACCTATAAAAAAACCGAGCGACAATTGATCTCACGGTCTAGAAAGTAAGACATTATTTAAGATAGAGAAAAGAAAACAAATAGAGTTCGATGAAACATAAGACGAAAATCTATTTAAACACAAAGATATAAAGAAGAAAGAAGTTAGACAATCTTTAACGCCGGTTCTTAGGTTGAGTCTATGTTTGTTTTCACGTTTGGTGAGACGCGGACGCCAACGCTCAAAAGACTATCTTTGACGTTCAGTCATAAAAAACCAAACACGTCCTGAGTTCTTGACAGCTACATGTAAGAACGGTTCTTCTACAAGAACCCCAATATTTATGATTGAAAAAGGTAAAAGAAAGTAAATGTGGAACCCAATATTTATTGGAATGCCTCACATTGATATTGTGCCTGACAGGGGTGATAAAAAGTCTGAAATTCCAAGGGATGACTTTGATGATGTTCTGGATGTTGATAATGTTCATGTTGTGCATCCAAAACAGTCAAATGATGAAGATAATGAATAAATAGAGACAGTTTATGATGAGTCTCAAACCAATCTGGAATGAAAATTCGGATTATGGTGATATGCCTTCTCTAATTGATGATTCCCAAAATGTGATTGTTCCTGACCCTTTGGATGGTAATGCTGCTAGCTCAGCTCCAGCTGCTCCTAGTGTGAACAAGCATGATGCACTTCAGTCTCTTCATCCAGACCTCCTCATGACTCTATGCCTAGTTTGGGGGATGATTCCCAAATTCCATCTCGGGTGCCAAATTCCTTAAGCCCTTCAATTGCTAATAACCTGACAATACTGGTAAGGAAGTGCCCTTTCCTGGATCTAATTCCAATTTCCATCCTCGAGTTCAGAAGGATCTCCAAGTTCTCTCCAAATTTTGGAATGATTCGGCGAAGATTGATTTGAATGAGGAAAATCTGGTTAATGTAAAAGTTGGTATGGCCAATGATGAAAATGAGTTCACTCAGGTTTCTGTCAAAAGCTCAGAGGAAACAGATGCAAAGACAGAAAAGACAAGCTGCAAATGCTGAGCAATATATGGCCTCTCTTAGGCTAATTTAGTTTTAAGCAGTGTTTGTTCTTTTTCATGGGTTTGGTTTGGCCCCCATGTTTTTGTATTTTTCTGTTTTTCCTTAAAAAAAAACTGTAAGGTATGCTAGCAAATGATTGATAAGGTATGGGGTGTTAACCTAGTTAGGATTCCTTATCGTATAGTCATACTCTTGCATATATTTTGCTTAAAAAAAAATTCCAAATCCAAATATTAAATAATCTTATATAAATACACTCGGGTATCTTCCCTTTCACATTAAATGCTGCTATGTGAAACATTTCTAAAGTATTTACCAGACAAAACTGAAGCATGCAATTGCTTTAAATAACTTTCCTTATAAAAGGAAAGCAGCAATGTGCCGTTGCATTGCATAAATGCAAATTTTATATGTTGGCATGGAACATGCGCGTTCTGAGTAGGTTGGTCCTCTCGTCATGTAAGTATTCCTTCAGTCCCTATTTATTATGCCAGATGCACTTTCAGACCAAAAGAAGAAAAATCATGTGCTTATACATGAGCAGTCATTGCCACCACAGTGTGAAAAGAAAGTCTTGGTCTACACTCTACCGCTAGCTGCATGTTCAAGCTTTAATAAGCTCATTCTGCAATCTTTCTCAACAGGGAGAGCTGAGATTCAGATCACAGTGACTGTGTACAATCAATTATATCATATGGAGGAAAGTAGACAATTATAAAAGCTTGAAAGTGTGACAACAAAATGCTGCACTTAAAAGAAGATGTGTTTTGTCAACGAAAGAAAAAAGTGACGTGTTTCAAATAAAATAATTTTTTTAAAATATATAATATAGGGATCAATGGGTGAACTCAGGTATCTTCCGGCCGGGAGTTAGAGACTAATCCATCGAGATACTGAGATCTATTTAAGAAGTTGACCTCTCCAACAAATAATATAGGGATCAAAGGGAGAGTGTAAGAAAAATAATTTAAATTGTTTTAAATTAAAAAGAGTAAATTACACTTACCCTCCTTGAGTTTTGATGAAATGACAATTAACCTCAGTTTGGAGTAAAAATAACACTCCACTCTATTTGACCATTTAACTAATGTGAGAGTTAAATTATGCTAATAGAATATTCCTTAAATTAACTATTGTTAGCTTAAAAAAAGAGTAATTTATACTCAACCACCTTTAAATTTTTTAAAATAACGGCAAACCCCAAACTTAACCATAACTCAAGGGGGTGGAGTGTAATTTTTACTCAAAAATGAGGTTGGTTGTCATTTCATCAAAACTCAAGAGGGGTTAGTGCAATTTAATCAATTAAAAATATAACAGAAGCAGAGAAAATACATAATTAGAAAAGGGTGTAAAGAACCAAACAATGGTTGATCAAGTGGTAAGCATCTTGACCCATAAGGAGGAGAATGTAAATTCGAATCCTGATGGAGACATTGGGAGGTTGAAAAAAACTAAAGGGTTAATTCTCTACTCTAAGCAACAGGCTAATGATTAGTGTCATAGCTGGTCCAAATGGTCGAAGTATGTGGGGATACCCCGAGATGACACTGAGGAGGCAAAGACTCTAATTACAATGGTTCATAAAAAAAAAGGTGTAAAGATCTTTTGACATAAACTTTTGGCTTAATTGCACTTTTGTTCCATCTATCATTGGTCATGTGCGATTTTGGTCTCTAGAGTTTTTTTTAGCATATTAAGTCCTCCTATTTTTTCAATATTGTAAAATCGGTCCTTCCATCCAGTGTCTGCCATTTTTTTAATGATCAAAGAGAAGAACCATTGCTCTAAGCACACAGAACCTCTCTGATTTTACACAATTCCAATGATTTCTCCCTGTCCATTTACCTGTTTCTTTCCTCCTTTTCACGATTATATTTTTGGTTCCTCCTCGAGGCCTTTCAACCAAAGGTTTTATGCGATTAAAATAGTGATTACTCCTTATAAATGAATGAAAAATTTATGAGAATTTGACGGAAGGACTGAATTTACAACATTTAAAAAGAAAAATAGGGCGACCAAATGTCCTATAAAAAAACTATAGGGACCAAAATCGCACATAACCAATAATAGGGGATAAAAAATGCAATTAAGCCTAAATTTATTTTAGTAAGGGTATGAGAATAAGAGTTTGGTTAAGGACAAAACGTGCTATGTGTGTGTAAACGTTTTCATTTTCTGACAAAAATGTTTTTAGCAAAAGAGAGGAGGAATATCATTATTATTATTATTATTATTATTATTATTATTTAAAATGGATAAATACCTTTTTGGTCCTTTATCTTTTGGGTAAAATTCATTTTGATCTTTTATCCTTTAAAAAGACTCATTTTAGTCCGTTATATTTCAAAAGTGACCCAAAATGGTCATTTCCGTCATCTCTCATCCAAACTCCGTTAGAAACTGGTGACGCGGCCATTAACTCCTCAGTGACGCCTGACATTGCAAAAACTAGCATATAAAAATCACTTCTATTTAAAATTTAAAATTTAAAATTTAAAATATAAAATATAAAACTAAAAAAAAAAAGGGAAAAAGATCAAGGCCAAAAGCAACACCTTTGGATTTTGTGATCCGTCCCCAATCCAAAATTGATCCAGATGAAGTTAGAGCACGAGCAAAACAAGCTGCACAAGAACAGCGTATGAAGATGAATAAGAAGCTGCATCAGTTGAGGGCACCAAAAAAGAGGCAGCTTCAGGCTACAAAGTTGAGTGTGGAAGGTTGTGGTATGGTCAAATATTTGTAAATGTGACCACTTTGATATTGGGTGGATTTGTTCTTACTGCAAGCTTAATATAAGGTGCTGCCATAATGTGGATTATTAAAGGAGGATTCAATGAGCTCCTTTCTTGTTGGGTGGTTTAAACTAAAAAATGCATGTGCTAGCGCCTTTAGTTTCTTCTCTCCAAGAAACTCATCCCTCCTTTTCTTGTTTTTCTGTTTCTGCAATGGAAGGCCCAGCCTTCGAAAGTCCTAAGTTTTCCTTTCCGTCGGAGAAACCGCCGGATGAAACCCCCCTCCCTCGAGCAAACCTGAGGATAATCTTGAATCATACAAAAACAAGCTTTTGAATTTATTTGGGGAAGAAGCATCTCAGAAAATCTCAGAGATGCAAATCACAAAAAAACCCGATGCATCTGAATCAGAAGATATGATTCTAGACTCCCAAGTTCTAGAAACGAGTGAGGGTGCTGGAGTAATCATTCCCCTTTCAGATGAAGAGTGGGACCAATGGTCAAAACCATGGACAATAACTCTTGTAGTAAAAGTGATGGTTAAGAGCGTCAATTTCAAATCCCTAGAAAGTAATCTTCAGCGGAAATGGCAAAAGAAGGGCTCAATTAAGATAGTTGACATGCCAGAAGGCTACTTCTTGATATACTTCACAGAGGAGGAAGATTATTCCCATGCGCTTTATGAGGGGCCTTGGATGATAGCTGACCACTACCTCGTTGTCCAGAGGTGGAGGCCCATGTTCTTGCAAAGTGTCAATCTGGTTAAGAAGGTTGCTGTGTGGATCCGTATTCCATGCCTTCCCCTTGAACTCTACCACACCCAATTTCTATGGCGAATTAGCTCAGGCCTTGGCACCATGCTAAAAGTGGACAGACTCACATCTATTCACTTAAGAGGTCAGTACGCTAGAATTTGAGTAGAAGTAGATCTTGATAAACCCCTGAAATCCTTTATTGAAATTAGAGGTCATAAACTGCTATTAGAGTATGAAGGATTACATTTGATTTGTTTTCATTGTGAAAAATATGGTCATATGGCCAATCAATGTCCGGAAAATAAGAGTTTATAGTTAGAGAAGAGTAATACTGCCTCTCAACGTCAGAATAAGTTAGTCTTGGTAGGTTCTTCAAACTTCAAGCCTGAGGATGTCCTAAAAGTTTCAGAGCAGAATAAGGAAATTGAAACCAAATATAGATCTTGGATGGTTGCAGTTTCAAGAAAACCAAGAAAACAAAATAACCCAGTCTTGGATGCTAAGACTTCTCATATACCTGATAATAGCCCTGAGAACAAGTCTATGTCCAATGGATCACGATTTAAAGTCCTAGAATCTAGAGAGAACATTCCAATAGAAGAGGAAAATCTTGCAAAAGAAGACAATGCTATGGAAGTAGAGAAGACTAGTTCTGGAAAGCATTCAGACCAAAATAAAGATCAAGTCTCAGTGAAGGTAGGAGACCTTATGGTGAATGAGAAAAGTATAGGACAAAAGGATCCTGCATCAGTGCAAAAAGGTAAGGTTGGAACTAAGGCTACTACAAAGGATAGTTCAAAGAATTCAGATAAAGCATCCTCCAAAGGGATGAATGCAAGAGTGAGAAACTCATCAGGAAAGGATAACTCCAAGAAGAACAAAGGTAAGGGTGTAATAGGTGCAAGTAAACGAGCCGAGCCGAACCGAGCACTTAAAGCTTGAGCTTGGCTTGTGAAAAAAAGGCGAAGCTCAAGCTTGGCTCATTTATTTAAACGAGCTTAACTAAAAGCTTGAGCTTGGTTTGTTACAAAAAGTAAAGCTTGAGCTTGGCTTGTGTAACTCATTCATAACTTAATTATTTTTGCATTTATGAAAATTTTCCTTAACAAAAACCATGCATAGCTCCATAATATGAAAATTTTGTATTTAGTACTTAATTAAGATTTTAAAAAAAAAGAAACTTCAAAAGTAATTTTTAACACTCATTAAAGTTCTACATATTTCCATAATGTAAATAACGAAAACTACTAAAATCCTTATCATCGATTAAGCCTACTAATCGAAATGTTAAGGAATGGAAAGTGGTAACATATGAATCGAGTTCATAATTGGTAGAATAATCTCCTTCAAAATATTGTCCTCCTAAGTACATAAAAATACAAATGGTGCATTTTAGTGCATTTTTTTGTTGCTTGTAGTCATAGGTTAGTAACTTAGTATTATAGTATGATACAAATGATTTTCTTTATATTTGAGATTTACGAGTAGGCGTTGGAAAGACTTTTCATTAGGATGATAACAAAAAAGTATTGGGAGTGAGTTTAACTATTGGGCCAAAAGATATTTGGACTACAATCAGGTTGGTTGGGACCTAACCATTAATTTTGAAAGTTTTTAGTTGTATGAAAGGGAAGTCCTTCCATCAGCAATTTGTTAAGAAAGAGGAAACTAATGAAAAACACAATAGTATTAGTATATATAAAATATTATATATAAATTTTTTTGTCATATTATTATATATCATTTAAAAAATTTAAATATATATATATATATATACACGAGCTATTCGCGAGCCCTTAATGTCAAGCCTATAAGGCTTGGGCTTGGCTCATTTAAATAATTGAGCTCACTCTCAAGCTTGAGTTTGTTTATTTAATTAAACAAACGAGCTTCATCGAGCATTTAATGAGCCGAGCTCGGGTAGTTCACGAATAGCTCAGCTCATTTACACCCCTAGGTGCAACCAAGGAAGCTTTCAAGAAAAAATCAGGATCAACTTCAGGATTGAAGATAGCATCCTTCTCCTTTTCCAAGGAAGAAGGCGGCCTAGAGGATAGTAACATATTGGAAAAGCTTGCAGCTCTTCAATGCCAAAAGAATGATCCAGATGGTGTTTGCAAGGATGGATCCTCCATGACAAATATTCCTTGTTTGAATGACAAGGAATCTGGTATGCTTAATTCCTCTGTCATTGATAATTCTTCTCATTCGGTAGATCTTTCTACTTCTAAGTTGACTAATACAAATGAGATAAATGCTATAGTTTCTAGTGATGTTATAATTTTAGAATCTGATACTAATGGTCAGAGTGTTTCCCTAGGGTCTCAGTAACCCTCCATTAAAAAGGTTATAAATGAATAGTCTTATATGGAATTGTAGGGGGCCGAAGGCTGTCATTTTGCTAGTTTTATAAAGGACCTCATGAACATTTTGTTGCTATTCTTGAACCTCGAATCAGTGGTCCTACTGCTGATAGAGTGATTCAAAAGATTGGTTTAGTTGAGGGTGCTAGGGTGGAAGCTAGTGGTTTCTTGGGTGGCATCTGGTGTTTATGGAAATCAATTTTTTTGCCTGTTTCAATTATTGCAACTTCTAGATATTGAATTCATCTTAAGGTCAATCCAAATTCCCAAAATTCTTGGTTTTTCTCTATTATATATGCTAGCCCAAATGTGGGCAATAGGCATGAAGTTTGGCAAGAATTGAGGGATTTTAGTTCTTCCAATTCTGGGCCGTGGTGTTTGGCAAGTGATTTCAACTCTATTACTTCCTCAAGTGAAAGAGTTGGAGGAGCCAATATAAATCATAGAGCTTGTAGTGATTTTGTTGACTATATTGAAGACTGTGGCCTCATTGATATGGGTTTCTCAGGGTCCCCCTTTACTTGGTCTAGAGGAACCCTTAAGCAAAGACTTGATAGAGTCCTTTGCAACTTAGAGTGGCAAAATAAATTCCCAAATAGCAATGTGACCCACCTTTCTCTGGAATCCTCTGATCATAGTGGTCTTTGGCTCAAAGTTGAAGATGGTTCTTCATGACCTAAGAGAAACTATTTTAAGTTCCTAGGTGCTTGGCTTGACCATGCTGACTTTGAGACTCAAGTCCAACATGCTTGGTGCGAATCTAGTGCTTGGAATGATAACATTCGTAGACTTTCTACCAATCTTAAATCTTGGAATAAAGATGTTTTTGGAAACATATTTAAAAGAAAACATAGATTTTTGAAAAGGCTTGAAGGTATAAAAAATGTTCTTATGAATGGTCCCAATGATAGACTTCAAAAGTAAAGTCTGATTTATGGGAAAAATATAGTCTGTTTGTTGCTCATGAAGAGGGCTATTGGTACCAACAAGCAAGAAGTAAATGGGTTTCCCTAGGAGATTCTAACACTAGGTTTTTTCACCAATCCACTATTATTAGGTGAAGAAAAAATCGTATCATGGTTATGTTAGATAATGATGATCGTTGGCTGTATGAAGATTTACAAATTCAGAATCATATAATTAACTATTTCTCTGTATTGTATTCTTCTAACTTGCAAATGAATGCTCATTTTGATTGCTTTACCTATTTCCCTGCTATTAAAGAAGAGGACAGAGTGCTTTTGGATAAGGAAGTTTATCTCCAGGAAACCAAAAAGGATTTGTTTAGCATGAGTAGCTACAAGTCTCCTGGACCTGATGGTTTACACCCAATTTTCTTTAAAAAACAGTGGCATTCCATTAGTAACTCTATCTATAATCTTGTGCTAGATTGCTTTGCTAACCCAAGTAAAATTAGGGAGCTTAACCAAACCCTCATAACTCTCATTCCCAAATGTGAAGATCCTTCTAGAATTTCACATTTAAGGCCTATTGCTCTATGCAATGTAAGCTACAAGATCATTTCTAAGATTATTGCTAACAGATTAAAAATGATCTTCCCTTATGTAGTTTCTCCTAACCAACATAGCTTTGTTTCTGGAAGATCTACCATAGATAACATCCTAGTGATGCAAGAATCCATCCATTCTCTTAATCAACTAAAAGGCAGAAAAGGTTTCATGATTATAAAACTAGATCTAGAGAAGGCCTATGATAGATTGGAATGGAATTTTATCTTGAAATCTCTTGAGTTACTTAATGTACCTACTTCTATTATAAATCTTTTTTTTTTTTTCTGCATTTCTACTTCTGATCTGAGTTTGAATTGGAATGGAAATAAATCAGATTCTTTTTCAGCTTTGAGGGGTTTAAGACAAGGAGATCCAATTTCTTCATATCTATTTGTACATGCCTTGGAAAGATTGGGGCACAGAATTCAAGTCTTGGTGAATTCCAACTCCTGGAAACCTTTAAATTTTGGGAGAGGAGGAATTGGTCCTAAACTCTCCTACATTTGTTTTGCTGATGATTTGGTATTTTTTGCAGAAGCTAACTTGGATCAAACTCAAGTCATTAGACAGATTTTGAATGGCTTCTGCTTTAGCTCTAGACAGAAGGTCAATCTGAGCAAATCCAAAGTATTCTTTTCAAAAAATGTAAATTATGATGTTGTTGTCCAGTTGAGTAATAGTTTGGGAATAGAAAGGACTGAAAATCTTGGAAACTACCTTGGTATTCCTCTTCTTCATCAGAGGATCACCAAGAACTTTGTATCCTTTGTCCTAGAGAAAATGAGGAAAAAACTCTCTTCTTGGAAATCTAACTCTCTTTCTCTAACTGGTAGAATTACACTTGCTCAATCATGGTTATCTTGTATGCCTAACTATATTATGCAATCTACATCCTTACCTTATTCAGTTTGTGAAGCAGCGGAGGCTATTTGCAGAAACTTTTTTTGGGGCAGCAATGAGTCTAGAAGAAAGTGTCATTTGGTCTCTTGGGATAAGATATGTCAACCAAAAGATCAAGGAGGCTTAGGATTCATGAATTTGAAAGTCTTCAACAAGGCTTATATGTCTAAACTGGCTTGGCAGCTAATCAACAATCCAGAGAAGCTTTGGGTAAAGGTTATGAGGTTCAAATACAACTATGACTTTTTTGGAATGCCTTCAATAGTTCAAAAGGTTAGTGCTTCAAATGCTTGGAGAGGAATTGTTAATTCATGGGAGGATGTGGTCAACAACACAACATGGATCATCAAGGATGGAAATGAAACCCGATTCTGGAAAGATAAATGGATCCCTAATATGGGCAGCCTTGTGGATGTTATCCCTAATGCTTGTCCAGAGGATGAATTGAACTACCCTGTGTCATCTTATGCCTCTGGTGCAGGCTGGAATTGGAGCCGCATAGAAAGCCTTGTCCCTCAAGATGTCTGTGAAAAGATAGCACTAGTGCAGGCTCCCAACTCAAACATGCCTGATTTTCCTTCATGGAATGCGGCATCGGATGGTATTTTTTCTCTAAAATCAGCATACTTTCTATCTTCATAGAGGAACTCTTCTTTGCCTGATCCCATCTTCCAAAAAGTATGGAAATGGAAAGGGCCAGCTAGAATGAGAGTAATCCTTTGGAAGATTTCTCATGGTAAACTTCTAACCAATGAGGAAAGAATGAAGAGAGGAATGTCCAATCAGAAAATATTTCCAAGGTGCAACTCTCAACCAGAAAGCTTAATGCATCTCCTAAGGGATTGTGAGGATGTGCAAGATTTTTGGAAGAATAACATTAAGCAAGATCAGTTAAGTAAATTCTTCAGTTTGGGATGGTACGCCTGGCTAGGTTGGAACTTGTCTGCAGTTTTTGTTGGAATGGTCCCTTGGAACTCCTTGGTATTTGATCATCGGTCTTCTATGGGAGCTGACTTATGGCACTTAATCTGTAATCATGCTCACTTTATAGAGAACTCAATCAAATTCCCTTTAAAGTCGAGAGACAGTATGATAAAGCAACCTGCGAGTTCCTGGTTAAAGCCTCCAGCGGGCATGTATAAATTGAATGCGAATGGGTCTTTTCAGTCTGCAAGCGGGAGCACAGCTAGTGGGGGTCTAATTCGCGATGCTGCAGGAAATTTTGTTAGAGGATTTCATTGTAAAATCACTTCAAGTAATGTGATTTGGACGAAACTCTGGAGTGTCTTGTCGGGCTTACAAATTGCCAGGGCATTGAATCTAAATAACCTGATAGTTGAAGCTGGTTCTTCAACAGTAATTGAGTTGATCAGCAAAGGAGGCTCTTCCAGTCCTGCGCTTAACTTCTTGGTTGGAGAAATCAGATTTCTTGCTAGGAGAAAGGATTGGAATGTCAAATTTCAACGTGTTCTTAGATCAGCAAACTTATGTGCTGATCATTTACCTAGTAAAGGCCATTTAGGTGACTTTTCTTTATGTTTAGTGGTAAACCCCTAGCCTATGCTAAGTATTTTACTCCATGATGATGTAAGAGGGGATTTTTCCTCTAATGTTGGTTAATTCAATTTAAATCCATTTATATCAACAACCAAAAAGAGCTACTTTCTTGGCCTATGTTTAGTGGTTTGAATTGAAATTTGATGGGGATGTCATGAAAATTGTGAGATCTGCCTCTGTTTCTTCCTATGATCACTCCAAACCCGCCGCCACGCAGATCCACTTACTACAGCCACCGCGTTATCATCACCCGCCCCAGGGGCGGAGCCAGAAAATTTAAAAAGGGGCCAGAATCTAATTTACATAACATGTTGAAATAGCAATAAAAAATTAACTAATATATAAATACAAATTCGATATATGATTAACAACATAATATAATATAAATTACTAAAATAGATTTATAGTCAACTTTGATACATATCTAAAACCTTCACTTCTTCAATTGTGCGCGATTACGTTGGAGTAAAAAATCTATTATCAATGTAAGTGCTATATGTTTTACCAATTTCTTTTTAATGTAAACATTTGTATCTATTCTATGATTCTAAAAAAAATAAAAATAGAAGTGTTTCAAATTATACATATTATAGTTGAATTTGAGTCAATTTCTTTTTTATTATGAGAATATATATATATATATATATATATATATATATATATATATATATATATATATATATATAAACAAGATGAGAACATGAGGGAGGGTGACCATGGCAACCCTACGCCCCCCTTTCCTCCGCCCCTGACCCGCCCCATCCACCGTCGTTCGCATCGTCTTGCCGCAGTTCCCCGAGTCCTGCGCAGAGCGCCGTTTCATTTTGAGGAAGAAGACTCACTTGGGGAAGAAGAAGAAGAGTGCCATATGGCTCCACCTCATTGGTCAGAGTGGATGTATGCCACATCACTTGTCCAGATCATCAATCAACTGCCACGTAGGCTATGATTAACGGAGTAAGTAATAGAGCTTACGGAAAGAATCATTTTGAGTCACTTTTGAAACATAAAGGATTAAAATAAATCTTTTTAAATATAATAAAGGACCAAAATGAATTTTACCAAAAAGATAAAGGACCAAAAATATATCTTAGCCTATTCCCCACTCAAAATTATCTATTCAATTTTTATAAAATGACTATTAATATCCTATATCTTTTTCTTGGATTATTCTTTAACGCAAATAGTATAGGATAATGTGAGAATTTAAATATTTTCTCCTTTGTAACTCACTCTATTGAAGTGAATAAAACAACACAAATATCAAGCTCACTTGGTTTGTTTAAAGAATACAATTGATAAATAGATTTTTAATAAAATTTGAAGTAAGTTTTTTTTAAAATAAATAAATTATTTTGAATTAAAATTTAAGAATATAATATTTATCAATTGTAATATTAATTTTTAACATGTTTTGAAAAAGATTTTTTATCCAAATGTTCATTGGAAAGTGTTTTTTATGTCCTTTATTGTAATTTCATAAGAAAAATATTTTTTCCAATATTACACCTAAATCACTTTTCAAAGTAAAATCACTTATCACACCTGTAGTCAAACATATATAAAATAGCCTCTCATTTTACATAAATTACCTTTGCTAAAAAATGTTTCCAAAATTTACGTATTTAAAGTCTAAACAAATGGGCCTTAACCAATATAAAATGTGTTAATGTTAAGATTATAGTTCAAATAATTGAAAGCGTATTTTAGACAAATATTGAAAAGTTATGCATTTATTCCTTTTTAAAACTGAATAAACTAAGCCTATTTAAATATCTAGCTAATTTTAAATTTAAACCATATGCATTATAAGTTTTGGAATAGTGTGCACGTTCATCCCTCTTAACTCCTTATGAAACTATTATAGGTCAATAATTTCTTTTGACAGAAGATGCATACCTCTAATTAAAAGTACTTCACATCATTCTTTTTAAATTAAACAGTTAAAAGGTGTTTTTCAATAAATATAAATTTTTAAAACATGTTTATATTATCATATGTATTTTTAAATATATATATATAAGTAGGGAGAAAAAAAATATGGAGCCACCCCAACCCGCTAAAATCAATGTAGGGCAGGTGACCCACATTGGGTTAAAATACCTAACACATCCCGTTTAACTACAGACTAAAAAGAATAAACTTTAAAAAATATAAAAAAAATATAGTACAACATCAGCAAAAATAAAAAATTTAGTCAATAATCCACAACCTCACAACAACAATAATTAAAAAATAAAAAAACAATTAAAAATATGTAAAAGTAATATTATAAATTTTAAAAAAAAAATAGTCGTGGGTCGACCATCAAAACAATTGGTGGGTTGAAGATATAGGTAACAATAGGTACTAGGCAGGATACTATAATACTCATCCTTATACCAGCGTTTAAAAAATATGAGATCTCATACATAGGTGGGTAACAACTTTAATACATACATCCTTACCCTTTGGGTATACACATATGTACTACCCACACTTTAATTAATTATGAAAATGAATTTAATGGGAAAATAATAACATTGATTATTTTTCTCTCCATTAACTATTTTTTCCTTAAAGTGGTTCCAAACAACCATTATCTTTCTATTCTTGGCATCATCAGTTCATTCAAAATCACCATCATCCACAATAAGAGGAATAGCACCAATTGGGGATTGAGATTGTTCTTTAATGCCAAAATGACCCTCGTTATCACTAGGTACATTTTCATTTTATATGGGAGTAATAGTAGCGGTATCCATGGGTCGGGTTGGGTTAGATTCAGTGGATTTTGGCACCCAACCCAGTCAAAGTTGAGTGGGTTAGGTTAGGTTGAGTTTGTCAAAAAAAAATTATGAAACCGAACCAACCCAACCCGACCATTTATGGGTTGGGTTGGGTGGGTCGTCGGGTCTGGCATGAAACACACGGATGTTCAATTTTGGGGCGAGTTAGGTCGGGTCTATGGGACTATCAGGACAGAAAACATGAAAAATGCCAAAAATCACAAATAAACATGTTTAAAACTTTAAATTATATCAACAACCATGAACTAAAAGTCTAAAATCATCAACAATCATCAACACAAAACTAAGTAATATGGGTTGGGTTGGGTTCAATGAGTTTGGAATTCTGAAACCCAATACCCAACCCATACTCTATGGGTTTTATGTGTTTTTTCCCAACCCAACCCAATCACCCAAACCAACCCACAAAATCTGGGTTGGGTTGTGTCAGGTTGGTCGGGTTCATGGGTCTACGCAGACCCGTGGACACCCCTAAGTAATAGACATAATAGGAGAAGAGCTGCTTTTAGATTCTTTTGAATGAGTAACTTCACATGGATTTTCTATCTATGGTTACATATGTGCAAGCTTAATCAACTGCATGAAAGCATACACATCGATACATGAAATTTAAATTTCGACACATGAAATTTAAATTGCATACATTTTTTTTATCAACAAAAAAATAATATTAATGGGGGTACTTCATGTGACCGTAAAGCCACTTTTGTGGCATAAGAAGTCAAAGAATATGGCTGCATGATTTAGTAGGATGGTGAAAGTCTTGGTAGTTGGAGGTTGAGAGGTAAAAAATTTAAATGCAAAGCATGTAGAGGTTCTCTATAAATAGAGACCTCATTTGCACCTTCAAGGTATCCCACGGCAAGCATAAGTCAAGAGAGCAGAGAGAAAAAATATTAAGAGAGAAAGATAGTTTCTCCTGTGAGGTTTCTCCTTGTGTGTATTCTCCTATATTCAAGATAGGGTGTTATTGTTCTCTCCTTGTATTTAGATAGAGGTGTTGTAATTTCTTCCATTTAGTGAAAATCATTTACCATTGCCCCGTGGTTTTTCCCTTATTTGTTGAGGGTTTTCCACGTAAATATTGTGTGTTCATTTCCTCTTTTCTTATCTCTTATTTTAGCTACGTGATATTATTCTGTCACTCTGGTACCCAACAGTGGTATCAGAGCCATTGGTTCGTGGTCACTATTCCGCTGCAGTAAACTGATAAGATGCCGGGTTAATAAGAAAATTCTTAGTATGCTCTGTGGTTACAGTATCGTCTGATCTTCCACATCAGAAAAGAATTATTCTTGTTGCTGGAAATAAAGTGTGGTAGTGTGATAGTGCATGTCTAGGAAAGTTCTGGCTAGGAAAGACTTGGTATTTAAGTGTGTCTATTAGTGACCCACCTCTCTTTCCTGGGAACTTACCTGGTGTACTATTTATGGACTACGGTCACTATTCCAGTATTCGGTACTGTTCACGGGAGTAATTTGGTGTGAAACCATGGCAGCAAAATTTGAGATTGAGAAGTTCAATGGGAGTAATTTCTCCCTGTGGAAATTGAAGATAAGGGCAGTTCTGAGGAAGGATAATTGCCTAGACGCAATTGACGGTAGACCCTCAGATATCACTGATCAAAAGTGGAAAGAAATGGATGACAATGCTGTTGCCAATTTGCACCTAGTAATGGCAGACTCGGTATTATCAAGTATTGCAGAAAAGAAGACTGCAAAGGAGATCTGGGATACTCTCAATAAATTGTACGAGGTCAAATCGTTTCACACGAGAATATTCCTAAAGAGGAGGGTCTAAATCAATGTTATTAAAACCGAACCGGTGATCGACTCGGTCAGGGCACTGGGTTAATGGGTCACTGGTTCAACCGGGTTCAACCGGAGTTCACTGGTTGACTCGGTTTGAACCGGTATATATAAAAAATATAAATTTTGTACTAAACTATGTATATATATAATATGTTGTGAACATATAACGAATATAACGTTTGACCCAATGGCGCAGCTCCTTGTATTCAATCGCTCACACCCGTGTTCAAGTCCCACGCAAGGCGTTTTGGGTGAATTTTTGCGTGAAAATATACACTCCCGCATGCTAACGTCAGCATCCGGTCCAGCCCGCGAGTCAAGCCTCCGGTTCTAACCGGTTCACGTCGGTTCAAGGCCGAGTCGATGACGTCAGCACCGGTTCGTATGTCTAACCGGTCTGACATGGTGACCGGACCGGCCATAGGTCCGGTTTCCGGTCCAACCGGTTAGACTGGCCGGTCCGGTCCGATTTTAATAACACTGATCTACACTCTTCGAATGGATGAATCCACGTCGGTGTCGGATCACATCAACACTCTGAATACGCTATTTGCTCAGCTCACAGTGTCAGATTTCAAAATAGCAGAAAATGAACGTGCAGAACTTCTACTTCAGAGTTTACCAGATTCGTATGATCAACTCACCATCAACATCACAAATAATAATGTGATGGATTCTCTGCGCTTTGATGATGTTGTCGGTGCTATTCTTGAAGAAGAATCCAGGAGCAAGAATAAGGAAGAAAGGACAAAAAGTTCAAAGCAAGCAGAGGCGTTAACGATGACGAAAGGCAGATCAACGAAACGTGGCTCCAGTGGGAGTCAAAATCATGGTAGATCAAAATCTCGAAGAAGAAAGAATCTTAAATGCTACAATTGTGGCATGAGAGGGCACGTGAAGAAGGAGTGTTGGTATAACAAGAAGAATGGAGAGAAAACTTCTGAAGCAGCAACATCTCAAGGATGTGTTGCAAGTACCTCAGATGATGGAGAAATCCTATATAGCGAAGCAGCAACCAGTTCTAAAGGCGGAAAAACAACTCAATGATGTTTGGATAATGGATTCGGGCACGACATGGCACATGACTCCACATCGAGATTGGTTTTGCACTTACGAGCCCTTTGCGGAAGGATCTGTGTTCATGGGAAATGATTATGCCTTAGAAATTGCTGGAGTTGGTACTGTCAGATTAAAGATGCATGATGGTACTGTTCGCAAAATACAAGGGGTAGGACATGTGAAGGGATTGAAGAACTTATTGTCCATTGGGCAATTGGATGACCTCGGGTGTAAGATCCATACTCAAGGTGAGATCTTAAAAGTAGTGAAAGGCAATCTTGTGGTAATGAAAGTTGAGAAGATCACAAGTAATCTATACATGCTTTTAGGAGATACGTTACAAGAGGCAGATGCATCAGTTGCAGCAGCGAGCCAAGAAGAAACAACAATGATGTGGCATCGCAAACTAGGCCATATGTTGGAACATGGCTTAAAAGTCCTTGTAGAACTCAATCTCCTACCCGGGCTCAAGACAGTGAATTTACCATTCTGTGAGCACTGAGTAAGCAACATAGATTGAAGTTTCCTAGAGTAACTACTAAAAGCAAACACATACTGGACTTGATCCATTCTGATGTATGGGAATCACCGGAAATATCTCCGGGAGGAGCAAATTATTCGTGTCATTCACTAATGACAATTCAGAAGATTATGGGTGTACCCAATCAAGAAGAAGTCAGATGTGTTTCCAGTATTCAAGGAGTTCAAAGCACAAGTAGAGCTTGAAACTGGGAAAAGAATAATTGCTTGAGGACAGACAATGGAGGAGAATATGTAGATGGCGATTTTCTGGCATTTTGTAAACAAGAGGGTATTGTAAGACAATTCACAGTTGCACATACACCTCAACAGAATGGTGTAGCAGAGCGGATGAACAGAACTCTCCTAGATAGAACAAGAGCCATGCTGAGAACAGCGGGAGTGGCCAAATCGTTCTGGGCAGAAGCAGTTAAAACTGCCTGTTACGTGATAAATTGGTCACCATCAACAGCGATTGGTTTGAAGACACCAATGGAGATGTGGAAAGGAAAGCCAGCTTATTATTCTTCTCTACATGTGTTCGGATGTCTTGTGTACGTGATGTACAACTCCCAAGAAAGAACAAAGTTAGATCCAAAATCCAGGAGATGCATATTCTTGGGTTATGCTGACGGTGTTAAGGGGTATCGCCTGTGGGATCCCACTGCCCGCAAGGTTGTTGTCAGCAGGGATGTAGTCTTTACAGAAAATGAACTGCAAAGTGAGCAGAAAGATGATAGCACTACCAAAGAAACTACTGCAGTTGAGATAAAAGGAAAGTCCGGGGAAGATGATTCTTCTGAGGCAGAACCAGGGCATGAAGAACGAGTACCAGAGGAGGTCAATGGTGAAGAAGTTCGACGATCATCACGTCAGATCAGAACACCATCATGGCACTCAGATTATGTTATGGCAAGCCATGATGCATACTGTCTTCTATCTGAAGAAGGAGAACCGTCAACCTTTCAGGAGGCTTTGAGCAGTTCAGATGCTTCTCTGTGGATGGCAGCAATGCGTGAAGAAATGGAAGCCTTGCATAGAAACAAAACATGGGAACTTGTTGAACTTCCAAAGGGTCGGAAAGCCATCGAGAACAAATGGGTCTATAAGATCAAACGAGATGGCAATGATCAAGTGGGACGATATCGTGCAAGATTGGTGGTCAAAGGGTATGCTCAGAAAGAAGGTATAGACTTCAACGAGATATTTTCTCCCGTTGTCAGACTTACTACTATCAGAGTAGTGTTGGCTATGTGTGCTGCATTTGATTTACATCTTGAACAGTTGGATGTAAAGACTGCTTTTCTTCATGGAGAACTTGAAAAAGAAATTTATATGCTCCAACCAGAAGGCTTTAAAGAACAAGGAAGAGAAAACTTGGTTTGCAGGTTGACCAAATCTCTGTACGGTCTAAAGCAGACGCCTAGATATTGGTACAAGAGATTTGATTCCTTCATTATTAGCCATGCGTACAACAGACTAAGTTCAGACCATTCCTTCATCATTTTGTTGTTGTATGTGGATGACATGTTGGTGGTAGGCCCCAACAAAGATCGAGTCCAAGAATTGAAGGCACAGTTGGCTAGGGAGTTTGATATAAAGGACTTGGGACCCGCAAACAGGATTTTAGGGATGCAAATTCACCGAGACAGATAAGATAGGAAGATTTGGCTTTCTCAAAAGAATTATCTAAGGAAGGTCTTGCAGCGCTTTAACATGCAAGATTGTAAACCAATTTCTACCCCACTTCCTGTCGGATATAAATTATCCTCAGGTATGAGCCCTAGCAGTGAAGCGGAGAGGATGGAAATGTCTCGAGTACCGTATGCATCGGCGGTGGGAAGCCTAATGTATGCCATGATATGTACAAGACCAGACATTGCGCAAGCAGTGGGAGCCGTTAGTCGATTTATGGCAGATCCGGGTAGAGAGCATTGGAATGCTGTTAAGAGGATCCTGAGATACATCAAAGGAACCTCGGGTGTTGCATTATGTTTTGGAGGATCAGAGTTCATTGTCAGGGGTTATGTTGATTCAGATTTTGCAGGTGATCTTGATAAGAGAAAATCTACTACCGGCTATGTGTTCACACTTGCAGGAGGAGCGGTAAGCTGGTTATCCAAATTACAGACTGTTGTAGCTTTGTCTACTACAGAAGCTGAGTACATGGCAACTACGCAAGCTTGCAAGGAAGCTATTTGGATTCAAAGGTTAATGGAAGAACTCGGGCACAAGCAGCAGCAAATTACTGTGCATTGTGACAGTCAAAGTGCCTTGCATATTGCAAGGAATCCAGCCTTTCATTCGAGAACAAAGCACATAGGTGTTCAATATCACTTCATTCGAGAAGTAGTAGAAGAAGAAGTGTGGATATGCAGAAGATTCATACCAAAGACAACCTAGCAGATGTTATGACAAAGCCAATCAATGCTGACAAGTTTACATGGTGTCGATCCTCCTATGGCCTATCAGAAACGTAAGCAACAAGGAGCTGGCAAGGTAGAGAGATTTTGAAAGCTCACCAAAAGTAACTTTAAGTGGGAGATTGTGAACGTAAAGCCACTTTTTGTGGCATAAGAGGTCAAAGAATATGGCTGCATGATTTAGTAGGATGGTGAAAGTCTTGGTAGTTGGAGGTTGAGAGGTAAAAATTAAATGCAAAGCATGTAGAGGTTCTCTATAAATAGAGACCTCATTTGCACCTTCAAGGTATCCCACGGCAAGCATAAGCCAAGAGAGCAAGGGAGAAAATATTAAGAGAGAAAGATAGTTTCTCATGTGAGGTTTCTCCTTGTGTGTATTCTCCTATATTCAAGAGAGGGTGTTATTGTTCTCTCCTTATATTTAGAGAGAGGTGTTGTAATTTCTTCCACTTAGTGAAAATCCTTTACTATTGCCCCGTGGTTTTTCCCTTATTTGTTGAGGGTTTTCCACGTAAATATTGTGTGTTCAGTTCCTCTTTTCTTATCTCTTATTTTAGCTGCGTGATATTATTCCATCACTCTGGTACCCAACACTTCAACACTTACATCTTTGTCTTATAACCTACAACGTTGACAAATACATTCCAAAGGGTTTAAAGACCATTCCATAATGTTCTAAAAGAAAAAAAAAAAAAAGACCATTCCATAAATTTCATACATGTGGTCTCAACTATTGCAATAATTAAGATGCAAATTTAAAAGTATTCATCGCGGGCACATATATCTAACTTTACGTCTGAGCTTTCAATTTTCATGCAAATAATAAAATCTCCAAGGTCAATATATATAAAGTCGGCAAAGAAAGCACATTCGTAGGTGTAAATTGAGTAAGCATATCAAATCCCTAAGAACAACTAACTTAACCATAGTGTCACTATTGACTAAACAACTCGTTCTAATTTAACTATAACCCCTAATTTTCTCAAGTAATTACATTTATTTAATATCTAAAATTTAAGAGAGTAGGTATCAATCGAGGTTATTACCTATTTCGATCCCTAGTTTTAGTCCCCTACCCAACCCACCAAAAAAAAAAAAAGGATTAAACAGGTTGGCGGGTTGAAGACCCCAACCTAACCCATCCTTAAAAAATGGGTTAAACTGACTGACTCATATGGCAAGGATATAGGATTAATTTGCCTTATTTCACATTTTATCTAAATACATATTATGTTTAGTTTAGCTGTTAAAACAAAGTTAATTATATTGATTAATATTTATTAATTAGTTTAGTATTTATCACACACACACACACACACAGATATATATATATATATTTATTTATTTATAATGACTAAAATATGCTTTTGATTCTTTAACTTAATTTCAGGTTTTAAGTTAGTCCTTGGAGACACCCCCGATGTCCTATTAAAGAAGAACCTATTTAACTAATGCTTAATCTGTTATTAACGTTAGCGCGCTTTGTTACATTCGAAAATATTTTTATTTTAAAAGCTGGAAAATTAAAAATACATTTAAAACATGCACAACGGTAAACACTCAACAAATATATAATATATGCAATCGGACAGAAGAGTGCGTCAAGTCCTAACAAAGGGCCCATAACCTAGAAGAAACTATACGAACACTAGAAAATTCAAAAGATATATCTGGTCAAAGAAAGATACATGTAGAGGTCCTAGAACTACCCAGCTCGACTCTCAAAATATATCAAAATATAAAAAACTCACAGAGGCACTCCCCTACAGACACAACCCAGCAAGTCCACACCCTCAGTGGTATGGGCGTCTGGAACTACCCTCACCCTTGTCGAACCTGCGTCTGTAAACTCTGGCCCTCGGCTCCCATGCAAACTCGTCGCTACTCATCACAACCCGCTGACGACGGTATCCATACATAGTCTGAATGCTCCTCCTCCTCCTGCCTCTGTCCACCATGCTGACTCTGCTCCTGGCCTCTGAGTTATCCACCGTATTCCATATGTCATCGGGAAACTCTCGCCGACGTGGTGGATACCACATCTCAAAGAACGGTAAGCGTTGGGCGATGCGATACGAGCTGATGATAGTTAAGTACGAACCCCCTCCAAGACGTATATACAGACTGACTGAGCCGACGTAGATCATGAATAACTGCGAGTGGTCGACCTGCTACCTGTCAACATCATGGTAGACTATCTCGATGTCACCCAAGATCGTGCCCCTGGGGGATCCTCTGCAGGTAATGCGGCGGTCTGTAGTCCTGCCACGCCGTTGTCCCGGTCCGGTTGCTGCTGCTCATCTATCGCATATAAACATATATAGAAAGATAGAGAAGAGGGAGATAAGTATACTAATAACACATCGTAAAAAGGCTGCTCATCTATCGCATATAAACATATATAGAAAGATAGAGAAGAGGGAGATAAGTATACTAATAACACATCGTAAAAAGGGATGGGGACACAGTTCAGCATGTTATCAATCACCACAGATATACATATATAGACAACATACATTTCCCAAGTCATTCTTTTACAAGCATCCCCAAATTAAACATCTAGGATCATTCCTCTAAGAAGTCAAACTCCTATGCATGTCGTACGATCTCCCTCACAGGGAATAATGATTCCCGGACATTCTCTTTCTCTCTCTTTATCTGTTATAATATTTTTGAGGTGATGATATTGGACTCTCGGGTTAAGTCCATTTTGTTACATGGTTACATGAAACTCTACCTAAGGATTAAATTTACAACATGAATTGGAGAACAATCTAAAGCTACTAAATGATGATTTGGGACGACATATATTTATCAAAGATAGTAGCGGCCTAGTAGGTAACAAAAAATATATATTTATTTTTTTAATGATACTGAAGATATCATAATTTATTCGATTATTTGATGCATTTTGTGCAACCACCAACAAGGACCCATTTCCTCATAAAAGGGGTCCAGACCTCACTCGCATGCTTATTGCTTACTGAACCTTGAAGCAAAACAAACCGAACCCATCAACAATTTGTTGTTGCGATTGTGTCTTTCCTAAATATTTTTTCGTTTGATTATGAAAAAGAATCAGATTCATGCATAAGTTAAAAAGTTTTTATTCATATATACACTGCTTGAGTTTGCCTTTGCCCATGTTAGAGTTACTGGCACCACCCATTGTATTGTTTGATAAACTTTGAATATGGTAGTTTCTTTTGGCCATTTTACTAAACACTGAAGTAATCTTAAGTTAAGGATAATGTTAAGGTAAAAATTTTCTTACATAGTATTTAACTAGGGGAGACAAAGGGGATGAGAGAGATTTTAATAATTTTTTCTTTACTTGGTTCAATTTTTGAAAGGACGGAAACGAAAGAGAGTAAAAATCTCTGCTCACTCAATTTTGACCCATCCTCCGATATTGGGGGATTTGGTGGGGATGGAAGCGGGTTTAAAACATTTTGAGTACATAGATTAAAATATCCGTACTTATATTTTGAAATATAAAATTATAAGAGTTTTAAAGTAATTAAATTAGTTTTAAAATTTATCTCCTTTCCACCAAATAGAAAGAGTATCATTTCCTCTCCCCTCTCATGCTTTGAACCAAGCATGATTGAAAACTTCCGCATTTGAATAAAGAAGGCTTTTAAGTGTGCAAGTTAAAATTATTTTGGAAAAAATTAATATAGCTTTATATAAATTATAAAATAAAATTAACAGAATGGTAATTTAAATAAAAATGCGTATTGAATCATTCAGCTGAATCATATACTTGATAGTTAATCTAGAATACACTGATTAATGATTATATACATGTAAAATATTATTCTATCAATGCCCGTCTAGATTTCTAACAAGAACAATGAAGTGAATGAACTCGCCAAGTACATTACATATAATAATACTTACAGATTAAAGGGTGTCTCAAATAATAATTAAGTTTGAAGTTAGCAGCATGTATCCCGGCGGACCTCAGAAGGAGCGGGAAGCCACGGCTCCCCCAATTTTTTTTTCTTTATTTTTTTATATAAAAAATTATATATAACATCCTTAAAATTAAATTGTGCAACATATAAAAACTCAACCATATTACCCCACTCCCAAAATTATATACCTATATACCCCCCTTTTCAATTCCTCTAAAAGGTCGTTTTTGCTATTCACGGCTTCTCTTCTGTTTGTTTGTTTGTTTTTTTTTTAATGTTATGAGAAGTCGCAAATTGCATATGCGACTTCTCTTCATCTTTTTTTTTTCGTTTTTTAAAATATTTTAATTGAGCAAATTGTTAATAAATTTTAACTTTGGTTAATTAGGCTAGTTAAGTTTATTATTGTGTTGATTGGTATATTAAGAAGTCAATTTTTATTTAACAATTAATTATATGAATAAAAAACAGTAATTAAAAATATTAAACATCAATTAATTAGATAGTTTTAATTCTTAATTAGGAGATTATCAACGTAATAGGGCCCATACATAAATAAAAGTTACATGAAATTTCTAGGGCTGAGAAGAACTTCCAGCACGATTAGGGCAATTATTCTTGTTATGACCTGGCATCCGACAGAGTCCGCATCTTTTTGGCTGGCCTGCTTCCCTCATGTCATTTCAGTACGAATCCGAGAGGATCGTGGACGGCCCTTACGATCTCTCCGCTGCTCGGGATTGTGGCACACCGTGGGGCCATCATATTGTGGCTAGTATGCCTCGTTGCCGACAACCCCAAATTTTTCTCGATATAAGTTGGACACATGTGTCAACCTGTACTCATCCGCCACTTGTTTATACGAGTCTAGTGTCGCGCGTGCACAAGCAGTAAGGACATGCGAACAGGGGAGGTGCATTGCCTGATATTTTCCACAGTCGCACCACTTCTGATCCAAGTTCACCCGGAAGACGCCCCCAATTCGCCCCTCTCTTGGGTTTGCCATCTCTTCCACCAAGAATGCACTCCTTCGCCGATCAAATTCACGCACAAAGTGCGAGTTGGCAATGGCACGATCGTCGTCCACGGACTTGTTGAGGATCTCGGTCCATGTATGCCCTGCTCGAATCATTGCGTCGGCCTTCTGTCCCTTCTCAACAAAGGTTTTCACCAATCTGTAATAGGTGGCCTTAACAATCGCAGTGATTGGAAGATTTCTGACGCCCTTGAATACGCCGTTGATGCATTCTGCAAGATTGGTTGTCATGTGTCCCCAGCGACGCCCTCCATCCCAAGCCTGAGTCCATTTATCCTTAAGGATATGATTTAGCCACCTAGCGCCCTCTGCGTTGTCCGCTTCTAGATTATTATAGTACCAGTTGAAGGTCGGCTGAGTTAAGGCGTATCCTGAAAAATATATATATATATATATATATATATATATATATATATATATATATATATATATATATATATATATGTATATATATGTTGTTAGGGTTGTACAAACAATTTCACAAATATAAATTACAAACTAAATGAAATCGGAACTTACCCATATTAACCACCTGCCCTCGCTGGTCCACATTATGTACCTGCCTTTGTTGCAAGATTTTCAGCTGGGGATCGGCATGTTTGGCATGCCTTTACAGAGAATTGTGCCGCGCAACCTTACCCGGTGCCCTTTCAATGGGTGGTTGTCTTCTACTGCTACAGTCCTGGGCATGGTATCGGATGCCCTCCATTGCACCATGGTGCCTGCAACATGGCCGCTGGCACACAGGTTAATAAAAAATTATCTTACATTAGATCTACTTTTGTTTCTAAATAGTGGACTGACTTAAAAATGCTTATTTACTAGATGGAGTGGGGGGATGCTGCAATATACCAGAACTCCTCATCACTCTGTTTCCGATTACAGAACAACGATTGATCACATGGGACCTGACCAGGTTGAATATGTCACTGTCAACAATATTCACTTGTACTTGCTGCCATCATGCATTACTGATCATGCTTTTATCTTTCAGTTTTTGTGGATGCCGTATGAAAGTTATCGGAACGTCCTGCCAACCAGAGCATTCAGAGACAGAGGATCATGGAGTGCTTGTACTGTGTTGATCTGCTTCTCAATGATTGAATGGCACCAAACAGATAGGGTAAAGCTCCAGTTTGGCATCCAACAGGACATACCCGGACCACCTAATGATTTGGATACCGAACACAACCTTGACATGAGGTCAACATTACACAAATTGGTTGGAAAGACACGAAGGGTATCTGCCATACTGGAGGAATCATAGAGAGAACGTGGTGCAAGGGCAACCTATTCAGGGTCCACTGTCTCATACAGCCTAGTATATGACGTGGTTTAGGCAAAATTCCAGGCCTTACCTGTCAATTCACCAACAACTGCGAGACCCACGACGAGCTGGACGGGGTCGACATCAACCCGACGTTGGTGAAACCTCGGCTGCAGTCCACCAAGTGCCTTCACAATGGCATGCAAGGAAAACAACACCACGACAACCAAGCCCACCGGTTGACTACACAGTGCAGTTTGAAGCCCAGCAACCTGCAATTGAATCTTTCGTGAACACTATCCCAGACCAAGAGCATCATCCCCAATGGACCAACAATCGTCGACTCTCATAAGCCTCGAGTGACGATGAATTTGTCAGCAATTTATTCGGTGCAGACCTCAGTACACCAGCGTCGGGACAAAGATACATAGACAGCATGTGCTCATTTGGCGAGTCGGCTTTCCCCCACATGAGTGGGTTTGGAAGTTCTTCGACGCCGTATACCGGAGAACAATTCTATAACTCATCGCTGCCAGCATCAAACTTAAATCAAAATGAGCTTGTGCAGCAAGACGAGCCAACCAACGGTGACAATGATCAAGAAGTTGTCCCGCAACGTAGGCAACTTCCACCATGTAACAGACGCCGAACACATTGTGGAACTGGACACCACCTTGGGGATTAGTTTTCTGTGTTGATGGTGTTATGATTTTAATTTATGGTTTTCATTATTGTTTTTAATTTAGGCGTTCTAGCTTCTTATTATTAATGATTAATGTGTTTAATTCTCAAATTTATGTTGTCATCACATATTTTATTTGTAAACAGTATAATTAACACATTAAGTAACTAGATTAAGAATTAAAACTATCTAATTAATTGATGTTTAATATTTTTAATTACTATTTTTTTTCATATAATTAATCATTAAATAAAAATTGACTTCTTAATATACCAATCAACACAATAATTAACTTAACTAGCCTAATTAACCAAAGTTAAAAATTAATTAACAATTTGCTCAATTAAAATATTTTAAACAAAAAAAAAATAGATGAAGAGAAGTCGCATTTGGTATTTGCGACTTCTCATAACATAAAAAAAAAAAATTGAAGAGAAGTCGTGAATAGCAGCCACGACCTCTTAGAGGAATTGAAGGGGGGGGGGGGGTATATAGGTGTATAATTTTGGGAGTGGGGTAATATGGTTGATTTTAAAAAAAACAAGGTTATTGGAAAAAAAAAATCCATATATATAACATTTAAAATTTACAAAATTTCTTATATTTTATGGATTAAAGTTGTATGTAGAGGTATAAAACCTGAACCAATGACCCGATTAACCGGAAAATCCAAACCAAACCAATTAAATTGGTTCGGATTTTTTTTTGTTGGGGACCGAACCGAACCAAACCAAACCCGATAGTAATCGGTTCGGTTCTCAGATTTAAAGATTTCGGAACCGAATCAAACCGAATTACTATACTTTAATATTTAATATTTAATATTTAATATTTAATATTTATTATATATTAGTATTTATATATTTTTAATAGTTTAATATTTATTATATTTATTTTTTATATATATATTTTTTTAATATTTTATATATTTATATTTATATATATTTTGAAATTTAATAAATTTCGGGTCTGAACCGAACCAACCCGTTCTTGAATGGTTTGGTTTGGTTCGGGTTTTTAGGAAAAATTTTCAAAACCGAACCAAATCGTTTTCGATTGGTTCAGATTTTTTCTCACCTAAAGCCGACAAACTGACCCGTTACACTGCTAGTTGTATGTATTGGGAAGTCAAAAAAAAAAGTTTCATGTATTGCTAGTGTAAAAAGTTTTACACTGATATCTACTAACATGTTAGCATGCATATTTTTATTTTAATAACGAAAAGAGCAAAATAATAATAATGCTGATTTGTAAAAATATTATTGGATGTCGATATAAAAATCCTTTATACTGACAGTGTATAGAAATTAAACCGATATTTTATTTTGTGAAACATTATTATTAGACCCTATTAATTTAAAAATATTCAAATAGTTAAACAAAAATTATTTATGACACCCTTTGAAATAATTTATATAATATATATTATGTGCAAAGCCCACAAACTATCATATATATATTTTTTGTAACATTATTATTTGACTCTATTTTTTAAAAAAATATTCAAATAGCTAAATAATTTCATCAAATTATTACCATCTCAACACCGTTACGACACAATATAACTATGTTTCTTCTCTGCCGTGTGCATCTGCTTCAAGCTTTCTAATCTCCCTTGCGTACATCACACCATTATAAAATAAGTAAATACTAATTAGGATTTTGCAAATTGCATATTTACTTACTTTACGTTTTGAGCAATAAAATTATGCATAGATAATTATATATTGAGTTTAATTTCTATACACCGTCAGTGTAAAGAATTTTACACTGACAATCAATCAGAAATCACGAAATTAATGACTTTTAAGATGGTTAGGATAAAAATCAAGGATTTGTAATGATATGTCAAATTTTGATTGGTTGACAGTGTAAAAAAACTTTACACTGTCAGTATATACAAATTAAATCCTTATATATTTTAGATGTATTATTTTGAGCAGTATCCAGTGACTCAGCCCATTTTTTTTTTTCTCAAGATAGCCCACAAAAAGGCACTTACGAAGAAAGAGGACATATTATAATTTGTTTCCTAATTATATAATTGCCTGTTGGTTTTCTCATTAAATGAAATAAGAGAAAATATTAACATCTCAAATATTGGAGTGCTGGTAATAAAGTTACTGACTTAATTGATATGTAGTGTGAGCATAAAAAAAAAATTAACAGTGTCAATCAATCATAATTTATCACATTATTAAAAATATAGACTCTCTCACTCTCATACATTTAAAGAGTATAAAATAGTTGTCTAAAAAAAAAAAAGAGAGTATAAAATAGTTGGTTATAAAAAAAAGAAAAGAAAAAAAAAGAAAGAGAGAGAGAGAGAGCATAAAATAGTCTTTTTGAGGAAAAAAGAAAAAAACTGCCAGATAGTGAGAGAGGAAGTTTTACTTTTAAATTGAAAAACTTTATAATTTAATAATTAATCTTCATATTAAAGTAAAAAGAAATAAAAATACTCTCTTATAATTTACAATTTACAACCTATTTTTAAATTATTTTTTTTGTTGATAATCTAGCTAGTACTCTTATTTCATAATATTTGTTGCTTTAGAAAATGATTTTTGTTTCATATTCTAGAATAAATGTTCAAATTCGTAATTAAAAATATGCTCCCAATTTAATTTAGTCTCTGCGAAATAAAAAATATTAACTTGATATTTAAAAATCTTAAATAATTGTCAAATTAATCATATTCAAGACAAATTTAAAGAATATATTAATTAAGAGCATATACATTTTAACTAATATTTGATATTTTTCGAAACAAGGTTTAAATTTTTTTTATAAGATTTAAAATTTTATTTTTAAATACTAAATTTGAAAACACTTTAATATTATTTACCCCTTTTTTATATTAAAAAACAAGAGGACATAATTATAAATTTTTTTCCTAATTATGTAATTGTCTGTTGGTTTTCTCATTAAATGAAATAAGAGAAAATATTAATATCTTAAATATTGTAGTGCAGATAATTAAGTTATTGATTTAGGACCTTTTGTTTTAACTTTTTGAGAACCCAAAGTTCCGTTTGGAACCTGATTGAGCGAAAGCAAGAATTTTGAGCTTTAAAAAAAAGTGTCTGCTATGGAGGATTTTAGAGTTTGCGTTAAACCAAATCCAAACCAAACATAGCTTTAATTGATATGCAGTAAAAATAATAATAATAATTTGTCACATCATTAAAACTGATACACTTTCATTATAATTAGCTAGTTTAAAAGTCAGTTAATTTTTTTTGGTTTCACATGGTATCATCCGTACATAACTACGAAAACTAATCCGTCAAGGTATTGGACGACATTAAAAGGTTGACCTCTCCCAACAAGGTTTTTTTTCTTATACGTAAGAGTTAGAAATCAAACCCCTGACCACTTGTTTAAAGAAATCAAGCTCGTTAACACTTGGACCTATCACGTGTTGGTTTTAAAAATCGTTAAATGATTAATATTATTGATTAATTTTAAAACTTATATTTAAAAAATATTACGTGAATGGTAGATATTATAAAACTAAAGAAATATTATAACCCTTCATGTATGCCAAAGGACTCTTGAAGATTTTCTTTACGAATCCAAGAAAAAGGTCCAAACAAAAAGAAGATCACGTTGTGATCTATCCACACGTGCTGGGACCGTGACACCCATGCCAGCTTGCAGTTGACAGATCTGCCCACATGTCACGTGCTTCTGCGCCCCTCTCAAAAGTTAAAATGTTAAATAAAGGAGTTAAAAAAAAAAAAATCTAACCTGTGAAACTTTGCATATGTTAATGAATCATAAAATAGAAATATTCTATTGAAAAGAGTAGCTTTTTAATTTTCAAGGAATTAAATACAGAACTTCTAATACAATATTTCTACTTTGAGTTTCTTAACATGTACAAAATTGCACAAGTTAGAAAAACCGTTAAAAAAAAATGATCATGAGTATCCTTAGAACACTCTTTAAAGAATCAAAAAAAGAAAAATTTCATGAGAAATTGATATATTTAATATTTAAAAAGATGAAATATGTAGTTTTTCAATAAAAACTTATTTTTCTTAAAAAATATCTTAAGAACACTCATTAACATGATACTTAAAAAAAAAAATTCTTTCACCGACAAGGATAAAAAAATACTACATGTATTTTGCACTTTTGCTAATCAGTATCGCAATATCTAAAGATATGTTTTTTTGTTTGTTTTTAATTTCTTATTTGTATTTTTTGTTTTTAAAAATAATTATATTCTATTTATTTTATTTTTATTTTTAAAATTTGCATAATAAATACTAAAAATAATTTTTGTTTCAATATTTTCTACATAAATCTTTTAAAAAAATGAAAATAAGATATCGGTTTTCTAAATATTTTTAAAAACAAAAATAAAAAACTGAAAATAAAGAAAAATACCCTAAATAATTTAACAAAATGAAAGTTTGTATTAATTAAGTATAATATTTTTTAAATATAAAATACATTATTTGAAACCACTGATTAGCATATTTCAGAAAATATTGTAAAAAAAACGACTGCTGAACTACGACAATGTCCCTCGAAAAGGGAATTAGGGGTCTAATCGTTTGGACCGTTGACTAGAAGGCGTATTGTTCACGAAGTTCAATGAAAAGCACTGTTAAAAAACAGCTCCTTTCACCTAACTAAACTAATCATATTGGAACAGGATTAGTTAGGGGATGACAATTAGAAAAGGTCGTTAGTCGTTACTTTTTTGGTTTTTCTAACACAACGCATTACATATACTGAAAAGAATGAAGGTTAGTATCATGGTGAGTTAAAATTAAATTGGTTCAAATTTTAATATACTGTAATTAATAAAAAAAAGTAAATACACTTTTACTTATTTATTTTATACTCCTAATTTTTACACTTTGGCTGTGCTACTTACTCAAAAAATATATTCAAACTCGTTTACTCTACGAGATATAAAGAAGCCATATCATGGGGATGAAAAATTTCCACTCCAACCCTTCTAGTTATCACTTATCAGAATGTGGTTCTACTATATTATTGTGATTTGTGACGTTTTCTGAGGTTGTGTAATTTGCTGGATTCCTATTACAGTTGCTGTCTCCTTCTCCCATCGTCCTCGTCATGTATGCGATTAACTGCAAGTCAAACTTCTTTTTTCTTTAATATAAAACTATTAGTGGCACATTTTTCAAAACAATGATATACTAGTATATTATTAACATTTAACAAGATGATAATAATGCTAGTATTTTCAGCAGAAATAAAACCAGAATTACTGGTAAATATGTTCGAGTGTAAATAAGTGATGTGATTCAATAAAAAAAATGAGTTGAAAAATGTAAAAAGAATATTTATTAGTATTTTTTTATTTAAAAATATTATCATTCTCTCATAGATGAATAAATTATTTCTGGTCAAAGAATATATTTGAATTCATAGGAATAGGATATGTTCGACAAAAAAAAACAAGGTATAGGACACGTATATAATAATAAGTTTTAGGGAAATGGGCACGGGTCCTGGTTAAAGAATTGAAATGATAAATTTTTATTGGAAAACAGTGAAGTTATTATCTTGAACATTTAAATTTTTAGTTTTCCAATTAATTATTTATTCTTCTTGATTCCAGTTTTTAGGACACTGGTTAGCAAGATCGTAAATTTATGATATATGCAAATGTTTTAAAAATTGATCCTACCACATGATCTAAAAAGAGAGCGGTTCAAGATTCAACCGATTTAATTGGTGGTCAAACCGATATATATATGCACATATTGATAAAGATATTAGTCAACAAGTAAAAGAAAAAATATAGCTTTTAAGATGTATGATAGTTCAAAAACATTTAAGTTAGGAGTATGTTAATTTTACCGAGATAATATGTCTTAATTGACAAAGCTAGTTAACCAAAAATACATATTAAGTGAATTCTAATCACTTAACTTCTGGAACTCCCAAACAAATCGGACCAAAGTAGAGAAGTAAGTACCATTTTTAAAAAAAAAAACATAAAACAATGAATCATCCGATGTTTAAAATTGTTTTTACATTGGTTTAATCGGTTTTAGGCTACTTAACCGAATTTTGGTTTATTTTGACTAGTCAAACCGCTTTTCCGATTTTCTAATCCAATTGAAATCGGAGAGTAGAGACGGCGATCCAACCACTCCGATTGAACCGGTTTTTAAAATATTGATATACACTATTTATTATATATCACATAAAGTAATATAAATCATTTTATTATTGTGGAATAACAGTATATTTTATATTTATACGAATGTGGGATCCCCTAACTTATGTTAATGATCCGGTCAAAAAAAAATAAAAATGCTTATGTTAATGATAGGGGTTTACCTTGCATTCAGAACCTATAAAAGCACGAGAAGCTTGAAAACAAATTTTATATATCGTATATGATATCATATATGTTTATTTCTATTTCTTACTTACTTTTTATTATCTTTATATATTTGTATCTCGAAAATACATACAAAAACAAATAGGACATCGTATGGTATCCCGAATTTTGTGTTCAAAAAACATTCATCTTCCACATTTATATATAAGGTGGTGTAAGTATTTGGAGAATTGACAAATAATTAATAAATTAAACTTTTGACATTAAAACCATTGTAGCGTAATTGAGTTATTTTAAAAAAAAAACAGTAATCTTTATTTTCATTTTGAATTTTTTGTAAAAAAAAGTCTATTGGATTTCAATGTTCGATTTTAAAATCTTATAAATATGATGAAATTCGATAAAATTTGATTTGACTCTACAAAAGCTTTCTATATTATAAGAGGTAAAATATAAATAATAAAATAAAATAAAATCAATTCCATTCTTAATTAGTTTTATATTTTAAATTATTTCAAACCATAGTTTTAGTAACCAGTTCTAAACATGAGATTTTATTTCTAAATAAAATAAAAATATAAAAATATTTTTTATATTCAACAATTTTAAACACAATATGTTCAATCTGGCGTGAATATTAATGTTATAGTTTTCAAATAAAAAATATTTAGGGGAAATCCGGTATCATGTTTTACTTTAATTTTTTTTTTTTAAAATAGTAAAATTGTAATTGATCATAGTAATTGTGTGTGTATAGAAACACATCAGTAAATCAGCTGGCTCATGGCTTCTAGCTTAAGCAAACTAACAAACTAACGGACCAATTGTCTAATAGAGTTAATAACTAACTTCTGACATAGTAACCGTTAGTAATTAGATCGAATAAAGACCTGTAATGGTCCCTTTTTTTTTTAAGCAAAAATAATATGTAAAATCATCATTATAAAATCTAACATCCCAACTAGGTTGACATGTTAGATTTTATAGTCAATGTTCATATCCAATTTTTTTTTTTCTCTCCTATGTGAGAAGTTTCTCTCCTCTGTGAGAAGTTTTCCATAGTTTTTTCAAAGTGTGAGTGCAAAGCATGAGTTTTTCTTTTTATGGCATCTTCTAGCCTTGGTCAGTTGACGTTAGAGGATGAAGAGGAAGACTTGGAGGTTCCGGGAGAAGAAGATCAGTGTGAACAGAATGTAGACCCAACCCTATGCATGGTTGGGAGATTCCTGACAACTAGATCCATCAGAGTCCACATGATGAAGACGAGGTTGGCTGGGATTTGGCGACCAGGGAGGGGTGTAACTGTGAAGGAAGCAGAGGGAGACAGGTTTATGTTTCAATTTTATCATAAGGTGGATGTCCAAAGGGTTTTAAAGGGGGTCCGTGGTCTTTTGATGGCCATCTCATGATACTAGGAACGATGCAGGATGGTGAACCCCCTCAAGAAGTGGAGCTTTTCAATGTCCCTTTCTCGGTGCAAGTGCACAATGTGCCCGTAGGGTTTATGACAGAAGTGGTAGGCCAACACCTTGCAAATTTCATGGGAGAATTCTTAGAGTATGATACAAACAATAATTCAAATTTTCTTAAGTCATACATGAGGATTAGGGTGTTGATAGATGTACGAAAGCCTTTGAATAGAGTGAAGAAGCCAGAAGGGGAGGCAAAGGAGGTTCAGTTTAAATATGAAAAACTAGGATCTTTTTGCTATCTCTGTGGAATGTTGGGGCATGTGGAAGATTACTGTGAGAAGTTGTTCATGCTAAAGGATGATGATGGCAAGCGCCTGTGGGGTCCGGAGCTGCGCGTCGAGCAGCGTCGAAACTAGGGAGACGATGGGGGGAGTGGCTGAGAGAGGAAGGGGTGGCGAGATGGGAGGCACCAAATCCGCATGGAGATTCAAATTTCAAATCTTCATTTAATGGTGATGCGGTTTTAAAAAGGATAGGTAGAGGAGTTATAACTGATATAAAACAAAAAGAGAAAGTTTCGGTTGTTGCTGTTTTCAGAAATCTCAATATTCTCTTTCCTAAAAATAAAGATAGAATTATTGAGGAGAGAGGAGGTTAAATGTGATGGAGGATGGCATTTATGATGAGGGAAAATTGGAGGGGGACAAAAAAAAGAAAGAAAATGGTTATGGAGGAAGAGAATGAGCACGTGCATGGGGGGCAGGATGCGACTTGCATGGATACTGGTCAAGGCAGTGGTGTTTCAAAAAAAAAAATTTATCGGCAGGCCCTAGCATCCAGGGTTGTAGGGGATTATAAGTATCCTAAGTTGGAACTGCGAGGCCTGGGAAACCTGTGTGCAATTCCTGTCCACAAATACCTCGTTTGGTGTTATTGGCCAGACGTGTTTTATCATCTTTTATTTTGAATTTTTGAATTTTTAGTTTATGCAAATAAAGTCAAGGTCAATTGACAGTGCATTGAGCCTTTCTTGCAGGTAGCTTGAAGCATCGAGTTCAGTCACAATTTACGTGATGAGGGAGGATATTTCTTCAAAGCTAAATTTTATAGTTACTCTCCCAGACTCCAGGTGCAAAAAGAGGAAGTCCTAGGCCTCCTTCAAGAGGACCGAGCTAATTATAGGGCTATTATTTCAAATTGTAGGAGTCTTTTATCATTTTATGTTACCAACTCTTTGGTAGAGTTTGTTAGGAAGAAAGTCCATGTAGTTGCTCACCCTTTGTTAGGGGTGGCTGCATATATTACTATTCTCCAAATTTGTGATGATGTTACCAGATGTATTGAGTTCTTTATTATTAATGAAATTGTTTAACTTTTCTTTTGTCCCAAAAAAAAAAAAAAATTAGGTTGGCACCTTAGATTTTATCTATCATTTGTAGCATATCATTAAATTTTATTAAAAATAGAAAAGTACAAAAAACATAACATCGGGGACATCATACTGAAACCCACCCATGAAAAATACAATCATTTGAACCTATAATTTGGTAGGCCAAATCTATTTCGTAAAAAAATCATAACTAAAATAAAATTTGGGATAGAATCCCACCAAGTAACTCCATTATGATAAATTCCATAATCCGCTAACTTGTCCGCTGGTGTTTCCTTCCCTATGAATGTGAAATACCAAAAAATTCATCTTCTTTGAGAGCATGATGCAATTGTTTCATCTGTTTCTTAACCTCCATGGGATCACTTTAGAATTAGCAAAAGTCGAATTGTATTTTTATATAGGTCCCTGAATTAACTAATAGATTAAATTACCTAATCCTCAATAAATAATTATATTTCACAATATCATTAAAGTGAATATATATATATATATATATATATATATGATTTAATTGGTATATATTGACAATATAAAAATTGATTACACTATCAATCAATCAAAAATTGACATATCATAAAAAAATATTTGACTCTTATACTTGTTAAGTCGCAAAGCGTCTGACTCTATGTCATGCGTCTGACTCACTCTCTTGTTGACCCGTGTGTTTTGATGAATCCAGACATTGAGCAAATGGTTTTAATTGAACTGTCTAAATATTGCTAATCATCTACTTGAGATGTGCAGGAAAGACAGTAATTGAACATGTCAATCTAATGAAAGAATCAAAGCATACTTAATGCGTCTGACAAGATCCTCATATGCTGAAGCCTTGAAGTAGTTCTCAATCCTAGACTCCGTGAAAATGAAGAAAGCAACTAAGTTCTAAGGGTAGGAAATAGTTTGATAATCATTTGTCAAACATCTTGAAGATTAGAAGATGAATATGAGAATTACAACTTGTTATCAGATTACTCATCTTGAAGATTCTATTGAAGAATCAAGAATGAACTTTCTCAAAGATCTTCACCTACTCTCTCAATTGCAAGAATCAAAGAATCTCTAAAAGCTACACTAATCACAACACTCATCTGAGTTAGATTGCAAAAAGCTAAGTATGCAATCATCTAAAGAAAACTAGAAGACCAAATTCAAGAAAGATCAGGTTATAGACATATTTGATTAAGTCTTCAGAATATCTCAATAGAAGGACTCATGCAAAATCTCAAGAAAGAAGCGTCTGAAGATCTAAAGATACGTTTGAAGTTCTGTCAGAATCAAGAAGGCGTTCGAGAACATGTCAGAACTAACAAAGCACCCAGAATGCGTCTAAAGCCAAACCTTTTGTTGAAAGACATGATAAAAGAAGTATTTGAGCATAAGGGTATATTTTTTCTTTGATGAGTAACGTTTAAAAGAAAATATCTCTTGAAGGAACACCTGGGAATCTGAATGGAAGAGTATCATCAAAGAAAGGAATCAAGTATTCAAATGACTATAATAGTATTTCTTTTGTCTTCAATTGAGTACAAAATGACAGAAAAGATGAAGACCCTGCTACAACTCTCTTTTATGCAAGAAGTGAAGAAGCACCTTTCTCTGAGCTCTTCTCAATGTTGCACAAATAAGGAAACCTACACTGCCCGAGTTAGAAAAGCATATCTGCTATGCTCTGTGGTCGACAAAGGACCTCCAACGTTAACAAGCATTTAATGCCAAGTCAGAACGCCCATTTTATGTCTAGAAGACAAAGAGAAGATCTCTGCAAAGTAAACATCGTGTTTCAACGGATCTTTTATGGACAAGTATAAAATGAAGAACTTGAAGACTGAAGAACAGAGACACAAGAGAAGTAAATAGAGAAAAACACATATACAAGTGAAAGATAAACTCTAGCAAGAGAAAAGCATTAACTGAGAATACTCACGCTGAAAGCTCTCACCCTCTGATTTTCTTCTTTCCAAAATTATAAATTATTCAGAGAAGATCTCATTCCGCAATCTACCTGATCTTAAATCTTTATTCACTCTCTATAGTGCAAATCTGGTTGATTCGCATCTTTTTAATACTGAAGTTGTGCTTCAAAATATCTCTCAACTCCTTGAGCCTGAAGAGGCTTGTTGAAAGAATACTTGTTGATGAGCCTGAAGAGCTAGGTGTGCAAGTAATACTCGTCTGTAACCTTGATCAGTTATAGTGTTAAAACTTGGTGAAGCCAAGGACTTGATGTAACCCAAAGATTGTGGGTGAACCAGGATAAATCGCTGAGTACTCTCTTCCCTATCTCTTACTTTATTTACAATTATTTATTTACAGTTACTAATATTTTGGGGAGTGTTAATAGCTGCTTTTAGTAATTAAGTTTGCTGAAACAGATGTCTGTCAAAAAGTGTTTTATCCACACTGAATTTTGTTTTGTGCTAAGAAAACTATGTTTTGCAAAAACACTATTCAAACCCCCTTCTAGTGTTGTTTTCTATCATTTCAATACTAATTGCAAATCTGCAACTGCAAATTTTTTTGGACAAAGGGAAGTTAAGGCTGGCTATTTAAACCCCATAAATGCCTACGTGCAATTAGAGTCCACTTTTCCCCCATCAGACGTGCGTCCAGCGGTCAAACGCAGCAAAATGTTGAGGACCCTAATGCTTAGTCGAGTATGGAAGCATGATTTTGGAGCACAAAAATCACGTAGGAGCCGAAGCAACATAGATTAGCTTATGGGTTATGGAAAATCGATTTCACCATTCATATCAGAGGTAGAGGTATGTTCTCCTATTTACCCTTCCTTGGAGCTCTTAAAAACCTTCCTTGTAGCTGCATACGTGTCATTTATGGTGTGTTTGTCCTATGTCATTTTATGGTGATCACCAACAAATCTTCAATTGTTTCCTTCACATTCATTGTTCCTTCATTTCTTCCTTCAATTGTTTTGGCAGTTGTTCTTTATGGTAATTATTTCTTTCTCTAATATGGATGTTATGACCTTTTTTGGGTAGTTGGTCTCACTGTCACTCCTTTCTCTTAGAGGGAAACTCCATCTCTCTTATAGGTTCCTCAAAGCGTGTGCAGGGGCGGAGTCAGAAAATTTCGATGAGGGGGGCCAAAATCTAATTTACATAACATGAAATAGTAATATAAAAAAAAGTTTAATTAATTTTTATATAGTGTCAGTGTAATTTTTTTTACGCAAATATCCAATGATATCTTGACAAATCAGCGTAATTGTTATTTCTCTCTCATAGTTATTAAAATAAAAGCACACATGTCAAAATGTTAGCGGATGTCAGTGTAAATCTTTTTACACTAACAGTATATACTACTTTAATTCATAAAAAATTAACTAATATATAAAAACAAATTATATGATACAAATTTCATAATAACTTAATATAATATAAATTACTCAAATAGATTTATATCTAAAACATTCACTTCTTCAATTGTATCTATCTTAGAATTCTAAAAAAGTGTAATTTAAGTGTTTGAAATTGTACTTATTTTAATTAAATTTGAGCCAATCATTTTTTATAAGAGTTAATTGTTATATATATATATATATATATATATATAAGATGACAACATGGGGAGGTGGGGCCATGGCATCCCTTGGTCCCCCCCTCCCTCCGCCCCCGAGCATGTGTGTTGCCATGAATTTTCACTTTTGGTTGTTGCAATTTATTGTGAACTTATCCACTTCAACCAAATCCCCTCTTATTAACCCACCAATATTTACTGCTCATTCATATTTAGTTATTTACAATTTTTTTCATGTAGTTGATGTACTAAAATTCAAATCCCTACAAGAGTGTTTTTTGCATTTATGTGGATACCATAAGATGTCTCATGTGGAAGTGCTGAGATGGTATACATGCCTTGTTAGATGTTGCATCTTATACATTCAGTTCTAATACTGTTGGATGTTAGGAGTTGTTGGAAAATTTTGACGTGTTAAGCCAGTCTCAGCTAGGGGTGTTCATCAACCGATCCAAACCGTCGTAAAAACCGAAAACCGAACAAACCTAAAACCGAAAAAATCGAAAATCGAAAAAACCGCTTTTTTTTAAATTGGATTGGATCGGATTTTAGATCCCGTAGAGAAATCCAATCCAATCTAATCCAAATCGATCTACTATAGATATATACTATTATTTATGAAATTATAGTATTATTCATACTTAAACATTGTTTTTCATACTTTTATGACCCTCATTCTCTTTGATATTTTTGTTGAAATGACATATATGTGATTATTTAGAATAAATGTTAATATCTTCAAGTTATATTTTGCTAAAAGTTTTGATACATAGCATATATATACTTGATTGAGTAAACATCAAAAATAGGAAATCAATTAAGTAATTTGAAAAATAATTAGCTACAATTTATTTGTAGCTGATTCAAGGAAAAAATAGGATAAGTGAGAGTAAATATAGATAATTAACTTAAAAAGATATTTAACATAAAAGAAAATGTTGAAAAATATCAATAAATTTTTTTTCTCAAACTCCCAATATTTTGTCAAGAATTCTCTAAAATTTTCCTCACTTTTCATCAAATCAAATAACGATTAATATGGAACAAATAATTATTGACTTTCATAAAGGTTCTACTGTTCTAGTATAAAGAGAGGTTCAAATATGTATTGAGCACCCTAAACTAGCTCCCTTAAGTGAAAATTATCTTTGGTCCGCTATTAAATAAGTAGAAAGGACACTTGACATAAGAAAAAATAAAGTATGACAAAAACCGAATTATCCAATCCAACTCAAACCGCATTTGATTGAATTGGATCGGATTAGATTTTTTTAAAGAAAGCAAATTGATCCAATCCAAACAGCACGATGTTTTAATCAATGGATCGGATGACTTTTTAGCTGAAAACCAATCCAATCCAATCCGCGAGTACCCCTAGTCTCAGCTCTACATCATTGTACTTGACTAAGTGTTAGTTGTCAAGCTTTTGGATTACTTGGATTAATTCTTCTTTTATGTCAATTACATTTCAGTTCAATTGGATATCCTTTCTTTATTTAGGTCCTTTTATCAATTTCATGGTCATTGTATTTTTATCCATTACCATGTAAAGATTATCATTACAAACTTCAAAGTAGATTGCATTTAGTCATTCTTTTTTTTTTTTTAAAGGTAGGATAACTATATAATATCATTTATTTTATATTTGAATCATGAAGTTGCATCAAATACTGGTCTGAGCTTGTTTTTAATGGAAACTACTCTTTCATCTATCTGTTTTGAGGGACAAATATCTGGCCAGTATGTATAATCCCAATTGTGACAATTTTTAGATGCATTTTCTGTTTCACTCTTTTATATAGCAGAACAATAGTTTTCATCGCTCTCAATTTATTTGTGGATTTCTATTTCATATCTAATGCTTTTTTGATTCCTTGGTGAAATTTTGCTTATAAAAAAGATAACGTAAGAGAATGTTCCTGAATTTTGTAAGTCGGTGACTTTGTTTAAAAGAGATTTTACCATGAGCTTGTAAATGGTTTGTATAAGCTGTCAAAATAATGTTAGTACCTTTATTTTCTTTCCTACATCGTGTTTATAGATTAATGAGTACTTTTAAGAGGAATCCTATTGTGGATCTCCCACCAAGTAACGATGAAGCGCAAAGAGAAAAAGCTTCCTGGGATCACAAGGCGACTGAATGCTTCATCCTAGCTAGGACTGGCGAAATATTCAATGGATCCATTTTCCATTCAATCCATCCAAGAGAAAATCCATCCATTTATAAAAAAAATTTAAATGAATTGGCTTGGACTGGATTATTTTATTAGTGGATGGTTTATGATCCATCCACTTTTGTTTTAAAAATCCATTGGATCAACAATAAAAAAAAATTAGTGGATCAATTTTTATCCATTTCTATTCTAACTCCCCTACAATCATGCCCAGGTCCCCATTCTCCCTTTCATTCTTTCCTTTACTGCTCCATATGTAATTACTATTTTCCATTGCTTGGTCTGTAACATTTCGGTTGATAATATTTGAGACCAATGGTTATTTGGCCTTTGTTTTGCTTATGTCAAATATAAAAAATGGATGACAAAAGGAACCTTCATCATTTATCATCTCCTCTGACTCGACCAACGAAAAAGGAACCTTTGTTGATGTATGTCTTGTCTCGATAGAGAGAGATGGTAGCGAGAAGAAAGGAGAGAGGGTGCGAGAGAGAATATTTTAAAAGTTATAAAGATTATTTAATATTTAAAATATTTTAATGGATGGATTGGATATCCATCCGTAAAAATATTGCCATTCGATGGATTAGATTTTTTTTTAATGAATTTTTAATGGATTATATAATGGATTAATGGATTGTTTTAAATCCACCCATTATAACCCGAACAAAAATTTATCCAATTCATCCACTTGTCACCCTTAATCCTTGCATCCTTGGTTCAAGTTTACTAGGGAGAACATTTTGATACTAGCTTTACCAAGAAAGGGTAGAAATGTATTGTATCCAAGTTTAATGAGTTAACTGGAAGGAAGTATGACAAGAAAATGTTGAAGAATAGGTATGATAACTTGAAAAAGGATTAGAGAGTATGTTATAAATTATTAGGCAAAGAAACCACCTTAGGGTTGAACAACGTGAAGAATGCTGTTGGCGCACCGGATAAGCGGTCAGAGAACATCGGTACATTATTTCAGCATGTGCAGTATAAAAAAGTCTACGTTAAAATATTTACTGTGTATCTTATGATGATGAGTGGTAAACGTGGAGAAAAACCCTCTATATGGCAAATTTAGGAATAAGGGACGCCATTTGCTTAGCACTTGAATGCACTTTTCAAGGATGTAGTGGCTAACAGAGAGTTTCCTTGGGCACCCTCATGTGGGATATTACCTAATGGACTTGGTGATGATTATTGGGAAAAACCCAGGACCCACCTTGACCAGAGATATTGTCTAATAAGAGCTTATAAGTAGTGACAATCCTCATCTCATGAGCTAGCTTTTGGGATTGAGTTAGGCCCAAAATCTAATATGATTTCAAAGTTATCGTAGATCCATTGTTGGGCCACCTACCATATTATCCACGCACCAAACCCAATATTGTTGGGCATGAGGGGGTGTATTGGGAAAAATTCAGGTCCCATATTGACTAGAGATAGTGTCTAATAAGAGCTTATAAGTAGTGGCAATCCTCATCTCATGAGCTAGCTTTTGGGATTGAGTTAGACCCAAAATCTAATAATGATCTTAATGATGGGTATCGCCCTTGAGCAGATAGTGTTGGCCTAGATATGGAGTAAGACTCGAGTGACAGTGAAGATGCTAGTGTTTGAGGTACGAATGAAATTGCAGCTCTTAATATGAATGCTTCTCGTAGTAGCCAAGGAATTGACAGCCAAAGGTGTGGAGAGTAGAGAAATAGAATTAGTCATGCTGAAAAGATAAGTAAGATCTTAACGATGGGTACCGCCCTTGAGCAGAGAGTGTTGGCCTAGATATAGAGGAAGCCTCGGGTGACAGATAAGATGCTAGTGTTTGAGCAACGAATGAAATTGAAGCTCTTAATATGAATGCTTCTCATGGTAGCCAAGGAATTGGCAGCCAAAGGTGTGGAGAGTAGAGAAAGAGAATTAGTCATGCTGAAAAGATAAGTAATAAAATAGCCATTACCTCCTAAAGGATAATTGACGATGTTAGTGTGATGGTGGAGGCATATAGGTCACACAATGATGTTGTTTCTAGTGCATCTATTGGACAAGTGTTGGTCGAGCTTCAGAACTTAGATGAAATTGCAAATGATCCTATTTGGCAACAAACAAGAACAAAAATAAAAAACAAAATAGAAAAGGAAGAAAACTTGGGTTGCCTCCCAAGAAGCACTTATTTACAGTCTTAAGCATGACCTACTCCTTTCAATCAACCGGGATCAGCTTAGCTTGGAAGTGAAAGAACAACTCTCTTCCAAGGAAGTCCTTCAATGAGCCTATAGTGTTCATGTGGCCACATGCGCTTTCGATTTGCTCTTTTCACTTTGAATCTCATGGCATTACTTCCTCCTAGAAGAAGTTTTAACTCCACATGTTGAGACACTCTAACTTCATCTTTATTTGTTCCATCATTTGTCATGCAAAGTTTGGGAGTTGTTTCCTTGTTAAGCTCTTCCTTCACCATCGGAGGCATTATCTCAATCCTAGACACATGACTCTCAAAAGGAGGGTTGTTATATAAGTTTGTCAAATCAAAATCCACCCTTCCTTTCTCTACATTCAAAGAGAGCTTACCATTTTTTTTACATCTATTATTGCTCCAGCTGTGGTCAAGAATGCCCTTCCAAGAATGATAGGGAATTCAGAATTCCCGTTCATATCCAACACCATGAAATCAGTAGGAATGAAAATTTTCCCTACCTTTATAGGGACATTCTCTAGTAGGCCTAGAGGTTTTTTTAGTGGAGCCATCCGCAAATTGTAAAGAGAACTTGGACGTACTCAATTCCTTTATTCCTAACCTTTCAAAGATGGTAAGTGCATCATACTTGCACTAGCCCCTAAGTCACATAAGGCATGGTCTATTTTAACTTCTCCAATCGAGCAGGCAATAGAGAAACTTCATGGATCTTTTAGTTTAGGAGGAATATTAGTTTTTATCATTTCATCACACTCCTCAATTAAGCCTTTAGTCTCTTTTTCTACTTGCTTTTTCTTGACTAGTCTTTGTAGGAAAGGTATTGGGGGTTGGTAAGGTGGTGGAGGGACGTACTTTGGTTCAATCTCTTCTTGTTCACTCATGTCCACTAACGGACTTCGGCAAGTGTACCGGGTCGATGCAAGTAATAAAACACGGCAAGTAATTACAGAGGTCGAACTCAGGGATTGGGAGACCAATTATACCAAATTCAAAGGAAATAACAACTATTTGACCATGTCAACTAGGAAAAGTGGTTGAGATAAAAAGATTTATCTAAACAATTATCAATTATCAAATATCTAAAACGAGAATTAACAAACTAGATTCAGTTATGGCTTGAGATCTATGGTCCTGAATCCACCTACCTAATCATGCATACTACCCAAGTGATTATCTTCTTATCCCTAAGTTCAATTTTATTGCCAACCAGGAACCATAAGTTATCATAATGTCTCAGTCGAGCACGAAAGGAAACATCTACGCATGCAAATTGCCTATATCTCTATTCGACAACCCACAAGTTAGATTCATTAAGCCCTTGGTTCCCTATATCGATTGCACCAATCTCCTACTCTATCTCTAGTAGTGCTCAATCGGTGTTCCTAACCCAAGTCCTAAAGCATGAATCTCTGGTCAGACTCATCGCGCTTGACTAGTTAACCACGGGCCCTTTTGATTAACTCAATAAATTCAGAATTAGGAAACAAGAAATTAAGAGAAGGGAATAAGAAAAACACCACTTGAATTACTATGCCGTCATGAGCGACTTCATCGTTCCCTCAGAAAGAGGATTAGTTCCTCATCGAAGTCATAATCAAATCAAGAGAGAAGAAAGTCATTACAATTGAAATAAAACCTAAGAAAAAAACTGGAGACGCAGCTCCAAGAGAAACAAGAAATAGATCTAAAAACTAGTATCCCAATTATGCTCCAAAACAAACTTTAAATCAGAAACTGAAACAGCGTACGCTCGTGGGGCGAGCAGGGGCTCGCGAGGCGAGCCCTTGATTTTGGTTCCAGTTCAAATTTGAACTCTTGCGAGGCGAGAGCTGTCTCGCGAGGCGAGACAGAGAAGTTGCAGAATTCCTGATGTCTAGCCAGCGAGGCAAGCATTGGCTCGCGAGGCAAGACAGAATGGTTGCCAACTTCTGATCAGTCTTCAGCTCTGGCTCGTGGGGCGAACATTGTCTCGCGATGTGAGCCTGAAAGGTTGCAAATTCCTGCTCATTCTGCAGCTCTGGCTCGCAAGGCGAGCATTGTCTCGTGGGGCGAGACACTTCTTTTGCCTTTTAGCTTGTTTTCTTCAAGTTTTCTTGCTTCCTCGAGCTTCACTTTATCCTGAAAAATAAAAGTAGCATTAGAATGCTTTATTGACTCAAAAATAAACAAAATATCCTAAAAATTATCTAAGTGACTCAAAACGTTGCTTAGGGACAAAGGAAGCCAAATTTGGGTAATTAGCGAGATTAAATCGCTCAATTGGCATAAAAACCGTAGCATTTCTAGCTGTAAAACTAGATAAGCTAGAGGCTTATCATCCACCTCACATTCCACACCCTTTTCAACTACCCCAAGCTTATCATCCCTCATGTATATAGCATTACATTGCTCACTAGGATGAACTTCGGGTTGTCTCGGAAACTTACCCTTAGTCCTAGAAGATGTACTAGCTTGTTGGGCAATTTGTGTCTCTAGCATCTTATGATGAATGGCTAAGTTATCCACCTTAGATGCAAGTTCCTTAATAGCTTCGCCCATAGTCATACCATGTTGCCTAAACTCTTCGTTTTGTTTGGTCTGGGCTTCTACAAAGCCTTCTAAAAGGGACTCAAGTTTAGATTTTTGTACATGCGGGAACCCTAAAGCGGGTTGGACATTACCATGGCCTTCTTGGAATTGGTGGTTCAACGTGTTGTTGTTCCGGTAGGAGAGATAAGGGCTATTCTTTCTTCCTTGGTTATAAGAATTTAGGGGAACATAGTGTTGACGATCCGGCAAGTGTACCGTTTCGTTGCAAGTAATAAAAACACGGTAAGTAAATACCGAGGTCGAACACAAGGATTGGAAGACCAATTTAATCAATTTAAGAAATTCAAATCGTTTGACCAAGTTAAAGGGAAATCTTTATGAAGAGAGAGAAAATCAAATCAAAATTAAATCAAAACAAGTAATTAAAAATCCTAAAAGATTATGATGAGATTTGGTTTAGATTAAGGCTTCTAAGGTCACGAATCCACCTACCCTATCAAGCAAGTTACCCAAGTGTTTATCTCCTTATCCCTATGTTCAGTTTAATTTCTTTGTCAACCAGGAACCCTCAGTTATCCTAATGTCACTGCCAATTTTCAAGAGGAAATATCTTAAATTGTACGTTGTCAATCTGCCAATCTATTCAACCTACGATTAGATTCATTAAGTTCTTGGTTTCCTATAGTGATTGCACCACTTTCCTATTCTATGCCTAGCAATATTCAAACGGTGTTCTTAATTCAAGTCCTAAGTACGAATTGCCTGCCAGCCTCAACGTACTAGACTAATTAACCATGTGCACACATGATTAACACAAACAAATCAGAATTAAGAAACAAGAAAAGAGACAAGGGTATAAGAAAATATTACTTGGATTCACTATGCCATCAATGGTGGCTTCATCATTTCCTTAGAAATAAGGATTAGTTCCTCATAGCGATGATAACAACGAACAAAGTATAAAAAACATTCATCCTCTATGAAACTACACTAAAACTCACTACACAGCCCTTAAGAAAACAAGGATTACAATCTCTATTCAAAGTTGCCCCCATTGACCTAAAACAAGCTATTTATAAAGTTTGGAATCTGCGCGCGCTCGCGGGGCAAACATGGATTCGCGAGGCGAATCTTAAGTTGGCGTGCGTTCAAATTTGGATCTTTCGTGAGGCGAGACAGGTCTAGCGAGGCGAGATAGAATGATCTTCAATTCCCTGTTTCTGTCTCGCGAGGCGAACACGTCCTCGCGAGGCGAGACTGAATGGTTGCTGACATTGCTTAATCTGTTCTTCTGGCTCGTCGGGCGAATTTCTGTTCGCGAGGCGAATAGCCAATTTTGCCTTTTTGCTTGTTTTCTTCGTTTTTCCTAGCTTCCTCGAGCTTCACTTTTAACCTGAAAATGTAAAATAGCATCAAATGCTTTATTTAACTCAAAAATAGCATAAATTACTAAAAACTACTTAAAAGACTCAAAACATTGCTTAAAGACAGTTAAAGCTAAATTTGGGCGAAAACGAGATTAAACTCGAACAATTAGCACAATAACTGTGGCCTCACTAGCTATAAAACTAGATGAGCCAGAGGCTTATCAAAATACCCCAAACTTAAACTTTGCTTGTCCCCAAGCAAACCAAAACTTAAAAAGACTCAAAACTGGGTAAGCTCAATGGACTCAATTTATTTCGCACAAATTTCATGCAATTTCAACAATTCAATTTTCTAATTCAATGTTCCCCCTTTCATCAATGTAATCCCCACATTTACAATTGAGAATCTATTCATTCAAACAATCATCAATCTAAGTCAAGGATCCAAGATACTCACAAAAGGGAGATCACCAATTTCAAATAATTGCCTTCCTCACAAGGGCATTTAGTATTTCACTCTTTCACTCATTGTCTAGGTTATCAACTTTCACTCAATTTCACATTTTAAGAGCACTTTCCATGAATTTGATTTTCATCTCAAAAATAGTTCTCACGAAAACATGTATGCAACATCAAAAGGTCTTTTAAGGGTTGTAATGAGGCTTGGCTAAAGGTAGGATATTTAAAGGTACAAGGCTAAGACTCTAGGAACTAAGAGAGCATGAAACATTCCACACTTTTATTCTCACTCTAATTCCTTTTTCCATTTTTCTTTTTCGCTTTGGGTGGCTACAAACCTTTTTCTTTTGATAACCTTTTTATTTGCCCTTTTTGGCATTTTTGTACTTTTCTTCTTTTTCTTTTTGCCTTTGGCTTTGACCTTTATTTTTATTTTTCTCAACCCATAAGAACATAATAAACCTTTGTAGCCACCCCAAACTTAGTTTCCAAACAACACTTATAATGTTAAGTTTCCATGCTCTCCTAAATCCTAAGATTGGGTTAACATGGTTTTTCCGGATTTTTGGCTTATAACATAAGGTCATCAAGAAATAACAGGCTATTAGGCTCAATGTGACTAACTACGTAACATGCATTAAGGGTGGTTTTTAGGCCAGGTAGCTATTTCAAAGAAAATTGCTTAAATCATTTGATGCAAACATATCAACATGCAAACCATGAGGAGATTCAAGCAAATTCGGGAAAGTACAACTTAAAAGTGATTCACTCAATTCAAAAACAATGTTGGAGGCTTAAATTCCTCACCTGGACATTTTTAGCAGATTATTTGACAGAGATACATTCCTAGTGTGTGCACCCATTTACCCCAAACTTGTCATAAATCATGCAATCACAATAAAATTTCTCAAAGTTCAATCTTCAATTTTTCATGGGGATCAATTTTCAAAATTCAACTCATTAGGGGAAATCATCCAAAATCAACATTTATCATGCAATCCATCTATGCTAAAGTCAATAAAATCCCTTCAAGCTTACCAAAACAAAACTCAACACACATACGACTGTACATGACCAATTAGCAAAAAGAGAAGAAACAGAAAAGAAAAGAGTAAGGTTTAGAAATTGTTATCTCGTGGGGTCGGAAAGGACCCCAAACTTTCGTTGGTGCTCATCCTTTCTTCATTCTCTTCCTCTCCTTCCAACTCACTAGTCTTTGTGGCTTCCTCCTTTGGAGTTCTATCTACCTGAAAATCATCAAATATTTGTCTTGGACTCGCCCCCTCCTGGATGAGGATCCTGGTCCCCAGGATTAGCAAACCAGACGAACCGAGGCATCAAAAACAATTTTTTTATTGTTTTTTTTTTGTTTTTTTTTTATTTTATTTTTTCGCTGGGCGAGCAGTGTCTCGCGAGGCCAATCTGGAATTTTAATAATTTCATTCTTGCCCAAAATCGCGAGGCGAACCATATGTTCGCGACGCGAGGCAGAAAGAGGTGCCCACCTCTGAGTTTCTGCCTTTAGGCCTCGCTTGGCCAAGCCCTTTTCGCGTGGCGAGCCAGATGCAGGGATTTTGACATCCCTCAAGCTCGCGGGGCGAACTATTGCTCGCGAGGCGAGCCAGAGAAGAATTCTGTCCCTCTTTTCCTAAATGCATCTAAGACCTACATGCTTTTCTAATGCAATTTTCTAACTAAGGACCCTATATGAACACACTTTGTATTTTTATGACTCTTTAAATGCAATAAAAGGCTATAACTACTTGGGTTGCCTCCCAAGAAGCGCTTGTTTAACGTCCCGAGCCTGACGGTCATAGCCCCAAAGGGCTAAGTCACTGTGAACTCAACAAGATGGCCTCCAACTTCTTCTTCCATAAAAAGCAGCTTCAATCCTTGGTCATTATCATCAAATGTCTCCCGGGGCTCTTTGTATCCTTCCTTAAAAACATCATGAGGAAGAGTTGTTTTCTTCCTAACCTTCACTCGTCAACAAGACTTCACTTGGTCCGGAAATGACTTCTTTCTCGTGCCAAATGGATCATCAATCCGAACCTTGGGTGGCCCCTCTTTGCCTCGATCTTTCTCATAAGCTCTCAATCAGATTTCATTAAGCTTGATTGGATGTAGCTTCCTTTTTGCTCCAGCCACTTTAGTGAGTGACTCATGATACTCTTGTGGCTTCCCATCCAACTTGCTTGGGTCATCCTTTTTCATGCCATCTTCAAAAGTATGGGATTTTACCAACACCCCTTCTAGTGTTGAACCAATTGCTTCATGTATACGAGTTGGTTTGACAAGAGGCTTCACCACATTTACACTATAGCATTTAGTCTTCTCCACTGGATGCTCCATAGCTTCAAAGACATCAAATTCCTCTTTCTCATCTTGCACCCGAAGAGTGAGCTTTCCTAGTTGATCATCAATGAGAGCCCTTCCGGTAGCCAGGAATGGTCTACCTAATATGAGTGGAATATTGGCATCTTCATCCATGTCGAGTACCACAAAATCTACAGGAAAAATAAACTTGCCCACCTATACTAGCAAATCTTCTACCACCCCATAAGGGTATTTGATTGATCGGTCCGCAAGTTGGAGTGACATCCTTGTGCCCTTGACCTCTTTAATACCAAGCCTCTTCATCATGGATAGGGGCATTAAGTTGATGCTCGCCCCTAGATCACATAGTGCCTTCCCAATAGTCATCTCTCCAATGGTGCATGGTATACTAAAAGAGCCCGGATCCTTCAACTTTGGATGTAGTTTCCTTTGGAGAATTGCACTACACTCCTCGGTCAAAGCAACCGTTTCCTCATCCACTATCTTCCGCTTCTTGGAGAGAAGGTCCTTCATGAACTTAGCATAGGATGGTATTTGTTCCAAGGCTTCTGCAAAAGGAATGTTGATTTGAAGCTTGCGGAAAATGTCAAGGAACTTGTTGAATTGCTTGTCTTGCGAGGGTTTCTTCAGTCTCTCTGGATATGGTACCTTCATGAAGGGAGGAAGGTCTTGGGGCTCAACCCACTTCTTCTTTCGAAATTCTTCATCTACTAATTTCAACCTTACCCCTTGCTCCGGCACCTTTTCACTATCTTCCTCATCTTCCTTAGCTTGCTCCTTCTCCTTTTGTGGTTGTTCTGGAGTTTCTCCTTCATTAGCCTTCAAAGGATTCCCCTTCGGTTCCAACACCTTACCACTTCTAGTGGATATGGCATTGCATTGGGCCTTGGGGTTGTTCTCTGTGTTTCCCGGAAAAGTGCCTGGAAGACGCTCATTCATTTGTTTGGCTAGCTGAGATACTTGAGTTTCCAGGAGTTGGATTGCTGACCTTGTGTGAGTTGCTAACTTCTCAATGGAGGTATCAATATGCACTGTCAGCTTCTCAATGTCCGTGCTAGTATGATTGGCTAATTTCTCAAAGGCCACTTCCCAAGTCTGCTTCCCACCATCCGTGATTTCTAATTGAGTAGGTTGAGGGAGGGCCTGTTGGGTGTTGTGCTGTTGAATTCCATAGTTTGGCCTCTGATTTTGTTGTTGTTGCCCGGCTAGACCACCACTAGTGTTGCTCCAAGTGAAACCCGGATGGTCTCTCCTAATGTACCCCCGATTCTGATTGTAGTCATTCTGCCTATTCCTCTGATAATTGTTCTGTGGCACTGTGTCATAAAAGTTGTGACACGAGTCCACATGTTCCTGTGAAAATTCATGGGACAACTCTCACTGGCATGTTCACCATTACAAAAATCACACCTCGAATGCGAGCCTTCTCGCACTGCATTAACCTTGAGCTTGCTAGACATTGCCTCACATTGCTTCTTCAAGAGTGTGTTCTGTTCAAGAATAGCCTCCAGTGATGCAGTACTGATTCCGGAAGCATTAGAAGTGCCTTTACTGTGTTTATAATCATTCCTCGACATTTTCTCTAATAAGGCCCAACCGTCCTCTGCTGATTTGTAAGAGAAAGAACCGCCAGCTGCGGCATCTATGTTCATTTGGTAGCGACCCTTCAAGCCATTAAAGAAGTGTTGTACCTTTGTTACCAAGTAAAAGTAGGATGAAGGGCATCTTCTCAAAAGCACATTGTACCTTTCCCAAGCTTCATTATAGGACTCATCATCATGTTGCTTGAAAGAAGTGACTGCTATCTTCAACTGTGCCGCTTTCTGAGGAGGAAAATATTTAGTGAGGAACTTCTGAGTCATTTGTTCCCAACTAGTGATGCTAGCACGATCCAAGTGCAAGTCTAACCAATCGCGTGCTCTATCCCGGAGAGAGAAAGGGAATAGTCGCAAACGAAAGGCATCATCTGAAACTCCTGGAGTTTTGAGCAGGTCGCAATTCTCCAAGAAGTGAGTAATATGCCTATGAGGATCTTGATATGCACTCCCATCAAATTGATTGTCTTTCACCACACGCAGAGTTCCTTCCGTTATCTTAAAAGAAGGGGCCGTGATAGGAGGCCTAACAAGAGTTGAAGCATAATCGTCCAAGTGAGGAAGATTGTACTCATAAAGAGGCTTGTAGGGTGGAGGATCTCCTTCCGCCATCCCTTCAAGATTGATGAGTTGGTTAGCTTCAAGCCTCTTTTTCTCTCTAAGTTCCTTCCTGAATCTCTTCTCGGTCCTGGTGATCTCTGGATCGTATAGCAAGTCTTCCTGTGAAAGGGTACCTCGCATACACAAAAACAAGGCAAGACCAAGTGGGATCAAAGAAGTAAAAGAGATAAAAATTGCAGGAAAAAAAAATTGCTCAATCAAGAGAATTGAATTTCCTAAAAATTAGGAAAATTGGTTGTGTCAATCCCCAGCAACGGCGTCAAAAACTTGTTGACGATCCGGCAAATGTACCGTTTCGTTGCAAGTAATAAAAACACAGTAAGTAAATACCGAGGTCGAACACAAGGATTGGAAGACCAATTTAACCAATTTAAGAAATTCAAATCGTTTGATCAAGTTAAAGGGAAATCTTTATGAAGAGAGAGAAAATCAAATCAAAATTAAATCAAAACAAGTAATTAAAAATCCTAAAAGATTATGATGAGATTTGGTTTAGATTAAGGCTTCTAAGGTCACGAATCCACCTACCCTATCAAGCAAGTTACCCAAGTGTTTATCTCCTTATCCCTATGTTCAGTTTAATTTCTTTGTCAACCAGGAACCCTCAATTATCCTAATGTCACTGCCGATTTTCAAGAGGAAATATCTCAAATTGTACATTGTCAATCTGCCAATCTATTCAACCTACGATTAGATTCATTAAGTTCTTGGTTCCCTATAGTGATTACACCACTTTCCTAGTCTATGCCTAGCAATATTCAAACGGTGTTCTTAATTCAAGTCCTAAGTACGAATTGCCTGCCAGCCTCAACGTACTAGACTAATTAACCATGTGTGCATATGATTAACACAAACAAATCAGAATTAAGAAACAAGAAAAGAGACAAGGGTATAAGAAAATATTACTTGGATTCACTATGCCATCAATGGTGGCTTCATCGTTTCCTTAGAAATAAGGATTAGTTCCTCATAGCGATGATAACAACGAACAAAGTATAAAAAACATTCATCCTCTATGAAACTACACTAAAACTCACTACACAACCCTTAAGAAAACAAGGATTACAATCTCTATTCAAAGTTGCCCCCCATTGACCTAAAACAAGCTATTTATAAAGTTTGGAATCTGCACGCGCTCGCGGGGCGAACATGGATTCGCGAGGCGAATCTTAAGTTGGCGCGCATTCAAATTTGGATCTTTCGCGAGGCGAGACAGGTCTAACGAGGCGAGACAGAATGATCTTCAATTCCCTGTTTCTGTCTCGCGAGGCGAACTCGTCCTCGCGAGGCGAGACTGAATGGTTGCTGACATTGCTTAATCTGTTCTTCTGGCTCGCAGGGCGAATTTCTGTTCGCGAGGCGAATGGCCAATTTTGCCTTTTTGCTTGTTTTCTTCGTTTTTCCTAGCTTCCTCGAGCTTCACTTTTAACCTGAAAATGTAAAATAGCATCAAATGCTTTATTTAACTCAAAAATAGCATAAATTACTAAAAACTACTTAAAAGACTCAAAACATTGCTTAAAGACAGTTAAAGCTAAATTTGGGCGAAAACGAGATTAAACTCGAACAATTAGCACAATAACTGTGGCCTCACTAGCTATAAAACTAGATGAGCTAGAGGCTTATCACATAGTTTGGCAACTTCAGGTTCGTGTCATAGAAATTGTGACATGAATTTACCTGTTCACCCGAAGCTTAATGCAGGAGCACTCCCATGTGGACACTCCATGGAGTCATGTCCCTGCACTCCACAAATCTCACAAGCAACATTAGAGCACCTATTGAATTCACATTAGTTTTTTCAAGCATATCAAAGCGCTTATTTAATGAATCAAATTTAGCCATAATCAAATCTACACCATCTACATCAAACTTACATCCCGAAAGCTTTTTCGGGTTATTACCTCTTTCCCCAGCCATTGGTGATGGTTGGTGGCTGCGCTTTCAATGAATTAATCAATGCTCCACCAGCTGCGGAGTCAAGTGACACCTCGAAGAATTCCAATCCATTGTAGAAGATATGCACTAATAGCCTCCCCTCGAGCCCATGATGTGGGCAAGACTCTATCAATCCTTTGTAACGATCCCAAGCTTCAGATAAGGATTCTCCATCCTTTTGGAAGAAATTGGTGATCTGAGTTTGTAGGTAAGCAGTCTTGGAGGGTGGAAAGAATTTTTCCAAAAATGCCTGCTCCAGTTGGTCCCATGTTGACAAAGTATTAGCAGGCACCGATTTCAACCAAGATCTTCCCTTTCCAGTCAAAGAGGAAGGGAATAACCTCAAACGGATAGCATCAACCGGGGCACCTTGAATTCTAGTTGAATCACAGAATTCCAAGAATGTCTCCACATGATCATTCGGGTCTTCCGAGGGTAATCCTCCAAACTGATGTTGTAACACCCTCTACCCCGCATGCATTTATAAAACGATAACATAGAAGAAAAGAAACACGTGTGTATCATTTATTATAAAACGAAAACTAACGGGTAGAAGATACCACATTGTATCAAACTCTTCAAACGCGGAAATAAAACGTGTTTTTAAAAGAAAGAAACATAACATCAACAAAACGAAACCCAACCCCGATATCACATTACAGTGTTGGTATAACCATAGTCTGAAACATCTCGGATAAATAAGATAAACTAAATATAATCCTAGACAACGAGTAGCGGCTCCTCAGAGTCACTCCTCAGAAAGCTGCTCACTGTCCTTTGCATAACCAAAAAGATACATGCAAAGAAAACAACAAAGACGGGGAGTAAGAAACATATATATGAATATAACGGCATGGAAGCAGTTAGAAAGATGATCATGTATCACATATAAACATATACGTAGCATATATAAAAAACATAACAACATCCAACATATTAAATATATATCATATCCATCATATCAACAATGTATGCTATGCGATGCAGCACTACTGCACTACTCCACTATGCACTTGGATGCAATCTACCTCAGAATGTCAATTTCAGAGTTACATATCCACATTGGTCACTAAGCACCAACGCCGGCAGTTTACCAAACCATGAGTGAACCCCTTGGATAGCCAACACACCTTACTATCGGATACGCCACCGCGGGGGGGGGACCACTTAGATCACCGCGGACAGCCAGATCGCCTTCCTCTCGGACAACCTTCCCTATACTGAACATCCCCCGCTAACATCTCCGATGCGTGAATGCATGATCAACACAACACACAATCAACAATCACCACCTCCGCTTGGGCCACTCGGCTACCCAAGTTTTATCACCATCAACACCTCGACCACTTGGCTATTGAGGCCCCCTTGGCCACTAGGCTACCAAGGTTCAATGTTATCTTTAATATTTAATCTTTTATCTTTTAACACTCTGGTCCTTAACTACTCGGCTATCGAGGCCCCCTTGGTCACTAGGATACCAAGGTACAACATCATCCTTAATCTTTAATTAACACTCTGACCAAAAAGAACCAGAGCTCAACACCTTGACCATTTGGCATCAAGGCCCCTTTGGCCACTTGGCTACCAAGGTACAACATTATCTTTAAGTTATCTATCTTGTCTTTACTTCGTTTGGTGTCTTATTTCATTATTGGGAACGTTTAGGGTGAAGCGCCCATGTTCCTGTTTCAGCATTCTATTCTGTCTAGGGGAGCACGGTCATGCTGCCCCCCCCAGCACAGTCGCGCTGAACTTTAAGTTGAGCAAGGGTGTGTTGTCTATTAAGCACGGCCGTACTCGTTAGAGCATGGCTGTACTGATCTGGGCAGAAAGGGTTTAGGAACCCTTGCTATGTTTCCTAGGGCATTCAAAGATCAATCCTATTGGCTTTTAACTATCCATCAGTCCTCAGTTACATTATTCTTAATTAATCTCCATGTCTTATCATTATGGGGAATTAATCCTTTAATTCTAGCTTCATTATTAATGTCTCTAAAACACTCATGAAACAGTCCTAAGGTCTTTAACTAAACCTTTGAACATAACATTGCCTCTCATACTATATCCATGTCCTATGAACAAATTGGGAAAACATCCTTTAATTCTTCAACATCATTATTAACGTCTTTTAACTGTCTTATCAACCTTATTAATAAGCCATATTATTTAATTAGAGTCTTATTAAAGTCAACGTTCATCTCACAACATCAATCAAACAACCAAATCAATCATCCATGGCAATATCATCATCAAATCATAACAACACCATTATCATCATTATGAACATCCAATCATGGTATCATTAAACATCATCCACAAATAGGCATACCAATAACAAATTATCATACATCATAATGAATAGGATATCGAATAACAATTAACAAACAAGTACCATTTAAACAAATAGCAAACAGAGAGGGTCATGGGTTAACCCTTCATCTTACGCTACCCTCAATGCCTATATGTTCATACTATCCCTTCTCCCCATGGTATGAAGATTCCTAACAACGACGACGCGGGCAACTAAACACGTTCCCTCGAGCGGCTCAACGAGTTTCTCAAGCCTTGGCCAAACACAAACATGATTAACCAATTAATCCCCAAATCACAAAAGGAAAAGGAGATTAAAGAGAGGGATAACCAGTTTACCTTTATAGACACTAGCGCGCGTGACTTTTCTGCCAAACGGACTCAAGAACTTCAAAAGGTTCAAGGGAAGGGAAAAGGGAAGAGGTTTTTGTCACACTAGGATTGCCCAAAGTGCCAAAAGGAGGGTTTTCACTCGAAACTCTCGCAGACTGCTCTCTATTTATAACTTCAGACCCGAGCACGGCCGTGCTCAGTTTAAGCACGGCCGTGCTCAATCATGAGCACGGGGCGAACAAACTAAAAAACCGAATTTGGCCAAAACACCTAAAATAAGACTTGTAGATAATTCTCTTAGCTTTCCAACGCATCAAAGATCACCTCATTCGGACATCTAGAACTCAAGATATGTCCAAAACGGTGAAACATATTACTAGGACTCTAAAAGGATTGAACCTTTCTAAGGCTAAACTTCCCCAAACATAAACTTAGACATAAAAAACTATCATAACAAGCATATACAAACATATATATAAAATATATAAACACTTTAACCTTATTTACGAAAAACGGGGTGTTACAGATGTTGTCTTATCATGCCAATTAATTGGGGTGGTATGGTGAAGTTCTCCGCCGCAATTTCTGGCCTAGCAATCCCATTTCGCAAACCCCTAGCATTTGGGGCTGCGTAGTCTTTCAGTGGTTTGGTATCTTGTTGATCGGCCATGAATGGAATGTGGATCAACTTTTCTCTCGCGCTTTGCCTTTGTAGTCTTCTACGTCTATGAAAAGTCATTTCGATCTCGAGATCTACTTCAATAAGAGTTCAAAGACTTTGGGATCTTCGCATAAAAGAGAAAAATCACCTGCAAGAGAGAAATAGATACACTAGAGAAAAAAATTGTTTATAAAAATCAATTTAAAAATTAAATTGATATTCAAGAAAGCACGGTCCCCGGCAACGGCGCCAAAAACTTAATAGCGGGAATCCGCAAGTATACGGTTTCGTCGTCAAGTAATAAAAAGATCGAATCCACAGGGACCGTGATTATTAACACCAATTAATATTTAAATCAATTAAATTAAAAAAGAAAAGATTTTATTTTTGAAATTGGTATCAAGTAACAAATCAAAATTAAGTAGCAATTAAACAAAATCAATAACAAAATTAGAAAGAAAATCAAATTGGGGTTTTTCTAATTAAAGAGGAATTTCCAGGAATTAGGTAACCAACAAAACCGTTCATGCTACTAAATTGACTACCCCTTTGTTAATTATCAAAATACTTTGAAGGTGAATTTATCCAAAAAAAAGTTAATGTTCCCTCTCGAGATATAAGAATCGTGCCCAATTAAACCAACTCGTACCTCATGGTAATTGTATTTAAATTGGACCCATTGAGGTTTGTGACAATTCAATGAACCCTCGAAGGACTGCTTCTAACTCTCGTAATTTAAGTCCTAAGTTTATTCCCTATAGATCCAATACCTACGTTATCAAAATCCAATACCTAAGTTCGAGTGTAGGATAACTTTTCTTCTCTCTGAACGAAACATTAATCTAATGCCTCCCCGTGTTCTAATTAGCGCCGCATCAAGGCATTCTCTACCGTCCTGTGGGTGGGCTCTGTTCCTTCTCGCTGGCGCGACGTCCCCTCTCGCATCTTCCGTCTACCGTCTCTTTGTGACGGCGTGGTTTCTCACGGTAGATCCATCCACTCGTGCAACCTGTGACACATCCAGCCTGTACCGCCACATGCCTCCTCTCCAGCGTGGCCGTCTATGAATTTCTGATCTCGATTTCTGATCTGTTCTGGGTCATAGGATCTCTGAATGTCAGAACTCAACTTTGGTTCATCGTAGGTCACTGGAGGGTGTGATTTCTGTTTGGTGCAACTTGGATTGTGATTGTTCTCATAGATTGTCCCTGGATGTTCCTTGATATAGAATCGGCTTCTTTGAAAGATTTGCCACAACGAAAATCTTTTGCTTAGGCTTTGAATGGATCATTTGACATCCCGTTTAGTCAGCTTTCCTCGTCCGTGTGTAAAGGAGACTCTGTCTCTATCAAAATCTCCGAGGATGAATATCAAAAGGGCTTGGAAAGTTACAAAAATAATCTCCATGGCCGCTTGTTGCTGTTGATGGGTGATATCCTTATAAAGTCTCCGAATTACGTGACAAACTTTCAAAACTATGGAAGCCTTTGGGTCAATGGAGAATGATACCGTTAGGAAAAGGATTTTATGAATTCAGTTTTGCTTCTCAAAAGGATTTGCGTAGTATCTTTGTTGTCGGGGCTTGGAACCTTCAACTAGGGCTTTTGCATCTTTTTTAGTGGTCTCCAGATTTTATTCCTAATAAGCAGAAACAATCTCATGCTCAATGCTGGATTAGAATTCATGACTTGCCGCAGGAATATTGGCGCTCGAAATTATTGTTTGAAATTGCAGGTGGTTTAAGTACTAAAATGACTTTGGATGAAGCAACCCGTACAAGGGCATATGATCATTATGCTCGAGTCTTAGTGGATGTTGATCTAACAGGGAAGTTACTTAAGGAGACTATGGTTGAACGTGAAGGTTTTGCATTTTCTGTTGGTATCGAATATGAGAAGCTTCCTTCTTTTTGTTCTCATTTTAAATCAATTGGACACTTGGCTTCGCTTTGTAAATTTGACAAGGAGAAACTGGTGTATAAGGATCCGTCATTGGTGCAGAAGACTAAGCAAGCTTATGTCCCTAAGGTTTCAAAGCAAAAACCAATTGAAGATAATGGGCAGATTGATACATCACCGGGCAAAAAATTGAGTTATAGTGAATCGATTGAGACCGTCTATGAGGAACCTTTATCCCCTGATCATGTCTCAAATTCCATTCCATAGAACTCATCTTCTGTTGCAACCAATGCTGTCAAAGGCTCTACAGTCAAGGATACTCTGGTGCCCGAGCATTCCATAGCTACATGTGATTTAATAGTTAGTGGTAAGAATCTTCAGACTCCTGAGTCTGATTCAGCCCCTATGCATCCTAATGTTGCTCATGATATGAGAATACTTGCCAAGTTTTTGCAAGTATTGCTTTAAAATTTAAATAAAACATTTTTAATATAATATTTAATTAATAGTATAAAAGTATAAGGCAATTGCCGTGAGATATATATATATATATATATATATATCTATATATATATCTAAATAATTGGTAAAGGACAATTTCTACCGTGGACAACTTCGATAGGTGGTACCACAGTACACAAGTTATTTTCACCATTAAATTTATATGGACCATAGTATTATGGTGCACCCTTCCACACCCTTTCACGGCTCTTTACGTCCTCCATCTATTCCGACGAGCGAAAGATCGAGGGAGAGGGTCGCCGCGGCATACGGTGGCTACCTGAAGGTGTCGATGGTGGCGACGATGTATGGCGGTTGAGGAGGAGGGTCTAGTACGGGTCGTGGGTGGAGGTGAGCTGGGACCAGTGGTTGCTTGAGGTCGTGACAATGAGTGCATGACAAAGCCGAAGCTGTTGTTTGACGACTTAAGCCTAAAAGCTTCTAGCCCCACCAGACTTGAGTTGAAAGTTCAAAATTCAAATAAATTTTGAAGCTTGAAGCTTGAATTCAATGGCAACAAGAAATAGAACAATCTAGCGCCCATACACCAACCCATAGGAAGAATTTGACAGATTTAATTAGGTAGCGAAATTTCTTCTTTGATTTGCAAGAGTTTAGTGGGTTCCATTCATTTTATTATTATATAATTAAATTTCATAAAATTGCTTTATACCACCTTTTGGATAAGCTCGTGTGTGCCACTGTTACCCATTCATCTTCGGCAACGGCGACACCATCACCCTCTTGAAGTCGATGCCATCTCCGACAGAACCCCCCCCCCTCCACACACACACACAGTTATAAAATGATGATGCACACAACAGCAACAAAGTTGAAATAATGGGGGACGCTCCAAACTCCAAAGAAACCCAAACCCCAATGCCTGAATGCAGCAATGCACTCAGAATCACCTCAAAACATCAAGTAAACTAGAGAGGAAGAAGATTTGTTCCGATCACGAAACTTAGTAAACAGGTCTCCACTGCGGTGGGCTTCCACCATTCAGATCTTTTCAATTTCTGGAAAACGTCGGCGTGGCGGTGATCAAAAAATACGCTGAGAGGATGAGGAGGTTTTGGTAGCCACCGTACTCGTGCGGTGGAAACGAAGCCTGGTGGCTTCAGGATGGTCTTGCAGCGGAGGAGACCGTGAATAGGGGAGGCGGCGTCTGGTGTGGGAGGAAGATATTTGATCTGGTATGAGAGGAGTAAAATAAGATTTGTGAACTTCTTTAATCCAATGGTTCTAACTACTGGTGTACGTTGGGGTACCCATACACTTGTGCACCGTAAAATTTGTCAAATTTAAGGTCCTTCAAAGATTTGTGGAGAACCAAAACTCGGAACTATTATTAGTCATTGATTTATTTATTTTTAATTTTTTTAATAAATTAATCATTGGTTAAATTTTGTAAAGGACCAATTGTCAACCTATTTGTTGGAATAATGTTAAATTGCCCACAATAACTTCTTAGAAGTTTTGCATTGCCCTTGTGCATGTGTTTTTCACTTGTCTGGTTTAGAGAAAAGTACCTAGCTCTATAACTTGACTACTCTACGTGACACCCGGCGCTGACGAGGGCAAGGAGTGGTCGCCGGTGTAAGAAGGCATGGACAAGGAGCGGCTCCTGGCAGGCTTCTAGGCGGAGGGACACATGAATGAACAAATTACACATCGGAATGAGAGGGATCCTAAGACTGTGTAGGTATGGGACTATACAGTTGAGGATGACTTATATGAATTGATTGATACTACCTATACTAACAAGATGCATCTTCTTTTCGGGAGCCCATCATTTAAGAACTCCACAGTTAAGCGTACTTGACTTGAAGCAATTCTAGGATGGGTGACCTCCTGGGAAGTTTTCCCAGGAAGCGTGTGAGTGAGGACAAAGCATCCTGAGAAAGACCCGTGTTGGTTTGTGGGGACCGTCGTCGATCCATAAAGCAGCTAGGGATGTTCCAAAAGGTATCAGAGCCGCACCTCTCCCAGTACGGTGTGGTTCGGGGACGAACCAAGCGGAAGCTGGTAGGCATGTGACACCCGGGGCTGACGAGGGCGAGGAGTGGTCGCCGGTGCAAGAAGACAGGGACAAGGAGCGGCTCCTGACAGGCTTCTAGGCGGAGGGACACATGAACGAACCAATTACACACCGGAATGAGAGGGATCCTGAGACTGTGTAGGTATGGGACTATACAGTTGATGATGGCTTATATGAATTGATTGGTACTACCTGTACTAACAATCTTTTCGAGAGCCCATCACTTAAGAAAGCCACAGTTAAGCGTGCTTGACTTGGAGCAATTCTGGGATGGGTGACCTCTGGGAAATTTTCCCAGGAAGCGTGTGAGTGAGGACAAAGCGTGCTGAAAAAGACCCGTGTTGATTTGTGAGGACAGTCGTCAATCCATAAAGCAGCTAGGAATGTTATACTCTACACATCCAAGTCAATTGTCAAATGTCATTTATTAGGTTATTGGAAAAATCTTTTTGCACCTGAGACTTTAATATTTGGTGGCTATTGAGTATGGGTGAATATATTAAATATATCGATCATATATATAAAGTTAAAATAAATGTCTTGTGCATAAAATTAGTTTTGTCTTGCTAACGAGTACCCTAAGAGTATTAATTAAGGAAACTACAAAAGAAAATTTTGCATTAGAAAACTAACCATAACACTTTTCAATATGTCAAATACATCATTTCCTATACAAATTTTCCTTTCTTGGTTCCTTAAACAATGTTCTAAGGGCACTCGTTAGCATTCTCCTTAGTTCTATAATAAAAGGTCATTCCTTGCCCCATGCTTAATGTTGTAAAACTTATTTCCCTCCAAACCTTCTCTCCTATTTTTTTAAAGAAAATAATCAATATTATATATATATATATTCATGTAATAAATATTGAAAAAGACATCTCCAAAATGAGTTTAATTTTAAAATTACAGTTACTTGCTCACTTTAAAAGTAAACTAATTTTAACGGTGTCTTACATGAAATTAGTTATATTTTTATGCAATATAACGTAGCAGAAGTAGGTAACATTTCCCTTTTTAAAATTTTTTATGTGAGACTAATCGTTAAATGTTATCGTGAATATGAGACTCGTATAATAATTATTTATTCAAGAAAATTCATAGAATGAACATATGCACCTTTTTTTATAAGCAAAAGTATATAGATATAAATACAAGCCATACTCGCATCCTAATACAACCAAAGAAAGAAAAAAGTGCATTAAAGAGAACCAAGTTAAAAGTTTAACCAATTTTTTTCTTAAAAAAAAAAAAGGTTCAACCAATGAATATATGAATGTATATAACAGAATAACTGAATAAGTATTTTATATAGTGCCATACTGCCATAGAACATGTTCATGGTAGCTAGAGGGTTGATATTAAGTAAGAATCGTTTCATACGATTATTTGACGATGTGATAATTGACCGATCAAATTGTTCATAACCAATGCCATACATGTTGATGAAGAGAAGAAGATTTGTATCTTTGACGTTCAGTCTGCTCATATGATCCTAAAATTACCTTCGGTACTCTTTATCTCGTTCCTTGTTTTTTAATTATGTACTAACTAGTAACTATCTATCAAATTATGATTTATTTCCATAATACAAACGAAAAAGTTAGGCCGTTTTTGTATGGAGGCTGCATCTTTGGAAAAGAAATTTTTTTTTTTTTGACAAAAATCTGAAAATTATTTAATCTTAGAGAGATACATAAAATATAAAGAGAAGTGCTACCAACACATTTTCTAATAATCTCTTTTTTATCGGTTAAAATTCAAACAAGTTTCCCTATTATAAAAATGAGTGTCACTAATTCATGTGAGTCTTACTTGAATTTCGTAGGATTCACATAAATTTTCATTTTGACCCATAAAACAGAATGTATTGAAAAAAAAGTATTAAACAGTATATTATTAGCATAAAAGGTACTAGTAAAAGAGTTCATGGTAATAAATCCGTCACCAAATTCATGTAGACAGAACTTCTCTTTCATAGCGAGAATTGACCAACCATAATGCCCAAAGCCCCCAGGTCAGCCACAAATACATGAATGCCACGCGGAACATTGCTAAATTGAATCAGAGAAAATTCAAGAGAATCATGTTATCTCTGTTCAATTGTAGGAAAATGGATACCATTGTTCAAAGCATTGTGTTTCCAATATTGTTTTTCTATGCTGTTCGATTTGACACTCATTGACATATTAGCATTTGTTGGAATGCGTCAAAGTCGGACATTTCGCAAAAGCAGTTCCTACTAACTTCTATTTTTTATGCTATTTTAAGTACAGGTGTGTTATTTTTGACATAATTTAATTTCAGATACAATTTTCAATTGCGGTTTCAATCATATGCTTATACTTTAACAAACAGAAATGATTTTTGGACATTTAAATTGGACAACATGCACGAGCATCACAGATTTGAATGGTGTTTTGGTATGATTAAATAGAGAATAAAACAATAAACAAGTGTTGTGAGTACAAAATATATGGTGTTGGACAATTATTTATTGTCAAAATAACATAACTCTTAACAAATGTTAAGTAGTCTTGGTACAGATTAAAGAAGTAAGACAAACTTTTATTAAAACCATAAGAAATACTATATTTATTTAATTAATAAATTAAAAAGTGATGTTTTTAATTTTAAATGGAAAATTATCATTTTTATTCTCTAATTAACATAACCCTAAGTACACTAAAATGTGCAAATTAATGTTGAAGTTCTTTGATACAAGAAAGAAAGAAATTATTGTGTTTTATAATACGAAAGGCACTAGTCATTAAAATTCCTCAAAAAAAAGGGGGGCTGATTAGGACACCACTTGGGCGGGTCTCATGGGGTGGTCGCACCCTTGTATGTACTCCCTCCGGACCTAAATATAAGCAAAAAAGTAGCTACATTATTTGGACTTAAATATAAGTAAAAATCAATTAAGTCAACACTATTAAATGTTAGTATTGCAAAAATCAAGAAAATTAATCAATCAAACCAATTCTCTATTTACTTTTCCAGGAGCATTGCATATTCCCTAGACAATTAACTCTCTTTTTTACACAAATCAAAATAATTAAACTAACTTAACTAACTTTTTTAATATGTGTGAATTTAGTTTTTTTTGCTTATAATTAGGTCCGGAGGTAGTACATTGGAACCAATACTCGTCACACTGTGTTGGTCAAATAAAGAGACAAAATGGGAGTGACTTTGGTAAGGCACCTCATCAGTTTACCCATAATGGGGGGGTGCTGCCTATACCTAGTGACACCACATGGATGATACCCCCGATGGCCCTCAAAGCCCTTCTCTTTCCTTTCAATGCCAATTGGTCAAGTGGAAAGTCAGTTAGATAAAACACGACCATATGCTTGCATTAATTACCAACAAGCTGCTCTGCACACTCTGCACCAACTGACGGAAGTAATTTTGTCAAGAGAAATGATTTTTTTTTTAAAAAAGGGAGGAGTACTTCGGACAACAATTTGAATAATTAATACGCTTCATATATATGATTAATTATATTCAATAGAAGGTTAATAGATATAATAAGATATCATAACTTATTAATCATTGTGTTTAATTATGGTTAATGGATGGTTAATGAGTTATGACATCTTATCATATCCATTAATCATTTACTAAATATATTAACTATGTATTTGAACTGTGTTAACCATCCAAATTTTTATCGAAAATTATTGTTCCATTTTTGTGTTCAAATAATATAATTATTTTGTAAATATTAAATTCATTTGTATATTTAGTTACATGGTATTTGGAACCATGGTTGAAATCTTGATAGTGCTTGTTTGGAATCACCATGGGAATAATACCCATAGTAAAAGCTACTCCCTCCGGTCATTATTATAAGCAAAAATTAAATAAAATATACATATTAAAGAAGTTAATAAATCTCATTTAACTTTGTTAAAAAATTAAGTTTATTATCTAAATTATCCTTTATCTAAAATTTCATTTTTCATCGTTCAAATACATTTGCATTAAATAGATCCTACTTTCAATAAGGATGAGAGGGAAGATGACCTTTTCTATGTCAAGGAGTATTGGAAAATAACTTTAGCATTAAATTGGAAATGACCCTTTATATTCAGCATTAAATTGAGAATAATGTCAAGGAGTATTGAAAAACATAATTTATATTAAGTGGGGGGTATTTTGGGAATAATAACATTAAATTGGATGGAAGTACAAAAAATTTGCTTATATTTTAAAGCAAAATATTTAGGATTTTTTACTTATAATATTGAACGGAGAGAGTACTATTTATAGCTTCACAAAAATTACGATGGACGTGATTAGTATCATGCAACCAAACAAACTAATAATCACAATTCCCAATTTCCCATTTGAAGATTTTCCCTTATACTACATGTGGATTTGAGAATCTGTTCGTAAAATAAAATTTGGGTCTCCGTTTAGTTTGTTTTCAGTTTTCTATTTTCATTTCATGTTTTTAAAAAATAATTATAAACGGTTACCTTATTTTTATTTTGTTTATTGTTTACAAAGATTTGTACAACGATTTAAAAGCAGGAAACAGAATAAAAACAAGTAATAATTTTGTAATTATTTTTAAAAACAGGAAATAAAAATAGGAAACTAGAAACAAACAAAACAAGACCTCAAGTTTTGAAGAACTGAGTTATAAAAATCGAGTTTTGACTAAATGTGAGTTTATATTAATTCATCAATGTTTGTATAGTTTATTGTTAAAAGTAATTTTGGTTGAATGAATGTTATTTAAACTGGGCCTTTCAATCTAACTTTGTAATGCATAATTATCATATTGTTCTTCAACTTATAGATGAGGTATGAAAAATGATGAATTTTTAAGGATAGTATGATAAAAGTGATAGTTGAAAAACTCAAACTAAGTGTTGGCGAATGCAATAACAAATTTTTGCTTCTAACAAAACTTGAGTTTGACCCCAAAATTAATTCTTCTAACTGAGTTCAAAGATAAATCAAACATTATAAAAAATGATAAAAGCAAGTTTGGGTTAAAGGATACACTAACCACCATCAATACTATAAAATAAATAAAATGATTAAAAATGAAAATATTTATAAAGAGTGCGTTTGGATGAGGGAATTGAAAATTCTAGGAAATTGAATTGTTTCAATTAAATTCTCATCATTTAAACAAAAATTGTTTGAATAGAATAACTAAATTTTATCATTCTTAAAATTATATTTTTAGATATAGAGTAATTAAATAAAGGTTATGTATAAACAAAAAAAGTATAAAAAAAATCATATTTTTATCCTACTTTAAAAATATGGCGATTGGCGGTGGTCCAACGGCAGCAATCTGGCGACCAGCATTAGTGGTGGACGAAGACGATCCGGAGGGTGGCACATTAGATGGGACAAATTCTTAGTTTTTAGGTGGTATTTCAAATTCAATAAATTTAGTTTTAAAAAAATACCCAATAAAATTCCTTAATTTTTAAATTTTTATACATTTAATATCCAAACAAAATATTTTATATTGATATACTTTGATTACTCTCTAAAAATACATTAACATCTTAGATTCCCTCTTCTAAACACATCAATAGAGTATGTTTGTTTTATCTTTTAGTGGTCAAATGACTTTTAGTAACACACATAGACCGTTCTATGGAAGTATATTAGAAACGTCAACTTTACCTTTTATTTTATTTTATTTCTAAACGTTCAACCAATCAAGCTTAATAGTTCATTCATCTAACTTATCTCACACAGTCACACTAGTTATGTGATGTAAATGTTAGAGTATTTTCCTATCTACATCCAAAAATCTCTCCCTCACCATAACCAAAACCAATTTGCTTACCGACATTCAGAAAACCTGGGCAGGCACGACTTGGATGGGAACCAACTTCTTGGGTGGAAGTGGAAATACCCAAATACCTACTTCTCACCAAAAGTTGAAATTTCTTCTCTCCGAGGAAAGTCCAAAGAAACAATTTCAACTAGTCTTAGAGGCATAGCCATAACTATAATTAATTTGCAAGGGTCAAAGACTTGTAGTTTTTCAAAGCGATTAGTAAACTCATTTGTTAGCATTTCTTAAACATTTTTCTTGCCCACATGCATTATCAATATAAATGAGTCAAGTTGGTGTTTGTTATTATTATCATTAGCAATTCTCTAATTAGTTAGATATATTGTGAGTAGACCTTGACTATGCACGTTGTATATGTCTGCAATACTGCAAATGATGTATCGTAAGGTAATTAATGGATACAAATCACTTATCCCATTTTGATGTCCCATACTTAGTCCCCACTAATAATATCTTGCCACATATTCTCTTTTTTAATATCACATAAAATTTTAACCTATTTTTATGGCAAAATATCATTGATTGGGATATGATGTGGTACATCAAAACGAGTATCCGTAATTAATTGACAGGTTTGACTGTGCTTAATTAAGAGGCACAAATGTTGTTTATACAGTATTGCTGTGTAAGTAACATTACACTAAAACGTTACTTAAGAGGTGCAACGTAGCAGTTAAAGGAAGTGCTAATTGCTAAATACAAGGGGTCAAGAAGGAGAGTGAGGTTATCAGTTTTCGGTTGCAGATGGGACCACGTGGGGAGGGACATGAGGCCGGCATGCGAGCGCAAGACACGCTTGTGTGCTAGCGCATCATAATATCACTCACAAAGCAGGCCAATGACCCTGCATCATGCCATTTGCTTGCTTAAACCATGTGATTACAATATTCACTAATTATAATGGAGACCCTTATAGATATAAAATTCATCACCATCTTTTTCTTTTTCTTTTTTTTGTCTCTTTGAAGGATGTGAGACAAATCCTGCTAAGGGTAATAAGGTTGCCCTTTCAAGCAATGTATTTTCACATAGGTGAGCTTTATTGTGCTCCCTTTGGATTTGGGATATATCAATGTACCTCAAAAATTATTCGCTATAGCAGATTTCAACAGATCAATTGTAAATGTTATATTTATTTGCTTATTAAAAAAATGTTATATTTATTTAAAAGTTACTAATATTTTTAATTTCTAAATCCTTATTTTTAATATTCTTTTTTATTTTACTCCTTATGTCTCTTAACTGTAAAAACAAAACTATATTATGTTGTTCTGATATTATCTTTAGCTTAGCACTTAGGTAGCTTTTGTAACAAGTTTAAAAAAAAAAACATTTCCGGGAATGTTGGCATGAGAATAAAATTTTCCCATATTTGGTAAAAGTTTTAAAGGTTTATTCTCGAGCATAAAAGATTCCAAGGAATAGAATTAGTGAGTAATAATTAGAAACTGGGGAAAACTCTATACTCATGTGTGAATGTGGGAAAACTCTATGTTCGGGAATGTGATTCCCAGAAATGTAATTTGCCTGAAGAATAAAACATTGCAGTTACCAAACACCATCTTAGAGTGATAGCTCTTAATCATATTAGCAGTTAGTTAAGTTTGTTATAGCAAGTCTTTAGCTATCTTCTTGAATTATATAGCTTCACATTGGGCTATATAAACCTCTATAATCCTTTCATAGATTCAATGAAGTATTATTCAGTTTAAACTCTTTCCTTTACACTCTAATATGGTATCAAATTTTATTCTGATTATCTAGCTTCCGCCAGTTTTCTTTTTCATGGCTGACGTTCCTCACCATCGAGCACTGATGAAACCAATAATGATGGTCCTAAACCACCACCACCACCATTACCACCACCACCACCTATTGACCCTACTCATAACCCTTCAAGCCTTTATTACCTTCATCCAGGTGAAAACCCGGGTTAGTTTTGGTATCTCCACCCCTCAATGGGGATAATTTCTACAATTGGAGTAGGAAAATCAAGAGAGCTTTATCTTCCAAGAATAAGCTCAAATTTATCAATGGCGGTCTATTTAAACCTGCAGCCAATGATCCATTGCTCGATCCTTGGCAACGATGCGACGACATGGTGGTTTCTTGGATCAATCGAACTTTATCACCCCATATCTCACAAAGCACAAATTCATTCAATAATGCAAGAACTCTTTGGTTGAACTTGGAAACCAGATTCACTACAGAGAATCACTTTCGAATGTCTGACATCCTTCAAGAAATACATTCAATGAGGCAAGGTGATAAATCACTCTCCATTTTCTTTACAGCTATGCAAATCTTGTGAGATGAATTGGATTTTCTTCGTCCTACCCCTACATGTTATTGTGCTATTACTTGTACCTGTGATTTAAGTCAGTCTGTTTAGACCTACAAAGACAAAGAACATGTTCTTTACTTTCTCAAAGGCATAAGTGATTCATATGGTCCTGTGCGATCTCATATCCTTCTAATGAAACCCTTACCTTCAATCAGTCAAGCTTATTCAATGGCCCTTCAACAAGAAAGACCCATTCACAACACTCCATCACTGGATTCTACCATTCTTGCAGCCAATACCAACAATTTTAATCAATCTGGCAAAGGTACTCCTTCTCAAGGCAGAGGTCGTGGCAGATCTAACCCAACTGGGTCTGCCCAAGAGTGAGTAAGGCCTAAAGCAAATTTTGAGTGAGGCATTTTTATTTAAAGTGATATAGTCAACTTGGATCAGGTTGGGCCTTTTTATTAGCATATGTGGACTTTTTGCCTTATAAAAAGTAAGAGTGAAAATTTTGTTTTACTGGTGAGCCTAAAGCTAGGGCTTTAGTAGCTTCACCCTTGGGCTGGCCCTTAACCCAAGAACACAGATGTTGTCTACCTATTGTAAACGCACTAACCACACTATAGATAATTGCTATTTCAAGCAAAGCATGGCCTCCCTCCTGGTTATAGAATCAATAACACAGGCACCACATTGCAACTTACATCTTCTGCTCAAGGTTCCACACCTAAACTTGAGACATCAAACACATCTGCTACCAATCAGCAACCTGAATAGTCTGTGGCTCTTACCCGTTAGGACTACCAATACCTCATTTCCTTACTCCATGCCTCCAAGATTGACAATGGATCCTCTGTAGCACCCTTTCCCAAGCCTGTTCCACATGAACATACTTAACATACAGTATCCAATGTGGCCAAATCAGGTATTTCTAGCTACCCTAATACAATTTGGATATTAGATTCTGGTGCAAGTGACCATGTTTTCCCCAATATCACATATTTTTCTACATACAAATCTATTACACCAATTCATGTTACCTTACCTAATGGCTCTATTGCTACCGCTCATTATTCAGGTTCTATAAATGATCACATTTCTATTCATGATGTTCTGCACATACCAAATTCCATTATAATCTTATTTCTATCCATAGGCTAACAATGTCTCTTAATTGTCGATTAATCTTTTCATCATATGCTTGTGATATACAGGACATCCCTACCTAGAGGATGATTGGACATGTGATAAACCTTTTGCTTATCTAGTTTTATAACTAGAAAGGTCATAATTTTTATACTAATTATGTAAGCTTAATCACATTTGCGCCCAATTTTGGCTTTATTTGTCCTCAAGCAGCGATTTGAGTCTTTTAGGTAATTTTTAGGATTTTTGGTTATTTTTAAGTCAAATAAAGCACTTGGTGCTATTTTTAGTTTCAAGTTAAAAGTGAAGCTCGAGAAATCATGGAAAAATTAAAGAAAACAAGCATTTGGAAGAAAAAGGGTGTCTCGCCTCACGAGCCAGACACGGGGAATTTGAAGGACTTCTGGGGCTCCTCGCGAGCATTGGTTGGCCCAGCGAAGCAGACACATGATTTCTGAAGCTTCTCCGTCTCGCCCCGCGAGACAACGCTCGCCCCACGAGAATTCAAAATCCAGAAGAGCCAAAATTAAGTTCTCGCCCCAAGAGCAAAAGCTCATCCCGTGAGCGAGCGTAATCAGAATTAGTATATAAGCTTGTTTACTGTGCGAATTTAAAAACCCCAATCCTAGTTTTCTTAGAGATGCGTCTCGCTTAGTCTTTTTATAGTTTTTCTAAGTTTTGTTGACGTTTTCTTTTGAATTGTTGATGATGATGTACGCTATGAGGAACTAATCCTCTTTTCTAAGGAATCGATGAAGCCGCAAATGACGGCATAATGAATTGTGATGTTTTCTACTCCCTACTCTTAATTTTTGTGTCTCAATTCTATTTTGTTTGTGTTAATCAAAAGAGGCCGTGATTAACTAGTCAAGCGTGATGAGTTCGACCAGAGATTCACGCTTTAGGACTTGAATTAAGAACACAATTTGAATATTGATAGAAATATAATAGGAGATTTGTGCAATCGTTATAGGGAATCAAGAACTTAATGAATCTAGCTTGTTAATCTTCTAATAGAGATATAATTGATTGGCATGTTTAGGTGTTTTCTCTTGTGCTCCAACGAGACATTAGAATAATTTAGGGTTCCTAGTTGTCATGAAATTGTACTTAGGGATAGAAAATAATCACTTGGATCTATTGCTTGATTTAGTTGGTGAATTCGTGACCTTAGATCTTTACCAATCATAATCACAATCTTGTTAATTGCCTTTGATTTGTTTGTACATTTAATTGATAATTGATTTGTTATCTATATTGTTCTCAATCACAATCTCTCTCATTTGACTTGGTCAAACTCTAATTGCTTTCTCTAAAATATTGATATAATTGGTCACCCAATCCTTGTGTTCAATCTCGATAATTTACTTGCCGTGTTTTTATTAATTGCTTTGATCTAGTACACTTGCCGGAGCCCATCAGCATGCTGACATTTTTAATGGTCTTTACATTATAAAACAGCAACCCTAACCATTCTTCTGCAATAACAGTGCTGGACACACTTCTTTCTGCTAATTCTGCTAAGTCTAATACTTCTTTTCATAATTCTTTTGGTTTGTGGCATTATAGGTTAGGCCACCCATCTTAAGATGTATTACAACAAATTTGTACAAGTTTCCCTTACATTGCTTTTAATAAAAAGTTGATATGCGACTCTTGTCATTATGCTAAACAATGTAGGCTTCCTTTCCTTGTTAGCTCAACTAAAACTACTATTGCTTTTGAACTTTTACATATGGACATTTGCGGCCTCTTGCTATTTCTTCTTTTCAAGGCCATCAATATTTTTTAACTATTATGGATGATTACACTAGATTTATTTGATTTTTATTTTAAGACATAAATCTGACACAGATCTTGCATCTCTACCTCCTTTAACTATGTTTCTACTCAATTTTCTGCAACTATTAAAATGATTAGGTCTGACAATGGACCAGAATTTAACATGCCTACTCTATATGTTTATCTTGGCATCATTCATCAAACTTCATGTGTAGAAACCCCTAAAAAAATTCAATAGTTGAGAGAAAACATAGACACCTGTTGAATGTGACTATAGCCTTGCTTTTTAATCTAACTTGCCTAAAGTTTTTTGGCCCTTTGCCCTTTGCCACTCAACACACATTATCAACAAATTGCCTACACCAGTTCTCCAAAATAAATCTCCTTATGAAATGTTGTATGGTAAGCCTCCTACTTTTTCTAGATCTAAAGGTGTTTGGTTGTCTCTCTTATGCTATTACTTTACTGCAACAATGGACTAAGCCTTGATTCCCAGGCTAGAAAGTGCATTTTTCTTGGATTTAAACAGGAACTAAGGGCTATTTGTATATGATTTATATACCAATGATACATTTGTTTCTAGAAATGCAATTTTCTTTAAATCAATTTTTTCCTTATAATTGTTCAAAATCTTCTAATGATAAATCTTCCATTTCTTGTAACAATCATATAGATTCCACTTTCCTATTTGACTTCCTACCTGCACTACATCAATCTGCTCCACCATCTCTTCCTGTAATGTCTATCGATGCTCCTTCACACATTGCACCAGAGGAAGAGGATGCTATTTCACACACTGCACTTGAGGAAATCACTGCAGCAGAGGACACCACCTCTGCACATATTCCTTTAAGACATTCAACACAACCTAAGAAAGCAGCTGCTTACCTTAGTGACTTTCACTTTAATGCAATTTCTGCCTACAATGATTCCAACACTCATGCTTTATATCCTTTATCTTTTATTTTATCTTACTTTAACCTCTCACCTTCTCATTTGCATTACACTTTATCCATCTCTACACATGTTGAACCAACTACATACAAAATAGCCATTCAGCATGACCATTGGATTAAGGCTATGAATGCTGAGCTTGCAGCATTACATAAAAATCATACCTGGCTTGTCATTGATTTGCCACTTGGTAAGAAACCCATTGGATGCAAATGGGTGTACAAAAATCAAATATAAGGCTGATGGCAGTATTGAAAGACACAAGGCCCGCTTAGTTGCCAAAGCTTTCAACCAAGCAGAAGGCATTGATTTCTTTGACACATACTCCCCTGTGGCTAAGCTCACAACCATTAGACTTTTACTTGCTATAGTCTCTTCTCAAAATTGGTATTTGCATCAACTTGATGTACATAATGCCTTTTTTACATGGCACTTTAGATGAAGAGGTCTATATGCAATTACCACCTGACCTCACTCCATCTAAACCAAATCAAGTTTGCAAACTCCTTAAATCCATTTATGGGCTGAAATAGTCTAGCAGGCAGTGGTTTGCTAGTCTATCCACTTTTCTTATTTGTGATGGATTTGTTCAGTCTACATCCGATTACTCCTTATTCATTAAACATTCTAACTCTTCCTTCACTACAATTTTAGTCTATGTAGATGATCTTAATCTTGCAGGAAATGATATTCATATCCTCAATCACATTAAAGACAAATTAAATAGCAAGTTCAAGATTAAGGACTTGGGAAACCTTAAATTTTTTCTGGGCTTGGAGATTGTACGATCAAAGGAAGGCATTCACATTTGTCAACGAAAGTATGCCTTAGACATTCTTTTAGAATGTGGCCTCCTAGCATCTAAACCAATTTCCACACCAATGCTTAAAGGAACACACTTATGTCATAAGAGGGGACTGCTCTCCCTGATCCTCTAGCCTATAGAAGGCTTGTAGGTAAGCTAATTTACTTAACTAAAACACGTCTTGACATCTCCTTTTCTGTCCAGCAGTTGTGTCAATTTATGAACCTGCTAACAACTGCACATCATGAAGCTGACATCCGGGTACTCAAGTACATCAAATCTATTCCATCACAAGGACTCTTCTATCCTAGTAATTCTGTTCTTTAGCTAAAAGGATTCAACGATTCTTATTAGGCTAGCTGTCCAGACTCTCACAAATCAATCACTGGATTTTGTATTTTCATTGGCAACTCTCTCATATCTTGGAAATCTAAGAAGTAAGCAACTGTATCCAGATCTTCATCCGAAGCAGAATGCAGGGCTTTGGCTTCCACGGTTTGTGAACTGCAATGACTTACATATTTGCTATATGACCTACGAATTCCATTAATTTCTCCAGCTATACTTTATTGTGATATCCAATCTTCCCGTCACATTGCTGCAAACTCCTCCTTCCATGAGAGAACTAAGCATATTGAATTGGATTGCCATTTGGTCCTCCAAAAGATACAAGCAAAACTGTTTCATTTATGACTTATTTCTAGCAAAGATCAATTGGTTGATGTCTTGACAAAAGCATTGGATAGTACACCTTCAACACTTATTTCCAAGCTTAGAGTTAAATCCATTCACTCACCAGCTTGAGGGGGGCTCTAATTAACTGGAAAAACAGAACTATATTCTGTTACTCTGATATTAACTTTAGCTTAACACTTAGAGTGATAACTCTTTTAGTCATATCAGCAGTTACTTAAGTTTGTTATAGAAAGTCTTTAGCTATCTTCTTGAATTGTATAGCTTCACATTAGGCTATATAAACTTGTATAATCCTTTCATAGATTCAATGAAGTATTATTCAGTTTAAACTCCTTCTTTTACACTCTAATAATGTCTTCCATTCATTTTTCACACCAAATTTTTCCTTGTCCGCGGGTCGTGTCAAGGGGTGGTGGAGACACACATCGTAGAGGTAGAGGTTGTGGAGTGCTAGTGTGGCGAGGTTGGGTCACCATCTCGAGGGAGTGTATTGAGATGTAGCGAAGCATGGTGATTAATTACTGATGTTGATCTTGCATGATGGTTGCGAGCAGGAAAAAAGAGTGACAACATTGAAATCATCTGGCTCGCGGTGCTCCAAGGTGTGAAGGTCATGCAACAGCCATGAACGTGATTCAAGGCATGAAGGTCACAATAGTGATAGCTCATAAAGCTGAACTTGCAAGTTGTGATCCGCGACTGAGCTAGACTTAAATGATGGGAAGGGCCGATTATAAAAATTTAAGTTCATGCAATAAATATGTACATATTGTACAAAAAAAAAATGTACACATCAAAATTATAAAAATGTTCATGATTATATTTTTCAAAACATTAATTACATTAATAATCTATTAAAATACAAAACATCTCTATTGCATGTCATGAAAATAATCTATAATTAAATCTATATTAAACTTTTTAGCAATTTTATTTTGAATGTATACTAACAGACAATCATTCAAAAATGTATCTTCCATCTTGTTATGAAGTGTAGTCTTGATTGTATTCATGACTGAAACAAATCGTTCTATAATAGCCAGGAAGCAAGAAATCTTGGAATAAGATTTACCACTATGTGCAAAAGGATAAACATCTGTGTTTTTAATTTTTACCAATTAATGATATAGATCAAATATAATTTTCAAACCTATTAGTACTTTTAAAAATTAAAATATAGTAATTTTAGAATTCCAAAAAAAAAAAAAATATTAGGGATGGCCAAGGCCCCTCCCATCCAACACGTACATCTGTCCCTGGTTATGATGACTGTTACGAGACTCTGGTCTTGGTTGATGAATTTTGAAAGGAAACTTGTTCTTTTTTAGTGTTTTGGATTTTGGTTTGTGAGGGAATGGTCAAACGTGGTTTCTTTTTATGTTATGGGTTGATTGAAGTTTTTGCTTGTGAAAAGGGATGAGCTAGAATGAGTTTATTTTGGATTGATCGTGAGGGGATCTACAAATGGAGTTGGAGGGTCACTTACTAAGACGGAAAATACAATAACAATAGGAGCAAAACATAAATAAACAGCGATGCATAATATAAATGTAAAAATGTTGTTAGGGACTTATAAATAAATAATAACTTTTTAATCTAACCTGTTGGAAAATTTGCAAGTAACTATCTACCATTAATCACATTTCTATATGAAATCAACAGTTGAAACATAAGGTTCCATCAGTGCACCCTAGGCACACCATAAAAGCCACCTTCCATATGTTTGAACTCCTTTGCATTATAAAGGAAGTTTGAATTCTCAAAAAATGGAAAAAAAAGTTTTATTGACGTCGGGCTGAGATAACAATCGATGTTTCCTTTTGTATGTGATGAAAGACAAAAAAAACAAAAGACTAAATTATTATTTTGTTCCCTTATTTTATTTTTTAGATTCTTGATCCCTTAATTATTAAATTGTTCAACTTGGTCCACTATTTTATAAATGTTATGCAACGTTAGTCTTTTCCATCGCCAAGTCTACTAAGGAGTCACTAACATTGGTGACGTGGCCAAGACCTTTGACTTTTCCTTCCCTTTCTTCCATACTCATTCTCTCCCTTTCTTCCATCCTCTTTCTGTCTCTACCTATCTTCAATCTCACACAAATATCTTCACTATTCTTATGCGTCATTCTTCAACATGTAACCACTAAAGTTAAAATACTATGAAGTTATAACGGTACTAAATTTTTAACGTCGAATTGTTATCTTAGTAAAGGTTCTATATGTATCAAACAACTTGGGTGGAAACACCCCCCGATAAAATGGGGTGGTTGAGAGAAAACTCTTACACATTTTATATTTGACATACACGCACTTTGCTTTTTCAAGCAAACATACCTGCACAACTTGGGTATTATGCTATTATGCATTCTATCATATCATTAATAGGATCCATTGTCTAATAATTGTCTATATGAGGTCCTTTTTGACTGGGCTCTTGATTCACACACTTAAAGATGTTTTGTTGCTTGAATTATGCTAGCATCTTGACATCCAATCGCTTTAAGTTCTCTTTCAGAGCTTGAAAGCCATTATTCCTTGTTTTTAAGAATATTACCAAATGGTACGTTTTATTTGGCTTACAATCAAGGAACCTATTTGATATCAAATATATGGATCATAAGTAAGTCTCTCTCCTGGCACACCTTATCAAACTCAAATCACTAAATAAGAAATAGAACTTCCCTAATAGCTCATATAAATATTGGTGGCTCATGACGACGAAACATAAAACCTCATAATGAAATAAACAGATGAAAACACGAGAAGGGGGTTGAATTGTGTTTTACTTAAACTTTTTTGAAAAACAAATAAATTCTCGCAAATAACAAGGATCAGACTCTTTGAAAAGCATTGCAAACACTTGGATGTGTCTGATGTTTACAGAGACTGAAAATATAAGTGTTTGTGTTTAATAAATTAAACCCATGTTAGCACAAATAAATAATCAATGCAAAAGTAAAGAGACAAGGGTAAGGAAGTTCACAAAGGGAGATTTATCATGGTTCACCCTAAACCTTGGGCCAGGTCCACTCCTTGGCTTCACCAAGCTTTAACCCTGTAATTGATCAGGTTACAGACAAGTATTATTTTCGCACATAGCCTCTTCAGGCTCCTGCAAGTATTGTTTTCACACCTAGACTCTTTAGGCTCCAACACAAGTATTTTTTAATGCTAGCCTCTTTAGGTTGTACAAACTTGGAATGTTTTTGTGAAGCAAAAGTTTCAAGTTATAACTTTGCAAGTCAATTGAGTAACACTCAAAGAGTGAATATTGATGAAGGTCGATATGACTGCAGAACGAACTTCTCAAAAAATACAAATGATTGAGCGAGAAGTATTCTAAAAAAGAATGAAAGAATTTAAGATCTTTGAATGCACAGCTTGTAATGAATGTTCGTAGTGGTTTACTACTTGCAAGTGCTTTCAATATCTTCTTTAAATAGTCATCCAACAATAAATCTGTTGAGAGACATTCATCATGGATCAGGGCTTGTTCTTTCATCCATTAATGTCAAAGAGTCGTTTTGAACTTCCATTTAATGTTTATGGTCATTGGAGGGGTTCATAGTACAAGGAACATACTTCTTTGCATACTTTATCATAGCGCAGGTGCGAGTTAGAGCATGTGCAGTTGTTTTTATGGCTTGGGCAGCGCAAACTTCCTCTTTTATGCAACAGTGATATATGACAAGTTAAAGTAGCATTGTTTGTTGCCTGCAAAAGGATTGTAGTTGATGCTTTATGCTTTTGCTTTTATACTTGAGTTAGCATATTTGAATTAATATTGAAGACGTTGCTTGACTTCGAGTGAAGAGTTTGAACTATGCTTTTAGACGTTTGATCTACAAATGTTCTAATTTCAGGATCAGATGATTGCCGTGCATCAAGACTTCACAAGCCAACAGTCAGACACTTGGTTTAGCAAATTCAGATGGTTTGTAAAACTTCAGAAGCTTAGTTCACTTTTGATATATGACTAAGATATTTTAATTTCTGTGCACATAATACACTTATTAGTAGAATTCAAAGGGTTTAATTAAAATCATTTATCATATTGGATCCAACAAAATCAATGTAACAGAACTTTAGACGCTTGGAGGCGCAACACATAAGCCATTTTCCTTGATAATCTCCAATAAATCCATCATATATAGCCTTTAGGGCTAGTATTTTAAAGAGAATACCACATTCCAAAACTTCTTCATGGCTCTGTATCCTACAAATCATTATGAGAATGACATGCCAATAAGGCTAACTATTATAGAAGATAAATTAATTCCTAATATTCCAAACATTACAAAAATCTCAACCATAATACCGGCTGCCAAAAGACGTCAATAATGGTAAAAATTAAAGTTTTGACAACAAGATCCTACCAAGGTAAGCTTGATATTATTTTAAAACAATCCTAACAAGTAATGTTGTCATAAAATCACCTTTCAATTATTATAAACAGTGATAAAATCAATAGATAAAATTATTTATCCATAATCAATTATTAAAGTAAATTTTTTTTTTTTTGTAAAAACATATATTGGTGCTATATAACTCCCTATAGTAGGTAACTTTATCTAGCATTGATAAGAGGATGATTTCATGATTCAAACCTATTGTCTTTACTATCACATGGCTACAACTCCAACCATTGCAAAGGGTCCCCAACTCGTCTATATTAAATTAGAGTACTTATTCTTGAACGTGACTATGTGAGTCATTATCCACGACATCTCTCCTCCTCAATGAGCAACATAGCGTCGCCTACATGAAGCAATTATATATATATATATATTTTCAAATATACTAATTAATAGTTATATTAAATTCTTTTATTTTTAAGGATGTATACTAATTAATAGCTATTACAACCAAATTCATTGATCACTAACTTATTTTCATTTAATTCTTATATTACTCTCGTTTATAGGATGACAGATTTCATTCTTAGTTTCTATTTCTTAAAATTTTAATTGAAATTTTAGAATTAAGTATCCATATCTTATTTTTGGATTTAAATATTTATAAATTTTTTTTTTGGTAACAAATATTTCTAATTTTATTTATAGTTTTCAGATTTATATATATATATCATTAAAAAATCCTAAATCTATTTTTAAAAAATATTTTAATATATTTGTATTTTTTATTTTTTATTAATTTGAAATTAGTCATGCAATGCTCGGAGCTCCTTCTAGGTTTATTTTATCTTTCATTTTGCAGAATAAAAACATTGTCGTTGTAGTTAGTAGCTGTAAAAAAAGTGGTGGTGTTAGGTGATGCCTTCCGGGGCGAAGCAGTAACACGAAGGGATGCGTGATCGTCCGGATGTGGCCAAGGCGGGGTTGCTCGACACTAGACTAGCCGAAGGTGCAACACAAAGTATCCCCGCGATATTGTTGGTGGCCCGATTAAAAAATGTTGGCTTTCGATATTCATCAATTTCGTGGGGATACTCGATGGTTTGTCGAGACTGCAGGTATGGCTCCTCGACCTTAATTGTGGATGGACGTGGTGTTATATCAATTTTTTTTTTAATAATCAAAACTATTAGTATAATAATATTCTTAATTATTGTGAAAATATCATAAATATCTAATAACAAGAAACGAACCGAATTTAATATGTCATTATTGTCATCTTAATACTGCAATATACTTCCAACAGAAACAGCGGCCCCCCACTGCTATGGAGTTGGTGGAGAGGACGAAGAAGTTGAAGTCGGGGGCATGGGTCAACGACAAGGCCCGTAACTATGCTGTAAGCAAAAAAAATAATTTAGTCTTTACTTGTAATTTATTATAATTGATTTGTTAATATTGATTATAATTTTAACTAAATCTCTTCATTTATACTTTAGTTATTTTTTAACTTGTTTTAAGTCTTTTTTCCACCCGAATTCTATGGCTCTGCTAGGGTTTGGTTCTACGTAATTGCATGCTTCCATGGCTGCCTCCATGGCTGACCCTATCATTCCTTGGAGTTTCCTCGCATCGTTCTCTTCTGCTTCACCCCCTCCCTCCTCTCCATCTTCTCCTCAAAGAAAGACTTTTGCTCAAGCTTTGAATAATGCATGTGACATTCCCTTGAGCCAATTGCCAATTCCACGCAAGAAAGGGGATGATATTGCTGTCAAAATTCCAGAAGAGGAATACCTTGCTGGGGTTGAAAGCTGTAAAAACCATCTCCATGGCAGGCTGCTTCTCTCAAAAGGTGATACCCCCCTTCGGGTAGCTGACTTGAAAAACAAGTTACTGCATCTATGGAAGCCTCTTGGCCATTGGCGGATGATCCCAGTTGGCAGGGGTTTCTTTGAATTCTCCTTTGATTCCACTGAAGATTTACGAAAGGCTTTGTCAGTTGGTTCATGGAACCTTAAACCTGGTATCCTGCGGCTCTTTTCCTGATTTCAATCCTAAGCTTGTGAAACAAACAAATACTCAAACTTGGATCAGAAACCTTGGTCTGCCACAAGAGTATTGGAGGCCCAAAATCTTGTTTGCAATAGCAAGGGCTATAGGTGTTCCTCTCTCTTTAGATGATGCCGCAAGGGTCTTAGTTGATTTAGATATGGCTGCCAACCTTTGTGACCGAGTTCGGGTTGAAAGAGAGGATTTTTCCTTCTTGGTAGATATTGAATATGAAAGACTTCCATCCTTCTGTTCTTTCTGTAAAATCATTGGCCACTCTCTGGCAGATTGTAAGAATTCGAGAAAACATCAAGGGTTGGTGCAAGAAAATCGTGCCGTGAGCCACAAGAAACCTGCTGCTAAGTATGTGCCAAAGAAGGTTATTAAAGAACCTCAGGATCCAAGAGATAGGTCTATCAAGGGTAAAGAAATCCTTCAGGAAATTCCCATCTTGATTGGTGAATCAAGCCCTACCTTGATCCAGCAAGATGATCAGAAGATTCCAGATCCAATTGATGAAGATATGCAGAATATTGAAAATCCGCATAGTAATATCCAAAATCTGGTGACTGTGGAGGAGGAATTTCTCCAAGTAAATTCAAATCTTAATTTGGTTCTGTCTAATGAAGTCCCATATGTGGTGGAAGAAATATCCAATGCAGATAGAATTATTGATGCTGCAGGTCCAAATCAGCTGTTGGAAAATTCTTATCAGCTCCAAGCAAATCCAGTGGAAAATTCACCTGATTCCAGTGGCACTTCTTTGGCTCATAATTCTCAACATAGCAGCATCCAGGCTTATCTGGACAGTCCTTTAGCCATTCATAACTCAGGGTCTTTTTCCCCTTCAGGCGTGGTAGCAGACACTTTTAATGAAGAGGCAGCTTTCTCCCCAACTCTAGCCTTGCCAATTTTGGGAAATCATCCAGAACCTGAGGTTACTCCAATTAATCAGGTTAGTAATCCTATTGTTGTTCAAGACATGAGGATAGTTGGAACCTTCTGGGATGAATCTCATGATGAGGAGGTTTATGATCATAATGATTTAACTAAATCTCCTGCGGATCCAAGTAAATACTTAAATGATGAAACTGCAGCAGGTGGTTCAGGTTTTCAAGTGGTTCTTTCAAAATCTCAAAAGAAAAAGTTGAAAAAGAAAGCCAGAGAAGCTCAGATGGTGAAACACAATACCCGAAGGGGTGGTCCTCAACTATATGCTTAATGAAGATTCTATTCTGGAATTGTAGAGGTATTGGAAATACTGACACTAGATCAGTATTGAAAAAGAATATTGTAACAAATAGGCCTGATTTTCTGTTCCTATCTGAACCCTGGATAAACTTTGAGGATATTCCAGCTTCTTATTGGAACCAACTTGGTCTAAAATCTTTTGCCTTTAATGAGAGACAAAACTCTATTCCAAATATCTGGGGGTTATGCAACAATCAGTTTTCCCCTACTGTAATCTCTGCTTCATCTCAGCAATTATCCCTTTCATTTTTGGTTGATACTCAGGTTGTCTTTATCTGTGTTGTCTATGCTTGCACTACTTACCTATTGAGAAGGTCTTTATGGAATGAAATCAATGAGCTGCAAGACAGAAACCCTGGTCCTTGGTGCTTAATAGGAGACTTTAATGCAGTCTTAGGTGCTCATGAAGTTAGAGGTTCCACTCTACCTTCTAGACAGTCTTGTGAGGATTTTAAAACATTTTCTGACATTGGCAATTGGACTCATATTATGACCAGGGGTGCTGAGTTTACCTGGAGCAATGGTAGGAGGGGTCAAGCCCTAACTGAAAAGAGACTTGATAGATGCATCTGCAATGAAGCCTGGATAAATTTCTGGACAACTTCTTCTTGCTGCACTTTGTTCAGAAGTAAATCCGACCACTTTCCTCTTTTGTTGGATGCCAAAAAAGGGGTCCATTCCTTTCCCTCATCTTTTAAGTTCCACAAGATGTGGATCAATCATCCAGACTGTAAAAGGCTCATCAAGGAAGTGTGGACTAAACCCGTGTTTGGTTGTCCCATGTTCATATTGTCCCAGAAACTCAAGCATGTCAAAGCTGAATTGAAAGTATGGAATCACACTACTTTTGGCAATATTCAGTTAAGGGTAAACAATGCTATTGAGACTATCAATAAGTTGCAGCAGGAAATTAATGATTTGGGAGCAACTGAAAACCTTATGCAGCAGGAAACATTGGCTCAAGTGGAATTACAACAAGCTCTCAATTTTGAAGAGGAGTTTTGGAGGGAAAAAGCAAGAGTAAACTGGCACTGTAAAGGGGATAGGAACACTAGTTTTTTCCACAGACTAACCAAAATCATACAAGCAACTAGATCTATGTCCATGCTTAGAAAAGAAGATGTTATTCTGCAAGATCAAGGAGAGATGGAGCAGCATGTCATTTCCTATTTTTCCTCCTTATATGCTACTGAGAATGATTGTGTGGACAATAACCTTATTACCAGTGTGGTTCCCCAATTGGTTTCACAGATGGATAATGATATCCTGACTAAAATTCCAACTGATCTAGAAATTAAAGAAGCTGTCTTTTCCATGAATGGTGAGGGAGCTCCTGGCCCGGATGGCTTTGGTGGCTGTTTCTACCATAGTTTTTGGGACATTATCAGTCATGATGTATGCAGGGCTATTAGTCAATTCTTCATTCAAGGGTGGATGCTTCCCAACATGAACTCCAATTCTGTGGTGCTTATTCCAAAAACCAAGGGTGCAGACAGAATTGAGGAGTTCAGGCCCATTGCACTAGCCAACTTCCAATTCAAGATCATCACAAAGATTCTAGCTGACAGGCTAGCCATCCTTGCTCCCAATATCATCTCCATTCAACAAAGAGGGTTTGTTAGAGATAGACACATACAGGAATGTGTTTGTACTGCATCTGAGGTGATTAACATGCTGGATTATAAAACTTTTGGTGGTAATCTTGCCCTTAAGTTGGATATTAGAAAAGCTTTTGATACTCTTGACTGGAACTTCCTGCTTAAGGTTTTAGAGGCTTTTGGCTTCAATAGCAAGTTTTGTCATTGGGTTAAGCTAATTCTAAACTCTGCCAAGTTTTCCTTCTTGGTGAATGGCAAACCTGTTGGCTTCTTTTCGTGTAAAAGGGGAGTTAGGCAAGGGGATCCTCTCTCCCCTCTTCTCTTTTGCCTGGCAGAAGATGTCCTAAGCCGTGGAATTTCTAAACTTGTGCATGCTGGCCTCTTGAAGCCTTGCACAGGTCCTAAAAACTCCTCAACACCTAGCCATGTCCTCTATGCTGATGATGTCTTTGTGTTCTGTAAGGGTGACAAGAAAAATTTAGATGTTCTAATGAAGCTCCTTGTGGATTACAGTAGTGCATCTGGCCAACATCTAAACATGAATAAATGCAAGTTCTACACAGGCTCTATTTCTCCCAGGAAAACAGCAAATTTGGCAACAACTCTTGGCTTTACTGTTGGCTCCTTTCCCTTTAATTATCTTAGCGTCCCCATTTTTAAAGGTAAGCCAACTAGAAACCATCTGCAGCCTATAGCAGATAAGATTCTTAGTAAGCTTACTGCCTGGAAAGGGTCACTTCTCTCAATAATGGGTCGGGTTGAGTTAGTTAAATCAGTGGTGCAGAGCATGCTCTTGTACAGCTTCCAGGTTTATATGTGGCCAACCAATCTCCTGAATCTCCTTGATAAGAGAATCCGAAATTTCATTTGGTCTGGTGACACAGCTTCAAGGAAACTTGTCACTGTGGCTTGGAAGCAAGTTTGCTCTCCTATTATGGAAGGAGGTTTAGGCATCAAATCCCTCAAGGCTCTAAATAAGGCTGCTCTCCTCTCTCTATCTTGGGATCTGGCTGCTTCTGATAAAGAGTGGTCAGTTTTCCTTAGATCTAGATTTCTTCATCATAACAAGCCTTCAATCAGATATATCAAGTCTTCTGTCTGGCCAGGGATTAAACTGAACTTGCATCTGGTGTCAGCCTTCTCCATTTGGCTAATTGGTGATGGAAAGAATATTAACTTTTGGTATGATAACTGGCTATGCAAACCAGTGGTTGATCTGCTTCGCATTCCTGATCACATGCACAACTCACTGTCTGTTGTGGTTGCTGATTTTATTGAAGATGGCAAATGGATTGTGCCAGAAGGTTTGCTTTATAGGCTTTCTCTGGCTGGGATCAATCTGTCTCAGATTACAATTCCTCAATTTCAAGCCAAGGATAAGTTGATTTGGATGAGATCAAGCTCGGGCTCTCTTACTCTAAAGGAAGCTTATTCTTTCTTCTCTCCTTCTCTTTCTCAGGTTGATTGGCACAAAATAATTTGGAGCACAATAATTCCTCCATCCAAATCTGTGGTGACTTGGAGACTCTTGCATAACAAGCTCCCCACAGATGAGCAACTGCAGAAAAGAGGTTGCATTTCTGTTTCAGTTTGCAGCCTTTGTCTCCGTAGTGCAGAAACATCAGATCACCTCTTCTTCCATTGTACCTTTGCCAAATCTCTTTGGAGTTGGTTCTGCTTAGTGATCAATTGTTCACTAAACTGCACATCCATGCCCTCTATCTTTGCAGCCTGTTCTAAGGGATGGAGTCCTCAAATAGTGGATATTATATCTGCAGCTATTGTCAACATCATTTGGTATATTTGGTTCTGCAGAAACAAGTTGAAATTTGACAACAAGAAAATATCTACTAGAGCAGCTATTGCCTTGATCATTTCTTCAGTTTCCCTATCTGGTAACATCTCAAAGAAATGCTTGTTCCCTTCTAATGCAGAGCATTCAATTTTGCATACTTTTAAGGTGGTTGGCCAGGCAGGAAAAGCTCCAAACATCATTCCAGTTTTTTGGCTTCCCCCCAATTTTGGTTGGATCAAAGTTAACACAGATGGGGCAGCCAAAGGCAGTCCTGGTTTAGCTGGTGGTGGTGCTATTTTTAGAGATTATAGGGGTGACATCATTGGCTGCTTTGCTGACTTCTATGGTGTTCAATTTGCTTTCCATGCTGAGCTGTTTGCTGTCATAGCAGCCATGGAAACTGCTTGCAGAAAGGGTTGGACTAGCCTCTGGATTGAATGTGACTCCTCTCTTGTAGTTCAAGCCTTCTCCTCACCTGATATTGTCCCTTGGAGTGTCAGAAATAAATGGAATAATTGTCTCAAGCTTTCCTCCAATATGAACTTCAAAGTATCTCATATTTTTAGAGAGGGAAACTGCTGTGCAGACAAATTAGCTAATTTTGGTGTTGTTTCTAAAACATACACTTGGTGGGATTTAATCCCTGATTTTATAAAGGCAGACTTTTTCCAGAATAGTTGGGGTCTGCCTATGTATAGATTTCGTTGATGTTTCCTTCTAAATTCTTCATGGGTTTGGTTTTGCCCCCCCATCTTATTGTATTTTTCTCCCCTCTATTTTATTTAATTTTGGTATGCTGCAAATGATTGCTTTAGCCTGAGGTGCCAACCTAGTTGGGATGTCTTGCTTTAGAGTGATGCTTTTGCATACCTTCTTTGCTTAAAAAAAAAAAAAAATCTGGTCTTATAATTATACATAATTAATGGGCGTAATATTTAACATTCTTATACCATTAACTTTTATGAAATATAATTTTTATTGATTCAACCGTTGAATTATAATTATTTATCGTCTAACCATTTTCAATTATTTAAAATTTGAAAAAGTGTACCAATTGTATAAAAGTTATTAAGTTTTGGTCATATGCATTGTGCTTTTAACTTTAATAAACAAAAAAAATTATCTGAGTAGGATTTAGGCTTCATTTGAGTAAATAACTTATTTAAATACATATATAAGAAGGAATTATGTGAAAAGTTTTTATGTCATAAATACAAACTCGAAAAAAGCTTTTATTAGAATTTATAAAATATGAAAAACAACTTGTTGTATAAGCTTTTGACACAAGGTTTTTCAATAAGCCAAAAAAATTGACTTGTCAAAATAAGCTAAAAACTGCTTTTTAAAGTTGATAGTTACTTATTTAAGTTTATCAAAACACTTTTTTTTTTCTATATAAAAACATTTATATGAGTAGAGAAGTTATCCAAAAGAGGTTTTAGTGTGATGAAAGTTTTCATTTCAATTCATTTTTAAAAAGTTTGGTAAAAAAAAAAATTATTTTTAAAAAGGAATCATATTTCTGAAAAACATTCCTTTTTTTTGTGGGGGCACAGATCGATTAAATATAATCTTTGTCATTTATTTATTTTGAATTTATTTCTCAAACATATAGAAAATTGTAGAGAAACTGATTAGGAAAACTAGAATTTCATTGGTGAATTGAAATTTTTCGATTCTAGCAGAATTATATCTTTGTTTAATTTGATAAGGATAAAACTATTCACTGAATAAAGAAACTATTCGTTTTGGTCCGAAAAAAATCCTTAAAGTCGCATTCAATGGATAAAAGTTTGGAACTTTCATCTTTCCAAAGGCCAATGGAGTTTTTTGAATAGAAATAATTTAAATGTTTGAGCTTATGACTGATTAATTTGAGTATTAATCAAAACCGAGAAAATAGACAGGAAATAAAATAAAGCTTTAGATTTTTTCAATGTGGAAATAAAGAATTACACGGTCTTTATTATAAGAAACAAAACCCTAAAACATACAGACCAAGGAAATGCATTGAAATAAGTTAAATGTAATTAATATGTATATAAATTTACAAAAGTACCCCTTCTAATCTTAATTAATGTTCCACTTGTACGGAAAGTTAATACTATCTCGTAAATATAAATCATATAAAAATTATGGTAAAATTGGAAATTAGCATTTAATATGTGTCAAAATTGATGTAAGTTTCTTATATTTTGAAAAAAAAAAGTACTCATTTATTTCTTATAATTAGGACCGAAGAGAGTAGTTAGTAAATATTAAACACCTCTTAAAGAATATAAGAGAATTCATTTAACCCATAAGATGTGGTCTAAGCGGCAAGTAGCTTGGGCCTTTTAATCATATGTCCAGGGTTCGAATCTTGGTGATGAGAATAGAGCTGCATATGTAGGTAGAGGAGTTGCCCCTTAACAGATACTCTACATCCTCGGGGGATTAGTCCTACGGCTATCGGTTGTGGGGATACCCTAGGTTCCATCTCGGGGAGAAAAAGAAGAAGAAGAGAGAATTCATTCTATTTCACAATAATTCATTGTTGTTAAAACCAAATAGGGCTACTTGAATGTTTTGATTGATCTAATATAAACCCAAGAACACTAATATAAACCCAAGAACACTAATTAGTTATATAGTTTAGTCTAATGATCGGTCAGATCATTTTCCATAAATCAAAACTTGGTCGAATCCCCGGTTGAACTAATAATTGTTAAACATTTCAAAAAAAAAAAACTCAATCTTTTTTTTACATTTTATAAACATTTGTTTAGGTAACATGTTATTTGATGTAAAAATTTTCTTTGGTGAACTTATTTGATGAAATTACTATTATGATATCATTCAGATTAATTGTTAATTAGTTTATTTTATTTTTATATTTTTTCGGAAGCCACCCTAATTACCCCTTTGGGCCAAGATAGTCCACCAAAGCATCCCTACGGCTTTGGCCCTTAGGACCCGCTATCTGACTAATCTTTAGTTCGGCTGATTGAACATAGTTTTATCCCTTGGTTCTCAGCTCTCCACAAGTATTAAATGGTAGGACTGGTTGAAATTAAATTAGAATTCTTATCAATTCATTGTTTGATGTAATATTATCATTACAACAAACATATTAGTAAAATTAATTTGAAATTTTACTAAAAAATCAATTTGTAACCTGCTTCATGTGAGTTGTAAGCATTTTAACATTAATTAACAACATTTTTTTACAATAGAGGAAGTATAGTGAATATGCTTCATTGATTGAATGAGTCATTACATTGATGCTATATATACATATAGCACCTATCAGTCATTACAAGGACTGATTAAAATAACGATTAACAGATTAACTGACTAATTACAAGTGGTTACAATAACTACTTTGACTAACAGAATAATCACTAATAACTAACTTAAACCAACTCGGATACCCCCCTCGAGTTGGAGCAAAAATGTCTAATGCTCCCAACTTGGACATCAAGGAGTGGAACTGGGTAGAGGAAACTGGTTTAGTTAACAAGTCAGTTAGCTGATGTTGTGTCTAGACATGAACAAGATTGAGAAATCTCGAATTCACATGCATCCTGAAAAAGTGGCAATCAAGTTCAATGTGTTTGGATCTCTCATGAAAAGTTGGATTTGAGGCTAGATGGATGGCTACTTGACTGTCGTAGAACAACATGACAGTAGAAATAGGAACTTCAAAATGAAGAAGCGAGCCTTATAGCCAGAGAAGTTCCCTTGCAATGCATGCTAAAGCCCGACACTCATCTTCTGTTCAAGAACGAGACATTGTGTGCTATTTTTTTAGACTTCCAAGAGATTAAGGAGTCACCAAGAAATGTACAATACCTGGTTGTTGATCTACAGGTGTCAGGGCAGTTGCCCCAATCACCATTGGTGTAAGCACTGAGCCTTAGATTAGAGGTGGCTGAAAAGAATAAGCCTTGGCTAGTAGATTGTTTTATGTAACTGAGTAGATGATGCAAAGCTTGGAGGTGAGCTAAGTGATGAGCTTTCATGAATTGGTTCAATTTGTTCACAGCGTATGTGATATCGGGCCTAGAAATAGTGAGGTACATGAGCCTCCCTATCAGGTGCCTATAAGCAAATATGTCAGTAAGAGGCTCACCATCAATTGCAGAGAGCTCAAGGTTGGAATCCATGGGAAGAGATGAGGAATTTACCGTAAGGAAACCAATATCTTCTAACAGAGATAAGGCATATTTCTTTGAGATAGGTGAATTCCCTTTGACGACCTCGTAATTTCAAGGCCGATAAAGTATTTGAGATCACCCGATATCTTGAGTTTGAAGGACTTTTGGAGCAGGGGGTGAACATTGTGCTCCTTAGAAGAATCTGGTCCAGCTAGTATTATGTCAATAACATATACTAGAAAGAAAATCAGTTGTGTACTAGATCCTATAGTGAAAAGGGAATAGTCTAATTTCGATTGTTTGAAAGCATGTTGTAGCAAAAAGGAGGAGAACTTTTGGAACCACTGCCTGGAAGCCTTTCTTAAACCATATATAGACTTGTGTAGCTGACATACCAAGTTCTTGCTTTGAATGTGATATCCCACAGGTAAGTCCATGTACACTTCCTTTATCAAATCGTCATTAAGGAAGACATTGTTGACATCTAACTTCAACATATGCCAACCTTTAACAACAACAATGGAAAGCAATAATAGTGGTTAGCTTAGCCACAAGAGAGAATGTATCCATAAAGTCTATCCCAGCTTGTTGAGTGTAGCCTTTAGCTACTAACCAACCCTTATATCTAATCCAAAGTCCCATCAGATTTGTACTTAACCTTGTAAACCCACCTGCAACCAATAGTGTAGTGGTTGGCAGGGAGTTGAACCACATACCAGGTATAGTTATCTTCCATGGCCTTGAGCTTATCAGACATAGGCTGTCTCCATTCAGCATGTTTAACAGCTTGGTGATGGAACTTAGGCTCATATATAGATGATACTAGAAGAATGTAATTCTTTTAAGATGGTGATAGGTACTAATATGTGACATGGCCTTGGATAGGATATTTATGTGTGGTGTCAGATAAAGAGAAGGTATAGTCTTGTAGATAAGAAGGAGGTTTGGAAGGTCTTGTGGATCTTCAAGGTGGTGTTTGGGAATGAGATACTGATTGTATGTTTGTCTTAACTAAACTAGGAAGGACATAAGGGACAAAAGGCTCAACAAACATTGGGAACGATATAAGGTTCAATGTTATTGGTAGGAGTGGCAGAGGGTTCATTTGTAGGGTCATTTGCAGGGCTTACAGTGGCAGAGAATTGATCATCAGGGATGTCTAGTTGTGGTTTGACAATGAACAAGTCATGAAAGAAATCAATTGGATCATCAAATTGAGGGAGATGGTGAAATGGAAAAGTTTGTTCATGGAAAATGGCATCTCTAGAAATGAAGAACTTCTTTGCTTGTAGATCATAAAATTTGTATCCTTTACAACCCAAAGGATAACCAAGAAAGATAGCTAGAATGGCACTCAGATCCAGCTTTTTTCTATGTGGTGGCAAAGTTGCTACAAAATACATGCACCTAAAGACTCTCATGCTGTCATAAACTGGTTCTTTGTGATAAAGCAACTCATATCGTGACTACTTGTGTAAGAGAAGAAATGGTGTCTTATTGATAAGGAACACTGCAGTCTGAATACAATCTCCCAAAAAAAAAAACAAAGGAACTTTTGATTGAAATAAGAGAGCCCGGGTCACATTTAAAAAGTGGTAAGTGCTTTCTCGCTACCACATCAATTTATTGTGGTCTGTAGACACATGAAAATTAATGGGTGGTGCCTTGTTGACTGAGGAAATCACCGAGAGCAAGTTCATTTGCATTATTAGAACGAAATTGTTTGATTATGGAGCCAAATCGAGTGTTTACTAACTAAAAGAAACTCTTGATACAATTAGTAGCATCTACTTTAGTCTTAAGTAGGTAAATTCATGTAAACCATGTACAATCGTCAACCAAGGACAAGAAATACCTCTTACCATTATATGTGGATTTATGATAATGGCCCCATATATCACAGTCTACTAAATCAAATGGAGTTGATGACACATGATTATTGCAAACAAAGGATAGTCTTCTAAATTTGGGTAAGGGCCAAATATTACAATTATGAGAGGAAAAAAGAAGAATTACTCATATGAAGTTAATTATTCAGAATTTCAACACTTTGTCAGATAAATGCTTAGTTGTCAAAACCAGACCGGCCGGTTCCACCGGTTCAATCGTGAATCGGTCCTATGTCCGGTCCGGAACATCCTGAAAACCGCCCTGTCATCAAACCGGAAGAAAACCATAGAAACCGGTCATGAACCGGTGAAACCGGTGAAAACCAGCCGGTCTCACGGATCAGTCGGTTCGAGAAATTCCATCTTTTTAAAGTAAAAAAACACTCAGAACGTCGTCATTTTACTCGTTCTAACGTGAACAGCAGCGACCCACCATCTTCAGCGAGTGGCTACCAGTAGCAGCAGGCTTCTTTCTCCTGTGCGGGTCATGCTGTGTGCGACCAGAAAGAAAGAAGGGCGGAATTGGGTCTTAAAAATACGCATTTCAGAAAGGAGAGTAAGAGGAGTTTGGGGAGAAGGAGGCGGCTGTGAATACTGAGTAGAATAGAAAAGGAAATTTAGGGTTAAAACTTAAACAGTCTCCTTTTGTTTTAAAATAATGGCCCGATTTTAAAAACATTGGATAAATGGCCTTACCTAGTATGGCATAGATGTACAATGGAATCTTTATTGGAAACAAAAATGTACAAAAGTGTTTTTTGTATTATTACAACTAGGAAAAGGAATGGCAATATGTATAGCAGGAGGTACAATGCTGGTGCATAACATATAGCCCTTTCCATCTTTCACCTTTGCCAATCATCCTCAACTTGGTTTTGTCCTAAATGACAAATGAATTAATGGAAAAGGTGATGAGATAATTGGATTGTTGTAATAAACTGCTAACAGACAAAAGATTGACATGAAAAGTTAGTATATAGAGGACATTTTCCAAAGTTAACTTAGGAGTCAACACTATTGTTCCTATACCAGAAAAACTTATATGAGTGCTATTTGGAAGAGTGACATGTTTATTTTCTAAAAGCTTGTAAACAGGGAAAAAAAAAAAAAAAAAAAACAGTGACATATATGGGATATGAGATATTGCTCCAGAATCCAAAATCCAAGAAGTAGAATTTTGATTTAAAGAACTAGAAACAATAGACAAAATCATACTAGCTGAGTGTGAAGGAGAATCATGTGACTCCATTGAAGGGGAAGCAGCCTGTGATAACTGGGTTTGCAGTATAGTGAGTAGCTGCTGATACCGTTGGTTGGTCAAGGACAAAACGAATGCTACATTGTTGGCAGAAAGATCATATGACACTTGATGAATGGATGACGATCTACCATTATTGGTGCCTTTCTTGTATCCAAGAGGAATGCCATGAAGTTTGTAGCACTTTTCTTTGATGTGCCCTAAGAGACCATAGTGAGAGCAAAGAGGCCTATCTTTCTTGCCAATGAGATCCTTGGAAATGGAATTCAAGATCCAAGAGCTTATAATGTTATTGTTCCTTTGCCAAGCAGCGAAGAGCAAAGGATCAGATTCATCAGTACGAGTAGTTAAGCCATCAACGAAGCCAAATTCGTTTTTGGCTAATAGTGCCATCTCCATGGCAAGATGCCATGAACCATAGTTGTCTTCTGATAGAGGCTGAGAAACAATGTTAAAGCCAGGGTTTTCAAAAGCATTTAAGTAGAAAGGGTTGTTTGCATAATTGAGAGAGCATGCAAGGTCCGAATCGATGGCAGCCATGGAAGATGTAAGCAGGGTCGGCCCAACCCTTGTAGAGGCCTAAAGTGACTCTAAGGTGAGGCTTATCCAGTGTAGTTATATAACAAAGCCCATTATATATCCTGCATTCCAAATGTAAAAATCATATTTAGTATAGTAAAATTGATTTGATTATTCAGTGCAGTCAATAAATTTGAAGCACAAGTGCATAGTTTTTTTTTTTTTTTACTTATTCGGTGCAGTCAAATAATTTAGTATTATTTAATGAGTTAATTATATAACATTAACTGTATAAGGTATATGTATTTTTTTGGGTGAGGCCTAAAACCTTTGCTTTAGGATCCTCACCCTTGGGCGGACTATGGATGCAAGAAGAAAGAATCAAGAAAGTAGAAGAAGCAAGACGCGAAGCTTGTTGGGAAAGCGATATGCGGAACATCAATTTACAACTGATACCATATTACAGTAGAGAAAGTATATGTAATATACTTCATTGATTGAATGAGTCATTACATTGATGCTATATATAGCACCCATCAGCTGATCAAAATAACGATTAATAGATTAACCGATTAACTACAAGGGGTTACAATAACTACTTTGATTAACAGAATAATAACTAATAACTAACTTAAACTAACTTTGATAGAACCCACCATAATTAGGGCCTTTGGCTCCTTAGTGAGTTCATGGAGTATCTCGACAAGCTTAGATCCTTTAGACCCGCTATAAATTCAATCATTACTCTCAACTTGTCACCCAAAACCACTGCGAATCAATATTGAGGTCCTATACCATAGAGTTCAATCCACCATCTCCCTCAATTGCCATCCAATACCATCACAAATTGGCACCAAAGCCATTGACTATTAAGTACTTAACCCACCATCACTGTTAACTTGCCATCCAGAGTTGTGATATGGTAGGTTTGGTAGATGGGTCATGAGTGGTGTTATTAGTTTCGAAGGTCGTTCGGTCAGTGGTTATTTGTGGGTTTGATGAGTTTGAGAGTGACAACATTTTAGGGCTAACAAATCGTAAATATGGCTTTGGTGATTGATGAGACACACCGGTGTGCCCCATTGTATTAGTAGATTAAAACCTTATTAATTAATTACTTAATCGCAGGCTTATCGTTGAAAAATACGTAAAAATTAAAACTTAATTGATAATCATATAACTTCGGCAAAATTAAACACACCATCGAAATAATATATAGATACACACATGTTTATCCATTACATTACCAAAAACATCGTTTAGGGTATCCTATCAGTAGGATCCCTCACAGGTACTTATTTAAACAAATTGTTATAACTAATGGAAATAAAATGTCTTATAAGACTCACTGGCCCTAGACTTACTACGTTATATTATTAGGATCTGTAGCTTTTCCTCCAGCGTCCACTTCATACGGAGTTCCGTCCAACTCCTCAGCAACTGGTTCCTCTATAGAGTCTTCTGGTACGATCACATAACAATAAAATACAACATACAGAAAATATAGGGGATAAGAAACAGTTCTATCATCAAAAGCGGAAAGGAATACATAACATATAATATAATAACAGTCAATGACAAGCATCACACATAACTAACAATCATCCTCAAATCATGATATCTTCATTTACCCTCAATCTCATGCGACTAAACTTTTATGCTAAAGTGGCCACCACCAATCCTATCACACATCCCTTGCCCACCGAGGGATGTTAGTCAGTCATCCAAGCGTTGCATCCCCATTAAAACCGGTGCACATACTCATCCATGGTGAGAATGCTCATGCAAAGCAATGACACTATAGCTGCACAGCACAATCGGTGCACACTCTGGTTCAAGGGTGCTCATGAATATCAAATGACACTATAGCTGCACAATCTAAAACTAAATTGGGACAGCCCAGCAAGAACTTCAGACCTCGTGTGTTCCCAACGCACGGTTGTGAATAACAATGCAAATATATGAACCTCACTGACCCGTATCAATAACAACCTAGTGCCTTAAGCTTTCCTCATAGCCTCCACTTACATTCTATATCACATCACTTCTATAAAATAATAGCTAGGAACCTCTAATTCATATTCAAGCTCTCACCCAAACAAAATACCTCCGAGCAACATATATCTTTGCTTAAAACCAACTAAGCCATTTATCAAACCAGGCAGATCATGCATAATACAATACTCATAAAATATTCAAACACCAAAATAAAACGTCACAAGCAGTAGAATACCTCAACCAGCACATCACAAACAGTCAATAATAATAAAGTCAGACATCCTCAAATATTATAATATTATCCTAACGTCGATAAACCTACAATCCCCAAATCATCATTGGTATTATGGAAAAGTTTCCAATGTGATTTTGGTCTTGTTGATTACTCAACCACTAGTAGGGTTTAGGTCGCCCTACACCATTATTATAAAATATACTACTTATCCATTCCGACGACAGGTTGATTCTTTCCCCCACCTGAACTTATCACCGAAGTCCCAAGCTTTCCGATCCTCATTACCCTACCACGGTTAATGGTTAACCTTCAACCAAAACAACATAATCACTAGTTAACCAAACAAAACTCATATATGTCCATTTTATGCTAGGTTCGGCCATGATATCAAAAATAGGCTAGGGTTACTTTCTCAACTTCATCTTTTGGATCTTAGTTCCTAGAGTATTAACTAACATAAATCAAGTGTTACTAGTTAAAAATATGAAACAAAATCCTCTAACCAACTAGGTTAGGGTTTCGGCCTTAATGACAAAAATAGGTTAGAAATTATTTTTGAGTTCAAAATTTTGGATCTAGAACCTACACACCTTAGATAGTTCATAGAAATCATGATCTAGTTTAAGATTGAATAAAACTCATTTTGTTCACATGAACCCGAATTCGACCAAGACTAGAAATTAGGGTTATGAGTTTCTTTCGATTTCAAGCTTCTAGATCTAACTATTATAGATATTAGAGAGTTCAAATCAAGTGTCATATTTTAAAAATTGAACAAAACTTCATTTGCCTAAAACAACATAGGTTCGGCCTCAATAAGAAAAATAGGAAGGAAAATGATTTTGCTTACATGCTCTTAAATGATGATAGTAGAAGTCATATGAAGATCATAGAAATTGGTTTCACATTAAAATTATTTTTCTAAAATTTTCTAGAATTATTTGAAAATCTAGATCTAGAAATGGAAATTTGTGAAAAGTTGATGGAAATGAAGATTTGATGCATGAAAAATGAAGCTAAGATGATGAGGAAGGGATTCCTCATCTTATAGTGAAGAAGTTTGATCAAGAACTTGAAGAAGAAATGAAGAACTATGAAGAACTTAGCAAGAACACTATGATGTTCTTAGTGTTTTGTAAAGAACAAGTGTAATAGGAAGAAAGAAATGTGTTAAGTGTGGGAAGGGGAGGCAGCTACAAAAATGCGAGTGTGAGTGAGTGAAAAATGCTTCGTTTAATGTTAAAATGTAACCAAGGTTAGGTTAATTGACATAGGTTAAGTTTAGAAAATAATATAATAACTTAACTATGGTTATAATAACCTAACTAGAGTTCATTTGTAATCATGATTAGGTTAGATTATGTGGTTGAGAATGAAGGGAGGTGTGGCTGATTTTGGGCCACAAATGAGGAGGAAGAAGCCAAATTAGCTTTGTCTTACCTTAACCATGGTTAAAAACTAACTATGCTAAGTTAAGTTAAGCTTAAGGGCATTTTGGTCATTTCACCTAAAAACTCATAATTCCTAACATCAATGACTTCATAAATTCTTGGTGAGTCATCCCATAGCTCAGCTCCTCCGGTGTCCGATTTTGTCTCTGCACATTCGTTCTCGACTCCGTCGGTTTCCCGATTAGGGTTTTACGGCCGTATAAAAACAAAATATTTCGTTTTCGATTGAAAATTTTCAAAATAACCAAACTCCTTGGAAATATGATTTAATCATAAAGCATTTCGTTCACAAGTCCAAATTAGGTTTTCTGATAATTAAAATCTTCCTATCAGTGAAAACACCAACCGTTTTCCGTCCGAACTTTTACCAAAATTCGTCCGAATAAACATAATATTTTATTTTTGATCAAAAATTTAGAAAGTAGAATTCCTCACGGACATAAAATAAAAAATCTACAAATTTTCAGTTTCGAGTCAAATTAGGGTTTTCTGCCGGTATAAAATTATACGATCAGTAAAAACGCAGACCGATTTCCGTCTGAGTTTTAAACCCAAATTATAACCAAAGCTTCCTACCACAGAGTAGGTTTTAGATATGATTTTGTTTCCTCCAAAATCATTTCCTAGGTCTCAGATAAAAATATAAATAAATATATCTTTATCATTAATACGGCGTATACGAAAATCGGGCTGTTACAATTCAGGTATCGACTTGTGTTGGGATTAGAAGAGTTTAAGGTTTAAAAAAAGGGTGATGATAGGTTGAAATCTTTGGTTAATGACTCTGGTGTGGATTCGTGATGGCTCTAAGTGGCAAACAGAGGGTGATGACTGATTTTTATGAGTTTCATTGTCTTTCCATGAAGTTTTCTGATAATATATCTCGTCTTAAAGACTTCTTTTTATATAATTTAAAAGTTTAATCATCGTAGAAGAATTTTTTTTAATTATTTTGAAATTATAAGTAAATACCATCTTACCCTTAATTGAATTCCTTTTTATGTTTCATATTTTTTTATAATTTAATTCGGGGATTTAATTGGTTTGCATCCACGATGTAAATAATTTTTATATTGTCAACTAATCAGAAATTGACAATTCATTAAAAATGTTTAACTTTTATCATAACTATCTTAAAATTCAATCATATGATGATTTCTGATTTGTTGACAGTGTAAAAAACTTTAGGCTTAATTACACTTTTGCTACCCCTATTATTGATCATGTGCAATTTTGGTCCCTATAGTTTTTTCTGTGCACATTTGGTCCCCCTATTTTTTAATGTTGCAAATTTTGTCTTTCCGTCCAATGTTCATCAAAATTTTCAATGATTATCAGACATAAACCATTGTTCTAAGTGCATAGAACCCTTGGTTGAGCTTCTGTGGTAAAGGATGTGGCGGAACAAAAAAAAATGCCCTGGAAAAGAGGGAAAAACCAGTAAATAGATAGAGGAACCATTGAATCATGTCAAATCAGAGATATAGAGGCGGGAGAACCTCAACTAGACGTTTCTATATGCTTAGTTAGAGGAGGGGTTCCTTTATATTGATCATTGTAAAAATTGATAGACGTTGGACGGAAGGATTAAATTTGTAAAATTGGAAAAATAGGGGACCAAATGTGCATACACATATAAAATAAAAAAAAATTTTAGGGACCAAAATCACATATGTTCACAACTAGGGGACCAAAAATGTAATTATGCCAAAACTTTATATTTACAACGCATACCAAATAAACTCTTAACTGTTTTATATAATCAATAATCGGAACAAAACAAAGCTAATAAAAAAACAAATAATCTTAATTTTGTTTTGGTTAATATATCAAAATATAAAACTAATTTCATTACAATCATTTATAAAAACTATTCAGAGCCGCAATTTGAACGCAAAAAAGATATCAGATGCCGTATAAACATACGAATTTTGACTGAACCCCGCTAATATTTACCGGGTTCAGTATCTTTAAAATCATTTCGACTACGGTGTCAGCATACGGTATCACGATTATGTGTTTAAAAAAAAGGTTTTCAAAAACTATTATAGTTTCTTTTCTTTTTTTTATCAGGAAAACTATTACAGTTAGGCTATGTTTGGTAAAAATAGCTGATAAGCTAGCTGATAGCTGATAAGCTAATTTTTAGCTGATAGCTAATAGCTGAAAAGCTAGCTGATTGAATTTGAAGTATTTGATAAAATTAGCTGTTTGAATTAGCTTATGAATACAAAATGACATAAAAGGACATCTTTATATAACACTTATATAAATCATTTTTAAAATTTATTAATGTGAAAAACTAAAATCTTTTTTTTTTATGGAGAAAAGTATTATGCTCAATAATAAAAATTAAAATCTTATGCTCAATAATAATTTAAATAAATATAAAATTATATTTAATATATATCATTTACGTATTATGCATGATATTGATATATGAGCAACTTGTAATATGAATATATGTAGTATATGCAAAACCTACAAAAATATATTTAACATATGTAATATATCACTAACTTTTTTTTTTTGACGCAACTAACCTAAACACTTAGGTAATGGGTCATATATAAATTTTTATAAATTGATTGTCATCGAGTACTTATAACACTAATGTCGCGCAATATTCATATTAGAACACTCATGCTTATATAATTTATTTATATGCATAAAAATAATGTAAAAATATAACATACAGAATAAGCAAGATCCTTTTAATTTAGGCTCAACAAAATAATAATAACATGCATAATAAAAATAACCCAATTAAGTAAAAATAGTAATAATAATTAAAATAAAAGAGTGAAGATGAAAGAGTGTAAGTAATAAAAGAGTGGAAGTGGGACAGTTAGGTCAAGTGGAAATATGATTAAAATAATAGGGATAAAAGTGGGGAAAAAATTGATAAGCTATAAGCTATAAGCTAAAACGCTATTTCAAATAGCTTATCAAAAAACGCTATAAGCTCATGCAATAAGCTTGTTTACCAAACACCTCTAATTTGGTCAAACAAGCTTATAAGCTAGTCAAATAAGCTATAAACTAGCTTATTGTGCATACCAAATAGAACCTTAGTTATTAAAGTAATTTATCGTATACAGTTATTCCAAATACACCGTGAAAAAGCGCATTCCTTGGTGAAACAGTACAACTCTTGAAATGAAAAGCAGACTATGACGAGGATCTTGTTCATTCATTGGTTCGTTCCATAAACCTTGGAGGTTACAACAACATACTAAATAAATATTCACCATTTATTACTCCTTACTATCCTTTAACCTTAACAGACGTCAGTTCGTTCATTTAAGATTTAACCCTCATGCGTACTTTAGCACCCGCCCCCTCACATGCTCTCGTTCCCCACGAACCGTGTCTTGCTAACGTGCTCCTTTATCACCCCTCTCCTACTTTTCACGAATTAAATTAATTAAATTAAATAATTGAATAATACATAACATACTACTACTTGGATTTGAAGGAGTAAAAAAACGCGAAATTAAGATCATGGCGAAGAGAAATAAAGAGAGATAGTGACACAGTACAGAGAGAAAGAGGGTATCTGCGTTTTTTTTTTTTTGGGTACTTTTTTGAAGTTGCAGGTTTTGGAGCATCCTGTCGGGGAGGTTCTGATTTTGGAGGGATTTTTTTTTATCTTTTGTTTTTATGATTTGATTTTTTTATTTAGGGAAAGAATCATTATTTTATTATTATGATTTGAATATTATTATTATTACTTTCCTAAGTTATAGAGAAGATTAAAGAGGTGTGTGTAAGATCCCTGTGGGGTGTATATATATAAAACACACTCATATTTGTGTATATATATTCACTGTTACTTTGTAACAACAACACATTCAGTGATTCACAAAGCCTCTTCCTTGAGAGAGAGAGAGAGAGAGTCTGGGAGCAGATCACGAATTCTCAGCACTTGTTACAATGGGTACGTTGTTTTTTGTTTTTTGTTTTTGTGTGTGTTTTTTCGTTTCTGTTTTTCGTGTTCTGGTCTCAGAGTCCTGTTTCTTGGTTTTGGGCATTCTAAAATTTGAATATTTTTTCATTTTGGTTCTGTCTTGTGCTTTCTGGGTTTCTTTTGTTTCGTTAATCTCAGATTGTTGTTTCCTTTTGGGTTGTGAAAGGGGTTTCTTACTTTCTGGGGTGGTGAAAATTGGGATGCACGGTTTGTGTTTTTCCTCTGTTTGTGTTAAGTCCACAATTGCAATGGTTTTGGGGTGAAAAAATCTTATAATTTTCAAGAGCCAACTCTTCTGGTTTTTTCTTTTCTCTGGTTTGGTGTATGCATCTTCTTTCTTCTTCTCACAGTTTTCTCATCTATGTTTTGACTCTCTCTCTTTTTTTATCTCTCTCTATGTCTTCTGTGCTTGTGGCCCTCACACTCTGGCTCTCTCCCCTGTGTTGGTTTCATTGGTCTAATGAATTTCTGTTCTGTGATTCCTTCTTTTTAGAATATTAACAGCTAAGCATACCCAACTACTTTTTTGGGTTGTTCTGGCTTTCTTCAAAACTCCGTTATTCTTGTGTTTATCATCTCTTTTACCATTGGCCACCCTTCTTTTTACCCTTGTCCCCAGCCCCTAATATTCTTCTCTTTCTCTCTCACTCTTTGTGTTTTATTAGCAAGAACTTCCCAAAGAGGGTTTTTCCCATATCATTATCCTATATATACATATAGTATATGTTTATTTATTGAGCTCAACTAGCTTTTTCTTCTCATTGGTTTTGGGGGTTCTCTCTTCTGATTGTTTTGTTTTCTTTCTCTTAAAGCTTTTATGTCTGAGGTCAACATGAGCTTCTCTCACTACATGGATGATGAATATGAGAAACTCTTCCGCAGAATGAACCCTCCCAGGTACAAATTTTATTTCATTCTCATTTAATGAAAGAAGGTTTTTTTAGTTTGATTTTCTGTTTTCTATTTATATTTTGAATGATTCCATCCTCATATCTTTGTCCACTTGTTGTCTTGTCATGTCAGAGTTGTAATTGATAATGAAGCCTGCAAGAATGCCACTGTTATAAGGGTATATGCCTGTTTTTTTTTCTTTTCTTTATTTTTTTCCCTTCTTTTTCTCTTTGGGTTTGCTTACTGCAATTCATTCTCTTATGATTGAAAATTTTTCCCTTTCTTAATTGCACTTTTTTTTTTTTGGTGTAACAAAAGTCATTTGTATTTTGCAGGTTGATAGTGCAAATAAGCATGGAATACTTCTAGAAGTTGTACAAATCCTCACTGATCTAAACCTCATCATACTTAAGGCTTACATATCTTCTGATGGTGGATGGTTCATGGATGGTAATTATTTCTGATATGCTTTTTCCCATTGTATACATTAATAGCATATATTTTTTGGGGGAAAAATTGATGTTTTTTATTTTGGTCTACCAGTTTTTAATGTCACCGACCAAGATGGAAACAAAGTTACAGATGAAGCTATTCTGGATTATATTAGAAAGGTGTGTCTTGTTTGGTGTTCTAGAAATCCTTTTTCTGCTTTAATGTACATCTTTACTGACTATTTTTTTATGTCATTTAATTGTGCAGGCTCTTGGTCCTGAATCTTGTGTTACATCTCCCATGAGATCTGTTGGGGTGAAGCAAACAATGGACCACACTGCAATAGAGCTAATGGGGAGTGATAGGCCAGGACTGCTTTCAGAAGTGAGTGCTGTTCTGACCAACCTCAAGTGCAATATAGTGAATGCAGAGGTGTGGACTCACAACATGCGTGCAGCATCTGTGATGCATGTAAATGATGAAGAAACCGGGTCTGCTATAACTGACCCTCAGAAGCTATCTTTGATTAAGGAGCTTCTGTGCAATGTGCTTGGTGGTGGCAACAGGAAGAGGGGTGCCAAGACTGTTGTCACTGATGAAGTCACACATACTGAGAGAAGGCTTCACCAGATGATGTTTGCTGATAGGGATTATGACAGAGTTAATGATGATGACTTTGTTGAGAAGCAAAGACCAAATGTGAATGTTGTGAATTGGTCTGACAAAGATTACTCTGTGGTTACTATCCAATCTAAGGATAGGCCAAAGCTTCTCTTTGACACAGTTTGTACTTTGACAGACATGCAGTATGTGGTTTTTCATGCAAATATTGATGCTGAGGGGCCAGAAGCATATCAGGTACAAGATTTAATTACCACTTTGTTATGATTTGTTTTTGTTTTTAAGGGATAATGGCTAAATTTTTTATGGTTGCATGTAGGAGTATTACATCAGACATATAGACGGGTCCCCTGTAAAATCAGATGCAGAAAGACAAAGAGTGATACAATGTCTTGAAGCTGCAATTAAAAGAAGAGTTTCTGAGGTGAGGAACTTGATGTTATTGCAGTTATGATTACCTGCTTTAGTTTATCTAAGAAAGGAGCATGTGGAACTCATGTATTCATGCTTTTAATTGTCATGCTTGTATATTGTTAAATATCAACCAGTACTTTTCTATGGCTTAGTGATTTATTCTTAGTCTTCAATAAAACTTTAGGCAGACAGTGACCCTATGTATTTTTATTTGGTAAACAGTCAGGCTCCATTGAAGAAAATCTACTATTTTGATGGCTTGACAAAACCTAAACAATATTTTAGTAAATAGTAGCCTTTTCTTCTTGTATCCTATTGTGTTTTTTTACTAGTGATTATTGTCCTTTGCTCTTTGATTTTGCTAATTTTTATTCTTTAGTCAAGATCAACAAATCTTCTGCACTTCAAATAGTCTTTTCTTATATACTTTATACAAATACCAGTTAGACATTTTTGGTCTTTTTCTCTATCAAAGGTCCCTTTGGTTAGTTTCCTTTTATTTCATACAAGACTACTAATTTGTTTTTATTTCTTCCTGATTCAGGGTTTGAAGCTAGAACTGTGCACAACCGACAGAGTTGGGCTACTATCTGATGTCACACGTATCTTCAGAGAGAACAGCCTTACAGTTACAAGGGCAGAAGTGACCACCAAAGGTGGCAAAGCTGTTAACACTTTCTATGTTCGTGGTGCTTCTGGTTGCCTTGTTGATTCCAAGACCATAGAATCCATACGCCAAACAATTGGCAACACTATACTTAAAGTAAAGGGTTGCCCTGATGAGTCAAAATCTGCTCCTCAGGATTCTCCTACCAGATCCCTCTTTAGTGGTCTTTTCAAGTCCAGATCCTTTGTTAACTTTGGCTTGGTGAAGTCTTATTCTTGAAAAGGCTATATGCCCTCCTTTCTTGTACAGTGAAAGAGCTGAAGATGATGGAAAAACCTTACTAGGGGAAGTGTGACTTTAGTTTAGGAAGTAGGAACACTAGCACATTTCTAAAGCTTGGATTGTAGGGAAAGTTGCTTCGTAAATTCTCAATTCCTCCTGCTTTAGCTTTAGTAGTTTGTCACCATGGATCCAATCATAAGTTGGAGTGATGGAAGCAAAGAGAATCTAAATTGAGTACCTTGAAACAATTAGTTTCAAGTGTCATCATTTGTATATAAAATTTCTCAACTACTGCTTTAATTTTCTAGAAGCAATTATATCTTTGTTATCTTCCTTGTTATTTCACTTTCTTCTAGTAGTTCTGCCTACTAATTCTTGCATTTATAGTTGTCTTATACTACTATACGATTAACTCCAATGAATTTGATGTGGTTTCACTTTAAATTTTGATTAACATATTTTTGTATCTTCTTACAAGTTATTGATGTGATAATATTTTAAGGATTTAGTGAGATTTTCACTGTAAAGTTTATTTATATTGTTAACTAATCGAAAATTGACACATCTTTAAAAAAATGACTCTTATCCTAACTAGCTAGCTTAAAAGTTAGGGTCATGCTAACCACTGCAGGGCAATGATTAAGGAGTACAAAAAGAAAGTTCATTGAAAAATTAAGTATATCACTCCTCCAAATATTGAATATACCAATTTTCAATGAGAAGTTTCTTTTCTTGGTTCCTTAAATGTCTTAAAGGCATTGATTAACATTCTTCTAAAAGTTATCCTTACCATCATTTCTAATTGGTTGATTTTGTAAAAAACTTAACACTGATAATACATATCAATTAAACAAATATTTTAATATTTCCTATTTTTTTATAAATGTAATGGCATCAATTCACTCATGCTTCTAAGCTCTTAACCACTAGGTATCCCACGCTCATGCTAACCCTAACCCCTGCTTGGGCATGGCTTGGCCCTGACTAGTGACCATAATACTCGGAGGATTTAAATGGAATACATTAACAATATAAAATATTTTTATATTGTCAACCTATCATAAATGATAACATCAGTATAAATATTTGACTCATATCATAATCACCTTAAAAGTCATATACGATGATTTGAAATTGATCAATATGAAAAATCTGACACTGGTTAATCAAAATTAATCTCATAATCTAATTGTACAAGGTTGTGATCCAAAATTAAAGGCTAACGACTATCTGGGCTTGGTAGAGACCAAACATAGAAGGATCGTTACTAGACATATGCTTAGCCCAATACCATGAATCGTTGTAGTCATGACAGAGTCACATACCAACTCACCGACTAGCTGCGGAATACGACAAAGTGACGGAAAAGGCATCTAGGACCCTCTGCCACATGTGACTGAATGTGGTTGTGGTTACCCGGATCCTCCGGACGACTTCTCAAGTTGCAAACTCATTCCGCTCGAAAGCCTATAAATGCAGGGAGTAGACCCTCACACACATACTTCATTTTAACGCCATATATTATATTATTGATACATGCATCCTCAATTGCTAACTTGAGGCTTATAAAAAAAAATTTGCTAACTTAAGGATCGAAGTGTCTTTGAAACAACCGTTCACCAAACTTCCGATTCCAAACCCCCTATATACATGAGACCAACTGACTCCAGCAGTCCACGCACAGTTAAACAACAGGGTTTTTTTTTAAAAATTATTTAAACAGTATCATCTTTTAGCTCTTCTTTGCTATACAAGATTTACTTTGACAGAATTTGGATATTCTTATGTCATCTTTTTATAATATATCATGTCAATTGAGAAAAATACAATAACAAAATTAATAAATCCTATATGAATAGTAGTAAATCCTATTATAATAGTTTTTTTGTACTTTTCTCTATGTTAATGTTACAAGTTAATGTGAAAAGTTTACACAAGGGTCAAAACCTGGTTTGATGCTGATCTTTGGAAGATATCATACACTTTGAATTGAAGTTTCATGAGAATGGACATGACAAGAGAAATTACGGGGAAAGGCCCCTTGTATTGCGTCAGAATTGAGAAAGTTAGATATTGCATATATTTTTCATTGGGTGTTTCCCACCATCATTCCATTATTAACATGAGAAATTTCCATGACTTTATCCAAGCTACATCTTCGTTCCATGTCTTATTGGACATTGCGACTAGGTGGCGGCTAACTTTCTGCACAGTGTTGGGTACACAAATTGAAGTCAATACCAAATTGAAACACCAATTTATTACCATCACTATCTGATTAAGACTTGCACTATGGGTTGGGTTTAGCTTGCCAAAAAAATGCGTATCTTTTGTGACGTTTAATAAGGTGCTTATGTCTCCTCCTTCAATTATCATACCAAAAAACTTTGAATCCTATATAATAACGATCAATCCAATTAGGGAGGGAAACTCTTATAATAGAGGATTAGGAATCTAATGACTCAATAAAGCTTTTGATGCTTTAATAAGCTATTTTTGTCACTTTAGACCTTTGCTCCATTTGAAATGATCCACGAGGAAACACTTCTATTCCAATCCATGCCAATTTGAACATTCCTTTTGACCAAACAAATGGGAGTGGTTCAATCTTTCGAAAGAAAGAAGGAAAAAGGCCCAATGAGAAAATGTGTATAAAAGGACGGAAAAGCATAGGAAATGCGTTATCTTTTTTTGCATTTTTCTAATCCACACTCGATAATATCCTTTCCCACTGTGATTGGCACATCGTTATCTATAAAGTATGTAACATATATATGGGGTTTTGCCACGTGGATTCTTTATTGGGGTGAGGTAATTCTACCTCAGGAGAAGGTAACCAAGACTGATAAACTGTTTAATAAAGAAGGATCTAGATAATTGCCGTTTTCAAGATATATAATTTGTGCATCTTTTGATTCATTGTCATTAAAAAATGTAAACGGTTAACTAATTCTCTCATGTATCTTTTCTTTTGTTCAATTATGTGATGTTTTTTTTTAGAAGATTCAATTATGATATGTTAGAGCTTAGGTTTAGGGTATTTGGATAAGAGTAATGTTATGTGGAAGCAGCAGTTTTTTAGGAGATTGTTACAAATTTAATTTTATATTTAGCACACTTGATTAAATTATGAAAAAAGAGTTTTTATGGAAAAAATAATTGGTTTTTACTTTTTAGAAAGAAGTTTCAAAAGTTTGGAGAATTTCTTAAATTATTTTAAAATCAATCATATTTTTATCATTTCAATCTTACAAAATTAATTCTCAAACAAATATTATTATAAATAAACAATAATTTTATACTTTTTTTTTATAACTTATTATATAAATTTGACTTTTTTATACAATTCAAATAAAAAAAATTATTTTAGAATTATATTTTAACAAAGACATTTAAACATAAAACAAACATATTATAACCAATTATAATAATAATCCTTATAATCGATTATATTAAAATAATATACTTTTTACTTCATATTTAATTTATTGGACTTGAGCCCAATAAGTTATAATTTGGATTCAACATCGTGCTGCCAATACTACTCGATCTTAGGGAACTGTTACATATACTTCACATATTTGGCATCCATCCCCACACTTTTAATTTTAATATATGAAATGACAATCACAACCCCTTTGCGTCATTTTTTTTTTTTTCATTTTTTCGTACCTTCCGGGATTTAATTGCCGGATTCAGAAACTATGATTCCAGCATTTAAATGCTGAAATTTTTTTAAAATTTGAAAAAATGTGTTTCCGGCAATAAGTTGCAGGAAGACAAAAAACTGTACCTCCTGCAATTAGATGCCGGAACATATTTTTTTCAGGAATTTTTGACCTACCGGCAATCAGTTGCTGGAAGACTTTATTATGTTAACAAAAAACTGAAAACCACGGTCTAACAAATTGTTGCCAAAGGCTACTTGTTTGTTCATTCGGCATCTAATTGTCGGAGGCATATTTTTCTTGTCTTCCGGCAAATAATTGCCGGAAACACATTTTTATAAATTTTAAGAATTTTCCGGCAATTAAATGCCAGAATTATAGTTTCTGAATCTAGCAATTAAATGCCGGAAGGCTCAGGAAAAAAACTAAAAAAACAACAAGTGAGGCAGAGAAAGAAGAAGAAGAAGAAGAAGAGTGGGCAGGGTCATGCACAGAGAAAGAAGAAAATAGGAGGTGGAGGGAGATGAGAGAGAAGAGGGGTGGATGGAGATGAGATAGAAGTGGTGGTGGGTGGTGATTTTTACCAAGTAATTAGAGTAAATAAGTTTAGTAATAAAAAAATATTTTAAAAGTTTTGTGGGGGTAGATGTCCATGTGTAGGGGTGTAGGTAGCAGCCCCCATCTTATATCATCTTTTGGGCCTATAGCCGAAGAGGCTTCCCGCACCAGCTCATGGTTTCAGAGCCTGTTTCTGACCGCATGAGCTAGTTTTCTTTTGCAATAAAAATAAAAATTCAGTAGAATAAAAACTTAGTGGCACTTAGAATCCCAGTAAATAATAATAGTTCTCGAGAGAACAAAAGATATGCACTCTCCATACAAAATTAATCCAATAGCTTTGCTCCTGATCTGAATTCTGAAGATTATTGATGACGGTGCATTTTTTTATTATGAAAATCAGCACATAACATGCTGCCATTTGAAGAAAGTATCATAAGTATTTTTTCTTAGTAGATATGAAGCTCTTATCATGGCAATTATCTCAGCTAGTTTTTCGATTTCTTCTAAAGATTTTTAGCCAAGATGTCAAGCTTCGATTATTGTAAATTTAGGGAAAGTTCTTTGATTATTTGTCATGCTATTCTCCAATAAAAATTTTAGGTTACCTCATCATGAGTCGTAAGAAAATAATATATATGTGTACATTTTTATTGGAAAATAACATCACAAATACCTAAATAACTTTACCTAGATTTTTTCCTTTCCTTTTTTAAGACTGGTCAGCCATTAATGCTCCTAACGTGTCTGAGCATAGGAACATGAACAATGAACAAAAACAAAATATAAAATGTTAAATAATAGTAAAAATATCTGACATGTGATGTAGTTTAAGTTGAATTGGATCATCTTGGTTGGCATTACAATGATAACCAAATCATGTTCTCAAAGTTTAATAGAGAATATAGTAAGCTCTGACTGTATAAAGTTATATTGCTTAATCTTAAGTGGCTGATTTACTTGACAATAGCCATAACTTTAGCTGCCAAATATTATAAATATAATAGAGGAATCATGCATGTTGCTAACTTTCTAAAAGAAAGTGGGAGGAAAACAATGCAATAAGAAATTATTAAGACTTTCATGTGCTTTTACTCTGAGAGTCAGTGTCACTGAAAGCTTAGTCTTTTAAAATATGTGTATTGATTCTTCCCTCACATGAATTAAAAATGGGCAAATGGTTGTTACTTACAGAAACAGCAAAAACCCCATAACTTTGCCTCACAAGCAACCCCTAGGAACAATGCATACAATACAATATTATAATTTTTAATAGTCATCTTATTCATGTAATTATCTATGATTTGATAAATACATATGACATGCTGATAGACCATTGGCCAACTAAGAAGCCCTTATGGATTTAACAATTTTTTTAAGTGCCTAATCAGTCAATTACACAACACATATTGAAGGCCCTTAGTCAAGGGTGTTACTGTAACTTAAATCCACTTTGAAATACTCAATTTTTCTTTTAATTAATCTCTAACTCTCTAGCTCTATTTTCAACTTTCATACTCTATTATTGGTCTCTCTTTGATAGTTATAGCTAAGTACATAATCAGGTCCAAAAGAGGAAGTACTCAGAAGCAAAAATGGAGGAGTCAGGGGTTGAATTTCCTGGTTTCCAGATTTACAGTCACAGGGATGAGTTTGTATTCAGAAGGTCCATGAGTAGGCTACAAAAAAGAGCTCCTTGTCCACTTCAGATTAAGCCAACTGTGATATCCTCTACTTGCAGTGCTCCACACAACTCAATGGGAGCTGGTTCAAGTTCCTCTTCAACTTCACCTTCCTTAAATTCCTTTTTAAGCAGTAAAGATCCCATACCTCTACTATCTCCTCTTGTGGTACTTGAGTCCACCTGCATCAGAGAAGAAAACACAGTAAAATCCCATTGATGTTATATTTGTATGTTGTATGCTTTTCTGATTTGGTTTCTTTGATCTTATAAACTTCTTTAGTTTTTACCATAAGTACTAATGTAAATTGACTAAATAATTTGGGTCTTACTAATAAAATTATGCAGCACAGGAATGATGTTTTCTCAATATTTTTGTTGATTCCCATATATCTCCCCCCGATAAGTGAGAAACTAATCTAATCTCTCGGCTATTATCAGATATCTAAGCTAGAACCCCTTTCAATAGTGTTTTTTCATGTTTATATTCGGTATTCTTTTTGCATATTAATTCGTTTTTTAGATCCATTAAACAGACTTAAAATTGACAGCGTTACAGATATATATTCATAGTTTTCTCCAGTAACTGAGTACTGAACTCATTGTTGTTAAACTAGAATTATGTTGTTTTCCGTTCCACTTTTTACTTGGTCCATACAAATTGTCTCCATTATAAATGACTTGATTTGGTTTAGTTGCTTAATGATCCTCAAGGCTACTGATAAATAATATGTTATACATAAGTTTTCAGGTACCTCTTCCTCATCAACATAACACCTTTCTGCAATTATAGTCATTTGATCTGGTTCATGAGTGAGAGCTAAGTCAGTATTTCGTTTTTCTGTTCCTAAGATATGTTTAACAGAGTGAGCTGTAATAGATTGGAATAGAAAGGAAAAGAACAGGATGAAATAAAACATGTCACTACATATGGAGTTTGACTGTTCAATAATGAGAGGAGAATAGTGATGGCATTCCCTATGTTCAACCCAAACATAGCCATGCAATGGTAAAAGATGAAATGGGATGAAAAGTTATGGAAAACTTGATAAAATGGTAATAATATTTTTATAGGATTTAATTGTTACATATTATTAGTTTTAATATAAGTAGAATGTTAATCAGTGCTCTAAAGATACCAGCCAAGGAATCAAGAATGCAAAATTTTATAAGGAATTCATGTAATTATTAATCTCAAAAATTATATATTTAATTTTTCTATAAACTATTTTTTTTTTTTTTGGATTCAGTGACTTGATTAGCAAGATCCTTAATCTAAAACTGTGAACAAAATTGAAGAGATATAGAATCGGAAAAGACCTCTAACTAAGAGAAAAAAGAGAGCTCATCCTGATCACCAATTTGGTTTTTCTTCAAGTAAAGATCCAAACTGGTCCCCAATGAAAAAACACCGAAATATGTTTAGTCCCTAAGAAATAGAAAGAAAATACCAATTTGAGACATTTTAGTCTCCAAAAGTTTTAAATGACATTCAAAATAGTCATTTTTAGGATAAATTTTAAGAACATTTTAGTATCTACCAAGAAGTATTTTGAACGTCATTTGAAATTTTTTGGGACTAAAATATCCCAAATCAATATTTTCCATTCCATTTCTCAAAGACCAAATATGTCCAAATGTTTTTTGTGGAGTCCAATTTGGGTGTTTACTTGTTTTTCTCCCCTCTTATTCCTTCTTCTTTTCTTAAACCCAACCTTCCCAAAACACCACTCAAACGCAGATCGCGCAGCCAAGTTCGGGAGCAGGTAGCTGACGAGCCCCTCTCTGCCTCTGCCTTTGTTCTACTCTTACTGGTACAAATAGTGACAGAGAGGTTTTGCTCTCTTTTCTAATGGTTAAAATACCATTTTGATTTTTTAACTTTTTTTAGTTTCAGTTTGATCCCTTAATTTTTAAAAGTTTCAATTTGGTTACTTAATTTGTCTTTGTTGATCCAAGTTAGTCATCTCCATCAATAAAGTCGGTAACCGTATTAACTCTTAGTCCCTTATGTTTTAAGAGTAATACTATTTAGTATGACACTTCACAGTACGAATTCTAATGAAATGTTTTTTTAGCCAATGAGAAGAGATTATTAATTAACAATGAGCGAGAGAAATTCAAGACTCGGATAGAGAAAAGCAAAGTATTGGCGGTACGAATTGGTAGTCGTACCTTTAACCATGTTTTAAATAAGTTTTAAATTGATCCTTAAAATTATTAACTTGTTTCATATTACTCATTTAAATTGTTAAAGAATTTCAAACTGGTTCTCAAAAATTTAACACCGTTACTGATTCATTGACGGAGAGAAACTAATTTGGGTCAACAGAGACAAATTAAGGGACCAAATTGAAACTTTTAAAAGTTAAGGGACCAAACTGAAACTAAAAAATAAGTTAAGGGACTAAAATAGTATATCCTTTTCTAATTCAGATACTCTTATTTTATTTAGAATTACTTTTTTTTTTTGTTCTGATGGTTTGGATTCTTTTCTTTTTTTTGATAATATTTTTGGATTCTTTTCTATTCCATTTTTCTTTTTCTTTTTTGGCATGTTGGGCGGTTAGTAGTTGTTAACTCAGTGGGCCATGGTCAGAAGGTTTGGGAGATGGGCTTAAGAGATGATCATGAGTTAATATGGGCTCATGTGATAGGTTGGGATTTGTTTTTCCCACCTCTATCTCCCTTTTTTTTTAATTATCTGACAAAAATGTCCTCCATCAACTTTTCTCGCCAGTCCCCACCCCTACAATCCCTTCCTTCCCTCACTTCCTACTTCTCCGGTTCTACCACCTTTCACTGGGGTGCCCGCCATTGTTGCATTTTCTCCTTCTCTCTCTCTGCCTCCCTCTCACTCACCCCACTCTTTCTTTTCCCCTTTCTCCCTACTGGACCTTGGACCATAATACCTCTTCCCCTTCTCCTCTTCATTTAATTTTTAATTTACCACCATAACGTTATGATCTGAGATGTTTGAAATATGTGAGACATTTAGGTTACTCCATAAATGGATTCAAGATAGTATTGGAACACAATCGTAGGAAACTGTTTCGGTATGACCTCAAGAATAAATACCCGGAATACCTAACTTAATTGAAGGTATGATTTGTATCGGTACCCTTGTTCCACCGTCTTTACTGAGTGATAATTGTAGGAACCAACACAAGTTGGGAGTTCAAAATACAAAGAAGAGAAGATAATAAGGTTCTTATTGAATATTTGGGTATGTAATGTATTTTCAATCTGTTATCATCTTATCTTCTCATCACCATCGAACCACCATCTCTTTTTCTTTTTTTCTCTCTTCATTTCCTTTCTTCTGTTCTTTCTGATTTTTTTACCATTTGATTCTTCAAAATATAGCCTCCATCATCAAGAAATCTCATCAAGCACAAGGGTAAAATAGGTTTTTCTTCTTCCCTTCAAAACTTTGATTTTTATCATATTGTTGGACCAAGATTCAAGAAGGGGGAGGTGCGGGGGGAAAAGAAGAAGAGGTGGTGGGAACTGGGAATGGGAAGGGTGTGGTGGAGAGGAGAATGATATTTTGGTGAAATACTAGGGAAGAAGAAGTGGGAATAATAATTAGAGGGGAGAAAACTGATGGAGGACATTTTTGTCAAATAATTTAAAAAAAAAGGGAGAGAGAGGTGGGAAGAACCAGATGAGAGGTGGGGAAAACAAATCCAAAATACTACCTCCGGACCTAATTATAAGCAAAAAAAACTAAATTCACACATATTAAGAAAGTTAGTTAAGTTAGTTTAATTATCTTGATTTGTGTAAAAAAAAAAGAGTTAATTGTCTAGGGAATATGCAATGCTCCTGGAAAAGTAAATGGAGAATAAGTTTGATTGGTTAATTTTCTTGATTTTTGCAATACTAACATTTAATAGTGTTGACTTAATTATTTTTGCTTATATTTAAGTCCAAATAATATAGCTATTTTATTGCTTATATTTAGGTCCGGAGGGAGTAGGTTATATGAATGTTAAGGGAAAAAGGAGGGCTGATGTCATTTTTAGTTTCTTTTTTTAAAAAAAAATAACAAAGAAAAAAATCCATAGAACCCACAAGTTAAAAATGATAAAAAAAAAAAAAATGCTCTTGTTCGAATTATTACCACACGTATTTTCAAATTTTAGTGGAAGAACTTTGTGTTTTTTTCTTTTAAAGCAAGTTTTTATTAAAATATGTTTAACCTTTCAAATAAAATGATTTTATTAGAAAAAATCCTTTTAAATTCACACAATACTTTATAACGTTGGTGTATGAATTTTCCATCCTCGAGTATCGTATTAATTATAAATAGAGAGATCTAGAAATCTTTATTTGTGGTGACAAGATTATATACTATAATTTTTTATACAAAAATATATAAATGCATAAGCGATAAATAATGACATTATTATCATTAAGTAAAAAATTGAAGATTTCAAATGCAATTCTCACTATCACCAAATCTCCAATTACACCCTAATGACAATATCTCTCACACAAATTATATCATTGTATAAATTAATTAAAAACACTTTCATAATCACAAGTTCACAACACGTTTCTTCATTCTTACCTGCATTGAATAGTTGTAAATTAAAATTATGATCGGGATGACTGTTTTTGTAATATCCAAATTTTGAGTTAATGATAATGATATGATCAAGTTGTATCAAAAACAAAAAAAGTGCTACATAGAATAGTGTTGTAAGGTAATGCGAGCAACATTTATTTTATAGTGGAGGCAACGTCTATTTTTTAGTGGGGGTAAAAATAAAATTACTTAACATTTAGTAAAAAAAATTACTTAGTGGGGCAGCTACCCCCATAGTTATGCATGTAGATCTGTCCTTGATTGTAAGGATTTATCGTATAGCTCGAGGTAGTTAAAACCGGATCGGACGGGCCAGTTTGACCGGTCGGACTGGGGACCGGCCTGTCCGGTCCAGATGAGTCCTATAACCGCCCTGTATAAAAACCGGGTAAAAACCCAAAGAACCGGTATAGAAACGGGAAAACCGGCCAAAACCGGTGGTTCGCCAGGTTTTAACGGTTCGCAAAAACGCCCTTCGTTCTCCTTGAGTCCCGCGACCTCCGACGACCTATAGAGGGGGCGAGAGAAAGCAGACAGAAGAATAAAGAGAAAGAACGACGAATGAGAGGAGAGAAGTGTCCCACACACAACATCATCAGATAAACAACTATTTGCAAAAACAAGGCATGGATGAGACCATGAAAGTAGCATGGGAGAGGGATGGAGTTTGGTGACAAAGTACAGAAATATCAGAAAGGAAGATGAGAAAGGAGGGGGCGGCAGCTATGGATATGAAAGTTAGGGTTGCTTATTTTATGTTGTACTGTTGTAGCATAAATGGGTTTGGGTACAAGCCCAACCCAACTCCTTGTAATTTTTACGAATATAAATAATATAAAAGGCAATAAGAAATTGAAAATGATCGGTTTCTGCCTTATGGACCTATGGTCTGCAAAAGCGATATTAAATTTGAAATATTGAAATTGAAAGTAAGGCTATTCCCAAGACTTTTTGACAGGCAACTTGACTTTTGACTGAGCATAGGAGTTCTAGGGGAATGGCCCTAAATAATTTTAATTTTTATTGTTTTTAATAGTATTACAAAAAAGAATATAAGATAGTTTTGGATTGGGTCCTTTTTTTTTTTTTTTTTTTTTACACTTTTGAGAACAAATATAAGAATTATTCTTGTGAATTTTTTTACATAAAATTTAAAAGTATTTATTTTAAAAAAAATAAGAATTTAAAATTTATTATTATTACTTAAGATATTATATTAAAAAAATAAAACTATTATTTAATTATTACCGGTTCAACACGGTTCGACCCCGGTTGGACCATTGAACCTTGAACCAGTGCCTTCACCGATTCAATGACTGGTTCGGTTTTAAAAACCTATAGTTTTGATATCTTTAACACTGCGCAAGAGTGAATTATTTTTTTGACAAATAAATGTTTTCAAATTTTATCCTTTAATAAAAATCTTATTAAAATAGTTTTTTTAATTCACGTGACAATCTATGAGGTAATGTATGCTTTCCCATCCTCGAGCGTCGTAAGAATTTTAAAGATTTATCATATAGCACTGCTATCTTGAATACATACAAGAGTGAATTAGTGTTGAAATAAAATCCCCTTCCACAATTATTTTCAAAATAAAAATACTTTTTTGAAAATTTTTAAAAATCAATCGAACCAATGTTTTTTTTTTTAGCTTTGAATTTCACATCGTACCAGGGAATATGTACGATCAAAATCAATCATTTTGTCAAAACAAAATTTCATTTTCATTCTTTTGGTTTTATTTTCTTTATAATTTTAAAAATGGGGTAAAAATAACATTTTCAAAGGTTATTAAATTTGTTGCACAATTAACTTGAGGTACTGTTCTTAGAACGAGCGATGTAGGGTGTTAACACCTTCCCTACTCGCAGTTCACTCCCAAACCCAAGTCTTTTTTTTTTTTTAAAAAAAAAAATTCCTTAAATAAAAAAAATTTCTTATGTTTTCCCAAATTAAGGACCTCTTTGATTGTTTTTTTTTCCTTGAAATTTGTTTTGCAATTTTTAAGATCTATTTTCAAAAACAGGAAAAAAAAAAGTTTTGTTTGATAACACTGTTTTGAAAAGAGTTTTAAAAATTAGATAACCAAAAAAACTACTTGAAAAATTTGTTCTGAAAATATTACAAAAATAAAAACTTGTCTGGTTGGTAAGAACTTCTTTTTGTTTTATGATTTGTTTTAAATTGTTTTTTTTTAATAATCAAATGAATTTATAAAAGAAGAGGAGCAAAACCTCAGCACAAGATGTGCCACATGCAGCTTGCTAACCACAAATGTTGATACAAAACAGAATCTTAAAGCACAAACTGTACAACATAATTGGTCACAGACCAAGCCTAGCTTAAATCACAAAAATAAATTCAAAACACCTTATTACTGAAGCAAAAAGCCGCATAACTAGAGCGGCAAACACCTAAAGCAGGACCTACATACACTGTAAACTCTAAGCAGGATAGCCCACGCCATGCTAACTAAATATGATGCCCAAGAGGTGGCTTTTATGGTGCACTCCATACCTAAGGAGTGCACCGGTGCATGCATGTTTTGACCTGCTGTGGTAAGTCATTTTGAAAGTCTTTAATAAATTGTCCAATAGTGAGGACCTTTTTGCAAATAGTATTTTTTTCTCTTTGTCGTTACCGAGCAAAAGACAAAGCAACAATAACCTTGCAACTTTATGGTCAAACAATTCTGCTCCCTCAACATTAGAAACACCACCATATCAAATTTGCTCCCTAAACCACAAACGACTTCACCTGATTATGAGTTTTTGACCACCACATCTGTAGAACAGATCTGCACCTCCCCTCCTTGTTTCGTGAAAGCCCACCATTGCAACCATGGTGAGTATCGCCCTCAATTGTTAGTTTATCTGTAGCTTCCATTGTAGCTTTGTATAAGGTATTGCCAACCTCATTTTAGGTGAACTTGATCAACTGTCCCTATTGCTTTCTATGGTTAGAGATGAAATAGACAACTATAAACACGAGAAGAGGGTTGAATTGTGTTTATCTGACTTTCAGGGAAAGTTTAAAACTTTTTGCCAAGCAATAACTAAGAGCAGACAGGTGATTATCAAAGTAGTGAGACAAGTGACCTGTCTGAAGGTTTTTAACAGAAAAACACATAGGCATACAAGATTAAGAACTTGTTTGATATTCACACTTTAACCCATTTAGTTAGTTTAACAGTTAAGTTAATCAAACAAACTAAAGAGACAGGGATAGAGATAGACACATTTATATTATCCTGGTTCACCCCTTAACAACTAGGGCTACGTCCAGTCCTTGGAAGCACCAAGTTTTCTTCATTGTAGCTGATCAGGTTACAGATGAGTATTCTTTGTACACCTAGCCTCTCCAGGCTCCAAGACAAGTATTATTTGCACACCTAGCCTCTTCAGGCTCACTCAAGTTTGTTTGAAAGAAGGGTGTAATAAATACAACCTGTAAGTCTTTCACTAACACTCAGAAGATTGAATTTAATGTGAAGGTTTGAAAGACTACGTAATAACTTCAAATGATTGAAGAATAAAGAATGAAGGAATGAAGAAATAAATGTGCCGAGTAATGGCTCTTCAAATTAATGTTGTGTTTTATATCTTGATCTTCAATGTCTTTTCTATTTATAGCCTTCAATTAATTTGAATCCGTTAGAGACATTCCTTCTGATTTTTGGCTTTAAGTTGAGCTTCATTAAATGCAATAAAGTTGTTCTGGGCAGCCATTTAATGCAAAGGAACGTTGCTTGTACTCTAACAGAGAGAGACAACACTTAATGCTTTGTGCAGCAGCCAAATCAGAGTTCTTCAGGTTGCTTTTGTATTACGCAGAGCACATTTTCCTTTTCATACAACTTCCAGATGTACTAGGGAATAAAGCATTGTGGTAGCACTCCTTTTCTGAGCTCCATGGTTGCTTTGAGTGTTTGACCTTCTGAAAATCTTGATCCTTGTGAGATAAACCTTCAGCATCTTCTGACTGAGTAGACAACTCATAAAAGTTCTTCAGTCTTCGCATGTTCTTCACTGGGAGACGCGGGCGGGTGATAGCTTCATTAGACGGGTTGACTCTTCTATGCAGAAAGTCAACATCTTCAGATAACCCATCAGACGGGTGAAACTGCTTCAATAGAAGCGTTGAGTTTACTCAACAGACGAGTGTTCTTCACTTTTGACCAAGAAAGCCTTAGGGTAGACAGGTGATTAAAAACATTTAAATAATAATCTGCACACTAAGTAGACAGGTCAACAACCAATATATAGTTCAATTAAATCATAGACAAATGTTTGGTTTTCATCAAAACTTAGGGCAAATACACATGAGAAATTTAGAGACTTAACAAGAGAAACCCGTAGCTTTCTTTGGCTTTAATCTTGATTGTGTTTTTTTTTTTCCCCGTATTTGAAGGACAATTTGTATAGATCTTTTTTGTCTTCCCATTTTTAATGTACCCTTTTCTTTAAACTTCCTTTTTTTAATAGATTTCTTTGTAATTTTATTTTAAGGTAAATTCTTATTTCATTATATATATTTTATTCTTTTATCTGAGTTTCAATAGATTTCCATGTACCTCACGTTTGTTGGGCTATGTTTTTGTTGCTTTCTCTAGGTTATGTGACCAGCAATATAATGGATTTGAGTGAGACAGGCAAATAAAGCAAAAGAAGATAGGCAGGTAGGATATAACATATAATCAATAAGCATATCTAATTATATGTATTATAAGAACATGGAGCTAGCAATGAAAATTACTCAGATTAATCAAGAGGAAATGATTTGTGTGTCTCTTTTTGAATCACCTGACCTGTCACATTAATATATGGTAATGGGAGCTTGTACCACCAATATTTGTTGCAGGGTATGTTGTTAATTTAATAATGAATATTTGTGTATGTTACTGTGGTGTTTATCTTTTTTTTTTTGAAAATAAAACCTTATTATTAGTATATATTTTGTTGTATTCAATAGGACTATAGGAAAACAAATACATATGAAGCATTTTATACGAGTATCTATATTTGGCTCATTTACTTCATATAATTCTTTGTGTTGGATAATAATGCTCAGAATCCAATTTCGGATCTCTTGTGTAGCGTGATTTGAAGATCTTTGTTATAGGTAGCCTACATATACGCAAAGTTAAAACAAAATGTAGTTTTTACTAATAAGCATATCTCATGTCGTTCTTTTTTATTTTCAGCAGTGAGATAATTCTGGAACGTTTGTAGAGGAATCCAGCAATGATGTTGAGGTTGTTGAGGAAATGCATAGTAAAATTATGACACCCTCTACCCGTATGTATTTATAACAACATAAAAAGAAAATAAAATAAAAAAGAAAAAACACATACATATTATTTTGTAAGAATAAAACCATGAGTAGAAGATACCAAATGAACAAAACGTCTTAACGCGGAAAAAACAAAACAGGTTATAACATAACATAACTGAAACATAAACCCTACCCCGATGTCACGTAACAGAGTTGGTATAACAAAAATCCAGAAATACATCAGATAAACAAACTAAACTAAAGATAAATCCTAACTACGAGTGAGCGGCTCCTCAGAGTCACTCCTCAACTGGCTGTTCACCATCAATGGATAAAAGAAAGGTATATGCAAACAACAATAGAAAATGGGGAGCAAGAAATAGATGTATAAACATAATGGCAAAGGAGCAGTTAGCAAGATGGGCATACATAACAAATATAGCATGTTATAACATAATAACATTTAACATAGTAACAACATTCATATCATGCCAACCAAGTATGCTATGCGATGCAGTGCTACTCCACTACTCCGTTATGCATATGGATCCAAAACTACCTCAGGAAGACAACGTCGGAGTTATATATCCAAATGAGCCAATAAGCACCAGTGCCGACAGTTCACCAAACTATGTGTGAACCCCTTGGATAGCCGATCCATCGCACTCTAGGATACACCACCATGGGGGCCACGATTCACCTAACTCTCAGATGTAATTAATGCGGACGGCTAAATCACCTTATTCTTTGACGACCTCTCCTATGCTGAACTTCTCCACTAACATCTCCAATGCTTGAATACATGAGCAACAACAACAAGCAACAAACCACCACCTCCACTTTGGCCAATAAGCACCAAAGTTTAACACCATCAACACCTTGACCAATAAGCATCAAGGCTACTCTAACAGTAAGCATCAGAGTTTAACATCGTCAATACCTTGACCAATAAGCATCAAGGCTACTTTGACTAATAAGAACCAAAGCATAACAATATGCGGTAACACATCGTTACCGACTTAACCATCTCAAGGTTTTATGTTAATTTATCTTATCTTTATTCGATTGGTGTCTTATTTCATCATAGGAAATAATTCAGGTAAAACTACCCTTGTCCCCATCTTACGTCAGTTCTGTTTAGGGGAGCACAGTCGTGCAGATCCCTAGCACGGGCGTGCTGACATTTAAGTTGAGCACGGATATGCTGTCTATTGAGCACGGTCGTGCTTACTGGAGCATGGTCGTACTGTTATGGGTAGAAGGGTTGGAAACTCTTGCCAAGCTTCCTAGGGCATTCGTAGAGATCAATCATATTGGCTTTTAACTACACCTTCATGTATCAGTATCATTACTCTTGTTTAATCTCCATGTCTTATGATTATTGGGGATTAATCCTTTAATTCTTGTTTCATTATTAACATTCCTAAAGCACTCATGAATCAATCCTAGGGTTTCAACTATACCATTGAGCATTAACGTTGCCCCTCATTACTATAATTCAAGTCTTATGAACATTGGGGAATTATCCTTTAACTCTTATATCTTTATAAACGTCATCTTATATTTAATTAGTGTGTTATTAACATCATCGTTCGTCTCACAAAATCATCCCAAACAACCAAATCATTCATTCATGGCATCATCATTATCATCATCAACAACAATATACAAGTAAAGCATGCCAATCATATAGAAAGTATAATATATCAAACAACATCAAATAAGCAGTTAACATACAACAAGGTCATGGGTTAACCCTTCATTTTACGCTGCCCCATTGGCTACATGTTATACTAATCCCTTCTCCCCATACCTGGTTTGAAGGTTCCACTAATGCCAAGCGTAAACAACTCTACTTTATTTCCCTCGAGCGACTCTTCGAATTCCCCAAGCCTTGGCCAAACACAAAAAAAATAACCAATTAATCTCTAAATCCAAGAAATAGGAAAAAAGATTAACAAGGGATAACTACATTACCTTTACTGGCACTAACGCGCGTGATTTCTCTCCCAAACTAGAGCAAGAACACCAAGAACTTGGTTGGGTCCAAAGAAAGGGAATGGGAGAGGTTTCTTCACACTAGGGTGCTAAAAGTGTCAAATGAGGGTTATAACTCGTAACCCTCCTAAAACCCACTTATTTAAGTTGTCAGACCATGAGCATGGGAGTGCTCACCTTAAGCACGGTCGTGCTCAACATCGAGCACGGGGTCATGCTCAACATCGAGCACGGGGTCTGCAACATTCACGTCAAAACACTCCATTTTCCGATAAGGTCGTGCTCCCCTTGAGCACGGCCGTGCTCATGGCCCAAGTAGCCACTAAACACACGAACGAGCAAGAGGTCATGTTGAACATGAGCACGATTGTGCTCATGTGTCAAAATGGACTTTTCACTAGAAAATCCCACTTGACCCCATTCTAACGTCCTTAAGGCATATTTCTACTTAAACTAAACACAACATACAACCATACATAGCACATACAAACGTGTAAAGGCTTCTATACGAAAAATGGGGTGTTACAATTCCACTCCCTTATAAAAATTTCATCCTCGAAATTTCTACTCACCTCGATTAGAAAGGTGTGGATACGCCTCCATCCTCTTGCTCTCAAGCTCCCACGTAGCATTCTCCTCAGCAGCCCCACTCCAAACGTCTTTGACCAAAGGAATCTCCTTCCTTCTTAGCATCGTCACCCTTCGATCCTAAACCCGAAGCGGTAGTACCTCAAAAGTCAAGTTCTCTTTCAACTAAATTCTATCGGGTACTATCACATGGCTAGGATCATGAATATACTTTTGAAGTTGAGACACATGGAAAACATTGTGAAGGTTGGACAAGAAAGAGGGTAAGGTTATTTGGTAAGCAACTTCGCTAACTCTTTTCAGAATTTGGTAGGGACCAATAAATCTAGGAGTAAGTTTCCTCGCTTTTATCACTCTACTAACCCCAGTTGTTGGAGTAACTCGCAAGAATACATGATCACCTTCCTGGAATTCGAGAGCCTTCCTCCTCTTGTCATGATAGTTCTTTTGCCTACTTTGTGCCACTCTCATCTTCTCCTGGATCATTCTTACTTTATTTGTGGTTTCTTGTACTGTCTTGGGTCCAACACAAAGGTGTCCTACATCTCTTTACATACAACGCCTCATAGGGTGCCATCCCAATACTGGAATGGAAGCTGTTGTTGTAGGTGAACTCTATCAGGGGCAAAAACTTGCCAAAATACCTGATTGCTCTAGCACACAAGCTCTCGACATGTCCTCTAAGGACTGGATGGATCTCTCAGATTGACCATCAGTCTGTGGGTGGTAAGCTGAACTTAGTCTAAAGCTTAGTTCCTAAAGCCTCATGCAAACTATTCCAAAACCTAGAGGTAAATCTAGGGTCTCTATCTGACACTATGCTAGAGGGCACCATGTAGTCTAACTATCTCCCTGATATACAACCTAGTCAACTTTTCTAATGGATACTACATGTTCATAGGGATGAAGTGAGCAGATTTAGTCAACCTATCCATAACAATCCAGATAGCATCACAACCAGCTAGAGTCCTAGGGAGTCCAGATAGAAAATCCATAGAGATACTATCCCATTTCCGTTCTGGGAAACTTAAAGGTTGCATCTGATAAACCTTTGGTTCATCTAGTTTATTGACTAGAAAGACCACAATTTTGATACCAATTGTGTGAGTTCAATCTCGTTTTCGCCCAAATTTGGCTTTATTTGTCCACTAGCAACGTTTTGAGTCTTTGAAGTAATTTTTAGGAATTTTTACTATTTTTAAGTCAAATAAAGCACTAAGTGCCACTCTTTATTTTCAGGTTAAAAGTGAAGCTCAAGGAAACTTAGAAAATTGAAGAAAACAAGCAAAAAGAAGAATTTCAAGGTCTCGCCCTGTGAGCCAAACACAGGAATTTGAAAGTGTGTTCTGTCTCGCCCCGCGAGACAGCCTTCGCCAGCACTTGCTCGCCCCGTGAGCGTGCGCTGCACAGTTTTTCTATAAATAGCTTTTATTTGTGCGAATTTGATATCCATCAATTCCTAGTTTTCTCTGAGCTGTGTCTCATTTAGGTTTACATACACGTTTATTAGCTTTATTTCATGTTTTCTTTTGTATTGGGGATTTTGAAGTATGTTATGAGGAACTAACCTCTTTTCTAAGGAAGCGATGAAGACCGCTCATGACGGCATAATGAAACAATGATGTTTTCTACTCCCTAACTCTTAATTCTTGCTTCTTAATTCTGCTTTGTATGTGTTAATCATATGAGCTCGTGGTTAATTAGTCAAGCGTGATGAGTCCCATCCGACCGGAGATTCATGCTTTAGGACTTGAATTAAGAACACAAGTTGAATATTGATAGAGATATTATAACACCCCGATTTTCACTGCTTTCTAATATCGGTAATAAATATAAATATTTATATTTTATCCGAGACTTAGAAAATGATTTTGGATAAACCAATGTCATTTCCATGATATGCTTGATATCATAAGGTTACGATAAAATTTTGGGTTGAAAATTCAAACGGAGCCCGGTCTGCATTTTTCACTGACAGTAAAAGTTTATTGCTCAGGAAACCTAATTTTAATTTGTGAACGAGACGAATAATGTTTTTATCATATTTGCTACGATCTTGGAAGTTTTGAAAATTTTCGCAAAAAAAAATGAAATATTATATTTGCTACGGGCGAAAACGTCGAAATATCTCTAGGAAAACCTGAGTCAGATGAACCAGGGGGTCAGCAACGGAGCTGAGGTGACTGATGTGATGAGCATTTATGGCGATCCTATCTGAATCATAATGGCCATAATTGCACATAAATGCCATTAGATATTTTTATGGTGAAATGACCATTTTACCCTTGGTTTCCTATGGAAATTGCAAGGCTTGCCATTGAAATTTTGGGACCATTTTCCCCTTCCCTACACGGCTCTAACCCTTTTCCTCTCACTTAGGCAATTTTTCAGCTCATTTAGATCATCTTCATGAATCAAGACTCATTTCTCTCAAAAACCCTAATCGGGAATCGGGTACGTTTGTGCAGAGATATATCAGGAAACAAACCGACAAGACATCTATGATGACTCAAGAGGAATGAATCATCATGGTGATAATTTACCCTAGTTAGACAAAGAAAATATCTAGATATTTTGAACGTTAACCTAACCCATGTCTAGTTAAATCTAACCAAGATTAACTAACCATGATTTGCAACACAAAATATCTTCTCCCTAATATGTGGTATGGGAGGCGACCACCCTAAACACTCTCATCCACATCATTCGTAAGGCCCTAAGGCTGCCCACCCTTCTCCATTTGTAGCCAAGTATCCATTTTCATTTCAACCACACATTAAACAAGACTACATGGCTTCATTATCTACCATACATCATCTTTTAATTTCATTTAACATAAGAATCCTTTTGATCATTATCCTCTTCTCCTTTGTTCATGCGCCAGCCATCATTCCTCCTCCCAAAACCATTTTCTCTTCATCATTCATCAAGAACACTTAGACAAACTCTCCTTACTCACCCGAAAGTTCATCGAAGTTCTGACCTTTTTCTGTTCTGAAACTCGAACAACTTTCAACAGGAAAGTTGTTTCTCTTTCTATCTTCTTTCCAACGAGCTAAAGATTATCAAAAACGGATAAGTATTTTGAGAGATATGCTCAAAATACCGAAACAGCTCAAAATCCCCAGAACTATGCGAGAACAGAAGAAAGAAGGCTCTTTACGCCCTGTTATGCTTTGAATCAAACAAAACCTTAAACATCAAAGTTTTTCCTCTCTTTCTTATCTTTCTAACAAGCCAAAGTTTGTAATTTTTGGATGAGCATATCGTGATATACACTCAGAAAACCACCACATCCTCAAAGCTGTCTCAAAAGCTTTCATTTGGAACCAGGCTTGTATTGATCAATTTCTTCATGTCTTCAACATTCAAGAGGTAAAACCTCATCTCCTTGATCATCTAAGCTTTCTTCTTCATTGATTTTCTTGATTCAAGCCATGATCATCATGTTTTCAAATTCCTAGATCTAGTTTTTCAAATAATTATAGAAAATCATAGAAAAATCATTTTAATGTGAGATCAATTTCTATGATCTTCATATGACTTCTATATTCATCATCCAAGAGCTTGAAAAATTTAGAGATCCCTAGCTATTTCTTTTGATCTTGACCGAACCTATACCATAATGGGTTAGGATGATTTTCTTCAATCTTTAACTTGATTTCTTGTTGGTTGTTCATGGATAGGTTTGGTTGGTTCAAAAGCTTGTGATTTGGGTGAACAACATCCTTCTCCTACTTGAGTTTCAAGTGATCTACAAGAGGTAATGGGGGAGATTACTACTATCCCACCTTAATGTAGATATGTATGTGGTTTAAAGTAATTGTATGTTGTCTTGTAAATCCTAAGTGTTAGGATTATGTATTATTGATTTATATGTGTGTGATCCTCTTGGAGGATTTGATTTGATGTTTGGTTGTGGTATGATATGTCATATGGTTGTTTTGATTCCAATGACCTTAAGTTGGAATCAAGATTGTTGTTTGCTTGACTTATTAAGAAAAATGCCTAATATATTTATTTAAGGCCATTCGCCCATAACTGATTAATGGGGTTTCAAGTTGAGTTAATTTGTTTGAATAATTTTTATAAGGATTGAATGAATATATAAGAATATAGAATTGGTTTGGATATATTTGGATGTGTATATTGAAAGATATGATTTTATGAGTCCTTAGGGACTAAAATGCAATTTCTGAGAATTTCAGTGGCTGCACTGAAATTTATATTCTTGTGTGTTAAGATTGTAGTCCTTGATGAGACAAAACCATAGAGATTGGTTTGGTGTTAATTGGATTAATACATAAAAAGTTATAAGCTTTTTTTGTGAAAAAGAACCTTTTTGCAATTATTGAAAAATATTTGGGGCAGAAAAGTGATTTCTGGAAAATTTGAGGGCAACTGAAAAATATTTCTAAAGAAGTTGGTTTGGTATGGTTTGGAGTTATAAATAAAAAGTTTTAAGGTTTTAGGTGAATAAGGATCTTTTTGCAATTAATGAAAGTTTAGGGGTTAAATTACAATTTTCGAAAATATATTTAACTGGACAGTGAGAGACTGTTTTTCATACCTATTAAACTGTTGTAAAACCCCAAAATGAGTTTTGGACTATTAGAGTGTAAAATCGTTGAAAAAGGATTTACGTGATTTATAAACATAACGACGTTCTGTCAAATTTTTAAGAATTTCGTATACATGAAAAAGAAACTGTAAAAGTAGTGTTTCAACATCTTAATATGAGTATTATAACCTAGGGAATAATAGATTTGAGGTGAAGAACCATATTTTCAAAAGTATGGCTTTTGGGCCTAAATTCATTAAAAAGCAGCGAAATCGTCGTCAAGTGTTTTTTAAAGATTTTTGAGGAAACTATGATGTAAAGTTTGAAATCAATGCTTTAACACTTTAACATAAGTATGGTAACTTAGGAAAGTGAAGGATTTGAGGAAAATGATTATATTTGTGAAAATATAGAATTTAAGTTGAAATACAGTAAAAAGCAGTAAAACGGTATTTTAAGAGTTTCGATGTTTTTCAAGAAACTGTTTTGAGGAATTTAGTACTTATGTACTTTAATGGAATCTGATTTCAAAATGGTTTGGTTTTAACTAAAGGTTTTAGTTTTAAGACAAAAGAAGATTTTAGTCTTCAAAGACTAGTATTTACATTAAAGAGCAAAAAACCTAAGTCATTAATGACTTAGTGAAAATATGAACTTAATGATTTATGACTTATGGTGAATAAAGACCATTTGTTGTAAAGTGTGGATAATTCAATATCCATACCTCCATAAGACTTAATGGACTAAGAGTTATTTGATTTCTTGGAAGCCAAGAGAAAGGCTCCATTAGAAAAGTGTAAAGAAATAAATGATTGGACTGTCGATCCAAATTCATAATGTGTTAGGACTTGTAAGAAAGTGCCTTAAAACATCTTTACACATACATGACAAGTCTATTTGAGAACTGTGAATCAGTGAAGGACCGGTGATTTGTAACATAGAATATCGTCCGTCAGAGATTGACAGCAAGTGGATTCTGGTGGAATCACGAGGTTATTCGATGGATAGACCAATTAGACGTATTCCAGCAATTTTTCCCAGATACATAGTTGATACTATGTTTGGTGAGGCCGTTGTGCCCAGGAAGCTGAGTTTCGGTTGTAGAGGTTTCATAAAGAGCCTGATGTGTTGTGTTACAGAGAGTTTGAGATCACATGTGATTATGATTGTACGTACGTTATGATTTAAGCCTTGTGTGCGTAACACGAAATCAACAATGGTGCCTGAGGTGGGCGAATGTGAAACCTATACTGACCATTTCCTTCCAAAATATCAAATTAGCTCCGTTGTTAGAATCGGATATTCCTTGAGGCTGTGTAGGTATGGGACTATACGGTTTCAATCAGTTTCTCTCTATTCCTGTCCTCCGATGGACAAACCAAGTCCGGTATGCTTGAAAAGCTTACCGTCGAGTTTGGTATATTATATTCTTGAAGTTTTTAGTTGCAGAATTAAAATGGGAGATAAAAAGAATATATGACTGATGTATTATGTATATGTGAGTCGTACCACTGAATGTCTGCCTTATGTGTAAGATAAATGGAATCTCACCTCGTTATTTTTATATTGCCTATGTTGGCTGGTGTCTTCTGCATTCTTTTGAGAAGACTGAGATGTCAAGATGTTCCTTGACTGACGCATCGTAGAGATTGAGGTTCGAGCATGTGGATGATATGTTAGAGTTTCTAGTGGACGTGTTCCAAACTGTTGATGGGTTCATAGACCATGTTTTTCCTCTTGGAAGAGGAAAGGGTTTAGTTCAAGAGTTACTTTTGTAGTGACTCTAGTAGTGTCTTTTGTGACGACGTCGGTAGTGGACTCAAATAGAGTTTCCACAAGATCTCGTCAGTTTGGTTTGTCCTTCTCACGATGCATGAGAAAGGATTGTCTTTTCTGTTTTAGTTTGGCCAGCTGTGTATGTCTGAGAGTTAATGTTAACGCTTATGGAGCTGCGACTCCAAGTATCTTATATTTTAGGAGCTGCGTCTCCGCATCTTTATGTTGAGTCTGTACATTCTATGATTTCTGTTTATGAGTCGAGTTGGGTATTATGTAAATGATTTTCAAACTCATAACCCTAATTGTGATAATGGAATATTTTATTGTCCATTTAGTTAAAACATAGTAGTTATATTTATGACTTACGAAAAAGGAAAAAAAATTACCCCATGCTTTTATAGCCAAATGTAATTAACCTGCTTTTCGGCCTTAAAATGTCACTTACGATGTAGCGCCCGAGGAGGGTGTTACAGATATAATAGGAGATTTGTGCAATCATTGTAGGGAACCAAGAACTTAATGAATCTAACTTGTTAATCTTCGGATAGAGATATAGTTGATTGGCAAGCTTAGGCATTTTCTTTTGTGCTCGACCGAGACATTAGAATAATTTTGGGTTCCTAGTTGGCATGTAGTTGAACCTAGGGGTAGTAAATAATCACTTGGATCTATTGCTTAATTGGGTTGGTGAATTCGTAACCTTAGAACTTCCCAAATCTTAATCACAACTCTTGATAATTGCCTTGATATACTTTTGTTTTCAAATTGATATTTGAAATAGATAATTACTTGATTCTCAACAACTTCTCTCCCTTGACTTGGTCAAATCCTAACTGCTTCCTTTAGATATTAATAAAAATTGGCCACCCAATCCCTGTGTTTGACCTTGGTAAATTACTTACCTTGTTTTTATTACTTGCTTTGATCTGGTACACTTGCCAGAGTTCACCAAGTTTTTGGTGCCGTTGTCGGGGATTGGCATAGCCAATTTTTCTTTATTTAAAGAAAGTAGTTAATTTGAACAAGCCAATTTTTCCTTTTAATTTATTTTTAATATATTTTTATCTCTTTGAATTTCCTTGATTTCACTTGGTCTAGGGAGTTTTTGTTGTATGCGAGGTACCGTTCCATCGGAAGAATTGCTATACGACCCAGAGATTCGTAGGACCGAGAAGATGTTGAGGAAACAGCTTAGAGAACAGAGAAGGTGGCTGGCGCTCGAGCGCCCAGCGCACCACCTAACCCCACTATCTTCCTTTTCTCTCTTTGCATGGATCATCTCTCACATAATCTTCACAAACCAGAAACGCCTAGAGAAAGGTCAAAGATGTTCTAGAGTGAGAAAGTCAAGTTTCGGAAGTTTCGATTCATTCGTTTCCGATTCCGGTTACATATTTACGTCCAGGGCGACAAGCTGGTGGAGTACATACCTTTGACTCGTGAAACAGTGGAGGTAATGCTCGAATCCCTATCTCGTCGACATGTTGACATTGTTATTTATCTCGTTTTGTATATCTTGCTTTGATTCTGGCTTTGTCTGTGAAATTGTTGCAAGATTAAGGGTTTATGACATTGTCGGGACTCTGTTCATGTGTTCAGGACGAAATACGGAGCATCGAGACGTTGGTTGTGAATGAGGCAGCAGCTGTGTTGGTGTGATACGCACGGATTTCTAGGTGTTGACATCACATTACGACTGTCTAAGGAGGGGAGAAAGTATCTGACATGCCGAGGAGGCAAGCGTAGTATTGTATATTACGCTATATGCGTAGGGTGCCCAGACCTTACTTGTTGTCAAGTATCTTGCGATAACTAAATCCCTAGTGAAAATGTTTTTTAAACTGTATACAGGATTTAGTTATGGCATGCTTATTAATGTTAGGATTGTTTACCATTTTAATTACATATGCTGAAGTTGTCCGTTTTACTGTTTATTGTTGTTGATGGATTCTACTGCTGGTTGATGTGTGTTGTTTGCTTTATGTGCATGATGATTCTGATGTTATGATGATAGAAATAATGTTAAGTTATTATTGATTCTGAGATGATGATTTTATGTTGCTGGCGTTGATGCCGTTGAAGTTGTCTGGATTGTCTGTTTGTGCTGTTGGTAACCTAGTTGACACCTGAGGGTACGCTGTCGAGTTAATGATAAGAATGGATTCTGAAAGCGGTATATGGGTACCGAGTTGAGATTGTTGATGCCGAGTGCATCGTAATGTGTGTAAGTGAGTAACAGTACCGGTGTCAACTTAGGTTATGTTGCATTGCATATTGCCAAAGTGGCGAGCCGCGTGACTGGGAGTCATGCGAGGTTGGGGTACCCGGGTGCGGGTACGAAATGTTGTGCGGGACGGTCCAGGGAGCCTTGGGGATGTAGCCGGGTTCGCATTAATCAACAATGGCCAATGGTTTGCACCCATTATGTCGTGGTCTCCGCTAGTACTCGACTATCTAGATGTCTGGCTCGGAGTGTTCCAGTCTATGGTGGACGTTCCGAGGAGACCAATATACCCCTATCGGAGTTTAACTCATAGGGGGAAGCACCCTTATTGGTCATGGCGAGCGGAACTGTTACCAGGACAAACCAGCTGACATTCCCTGGATGACGGATAGGCCCGAGAGAGAAAGAGAATGTCCGGGGGGATTAGTATCCCTAGAGCGAAAGATCGACCGACATGCATAAGAGTGTGACTCCTTAAAGGATTGATCCTAGTCGGATATTCGAGGTTGACTGTGATAGTATGATTCAGGAGATGTTTGATGCATATGTTGACTGTTGTTTGATAGTATGATGTACTATGTTTTTCCCTATCCTTGTTTTTATGGTGATGTCGAGATTCTTATCTCCCATCTTCTTCTTCCTTTTCTTCATCTTTCTGTGTATGTATCGATTCGTCAGATGAGCAGCAGTCGTACGCCGACGGTAATCAAACTGGAGCAATGTCTGTTACACTACCTGCAGATGGCTCCGCCGAAGGTCCAGACCCTGGGGGACATTGAGATTGTATATCATGATGACCGTGGGTGGCAGGTCGACCACTCACAGTTCTTCATGAGTTACGTTGGCCCGGTCAGTATCTACGTCCGTCTTGGAGGATGACTTGAATTCACTATGCTCGGTTCGTATAGGATATCTCAGCGGCTACATTTCTCAGAGCTCTGGATCCCACCCAACCGTCATAAGTTTGCAGAGGATATTTGTAACCCGATAGATCGCACTTACACCTGCAGCGGACTTGGAATGTTACGGAGAGGTCGCGGGGGGAAGAAGCATACATACAATGCATCACAACCGTCGCCTGAGGGTTGTGATCAGTAGTGATGAATCTGTTGGAAATAGGGTGTACAGACACCGTTATGGCGAGGGTGAGGGTAGTTCCAGACGCCCATATCGTCTGTGATATGGTTCGTCGGTAGCGTCTGCTAGGGAGAGCCTCAATGAGCATGGCCTTCTTTGATCTTTTGATGTTATTTTGTGAGAGGCGGGCGGGTAGATGCTGTATGTATTAGGTTTTATGAAGCTTTTATCTGTGACCAGTTTCTGTTATTTGTTTATTTCTTCAGTCTGTATATATTAGGTTTCCGATCCCTATGTTGGGATCGATGGTACTCGATGGACATGATGTATGTATTATGTATATATATGTTGTTTTATTTTTCTCCCGCTGTGTATGTTTTAAGTTTTTTTATTCACGTTTCCGCAAACTTATAATATTTTCGAATGTATATCAGCGCTAATGCTAATTAAATGGATTAAGGCTTAGTTAATTAGGATTGTTCTTTAATGGGACGTCGGGGTGTCTCATTTGGGTGGTATCAAAGCTGTTCGGTTCTAGATCGGACTGTGGGGAACTGGATCCAATTAGGAATAAGGACCTTGGGGTAGGATGAGTACCGACGCTATTAGTTGAATCCACATTTGGATATTAGCTATGCTTAGAATGGGTAGAGTGTCCGATACGTGAGTTATTCTTAACATATGAGGATGACTGTTTTTCTGCATTTGTAAGACATATAGTGGATGTATCTGTTTATGTATTGAAATGTATGTCATACAGAGGAGTACTGATGTGTTATTTTTAGGGAAGTTAAAATGGTACGCCGTGGAAGGGCTAGAATTGGCGGAGTTGCCGATAACCCAAGAAGTTCCTCGGGAACAAATAATGGTGGTGAAGCTGGAGAGACTATGAGGGTGATGAGGGAGTTGGCAACTGCCATTCTGCAACAAACTCAACAGAATACTCAGTTTATGAGAAGGCAAGAGCAGAGAGATGAGAGGCAGCAATAAACCTTTGCAGCGGAGGAAACTATGGAGAGTGGACTGACTGCTTTCATGAAGGGTAATCTACCTCAGTTCGGTGGAGAGTATGATCCAGAAGCAGCGGAGAAGTGGCTGCAGGAAGTAGAGAAAGTATTTGTAGCGATGCGCAGCCTTGTGGAACGAAAGGTCACATATACTGCTTTTATGTTAGTAGGATCAACTGAAGCTTGGTGGTGGAATAAGCAGAGACTGCTTGAAGCTGAAGAGCAAGTTATTACATGGAAGTTGTTTTGGGAGTGCTTTCTGTAGAAGTATTTCCCAAAAAGTGCCAGAAATGAAAAGGAAAAGGAATTCATGAGCCTGAAGCAAGGCAACATGTCTGTTGGAGAGTACGCCATCAGATTTGAAGAATTGTTGAAGTTTTCTCGGTACTACCAGATTTACCCATACGAAGAGTGGGTATGTAGAAGATTCGAGGATATGTTAAGACCTGAACTAAAAAGGGCAATGCTGTAGCTAGAGTTTAATCAATCTCCAGGTTTGGTGGAGAAATGCAATGCTCTAGAAAGTCATGACAGGGCTAAGTCAGTTCAGCCCCAGCAACGAAGCGGTGGACCTGTTAGAGGAGGTTTCAACCAGAGAGGCAGAGGTGGAAGGTTCCAACAAAGGGCAAAGCCTTATAATCGCCCTAATCAGCAACCAGTTGATACAAATGGTGGAAGTTCTAGCTAGAATATGTCGGGTTTCTTGACATGCTTAAAGTGTGGAGGACCACATCTGATGAGGAATTGTCCTCAGTTCTAGAATGCGATCTTTTTCTAGTGTGGACGTACCGATCATATTGCTCGTTTTTGTACCCAGGGCAATATGGAGAGGACTCAATCTCCACAGCAAGGTGGAAGGGATCAGGGAGTCGGAACAAGAGTTCAGACTAGTAACTAGCAAGGAAGCAAACCTCAAGCCAGTGGAAGAGTGTTTGCCGTGAGAGGATCGGAATCCGTTCGAGAGCCAGATCTGATACAGGGTAAGTGTCTAATTTTTTGTAAGCTCTTATCTGTGTTGTTTGATTCAGGGGCTACGCATTCATTTATTTCCTTAGAGTGCATGGATCATTTGCAATTACCCATTTCATCTTTACCGTATGATCTGAATGTGTCTACCCCTATGGGAGATACATTGACAACTCTTTTTGTTTGTCGTAATTGCCCAATTGTTCTAGAGAATAGAACTTTTGTTGTAGACCTTGTCTGTCTGCCTATGCAACAGATTGAAGTGATTTTAGGCATGGATTGGCTTTCGGCTAACCATGTAGTGCTTGACTGTACAAACAAAACCTTTTGTTTTTCTGAGCAATCTGGATTATTTCCAATCAATGACAGTAGATTGGACGAAGGACAATCGAAGGATTGTGTGGTATTATTTTCCATGGAAGCCAAGGAGTCTCCAAAAGCAGAAGCACTACTTGTTGTATGTGAATTTCCTGAATTTTTTTGGATGAAGTGCCAGGACTACCACCTAAGAGGGAGATAGAGTTCACGATAGATCTCATACCAGGGACAGGACCGGTATCGATCACACCTTATCGAATGTCCCTAATGGAGTTAGCAGAGCTTAAGAAGCAGCTTGATGATATGCTTAAGAAGGAGTTCATCCGACCGAGTGCTTCTCCATGGGGAGCACCGGTGTTGTTCGTAAGGAAGAAGGATGGAAGTTCAAGGTTGTGTGTGGACTACTGGCAATTGAACAAGGTAACGATAAAAATCAAGTACCTGTTACTGAGGATTGATGATCTTATGGATCAGTTGCGAGGAGCAACTGTGTTTTCAAAGATAGATCTAAGGTCAGGATACCATCAGATCCAAGTGAAGGAAGACGATATACCGAAAACTACTTTCAGAAGTCGGTAAAGATCCAAGTGAAGGAAGACGATATACCGAAAACTACTTTCAGAAGTCGGTATGGTCACTATGAGTATCTGGTTATGCCATTTGGCATGATTAATGCTCCAACCATGTTCATAGACTACATGAATCAGATTTTCAGACCATACTTGGACAAGTTTGTCGTTGTGTTTATCAACGACATTCTAATCTACTCTTCAAGTAGAGAAGAACATGCAGAGCATCTTCGGGTTGTATTTCAAGTATTTAGGGACAGACAACTCTATGCCAAGTAGTCGAAGTGTGAGTTCTGGTTAGACGAAATACAATTCCTGGGGCATGTGATCAACAAAGATGGAATAGCCGTGGATCCTGCTAATGTTGAAGCAGTGGTGAATTGGGAAAGCCCTAAGACGGTGGGTGAAGTCAGGAGTTTTCTTGGTTTGGCAGGTTACTATAGACGATTTATTGAGGGATTCTCAAAGATTGCGTTGCCAATGACGTAGTTGACGAGAAAAGGAAAGGTGTTTAAGTGGACTGATGAGTGTGAGGCTAGTTTTCAGGAGTTAAAAAGGAGGCTGACAATATCTCCAGTGCTAGTCTTGCTAGATCCGATAGCACTATTTGATGTGTACTGTGATGCGTCACATCAAGACTTGAGTTGCGTTCTCATGCAGAATGGGAAAGTAGTGGCGTATGCCTCTAGATAGTTAAGAGTACATGAGAGGAATTATCCAACCCATGACTTAGAGATGGCCGCAATAGTGTTTGCATTGAAGAGATGGAGACACTATCTGTATGGTGCTCAGTTCACAGTGTTCAGTGATCATAAGAGCCTGAAGTATTTGTTCGATCAGAAAGAGCTGAGCATGAGACATAGGAGATGGATGGAGTTCATAAAGGATTATGAATTTGATCTCCAGTACTATCCTGGAAAAGCAAACGTCGTAGCAGATGCGTTAAGTCGGAAATCTTTGCAAGTGTCTGCTATGATGATCAAGGAGTTAGAACTGATCGAGCAATTCAGAGACATGAATCTTAGGATAACGGAATTATCCCAGAACAAGATAAGTTTGGGAATGGTCACTATTACTAGTGGATTCCTAGACTTAATATGGAAGAAGTAAGCGGTAGACCAGTATCTCCAAAAGGTCAATTAGAAGATAGAAGCAGGAGAGTCTATGGAGTTTAAGCGAGGTACTGATGGAATCTTGAGGTTTGGTGATAGGATCTGTGTGCCAGAGGATAGAGAAGTTAAGAATCTGATCTTGGAAGAAGCACACAAGAGTAAGCTAAGTTTTCAACTAGGTACCACAAAGATGTATCAAGATTTGAAAAAGATGTTCTGGTGGCCTGGAATGAAGAAAGAAGTGGTAGAATATGTCCAGTTCTGCTTGGTGTGTCAAAAAGCAAAGATCGAACACCAGAAGCCAGCAGGATTATTGCAACTTTTAGACGTTCCAGAATGGAAGTGGGACAGTATTGCAATGGACTTTGTGTCGGGTTTGCCTAGGACACCAAAGAAATATGATGCAATTTGGGTGATCATTGGGAACTAAGCTACGTATGAGTTTCGGCTTATCATCCTCAGACGGATGGCCAATTGGAAAAGACAATTCAATCTTTGGAAGATTTGTTAAGAGCGTGTGTGTTGGAACACAAAGGAAGTTGGGACGAATTTCTTCCCTTGATTGAGTTTACGTACAACAACAGTTTTCATTCAAGTATTGACATGGCATCGTACGAAGCACTGTATGGAAGGAAGTGTATAACACCGCTCTGTTGGTATGAAACTGGTGAGAGTCAGTTGATTGAACCGGAGGTGGTACAGCGGACGATTGAACAAGTTCAGAAGATTCGGGAAAAGATGAAAGCAACGGTAGATAGGCAAAAAAGCTATAGCGATAAGAGGAAAAGGTCGTTGGAATTCCAAGAGGGCGACCATGTTTTCATGCGGGTAAATCCAAGAACTGGAATATGCAGAGCAATCAAATCTAGAAAGCTGACACCTCGTCTCATAGAACCTTTTCAGATTCTTTGCCATGGTCCAGTATTCTATCAAATAGCCTTACCGCCCAATCTTTCAAATATTCATGATGTTTTTCACGTATCTCAGCTTCATAAATACCATCCTGATCCATCGCACGTAATAGAGCCAGAATCAATCCAGATAAGAGAGAATCTTGAGTATGAAGCTTTACCTGTACGGATTGAGGACTGGAGGATAAAGGAACTTCTCGGAAATCAAATTCCATTGGTGAAGGTCATATGGGATGCAGCTACAGGAGTTGCTACCTGGGAAAGGGAAGCAGACATACAATAGCAATATCCACATCTGTTTGTCTCAGGTAACTTAATTTAAATTTCGGGGACAAAATTTATTTTTAATGGGGGTAGTAATGTAACACCATGTTTTCTCGATTAAGGAATCTTACAAAAATTAAGTGATCGCAAGGGATTAATATTGTTCGTTAAGTGCTAATAAGTCAGTATATCAAGTTTAAGGTTGATCGGACTTAAACCGGACTCAAAATGCACCTAAACGCGCGAAATCGGGCAACCGGCATCAATAAGCACGCTCAAGCGTGGCATGGCTCATGCTCAAGCGTGGCATGGCACACGCTTAAGTGTTCTGGCCATCAACACGTGGCTCCAAATCTCAGTTGCATGGACATGTGGCAGAAGCAAGGTTCCACGCTGAAGCTTGGGGGAATCCACACTCAAGTGTGCCCACGCTCAAGCGTGGGGTGGCTGGCGCTCGAGTGCCCAGTGCACCACCTAACCCCACTATCTTCCTCTTCTCTCTTTGCATGGATCATCTCTCACATAATCTTCACAAACTAGAAACGCCTAGAGAGAGGTTAGGGCTGAATTCACTATGTACTTCGGCCCGGTCAATATCTACGTCCGTCTCGGAGGAGGACCTGAATTCACTATGCTCGGTTAGTATAGGATATCTCAGCGGCTACCTTTCTCAGAGCTCTGGATCCCACCCAACCGTCATAAGTTTGCAGAGGATATTTGGAACCCGATCGACTGCACTTACACCCGCAGCGGACTTGGAGTGTTACGGAGATATCGCAAAGGAAGGAGCGTACAGACAATGCATCACAACCATCGCAGGAGGGTTGTGATTAGTAGTGATGAGTTTGTTGGGAACAGGGTACAAACGCAGTTATGGCAACAGTGAAGGTAGTTCCAGACGCCCATATCATCTGTGATATGGTTCGTCGGTAGCGTCTGCTAGGGAGAGCCTCAATAAGCATGGTCTTCTTTGATCTTTTGATGTATTTTGTGAGAGGCGGGCAGATAGATGCTGTCTGTATTAGGTTTTATGAAGCTTTTCTCTGTGATTAGTTTCGGTTATCTGTTTCTTTCTTCAGTCTATATATATGAGGTTTCCGATCCCTCTGTTGGGATCGATGGTACTCGATGGACATGATGTTTATATATATATATATATATATATATATATATATATATATGTATATGTATGTGTGTGTGTGTGTGTGTGTGTGTTGTTTTATTTTTCTCCCGCTGTGTATTTTTTTTTCACGTTTCCGCAAGCTTATAATATTTTCGAATGTATATCAGCGCTAACGCTAATTAAACGAATTAAGGCTTAGTTAATTAGGATTGGTCTTTAATGGGACGTCAGGGTGTCTCACTAGGTATTAAGGAGGCCAAGGGGACTATGATGTCACTTCAACTTGCAGATCGTTCTATTAAATACCCCTATGGGGTGGTTGAGGACTTGTTGGTGAAGGTGGACAAATTCATCTTTCCGGTGGACTTCGTGGTGCTTGATATGGATGAAGATGCCGAGATTCCTCTTATTCTAGGTAGGCCTTTCTTGGCCCCCGGAAAGGCACTATTTGATGTACAACAAGGGAAGCTCACACTTCAGGAGCAAGATGAGAATGTGGTCTTCAATGTGTTTGAAGCAATGAAGCATCTGGTGGAGCAAGCAAGTGTTTTTAGTATAGATGTGGTGGAGCCAATTGTGAAATCCTTTGCCACACAAGAAGCACATTGTTCTTCACTTGCAAAAGTGTTGGTAAAATGCCATGTTGATGATGATCATAAGGAGTTCTTGGAAGATGCGGAATTTATAGAATGCCTTGAGCAAATGGAGGCATTGCCAATTCTCCCCAAGGAAGAATGCAAAAAGGAAGATCTCAACAAGGAAAGCACGTATGAGGACAACAAGAAACCGAAGTTGAAGCAACTTCCATCCCAATTAAGGTATGCATTTTTTAGTAAGGAGAGACAACATCCGGTCATCATTAGCAACGCGTTGAAGAAGGACGAAGAAGAAAAAGGGAACACAAGTCCGCCATTGGATGGAAGATTTCGTATTTGAAAGGTATAAGTCCCTCCTTGTGCATGCATAAAATTTTGATGAGGATGATTATAAACTGGTGGTCCAGCCTCAAAGACTGTTAAATCCCATCATGAAAGAAGCAATGCGCAAAGAGGTGATTAAACTTTTGGATGCCGGAATTATCTTTCCAATCTCGGATAGTAGTTAGGTTACCCCAATTCGCGTGGTCCCAAAGAAGGGAGGCACAACCGTGGTGGTGAATGAAATGAATGAAATGATTCCAACAAGGACCGTCACGGGATGGAGAGTGTTTGTGGACTACAAGAAGCTCAATGATGCAACAAGGAAGGACCACTTTCCCCTCCCATTCATAGATCAAATGGTGGAAAGGTTATTCAGATATGAGTACTATTGCTTCTTAGACGATTATTCCGGGTATAACCAAATTGTGGTGAATCCAGAGGACCAAGAAAAGACGACATTCACTTGTCCATATGGTGTATTTGCATACAGGAGAATGCCCTTTGGTTTGTGCAAAGCTCCAGCGACTTTCTAAAGGTGCATGCTTTCTATCTTCTCGGACATGGTGGAGAAATTCATTGAGGTCTTTATGGATGACTTCTTAGTCTTCGGGACTTCATTTGATGATTGTTTGAAGAACTTGGCATGTGTGCTACAAAGATGCCAATAAACCAACCTAGTGCTCAATTGGGAGAAATGTCATTTCATGGTTCGTGAAGGTGTGGTCTTGGGGCATAAAATCTCCCAAAAGGGGATTAGAGTGGACAAAGCAAAGATAGAAGTGATTGAGAAGTTGCCCCATCAACAAATGTAAAGGGGGTGTGGAGTTTTCTCGGGCATACCGGCTTCTACCGGTGCTTCATTCGAGAATTCTCCAAAATAGCAAAACCGCCATGTGAAACATAAACTTATGACTGCATCCATAATCACTGTATCTAATTGGGAACTACCTTATGAAATCATGTGTGATGCAAGTGATTATGCAGTGGGGGCTGTGCTTGGACAAAGGGTGAAAAAGTGAGTCCATGTGATTTACTATGCAAGCAAAGTTTTAAATAATGCATAGGCTAACTATTCCACCACTAAAAAAGAACTCCTTGCGATAGTATTTGTATTGGCTGTGGCGACCATCACCCAAGAGGGGGGTGAATTAGGTTTTAACTAAAGATGGAATCTTTTGCATTAAATCAAAAACCTTTTCGAAGTTAAAACAGAATTTGCATAAATAGTTCTTTTAAAATTAAGGAGCTTTAGAAAAATAAATCGTTTGAACTTAAAGCGCGATAAGTAAAATGCAGAAATGTAAAGATGATAGAGAAAGAAAATGAACACCACGATATATACTGGTTCAGCCATAGACTACCCACGTGGCCTACATCCAGTCCCCAAGGCAATACCACCAAGGGTTTTCAAACAACTCTAGTTTTTAACATGATCAACTAGAACCTTTACAAAACAGAGAACCCTTTTCACAGTACTATAACATAAATATCATATCTTAGAATAATATAGGAGTTGTCTAAATTTTATGTCTATTTTTTTTTGAAATAGGTAATTACTTTTATTGCATTACATTACACCAAAATGCAACAATTTTACTCCAATAGAAATGCATGGTGTTTACCACCAAACTTTACATTGAGTTATTTACTTAATAGTTACGATTTTTGTTCACAACCAAAATTATAACAGTCCAAACCTATATTGACATTAACACTATAATCTGTTATTTTCCTAAGGATGATGTGGTGGGAGAAAAAACTGTGGAAGAGATTGGTAAAACCTATAGTGACAAATGGATACAACCATCAATGGCCCTAAAGATTGTTTGTTTTGGCCATCTGAAAACATTGTTTTGTATGCCTTCAAATTGTTTTTTGGGTTCTACTTGGACTAAGCAAGCAAAATAAAAACAAATTATTACATTTGTGTAGATATGTGTGTCAATTAATGACATGAACCACTGGTACATGATGGTGTGAGCATGATCCATCATATTATCTATCACCTAGACACCTATCTATCATCTGATAAAATACCAAAGAGGCATGCAATCATGCGTAAAGTGGTACAGATTGTATCCTTTATATTTACCAAACCATCAAATTTGAATGTGCCCTAATTTTTTTTTCTAAAACATCAAATTTGAATTCAATCTATCCTAAACTAACATTGGAGCTGTGTTTGTTGTCAGTGTCAAACTTTGTTTGAAATTATGTCAGCTGGCAAGTTTGCAGATTCAACTATTTACCCACCATTTAACATGACTACCTGGGAGATCAAGGAGGCAAGAGGGGTGCCTAACATAGGCTACAGGTGACTACTGCAAAATAGTTCCAAAATTATATTTTATGCAACTAGAGAGAACGAATTACTGATGTAATAAATTAATTATCTTTTGTTTGGACAATTCTTCTATTTGGATCCTTCAATGGATGTCTGTGGAAGACTCACTTTGACCAGAAGTCTTTGGAGTGGTAACACATAAAAGACCTAAACACAAATTAATACCTCAATGTTGATCACCATTTCTTATATAATATAATATATTCCCTATCCTTTTTAAATATTATGTTGCAGCTCAACGAAATCAATGTTCGTGTGAGGACTGTACTATCATTGTTGATGGGGCCATTCAACAAGCAGAAAAGACGCATCTTACTTAATGCATCACGTGCCTGAAATGAATTGTCCATCTGAGACAGCCCTCTTGGAATATATTATTTGAGCCTAAATGCAAGGCTTCCTATTTCATTGTTTTTGTGATCTCTAGTGCTTAATGGCTAGAGTGTTAACTAAAGATGATGATGTACCTTGGTAGCCTAGTAGCCAAAACGGCCTCGATAGCCGACTGGTCGAGGTGGTAATCTCTGGTGCAGAACGGCCAGTGTGTTTAGAAGATTTAAACGATGAAACGATAACGATAATCCTCGATAGCCAAGTGGTCGAGGTGATTCATCAGAGAGTTAGGTGAATCGTGCGTCCTCGCCGTGGCGCATCCGAGAGTAAGGTGCGTCGGCTATCCAAAGGGTCCACCCAAGGTAAGGTGGATTGCCCCAACATTGGTGCTTATTGGCCAATGTGGATATGTAACTCCGAAGTTGACATTCTGAGGTAGAGTGGATCCAAGTGCATAATGGAGTAGTGGAGCAGTTGTGCATCGCATAGCATACATAGATGTATGATGGAAATGATTGTTATATTGATATTATATGTTGTTGCTGTGATAACATGATTGTTGTAACGCATGCTTGTCTTCCTAACTGCTTCCTTTCCATTATATTTATATTCATTTTTCTTACTCCCGATTGCTATGTCATGTGTTTTTGTGGCATGTATCTTTTATGCAAAGGACGGCGAGCAGCCAGTTGAGGAGTGACTCCGAGGAGCCGCGACTCGTAGTTAGGATTTCCAGTTTTGTTAGTTTAGTTTGTTTTAGTTGTATCCGAGGATATTTTCGGATGTGGTTATACCAGCTCTGTATGTAACATTAGGGGTTGGGTTTGCTTTATGTTATGTAATCATTTTAAAACTTATATTATTTTCCGCGTTGGAGACTCGTTACAATGTGGTATTCTCTACCCGTTGGTTTTAACTTTTCAACAAATGATGCATGTTTTATATTTACCTTATCTTTTATTGCTTATATATGTATGCGGGGTAGAGAATGTCACATTTAGTGGTATCAGAGCGGCGCCTCTCCCAATAAGGTGCTGTTCGGGGACGAACCAAGCGGAAGCTGGTGAGCATGTGACACCCGGGGCTGACAAGGGCAGGGAGTGGTCGCCGGTGCAAGAAGGCACGACAAGGAGCGGCTCCTGACAGGCTTCTAGGCAGAGGGATACATGAATGAACCGATAACACACCAGAATGAGAGGGATCCTGAGACTGTGTAGGTATGTGACTATACAGTTGAGGATGGCTTATATGAATTGATTGACACTACCGATACAAACAAGATGCATCTTCTTTTCAGTAACTCATCACATAAGAACTCCACAGTTAAGCGTGCTTGACTTGGAGCAATTATGGGATGGGTGACCTCCTAGGAAGTTTTCCCGAGAAGCATGTGAATGAGGACAAAGCAAGCTGAAAAAACCCATGTTGGTTTGTGAGGATAGTCATCAATCCATAAAGCAATCAGGGACGTTACAAATGGTATCAGAGCAACAACATATAATATCAATATAGCAATCATTTCCATCGTACATCTATGTATGCTATGCGAAGCACAACTGCTCCACTACTCCATTATGCACTTGGATCCATTCTACCTCAGAATGTCAACTTCGGAGTTACATATCTGCATTGGCCAATAAGCACCAACGCCGGGGTAATCCACCTTACCTTGGGTGGACCCCTTGGATAGCTGACGCATCTTACTCTTAGATGCACCATCGCGGGGGCGCACGATTCACCTAACTCTCAGATGAACCACCATGGACCGTCAGATTGCCTTACTCTCAGACGACCTCCCCTATGTTGATCATCCCTCACTAACATCTCTGATGCGTGAATACATGATCAAACAACAAACATACAGAACCACCACCTCCGCTTGGGCCACTAGGCTACCTAAGTTTTATCACCGTCAACACCTCGACCACTTGGCTGTCGAGGATTATCGTTATCGTTTCATCATTTAAATCTTTTAAACACTCTGGTCGTTCTGCACCAGAGATTACCACCTCGACCACTCGGCTATCGAGGCCCCCCTGGCCACTAGGTTACCAAGGTACATCATCATCTTTAGTTAACAATCTAGCCATTAAGCACTAGAGATTACCACCTTGACCTTCATGCATCAAGGCCCCATTAGCCACTAGGCTACCAAGGTATAGTATCTTATCACTTTTATTTTTGTCTTCAGGTTCGTTGGGTGTCTTATCAAATATTTTAAGACGTTTGGGGTGAAACACCCCTGTTTCAGCATTCTGGGTTCTGTTATGGTCAAGTGAGCACAGGCGTGCTCATCCTCAGCACGGGCGTGCTATACTCTCGGTCAAGCACGGTCGTGCTTGCCTATTAAGCATGGGCGTGCTCAGCAACGCGTCCATTTTGAATTCTGAACTGGAGCACGGGCGTGCTCCTTATTAAGCACAATCGTGCTACTTGGAGCATGGTCGTACTGGTCTGCTCAGAAAGGGTCAGAAACCCTTTTCCAAACCTCTTGGGGTAATTTATGAATCAAACCTATTGGCTTTTACCAAGTCTTTGACCATTAAATTTCATTGCTCTTTGGCTTAATCTTCATGTCTTATAAAAAACGTGAAATTAGTCATTTAATCTCAGTTTCATATTAATTGCCCCTAAACACTCATAGATCAATCCCTAGGAAATAGTCAAGACCATCAAACATTAACCTCACTTCTCATTACTACAATTCAGTTTTATGAGCAAAGGGGAAAGACCTCCCTTAATCCATTATTAACAGTTTTAACGTTTTATCATTAGCACGTTCACACGAACAACCAACAACTAGTTTCATGATAAAACATTCAGTCATGGCATCAATCATTCAGCATGTTATAATAAACATCAACATCAGATATACCAAGATAATCATGTTAAACATTCATACCATAAACAAATAGACATACATATTTCATATTATCATCCAATACTCATCTAGGCATTTTAACAAACATAAAGGTCATGGGAACCCTTCGTCTTACGCTACCCCCATGCCTACATACTCATACTATTCCTTCTCCCTATACCTGGTATGAAGATTCCTCCTTTTTAACCAACGAAGCTCTAACCGGTTTCCTCGATTTGGCTCGACGAATGATTCAAGCCTTGGCCAACACAAAAAGGTTAACCAATTAGTTCCCAATTCAAAGAAAAGGAAAAGGAAACAGAAGAGGGAAGAACTATTACCTTTGTTAATTGGCACTAACGCGTGATTGACTCTCCCAAGTAGAGTAAGAACACCAAAAATTGATTGAGTTCAAGGAGGAAGAGAGGGAGAGGCTACCATCACACTTAGGGTTGCCTAAAGTGCCAATTTAGAGGGTCTAACTCGTAACCCTCATTGTTTGCTCTATATTTAAAGAATCTGGCCCGAGCACGACCGTGCACCCCACTAAGCACGATCGTGCTTACATCAGCATCAATGAGACACGTTTTCCTTTGAGCATGGTCGTGCTTCCTATTGAGCACGGCCGTCCTTGTGGCTCAGGCGGCCACAATACACGTGCCTCAAGCACGGGCTTGCTGGACATGAGCATGGTTGTGCTCATGTACCAGAAAGGGATTTTAAGCCTAGAATCCCACTTAGCCCTTCAACAACAACTCTAAACTAAGTCCTAAAGACTTATCAAACAAACAAGCATAGAAGCGCTTAACGAAAAATGGGGTGTTATAGTTGTAGTGTTTTTGTATCTTGATGGCAATGTGGCCAGCTTTTTGTTACATTGTTTAGGACACAGTTTAATTGCCTTTAATTGATTTTATTTTCTACGACACTACACATTATTCTATAGCACAAAAAATACGATTGAAATACAAGTAAAAGTTTCAGATCAAGCATAAAAATCCAACTTTAAAAATAGGATTGAAATACAAACAGTAAAAGGCAACATAGGTGGAGAGCAGCAGGCATCACAAAAATGAAAGTATACTTGAATAGATGTTAACAACATTTAGTTTCAAGACTTATTTCAAGCATAACCAATTACTACTTGTCACCCTAAGAATCGATTTGGTTACTGATTCAACATGTCTTCAACTTATTTAAGGTAAGTAAAATAAAGAAACAAACAGGATCATAAAGATTTTGGATAAAAAATGAGAGAAACTTATAGGAACTACCTGGCAATCTGACCTTTAGAAGGATTCGTAGCCCACTCTCTCAATATCTGAATTAGAATTGGTGCTTGAAAAGCAATGAAAGTGCAAAATAACTAATTATGACATGGCAGAGTATTAAAGTGAAAAAATTGATTCATGATTAACAAAATAATTTTCAAAAGATACTCCTACTTACATCCTCAACCTATTTGATAAATGAATGTTTATTAACTTCCCTTTTTGTCTTCTCTCTTAGCCAACATAACCTTCAGTGTTATTGTTCAAAACTAATTCAATGAGCAAAGGTATTAGGCTGAGCAAATCATTCACAATTCAAAAGCTTTGCTTAGAATTTTAAAATGAAAAACCTCAGCAAGGAATTTCTCTATAATAGGGTAGTAAAATGGGAATATATGTCACATGATTCACCTTACTAAATGCATACAATGATGGATAAAATGGTTCATCTTTACAAAAAACGCAACAAGTTTCAGTAAGTCATTTATGTACTTGTGGTATCACGGAGAAAGATTTTTTTAAAAAAGCAAAATATAAGGCATGCAAAAGCATCACTGTGAGAAACTGACATCCCAACTATGTTGGCACCTCATAATTCACCATTCATCTGCAGCACGCCAAAAAATTTTATTCCAAAAAAAAAATACAAAAAGAAACATGGGGGACATAAACCAAAACCCATGATAAAACTATTTAAATCTATAGAAAGGAAAACCTATTCTATTTTTTTAAAAAAATCCTCCCAAATGAAAGAAGGAATTGTATTCCACCAATGATAATCCTGGATACTACCACCATAAGAAGCAAGCTTATCCACACAATGGTTTCCCTCTCTATATATATGAGAGCACCTGAAGTTCATCTTTCTAGTCAAATCCAAGCAATTATTCCATCTGTTTTTGAGTCACCAAGGAACAATGCTAGATGAGGAAAATGCCTTTATAACCAGCTGAGAATCACTTTCTAGCCAAAGATTATGCCATCCTTTTTGAAAAGCTAATTCAATTCCCATCATTGCACCAATGAGTTCAGCATAAAGAGCATATGAATTACCTCTGTTAAGAGCAAAACTACTAAGAGTAGCAGTCATGTGATCTCTAAACAACCCCCCAGCCAAACCTATGGAATCTTTTGTCATTCCACTAGTATTACATTTGATCCAAAAGCAAGGAGGAGGCCTCCATACTACCTGCTGGAAATTAGGAGCTTTACCTGGTTTTACAATAACTTTAAAAGCTTTGAGGATTATAAAATCACGAAGAAAGATTATTAATGTTACAATGAGAACAATTAAAAATGGATTTTAATTGCTTTAAAACCCATAGAGAGAGATATGTATAGCATTCCTCCATCTACACGCACTCCCTCTTAGAGCATAATGGGTTTATGCCAGAAATCGTTGTTGAGCCAATGAGAAATTCAATACTGTTAGTATGCACTTGCTCCAAAATACATACAGAGGATAGAATTTGAAAACTCCAGTACAATCAACAATACAATATTTTTAACACCAATCTCAACCAAAAGGATCTCATCTGGGTTCATGATTCACACAATAAACCATGGTTATATTTGAATTTACAAGTTAAAAACAATTGCAACCAGTAGCACGACATAAGTACAAATGAATATTAGTTCCTCAGTCCTTCCAAAAATACAATGAAGAAGTGGAACATAAGATATAACAAGCCAAACTGGCCATTCCGTTATTAAGAACCAATCAAGTAAATGAGATTTCTAGCATCCAATTCCATAAAACAAGAGATAAATTAGTCGGGTACACGTTTGTAAGACCCCCAATTCAATAACCTGGTTCTAAAGCTTTATTTAATGAATTAGTAACAATAAAAAATACGCCTAAAGATATATGAGAAAAACTCTCGAGGATCGTTAACTACGACTATTCTTCGGTATGCTAACAAAAATTATGTTTACCTAACATAATCCAACAGATGAGCATTCCATGACAAACCCTAGGATGACCCATGTGTTGTCATGTGACTAGAGTCAGAAATAGATCCAATACATCATACAAGGGTTAGGTGGAAATTCAGAAAGAGCCAAAACTAAGTAGGAGCTTTCCTCAAAACCAGATCAGTGTTGCCTAGCCGCAACTTAATTTCTCTTCCACTCCGTGTTACCCAAAACAGTGTCCATGATAAAGTATTTGTGTTGTCATCGCCCTCTGTCACCACGCGACAACGGATGAGGCAGATCTGGAAGGACACAAAGGGTGTTGAAGTGATCGGGACGCAATATACCTTAGCTTTCTGAAGCTGAACGAAGACCAACAAATAAGATGATTCTGAATGATTTATAATTAGGTTTTATCTAAATATGTGCAGGGAGTAGAAAATAAATATTCAAGTTTTATATCAGGGGCTTATAATTAAATTCCATAGTTTGTATGGACTTTCCATAAATAAAATTTTACTAGTTATATTGACCAATTTCACTGGTTACAGGAAAACCTTTTATGACCATTGATTCAATTTAAAACATGATCCAACAGTGATAACAAATGCGTGCACTGATGCATCTGTAAATGTCGTGTGCACCATAAAAGCAATCTGTCCATGAATAGTAGAAGTGTGACAACAAGAAACACCTTGCATATTAAAGCAAACATGATTCCATATGCATAAAATTGTGGCTTAAAGGGTGAGAGCAACTCCCAAGAGTCCTCATTATAACAGCATGTGCACCTTGATAGCTGCAAATCAACTGCCTTTTTAACTCAGCATTGTGTGAATAAAAAAAAAAAGCCTATTATTTTGCATGCAATCCGTCCCATGCATTTGAACACAATATTTGCACCCATTTCCTCATTTAGCTCATCAAAGAAAGGGGGTTGCACCACTACTAGTATAGCTAGGTGTCTTGATGATGGTTGTAGACAAGTCATCTAAAGTGAAATACTACTTTCTCTAGCAACTCAAGATTAATTTCTTTCTCTTGTCTTGATATATCTTAAGTGGATTCCTAAGATATATTTAGCTGTTATTTGTCTTGTTCTTCCCATTTCTACCTCCATTTATTATCCGACATCAATAAATGATATTCCTTATCATTCATGATTACAAATAAACCCTCTTTTTTTTGGTGAATAAAATGGTAGGAAGTGCCACTCCGAGGCCTGGAGCAACATGGGTGGGGCCTTACCTAAAGGATTTGTTTTGCACAAGGCAGGCATCGAACCTTCTAATGTTCTTCTTTTTCATATTGAAAAAAAATTATATATATTAATTTTATTTAATCCAATATAAAAAAAATTATTTGTTTTAAACTTAGTAGCTAACTATGTTCTTAGAGTAAAATTTGATAATTAATAATTTTTTGTTGTTGAGAGTTCCATATTGGATAATGATATGGCCTGAATAGTGGTTATAAGTGGAGGGCAAGCCTCGCATCTTGAGCTAGCTTTTGGGGTTGAGTTAGCCTAAAGCTCAAATTCGAAGATGGTATCATAGCCTATTGTAGATCTATTATTGGGCCAGTTATTTCACCTGCATTTGTCCACGCTCCAGATGTCTAGTTCTAGGTGTGAGGGGGTGTGTTGAGATCCCACATCAACTCTAGATATGACCAAAAAGTAGTCCTTATAAGGCTTGAGCGATCCTCATCTCTTAAGCTAGCTTTTGGGGTTGAGTTAGATCCAAACCCAAATTCTAAGAATTTTCATGAATTTTTGTCATCTAAACATAGAGCCGGCAATCCTAGCCCGACTGATGGACTTATCCGAATAGTTCGCAGTTTAGGCCGAGCTGGCCTCCTCAAATGAAAGTCCGAAAAAACGGGGTCTGTTTGGCCCGACCCGATTAACCCGATGAGCTTGCTGGACTCGGGCGAGACTGGCCCGGTAAGTGATAAAAAACTGTTGCTAGTGTCTTTCTTTCTGGTGCGATCCAGTCCAAGTCCAAGGAAGTCAAGGCCTTTCACTCTTTCTCCATATCTGGTGCAGTTCAGTACTCAAGTCCAAGTCCAAGCCTTTCTTTCTTGCTTCAATTTCAATTCTCCTATTCTAAATTAGATACCCTCCTCTCAGCCCTAAAATGCAACTCTTGTCCTTCTCTCACACACGCTGCCCTTCCTTCTCATTTTCTCAAATCCAATCCATTCCTCCTCTCAAATCTCAATTCCTCTCCCATATTTTCTCCCTCATCCTCTCGCTTTAGGAGTCATCGAGTCAGGACAAGTTTGTTCTTTATTTTCTTTGCTTTTTTTCTTTTTACCTTCAGGAGTCACCAAGTCAGGACATCTTCTTACCTTTAGGACATCTGCTAGAATCATTACATTGGTGTTCATAATTTGATTGAAGATTTGCAATATTTCAGAAGCAATGAAGCTCACACGTAGACATATATGTATTATGATTTATTGTTCTTATGGAATGTGTCACTTATTGTGATGATGCAAAGATATTTGCTTGCATGTTGTGCCATTCTTGTTGCACCTATGAAAAATAACTTGAAGTATTATGGTTATCACTTTCCACGTGTAGGTTCTTCCTGCCACTGTGGTGTTGATGTCTTCTTGCAACTTTTGCTTTAAACAAAATTGAAGATATAATTTGATTACGATTTTTTCAGTTTTCTTAAATTTTGTCATGTGATTGCAATTTTGTATATTAAAAAGGTTTAAATGTATTTATTTATTTAAAATCAGGCTGAATTGACCCATTGGCCCAACGATGGGCTAGACTGGGTCGAGAAAATTACAGTTCAGGCTAAATTTAGTTCGACCTGGGCCGACTTGTTTATACAATGGCCCAGTTTAACAACTCTTGCCAGACTTGCTCAATTTCTAGTAAGGACCATGAATTTTCGATGCTTCTTATTATTGTTGTTTTTATTTGTTGTAGATAGAAAAGAAAGTTAAGATAAAGACTAGAAAAGAAGAGACTATCAAATAAAATAATGGGTATTAGCTATCTTTAAAAACATATTGAGGATCCATTTGTTTAAGTTTTAAAAAATGATTTGAAGGCATTGTAAATTCCTAATGTCACGGCATGCATCTACAAATACGTTTTGACGCTTAAATTAGCTTATATATTAAAGGACAAGAGTGAGTGAAAGATGCGTGCATAGAAATACTAGTCTCTTTGTATAATGAAAAATTGGTTAACCAAGAAAAAGAAGCCTAGAAGCATTCAACTATTTCAAGGAGGAGGAGATTTTATTGATAGTTCCTTATTGTATAGAGATTTGAGTGTTATTCTAGTTGAGTCGAAGTTGAGATCCACTCAATTTGTAAGAACCGATCTTGGTGGGCTTAATCCTGAAATCTTAATTCAAAACAACAGTTTTTAATGTATTTTGTTGTTATTGCCATTTTTTTATATAATATATTATATGAGAATATATTTAGAAAAATTATATGTATTTATTTGAGTGTGAATGAATCTCTTATTTCATTATCTCCTTAAAAATGAGATGTATTAATTTTAATACTATTCTTACTCAATAAATAATATGACCTATTTGGAAATTTATTTTTAGTTTAATTGCACTGTACTATTGGTCAAAAAAATTTATATTGTCAATTAATAATGTATTTTGTTGACCCCACCCTTCTCCTTCCTCCACGTTTTCGTTCTTCTAAGCAAAATTACAAATCCTAGGTTTTCTCCTCTCTTATTTTCCCTTTGATTTTCACTAATCACACGCACGCTGAATCTCTGTTACTTTGATTCTGAGCTTCTGCTACTTTGGTTTCGGTTCTCTTCTTTTATGGGAGGTAGGGTTCCGTTTTTCCCTTTATTCCGCCCATTTTCCGTAACCCTAGATTTCTGTCTTGATTTTATTCAATCCGATGCATGTTTTACTTTTCGATTCAATATATTCTTTTTTATATTATTGTTGCTAATTAGGGTTTGATTCGGGTTGCTTAGGTTAGGTTAGGGTAGGTTATAGAGTTATTTGGATTATATACTTCCATTCTGTGCAAACCCAGAAGAATTTAAGTGATCTCGATTGCTTTAAATCTTTATGTTTTAGAATTTTCAAGTAACGTACTGTAAGATTTAATGATTCTAGGTTATCCCTCGCTTACTTAGCACATGGTTGTTCTGTTTTGCATGAAGCGGTTTAAAATTGTGCTCCCTAGCCACAATTTCAGCCCCGTTGACCGTGTTTTTCGGGCACTTATCTCCTTTTCTGCGAATGTAACTGCAACCTACTTTTCTGCGAATGTAACTGCAACTGTAATTTAAAACCACACATGGATGTGCTAGACACCTCTGTTGGGTTAGTATTTTAGAACAGCTGTTAAGTGGGTGACGGTTGGCATTCAACACCTTTGGTGGTGGGCAACTAAAGGGAATTGGTTAGTGGACTAAGTGTGATGGTTGCCTAGTTTGATAGACTTGTATGGAAAGACATGAATGTAGAGATTATCAGCTGACCCTCATAGCTGTTGAGACAATGAATTTTCTTTTTATTTTTTGTTTTCATAGAAAGTAATGAATTAGTAAATGTTAACAGCATGGTCTAGAAAGAAATATTTAGATAGACTGTGTGATGCCTTTAATGTCTTCCAAGTAGATTTGTGATTGAACGAATATATTTTATTTTATTTGATAGAGAAGTCTTTTGTTGATTTTTTTTTTTTTTTTCTATGTGCAGGTATAGATGATAGGAAAAGGTATCTTCAGAGAAAACTTTCAACCCCAGACTTGTTCTGGGAAGAAAGCACCCAGAACTGGTGAGGTGAAAGGGAATTTCAAAAAAGGTATTCCTATTGACATAGACAGTGATGAAGTTGATGATGTGGTAATCCTAGATTTGCATGAGTTCTTGGAACAAACTTTACATGGCTCCAGTGTGCCAAGCAGAGACAGAGTACATACACCTCAGAGTGTTATCAGCATTGATGATGATGATGATGAAAGTGATGATGCAGACCATCCTGAAAACATTGCTGAAGGTGCTGGGGAATCGGATAGCGATGCCTCCTCAAGCAAAAGATTTACTGCTGCCCCAAGCCGTATGCAAAACTTTGTACACATAGACGTTGAAGATAGTCATGTCTTTGAAAAAGATTTTGTATCTAACATACAAAAAAGTAGGCAAACATGCTCAGCAAAGGCTACTGGCAGAAATCGATATGGTTTAGATAGGTCTGAAAGTGAATCATCTGAGAGTGATTGTTCTGATTGTGAACTTTTGGAAGTTCGTGAACAGTGGGAAAAGGCTTCGATTAAGAGAAAGCGCCATGTGTTTAATGATCAATCCAAGCAGTATTCAGGAAGCCCTGGACATTCTGGTCCCAGCAATGGTAAAAATGTGAAGGATAGTCAAGTGAATGGGATTTATTCTAATCTTGGTACTGAAAATCCTTTCAAGGATTCTGATAAAAAAGTTGACCAAGAGAGTTCTAAATCTTGTAGACCTGAATCCATGGAGGAAATGCAATCTTTGCATCAAAGTTCTGATACTGCACATGGAGAAAGCTCAAAAAGCAAAACAAAATTTCCGTGCTGCAGGTATACATTCTATAATTTCTGTAATTTCTGCAGTGGTGCTACTGGTGCTTCAATGTCCAAGAATGAATTGGGTGGTATGGATTCCAAAGCTACGAGAATGAGCCAAGAAGAATGTGAAAGACAATTTGACAACAGTGGATCTGCATCGAGGATTGAAGATGACGATTTATGTGAAATGAGAAATTTGGATGGCGATGGGCATGCTAATTGTGATGGGCCTGCATTACATGCTCAAGATGGTGATTTTATTGCTTCAAATCAGAGAGATATAGTTAACGAAAGAGAAAAGCTTAAGGAGACTGATGAATATAAACGAGTCATGGAGGAGGAATGGGCATCTAGGCAGCGACAATTGCAAATTCAGGTGATACATGCATGTCATGTTGTGAACATTGTAGTTAGTATCGTAGGAATTGTAGGAAAGAATTGCGCAATGTCTTGATTCAGACGGCCATCGAAACAGAACTCTTGCTGAATCGAAATGAAAGAGAATCATGCGATGAAATTATGTATCGCGGACGAATTGCATCACTCGCAATGCAGATTCGTTCTGGACGATTCAGTGAAGCACGGATCTGTTTGCTGGGTTGCACTCAAAATGGGTTGGGTTACACGGACCCAGATAAATAACCTATCTTTTATGACTTCAGGGTATTTAATTATTTTCTAACCCCAAAATTAGATTAATCTCACCGTGACGGTCAGTTTTGGCCGTATCCCCATTGCTGTAATTGCTTTCTGTGTCCTATTTGTCTGTGTCCTCTTTTGTCCCCCCAAAACTACTTTTTAATTGTTTGTTGGTCCCCTGTCTCTTTCTACCAAGTTTTAAAATAATTTTTTACCATCTTGATGGTGGTTGTGCCATTTTTTGTGAGACAAAATGGTTATTTAACGAGTTATTTGACATTAAAATACTAATATCTATTGTTTCTTTATTTGAAAATATATTTTATGTTTCTTTTAATTATTGGTTATGTATCTTACGATTCATGATTCGATTTTATTTACGATTCGAAAAATAGGTCTTCCGATTTATGATACAAATCTCAATTTGATCACCTTGATTGTGAATATTTATTTCTGTATTGTATGCCCTTACATGTCTTGTCTCTTTAAAATGCACTCAAGTGGTCTTACAAGTTGAAGGGGGGCTAATTGCCATGTATAAGGTGTCTATTTAATTGTCTAGGTCTATCTTCTTTACGTGTTAAGCCTTTTTAGTGTTTAGATAATTGCTTGTCACTATAGGGGTTTCAAATAAAGACAAGCAAGATTCCATGTTTGTCTTTTTAATCTCCTCGAGGTTTACTATTATTATGTTATTTTAAATGTATATATACGTTAGATTGTGAGATCTGAGTGAGTGGAGTGGGCTCTTTTGTTTTGATAACTGCCTCATGATTTATGGGATTTCTGAATAAAGGATTTTTATGGTGGAAAACTTAAGCAGATGTTGATCATTACTTCACTTATTTTCACCGTATTCCTTCTTTTATACTACAGTCATTTTCCAAGGTTGCAGTTGTTACTTGTTAGAGTTGTCATGTTGCCAATTGCAATGCTGCATGTACCTGTAACTTCTGTTCTGTCATCTTTCATGGTACTTGTGTGAGACTTTTTGCTATACCCTGTTTTTAGGACTCAGGAATTTACATGTATTTTCCTGATGCTTCTTTGAAACTTTGATGCTTTACAGTGTGCACAAAATTGAAGCAGCTCTGCATTTATGGATAACAAAGTGCATTTTCATTTGTTTTTATGGATGAATGTGTGCATGATTTGGTTGAATATGCGATTTGATCTTTCTTTCTGAACACAAGACTTCCTCAAATTTATGATATAGTACCGCAAAGTTTTTCTTGAAAAATAATTGTGTTTGATGTATATTGGATTTTCAACATTGCCCCCTCATGCCATGTTTACCAACCCACGTTTTTTTAATGGGCATATCTTGTGCTGCCAATTTACTTTTGGTACCAAAACTAGCAGAGAGTAAACAGTTCTAGATAAACCACCATCATCATCGTTGTTTCTGTTTTCTTTTTCTATCGTTATAACTAATCAATACATTATGGTTTCTTGTATACTATCTTTATTATGCTATACATTTTGTTGCTCGCCTAATTGCATTATATTTGGTTTGCATATGCTGCATTTTCCTTTTTTTGGCAATTTACTGTTATTATGTAGTTAAATTAACTCCTTAAACTAAGATTAGGCATACTTGTGCCTTTACAGGCAGAGGAGGCACAGAGATTGCGCAAAAGAAAAAAGGCTGAAGCTCAGCGCTTATTGGACATGCAAAGAAGACAAAAAGAACGCATTGAAGAAGTGAGAGAGACACAAAAGAAGGTTGGTATTATGTCTTAACGTTATACTAAAAGTGTTTCTAATGCTAATTATCTATGATGTATTATTATTATTTGTTTACCGCTCAGAATCTTCATTTTTTTAGCCATTTGAAGATCTATTTTCATGCTTAGCATGGACATGATTTAGTCATGGATTGTTTGCAATAATTGATTCTCTGTTGATCTTGCAAATAATGCCAAATTCAGGATGAAGAATTTATGAACATGAAAGAGCAACTACGGATTGAAATACAGAGGAGGCTTAATAATTTGGAGAAGCAATGCAGTGACATGGCATCACTGCTTCGTGGCTTAGGAATACATGTGGGAGGAGGTTTTATCCCTTTGCCCAATGAGGCAAGTTGTGTTTATCTATTGTTTTTCAATAGTACATCATTCTCTACCTCACTTTATACTTCAAATTTTGCATGTTGTTTGAATGCTTTTCTAATTTTGATTCCTTAGTCCTATTTATACATCATTATTTCTCAAACCTCTATTTTGAGCCTTTGAGGTCCTGATAGCTATCAATATTTGGGAATTTCTGGTTAAAAAAAAAAAAAAAGCATTAGGGAAATGAAGTCCGGCCGCTATTAAAACTAATTGGCCTAACCCTGCTTTTGACAACTGTGGTACTAAAATTGACCTTTAGACAGCTTCCATTCCTTAACCTTTCATATTTGGATGAAGCCTGTCGCTTGCATCTTTGTCCATGAAAGAAATGTTTTCTGGCTACTCTGAAAATGAATTTGAAGAGACTAATGCAGATTGAGAAAGGGGAGGGAGGTGAATGAGCGATGGTGGTATTTGTAAACTCTGATGCCTACTAGCCCAGTTTTCTTAAACAGAACATTTCCTGTGAGAAAAGGAAAGAGGGGGCGGGGTAAAGAGCCAAAAACCTGGAATATCATTTTTATTGTAACTTTACAACTCATTTTTCCATATTTACTTTTAAATAACCATATTTCAGGTCCCAAATACCTTGACATCTTTAACATCTAATGTCTTTTCCTTCTCATGGTTGAGTTAATTTTTTATTGTTCTCTATAATGGATTGTGTTTCATGCTAATATTTTCTCTGTTGACGGTCATTTCAGGTGCACGCAGCCTATAAACGGGCCTTGCTTAAGTTTCATCCAGATCGCGCATCAAAAGCTGACATTCGTGAGCAGGTTGAGGCTGAGGAGAAGTTCAAGCTCATCTCTCGCATGAAGGACAGGATTTCGTTGACTATATGTCGATGAATGGGTTTGGTTGTTGGTGTTTTAATTGAGGCGCCTTTGCATCAATAGCTTACCGACTGTTATTTTATCTTGGGTCATGCTAACGAGTGTCCTAAAGGCATTGGTTAAGGAACCCATAAAAAGAATTTTTATATTGGGAAACTAAGTGTAATATTTTTTGAAATACTAAATACATCATTTTCGTATACAAATTTTCCTTTATTGGTTCTTTGAACAATATCCTAAGGACACTCGTTAGCATTCTCCTTTTATATTTTTACATTTTAATTGTATTTATTAGTCTCGCCTCCCTTTCCCCAAGTTTTATAGCAGGACAATAGGATAATGGATAAGAACGTGTAAAGATGTCAGCTTATATTGCCATTTTTTGAGGGGGCCCTCTCCCACTCGTTGAATTTATTGCCAATTGATTAGTTAGAAAAATTCATCCACGGCAGACTTCCTTTACTTGTAACTTGATTACTCCCTCTGGTCCTATATATAAGAGGCAAAACCCTAAAACACACAGATCAAGAAAATGCATTGAAACAAGCTATTTGTAATTAATATTCATGTAAATTTACAAATTTAACCTTTCAATAATTAATGAACAAACCTACTTGTATTGAAAGTTGCATTGTCTCGTAAATATAAACCCTATGATAAATAAGGGTAAAATTGGAAATGAGCATTTAATATTTGTCAAAATACATGCATGTCTCTTATATTTTGGATCAAAAAAAAGTAGTCATTTGTCTCTTATAATAAGGACCGGAGGGAGTATTACCCAGTAACTTCTCATTTGCTTCTAGTGCCAGTTAGTCTCTGTACTCTGTAATTGTCTCTTCTCCACTGTTGCATTACTGCTTCACTGGCTTTCACCACCACCTCCGCCCTCTGCCTGTTTTCACTGCTAACGTCTCCCACTCCTCCATCACCCTCCTCTATGAGAGACCCAGGTGCATGTCTTCACCAACCACAACCGGTGCATTCGTCAAGTTTTTTAACCCTTAATTTCCTAGGCGATTACAAGTTTTCTAGGTGGCATCTAAGTAGGGACACAAATTTTGAATGCCCATTTGCTTAAAACTAATGATGTGCAATCTGATATCTTCTCTGCTTGATTGGTACTGCAACGCTGCTGACATGGTTGTTGCCCACAAGCTGATTGCAATGTTTTGAAAATTGGTTTGGCTGGTTCAACCAGTTGATCCAGGAACCAGTTGTATCTATGGTCCGGTTCACTAAAAACAATTGGTAGTCCTAAAAAATCGAAATGAAGCTATTTTAAACTGTTGAAATCAGAGTTAAACTGGATGAATCAGAGATGGTTTTCAAAAATCGATTAATTACTGGGATGAGCTGATGGCAAGGAACCTAGGTGGTGACTATTTGTTCACCATCGTAGCATGATGGGGTGCGACAGTGATGCAGAAATCTCGTGGTCGAACTACACTGGGATGGTCGGATTTGGTGCGGTGCTATGCATACAGGACAGTGAGACATGCGGAGTGGCTGGGTTGACACTTACAATAACAATGGAAAGGGGATGGCGGAGGTGGAGTATCTCCTCACGAACAGTGTGCTGGGTTTCTAGTTGTCTTGCTCCAATGACAACAACAATGACTTTTACGTTCGAAGTTGGTTCAAGCTCCAATGGTTCCTTTGCTCGCCATTAAATAAAGGTTTAATTACTCTGTAGGTCCCTATACTTTTTGGGAATTTTCAAATAGGTCCCTATATTTTTTAGGTCCCTGACCTATTATTTTATTTGTAATTAGGTTCCCATACTAAAAAAAATTTGTAATTGGGTCCTCGAACTTTTATAAAGTTTTCAATTGGGTCCTTGAATTAAAAAGGTTTTTAATTGGGTCCCTGAACTTATATAAAATTTTCAATGGAGTCCCTGGGGTAGGGTTCTGTGAAGAAGTCTTTAAGTCTGCTGATGTTAAACGTGACCTGGAATTCCCCCAAATTTGTATTTAGGGTAGCAGGAGACCAAAATGTCGAGTCAGGAAACCAAAACTTGACCTGTGATTGCTTTTCCTCCATCTGAACAAATAGTTCACTGCTTCCCCGATTTATGTTTTACGCTTGTATATCCCTTCCTTGAAATAATTTGGTCCAAAATAATTTCTTCACTTGCAACTTACTACATCTCACTTCATCTTGCTACATTTTATTGTGGCAATATATCAAGGTTCATCTTTCACCCAAACTACTCTTACATAGCCAGCTTGAATGAAATTAGTTATATTCCGTCCAATTCAACATATCACTAACGAATTTTATAATTCAGGACCCCATTGAAAATTTTATATAAGTTCAGGGACCCAATTAAAAACTTTATAAAAGTTTGAGGACCCAATTACAAATTTTTTTAGTATAGGGACCTAATTAAAAATGAAATAATAGTTCAGGGACCTAATTACAAATTTTAAAAGTATAGGAACCTATTTGAAAATTCCTAAAAGATATAAGGGACCTACAGAGTAATTAAACCTTAAATAAATATGATTATTGATAGGAAAAGAAAATCAACGTACCAGCAATATAAAACCAAGGGGAAGTAATGATCCCTCTCTTTGGAATTTGAAACTCAAAAATGCAATTAAATAAAATATAATTAATGAAAGCTAAAGAAAAGACTCAATGTCAATTAATGACACTGTCATATCGAGAAAAATGGTGGTCAATGTGTTTGTTATAGCTGCCAAGGTTCTTTTGAGCTTGAGGGTACTATCAACAGTTCAACACAGTGTTCAAAGTTGACTTTCTTCAAAGTTAGCCCAAGTGCACCCACCCATGCAAAATGTTAGAGAAATGTTTCCGAGACACATACTAATGAATTCAGTTCATTATCTGGTGAATGAATTTTTTTGAGAAATAAATTTTTTGGTTAAGTATATGTAAATATCTGGTGAATCATGTACAAATATCTGGTGAATTCAATTCATTATCTGGTGAATGGATTTTTTTGAGAAATAAATTTTTTGGTTAAGTATATGTAAATATTTGGTGAATCATGTACAAATATCTGGTGAATATTTTTTTGAGAAATAAAATTTTTCGTTAAGTGGTGAATCATGTGCAAATATCTGGTGAATCATGTGCAAATATCTGGTGAATTCAGTTCATTATCTGGTGAATGGATTTTTTAGTATGTACAAATATCTGGTGAATCAGGTACAAATATCTGGTGAATTTAGTTCATTATCCGGTTAATGGGTTTTTTTATAAATAATTTTTTTAATAAAAACAACTAAAATTTTAAAAAAAAAAAAAAAAGACCCGCTACAGTGTCCTACAGTGCGGCACTATACGGTGTAAGCCGTATAATGTAAGAGTGGTGTGTTCATGGTATCAGCACTCGTGTAGAAATATGTGTCACGGAAACATTTCTGCGAAAATATTGTGACGCAAGTCTTGTGACCGACTTCTTCGCCGTCCAAAGGTTTGCACATTCCTGACATAACATCAAAACCCATTTTTATTGCCGGAATCATGCTTTGCATGCATAAGCGTATGTCAAAACCAAAACTAATCTAGATATTAATAATCAATACCTTTTGCTAGTGTTATAACTTGTTTATGAGGGTTACCATTTCAAGCGTAGTATACTGCACATTCAATGGCTTCAACATAAAAAGAAATAGCCATTTTTTTAGGTTTGTTTAGTTAGGTACACTTTCATTTCATGTTTAGGTTATGAAAGTTGAGGCGGGCAGTCATTCATACTAGTGGTTTATAATTATTTACATAATTAGAAGGTAATGTTTATTACTTCATTGACAATGATATTAACTAACTTCATAAAATGAAAAAATTATTTCTACCATAATGATATGTTTGTAATTATTTCATGGGATTTGTTTTCTCTATAGAAGAGTCAGTGCACTACCTAATTTTTTTTTTTTTTTGTCTTGCTAACTGGTTAAGAAATCAATATATAGAAAAAACTTATTGGAAATCACAAGTTTTGAACTTTTAATGTGTTGAATACAATAATTTCCAAGAAAAACTTTCTATATCTGATTCCTTAATCAGTATCCTAAGGATATTCATTAACATTTTTTTTTTTTGGTAAGACCAGTGCACTACTTTATAAACTAATGCAACAAGTCTAGAGGATTCTTGTATCAATGCTTTCCATGTGGACCAGCCCAAACATGAAAATTGGAAAATAGAATAGTCAACGACCCAGATAAGAGCCAGCTAGAGCAATACAAGTCATACCCACTATAAATGCGTCAAATACATGCCCTCTAGATAAAGAAATTCTGGTTGATAATCACCTCCACTTGATTTGGTGATTTCTATTAAAGATGGACCGTAGATAGTAAGATCCACAAAATCAGATATTTGTAATTATAATTAGTTATTATGTTAAAAACTTTTCTACACCTAAAAGGAAGTTAGCATCTTCATTCTTCAAGACTGCCTGTCTCCAGCTGCATGATACTGAGTAGGCCATTAGAACATTCAATACAAAAAGTTAGACCACACAATTTGAAAGCCTTTGCTATAAAGATAACACATGGTTCCATAATTAAGTGAACTAAACCTTCCCTCTACTTTCCTATTTACTATTATAACCACTTTTTCAAGTCAAGCTCTCCATGAATGAAACTCAAATATTAGAGTCATGCAAATATATTATTAGCTTTGCAGTGCATCTATTCTTCTTCTTTCATTTAACCACTTGTGATTCAATTAAAGTCCCTTCAGATAAAATCCTCCTTAACTGTGGTTCTTCAGGACCATCATCATTCAATGGAGTAAATTGGATAGGAGATATTGGGTCTAGTTTCTTGCCTCCAGCATATGACAAAATTTCTTCCACACTCTTGATCTCAAAATCAATAATAGTTCCAAATATCCCATACTCAACAGCAAGAATAGTTCATTCTCCATTCACCTACTCTTTCCCCATCTCCCCTGGCCTCAAATTCATTCGTATTTACTTTATCTCAACTTCATATTTGGTGAAGTATGAGAATCCCTCCAAGGCCTATTTTTCTGTCAAAACTGGTCCTTACACTCTCTTAAGTAATTTTAATCCTTCTGTTGCTGCACAAGATTTCAACTTAGCCTATTTCACTAAGGATTTCTTAGTTAATGTCAGGGAAGAGAAATTAAACATTACTATCATTCCATCTCCTTTAATTTCCAATGCATTTGCATTTGTAAATGGCATTGAGATCTTCACAGTGCCCACCAGTATATACTTTCAGGGTTCCAAGGTTCATATTCCTCACCTTGAGAACCAGGAACCATTCACTATTAATGATAAATATGCTCTTGAGATGCTTTACCGGGTTAATGTTGGTACTGATAAACGCGTTGCTGATGTTGAAAATGCATTTGGGACATGGCTTGAAGATTTCAGCTACATATCAGGTTCACAATTTGGAAGTGTCCTTAATACAAATAGGCGTCCCGTTCCCATCACTTACAACACTTCTGGTTCATATGATTTCAATTATTCAGCACCAGCAGAATTGTATTCTACTGCTAGGACAATGGGAAGCTATGAAGACACTAACACAAGATACAATTTAACATGGTCATTCCCAGTTGATTCTGGATTCAAATACCTTGTTAGGCTTTATTTCTGCGAGATCTCCATGGAGGTAACTCAGATCAATCAAAGGGTGTTTAAGGTGTATATCAACAACCAAACAGCAGAAGAGAGCATGGATTTGGTTGCATTGGCCGGTGCACCATTTGTTGCTTTACACAGAGACTATGTTGTCATGGTTCCTATGGAAAGTGAGAGAAGGCAAGATATGTGGATTGCACTTCACCCCAACATGGAGTCAAAGCCTAAGTATGCTGATGCCATATTGAATGGCATTGAGATCCTCAAGTTAAGTGACAGCAATCATAATCTTGCAGCAAGTTTCCAACTGAAAAAGGAACAAAAGGAGAAAAGATTTCCACTTGTCATTGTTCTTGCTGGTACCTTAGGTGCCATTTTGGGATTGTTCATTACATTTTTCATTGTTGTCCGAAAAGCCTGGAAGAAACAAAAGTGGGGAACTTTACAGATACTCCGATTGAATTCTATTGGAAAAAATCGGAAAATCGTGCAAGTAAAAGTGACCTCAGGTCAATGCAAACAGTTCACATTAGCAGAGATAAGCATAGCCACCAGCAACTTCAGTGAAGCTCTTGTCATTGGGGAGGGAGGTTTTGGAAAGGTGTACAAAGGCTTCATCCATGATGGAGCCACTCCTGTGGCGATAAAGCGCTGCAATCCTAGTTCTCGCCAAGGATTCAAGGAGTTCCAAAATGAGATCAACTTTTTCTCATTTTGTCACATGAATCTAGTGTCACTACTAGGCTACTGCCAAGAGAACAATGAATTAATACTTGTCTATGAATACATGGATCAAGGCTCTCTTGATGATCATTTATACAAGAAACAAAATCAGCCACTGCCTTGGAATCAAAGATTGAAGATTTGTGTTGGTGCAGCTAGAGGACTACATTATCTCCATACAGGCACAAGGAACCCGATCATTCACCGCGATATCAAGTCGAGCAACATATTATTAGATCATAACTTGGTGCCCAAGATTGCAGATTTTGGGTTATCTAGAGTAGTTCCCTCCATTCACCACACCCATGTTAGCACTGAGGTTAAAGGGACTTTTGGATATTTAGATCCTGAGTACTACAAGAGAAGAAAACTGACTGAAAAATCTGATGTCTATTCATTTGGAGTGGTGCTGTTTGAAGTGCTATGTGGAAGACCAGCTGTGAATCCTATGGTAGTGGAAGAGGAAAATGAGAAAGTTGGGTTGGCTGAGTGGGCATTGCATTGTCCACCAGTCTGGAACCATTGATCAATTAGTTGATCCACATTTAGAAGGAAACATTAGGCCAGAATGTCTGGCTGCATTTGTGGATATTGGCATCCAGTGCCTGACTAACAGGAGTGCAGAAAGGCCAACTATGGGGGAGGTGCTGAGTAATTTGGAGAAGATCTTGTCCATGCAGGAGAGTTTAGATGAACAAGAACTAAATAGTTACACTGAAACTGGAGTAATGGAAATGATCATGTCCAATAGTTTATCTGATGAAAATCAACACTTGCATGAAATAAAAGAGTTTATGGATTGAATATTTAATCTAACTCCTCCATTTTGAAATATTTATTATTCATTATGATAATATAACATGATTGTAACTTGCAAGATCAAGCTGCATTTTCTTTGCTGTTGGGTCCAACCATTTATTAGTTAACTGGTTAAGGAATCAAAATAGACAAATTTATATGAAAAATTAGTGTATTTATTATATTGAAAAGTGTTAAAATTAGTATTTTCTTATTGGAACTTTATGTATTTTATATTGTGAAGAGTGGTAAACTTAGTTTTCCAATGAAATTTTTGTTTTTTTTAGTTTCTTTAAGAGCATTGGTTAACATGACCCTTTAAATATAAACTTTCTTTTTATTGATTCTTCAATCAATACTCTTACTGGTCACCGAAGAGAGAGAGAACATTGGATGCAAATCTGCTTTACAGATGTTGGTGAAATATGTGAATTATCATAAAATGATTGCAATTATCATTTTAAAGGGAAATATGTGAATGAAACAGAAAACTGGATGTGGTTATTTTATCAGCAATTGTGAAGGGTTGTGCATCCAATAAGGACAATCACGTTTCTTGTCAAGGGTTGGTGCAAGATGTAGATCCTCTACTTTAACTTCGTATACCAACGCGTAAAAAGATATATATATTTAATTGCATCGGGAACATTTGACTTAGCAGCCTTGAACAACAAACCATACCTGCCTTTAACTCCTTATCCTAGCCTTGGTCCAGCTCAATCCGGTTTTCGTCCAGCTCCTGCCTTTAAATCAATCTGATGCCATGCAGTTGAAAATTTTCAAAGATTTATATTTTAAAAGTTTATAATTCACTCTCTCATATCTTTTTCCGTTAGGGTTTTGGTAAGTATCCGTTAGGATTCCATTAATTTATTTATTCATTCTTTATTTGTAGATTCTTGAATTTTTTGGAAAAACTCAAATAACTCCAATACATTATAGGAAAATTCAAATACACCTCTGTATTTTTTGGAACCCACCAAAATCTTAATGGAATAATGTATGAAGGATCCAATTACAAATTTTATATATGTTTAGGGACTTAATTACAAAAATTTTAAGTATATAAACCTATTTAAAAATTATCAAATAGTTGAGAAAGCACGAGCTATAGATTCCTTATACCTTCTTATTAAATATGATTTGAGACCTACAAGTGATATATAGAAAGTACACATTTTCCATGGAAATTCTAAGTAGTTACTGTTAGATTATTCAATTTACTAGAAATAATGGAGTCAACTGAAAACTTAAAAGACTTATCCAAGGCCAAGCAAGACAAAATGCCGACAGGAGTGGAAGCAGCTGTCATTGAAAATTCAAACTGTAGTATTAGGACAACTCACATAGGGCCCCAGTATAAGCAGTTTTAAAGCAAGTCATTTTTTTATTTTTCATTCTCAGGTCTTCACAATACAAGAATAGCTCAGAGAAGTATGAATTCCATCACTTGTTCTTTGTACATTTTTATCTTTAACTTCCATCTCTTGCACCTACTACAACTAGATGCTCTTGCTGATAACACCACCACCAGCTATGTTCCCTCAGAGAACATAGTTCTCAACTGTGGCTCAAACACATCACAATTTGTACAATATGATGGTAGGAACTGGACTGGTGACATTGCTTCACCATATCTGCCCTCTAATGCAAACACCAAGTCCTTCATAGCCAAAGCCTCAACCACACTTGATTCTATTCCTGAAGTTCCCTATATGACTGCTAGAATCTTTCAGTCTCGGTTCACTTACAGATTCAATGTAACTCCAGGTCCAAAATTCATACGCCTCCACTTCTTCCCAGCTTCCTACTTGAGTCTCAATGTCTCCAAAGCTTTGTTATCAGTAAGTGCTGGTAACTTCACTCTCCTACATAACTTCAGTGTTTCCCTCACTACTGACTACTTCAACTTAGCATATTTGATGAAAGAATTTATTGTCCATGTAAGTGGAAGTACTTTAGAACTCACTTTCACCCCATCATCCAATGCTTCTGATGCTTATGCATTTGTTAATGGGATTGAAGTTGTTTCAATGCCCCTTCATTTATACATTCGCGGTGATGATGCCCCTCTACCTTTAGTTGGTCACGATCCCATAGTATTGTACATTTATAATGATTCTGCCTTGGAAACCTTATACAGATTAAATGTAGGAGGTGATCAAATTCCACCCAAATATGATACTGGGATGTTTCGCACTTGGGACATGGACAATAGTTACATATTTGGTGCTATAGGTGTTGAGCCTTTTAATATGAGCATCCCAATCTTGTATACACAAAATGTTCCACCTTATACAGCCCCAGAAGGCGTGTACCGCACGTCTCGTGCATCAGTTCCCTTTGACAATCCCCTTATCAATTTAAATATCAATCTAACATGGTTCTTTCCTGTTGATTCTGGTTTCAATTATCTAGTTAGGCTTCATTTCTGTGATACTCGTCAAGATATAACTTTGGTCAACCAACTAGTTTTTACTATATATTTGAACAACCAAACAGCTGATGAAGAATTTGATCCAATTGCCCTGAGTGGTGGTCGTGGAGTTCCTGTATACCAAGACTATGTTGTGATGATTCCTGAATCAAAGGAGGCAAAGCAGGACCTTTGGCTAGATCTACACCCCAACACACAAACTAAACCTGAGTACTATGCTGTTATCTTGAATGGTGTGGAGATCTTTAAGCTGAGCAATTCTGACAAGAATCTTGCAGGGCTTAACCCTTTCCAAAACAAATCTGGATCAGAATTAAAGGTTCCTCATGGTGTACCATTTAGAAAGCCAAAGAAACTCTCATTCATCATCATTGGATCTGGACTTGGTGCAGTGGCACTACCAATTCTCCTATGCTTAATTCTATGCAGATTGAAGGTGATTAGGCCAAAGAGGATCATGTCATGCTGCAGTCTTGCAGTCCCCACTCCTAATCAAATCAAAGAGGCAAATACGTCATCACTTTTTCATCATTTTTCAGTGAAAGAGATAATAGTGGCAACAAATAACTTCAGTGAGGCTCTACTTATTGGCAAAGGTGGATTTGGCTGTGTTTACAAGGCTAGCTTAGATGGTTGGGCTAGTTCGGTAGCCATAAAGCGTGCCGATCCAATGTCAGAACAAGGTGTTTTAGAATTTGAGGCCGAGATTCGTGTGCTCTCCCAGCTCCGGCATAACAACCTAGTCTCACTTTTAGGTTGTTGCAATGAAGATGGGGAAATGATACTGGTCTATGACTTCATGGCCAATGGAACTTTGTATGACATTCTTCATTCGAGACAACAGGATCAACCCCCTCTGTCATGGATTCAACGTCTTGAGATTTGCATTGGAGTTGCAAGAGGTTTGCACTACCTACACACTGGCACACAGCACAGGATCATTCACCGCGACATCAAGACAACCAACATACTCTTGGACCATAATTGGGTGGCCAAGATATCAGATTTTGGGTTGTCAAAGGCAAGCTACCCTTCCTTAAGCACCACCAACGTGAAGGGCAGCATTGGTTACCTAGATCCTGAGTACTATCAATGCCACAAGTTGACTGAAAAATCAGATTTATACTCACTTGGGGTGGTGTTATTGGAGGTGCTGAGTGCAAGGCCTGCTGTGAGTGTTGGTGAAGATGATGAGAATGTAAACTTAGCTGAATGGGCTATGTTTTGCTTTGAGAAAGGCAATGTAGAGAAAATAGTGGACCCCAACTTAGAAGGGAACATAGTTAAGGAATGCTTTGAGATATATGTAGGAATTGCAATGAAATGTTTGGCTGAAAGAGGGGTGGAGAGGCCATCCATTGGTGAAGTGCTACAGAACCTTGTTCTGGCATTGCAACTTCAGAAAAATGCTGGCATTGCCCAAGATGGAAATATACACAGGAATGATATTGCTGTTTTGCAGGGCAATTCAGATTTGACACCTGGGATTGAGTTCTCTGATATCATTATGCCTGTTGGTAGGTGAATGTGATTTTCTGAAAACAATTTGTAATTTGATGAACAGTATAGAAATGATAGCTGTGTTTATTGTTAGCAAGAAGGATGTATCATTGTTATTCCTTTTCTTTTTCCTTTGGGTTGTAACTTGAAAGAGAAGGGTATCATTGGTTCAGCCTTCACCATTGGTGCATTTAAGGATATACTTGGTGCATTTACAGGAAATTCTGACCAAAGGTTCACACCTCAATAGTTAAGGTAATGTAATGGCCATACCTCCCTAAAGGATATATTTATTCAATTAGCAACGAATTTATGTACTACACTCCTCATTAAAGCACATTAAAAAAATAAAAAGGATCTATAGCACAAAACCCTGAAATCAAAATATTGGCTCGAGCAACAACAGTTTCAATTTATAAACTTTTGGCAGTATAGTATATCGAAAAGATATTGATTGTAGAATAATTTCCCAAACCAGCATGATGACAGACAGGAATGTGTAACAAAAGACGCATACTTATCATGTGGCTAGACAAAAAACGAGAAGAGTTGAGTCTTTATACATGTCTACATTAAAATGATTTTACTACATCCAAAAAAAATCAGTTCATCATTCAACAAAATGATAATTAGAAAATCATTGTGGGGGAAGTTTTTTAGCAGAAATTTAAATTAATCTACTACTTCCAACAAAAACAAGATATCTCTTTCACATAACTTTTACTTCAGAAGCTACCTTAGATACAGAAAGTTGCTACTTCCAAAGATAGACATTGGTACTCACTTCCCAAGAAGCTAAACTGAACCAGAGTTGCTACATATAAAGAGACTAATTCAGCTACATTGTTATCGATCTAACAATCATTTATGTTTTCCTCTGAAATATAAAATTTCAGACCTGAATGGCTGAAATCACAAATCTAATGGTTCAACTTATTTAAAATAGAAATAATATTTCAACCTATAGTTTCATGAAGGTATTGCCACTCTGTCCCTCTAGTTGCAGCAATTCCAAATTTTCCAATTGTACTAAACCTTTCAAATTTATTTGACACACCTCTTTATATATTCACACTGTTTTTAACAGAAGTATCACAGAATTGTCAAGTAATACATGTAGATTAAACTAAAATTCTTTCATGGTTCAAGAAAGGGCAATGCAGAACCTAACATTCTGAACCTCTAAACAGAGTTTTCAAAACTCAACTTAGTCTTAAAGCCTATAGCCACATCAAATTTTAAGCAGCAATTCATTTTCACCACTGTCTATCAACAATTGAGTGATTGCATAATGCCACATATTAATGTTTGGTAAAATGAATTAATTCAATTTCAACCAATAATCTCAATCCAATTAAATTGAGCAGTGCTGATAAGAAAAATATTGCAGGTTCTCCTATGCTTAGTTTTGTACAGGTTGAAGGTGAATGGGACAAGGAGGATCATGTCTGTAGGAAATGGAAAAATTAATTTTGAGGAAAAACTAGGACAAGCCATTAATATTTTATTCTTCAAAACATGGATGCAAAAGCATTCTTTTTTAGAATTCCTAATCATTTTACCTATGATCCTTGGAAAATTTGACTAACTTGAGTTCCTGAATCAATTCTATCATATTGTTGTAAGAAGATCCACCAACCCTTATAGCACTCTTTGCTGCATCACTTAGCACTTTGGCTCTTCTCCTCATTTCTGCACCTTCCTCTCCTTCAGCCATCAACAAAGCAATCGCGTTTCCGATGTCCTCTCCTTTCACTACCTCACTCCCAAACTCATTCCATTGTCTCCATTCTTTGGCTCCCACTGGCACCCCAATTCTCAGCACATCCACCACCAGCTTTTCATTGAAGAAATGCTCTGCAAACAGAGGCCATGTCACCATTGGCAACCCTGCATTGACACTTTCCACAACTGTGTTCCATCCACAATGAGTAACCAATCCTCCAATGGCCTTATTCTCTAGTATCAACAACTGTGGTGCCCAACCCCATATTAGAAAACCTTTGTCGCTTCCTTTCACTCTCTTCTCAAACTCTTCCAGAAACAAACCATTCCCATCAGTTTCATCGTTTTTCCTCACCACCCAGATGAAATAATGCCCTGAAGCTTCAAGTGCATTTGCTATTTCAACAAGCTGAGAACAAGGGAACTTGTTCATGCTCCCAAAACTCACATACAACACAGAACTCTCTGGCTTAGTGTTAAGCCATTTAAGCCACCCTTCTTCCTCTTTTTCTTGGGCATGATTCCCTCCTCTTGCAGCCTTATCTGAAGCATCTTGGTTCACCCATAAAGAAACTGGTCCTAGTCCCCAACTCTTTGTCCCCATCACTCTCTTGTAATGCTCCTTGTAACCAATCTCAAGCTCTTCGAAGCTGTTGAACAATGATCCATAGCTTCTTTTCTCTGACTCTTTAATAGTCTTCATCAACTCGGTGTATGGATTTGGAGATCTAAGCCAATCTGGTAACTGCAACCGTGTCATCTCCAATGCATGTGGCAACTCGGGTATGATGAATTTCTCACTATCTGATTCTACTTTCAAATGGGGTGCATAGAGTTCAACTGAATGTGCCGCTGAGCGAGCAAGGTAGCTTGCACCATGAAACATGAGCCTAGGGATACCTGTTAGATAATATCATAATAATTAGAAAAATGAATGTTACAAAGTTGAAAGGTTGTGAGTTTCAAGTCTTGTAAATTGCCACTATGCACTTAAGTTCCTAAAATGGGAAATGTATTCTGTGCATTCAAAAAATCACACATTCATGGATTCATGCATTAATACACAATTGGATCAATCATAGACTTTCACAAACACTTATGTAATTAATCCAACAGTAAATTAATGCATGAATGCGTAAATCCGTGATATTTTAAATGCATCAAATCCATTTTCCCTTAAATGTGATCCTAAGTGTTTAGTCCTAAGTGGAGCCATTTCCGATGATAGCCTAAGGGTCACTCTAGCTCAAATTTGGATTCTCTCCGGCCGCTGGACTGATCAGCCAATACTTTTGTATGTGAAGGTGCATGTATCCTACCTTCAGGATATATATTGGCTATACAAAAGCTGGACGGTCCAGCGGCCGGAGAGAATCTGTACCCCCTAGCTCTAGTATAAATAAAGGAACATACACTTGTATAAATGTGACAAAGTAATAGAAATCCTCTTCCTCTAACGATACCTAGCTTAGCGGCAGCATCTACAGTCCAAGGATAGAACAAATCAGTGACTAAGAAATCAGCTTTGAGATCCTCAAAGAGTTGTTCCATTTCTGGTTGGAGAATGGCGAGTCCCATGTATACTTTTGGGATCATGTCACGTGGGGTGTCGACATTGAAGGCTTCCACACCAACGGGTAGACCAACTTTGGCAGCTGGGAACTTGAGAACATGGGTCCTTATGGAGAGGCCGCGAGTGGAATCAAGGTCGATGGATTTTTGGAAGATGGTGGCGTTGTGTGAGGTGGTTAATATGGTTACATCTACACCATGCATTGAGAAGAGTCTGGCCATGTCAACAAGGGGTATGATGTGACTTGTTGATAAAAATGGAACGAAAATAGCCCTTAGAGCTTGAGATTGAGCTTCACCATTACACTCCTTCTCCATCGAATCTAGTTTTGGTTAAGACAAGGCAAGGATTTTGGTGTGAAGATAATAGTACAGCGTTGTTGAGTTTATAAAGCTTTAGTTAATTAAAAGAAATCAATTCATACATCTCAGTCTCACTCTACTGGTTAGTTTATTAGCTCGCACGCCTTGTGGTGATATTTTTTTTAATATAAAATTAAGCCTCGAGTGCCTCGTTTTGGATTGTTTTTTATTTTTTATTTTTATTTTTATTGTGGTACTCGAGAAACGAAAGAGAAGTATGTGAAATAAAACTTAAAAGAAAAAATATCATCCCTTTTTTTTTTCACGTCCCTTTTTATATATATTTTATGGTGGGAATGGATCAAGTTACTTCAAGAATAACTTTAAACTCTTACTCCCAATCTGCACCGTTTGATTTATTTTAATCTTACAACTTAGCTTAAGTCCTAATTAATTATCTCTTTCCGATTCTGCACCCCCACTCAAAAGAACCTACCGTCCAATCTATCAACCAAGTCTCCCTCCGTTTGCTGCTTCTGCCCGTCAACCATGCGCCATATATGTAAACGATACACCTTTCAATGCTCTTCCTAATTCCTATCATGACTTTTAACAAACCTTGCAACAGGTATTTAGAGATACAATCTGAAAGCCTAGGCCACAGTGTGCTAATAAAATGCGAACCCTAATTACAATTCGAGAGCCGAATGGATTAGTTGGCTCACATGCATGCTAAGATAATATGTTTTAATGACATAACAATGAGGTAGAAATTTGAGCTTTTATTGGAAAGAAAATGTTTGCTAAGCTATAGCTTTGACCATAGGGCGGGTTCATTTTGCAATTGAAAAGAAGGGAGAAGAAGGGTGCAGGATTGGGACTTAATTTAAACCGTTAGATTAATATAAATTAAATGGTGTAGATTGAGAGTAACACTATGTTTGGATCAAGAGATTTTGAGAAGAAAGAAGTGGGGAAGAGAGAAAAGTGAGAAGAAAATGAGAAATCACTTGTTTGGCAAAGAAGAGAAATAGGGGAAGAGAGAAAAAAAAAATATGTCGGGCCCAGCTAAAACAAAATCACTCCTTCGGTGGAGAGATTTCTATCTTTTTGACCAAAATAGGTTCCTTTTAGAAACTATTTACCAATTTAGGGTTGTTCTGAAACAATTTACCAATGGGAGATCCTTTTGGCCAAGTGGGAATTTTTTTTTTTTTGTCTGACAGGTCAATGGCGCCAGTCAGACTGGGGCCTACCAAAAAAAAAAAAAAAAAAGACAGCATCTGCCCTGCAGTTACACGTGGCGCAATGCAGGAGAGGCGCCACTGCGGATGGCGCCTTCAAAGGCGCCAGGCACAGTAGCGTCTCCCCGCCTTGCGCCACATGGCGCACGCAAGGCTCCCCCCCTCCCCGACTGGAATTAGCCCCCACCCACCCTTCCCCCATCCGTCCCAGTTATTCCCCCCTCCCCCTGATTCCTTTAAATCCCCATCCCCCCCCCCCCCCCCCCCCCAAACACACCCCAAAACACCACTCCCCCTCCTATAAATACCATCATCATTCATAAAACTTAATTCGCTTTCTTATTAATTTTCATATAATTGCTACTAATAGTAAGTTAATTTTTTTTTAGTATAATATAATAGTAATAATAATATTATTATTAGTATCAGTATTTAGTATTAGTAATTGTTAATTATTTTTAATTTGTAATATTATTATTTTTAAAAGTTGTAAATGGTTATTATTATTATTTTAATTTTGCGGTAATGAGTATGTTTTATTAATTTATTTTATTAAGTTTACATATTTAATATAAAATACCATGTTAATAATATTAATACCATTGTTTGTATTTGTTGTTGTGAATTTTTTTTTATTTTGTAAGTATCATTATTAGTATTAGTAAGTGTTAATCATTTTTAATATTATTATTATTAGAAATTATAAATTTATGGGTTATTATTATTTATTTGATATTATTATAGGGCATACGTCATGAGCCAAGTTGCAGTATTTGTGTACTCGAACGGGAGATTCTTCGATGGATTAGAAGGAATTACATTTGAAGGGGACCAAGTAACTGTGCAAATAAAACATGGTATCCGGTACGAGGGTTTGAAGGCAAAGATTCACTCAAAGTTGAGGCTGCAACCAAATCAATCAGTTTCAAAAATTATGACAAGATATATGATATGTGGCAATCCAGCGAAATATATTCTTGTTGAAATTGTTGATGATCGAGATGTGGAATGCATGCTGAATGGTTTAATCCAAAATCCGTGGATGTCAACACTTGAGTTGTATGTTGATGTTAATGTTGCAGGCACTTCCACATTCCCTGTACCGTCATTGGGTAGTAATTTCAAGCAGCGAAATATGCCGGTAAACATTGGGTCAAATGCAGATGACGAAGATGACGAAGATGAAGATTGGGCGAGCGAGATGGAGGACGAGTCAGATAAAGACGATGAGGAAGATGATATACCAACTAGTGGTTCATCGGACACCGAGGAGGAGGCTGAACAGGGTTCCAACATAGTTCTGTCCGCATTGGTGTCACCTGGAATTGTTGCAGCTCCTGTTTCATCGATGGCTCCTGGTGGTTTTATTCCACATCAAGCTGGTTGGTTTCCTCCATCAATTAATAATTTTATTCTGACATTATTATTATTAATTTTTATTTGTATGAATATTATTATTTTTACTATAATTGGCAATCTATTCATTTTTCCTCACTTATGCGTCAATCGCATGGTGCATTCTTCAACTCATCCCCCCATTATAATTATATAAACTGGGACCATCCTGATCAGGAGATAGAATTTGAAGGCGTAGATGTTCCAGGATCGTGGAAAGTGGGTCAGGAATTGTATGTTGGCTTGCAATTCGATAGTAAACAGGCAGTTCAAATGGCTGTTAAACATTATTCCATGCATGTTCATCATGATTTCAAAGTTGTTGAATCTAAATCAACCATTTATTATGTCCAGTGCTCAAATCATGTGACAGGATGCCCATGGAGGCTGAGGGCTATCTTGTCGAAAAAGTCACTAAAGTGGGAGGTTACAAAGTGGGGTGGTCAACATAATTGTGTGAATCGGATGTTGTCGCAAGACCACACAAAGTTGGATTCTAACTTCGTATGCTTGTGCATACTAGGTACGATCATTAGTCAATTTATTTTGTTTCTGTACTTTTAATTAAAATTGTAATCTAACTTTAAATTTAAATCGACTTCGTAGGTATGGTCCAAGAAGCGCCATCGCACTAGTGCAATAAGTGCTTTTTACGTCAGTCAAAATTGATTTTACACGTCAGAATAATGTCTGATGTAAATACAGCTGACGTTAATAGTTAATATTTTAACGTCGGTCGTTTAAATAACTGACGTTAAAAGTAAAACTATTAACGTCAGTTGTTTAATAAAACTGACGTTAATAGTGTAAAACTAACATCAGTTGTATTAATGAACTGACGTTAATAGTTTTATTTTTAACGTCAGTTTTATTAAACAACTGACGTTAATAGAGTATCTTTTTTTTTTTTAAAAATACTATTAACGTCAGTTGTTCAAACAACTGACGTTAAGAGATTTATTTTTATTTTTAAAATTCCGTTTTAAAATAACACTACCCCCAGCTATCCCTGCATTCAGTAAACATCCTAGTAACACAGAGAATATTGTTACAGAATTGCAAACACTCAACTTTGGCAAAAATAGGGTCTCATAAAGTATACCCTTAAATTTTAATATTACTATAAGAAAAGAAATATACAAAGGAACAATGGGGGGACTTAAAACCAAAACCCATGTATAGGAAAAATATAACTATCTACAAGTATATATATATATATAATATATATATATATATATATATATAAATTTTAGCCTCTAATGTCTAAAAACAAAACTACCAATCTAAGTATATATATATGTATATATATATGTATATGTTAGTCTCTAAAGTCTAAAAACAAAACTACTCATCTAAGTATTCAGGAGGTATTTTCTCAATTCTTTTTTCAGCAGCATACTTGAAGAAGAATTCTGCCAAGCACATCCTCAAGTCTCTAAACTCATCTTTATGAAGAGGCGATCGGTCGTTAAATGCCTACACACGTTCAAATAATAACAATAACATTAACGCAATTAAATTCAATGTCAGTTAAATATACATATAAATTAGTAATTATAATATTAATTACTTGATAAATAAACTACCAAACCTTGAGGATGATCCAATCAGGATTTCCTTTAGCCTTGGAAGTCCTACTTCTCCCGTTGGCGCAACTTATGCTACTCGCCTTCAGCGCGCTATCATAAACAAATAATAATGTCAATTAACAAATTCATCACGTGTGTAATAAAATAAAAGCAACTGATCTTAAAACTTAAATTAAATTGAAGATTAGTTACTTACGTATTAACAGCTCCCATCACCTCCTGTAGCGGGTTATGGTAGAGAGAGCAGAAGAATATGACAGTATGCCTAGACGGGTGAAGTACGAGCAACTGCCAATGATTTTTCATACAGTAGGGAGCCAGATATAATTCTTTCCGATTGTCTCCCATCAAGTTCCCTATGTATTTACTTAATTGATCGCCATTGACAATGAATTGAGGCAGAAGGACTGACGGATCTAAGAAGCCATAAAGTAATTTGGAGCCCTTATCAACTTGAAGACGATTCAGATACCTGAGATATGAAAAGGTCGACGATGTTAATTACATAATATATATATTGAAATTAAAATAAATTATAAAATGGAAAAATACCAAAATTAAATAAGTTATAAAATTAAAATTAACTTATGTGCATCAGAGACTCACAACCGTGCTAGCTAGCCACACGTTTTATGTGCAGGCGTGCCCGAGATCATCACCACAAAAGGCAAATATCCTCTCTTGATCTGGGCGTGCCACCTATCCATCGTGTTCCAATGGACATTCAAAAACCTCAAGCGCATAATCCTCACCAAGTGAGAACAAACGAGTGAAGGGTGATAGTGACACCGACGCCGACTTGGCTTTCAATTTAGAAAAATAAAATATACCAGTTGTTGATAATTAAAAAAAACACAAGTAATTAATTGACTAATTTGGACATTAATAATGAATACATACCTTCATTGCCAACTCGAGCTCACGGCGTTTGAAGTCCAACTCAAGCGCACGCCTTTGCATTTCCAACTCAAGCTCACGGCGTTGGACTTCCAACTCCCGCTCCCTAGCTGCCAAGTCATCCTCCTCCACATGTGCCCTACTATAACTCTCTTTTGTGCTCACATGTGGAGGGTTGGCAGGTCCTGTGGTGTCCTGTGATGAACCGACGGAGGAAAGCTTGCTAGCAAGCGCCTGCTTGAATTCTAGGTTGGATAGGAAGCTTTTCATCAGATGTGTAGTAATAGCAGGGTTCGAGATGAGCTGCTGTGTCATGGATTCCAAAATTGAGGCCTCATCGATGACCCGCTTTCGCGAAGTAGACTTGCTATAATATTCTTTGATGGTCAAGTTCCCAGGAACACCGATAACCCAACCAGGATGGTCTTTCTTGCCTAGAGCAGTCATCAAGACGTCCCGGCGTCGAGAAGGGACGAATGAGCCCTGGGAGCATTTTTCTTTAAGATCCATCTACAATGAAGAAATGAAAAAATGTGTAAGTGAAAAGTGTTAAAAATATCTATACAAATATCAATTGAAATGCAGTTAATTATATACTTACAATCTTATCTGCAACTTCGCGAGTGGCTTCAGCTTTAAAAGATCCTGTCTTTGTCATGCGTCCGGCTAACCAGACATCCTCGCGTTTGATGTCTGACGGAGGACTTAATGGTGTGCCCTCAGGCACCTCTCCACTTTCTATCCTCGCAGCATGCTTCTCCTGCTTCACCCTCAGCCTCTCCGCCATCATCTCCTCGATCCGAGTCTCGTACCCACCCTGAGACAAGGTGTGGCGGTGGACGTTCTTCGCCTGATTCTGCCTACCCTTCTCCGCCTTAGCCTGTTCAAACAAAAACACATAATTAAATACAGTTAAATACCTCCTATGTATGTACTTAAATGATCTATAAGAAGCATACAAAATTAACTCAATCAACCAACCTGAAATTCTTCATCCTGTCGACTCCTAGCAAACTTATCCCAAGTATCCTTATCAATCCAGGGATAATCCGAGAACATCTTATCAAGCTACTTCTTCCCAGATACATAGTACCTGGTAAGATCATGCTTGAACCCATTCCAGTGCTTTGATGCCATTTTCATACATTTCGTACGATGATCCCCGTCATTCGGCATGGTCCAAGCTACCTACACATTAAATACATAACAACTGGATGAATTAGAACTCGGATAATTATCTAATAATGTAAATCAAAAGAATGTAAATGTAAAATACCATGATAGCCTCCCAAATCTGATCCTTAACGTTCTGTGGAACGTCATTCCAATGGTTGTAGTTGATGCTAACGTGCTGCTTCGCTTGTAGAAACACCCGCTTTTTAAATTCTTTAGCACGGGGTCCCTGGGGCTTTAGAATAGCATCAAAGAACACCTCAAGCTTCTGCCCACGTTGCCTAGCCTTCTCTAACTTCTTCAATGTCGTGGCTCCTCTACCCCGTTTCCTCTGAGACTGTGATGTCTGTATGGACAAAAAAATGTTAAATTAGAGGGTTATAACATTATAAACTTACATTAAAAAAAAAGGACTAAAGACAGTATATAACACGTAAACTTACACTAAGGCCGCCGGAGCATCTTCAGTCTCTTGGCATCCATTAAAAGCTTTTTTCATCTTACGATATGGGTGATCACGTCTAAGAAATCTCCGATGCCCAAGGTAAACCGTCTTCTTTCCATGATGCAACTGAGTGTAGCATGTGCCTTCTTCACATATAGGGCATGCTTTATGCCCCTTGACACTGTACCCGAACAAGTTACCATATGCTGGAAAGTCGTTGATGGTGCAAAATAACATGGCACAAAGCTTGAAAGTCTCGTGAGAATACCCATCAACTACATCAACACCTTCCACCCACAGCGTTTTCAAGTCTTCAATCAAGGGACTTAGATAAACATCTGAGTCATTTCCCGGTTACTTTGGGCCCGAAATCATCATAGACAACATCATGTATTTGCGCTTCATGCACAACCAAGGGGGCAGGTTGTAAATTATCAACAGAACAGGCCATGAACTATGAATACTACTCATGTTACCATATGGATTCATTCCATCCGTAGTAAGTCCAAGCCTTAGGTTTCTTGGCTCATCGGCGAAATCTGGAAACATAGTATCAATATTCTTCCATTGCACAGAATCAGCAGGATGACGAACCTTTCCATCACGTTTCCTCTCATCATTATGCCATCTAAGATTCTTCGCATCTTTCACATTGGCAAACAATCGCTTGAACCTTGGAATTATTGGAAGATACCACAACACCTTTGCAGGAGGACCCTTTTTTCTCGCATCACAAATCAAGTCATCAAGATCATCACCATCATCACCACCCTTCACTTTGTATCGTGATAACCCACACTTGGGGCAATCGTGATTGTCTTCATGAACACCCGTGTACAATATGCAATCATTGGGGCATGCGTGTATCTTCTTATACTCCATACCCATCGGACACAATACTTTCTTGGCCTCATAGTTATGGTCAGGCAATGTGTTGTCCTTCGGAAGCAAGTCTTTCAACACTTCAAGCAATTCAGTGAAGCTTTTATCGGTCCAACCATTTCCCGCCTTCACACAAACCAATTTTAGCACCGCCGACAACCGTGTATGAGTAGTACACCCTGGATACAAAGGCTTATCTGCATCACCGCACAACCTATCATACACATGTGCTTGATGAAAAGATTCTTGTCCAATATCACGGATCATGTCCTCTACTCGATCATCCTCCATATCTACGTCAACGTCCTCACTTTGGGAGACACTTGCCTTAGTACTCAACAACACATCACCATGCCATATCCATCTTGTATAACTCAAGAAAATCCCTTCACGAATCAAATGAGTACGTATATCCTTCACTGTACATTTCCTCGTATTCAAACACTTGACACTGTAACACCCTGATTTTTTTCCGTTTCTTAATACTCTATGATTATGAATGTATATGTGTGTTTATTATTTTAAATTTTGAAAGAATTATTTTAATATGAATTTTCTAGTAGAAAATTTAAGAAGTAAAATACGATCGATTTTCGCCGTTAAGAACTAAATGAAACCGGAACGAAACAAATTTTGTCCAATTTTCATTGGTGCAGATTTTTGAAATGACTTGATAAGGAAACCCTTGAAATATTGATGTAAATAGTGTTTCCATTAAATGCTTTTAATCATTTTAGCAATTTACACAAGTTATGTAACACCCGATTTTCTGCTTGTCTGTAAATTGTGATTATGTGAATATTTAAGATTTTATTTTTGATGATAAATTATTTTGATAAGACCAAATTAAGTCATCTTTATTTATTTTATATAAAAAATATATAGTTGAATTTTCAGTAGAAAATTTCCGATGTTTACGGTTTGAGTTTTCGCAGTCAGTAAAACCCTACTGACCCGAAAATAATCTTAAAAATTCAAAATTTTAAAATTTTAATTTTTTTAACCCAATTATATTTATTTTTATGATCTTAGAAATTATTTATTTTTATATGAATTTTTCGGGTGAAATTTTACGAATAAAAATACGATCGGTTTTTATCGTTACGTAACAATCGGTACCGGAACGAACCCAAAATAATTAAGTCTGATTTTTTTCAGATTTGGAAAAGATTTTCCTTGATGTGAATAGTGACAGGGTCACTATTCAACACTATTCATGACATAGTGTAATTATTAAGTTCAATTTACTAAGAAATGTATCATTTAAAAAATTGAATTAAAAATTGTTAAAAAAATTTAAAAAAAAATCCCAGATTTTTCTGTTGGGGCAGCACCCTTCCCCCTATAAATACCCCTCACCACCTCTTCTACTCACTTGCTTCATCTTTGATTTTGTACCCAAACTCTTGCAAATTTTTTTCTTAAGTTCTTCATCTTCAACCTTAAGTCTTGAACTTGGAAGCTACTCATCTTTAACATACCCATCTCTTGCTCACCATCATTTTCAATTAGAGGGTATTGATTCTTAACTCTTGCTCTTTTCTTTTAAGTTCCTATTATCATCCTGCATGTTCATAAGTTCTATTGAAAGTTGGTTTTTCTTTAAGTGAATGTACATGAAATCAATTGATTTAAGCTTATTAACATCTTTACAATTTTCTTCAACCTTTGCATGTTGAAAAAGAACTTCCTATGATCATTTTTATGGGTGGCCGAAACTCTAATGGAGGAAGGATGATGATTTTTTTCAAAGAGTTTCACATGCATGTTGTTTTGATCCTAAGTTTTTACATGCATGAGGTACCAAATTGAAAATGGTTGGTTTTAAGTTTTTGAGAAGATAAAGTACTTTGATTTTCATATAGATTTCATGTATCTTGGCAAAAAGTTGAAAAGACCATGTTTTGTATTTTTAAGAAGAACACTTAATTAAAAATCACTATTTTGATGACATGCATGAGAAAGAGATAGAGTGTTTTAATGATTTTCCGTATATTGTATGTTTGCATGTATGTTTTTGAGGGTCTAGGACCCTTGCTTGTTGGTTCTATGGCTTGTGGATGATGCTAGAGTGAAGATTGTAACTTGATGTGGATAAACTTGTGTAGATTTTGATTCTGGCAGCAGGATATATATTTTTTCGTAAGCCCATAAATTTTTATAAAAAATGTATTTCTGAAAAATAAATACATATTTGGAAAGAAGACTTCTAGGGCTTCAATATGATATATAATATGTAAGTATTTAGATAAGATTTACTGGGTTAAAACACCTCTCATAGTAGAATTAAATTCTGACTGCGAAAATAAGAACATAGTTAGTTGCATGATGATTTTAAAAATTTTGAAAGTTAAAAACCTTTATAAAATTTTCTGGGTTATTAATAAAGTATAACTAAAGTTTTGTTGAAGTTTTAGAATTTTTAAATATGTATGTAAAGAGAAACAATTTCTTAATAAAAGTGTGGGATTTTTAATAAATTAATGCTTTCGAATTTTGACATGGGACCAACTACCATATGTTTATATGTGAGTTGGGTACCTCCAATTAAATTTTCAAGGATTATGAAGGTCATTTGAATGATCATTCACAGTTTAAACCCACAGCTATTCTGAAAATGATTTTATAAAAGAGTTCACTCAAATTTTTGAAGGAAAAATATGTTTTTTTTTTATTAATAATGTCTTCAAGTAAAGATTTTGGTATAAAATGTACTATAAACAAGTGTTAATGGAAATATATAAAAATATGGGATTAAAGTACATGTATATATATATATATATAAGTAAGTCTTGAACAAAATACAATCCAAGAAATTGAAAAAGATTGGACATCTCTAACATCATTTTTTCAGTCATAGCCAAAACCTATGCTTAGGAAAATAAGACGACTTTGTTGGTTTAACTTAAGTCGTTCGCTTAATTCGTAGACTTGCGGCACACGGTGAGAAAAAGGAAGTTCGATCTGGGCAACGCGGAAACAAAGACCTTGTCTATCCATCGAATTAGGTAAGGGGAGAAATCCTGAGGGATATTAAAATTGTGATAGCTATGTACTTGTATGTTTGAATTGTTGATGTTGTGCTATATGATTGTGTGTTTAATTCCATGAAGTTATTCTATAGTTGTTGTTAAGCGGTTGCTTGGAATTATTTGAATTTTTATGTGGATTTGATAATATGTTGGATTATATGATATGTTGATAAATTGCTTATGTTGAAAGTTGTGTTGATTGTTGCATAGTAGCCTAACCATTGGTTAGAGCCCAACCCTTAAGGAAAGATAAAAGCCTTAAGAAAACTATACACAAGTTGAAAGATAAATGTTTTTAAGTTGAAACGTATTTTTGAGAAAGTAAATATTTTTATTTACTTAAGTGAAAATTTTAAGAGATTGAAAATAAAAGATTTATTCATAAAAGGTGAAAAGAAATCATTTTGGAAACATTTATGGATGTTTTCTATAAAAGTTTAAATTTTTGGACTTATTTTATGTTGAAAAATTTTAATTGAAAACAAATCAAGTTTTTGGTTCTTTACTAAAGAGATTTTAGTTCTCATATATTACACTGAATTTCTTCTTAAAACTCTCTATTTTCCATAAAAGAAGACTTTCTTTCTAAAGATGAACTTTTGGAGTTTTATGATAAGGTTTTCAAAATGAATTTCAAAGAAAAAACGTTTTTCAAAAGGAGGTTTTATTAAAATGAAGTATCCGATGACTTGGATGAGTTAATGAAATTTTGTTTTGGGTTTTGTATTTTCACCGAGCGAAAAAGAAGAAAAAATGGAAAAGTTGAACCTAGTAACCGAGACATCGGGTAACTAGCATTTAAAAAAAAAAAACACGTTGATCTATGATCCGTGTTACGTTGTTATGGATTATGCTCCAATGTATGTTGCTATGGACTGTTGCTCCATATGCGTTGAGTGGAAACATGGTGGAATTGATAAAAAGGTGAAAGTTGTTTTCGACGACTACAAAGTCCAAGGACTGATGCATAAGTTCAGGACGGTTGTGATTCGACACTCGGACCTAAGGTCCTGTGTTGTTAATAAAAGTTTGTAAGATATCGAAAAAGTTAAAAGGTCGTGAGCCTTGTGCCTCGACAAAAAGAAAAGAATGATGCGCAAAGAAAAGTTGAAAACAAAAGTGGTTTTTCTCATGCATTCATTTTTGGCAGACGTGCCCACGTTGTTTTTGTATGAATATCTGGAAGAGTCAGATATCTCATGCTACGTTGTTCGATGTGAATATCTGGAAGGCCAGGTATTTCATGCTACGATGTTTCATTGTGCCTTGATGGACAATAAAGTCCATTAGCCCGGATTACTGTGCCTTGTGTTGGATAGTATGCTATGGACATTCCACTCACGTTGTACACTGTGCCAGGAGTTTGGACAGTGTAAGTAGAAATTCACGTTGAGCCTTGTATGGCAACCGAGCCTGATCAGCTCATTTTTAAAGAAAGTTGAAAACTCCGGAGTCTTGCATCAAAGTTGATTTTTTCATGAACATCATGGTTTTTCAAAGTTGATGATGGATTGGTGTGATATTATATTTAGTTTAATCTTTCACATGCTGTAAACATGATGATATCTGCTGTATATGCTGTTTGTGTTGCAAGTATGTAGTTTATCATAATTATCCATATTTTGGTATCTCACCCTTACAATATATCAGGTTTTCTGACCCTTTGTTGGGATGTGTTTTCACACAAGGGCAAGTGGTGTCGAGAAGTTCCTAACCTCATTTAGGATAGTTCTCCAAATCCTTGAAGAGGTTGGTGAAAATTCTATGATGAGAACTACAGAGTTCTTTTCAGTAGTTGTCTTTTAAAACGACCAGCTTAGGATGTTTCCTTTGGGACGGATGTTTTAAAGGAGTTATTACAGGTGGTTTCGAAGAGTCTTGTAATGACTTTATAAATTTTAGTATGAAAGATTTTTCCAAGTATATTCAGATGTTGAAGTGTTTTGGATTTATACATAAACCCAGTTGTTGTGTATTATTAAGTACGGTATGATTATATTGGTTGTATTGTGTGCACTATTATAACCACTCCGCAAAAAAACAAAAAAAATTTCCCCCATATTTTTTTCGACTTATGAAAATAATAAAAGTTTTTTTTTTTTTCGAAAGCAACCAATAAACTTTCCTTTTAATTTATTTCCAAATGTGATTAAGAGGTAATGCCCAAGGGGGGTGTTACAGACACAAGGACAACAGAACATTCCTTTGAGCAAATTCTATAAACTCTCCCACTCTCTTCAAATACTCAGCACTTGTACGCTTACAAACCATCCAACTATGATCTATAGCTAGATAGGTTCTGTAGATATACAAACATATATCCAATATAAGCACAATACGGGAGATTGAAAACTAGTTTTTGCAAAATGACAGATGAGAGCATGATACAAGCTAGGTGGTTTATTTCCACAGTAATCTCACATCATTCTTCTCATCAAGCAGGCAACAACACATATTAGGACTATTGTTATATCCAGTACTATAACCACTCAGCCATATGAATCAATCCAAAGAGCATGATACAAGCTAGGTGGTCAAAAAATTATCTCAAATTTACACCATTTTCAGGTTTCTTAACACGGAAAAGAAAGAAGCAGATTAAGATAAATTATCAAAACAGAATTCCAATGAGCAATTGTTAATGTTACATGCTACAAGCAACTCTAAATTTCTTCCCATTTTGAAATAGGTCATGACAGCAGAAGAAAAATAAGAGAAAACACAAAGCCCTCGACCAGAAATAGAGACATTCCAAACAACTCAAACTCACAGTTTCAACTACAGAGACTACAGTTTCAACATACACTCAAAACCAAAAAATAAATTTAGTGCCCTAAAGAACTCACCAGAAATAGGTGCTCGCGTGGTGGTGGGGAGGGGAGCTCAAGTGGTGGCCAACGTTCGATGTGATTGTTGAGAATCAGAGGGACAAGGAGAGTTAGTGCGAGCAATGATCACAAGGCAGAGAGTGAGCAGGAAAGACTGAGTTAGGGTTAAGAGATAGAGAGAGAAAGAGTGTACCTCACGGTGGTGGTGGAGAAGCCCTCGCGGTGGTGGCGGTGGAGAGGAGCTCGCGATTAGGGCAGAGTGAGAGTGAGAGTGATGAAAAGAGAAGAACAGAGACAGAGCAAAGTGAAGAAGGCATACAGAGCGAGCGGGTACAAACGTTATAATCAAAAACCATCTTTAAAACAATATTTTATGTCAGTTGTTACAAAGAACTGACGTTAATTGACAACTATTTAATGTCAGTTATGTACAACAACTGACGTTAAAAGTTCATTTGTTTAACGTCAATTGTATTAATTAAACAACTGACGTTAAAAGTGTATCAGTTTCTGCAAAAACATTTATACCTTTGACTACTGTGCAACTTTCCCAGCGCCTTGTAACTTAATCCTCTTAATGAACATTAAGTTTATAGACTCAGTTTTGAAGAAAATCAGGCAGTCTCTTCTTTATATAAAGTACCATTCTTCCTCTATAATCATAGTTATTAAAACCGGACCGGACCGGCCGGTTCGACCGGGAACCGGACCCCTGTCCGGTCCGGAACAAGGCAAGAACCGTCCTGCCAAAGAACCGGTGCTGAACCGGCTGAACCGGTCAAAACCGGGAAAACCGGCCGGTTTTCGGTTACCCGGTTTTCCTTTTTTTTTTTTTTTTGAAAAAATGGGATTTAAAGGAAATTGCAGAGGTTGGGTATCGAACCCACAACCTCATGCAATAAGGGACAGGCCTTTACCACTGCGCCAGAGCAGTGTTGTGGTAATATGTTGAAAAAAATAATATATATGGTTATTCGTACCATAAAATTTAATTTTTTATAATTTTTTATTAATAATTATACTATATAAAATTAAAAATATATATTTAATTACAACCGGTCCAACCACGGTTCAACCTCGATTGAACCATTGACCCTTGAACCAGTGCCTTCACCGGTTCAATGACCGGTCCGGTTCTGAAAACATTGTCTATAATACACACACTTCTTCCTCTATATTTCGTTTTCTATTTCTTCATAATATGGCTCTGCCATATTTGAGATTTTTATTATTTCTTCCTATACCTAGACTCAAATGATTCTGTCTTAATGGTCAAACAACTTCTGAGGTTGAGTAAATCACATAACATGGATGATAAGGTTGAGTAAATCACATATGCGATTCCCTCACCTTATTTCATCCCTTTCACCCAGTCACTGGTTGGCCTCTGATTTGGCAGTAAGTGACTGTGGCCTCAGATGGAGCATCAAGGACTTCAACTGAGCAGTACCAAGGGGATGCAACCATTGGAGTTTCTGAGGACAGGACTGAGAAGAAACTGATGTTGAATCAGAAACTTTTTTATATTTTAGAGCTATGTTGCAGAAATTTTTTTATCTTTTAAACATGTAATTGTATTTATGAATCACTTCAATGAGATACGATTTGATTATATATATAACTTGTTTTATATTAAGTGTTTATTTGTTTTAATTTGCACATGAATTTGTTTATTCATCAAGCTAATTAAGATTAGAAATAAAAAGCACTATATATGGAGTTATCTGCGTTAAGAGTGACAACGAGGGAGATGACAACGAAAGAAATATAGGAATATGAGTTTCAGATAGGAATATAGGACTATTTACGTCTGTTATTTATTTAACTGAAGTAAAAAACCAAATTTTAACGTCAGGTGTATAAATAACTGACGTTAAAAGTGATATAATATTTACAAAACCGCCACCGCCTCCTTTTTAACTTCAGTTCATTGTACAACTGACATAAATAGTGATTTGATATTTACAAAACTGCCACAGCCTCCTTTTTAATGTCAAACATATGGTTAACTGACGTAAATCGTTCCCGTATATTACATTATTTCCACTAGTGTCGGTCACAATCGCTTTGATACGCGAAAGAATTCTAAGTACTTATGGATACAAGATATCTTACAGAAAAGCATGGAAAGCCAAGCAAAAGGCCATAGTGACCATGAAATAATCATCAACTATTATAGTAGCCATAAAAAATTTACCTTGTAGAAATTAAATGAAGTTTCCAACAATTTGAAAGGAACACTACTACAAAAAATTAAACTATTAGTATGATGAGTAACATTGAAACATATGATAAAATAATTTAATGTATTTATTTAAATTTAAAATAATAAGAAACACAAAAATTACCCTAATAACAAGTAGCAAATAATATAACAAGAGACATTAAATAAAAAATAGCATTAACGATTTACACCATGAAATAATCATCAATTATTACAGTAGCCATAAAAAATTTACCTTGTAGAAATTAAACGAAGTTGCGCCTTCGAAGGCGCCATCCGCAGTGGCGCCTCTCCTGTGCTGCGCCACATGGCGCTGCAAGGCAGGTGCTGTCTTTTTTTTTTTTTTTGGTAGGCACCAGTCTGACTGGCGCCTTTGACCCGTCAGACCAAAAAAAAATAAAATATTCCACGTGGCCAAAAGGACCCCCATTGGTAAATTGTTTCAGAACAACCCTAAACAGGTAAATAGTTTCTAAAAGGAACCCATTTTGGTCAAAAAGCCAGAGATTTCTGCAAGAGGAGAGTTTTTGTATGGAAATTACGTTCATACCCTTCTTATTTCATCTTCTCACACGTTTGAAATATATTTTGTTCATGGAGGGTTTGTTTCAGACTTCCTCCCTCAAACCATGACACCAGCGACCCACATCACCACGCCACCGAAGTCGCCGCCACCGAGGTCACCGTCGCCGCCACCGAGGTCACCGTTCGCCGCCACCGTTTGTTCGTTTCCGTTTTCATGTTGCGTAGGATGGTTCTCCCTAGTACAGAGGATATTTCTTTTATTTATATACAATGGAAAGGATTTCTATGTGGTGGAAGTATTGTGGGCGGTACTTTATTGGCAATTAGCCAACTAATTTGTTTTATTTTTTTATTTAAAAAAAATGAAGAAGATGAAGCTTATGCTATAAATTGATAAAGGTTTAATTTAATAATTTAATTAATATTTTTTGATTTATTAAAGATAAAAAAATTGACAAATAAAAATAATAAAAAATTATTAATTTAATTTCACTATGATTCTCAATAAAAAGGTCATTTATGATTGTTTTATCAAAAAATATCATGAGGAGCAAATTTGTCATTACAACGAAAACTCATTTTCTTTCTCTCTACTTTTCTATCCAACCAAATGAGTTGAGAGAAAACACAAATTTTTTTTCTCTTCTACTTCTCTTCTAATTCCTTCAATCCAAACAATATCAAAATCTACTCATTTTCTACTCATTTTCTCTCCTTTCTTACTTCTCTCTTTATCCAAACAAAGGGTAAGAGTTTAAAGTTACTCTTGGAGTAACTTGATCCCCTCCCATATTTTATTGGTTAAAATATTTTTATAAGTGATGAATAATTATAAAATAACTAATAAGAGTAAAAAATATAGAAAAAAAAGTGTGAGAATACACTATCATAAAATTATCAAGGCAAATTTAAAGAGTCCTTTTCATAGGAATGCAATAAGGATTCCAAAACCTCATGCGCGTTCTTCCAATAAATTTTAGGCTAAATTACTATATAGACCGCTTATTTATTTTAAAATATTCAATTTGGTCCCTCAATTTTTAAAATATTCAAATTTGATCCATTATTTATTTAAAATATTCAATTTGGTCCCTCAATTTTTAAAATGTTCAAATTAGCCCCTCATTTGTTTTAATTTATTCAACTTGATCCCTCATTTGTTGTAATTTATTCAACTTGGTTCCGATATTTTACTCAATTTGGTCCCTCATTTGTTTTAATTTATTCAACTTAATCCCTTATTTGTTTTAATTTATTCAACTTAATGGTGAAACTTAACAGAAAAGACATTTTTGCTTAACGTTTAACAACTGAGGGATCAAATTGAATATTTTAAAACAAACAAGGGACCAAAATAGTAATTTAGCCTAAATTTTAAGATGTTGAGCTCCATAACCCCCATTTTAGACACGATGTTAGTATAAGTACTAGTACGTTGGTTGATTGATGCATTCGCACTGGTCTCATTCATTTATACATTTGTATATCAAAATGACTTATAAATATAGTAAGCTGCCTTCTATGGTCCACTAATAAAAAAAGTGTTGCACCCATGCACCATTTTCATCAAACAATTTGGACTAATAAAACTGCCAACATGACATCTTCTTTGCCTATTTTATTTTTACTCGGTCGAAGCTTAATGGTATTTATGTTTTTACAACTTTTTTGGTACAATCTTATTTGCAACTTTCACTATGAAAAAAAGCTGTTAAGCGATCGAAGAAACCAGTCGCTAAACATAAAAATTCGGTCGCTATATAGTTTAGCGACCGAAAGTTGGGCGTAGCAGAAACCCTAGCCACTAAGGATTTAGCGACCGAATTTACTTTTCGGTCACAAATTAGCGAACGATTTTTTGATTGCTAAATTAATTAAATCGGTCGCAAGGTGGGTTGGTCGCCTGCTCTGGTTAACCAAAACTGGTGACTGATTTTTGGTCGCTAATTCGATCACTAAATTTGGTTAATATAACCAAATTAGCGACCGAATATTCGGTCTCTAAATGATATATAATTGAATAATTTATTTAAAATGAATTCTGGTTTACACCTAACAACTGATTTGTCGGTTGCTATTTTGGTCGCTAATGTTTTTTTATTGGGTTTTATTTTAAACTGATTATAATTTATTAAATTTTTTTGTTTCACTTTAAGTTAACTTTTTTTCAATTTATTATTATAAATTACTATTAAAAAACCAGATATAATATTAATGACAATAATCATATAAATAAATATAAATATGTCATACAATAAAAAACTGTAAACTCTAAAAACTGTATAAATACAAATGACCATCAATGATGATGTGGAGGTGGAGGTGACCAACCGTCCGTGGTGCCGGCGTTTGCAATGTCCTCGTCCTCTGAAGCAGCATCATCAGGAGCAGGAGGCGGCAGAACTAGAGGAGCAGCAGGTGGCATAACTATAGAAGCATCACCTTGAGCAATTGGAGGCTGGATCCTTATCTGCTCCAATACCAGCCACAGTGTCTGGCCCTGCTCCATGGTCGTCTGCATCAGCTGCTGGTGTGGCTGCGTCAACTCACAACCTGCTCCGCCATCACCCGCTCCCTCTCCTCCTTCTCCCTAAGCTTTGCGTTCCGCTCGGTGATGGTGTCCTACATCTAGTTGAACTGCTCCGGAGGGACAGTATCTGAGTAGGAAGGAGCATGCGTGCCGGAAGATGAAGCGATAAACTCTCTACCCAAGTGTCTGAGGCCACACACGTGCCCCTTCTTGTTCCTGCTGTGACACCCTCTACCCCGTATGTATTCATAACACGTAAGAGCGATAGAAATAAAAGAAAGAGAACACTTGCATTTTATATAATAATAAAACCACAGTAGAGGTTACCACATTGTAACAAAATCTCAAACACGAAAAACAAAACATGTTTTAAAAGAAAACAAAACAAACATAATGAAACTCAACCCCGATGTCACATTACAGAGCTGGTATAATCATAGTCTGAAAGATCTCGGATAAACAACATAAACTAAGAAATCCTAGGCTACAAGTAGTGGCTCCTCAGAGTCACTCCTCAACAAGCTGCAAAGCAAACAACAAAGACAGGGAGTAAGAAAAATGTATAAAACATAATGGTATGGAAGCAGTTAGCAAGATGAACATACATCATACAAACATAGAATGTTATCACAAATCATCATGCATAACACATATACATCATCCATAACAGTTCAATCAATGTATGTTATGCGGTGCAACTCTACTCCACTACTCCATTATGCACTTGGATCCAATCTACCTCAGAATGTCAACTTTGGAGTTACATATCCACATTGGCCATGGGTGAACCCGTTGGATAGCCGACGCACCTTACTCTCGGATGTGCCACCGTGGGGGGCCAGATCACTTAGATCACCGCAGACGGCCAGATCGCCTTACTCTCGACAACCTCCCCTATGCTAAATATCCCCCACTAACATCTCCGATGCGTGAATGCATGATCAACACAACAAACAATCAAACAATCACCACCTCCGCTTGGGCTACTCGGCCACCCAAGTTTTATCAACACCTCGACCACTTGGCTATCGAGGCACCCTTAGCCACTAGGCTACCAAGGTTCAACGTTATCTTTAATATTTTATATTTTAACACTCTGGTCCTTAAGCACCAGATCAACACCTTCGACCACTCGGCTACCGAGGCCCCCTTGGCCACTAGGCTACCAAGGTACAACATCATCTTTAATCTTTAATTAAAACTCTGGCCAATAAGCATCAGACCTCAACACTTTGACCAATAAGCATCAAGGCCCCCTTGGCCACTCGGCTACCAAGGTACAACATTATCTTTATCTAACTTGCCTTTACTTCGTTTGGTGTCTTATTTTATTATTGGGAACGTTTGGAGTGAAACGTCCATGTTCCTGTTTCAGCGTTCTGTTCTGTCTAGGGGAGCACGGTCGTGCTGGTCTCCAACACGGGATTGCTGAACTTTAAGTTGAGCATGGGCGTGCTGACTATTAAGCATGACTGTGCTCGTTAGAGCATAGTTGTACTGATCTGGGCAGAAAGGGTTTAGGAACCCCTTGCTATGTTTCTTAGGGCAATTCCTGTTGGCTTTTAACTATCCATCAGTCCTCGGTTTCATTATTCTCAATCAATCTCCATGTCTTATTATTATGGGGAATTAATCCTTTAATTCCAGCTTCATTATTAATGTCCCTAAAACACTCATGAGCGAGTCTTAAGGTCTTTAACTAAACCTTTGAACATAACCATGCCTCTCATACTATATTCATGTCTTATGAACAAACTGGGAAAACATCCCTTAATTCTTTAGCATAGTTATTATCGTCTTTAACTGGCTTATTAACCTTATTAATAAGTCCTATTATTTATTTAGAGTCTTATTAATATCAACGTTCATCTCACAACATCAACCAAATAGCCAAATCAATCATCCATGGCAATATCATCATCAAATCATAACAGCACCATTATCATCATTATGAACATCCAATCATGGCATCATTAAACATCATTCACAAATAGGCATACCAATAACAAATAATCATACATCATCATGAATAGGATAGCGAATAACAATTAATAAACAAGTACCATTTAAACAAATAGCAAACAGATATGGTCATAGGTTATCCCTTCATCTTACGCTACCCTCAATGCCTACATGTTCATGCTATCCCTTCTCCCCATACCTGGTATGAAGATTCCCAACAACGACGATGCAAAAAAACTAAACACGTTCCCTCGAGCGGCTCGATGAGTTCCTCAAGCCTTGGCCAACACAAAAGGGTAAACAATAATCTCAGATCCAAACAACAATGAATAAGAGATTAATATAGGGATGAACACATTACCTTAATGGCACAAGCGCGCGTGACTTCTCTCCCAAACGGACTCATGAACACTAAGAACTTCAAAGGGTTCAAGGGAAGGGAAATGGAAGAGGTTTCTGTCACACTAGGATTGCCCAAAGTGCCAAAAAGAGGGTTTTCACTCGAAACCCTCACAGATTGCTCTTTATTTATAGAGTCGAGAACGGCCGTGCTAACTTTAAGCACGGCCGTGCTCAATCATGAGCACGGGACGAACAAAGATTGCGGCACGAGGCCTACTAAACAACCGAATTTGGCCAAAACACCTTAAATAAGACTTGTAGATAATTTTCTCTCAGCTTTCCAACGCATCAAAGATCACCTCAATAGAACATCTATAACTCAAGATATGACCAAAACGGTGAAACATGTTACTAGAACTCTAAAAAGATTGAACCTTTCTAAGGATAAACTTTTTCAAACATAAACTTAGACATCAAAAGCAAATGTAACAAGCATATACGAACATATATATAACATATATAAACATATTAAGCTTATTTACGAAAAACGGGGTGTTACACCTACCCCCGCCGACCTACAAATATATGACATTATCGTCGACGGAGACAGGAGAGCAGGGGCCCTCACCAGTGAAAGCCTTATCCTGTGAGGCACGTGATATGCCATCGTCCGTCTTATCGTTAAAGTTGACCTGCAAATTACATTTGAAGAGATTTGGTTACACTTATAATTAATATTAACAAATTAACAAATATTAATAAATTACTAGTTTTAACTAAAATTGTTTTTTTACTTACCGCATAGTTACGGGCCTTGTCGTTGACCCAGTCCCCCGACTTTAACTTTTTTGTCTTCTCCACCAACTCCATAGTGGTGGGGGATCGTTGTTTCTGTGCAGTCTGCATATACAAAAAAAAAAAAAAAAGTTAAATTCAGAATAACTTTTATGCTCAAAGCCGGCCCTGATGATGTTCTCCAAACATGGATCCCACCGATACTCTTTCTGCAACAAACACTTGTTAGGCAATTCTTATATATATTAAAATTTAATTAATAGGAAATGTAATTTAAATTTAAATAATATAATAAATTATTACCTTAAATTCTTTAAACTGTTGGCCCCTATGGCTGTTAGGGATGCCCTTCCAGGTAGGCCATGCACCATCAAACTTCTGCTTTATGATTTTGGAGATCAAATCAGAAGGGCCCTTCGTAGGCAGAAAGCTGTAGGAAAATTAAAGCATTATTGATATGAATAATTAAAAAACTAATATGGAAATTAATAATATTTATATAAAAAAAATTAAATTAGCTTACTCTTTATCCCCCTTGGGGATAAGAAGAATCCTTCAGTCAGATGAATCACGAATCTCCTACGCCACTGATGATGATGGTCGTGGCACGGGTGTGGATGATGGTGGTCCAGCCTGGGTCCCGATATCTGAGGTCGGCGAAATGGGTGCTGATCTATTACCCTGAGGTCCATCCACAGATGTACCAACAGGGGCGACCAAATTAATAGTCGGTGAGTCGGTGATGGAAGGATCTCTCCCAGCATGACCTCTGCCATGACCACCACGTTACCCTTTGCCTCTGTTTTAAAAATGATAAAATTATTACATCACAGTATAAATATTAACTAATTAATCAACTATTTAAAAAATGAATAAACACAACACAATGAATACTACATAAATTATCTAAGTAGAATCTGTACAACTAAATTCACCCTCATTCTCAGTCTCACTTGATTGAAATGTGCCTTCGCTAGATTCATCCAACTCATATTGATCCATTAACTCTCTTTCAACTTCTTCCCCATCCAGAAACATCCGCCAGAGAATTAACAATTATGTCGGGCGTACTATCCAACGATACGTGGGGCTCGAAAAACTCATCATCTTAGTAAGGAGCTTCTTTTTCAGGCTGGTTGATTATGTTATCAGTAATTGTACTGCGAGCCTTTATCTTAATGACATCCAACCAGCCTTGATGTCCTTCGGGACATGGCGTGTAATAAACCTGTTCTGCTTGTTGTGCAAAAATGAATGGGTCGTATGCCTTATTATACTTACGAGCTTGCCTAACTTCAACAATGCCATACTTTTTTTATCTATTTTTGTCCCTACGTTAAGAGTAAGATCAAACCAATCACACTTGAAGAGAACTAACTTCATCATGGGGAAACCGGTATGCTCAAACTCAAGAATGTCAGTCAGAATCCCATAAAAATCATCCTCTAATTGTCCATCAGTGACTCGCACACAAACACCATAATGCATGACTGCATTCCTTCACTCCATCGTTTTGTGTTAAATTTATATCCATTTACAATATAAGTATTCCATGATGTAACCTATCTTTTAGGCCCCCAAGCCAAATTAGTCAACAATGGATTTTGAACATTATTTACTGGATCAAGTACCTACAAATTTTAATAATCGAACTTATAAACCATATATATTTAAGGAGAGAAAAAGTATTGCCACAAATGAAGACACTGATCCTACACATTTATACCACACAGGAAACTGAGAAGTAATTTCTCGATCAATCTAAGCTTCCGAAATGTCATGTTGGATCTCCCTTATAAAATTGGCATACATCCTACACATGTGAGGTTAAAAGCAAAGCAATTAATAACCATAAATGACAATTGAACTTATGAAACACAATGTAGACACTTACTCTAAATATGGCACCACCTCTTCACAATTTTGAAGGATGTAAAAATGAGCAGCATTAATGTCACGCTGCTCCAAGAAATATCCTTTTGATTTGCCACTAAATTTGCCCGGGTAGTTGAATATTGATATAGGAGGACTAGTTGAACAACTTTCACCCGAATCAACATTCCGAGGCATTCTAGTCCTTCTAGTGTCAATTTCATCCGGATAGTAATAAGAGGTAAAGGTGGATGTCTCCTCTACTAAGTAGGCTTCACGAGTGGAACCCTCTACTTGGGTCTTGTTCTTGACTTTGTGTTTCAGGGAGTACAAAAACCTAATTAAGAGGGATACATACAAATAATTAAAACACTTAAGGAAAGCTCAACAATGACTTACGAGTATAATATAACTTAAAATATTTGATGTTGTATACGTCTCAAATGGATACATCCAGTGGTATTGGACTAAACCACCAACTCTTGCTTCGTAAGGTAGATGAAATGGAAGGTGTTCCATTAAATCAAAGAAACTCGGCGGGAAGATTTGTTCCAACTTACATAACAATACGTGTATATTCTCTTCTATATCCCTTAATTGTTTCACATTTAGTGTTGTCGAAGTCAGCTCCCTGAAAAAGTGGCTAAGCTTAACAAGTGAGTTCCAAATTGGTTTCGCTAACGAGTCGAACACAATGGGAAGCAACCGTTGCATGAATACGTGACAATCATGACTCTTCATTCCATGTAACTTTGCTTCCTCAATGTCCACACATCTACCCAGATTGGAAGCATACCCATCAAGCAACTTTAGATCTTTAACCCACTTACAGACAGCTACTTTCTGTGGTTTGCTTACTGTATAACTTGTCTTCGGTTTGATAAGTCTGCCACTACCACCGTCTATCAACTCAAGCTCCTTCCGATTTCAAATTTCCGCCAAATCCAACCGGGCTTTATTTGTATCCTTTGTCCTCCCCTTAATGTCCATCAAAGTGTCAAAACACATTCCTCTTAGTATGCATGACATCGATGTTGTGACAGAGTAAGTGCGTTCTCCCACATGGCAACCTCCAAAATATACTTTATTTAGTCCAATTATGGTTAACACCATAATCAGGAATATGTTCTCCTTGTGATTCATGGACGAGTGGTGAATTCTCTACTCTCTGCCATACATTAGGACCAGACAAACATTTGGGGGGGGGGGGGGGGTCTCCGCACAACGTTTCTTGAATGCATTTTTGTTCCTCCTATAAGGATGATCTTGTGGAAAGAATTGACGATGACAATCAAAATATGAGATCTTTCGACTGTTTTTAAGCGTGAATATCTTCGATCGCTCCATACATATTGGGCAACCAAGCTTCCCCGCGGTCATCCAACCCGACATCATCCCATAGGCCGGAAAGTTATTGATCGTCCACATCAAAGTTGCTTTCATCACGAAATTCTGCCTCAAAGATACGTCATAATTCAACACCATCATTCCACAACATTGTCAACTCATCTATCAGCGGCAGCAAGTACACATCAATCTTCCCTTTTAGATTAGACGGACCCAGAATTATGACTGTTGGGAACATAAACTCCCGCTTCATGCACATCCCAGGGGGAAGATTGTACGGAGTCAGGATAACCGGTCAACAAGAATAAGCTTTTCCAGATTGGCCAAATGAATTAAATCCATCCGTACATAATCCCAATCGGACGTTCCGAGGGTCATGCAAAAACACCATTGAAGAGTACAATCTTGTAAGTCTTGGGATGAGCGGAACGTACCACATCTTTTTTAGAGTGGTATTCTTCTCAGTGCCCCTCCTAGTGGTTGTCTTGTACCGATCCGCTCCACAAAATCGGCAACATGTTATGCTCTCTGGTGAATCATCCTTGTAGTACAACATACATCCATTCGGGAAACAATCAATTTTCAAACACCCTAGGCTCAAATTCTCCACAGACTTCTTAGCATGATAAAAACTAGTAGGCATCCGGTTGTCTTCCGGCAATGCCTTGGACATACACATGGCGAGGAGATTAAAACAACCTTCTTGCATATTGTAATCAGATTTGATACTCAAGTATTCCATACACATCAACAACTCCGTGTACTTCCGTCATCCTTCCCACAACGGAGATCTTGCAGCACTCAGCATGTCAAAGAATCTTTGAGCTTCGAGATTCGGATTCTCCTCTGTGTATTGGGAATCCATTCCACCATCTTCTCCCTCATCTTCTTCTAGTACAACACTAACCGAGGGTCCAGCATGATCCATTATCATCTGATCGTATGGATTCAATTCTTCCCTTCGCTGATCACTTCCATAGTACGAACCTTTGAACACCACAGGGTTAAAATCGGGCAAGGACTCCCCATCGTTACTCCAACAATAGTAATCAGGCATGAACCCTTCTCATAAAGATCGCCCACCACTCCATCCATGCATTTGAAAGCTTTACACTTGCATCTTGAGCAAGGATACCTCAAATGATCATCGCCCCGCCTTATAAATCTCTCATGGCTAACAACAAACTCTATAAACTCACCCACTCTAACTCTAAACTCTTCCCTAAGACGTTTATTTTGATCCAACCTATGATACATCCATTTCCAATTCTCTAGAATCTCCATTGCTCCTAATTAAATACACAGAGCAACCTACAACGACACTTATATTGTTATCACACTCGGTTAATAATAGTTATTCCCTTATTCAAATGCCTTATACTTAACGAAATTTCGACAGCATTTCCCATCGGTCTCCAAGTACACAACTCGAGCACGGTGAGATCCACCGTGATCAAGTATGTACCCAGAGAACAAAAGGAATCACATCAGACCGAGATTTCATCAAGTATATAAGGCATTTGAACATGGAAATGACTACTATACGAGTGTGAAAAAGGTTTTTTTCCCAAATTGTCCCACTTGGACAATTCAAGATTCAATACAATGAGCATGCGTACCTTGAAGGCATGCTCATTAATATTGAATCTCAAACAGGAAACTAAGGCTTTCTTAAATTAATAATTAACTCTAATAAAAAATAAAACCATTAACCTATAAATATTGCAATATAGTTGAGCTTATATATATTGCAGCGTAAATCAATACAAACTTAGATAAAATATTGTAGCATAAACCATGTATACATCACATATCCTATTGAGCTCCGCTCTCTACTAACAAGTAACACATAAAGAGAAAACACATGCATAACTTCTAAATTATCAGCACACAACCAGCATCCTGCCCTTCGGACAAGACACCATCTATTGAGCTCAGCTCTCCACTAACAAACAACACATATTTGGCAAACACATCCATAATTTCTAAATTATCAGCACACAACCAGCATCCTGCCTTTCAGACAGGATCACATCCTATTGAGCTCAGCTCTCCACTAACAAACAACACATAATACATTATACATACAACACTTGTCTAATTTAATTCAATTTGTCAAATAAAAAAAAAAGAGGCACTAGCAATTCAATCCTTTACACAATGCACAAGCTTAAGATAGAGTATTGAAAAAACTTACATGAGAGAGGAAACAAAGAGCCGGATATAACAGAGAGAACATAAATTGAAATAATAAAACAAAAAATGCTTAGATAATGAAGATCCTATGAACTATTATGAAACCAACACACACAACACACACACACACAACACAACACAAAACACACACAACCTTAAACACACACAAAACAGAACACACACACACACAACCCAACACACACACACAGAGAACATACAACACACACACACAACACATACAATTTCTATACAACTACCCTAAAATAATTACAAGAAATTCTACAAAAAATAAAACCAAAATAGAGAAGAGAGGAGAAGAGAGATTACATTGCGGTGACAGGGAGGTTTCTAGGGTCGTTATGGTGGCCGGAGTGCCTCGGTGGTGGGAGGTTTCTGTACAGAGCAAGGAGAGAAGAAATGAGAGGGAATGAAGAAAAGATAATGGAAGACAAGAGAAAGGAAGTAATGAGAGGAACTTACCATGTGTGTGGTGGTCGGAAGTTGCGCGCCTGGTGGCCAGAGGAGGGAGGGCGAGTGGTGGCTGTGGTGAGGGAGGGAGGGGGAGGGGTTACAAAGAGAGAGGGGGGTTACGGTGGTGGTAATGACGGTGTGAATGGTGACCGGACCAAGGACGTTGCGTGGTGGTAGGGAGGAGCAGGGAGAAGAAAAGATAAGAAATGAGAGAAATGGGGAAGAAAGGGGAAAGGGCTCACGATTTAGGGATCTTAAGTTTAGTGACCTAATTTTTTGGTCGCTAATCGATCGCAAAACCATTGATTTCAAATTCAATCGTAGATTTTAGGCGCCAACGGGCTCCATTATTATTTCATAATGCGCGTCTTAGCGACCGAATTGAAATTCGGTTTCTATGAATCTCCAATATTACCGTTGCAAGTAAACCAGTTGCCATTTCGGTCGCAGAAATAGTCAACAACTTTGACTTTTACATTAAATTGTGTAGCGACCAATGTCATTGCTACCAATGAAATCGGTCACTAAATCGGTCTCTAGGTATGATAATTTAACCTTATCAAGAATTTGATGTTTCAGTCACTAAAATTCGGTTGCTATTTCGACCTTTTTTTTGTAGTAGTGTTTTTGGCTCTGTATTTACACATTGATTGACCGTATTTGTACAAATGCAAAAGATAATTACTTCATTTTCTTGAAATCAGAAATTCTTCATCCCGAATCCCTAACCCCTCTCATCTTTCTATCACATCCCCATTCCAAACCCCTTGCATCATACTGTGTCGTTGCCGCCATCTCTCAAGAAGAATCAACAAGAAACCAACTTGCCATTTGGAGTTTTGACGGTAGTTTCCAGATTCCATCTTTAGCACGTTCCTCACAAACGAGGTGGTGACCACGACACGTCGATGACGACAGACCCAAGCCGGAGGAAGATGGTGAAGGCCTTCCACTCTTTGCTCCCTATGTTGGCCTCACCTGAACGTCATCTATCACGAGAACTTCCTCATCCACCTTCATCGGCGTTCTGTACACCATCAATGGTGCGATGTTCATGTTCTCCATTAAAGAAAGCGACGAGAGCAACTATCTACCACGAGAACCAAAGCTCCTGTTCCCAGAGTTGTTGTTGCCAGAGGCTTTCGTGGACCTGTTGTGCTTGAGGATTGGTTTTGAATGTTTGTTGGAATTGTTCTGGTGAGAAACCTATTGTTCTGGAAATGTTCGTGGACCTATTATTCTAAAATGTTCTTCACTTCTTCTATTGCATAGTGTTTGCTTGGAGGGAATTTGAGGGGAGGGGAGGGTAGGGTAGGGATTTTTTAAAGTCTTTCATGTTTGGTTTAACTTTTGGCGGGGAGGGGTGGAGGCAAAATCCCTCCTTAAGTCAATTTTGGATCCCCTCCACTATTGGAAGGATTTGGGAGAAGGGGAGGGATTTTAAAACATTTTACATGCATTGACTAAAATATTCCCACTTGTCTATTTTGAAATAAATAATTATAAGGGTTTAAAAGCAAATTTTTTTTAAAATCCCTCCCCTCCCCTCCTGAACCAAACATGAAAGTGTTATTTCTCCTCCCCTCCTTTGAACCAAACACACCCTTAATAAAAATAAATAAAGAAAATACGGTAAATGAAATAATATATAGACCAATAGTGTAAATACAGTGAAAGAGGTATACTATTTACAAGTTGACTACACTTTGACTGGTCAAAAACTGGTATAGCATATGTGTCAAATAGAAGGGTTCATATTGGTCCACATAGATGGTGCATGGTTGCACCACTTTTTTGTTAGTGCAACTTAGACAACAGCATATAGTTAATAAGTTAGTTGATATCAAATCCATCTTAAAGTTTTATTTTTTATATCTTTTTTCAGTCAAATGTAGATAAAAAGGCCATCAAATTTTGTTTTAAGGAAAAACAAATAATGATTTTCACACATAAAAACAAAGAAAACATTCATAACCGATTACATGCTTTGAAAGAAAGAGCATAAATAAATTCAGTCTCAAATAATAGGTCAAACTCAATTAATTAGGTTCGACACATTGTGTCCAAAAAAGCAAAAGTAATCAATTAATAGTAAATCAATGCAATGCTCAGTCACCATATCATCTATCAATTTGTGGAGTTTGTCCCCTAATATCAACGTACCAATTGTTTGTACTCTTGCACATATCAAATTCTTCACTTGAATCCCTCCAATGGAATTAGTCGACAAAGTTTAGCATCAAAATATGTAGAGACAGGCCAAGGCATAGTGATAAGAGGCATTAGGACCCCATAGCAAACAAATTTCCATTTTTAAATATACAAAATTCTTTAGATAAAAACCTATAGTTCCAAGGTTGTGATTTCTTGTCACGACAACAGTTGTTGGATGAATCGGTATCGTTGAGAAGATCATAATGCCTTTAACCTCAAAACATTTTCTTCCAACTGGGTTAAAGTTGCAAAGAATGTATCTCCTTGGATTCCCCTTGAAGCAACTTATTCTTATCAAATTGTATGGTTCAGAGTTTTTAAATTCTTCTAATAAAGTTTGAGGACTCAAAACTTTAGAAACTAGTGAATCCCATATTTTGCATCAATAGATAATATCTTCCCTCTTCTGTAAAGATATATTCATCTATTTTAATATTGAACTATGATTTTCATATTTGGGCTTTATAATAACTCAACAACTGAGAGTAAAACATGTCATGAGAAGAATGGAGAAAAATACTGTAATAGAAGCAATATAAATGAGAGTAAAGCATGTCATGGCAAAAATTAATTATTACTTCTATATCTAGAAGAGAGTTAAAGAGTGGAGAAAGGAGGGGGAAGTGAGAGTTAAAATGAAAAAATCTTTCAAAGTGACTGGATACCTAATAGGGTTTAGGTCGCCCTACACCATTATTATACATTATATACTACTTATTCGTTCCGACGATGGAATGGTTCTTTCTCCCACCTAAACTTATCATCGGATTCACGAACTTTCCGATCCTCGTTACTACACCACGTTTATCAGTTAACCTTCAACCAAATCAACATACAAATAAATTAATCAAACACAATCCAACTATGACCATATTATATTAGGTTCGGCCATGATTCATAAATAAGGCTAGGGTTATTTTCTCAACTCCATCTTTTGGATCCTAGTTACTAGAGTCCTGACTCGCATAGATAAATTGTTACAATTCAAAAATATGAAACAAAATCATCTAATCTCTAAGGTTAGGGTTTCGGCCAAAGGGAGTAAAATAGGCTAGAAATTCCTTTTGCTCACATACTCTTGGATCTAGAACCTACACATCTTAGATAGTTCATCCAAGTCCTTATCCAAGTAAAGATTGAAGAAAGCTCATCTAGCCTTCATAGGCATAGATTCGGCCAACATATGAAAAATTAGTTAGAAATTTCTTTTGTGTTCAAGATCTTGGATTAAGAGTATAGAAACCCTATATAGCTTATAACCAACCTCATCTAAGTTAAAAATTAAACAAAATCTCATTTGCCTACACATACATAGGTTCGGCCATATAAGGAAAAATAAGAAAGAAAATTCTATTGCTTCCATGCTCTTAGATAATCAACATAGAAGTCATATAGAGTTCATCGAAATTGATTTCACATTAAAATGATTTTTCTATGATTTTCTCGAATTATTTGAAAAACTAGATCCAGGAATTGGAATTTGTGAAAACTTGATGAAAATGGGAGTTTGATGGATGACTAATGAAGGTAAGAGGATGAGGAATAAGATTCTCACCTTGGAATGAAGAAGTTTGATGAAGAACTTGAAGAACAATGAAGAACTTAGCAAGAACACTATGGAGTTCTTGGTGTTTTCTGAGTAAGACTTAGAATGTGTGATAGGAAGAAAATGAAATTTGTCTAAGTGTGGGACCGGTGTGTTTGAGCCGTGTAAGTGAGAGAGTGAGTGAGAGGAAATTGTTTTGCTAATTGTTTAAGAGTGAACCATGGTTGAAATTAACTTAGCATAGGTTAGGAAATACAATATAATAACTAGCTAGTCTTTGTAGTAATTATGGCTAGGAAAATTTTGTGTGGTGAATGGGTGATTAAAGGGTGTGGCTGCGGTTTGCACCACAAGGGAGGAAGAAGAAACCAACTTGTTCATGTCTTGATCTTGACCATGGTTAGCATTTAACTAGGATAGGTTAGGTTATGGGCATTTTGGTCATTTTACTTATAAAGTGTCATGATTACTTATGACATCATGAGTCGTCATGTTTGACTTGTTATCCCGATCTCTTCGCGAGTCTCTGTAATTTCGTTCTCGATTCCGTCGGTTTCCCGATTAGGGTTTCCCGTCCGTTTTCGTCCAAATTTGCCCGAATAAAATATAATATTTTATTTTTTAGCAGAAATTTGGAAAGTAGAATTCCTCACGGACATAATATAAAAATCTACAATTTTTCAGTTTCGAGTCAAATTATGGTTTTCTACCGGTATAAAATTATACTGTGGGAAAATACGCAGGCCGGTTTCTATCTGAGTTTTAAACTTAAAATTTCACCGTAATCCTATACCATAAGATAGAATATGAATATGATTTTGTTTTATCATAAATCATTATCTTGGTCTCGGATAAAAATATAAATAATTATATCTTAACTGGTAATACCGTATACATAAAAAGCAAGGTGTTACATTTACCATATAAAACTTTAATCTATACGGGTAACCGTTTAACTTCAAATTGTAACCGATTCACACTTTTAAGTACCTGATTCAGGAGTAATGTTATTTTGACACCAAAATTGGACACCATGGGGGATACTCTAGTGTTTTAATAGGCTATGAACCAATGAAATTAAGAGAGAAAAAAAGTAAAGTGATTCATACACTACTAAAACATTAGTGTGTCCTCCATGGTGTCCAATTTGGGTATCAAAATAACATTACCCCGATTCAGTATAATGGATTATAACCTATAACCTATTCAATATAATTGGTTCACGGCATCGATAACCGAATCACATGGGTCATATGTTCGTCAACACAATCATAAAATAAAAATATCTTCAACACATGCAAAAGGACCCATTTTCCGTGTCACAACACTCTATTTTACCGATAACACACATAAAACGATCAGGTAACAAATATGAAGAATTTAGTGTGACCGACCAACCGATTTTATCTCAACCGTCCAATATAAAATACATATATCCAATAATGCAAATAGGTGATTCTGTCATGAATCACCTATCTACTCATCCACAGTAGACGGCAACTCTATTGGTCAACATAAGATCTACTTTTAGGTTTATGGGTGCGCAACTTTGCTGATGGTCCATATACAGCACTGATATTCGGACACCAGCCGTAGACACCAAATTGCGACACCAGGGAACTGTAGCGCTACAGTACGTTACTGTAGCGCTACTGTAGCGCTACAGTAGAGTGTTTTTTTTTTTTTTTTTTATACAAATTTTGACTTTTTTTATAAAAAAAAATTAGTTTTTTTAAATACTAACATTTTTTTTAATCCAGTGCAAATATCTGGTTAATTCAATTCATTATATGGTTACTGAGTCATATAGAATGGTTGAAGCATCAGAGTTACCGATTAACCACAGAATACACTGAATTAACCAACCATTTTTCAAGGATTAACCGCGTGTTTTTTGTTTTAAAAAAAAGTCGAAATTTGTCCAAAAAAAAAAAGATCCATTAACCATATAATAAACTGAATTAACCAGAAATTTGCATGTGATTAATCAAATATTTACATGGTTGTGAAAAATGATTGTTGAAGCATCAGGATAACCGATTAACCACAGAATACACTGAATTAACCAACCATTTTCAAAGGATTAATCACGTATTTTTGTTTTAAAAAAAAGTCGAAATTTGTCTAAAAAAAAAAAGACCCATTAACCATATAATAAAATGAATTAACCAGAAATTTGTATGTGATTAATCAAATATTTACATGGTTGTGAAAAATGATTGTAAGCTTCAGGATAACCGATTAACCACAGAATACACTGAATTAACCAACCATTTTCAAAGGATTAACCACGTGTTTTGTTTTAAAAAAAAAGTCGAAATTTGTCCCAAAAAAAAAAAGACCCATTAACCATATAATAAAATGAATTAACCAGAAATTTGCATGTGATTAATCAAATATTTACATGGTTGTGAAAAATGATTGTAAGCTTTCAGGATAACCGATTAACCACAGAATACACTGAATTAACCAACCATTTTCAAAGGATTAACCATGTGTTTTGGTTTTAAAAAAAATCGAAATTTGTCCCAAAAAAAAACCCATTAACCATATAATAAACTGAATTAACAAGATATTTACACGTAATTAACCAAAAATATTAGTATTCAAAAAAACTAAATTTTTTATTTTTAAACAAAAAAGGCAAAATTTGAAAAAAAAAAAAAAAAAAAAAAAAAAAAAAAGGTGCTACAGTATCGCTACAGTACGTCACTGTAGCGCCACTGTTTATTGGTGTCGCGGGCTGGTGTCGCCCGCTGGTGTCAGAAAATCATTTCTGGTCCATATAACATGTAATTGGTCGAATAAAGGTGAAAACTGGTAGCTTAGCCTCGAAGCACGAAGTAGTTAAAAAGTCTATCTAGTCTATATTTATTCGACCACATCCACCCCCAAATCCATCAAATCAAACCAATAATATAGCAAAGCGATAAAAAAACTATGAGTAGTTTTGGAGGCAACCACGGCAACAATCCCAGCGGCGACGACGACGAAGGCTGGGGCTCCAAGTTTTTCAAAGCAGCCAGTGCAGCCGTCGTAGCCGGTGGCTTATACGCTCTCCTGAAATCCTCATCCTCTACCCCCAACTCCGAGGCGCAGCAACACTCCCCCTTCGAGTCACGTGCAAGCCGCGTGATCAAAGACCCCGATGATGATGACCGTGCATGGTCCCTTCATCACAACGACGAGACCCCACCATCACAAAATATCAAATGGACGAAACCCAAGTTCGGTTGGGTGAAGCTGAACGTGGATGGTTCTCACGACCATAAAAGTGACCCTCGTTCTTCTGGTTGTGGTGGTGTTCTGAGAGATGCATCAGGAAAGTGGGTTCTTGGTTTTGCTCAGAAGCTGGACCCCCGTTTTGAGATTCACCAGGCTGAGTTAGAGGCCATTCTGAAGGGTCTGGAGTTGGCTTGGGATATGGATGTTGAGAAGGTGGTTGTAGAGTCAGACAGTGAACCTGCGGTGTCCATGGTGGAGAATGGCCTTGGAGCAAAATATAATCATAAACAGTTTGATATTATTAGCCGCATAAGGGAGCTTCGTTTCGATCCGAAGTGGGAAGTGAAGGTTGTTCATGTTCCTAGAGAAGCAAATAAAGTTGCTGATAGACTTGCCAACGATGCTCGTGACTTGCTTTCTGAGCGTCTGCAGAAGTACCCTTATCCTCCAGCTCGCTGCACCGCTTGGTTGAAAATGATGCCCAAGTTTATCGCGTGAGCTATTGTTAGCCCTTTGGTTACAAATGGATGCAAGAAGGAGCCACTTAAGTGCCTTATAGTTTGATGGAGTTTGTTAAAGGCACTGCTTTTCTACTATTATTATTATATGCATAATAATATGGTTTGGTGTGTGTATTCTAAGTTTAACTCCGTTTGTACTTTTTTGTTTCTTCTTCTGGTTGATCGATCTATGTAGGTGTGAACTATGTTGATGAAATAATATCGTACTTGTTTTCTAAGAGATTTCTCTTTGCCAGATTTTACTGGTGATTTGTGCTTGGAAAAGCAACATAGCTTCTTATATTCCAAGTGCATTGGGGGTGTTTTTTTTTTTTCCAATGCTCCATAGAAAAACTTGATTTTTGTTTGTTTAATAAGTTTTTTTCATCTAAATATGATACCATTATCTTTTACCAAAATTGACGAGGATGTTAAAGTGGTGCTAATGGGAGAAGTTTCACGTCTTGTAACTCGAAACTGCAGAGAAAAATTTAAGAGGGAGGTTTCGTCAAGAACATGTCCTACAAGCCAAGGAAGATCAAATATTAATTTCACCTTCACACTGATTGGACCTTAAAAAGGGTCCATGTATGATATGATATGTGTCTATGATCTATTCAAAGAGACTCTTACATATCTTATATAAAAAAAAAAAAATAAGAGACTCTTACATAGATTACCCAAAAAAAAAAAGAGAGAGAGAGACCCTTACTTTTTTTATAAAAAAAAAGGTTTTAAAGAGACTCTACTCTTTTATTCTGTGCAAGTCTTTTTCTTATAATACGACAGTGACTATTGCTTTTTTTATTTTTGTAACGATGACCAATTTTCTTTTTTTTATTGTGTGAGAGTGATATTTAATGAGAGGGTAAAGGTTCATTTTGGTCCTCGATAAAAAGTGCGTGGGTCATTTTAGTCCCTGATAAAAAAAATGCTCCGTTAGTTTCTGACAATTACTAACTGAGATAAGTTAGTCCCTAATAATTACTATGGGACATTATAGTCCCTAACAATATTTAAAGTGAGATTGATTAGTTCCTGACAATTAGTATCGTGGGACAATTTAGTAACGGATGCTGACTAACGGAGTGAACGTAGGGACTAACTTGTCCCAGTTAGTATTTGTCAGGGACTAACGGAGTAGGTTTATTTTTTTTTGTCAGGGACAAAAATGGCCCACACACTTTTTGTCAGGGACTAAAATGGACCTTTACCCTTAATGTGAATGTTAAAAATTTTACCTTTCAAGTGTTGAAGAAAGAAATTTTCAAAATTTTACCCTAAAAATAGTTTGAGTTTTTAGACAAAGAAAATAAACATCTATCATTTTGGCCATTAAAAAAGTTGACATTAATTTAAACCATTTGCAAATTTTAGCCCATTTGCAAATAGGTACAATCAACTATTTTTCCCCAATTAATCCTTAAACTCCTCTTATTAGTAAAACCAATCCGTTAAGTATTTTTCGTCTCAATTAATCCTTAAACTCTTGCTATTAGTAAAATCAATAATTTTGTTAACTTTCAGTTAGATCCCTAACAGTGAATGAACTCAACCATTTATTTCACTTATATCCAAAGCGTTGATTGAATTTTTATTTTTATTTTTATTTTTATTTTTATTTTTATTTTTTAAAAACAATAAGAATAAAGCCTCGAGAATTGTACGCTTATATTCTCATTTTCTCCCCTTTTTGCTTCCATTCAACCAAACACGTCCAGACACCACCAAGTCATGGCCAACAACTGCACGCCCAACCTCATCGTTGTTCCAACCTGGACTTGCAGATTGTGAACCAACATGGGCCACCATCGAATGCACACACCACACCAGTCAAATGCCTACCAGTAGAGGAGAATAAAAGAAGCGATTGAGAGAAGTAATGAAGAAGAACAAATGGGGAGGAGAAAAGAATAGAAGTATACCTGCCTCAAGGCTTTATTCTTATTTTCTTTTTCAAAAAGATAAAATAAAAAATAAAAATACAATCAATGGTTTGGGTTTAAGCGAAATGAACATATGGATTTATTCACCGTTCATAAACTAACTGGGAGTTAACAAGATGGTTGATTTAAATAGGAGTTTAAGGATTAATTCAGACAAAAGAAAATATAGTTGAAGGATATTATTGATTTTATTGATAGTAAAGTTTAAAGATTAATTGCGGCGAAAAAATATTTGAAGATACCTATTTATAAATGAGCTAAATTTAGGAGATATGTATGCACTTTTTTTTTTTTTTTACCACATAGAAGTGAAAAAGTTGTGTTAAGAAAACAATGGTATGCATGAATTATTTCTCATAGAGAATGATTGTAATTTCCTTTTTAATTATAAAGAATGTATTGACAATTGCTTATAGAAATAACTGGTTCTTATATAAAAACCACCAATAAAAATAAGAGAGAAGAAAATAATAGTGTTAAATGAATACAAATATCAAATGAAAATAAAGAGTTAATATTTAAATAGGAGAAAAATAAATGTAAATAAAGATGTGAGGTAACTTATGAAACTAATTTAGTAAACTTTTAAGAGTTCTACCATCGGAATATAGAGGAGAGGTGCTTAAAAGTAGTATAAAAGAAATAATGATATAACACAATAGGACCCATAAAAAAAAAAAAAAAAAAAAAAAGACTTAAGCAACTCTTATAAGTTGTCCCATTAAAAATACTCTTACAAAGTTGGAGTATGTTATAATACATTAGCCTCACTGAAAATTATAATTAATGGAGTAGTTGAGTAAACAATCCCATTAGACAAAATGTTTTTCTTGAACAAAAATATTAAAAATATTTTCAAGTGAAATTTAGCTAATTTAATTTTTAATACGGTGGAATTTTAAAATATTAAAATATTAATTTTTTTTACTATTGTTATATATTATATTAAAATATATTATCAACGATGATTGAATCATTAAATCTTGAACCAATGTCTTAGTCGGTTCAATAGCTGCTTCTGTTTTAAAAACCTTGGATAACAATATATTACTCCATTATTTAGAAGTTTAAGAAATAAATCCCAAACCCCAGTTTGAAGGGTATAAAAGTTAGAGTTTTTTTTTTTTTGATTACTAGCCCCCGTAAGAGTAAAATCTTGCTGAATTATTCGAACCAGATATTATTTTCATAACGGGCCCTGAATAACCTAAGTCGTGGGGATACTTTGGTAGATTCATTCGACCCAAATAACTAATTAGGGTAATTCCAAACAAAAAAAAATATTGAGGACTTGGATGGAACGAGGTGATTTAGATTACTATTCTAAACTTTCCTACTCTATTACTTAATAAACTAAAAAAAAAAAAATATTTAAGTTAAGTTAATATGTAATTGGAGATAAAGGTGAAAACGGGTAGCTTAGCCTCGAAGCACGAAGTAGCTAAAAAGTCTAGCTAGTCTATATTTATTCTGACCACATCCACCCCCAAATCCTTCATCATCAAATCAAACCAATAATATAGCAAAGTGATAAAAAACAATGAGTAGTTTTGGAGGCAACAACAGCAGCAACCACGGCAACAATCGCAGCGGCGGCGACGACGAAGGCTGGGGCTCTAAGTTTTTCAAAGCAGCCAGTGCAGCCGCCGCAACAGCCGCCGTAGCCGGCGGCTTATACGCTCTCCTGACATCCTCATCCTCTACCCCCAACTCCGAGGCACAACTCCAACACTCCCCCTTCGAGTCACGTGCAAGCCGCGTGATCAAAGACCCCAATGATGATGACCGTGCATGGTCCCTTCATCACAACGACGAGACCACTCCATCATCACCAATATCAAATGGACGAAACCCGAGTTCGGTTGGGTGAAGCTGAACGTGGATGGTTCTCACGACCATATAAGCCACCATCGTTTCTTCTGGTTGTGGTGGAGTTCTGAGAGATTCATCAGGAACGTGGCTTCTCGGTTTTTCTCAGAAGCTGGACCCCAGTTTTGAGGTCCACGAGACTGAGATAGAGGCTATTCTGAAGGGTCTGGAGTTGGCTTGGGATATGAATATCAAGAAGCTTGTTTTGGAGTCAGATCATAAATCTGCGGTGTCCCATGGTGGAGAATGGGCTTGGAGCAAAATATAATCATCCACAGTTTAATATCATTAGTCGCATAAGGGAGCTTCTTTCTGATCCGAAGTGGGAAGTGAAGGTTGTTCATGTCCCTAGAGATGCAAATAAAGTTGCTAATAGACTTGCTAAGGATGCACGTGACTTGCCTTTTGAGTATCTGCGTAAGTACCCTTATCCTCCAGCTAACTGTGCCACTCTGATCGAAGAAGATGCACAAGTTCGTCTGGGCTATTTTTAGCCCTTTTGTTACAAAAGGATGCAAGGAGTCACTTAAGTGCCTTAGTTTGATGGAGTGAGTTAAAGGGCGCTGCTTTTCTACTAGTATTATATGCATAATAATATGGTTTGGTATGTGTATTTTAAGTTTAACTCCGTTTGTACTTTCTTGTTTCTTCATCTGGTTGATCTCTTAACTACCATTCCTTCAGCCAGCTCGAATGTAGGTGTGAACTATGTTGCTTAATGAAATAATTAATATCGTACTTCTTGTTTTCTACAAGAGATTTCTATCTTAGAGGGTTCTCTTAGCCACTTTACTACTGGTGATTTGTGCTTGGAATTGGAAAAGCCATATTGTTGTTTGTGGTATATTCCAAGTGCAAACCCTTAGGTGTAGGCTATATTTACATTATAATCCAAAGCGAAGAAAAACTTCTATGCATTGGTTTTTTTTTTTCCCCCAATGCTCCATAGAAAGACTTGATTTACCAGTCGTAAAAATTTAAAAGGTTGTTTGTTTAATAAGCTTTTCTTCTAAATATGATACAGTTATCGATCATTTACCAAAATTGATGATGATGTACGTCAAACAAACAAATAATAAATTGATGATGATGTTAAAGTGGTAATGGGAAGTTTTGAGTCAAACTTGAAACTGCAGAGAGATTTAAGGAAGAGGGATGTGGAGTGACCCTTTCGTCAAGAACATGTCCCACAAGCCAAGGAAGATCAAATTCACGTTCGCTCTGATTGGACCTTAAAAAGGATCCATGTAGGGAAATTCTAACATCCTCCCTAAAAAGAGTGGAGGACCCAACATCAGTGAATCAGGGCCATATATTTATTAATAAATTAATTGTAGGGTCAAGATTTGGTGGGAGAAAAAGCAACTTTTTCACCTGTAACCGGTAAACCAAATTTGGAATAAAATAATCTTAAAAAAAAAAAAATAATGATTTGAACTTCTGAGAGGAAGATCTAAACGAGGGGGGACCAGCTCGTGTGGGTTTCTAACTGGTGTTATTAACTATGCACGGGTCAATTTTGTCAAAATATAACTAATTTATTAATTATAATGATTATTTATATTTTTGGAATACATTCATATTGTATTTTGAGTTTAATTTCTGTGCACTATTAATGTAGATAATTTTGACACCGATATCGAATAATATCTTGATATGAACAAACATATATAATTTAGTGGGTTGGGCTAAGGTGCATTACCCATATTTTGCACCACCCACTACATCACCTACATGTCAATACCTCAACCAATCATTTGTACAACTAGACCATTTGACTTTTCAATTGGTCAAATGTTGAAACTAAAATAAGTATTTACAAAAAAATATACTATATTTTCGTATTTGTTTATTAACCCAAAATTTTTAAAAACAAAATTAAATAACACATTTATTATATATAAAATATAAAACACGGATAAAAAAACTGATACCCCTCTTTTTTTTTTACTCAAATTGGTTTTTGATCTGGTTTGCAATTTTTTCAAACACTGATCGGAATAATGTTGTGCTAAATTCAGAACCGGGCAGGGAAGAAGAATTCGAGGCTAGCATACGGGTAAGGAAGGAGAGAGAGAGGGGGAAAAAAGAGATAAGAAATAACCAGAATTTTTTTAATAAAAAAACATTATTTTAATATAGGTGAAAATTGTAAATACAACGAATACACACACTATACTATAATATACTATCTTTTTATACTTTGACTACACAACAAATACAAGGTCAAAGTTTTGAAATTTTGACCAACCATGTGCCAAATTGATTGGCCTAAATTTTGCCACATGGGTGATATAATGGGTGGTGCAAAATGTGGGTGGTGCCCCTTAGCCCAACCCAAATTTAGTATATAATATTGTGTTTGCCTTGTTTAATCAGAATATACAGAAGAGATATAAATTATTTAAAATAAATTATATTATTGCGAATACTTCTGTGTAAACAACATTTTTAACAACAGAATATGGTTCACTATTATCAGTACAACTTTAAATTTTAATCCATTCCTAGATTTAACCCTAGAGATAGCAACATATAATTGTCCATAGTAAAACGTTTGACGTGACAAATACAGGTCAACATGAGATAAAGTTTGGCTTTGACTTTAATTTATTTATAGTCATTGCAAAACTCAACACCAATGAAAATTGTCATCTCTGAAACTAAAAAGCGATTCATGGATCTGAAGGAATCAATCTCATTCTAGGAATGTAAACGGTCTCCAACATCATTCCGAGTAACAATTTTAGCACCGATAACATTCACACCAAATTCACTGACAATCAATCTTGTTCCGTTACTTGGCCAACATGATTGATCAATATGCCGCATAAATATAATTGGAACACCCACCTTTAATTAGGCCTGGCAAAAGGATCCGCGGACCAATTATCCATCCGGTTCATTCATAACAAAATCCATCCAATCCATCCAATAATAAAAAACAATACTAAATGGATTGGATGGGTTGGATTGATTTTGTTAATGGATGGTTAATGATCCATCCTATAAATTTTTTAATCCATTGGATCCATAAAAAAAAAAAGTGGATCCTTTATTATCCATTCCAAAATTAAAAAGTTTGATTCAAATTATATTTATGTAACGTAGATGTATTTATCTCTCTGCTGCTCTCTGCTCTCTCCCTCACACACTCAACAATTGAAAATTCTACAAACCAAAAAATTGACGCAATCACTTTTTTTTTTCCTGATAGCTTGCACACTTTCTGTAGAATAACCAAACATGCAGTTACACTTCAACAACTCCTATCACCTCATAACAAAGTCTTTCTTCCTTTCTCTCGTTGCTATTAATATGAAAGTGTTTTTTCATAGCAACTATTCTCTCTATCCGCAGTCAATGTCTCTCGTTCTCTCTATCCATGGCTTCTATGGTGTTTCTTTCAATTAGTTTGTTTCTTTCAATTATTTTCTTAATATATAACAATTCGCAGCTAATTATTAGAAGTATATGGTGGTTCTTTACATTTCTAATTATGAAAAGTATACAATGATTATTTTATTTATTTATTTATTTTTGGTACACAGTGGTGTTTTCTATTCAGTTTGATTAGTAATTTTAATTTGGGGAAAAAAATCATGAAAATATTTAGTATATAAAGTTGTTAAAATAAAATTTTAATGTATAATATATTTTGAATGGATGGGTTGGATATCCATCCATATAAAAATGATTAATGGATGGGTTGGATGGTTTTTTATTAAATGGATCATGGATGGACTGGATTTTTTTTTATACATTTTTAATGGATCGAAATGGATTGATGGATTATTTTTTATCCATCCATTATAATCCGAATCAAAATCCATCCGATCCATCCGTTTGCCACCCTTACTCTCTAAGTAAGAGTCTCTTTGAATAGATCATATCATGTGTTGATCGACACATATCATATCATACATACATTGATCCTTTTTTAGGTCCAATCAGAGCGAAGGTGAATTTGATCTTCCTTGGCTTGTGGGACATGTTCTTGACGAAAGGGTCACCCTACCTCCCTCTTCCGTAACTTTCTGTGCAGTTTCGAGTTACAAGATGCGAAACTTCCCATTACCACTTTAACTTCATCATCAATTTTGGTAAAAGATAATGGTATCATATTAGAAGAAAAAACTTATTAAGTAAGGGTGTGCAAAACTCGGCCCGACCATAAAACCAGTCCCAACCCATAGTGTTCGGGTCGAGTCTGACCCTAACCCACGAAGAGAAAGGATGAACCCGCATCCTATTTAGTGACCCAGTATCTGGTCAGGGATGAGTCCGATTGACCTTCGGGTTAGTTAACCCATCTCATATAATAAAATATACTTTTATTTTTATCCTTCTCTGGCTTACATTTCACGTTTGATATATTTTGTGGCTTTTGTAATATTGAAATAATCGTGTTTGATGAAAATGTCATGTTTTTAACAATGTGACTTTGGTAACACGAGCATTAAAGAAGTATTAACCAAAAGGATCTATTTGTTGATATTTGTAACATTCTTTTAGATCTATTTGGTGACACAAGATCAATTGGTGGCTTTTAGGTAGCATCTTTTACCAATATTTGGGCTTATAAAAAATAACATTTTTTCTCACTCACAAAAATTTAGTTTGAAAAAAATCTATTTAACTTCAGGTCAACTCAGTCCCGTCTCATTTAGATCCGGTCTTAAACCAACTTAAGATCGAATAAGGGACAAGCAAAACCCGTCCCAATCAGTCCCACGCTCACCCCTAAAACAGACAACCTTTTAAATTTTTACCACCGGTAAATCAAGTTTTTTCTATGGAGTATTGGGAAAAAAAAAAACACCCCAATGCATAGAAGTTTTGCTTCGCTTTTAGGATAAAATTTTGAATTTTTTTTCTTCAACTGTCTTTTTGATGATCAATTTCTTTCTTCAACTAGTGAAAGGTATTTTTTTTTTTTAACAATATATTCACATTATAATCGTTTCTGTTTTCTCATTATTTTCACTAATCCATTGAAAAAGTGGTCCTTGGTACAAAAATAAAAAAAGCAATAGTCACTGTTGTATTATAAGAAAAAGACCTACACCGAATAAAAGAGTAGAGTCTCTCTCTCTTCTTTAAAACCTTTTATTTTTTTTAAAAATGTAAGGGTCTCTCTCTCTTCTTTTTTTGTGTTCTGGTAATCTATGTAAGAGTCTCTTTGAATAGATCATATCATGTGTAGACACATATCATATCATATATGGACCCTTTTTAAGGTCCAATCAGTGTGAAGGTGAAATTAATATTTGATCTTCCGTGGCTTGTGGGACATGTTCTTGACGAAAGGGTCACCCCACCTCCTTCTTCCTTAATTTTCTCTGCAGTTTCAAGTTGACGCAAAACTTCCCACTACCACTTTAACATCATCATCAATTTAATTTTTTTTGGTTTGACGTACATCATCATCAATTTTGGTAAATGATCGATAACTGTATCATATTTAGAAGAAAAGCTTATTAAACAAACAACCTTTTAAATTTTTACCACTGGTAAATTAAGTCTTTCTATGGAGCATTGGAAAAAAAAAAAAAAAACCACAATGCATAGAAGTTTTTCTTCGCTTTGGATTATAATGTAAATATAGCCTACACCTAACGGTTTGCACTTGGAATATACCACAAACAACAATATGGCTTTCCAATTCCAAGCACAAATCACCAGTAATCTGGCTAAGAGAACCCTCTAAGACAGAAATCTCTGGTATAGAAAACAAGTACGATATTAATTATTTCATTAAACAACATAGTTCACACCTACATTCAAGCTCGCTGACGGAGTGGTAGTTAAGAGATCAACCAGAAGAAGAAACAAGAAAGTACAAACGGAGTAAAACTTAAAATACACATACCAAACCATATTATTATGCATACAATAAAACTAGTAGAAAAGTAGTGCCTTTAACTCCATCAAACTAAGGCTCCTTGCATCCATTTGTAACAAAAGGGCTAACAATAGAACACACGATGAACTTGGGCTTCTTCTTCTTCGACCAAAGTGGTACAGTTAGTTGGAGGATAAGGGTACTCACGCAGATTTTTATAAGGCGAGTCACGTGCATCGTTAGCAAGTCTATTAGCAACTCTATTCGCTTCTCTAGGGACATGAACAACCTTCACTTCCCACTTCGGATCCAAACGAAGCTCCGTTATGCGACTAATAATATCAAACTGTGGATGATTTTTTTTAACCCCATTCTCCACCATGGACACCGCAGATTTATGATCTGACTCCAAAACAAGCTTCTTGATATTTTTCATATTAAAAGCCAACTCAAGACCCTTCAGAATGGCCTCTATCTCAGTCTCGTGGACCTCAAAACTGGGGTCCAGCTTCTGAGAAAAACCGAGAAGCCACGTTCCTGATGAATCCCTCAGAACTCCACCACAACCAGAAGAACGAGGGTGGCTTATATGGTCGTGAGAACCATCCACGTTCAGCTTCACCCAACCGAACTCGGGTTTCGTCCATTTGATATTGGGTGATGATGGAGTGGTCTCGTCGTTGTGATGAAGGGACCATGCATGGTCATCATCATCGGGGTCTTTGATCACGCGGCTTGCACGTGACTCGAAGGGGGAGTGTTGTTGCGCCTCGGAGTTGGGGGTAGAGGATGAGGATGTCAGGAGAGCGTATAAGCCGCCGGCTACGGCAGCTGTTGCGGCGGCTGCACTGGCTGCTTTGAAAAACTTAGAGCCCCAGCCTTCGTCGTCGTCGTTGTTGCCGTGGTTGCTGCTGTTGTTGCCTCCAAAACTACTCATTGTTTTTTATCGCTTTGCTATATTACTGGTTTGATTTGATGATGAAGAATTTGGGGGTGGATGTGGTCGAATACATATAGACTAGACTATACATATAATCGGAAGGAGCTTGAGTTGCAAGACGGTGGTGATGGCAGACTTATCAAACAGAAGACAAGTTATACAGTAAGCAAACCACAGAAAGTAGCTGTCTGTAAGTGGGTTAAAGATCTGAAGTTGCTTGATGGGTATGCTTCCAATCTGGGTAGATGTGTGGTCATTGAGGAAGTAAAGTTACATGGAATGAAGAGTCATGATTGTCACGTATTCATACAACGGTTGCTTCCCATTGTGTTCGACTCGTTAGCGAAACCAATTTGGAACTCACTTATTGAGCTTAGCCACTTTTTCAGGGAGCTGACTTCGACAACACTAAATGTGTGAAATTCTTTATTATATTATCAAAACCCATCCAACCGACTCCATTTAAACATGGTCGCATTTCGAATAAATTGCGTCAACTAAAAGTATATATGAATAAATAATCGCTTCATCGGTTACTAAAGGGCAAAAGGAAATGAATTAACTTTTACACGTACGGCCACGAATCTCCAACCATATGAGTAGGTCTCCAGTTTTCCATGACCCTTGTCCAACCGGTTACGCTCTAAGCCATCCACACCGTTGCATAAATTTATTATTATATCAATGGTCATGCTTCAAGGAGCACCGAAACTCCAAGTTCTCCATGGAGCATTGAAGACAAAGCCCATATCATATCATACATACATTGATGGCGAATTCTAACATCCTCCCTTCAAAAAGTGGAGGACGGATACAAATTGGATTGTCACCGACCTTAACAAGTTAGCCGGTAGATTATTTTTTTTATATGTTTAAAATATTAAAAAAATAAAAAACCAGAAACGCCAATGGACTAGGGTACAGCCGTTAAAATTAGAAACCCACACTTTTATTTTTTCCTTTATTGGTTAAAGTAATCTTTTGGTCCCTATACGTAACACTGATTTTCAATTTGGTCCCTATACGTAAAAAGTTATCAATTTGGTCCTTATACGTGACACTAGTTTTCAATTTGGTCCATATACGGGACAATGGTTTTCAATTTGGTCCTTATCGCTAATTGATCCCTATATAAGAGGGACCAAATTGCAAATTATTATCACATGTAGGGACCAAATTGAAAATAATTGTTGCATGTAGGGACCGATTTCAAATTTTTTTTTGTTGAATTGGTCCCTACATGTGACAATAATTTACAATTTGATCCTCTTATATAGGGACCAATTAGCGGTGAGGACCAAATTGAAAACCAGTGTCACGTATAGGGACCAAATTGAAAATCAGTGTCACGTATAGGGACCAAAAGATTACTTTAACCTTCTTTATTTTATATATATATATATATATATATATATATATATATATATATATATATATGTGCAAAATAATTTGATACATATTCAAAAGTCCAACTTATTAAATAAAACATCTCTAAAAAAAATTTATTAAATAAAACAATCATCGTATGCTCGTGCCATTTTGTTTTACATCTGTTTTATTATCATTGATCAAGTCACTTCTATATTGGAAGAAATGACCAATAGATAAGAGATGATTAGAACTAAAGTGTCAGAAACTTGTGAGATAAAAAGTATTAAGATTAACATTTTCCAAAATAAAATAACGAATCAATAGCAAATAAATATATTTTTGTCGCGATTGCTATAAGATAAACAAATTATCAATTTCATTAATTAAATATTGATTATGTTATTATAAATACTTAATATTTTAAGTGATAATATTAAACTTTTTAATAAAAATATATAAATTTTGCTAAAATATGCTTACTCTAGATTTTATTCCAACAAACTCATAGTTGATGAGAAGTTGAGCATTGTGAAGAAAGCTTTGTATGAACTTTTCAATCATTATGCCAACAATATGGAAGTTCATCTGTCTATGACAGATGCAAGTACTTCAATACAAACTTATCAAGAAGGGGCAAGTATTTTTGAGATGGGATCCTGCTTGATTAGTTATGTTATGTTATGGTTTTTTTTTTTTTTTTTTTTTGTGACGAGATCCTCATCATATACTTTTGTGTCATTTTGTTTGGTACATATCCTATATTTTTTATGTTATGGTTAAATGTATGTTTTTTTATGACGATGGAGATTTATTATAACCATGGTACATATCCTCAATTTCTCATCCTCATGGAGATTTATTATAACCAAGGAGATTTTTAGTGAATGACACGTCAAATGTTAATTGATAGCCATATGAATGGAATTTTCTTGTTAAAAAAATGAATTTTAAAATACAAGAACAATAAAATTTTAAAAATTGTTATCGGCCTATGGGTAAGCCCGTTTGGCCCGCAGCCCGCATAAGGCTGGACTGGGCTAGCAAGTTAGTGTCCAGACTTAATTTTGGCCCAGCCCGAAAAAGTACCTTAGCCCGAATGGCCGGGTCAACCCGAATTGTCAGCTCTATTTATCATCATACCAACAATGCTTAATTATAAAAAAAGTTTAGGCAAAATTACACTTTTGGTCCCTTAAGTTATTAGTTTTGTTCAAATTGTTCCCTTAAGTTTTTTTTTGTGACAAACTAGACCCTTAAGTTAGGTTGGGGTGACAAATTGGTCCCTTAAGTTTTTTGTGACAAACTAGACCCTTAAGTTATGATCAGGTGACAAATTGGTCCTTCAAGACAATAAAAACAATAAATTAAGGGTCTAATTTATTGTTCCCTTTGACAAATTAAGGGACCAATTTGTCACCCAAACATAATTTAAGGGTCTAGTTTGTCATAAAAAAACTTAAGGGGCCAAATTGTCACCCGAACCTAACTTAAGAATTTAGTTTGTCACACAAAAAAAAATTAAGGGACCAATTTAAACAAAACAAATAATTTAAGGGACCAAAAGTGCAATTTTGTCAAAAGCTTATTTATTGAGTTGGTCCCTGAACTATTTAGGAATTTTCAATTAAGTCCCCAAACTAAAAAAGATTCTAATTAGGTCCCTGAATTTATATAAAATACTGTTTGACATAATAATAAAATGACAAAAGATGAATATAAGGAAAAAAAAACTCGCTATTCAAATTATTAATAATAAAACTTAATGAGAAAAGCTATTGTTTATCATAATAATAAAATAAAAATATATAAATTTGAGAGACAAAATTTAGTTTTTGAAATTATTTTTTTACTGGAATTTAGTTCTTGAAATGATAATAACAAAATAATGAAATATGAAATTGTATTAGAAAATTCATGTTTTATAACAAAAAATAAAAGATTAATCTTAGTCAAATATTTATTTTTTGAAATAACATAATAATAATAATAATAATAATAATAATAATAATAATAGACCTAGAAAGCAAAAATATTATTTAATAAATATTGAAATAATTTAATAAAAACCTTAATTAAAATATAAAATAATATAATAAATAATAAAATAAATTAAATAACTCAAAATAAAATTGACAATCAAAATAAGATGTGATGATTTCTTAACTAGATTCTTTATTTTATTTATTATTTAAAATATAACTTTGTTGTTAAACTATATTTTTTTTAAATATTGAACTTTTTATTCAGTTTCATCTCTTGTTATAATATTAGAAAAAAAATGTCAAATAATGACATTCTATGCTAAGTTCCATCTTTTAATATTTTTTTTTTTTGAAACATTTTTTTTCTTCCAAAATCATCCTTTAATAATATATTACTATTTAAAAAATGTCTATTTTTTTAATTGAGGTTTATCAGTTTAATCACTTAATATTTTGTTATAAAACATGAATTTTCAAACACAATTTCACATTTATTATTTTATTTTTATCATTTTAAGAACTAAATTTTGTCTCTCAAATTTATCTATTTTTATTTAATTATTATGATAAACAATAGCTTTTCTCACCATGTTTTATTTTATATTTAATTATTATTATTATTTAAAATAGTGAGCTTTTCTCTCATATTCAACTTTTCTTATTTTATTATTATGTCAAACCGTATTTTTTTTCTTCTAAATTTATCATCTGTCATTTTATTATTATTTTATATGATAAAGTCATATTTTTTATTTAGGGACCCGATTGAAAATTTTATATAAGTTCAAGTACCCAATTTCTTTGAAACTTTTTAGTTCAGGGACCCAATTAAAATATTTATATAACTTTAAGGGTCTAATTAGGAATTTTTTTAGTTTAGGAACCTAATTAGAAATTCTCAAATAGTTCATGGATCAACTCAATAACTAAACCTATAAAAAATATTAATACCCTAATTAATTTAAAAAAAAAAATATTAATACCCTGATTAATTTATTGACGAATTTTGAATTACCCTTCTATACACTCCAAGGACCAGCCATGAACTACCGTCCAAATGTACTGAATCGACTTTGTGCAATGATTAGACAGAATGGGAATCATGCATGCGAACGATGCGTAGAAAAGAAGGACTATCGGCAAGTGGACAATGACTCAGCGAAGCTATAATTGAAGAATGACGTAAGTGTATACGTCATAGGTGAATTATTGAGTCTGAGTGATAGACTAAAATAATGTAAGGACTATTTTGTAAATGAACCGAGTCCCCTTTTGTGTATAAATAAGACCTCTTATGCTGAGGCAAATCAGAGAGAGAAAAAAGAAAAGAGAATTTTCCTCTCATATGTTGAGATTTCTCCCTGTGAGAAAAGTGTGCTTGTCTCTATAAGAGTACGAGTCAGATCCTTGAGAGTGGATCTATGGTTCTATGTACTCATTCTACTTATTATCAATAAAGATTGTTACTTTTGTACCAAAATCTTCAATTACTTTACTTCATACTGGACTTAATCTTGACTAAGCGGAAGCTGCAGTGGGCAGAGGAAATCCAGACTGATCAAAGAAACCCAATCAGGTATGACTAAGCAACCTTTTTTATTTGAATTAATTTTAGAACTTATTGATGTCTGAAATAGCAAAAGAGAAAATTGATAATATTGATGTCAAACACTTACAAATTACTGAAGAAGATGGAAATTTTGAAGGAAGCATTTTAATAGATCCAAAACTTTTCCAGAAAATACAAAAAGAAGAAACACAAGGAAACACTTGTATTCAATTGTTAAACAAAAGAAAGTTAATGGAATTAAAAAGAAACTTAAAAAAGGAAGCACATAGAAAAAAGATAGGATATATTCATATAGGAGTCATACAGATTCTAATTAAAGCTACCTTCCAGGAAGAAATAAATTCACCCATAGAACTAGTATTAAAAGATGATAGAATAACGGATTTAAAGGATAAAATACTAGGAGTTATTGAAGGAAATCTAGCTTACGTAGAGCTAAAATTTGAGATTCAACCAAATATTGGTATACCACTAGATACCTAGAGACTAGACCAATCTTTAACCTTGGAACATAGATTTTTAAGAAATAATTTAATGAGACCAAGAGATAAAATCTTCTCAATTACTTATTGTGTTAACTATGCATTGACAAACTCCCATCATAGCATTACTTTTAGAAATAATGATAGAATTGATATACCAAGACTCTTTGAAGAAATAGGAAAAAATTATTATCCTAAACGAAATGAAATAACCGAATTAGGAATATCCATAAATAACCCAAAATCATTAAGCTTCAGACAAATCCCAAAACCAATTACTTTCCCTGAACCAGAAAAGAATAATGAAGATGAAAATTATACTAAACTATCAAACCAAGTAAGAGATCTAGCCCAATATATGAGAAATAGAATATGAATAAAGGAGAAGAGTTAGAAAAAATACTTAACAAACTTTACACTACAATAGACAAGAACAAAAGAGATATAAAAAATTTCTTAGAAATATATGACTGTTATATTAAAATAAATCCAGAAAATAGAAGGAGAGAATTATTAGAAAAATATATTATAAACAAGGAAAAAGAATTAATTAAACTCGAAAATAAGAGAGAGAAATGTAGAGAACAGATTAAAGAAAAAATAGAGAAATTGAAAGGAATAGGATCTTCAAGAACTACATCCAATTATTTTAGAATAGAAGCACCATTCTTTGAAGAAAGTGACAACGAAAAACAATAGAATGGAAATATATTCAGAATTTGATAATCAAACAGAAACTGAAATAATTAGTGTTTTAATGATGAACTTACCCATTAATTGTAAATATGTAAAATATTTTTTAAATATTTTTTACAACCTATATTAATTTTTTTATTCTATAAATTATTGGTCTTGGTTTTTAGGGGATTATTTATTTAAGTCTTATTATTTATTTTCTACTTCAATATTTAACTATGCTTTTGAAATTGTAATGTAAATGTACTTTGTCTTCGAATACTTTAGTTATATTTAATTTTTTTTCTTTAGTTTTTCAAAAAAGAAAATAAAGATTTAGATTTTTTAAATCGAGTGGAATCCCATGACATTGTCTACCAACCCAAGTGAGTTATAGGGATATATTGCATAGAATAAATAATTTTAATTTCATAATTTATCCCGGGAATAGAAATTGTTATTTTATTTGTATTATTGTATAACCTTTTCCCACTTGCACTCCATATTTTTATTTAATTGGTTCATTGTTATTGATATCATAGAAATGACTTTTCAAGTTCATGATGAAAATAATCTTTTATTTGTTGAAGTTGAATGTGGATGTATTTATTTAGTAATCTATGATTAGTTGCATCTATTAATTTAATTTATTGTTGCCACTTTTTTTTTTCTACAAGTTGACTAATTTGTTAAACTTTTTTCTAGAATGTCTACCTTGGAGGAATGAATTGGTCTTGTGAACATTGTGACACAAATGCTTGGTTTGAGGAGCGGTCAGAAAAACATAAAAATGGTTCCAGTGTAGAATTTTCAATATGTTGTATGAAGGAAAATGTGAAGTTACCATATTCGGTTAAGCCATCTACTTTGCTTTAGAATTTGATACATGGAGTAGATCGAAGAAGCAGACATTTCTTGAAAACATATGTTCGTATGACAACATTTTTTCCTTTACTTCATTGGGTGTTAAAGTTTAATTCGGTGTAAATCATGGTTGTGGACTGTCGCAATTTGTTTATTACCAGTGAAGACTAACCTGATTTATGCAATATTTATACTGTTAGGAAACTTGACCATGATAGAGATGAGATGATTGATAAGCATGTTGATTGTATTGGGAAGCTAAACTTTGGACAAAGCTTGATATATGATGAGATTGTGGATGCTGTGCTAAATGGACATGGTTATTTCTTCTTTGTAGATTGTTATGGTGTTACGAGGGAAACTTCCTAACCATAAAATAGTATTAATAGAGAGAGACTCTTACTTTTTTTTTAAAAGGTTTTAAAGAGACCCTACACTTGTTTTTTTGGTTGGTATTAGAAGGGAGCTAACAAACAAATTTACAAAGAAGAGACCCTACACTTTTATTAGGTGCAAGTCTATTTCTTATAATACGACAGTGACTATTGTTTTTTTGTTTTTTTACCCATGATCACTTTTTTTTATTTTATTGTGTGATAGATGCTTCCACGAGGGAAAAAATAAGGAAAAAAACTTATGTGTTGTTTTTGAGGTGGTTGTGGTTTCTTAATATATTAAATATGGGTAACAAAGGTTATATATGTTATTTTTTCTATTGTTATGTATGATTATACATTTATTCTTTTCAATGAAATTGCATATAAATTGTATCCAAAAACTAATTTAAGTTGAGTCACTTAGAACAATTTCAATGGGAGTTGTTTAAGATGTTCTTAAAATAAAGGACATGTTCTTGATGAATTACATTATTGGAGCAAATTGATGTAGATGACACATGTATTGACGATTGTTTATAGAATTAACTGGTTTTTATATAAGAACTACCAATAAAAATAAGAGAGAAGAAAATAATAGTGTTAAATGAATACAAATATCAAATGAAAATAAAGAGTTAATATTTAAATAGGAGAAAAATAAATGTAAATAAAGATATGAGGTAACTTGTGGGACCAATTTAGTAAACTTTTAAGAGTTCTACCATCGGAGACTAGTGCAAAATATGTAATAAACGGGAAAGGTTAACGTCTGTTAACCAAAACTTAGACGTTAAAAAGGAAGCGGTGACATAACTGTAATTATCAGGGTCACTTAAATCACCTTTAACGTCGGTTGTATACACAACTGACGTTAAAAGTGATGCTGGTCACTTTTAATGTCAGTTGTTTAAACAACTGACGTTAAAAGTGGATTCTAATGTTTTTATTGAATGTATACGTTACTACAAATCTTCACGCCTTCCTCTTTAGTCTCTACCTCTGCACTTTCACTCTCTGCCTCTGCCTCTTCTGCCCTAACCCTTCTCCACCACCATGAGCTCCATTGCACCGCCACCACCGCGAGGTCTTCTTCACCACCACTGCGAGGTACACTCTTTCTCTCTCTGAATTATTGTACACTATCTTTCTCTCACTTCCTGCGCGCCCTAACTCTGTCTTTCCCCCCTCACTCTCAGCCATATCGAACGGCGACCGCTAGTGATAGCACCACCATTGAGCCACTCTCCTTCTCCTCTCTCTGAACTCAGGTAACCCCAAACCCCCAAAGTTTCATTTTCATTTTTGGTTTTGCTTCTCTTTTCATGTTTGGAACTGTTTTGTTTGGGAGAATACTCCAAAGTTTCATTTTCATTTTTGGTTTTGCTTATCTTAACATTAGTGGTTTTGTTTACAATCTTTAGGATAGTTCTCTATTAGGTTCTGTTTTATCTATCTCTTGGTTGGTGCTTAGTATGGCATAGACTTGTCTAATTGAACATTAGTATCATAGGTTTTAGATTTATCTGAGGTAAATAAGTCATTATTTTCTATGCTATTTTTGATGTTTATGTGAGTATGTGTGATATGCCATAGCTTATCTCTAACATAGGTTATGTGAGTATGCTATTTTTGATTTATCGTTAGTTATCCATGTTAAAAACACATATTTTAATATTTACCGTTTCTGAACAGGCATACACATGGATCACTTGGACCCGCATGCACGAGAGGACACTATGGGGCCTACGCCTGATGATACTGTAACTTTACATGTTATATAAAATTTATCCAGTATTTATAATGTAAGTTTAAGTTCTTTATATATTCTTTATTTATCCTTGTTATACATAACCCTCTAATTTAACATTTTTTTGTCCAAACAGACATCGCAGTCTCGGAGGAAACGGGGTAGAGGAGCCACGTCATTGAAGAAATTAGAGAAAGCTAGGCAAAGTGGTCAGAAGCTTGAGGTGTCCTTTGATGCTAAACTAAAGCCCCAAGGCCCCCATGCTAAAGCATTTAAAACGTGGGTGATTCTACAAACCAAGCAGCACGTTAGCATCCTATACAACCATTGGGATGACATTCCACAGAACGTTAAGGATCAGATTTGGGAGGCTATCATGGTATTTTACTTTTACATTCTTTTGATGTACATTATTAAATAATTATTCGAGTTCTAATTCATCCTGCTTGTTATATGTATTTAATGTGTAGATAGCTTGGACCGTGCCGGATGACGAGCATCATCGGAAGAAATGGCTCTCATTTGGGGCAAGGCGCTAGAGTGGGTTCAAGCATGATCTTACTAGGTTCTATGTATCTGGGAAGAAGAAGCTTGATAAGATGTTCTTGGATTACCCCTGGATTGATAGGGGGATGTGGGATGACTTTGTTAGGAGTCGACATGATGCGAAATTTCAGGTTAGTTGATGAAGTTAATTTATTTATGCTTCTTAAAGATCATTTAAGTAAAGAAATTAAATGTATTTAACTCTATTAATTATGTGTTTTTGTTTAAACAGACCAAGGCGGAGAGGGGTAGGAAGAATCAAGCTAAGAACATCCACTCCCACACCTTGTCTCAGGGTGGGTACGCCACTAGGATCGACGAGATGATGGCGGAGAAGCTGAGGGTGAAGCAGGAGGAGCTGGCTGCAAGGATAGCAAATGGAGAGGTGCCTGAGGGCACACCAGTTAGTCCTCCGTCACCCATCCCGCGTGAGGATGTCTGGTTAGCCGGTCGGATGACAAAGAAAGGCTCTTTTAAAGCTGAAGCCACTCATGATGTGGCAGATAAGATTGTAAGTAACTAACTATATGCATTTATAGTTGATATTTGTAATATGTATATGGTTGATAGTTTTAAGGAACACCTTTCTCTTACACGTTTTTTCAATCCTTCATTGTAGATGGAGCTTAAGGAAAAATGCTCCCAAGGCTCATTCGTCCCTTCTGGACGCCGGGATATATTGCTCACTGCTCTAGGCAAGGACGACCATCCTGGTTGGGTGATCGGTGTTCCAGAGACGGTGGGCATCAAAGAATATTATGGCAAGTCTAGTTCACGAAGGCGGGTCGTCGATGAGGATGCACTTAGAGAATCCATCACAGAGCAACTCTTCTCGAACCCAGCCATTACAGGCCATCTGATAAGCCACTTCTTATCCAAACCAGATTTCAAGCAGGCGCTTGTTAGGGAGCTTGTCTCCGTGGGTTCCCAGGACACCGCGGGAGCTGCCAACCCTTCACATGTGAGCACAAAAGAGAGCTATAATAGGACACATATGGAGGTGGATGAGTTGGCAGATAGGGAGCGGGAGGTGGAGATCCGACGCCGTGAGCTTGAGTTGGAAGCGAAACGGCGGGAGTTTAAGCCGGCGCAGCGGGAGCTCGAGTTGGCACGGAAGGTATATATTCATTATTAATGTCCAAATTTTTCAATTAATTACTTATGTTTTTTTTTAACTATCAACAACTTATATACCTGATTTATTTAATATTGAAGGCAAAGGCGGGTAAGATGTCTCTCATGACTCGGTTGTTCTCGATTGACGAGGATTATGGGAACATACATTTTCAATGGGAGTTGGAGCATGATGGTTGGCTGGCATGCCCACTTCATGAGCATGAGCTTGGATTTATATTCTGTGGTGACGATATTGCAGATTTTTGCAATGATGGTCCGCAACTATCCACCGCGATTGTGAGTCTTTGGTCGACGTAAGTATGCTTTATAATTTTATAATTAATTCAATTTATATATTTTATTTGAATTTTATGATTTACTGTATTCATATCGTAGGTATCTCCATCGACTTCAACTCGATATGGGCTCCAACCAATTCGGCTTCTTAGAGCCCTACTCCCTTCGGCCTGAATTCTTTGCCAATCACAGCCAGGCATATCTAGCACCGTACATAATGGGAAGGCATTGGCAGTTGCTCATAATTCATCCTGCCAGGCATACTGTCATCTTCCTATGCTCTCTCCACCAGAACCTGCCACGGGAGGTGGTGGAACCTATCAATAGGTTAGTAATTAATCTTCTATTTAATTTAAGTTTTAACATTTAATTTTATTTTATGCGACACATGATAAATTGGTTAATTGACATGAATATTCTGTTTATGATAGTGCGCTGAAGACTTGTAGTTTGAGCTGTGCCAACGGGAGGAGTAAGACTTTTAAGTCTAAAGGAAATCCTGACTGGATTATCCTCAAGGTTGCTAGTTTTTTAAATAGTATATAACATTAGAATTACTAATTACTAATTCCAAATATATATGTTTATTTAAATGACATTAAATTTCATTTCTTTCGTAGTCTCGATATCAGACAGATGGTTGGTCGTGTGGATATTATGTGATGCATCATATGCTGAACATAGTATCTTCATCTATTACAGAGGGATGGAAGGTAATACTTAATTAAACAACTTATTTAATTATATATTTTAGTTTTCCTTTTCCTTGCGTTAATTAATGTTACCGTGATTTATTTGAACGTGTGCAGGCTTTTAACAGCGACCAATCTCCTCTTGACAAAAAACAGTTCAAAGACTTGAGGACACAGTTTGCACCCGAAAGTATACCTCAGGAGTATATAGAAGATGTGTAGTTAGTAATTAGTATAGAAACTTATTATATGTAGGTGTGTAGTAATTAGTATAGAAACTTTTAGTTATGTTTTATTCCCCCATTTGTTCCTTTGTATGTATATATTTTTCTTTTATTAATGAAATTTAAGTGAAGACTGTTACTAGACTGTATATTGGACTGGACTGTTTACTGAATGCAGGGATTGTTTAATTGACATGAATATTACTGGGATAATGTTTACTGAATGCAGGGATAGCTGGGGGTGGTGTTATTTTAGCAAAATTTTTTTAAAAAAAAATCTATTAACGTCAGTTGTTTAATAAAACTGACGTTAAAAATTTAACTATTAACGTCAGTTCATTAATACAACTGATGTTAGTTTTACACTATTAACGTCAGTTTTATTAAACAACCAACGTTAATAGTTTTACTTTTAACGTCAGTTATTTAAACAACTGACGTTAAAATATTAACTATTAACGTCAGCTGTATTTACACTAGTGAGTGTAGAGTTGCTTAAAATAGTATAAAAAAAATAATGATATAACACAATAGGACCCATAAAAAAAAAAGAAAAAAAAGACTTAAGCAACTCTTATAAGTTGCCCCATTAAAAATACTCGTACAAAGTTGGAGTATGTTATAATACATTAGCCTCACGGAAAATTATAATTAATGGAGTAGTTGAGTAAACAATCACATGAGACAAAATGTTTTTCTTCAACAAAAATATTAAAATATTTTCAAGTGAAATTTAGCTAATTTAATTTTTAATACGATGGAATTTTAGATATTAAAATATTAAATTTTGTTTAATATTGTTATATATTATATTAAAATATATTATTTAATTAGTAACGGTTCAACCACGGTTGAACTATTGAATCTTGAACCAGTATCTTAGCTGATTCAATGACCGATTAAGTTTTAAAAACCTTGGATAAAATTATATTACTCTATAATTTGGAAGTTTAAGGAGGAAATCTCAAACACCAATATGGAGGGTATAAAAGTTAGGGGGTTTTGTTGATTACTAGCCCTCATAAGAAGGAGAACCTGAGAAACCCAGGGTCGAATTCTTGTAGAGCCACCCCCATTAGGAGACTGAAAACCAAATGGTAAAATCCTGCTGAATTAGCCGAACCAGAGATTAGTCTCATAGCAGGCCCGAAGAGTCTAAGCCGTGGGGATAATTTGGTGGATCCACTCGACCCAAATGACTAATTAGGGTGGATTCCAAAAAAAAAATATCTGGGTGTGGATGGAATTAGGTGATTTGAGTTACTATTCTAGCCCTTCCCACTCCATTACTTAATAAACTAAAAAAAAACAAAAAAAACAAAATTTAAGTTTGGTTAAGTTAACATGTAATTGGTGGAGATAAAGGTAAAAACTGGCAGCTAAGCCTCGAAGCACGAAATAGTTAAAAAGTCTAGTCTATATGTATTCGACCACATCCAGCCCCAAATCCTTCATCATCAAATCAAACCAGTAATATAGCAAAGCGATAAAAAACAATGAGTAGTTTTGGAGGCAACAACAGCAGCAACCACGGCAACAACGACGACGACGAAGGCTGGGGCTCTAAGTTTTTCAAAGCAGCCAGTGCAGCCGCCGCAACAGCCGCCGTAGCCGGCGGCTTATACGCTCTCCTGACATCCTCATCCTCTACCCCCAACTCCGAGGCACAACACCAACACTCCCCCTTCGAGTCACGTGCAAGCCGCGTGATCAAAGACCCCGATGATGATGACCGTGCATGGTCCCTCCATCACAACGACGAGACCCCACCATCACAAAATATCAAATGGACGAAACCCGAGTTCGGTTGGGTGAAGCTGAACGTGGATGGCTCTCACGACCACATAAGCCACCCTCGTTCTTCTGGTTGTGGTGGAGTTCTGAGGGATTCATCAGGAACGTGGCTTCTCGGTTTTTCTCAGAAGCTGGACCCCAGTTTTGAGGTCCACGAGACTGAGTTAGAGGCCATTCTGAAGGGTCTTGAGTTGGCTTTTAATATGAAAAATATCAAGAAGCTTGTTGTGGAGTCTGATCATAAATCTGCGGTGTCCATGGTGGAGAATGGGCTTGGAGCAAAATATAATCATCCACAGTTTAATATCATTAGTCGCATAAGGGAGTTTCTTTCTGATCCGAAGTGGGAAGTGAAGGTTGTTCATGTCCCTAGAGAAGCAAATAAAGTTGCTAATAGACTTGCTAAGGATGCACGTGACTTGCCTTTTGAGTATCTGCGTAAGTACCCTTATCCTCCAGCTAACTGTACTACTTTGGTCGAAGAAGATGCCCAATTAGTTTATCGTGTGAGCTATTGTTAGCCCTTTGGCTACAAATGGATGCAAGAAGGAGCCACTTAAGGGCCTTATAGTTTGATGGAGTTAGTTAAAGGCACTGCTTTTCTACTAGTTTTATTATTATATGCATAATAATAATATGGTTTGGTATGTGTATTTTAAGTTTAACTCCGTTTGTACTTTCTTGTTTCTTCTTCTGGTTGATCGATCTATGTAGGTGTGAACTATGTTGATGAAATAATATCGTACTTGTTTTCTAAGAGATTTCTCTTAGCCAGATTATTGATAATTTGTGCTTGGAATTGGAAAAGCCATATTGGTATCTTTTGCCAAAATTGATGATGATGTACGCCATCAAACAAACAAAAATTTGATAATGATGTTAAAGTGGTAATGGGATGTTTAGCGTCATGTAACTTGAAACTGCAGATAAAATTAAGGAAGAGGGATGTGGACTGGAATCTGGAGCGACCCTTTCGTCAAGAACATGTCCCACAGGTCAAGGAACATCAAATTCACCTTCACTCTGATCGGATCTGAAAAAGGGTCAATTTTTGATATGATATTTATGTGTCTACACATGATATGATCTATTCAAAGTGACTCTTACATAGATTACCACAAAAAAAAAAAAAAAAACAGAGAGATAGGCCCTTACTTTTTTTTTAAAAAAAAAAGATTTTTAAAGAGACTCTAATCTTTTATTCGGTGCAAGTCTTTTTCTTATCATATGACAGGGTCTATTATATTGCTTTTTTTATTTTTGTACCAAGGACCACTTTTTTTTTTTTTTTGTGAGATTGATAAATGATAATGGAATAGTGAAAATAATGAGAAAACAGAAACAATTATAATGTGAATATTGTTAAAAGAAATACCTTTCACTAGCTGAAGAAAGAAATTTTCAAAATTTTATTCTAAAAATAGTTTGAGTTTTTAGAAAAAGAAAATAAACACCTATCATTTTGGCCATTAAAAAAGTTGACCTTAATTTAATCTTGTAATTATAACTAAGACATCAAAATTGCTCTTGCATATACTAACAGCGCAAATAACATTGATAGAAATTTTGATTTAAGGACAAAACGAATATTAATTTTTGGATTTAACTGATATGTATTGACAGTATAAAATATTTTTATACTGTCAACTAATCAAAAATTGATAAATCATTAAAAATATTTGACTCATATCCTAACTACCTTAAAAGTCATTCATAGCATGATTTCTTATTGGTCGATAGTGTAAAAAAACTTTACACTAATAATGTATAACAATTAAACTCTTAATTTTTTTGTGGTTGATAAACTAAATTATTTCATTATTTATAATTAAAGGATTAAATTAATATCACATTTATTACGAGAGACTAAAACATATGTTTATTAAAGAAAGAAATGTTGCACATACCTGCCAAACAATCTAGGTGCTAATAAATAAGTTTTTGTTTTTTATAATAAAAAATATTACTCCCTCCAATCCACAATATAAGAAACAAATGAGTCCTTTTTTTTTTGTTCAAAATTTAAGAAACATGTATCAATTTTCACACATATTAAATACTAATATCCAATATTGCCCTTATTAATTAATGTCATTAATTATAGGCCTTCAAAATATTAATTAAAATTAGAAGGAGTGTTTTTGGAAATTTATATGAGTATTTATTACAAATAACTCATTCCAATTAACTGATAATGTATAACAATTAAACTCTTAATTTTTTTGTGGTTGATAAACTAAATTATTTCATTATTTATAATTAAAGAATTAAATTAATATCACATTTATTACGAGAGACTAAAACATATGTTTATTAAAGAAAGAAATGTTGCACATACCTGTCAAACAATCTAGGTGATAATAAATAAGTTTTTGTTTTTTATAATAAAAAATATTACTCCCTTCGATCCACAGTATAAGAAACAAATGAGTCTTTTTTTTTGTTCAAAATTTAAGAAACATGTATCAATTTTCACACATATGAAATGCTAATATTCAATATTGCCCTTATTAATTAATGTCATTAATTATAGGCCTTCAAAATATTAATTAAAATTAGAAGGATTGTTTTTGGAAATTTATATGAGTATTTATTACAATTAACTCATTCCAATACATTTCCTTGGTCTGTGTGTTTTAGGGTTTTGTTTCTTATACTGTGGACCGGAGGGAGTATTAAAGAGGTACAAAGGACACTCAAATCAAATCCATAAAGCCAGCAGGGGTTAACACATCTGGTCAAGCCTTCCGCTCATACTAACTGTGACTTGGGTTCGATTCCTACATCTTCACTGTTGGCAGGCAGTATGTAAATTTCATTATATAAATCCTCTTTGAGGTTGGTGGTATTCCCTAGCCTTACAAGGGGGTGTGTCTTTCCCCAATCTAAACTTTTTTTTACCAAAAAATCCACAAACAATATAAAAAATTGAATCAATAAAAATTTTCCAAGGATAAACCGTAGATAAATATAGTTATTGGCAAAAATATAAATTACCGTATATGCTCTTCGAAAATGATAGGCCGAATGAATAGAGCAATTTTTTTTTCCCACCATAAATTTATTAATAAAATAAAAAAGAAAAAAAAGAGAAAACAAGAATATAGGAGACCAAAATCAAAACCCATGCAAAATAAACGAGAATTAAGCATACCTAAAATTATATTTTTTATTCAACCTTAAGTTATATTTCTTCTGAGATTTGGACGTAACCACCGTGAAACCATCTTCAGCAACGTTATCATTGTTACTTACATCCTTTTCTTTTCAATTGATTTCAACTAAAGGTAAGGGTATCTCATGGTTCCACTTTATCCGGTCGTCTTTCCACAGTGTGTTGATTAAGCCTCAAAGGATAAAAGGTAGAAATGCCATTCTTTTCAACTTGTACCCAGCTGTTTCCACGGCTTTTTGACTTAAGCCTCAAAGGAGTAAAGCTAGAACGAAACGTTGGAAGTTGGAATCTTAGCTCATAAGGAACAAAGTACCCAATAACTATGAAGACATTAGACAACATTAACATAATTATTGTTCAGCAACCTTTGCACAATTTGAATTAGCAATGGTGTCAAAGAGATTTATTGTGGCCTGTGCAGCAGTGGCAGTAGTTACTCTAATTGGCCAGGATGATAATGATCATAGCAATGAAAAATCAGCACTAGTCATGGTGTGCACGGTTATTATTGCAGCCATTACAACACATGCTCTTGTTGACTGTTTATTCACTCTCTTTTCATCTTCATATTCTTGTTCTGAGATTGAAACAATAGAAGATGACCATGCATCGTCCCTTCATCACAACGACGAGACCACTCCATCATCACCCAATATCAAATGGACGAAACCCGAGTTCGGTTGGGTGAAGATGAACGTGGATGGTTCTCGCGATCATATAAGTCATCCTCGTTCTTCTGGTTGTGGTGGTGTTCTAAGAGATGCATCAGGAAAGTGGCTTCTTGGTTTTGCTCAGAAGCTGGACCCCAGTTTTGAGATTCATCAGGCTGAGTTAGAGGCCATTCTGAATGGTCTGGAGGTGGCTTCGGATATGGATGTTGAGAAGGTGGTTGTGGAGTCAGACAGTGAACCTGCGGTGTCCATGGTGGTGAATGGGCTTGGAGCAAAATATAATCATAAACAGTTTGATATTATTAGCCGAATAAGGGAGCTTCGTTTGCACCCAAAGTGGGAAGTGAAGGTTGTTCATGTCCCTAAAAAAGCAAATAGAGTTGCTGATAGACTTGCCAAGGATGCTCGTGACTTGCCTTTTGAGCATCTGGAGAAGTACCCTTGTCCCCCTGCTAAGTGTAGCGCTTTGGTCGAAGAAGATGCCCAATAAGTTCATCGTGTGTTCTATTGTTAGCCCTTTTGTTACAAATGGATGCAAGGAGTCACTTAATTTCGTACTAAGGAAGATCAAGAAGGCACTGCTTTCTACTAGTCTTATTATTATATGCATAATAATATGGTTTGGTATGTGTATTTTAACTCCATTTGTACTTTTTTGTTTCTTCTTCTGGTTGATCTCTCTCTCAAGTCTTACCACTCCTTCAGCCAGCTCGAATGTAGGTGTGACCTATGTTGTTTAATGAAATAATATATAAATATCGGACTTGTTTTCTTCTTCTGGTTGATCTCTTAATTACCACTCCTTCAGCCAGATTACTGGTTATTTGTGCTTGGAATTGGAAAAGCCATATTGGTGGTGCTTATATATTCCAGGTGCAAACCGTCAGGTGTAGACTACTACTCCCTCTTGTCTCTATTGCAAGCAAAAATTAAATGGGGCACATATATTAAGATAGTTAGTTGATCTCATTTAAAAGAATCATTGAGAATAAAAAATTAAGTTTTTTACCTAAATTACCCTTCCTCTTATTTATTAAGCTTGTGTTACTGAGAATAAAATGAGTCATTGGAAAACAAAATTTGTATTAAATGAATGGTATTTTGAGAATAACTTCATTAAATGAGATTAAAGTAGTTGAAATTTGCTTATATTTTGGACCAAAAAATTTGGGAATTTTTGCTTACATTGTGGACCGGAGGGAGTAGTATTTTTGCACCTGTGCACTGCACGGGTCATCAATTACTATTATTATTGATAGTATTATTATCATTAATAACTTAAATTGTATCTTTATATCTACTAAATTTTTTCTTTCCTTTATCCCAAATTAAATCCACCGTGTCAATTTATTTATAGACAGAAGTGATTAGCAAAAACCTTGAAACAATCTTATCTATAATTTGAGTGCAAAAAATTGATTATATTTTTTTATTTTAAAATGATATTACAATACATAATGTAACACTACGTGTTAAGTGTTCCTCTATGATTATTATTAATGATCAACTAATCTTCTTAAATCATGTGGTGCTGACACGTGTCCCTTTATTAGAAAATCAGCAATTCCCCATATTAATTAGTATAAATATAGATTTATTATTTAAAATAGAAAAAACAAAGGCAAGGATAAAGCCAAAAAATATATTAGAAAATATGAATAGCTTTGTCTCTATTTATGTAAATTCAGAGATTGACGTGTTTGACTCCCAAAACATTGTACCTTTACCGGTTTGTAAATATTTTAAAACAAAAAATATATATAAATTTTAGAAAAAAAAATTCCATAACCTGACATATGGCTTACACTATTGTACTACACTAAAATCAGAATTTTCCCTTATTAATTAGTATAGATATAGATTTATTTTTTAAAAATAGAAAAAACAAAAGCAAGGATGTAAATAAAAAAAAAGTATTAACAAAAAAAAAGTAGAGAAAAAATATTTAAGAGAAATTTTAGCAAATAAAAATTACAAAAATTAGGAAAAAAAAGTTTTTAGAAAAAATTAATTTAAAAAAAATTAGGGAAAAAAAGTTATTCTAAAAAATATTTAAAATAATTAGAAAAAATATATTTAAAAAATAAAAAAACAGGAAAAAAATATATTTAACAAAAATTAGAAAAATAAAATTAATAATTTGTTTCTAATTTAATTTTTTAAATTTTTTTATAAATAATTTTTTAAAATTATTTTAAAATATATTATTTTCCAATTATTTTAAAAAAGAAAATAAAAAAATTCTATGACTTGACATGTGGCTTGCACTATTGTGCTACACTAAAATCAGAATTTCCCCTTATTAATTAGTATAAATATAGATTTATTGTTTAAAATAGAAAAAAACAAAGGTAAGGATGTAGCAAAAAAAAAAGGTTTCACAAAAAAAAATTTGGAAAAAAAGTAGGAAAAAATTTACATAAATTAGGAAAAAAATATTTAAAAATAATTAGGAAAAAAAAGTAATCATAAAAAAATATTTAAAATAATTAGAACAAATATATTTTAAAAAAATAATAATAATCAGGAAAAAATAATTAAAAAATATATATTTTAAAAAAAATTAGAAAATTATAATTAATAACTTTTTTCTAATTATTTTAAATAATTTTTTATAATTCTGTGTTTTCCAATTTTTTTTAATCCAGAAAAAAATTAGAAAAAGATTAATTATAAAAAAAATTTAAAAGGAAAAAGAAAAAAGTAAATTAGAAAAAAATTTATTTCGAAAAAAATTAGAAAAAAAATAATTACAAAAATTAGGAAAGAAATAGATTTTAAAAAAATTAGAAAATTAAATTAGTTACAAACAAATTATTCAAAATAATTATAAAAATATATATATTAAAAAAATAAACAATAATTAGAAAAAAAATGTATTTAAAAAAATTGGAAAAATAGAATTAATTATAAAAAAGCTGTAAAAAAAATAAAAAAGTAAATTAGAAAAAAATAATGCGAAAAAGAAATTTAAAAAATTAGGAAAACATTTATTTAAAAAAAAATTTGAAAAAAAGTAATTAAATTTTTTTAAAAAAATTTGAAAAATAAAATTAATTATAAAAAATATATGTAAAAAAAATAAAAAACTAATTAAAAAATTATAATTTTAAAAAAATTAAATAAATTAGAAAAAAAATTTCGTTAAAAAATATTAGAAAAAAAAATCATAAAAAATTATAAATAAAAAATTTTAAAAAAATTATTTTTTTTATAAAATATTTTTAAAAAAAAGAAAGGAAAAACGTGGTGCCGACTTGTGTAATGTACCGTAATAAAAGGGGTTCTGCCTTTATATTAGTATGATATTTACATTAGGGTGTTGCTAACCCGTGCCTGGTCAAGAAATATAAAAGAACTCCAAGTTCTTGTTGAAAATCTTAAGTTTTTTTTTATTTTTCTAAATATCAAATGTACCAATTCTTAATAAATCTATATTATTTTTGACTTCTTAACTAATAGTCTCATGACATTGATTAACATACTCATTTACATTATAATCCAAAGAAAAGCAAAACTTCTGTGTGTTGGGGAGTTTTTGTTTTTCAATGGTCCATAGAAAAACTTGATTTGTCAATGGTAAAAATTTAAAAGGTTGTTTGTTTAATAAGCTTTACCAAAATTGATGATGATGTTAAAGTGGTAATGGGAAGTTTCGCGTCTTGTAACTCGAAACTGCAGAGAAATTAAGGAAGAGGGAGGTGGGGAGGGGTGACCCTTTCGTCAAGAACATGTCCCAAAGCCTACGTGTTATATCCGTGCCAATGGAAGTGTTTCTCTCACCTGAAAAAGGGTCAATTTATGATATGATATGTGTCTACACATGATATGATCTATTCAAAGAGACTCTTACTTTCTATCAAAAAAAAAAAAGGAGACACTTGCATGGGTTACAAAAAAAAAAAAAAGTGACCCTTACTTTTTTCAAAAAAAAAAAAGGTTTTAAAGAGACTCTACTCTTTTATTCGGTGTAGGTCTTTTTCTTATAATAATACGACAATGACTATTTTTTTTTTTACTTTTGTACCAAGGTCCACTCTTTTTTTTTTTTTTATTGTGTGAGAGTGATAAATGGTAATGGATTATTAGTGAAAATAATGAGAAAACAGAAACGATTATAATGTGAATATTGTTAAAAAAAATACCTTTCACTAGTTGAAGAAAGAAATTTTCAAAATTTGATCCTAAAAAAGTGAAGCAAAACTTCTATGCATTGGGTTTTTTTTTTTTTTTTTTTCAATACTCTATAGAAAAACTTGATTTACCGGTGGTAAAAATTTAAAAGGTTGTTTGTTTTATGGGTGAGCGTGGGACGAGTTTTACTTGTCCCTTATTCTGTCCTAAACATTGATAGGATCAATTCTTTGAACCCGAACCCGTCCCTAGACCCGAAAGAACCCAATCATATGTGAGTTGGTTTAAGACCGATTCTAAATGAGACAGGACTGAGTTGACCCGAAGTTAAATAGATTCTTTTCAAACTAAATTTCTGTGAGTGGGAAAAAATGTTATTTTTTTATAAGCCAAAATATTGGCAAAAGATGCTACCTAAAAGCTACCAATTGATCTCGTGTCACCAAATAGATACAAAACTGGATGTTACAATCAACAAATAGATCCTTTTGCTGGATGCTTCTTTGATGCTCATGTTACGAAAGTCACATTGTTAAAAACACGATACTTTCATCAAACATGATTCTTTTAATTTTACAAAAGCCACAAAATATATCAAACGTGGAACGTAAGCTAGGGAGGGATAAAAATAAAAGTAGATTTTATTATATGAGACGGGTTGGATAACTCGAAGGTTAATCAGACCCGTCCCTGACCCGATACAGGGTCACTAAATAGGACGCGGGTTCGTTCTTTCTCTTCTGCGAGTTAAGGTCAGACCCGACCCGAACACTATGGGTTGTGATGGATTTTAGGATCATGCCGGGTTTTGCAAAGCCCTAATTTGTTTAATAAGTTTTTCTTCCAAATATGATACCATTATCTTTTACCAAAATTGATGATGAAGTTAAAGTGGTCATGGAAAGTTTCGCGTTTTGTAACTCGAAACTGCAAAGAAAATCAAGGAAGAGGGAGGTAGGGTGACCCCTTGGTCAAGAATATGTCCCACAAGCCAAGGAATATCAAATTCACCTTTGATGTGATTGGACCAGAAAAAGGATCAATGTATGATATGATATGTGTCAACACATGATATGATCTATTCAGAGCAATGCTTTAAAAATCGGATCAGAAATCGAATCGACAAGACTTTTGGGTCATGGTTCAATTGATTCAATTGATTGAATAATGGATTGAACTGGAAGATTAATAAATAAATAATAAATAAAATAATAAATATATGTGTGTATGAAAATATATGTATATATAAAAATGGGAATCACTAAAATGGTATCACAGAAAGAATCATCAACGATAGTAAGCTCTATTAAATATTAAATATACTACAAATAAAAATTGAAAAACTTGGCTTGAAAAGAAAGAATGACCGAATGAAAATAAAATAATGTTACTAAGCTACTCTAGTAAATTATAAGTTAAAATAATTATAATAATAATAATAAAAAGATTTTGAGCTCAACAATTCTTAATAATGGGTTAAAAAGAAAGAAAGACCCAATGAACTCTACTGCTCTACAACCGAGGACGAGTAGGTTATAGATACTTCGATGTCAAGTAAGGATGTTCAGATTCAAACCGATAAAAAAAAAAACCGTAAAACCGATCCAAAATAATCGAAAACCGATGGGAACCGAATTTAATTGGACTTTTTTGGATTGATTTTTTAGAGAACCGATCGGTTCGGTTCGATTCGGTTTTTGATTGTATCATCAGGAACCGAACTGAACCAAACCGAACCGATGACTTATGTTACTTGTATGCGCTTTGCCATTTTGTTAGTGTCCCTGCGTTTTGTTATGTTGTAGACTTATCAATTTATGACTCAATCCTTTTGTCCGGGTGCTTATCTTTATAGATAATGTGTCCACCTTTAATTTGGGGTGTAGTGGGGCATTTCTGTTACTACATTTCTGTACATAGTTAAAGGATATTGGTGTTGTATGTGGGTTGGGATACTTCGAGTACTCTACTTGATACATTTTTTATTTATAAAAAAATAAATAGATTATATGATTCTTATAATATGTTATTTAACGTAATATAAATAAGGGCAAAATTGTATTTTTGGTCCCTTAAGTTATTTATTTTATTCAGATTGGTTCCTTAAGTTTTTTTTGTGACAAACTAGCCCCTTAAGTTTTCTACCGTTAACAACGTTAGCCCAAACGTCAAACTCCGTTACTGACTTGCTGAGCTGGCCGTTAAGTGCACATCTGGACATGTCTATGTGGCAATTCTAACCGTTGGGGAACTTTGGGGCTTCTTCTTCCTATTAAATGGTGACCTAGGGTTAGGGTTCATCCATTTCCAAATCCTTATCTTCCTCTGCAATAATGGCTTCATTCATGAGAGATCCCAGTGAATCTTGCAATTTGAGGTCCGGTTCGTCCACCATATCCAATAGCACGCTTGGTTCCTGGGCACCCAACTGCTATTGCGAGGTCCGTTGTGTTGTGCGCACATCTAGGACTGCAAAGAACTATGGAAAGAAATTCTGGGGCTGTAGGTTCTACAATGTAAGCGTTTTCTGCTCATTCATGGCTGTTTCGAATTTTTCCATCCTTTTTTGAATTTTTTCATTCTATTTTGCAGAAGAATGACCCAGATGCTTACTGCAACTTCTTTGAATGGTATGATCCGAGTGTTCAGTGTGAGAAGGACTTCCAGATTTTGAGACAGAAGAGGAGGATACTATTTTTGCAGCAATCTCTGGAGAAAACAAGAAAATGGATGAAAATTGCAGTAGTTGCTTCTTGTTTGTTGTTGCTGGCTTGTGTTTTCCTTGGTTTAATGTTATGGAAACTTGTCCATTCAAATCCATATGCAGTGAAAAGGTCCATTAGGTGAAGGATTGTAATGTAGGCTTGGTGGACGAACCGGACCTCAAATTGCAAGATTCACTGGGATCTCTCATGAATGAAGCCATTATTGCAGAGGAAGATAAGGATTTGGAAATGGATGAACCCTAACCCTAGGTCACCATTTAATAGGAAGAAGAAGCCCCAAAGTTCCCCAACGGTTAGAATTGCCACATAGACATGTCCAGATGTGCACTTAACGGCCAGCTCAGCAAGTCAGTAACGGAGTTTGACGTTTGGGCTAACGTTGTTAACGGTAGAAAACTTAAGGGGCTAGTTTGTCACAAAAAAACTTAAGGGACCAATCTGAATAAAATAAATAACTTAAGGGACCAAAAATGCAATTTTGCCTATAAATAAGTAATGATGTGTAGTTCAAAACCGAATCAATCGAACCGATCCAAACCGCATTAAATTGGATCGGATCGGATCGGATTTTTTTTAAAGAAACCATCCAAACCGAACCGAACCCTATGGTCATTTTATCTTCGGATCGGATGCTTTTTTCCCTTAAAATCGATCCAAACTGAACCGCGAACACCCCTACTATCAAGTACAACTTTCGGTGGAGCAATAATTATTTTCAATCAAAATGGTTCACATTTCCTCACTTCCTTCCCTCCGACGGGATGATTCTACAGTACACCTTATCAAAAGTGGTGCAACTTGCACCTTATAATAATAAGCAATTGGAACTATCCATCAGGCATATCATCATATTTTATAATACACTCACCAACACATTAACATTATTTATATTTATAACTATTATTTATGAATATTAAAAAAATTATAATTTTCTCTCTCCTCCTCTCTCTCCAATTCTCTGCAACATTTTGGGTCTTCATATCTGAGACCTCGTGGGGAATGGATTCCCTAACTTTAACGCGTGAAAGGTACTGTGCCACATGGACTTTCTTTCTGTTTACTTAAAACGAAGAAAACTTGAAACGCATAAAATGAAGGAGGTAGGGCACAGTATTCTCCGCTGCTGCCATTGTTGCCACCGCCGCTCCCCCAACCACTACAAAAAAAAAGTTGAAATAGAGACCAAAATTTAGCGACCGAACAAGTTGGTCACTAATAGAGATCGAAATGGCAACCGATTTCATGATTTTCATATTTTTTATATAACATGTGTTTAGCGACCGATTTAACCACCGATTTGTATGGTCGCAAGTTCGGTGGTCGCTAAATCGGTCATCAAACCACTTAATTACAAAGTCAAAATTTTTGACTTTTTATTTGCTACCAAAATAGTGACCAATTTAATTTTAACGCTAATATTGGAACTATTTAGCAACCGATTTTGAATTCGGTATTTAAAACGCGTTGATTGAAGTTAAAGAGAGCCACATAGCTACCGATTATAACGACCAATTTTTTAAAATGAATGACGACCGATTTAGCGACCGAAATATTCGGTCACAACAAATAAAAGCCCTAAATTGTGAGGACACCCGGTTTTCTTCCTCACTTCTCTCTTTTATTCTCTCTCACTTCCCTGCTCCGGCCACCACACCACGCCATGCTATGCTGCCGCCACCACCACCAGTGCATTGCCGCCATCCTCTCCTTCTCCTTCGGTAAGTATTCCTATCCTTCTCCGTTTCTCATTCTCTGTCTTTCATTCTCTCTTCCTCCACACCATGCCGCGCCGCCGCCACCACCACCACCACAACAGCGCCCCGAGACCACCACCACCACTGCAGTCGAGACCACCACCACCAACTCGTGGGTTTGAATCCGGGATTAAAGGCAAGGGTTCTCTTTTTAGGGTTTCTTGTTCCGATTCCAAAATTGAATGTGGTTTCATCTTTGTTTTTGAAATTTGATTTTTAACCTGTTATTTTTGCTTGTATGTGGGAATCGACAATTTCTGGGAGGAGTTGGAGTTGGAGTTGTTGGGGGTCAAACTCTAACACTAGTTGCTGAGATGAAACTGTTGAAAGAAATGCAGGAACACTGTGGTATGTTTAATCCCTTTCTTTCTATTTCAAAATCATAAATATTATGGTTTCATAATTGTAGTTTTGAAAAAAAATTATGCTACATACTAATAACAGGCTTGTTTTTTTATGGTGCTAATTTCAGGTGTCAGAATGACTTTAAATTCTGAGTTATGGCATGATTATGCAGGCCCCCTTGTATCTTTGCCTTAAGTGGGGGGGTCTTGTGTATTACTTCAGGGACATAGTGAGCAGGTGCATGAAACTAATGAAATCTATGCTCAAATGGGTCAAGTGTGTATGATGATCATTTCATTTATTTGTGTTTAGACTAATTCATTTGGATTTTATTAACAGAACAACTCACTCTCACCTATTCTTACTTCTTGTTCATCTGTTGGGTAACCTTCATAGTCACTCTTCTTTTCATTTTTTTTTTTTATATTTAAATTGAACTATGAAATACTGAAAGTTTATTACCACATTCGTGCTTGTCATTGTAATAGGGACAGTGTCACATTCATTTTCTAGTTCAATGGATTTGCCTTCTCCTTTAGATGGTTGATTTTGTGGATTTTTGGTTCCTTTTAATCTATTTTTGGCATGCTTAGTTTGATTGCATACTACCTGTTTGATAAAAGGTCTCAGTAGATATCCTTTATAGTTTGCTATGAGTTTTGTGAAACACTTGACAATTTAGGTCTCTTAACTCTAAGTTTGTGTTTGTTTAATAGTATGCAATATGCTTGATGCCCATTCAGTTGGATTATTTTCTTCTGGTGTGATTTCCCATTGATTTATATTGAATCTATATCTGTCTGTGACTCTATATGAAAACATGCGACAGAACTTTTCTAATGATCTAAGAGTTGGATTACTTTTCTAACTGTACTATGGTTCAATACTGTATTAGCTACTTTCTAGCATTAGGGTGTGAACTATAAATCTCTTTAAAAAAATATCCAAATTCACCAGGGAGATGCCATAAACACAATATGAGTATGTTGTGAATCAATTTGGTTTGGGCTCAGTCCCTTGCTGCACCATAATCAATACATTTTTACCATTTTTTCTCTATCTTATGACAGGCAGACAAAGAAACTGATGAAATCTATGCTCAAATGAGTCTCCAACCATTGAGTTCTGTAAGCTTGGATACTATTACATAAGCCTCAGTTGTGGAATTATTGTTATTGGAAATTTGAATGTCAATATTTATTTGTAACATTGGACATTCTTCTTAGTTTAAATTTTTGTTATAGTGGAGAAGGCTTTTTATGTAATAGAATGTTGTTGACTTGGTTGGTGATTACTTGTATTTGGGTTAGAATACCCCTAGTACTCTAATTAGTACAATTTTGCTTTACAAAAAACAAAAAAAAACAGTGGTTGCACTAACATTTGGTTTGTTATATTTTTTTTTAAAGAAATCAGTCACTAAATTGGTCCCTAGAACAAGTTTGGGAGACTAATTTAGTGACTTGATTTTTTTTTTTTTAATTAGTGACCAATTTAGCGACCTAATTAGCGATCGAATTTTCAATCGCTATAATTGGTCCCATAATAGGTGTTGGAGACCAATTTAGCGACCGATTTTTATGAATTAGCGACCGAATTATTCAGTTTATTCGGTCGCTAAATGATTTAGCTACCACGTTTTTAGCAATTGTCACTTTTCGGTCGCTAACCCATTTAGCGACCGAATTTTAGTGAATAGCGATCGATTAACACCTTTTTTTTTGTAGTGAACCCGCTTGAAACAGAACAATTTGGCGAGGAGCATAATGTTATACTAGTTATGTACATCATAGTAAGCCAAATCGAAGAGATTCTAAACCAAATTTGGGTGAGGTTAATTAAAACTTTCAAATTTATTTTTGATGCAATGTTACATAGAAGCACAAAAAGAAAGAGCGAGGTAATGATGAATGAAGCCTCCTGGACTGAAGGGTGTGCATCAGTGCATGTATATTTAATGTAAAATGCAACCTTTTATTTTAAGCATGCCTTTCTCCTTGGAATGCATGGATGAAAAAGCAAATCAAAGATAGGAAAGGCGATTATTAGAATGTCAAGTAACAAGTGATTATTAGTATGCATAGTGATTGTGACCAGGAGCATTTTTTTATCCTTGTATCAACGAAAATGTCATATGATGTTCTTTTTCTTTCTCCAACCATGGCCATTTTCAACTGTGATACAAGAGTCACCCCATTGTTCCTATTCCTGAAAATACCCAAGTTTCCAAGTTAGAATGTTAAAAGAGGGATAAAAAACGCAAGACAATGAGAAAGAAAACGTGAGAGAATAAGGGGCATACCACTCTGCCATAGTCGGAGCGGCCTACTTCAGGATCGGCGAGTAGTGGTGGGCGGCGGCAACGGGCCGCATTAGGGTCTGTGCGCAATGAGCGTTCCATTCTTTGTTTTGATTAGTTTGTTGATTTAATAAAAGAGAAAAGAAAAGATAGATAGAGGCCCACGTGGCAGCTTATGGGCGGTTTGATTAATCCGGCGGAGCTAAAGTAATGAAAGGCACGATGCCTTTGGCGCCCTAAAGGTAGGGAATCTGTTTCAGACCTCGCGAGTCTCTGTTCCTTTCACAAAGCATGTCATCAGATCTAACATGTTGTTGTTTAGTACTCACCTCCCTAGCTACCCGCTTGGCCTCTTATCCTTCTACTGTTCTAACGAACCAGCAGATCATCGCCCAAATCCAGCAAGCCCACCGCACCACCAGTCAACTAGCCAGTCACCGTACCAACAAGATCCCCACTACTTTCGTCGTCCACCACCACGCCTCACCTACCATTGTCGACCTGCGGGTTTTTAGACCCAGATCGTCGCCAGAGAACATAAAGTCCATCCACAAACCCTTTGCAGCAACATCCGGCAACCACCACGTTCACCTCGCTTCCTCGCGGCGTCTCTGCTACCCTTCAGTCACTGGCCTCTACTAGCCTGAGCCGTCGTCAACCTCAATCCCCACTTGAAGCTGAATGGCGGTGAAACTGAAATGGGGAATGGAAGAGAGAGAAAAATGGAGAGAAATTTTGATTTTTTTAACATTTATAAATAATAATAAATGATAATTGATAAATTATAATTATAAATAATACTCCCTCCATTCTTTTCCTTTGGTAATTTTAGCTATTTGTTTTTATTTTAAAACAATGATGTTTTATAAACTCGAGACATATTTGACCATTTTTTTTCCATATATACCCTTATAATAGAATTAAATTGAAATGCATTAAAAATACACAAAAGCTTCCAAGTACATAAATGGCTAGTGGAGTATGGAGTAAATGTAGTTGGAATTTACAAATAATTAATGGTAGAAATAAGGGTATTTTGGTACAAATATAAACATATTAATGATTTCTAAATCTATATGTAGAAACCTTAAATTATCAAATTACCAAAGAAAAAGAACGGAGGGAGTAAATAATTATAAATAATGTTCTGGTGTAGGTGAGTGTATTATAAGAATATGATGACATGGCAGATGATAATGGTTCAAATTGTTTATCATTATAAGGTGTAAGTTGCACCACTTTTGATAAGGTGCACCATAGAAGCCACCCCCTCCAATGGTCACAAACTACCTTTCATACTATTCTCAGTTTATCTCTTTCATTTTCATTTCTCATCAAATTGTGCTCCTCCGTTGAGGCTTTCTTCAGTCTTCACCAACACGAAGATGATGGCAGCGACAATGGAAGCAAGCCGCACGAACACGATCGGGCCATCTTCACCAATACGATCAGGAACCAGATGAGGCCTCTTTGTCAAAGACAAAGGCAGTGACGCCGCACGAACATGATGAGGGTGAACCGGCTCACTAATAGAGACAGGATGAAGCAGTGAAGGGGAACAGAGAGGAGATTTGAAAACTAGCTAGTTTTTGAAAACTGGCCGGTTTTTGAAAACCAGCTCTGATTTTCGGTTCATCCGGTTTTGCTCTAGTTCAAGCTATTCAAAACGGTTTTTACCTATTTTTTAAGACCAACGGTTTCACTGAGTGAACCGAACCGTAGACACAGCCGGTTCTCGGTTCAACCGGTTGAACCGGCCGGTCTGGTTCGGTTTTTACAATACTGATTTAAAAAGACTCTTACTTATATTAAAAAAAAAGGGGAGAGAGAGGGACTCTTACTTTTTCTCAAAAAGGATTTAAAGAGACCCTCCACTTTTTTTTGTTTGTTGGTATTAGAAGGGAGTACAAAGAAGAGACCCTACACTACACTTTTATTAGGTGCAAGTCTTTTCTTATAATACGACAGTGACTATTGCTTTTTTATATTTTACCCATGATCACTTTTTTTTTTAATTGTGTGAGAGTGATAAATGGTAATCTTATCCGGAAAAAAAAGAGAGTGATAAATGGTAATGGATTAGTGGAAATAATGAGAAAACAGAAACGATTATAACGTGAATATTGTTAAAAAAAATACCGTTCACTAGTTGAAGAAAGAAATTGATCATCAAAAAGACACTTGAAGAAAGAAATTTTCAAAATTTTATCCTAAAAGCGAAGCAAAACTTCTATTCATTGGGGTGTTTTTTTTTTCCAATACTCCATAGAAAAACTTGATTTACCAATGGTCAAAATTTAAAAGGTTGTTTGTTTTAGAGGTGAGCGTAGGATTGGTTGGGACGGGTTTTGCTTGTCTCTTATTCGATCCTAAGTTGGTTTAAGACCGGGTCTAAATGAGACGGGACTAAGTTGACCCGAAATTAAATAGATTTTTTCAAACTAAATTTCTGTGAGTGAGAAAAAATGTTATTTTTTTATAAGCCAAAATATTGGCAAAAGATGCTACCTAAAAGCCACCAATTGATCTCGTGTCACCAAATAGATCCAAAAGAATGTTACAAATATCAACAAATAGATCCTTTTGGTGAATGCTTCTTTAATGCTGGTGTTACTAAAGTCACATTGTTAAAAACATGATACTTTCATCAAACACGATTATTTCAATATTACAAAAGCCACAAAATATATCAAACGTGAAATGTAAGCTAGGGAGGGATAAAAATAAAAGTATATTTTATTATATGAGACGGGTTAAGTAACCCGAAGGTCAATCGGACCCGTCCCTGACCAGATACCGGGTCACTAAATAGGACGCGGGTTTGTCCTTTCTCTTCTGTGGGTAAGGGTCAGACTCAGCCTGAGAACTACAGGTTGGGACTGATTCTAAGGCCGGGTCGGGTTTTGCACACCCTTGTTTAATAAGTTTTTCTTCTATATATATATATATATATTTTGGTGAACGTTTTTCTTCTAAATACGATACCATTATCTTTTACCAAAATTGATGATGAAGTTAAAGTGGTAATGGGAAGTTTCGCGTCTTGTAACTCGAAACTGCAGAGAAAGTTACGGAAGAGGGAGGTAGGGTGACCCTTTCGTCAAGAACATGTCCCACAAGCCAAGGAAGATCAAATTCACCTTCGCTCTGATTGGACCTAAAAAAGGATCAATGTATGATATGATATGATATGATATGATATGTGGGTGTTGTCTAGAATGAAGCACTTCAACAAGTACTACACCGATGAAGCATTTTTTATAACCATAGGATTTAAGAATAAATTAATGGACGGTTTAGATATGTTGGCCCAAACAAAAAAAAGTGACCTAAACTTAATAATGCAGGTTCCAGAAAAGTTGGAAAATGTCAATTTTATCCTTCATCCCGCCCACCCCACCAGCCACCGGTTGTGGCCCTATGCTCACTGCTTTATCATTCTGATACTTTCGTCCTCTGCTATGGTTTTTAGAACAAATGGATATTCAAACAACAAAAGCATATTCAGAGAATTTCTCAAAGGTTGCATTTGTTCTAGATCTGCGTATTTAAGTTTTAACCCATTGAAATGAGGTTGTCGGTGACACTGTGTCCGCAGTTGAATCCTGCCAATTTCAGCGGGGAAGGTGCCGAAGATGCGATTTCTGGAGAGATCTGTGATTTGAAGGAAAGACATGGAGGTTATGTAGCGGAGGGAAAGAGACGATGGGCTTTCTCAAAGGTAGTGTACAGTGAACCGGCGGAGAGAAAGTGAACCGGCGCGGAGGTTGATTTCTGTACGGCGGCAACGACGGCAACTCGGAGCTGAAAGGAAGACAGATCTGGAGAACGACAATGACAACGTAAGGAGGAAAGGGGCTGGTACTGGAACTAGAGAACGGCGGCGGCAGGAATTTAAACTCAAAGGGACAGCAAGGGTTGGAGAACGGCGACGGTGGACTGAGGAAGAAACAGGCGGACTCGCGGGAGATTGAGAGGAGGGAAAGGGGAAGAGTTGTGGGGATGAGGATAAAAACGTAATTTGCAAAGTAAAATAAATTAAAAAAAAAATTAAATTAAAAAACTTGAAAACCTGCTATCCCAAGTTAGTTTCGTGCTACACCCGTGTAGCCCTTGGTTGCAATCTTCATGCTAGCCGGCACCATGATATGTGTCGATCAACACATGATATGATCTATTCAAAGAGACTCTTACTTAGAGAGAGACTCTTACTTTTTTTGAAAAAGGTTTTAAAGAGACCCTACACTTTTTTTTTTGGTTGGTATTAGAAGGGAGCTAACAGACAAAATTACAAATAAGAGACCCTACACTTTTATTAGGTGCAAGTCTTTTTCTTATAATACGACAGTGACTATTGTTTTTTTATTTTTTATACCCATGATCACTTGTTTTTTTATTGTGTGAGAGTGGTAAATGGTAATCTTATATAATAAAAAAAACAGTGATAAATGGTAATGGATTAGTGGAAATAATGAGAAAACAGAAACGATTATAATGTGAATATTGTTAAAAAAAATACCTTTTACTAGTTGAAGAAGAAATTTTCAAAATTTATCCTAAAATTAGTTTGAGTTTTTAGAAGAAGAAAATAAACACCTATCATTTTGGCCATTAAAAAAGTTGACATTAATTTAATCTTGTAATTATAACTAAGACATCAAAATTGCTCTTGCATATACTAACAGTGCAAATAACATTGATAGAAATTTTTATTTAAGGACCAAACTAGTATTATTATTTTTTTTGTGGTTGATAGACTAAATTATTTCATTTTTTATAATTAAAGGATTAAATTAATATCACCTTTATTACGAGAGACTAAATTATATGTTTATTAAAGAAAGAAATGTTGCACATACCTGTCAAACAATCCAGATGATAATAAATAAGTTCTTTTTTTAATAAGCAACAAAAATAAAAAATTGAATCTCTGAAAATTTGTCCAAGGATAAACCGTAGATAAATATAGTTATGGAAAAATCTAAATTACCGTAGACGCTCTTCGAAAAAGATAGAGCACTTGATTTCAAAGTAACCCAATATATGTATATGACCAAGGCCACCACTAGTTAGTTGTAACATTATATTGTTCAGCAACCTTTGCACTTTGAATTAGCAATGGTGTCAAAGAGATTTATTGTGGCCTGTGCAGCAGTGGCAGTAGTTACTCTAGTTGGCCAGGATGCTAATGATCATAGCAATGAAAAATCAGCACTAGTCATGGTGTGCACGGTTATCATTGTAGCCATTACAACAGATGCTCTAGTTGGTCGTCTATTCACTCTCCTTTCATCTCCATATTCTGGTGATGATGGTGATGGTGATGGTGATGGTGATGGTTGGAGCTTTCCACCAGATACGTGGATTAAATGTAACGTTGACGGTTCCGCGCCTAAAGGCAAAGCTTCTGGTTGTGGTGGTGTTTTTCGTGACTCCACTGGTTCTTGGCTTTATGGTTTTGCTGCAAGTTTTAACTCTTACACTAGTTCTGCTGCTGAGCTAAAAGCAATCGACACTGCTCTTGACGTAGCATGGGAGCGTGATTTTCGCAGACTCATTATAGAGACAGACTCACGTACGGCTGCTGATGTTGTGAACAAGAAGGATGGTGCATCAGCTCGCCGTCCCCACGAAAAGGAATTGGTGAAAAGTATATGGAATAAGCAGAAAAACAGAAAATGGGATGTTCGGATTGTTCACATTAATGGCGAGAGTAATAAGGTTGCGGATTGGCTTGCGAATTTATCACATGGTTTAAAAGTGGGAGATCAAATTGAGCTCCAGAAACTCCCACTTGGATGTCGCTCTTGTCATGAATTGATGCTTGAAGATACGAGATTTGCCAAAACCAAAGCAGAGAGATTAGGCATACAATGAAGTGAAGGGCACTGCTTTTCTACTAGTAATGTTTTTTGTTTTTCTCCCTTATGTGGTACAGCCACAGGTAACTAGCTAGGTTGTTTGAATAATTGAATTGAACTTGTGTGTGTTTTCCCCTTGTCAGTCTCTTGTTCCTTTCATCATTTATCAGGGAAATCTCAGTAGTATTTGTATAACAATAAATAAATAACAAATTAAGTGTGTTCCTTGTCTGTGTTGTCTTTGTTACTCGAAGGTCTTTTTGTGTGAAGAAAAAATTGGTTGCAATTTTAGCATTCCTGAATCCTGACTATTGAAGCCAGAGGAAAAAGTCACATAGAACTATTAAATGTCATGCAGAATATTCAAAATATGTTAGGGAACAAGCTGAATTGCAAGGTACTACTTACTTAATGTACTGATTAATTTTGATCGAAAGATATATATAAAACTGCAGAATAGATATGACACTTAAGTGCTTAATTTGAGCCCCTTTCGACAATCTAGTTACTTAAGATGATAATGATTATAAGAACTAAGCAAAACTTCTCAAATTTTGGGTCAAGTGATTTAATATATACTGGCTTACTTTTGATTATGTATAATTCAAGTTTTCGCCCCATAGTGTGATGTGCTTCTCTATTTTATCTCATCATGCATTTTGAACCGTTTCATGTCCTGCTATTTCTAGTTCTTGTAATAATATAAAAGCACAAATGTTTAAGGAAATGAAATGGAACCTGCATACATGTTGATATATCCTCCAAGAGTTTCAGACTTTCAGTAACTGCAAGTCTGCAACCAATGCAATGGCCCTGCAATTGAAGAATCTTCATTAGCCCAAAAAATTCTACCATAAACCATTCAAAAGAAATCGCTATTGAATTTACAGCATAAGATGTCCTTTACATTTCGGTGAATATGAAACTTTGATTAGATCATGAAAACAAGTACTATTTACAATATTTGTGTAATAGGCGATCTCCCAAACTTTTGAATTAAAGAGGTATGAATGGAAGGGCTACAACTACAAGTACTATTTACAATATTGGAACTTATACAAAGGAATGGAGTTCTAGGTAAATACTTTCGCAGAAGCTCCGTTAACAATTTAGTGCTATTAGAAACTGTTTTATCTTTCATGAATGCACTATTTAGAGTTATGTTGTTCAGTTCGAATAGCAAATGTGACGAAACTGATCAAGAGACGGACTAAAAACAAATGTTGCGGTTTCTTTACTAATAAATAAAAGTCAAAGTTAAGATGGTGAATAGATGATTGAACTTGAAGGATACAATTGGTTGTAAGTTGTAACCGTTTTTGCACTATAAAAATTCATGTCATTCATGATTTACTTTGATTTTAATTTAATATTAATATAAAGTTTTTATACTATCAATCTATGATTATTATATGTGTAACTTTTAAAACAATTCTGATAAAAAAAAAACTTTTAAAACAGTTATCATGCAATCTTTTTTTTTTTTTTTAAAGTTATCATACAAGTTAAATATTTGTAATGATACAATAATATCTGACTAATTAATAATGTAAAAGTGTTTACATCGAAATTATATCATAATTTCTTATAAAAAAAATTATATCATAATTAAATGGTTAGTTTTTAAAGAAAAGTTATAGTTTATTTACATTTTTTAAATTTAATTTTATGTACTGTCACACTGACATTCATATAATATATTGACAAATCAATATTATTGTTATTTCTCTTTCTTAGTTATTAAAATAAAAGCATATATATCAAAATATAAGTGGATATCAATATAAATTTTATACTGATAGTGGATACTACTTTATGCATTTTTTTTTCCAGATTTAAGTGTCCTTATATGTATGTTTAATAATAATATTTTTTATTTTTTCACTTGCAATACAAACATAAACTATTTTTTTAAATAGGTGGTGATATTATAAATTCACCAGAAAATCAAAATTAAAGTTACAAAATTATTAAAACAATGTAAATTTGGTTTAAATATTACCTAATTTAATGACAAAAAATAATTGAATATGACTCTTCAAAAACTTGTCTCTATAATGAACAATTAAAAATGCATTTAGTGAGTATATTTCAATACAATCTATCAAATCTAAAGTGGATAGAAAACTAAACATTTCTAAAAAAACTGTGAAAAAATAAAAATTAATTAAAGAAACGAGAATAAATAAAAAAAACCCTGGTGAGTGCTGAGTGAGTTTGAGTTTGACAACTTTCTATGGCATTCCGCACATTTGTTCTTCTTCATCACTCCAACACAAATAGTTTTCAAAGGTATTGTACTTTTAGGCATTTATCAAATGGAATCTAATAGTTTGAAAGGTCGTCTTTCTTCTATTATTGAGATCGGGCATCATTGATTGGATGGCAAGAACCAAACTCCGCACTTCTATCATTTTAAAATTGTGTTTTTTTACTTTCCCTTATTTGATTTTACTTGGACTTTGAAACTTTTGGTAGATTTTCAATAAACATAACAAAAATATTGCTCCACACAACAAATAAACAAAAATTAATGTAGGCTTTTCTTTTTAAAAATATGAAACTCAAATGCTGCCCCGGAAGCAAGAGTTTACCCTTTAGGGTGAATGTGTTAGAAAAATAGGAAAGAACGATGGCTGTGTCGTGGACGAACTACTGCCTTAAAACCAAGATTCCAGCAGACCTCAGGTGCAATCTGACAACATCTGACTTGCTCCCCAATGTTAACACAACAAGCTCTTGAACTTGTGCACTCAAGGTTAAGAGCAGTGGAGTTTACATAATACATTTGCCCAAATATAAAGTGTCACAACCTTCGCTCTTTCCTATTTTTCTAACAGAATGTTCGTCCACCTCTGATACAAAAGCAGAGGACACCCCCTACATTCTCTTCTTACCTGTTTTAGATGGACAGATTCACACAACTTTGCATGAAACTCCATCAAATGAGCTTCAGTTATGCATTGAAAATGGTAAGTTAAATCCTTTCACTTTTTTTAATATTTTATTTTTCTTCAATGAAAAATGAAAGAAAATCAATATTGTCAGCCTTTCTTTCTCAACAGTTCAATACTTATATGACTTTTAAATTCTCCAGGAGTTTCCCATCTCCAAATTTCCCAATCACTAGAAGTAGTATTTATTAATTCAATCCATCTGAGTTAACCAGGAATTCTATCAAGTATGTAAATTTTTTTTGTTGTTCTAAAATGACATTACTCCTTATTCTGTACATACCACCATCTTAAAAGTCATCTTTACATCTTACATTAACTTTTTATTTTTTTGCTATTCACAGAATATTGGAGAAACACAAAAGAACTTTTCGACATTTGGAACACAAGAAGTTCCTAGCACATCTAGACTGATATGGATAGTGAGTACACTTGGGATGTCTTCTACACTAAAGTGAACCCACAAGGAATAAGAGACGGCCTTCAAAGCCACATTGTAAAGTAACTTCACCCATGTGATAGCCTTCAAATGTTGAGAATGCCATCGGTGATTTTACCTTTCATTAAATAGAGTCTCAAATTAAAAAAAAATTTTAAATCTACAATAATCTGGAACCACTCTTTTATTAGCTATCATTGTTTCACACAAAAAAAAATTCTTTTGTTAACATCTCAATCACTGTCTATTTATTCCCAAGCTAACTCTGTAAATGTTTTTAAAAAAATTGCAACTGCGCAACACGCAAGTTACAATCTATTTATTATTATTATTATTATTATTATTATTATTATTATTTATTATTATTATATAGTCTCAGTCATTCACAATGTGAGCAATGGTTCTGGAAGTATTTCATGGCAATATATTTTTAGGGGAGCTAATCAGGTTGGCCTTTATTTGGAAGTTCGTGTTAGAGTCTTTGATTTTCCTCCTAGTTTTATTGCTAATGCCTTAAGGACAAATGCCTCTTGTATTTACTTTCCTAGAGGCCTTTAACCTTGTTTTGTTTGGGGTTTAACCCCTTTTGTGTTGGCCGTGGCAACCATCACCCAAGAGGGGGGTGAATTGGGTTTTAAGTAAAAATGAATTCTTTTTGGATAAATCGAAAAACCCTTTATAATTATAATATAAAACAGAATTTGCAGCGGATATTAAATTCTTTCCAAATTAAGGCGCTTTAGAAAATAAATCGTTTGAAATTAAAGGGCGATAATTAAAATAGCGGAAATGCAAAGAGATAGGATAAGAAGATGAACACAACGATGTATCCTGGTTCGGCCACAGACTATCCACGTGGTCTACATCCAGTCCCCAAGACAATACGACCAAGGGTTTTCAATCAACTCTAGTTTTTAAACAGGATCAACTAGAACCTTTACAAAACAGAGAACCCTTAACACAAATCTCAGGACATAATATCCCTTGTGTAAGAGCCTCAAACACTAGCTTTTAAACAGGCACAGCTAGAACCTTTACAATGAAGAGCACTCCTCACAGACCAGGGATATCACCTCCCCCAATGAAAGAGCCTCAAACAAAATCCCAAGAGATATACCCTCTCTTGACAACACTTGGAATTCACATCCAAGAAACACCTACAAGAGATATACCCTCTCTTGTAAGTATGGTGTAGAAAAGAAAAGTTTGAGTCAATCCGACTCTTACCAACAATATGCTCTCTTAATAATGTTGATAGAAACAAATTGAAGCGCAAATACAAGAACACCTATATGGTGTAAAACTCTCTCAATAAAATGTGATCAAAGTGTAAGTGTAGTGAGAGTAGTAGAAGAAGACAATGACAGAGTTTTAGAACAATTAGAAAATGGGGAATTAGCACTTTCTTATCAGCCTAAGTTTCCTTTATATAGAATAAGTGATTAGTCCAAGGAAATTAGGTCAAGCTCATTTAAAACTTATTTTCTTCGTGCGGTAATCATTTATTTAGAAAGCATAATCGATTATGTTAACTCTTTTTAAAAGGCGCATCTTTAAACAGTCAGTCATAATCGATTAGGATAATCGATTACTTGTTCTCTATGTTAAAACAATTTGACTGTTAAAAAACGTAACCGATTATACTAATCGATTATCTATTCTCTGTCTTGCTTTTCAAAAGCCATAATCGATTTTTCAAACATCATAATCGATTATATAATTTCGAATTCAAACTTAACGGCTAGAGATAATTAATACTCATTTAAACACATTAAAGCCAATTAAGTTAATTTAAAAACGTGGTCATCATGGCATAATCGATTATTGCATTTCAAATTCAAATTTCGAAATCATAACAACTCTGTGATAAATTACTCATTTAATTAAAGCATATTTAAGAGCTTGATAATCGATTATATTAATCGATTATTACTCGAATTAAATTTGAATTTGAAAAACTTAAAGGCTGAAATTGATTACTCATTTAAGTTCATTTAAAAGCCATTTAAGTTTTATTTGAAAGCTCAATTATGTGTGTGTGTGACCAATTTTAATTATGAGAGCTTTGCTTACCATTTACATCTTTTTCTAGAACAAGCAATACAAATAGTAAAATTCTCTTTAAACCCTTCTTGATTGCTTGCTAGTTCTTTTGCCGCTTTTTACAATTAAGCCCTTTTAGAACTTTTCCCTTCTGTCATTCATCAAGGCTTAGAGTAATCTTGCTCTTCTCCATTTGTCAATCGTCAAAACATATTAATCCTGTCAAGGCATATATCCATATTTTGTTCATAAAAAAATAAAATAAAATATAAAGGCGATAGACTTATTTGATGTTTAATTTTATTTTCTTATATTAACAATTCGTTTTGATATATTTTTTTTTCCATATGTTTTCATAGGAATAAATATGTAAATAAATTTCTAATTAACTACTATAAAACTGTCAAAATTTCAAAATAATCAATGAAACGTTAATGTACCTAAATGTGGTCTCACGGGGTGGCGGACCCACTTGAGAATGGGTGGGGGCAATTGCCCCCATAAGACCAATTTTTTTACATAAACTAGTGATATATCCGTGCATTCGTACGAGTCGCACTGCATTGGTTACTATAATTTTTTCTAACAGTAAAATTAAAAATTAATCAGTTTTTTTACTTAGGGTTGAATTGAATAAATTAAATTATATACTAATATTGATATTGTTATAATTGACAGAAACTAATGCAAATGATATGAAACATGTCAAAGTACGAAACTGAGAATGTTCTTAAATTAAAGATGTAAAGAAAAAAAAAATATTCGTAGGATTGGACTTCAAGACTTGTCAACAAAAAGTTAGTTGAGTAATTGTTTAACTAATTTATCAACAATTTACGTTAATAACTCTAAAGATAGATTAATCCATATAAAAGTACATATGATATCCACTGTGCTCTAACTGCATTCAATGGATCAATTTTACTGCAATTTTCATTCAAATACTGACATGAACAGAATGTAGGATTTCCTTTTCCTCCCTTGTTGCTATTGCTATTCTTTCTTGTTGTCAACCTCATGCGTTATCTCTACTACAAGCGTTTATTTTGCAAGCCACGGTTTGTACTCGAAGAGAAGTTTCTGATTGTGAGCATAACGTGGTGGACATATCAGTGTTAAACAACCAATATATTACAAATGTGCAAATTCTCTACCTAACAACAAAGTCAACTATTACCTCCCCCTGCCTTGCATAACATTTTGCACAGAAGAAAAGTTGTTTTTTCTTTCTATCATAAGACAAGAAAAAAAAAAAACTAACATGAAAAATACTCTTACTCAAAAAACTATTTGCAGAAGAAAAAAAAAAGTACATATATTAGAACTTTAATCCATTTTATAATGCAGAACAATCCTTCTTAATATAAAATACATCATGACTAAACATGAATAAAAATAAATAGGGAATATCTAATGCTTTGGTGCCTCAAAATCAATCAATGAAACTATTCAAAATGAAGCATGACTAAACTTTCTAGACTGTAATGGAAGAAAAACAAAATTACATACCATGGATCTCTCTTTTGAGCACTGGAAGACTTGTGAGATTGTAAGCCACCTTGGAACAAAGCATTATGATTTAGAAGAAGATGATGTGGTGTAATAGTTGCTGCTACGTAACCTTACAAATATAGCAAATCAACAATGAGAATAATTTTACAACTAAACTGTACAATACAATGATACAAAAGCTCTTCCAAGTATTTGATTGCAATACCTAGTTTGCAAGACTCTACAAATTTAACAGCAATCATGGTAGTAATATGCTCCATTACAACCTTCAGCAGTGGAAGCCTTTGAACTAAAGGCTCTAAAATTGTTTCAATAAAGACCTTCTCCCGGTCAAAAATATCAAACACCCCATAAATCATCATCATTAATCCTCTCACACCTATCTACTCTATACAACAAAATTATTATCCCTGCCCCAAGTTATCTCACCTCTTAGGCTCTTACACATGCATTATATCCATTTCAATTTAACAATATATAGCCACAAGAATAAAAAACCTCAATAACAAAACTTTAATTGTGTGCCTATGATAACTTGGCAAATTTAAATCTATGTTAGAATAAAGCTCATTCGCAATTATTGAAGCATTAATAAAATGGAAAGAGATATGCCAAAGTTCCATAAAAAAAACTAAGAAGCACAGGTAGCCACACACACACAAAAAAAAAAAAAAAACTAAGAAGCACAAATAAATCAAAGAAATCTTAGAAAAGAAGTTGAGATTAGCCAAGATATGGAAAAGCCCAGAATTTGAGAAGGTCAAACGGAGAAACCCCAAGCCTAGGTTTTGAAATTGCGGTAGAAAGGATAAACTCGCCATCACAAACTCTCTTCGTGCTTGCTCTTGCGAACCTCTCTTCTCCAGCGGCCTTCATTAGTGTCGTCAGCGACTTTGTAGCAGTTGCAGTGAACCTCAATCCTTGCATTCGACCTGGTCGAGATCGTTTCATCGAAAGGGAGCACAAATCGGAAAGATGAAATGAAAGGAGAGAGACAAAGGAACAATGATTTCAGTGTTGTGTGAAGAAGAAGAAAGGAAGAGGAGTGGGGAGATGTGGTGTGATGAAGCAGAAGAAAGAAAGACGAAAGAAGAAGAATAACATATAAGAGAGAAAGAAGAAGAAGAAGAAGAAGAAGAAAAGTTGCTATTTTGAAGTGACAATTTTGTCCTCAAAGAGGACGGTCAAAAATTTAGTTAGGGTATTTTAGGGTTTTTGCTTGGCTTTAGAAAGTATATATATAGATATAGAATATAGATATAGATATATATATTTAGTAATTTTTTCTTTTGCCCCCCAAAAAAATTGATGCTGTCCCCATAAGATAAATTTTCTAAAAATGAATATAAAAAAGTCACAAGAGATATAAGAGAGAATAAATTGATACTATTCTTTTAAGGGAGGATTTTTAAATATTTTAATTGCTATGTACAATATTTAAATATTTTAATTGCTACGTACAATAGTTAACTACTTACCCCTTTACATTCAACCATATGAAAGATGGATGGTTGAATGATTATTTGGTTACACACATCCAGAGTTATTTTTAATAATAACGAAAATAAAAAAATCATAAACATTTTCAAAATATGAAAATGCGTCTAGGGTAATTATAATGTGTATAAACTTAGGTATTTTAGATTTTTATTGTCATGAGATTATGTACTTTTTAAAAGTGTATAATATTTTTCCTTTTGTAAAAATATTTATAAATTATTTTCTTGCCCCCACTAAAGAAAGTTTCTAGATACACCGCTGATGTTACATGAGACAGTCAAGGCAGGATTGCCAATAACAATAACAAAAACAAAAATACGAAATAAGAGGCATTAATGTACCTGTTTTTTCAGCTAGTGAACAATTAAAAAACTATTTAAAAAGTAGATTTCAATATATTTTATCAAATTTAAATTGGATAGAAAACTAAAAATTTCTATAAAAAAAATGGTTAAAAATTAAAAATTAATTAAAGAACCGAGAACAAATAAAAAATCCCCTGGTGAGTGCTGAGTGAGTTTGAATTTGTCAGCTTTCCATGGCATTCCGCACCGTTCTTCTTCTTCATCACTCCAAGACCACACTCGCCAGATCATGGCGCACCATTCCCTCTGCTTTCTTCTCTTCCGAGTGCCACCGGAGCCACCGTTTCGTGTCGCCACCATCTCCGAAGAAGGTTCCTTTGACGGTGTGGGTTCACTGGCAAGACATGGCGTTGTCTTCCGAGACGGAAAGGCGTGTACCCGCCACCATTTTCACACCCCCTGAGCGTTGGGGACCCTGGTGAGTGCTTTTCTTTTGCCCTCAATCTTTGCATGCAAAAAGAAATTAAAATTAAAAAAAAAAGTTTAGTGACAACACATGCAAATTAAATAGAATTTTTTTTTGACTGGAAAAAACATAGATGTAATTTCATTATTACTTTTGGTGATGCTTTGCAATAAGAAGAAGAATATATGTGTAATAACAGCAGCTTGCTAACGAAGTATAACATGTTTAAAAAGTGTTGACACATGTATTTTTCTTATTTTCACCAAAAATATACGGGAAACAACACGCAAGTTTTGTAATTTTTGGACAGGGGTCTCAAACGGGAAAGAACTGGTAAAATATGTAGGCTGAACTGAAAAATATGGAATGCACGTTGCTCTCCCTGTGTCGGGCCAGCAGATGTTTAATTATTTTATTATTTTATTTGTCAAAAAATATATATATTTGATAATTTTATGATGCATAAAAGATTCACTAGCTGTCCAACTGCCTGGTCCAACTCGCAGTCCACAACGGCCAGGCTAAGCAACTGCTAGGCTGCAAAAAATTCGGCCTGGCCCAGCAGGAAAACTTTACTTGACACGTGTGGCCTGGCCCAAATGGGGTTAATGATATATAAATTTGTGATTAATCACATATTATATATAGTTAAAGAGTTGTTTAATGAGTACATTTGTGGTTAACGATTAACCACAAATTTATATACATCATTAATCAGGTGAAAAAAATATAGTGTGAGATGATAAATTTTTATAGGATTTATTTACTAAATTGCTTTGGATAAGACCAATGGGATTACATTTTTATTATTGTTAGAGCATTAGATTGATAAATGGTAAAACATTGTACTCCTGTTTAGGATATAAATGTTACATACTTACATATAACATCAGAAGTATTTTCGCACTAAGTGAGGTGTGTCATATAAAAGGATATCATTGTGTTCTACCACAGCAAATGTAGGGAGAGGCCAGTTAGATCTTAGCATCTTTTATTGGTTTCACTTAGAGAGTTTTTCTTGGTGGTCTTACTTTCCCTCTAAATATTCTCTCTCTCTCTCTCTCTCTATATATATATATATATATATATCACCTCTTACATTGATAATGTAGGACTAACTATAAATGCAACTACAGAGCTGTTAGTGAGGTGCTGTGGCATTGTACCACTTCATTACAAGTTCATTTTTTAATTTAATTGATTTCATTTTTCACTTCTCTTGGTCAGGCTATATTACAAATACATTCCAGAGGGAAAGGAATATCCTGTACTTTGCAGGAAGCTAGAAACAGACAGAATTGGTTGGCTGAAGATTTTCCTTCACTATGCAATAGCAAGATCAGAAATGGTACAAGATGATAATGAAAACAAGCCTACTTGATCTTAAGCCTTTCAGCATCAAAACATTTTAGCTAAATATTTTGTTAAAATAAATTGTTATTATGAAAACTTGTTAGCTAAAAGATTTCACTTCTATTCAACTTTCAACACATACAAGTGTAATAAATTGTTGGATTTCTCATTGATGATTTGGATCCTTTTTTTGAGTTTCAAGCAATAGCATGAGTAAAATATTTGAGGTTAGAACAGGTTGGCATTTTAAAAGGGTTACAATTCAACCCTTTGTTGTGACTCTCAGCTCCACTTCATTTTCCTAATCAGAAAGGTCTTCCTTGTTATGTTCCGTGGACTTCCCTATCCAAATAGATTTAAAGGTATATGATTATGAATTGCAACTTTACTAACATGTGCTGTTTACCACTGGAACAGAAAGGTTTATGCTATTATTTTTGTTCTCTGCTTTGCCTTTGCTGCATCTAAGCCATCTGATCATGAAGAATATGCCTATAGAAAAGAAAAGGATAATTGAATATAATAACACAAGAGTTTGACACAACGTCACTGGTTCTCCTTTCCTGTAACCAAGTTTATTGGTTTTCAAATCCAATGTGATGGATAAAATTTATTGTTGCAATCCGGTTATAGATATTGAGAACTATATAGACATGTGCTATGTATGCATATAATTTTCCTGCAGCTGGGAGTATGATTTTCTTCTCTAGGATGTATCAATGGTAAATTTGAACATAAAGCTCCATTAAGAAGAAATATAAACAAAGTATCTTTTGGCAATTTAAACTTTACAAGCGATAACATGTTTGACCTTATCTTGTGGTTCTTTGCAGCATCAAATATATCTTCAAGACCTGAAACCATGGTACTTTTCTTTGCCATCAAACACATGCAGCACCGTTCCTGGTTCAAATCATGACTTCCCTGAATACGGTTTACCGTGTGGTGGTGTCATCACCTGTGGTATGACTATTGTAGTTATGAATGTACTGAACATTTGAAGATTCTATGATGCTTTACTTGGTTCATCTGATCATTTAATGTGGATGTTCTTGATAAAATCCTTATAATTAATAGTTCTAATAATATTTATGATAAAATCACCTGTTAGTGACTATAGCTCACCTTCAGATTTAGTAATTTATGGCTGCATCAAGAGATCTCTGATTCTGAATTTGATGCAAATTGGCACATCTCAAATCTACCCAATGAGCATACCTAATTACGAGTAGTAATTTAAATTCATTAAATGCATGGTACTATCATGAAGGTTATCTTTTGATGTCTATGACTTCATTGAAGTACACATTTCTTGAAGTATTGTCTTTTGTTTCTTTAACTTTGAAACGTCTGTATTAAAACTCTTTCTCTTGGGGGGATTTGGTGGGAATGGACAGATGCTGGATGCAATTGTTGATTATGACATGTCAAGACATACATACTCAATTGTGCATCAAGAGGAAGTGATTTGTGATTCTGGTGAGCATAAGAATCAGAAGGTGCATAGCGACGAGAGTCCATCATCACAAATTAGATGGACGAAACCGGAGTTCGGTTGGGTGAAGCTGAACGTGGACAGTTCCCGCGATCGTACAAGCCATCCTCCCTCTGCTGGTTATGGTGGAGTTTTGAGAGCTGCATCAGGAAAGTGGCTTCTTGGTTTTGCTCAGAAGCTGGACCCCAGTTTTGAGGTTCACCAGACTGAGTTAGAGGCCATTCTGAAGGGTCTCTGGTGTTGGCTTGGGACATGAATGTTGAGAAGCTTGTTGTGGAGTCAGACAGTGAATCTGCAGTGTCCATGGTGGAGAATGGCCTTGGAGGAAAATGTATTCATCCACAGTTTAATATTATGAGCCACATAAGGGAGCTTCGTTTTGATCCAAAGTGGGAAGTGAAGGTTGTTCATGTCCCCAGAGAAGCAAATAGAGTTGCTAATAGACTTGCAAAGGATGCTCGTGACTTGCCTTTTGAGTATCTGCAGAAGTACCCTTGTCCCCCAGCTAACCTTACCACTTTGATTGAAGAAGATGCCCAAGCTGGTTGAGCTTTTATTAGCCCCTTTTGTTACAAAACCAGGATATCAATTTTGAAAAGGATCCTCCACTTAATTTCGAAACTATGGAAGTTCAAGTGCCTTAGTCAGTTTGATGGATGAGTTAAAGCTTAATGGCACTGCATATGTAATTATGTATTATATGGTTTGGTATATAGTATTTAAGTTTAACCTGTAGTTTGTACTTTGTTTTTTTCATCTTTTGGCTGGTCTCTCATCACTCCTTCAGCCAGGTCGAATGTCTATAAAGCTAATAAACTATTTTCACAAGTTTTGTTGGAAGTCTCATATCATCTGTTTCAATTTTTGGGGTGTAGTTATATACCTGTTGGACAACTTCCCTTAAATATTAATTGATTTTAGGATGAAATTTAATAAGTTTATTATCGTAAGTTATTTTCATGAGTCCAAATAAACTCTATAAACTCTTCCTAAAACTCCCTTTGTCATATGAAACCCTTTTCCATCCCCAATTAGCTCATCCACCACGTGCTCTCATTCTGTCCTGTAGCATTTAAGAGGAACCTAAAGGGGTCCAAGGCCCCAGTGGGTCTCCCTTAGCCATAATGGCCTTAATGTCCTACATAATGACACTTTACACATTTTCATTCATAATTCAATCCCTTTTTCATTCTCAGGACACTTTTCTTTCATTATGTACAAAAACATTGTGGATTGCAGACACAAAAAACATGATTTATAGCATGACTTGTAGACTCTTGAAGCTGACCACATGAATAGGATGATTGTAGATTAAGCTAAGAGCCAGAAATCTTTGTGACGCTTAGTAGTAATCATGTAGCCTCCAATCTTCTTGCTTTTTCTTCTCACAGCAATTGCCATGCAATGTGCATTCTGAATGCAGTACTCTATCACCCCACCAGTGACTCTCTGGCCTGCCCACATCATCAGAAGACGCCATGTTGTTGACCTTTTCTTCTGCCCCAAAACCAGAAGTGCCACGCCTTGTTTTTTGGCTTCCTCCACTATTTTTGGACCTTTTTCCTTTCCTTCTACTACTGCAATCTCAGTTTGTACCTATAGTAACCATAAAATATCAACCTTTAATTATCACATTTATAATTGGTTTAAATAAGTCTTTTGTCATTCTATATATATAATGATTTTTTGATTTTATCCTTATTAAAATTTATTTGTTTTTAGTCCTCGAATCCTAAAAACACTAATTAATATGAAAGTAAATGCCTTCTAACATTTATACTTTCCCAAGATCATCATGCAAAAGATGTAATCTTGATTGATAGCACAAAACAGAATTCAACAAATTTACATGGCTTCTCTTACTTTTTATTAAGAGTGTACAAAACGAATTTCGTACCGGTGTTGGTGGTGTGGCTCAAAAATTACAGAGGTAAACAGAAAAAAATAAAGTCAAGACAATAACAAATAAAACGCAAGGGAGACATTGGTTCGTACGTCATATTACGAATATTTATTCGTACCAAAGATCATTACTCTTTTATTAATGTTAAAACATTTTGAGCCACATCAGAAACAGGACATCAATAGGATTTTAAGAATGCTGAATACTATGGGCAAAGGACTAATGCAGTATGTACTATATAGATACATCCTAAGGGAATTAACTAACCTCAGGCCTCTTGACATGGCACAGATTCTTGAAAGAGGAAGCAAGTTCATAAGCCCTTGGATCTATCTCTTTGCTGAACACTTCTTCATTGGCTGCCACATTGTATGAACCATACTTGATCAATTTCAGTCATAACCAAATAAATCAAAGTTGAAGGAAAAACAATGGTATGATCAGTTATTTTTGCACCTTGTTTTGAAGGCTTAGTCACATGAAGAAGAATGATCACATCCTGGTTCTGAACTGTGTGAGTGAGTGCCCATTGCACAGCACCCTTAGCTTCAAGGCTAGAATCAACCACAATCATGATCTTCCTACCAATTACAACCCCAGGTTTCACCCCATCATCAGATTTCTCCTCACATTTAATGGCACTTGTGTCAAGCTTGACTTGTACAGGCGGCGAACGCACCCGAGCATGAGGCCTAATTCTGTTCAGGCAGAAACCTGGTAACCTTGTTCCTCTCTTTCCCATGTCTTGGAACACAGTTGGAGAGGACACTAATTGTTATAAGGAGAATAACATAGAAAAGAGGAACAATAATAATACATGCTAAAAATTTAGCCTGGGACATAGTTTCATTTCTGCTTTGTATTCTCTTTTACTTTTCTAATCATGTTGTGGTTCTTGGTTTCTTTTGATTTTTCTCTTTTTTTGGGGGGGCCTTGTTTTTTAACACATGAACGTGCTTGTCATCAAGCTGTAGGCCCGTTCTCCCTGTTGGACCTTTAGACATGGTTAGATAATCAATCTAATTATTAGAGCACTTAGCCTCTCCTTCTAATGCATCATTAGAGGCTTCTTGTGTGATTGATTGCAATTTGCAAAGCCCCATTTCATATCATTACTTGATGTTTCCTTTTCCCTTTTTGCTTTTCTCCCTTTATTTGTTTTCTTTGTTTAGGGTGAAGGCTTGTTAGGTCAACAACAACATGTGTACCAATTAAATAAGGGCCATGCTAAGGGTACTCGTTAAGGAATCAAGAAAGGAAGTTTTCATTGGAAATTTAAGTATTTCACTTTTTCAAATATTAAATACATCAATTTCCCATGAAAACTTTCTTTTCCCGATTCCTTAAAGAGAAGGGAACTCGTTAGCATTCTCCATAAAATAAATAAATAAATTTGTTTAGGTTTTACTAGCATCAAACTGAAGAAAATATGATATGTTTTGCAGCTTTAACATATCATGGCTGTGCAAGGCTTACTGTATGTATGTTTCCTTCACTCTAGGTATAGTATTTTAATGATGCAGCTTTAACTATATACCCTTATCATCCAAATCAGATAGTAACAAAATTGATGTCAATAGAGGCAAAGAGATCATCTTCAGGAACAACATTTGGGGCAATTATGATTAATTGTTCTTGCAGAATTTCTTCAGCTGGAAAACATTTTCTAAGTGTTGTGATGAACTATGATGGCTTACTAGTTAGACGTTCCTTTTGAATTGCATTGTGATGAACTATGATGACTTCCTTCCTACGCTAAGGGTAATCATTTAAATGGTACTAATTGAATTTTAACATATCAATACAATAATGTTTCCCATATGGAAAAGAAGTCCATTATGATTGAGATGATTAAGGTTGGGCTTCATAATGTGAATTTGCAGAGTTAAAATAATTTGAAAGGCTATTCTTTCAAAAAGAGAAAAAACTTTAAATGTTCCGTGGCACCTAAGAAACAAAAATATATCCGTTAAAGATAAATGTTAGCAACACATTCTCTAACACAATCTTTCCAACACACTCCGTCCTATTAGTTGAAATTCACATGAGTCCCACAAAATTCAAGTGGGACACCCACATGAATTAATGAGACCCATTTTCAAAATAGTGGGACTCATGTGAATTTCAACCAATAGGAAGGAGTGTGTTAAAAAGAGTGTGTTGCTAGCACTCATCATCCATTAAATGAATCACTTATATGAGTGACATATTATGAGAGTGGCATATTATGAGAGTGACATTTCATTTTACATATTCTGACCAAAATGACAAACTATGTATTTTGGAACCTTTTGTTCTTCCGATGTAGAAGATTTTCCAACCTGCTAACATAACTCAAGCATTACACCAAAGGTGACTCACAATATCTAACGTGATATAGTTCTGAGATTGGCTACCCTGGTCTTCCTCCTCTAATCATGACTTGTTTCCTAGACTTGAGTTTTGGCATCCAAGGTTAAAATGTCACAGTTTGGCTACAATATACTAGTAACAAGAAGTGAATGAGTCAATGGCACATGATGCAGATGTAGAGTGGAATAATTGAGATATTAAGCATATTTTTGTTCACGCAAATGCCAATTAATTCATGGATTAATGTTGGGCCTGCTCCCTTAAACGCCAACATAAAAGAAAAAAGGAAGAACATGATAGTTACATGCTAACTTCAAGTTTGACTCTCCACCAAAAGAAAGAAAAATCTAAATGAATTGAAGGCAAAAGAAGATTCTCCCATTGTAAAACCCATGTTGAATGGTAAAGTCGTTAGAAAATTGAGTAAAGCCTGGCAAGACTTCAACTAGCTTCTAATTATCATTGTAGTTATGACGTTACATCAACCAATTATTTTATTTTTTTCAATTGAAGTCATAATTAGAAGGCATTTAATTTTGGAATGGAATTAGAATGTTATTTTTTTTTTAATGTTTGCTTTTATGCTAAACAAAAACGAAAAGTCAAAATGAAAAGCAATTACTTGCCAGGTTGTATAATTTTGGAAATCAGGACGAACAAACCAGAAATGGAAAGAAATCTAAACTTAAGCCCTCTAGATAATGAAAGGCCACACTTACGGCCCATGTAACATATTTAACGTTGAAGACTAAAATGGACCATCTATTAATAGATGATTAACTTGAAACTAAAATGGTTAAAGTAATATTTTGGTCCTATATTTAACATGAATTCTCGATTTGGTGCTTATACATAAAAAATTATTAAATGATCGTTATACGTACAAAAAGTATCCGTTTGATCCCTGCCGTACAACATGTTAAGGACTGATTTAATAACTTTTTACTTCGTATAGGGACCAAACTGATACTTTTTATACGTATAGTGACCAAATTGAGAATTCATATCTAGTATAAGGACCAAAATATTTTTTTAACCAACTAAAAATTAAGTTAGAGGATCCGTCAAAAAAAAGAAGTTAGAGGTTACGTCAAAAAGAAAAAATGAAGTTAAGAGGGTGAAAAACATATTTTAGGCTATATAATTTTATTCTTTTTTATTTATTTTACAATCTTTAAATGAGTTAATAATAATGATAGTTTTGAAAGAAAAAAATAGGTAACAAAATGGGGAAACCTCTTATATTATGATAATGTTGATGATTTTCGGTTGTCAATTTGTAATTTTCTTTTTTTGTTAAAATAAAACAATATAAATAAAAATGAGAACCAAAGTCAACATTTTTTTGGCAGATCAAAAGTCAACATTTTTATATTAAATAAAACAAACATAATCAATGATGAAGACTCCGCTGTTACTATAAAGTTCTATTAAGAAAAACAAATCCGTAATGCAGTGTTTGAAATCAGTGACAGGCTTACAGCTATAAAAAAAAATATAAAATACATATAAAATCTTACCATTCTTTATTTTCTAAAGCTTTGTTTAGCAAAAATAGCTAATAAGTTAGCTTATGGCTGATAAGTTAGTTTATAAATGATAAGTTAATTTTTAGCTTAAAGGTTATAGCTTATAACTGTAACTAAAAGCTAGCTGATTGAAATTTAAAGCGGTTGATTTAATTAATGGTTGAACTAGCTTATAAATGTAAAATGACATAAAAAATAGATTTATGAGAGGCATGGAAAGTGAGAACTTCATTAAATTAATAAGGATAAAAAAGGGAAAAAAGTTAATAAACTATAAGCTATAAGCCTTAACTTATAAATAAAATACTTGTAAAAAAAAAACTTATAAATAAAATAGCTTATGAAGATCAAAAGCTATAAGATAATTAGATAAGCTTGTTTATCAAACGTCTTTATTTTAGTCAAACAAGCTTATAAGCTACTCATAATAGATATAAGTTAGCATATTGGACTAGCCAAACAGAGCCTAAATATTTTTAAATAATAATGACATTTAAGGGAAAAAAAAATTATGAACGAATTTTTGTAACACGAAGTTGTTTTTAACTGATTATGCGAAATTGATAAGATTCTGTTTGGCAAGGTCATACCATTAGCTTATAGCGGATAAATTAGTGATTCTGTTTGGTAAACATCTCTCTTACTAGCTTATAGGGTTTTTAACCTATGCTACTTGAAGTAGCATTTAAACTTATAACTTTTTTTCCCTCATTTTTATCCATACAATTTTAGTTAAATACTTTCATTATCCTCTTGAATAAAATAAAATATCCTAGCCTTGGAATTATAAAATTATACTTAAAAATCTATTAATGTGTTTTTAAAAATAAATCTTCATATAAAAAAATTCAAAACTAATTTAATTAAAAAATATATATTTAAGGACTAATTTCACTAACTAGATATATATCTAGGATAAAAAAATAATAGATAAAATATTTGTCTGTAAAATAAATTTATATAAAAAATAATATCAACATGTCATTTTATTTAATAAAGATAATTAAAAATAACAAAATTAATATTTTGATTTCTAAGACGATAAATAATTTAAAATAAATTAAAGTATTAAAAGTTATAATTATTAAAAATAAATAAAATATATATATATATAAAGAATTTTTATAAAAAATATATAAATATATATTTTTTATGTCATTTTATATTTATCAGTTAGTTCAAAATTTTACCAAAAACTTCAAATCTAATCAACTTGCTTATCTGCTATCCACTATCCACTATCAATTAGCAGCTCATCCTTTATCCACTATAAACTCATCATTTAAATTGTTTTTTTTTTTTACCAAACATACGGTTTGAAAGCAGTTTTAACAGCATAATAAGAAGCATTTACAATTTTATTGTTCTTTATATTTGTTTCTTGTATTTAAAAGTTGAATTGAATAATATTGGTATTATGTGAAAATAAAATTATGGCCAAATAAGAGAATTCACTTTATTGAAACTAGTATTGACTAGCACTACGTGCCTGTTAATTCATTTTTTTTTATTTTTATAAAAATTAAACAAGAATTAAAATTGTTTAATCTTTTTTTTTTAATGAGAAAAAATTGTTTAAATTTTTTTATTTATCAACATATGCATGTATAATTTTTTTTTAAAATGAGTAGTAAAGAGTAATTGCAATTTTATTATCTTTTATATATATCTTGAGATCTTTTATAAGTAATTAATAATGGTGTTTTTGAAAAACAAAAATTGAATACCAAAGTGGAAAATATTCTTTCGATAGATATGGAGAAGATAAACAAACTCACAAGTAGGGATGTAAATGAGACCGGATGGGTACAGGTAGTAGCCCACACTATCCGTCCCATTGGATTAATTTCATACCCGTCCCCGCCTCATATTCGTGCAAGTATCCATAATGCTGATTTTAAACAAATTTATCAATATTTCCGGATATCTATGGATATTCAAACACCTCACAAAATTATTAAATATGAGACTAAATCTTTTATTCAAACACCTCTATCTCGGCATTAATCCATAAGCATAAGCATTAATCCAGAAGCAATAATTCATAAGCATTAATCCTTAACACAATAATTGAACAATAGCAGTAATATTTAACACAATTATCCATACGTCTTGTGAATGATAGGGTTTGGGTGCTACGCCTGCCATTTTTCAGAAACAAAATAAGGTAGTGAAAAAAATAGGGCATTTGGTTTATATATGTAAATGGGTATTTTAGTAATTTCACCTCAACGGGTACCCGCAGGTATAAATATTACAATACTCATCCCCGCCCCATTGGTATGAATAATATCTGCGGGTACGGGTAAAATTTACATCTCTACTCACAAGTGGTTTATGCCGTTATGCCGTCCACGGCTCCACTCCCGGGGGAAGATGATGGTTGAAGCCGTGAAGTCATTTGTTTGAGAGTTGTTACAAATTAGTTGTAATGGTAAAGTAGATAACTATAACTTTATACTTTATATGTTTATCTCTAAATTTTATCATTGATAAGATGTATATATAGATATCTCTTATTCTATTCAAAAGATCATGAAAAGATATCTCAATCTTTTTCCCAATCATAATTACCCAATTATAATTAAACTTTATAGAATTGAGATACTATGAAAATTTTAACTTTATAGTCACTCATGGTATAATATTAATAGGTTAGACAGTTTTCATAATATATTCCCCCAAATTTCTTATGATCATTCTATGTAGAACCTCATAATGGGTTGTATTTGTTCTTGTTTTACTGGGCGAGAGCGTCAAGAAACGGTTGATGATCCTTGGACTAGTCACAGCAACTATCCTCCTTTTCACTTCGTATGTTCCTCTTTACGTTTTCTGTTTCATGTGATATTTTGTCATATTGCTGTGAATTCCGAGCGTGCCTTAGATACAGTATTCTAATTTATTTTTTCATTCCTTATGTTATGCTAAGGAACGCTGTTCATTGTTCACTCTTCAAATTTTTTTTACAGGCAAATGTTAGTAGTTAATTATTATATTAATATTTTTCTCCCTTGCCAGGGTTTGAACCCTTTAGTAGTTAGTTATTATGTTAATATTTTTCTCTCTTGTCAGGGTTTGAACCCTAGACCTCCTACTCCTTCAACTTCTTATATCCTTACCTCAAACCAATTGACCTACCCAAATATCTCCGAAAAAATCGTATACAGCTTCAGTTGATATCACGCTCATGATTTATATTGAGAATTCATATGTTTATTTTTCTTTCATATAGTGACATATGAATCTTTTGGATTGTATTTATCAATGCAACTGGACGTAATGTCACCGTGTTTGTGCATGCATATGCATATTAGACTGTGCCTATTGGAGCATCCTTTAGACTATATAATACTCCCTCCGGTCCACAATATAAGCAAAAATTTCCAAATTTTTTGGTCCAAAATATAAGCAATTTTCAACTTCTTTCTTCTTATTTAATGAAGTTATTCTCAAAATACCTTTCATTTAATACAAATTTTGTTTTCCAATGACTCCTTTTATTCTCAATAACACAAACTTAATAAATAAGAGGAAGGGTAATTTAGGTAACAAACTGAATTTTTTATTCTCAATGACTCTTTTAAATGAGATCAACTAACTATCTTAATATGTGTGTCCCATTTAATTTTTGCTTACAATAGAGACCAGAGGGAGTAGTATGTTAAGAACTTCTTGTAATCTTTTTGGTAATTATTATTTTATATTTCTTGTGGGTGTGATTCATTACTTTGATGATTGGTTTCTCTATTGCTATTTTTCAGAATATACCATCATACGGACCAATGGAATCCTTTACTTTGCCAAACCAATTAGCACCCTATGCAGCTAAAAATTCAGAATCATTATTTCCTGTATCTTCGTCATATGATGCAGCTGAATCCAGCAATTACAAAATGCAATATACACCTAAATCACAATCATCTGATGAGGATGTCTGTCCTACATGTCTTGAAGGTAAATCTTACACACTATTCCTTGAAACATAGTTTTTTGGTCCATGCATTTTCTTATGTGATTTTTATTTTAGTCAAATCCATTTACAATGATGCAATTTACTATTAGCATAAACATGTAGTTGTGAACAAAGGTTAAATTGCAAGGTCAATTTACAGTATTATTGACATATATATATTTAAATGTTATGCAGTCTGAGTGTCCTATTTTTCTGTGACAGAGTATACTGATCAAAATCCTAAGATAATAGCAAAGTGCAGTCACCACTACCACCTTGGCTGTATATATGAATGGAAGGAGAGAAGTGAAACCTGTCCAGCTTGCAGACAGGTAAGAAATATATAAAATTCCATATAGTTCTTATTGTTAGTGTTATACATTTATAAGCTCGGCTTTAAGGCTTTGGCAAATTTGTTTCATAAATTAAGTGCATCGCTAAATATAATTTATATGAGGTATATATGTTGTATATTACATGCAGTAAAATTGAAGATTCCTGTACATAGTAATACAAATTAATAAGCATTAATTAATTGGATAAGTGAATTGAATAGGACGCCCAGGAACATAAAACTCGTACGTTTTGGCATACTAACATAGTCACATAAATATTTGTGCGTATAAGACAAAAGAAAGTGTATTAAATGCCACCTCGTCACATTGTGTTTAAGACCGTTAGATACAAGGAAGGTTGATACAGTTGGTAAGGATATGGCTCATAATTCATAGGGTTGTGAGTTTGAATTCCACTACCGATGTAAGGACTTTATTGGTAGGTAATCTGTAAGTATATTTGTAAGCATTCTTTAGGCCATAAGACATGCACTGAACCAGGTGAGTCTCCATAGCCCAACTTACCTAAACTATTTTGTAAAAAAAAAAAAAAAACTGTTAGATATACAACACTCTCAGGTCAGTTTGCATGTTAATATTAGAATGGATTTTTCTAACTCGTGCAACCTTGTACATGTTAAGGAATCAAAAAAATAGAAATGTTGTATAGAAAATAGTAGCTTTTAGACTTTCAAAAAATTGAATATACAACTTTCAATACAACATTTCTATTTTTAATTTCCTAACATGTACAAAGTTTCACTGATTAAATAAATCGTATTAGAATTAATGAGAAGTAGAAAAATGAGATAAAATCATTTATAACTACACAATTAAAGTTATACAGATGCAGTAATTGTGTCCGTGCCTAGAATTATTAACACTGACATTGCACTTGTCGCTCTCTCGATTGATTTTGCAGGTGATGATTTTTGATGAAGCGGCTTGACACTGGACACAAGACAAAAGACTACTCTGGCTTGTAAAAGACTGAAGTTTCTAGTACAGCGAGTAAATGCTAACAACAATGATAAATACATTGAGCAAAATGTGATTTATTATTGGCTAAAGATTTTTGAAATGGCTAACCACTAGTTAGCTGGTTTTGAGTTTTAGTTGTAATCCTCTCTCTCTTTCTCTCTACAGTGACAACATCGAACAAAAATTTGATTTTCTGGCAGAAGATTTTTGAAATGGCTAACCATATAAGTGCTTTTGAGTTTTATTATCATAAATGATTTTTGGACATCTAATTAGGCATTATACACAGACATTGTAAGTTTGAATGATATTTAAAAATAATAAAATACATGATAAGAGAATATAAAACAATATATAAACAAATATTGGAGGAATACAAATATATGATTTTGGACAACAATTTGTTTTCAAGATAGCAGAACTTAATTTTCATATCTTGACATTGCAATGCTGCAAGCAATGGGTATTTGCTTTGAAGAGAGTTTAGGCCTGTAACATAAATATGTAGGCGTTCAGTGCTGTGAGACTTTGAATCATAGAGTAAAAGAGACAGCTATCGTGGCATAGGAGAAGTAGGACTTTAGTAATAGTTACGAGTAACAGTGCGTTTCGTACACTGCAACAATAATCATTAGTTCTAGAGTCTTACACACTATAAAATAAGTGTTTGTTAAAAATACTTTTGTTCACCTTTTAAAGCCTTTTTTAATTTTAGCTGCATGGGATAGTTTGACCGAAATATTATTAATCTGGTACAAGTTTAAAAAATATGTTTAACTATTGAGTTGGTAGAGCTGTCAAAACGGATCAGTCTGAATATTATGGGTTGGGCAAAAAGTGGGTCAACCCAACCCAGCTCACTTTTTGGTGAGTCATAGAATAGCCAATCCAGCTTGACTCACCATGGGTTGGTGGGTTATGCAGGTTTTTGTTTTAAAAAATAAAAAATCATTTAAAAAAAATAAAACCCGAAAAATTTAAAAAATGGTAATTTAAATATCAATACCTTAAATGAGGTTTATTTATATTATTTAACAAGATTCAAAATTTGATCTTGTAAATAATCGTAGACTACCGTCTACATCTTATAGATTATCCAATGACTATTCTATTTGTCTACTAAGGTGCCATTATGATAGTGCGTAGAAGATGACATGTGTGATCTTTTTTCAAATTGTCTCCTGGATTTATTTGATTATCCAAGGACTATACTTATATACCATTCCATTGGTCTTGGATAGTGAGATGTATGATTGAGTTTTGATAAAATAAAAAAAAATGTTACAGCCCGCGAGCCAACCCGATTCACCACAGGTTGAACCCACCCAACCCTCGGGTTAGGTGAGCCGGGTTGGCTCACGGGTTCTAACCCATTTTGATAGCTCTATGAGTTGGTCCCTGAACTATTTATGAATTTTTAAATAAGTCTTTAAATTTTTTTTAAAAAATTAATTGGATCCATGAATTTATATAAGATTTTCAATTTGATCCCTGAACTAAAAAAATTTCTAATCGGGCTCCTGAACATATATAAAAACTTCGATTTGGTCTTTTGAATAAAGTTATATGAAGAGGTCGTTAAGCTTCTAATATGGAACATGACTTGAAATTATTTAACCGAATTTATATACAGGGTTGCAAGAGACCAAAATGTAGGACCAGAAAACCAAAACATGATCTACGACCACTTCTCCTCAATCTAAACAAACAACTCCTTCCTTCTCCAATATTTGTTTCATAGTTGTATATCCCCCTCAAAATAGCTTCCTCCAAAATAGCACTCTCACTTGCAACTTATTACATCTCATTTTATCTTGTTACATCTAATTTATTGTGACAATGTCTCAAGACTCATCCTCCACCCAAACCACTCGCATAGATGGCTAATATGGGTGTCCAACTTGGATGAAATCAGTAATATTTCTTCCAATTCATCGGTCACAGAGGGGTTAGTCAGATTAGCAACTCCCAGTAACTATTGGATGGTAAGTTGACGACAGAACCAAATTTATTCGATTTTGAAGTTAGAAAGACTTAAGCAATTGAAATTGCACGAATGACGATGAACGACGAGCAAATGATGCAAAAACCTAAGACGTGTGGAATTACATTATCCTTAAGGGTCTTATTTGCTTAAATAGAGTGTAGCTCCGAACAAGCTCGTCCTGAAAGAATTGGATAGGATAAAGCTTGATAAAGTAAGGGGTTAGATTATTGGCATTACTTCGATCCAATCTTATGTGTGGAAGCCCAACCCTTTCACAATTTCTTTGCTTAATTACTTAATCACATTGTCCTTAAGGGTCTCATTTGCTTAATTAGAGTATAACCCCCGACAAGCTCATCCTGAAAGAATTGGATAGGATAAAATTAGTTAAAGTAACGAGACAAATTGGATGTTGGCATTACTTTGATCCAATCGTGTGTGGGCAGGCCCAATCCTTTCACAAGTTATTTGCTTAATTGCCTAATCACATTGTCCTTAAGGGTTTTATTTGCTTAATTAGAGTGTAGCCCCCAACAAGCTCGTTCGTCCTGAAAGAATTGGATAGGATGAAACCACATAAAGTAAGGGGACAAATTGGATGATTGACATTACTTTGATCTAATCTTGTGTGCGCAAGCCTAATCCTTTCACAAGTTCTTTTGAGAGTTCAAAATACAAAGGCTTAATTGTACTATTGGTCCCCCTATTATTGGTCATGTACAACTTTGGTCGCTATAATCTTTTTTAGTGAATTTGGTCCCCGTATTTTTTTTAATGTTGTAAATTTGGTCATTCCGTTCATTGTCCGTCAATTTTTTCAATGATCGACAGCGAGGAAGCACTGTTCTAGACGCATAGTGTAACACTCTGTTTTTCAGAATTAATTTTAATTAAGCTGAGTTTTTTAAGTTGGATTTATCGGTCGAGGGCATAGTGGGATTTTTGGCTAAAAGTCCCTTTCTGGTACATGAGCACGCCCGTGCTCATTAGCCAGCACGCCCATACTTCAAATCAGGAGCGTGTTTCTGATTTTAAGTTGAGCACGACCGTGCTCAACAGTGAGCACGCCCGTGCTTAACGTGTCGACCGCGTCTCGTAACGTTAAGTCGAGCACGACCGTGCTGGAGGTGAGCACGACCGTGCTCAAGTCCGGGCCTATATACGTCGAGCAGACTCAGGGTTGCGCCGTACACTTCATCTTTGTTACTAAAAACCCTAGTACGACTGCAACCTCCCTTCTTCCCTTTTTCCTTCATACTCGGTGTGGTTTTGGGTATTGGAGACTCTAGGGGGACGTGGTTCCATCTGCACTTCGTATATAGGTAACGTTACGTTACTTTCCTTTCGTTTTATGGTTGGGAAACTAACACCGTTTTAATCTATTTGTTTAAGGCTGGTTTGAGTGAACGTCGCTGTTAAGAAAGGAATCGGTTGCTGTTTAGGACGCTGTTAGGGAGCTACCTTCAATCCAGGTATGGGGAGAAGGGTAGTATTTACATAGGTTTGGGTTTAAGGTAAAGTAAAAGGGTTCCCATAACCCCGGTTGATGCATGTTATGTATGTATTAGTTGTCTAAATGTTTTGTACGATAATCTGATAATTGATGTTATGCGTTGTATACTGATATGTGAATATGTTGATGTATTCATGCATAATATGATAGCTGTCCTATGAGTTTGGTATGATGATAATGGTTGTTGACATGTTGTTGATTGGTTGATGTGATTTTGGAATTGTTGATGTATATTAATCCTTAAAACGCACTGTTAATGGACTTAGGATTAATAGGTGTAAAAACCTATAAATTGGACAAAAACTCAGTCTCTGTTCCTGCCCAGAACAGCACTGTCGCGCGATGAGCACGACCGTGCTGAACAGGGAGCACGTCCGTGCTCCCAGTTGAATTCTAGGTAAATGGCCGCGCTGTTTAGCACGGCCATGCAGAACAAAGAGCACGACCGTGCTGTTTAGCACGACCGTGCTTATTAAGAAGCACGACCGTGCTCCACTTACAGGAGAGCACGCCTTCACGTGCTTAAGCACGACCGTGCTGGGTTACGAGCACGACCGTGCTCAACCCACCTGGACAGAACAAGATTAAAGGACTTAAGGGGTTTTAAACCCCACTTCCCTATGATGATAATTGATTAAACAACTTGGTTAATGTTACTAAAGATAACTAAAGATGATGAGATGGTGAGATGTTAAGTCGATACCCTTTTGGGTGCCGCAAGCTGATGAGTTGTGCCTTGGTGCTTTTTGGCCAAGGAAGCCTTGACCCCGCGGTTTGGGTGTAAGGTGTTGATGTTGCTGTGTACCTTGGTGGCCGAGAGTTTGCCCCAGGTACTGCGGTTGATTCCGCTTAAGTCCTCAGGTAGATTCCGCGAGGCAAGTTGGTGCGGTTGATTCCGCTGTTACCTTCGGTCGTTTCCGTTGGAGTTATGGAGGTGGTGATGCCGTTGTTGTTGTGTTGCATACGCATTGCATCGAAGATGTTGTTTAGGGATGTTCGACATAGGGGAGATCGTCCTAGAGTACGGCGATCCGGCCATCCACGGTTGGAGTAGATTCTCCTAGCGCCCCCATGACGAGGCATTCGTTGGTTTGATGCGTTGGCTATCTAAGGAGTAGATTCTCCGGCATTGAGTAGATTCTCAATGTGGATATTTAACTCCGAAGTCGTTCATCCCGAGTTTAGTGGATCCACATGCATTGATGGTTTAGCGGAGTAGGACTACATTGCACTGCATAGCATAATGATGATGATGATGTTGATGTTTGATATGATGTTGCTGTGCTTGCTGTTTACTTTACTGCCTGTCTCCATGCTAATATGTTTATACGATTCTTACTCCCTATATATGTTTGTTGTTTGTGTTTGGCCTGATTGGCACATTGCAGAGGATGACGAGCAGCCCGGAGAGGAGTGACTCTGAGGAGCCGCCACTCATTGTAGGGCTAGTTTATGTTTCCTAGTTGTTAGTTTCAGTTGTAATTCCGTGGATTTTATTCCGGAACGGTTATACCAGCTCTGTATGTGACATCGGGGTTGGGTTATATTTATTGGTTATGTTATGTTTAAAAATCATTTCTTTTCCGCGTTGTAAATGGTTCATGTGGGACTTTTCTACCCATGGACAATTGTTTTAATTATTTCAATAATAATTGCATGTTTTCTTTTAATTGTTTTTAAATTAAATGGCTTATAACATGCGGGGTAGAAGAGTGTCACATTTAGTGGTATCAGAGCAGTTCGACCTTCTTCGGACGTGGTATGAGTCTGTTGTGAGTCTGTTGTGTGACTCTTGTTTAAATTGTCTATACTTGGTATAGATAATGATGCTTAAGTTAGCTGCCTGTAGCTTTTACTCGCTAAGTTTCTGTATTAAAGGTTGTTTGGGTTTGTACAGGAACTAATGGCCGGTAGAGGACCCAACGATCAGGCGATTGCTGACGCATTGGCAATTCTGGCCAATGCTATCGGACAGGTCAACCCTAACAACGGTGGGCCAGCTGAGTTCTAGGGACTGGATAAGTTCCAGAGGAACAACCCTCCGTCGTTCAAGGGAGCGTACGACCCAGAGGGAGCATTGTTGTGGCTGAGGGAGACAGAGAAGATCTTCCGTGCGATGGATTGCAATGATCAGCAGAAGCTCATCTTCGTCACCTTCATGTTGACTGAAGAGGCGAAGCACTGGTGGGATAACTGCAGACAAAGGATGCAGGCAGAGGGCACAGCGGTGACTTGGGCTGTGTTCAGGCAGAGGTTTCTGGAGAAGTAATTTCCAGCAGATACCAGGGACAAGAAAGAGATGGAGTTCTTGTCCTTGAGGCAGGGGTCGCTGTCAGTCGGTGACTATGCGGCTAAGTTTGTGGAGCTGGCTAGGTACTACACTCCTTACCAGCATGAGACGGACGATCGCTCCAAGTGTGTGAAGTTTGAAGCGGGACTCCGGCTTAAGATCAAACAGGCCATCAGTTATCAGGAGATCCGAGTCTTTCCGATTCTAGTCAACAAGTGTCGGATTTACGAGGATGCTAGTCAGTTCAGAGCTGCCAGTTCCAGAGGACCGGACAATCAGAGCGGCAGGAGGACTGATCAGAGAGATAAGGGCAAGCAGCGGTATGCCCCTACGGGCAAGGATTTCAAGCAAAGCGGCAGGAAGCCCCAGTTTCAACAAAGTAGCTTCAGGGGTGGGTTTTCTGATGCCCCTAGAGCTATGAGGTGTGGGAAGTGTGGAGCACAGGACCACTATTCGTCCCAGTGCAAGGAAACACAGGTCATCTGCTTCAAGTGTGGCAAGCCAGGACACATCAGCCGCTAGTGTGATGGAGCTAAGGCCGAGCCTCCCAGCGCTAGCAAGAATCAGAAGTCCCAGGCCAACAGACTGAAGACCACTGGGAGAGTCTTTACTCTTAGTGGGGCTGAAGCCTCCGAGTCTGATGACTTGATCCAAGGTACGTGTTTAATTGATGGAACTCAATTGACTGTATTGTATGATTCGGGTGCTACTCACTCGTTTATATCGCATGATAGGGTCAAGAGTCTTAAATTGCCTGTTACTTTCCTTGAGTTTGATTTGTTGGTTTCTACACCTACAAATAAACCTGTTTCCACTTCATATGCATGCAAGAACTGTCATATTGTTACAAATGATAAAACTTTTGTTGCCGATCTTGTATGCTTACCTTTGAAAGACCTGGACATTATTCTGGGTATGGACTGGTTATCTTCCAACTATGTCCTTTTGAATTGTTTTGATAAAACCCTGGTTTTTGGAACTCCAAAGGAGTCTAAGAATCCAGACCTTCTCTCTGCCAGCCAAGTACGAGCTTCGATGAGAGACGAAGCCCAAGTGTACATGATGTTAGCTTCCCTGGATGTAGAGAGCAGCCCTCCTGATGTCGCCAGCTTGCCTGTTGTGCGGGAATTTCCTAAAGTATTTCCGGGGAATGTTTATAACTTACCCCCAGAAAGAGATGTTGAGTTTACCATAGATTTAGAGCCTGGCACTGGGCCAATATCCATAGCACCCTATAGAATGTCTCCTCTAGAGCTAGCTAAGTTGAAGGATCAGTTAGAGGACCTGATGAAAAAGAAGTTCATTAGGCCGAGTGTGTCTCCGTGGGGAGCATCTGTGTTGTTGGTGAAGAAGAAGGATGGTAGTATGAGGTTGTGTGTCGACTTTCGACAGCTCAACAAGGTGACCATAAAGAATCGGTATCCCCTCCCTAGGATTGATGATCTTATGGACTAGTTGATGGGTGCTTGCGTCTTTTCAAAGATAGATTTGAGGTCAGGGTACCATTAGATTCGGGTTAAGTCTGAGGACATCTCGAAAACAGCGTTTAGGACGCGATATGGTCACTACGAGTACTTGGTTATGCCCTTCGGTGTGACCAATGCTCCTGTGGTCTTCATGGACTACATGAACAAGACCTTTCACCCCTACTTGGATAAGTTTGTGGTAGTGTTCATAGATGACATCTTAGTGTACTCCAAGAGTAAAGAGGAACATGAGGAACACCTGAGGGTTGTCTTGCAGACCCTTAAGGAAAAGCAGTTGTATGCTAAGTTGTCTAAGTGTAAGTTCTGGTTAGAGGAAGTGAGCTTCTTAGGACATGTCATCTCTAAGGGTGGCATAGCAGTGGACCCAGCTTAGGTAGAGACGGTGCTCTAGTGGGAAGCGCCAAGGTCTGTAACCGAGATTAGGAGTTTCTTGGGGTTAGCCGGGTACTATAGGCGGTTTATAGAAGGTTTCTCTAAGATAGCTTTACCCTTAACCCGTCTCACCAAGAAGGGACAGTTGTTTGTGTGGGACTCTAAGTGTGAAGAGAGTTTCCAAACCCTTAAGGATAAGTTGACGTCAGCACCAGTGTTAGTTTTGCCGGACCCTAGTGAACCCTTCGTAGTTTACTACAATGGTTCTAAGCAAGGGTTCGGTGGTGTGTTGATGCAGAATGGTAGGGTAGTCGCTTACGCTTCTAGGTAGTTGAAAACCCATGAGAAGAACTACCCTACCCATGACCTAGAGCTAGGAGCTGTGGTATTTGCATTGAAGATTTGGAGGCATTACCTGTATGGGGCGAGGTTTGAGGTCTTTAGTGATCATAAAAGTTTGAAGTACCTTTTTGATCAAAAGGAATTGAATATGAGGCAGCGTAGGTGGATGGAGTTTTTAAAGGACTATGACTTCGAGCTGGCCTATCACCCAGGAAAGGCCAATGTGGTGGTCGATGCCTTGAGTAGGAAAACCCTACATGTCTCCGCTTTGATGGTTAGGGAGATGGATCTGATTGAGGAGTTTAGAGACCTTAGTCTAGCTTGTGAGTTTACCCCTAAGAGTATTAGGCTTGGTACCTTGAAGGTTACCAATAGTCTGATGGATCAGATTAAAGAGGGTCAGAAGTTAGATAAGTATCTCTTAGACCGGCGAGAGTTGCTTGCTCAGGGTAGAGACCTAAGTTTTAAGGATGGCAGTGATGGTATCTTGAGGTTTAAGGATAGAGTTTGTGTGCCAGATGTTCCTAAACTTAGGAAGTTGATCTTAGAAGAAGGTCATAGGAGTGGACTGAGTGTGCACCCAGGTGCCACTAAGATGTATCAGGACCTTAAGAGAATGTTTTGGTGGCCTAGGATGAAAAAGGATGTAGCTGAGTTTGTTTATGTGTGCTTAGTTTGTCAGAAGGCTAAGATCGAGCATCAGAGGCCTTCGGGTAAGTTGCAACCTTTGAGTATCCCAGAATGGAAATGGGATAGTATCTCCATGGATTTTGTGTCTGGACTCCCTAAGACTCCAGCTGGTTTTGAGGCAATTTGGGTTGTTGTGGATAGACTAACTAAGTCTGCCCATTTCATTCCGATGAACATGGAGTATCCTTTAGAGAAGTTGGCTAAGCTGTACATCAAAGAGATAGTTAGGCTTCATGGTGTACCCTCTAGCATAGTTTCGGATAGAGACCCGAGGTTTACCTCTAGGTTTTGGAATAGTTTGCAAGAGGCTTTAGGGACAAAGCTTAGGCTTAGTTCAGCTTACCACCCTCAGACTGATGGGCAGTCTGAGCGGACCATCCAGTCCTTAGAGGACTTGTTGAGGGCTTGTGTGTTAGAACAGTCAGGAAGTTGGGACAAGTTTTTGCCCCTGATAGAGTTAACCTACAACAACAGTTTCCATTCCAGCATTGGGATGGCACCTTATGAGGCTCTGTATGGGAGGTAGGACACCTTTGTGTTGGAGTGAACCTAGTGATAGTGTGGTGCTAAGGCCAGAGATAGTCCAGGAAACAACAGAAAAGATTATATTGGTTCAGGAAAAGATGAGAGTTGCACAGAGTAGGCAGAAGAGCTACCATGATAAAAGGAGGAAGGCGCTCGAATTCCAGGAAGGCGATCATGTATTCTTGAGAGTTACCCCGACGTCTAGGGTTGGTAGAGTGGTGAAGGCGAGGAAACTTACTCCGAGGTTTATTGATCCTTACCAAATCCTCAAAAGAGTCGGCGAAGTCGCCCACCAGATAGCCTTACCCACGTTCTTGTCAAATCTCCACAATGTTTTTCATGTGTCACAACTCAGGAAGTATATTCATGACCCTAGTCACGTGATAGTACCCGACGCTATACAGTTAAAAGAGAACCTGACGTTTGAGGTGTTACCTCTTCGAGTCGAGGATAGGAGGGTGAAGCAGCTAAGAGGCAAGGAAATTCCTTTGGTCAAAGTGGTTTGGAGTGGGGCGACTGAGGAAAGTGCTACCTGGGAGCTGGAGAGTAAGATGATGGAAGCGTACCCACATCTTTTCCTTTGAGGTACATGTAAATTTCGAGGACGAAATTTTTATAAAGGGGGTGGAATTGTAACACCCTGTTTTTCAGAATTAATTTTAATTAAGCTGAGTTTTTTAAGTTGGATTTATCGGTCGAGGGCATAGTGGGATTTTTGGCTAAAAGTCCTTTTCTGGTACATGAGCACGCCCGTGCTCATTAGCCAACACGCCCGTACTTAAAATCAGGAGCGTGTTTCTGATTTTAAGTTGAGCACGGTCGTGAGCACGCCCGTGCTCAACGTGTTGACCGCGTCTCGTAACGTTAAGTCGAGCACGACCGTGCTCGAGGGTGAGCACGACGGTGCTCAAGTCTTGGCCTATATACATCGAGCAGACTCATGGTTGCGCCGTACACTTCATCTTTGTTACTAAAAACCCTAGCACAGCTGCAACCTCCCTTCTTCCCTTTTTCCTTCATACTTAGTGTGGTTTTGGGTATTGGAGACTCTAGGGGGACGTGGTTCCATCTGCACTTCGTATATAGGTAACGTTACGTTACTTTCCTTTCGTTTTATGGTTGGGAAACTAACACCGTTTTAATCTATTTGTTTAAGGCTGGTTTGAGTGAACGTCGCTGTTAAGAAAGGAATCGGTTGCTGTTTAGGATGCTGTTAGGGAGCTACCTTCAATCCAGGTATGGGGAGAATGGTAGTATTTACATAGGTTTGGGTTTAGGGTAAAGTAAAGGGGTTCCCATAACCCCGGTTGATGCATGTTATGTATGTATTAGTTGTCTAAATGTTTTGTATGATAATCTGATAATTGCTGTTATGCGTTATATACTAATATGTGAATATGTTGAGTATTCATGCATAATATGATAACTGTCCTATGAGTTTGGTATGATGATAATAATGGTTGTTGACATGTTGTTGATTGGTTGATGTGATTTTGGAATTGTTGATGTATATTAATCCTTAAAACGCACTGTTAATGGACTTAGGATTAATAGGTGTAAAAACCTATAAATTGGACAAAAACTCAGTCTCTGTTCCTGCCCAGAACAGCACTGTCGCGCGATGAGCACGACCGTGCTGAACAGGGAGCACGACTGTGCTCCCAGTTGAATTCTGGGTAAATGGCCGTGCTGTTTAGCACAGCCATGCAGAACAAAGAGCACGACCGTGCTTATTAAGAAGCACGGCCGTGCTTCACTTACAGGAGAGCACGCCTTCACGTGCTTAAGTACGACCGTGCTGGGTTACGAGCACGATCGTGCTCAACCCACCTGGACAGAACAAGAATAAAGGACTTAAGGGGTTTTAAACCCCACTTCCCTATGATGATAATTGATTAGACAACTTGGTTAATGTTACTAAAGATAACTAAAGATGATGAGATGGTGAGATGTTAAGTCGATACCCTTTTGGGTGCCGCAAGCTGATGAGTTGTGCCTTGGTGCTTTTTGGCCAAGGAAGCCTTGACCCCGCGGTTTGGGTTTAAGGTGTTGATGTTGCTGTGTACCTTGGTGGCCGAGAGTTTGCCCCAGGTACTGCGGTTGATTCCGCTTAAGTCCTCAGGTAGATTCCGCGAGGCAAGTTGGTGCAGTTGATTCCGCTGTTACCTTCGGTCGTTTCCGTTGGAGTTATGGAGGTGGTGATGCCGTTGTTGTTGTGTTGCATACGCATTGCATCGGAGATGTTGTTTAGGGATGTTCGACATAGGGGAGATCGTCCTAGAGTACGGCGATCCGGCCATCCACGGTTGGAGTAGATTCTCCTAGCGCCCCCGTGACGAGGCATTCGTTGGTTTGATGCGTTGGCTATCTAAGGAGTAGATTCTCCGGCGTTGAGTAGATTCTCAATGTGGATATTTAACTCCGAAGTCGTTCATCCCGAGTTTAGTGGATCCACATGCATTGATGGTTTAGCGGAGTAGGACTGCATTGCACTGCATAGCATAATGATGATGGTGATGTTGATGTTTGATATGATGTTGCTATGCTTGCTGTTTACTTTACTGCCTGTCTCCATGCTAATATGTTTATACGATTCTTACTCCCTATATATGTTTGTTGTTTGTGTTTGGCCTGATTGGCACATTGCAGAGGATGACGAGCAGCCCGGAGAGGAGTGACTCTGAGGAGCCGCCACTCATTGTAGGACTAGTTTATGTTTCCTAGTTATTAGTTTCAGTTGTAATTCAATGGATTTTATTCCGGAACGGTTATACCAGCTCTGTATGTGACATCGGGGTTGGGTTATATTTATTGGTTTGTTATGTTTAAAAATCATTTCTTTTCCGCGTTGTAAATGGTTCATGTGGGACTTTTCTACCCATGGACAATTGTTTTAATTATTTCAATAATAATTGCATGTTTTCTTTTAATTGTTTTTAAATTAAATGGCTTATAACATGCGGGGTAGAAGGGTGTCATACATAGAACCTCTTATTGAACTTTTTCCTTCTCTGCCTCTCCGTTTCAACATAATTTAATGGTTCCTCTATGGCAATTGTTGGTTTCATCCCTCCTTTCCAGGACATTTTTTGGTTCTATCATAGGGTCCTTGACCATAGAAGCTCAAGCAGAGGTTCTATGTGCTTAAAGCAGTGGTTTATCTTTTCCGAACATTGAAAAATTTGACGGATATTGGATTGAATGACCAAATTTGCAACATTGAAAAAAATTAGGGGACCAAATTTGCTCAAAAAAAACTAAAGGGACAAAAATCGCACGTGACCAATAATTTGAGGTCGACTAAAAGTGCAATTAAGCCAAATACAAATTAACTTAGGCCATCTCCAATGGGAGGTGCTTATGTTACTTTTGCTTATATATTAAGCACCCTTCTTATTAAGAACCAACCGTTGAGTAGGGTTCTTGTTAAGCATCCAATTTTGTGAATTTATTATATAAGCACCTATGCTTAAGTTGAAAAAGTGGGGAGATGATGACCCCTATTATAACTTAGTAAATAAACTTTTGATGAAATATAAGGATGTGGGGTTACTGGTGGGCCATATTTAGTAAATTTTTTTAAGGTTCTGGGTTGGGGATATGAGGTGCTTCAATTATAAAATGTAAAATCGAGTGATTTGTAACGGTGGGTGCTAATCAGTATTTTTAATAATTAAAAAAGTTATTATATTATTATTTTTCAATAAAAATATTTTATCTTTAATTCCTGTAACGGTACCCAAATTCATAAAGACTAATGATATTCTAACACCAAAAGTTGACACCAACTTTTGACACCTTGGTTAATCGGTACAAATATTTGGTCAATTCAGTTCATTATGGTTAATCACGTACAAATATTTGGTTAATTCATGATGACCGATTAATCATGTAAAGAACTGAATTAACCAGATATTTGCATGTGATTAACCAAATATTTACATGGTTATGAAAAATAAACTTCAGATAACCCATTAACTATATAATGAACTAAATTAACCAAAAATTTACACGTGATTAATCAAGATGTCCAAATCAGATGTTAAAATATCATTAGTCATTTATAAATCAAAAAATACACAACATAATTCTTCTGGACAGTTTAAAGGAGATGTTAGCTTAAAGTGCCAGAGTCTAGGCTCTAGTGTTCATAGATTTGCACGTATTCCAGTAAAGAACATCCTTTAGAATAGTTTGACTTTTAATAGTTGATATGAATACATAAATAAAATAAAATAAATAAAAGGTTTAATTGATTTACACTATCATTGATATATTTTTTATATTCTTAATTAATCATAAATTGATATAATTTAAAAAATGTTTGATTCTTATGTTAACTACTTTAAAAATTATTCATATTATAATTTATTATTAATTGATTATATAAAAAGATTTATACTAACAATATTTTAAAATTAAACTCATGAGTAAGTGAATCACTACAAGTTTTAACATGACCGAGATAGACACGTAAACGAGCAGCTGCAAGAAAACCTAGGAAGCCATTTCATCTAGTGCAGTCCGGAATCTCACAGTTAAATTGTGTGTCACAACCAAGCAAAGAACAAAGTTCAAGATGAGAGAAATGGTCAAGGGTTTCAAATCCCCCTAGTTCCCTCCTACTATGATGGAAACTATCCTCAACACAAAAAAATATTCAAATAATTGATGTTCAAATTTACAATAATAAATTAGCTTCAATTCGTTGAATCCTAACCCTTTTAGATGAACTAAAACCCCCAATTCCTTAGACCTTTCCAGTTCAACTAAGCATTAAACATGAGAATTTTAAAGAACAAATAGATATGCACTTTCATTCCTAAAATATCCTTAGTATCATTTGAAATATTATTATTATTATTATTATTATTATTGTTGTTGTTGTTGTTGTTGATGATGATTATCAATATCAGATCTACAGTTTCAATGTGTAGAAAAATTTTAAACTAGTAATTTGATTCTTAGTTGTGTTGACTTCAACTATTGAAAAATTATATTTGATACATATCAGATTTGTATGTTGTAAATATACATTTAGGTTTTGGGTCCACATACCCATCACAAAATAAGCTCTACTCGTTGTGTCTTTCTATGTCGGTCAACTTGTACTCCTTGCTTTGTATATCTAATTCTTTGTACCCCCAACTTATGATTTTGATTCTCCAAACCACTTACAAATTTGACATAATATTTGTAAGGTGAACAATTAGAAAGTAGAGGAAAAATTGAAGGGTGTTATACCATGAGGAAGCGTCAAGTTGTTTTGAAAAGAGAGCAACCTCAAAGTAGCTCAAACAATTCATCTTTTATTGTCAAGAAATGTGGGATATAGAAAGAGCGAAAAGAATCAAGCAGTTAATGTTGGAGGATATGCTTTGAATGGTTGTGGGGAGTTCATAGCCAATAGGGCAGAAAGAACCTATGTTGCTCTGACATGTGATGCATGTGGTTGCCATAAAAACTACCATAAGAGAGAACAAGTGGAGAATGGAGTAATGGCCGAGAGTTGTGTACGGATTTGATGATTTACAGATTTTGATATTTGATATTATGTATAAGTTTTAATGAATTAGGAAGGTTTATAAAACAGAATATTTTTTTTTTTTGTAAAACTAGTTAAGCAACCAGTTGCTAAATTGTTTATCAACCAAAAAATTTGATCACTAATTTAGCTACCGCCTTTTTTGGTTGCTATTATCAACCGCAAAATGAAATTGATCGCAAAATGAGTTAGCACCGGATTTTGGCAACTGTTCTTTAATCACTAACTAATTTAGTCACTATTCCATTTAGTGACCAATTATCTGCATTTAGTGGTCAATTTTTTCTATTGCTAAAACAATTTTTTTTTGTTTTGTAGTATTTGTATGTTCAAAATTAGTAAGTAGGTGTTTGGCATATAGTTGAGCTCTCAAAACTGAATTTTAATGATCCAAAATTTGAATTTTTCAATATTTCTTACATTTCTAAAATTTTGTTAGAAATAATTGGGTTTGAAGCCCAAACTTTAACTGAATAAGAAAAAGATATTTTTACTTTTCTGTTCATCAAAATTCAAATAGGATTTTCAATTGGTGAGCATAATACCCTTAAAAATCTATTGACTTACCATCTTTTTTAAGGTTCATATCACCAATTTTGGTAATTATACTTTTAAAAGTAATTTTGACAAACAATATATTTTTTTTATTAAAACTACTTGTAATAATAAAATATTCACCCGCCTTGAGTCAGTTTAGTTAGTTAAGATACGAGACCTGAATAGTGGGTCCGGATTCCCCCACAACATACTCCACCCCTTTATCTTTCCCATTCCCTCCTCTAATCTCCCCATTTCCCATGTAAGGGCATAAGGTCTCCTATAAGCCATCTCTTGGGGTAAAAAAAAAAAAAAAAGTAAAATATCCAAACATAAATCATTTAATACAAATTCATATTTGATCAAAACTAATATTTTACAATCTTAGTTTATCAAAACTCAATCTTCCAAAACACACCTTAATAAGTTTTGATCCATAAATTAAAGACAATCTGATTTCGAATGCAAGATGCTTACAACAAACATACTTCAAACCAATGTCTTAAAAAGTAGGGAAAACCATATAACATAGAGCCATATATAAAGCTCTCAAACACAACGACATATTCTAGTTCATACGCCTGAATTAAGTTATATAAAATTCATCCACCTGCTGAAAGAAAGCACGAGTTTTCAAAAGCATCCAAGATGGCAGGTGTATAATGGTTCCAGGGTCAGGTCAAGCTCGTTCCTCCCTATTTCTGGTGCTCCCTGACGGTAGTTACCACTGCACAAACAAAATTACATGGGAGGAAGAGTCTCCTGAATTAGGAGGAGAAGTTTTCTGGCAAGAGAATAAACTAATGAAGGTTTGAAAAACAAAATATGATATCACAGAAACTTTGAAAGGTTAGTCTTACCCCATTTCCAAACTGGGGAGGGGCTGCTGTAATAAGAAAGGTGTATCAACTCTGTAGTTTGATTGCTCCCATTGTGTAGCCTGCTGAGCTGCAGACTTCTCTTTCTCCTTGATCTAATTTCAAACCACATAAAGTGATATGCATATATCAATAAATTGCATTAATCTTTCATGAAATATGGCTATACTAAATGTCATAAAGGTTATCATTTCATGAATATAAGCTTGTATTAGTTTCATAGCAATGGCAGGTGAGGTGATCAGTCATGAGTGAATTTAAAATATATATTATATAATTCTTTAAATTATTAAAGTAAGAAGTATATAGATGAAGTTAGTATGATCTTGGAGAATCTTTGATTCAAATTATGTTAATTATTTACTTTTCTAAAATATGGTTTTGTAGTAATTTAGGGAAGAAAATATGGATTTTTTTTTTTGCATATAATAGGGTTAAATCTAAATGTACAAACTTGGACAATTATTCTGTTACACATATAGCAAGGTGTATGTATAATTTGTAAAACAAAGAGAGGAAAAATGTAATTCCCTATATATATAATGTATAGAGTATCTATATAATTTACTCAAATATCCCATGTAAGTGGCTCATTTGGTGAGTCAAGGGAAAATCATATAACATATATAATGTATAGAGTATCTATATAATTTACTCAACTACATATACCATTCAGCAATCTTGATTAAGAACATCAATTAAAGTTTTTGTTTGATCTCGTTCAAAACTCTCAAACATATATAGCTTAAGGCTATGTATGGGAGGATGGAGTGAGATGGTTAATAATGGAGTGCAGTGATGAAATGATATTAACTCATTATTTGGAAGTTCCTTCGTTAATGAAGTGGGATCGATGGTTGAGGATGATAATCCAAACCATTCCATCCCACTTAAACCTTATCATTTTCATACCCTCCAAATTGCGGGGTTTAGTATTTTTCTTCATTCCTCATTAAACTTCTAAATAATGGAGTTGTATGCTTTTACCTTTCCACTCCTCCGTAAGTGTTAACAAATATATAGTATCAAGAAAGGGAAATATATACACCATTTCAACACTCAAAAACTAAAGCTCTTGCATAGTAAGTCAATTAAGTTACAAATTATATATATAATAACAAGCTGGGGAACAAAAGTATAAAAATAATCAAACTATTGTTACTCTTGGAAAAGTTTCCGACAAACATTGAACTTGAGGAGCAATAATAGTGGTAGTATAATGTTCAGTTAGAAGCAACCAAAAAAAAAAAAAAAAATGTGAAGGTAGATGATGATCACCTTTTTTGCGAGCATGTTATTCTGCTCTTGTATCACTTTCTCCTGTCATAGGGAATAATGAGAGCAGACAATTTATCATTTTTTGTTCTGAGTGACTCCTAAGTGTAACTGATATAACCTTTCAGGACAGAAAGCTACATAAAATTGAGATATATGAACTTGGAGTTAAAGACACACCTTTTTATGAAGCTCAGAAATGGACTCGTACATGAGTTGGTTCTGTTAAATTATAAATATAATTAATATATTCGAGGATCACAGTGCCAAAATAGTAGATATTAGAAAGGATGTAAGTGAAAAACATATTTAGTTATAGTTATATGATATATGTACTCTGCGTGTACGAATGGTTTTGAGAGCAGTATCTAACTGCTGCTCCAGACTTTGAAGCTCTTTGAGGCTCATTGAACCCAAATCTTCTCCCATATAGTGCCTAAAGAAAAGGGTTTCATATTAATATAATTATACTAAGCGACACATGTTAGTGAGTGATCAAATCAAACAATGACAGGAAATTAAAGCATGCACATAGGGTACCTGTGGTTTCTCTCCAAAAGGTCAATCCTTGCCTTGAGTCTAGTATATTCAATGGTCCAGTTTCCCTGCAACAAAAAGGTGTGATATTTACATATCAACTTTGTTTTCATCACTTTTATGTGATTACCAATTAATAATCAAGGGCTTAGTTTCAATTCTTGCAACCGAGATCCAAAAAGGTGTGTAGTATAGAAGAAATGATCATATGGTTGTTGTATTTATGAACCTATGTCTATGTGTGAATAAATTATATATGAATTCATCTGATTCAAACCTGTGTCTCAGAATTATTTGCCTCCAGCTGTCTCTCTGCATAGGCATACCTTTCATGGCGTTCCAGTATCTTCTCCATGCTGTTCATTGATTTAAGTTAAACAAAAACAAAATAATTAAGAAAATTATATATAGTAAGAGCTCTTAATAGTCACTTATACTGTCCCTTAAAAAAAATATTCACTTATACTCAACCATCCTTAATTAGGATATTACAAGCCCTTTAAGAATACAAAATTATTCATTTGTACATAATAGGTTGCATCATTTCAGAAGTAGTTACAGTATAAGATGCAGAATTTATGAGATTAAGTAATATTAGATACACCATTATTTATAAATACATTTTAAGCTATACATAACTATTTCTAAATAACATTGCCATCTCATGATAAAATAACACCTTCAAGCTATATATCTATCAAAAATAAAAATTTCAAGCTATATATTGTCGGCTACTGTGTGACTCTTTGATTATGAACGATATATTTGCTCACTAGTTTTTATTCTTCTTGAAGTTAAAAACTCATGTTAGTTAACATTGACAATATTTAATATCAATTATGTCATATTGAATATTCTTTACAATATAATTTCAATAAAAAAATTGAAATTGAAGAACATTTGCTATAGTATAAGTCGCTGCTAAATGGTATATAAAATTAAAATGAAACAGAAAAGAAAGCAGTTACGCGTCCCATCTAATTAAATATTGAGAGATATTAGAAGTTCATTTCTTCGATTAACTGCTGACACGATTTATATAGGAGATTGCACCAATCAGCTGAGACGGGATAAGCATAAATCCTAATTAATTAACCAGCGAAAAAAAAGTTACCACTTTTAAAAGGGGAACTATTTTGTCATGTTTGGTTTTTACTTTTAAAAACAACAAATCTTTTTTGATAAATATTTATAAAAGAATGGTGTTAACAAAACTGGTGTGAAGTGAACACTTTCACTTTAGAAGCATGCAATATTCCTGCTGCCATTCCCTGATGTGTGGAAGAACTTGATAAGCTTGAACATGAACATGACAACTATGTAATTACGTGTTGATCAACTAGGCAAACAGCCGCACGACCATACAGCAAAAGAGGAAGAAAACCATTATTTGTTTTATATTAAAACCAAACCAAAAAGGTGAATAATTTTTAAACAAAAGAGAGTCTATCAAATCTTGCTTCCATAGGTGCTGAAAGGACTTGAGATGGAAAATGAACATGACAAGTAACTAAAGATTGCCACTCCCCCTCACGTTTTGCAGGAGATTCAACACCTCATCTAGGAATTTCAACAAAAAGAAAATAAAATAATAAAAAAAATAAAAAAAATTAGGGCTTTTGCAGGACCAGTGAGTACGCTGTGATTTCCTAATCTAGGATAGGCAGAGAATCTCTCAATCTAGGTAGGGCTTTTTCTTCTTTCTGATTAGGGAAAATTATGAAAATAACACTAAATCGTTTTCGAATGTAGTAACAACCAAAATTGAAAACGGATCCTTAGAGATGTGTAAACAGTCCATGTTCTTTGTTAAGTTTTAGCTAGCAAACTATCTTCTGAAGAACCATACTGCTTTCAATGTAATATAAAATGGATCTGTTAGCTTTATTTGTGTGCAATCACTAATATATTATGATTGAGGCTTGATCTGAACAAACATCATGTTAAGAGAAGAAAGAAGACAGTGACTTTTTTCTCCTTTTGTTTTTCAACCTAAAACAAAAACTCTTCTCAAGATCAAAACCAAAAAAAGAACAAGAAAATAAAATTAGGAAAAATAAGCATAGGTTCAATTATTCTTGACTTAACAAAGAAAACATGAATACATATACTATATAAGTACATATAATTATATCACTCGAAGTCCACACACACAAAAACACACAAAACATAGTGTTATAGCGAGATCTAGGAATTATATATGATATATATGTTATAGTATAATATAGGGTATGCTTATAAAAAAGAGAGAGTATAATGTAGGGTATAATGTAGCATTACCATGAATCAGTGGCATATTCAAAGAGCTTTCCTTTGTTGGAGAAGACAATCAAAGCGACCTCAGCATCGCAGAGCACAGAGATCTCGTGTGCTTTCTTGAGTAACCCAGCTCTCCTTTTGGAGAAAGTTACCTGGCGATTGATCTTGTTCTCTATCCGCTTCAGTTGTACCCTACCCCTTCCCATGTTATAGTTTGGTGTTTTTTTATGCCCCTTTAACTATATATATGATTAGACCTAACTGGTTACCCAATTAGTTCTTCCCTTTTATACCAAAGAAAAACCCCAAACATGGAAAAGGAAAGAAACCCCAGAAATATGCTTTAAAGGCTGGCTAATATAGCGAAGCGAGCGTGAGAAAGTTAGTTCATGGGTCTTTCTTCTTCTGGACAAGTATGGAGGTGTGTGATGAGAAAGCACAGTGAGTGTAAGTATGCTATTATCTATCTATTCCTCTTTTTATATATAGCAAAATGTTTTCTTTTTCTTTTCTTTTCTTTTTTTTTTTCACAAAAGGAGGATAAGTCGGGATGCTTGGGTATTCAATGTTATAATAGGAGTGTGAGTACTAAGCATTAAGGTATAGAATACCAATACAAAAAAGTATTAAGGTATATCATATTTAGATATTATTGGAACTTGCAATTGTCATCTATTCCACCCAACATTCCTCACTAACTAGGTCTAATTTTATAAAATAAAAAACTTAATGTATGATAGATTATATACAATGTATGTGAATACACAATTTAAACTTTTAATATATAGCATTGAGATTTTGCTAACTAATAACTTTAGAACATTGGTTAAGAAATTCAAATATAACAAATTTTAATTAAAAATTAAATATATCATTTCTCATAATATATAAACAAATAATTTTTTCATTAAAAAAAAAGCTTTTCTGGATTCATGAAAAAGGTCAAATTGTCACATTCTTCATAGTACTATCACTATAATGTAAAATTTAATTATACAAATTAATTACACAGAAATAGAAAGTTTTGCTATTCATACCAATGTTTTAAAAATCGGTCCAACCGGTTGGACTGTGAACCAGATGTCTACCTAATCTTGGTTGGACTGGAGAACCGGAGAAGTGGCTTGACCATACATAAATCGGTAAAACCAATGCAAAAGCAGTTAGACCATCATAAAACCGATTTTTGCAAATCGACTGGTTCATTGCTTCGTTTGTTTCACTTTTCTCTCTCTTTTTTTTTTTTTTTAAAAAGTTACTTTTTGTTTGGTTTGTTTGGGGGCTGAGGATTGCAGTCCATACCCTATTCACTTAGGTTGGGAGCTTTTGCATGTTGTAGTTAATTAGTTCAATGTTGAAATATAACAACTCATTACTAAATCTACAATTGAACAATTTGGACTAAGTATGGAATGTTGAAACTTGAATTTAAATTTGACTTGTTGATTGTTTTTTTTATTAATGTGTGTGTGTGTGTATGTGTGTGTATATATATATATAACCCAGTTTGATCTCTGGTTAAATCGGTTGAATTAGTTAAACGTTGAATCGCTCTCTTTTTCGGCCCTCAGGTTGGACTGGTTTTTAAAACATCTATCAAATAATAATATGCTAATTTTACTTTTATCTATGCCATAATAAATACCGATTCTTGCTATAAAAAAAAAAATACAGATTCACCATATAATATATGTTAATTACTTCATCCGCTCCACAATATAAGAAACAAAACTCTGAAAATTAATACTCATATAAATTTCCAAAAACACCCATTCTAATTTTAATTAATATTCTGATGACCTATAATTAATGACAGTAATTAATAAGGGTGATATTGAAAATTAGCATTTAATATGTGTGAAAATCGATGCATGTTTCTTACTCCCTCCGGTCTCTATTATAAGCAAAAATTAAATAAAACACACATATTAAGGTGGTTAGTTGATTTTATTTAAAAGAGTTATTGAGAATAAAAAATTAAATTTGTTACCTAAATTACCCTTCCTCTTATTTATTAAACTTGTGTTGTTGAGAATAGAAGAAGTCATTGGAAAACAAAATTTGTATTAAATGAAGGACATTTTGAGAATAACTTCATTAAATAAGATGGAAGTAGTTGAAATTTGCTTATATTTTGGATAAAAAATCTGCAAATTTTTGCTTATATTATGGATCGGATGGAGTATATTTAGACAAAAAAAAAAAGGACTCATTTATTTATTATGATGTGGACCGGAGTGAGTATCTTATAATACGTCAATTATCAAATAATAACACTTAATTAATTATTAGTTATACATGTTAATCAATTGTCTTAAAGATGGAACAATTTTGCTGCGTACGGAAATACTTGTGAGTTCTGAGATTGGGGTTTGGCGACAAGTGGTTTTTGGTTTCTGGTTTGGGTAAAGTGAAGCAGTTTTGTTAACGTTACGTTGTCGACATGTGATTGGCCGGGCAGTGTACTCCGTTGCTGTATGTCACTAGTTGGAACAGCCACACAGTAATTGTGAGGATATTTATTGTTAGTTTTCAAGGGTCTGCTGGTCCAAACAGTGTCACTGTCGTACGGACAACAGCATTACGTGCATCCGTTCATTGACGGCGCCACGAACCACCCGTATTAAGATGTGGTCCATCTTCCATTCCATTGGAGATCAACAAGTACTACTTCTTTAAAAATTTAAAAGAACAAGAAGCTCTCGTTTTACTCATTTCATTGATGCCATGGTGAAAGCAAAATAAAAATAAAATTAATGAACTTTACATAGATAAGGATAAATCTTAAGAATCTTGCTCATTAGTGTCATAAGAGTGTCCTCATTCTACTTTGAATTCCATGACTATAAGTGAATTAATAGCTAGTGGTAAGAATTTTGAGACTCCCGTAATTAATTCGTCTCCTATGCATCTTAATATTACTCATGATATGAAAATTCTTGTCAACTTTTTGGGAGATGGTAATGAGGTTGACCTTGAGAAGGACTCTTTCTCTGCAAAGCATGATAATGTTGCTGAGAATGATTCTGATTTTACAGTGTTTATGTCTAAATAACAGAAGTATAACTTGAGAATGAATAGAAAGCCAATTTTAGATTTAAATGATTCTTTCTTTTTGCATGTGTTTTGGTTTATATCCCCCCATGATTTTTTTTTTTTTTTATCAATAAATTTATGGTGACATATGATCACCTTGCTTAAAAAAGTGTCAAAAAAGTGATGATTAAGGAATCAATATATAGAAAGATTTTATGAAAAAACATAACTTTTCATTTTTCTATGTATTGAATGCATTGTAGTCCAACAAATTTTTTTTATTTTTTATTTCTTAATCACTATTCTTAGGATACTGGTTAGCACTTTCCTAAGAGGACACACACAGCTTGATGATCATCCACAGTCACATTCCTAAGAAAAAAGTTCACTCTTGTGATCCAAAATCAATTGCGAAGAGAAAGCTTGTAACACCTTGCTTTTCGTAAGTGCTTCTTAAAGCTCGTTTCGTTAAGTTGTTTGATTTGTTAAGGGCTAAATGAGATTTTTGGCTCAAAAGTCCCTTTCTGGTATATGAGCATGCCCGTGCTCATTATCCAGCACGCCCGTGCTTAAAGTCAAATCTGTGCTTCTGACTTTAAGTTGAGCATGATCGTGCTCAACGGTGAGCATTCCCGTGCTCAATGTGCTGATCGCGTCTCGTTGACTCTAAGTCGAGCACGACCGTGCTCAAGGGTGAGCATGACCGTGCTCAGGTTCAGGTTATATATAGTTGGCACAGAACCCGAGGGTTATGAGTTAACCCTACTTTTGTGAGTACAGCAGCCATTGTTGCGGCCAGAACACATTCTTTCCCTATTTCCTCTTCTCCTAGTGCTATAATAGAGTTTTGGAAGCCGGTTGGGAAGCTAGTTGATCTGTGGCAGTCTATAGGTAATGGTTTCCTCTTCCCTATTGGTTTCCTTTTTCGTTTTTGTGATTTGGAAACTAATAAAGTTTGTGTTTCCGTTGTCTAAGGCTTGTTTGAGGTTGAGCCGCCTTAAGAGGAGAAACCAGTTGCTGTTTGGTGTTTGGGAGAGCTACCTTCAATCCAGGTATGGGGAGAAGGGTAGTGTACTCATAGGCTTGGGGGTTAGAGTAAAGTAAAGGGGTTCTCATAACCCCGTTGATGTATGTTTGTTATATGCTTAAGTGCCTATATTAATGATATGTTGTTTGATATGTTATATGTTCATGCTGATTAGTTGTTATTTGATGGACATGATATTATGCCATTGGTCGTCGAATATAACATATGATATGTGTTATTATCCTTGATTTGTTGATGGCTATGATGGTTGATATGATGTCATTGGGTTGATGCTGATGTTAATGATGAGTTTTAATCCTTAAAACGTGTTAATAATTGACTTAGGATGATTAACGGATTAATCCCTAAAATTGGTTAAAAGCTTGGTTACTGTTTCTGCCTAGAACAGTGCAGTAGCGCGATGAGCACGACCGTGCTGAACAGGGAGCACGACCGTGCTCCCAGTTGAATTCTGGAAAGTGGCCGTGCTTTTAAGCACGGCTGTACAACAGAGGAGCACGACCGTGCCCAATAGGAAGCATGACCGTGCTTCACTTATGTGACCAGCACGGCCGTGTAGGGGATCAGCACGCCCATGCTCCCCTATCTGACCAGAATATGATTAAAGGCTTTTAAGGGGTTTTTTAACCCCAAGTTCCCTATGATTGTAAGATAACACGCTGATTTATTAGATAACTTGGTTAAAGACGATTAAAGGATAATTGAGATGGTTATGTCGGTAACCGTTGGGTTGCCGCACGTTGATGAGTCGTGCCTTGGTGCTTCATGACCAAGGGAGTCTCGACCCCGCGGTTTGGGTCTAAGGTGTTGTTGTTGTACCTTGGTGGCCGAGAGTTTGCCCCAGTTGTTGAGGTAGATTCCGCTGTTGTCTTCGGATGATTCCGTTGGAGTTATGGAGGTGGCATTTGCCGTTGTTGTTGTGTTGCATACACATTGCATCGGAGTTGTTGTTGAGGGATGTTCGACATAGGGGAGGTCATCCTAGAGTACGGCGATCTGGTCATCCACAGTTGGAGTAGATTCTCCTTGCGCCCCATGACGAGGCATTCATTGGTTTGATGCGTTGGCTATCCAAGGAGTATATTCTCCGGCGTTGAGTTGATTCTCAATGTGGATATTTAACTCCGAAGTCGTCCATCCCGAGTTTAGTGGATCCACATGCATTGTTGGTTTAGCGGAGTAGGGTTACGTTGCACTGCATAGCATACTGTTATCATGATGATGATGTTTGATGAGATGTTGCTATACTTGTTGTTTACTTTACTTCCTACTTCCTTGCTATTGTGTTTACATGATTCTTACTCCCTATGTTTGTTTGTTTGTTTGTTTGTTTGTTGTTGGCCTGATTGGCACCTTGCAGAGGATGACGAGCAGCCCGGAGAGGAGTGACCCTGAGGAGCCGCCACTCATAGTTAGGGCTTGTTCTTATGTTCAGTTAGTTTGTTAGTTTCCAGTTGTAATTCCGTGGATTTTATTCCGGAACGGTTTATACCAGTTCTGTATGTAACATCAGGGTTGGGTTATGTTTATGTCTTAATTGTTAAACTTGATTTATATTTTCCGCGTTTAGGAACTGGTTTATGTGAGACTTTTCTACCCATGGACAAATGTTTTTATTTTATTTGATATTTGCTTATAATAGAGTGCTTATACGTATGGGGTAGAAGGGTGTCACAAAGCTAGAACCTTCCTTAAAGCACAACAATCCAAAATATACCGAAGATATTAGACAAAACCATTCCAACACTAAGAAAGTGTGGCTGCTTCAACAGAGTGCATATGCTGATGTAACTGTATATACCTTGTCGTTTCCAACTTTCCAAATCCATTCATCCTCAAGCTCCCTAGATATGAAGGCACCCTTCATATATAGTATCTGTAAACATGTACACCAGCTCTTTTTGCAAAGAAGAAAAGATTTCTCCCCCATCGTCACCTCCACCTCCACCTCCACACATCATTATCCCACCACCCCAAGTTTGCAACCGTTGATATCTTGTCGATTGACAAAGAGAATATCCAGGGAACTCTTCTTTAAGTTGCTTTTCACCAAACCAAACTTCATTCCAAAAGGAAGTTTGTGTCCCATTTTTGACTTTTCTTCTCAGTTCAGTGGGATTTAACGGGGAATATCTACCTTGATTTAAAGATCACATGTCTCACCACCTAAGAGATGAGTTCCGAGAATTCCATTATTGATGTTGTAAGTCCCTATGCTCATCAGCATACCTAAACTTTATAATCTTGGTCCATCATGCATCTTTATCGGTTAGAAATCTTCATCTCCACTTACCTAACAGACTAAGGATAAAAAGATCCAGATGTTTAATCCCCAACCCATCTGTATCTTTAGGGGAACAAACCTTATCCCGACTAACCCAGGAGACTCTCTTCTTCTCTTCACACCCACCCCACAAAAAACGACCTCTAGATACCTAAAAGGGTTTTTAGTACCTTCCTCGGGATTCTAAAAAAGTATAGGAAATATATTGGTATACTTCAAAGGACAGATTTTATTAAAACTATTCTACCACCAAAGGATAATTTCCTACCTTTCTACTTTGATAATCTTTTCCTCAGAGCATCAACGACCGGATGCAAAGTAGAAGTTTCTTCTGATCAGCCCCAAGTGGTAGGCCAAGGTACAAAAAGGGTAATTGATAAGATTTACACCAGATATTAGATATAGTCTTTTGCAAGAATCCTTCAATCTAGCCTCCCCCACCCATTTATCATGCCATAAAGAAATGATTACTCCATATCATATTTTTCTTAAATATTTCTCTCTAAAACTAATCCTTACCTGACAAAGTATCATTTTCTGAATTTCCTAGGTCTCTCACCATATCCACCCGTTGATTAGGCTAGTTTACTACCTGTTTTATTGTTTTTTTTTTAAAGAATTTAATAGTTAAAATTTACATTAATGAAAAACATAAAATTTGAGCTACTTATTTTTAGGAAATCACAAATAAATTATAGAACTAACCTAATGGTTAGTAGAGTTTTAATTCCTAAAAAATGGCAATATCCTCTTAATTAGAATTAGCTAGATAAATTAAAAGAATAATTAAATTTGGGCTAACACGTCAGACTGGGCCAACATGATTTTAGGCCGAGCTAGATCGAGTTGGTAAATGGACAATGGGCTAAATTAAGTTTGGGCTTGAGTACTGTTAGCTCAACTTGCACTTTTTGTTAGGTTATTAAAGATTGTTTATTGGGCTCGATCCATTTTAACAACTCTACTTAAGATTAGTATTTTTAGAATCAAATTGATCATTGAACTAAAAAATGAAAGTGCTTTAAAATTTTGAGGCCAGACCAATGTTAAATCGAAGTCGAATTATGGTTCTATCTTATAAAAAAAAACAAGTATACGTCTGTCGATCTTAGATCGACTAGAGATATGATAAAAGTATTCTTTATAAGATTTAGGCAATCCCTACCTATCTAGCACTTTTGGGGCAACAGTTAGGCCTAAAGCCCAAATTCTATGATGCTATTATAGTCTATCATATATCTGTTATTGGGCCGATAATAAGACTTGGACAATCCTTACATCTTAAGCTAACTTTTGGGGTTAAGTTAGGCTTAAAGCCCAAATTCGAACATGTCAAGCATAAATATAGAGAAGACTATATGTTTTGCAGATTGTATCCCTATATATTTTCTCTTGCTCTCAAGCCTTGACTTGGTCTGCCAATTTAAACTCATTTAGTGACTTACCCTTCCACAATTTTACATTGCTTCCAAAACCCATGGTGGGTTGTTATAGGCTTTATGACATCATAAGGTAAACCAAAGGAATTAGTAACATTTGTTAAATCTTCTAAAGCGGCAAGGGAGAGGAGGACACACTTTTGAAAAATAAAATAAAAAATCAAATACTTAGCTAAAACTATCTTTTTGGAAAGACTATTGGATTTTGGAAGCCATTCCCTCCCGAGCCTTGATTTGATGAAATTTCGCTATTTATCAAACTTGTTATAGCCTAAAAAGAGAATACCTAATAACGGAAATGCTGGTCATGCCTCGAGAGTAAATCGTGAAAAAAGTTAAAAAACTTCCTTGTAGGTGGGTATTTCACTTGCCCTTGAAAACTTCCAACGTAGACATTTACTGTCTCCTATATATATGACACAGGAGGGTGGTGCAAAATTAATAGTAGCTTCCCATACATGATCAATTGGTCATCGCTTCAGCAGAAACAAGAAACTATACAATCAATGTAAGAGTTGCCGACAAACCGAAGCAAATGATACCAATCACAAAGGAACCACAACCACTAATTAATATATCAAAAAAGCATATTGATAGCTAATAAAGTATGTGAAAGGAACCCTGACTTCAATATCAGAATGCAGAGACGAAAATAGACTAGCTTCTATTATTGTATATTAAATTTTAAAAGAAATACCACCAATTAATGTCACAAGTTATTGTATGTGGAGATTGTTTCTCTTCAAAATATCCTCTTTTTAATTTTTTTTATTTACATATAATTTCATATAGAATTATCAACTGGGTGAGGAGTACATAGTATTTTTTTGATTTTAGGTGCAGTTCCTTGGGTATATAAGGTGATGTTTTCCAATGAGAGAAATATATACATGTGTCAAAGCTATTACACTTGTTATATTCTCATTGATGAGCTGTGACACATGTATTATTCTCATTGGAAAACAACACCTTAAATATTTAAGGAACTACATGCACCTAAGTCTTCTCCTATTTTTTACCCTTCTCATCACAGATACTTATGGTCCATGCAAGAGAGCAAAGTAAATCACCCAGGAAAAACAAGTTTTAAAGAAAGAATGCTAAGAACTTCAATAACAATTCCCAAGCATTAGTTTAAGATAAATAAACAAAGAAGGGATAGAGAAGGACACACAAGGAAGTTATCCTGGTACACCAAGGATTCTTTGACATGCCTCTTCAGGCTATAACACCAAGTATTCTATACTTCAGGTTACACCAAATATTTGTTTACCGACAAGCACCTTCAGACTCATTCTAATAAAGAGTAAAAGATTTGTTTGAGCTTAGGTTAATTGACTGTGTGAGAGTATAACAAATCTGAACTTGAAAAGAATAACTCTAACAAAGAGAGAGATGAAAATTTTGGCAGCACTTTTGTTCACTTGGAATATCATAGAGCAGTTCTTATCCACTTCATGAAGTTCTTCAGGTATTTATAAGCTTAAGAATGTCTTCATGCAATTCTTGATTGACAATTGAATTTTGAGACATATGGGATTCGAACCAGTCACATGAATGTTGCCAAGATAACGTCCAAGACATATGGGATACTCTAAAGTTAATAAATAATAAATGTAATATATTATTTTTGACTATTATGTTAAAGTTGTTAATTCTTGATGTAAAAAATAATAAATTAAATTAAATTAAAATTAGAAGGAAAAAAATAAAGAACACAAAATTGTTTATAGCCTGGACGTATGAAATCACACTGTTTTTAAGAATTATTTCATCACAATGATAATAAAAATGCAAATATTCCCCCAAAATTTAATTTACTTTTCCAGAATAAAAATATTATTCTGGGTATACAAAATTGCAAGAATTATATTAACACTTACAAACATAGAAGGTGATTGGAAGAGAAATTATTTTTTGCCAATTTGATAAACCAAGAACTCGGGTCATCAAGCAAATATTAAAGGAAAGTTCCTTTTGTATTTTTCAAAAATAACATACGCACACCCAGAAAATAGGAAAAACAATTTTGCAATACACTTTGGAAAACCACTCAAAAGAGGCTTTTTTATCAGAATAACCTACTTTTGGAAATTATTTATCATAATAACCTACTTTTGAAACAATTTATCAAACTAACCTACTTTTAAATAAAATAATATTTTTTAGTGGTGACAGCTTATGATTGGCCCAAGCAGTTGACCCGAAAAAAAATAAAAATAAAATAGAGAGTGGACCCAGTCAAACTGGCGCCACTAATATATATATATATATAAATATAAATAATTTAATATAATTTTAATATATATATATAATTTAATATAATTATTATATATAAATAATTTAATAATATTAATATAATTATATTAATTAATAATTAGTTAATATAATTATTATATAATGATAATATTTATTAATAGAATTTTATTAATTAATTGATAAATATTTAGAAAATGGATCTAAAGTTCGATCTGATCCGAGCGGTTTTAAGAAAACAAGATCCAAAAAAATCCAATAGACATCGGTTTTGTTCGGTTTTCGGTTTTTTTGTATCAGTTTTCGATTTTCTTTTGAATCGGTTTGGATGTGAACACTCCTAACAAAAACCAACTCCAACAAACAACCACCATCTTACTTGTGACTTTATTATATAAAAAATATTGCCATATAAGAAATGAAACAACCAATAGAGCTTAGAAGCGAAGCTAGCAAGGTCTCTATTTTGCTATTAATTGGATGATAAAGCTTAATTATGCTAAAGTTATTTTCGAGCTAGATTCTAAAATAGTGGTTGATAGAATGAATTCTGAGGTTGTTGATCTGTCTGACTTTGGTGCTACTATTTCTTTATGCAAGTCTTTACTTTTGTCTTTTTTGCAAAACTCTCATGTTGAGTTCTCCAGGAGATTAGCTAATATGATTGCCCATAGCCTAGCAAGAGTGGCCATAGATTATGCTAGTTCTCATTGTTTCTATGATGTTCCGCTGATTATTAATGAAATGCAGTAGATGTCTTTTGTCAAAAAATTAATATTTGTGGAGCAAGAATTGTGAAATTGCCAAACCCATTAGTGTGATAATATTGTGATCAATGAACATACATGTGATGTGAATGTGCTGAGCAACCAAGTCATCGGTCAAGGAAACGAGCTTCACAAATTACATTACAGACACAACACAACACAAATTTATATTATTAATTATTAATTAATAATAAATATTAATTAATTAATTAATAAAATTCTATTAATAAATATTATCATTATATAATAATTATATTAATTAATTAACGGGCGCCACTAAAAAATATTATTTTAACTGACGCCACTAAAAATATTATTTTATTTAAAAGTGGGTTAGTTTGGTAAATCAATCTCTATATACGGATTATAATGCCTGGGAAAATCACAAAAAAACCCCTTTTAACTTTGCGACATGTGTCCATTGTAAGGGCAGTTTTGTCACTTAAAAAAATTAACTCTACTACTAGCTGCTGAGAGTCTGAGACAAGAAACTCTACTACTCTGCTCATGTCATTTCTACACGTCTTCCAAACTCCTCTTGCACCAAAGTCTCATTTCCACTTTTATTATTCTACTTCATCTTCATCTTCTGAAGGTTTGGTGTTCTAAAAGGGTGAGAAAGGGTGAGCCCTCTCCTTCTACTTCCTATTCTTCTTCATCTTTTGCTACTAAGACGGTGAGTTCTCTCCATTTTACTGCTCTTCTTCTCTCCCTATTCATCACTCTTTATCATGATTTTACTTCCATTTTGAGGTGTTGCTTTATTATTATGATTATGAAACAAACATCAATCTCTATATACGGATTATAATGCCTGGGAAAATCACAAAGAAACCCCTTTTAACTTTGCGACATGTGTCCATTGTAAGGGCAGTTTTGTCACTTAAAAAAATTAACTCTACTACTAGCTGCTGAGAGTCTGAGACAAGAAACTCTACTACTCTGCTCATGTCATTTCTACACGTCTTCCAAACTCCTCTTGCACCAAAGTCTCATTTCCACTTTTATTATTCTACTTCATCTTCATCTTCTGAAGGTTGGTGTTCTAAAAGGGTGAGAAAGGGTGAGCCCTCTCCTTCTACTTCCTATTCTTCTTCATCTTTTGCTACTAAGACGGTGAGTTCTCTCCATTTTACTGCTCTTCTTCTCTCCCTATTCATCACTCTTTATCATGATTTTACTTCCATTTTGAGGTGTTGCTTTATTATTATGATTATGAAACAAACATCAATCTCTATATACGGATTATAATGCCTGGGAAAATCACAAAAAAACCCCTTTTAACTTTGCGACATGTGTCCATTGTAAGGGCAGTTTTGTCACTTAAAAAAATTAACTCTACTACTAGCTGCTGAGAGTCTGAGACAAGAAACTCTACTACTCTGCTCATGTCATTTCTACACGTCTTCCAAACTCCTCTTGCACCAAAGTCTCATTTCCACTTTTATTATTCTACTTCATCTTCATCTTCTGAAGGTTTGGTGTTCTAAAAGGGTGAGAAAGGGTGAGCCCTCTCCTTCTACTTCCTATTCTTCTTCATCTTTTGCTACTAAGACGGTGAGTTCTCTCCATTTTACTGCTCTTCTTCTCTCCCTATTCATCACTCTTTATCATGATTTTACTTCCATTTTGAGGTGTTGCTTTATTATTATGATTATGAAACAAACATGGTATTGAGAAAAGATTCAACATTAACATGCGCTGGGTATAAACATGAGTTTGAGGATACATTTTACTTCTTGAGTTTGTTTAATTTTTATTTTTAAAGAAAGAAGCTTTTGGACATAAACATGCATTGGGTATAAAATTTTTTTGGAAGGTTGGCTATTGCTTATTTTATGCAACAATGGTTTTTAGAAGGGGGCTTGGTATGAACAAGTTCTGGGTCAATGTTATGAACAAGGGTTGATGAAGAGTGGCATCATGTGTTTGAAAAGAGTAGACTAACGGGTTCAGCTTTGGAGTTCAATGGAAAGGGTGTGGCCTTGGATCATGGATTCGGTGGAAAATCATTGGGAGGGTACTGTGAGATGCAAATTTATTATGCTGAAATCTATAGATTGTGGAAAGGCTGTAGTTTTATTATGTAAAAAATAATACTCTTCTTAGTCTTAGTTTAGTATTTTATTTACATCAGAATTTTTTAGGTGTCTCTTTGTAAGTGGGTTAGAGTACCCCAAGTACTCTTTTTTATTAAATTGGTGTTTATCAATTTTTTTTTGTTTACATAATATACTTATTCATCTTTTCATAATATTTTTTATACTTATTTCTCTGCAATATCCTTTGACAAGATGAACTAGGTTTGTGTAAAATTGTTCATATTCTTATAAATTGAAAAATCAGATGCTGCATAGAGTATGTTTGCTAACATGTATAAAGCAGTTTATAGTTCTAACATTTTTGAAAAGCTTTGTGACCAGACAGTATAATTGTTTTTTTTATCATTTGTTTTTTGGATATTTATCTATTTCTTTCATTACAAACTGGTGCTAACTTTTAACTTTTAGAAAACTAACTAAAGTTTATGAATGACCTTAAAGATAAATTTTGAAAGTGGTGTAAACCTTTAAATTTTTAGGCATTTGGGATGAGATGTTTGGCAAATAACAAATTAACTTAATAGAATGTACCTCTACTCTAAGTAAAAGTTCCTGTTTGATGTTTTTGTATTGAGCCATAACGATGGCAATGTTATGTTTTGTGATTATATAGCTGTAATCTCTAATGAAGTGGTTCAGTTTATGTCCCTCCTTTTATTAGAAGCATCAAATTAGTCCTATTATGATAATTGAATGGCATAAGTTTTGTGCATTTTGTGTCATGTAAACATTACTAAATTCTACTATTTGTTATACAGTTTTAGTTGATGGCACGCAAGTTTGATCCGATCAAAGATATCAATGACTCAAGAGATATATGGACGCTTGCTGTTAGAATTGTTGATATTTGGTTCGTCCAGCCGAAACCCCCCCATAAAGGGCATTATGACATGATCTTAATGGATGCAAAGGTATTATTATTGCCATCCCTACTGAGGATTTGTTGAGAAAACTTTCAAACCATGCTAATGTATGGTTGGATCTGAGTTTAGTTGTGGGTAAATTGAAGAGTCACGATTTGAAGTAGCTATTGTCAAGTGCTTGGATCTAATTTCTACTGTTTTCGAGCTTTATGCTCTATTTTGTACTCTTTGTTTATAATTTCATCTAGGTGTTGCTTTGCTTATATGGAACAAAAAAATTAGTCTAAGAAATTAGGTGCTATCCAATGATCATGGTTTATATTTGCAATGATATAAAATAGTGCTTACTTGGTGCTATTACTATCAATAACTTTTGGTGCTATTTTGATAAACTAGGGTGATAAGATTCAAGTGTCACTAAGAACAGATGAGATGCTAAAATGGAAGACACATTTGAAAGAGCATGGTACATATATCATGCACAATTTTAATGTAGTGCGCAATGATCTTCAATACAAGGTCTGCGACCATCCCTACAGAATGAATTTCATAGGCGGTACAAGCTTAAAAGAGAGATCCCTTCTTGACATTCCACCATATGAGTACCAGTTTAAGAGTTTTGGTGAAATACTTAGTGGAAATTTCCGTACTGATCTGTTAGTAGGTATTTTTTACATGAATTAATGAAATAATTTGTTTGATATTCTTATTTTGTATTCAATACATAATAATCTTATTTTGTTATTCTTCTCTTTATACAGATGTCATTGGAGCTCTACATGAAATTATTTATCGTCCGCCAAATGGAAATCAAAGGAAGGTTGATTTTAACATGAAAGATGTTAGGTAATGTGCTTTCCTGTCTCTATTGTGATAACTTTAGTACCCCCTTTTTTTTTTTGACTCAATAACTTTAGTACCTAATAGATGTGTTACCCCTGTTTTAACATTTATTTATTTAATGACACTTTAGTGGTGAGCTGCTTAGCTGTACTCTTTGGGATGACCATGCCATGAAGCTGCTAACTTATTATGATCAAAGAGCTGATTCTGAACCAATAATTATTATACTGACACATGCAAGGATCAAGGAACCACAAGGTTAAAATAAAACGTGCTATCTAATTTTTATTTATTATTTGGATTCCTATATTATTGTTCTCTTATTACATTCTAGAGTTAATCAATATCTTAGGTATGTATCCCGCATCAATATCAAACTCATGGAATGGTTCGAAGCTCTTGATTAATGAAGATACAATACAAGTACAAAACTTTAAAAATAGGTATGCCAGTCTCTTTATATTGAACTGTAATAATTAGGAAAAACATGTAGCCTTCAAATAATTTTATTGACTTTGAATTTTGAACTTTGTTCGTCGTAGCTTTGGTCCAATTGGTCCACCTGAACCATCAAGTCAAATGCTGACCCAATTGACTGCATCCTCCCAATTTTCTGAAGAAGACAGGTTTATGTATAATGCACAAGTGAAGACTCTTTCCGGTATAAATGCCCTGACTCAGGTATCAAACAATTCTACTTTTACACAAAACAACTTTCTCATTCGATCTACTTTTGAAGTGTTTATTGTGCTCTTGCCCTTAACTATTCAATATCTGACTAGGAAACAATTTGTGTGACTATTGGGACAACTGGAAAATTTATTGTTGGCAAAGGTGGTTGGAACTATGAAGGGTGCATAAAATGTAACAAAAGAACTGAGGTGGTAGATGCTTCATTCACATGTAAATGTGGGAAATTCAATGAAAAGCCTACTCCAAGGTTGTGTTTTTAAACCATTTACAATTTTGAATTAACTGCCATTAAAACTCTCACCTTCAATCTTGGTTATTAATATCTAAAATGATTAAATGGACAGGTATAAATTGGAGATTAAGGTAGTTGATAAAAAAGACAGTTCAAACTTTATCTTTTTTAACCGTGAATGTGAAGACCTTATAGGGGAACCAGCTCTTGAACTAAGAAAGAAGATGTTTCAGGTTTGTACTCATTAGCTTTATGACTAAGTGAAACATTTAATGTTGCCACAAAATCTGATTTACACTTTTTTGATATGTCCTATTTAGGAGGGTGAGAATGATCCAAACGTTTATCCAATTGATCTTGACAAAATGTTGGCATCTACTTTGGCATTTAGAGTGAAGGTGCAACCATCTTACAACCACTCAACTGTGATGAAAGTTTCTGACAAACCAGAATTGATTCAAGCCATTCTAAACCAACTCGAATGTGAAGAGGTAAATATACACTATACAAATTTTAATAACATACTATTGATTTTAATACATCTATTTTTGTTGTTAGGATGTATCCAAAATGAATAAGGGAAAGTCTGTTGTGAATGAAGCGGTTAAGGCAAAGTATGATATCAATGAAGATTTTCAATATGATACTGTAAGTGTAAATTGACATGTTTTATTCTTACTTTTGCATTTTGTGGTGGTTGAAAATTGATACACTTTGGTTATTCTGTCTATACAGCAGTCTTTATCGGCAACAGCAGATCATGATCCTGATCTCGCAAGTTCTGTTACTCCAGCAAAGAGACCGTCAGCTGAAATGCAGTTTCAAGAAACACTTAGTCAAGATTTGGCATCTGCACAACTTTCATCTACAAAGATGCCAAAGAACATAAAAATTGAATGAAACACTAAGTGTTCTAACTTTTTTTTTGCTAGGCATAAGTACTTTGCCCCGTTTGATATCTTTTGGTATTTTATAAAACATTGAAACAATCTTATTTAGGGATTATCATAATGGATTTACTCTCTATTTTATAGTTTGCTTTATTGTGTTTTGTAGTTTACTGAATCAATCTATAAATATGGATAATGCTTTTTGGATCAATATTTTTTATGGTATTAGAATGTTATGATATATTATATCAGCTGTAAAATGAGCTTCAAATGAGGTTGTTCATATTGATTTACTCTCTGTTTCATCTATTTCCATTGAATAAAGGTTGATTATTTTCCATGACATTCTATATATCTTGAATGTCGCTGCTTATCACTTGCACCATTTTTACATTGGGTTAAAGAAAGAAAAGTGCAAAGGAGTTGGATTATATATAATCCACACCTTCATATTTTATTGTTGTAATTTTGGGTAAATATGAACCTTTCATTTCAGAATAGCAAAGTTTAATTTTTCTAACTATCTTTTTAAAAAAGGGAATTTTGCTTTAATCAAGAAGCTAAACAAATGCTGAAACAAAGGTCCACTAAGGTTGAAGCAAGACAAACATTCTTTAAAACTGAAACAGCAAAGTTTCGACTCTTTTTTCACAATCTATTTTTTTTATATGACTATATAGTTAATAATTTAATAATAGTAGTGCAAAATGAACCCCCAAGTGATATTTACGATCCAACTTCAACCAAGTGCAGTTTAGACCATGCAAATGAATGGGAAAGTTTGATTAAAATATTCATAAAGAAGTTCAAAATATTTAGTGTGTACTTTAAGTTGGTTTGTTTGAGAAAAAGGTATTGTATCCACATTAAAAAAATAGAGAAAAAGGGGCAGCTCTTGGGAGTTGTTTTTCATAGCCATCATTACTGAAAAGCCTATTGAAAAGTCCCTCAAGCTAGCTAGCAAATTGCCTGGTCTACATTGTATAGCTCATCAGACAAAAACTAGCAAGGAATAGAACAGTGATGATGGATATACTTTTAGAACCAAAAAACCAAGCTTGCAATACCACTCTCAAAAAGGAAAAACGAAAATCAAATTCTCCAGGTTAGTGCTCACAACTGCACCGCCTAAAAACTCCAGTTTTAGAAATTTCCGTTTTGTTTATGACATATTTCTCCTTAAGCTGTTAACTCATTTGTCATCAAATATTTGTTCTGTTTCGGGAGATGGCAGTCCCTCTGTTGAGATTGATGTGCCTTTCCAATACTGATTACCTTGAGCTTCTGGAACAAGTAAGTCTTTCATGATCCACCCTTTTTTAAGACCAGAACCAACCTCAGCGTCAACAAGAAAGAACAGGCCATTTGTAGCACAAACCAGATTTTTTCATTCTCGTGTTAGTGGGTGGAGGTATATCCATTGAGCTTTAACCAAGTTTATTGGCATTCATTCCCTTATTTTTTTTATTGTTCTAATTCCATTTATTTTCATTATTCTTTCCAATGTCAGGTAGAAAAATTATCTACTCTTCAATATACGTGGTTTCCTAAGGTAAGTATCCACAAATACTATCCACTCATGCTTGACTTAATTTTCATCTCCTTTGTTAGATTTCCTGAGAATCAAAAAAAGGCATAGGATTATCTAATATATCTGTATTGTTCTATTATATCAATTTGTGTAATCCCCAAGGTGGAAAACAAAAGACAGAGAGTAGCTACGTAGCAGATATGCAAACTTTTTGTGAAATGCTATATATCCAATAAATAGTTGAGATTTTGATATATTTGGAGGTCCTTTAGGTAGAAAAACAATTTATCCCAATCAAAACCAAGCAAGGCTTACCTGGGGGCTTTGCCTATACTTATCTAGAACTAGAAATGTGAACTAGGCTTGAGATCACAAACTAGAAGCTTACGTGTATGTCCATTGCAGTGCCTGCTATAAAAATTCTCTTGCTAACACCAATAAACAATGATACTACTATAATTCTAATCAATAAAGAATGCTTTATACTGATAGCAATATCATTTATAGAAAGGATGTCATAGGGAGGTCATGGAATGCATGATAAAAAAGGATAAGTGAATATAATTATAGAGGTGTTTTAGTCTTTGGATTCATCAAGTAGCAGGATTGTAACTTTAGTCTTTGGATTCTCACATTTACTAAAGTAATTATAAATTTATTATTTCATAATAAAGCAAATTAACAACTGAGGTTTCATGCATAATAGACAAATGGAATGTTCAAGATCATACAACCCATTAATTGCAGTTTCACATGACTAAATGCTTAGTGCAGGAAATGAAAATTTTCTGTTCATATTCAATAGCTGTGATGGACATTCGGCCAAAAGAGCCGACTTCTGCAAACAAAAACAAGGAGTTTTCATTAACTCTACAATATATGCATGTTAGATGGAGGGAATTTGAAATCTCTCCATTTGAAAGATGTTAAAATCAAGCATGAAATGCATGTTTCAATCTTTTATGAGATTATAAAGGGAAAAAGCCAAAACATTTCAATAAAGAATGATATACTGTTTGCTTGACAGAGACTGAAAAGCTAACACACAGGACCTGAAAAGTTTCAATGAAACTCTACAACAATAAAGATGTTTCTACAGCAATAAAGATGTTTCAATGAAGATAAACAGAATTGCCATTTTAATTCTTATGTTATTTTTCTTATCCCCACTCCCATGAAATTCTACATAGGACCTGAGCTAATAATTAACTTTTTATGTTATTTTTTTTTATCCCCACTCCCATGAATTGCCATGTTTCTCACATTATTTTTAATCCTGGAAACTCAATTCACGTTCTAACTTAGCTACCAAGTTTATGAAACTTGCATTTTTCTTCCTGAAACATGTCCACTCATGAAGTTACACACCTGTCCTCTATCCATTTATCATAATTGAGCACTTGATTAACATTTTCATTTGGATCTATACACCTATACTCATGCATCTATACACCTGTCCTCTATCCATTTATCTTAGTTGAGCACTTCCTTACCATTTTGACTTAGAGCTATGCATCTATACTCATGCAATTATACACCTGTACATGAATACTTAAACAACTTTTTATTGCAGTCTGACTTGAAATTTAACAAGGAAATTGTACATGGGTTTGCTTTACTTAGTGTCGTAATACGAATACACACAATTTTTATCACTTCTTATTTAGGTTTATATTTCTCACTTTACTTGCCTTTTTATATGTACTTATACCTTTTCTGGACATTATATTCTCTTTGGATGGATTCACACACACCCAGATTGCTTTTTTGTTTGATCATGGTCATTAACTTACTTTATCCAACTATGTCTTATTATATTGTATTTATATATGCTATTATTTTCTGATATAACAATCCAATGAATACTTGGTTGAGCATTTCATATTGTCCTTAAATCCTGATTCTGCATCATAATTGTGCGCAGGTATGGATAACGAACAAAACATAATGAAGGATGCCGCTGCAACCGCACGCTTGAAAAGAAAGAATGTGCTACGGGAAAGAAGTGCAAAAAGATCCAGTAGTAGAACTCAAAATCAACAACTGTATCTTCAATCGAGATTCAGAAATAGCACACCACTGTCTGATATAACTTCTACAGTACTCAATGACAGCAACCAGCGTAACACTCAGTCAAACAACATGTTCAGCTCTAATTCTTGCATATATACTCAGCCAACTGCTAACCAGCACCCATCACAAAGAAAAAGGAGACCTGTTTGTATTGATTCATTGGGTGTCAATCTAATGAGCAAATTTTCTGAAATCACGCAAGATTCAGTCAATGAACACAATTCAAATAATTACTGCCGTATTGCTTCCTCTTCATCAAACCAAAATATAACCACCACGACACCATGGCATACTTTCAACTCAGATAGACATGTGGATAAAGAAAACACATATGATTTTTTGATGATACAGAAAGTCATTCAGAAATTGATTTTGACCAAACTCAAGGTACTCACAATGCAAATAACGCATCTCCCAAGGATATGATCCACATATATATTTTTTACTTTATACTGATTTATTATGAAGAATTGATCTTCTTTTTGAATAGGATTGACTTCTGATAGCAACTCAAGTTCTGAGGAAGAAGAACTGTATTCCAATATCAATCATACTCAACCTGCCAACTCAAGTGAAGGTAGTTTAAAATATTTTTATTTTATAATACAGATGATAATGACAATTATGTATTGCTTATTAACACTTTGTTTACTTTATAGGATATTCTGATATTGGTGATCCAATCATTGAATGCCAACATTGTCAAGCATATATGTGGTATCAAGAGAGAACACGCAAAAATAGACATGCTGCAACTCCTAAGTATCAACTTTGTTGTGGTCAAGGAAAGGTTCAACTACCACTTCTGAAGACACCACCAGAATTACTTCAATATCTACTATTTGATAATGATTCAGCAGACAGCAAGAATTATCAGCAGCACATCCGAGCCTATAACATGATGTTTGCATTCACATCACCTGGAGCAAAACTTGACAGGTCAATTAATGATGGTAGAGGACCACCAACTCTTAGGATACAAGGCCAGCCATGCCACAGAATTGGCAGTCTATTGCCTATGCCTGGTGATTCTCCAAAGTTTGCACAACTATACATTTATGATACTGAAAATGAAATACAAAATAGGATTCAAGGACTCAAGTAAGTACATACTTTTACAAGTCGAAATTTATATTTGTTATGATATTTAACTATTAGAATATGACCACATATTTTATTTGATATTTGAGTACTTCACTATAATGTTCTTACATTTTTAGATGATATTTGACTATTTATATGTGACCTAATATTTTCTGCTTCTTTATTAATAGGAATCAAAACAACATAAATCCACAAATTGTGTGCAGATTGTCGGCCATGCTAGATCAACATAATACACATGCAAAGTCATTTAGGATGGCTAGGGATAGATTGCAATACGGCCATGTGCATGATCTAAAGTTAAGGCTCATTTCTGATAGATCTACTGATGGTAGAATATATAATCTACCTACTGTTTCAGAAGTAGCTGCTCTTATTGTAGGTGATGTTGACACTGCATCAAAAAGAGATATAATTATGGAGAAGCAAAGCGGTGCGCTTAAAAGAATAAATGAGTTGCATGCCAGCTATTTGGGTTACCAGTATCCACTTTTATTTCCTTATGGTGAGGATGGTTACAGGCGTGATGTACTTCACAGAGATAGAGGCAGTTCTCGAAGGAGCAAAAGGAATCGACTTACTATAAGAGAATGGTTTTGTTTCAGAATTCAATCCAGAAAAAATGAGGCTCAAACTTTATTACGATCAAGGAGACTCTTTCAACAATTTGTGGTTGATGGTTATACTATGATGGAGTCAGAAAGACTATCTTTTATCAGGAAAAACCAATCAAAGTTAAGAGTTGATAAATACCGTAGTTTGAATGAATCAGACAACCAAGGCCAAACTCAAGGTTCAAATAAAGGGAAAAGAATCATATTACCTTCTACATTTGTCGGAAGTCGTAGATACATGGATCAATTATACTTCGATGGAATGGCAATTTGTAGTTTTGTTGGCTTTCCTGATTTGTTTTTGACATTTACATGCAATCCCAACTGGCCAGAAATTCAAAGGTTGCTTCAACCCTTGCATTTACAACCACAAGATCGTCCTGATATAATTTCAAGGGTATTTAAAATTAAATTTGATGAGCTATTAACAGATTTGAGAAAGAACCATATCTTAGGGAAAGTGCTTGCATGTAAGTTCTAGGGCAATCATTTAAAAATATTATTTCATTGATTCTATGCAACTACTGCATGTCAAACTACTAATATGTATTTTCATCATTGCCTATTTTCAGATATGTACACCATTGAGTTTCAAAAAAGGGGATTGCCGCATGCACACCTACTTATCTTCTTACATCCATCTAACAAGTACCCCACTCCAGATGATATTAACAAAATTATTTCTGCAGAAATACCAAATCAGGAGGATGACAAAGAGTTATACAATTTGGTAAAAACTCATATGATCCATGGTCCATGTGGTTCGGCTAACAGGTCATCTCCATGCATGAAAGATGGTAAATGCTCTAGGTATTATCCAAAGGGTTTCCAAAGCACAACAATTGTTGACCAAGATGGTTATCCAGTGTATAGGAGAAGAGATGATGGTAATACAATTGAAAAGGGCGGTGTTTTCCCTTGACAATCGCCATGTTGTCCCCTATAATCCAAAATTGTTATTGAAGTACCAAGCACATATTAACTTGGAATGGTGTAACCAAAGTACTTCAATCAAATACTTATTCAAGTACATAAACAAAGGTTATGATCGGATTACAGCTGTTATTGTTCCAACAGAACATGAAGGATCATCAAATGGTGGTATCATTGACGAGATCAAGCAATATCTTGATTGCAGGTATGTATCACCATGTGAGGCATGTTGGAGAATTTTTTCTTTTCCAATTCATGGTAGGAAGCCAGCAGTTGAGAGGTTATTCTTTCACCTTCCAGGAGAACAGAATGTGTACTTTAATGATTATGAGAACATTGATGATGTGCTTTCAAAACCAAGTGTTACAGCATCAATGTTTACATCTTGGATGGAAGCAAATAAGATATTCCCTGAAGGCAGAAATTTAACTTATGGCCAATTTGTAACAAGATTTGTCTATGTAAAGAGCAAAAGGTGTTGGAAGCCACGAAAGAAAGGTTATACCATTGGAAGACTGATTTGGGTTCCTCCATGTACCGATGAGCTATTTTACTTGAGAATGATGCTAACAGTTGTAAAAGGAGCAACTAGCTTTGAAGACATTAGAACTGTTGACAATGTCAAATATCCAACTTATAGAGAAGCATGTTTTGCAATGGGATTGCTTGAGGATGATAAAGAATATATAGAAGCTATAAAAGAAGCCAATGAGTGGGGTTCGGGACACTACTTGAGGAAGTTATTTGTCACAATCCTTTTATCAAGTAGCATTAATAGGCCAGAGCATGTATGGAAACAAACATGGCAATGGTTGTCAGATGGGATTCTTTATGATCAAAGAAAATTGTCCAATAACCAAGGTATAGACTTAGCAAAATGTTTCAGCACATGTTATAATTTATGTTATACATCTTAAAATAATTGTATTACTTATTGAACTGCTTTTTCTTATGTTTTTTAGACTTGCAGCTTAGCAATGAAGAGTTACAAAATTTAACTCTATTGGAGATTGAGAAATTATTGCAACAAAACAGAAAAAGTCTAAAGGAATATCCATCAATGCCATATCCAAAGGGATATACCACAAGCCAATTAGGGAACAAACTCATATATGCAGAACGTGATTATGACATAGCTAATTTACATGATCAGTTCCAGAATCTATTCAGTTCTCTCACAGGTGATACATTTTACCTCAATTCGCATCAAAATTATAAAGTATCGTTATCTAAATTTCATAGCATACACTAATTTTTTAAATGAATATAAATATTTTTACAGATGAGCAAAGATGCATATTTCACACGATCATGCAGGCAGTAAACAACCAGCAAGGTGGTATGTTTTTCCTATATGGTTATGGTGGTACAGGAAAAACTTTCATGTGGAAAACTTTAGCTTCTGCATTACGTTCTCAACGTCAAATTGTATTGACTGTGGCATCCAGTGGCATAGCATCTCTATTATTACCAGGAGGGAGAACAGCACACTCAAGGTTCAAAATTCCTGTTCCCACACTAGATAACTCAACTTGCAATATTCATCAGGGGAGTGAACTTGCAGAGCTATTGAAAGTAACAAAGTTGATAATATGGGATGAAGCTCCAATGTCCCATAAGTTTTGTTTCGAAGCACTGGATAAAAGTCTAAGAGACATCATGAGTTTTGATAACAATGCAACTTATATATTTGGAGGGAAAATAGTTGTTTTTGGAGGAGACTTCAGGCAAATTCTACCAGTTATTCCAAGAGGAAGTCGTTCTGACATTGTACATGCAACAATCAATGCGTCATATCTTTGGGATCATTGTCAGGTATTAACCCTCACAAAAAACATGCGTTTGCAACATGGTTTGGATAGTACCAGTGCATCGGAACTCAATAAGTTCTCGAAATGGATATTGGACATTGGAGATGGAAAAATAGCTGAACCAAATGATGGATATGCAGAAATAGAAATTCCAAAGGAACTTCTGATTACAAATTTTGATGACCCCATAGATGCTATAGTTCGAAGCACATATCCTAATTTAATGGAGCAATACAAGAATGAGGAGTTCTTACAATCTAGAGCTATCTTGGCTTCAACAATTGAAATTGTTGATCAAATAAATGAATATGTGCTGAACTTGATTCCAGGTAATTTATTTAATCTGTTGTTTATGCTTCATTGATAACATAATACATTCAATTTTAGTCCTTATAAATTTTCATTATAATTTTCTTTCATGAATATAGGTGATGAAAGAGAATACCTAAGCTCAAATTCTATTGATAAGTCAGAAGGTTGTCAGAGTGGAGCATTTGAAGGACTTACACCAGAATTTCTAAGCTCTCTCAGAACATCAGGTCTTCCTAATCATAAAATAAAGCTAAAGGTTGGCACTCCAATAATGCTATTAAGAAATCTAGATCAGTCTGAGGGTTTATGTAACGGAACTAGGTTGATTGTCACAAGACTAGCAAATCATGTTCTTGAAGCAAAGATAATGTCTGGAAAGAACATTGGAAGCCGTGTATACATTCCTCGGATGTCTATGTCTCCTTCACAATCACCATGGCCTTTCAAACTTATTAGGAGGCAATTTCCTATAATTGTCTCATATGCTATGACAATCAACAAATCTCAGGGTCAATCATTGGCAAGTGTTGGATTATACTTGCCTAAACCTGTGTTTAGTCATGGTCAGTTATATGTGGCAATTTCCAGAGTTCAAAGCAAACAAGGATTGAAGATTTTAATACATGATAAGGAAAGACAACCATTAAACACTACCACCAATGTTGTCTTCAAGGAGGTCTTCCAAAATCTCTAAAAAGTAAGTGTCTTTACATTCAATTATGACTCAACTTAAGTATCATATTATGTTACTTCAATTCATTGATTGAATTTATTGTTTAACAGGCTATGATTAACAGTATACATTCAAATGTTGCTTCTTTTTTGCTACCTTTTTTTGGTATCAATATCTATCTGACTTTCTTTCTGACTTAATATTTAAACGTACTATTTAATGACATATTTCTGGGATGTCCTAATCTGCTTATTTGTACGCATTTTAATTGCAGCAGTCGACATGCGCTTTGAGTTCTTCCAAAGCTTTATTAGGACTGCAATATTTTAGTGCCCATCTTTAATATGGATTGGAGAATGTCATGCTTATGCACAAAAAGCATCAAGCTGGTAGATGTAGGATTAACTTACAACTTCCCTTCTTCTAAACTGATAATTTGGTATTTTGAACTGGTATTGACTATGCAGCCTTATTTTGCACTGATTAGACATACAACACCTATAGCATCTACCATTTTGGAGAGGTATGATTTATTTTGAAATATATTTATTTCTTTTAAGAACACATCCCTAGAATGTATCAAAGTTATATTTCCCAATCTTTTATTAAAGCTATTGCCTCATTATAGGCATGTTACTATTTATTCCAAGAGAAAACAAGCAACAAAAGTCTAAATATTACTTATTACAGGAGAAGCAATTGAATATTCTTATTCTCTTATTAAAATTATCATACATTAAAACTTCATTTGTATCAACCTATTTACTATTATTGCCTTTAAGATTTGTGTCAATTTAAATTCTGTGTCGTTACTAAAAATTTAAAACGACCTTAAGATTCTAACTTCAGTTTTATAATCTGACTTGCCTTATCATGTCACATAAGAGAATAAATGGAATGCAAATATTTTTGTCAGTATCCAAATGAGAATAGAAACATTAAAATTGATTCATTGAATGCAGATAGAGCACAGTAATTTATCAGTCTCATAATTTAGGCGATTGCTCATTAGTTAACTGTCCAATATCAATATTTATCGTATGCTATTCCCATATAAACAGATGAAACTTGAAGGAGGGATGCAACAGTTTGGTATTTTGGATAATACACCTATAGCATCTATGCATTTGTAGAGGTATGATTTCTTTTGAAATATATATATTTATATTCAGTAAACATCCCTAAAATTGATACTATTTGGTTTTTTTTTTTGGCTTCAGGTTTATGTGCTATACTGATAGTTTTATTTTGGTGTGAGAATGGTTTAATTATCCTTCAACCATGAAGTTGGCCTATAAAACTGAACTCTTACTGATTTTTTGTACAAACATATCCCATCTTGGTTGAATTTATAGCTGGGTTATTATCTAACTCTTTTTGTATTTACAATATCTTTATGTATATGAGTTAGGTACCCCTTCTACTCTCTTATAATATTATTCTTTTGCTTATAAAAAAACTATTTATTCTAAGAGATGAGAGACAAAGAAAGTCTACAGATTACTTATTGCGATAGAAGCCATTCAATTTTGTGTGTCTCTTATCTACTTGCAGCATCAGCATTGGATTATTACCTTCGGCTACTTACATTTTTTTTTTCTATCATTATTCTACACATGTTTTTTTTTTTAAAACTGGCTTATATGAATATTATAAGTAGTCTCTGACTTATAATACACGTGTTTTGTTTCTATTAATTAATGGCTTTCCTTTAGTTCATTAAGATATTTTGCAATTTAACTTGCTTATAAAAAAAACTATTTATACTAGGAGATGAGAGACAAAGAAAGTATACAGATTACTTATTGCGAGAGAAGCCATTCAATTTTTTGTTGCTCTTATCTACTTGCAGCATAAGCACTGGATTATTACCTTCGGCTACTTATATATTTTTGTTTCTGTCATTATTCTACACATGTTTTTTTAAACTGAATTATATGAATATTATAAGTAGTCTCTGACTTATAATACACGTGTTTTGTTTCTATTAATTAATTGCTTTCCTTTAGTTCATTAAGATATTTTGCAATTTAATTTGCTTATAAAAAAAAACTATTTATTCTAAGAGATGAGAGACAAAAAAGTCTACAGATTACTTATTGCGAGAGAAGCCATTCAATTTTGTGTTACTCTTATCTACTTGCAGCATAAGCATTGGATTATTACCTTCGGCTACGTACATATTTTTTGTTTCTGTCATTATTCTACACATGGTTTTTTAAACTGGCTTATATGAATATTATAAGTAGTCTCTGACTTATAATACACGTGTTTTGTTTCTATTAATTAATGGCTTTCCTTTAGTTCATTATGATATTTTGCAATTTAAATTTTATAATTTAACTATTATTGACTTTACTAAATTTGATTAACAATGACTTCACCCATAAAAAAAAAAAGGTATTCATTTGACTAAAATTTAAAAGCTTTAATTATTGAATCTACTCATTACATAAATTCGGTATCAATTTATGTTCTTCATAGCTATACCAATATTGATATATAATTTACTTTATTCAATTATTTCCTACATATAAAAAACTGTTTACTATCTGAATTTTATTTTTAGAAAAAATTATAGCAACCAATACGGCACGACCCGTGCGAATGCACGGGTATACCACTAGTTATTTCAAAAGTAGGTTATTTTGATAAATAGTTTCTAAAAGTGGGTTACTTTGATTAAAAAAAACCAATAGGTGCCGAAGAAAATGTGTTTAAAATAAAAACAACGTAAATGTATCTAAAATAAACCAAAGGATGAAAAATAGATATGGTGGAAAGCAGCGTTCAGCCACCTTTATTATTATTACTACTTATTTAAAAAGCAATAAAAGGATGAAACGTTTTGAACGTTTTCTACCAAAAAAAACGTTTTGAACGTTTTCTTCGATTACAGACTTACAAGTTGGAAAAAGTGTATTAAGACAAATCAATTGTATTGAAAACCCACGATGTGTGGTCCGAGCCTAGTAGCTCGCCAATCCTTTCAACCATATATTCATGATTCGAATCCTGATGATGAAAATAAAACTGTATTTATAGTAGAGAAATTGTCCATCGATTGATGATCTAAATCATCTGGGGATCAGTTCTATAACCACCGGCTGTTGAATACCAATTGGGTTTCATCCTGTGAGTATTTCGTATCAATGACATGATTACCAAAAAAAAAATGATAATTATATATTGAAAAGTGCCGTTGAAAAATATTTTGATGCAAAGGACAAGGCAATTAAAAGCTTTAAAAGGTAATAAAAGTACTAATTAAATTATTAGAGGAAATGTTGGAAAAAATTAATTGTAGTAAATGGTAATAAAGGAGAGATTTAAAATCTTTCAAAAACAAATCATTTGAAATAAAATTTTCAACAATTCTTAGGATTTTTTGTTAAGAATTGAAAACTAATGTAAACTATTGTAAATATCCATATTTTAATGTGTGATGGATGATGATCTTAATTTAGGAGATATGATAGTAACTCGTAATATCTTTGTATTTACTTCTTACTTATGTCTCTTGATCTGGTCCACAATTAGTAGTCTATTATCTTTATAAATAGGATGCTTAGGTTTGTTCTTGTATACACTCAATCAGATTATCAATATAAAGATTATAATTAGTTCCCGAAGAACTAGCCTCTGAATTCTAATTCCTGAATAACTAACTTTTGAGGTCATATTTTTATTGCCTTCATATTCCTGTTTTCTTTTCTATTTATAACACGTTATCAGCACGATCGTGTCTAACGGTGTAACAATTTTTTGTGGGTATCTTTTCAAGGTAAGAATTGTTGTATATATTTTGAAATTTTCCAAGAAAGAAGTCCATGTACACTTAGATAAACTTTTCAAGAAAGATTTTTTTTTTTAAACCCTTTGATAGATCAAGTCTCAAAACAGTGCCTTGCTTTATTCCTAATGTTCTATGTATAAACGACTTTGTACAATCCCTGTACGTTTGTTAATTTTTGTTTTTTAATTGGGGATATGTGATATGTGAAACGTACAGGTGCTTTTTATGTGCCTTTTATAAAAGAATTATCAAACATACCAGTGCCATTTATCAATTCATCCATCTATGTGAAATTTAAAAGGTCATTTGGTCTCATTATATTTTGAAACAAATTAAAGTGAGAGAAAAATCATATATATGTCTCTCAAGTATGGTTAGTATGCTCCCAAGGTAGCAAATTAAAAATGAGAAAGGCAGCCAAATGGATTAATAATCATTCCCAGAAGTGAATGTTATGTATTATAAATTTGGGTACGACAAAGGTCGTGGTTATAATAATTGATATGATAGATATTACCATTACCGTGATGGTTTAAAGTCTTCGTATGAGACTATGAGTGGGATATGAGAAAAATATTGAAAATAGTAAAATTATCTTAATCTTTTTAGCATGTATGAAAAGACCTCGACAATACTTGTCATATGTCAATATTTTGCTGGATGGATTTTTCAATTAAGGTAGAGATTGATTTTTATCTGTCAAATCCTAATGGTGAGTTATACTCCGGTGATAAATTAATTGTTTCTCGTGATGATTTTGATTAATAACATTTGTAAGGTGCGAATATTTGTTTTTAGCAAATGCAATAGTTATTGATAAAGAATCATTTATTCTTTGAAAAAGATAAAATAATATAATTACTGTGAGTTATCATATTTTCTTTTATGAATATAATTAATATCCAAATTGTTCTTATGAAAATCATTCTTTTTATCATGATCGCTCAAATAATGTGCATTTGAAAATATTTATTTGTAACCTTTTTTTTAGAGCAAAGTTTATTGGAAAATAGTTTTTTAGAGAAATAGAATGATGATTGTGCCGTGGACGAGTCATTGCCTTAAAAGCAAGATTTCGACAGACTCAATGTGCAGTGAAGGTTAATAACAATGAAGACTACATAATACAATTTCCCAATGTATGTGTTGTGAATTTTTCTTTTCTTCTTTTACAGAGTATTTAGCACTAGTGCTAATAAACAAAATTTGTAATCAACCATTTTCTTTGGATGAAATGATTTTACAAATTATATTCAAATTGATATGAGTGTGATTGCGACATGTGCTAATGTAAAATATAAACTTGATTTGCACATATAAAGCAAAGTTAATTATATTGATGTAAACCAGAAGTTTATTAGTTAAATAATTTTGTTTTTTTGACGTATGGTCAATTACGCTATCATAAGTCAATATTGGAGACTCATATTGATGACATTAAAGGATCGGGAGATTCTTTAATATAATTTGTTTTCAAAGGTTATATATACATGGCATTTTGAAGGCAAATTTATTATAATGCTAGTTACTAGCTAAAAAAATATTTGATTTTCTAAATTTCATGAACATATTTAAGATGATAGCTTATGGCCAGAAGCTATATGGTTATATGTTTGCTTATTTTCAATTTGCAACCAGATGTTTGCAAAAGTAATCAAAGGCTTTGAACGAGCACATATTATGGTTTCTAAATAGAACAAAATTATATTTTGATGTGTTGTATTATAGTAGATTCCGAAGAAATCTACAAAGTTCCAAAGATATGTTGCAAAGGGTATCATTTGAAGCCATAAACGAGGGAAATATCTCTGTTACTTATACAATTTCTAGACCGGAAGTTCATGCTATAGAAATTTTCAAATTTCTCGTTAGAATTATATTTTACAAAAGTTAGGATGATTGAGTCAAATTATATGCACCGGAAGTTCTTATCATAAAGCTTTTGTACTTTGGCATGATTGTCTCTATCATCTAAGTTCAATTGTTAGATATTTTTATGGACCCGGAAGATTGTTAAGAGAAATAATGCAACAACAAAAGGAAGGAGAGGAGGAAGAGAGAACCAAGGAGTAGAAGAAAGGGCTGCTAGGGTTTCATTAGAATGCAATCATTCTCAAAGTTACAATAGATAGCAAAAGGAATAAATATAAAAAGCAACAAGCAAAAGACTAAACTACCCTTAAGACATTAATAAACAAATAGACTATATTATCTAACATCCCCCCCGGCAAACTCATGATGCATCAACAGGAAGCATTGGGAGTTTGCTAATCAAGAAACGAAAGCGTGTAGTGGAATGCGATTTTGTGAACAAGTCAGCAATCTGGATAGAGGAAGAAACAAAGGGCAAAGTGATGGTTCCCTGCTGAAAATGATGTCTAGTGAAATGGCAATCAATCTTAATGTGCTTGGTGAGTTCATGAAAGACTGAGTTGCGAGTGATTTGTATAGCACTCATATTATCACAATACATAGGAGTTGGTGCAGAAGAAGAGACACCCATAGAGTCAAGTAACCAACGCAACTAAACGATTTCTGCAATGGTGGATGCCATGACACATTACTCAACTTCGGTAGAAGATCGAGAAAGAACTGCTTGCTTCTTACTATTCCAAGAGATAAGAGAATCTCTTAGAAAAATGCAAAACCCTGTGGTAGATTTACGGTCAGTGGAATCATCACCCCAATCAGCATCTGAGTAAGCACACAACTCCAATGAAGAAGAAGAGGGAAATAGAAGGCTCTGAAACTGAGTTCCCCGAAGATAACGAAGAATGCGAAGACCAGCTGCCCAATGAACTATAGTAGGAGAGGAAACAAACTGACTAACAACATGCACTGCATAAGCAATATCAGGTCTAGTAATGGTAAGATATACCAAGCTGCCAACAAGAGTACGATACAAAGTAGGGTCTGGCAGAAAGGCACCATCAGATGAGAAATATCGAGCATTAAGCTCAAGAGGAGTGTCTGTTGTTCGAGTATCAGAGAGACGGGCTTGTGTAAGAATGTTACCAATATACTTAGATTGAAAAAAGAAGGTATCCTCGAAGAGAGTAGGCAACCTCAATCCCTAAAAATTAACGAAGAGTACCTAAGTCTTTCATCTCAAACTGTTTGGATAATTGTCGTTTCAAATCAACAAACCCATCAACATCATCCCCAATAATAATCATGTCATCAACATATAAAAAGAGCAAGATACGACCATGAGGAGTGCACCTGATAAATAAGGCATAATCATGCGGGCTAGAGTGGAAACCAAGGGATTCAATCACAATGGAGAACTTCTCAAATCAAGCATGAGGAGCTTGTTTATGCCCGTAGAAAGCCTTCTTCAATTTACAAACTACACCTAGATTATGAGAAACACATGGAGGAGGAACCATATAAACCTCTTCTTGAAGATCACCATTCAAGAAGACATTTTTAACATCCATTTGCGAAATATGCTAATGACGGATAGATGCAACTGCAATAAGAGTACGAATAGTGGTCATTTTGGCAACATGAGCAAAAGTTTCTTCATAATCCATACCATATTGCTGAGAAAACTACTTTGTAACTAAACGAGCTTTGTATATCTCAATAGACCCGTCAGACTTAGTTTTGATCTTATAAACCCAACGAGAACCAATTGTAGTTTTTCCTGGTGGAAGAGAGACAACGTCCTAAGTATCTGTCTTGTGCAAAGCAGAAAGTTCCTCTGTCATAGCCTGTTGCCAAGAGGGATCAAGAAATGCCTCTTTATAAGAAGAGGGCTCAGACAAACTGTGAATGGAGGTTAAAAAGCAAAGGAAGTGGAATAGATAGGATCAACAAAATCAGGTAATTTAGTGGACTTTCCATCAAGATGAGGATAATGAGGAGGAGGATCCACAATTACAGGAGCTTCTTGGGGAGGCATGGGGACAGAGGAGGCTTCTGGACAGGGACGGAGCTAGACTTGAATACTTCGGGGGGGAGGGGTAACTATAAAAGTAAACTTTATTCAATAAATATATACATAGAATTACATACAACACATTCATAAATGTTAATTACATTAGTAATCTTTCATTCAACAAAAAAATAAAAAATAAAATAGTAATATATGAAAACACAAAACGTCTCTCCTATATGTCACAAAAATCATTTATAGTTAAATTTACACTAAACTTTCCATCAATTTCCTTTTCAATGTATACTATCAAACAATCAGTTAAAAATTCATCTTTCATCTTGTTGCGAAATATAGTTTTGACTATATTCATAACTAAAAAAGATTGCTCCGTAGTCAGGAAGTGCGAGAATAAGAATTATAACTCTATACACAATGGGAGTTATAAGGTGGCTTGGTGGTTTGAGGGGAGGGAGATAGGGTTTGGAGTGATATGTGGAGATCATGGGTTCAACTTCCCCCACTAACATAACAATAACAAATACTAACAATTTAACATTTGCTTGTCAAAAAAAAAAAAAAATCAATAAAATAAACTTCTATGTTATATTTTTTTTACCAATTAATAACATAAAATTATTAAATTTATATTATTAATACTTCCAACAAATTTAAAAAGTTAGGGGGGCCAAGGCCCCACTAATCACATGTATAGTTCCGTCCCTGCTTATGGATCAGCAGAACTACTAGTGTCAACCCTGCAAAGCTAAGCATCAGAGTTATTTTGACTATGAGTAACTAGAGGGGGTGTTGTGTCGGAATCTGTGGAAAACGGGTCAATACGGGTGAGATCAGTTTTGGAAAGACCATGCGGACTAGAAGGAACAGAATAAAAAGGAATATGTTCCAAAAACACAACATGACGTGAGACATACAACTTTTTATTTGCAGGATCATAACAACGATAACCTTACCATCACCATGACCAAGAAAAACACAAATAGCTGAACGAGAAGACAACTTACTACATTTTACATGCGGATGAAGAACAAAGCAAGTAGAACCAAAAACTCTCAAGGTAGAATAATTAGGAGCACAACCATATAATTTTTCAAAGGGAGACAAACCTGAAGTGACAGAAGATAGGATCCGATTAATGACATAGACTGCAGTGAGGACAGCTTCCCCCCAAAACTCACTTAGGACAGAGGCAAACAAAAGAAGAGAACGGGCAGTTTCAACAATGTGACAGTGTTTTCTTTCAGCCAGTGTTATAAAACTCGAACCGGTCATCGACTCTGCCAGGGTACTGGGTTAATGGGTCACTGGTCCAACCAATGGGTCAATGGTTGAACCGGTTGACTAGATATATATTTTTAAAAAATAAAAAATATATTATATAAATTAATTAATAATACTAAAACATTCATAAAATATTAAGTTTTTTTAATCTACTATATGTTTTATTATCTAATATACATATTTAGTTGTTTTTGTTCTACTGTTTTTTTTTTTTATCGATATTAAATTCAGGTAATATAGATAATTGAAATATTTGTCATTTGGGAGCACTTTCTATTGTTATTAGTGGTCAAGCTTTTCAATATCCATATATCTAGATTTAGGGCCATATATGTTTCACTTCTATTGGGCTGGTCGCAGACCCATATATGCTGATTAGCCCAATATGTTTCACTTGTATTGTTTCTTTCTATTCTATAGTGTCCACTGCCCAGACCGTAAACTCATTTGTGAAACCCTAGCACTGCATTTGGCGACTCAGGGGATGCGGATGGAGCAACAACATATGCGGGATGCCCAGATCCAGAACTCATTTCTTCCTTCTAAGATTTCTTCCCTTCCACCCCTTGCTTCCTTTTCTTCTTTATCTTTTTTGGTTTTTATCGATACACAATTTTTGCAGTTTTCCAGCCCTCTTCTCTGCCCTTTTGGTTTTTCCATGGTCCGGTTTTCCGTTTTCCATTACCCGGCCGGGTCGCCGGTTTTCTTCAAAAACGTCCGGCTGAACCCGGTTTCCTCTGGGCTGATGGCGCATCCTGTCAGATGGCTCAACCGGACCAGGCATATGACCGGTTTCCGATCTAACCGGTCGGACCGGCCGGTCCGACCCGGGTTTGATAACACTGCTTTCCATTTTGTTCAGGAGTATCAGTACAATAAGTTTGGTGAGAAGTCCCATAAGAGGCAAGTAATTCAGAAAATATTTTGGAAGTATATTCACCACCTATATCACATCTAAAGCATTTTTTAATAGCATTATGTCGAGTACCAAAGCACGAAACATGTGATAAATGCTTAAAAAGTCAGAACGATGTTTCATAAGATAAACCCAACAATAACGAGTGTAATCATCAATGAAAGATGCATAATATCTAGAACCACCTTTAGTAACAGTAGGGGATGGTCCCCATACATCAGAATGAATCAAGTCAAAAGGTGCAAACCAAAATTGAAACACTTTTACTAAAAGGCAAAGCAGAAAAATTAGCAACTTTGCAACGACAACAATCTGAAATATCATTACTTTGTAACTTTCCTAAAGCCCCTGTAGAAGCCAAGTATTTCAAACAGGAAGAAGAAACATGCCCAAGACGAGAATGCCATAAATAAAAACTAGAATAAGAGGAAGTCAAATGAAAAGACGACAGGCCAGCACTAGCAGCAGCACCATCTAGAACTCTTAGCTTATCCAAAATATAAAGTCCCCACTGTCTATGGCCTGTCCCAATCAGCCTCTGGGATTGCAGATCCTGCACATAACAAGAGGTGGATGAAAGCAAAACTGAGTAACCAGAATCACATAACTGACTAATAGAAATAAGACTCACACATAATTTAGGAATGTAATAAACATCTGGAATGGACAAATGAGATGTGGAAACAGACCCAGTGCCTGCTACTGGCAGAGGGGTAGCATCAGCAGTTATGATTGGTATAGATGAAGCAAGATATAAGGACACAAATGAGTTTAAATGGGATGACATATGATGACATGCTCCAGAGTCAAGGATCCATAAGGATGGAGATATACATGAGGAGCTAGAGGAGGACAAACCTATATTGGATTGGGCAGACATAGCAGACATGGCATGCATGGCAGACATGGCAGATGGCTGTGTGGCAAGAAACCTCTGGAATTTCTCAGCAAGATCAGCTATTGAATGGCTAGAAAGTGATGTGCTCTCATCAGACAGAGGAATAACTGGATTAATATTTGATGTTAGAGGCTTGAAGTACTTGAAGTTACGTTGGCTGAACTGACTTGGAGGTCTCCATTGAGAGGATTGCTGTGTAGGCTTTAAAAGCTTATAATTTTGTAGATTCAGTAAGAGCCAATTGATCCCAAAGGTTGGACATAGTAGAATAGAATTATTGGATGCTCATGTTGTTTTGTTGAAGAGCCCGAATATCAATCTCTAGCTAGTATTGCTTTGCTTAGCAAAATTGGACTGCATATACAACCTTTTCAAATAATCCCAAGCCTCATCGGCTGTCTCATATTTTGCTAATTAAACGCCTATTGACTGCGAAACAGAATTATTAATCCAAGTAATAATCTTCGAATTATTTGCTTCCCAGGATTCTAGCTCAGTTGCATATTTTCCATCTTTGTTGTCTTTTGGCTTCTCAGAGGTTCCAGGAACATAGCCCCACATTCTCTTACTTTTCAATTTTTTTTCAACACATAACTCAAATACGAATAATTTTGACCATTCAACTGCACACTAATAGCTTGAAGAGAATCATCCTTTTCACCAGCCATTGTTGAAGCAAATTAAATAATAAAATAATAAAAAGAGAGGAGAACCAAATACCAATATATTGAGCTTCAAATTGCGCCCCCCAAAAAGAATGTATGTGGTCCCTTCCTTTTTTTAATTGAGAAAAATTGTAGCTTTAACAATTTGCTCTGCAACTTAAAAGTGGTCCTTCCTTTTTGTTGAGACTTGCGAGAAAGAGAGGAATAGTGCACCGAATGGATTCAAGCAGAGAAGATATATATATTTTTTCTTTCTAAAAACTTCTGAAACGCAAATGCACAGCCACCTTCGAGACAAGGATCTACCTTGCTCTGATACCATGTTAAGAGAACTAATGCAACAGTAAAAGGAAGGGGAGGAGGAAGAGAGAACCAAATAGTATAAAAAAAGGGCTGCTAGGGTTTCATTAGAATGCAATCAGTCTCAAAGTTACAATAGATAGCAAAAGGAGTAAATATAAATAGGCAACAAGCAAAAGACTAAACTACCCTTAAGACATAAATAATCAAATAGACTATATTATCTAACAAAGGTCACTAAGTCACATGTATGAATCGCAAATATTATTGCATGGTTAATTGTCCCTGTAGGACAACCTTTGAGTATGGTATGTGACCTATGAATCTAAAGTACGCCAGAAGCGTTGTAGACCTATTGGTGCAAAGAATATTGTTCCTTAATTAAAGGGAAAATAAAATTTCAATGTGATGGTCCAAAAAAGAGTTCAATGGGACTCTAGGAGAGGTCAAAAGTTATATTAATCAACAACCCCATATTTCAAGGGAAGCAACCGCAAAAGTGGTTCTGGTACCAGTAAATTATGAGATCTCATTAAAATATGGAAATATGAGGGGAAGATATATTGTTGCTGATATTGTATTTGCATATGTAATAGCAATTATTTATGAAATTATTAATGATAATGAGCGTGTGATGCTCAAATTATAGATAAAATGTTGACATTAAATTGATTGGCCAAAATGGAAAAGAATAATACAAGTCGAGCTAGAAATTTTAGCCAAACATAAAGCATTTGGACCAGTAGTCCAGACACCTGAAGTTGTCAATCTTTTTGTGGATGCAATTAATTTTAGCTTATTGATTAGTTTGGCAGTTCCCGAAGGACTTGATACACATCTAATGAACATAATGACAACTTACTTGTATAGGTCATTGGAGAATGACATATATATGAAAATCCTTGAAGGATTTAAGATGCCTGAAGCATGCAATTCAAAAACTTGACAAATGTAGCCCGACAAATTGCAAAGATCATTGTATAGATTAAAACAGTCAAGACGCATGTGGTACATCGTTTGGATGAATATTCATTGAAAAACATGTATGAGAATAATCCTCCTAGCCTTTGTCAAGAAAATGAAATATGGATTTGTAATAGTAGTTTATGTTTATGATTTAAACATAAAAGGACTCCAGAAGAGATCCCAAAATTACAAAGTACTTAAAGAGTGAGTTTCAAATAAGGATATTGGAAAGACAAAATTTTGGCTTGATTTTCAAGTTGAAAATTCACGAGTGGAATATTTATTCATCAATCTCTTTATATAGAAAATTTTTGAAACATTTTTATATGGATAAAGCTTATCCATTAAGCACTCAAATGGTTGTTAGTTCACTTGATGTGAAAATTGATCTTTTTAGTCCACGGGACGATGAAGAAGAAATTCTTGATCCTAAAGTACCATATCTAAGTGCCATTGGAGAACTTTTGTTTATTGCAAATAGTAATACACCAGATATAGCTTTTGCAGTGAACTTATTAGCAAGATTTAGTTTCAACATCAACCCGAAGACATTGGACGAGAGTCAAACATGTTCCTCGTTATCTTCGCGAGAAACTATTATCTCATGGTGATCCGTGAAGCAAATAATCACAACTGCCTCATCAAATCATTCAGAGATATTAGCTATTCATGAAGCAAGTCGTGAGTGCATATGGCTAAGAACTATGACCAAGTACATTAGATGAGCATGTGGATAAATGAAAGAAAATGTCAATCCAACAACATTGCATGAAGATAATGTTGCATGGATTGCACAAGTTAAAGGTGGCTACATAAAGGGACAATGTATTTTTTCAGGGGAAGTATGTTACTATGAATATTGTACTCTTTTTCCTTAGTTAAGTTTTTATCCAACTAGGTAGGATTTAACGAGGCATATTCATAGTGTATAGTCATCCAAGGAGAAGTTTTGTAAATATTCATATTTTAATGTATGATGGATGACTATCCTAATTTAGGATATATGATAGTAACTCATAATATCTTTGTATTTACTCCTTATTTATGTCTCTTGAATTGGTCCATAATTAATAGGCTATTATCACTATAAAGAGGACAATTAGGTTTGTCCTTGTATACACTCAATCAGATTATCAATATAAAGATTATAACTAGTTCCTGAAGAACTAGCCTCGGAATCCTAGTTCCTGAAGAACTAACATTTGAGTCCATATTTCTATCTCCTTCATCTCTCTATTTTTTTTTTCTATTTATAACATTAACTTGTTAATTATTTTGATATTGGACTTGGAATTTGGATTTCCCATATTTTTTTTTTTGGTACTAAAAGGGGCTTAAAAGCCCAAAAAGAAATTACACCGATACCATTCTAGCGAAAAAAACCCCGATACATCAAAAATCAAAATTTGAGACAAACCTACCGCAGGCTGCTCAAATATTTATGAATTTTAACTACGGTTACAACCAATATTAGCAAGGAAATCTGCTCCTTTATTTTTTCCCCTATAAATATGGGTAATTTTGATTACCGAGTTGCTCGAAAGAAGAAATTTTAATTTGATGAACGAGAGCCCAACCGCTAAACCTGCCTCAATTCCCAGCTTTGAAGCACTCAGAAACCACTATTGAATCCATTTGCAGCTTAATATGATCAAAACCTGGATCTAGCTAATTCCATTCCCTAAAAAACTCCCCATAGCTCGCCTACATATGCTGAAGTGGCGCCCACGCATTTGGCAAATCCACATATCCATTTACTAGAATTATCTATAGACAAACCCTCACATCCTAACAAGCCATCTCCAGATTTTGCCGCTCCATCAGTGTTTAGACAAATCCATCCTGGATGAGGAGCTTTCCATCCGATTAGAATTTGATGAGAGACGCCCTTCTTTGAAGGAGAGAAAGATGCCTGAGCATTGCAATAATTGCATGCTACGCTCGATGAAAGACCAGGGATGAAAGGGCCTAATAAAGGCTGAGTCATAAAATTTGGTGTTCCTGTCTCCATCATTCTGAAATAGACAACTATAAACACGAGAAGGGGGTTGAATTGTGTTTATCAGAAATTAAAATAAAGTTGAAAACTTTTTGCACACAGAAGCTAGGTTCAGACAGGTGTAAAATACCTTACACAGACAAGTCACCTGTCTGGTATATTTTCACAGAAAAACAGGCAATCACACAGATGAAAAACAAGCTTGATATACACACTTTTAACCCCTTAGTTAGAATGAAAATGATATAACCAAAACAACTAAAGTGTTTAAGGGAAGAGAGATTAACACAGTTGTTTATCCTGGTTCACTCTTTAACACAAAGAGCTACGTCCAGTCCTTGGCAGCACCAAGTTTTATCCACTATAACTGATCAGGCTCCAAGACAAGTATTCTTTGCTCACCTAGCCTCTTCAGGCTCCAAGACAAGTATTCTTTGCTCACCTAGCCTCTTCAGGCTCAAACAAGTTTGTTTTAAGAAGTTTGTTTGTAATAAATACAATCAGACAAGCAGTTCTTTCACTAACACTCAGAGAGTGGATTAAATGTAAACTTAGGAAAGACTGCGTAATAACTTCAAATGATTAAAGAATACAGATAGAAAGAATGAACAGAGTAATGGCTCTTTAATGCTTTTTAATCTCTGATGTGTTCATCTTCAATGACTTCTGTATTTATAGCCTTCAAACATTTATTATCCGTTAGAGACATTCCTTGCAACGATGGCTTCAAGCAGAGCTTCATTAAATACAATAGAGTCGTTCTGGGCAGCTATTAATGCAATGAAGATGTTGGTTGTACTCTAACATGAAGGATCATGGCTTTAAGCATCGTGCAGTAGCCAAATCAGAGTTGTGCAGAATGCTTTTGTACTTTGCAGAGTATATTTCCCTTCTTGTGTAATAACCGAGAGTACTAGGGAATAAAGCATGTTGGAAACATTCTTTAACTGGAAGTTTGTTTCTGACTTCCTAGGTTGCTTGAGAGAATAACCTTCTGAATTTCTTGATAAGCGTGATAGAGAGATTCAGAGTCTTCTGCATGAGGGGACAGCTTCCAAAAGCTTTGTGTACTCGAGTTCTTAACGAAGAACCTTAGACGAGTATGAGAGCACGGCAGAGACAGGTTGAAACTGATTTGTTAGAAAGTCAACAATCCTAGTCAGCAGACTGGTTAACTTTTGCTAACTAGACAGGTTGTCATTCAAGTGGGCAGACAGGTGAGTTTCGCTATTTTATGATCTGTACACTAAGTAGACAGGTTAGCAACCACAAAGTAGGTTAATTAAATCATTAACCAATGTTTAGCTTTCATCAAAACTTAGGGAAATACACACAGACATTTTAGAGACTTAACAATCTCCCTCTTTTTGATGATGACAAACATTCAGATGATTTAATAAACCTTTAGAAAATATCAACATAAGAGATAACAGATTTCAGACAGGTTGAAATTTTCTACACTGGATGAAGTGTGCAGACAGGTGCACTTGAGTATAAATTAATAGTAATATCAGAGAAATATGCAGCACATGTTCAAAAGATCAAAAGTTCAATTTTAACTTTATCTTAGTCATCTTATTTTCTCCAATTTTGAACTTTATCTTAATCATCTTATACTTTCTCCCCCTTTTGTCAACAACAAAAAGGAACATACAGAAAGCAGTAAAGAGAAGAAAAGATAAAATAACACTGATTTTCATTCATCATAAGCTTCTTAAGTACAAGGCAGTTTTTACAGAACCAGCTACCTAGACTGACTAAAAAGAGAAAACAGAGAGTCAACTCTCTTTTCTAACAACAGCCTAGCACGCCTTTCTTCATCCAATTGTCTTCTGACTTCTTCTAGCTCAGCTTTAAGTAAATTGAAGCTATTTAAGTCCACCATCTGAGAAAAGGAGGCTTCTGTAGATAGGCTGGTTGAAGTAGTAGACAGGTTTGGATACCAGGGTAAGACTAATACTGGGAGTGCCTTAGGTACAGAGAAGGGTGAGGAGACACGAGGAAAGATAAACTGATGAATGGTTTTGAAATAAAAGAAAGGGAGAAAAGCTAACTTAAACAGAGGTTTGATTCTGACTAGGTCAGTATCAAGAGAAGGAAAGACACATGAGAGTCTTTCACATAGAGACAGACGAGTGACTCTAATTTGGATAGGAGGGGGAAGAGATTGGTTAGCTAAGACAGATGGAGGTAAGGGTAAGAGAGAGTCTATATGACAGAAAAACGAATTTGACCCTGTTATTAAAAGAAAGAAATACCTAGATCTATTAGGTAACATGACAACAGAGGCAGGATAGTGAGATCCTTCCAATGTTCTAATGAACACAACAGTAGGGGGATAGAAGAAAAGTTCCCTACAAGGGTTAAGAATGTGAGGTGGAGGAGAAGGAATGACAGATAAGTGAGAGATACTTGCAGTCATCAGAGATTGCAAATCACTCACAAACAGTCTTGATGATATGCCAGATTGTTCTTTGGGAGTTGAGTCCTTGTGAACAACTGTGTACTGACACATATCAGACACAACGTCAAATGATGTTTGGGTGTGGCGAGAAGATATAGGTGAAGAAATAGGAGAGGCAACAGACAGAGGTTTAACAAAAAGGGCAGATGGGGAGGAGACAGTAGAATTGGGGATACCTTGGTGAAGGGGAGAGGATGGTGCAGAGGGAAAAGAGAAAAACTGATCTTCAAAGAGCCTTGGCTTCTTTTTTGAAGGGGACGAAGCAGCAGCTTCAGGATGGACAATTGTCTGAGTCCCACCAGACAGGTCAGCAGAGGTTGCAGCAGCAGCTTCAACAACAGGTCCTTCTGCAGGGATTTCTTCCCTTCCAGCAAGAGCCACTAAAGGCATTGGGTAGCCTGACCTTCTTTTTCTGGGAATGATTCCCAAATCAAGAGGCTTCTTCTCCTTTGGCTCCTCCAAGGGTGGAGTTGTCTGCTCCCCCTGAGCAGATACTTCATCTTTACCAGGTTCAGACTCCACTTGTCTGACCTTGGTAAAAGTCTTCACTAATCTTCTCTTTTTGCTGGGTTGTGCAGATGTACCAACAGATTCCCCAGCCTCACTTGTCTTTCTCTTGGGAGAGGGTTTCTTCAGCTTGAACCTGAGAGGCTCAACTGTTTTAGTAGATTCCTCAGAGGTTGAAGGTTTCTCAGGCCTCTGCTCTTGTCTGGCCACCTTTCTAGCAGGTTTCCAGATTCTCTCAGAGATGGGAAGTTCTGATTCAGCAGTAGAATCCACTGGTTCCTCTATTTTCTCCTTCTGCTTCTACTCAACAGTAGGCTTCTTCTTCTTCTTCTTCTTCTTCTTCTTCTTCTTGTCTTCCTCTTCATCCTCCAGAGGGATTCCTTCAATGCCCATCATAGACAGTACCTTCCTGTCAATAGGAAGTGACATGTCCACAAAGTGAACATCACTTGGAACAAATAGCTTGTTCCTGAACACCCTTGTCAACAGCATTCCATAGAGGTAGGTTTGCATGTTGGTCCTCTTGATCAGAGACTCAAGGTACATGTAGATGAGATCATTGATGTCTACCTTGATTTTGTGAATCAAGTGGTACAGAGCAAATCTGTCCAACTTGGTCACATTGTCTCGTGATCCTTTCCTTGGCATCACACACTCCAACAGCAGCTTGTGCAGGAATCTGCACTCTGGCACCATACTGATTGGCTTCTTGTTCTCAGGGTTGGGAACACCATAAACAGTAATGTTGACATTTTCAACTCCTACCTGATCTTCCTAGTCAGGTTTGAAAGCAGTTCCAATCCTTGGACATCTTGTGGCTAACTCCAAAGAGCCAATAGGGAAAAGAAGGGTTTTGTCAGACATTTGAGCCTTAAAGCTCTTGGTTCCATCAAGCACACTGGTGATGACCACAGCATTCCTCCAGAAGTATTTGACAAGCTTGGGATAAACAAGCTCCTTGATGTCAAAGAAAGCAGTCCACTTAGAGTATTCCAACTCTTCAGTGACATCCATACCCTATTTCTTCATTTGTTGGAGGTCAACAGTTTTGCCAGGAAGAATTTTCTCAACATCAGCCACTCTCATATCGTATTTCTCAGCAATTTCTTTTGAAGAGATACGCTTTGAAGATGCCATTGTTTAGAGAAAGGGTTTCGAGGGTTTGGAAGAGAGAAGGGTTTGAGAGAAGAGAAGACGAAGATAGAACAACTTCAGGGATTTGATAAGGTAATGTTTGAACCTTTCTGAATATTTCCCTTTTATAGCAATAAAGGCAGGAGAGAGAAATAAAACATTTTTTATTTTAAAACGGCACGATTTTTTGTGGGGAACTGTAGCGCCCACTTAAGACATCACGAAAACATGGTTTTTGAGATTAAAACTGCCGTGCACATGATTAGCTTCAGATTAATAAATGGTATTAAATAAATAATAACCATTTTAATAAAAATGTTGAGTTTCAGCATAGTGACTCAGCAGAGCTAGACATGTAATCACAGACTGGTGATATAAAATCATAAGACAGGTAGCATAGACAGTTCAAAAACTCAGACATTTCATTTAACAATGCAATGCATGTTTAAATTATATCTAATAAATAAAAATCTTTCTTCTGCTAAGGGTTTAATGAAAATATCATCCCATTGATTTTCAGTTTTAACAAACTTAATATCAAAGATACATTTCTGAACATAATCTCTTATAAAGTGATGTTTGATTTCTATATGCTTAGCCTTAGAATGTTGAATTGGATTTTTAGTTAAGCAAATAGCACTGGAATTATCACACCATACAGATATATTATGCTAAAAAATAGAGTAATCCTCAAGTTGATGTTTTACCCATAAAAGTTGAGAGCAACAACTAGCAGCTGAGATGTATTCTGCTTCAGCAGTAGATAGAGCAATAGTTGTCTGCCTTTTGCTTGACCAAGAGACTAAGTTTGCTCCAATGAAGTGGCATCCTCCACTGGTACTTTTCCTTTCTATTCTGTCTCCAGCAAAGTCGGCATCATAGAATCTCACTAATCTGTATTCTTTAGTTCTTAAATATAGCAAACCAAGATTAGTAGTCCCAAGCAAATATCTAAATATTCTTTTAACAGCTTTAAGATGAGATTCTGTTGGGTCAGATTGAAATCTAGCACACATACAGACACTAAATTGAATATCAGGTCTGCTTGAAGTTAAGTATAGTAGAGATCCAATCATACCTTTGTAGACAGTTTGGTCTACATTTTTACCTTCATCATCTTTACTTAGTTTTGCATTGGTTTCCATGGGAGTTTTCATCAGTTTAGCACTTTCCATTTTGTACTTCTTAAGCATCTCCTTGATATACTTTTGTTGATCGATGTAGATTCCATCGCTTGTCTGTTTGATTTGTAAACCAAGGAAGAACTTTAACTCTCCCATCATGCTCATCTCAAATTCTGCTTGCATCAGCTTGGAAAAGTCCTTGCATAGCTTTTCATTAGTTGCTCCAAAAATAATATCATCAACATATATTTGGACTATAATGAAGTTCTCTTTAGAACTTTTCTTAAACATAGTAGTGTCTACTTGTCCTCTAGTAAAACCATTATGCATGAGAAAAGAACTTAATCTATCATACCATGCTCTAGGTGCTTGTTTTAAACTATATAATGCCTTTTTAAGTTTAAAAACATGATCTGGTTTATCAGTATCTTCAAAACCAGGGGGTTGTTTAACATATACTTCTTCTTCAATTATACCATTGAGAAAAGCACTTTTCACATCCATTTGAAAAAGAGTGATTTGGTGTTGTGCAGCATATGACATTAGAATGCGAATAACTTCTATTCTAGCTACAGGAGCAAAGGTTTCAATATAGTCAATACCTTCTTGTTGGTTATACCCTTGACTACTAACCTTGCCTTATTTCTGACAACTTTCCCATCCTCATCCAATTTGTTTCTGAAGACCCATCTTGTTCCAATGACAGACTTGTTTTTGGGCTTGGAGACAAGTGTCTAGACATCATTTCTGGTGAACTGGTTGAGTTCCTCTTGCATAGCAAGAATCCAGCTTTCATCATCAAGAGCTTCTTCAATGTGCTTTGGCTCTATTTCTGACATGAAGGCCACATTGCTTGATTCTTTTGAAGTAGATCTGGTTCTCACTCCTTCTGAGGGATTTCCAATAATAAGATCCTTAGGATGATGAGTTTTGAATTTCCAGTCTCTTTTAAGATCATCATGAAGATCTTGACTTGTCTGTTGACTTGTCTGCTCCACTTGTCTGACTGGTTCAACTTCAGGTTCTGTCTTGGTCAGATCAGGTTGTTGACTTTCTTATTTATTAATGTCAAGACCTGCAAGATCATCTTCTAGATCTGATAATTCCTTATCAGTCTTTAAACTATCATTAAATTTGACATGAACAGATTCTTCAATAACAGATGTTCTAGAATTATAAATTCTAAAAGCTTTAGACATTTCAGAATAGCCTACAAAGATACCTTTATCTGCTTTGGAGTCAAACTTTCCTAGTTGATCCTTAGTATTTAGAATGAAGCATTCACAACCAAATGCATGAAAGTAAGAAATGTTGGGGCTTTTTCCTTTCCACAATTCATAGGGTGTCTTTTTAAGAAAAAGCCTAATGAGTATTCTGTTTTGTACATAACAGGCTGTGTTTACTGCTTCTGCCCAAAAGTACTTAGGGAGATTATTCTCATTGAGCATAGATCTTGCCATCTCTTGCAGAGATCTGTTCTTTCTCTCAACCACTCCATTTTGTTGAGGAGTTCTAGGTGCAGAGAAATTGTGAAAGATTTCATTCTCCTCACAGAACTGTCTAAACTGCTCATTTTCATATTCTCCCCCATGGTCACTTCTAAGAGTAGAAATACAGAAACCCTGCTCATTTTGTACTCTTTTACAGAATACTGAGAAAGCCTTAAAAGACTCATCCTTGTGGGTTAAGAAGAGTACCTATGTATATCTAGAATAGTCATCAACTATGACAAATCCATATTTTCTTCCAGCCAAGCTAGCAAAACTAACTGGTCCAAATAGATCCATGTGTAACAACTGAAGAGGTCTAGAGGTTGATACTTGGTTTTTAGATTTGAAACTTGATTTTACTTGTTTACCTCTCTGATATGCATCACACAAAACATCTTTCTTAAAACTAATATCAGGCAATCCTCTCACAAGATTATCCCTTTTTAATTTTGAAATTAGTTTCATACTAGCATGTCCTAGTTTCTTATGCCATAACCATCTTTCATCCTCTTTAGACATTAGACAGGTTACACTTTGATCTGAGAGGTCAGTCAGGTCAATCTTATACAGATTTTGTTGCCTTTTAGCTGAAAAGAGGGTTTTGCCACCGAGATCTTTAACTACACATAAATCCTTGGTAAATGAGACATCAAATCCACTGTCACATAATTGACTTATGCTAAGCAAATTGTGTTTTAATCCTTTAACCATAAGAACATTAGATATAGAGGGAAGAGGAGGTTTACCACCAATAGTACCAATGCCTATAACCTTCCCAAGTAGCCATCATCCCTTTCTTCTTCTTTTTGAAGAACTTCTTAAAAGGGGCTTTCTTGAGTTGAGGACATTCAGCTTTGATGTGACCTGACTTCTTGCACTCATAGCAGACAATTGAGTTCTTGTCTGTTGAAGTGGATTCCTTGAAGTTCTTGTCCTTGTTGAACCTTCTGAATGGTTTATCCTTTATGAACTTCTTTTTCTGTAAGAGAAGTTTTATCTTTCTGGTTAGGAGAGATAATTCTTCATCACTTTCAGAATCCTTGGGTTCAGACAGGTCAGCATCACTGACTCGTCTACCTTCAGAGCTTTAGAAGCTTTTGAAGCTTTCACAGAAAAACAAGAAATCACACAGATGAAAAACAAGCTTGATATACACACTTTTAACCCCTTAGTTAGAATGCAAATGATATAACCAAAACAACTAAAGAGTTTAAGGGAACAGAGATTAATACAGTTGTTTATCCTGGTTCACTCTTTAACATAAAGAGCTACGTCCAGTCCTTGGCAGCACCAAGTTTTATCCACGATAACTGATCAGGTTACAGACTCCAAGTATTGTTTGCACACCTAGCCTCTTCAGGCTCCAAGACAAGTATTCTTTGCTCACGTAGCCTCTTCAGGCTCAAAGACAATTATTCTTTGCTCACCTAGCCTCTTCATGCTCAAACAAGTTTGTTTTAAGAAGTTTGTTTGTAATAAATACAATCAGAAAACAGTTCTTTCACTAACACTCAGAGAGTGGATTAAATATAAACTTAGGAAAGACTGCGTAATAACTTCAAATGATTGAAGAATATTGATAGAAAGAATGAACAGAGTAATGACTCTTTAATGCTTTTTAATCTCTGATGTGTTCATCTTCAATGACTTCTATATTTATAGCCTTCAAACATTTATTATCCATTAGAGACATTCCTTGCAACGATGGCTTCAAGCAGAGCTTCATTAAATGCAATAGAGTCGTTCTGGGCAGCCATTAATGCAATGAAGACGTTGGTTGTACTCTAACATGAAGGATCATGGCTTTATGTATCGTGCAGGAGCCAAATCAGAGTTGTGCCGAATGCTTTTGTACTTTGCAGAGTATATTTCCCTTCTTGTGTGATAACCGAGAGTACTAGGGAATAAAGCATGTTGGAAACATTCTTTAACTGGAAGTTTGTTTCTGACTTCCTAGGTTGCTTGAGAGAGTAACCTTCTGAATTTCTTGATAAGCATGATAGAGAGAGATTCAGAGTCTTCTGCATGAGGGGACAGCTTCCAAAAGCTTTGTGTACTCGAGTTCTTAACGAAGAACCTTAGACGAGTATGAGTGCATGGCAGAGATAGGTTGAAACTGATTTGTTAGAAAGTCAACAATCCCAGTCACCAGACGGGTTGACTTTTGCTTACTAGACAGGTTAGCAACCACAAAGTAGGTTAATTAAATCATTAACCAATGTTTAGCTTTCATCAAAACTTAGGGAAATGCACACAGACATTTTAGAGACTTAACACATTCAACCATTTGACTCTAGATTTTTGAAACCATATAAGCTCCTCCTGAAACAAAATATTATCCAATTCCTTTTGAAGTTTGATCTCAAGATTAGCCAAAAATTTATTAAAACCCCTGTTGTACTTTTTTCTGAATACCTCCTAATCTAGATAGAATAAAACTCTTCATCAAATTAATGCTTCCAAAAGAAATAAAGCTCCAATTTCTTGGAACATCTTCAGCGACTGAGATGTTCTGAGGAACACTTCTAATATTCGACCAGCAACCTATAATCGTGTTTTGGAAAGAGTCATGCATCACCCAAGCACTCTCAAATCTAAAAGGACAAGATGAAAAGTGACTTGGAAACTAAGAATGCAACTGAATAAATATAGGATGATGGTATGAAAAATCAACTCTGGGAATGACTTTTACAAAAGCAACCAGAAACCCTAACCTCCATTCTGGATTGCACACAAGGCTCTATTAAGCTTTTCATAAATCCTGGAAAGACCATTCCATAATGGCCCTCTCCAAGTGAACCGAGCTCCCACCGAACCCATATCCATTAAACCACATTTATTAATTCTATCACGAAAAGGTTGCACGTCCTAGGATTAATTGGCGCACCACCTTCATTCTTTTTTTGACTGAGGAAGTCGTTAAAATATCTAGCCACAAGCCACCACCCTTGCTTAGCATCCGTAATCACTTTCAACTTTGCCCATAAATCTCTGCCAATATCCTCATTCGGACTAGCATAAATAGGAGAGAAGAGCCAAACTTGCCCGGATAAGGGAGAGACTTTGATGTCCAGAAATTTCTCTATCAAGGAGAGATAAATGACCAATAGAAGACTTCCAAGCCACCACTATGCCCCCAACAAATCCTCTAATCTCATAACTCAGGAAGCCATCAAACCTCATAAGACTAAAAAGGGCTTTTAATCTTCAAAGGATCAACCCTAGTTTCTATAATTACCAAAATATCTGGGTGATCGAAATCAACATATTACTTACAAAAACGATAGAAAGCGCTACTGGCAGCCCCTCTACAATTCCAGATGAAGATTTTATCCAAGGAACTAGTCATAAGAAACAATATCAATAGACATATGACCTTCACCTTCCTCATGCAAAAGAATTCCCGGAGTTTCTTGAACTATCTCCATGTTAGAACACTGAACTAAGACATCTGAAGGAGTACTCGAAGCAAGAGTGTTAATTGGATCCATTGCTAAAGGAGAAGACCCCAAAGAATGATCCAGAGCCAACATCTTGCCTAGCAGTACTCACAGCTCCATCAGGCTACTTGGAAGGATGTGGGAAAGAACCCTCGATCCTCGGATGATCCTGCATGGCACGATCAGCTTCATGTACCATGTACAAATCTCTTGGAACCTTAATCCCCGAGCCTGGAAGGCTCTGATCTGATTGATTTTCATGAGAAGAAACCTGACCTGTCCTTCCCAGGATTATTCTTTTTTGAAGCCATGACAATATCTCCTTGAAACCTCAACACTACCCTGGATACAAACACGCGAAGGTCATTGAGAGTTGTCTCCATGCACATTCCTAGAAGAGATCCCTTTATTGACATTTGCGGAAGACCCCTTACCACTCATGTTATCAACACAAGGAGTTGAATCTTTGGAACCTGAGAGACCTGGATCCTTTTCCATATTCAGCAAAGCCTCACTAGAAAGAATATGAAGATCAGTCGAACCATCAATTTGACCATTTTCTTCCAGAGAACCATTATTAGCTGCGTCCAAATCTTGCAACGACGAAACCTTGGAACCAGGGACCTGCTTACCATCAGAAGACTTACCAAAAGAAGTACCTTGCTCAGCAACGAGATCTTTGGGATCTTTTTCCTTAGCTTTCCTAGGCCTCCTCACTTTCTTGACTACCATCCAAGGCCCCTCCAGATCTTGGACAAATAGCCCCGAACCAGCACCAACATGGGAATCATTACTACTAATCCGAGGAGCCTGCTGAACGCCCTCACCTTGCACACCATTAGAATAAGGTCCAGTCATGTTCGCCATAGTAGGTTTATCCGGGCATCCTTCAATATAATGCCCAAACCTACCACAACAAAGACACAAAAAAATGCAAACCTTCATATTTGATTCTATAGTGCTTCTCCTTGATTTCAAACATAGCCAAGAGAGGTTAGGAGAGATCAACTTTAACGTACAATCTTGCGTATTTGCCATGCTCCGAGAAATGCGTACTCTTGTCCACCTTAACATTTTTGCCAATCCTACTGCCAATATTCCAAAGCACTTTGGAATCATAGTACCCAATAAGCAATCCTAAAAATCTGACCCAAACTGTCATCTTCTCAATAGATGACAACAAGGATGGAAGTTTGGAGTCCATTATCTAATTGTAAGGTAATAGTCATAGTTTAACCAAGGACCTTCAAGAAGACCAGGCAAGAAGAGCATCCTGGTCATCTTGGTTTGAAAAGGTAACCAAGAAAAAATCATTTTCCAGGTCAATGATATTAATGATACCTTTCCTAACCCATAAATGATTCAACCTTGTCTCCAGAGCTTTGAATCCTATCTTCCATCCAAGAAACTTGACAATCATCCCATCTTTCCAAGGCTTTTGGATCCTGAGTTCCTCCTTTTCTAAAATAAGGAAAGAAGGGCAATCATACGTTTCCAAATTTTCCTTCAATAACTTCCACACCCGAAGAATCTTCCTCATCAGAAACTTCCTTCGAATCCTCCATAGCCAATCTTTAGCATCCCCAGATCTTGATTCCAAAGCATCCGAACCCACAACTGAATATTGATATGACTTTCTAAACTCAATCTCTTCATGCACCATAGCGTCTTCAACAACATCCTCATACGATACTTGTAGCGAAGATGCCGGGGAGAAACTATGCTCTCCATCATTGACCTTCTTAGCACTACGATCCACAAGGTCTTTCTCCTCATAGGAAAGACCTCTCGCTTCCGCCATGCAAACAAAATTAACTCAGAGCCTTTCTTGGAGCGTTTCTTGGAGAGAAACTTTTTTATATAACGTGGATGGATTTCCTATTTTAATCTAGACAATAAAATAAATAATTGGAATTAGTAGATACAATTCAAATCCAATCCTGATGACATGCCCAAACGACTATATGATTTTGGATCATTATCTTATCATTTCCTTCACACTTATTTTTAAAAATTACCAAAAAAAAAAATGTATGTTCAAAACTTTCTCTGTTATTCCCATTCAATTCTTCTCCATCTAAACATATTATTTGAGCTTTTTGAATCTTTCTTCTTAAATTAAAAAAGTGGAGAGTCCATAATGTTAAAAAAAAAAAAAAAAAAAAAAAACCAAGGGGTTGGTCTAGTCACTACAAAAAAATATGGTCAAATAGCAACCGAAAATACCAGTTGCTATTGGTTGACCGAATTAGCGATCGATTTTAGGATCTCTTAGAAAGCTGGTAATAATGTATTCAGCGACCAAATTAGCGATCGAAATACTTGGTAGCAAAGCAATCGGTCGTTATTTCGGTCGTTAAGTGAATCGATTTAAAAGTCAAAATTTGTTGACTATTTGGCGACCGAAGTTGCCACCGATAATAGTCCAACAATAAAATTTTAATTATGTTGCGACCGATATCCATTTCCGTCGCCAACATGCTGTACAAAAATTTAAAATGGAGCCCTTCAGCGACCGATTCCTATTCGGTCGCTAAAGTTGGTTAATAAAAAATTCAAAATCAACCAAACAACAACCAATTTGGCGACGGATTTTAAAATTTAGTTATGGCGACCGATTTAAAGACCTAAATGTTCGGTCGCCAAAAATAAAATCCCTAAATAGTGCATATGCCCATTTCTTCTTCATTTTCACTCGAACTCTCTTCCTCTCTCACTCTATATCTTTTTCTCGCTCTCCTCTCCTCCGGCCACCACAGTACGCGGTTGCCTTCCTCTCCTTCTGCCACCACCGTCCTTTCCTCTCCTCAGTTAAGCTCTCCTCTCCTCTCTCTCTTTCTCGTTCGGTTCTCTCTTTGTCTTTCAATCTTTGACTCAGGTTCTCTCTCTTCCTCCTCCCGCCACCACCACCGCTCACGGTCCCTCTACCCGTGCCACCACCACCTCCCACAAGATCCTTACAGTTCTGTCTCAGGTTAGGGTTTAGGAAGATGTGTATTTTCCTTCCTTTCTAATTTCAGTTTAGTGCTTGTTTTTGCTGCACATAAGATTTTTTATTAAATGTCTGAGATATATGTTCTCTAATTTAGTCCATGTTTCTATTTTATCTAGGGTTATATTTTTAATTTCATTCTTATCTAGTTGTTTTGGGTGGAATGAGTTTGATTTGCACACAAAGAGGTTTACCTGCATTTATTTATTCCCAATATGGCCACTGCTGAGTTGTGGTGTGTGTTTAATCTGTATTGGATGTTTGCAATTGTTGTTTGGGGTTGCCATGAGCTGTGGTGTGTTTAATGTTGTTTTGGCTGTGCTAGGTATTCAGGATATGTTTTTAAAATGTTTGTTCATGAGAATGTTGGATTTTCTAGTGTTCTATTTATCAAAAGCTCCCTGCAGATTCAGTTCTCACCTAAGCATTTCACCGGGCTCTTTGGTTTGTTTCATCTAATATCTTTTGGAAATGTTCATATATAACATCTATGGTCAAAAGAATTCTACCTTATAATAATTGTAATGTCATAGTTAACAACAAGATTGGTGATTGCGATGGAATGAAATTAACTACTGTATGAGGCTGCTTGATGTGTGGGCAACCTATGTAGAGATCTAATCCCTCTCAGGCATAGTATTTGACTGTTGGTTACTTTGCTTTGCCTAATGTTGGCAATATGAAATGAATTTGTTTGTTTATTTTACCTTCTTCATCGCCATTGGACATTTCGTGACCTATTTGATATTCTATTTTTTATTATTATTATATTTGTCATTATGTTTGTTTTTGGCTCTGGTGTTTAATTTGTGTAGCTATTATGTTTTCTTATTGGCAATGCGACAAATTTCATTTATGCACGATAGGTCCTTGCTGTCATATTGTTCCGATGTCTATTGTATACAACTCCTCCCCTCATCCTTACTAGCAGGACCCTCGGAATGTCCGATTGGGATTATGTATGGATGGATTTAATCCTTTCAGCCAATCAGGAAAAGCTTATTCTTGTTGGGCGGTTATCCTGACTTCGTACAATCTTCCCCCTGGGATGTGCATGAAGCGGGAGTTTATGTTCCTAACAGTCATAATTTCGGGTCCGTCTAATCCAAAAGGAAATATTGATGTGTACTTGCAGTCACTGATAGATGAGTTGACAACGTTGTGGAATGATGGTGTGCTGACTTATGACGTATCGTTGAGGCAGAATTTCATGAAGAAAGCAGCTTTAATGCGGACGATCAATGACTTTCCAACCTATAGGATGATGTCGGGTTGGATGACCGCGGGGAAGCTTGGTTGCCCAATATGTATGGAGCGATCGAAGGCATTCACGCTTAAAAACAGTCGAAAGATATCATATTTTGATTGTCATCGTCAACTCCTTCTACAAGATCATCCTTATAGAAGGAACAAAAATGTATTCAAGAAATGTTGTGCGGAGACTACACCCCTCCACCGTGTTTGTCTGGTCCCAATGTATGGTGGAGAGTAGTAGAGAATTTACCGCTCGTCCATGAATCGCAAGGAGAACATATTCCTGATTATGGCGTTAAACATAGATTGACCAAACAAAGTATATTTTTGAGGTTGCCGTATTCGAGAACGCACCTACTTTGTCACAACATCGATGTCATGCATACTGAGAGGAATGTGTTTATGAATGTGTTTGACACTGTTATAGACATCAAGGGGAGGACAAAGGATACAAATAAAGCCCGATTGGATTTGGCAGAAATTTTTAATCGGGAGGAGCTTGAGTTGCAAGACGGTGGTGGTGGTAGACTTATCAATCCGAAGGCAAATTATACACTAAGCAAACCACAGAAAGTAGCTGTCTGTAAGTGGGTTAAAAAACTGAAGTTGCCTGATGGGTATGCTTCCAATATGGGTAGATGTGTCAACATTAGGGAAGCAAAGTTTAATGGAATGAAGAGTCATGATTGTCACGTATTCATGCAACAGTTGCTTCCAAATGCGTTCGACTCGTTACCGAAACCAATTTGGAACCCACTTGTTAAGCTTAGCCATTTTTTCAGGGAGCTGACTTCGACAACACTAAATGTGAAACAATTTAAGGGATATGGAAGAGAATATACCCGTACTGTTATGTAAATTGGAACAAATCTTCCTGCCGAGTTTCTTTGATTCAATGGAACACATTCTAATTCATCTACCTTACGAAGCAAGAGTTGGTGGTCCAGTCCAATAAGTGGATGTATCCATTTAGGAGGTATACTTAGTAGAGGAGACATCCACCTTTGCCTCTTATTACTATCCGGATGAAATTTACACGAGAATGACTAGAATGCCTCTGAATGTTGATTCGGGTGAAGGTTGTTCACCTAGTCCTCCTATATCAATATTCAACTATCCGGGCAGATTTAGTGACAAATCAAAAGGATATTTTTGGAGCAGCTTGACATTAATGCTGTCCGTTTGCACATCCTTCAAAATTGTGAAGAGATGGCGCCATATTTAGAGTAAGTGTCTACATTGTGTTTTATACGTTCAATTGTCATTTATGGTTATTAAGCATCCTGTTTTTAACCTCCCATGTGTAGGATGTATGCCAATTTTCTAAGGGAGAGCCAACATGACATTTCGAAAGCTCAGATTGGTCGATAAATTACTTCTCACTTTCCTGTGTGGTTCAGTAAATATGTAGGTTCAATGTCTTCATTTGTTGCAATACTTCTTCTCTCCTTAAATATACATGGTTTATAATTTCAATTATTAAAATTTGTAGGTACTACATCCAGTAAATAATGTTCAAAATCCATTCTTGACTAATTTGGCATGAGGGCCTAAAAGATGGGTTACATCATGGAATACTTACATAGTAAATGGATATAAATTTAACACAAAACGATGGAGTGAAGGGATGCAGTCATGTAATTATGGTGTTTGTGTAAGAGCCACTGATGGTCAATTAGAGGACGATTTTTATGGGGTTTTAACTGACATTCTTGAATTTGAGTATACTGGTTTCCCCGTGGTGAAGTTAGTTCTCTTCAAGTGTGACTGGTTTGATCCTACTCTTAACGTAGGGACAAAATAGATAAAAAGTATGGCATTGTTGAAGTTAGGCAAGCTCGTAGATATAATAAGGCATATGACGCATTCATTTTTGCACAACAAGCAGAACATGTTTATTACATGCCATATCCCGAGGGACATCAAGGCTGGTTGGGTGTCATCAAGATAAAGGCTCGCAGTACAATTATTGATAACATAATCAACCAGCCTGAGAAAGCAGCTCCTTACCAAGATGATGAGTTTTCAGAACCCCGCGTTTCATTGGATATTACACCCAACATAATTGTTAATTCTCTGGAAGACGTATCTAGCGATGGGGAAGAAGTTGAAAGAGAGTTAATAGATCACTCTGAGTTGGACGAATCTAGCGAAGGCATATTCCAATCAAGTGAGATTGAGAGTGAGGGTGAATTTAGTGATACAAATTCTACTTAGGTAATTTATGTATTATCCATTGTGTTGTGTTTATTCATTTTTCTTAATTAGTTGATTAATTAGTTAATATTTATATTGTGATGTGTACATTTTATATTTTTTTAAACAGACGGCAGATTCCTCTAGAGGCAAAGGGTAGCATGGTGGTAGAGCCCCTGGCAGAGGTGCCGACAGAGGTCGTGCTGGGAGAGATTCTCCCACCACCGACTCGCCGAATTATGATCGAGTTGCCAGTACATCTATGGACGGGTCTCAGGCTAATGGATCAGCACCCATTACGCCGCCCTCAGATGTCAGGTCACAGATTGGACCGTCATCATCCATACCCGTGCCACCATCATCATCAGCGGCGCCGCAGGAGAGCCGTGATTCAGTTGACCAGAGGATTCTTCTTATCCCTAGGGACACTAAAGAGTAAGCTAATTTATTTATTTTTATATATAAACATCATTAATATCCATATTAGTTGTTTAATTATTCATAACAATAATGCTTTAATCCTCCTACAGCTTTGTGCCCGCAAAGGGCCCTTATGATTCAATCTCCAAAATTTTGAAGCAGAAGTTTAATGCTGCATAGCCTACCCGGAAGGAAATCCCTGAGGGCCATAGGGACCAGCTTTTTAAAGAGTCTAAGATAATAATTAATTATATTATTTAAATTTAAATTACATTTCCTATTAATTTAATTTTAATATATATAAGAATTGCCTAACAAGTGTTTGTTACAAAAAGAGTATCGGTGGGATCCACGTTTGGAGAACATCACTAGGACTGACTTTGAGCATAAAGGTTCATTGGCTATGAAGAACTCAATGACCAAGCTCAGAAAAGGTAAGGATAAAGGGAACTGGTTGGATCCTGAGATCAGGTAGGGCTTGGAGCAGCACTGGGCTTCTGAGAAGTTCCAGGAGAAGGCCACCACATCTCGGCGTAATCGAGCTTCTAACAATGGTGCATGTGCCTACACCAGCGGCTCTAAATCAGCTGTCGTTCACTACGATGAACTGGTAAGTTTAAACTTGATTATTTTAGCATCTACTTAGTTTTCATTTATTACTATTATTCTGAATTTAAATTTATTTTTGTATATGCAGACAGCAAAGTTACAGCGACCCCCCACCGCTATGGAGTTGGTGGAGAAGGCAAAGAAGTTAAAGTCGAGGGAATGGGTCAACGACAAGGTCTGTAACTATGCGGTAAATAAAAAACAATTTCAGTTAAAACTTGTAATTTATTTAATTTGTTAATTTGGTAATATTAATTATAAGTGTAACTAAATCTCTTCAACTGTACTTCCCAGGTCAACTTCAACGAGAAGAAGGACGATGCCATATCACGTGCCTCACAGGATGATGCTTTGAGTGGTGAGGGCCTCCACTCTCCTGTCTCTGTCGACGACATGCTATATATTTGGAGGTCGTCGAGGGTAGGAACAAGAAGGGGCACGTGTACGGCCTCAGACACTTGGGCACGTGTATGGCCTCAGAACACTACGTGGCTACCGTCTTTCCGGAGCAGTTCAACCACATGCAGGACACCATCACCCGGCTTAACACAAAGTTTAGGGAGAAGGTTGCGACAGAGCGGTTGTTGGCGGAGCCGATTGCACAGTTGACGCAAGCACACCAACAGCTGATGCAGACGACCATGGAGCAGGGCCAGACTCTACGGTTGGTGTTGGAGCAGATGAGAATCCAGCCTCCAGTTGCTCAGGGTGTTGCTACCCCAGTTCCGCAACCCACTGCTCCTCTAGTTCTGCCGCCTCCTGCTACTGATGATGCTGCTACAGAGGACGAGGATGCTGCAGATGTCGACGGCACCGACGGTGAGGATGATTGGTCACCTCTACATCCGCCTTCGCATCATTCTTGACATATATATTTATACATATTTTAGAGTTTACAGATTTTTATTGTTTACATTGATGTGTTTGTACTTGACCATGTACGACATATTTATTTAGCTATTTAAAGTCATTAACATTTAACTGGTTTTTTTAATAGTAATTTATAATAATAATAAATTGAAAAAAGTTGTCTTAAAGTAACAAAAACCACAAAATAAAACCCAAAAAACAAATTAAAAAATTAGCGACCAAAATAGCTACCAATAAATCGGTCGCTAGGTGTAAATTTGAAGCCAGCTAAATTAATATATTAATTGATTATTAAATAGCGACTGAATTTGTGACCGAAGCTTAAGTCACTATTTTTGGTTAACTAAACCAGGTGACCAATCTACCAATGACCTATTAAATAAAGTCAGCGACCAAAACTTTGGTCGCTATTTGCTACGGAAATTTTTTTTTCGGCCACTAATGGTTTCTGCCACCACCAATTTTAGGTCGGTAAACGTTATAACGACCGAACTTTGCTGTTTAGCGACTGATTTCTGTGATCGCTAAACAATTTTTTTTTTGTAATAAGTGGAACATGACATTGGTGACAAGATCTCGTATCTGACTTGTTACAGGTTTGAGAACCCACTAGTCTACTTGGGGGAAGGTAAATGTAAATCTCTTTGTAAGTGTCCATAGAACCCGAAGGTCTTCCCTATCTTGGACTGGGGCACCATTCCCTCATCCTAAATTTTGTTTATATATAAAATAAAAAAAATAAAAAAAAAATTGGTAGATTTGGCTATTAAGCACTTGATTCATATCGAAGATTGTAAAATTTTATTGAAGTTTGACATAACACTAGCCAAACATGAATGGGGTTCGTCACATCATCACGTAAATAATGACATCATCAGTCATCACATCAACGTTCGAATGTTCGATGCTCTACATGGGCATTTCTATTAAGTTGATTCACATCAAAATTAAATTAGGTTGCTAATTGAGAAACATAGTACCCAAAAGGTAGTTAATAGGTTATGCTTCAATTTTGTTTTATTTTTTCCACAAAGAAAAAAAAAATTTAAACAGACCTCGTATGTGAGTTGTGACGGAGTAAAATAAAGGTTTACAATCTCCAAAAGACATTTTTATCCTTGCATTGTGTTCGATTCTATGAATCTATATATATAACAAAATGAAGAAAATTGCCTCAAGAAACAAAAGGCAAAATTTAAATTAAGTATTCTCAAGTAACTAGTAAAAAAGAAAAAAAATAACAGAATAGTTATAAATGTGAAATGTGTTTTTTTTTTCCCTGCATATCTTCTGCATGTAACTACGAAGACTAATCCCACAAGGTACTGGACGCATTCATGTACATAATCTACTCCTTAATTTCTTTTGGGTGCTTGACAAACAGATAAAATGAACCAAATTGAAAGATAAAGAAATCCACTGAAGTCTCTAGCACTACCTATATTTTTTATTTTATCAGTAGGAAAGAAAAAGAGAACAAACTAAAGCCTCAATCCAACACTACCTAAATGGGGTTGAGTTTAGAATTCTAAAAATTATGACAACACATTAATTGGACATACTTAGAATAATTTAGCATATGTACAACCAACAAAAACGAAAAATTGAAGGGGGGGAAAAAACAACTAAAGCAAATTAGTACACAGCAACCACTGGCACTTTCTTACTAAATATTTTTTTACATTTCTTTAAGTACCAAAGAAGCCATTTGGACTAAATCCAGATGGTTAGGATGGATGGAATTTAGGAAAACGTTATCAAATTCCTCAAAGAAACATGTCTTATTGGCGTATAAAACATATCATGGTAATGTTTTATGCTGCATGACACCTATTATTACAGCCTGTTCTTCTAGGCCGCAAGATCTCTACAAAAGCATCATTTTTTCAGCTTAGAATCATGAATTAAACTGATTTAGAAATTCAGGTCATCCATCCATGCATGAAATCACTGGCATTCTGATGAGCTGAGGTTCCTGGAGGTCCTCCAGCTTCATTTGTCTTTGAAGAACCACAGCTGTAGAGAACAATGAGGAATTAGCTTCTTACAAACAGATAATCTAACTTGACAATTTCTACATTTAGGGAGTAGAACATTACCCAATTAGCAAGGTACTATTGCAATGTGCTGTCTCATAGTATCCCACTGATGGGGGGTGGTGGTGGCTGTAGGGAGCATTTTGCTCCCTTGCTTCCCATGTTGGTTGAAGGGCTATATTAATTTCCTCCAACTATGAAATATGGAAAGTTTTGACATAAGTCACAATATATAATCAAATGGGGTGGCAGAAAATAAAAGCAGGAACATCTGAAAGATAATAATAATAAAGCGACTCCAAAATTTAAGAGATGAATAATGTGATTGATGCAGATCAAAGTTTATATTTGTCCGCCCCAACACATTCTTTTCAAAACTTTCTCCATCACACTCTTTCTTATTGAATGAATTTCATGTGAGACTATGAATTTCATGTGAGACTTGCTCTATTTATCAAGAGTGTGTTGTTAACATTTATCCACCCGACCCAATGCACATGCTATTATTGAAATTCTATGTATATTTATCAAACTTCTGTAGCCTCAACAAGTTCCAAGCTTTGGAAGTAGCTAACAATTTGTCATGGTGATGATAGTGTTGAATATTTGGACCTTAACTTTTATTAACTCTCCTCAAGAAGAAAATTTTTCTTTTAGATAAGAGTTTTGTGGCCACACCTAAAGAAGAGATGCTGAAATTATGTAGTGATTAAATTCTTATCCTTTTCACAGACCTAAGTTTTTAAGGGGTATGATTTTTTTTTTATAAAGAACAAAAAATTTATGGTATTTAGCCTAACAAGATGGTCATCTATTTAATATTTATTTACATAATTATGAATTTATAATATTTACATAATTTATTAATTATATATTAATACATACACTTATTTTATTTAGAATTAATAATTTTGTTAAAAGTTATATTTGGTTAAAAAATAAAAAAACTAAATAGATTTCGGAGACTTTTATGTTTTCATAATAGGTCGGGTCGAGTCCTAAAAATAAGTCTATTATAAATAATTAGTCTAACTCAGACCGACACATTACAAACAGACCTAAACCTATTTTGGCAAAGCCTACCTACATGATGCCTCGTTAGCCAGATTAGCACTTAACAGTGGCTCACTAATGGCAAGAATTAAAACCAAAACATTTTGATGTTGTAGGGACCAAAACCAACGAAAAAATGCAGAAAGGAATCCAAAACTCGCCCACTTTGTGGTGACTAAAAACTCATTTGCTGCTGTGTACAACAAAATAATCACATATTTCTCACTTGATTATTTAATGTGAATAATAATCACAACTAAATAATTTGGATCCTTTTCAACAATTGATAACAAGATACATTTATTAATTTTAGTACCTTTACGTAAAACTGAAGTTCAAGTGAAAAATTGCACAAGAATTGACAAGTTCAGAATTGACCTGCATCCTATTTAATAACAGTTGAAAATAGTTTCTTTTGGTACCTTGTTCCTCAGGATATTATTAGTTTCCAGTAGCATCTCTTCCTGTGGTATCCATCAAAAACAGAGTTGGCCAGCCTATAAGTAAATAATATATAAAGGATGATATATACAGAAAGTAAAAACACAGTTTTACCTTTGTTTTCAAATCAGTGAGTTGATCAAGCATATGTTGTGTCTGTGGACAAGGAACAAATAAATCAGAAAATTTGTTGGAGAGCTATCATAACAATAATCTAGTGTATAATCTGAAGACTATGATATCCAGCACTTATAAGTATAACAACTTTAGCAACAATAGCTAGTGTTTAATCCGCTACTCTATTTGGGGGAGGGGCCGTAAACTGATGCTGTAAATAGCATACTTGTGGATTGTACAACAAATTGTTGGCTTGATGATTCAATTACAGGATACAGCACTCTCATGGTCTCAGTTCCTGCATTTTCCGTATCTGATTTTTGTCCTGGGTTGGTTGCTCTGGTTTATTTATTTTGCTGTTATATTCTGGTCTATTTTGATCTGGTAAGCTGGCTTGTAGTGTTTGTTGGTGTTAGGCCTATGTTTTTTTGGGTGTTGTCTAAGGTGCACCACCCACCAAAGTGGTGCAGTGGTGCACCACCCAAGTGGCAAAATCTGGACCATCCAGATTGCCACTTGGGATTTTGACTTTTCAAACCATCATAAAGGGTCAAGGTTAGAATGAAGCAGTCAATTAGGTGGTATATAGATGAACCACCACTTTTAACCATTGGATTTGTTATTAAATTAATGGGTGGTTTAGATTTGATGGTAAAATAGAAAAAAAATCTAACTTTAACCTAATCTTAGCCTCTCTGCCACCAACCACCGTTCTCAGCCTCTCTACCTTCGACCACCGTTCTCAGCCTCTCTCCGACCATCGTTCTCAGCCACGCGACCTCCGACCACCGTTCTCAGCCACGCGACCTCCGACCACAGCCTCGACCATCCGACCACCGCTCTCAGCCTCGACCCTCTTTCAGGTTTGCCAATCTGCTGCTAAACAATCAGCCTCGACCCTCCGCGTTATCTCTCTCTGTCTCGGTCAGTTCCGCTGAAGCTTGAAGAGTTGTGGGGCGGCGATGGCAGATCTGGTTCTTCATCGCGCGGAAGAGGGGCTGATGGGCGGAGGGAGGCCGAATCTAGTCGAGCTTGTTGGTCCAGTTACAGATCTGCTCAAGCTTCTGGCATTCGAAGAAGAAGGGGACACCGGAGCGATAAACGGAGTCGAACGTTGCTGGCGGCCGAACGGAGAAGAAGATCTGGTCGAACGTTGCTGGTGGTCGTTGACGTCAAGGGATTCTCTGCATCAAGCATCAACGGAGTCGAGCGGCTGCGTTACTCGCTAGAGGGAGGCGAGGCGAGGTCAGCTTTCAAGTAGCCAGAAGATCTGGGTTGTGGAGGTTGCGGCACGGCGGCGGATCCCCCGGCTAGTGGTGTTGTGGGTGAAGAGGCAGATAGGTGGGAAGGGGAATAGGTCATTCATTTCGGTTAAAAATGGTGGTACACTCATGTACCACCTATTTTGATGCTTCATTATAGCCATGACCCTTTAAGAATGTTTGAAAAGTCAAAATCCCAAGTGGCAATCTGAATGGACAAGATTTTGCCACTTGGGTGGTGCACCACTGCACCATTTAGGTGGGTGGTGCACCATAGCCTTCACCTTGTTTTTGCCCCTATTCTTTGTATCATGTTAATGAGTTTTGGTACCCTTTTACCCGGTTTAATAATATCTTTTGCTTATTAAAATTAAAACAATATATGTTGTTCCACAACTATTTACTCTAAATAAGCTTTACATATAATATTCGGCTAAGTGATACATGCGTTTATCAAATGTCTATTATTAATTCTAAATGTAACACTCTCTTTATCCATGACTAATTTTTTTGTTTAAATGTGAATCAGAAATGAGGTGAGGTCCCTGTTTTTTGTGGTCAGTTTAGTTACACATGTATAGCTATTTTTTGGGGGGTCTCACTTGTTTCCAGTCATCTGCTTATACTTGGTTGGGGAGGTTGTTATACTTGTATCCCACTTAATACTTTGGTGTTAACAACCTTAGTGTTCCCTTGTATATAGGTTGAGTACATCTTATACTCCTTTTCAATACATTTTGCTTATCCGGAAAAAAAAAATGAAGTAATATTCCCGCAGAATGTATTTCTTGATCCATGGAATGTATTACATCACCATTTTTTACCCTATACTACTGTAAGCAACTCTACATTCAAATTGTGCAACTCAAAAAAGTTCACCAAACTGGTCCAATAAGTTACCTCACATCTTTATTAACATTTACTTTTGTATCAGTCTAAAATATTAACTTTTTATTTTCATTTGATATTAATATTCATTTAACACTAATATTTTTCTCTCTTATTTTTATTGGTGGTTCTTATTTAAGAATTAGTTGTTTCTATGAGCAATTGTCCTTACATGTGACATCCACATCAAGCTTGATCCAATTATGCAGCCCAACAAGAACTCATCTTTAATTTTAAGAACTTGTCAAGGAGCTCTTATTGGAGTTACTCTAGATGCTAAATGAAAGGAGTACAACAAACCATCTAAATTCTGTAGAAGATAGACAGTTAATATATATATATATATATATATATATACCCTCTTCAACCACCCTCTTTTCCTCCATGGATCCTTTCCTTGTTTTTAACATTTCAACATCTGACAAAAAACTTTGTACTTGTTATTAATTTTGCGCTAAGAACTTTGAGATGAGAGAGGGTTGGGCAAATCGTGCCGGGAGGTTTCGGAAAACAACTGATACTCCATCTACATTCAGAGATGCTCACAAGTACAGTGGCTCCTCTTCCTTTTACTTCACCAACTTTCCGGAGACTATGTCAGAAGAAGATTTTTGGGGTCTATTCCTCAAGTGGGGCAAAGTTATTGATATTTTCATACCTCCAAAAAGAGACAAATTTGGAAAGAAATTCGGTTTTGTAAGATTTTTAAATGTAACTCACCCCAAAACTCTTGAAGAAAAGTTAGATTCCATTTGGATTGGGTCATTCAAATTGAGGGTGAATATTCCCATGTTTGATCGAGACGATGCTAAAAGGTCTGTGAGGAGAAAGCAACAAACATTAAATGGGACATTTAATAGATCAAAGGGAGTACAAGAAGGAGTCAGCTATGCCAGAGTGGTGGACCATGGTCGAAATAATGTTCAACAACCAGGGAACATTCTTCGTCCTTCCATGCTACATATCAGAAGGAGACAACCTAATGAGAATCATTTTCTGGGGATGGAATTTAATACATCAGAGGCTGATGTTGCATGGTTAAAGTCTTCTTTCGTGGGGAAGACCAGAGATCCAGAGGGTGTGATAAACCTCAAAAAGTTCCACCTGGAATCGATTCTTTCGGTTAACTTAACCCCTATGGGGGAAATTTGACCCTCATTCGCGAACAGGATGGTGCTAACCTGAAGGAAATGCTAGAAAAGAACAACAAAGAATTTTCTAAATGGTTCTCTGAGATTTCCCCTTGGGATATTTCCTTTGTCCCAAGTACAAGGGCGATTTGGTTGAAGATCATGGGATGTCCTGCGCATATATGGAATGAGAACTTCTTTCAACAGGTTTCACAAGTGGTGGGGACATATATATCCATCGATGAATCAACCAGGGATCGAGTTAGGTTGGATGTGGCAAGGGCCCTAATCACTACAACAGTTCCGGAGTTTATTAACAAGATCATGCAGGTGAAAGTAAATGGGGTGATCCATTCTATTCGTCTATTGGAAGAATCGTTTGGAAGCAATTCAAATAGATTCACTTCTGATTGGAATTATCAGAACTCAGAGGGACTCTCTTCAGACGATGATGACTCGTTGGCTGACAGTATACTCATGGTACCGGAGACACAGATGACGGGGGGGCTTAGGGAGGAGGATATCACAAGGCTTAACCGGGAGTTTTCAAATTCAAAATTTGGAAAAGTAACCCAAAACGAGGACAATCTGTCACACTGCTGCAGTGACGTTCCAGGGGGTAGGGGGCTCGAGGAGTAGAGGGAGTACAACCTATTCTGGTCACAAATAGTGTTGAGTTAACAGAAAAAGGGGATGAGGATCAAGTAAGTAACATGGTTTTGGCAATACAAAAGGCCGGAAGGATTAATGAAAGCCCAACAATTACTGAAGAAGAAATGGGCCGAAGAGTGTGTAGAGTAATGTTTGCTGTTGGAGCCACTTCAGGCGAAGGGGAGAAGTTGGGCCTTATTAGAAAGGATGGAGATTATAATGGAAATGGATCTAAGAGGGGAAAAGGCCCAAGCGAGACTGGCTTCGAAGCAAATTCGAACCTGCCAGTACAAATTGGGGAGGTGGGAGCTGATGTTTCAATGCAGCCTTGCGGGGGCCCTTTAATGAGACCCAACAACAACTGTAACGTTGTTGGGGCTTCTGATTTGGTGGTCCAGGAGACACAACAGCTACCCGAACAGGAAAATGTTGGCATCATCAGGAGAGTTCTCCAGAAATTGAGAACGGGCGGAAGTATACAGAGCAGTGAGAAACTGGGCGTCAACCAGAGAAGAAAAGAGATTGCATTTGGTAAGAAACCACAAATGAATTCCAGTAGCGTGCTGCCCACCACACAAGATAGTGAGCCAATTTCATATTCACAGGTATTTTTACTATCTAGAGCTTCAATTAGAGCTGATGCATATAGACAAGCAAATGACTTGTGGGATATGGGGAAGATGTTGGGAGTGGTCCCAAATCAAAAAGAGGATGAAATAATCAATGCTCTAACTGATATGGAGGAAAGAGATCAAGCACAGTACTTGGAGAAAGTAGTGGCAGGGGTGAATGAGGTTACCTAATGTATATTGCCTCTTACAACATAAGGGGGATTGGGGGGAGGTTAAAAAAGGGAGATATCAGGAAGCTGGTGAGAGGAGAGAAGATTGATTTTATCTGCATTCAAGAAACTAAAATGGAAGTCATTGAAACAGTTCTATGCCAGAACGTATGGGGAAATACTGAGTTGAATTGGGCTTACAAGAAATCTAATTGGGAATTCGGGTGGCCTATTATGCATTTGGAATTCGAATGTCTTCAAGTTGTAGGAACAGTTTGAAGGAAATGGTTTCCTATGTATTAAAGGGGTTTGGGGAAGCAACCAATTCCCATGCTCTATATTCAACATTTATGCACCTTGTAGCTTGGAGGGAAAGAGGATCCTATGGGAGGAACTGAGGATTTTAAAGGGGAATAACCCAAACTCTGCTTGGGTGCTTGCTGGTGATTTTAATGCTGTAAAAAGCATTGATGAAAGGAAAGGCTCGACTGTCCAGACATTAACAACTGAGATGGAGGAGTTTAGTGAATTTATAGAAGACCTGGACCTGATTGATTTGCCTTTATCTGGGAGGAAATACACATGGCACAGGGCTAATGGGAGATGCATGAGCAGGTTGGACAGATTTCTGATCTTTGAAGAATGGGCCAACCAATGGGAAGAACTAATACAGAAAGGACTTCAAAGAACAGTTTCTGATCACTGCCCTATTATCTTGAAGCCAAATTCCATCGATTGGGGGCCTAAACCTTTCCGGGTGTTAGACTGCTGGCTGGACAACAGAGATTTTCAGAAGTTTGTTTCTGAAAAATGGAGAAGCTTTGTTTTTGCAGGTACAGGGACCTACATCTTAAAACAGAAACTGAAGAACTTGAAAATTGAAATGAAAGGCTGGAACAGAAATTCATTTGGCAGGATAGATTGTAACATCAAAAAAATTGTTGAGGATATATCTATGTTAGATGAAAAAGCTGAAAGGGGAGTCTTCTCGGATGGAGATGTTTTGGCAAGGAGACAGTTGTTCGAGTCTTTTTGGAAGCTCTCAAGACTTCAGGAGTCCCTAAATTATCAGAAGGCAAGAGTCAAGTGGCTGAAACTGGGGGATTCGAATTCATCTTATTTCCATGCCTGTGTAAAAAAAAGAAACCGAGAGAACAAACTACAAGGGATGTGGGTTAATGGCAATTGGGTTGACGATCCTGCTTTGGTGAAAGAAGGAATGTCGACCCATTTTGAGAATATTTTCAAACAGCAAAACTGGGGGACACCAAATCTAGATGGGATTCCTTTTAAACAACTTTCCCCAGTTGACATTGCAAGCCTAACGGCTGATTTCTCAAGAGAAGAAATAAAAGTGGCGGTTTGGGGTTGTGAGGGCACCAAGAGTCCTAGGCCCGATGGCTACAATTTCAATTTAATAAAGAGATTTTGGGATGTGGTGGGAGATGACTTCAGCAACATGGTGGCGGATTTCCATAGGAATGAAAGATTGGTAAAAGGTGGAAATGCTTCATTCATTGTGCTCATTCCAAAGAAGGAAAATCCATCCGGTGTTAATGATTATAGACCGATTTCCTTGGTCGGGTGCATGTACAAGGTGATAACAAAGTTACTAGCTTTGAGATTAAGCAAAGTCATTAGCTCGATCATTTCAATCCACCAAACAGCATTCATAAAGGGAAGAAACATACTTGATGGTGTGGTGGTTTTGAATGAAATCATGGAGTATGCGAAGAAGGAGGGCAAATCGTGCATGATATTCAAGGTTGACTTCGAGAAAGCCTATGATTCGGTAAGCTGGGAATTCCTAGATTACATGATGCTACGAATGGGATTCAATCCAAAATGGAGAGCTTGGATCAGAGCCTGCCTTCACTCTGCTACAGTCTCGGTTTTGGTCAATGGTAGCCCTTCAAGAGAATTCAGTATGTCCAAAGGTATTCGACAAGGTGACCCGATGGCTCCTTTTTTATTCCTTATAGTTGCGGAAGGCCTCAGCGGTTTGATAAGAAGTGCGGTAGAAAAGGATATTTACAAAGAGTATGTCATCTCAGGGAGGGATCAAAAGATTGGGATCTCTCATATCCAATATGCCGACGACACGATCCTAGTGGGGGAAATGACAAATTCCAACGTTCAGGCAGCAAAATGTATTTTAAGAATGTTTGAGCTTGTGGCTGGGCTGAAGGTTAACTATTATCAAAGTGGACTATTTGGCATCAAACCTACTACAGGCTTCATTGATAGTGCAGCAACCTTACTCAATTGCAAAGTTGGCAAATTTCCTTTCAAATTCCTTGGTGTTCTACTTGGATCTAATCCTAGGAGGTATAGTACTTGGCTACCACTAATCAACTCACTTCAAAAAAGGCTACTTGGTTGGAAAAACAAATTCTTGTCATTTGGTGGGAGAGTGGTCTTGATCAATGCGGTATTGTCAAGTTTGCCGGTCTATTATCTTTCTTTTTACAGAGCTCCAAAAAAGGTCTTAAACAAGATAACACAACTACAAAGGCGTTTCTTATGGGGTGGGAGTGAGGAGTGCAGGAAAATTTGCTGGGTTAAATGGGATGTTGTTTTCAAAAAAAGAGAAGATGGGGGTCTTGGGATTAGAGACATCAATGCTTTCAACCTAGCTCTTTTAGGGAAGTGGAGGTGGAGATTCTTGATTGAAAAAAAGGCTCCTTGGGCTGAAATTTTGAGTGTTAGATACGGGAATCCATCCTTTTGGAGGTGTACTTGGTGTGACAAAACTGTCGAAGGTGGAGAGCCTTCAATTTGGTGGAAAGATCTTGGGAAACTAGAAGGGGTAGAGAACTATAGAGGGGGCTGGTTGTCTGATGGTATATCTAGGAGATTAGGGTGTGGCAACACTATTAGTTTTTGGTTTGATATTTGGATACATCCTTTGCCTTTAGCTATCAAGTTTCCCAGATTATGCAGCATAGCAACAGTTAAAGAAGCTAAGGTGATGGAATTGGGTGAGTGGATAGAGGGGGTGTGGTGCTGGAATCTCAACTGGAGAAGAAGCCTATTCGTGTGGGAGGAAGATCTAGTACATGAACTGTTGTCAACTCTAACTGGGCACCAAATTCAGGCTGAGGTAGAAGACAAGTGGTGCTGGTTGGGGAAATTGGAGGACGAATACAATGTCAAGGAGGCATATATACAGATTACACAGATGCATAACAGGACCCAAAAGCATTCCCTTAAGTTGTTATGGGATTCAAGCATCCCCCTTAAGGTAGCTACCTTTAGTTGGAGAGCTTTACAGGACAAAATACCAACCAATACGAACCTGCTAAGAAGGGGGGTCATAACAGCAAACACTTCATCCTTATGCAGATTCTGTGGCACACAAAATGAAACTACTGCTCACATTTTCCTGTCATGCAAGTTTTCATACAATGTTTGGATGTATGTCTATAATTGGATTGGAGTGGAGACAACGATAGCTGGATGCTTGGAAGATCATCTTCTTCAACATGAAGGTTTACTCACAAACAGAGCATCTAACAAGGTTTGGAGTTTACTATGGTTTGCAACTATTTGGTCTCTTTGGATTCATAGGAATGAATTGACTTTCAAACAAGGCAAATTGGACTTTGACAAGGTAGCTGATTTGATAAAAGTGAGGGTATGGTCTTGGAGTGTTAGCAGGGTCAAGAATGGAAAGTTCTCATTCATTGATTGGTGTTTGAATCCTCTGTTATGCCTACAAGCTTCCTTTTAACAGACTGCTTTGGTAACATAAGCTGCTGGTGGTTGGTTTTTCTTTCCTTCTCTACCCGGATGCTGCTGTGTTAGCTCTTTGGCTATGGAAAATCCATGCGTGCTCTATGCTTACCTCTACACTGCTGTTTCGGTTTGTTAAAATTATAAGGGTGTATCTGTGCTGGTTTTTTCTTTTTGGGGGTTGTTTGCTCCCAGTTTCTGGTTGCTGGGGTCAGTTTATTTTCCTTCTCTTTGTGGTGAATTAGTTATATTTCAACCTATTCGCATATGTTTGCTTTTGGTTGAATATATAGGTTCTTCCTCACTTTTTTCCTTTTGTTCTCTTATGTATATGGGTGAGTACCCCTTGTACTCTATCTATATATATCTTTGCTTATCAATATATATATATATATATATATATATATATATATTAACATTAAAATTCACTTAATAATTTGACATCTACGTTTTTAATTTAATAATTAAGAGAGCGAAACAACAATAAAATAGATAAATAAATAAATAAATTAAAGGCTTGTGTAAAACTCCATAATTGCAATGGAATACCGGGGGGAAACATTTAAAAAGTTGTTGGTTTAGGGGGAAGCCAATTAGTTCATTGATCTATATTCACAGCAAAGTTTGTTATTGATTGGAAAGGGATATCTTTTTTTTTTGGGTGAACTCGGGTATTCTCCTGTCGGGAGCCAGAGACTAGTCCCTCGAGGTACTGAGATCCATTTAAGGGGTTAACCTCTCCCAACAGATATTCTTCCATACGCATGAGCCATGAATCGAAACCCCTGACCACATGCTTAAGGACGGAAATATGCTGTATCTTATTCCCTGTCCCCAAGCCTGTCACACCAATGATATGCTGCCAAGTCAATTAAAAAGTTCCATGTCATCTTTTAACCCCTCTCCGCCCAAATTACATTGACAGTGAAATTCCCTCAACACCCCTAAGGCTATGTTTGGGAGTTTGGGAGAGGATGGAGTGGAGTGGTTAGTAATGGAGTGGTTTAGGGTGGAGTGGGGTGGAGTGGTAAAAATATACCACTCCATTGTTTGGAAGTTTGAGGGGTGAAATCCCAAACCCCCCAATTTGGAGGGTATAAAAATTGGGAGTTTAGATGGGATGGAGTGGTTTGGGTTACCATCCTAAATCATCCCACTCCATTAATGAATAAACTCCCAAACAATGGGTCAAGCATTCTATACCACCTCACTCCATTACTAACCACCCCATCCTCCCAAACATACCCTAAACCTTGACGGTGAGAGAGACCAGACGTTAGCACCATGGTGGGTAACTGCATTTTAATTAAAGGAACACGCCTCTGGAAAATCTAGCAAAGGAAACTCATTGGAGTCCATGCGCAGGTGAGGGAGGTTCGCTCAGATAGAGTGGAAAAAGTCCAAGCCGTAACCGCCACTGCCGCTGAAGATGACATGGAACATGCCGAATTCTTTAGCCACGATGGCGGTCCAACCGAAGTCTGTCAGCGATGATGATGATTTTGTGGTGTTGGTGTACAAGGTTTAGGATGAGTTGTTTGAAGGTTGGTCTCATGGAAGTGGAGGCTTGGAGGAGTTTAATCACGAGGTGGTAAAGGATGCCTCGTTGTTCTGTGTTTGGAGTGAGGCCGACTGGTTGTCATGGTAGCTGATGAAAGGGGGACTTTCAGGAGGTTGATGGAAGAGAGTGGTGGGAGAGAGAATGTGATTAGAAGAAGAAGAAGAAGAAGAAGAAGAAGAAGAAGAAGAAGAAGAAGAAGTTGTTTAAAGGGGTGTCGAAGGCATTTCACTGATGAGGTCATTAGTTGGAGAAGTGTGGATTAATTTTTTAATTGATTTGGCATTATATTATTGGTATGACAGGGTTGGGGATAGAGAAGAGGAGACAGCAGATTTTCGTCCCATGCTTAAGGGGCCCAATTATCTACTAACTGTACCACACCATATTAGTATACTGTGGAATCTCAGTGGCAAAATTTTGAAGTAGAAAAATCAAGATGATTCCCCTGTTCGTTTCTTTTTCTTGAGCAGAGAATACCATTTTGAAGACAAAATGACAAATAATTTCTACAAATTTGTAGGCGCGCGCGCACACACACACACAGAGAGAGAGAGAGAGAGAGAGAGAGAGAGAGAGAGAGAGAGAGAGAGAGAGAGAGAGAGAGAGAGAGAGAGAGAGAGAGAGAGAGAGAGAGAGAGAGAGAGAGGAATTTGTGTACAGTGCCATGAGATGACTAAATCTATGGTATCAGCAACAAGTGCCTGCTTCCTTAATATATATATATAAGTATAGTTTCCAGGTTGGGCATGGACTTTGAGGGATGATCAAGAAATCAAGATAGAAGAATCATATATGATTAGCAATGGTGAGGCGCAGTGGAATTTTTAAGTTTGATGTTATCCACATTTATTTGTTTAGGGAATTTATAGTTGTGAGGCGCAGTGGAATTTTTAACAGAGGCTAAGTTAGTTTTTTCAACCATTAGTGTATAGTTTTAATTTTGGTTGAACTACTAACTTTACCATTATGGAATTGATTCCTATGTTCTTTTGTAAATGGGTTATGGGTACCCCTTGTACCTAATTAATACATTTTTGCTTATCAAAAAAAAAAAAAAAAAAAAGCAATGGTGAGCTTTTTATGCATCTTGTACAAGCAGTGTAGGAGTAGGATAAGGACACATATTTTTCCACAAACAGTTTTTTTTTTTTTTTTTTTTTGACAGCATTTTTCCACAAACTTAAAAATCTATGCTAATGCTAGGATGAGATAATACGTTTGACAGTTGACACATTTTCTTCAAGGCCAGAAGGAACCAAGCCACCTTGAAGTACTACATATGGTTCTTACGTTCTTATTAAGTTTGCATATGAACTCTCTCCAAAGAGGGGGAAAAAATTAACAAATCAAGGCATTGTACGAATGTATGATTATATTTTAGGGATCAGTGGAACAAGTTTAAGGAACAAGGTTGGGTCTAAGTCAAATATCAAATTAGAGAAAAATGCTCCTTTAAAATGAGTAAACAAAGGAGTATCTATTCCTAATTTAATAAAGATATAGAGATTTAAACTCATTAAATAATCTAAAGACAGAGCAACTCCAACCTGATGATTTTAAAAACAAATTTACTTTTAGAAAAAAAAAATTGGTTTAAATAAGTTTTTAGTCCCTAAAAAGTATGTGTGTTTTGATTTTTGTCCCTATCATTTTTTTCATAGGTTTTGATCCTTACAATTTCAAAAGTTTAGGAATAAGTCTCTACCATCAACTATGCACCATTATCATACAACAAAGAAGACACCCAAACCACTTGGAAATATTGCAGATTTGTTCTTTCATCACTCAATTCAATTTTTAAATAAATTTTTTTAGTGGATAACGGTGCACAATTGACAATAGGGACATATTCCTAAACTTTTGAAATTGTAGGGACCAAAACCTATATAAAAAATTACAAAGACTAAAATCAAAATACACAATTTTTTTGGGACTAAAAGCTTATATATACCAAAAAATATTCAAAACTACAAGGATAAAGGTGAACTTCTAATATTCCTGAAAGGTTTCAAACATGCATGATATGATGGCCATGATGGAATAATCATAGAATTCAAATGTGTCCAATGTTACGTACGGCTTCCATGTACTTTGTCATGTACATGCCAGACAATCAAGAATACCTTACTGTATGAACTTCTCATTAGAAACAAGATATAGCTCCAGTGAGAACAATGCTCATGGAACGCATATGGGGCTCCACTATGGTTACTCCCACAGAGCTAGATCTACCTTGCATGTACATTATAGGCACGCAAGAAATTTCCAATGAGCAAACCCAATGGTCACGTTCTCCTTCCATCAAGAATAATAATCAAGGTTTTAAACCTGGGTCCGAAACCGAAATCTCGGCGGCAACGTGTTGGTTTTGACAGTCCCCGAAATCGTATCGCGACCGTTATTGCAGCCACATCGACCACATTTTCTCACAATTGTCCGTAATAATTGAAAATGCAATGCGGCCACAATCGCGACTGCGACCACAATTTAAAACCTTGATAATAATATTCATATATACAACATGCAAGACAAAAAAAAAATACAATAAATTCGTATAACATGGCATATTGACATGTGACCAATTAGTTCATATAAAGGGCAGGTACCCAAATTTGCGTACCTTGTTAGACCTGATTTGCTTCAATGAAGAGTCCAGTTGACGTTCAAGCTGCTCAAGCTCCTTAATATCTAAGTGCTCCAATTCTTCACCAAGAATATTTCTACAGGATGCAAATATAATTTATTAATATACAACCATTGTATACTATTCGTACTTTTTATCGTATAAACTAGCTTATTTTGTCAAGGATTTTAAAAAAGTGCACTAGCACTTAAATTACCTCTGCGTATGCTGTAGTGCCTCAACTTTTGATTTCAGCTTGAGATACTCTTGGTATCGCCTCTACACAAGGCCATGGTATTATATATTAACTTTCATCAAAAGGAAATAAAAATGAGCATACAAGAAGACAGCTGAAAATGAAGTTTGAAGAATCAATCTAATGTAATAAACTTTTAATTTCTACAAAGGTATATAGAAACCTGCAAAGGAAATGTTATGGATGCCATATCAGCAAGGATCCGGATTCCCTACTGTAATGGAAGCACGCATTTATATGCAATGAAGAATCTCGGCCATTGATTTAAGATTGGATGGCTCACATTACATCTTCAATAAACCAACTTTAAAAAATATTTGCTATTAAGTTATAACTTCGTCACACAGTTACAACAAGGAATCCATTCCGGATTGAATGTGTATGCGCTAGGGCAGTGCAATGAGATGTGCCTCTTGATATGATTTTTTTTTTATCATTCAAGACATCAAGACATAATATTAAAAGGAGTACAAGGAGTATTCCAATCCCTTAGAATAAAGACTTCAAGTCCTATTAGTATTACATTGGTATATACACCACTCTGAATATGAAAAATAATCAGCTTCGACTTTTGTTCTAATCCATATCAAAGATCTCACCTTAATTAATTAACTAAATTATCAACATTAAGCCATCTTCCCCAAAAATTAATTCATTTCTATGAAATGATATTGACCATATAATTGTGAATCATAATAAGAAGCACACCTTCTTCATAAAAAAAAATAAATAAGAAGAAGAAGAACCACACCTCCTTAGACTTCTTGCCAAAATAGTATCTCGTGTATTAAATAAAATGAGTTTTGCAATTTTCAAGTAGTGGCACTTGTAATCCAGTTCAGGCATAACATCTAATCCAAACAGCATAAGTAAATTTGTGAGAGAAAACAAATGTTTTATAGTCTCTTCCAAATTTTGCATAACACTTGAGATCACATAAAAGGATACAAGCTAGACTCATCACTTTTTAGGGGACTAACTTAGCCCAAAATTACTTAAAGCTACAAGGTTTTCATCAATAGTTGTACCATCCTACTTAAGACACACAAAACCAAGTAAATTGATCATAAGATCGCGTATGATTTGTTGTTCCCACTCAAAAAAGTTTTTTCTCAAATCTCAAGTTCCACTGCAACGTCCATTTCTCCACTCCTCCATCTCACAACCTTAGCTTCGTTGTTCTCCAATACATTAAATAATCTACTAATAGAAACATATAATTTTCCATCCTCAATCCAAACATCATGCCAAAGAGATACATCTCTCCCATCACCAATGATTCTTTTAATTCCACCTTCTGACCATCCCTTTCTAAGCCTATCCACAGCTTCACTAATTCTTCCTAAATCCTTCCACCAGCATGACCCTTTCTTAAAAGCATCATCCTCACCGGTAACTACTCTCCTAGTAATTTTCCTATTTTGATTTGTAATGTTTAATGAGTTGTTTTAAAAGACCTTTAAATATTTATTCTTTTTTACAGTTAAAGTGCGGGTAACAGGTACGGGTACTTAGGTACCCAGAAAGTACGAGTACGGATAATAAAGTTGCTATCCACGTAGGTATGGGTCCCAATACCGAGTAATATTTTCAAACACTGATATGGAGGCGGGTACTGCAGTACCCTATCTAGACCCTACTTATTACCAGCCATAGCTATTGAAAACCTATCCAAAGTCAAAAGAAGAATAGTAAACACCTGTGTCTCAATTGCAGGTTGGTGTTGTACTTCCAAGGCATCGTAACTGCATCTTCGATACCGCTCAAGTGTCTTGTCCATGCTAAAACCAATAGCCATTACATGAGTATATATCTATATATTGTATTTCAAGAAAAAGGAAATGAAAGGTAAAAGCGATTTAGATTATATAAAACAAAATCATAAAACATAGGCAATCGAAGTAATCCTGAGTTTTACACAATGCATCATGGTGTGCTGGAAGCCTGGAACGTATATCAATTTTGTTTCCAGCTAAGCAATACACAATTTCGGACTCTTGAAATTTCATAGTAAGCGAAACAGATAGTTTCCTTTTCCGATTTATTTAGGCTTTGTTTGCGAGTTTGGTCTTGGAGGGGGCTAAGGAAAAGGGAAGGTTTGTGAGGATCTCTCACTTGTTTGTGATTTTAAAAATTTGGAGAGGAATATTTTGAGGATTTTAGAAAACCTCCCAAACCCCTCCTCAACCCAGTTTTTTGATTTACCCTAACATGAGGTTTCTTGGGATGAAAATAATTAAATTACTAATTTACCCTCACAGACTTTACTAATTTGCATTAATATTTTTTTTTGAAAGGTGCATTAATATTATTTAAAGAAAACTACTTATGTTAATTTTTTAAATAAGGGTAAGATTGTAAAAGCATGTCATAAACGCTTCATTTCCATTCTCCTCATAAAATATGCACTTAGAAACAAGGTGAGGGATAATACTCTCATTCCCCTCCCCTTCCTCTCATTTCTTTCCCCTTTGATATCCTCCATTTCCTTCCTCTCCAAACTCAAACAAAGCCTTAGTAACTACAGTTGACAAATTTATTCTAGGTCCAGGATAGAATCCAGGGTATCTCCACAACCGGTAGTCGTAGGATTAATCCCTGAGGACATAAAGTACTAGTTAAGGGACAACTCATCTAGCCACAGATGCAGGTATATTCTCATCACTAGGATTCGAACCCTGAACATATGGTTAAAGGGCTCAAGCTACAAGACACTTGAACCACACTTTGTGGGTATACAATTGACAACTGAACACATATATTTCATTTGAAGCGCCAAAAGAACATATATTTAATTCATAAAAATTATAGTTAAAAAAAGAGAGAATTAAATTGTCCCAAATTGGGACCCTATGGATAATTCAGTTTATACTGGGCAAAGTTTGTATGAACTTAGGATTTTTAAATTAAACTCTTTTTTAAATGTTCTATATAGTTAAGTTTGTATGAATATATTCAATTGTATATGGTTGGACACCATGATGAGGAGGATTAGAATTAAGCGATATATGCTATACCATTATTATATCGTTGAAACAAAACCTAATCTCTTTAATTTAGCTTTAATTCAGGTTAGTTTTAGTATTAACCAGTAAGAAAGGAGATTAAATAATTTTTGTAACTAAGGTTGCACCCAATAAAAATAAAACAAAACAAAACAAGTGTCTATGAATATTGAATACATGGAGATACCTGCAATGAAGACATAGGCTTTATGGTAGAAGTAGACATGCAGCAAAGTAAACACAGGGCTTGTCTTATCCTACTCATGGAAATGATGATCTGTTCATGTTACGTTTTACTAACTCTTTACTTTTTTAATGATTCACTTCTAGTTCTAGAGCTACCAGCAAGGCCTATGCTTTGAGAATTATTCATGTGTAACATTCATAGCTTCTTTATGAATGTAGGATTCAAGCTATGAGCTCAGTACCACTCACTGAGAGACACCTTCCCCTAATCAATTATATGATGTTGATTCAGCCCAGAAAAAGAGGGGGAAAGATACTTATATGATGTCTGTGTTCAAGCTAGAATCAAATGGTACAGAACCACAGAACCATGCCAACAAGATCCTAGGATAAAACACAACTGATGAATGTTGATCAAACATGGGATGGCTTATGAAATCCCAAAGTTTTCACTAAAGGAGAGAGAAACATATTTTAACAGCAAAGAAGGTAGTCAAACCTAAAAGAAGAGTTACATGATGACACTTCAAAAGAATGTATATACATATATCATATAATCATAAAATATGTATGTGTCTTATCTTCTTTTAAATTTAAAGCTTGTCATTGTACTGAAATCTGAACAGTGAACAGCCTTGAATACAAATATATAGAATTTTATTTTTCCTTTTGATGTGTTCTGACATATGGGTAATATGCAAATTCAGAACCAGTTATCTATCAACAAAGAGAATCTTGAGGGAAGAAAAATACATTTAAAAGAATACTAGAAATTCTTCTCATAATTAGTCACAATGATTTTAAAGCTAGGAGCGATCGAGGTTATAATATTACATTATTATTATTACATAACATAGGTCTAAATAAACTGACACATAAATAGCAATGAAATTTTGACACTCCAAGAAACAATTCAAAACCAAAATTCGTTTGTCAATTTTTGAATTAATTAATCAATTATCGGTGATAATTTCTTCAAAAACACTAAACAGTACGAATACCAGATTTGTATTGTTCACATCCTGTTTCTCTCTCTCTAATCCTGATGTTTTCTCTCTCATCATTAACCAACTACATACATCTTGATTGATTAAAATCATGCTTGCTCCCTTGAGGGCCTAATCTTAATAAGTGTTAACAAAATCACCATTTAAGTATCTAAATTTATAATTATACCTGTCATATTAGTCTCTAATTTGCCTACAAAAAAAATATATATCAGTCTCTAATTTTAAGAAAATATATTATTAATCTATCAATCAAATAGATCTCTAAATTCAGAAAATAATATGATTTATGTGTATAACTTCAAAAACTAATATGATTGGATAAAGTTTCTTTAAAGTGAATAAAATTGTGAAGTGAGAAAGTAATGGTGTATCAACCCTTAATTAGTTAGTTAAAGTGCATTGAGAGATCTTAATCTACTTTAGCTAATTAAGAGTGAATACACCCTTATGTAGTAATTGTACCCGTTCAATACACCCTTACTTTTTACTTTACACTTTTGTTCACTTTAAAGTGATGTGAACACTTTACACTTTTGTTCACTTTCGAGTAACGTGAATACGTGATCCAATATGATTAGTACTTATAATTCAAGGATTAAAATAATAATTTCACAAAATTTGACTAGGAGAGATTGAATATATGATCATTAAATATTATCATATTATAGAAAAGCCATTGATCTCAGTGTAGATTTTTCAAATAAAAGAAAAGGGACTGATTTTAGATTATATATGATATAATATACGTACTGGTATAAATATTGTTCAATTTCTTTAGTTATTAAATTAAACCATACACTGAAAATTCAACCATAAGAAATAACTTAAGACAATTCATCATGGTGAACCCAACCCAACGAATCAAGTTAAGATTTCGAAGCAAAACGATCTACAACCTGTGACTGACAAAAAAAAATCCTAGGGCACAAACACACATAAAAAAAAAAATTAAATAGATAAAAAAAAAATGTAAAAATAACACATCATAATCTTCATCAAGCCCTATGAATCAAAACATGAAAATTCAGAGACAAAACAAAGCCAAAAAAAGAGTTATGACTCCTGATGAAAAACATATGCACACAAACTCATCAAAACAAATCAAGACAAAAACCAATATATCATCAGCAAGATAAAATCTTTAAGCATTCATGAAACAAGTTAATAAGAACAAGCTAGACCCAGAAAACAAAATTCCCCAAAGACACCATATATAAATTCACACAAGGGAAACACACAAAAAGTGTAGTGGCTCAAAGAAGGAGTTTAGGAGCAAAATATGATGATGGGGTTTGCCATAATTTGTACCTAGAGCTGCTGCAGAACTCATAGAGCTTCCCACGGTTGGAGAAGATAATGAGAGCAACCTCAGCATCACAGAGCACAGAGAGTTCATAAGCTTTCTTGAACAAACCATTTCTTCTCTTTGCAAATGTCACTTGACGATTTATCTTGTTCTCAATCCTCTTCAGCTCCACCTTGCCCCTACCCATTACTATATATCTTTGATATATGAATTAAAAATTGCTTTTTCAGAATAGCAGATATGAAAAAGGTATAATTTTGTAGATTAAAATATTAATTATACAGCTATTTTCTGCAAAATTTTCTTGTACCTCTTTATTTGTAAGATTGTGATATGTCTCACTTTGTTTGGCAGGTATTGGTAATACACACAGGGTTGCTAGGTTGCTTAGCGGAAGATAAGAATATGAGATCTTTGGTAATCTCCTTCCTAGGATTGTGTCCTTTTATAATGCAGTAGAAACCACACTTGAGATATAACGCAGTTCTCACAAGTCACAACCAATGTTACAGTAAACTCTTCTATCAAAAAAAAAATTGTTACAGTAAACTCCTATAATTTTTACAAGAAAATAAAATAAAATGGAAATGATATTCACACGTTAAAAAAGTGACATCATTCTTTACGCCACTTCTATTTTTAGCTCATCTATTTTTTTACAAGAAAATAAAATAGAAATAATATTTACATATTAAAAAGTTCACATTATTCTTGTATAACTTTCTTTTTAAATAATAAATATCATTCTCGGCAAAAATACTAAAGTAATTCTAAAAAATGCCCTGAAATGCTGCACATTGTGAATTATTATTTATCAGAATGTGCCATTTAGGTAGGTTTTGGGAAGATGGATCTTATTCAATTTTTTTTTTTTTTTTTGGTAAACTGGTTCTTAATAACTCAATGAACTTCTCTTTTTATTAATCTGAAATTTATCTCAAACTTTTCCGCATTGGTGTAGAAGACTAAGCAAGTACATGTTCCTAAGGTTCCAGAGCATAAACCAGTTGATGGCCAGATTGATACATCACCGGATTGAAATTTGAATGACAATATTTCAATTAAGGTTCCAGAGCAAAAACCAAATGAAGACAATGAACAGATTGATATATCTCCGGGTGAAAATTTGATTGACAATGATATGGTTAAGCCTATTTATGATGAGTCTCCTGATCATGTCTCAAATTCCATTCTACAAATCTCAACTTCTGTTGCAACTAATTCTGACTCTACATCCAAGAATACTCTGACTCCGGTGTACACTACGAAAAAAAAAATAACAGTTTAGCGAATTCGGTCACTATCCGTCTTAGCGACCGAATCAGCGACCGAAACAAAGGGGTAGCAGAAACCTTGGTCGCTAAGGTTGTAGCGACCGAATTTATATTTCGGTCGCAATTTGGAGACCGAATATTCGGTTGGACTGAAATTCAGTCGCAAATTCGGTCGCTATATTGGTTATTTTAACCAATCTAACGACAGAATATTTGGTCCCTAAATAGTAAATAATTTAAATATTTATTTTATTTTTGACTGTTATTTACACCTAGCGACCGAGTAGTGGCTTGCTATTTCAGTCGCTAAAACAATATTTTTTTATTTTAAAATTGATTTTAAATTTATAATTATTTTTTTTACTTTAATATTCTTCAATTTACTAATATAAATTACTAATATAAAAATAATGTAAATAAATATAAATTTGAGGCGGCCAGAAAATGAAATAATTATAAATAAAAATATAAATGTCTTACAATAAAAATCTATAAACTCCAGAAAATAAAAAATACAAATGAAACTCAGTCATGATGCGGAGGCGGACGCGGAGGCGACCAATCGTCATCACCATCCGTGCCTAACAGAGAAACACTATGACAGTATTTAGTGAATAAAAAATGAAGAACATAATTCACTATACAATAATCATATTTTTTTTCTCTTTAAAAAAAAGATCAATTACAGAGATTTGTAGGGAATGTGACTGTGAGAATCAGGGAATGGGGGAGAATCACATACAGAGAAAGAGAGGAGAACATTAAGAGAGACAGAGAAGGAGAGAATGGAAGAGAGCTTACCCTTAGTGGTTGTGGTGTCAGCAGAGGTGGCGCAATGGTGGCTCACCGGAGGTTGCACAGTGGTGGCTCACCGAAGGCACGCTAGACAGAGAAAGATAGAAATCAGAGAGAGGGGAAGAGAGGAAGAGAGGCATTACTCGAGTAACACATAGCAATACTCGAGTAGTACATGGATAAAAATGGAAAGAATCTTGCATTTATTAGTACAATTGTCACGTATTTTCGCATTTTAAGGGTGGTACTCAAGTACCATCAGTTGGTGTTTTAAAGAGTAAAATGCTTGATTGTTTTCCTTATCTGATATACACATTTTATACCTTACAAAATAGGATTTCTTTACCACGAAATTAACAAGCAATAAACAGAAGAGTAGTTTTTTTTTTTTTAAGTTTTCTCTTCCTCTTTGTTCGCTAGTCAACACTTCTATATACATACATACATACATACATACATACATACATATGTATGTATGTATATTTGCTTTGGCTCTGAGCTTACTTGATCATTATCTTGTATATCAGTATAGTGCTTCAAGTTGTATTATTTGCATTTCTAAAGTATTTCATTTTGTGGTTTTCTAAACCAACTTGTAAAGGGGGTTTAGGTATTGCTCTTGAAGGAAAGTGAGGTATTATTGTATTGTAAAAGGCTAGGGTATCCCTTTTGTGAAATTCTTTAGGCTCCAAAATGTAGGTGAGACATCCCGAGAGATGTGGAAGGAGTGCTAAAGGTGAGGCTCTGACATGCGGGTGAGACATCTCAGGAGGCGTGAATGAGTGCTATGTAGTGAACAAGTTCACAAACATCTAGCAAGCTTGTTTTTGTAATGGAAAAATCCTATGTAATGGACTTAGGGACTGGACATGTGTCACAAGTGATTGATAACCGAACCAGGGTATACAAATTAATGTCTTTGCTTCTCTCTTCGTGTCTCTTTAAATTTTAGATATTTGACTGTATTTGTTCTATGTTACCTATTCATTTGCATTCGCATTCAAAGGCAACAATATAAAAATTCTTATTAAAAGTTTTGTTTTTTCGAAAAATTTATAAAAACGTCAATACTGTTTTGAGTTTTAAAGCCACTTCTTAATACATTATTATGGTTGGGCACTGCTTACAAAGAGACATATATATGGTATACAAAAAACAGATTCAGGCAAAATTTGAATCCACCCAATTTAATTTATGTAATGTAATTGATGTAATTACATATTAGTTATGCCAGCGGTTGTTGGGTATAAGAAGACAACACTAGACAAGTCAAAATCAGTTAATAAAAAATGTATAAACCAATCATTAATTGAAAAAATAAAATAAAATATTCACATTCGATAACTATTTTCATATATTTTTTAGTATTCACAAGAATTATTTTTGTGATGTCATCCACTTGGACTTGTCAATTTAATGTTGTGTTTGCATACATGTTGTAAATCATGTTTCATTCTTCCTTTCAAATTTGATGCAACATTTATTACAAATCTACCACTTCAAATATACAGTAAGTTTGGTTGAGTGAATGTCAATCCAAACATACTCTAAACAATTAATTGAACAAATTAGATCTCAACAAAAACTCTCGCAATTTACTCTCTAAATTAGTTCTAACAACATTGCTTTAGAGGACTTATTTGGTAATTGGTTAACTTGTGATTACTAATAACGGTATTGTTCTGTGTTATAAATAAAATGTTGGGAAAACATTTTTTTTTTAACCATGATATAAGTACGAAGTATCCACCATTGTTAGTGGTGACTAACCTCCGTCGAGGAACCTATTGGGCAAATAAGGTAGATTCTCCCCTTCCAACCAGGTTTTCTCCATCCATACACAAGAATCAGAATTCAAACCCTTAACCACTTACTTAAAGTATTCAAATCCCTTATCATTTGAACCAACACATATTAGTTTTTTCCTAAGGAAACATTATCCATAAACACTTTTTTCCCAGAGTACACTGACCTTCCTTTCCTTTAGTACAATAAATTTGAATGCATGACCTTAGCAAAATCCACGTATATGCAATAGCAATGAACTAAAGATTGAATCGCATTTTGTACCCAATTGATTCTCATCGAAACTCGTAAAAACCAAAAAGAAAAACAGTAAAGAATGGTAGGAAATATGGTTACAGTGGAAGCAATGTCAAAGGACAAGCTGATTTTACAGTTGCTAGGTGTCAAGAAGGGCACGCTCTTTACAGTTAAGAAGAACGGGGCTACAATAAAGACAACACGTCATATCATAATATAAGTGTATTCGCAAAGACTGATATCGGATCGTGTCTAAAATGACTGTAGTCGAGTGACGGACTTTGTGGATGCAAATAGAAAACCAATAAAGAGTAGCAAAGGGAAATTAGCCATTGAAAACCTTATATTAATATGAGGTATAACAAAATGAGAGTATATTCCTTTCAAAAAAAAAAAAAATGAGAGTATTAGTATATATTACTTTTGGTGAATTTAGTTATAGTTAAATAGTAAAAACTAAGTAAGGATTTATTGATACTGCAGCAAGATATGATCTATTCACACTATTTTTATTTTTCTTTTGGGTACACTATATGATAACCTTTTATAAAATGTGATTTTTTTTTAAAAAAATCCCAATTGTTGAAAAAAAAAAAATCAAACACTTTAAATTATTTGTGTCAAACCTTAAAAAATAAACGTCAAGTAATTATTATTTTCGTACATTTCAAAAGTATTAATATATATTAATAGAATAGAATATTAAACAAATTTGAATTACTGTAAAATTTTATGGATATAATCTCCATAATGGGAACTTTTAATTCAATAATAAATTTTGTGAGAAAATTATTCAATAAAAGTTTATGGCATAATGAAGTTTTTGGTACTTGAAAATATAAGTCGTTCTGGTTTTAGTCCCTATCTTTTGTTTGCTTTGTTTTTCTGTCCTTGTAACTTTTTTAATTTTGAAATTGGTCCCTGCCGTTAACTATTATTGTTAACCGCGACACATAGACAAAATATTATTTTTTATTGCCATGTGGTTTACTAAAAGTAAAATTTTGTCCCCGGGGAATATAAGTAGTTTTGGTTTTAGTCTCTATTTTTTGTTTGCTTTGCTTTGCCACGTAGTTGATGACCGGGACCTATTTCAAAAAAAAAAAGTTACAAGAGTCAAAAGAAAAAGCAAACAAAAAATAGGGAATAAAACCAAAATGACATATATTTCCGAGGATCAAAAACCTTCATTAGTAAAAATACTTTTAATAAGCCATGTGCAATAAAAAAAATTAATATTTTGTCCACGTGTCAGTGCTAACATGGACTTCCATATGCCATGTCAGCAGTTAACGGTAATAGTTGACGACAGGGATCTATTTCAAAATAAAAAAAGAATGACCAAAAGCAAAGTAAACAAAAGATAGGGACTAAAACCAAAACGACATGTATTTTCAGGGATTAAAATCTTCATTAAGCCAAAGTTTATTTAACAATGTAAAAAAGATTTAGATTTATATTTGTGTAGATTAATTCCTCACACACACATAAATTCACTAGATTACCTATCTCGATATATATATATATATATATATATATATATATATATATATATATATATATATATATATATATATATATAGAGAGAGGGAGCAACTCAAGTGAGAGGAATAGATGAATCATACACGAGTGGTCAAGATTATAACACAAAGTTTTGTGACTTTTTTAAGCTATCACATGACCACCAACTAACTTCAAATCCTGACCATTCATATATGGTTTAATGGCCCAAATTTGTTCATCTCACTCTCACAATAAGACACTTCTCTCACTTGAATTGCCATATATATATATATATATATATATATATAAAGCAAAATTAGTGTTTTCGTCCTTTAACCTTTTTTAATTCAACTTGATCCTAAAAATTTCATATGTTTAAAATCAGTTATGTAAGTTTTCAAAGTAGAACTTTCTTTTCCGACAGTGTTGTGTAACTCCGTTAGAGCATCTCCAATGAGTAATATTTAAGCAACCCAAAAGCGGGTTGCTTATCTCCCTTTATCGGTCACTGGATTTGTCCAGTTGGAGAGAGAAAGACACACCAAATAAAATATTATTATTTTATTTTATGTGTCTTTCTCTCTCCAACTGGACAAATCTAGTGACTGGAAAGGAGTTGAATCCCTTTAAGTGAGTCTCACTATACCACATCATATTTAAGCAATAGACCTTATGGTACATATTTAAGAAACCCTTAGGGTTGCGAGTTTGAATGGGAAGGGAGGGGAGGGTTTGAGGATGAAGGTAGGGAGAAAGGAGGATAACCCTCCAAACCCAATTCATTTTTTAACAAAAGAACTAAAATCCCCCAATATGTAGGAACTAAAAAAATAAACTAGGTGAGAGTTTTGGAGGACTATCTTTCATTCCCAATCTCTTTCCCCCTCCTCTCCTTCTCAAACCTTTCCCCTCCATTTTCCTCCAAACTCACAAACAGACCCTTGAGCAACTCACATTTTCATACTTTTTTATTTGCACTTAATTTTGTTTTAATTTTAAATAGGCTTAATTGCACTTTTGGTCCCCGAGATATCATGATTGTACAATTTTGGTCTCCCTGGTTTCAATTGTGACAATTGAGTGATCTCTAAAGAATCATGGTTGTGCAATTTTAGTCCCTAAGGTTCCAATTTCTCCAATTGAGTCCCCCAAGTATCATGATTGTGCAATTTTGGACCCTCGGAAATCACGATTGTGGAATTTTGGTCCCTCAGATATTACAATTGTGCAGATTTTTACTTCAGTATCCTACGTGGCACACGTGGTACTGATTTGGCACCTAATGAGGCCAGCTTGGCAGCTTATTTGGCATTCTTGTGTGACATTGTTGACACTTCACACACTTTAATGATCACGCAAAGGACATTTCTAAAGATCGGTCCCAAATCAGTCCCACATGTGTCACGTAGGCTACTAGTGTCAAAAATTGCACAATCGTGATATATAGGGACCAAATTGCACAATCATGATACCTAGAGGGTCCAATTGGCGCAATTGGAATCTCAGGGACCAAATTGCGCAATCGTGATGTCCTAGGGACTCAATTGGCGCAATTGGAACCTAAGGGATCAGAATTGCATAATCGTGATACTTGAAGGACCAAAAGTGCAATTAAGCCTTTAAAATATTAACTCATAAGTAATTTATCCTTGAAATTTGAGCAAAACTTAATTTTTTTTATTCATTAGCAACCCATCTTTAAGGTTCCTTTTATAAGTAACTCATCCTTATTCTAAGCAACCTACATTGCCACATAAATCAACTCTAATGTAGAAAAAAAAATTAAGTAATGATTCTTTATTGGCCACATAGATTTAAGATCTCAATAAACAATCCCTATTGAAGAGGCTCTTAGAAGAGGGTACACGTGGCCATATTAGTATGCAGGCATGGCATATGAAAAGCAATAAAAAATGACTAAAATACACTTTTGATCCACTTTTGATTATGGCATATAATTAAAATGTGTGTAAATATGTATACATGCACTTTTTTTTTTAAGGCAATGTATACATGCACTTTATTGTTAAAATTTGAGATTTTGTTTATAGACAAATGTTAGTAATTAGTGTGATTGTTAAAATTTGAGTATTTATATTTATACAAAGTTGAATTATTTTACTCGTAAACCTCATTTGCACTTTCTGCCCTTGCCTGCGGTTCAAACTCCAAACCCAAAGCTAAGGCACCTTAACAATTACGTCTGGCTAGATGGCAAATAAATCATTTAGTCATTGAAAATGGTGCCATATTGTTAATTAAATCTGCCTCTAATTTTCAATGTGAATATTTAAATTTGTTTTAGTCTCATATCTTGTTCTTTCTTTGCAGTGTTGGATTTGAAGTAAACCAGAACATATATGGTCATAGTCAAAATCTAATTAAATTCCAATAGAAATCAAACATGTTAAGAGCCTGTTTAGTTTATTTTCAGTTTCCTGTTTTCATTTCTTAATTTTAAAGATAATTATAACTAAAATAATTATAAAAGTGTCATGTTTTCATTTTGTTTCTTGTTTCCAAAGATTTATATGGGAAACATTGAAAACAACTTTTCATTTGTTTTCACTGTTTCCGTACAAATTTTTGGAAACAAGAAACAAAATGAAAACATGACACTTTTATAATTATTTTAGTTATAATTATCTTTAAAATTAGGAAATGAAAACAAGAAGGAAGAAACAAACCAAACAGGCTCTAAAGTTGCCATTCCCCTGATATTCTTCTGTGCCTCTTGTGCTCATATTCAAAAGAATTTGAGAAAGAGATCAAGTTGAGTGTGAAAGGATTGATGGACTCTAATAATCGTTGATATAGAGAGCTCCTCCCGGTGCATTCATGACTTTCACACCACCAACCCAACCTCTAATTTGTCTTGCTTTTTCTCCTTCACATATGGCTTTTTCAATTTTCCCTCAACTTTTCCTTTTGCAAACGATGTCCTGTGAGGTGACTGTTTTGATGTATCAACTTGTATGCTGCAATGCTATACCAAGCAACCAGGTAATGTGAATACACGTAAGATATAAAGTAGTAGTCAACGTTTTCTTTTTTAAGCTAAACAAGAATTAATTGTGCTAAAGTGCTGAAGATGGCTTATTATTACTGTCGTTGTTGTTATTATTAAGGGTTTTCTATCCTATTGCAAAGTTACACAGGTTAAGAAGCATTAATTATCCACTTTGCATTTAATCTTGAGTATCCTATTAATCATGATTTTTTGAAAAAAAACAATAATCTCTCTCATATTTATTTTATGGATTCACTTCCCTATAATTTATTTCTTCTTACCAAAAAATAATAATTGTTAATTGATTTTAATGTTTTAAGCTTCAGTTAAGTCTCGTTTTCTCTCACTATCCTACAGGAAAAGTTCAATTTTTTTTTCATACGTTACATATGGTCATTTCATTTATTTTTAAGACCGCATGGAAATAATTGTGAAGGGATTATTTTTTTTATTTTTTTATTATGGAGGATAAAAAGTATGGGTGAATTCGGAAATCAAGTCATTGAATTTTCTTTCAGCCACTGGATAAGCATCATCACTACGTTACATTTATCCAAAAGCACTAAACAATTTTATGAAGAAAAAAAATTAACTTTTCTTGTAGGATAGTCTTTCAAAGAAAAAGAGAAGCTTAAAAAAATGAGAATCAATTAACAATTATTATTTTTTGGTGAGAAGAGAAAGATTATAGGGAAGTGAATCCACAAAATAAATATGAGAGAGATTATTCCTTTTTTCAAGAAATCATGATTAATAGGATACTCAAGATTAAATATAAGGGTTAGTGAACCCCCATTTTTTTTTTTTTTTTGAACATGCAAAAAATCCATTAATACAGAGTACTAGGGGTACTGACTACTGAACACGTTGTGTGTGGGAATGGTGCTATAGGGGTATATATGGTGTATGGAGATGGTGCTGCTATATAGAGGTATGGGTGTGGCATGATTGTCCTGCATTGGTATATATGGTGGTACAGTGTTGCTCGGCCAATGGCAATGCTGGGCACAATATGGGGCTAGAACAAAAACTATGTTTAGTTTCATGTGCACAATTTGCAAAACATGGCTAAGCATAATTTGTGATACGGGATTTGCACCCAGCAGCGGAACGTCACGTGTTTATTTAGAGGCTCACTTGATCCTTCTTAGTAGAAAAATGACCATCTTATTGTTGCTATATGGGTACACAAAGCTCCAAGGTGATTCTATATATAAATGCAGTGAACGCTCGAGTTATGTTGCATCATGCCCGAGGATTAGTAGGTGAAAAAAAAAAATTGTCTGATTCCAATAATTTTAAACAAGAACCTTCTACAATTGATATTTGCAAAAGAACTCAATTGATATTGACGCAAAACAATTGATATTTTCAAAATGACCATGAATTTTATATGGGACTCACTCTATTTAGTGAGATTCATATGAAATTCATTCAATAATAAATAATATTTTATAAAAAGTGTTAAAAATGGTGTGTTACTAATATTGATAACAGTTAACACTAACAAGAAAAAGTAGTATTTATATTTTCTTATTTTTTAATACTTATCTTAATACTTAATAAAAAAGTAAAAAATATTAGATAAACGAAAACTTCAAATATTTTAAAATTGTAAAGAAAAAAATTAATTTATTTAATGAATTAAAAATTATTAAAAAAGTCTATTACACAAATTATATAATACTTTTTTTATTCAATGAATGAATGAATACAATAAAAGTCGTCAACAAGTAGACCGAAAAAGGAGACAGGGTTGAATAAAAAATAGAAATGGAAGAGTGAGCATGATGGTGACTAACGTCATAGTCCAATAAAAGGAAGCAGTAGTACGAGCAACTTGTCGATATCTCATTCGTTACCTTTCACTTCCATTTCTTTAGACATGGTGACACGCCGTTTCATTTTAATTTAGGGTCTCGTTCGCTGTTTTGTTTTATTTTTAATTTTTTAATTTTATATTCGCCATCCGGGCTCCGATTTCTAATATAATAAAAAATCTAATAAAACACACGTGTTAGGGTAGTTAATTAATTTTATTTTAAAAAGTCAGTAAGAATAAAAAAAATTAAGTTTGTTATCTAAATTATCCTTCATCTTATTTATTAAGCTTGTGTTGTTGAGAATAAAAGGAGTCATTGAAAAATAAAATTTGTATTAAACTAGAGTAACTGACTCGTGCTATACATGAGGAATATGCTAATTTTTTAAGATTTTATCGAAAAATATTAAAATCTATTTGATTTATTTCTCTTATTTCCCCGTGCAAGTTAATCATTTTTATAAAAATATATTTATCTATCTTATTATTTTTATTCTCTCTTGAAAATCTATTTGATTTACTTCTGTTCTTTTCCTATGCAAGTTAACCATTTTTAGAAGATATACTTATCTATCACATTGTTTTTAACATTTGACATTGCTCTCAATACATTGATATTCTACTTATCTCAACATTTAATTTTACAATTCAGTCGCAAAGTGGGTTGGTCGCCTACACTGGTTAACCAAAATTGGTGACTGAATTTCAGTTGCCAATTCGGTCGCTAACGTTGGTTGAATTATCCAATTTAGAGACCGAATATTCGGTCTCTATAAAATAATTAATTTAAAAAAATTATTTTATTAATGACTGTTATCTACACCTAGCGACCGATATATTGGGAGCTATTTCGGTCGCTAATAAAAAAAAAATTTTGTTGGTTTTTATTTTAAAATGATTTTAAATTTATAATTTTTTTTTTTTTGACTTTAAGATTCTTCAATTTATTAATATAAATTACTATTAAAAATCAGATATAAAAATAATCGCAGTATCATATAAATAAATATAAATGCGATACACGAAAATTCTGTAAACTCTAGAAAATGAAAAAATACAAATGAAAGTCAGTCATGATGCAGCGGCGGCCGCGGAGGCGACCAGCCGTCATCACTGTCCGTGCCACCGTCGTCTGCCATGTCCTTGTCCTTTGGAGCAGCATCATCAGTAGCAGCAGGCGACGGAACTGAAGGAGTAGCAGGCGGCACAATTGGAGGAGCAACACCCTGAGCAACTGAAGGCTGGATCATCATCTGATCAAACACCAACCGCAGTGTCTAGCCCTGCTCCATCGTCGTCTACATCAGCTGCTGGTGTGAGTCAAATATGCAATCTGCTCTGCCATCACCCGCTCCCTCTACCTATTTTCCCTAAGCTCTGCTTTCAGCTGGGTGTTGGTGTCCTGCATCTGGTTGAACTACTCCGGAGGGACGGTATCCGCGTAGGAAGGAGCAGGCGTGCCAGATAATGAAGCGATAAACTCGCTGCCCAAGTGTCTGAGTCCATACACGTGCCCCTTCTTGTTCCTGCCCCCGTCAACCTCCAAATATATGGCATTGTCGTCGACGGAGACAGGAGAGAGGGGGCCCTCACCAGTCAAGGCCTCATCCGGTGAGGCACGTGGTATGACATCGTCCTTCTTGTCGTTAAAGTTGACATGCGAAGTATAGTTGAAGAGATTTAGTTACACTTATAACCAATAATAACAAATTAATAATAATAAATTACTAGTTTTAACTAAAATGGATTTTTAATTACAGCATAGTTCGGCAGCATTCCCCATCGGTCTCCCAGTACACGACCCGAGCACGGTGAAATCCACCGCGATCAATTATGCACCCAGAAAACAAAAGGAAATGCATCAGATCGAGATTTCATCAAGTATATAAGGCATTTGAAGATGGAAATGACTATTGTACGAGTGTGAAAAAGGTTTTTTTCCCCCCAAACTGTCCCTCTTGGACAATTCAAGATTCAATACAATGAGCATGCGTACTTTGAGAAGGTACGGATGCTTATTAATATTGAATCTCAAACAGGAAACTAAGGCTTTCGTAAATACTTAACATTCACGGAAAATAAAACCATTAACCTATAAATATTGCAGCATAAGCCTATATATATGCAGCATAATTGAATACAAACTTATATAAAATATTGCAGCATACATCCTATTAAACTCCACTCTCCACTTACCAAAAGCACATAATTGGCAAACACATGCATCATTTCTAAACTATCAACACACAAGCATCCTGCCTTTCGGACAGGATCACATCCTACTGAGCTCCGCTCTCTACTAACAAACATCACATATTGGCAAACACATTCATAAACTATAAATTATCAGCATACAAATCCTATTGAGCTTCTCTCTCCACTAACAAACAACACATATTGGCAATACACATTATAGATACCACACAAATCAAGGCATAATATAGATGTATTAACTTACCTCAGCTCCCAGCAAAGAATGATAAGTAGAGACAAAGATCGAGGAGTTCTGGAAGTGATTAAATTCAAGAGCCTGTTCAAAAATAATTAATTAAATAAATTCAATTCACATTTATGGTGACCCCTGCATTCTAGTTATACTAAGGTTAATAGATACCAAAAGATGCTGAGTCACACTTAGGCTCAAGTAGGAATTAAAAAAATATTTGAAGAGCTCTACCGACATGATCTTGGATGCAGAGTGTTGTAAACATCTAATGACAAAGCAATGAAGCACTATGAGCAATGTCCTAAATTAAGGTAATTTAGTTTGATAACCGCTAAAAGGAACCTAAGTCATGGATTAAAACTTATGTCTATTATGCAAGAATGTGAATAGAACTTGATGAGGACATCTTTAACTGAAAACTAATGTCAAAATTAGTGCTTGTGAATAGATCTTGAACGCAATAAATTTTAGTTGCACCCATGAGCTGGTTAGTACTTATTATATTATGCTTTGAGGTGGAATTATTGTACCGTAACAAATTAAAATACTGTAATTATAAGTGCTTTGATGATATTAGAAGACGGTTGATCCTTTTATTCTGAAGATTCCTTTTATCTTTCTCTAGCCTCATTTTCACTGCTTAACTAACTAAAACAAAACATGAACACTGAGAAATGAGTGTGAAAGTGAGATGGGATGTCCATCCAATTTCACTCTCAACCTTTTGTTCTGTTTCATGGATTTTGTTACATTTAACTTTTGCCCTTTGCATTATTCTTGGATTCTTTTCTTCCATCAATTCAGCTAAAAGTAGCACGCCTCACTAACTCCATCACGTAAGCAAACCAATTAATAATGAGAACAGACACCAACAAAAAATTGCTCTGTCAAAAAGAGTAAAAGATAACAACCATTCCTCACCCCTAAATAGAAAACTGAATCCTAAACCCAAGCACATGGGGCAACAACATATTTCAAGAGAACAAATACTTTCAAAGTACTAATTTGAAATCTGTTTACTAGCCAAAACAAAATGTAAATCTGCATTTTTTTTTGTCAAAGCACTAATTTGATCTTTCTCCTACAATCAAAAATGTCAAACCACTCATTTAGGCATTTAAGAAAACTTAACAGAGAAGGGGGACGGGGCTTACCCAGCGATGGTGGCCGGCGTGATGCGATGATGCCCGGAAGAGGAGAAGAGAGAACCTGAGAGAGAGTTAGATGGAGAAACTAAGAGAGACACAGAGAGATAGAGAGAGAGAGAGGAGAGGAGACCTTACCTGAGCATGGTGGTGGCCGGAGGAGAGGAGAGGAATTGCGATGGATGGTGGTGGCCGGAGGAGCAACCACGAAGAGAGATAGAGTGAGAGAGAAAGAAAGATAAAGTAGCGCAAATGAAGAAGAAAGGGTTTTCTACCCGATTAAGGGGTCTAATTTTTAGCGACCGAATTAGTTGGTCGCTAAATCTGTCGCCAAAAGTTAAAAGTGAACTTCGATCACCAATTCGATCGTCGATCTGTAACTTTTGAAATTTTTTTAACTCAATTTAGCGATCAAACTGTAGTCGGTCGCCAATTGGCTCCATTTTTATTTTTTCATATGCCCTTTAGCAATCGAAATTGGAATCAGTCGCTACATTTTTATAATTTTACCGTTGTACTATATTCGATCGTTATTTCAGTAGCCAATTAATAAACAAATGTTGACTTTTAAAATTTCTCTTTTAGCGACCGAATTGGCAACTGATTTGTTTGCAACCGAGTAATTCGGTCGTCAAATCGGTCATTGAGTAGATTATTTTCAACTTTATAATAGATCCAAAAATCTGTCACAGATTTGGTCACTAATAGCAACTAACAAATTCAGTCACCATTTTCGGTCTTTATTTGACCTTTTTTTTGTAGTGCAACCTTTCCTTTGTCCTTGTGATCCTCCCCAAAGAAAAGATATGTGAATGGAAATCAAAATCCTTACCTTTTATTTTTTATTTTTTATTTTTTGTTGTTGTTGCATATAATTAAATTTGTTTATATATGTTTGTTGATGTTTAATAATTGATTCTGATTGTTAATGCCTACATCTGTTACAATGTTGTTGATGCTTAGTACAAAGTAAACCGTTGTTGTTATGATTTTATATGTGTGACATTGTTAATTGATATTGTAACACCTCGACTTTTACTGTACTTTAATATCGGTAAATATATATATATTTGTTTATATTTTACCCAAGACCTAGAAAATGATTTTGAATAAAACAAAATCATATTTATAATCTACTTTATCGTAGAAAGTTACGGTGAAATTTTATGTTTAAAATTCAGACAAAACCCGGTCTGCGTTTTAACTGACAGTAAGATTTTACTGATCAGAAAACCTAGTTTTGACCCGAGAACGAAACAGTTTAGGTTTATATTATTTTTCCAATGATATTGGTTATTTTGAAAATTTTCAAAATAAATAAGTTACTATACTTTATTCGGGCGCATCATCAACAAACGGGTGATCGACGGAGTCGAGAACGGACGTGCAGAGACAAAACTGGACTCCGGATGATTGGACATCTTGCCACCTAGGGTGGTGAGTCACATGGGTGACTCACCTAGCATTTATGAAGCCTAATGATGACACCAAAATATCATGATATTTATTCTAGTGAAAAGACCAAAATGCCCTTGGACTTTAAGTAAAATTCCAAGAGTGTCCCTAAATGAATTTTGACCAAAATACCCTCTAAAACTACTAAATTTCGTGCAGCCCCTCCACTTAACCAAACTTATTTCATTTTGATTTCATTTCATCATTTTCCTCTCAAAAACCGAAATCGGGTGAATGACGGAGCTGAGTACGAGATTTCCGGGAACCGCTAATGGATGGGATCAATGAGTCATGGATGACTCATGAGATGTGGCCCAAAATCAGCCACACCACCCAAACACTCTCATCCACATCATTTGTAAGGCCCTAAGGCTGCCACCCTTCTCCATTTGTAGCCAAGTATCCATTTTCATTTCAACCACAAACTTATATGGCTACATGGTTCATTTCCTACCACACATCATCTTTTAATTTCATTTAATACAAGGATTCTTTTATTCATTCTCTTCTTCTCCTTTGTTTTTTTTTGCCAGCCATCTTCCTCCTCCCAAAACCATTTTCTTTTCATCATTTATCAAGAACACCAAGAACACTAAGACAAACTCTCCTTACTCACCCGAAAGTGCATCGAAGTTCTGACCTTTTTCTGTTCTGAAACTCGAAAAACTTTCTACATGAAAGTTGTTCCTCCTTCTCTCTTATTTCCAACGAGCTAAAGATCATCAAAAACGGATAAGTATTTTGGGAGTTATGCCCAAATTACCAAAACAGCTCGAAATCCACAGCACCACACTAGAACAGTGGAAAAAAGGCCATTTTCTTCCATGATCCGATCTGAATCAAACCAAACCTTCAACATCAAAGTTGTTCCTATTCTTCTTACCTTTCCAACCAGCCAAATTTAGTAATTTTTAGATGAGTGGATTATGAGATACACTCATAACACCACCATATCCTCAAAGCTGTCAAATCCTCAACCAAGCTTGTTTTGATCACTTTCGTCATTTCTTCAATCAACAAGAGGTAAACCCTCATCTATCATGATCATGTTTTTTTCTCATTCAATCATTTAAGTTGTTTAAGTCATGAATCATGATTTTCCATCTTCATGAAGCTTTCTTCAAAAATCTCTAGAAACTTGTAGAAAAATCTATTTGAGTTGAAACCAATTTCTATGATCTTCATATGACTTCTATTTTCATCATCCAAGAGGTTGAAAAATTTAGAGATCCCTAGCTATTTCTTCTTGACTTGGCCGAACCAATGCTCAAGTGGGTTTAGGTGATTTCCTTCATTCTTTAACTTGTTTTTATGTTGGTTGTTCATGGCTAGGTTTTGGTGGACAAAACTGTGGCCTACCTTGCTTGGTTTAGCTTGTGTTTGTTTGATCTTCAAGTGGTCTACAAGAGGTATGAGGGAGATTACCACTATCCTACCTTAATGTAGATATGTATGTGGTTTATATTGTTTTTGTGTTGTCTTGATGTGAGCCTCTAAGAGGACTTGGTATAATAATTATGTGGTGTATGTTGTGTGATGAAAATTTATGGACGATATGCTTATTTGATGCATAATGGTTAAAATGAAATTGTTAGTATGCTTACTTGATCATTGAAAGAAAGTATGTGAAATATGCTAAATAATCATGCCATGATTTAGTGCTTGAATACATGAACATGTATGATGTTTTGTGATTGAGTGATGAAGATAAAATCTTCTTGTTTGTTGGAACTTGGTTTCGGCCAAGCATGAGAAATATGGCAAGACAACTTTGTTCTCCAAAACCATATGATTCTATGATGGTTTATGGACTATAAAAGAATAATTAAATCAAGAAGAAAATAATTTCTTCCAAAACTGTTTTCATAAGATTGAAAATGGTCTTTCGTAGTTTGAATAATCCCAAGAATGATTTTGAATTGAATTGGTTAATTATATTGAAAGTTATGGACTTTTAAAGAAAGAAGGACTAATATGCAATTACTGAGAATTTTAGGGACTGTTCTGAAAACTATATTTTTAAGTATTGTGGTTGTAGTCCTTAATGATATAAGACTATAGAAATTGGTTTGAAGTTATTTGGATTTATACATAAAAAGATATAAGCTTTTTAGTAAACAAGGACCTATTTGTAAATATTGAAAATATTGGACAGAAATGTCATTCATGGAATTTTCATGGTAACTGGAAAATATTTCATGAGATGAAACTATAGAAGTTGGTTTGGTGTGATTTGGAGTTATAAATAAAAAGTTATAAGGTTTTAAGTGAATAAGGACCTTTTTGTAATTAATGAAAGTTTAGGGACTAAACTGCAATTTTCGAAAATAAATGTAATTGGACAGTTAGAAACTGTTTTCATGCTTGTAAAACTGTTCTAAAACTCCAAAATGAGTTTTGGACTATTAGAGTGTAAAATCGTTAAAAAAGGATTTACGCGACTTACAAACTTAACGATGTTCGGTAACATTTTTTAGGAATTTTGTATCAATGGAGAGAAAACTGTAAAGTCAGTGTTTCAACAACTTAATATGAGTATTTTAACCTAGGAAATTAATACATTTGAGGTGAAGAACCATATTTTCAAAAGTATGGCTTTTGGGCCTAAATTCAGTAAAAAGCGGCGGAACCATCGTTAAGCGTTTTTAAAGATTTTTCAAGAGAAAGGTTTTGAGAAATTGATACTTGTGTATCTTGGAGGGAAATGGTTTTTAAAGAATGATTTGATTTCATTTAAAGATTTTGGTTTTAAGATCAAAAGGGTTTTAGTCTTCAAAGACAAGTATTTACGGTAAAGAACAAAAACCTAAGTCATGAACGACTTAGTGAAAAAACGAACATAATAATTTATGACGTAGGGTGGATCAAGACCTTAAGTCATAAAGTATGGATAATTCATTATCCATATTCCATAAAATGTAATGGACTCAGAATGATTTGTTTTCTTGGAAGCCAAAGAAAAAGGCTCAGTTAGAAAAGTGCAGAGAAATATATAATTGGACTTGTGTTCCAATCTCATAATGCGTTAGGACTTTTAATCAAGTGTTTTAAGAAAACTGTGCACAAAGATGAAAGGTTACTTGAGAACTTTAGCTTGATGATTAAGTACCGGTGATTCGGACTTAAGGACATCTAGCATCTGTTACAGTACGTTGAAAGAATTCTGAAGGAGTCACGATGTCATCCATTGGATGGACGAGAAGAACGCATTTCCGGCAAAGTTTGCCTAAACACATAGTGAAACTATGTTCTGTAAGGCCGTTGTGCCTAGGAGATGGAGCTAACACTTTAATGCGGGTGCGAATTTCGTAGTGACGATCTATTGATGCTCGGGGGTGTCGGGGTATGAAATACTCATATAGGCCCAGTTGGTTGCTCCTCTGTGGCATGGTGATCTTGCAATACACCGACATACTCGACTAGACACTATGTGTTTTCTGGTAGTGAAGGATGTTCCCGAAAAAGCCTATGTGCACCATGATGACTGTTGACACATTTTATTACCCAAGGCTGGTGGACTCCGGAACAATCCTCCGAACCACTCTCTCCGACTGTTCGTAAAACCATGGTATAGGAATTCAGAGGTCATTCCTCGAGTCTTAGATGTTTCTATCTAGGAAAACGTTGTGCTGTGGTCATGTTTCTGTGAAACATTATTGTTTTGTTATGAGTGTAGATATGATTGATAATTGTTAATTGTACGTACCTGAGAGTCGTACCACTGCATGTCTGCCTTATGTGTAAGATAAATGGAAATCTCACCTCCTTATTTTTATATTGCCTATGTCGGCTGGCTATGTGCCTTCTGTATTCTTTTGATACAAGGAAGTGCGAAAGTGTAAGAAATTAGAGGAAAATCTAAAGGTTGAAATGAGGAAGACAATCTTGTCATTGAAACTACTGCAGTTTCCGAACTTGATGGAGAAGTGTCGAGTTCCTCGAGATCTAGAAGTGAGTAAAGGCAGAAAGAGAAGCTTTGGATCTTTTCAAGAGAAACCGTACACAAGGCCAATGTGGACACCACCAAAAGGGGAGTGGATTAGTGGTAATAGTAAAGGTTATGGATCGTCTAGGAAGTCTCTACCAAAATGCATGAAGTGTGGCATGAGTCATGCTACAAGAGACTGCAAGATTAAGGGCATCATTTGTTTTAAGTGTGGACAGCCGGGACATGTCGCTAGAGTATGCGGAAAACCTAAGGATGTACCTTATGGAGACAACATGTGAGCCGAGAGACCACGAACAAGGATTCAATGAAAGAACATTGTGCAAGAGGAGGTAGTTCACCAAGATTTAAAGTTTGAATACATTGGTAGTTGTTAACGGGTAGAATCTTCACAACAAGTAGGACGGAAATATCTTTACGTGAAGTGTCATAGAAAGTAGACTTTTGACTGTACTGTTAATTCAGTGGAGAATCATTTTTGATTTTCTATGGATGTGTAAAATACTGTGTATTTATCTACGTACTACCTATGTTTGTTGCCAACATGTTCTGAGTTGGTTGAGTTTTATCGTCGCATCTTTTGTTGTCTAAGTTTTATGCAGAACAACCAGAATTGCATTCCTATATTATTCCTTGAAATTACCTTTATAGTTTCTTGGTAACTCATCCTGGTTGGGAAATCTGGTCAGATATTTCCTTGTTGCTGAGAATTGAGTTTTGTAAACTTGACCATTTGCTTTTTCTGCAAATGAGTACAATTTCAAATAGAATGATCTTTTGCGGATCATATCTTGTTACCCTTGTGGGTGAAACGTTATAAATGTTATGGCAGTTGAAAAATTTTTCAACCTCTTGGATGATGAAAATAGAAGTCATATGAAGATCATAGAAATTGGTTTCAACTCAAATAGATTTTTCTACAAGTTTCTAGAGATTTTTGAAGAAAGCTTCATGAAGATGGAAAATCATGATTCATGACTTAAACAACTTAAAATGATTGAAGGAGAAGAAAACATGATCATGATAGATGAGGGTTTACCTCTTGTTGATTGAAGAAATGACGAAAGTGATCAAAACAAGCTTGGTTGAGGATTTGACAGCTTTGAGGATATGGTGGTGTTATGAGTGTATCTCATAATCCACTCATCTAAAAATTACTAAATTTGGCTGGTTGGAAAGGTAAGAATAAGAGGAACAACTTTTATGTTGAAGGTTTGGTTTGATTCAGATCGGATCATGGAATAAAATGGCCTTCTTTTCACTGTTCTAGTGTGGTGCTGTGGATTTCGAGCTGTTTTGGTAATTTGGGCATAACTCCCAAAATACTTATCCGTTTTTGATGATCTTTAGCTCGTTGGAAAGAAGAGAGAAAGAGGAACAACTTTCATGTAGAAAATTTTTCGATGAACTTTCGGGTGAGTAAGGAGAGTTTGTCTTAGTGTTCTTGGTGTTCTTGATAAATGATGAAAAGAAAATGGTTTTGGGAGGAGGAAGATGGCTGGCGAAAAAAAACAAAGGAGAAGAAAAGAATGAATAAAAGAATCCTTGTATTAAATGAAATTAAAAGATGATGTGTGGTAGGAAATGAACCATGTAGCCATATAAGTTTGTGGTTGATTTTCGAACTTATGACCCTAAATATGATAATGGAATGTTTTATTATCCATTCATTTAAAACAAAGTAGTTATATTTATGACTTGTGAAAAGAAAAAAAAAAAAAATTACCCCATTCTTTTATAGCCAATTTTAATTAACCTACTTTTCGGCCTTAAAATGTCACTTGCGATATAGCGCCCGAGGAGGGTGTTACAGATATATCCAATAATATTTACACTACTTAATTATAAGATACCCAATAATATTATAGAAAATAAAATTCTAAGTAAATCAGAACAATGTATACTATTATAGTTGTAAGAACTCAAGTCAGTGATACGGCAATAGATCGTGCTCAATGGCGAAGCATGGACAATGGATGCAGGTCAACCAGGTCAAACTTAATCAGTATGTAAAATTAATGTTAATTATCGAAATAACTAATATTTAAGGAAATTAAATTAATCTTATCTAAGGAAAATAAATTTAAATATATAAATAAGTAAATAAGTAAATAATTAAATAGTTACATAACAATAATACTAGATTAATAAATACATAAATAATTACTTATATAAGTAGGTACATAAAAGATTTAGGAAGAGTTATTAAATAATATGTAAGTAATTAATTAATATAATAGTAATAGGTTTGAATCAATCGATCATAGTGCTTAAAATATTTAGGTAAACAAATACAACTTGACTTATGAAAAATTACTTAAATAACTAATATTTAAATAATTAATTATATTTCAATAAATAAGCTTTAGCTAAATAATTAACCTTGTAAATATTAGCAAATTCAATAAAATACTTTAATAATTAAAATTAATTTAAAAATTAATCATGTAATAAAAAGTTAGACGAATAAGTATGCGATTTTTTTAATGCCTTGTTTATGATGGTTGCTTAATTATGTGTTTGATTGTTTGCTGTTATTATCAAACTTTATGCAAATTATCTCTGTTACTTAAAGTTATATTTTATCATAGAGTATATATATAATTAATACGTAATCGAGAAAAACTGTAGTTTCTCATTCGGGCTTCAATATTATTGAGCATGTGTACTCGTGGTCATGGTACTGCTTATCCTATTGAATCTTGAATTGTCCAATTGAGACAGTTTGAGAAGAAACTTTTTCTCCACTGATATACTAATTACTCGTTGATTCTCATTTGTTAAATAGTTAATGAAATTTCGGTTTGACGCATTTCCTTTTGTTCTCTGGGTCCATACTTGATTGTGGTATCTTACCGCGGTCAAGTCCGTGTACTTGGAGACCAATGGGAAATGCTGGCGAAATTTCGTCAGCCATAAGACATGAGAAGTAATGAGTAACTAATATAATACAGTGGTGAAAAAGTTTTTCCTTGAATGGGATAGGGCCGCACCTTTTAAGGAAAGGGAACGATTCGGGGTTATCATATCATGAGCTTAAAATACGTCAATTTATCTGAAAATGCAGAAGGATGGAATATTATCCCCCGAGCCATAGTTGCGTGTATGATAGGAATGAGTCTGGAAGACGACTTCTGAAACAATCATTTGAAGATGGATCGACCGGGATCATATCTTCAGACGATTCGGGGTAAGTTGTTGTTTATTATTTTATGTAATTTTCCCTTTATTTTTCGCGTATTTTATATATTTTTTTTGTATAATGTTATTAATATTTTTTCTTTGTTAACAGGAGCTTGTGCGCTTGTTACCGGAGCATGCCTCAGAGATACGTGCTATCTTTGACGACCGAGCAGCTGCTCGACTGAGGGACATGCTCCGGGAGCATAGGGAGACCTAGATACGTCCAGATTACATCGGGCCCAACATCTGGGCCCAACTATGTGCGTACTGGAACACTCAGGCTTACAAGCTGAAGTGTCAGCAGGCGAAGAGGAATCAGAGTTGGGTGGGAGCATGCACATTGGTGGTTCGATTAGCCACATGCAGCATGCCATTAACATGGTATGCATATACAAGTAATTTAATTTATAAACTGTATATTTTTTTATAAAAATTAATTTTATAACTAATTGGTTTTACTCACGTGTCGGTTGCAGGCAGGAGCGCTTGCTCGGTCTGTTGATGTATCTACGGTCTTTGAGCAGACGCATATTAGCTCGGACAACGGCGAATTTGTTGATGAGAGGTCGAGGTAGACAATGGTGAACTAAAGTGTCTTTTTACATTTAAAGTATAGGTTATTAATAATATATTGATTGTAATGTATTCATCGCAGGCGGAGTACAATCCCAGGTTGAGTCAGGTAGCATCTGAGGCCGCCTCCTGCTCTGGTGCCTCGGATCCTTCCCAGCTGGACCCCGCCAAGGTTGAGCGACTACAGACCCAGGTTTGGATGGATGTGGCGGGCGGGAAGAAGAAGGGGCGGATTTATGGTACTACGACCCTAGCCAAGTCCATCCGTCGGGGGTCGACGCCGAGCTTGACCATTCGGGAGCCTACATCCTCCGACTCACAGGACACGGAGGAGGTGCAGCAGCAGAGGGAGGCGAACGAGCGCATGATGCAGCAAATGGAGATATTCTCTACGGTCGTGACTGCTGTGCTCGATTTCCTCCCACTAGACAGGCCCAGCGCTCTGCAGGGGGTCCTCCATGCCAGCCAGCCCTCCACTACTTCTAATGATCCACCACCGCAACCGCATGATACCGGTCTGTCTTCTGAGCCGCAGCCTGATGGTCATCTGACACCGGTAGACTCCCCCCGCCAGGATGACGATGACGGATATTATGGTGATGGGTATTAGGATAGTTATAGATGTAGTAGAGTTTTGTAGCTAGACGGATATTTTATGTATGGATTATATGTTGAGTTTGTTTTTATTTTAAATTAATTTTAATTTAATTGCTTTTTAAATTTTATTTGTAATTTCAATTTTGTTTTTTAATTAAAATATAATAATAATTAATCAAAATAAAATATAATAATAATTAAGGGGATCCGTGTGACGAGTTTTCCGACGGACAAGACCGTCAGAAATTTCCGATGGACGGGCTAGATCCGTCAGAAACCCTTTCCTCGCGCCTAGTACTGATGGAATTGGGTCCGTCAGAAATGCAGTTTTCCGATGGTTTTAGGCCGTCGGTAATACCCCATCTTTTTGTAGTGCTTAAAGATGAAATTAAGTAAGCACTTAGATCTTTAGCCATAATAAGGAAATTGAGCGGTGCTAAAGGATCTCTCTGCTTGAGACCTTTTGAAATTTGAATTTCCTAAGTGAGATTACCATTGACAAGAGCTGATGCACCACCAGAGCATACACAACCTTTAATCCACTTTCTTCATTTTTGACAAATCTAATATGAGTCCATCATGTAATTTAAGAAATTCCAATTCACAGAATCATAAGCTTTTCCGAAAATCACCTTTAAGATCAAACAATCTTCGCCAAACTTCTTAGCAGAATCCACTAACTCATTATTGCTAGAGTTTAATTCAGTTTAGTTAGCTTAGTTTGTGCAGTTTTTATAGGTGTTATACACAGGCGTATCATTGTGTATGCAGTTGTAGTTAGATAGTGTACATATATGTTGTACACGAGGTATTAATAGGTACAATAGATGTAACTAGACCATGGGCATGAGTGTAGTACACAAGTGTATATATTGTCTAATGCATAGGTGTTGTACATAGGTGTATGCCGGTATGCATAAGAGATGTTTCTTGATAAGTTTGTTAGAAACAGTTGTTGATTTTGGCTTCTCACTCAAGAAGGGGGGTTGAATTGAGTGTGTGAACTTGTAAAACTCTTTAACACTTTTTGCAAAAACTGAAAAAAAAAAAAAAAATCAAAAGATTTTGTCAACCATCAAAACAAATTCTTTTTTTTCTTTGCAAGATTTCAGATAAACAAACTTAGATTTCAGATATCAAAGATTAACAAAACAAATCAAATCATAAAGATTTCCCTAACATGATTCTAAATAAGCATAAAAAAGAGTTGAGGGAAAGAAAAAACGCAAACCAATTTTATCCTGGTTCACCTGCCTCCTCTTGTAACCTACATCTAGTCCCCACACCTCTGTGAGTTTCATCCACTAATCAAAACAATTACAAAAGCTTCACTTCTAGGTTCCTTCTACCCTTATGATAGCTTTTAAAGCAATCTATAAAACCACAAGAGTTCCTTCTAATCTTACACAACACCAAGAGCCCCTTCTACTCTCGAACAACCCACAAGAGACACTTCTCTCTAATCAGAAACTTAAAATCAAAAAATTCGAATACAGATTATAAGAAATCAGATTTACAAATTGAAGCTCTATAGAAGTATCTCACTTTTTTTTCAATGCTAAGCTCTCTAGAAATTCTCAGTGATTGATCTCAAAAAATGAGTTCGCATATATGTAAAAGTGTATGATCATGTCCTTATATAGTTAGAATTCAAAATAGATTAGTTGGACATGCATAACAAATCAGTTAAGATCAAAACATAATTGATTTTGAAATCCTGTAACCAGACAATTGATGTGTATACAGATGTATTAAACAAAATTTTCACTTTCAGAATATGTGTACATCGGTTGACCTCCTGTCTACATAGAAAATTTTCTTGTGTACATCGATTATGTTCTTGAATGTTCTAAAGTCAAAAGATTACATTCGTTAGTACATCGATGTATTTCTTGAAAATTTGTGTATTTGAAGCCTAGAACATTATATATCGATTATGCTAATCGATTATATATGTATTTCAAAAACTTCCAAGTTCTGTTCTGACTTATACACAGATGTACTAATAGATGTATGAATTTCAAGAACATTTTCAGCTTAAGTAATTCAAGTGTCAATCGATGTATAACACTTTTACATAGATGTATTCACAGATTTCAATACAAAGTTAGTTAAATAACGGAAAGTACATAGATGAATACATAGATGTACTGATCCTTTAATTAACCTTTTCACATCTAAGTTCATTTTGAAAAGTTCTTAACTTTTGAAAATTGATTTTCCTTTTTCTTTGAGAGCTTAAGTAAAGATTAAAGTGAGAAATTCCTTTACATAAGCATCTAAAGGTTGTTTTACATTTGCTTTACTCATGATGCTCCCTCTTCAAGTCAATCTTCATGATCCTTTCATCTTCATAATCTTTTCCTCTTCATGAGTTCCATTTTGGGTTCCATTGCACCCACTTTACTTGCTTTGTAATTCTAATTTGGAAACTAAAGCTTTGCAAGTAATTAGTGTTTCATTTAAACATCAATTGAATTAAGTTTGGTCGTTAATCAAAACATTTAGAGTCATTTATCCACAACAGTTACTTGCGATTGTGAGTGGGGATTTCTCAGTGTCTTTACCAGTTCTTGATGGCAAGAGCTTCAATGTGTGGTGAAGATGGGAGTCATCTTCGATTTCCATGAGGTGAAGGAAATTGTGAAGGAAGGAATTCAAGATGAGGAAGAGAGTGCTTCCAAGAAGAGAGATTGCAAGTCTCTCTTCATCCTCCTTCAATGTGTGGACTCAGCGAATCTCGAGAGGATAACTCCAGTCAAGATTGCTAAGAAGATCTGGGATTGAAATAGACAACTATAAACACGTGAAGGGGGTTGAATTGTGTTTATCAGACTTTAAAACAAAGTTGAAAACTTTTCGTACACAGAAGCTAGGTTCAGACAAGTGTTTTCACAAAGCACAAACAGGTGACCTGTCTGATCAGTTTTTCACAGAAAAACACACAAACATGCATGAGTAAAACTTGTTTGATATTCATACTTAAACCCCTTTAGTTAGTTAATAGATAAGATAATCAAAGCCACTAAAGAGATAAGGATATATAGATTTAACACAACTATTTATCCTGGTTCACCCTTTAACAACTAGGGCTACGTCCAGTCCTTGGCAGTACCAAGTTTTCTCCACTATAACTGATCAGGTTACAAATTCCAGGTATTCTTTGCACACCTAGCCTCTTCAGGCTCCAAGACAAGTATTGTTTGCTTACCTAGCCTCTTCATGCTCACTCAAGTTTATTTGAGAAAATATTGTAATAAATACAATTTGCAAGTCTTTCACTAACACTCAGAAGAGTGAATTTAATCTGAATGTTAGAAAGATTGCGTAATAACTTCAAATGATTGAAGAATACATATTGAAAGAGTGAAGGAATAAATGCGCAGAGTAATTACTCTTTAATACTGTGTGTTCTCTATCTTCATCTTCAATAACTTCTGTATTTATAGGCTCAAATCATTTTTGATATGTTAGAAACATTCCTTCAATTTTTGGCTCAAGCTGGGCTCCATTAAATGCAATAGAGTCGTTCTAGACAGCCATTAATGCAATAAGAATGTTGGTTGTACTCTAACATGTAAGTCCAGTGCTTTATGCTTTGTGCAACAGCCAAATCAGAGTTGTGCAAGTTGCTTTTGTACTTTGATGAGCAAATTTCCCTTTTGGTGTAACTTTTAGTTGTACTAGGGAATAAAGCATAATAGAAGCACCCCTATTCTGAGTTCCTTGGTTGCTCGAGTGTTTGACCTTCTGATTTTCTTGATACTCGTAAGAGAGAAAGCTTCAGTGACTTCTGCTCGAGGGGACAACTCCTAAAGCTTCTTTGTCCTTGTGTTATTTATCGAAGGACCATGGATAGATGAGAGTTCCTTCCAGACAGGTTGACTTTCACTAATCAGACAAGTGATCTTCAAGAGAGATTAAGAGTGTCTATGGGCAGATAGGTGTTAAATAATCTTTCACTTAATAATATACACACTAGATAGACAGGTCAGCAATCAATATGAGGTTCAATTAAATCATTCACAAATGTTTAGTTTTCATCAAAACTTAGGGCAAATGCTCATCAAACATTTAAAGACTTAACAGGGATATCCTAAAAAAAACTTATGGAGGTGCTGATAAAGTGAAGAGAAGTGATGCACACAAGACCAAAGATTATGTCAGTGACACTGCTCTTCAAACCAAAGAGAAGATTAAAGACGTTGTGTCTGGGGCAGGTCAATACAGTGTAAAGAAGGCCAAGAAAAGAAGGATGCTGCTGCAGAAAAGAGAAATCTCTTAAGGGAAGAGACAAGAAAAATTCCAAAGGAGAGTGAAAGGTTACAAGAAACCAAAAAGGATGAAGAAGAGAAAATGGGGTTCAAGAAACATCAAGAAGAACCGCCGACCGAGGATTCTCATATAGCGGCGGGTGAGGCGCTTGTGGCTGAGAAGGAAACAAGTGTGTCGGTGCTGGCGACGAAGCTAGAGTCCGTGGAAGAGGGCGGAGCAAGGGCAACGGCTACAAGAAGAGAGATTGTGACCAGCCATCAAATCCATGCCAGGAAGAACAACTCGGTTAAGATTCTGGTTCAACCCTCTCCGGCTACCAAATGGTCTAGAAGATACGGTTCGTTGAAGGACGAGGAGCCTGAAAAGGAATGTTGGCGATGCTATGAGCGAAGATGAGGCTAAGACCGACATGGTGGATCTTCATAGTGATGATAAACTGAAGATTCAAGTTGAGGAATTGAAAACAAGAGGGATGAAGGCGGCAGAGCTGCCGTCGTCGGAACCGTCATGTCATGATCCTCGTAAAGTGGCTGACGTGGCATGGGCGGCTGAAAAGGGCAGTTGTAACACACATGGGGTGCCAAGGGGAATCAAGGCACGATGGGCATTTCAGAAGCAGGGTCAAGTTTATGACCTAATGGTCCAAGCCTAAGTCATTAGAGGGCATCAATGGCACTCTAGGAAGGGAGATCATCTTTCTGGTTTACTGAACCAAGCCCAACTCGTTAGTGAAAGGAGTGGGCCTTGCTGAAGTGTGGAATGGGTTTTATAAAAGTAAGATCAGAATGTGCTATGTATGGGAGAGTAACACAGGTTATGATATTTGAGATAATAGAGGTAAATTTTCAAGCTAATGAAGAAGTAAGAATCTTTGTGCAATTGGAGAGAATTGAAAAGGGTCAACAATGGGACCCTAGTGGCTCTGTGTGTATTTCTATGGAGGCTGGATCTTCATGCTTCAAAATATGGGATCTAGGAAAGCTATTATGTTTTTGGCTAATTTGAATTAAGGGGATGTGTTGGAGTTTAATTCAATTTAGTTAGTTTAGTTTGTACAGTGTACATAGGTGTCATACACAGACATATCATTGTGTATGCATTTGTAGTTAGATAGTGTACATATATGTTGTACACAGGTGTATTAATAAGTACAACAGATGTAACTAGACCACGGGCATGAGTGTAGTACTCAAGTGTATATTTTGTCTAATGCATAGGTGTTGTACATAGGTGTATGCTAGTATGCATAAGAGATGCTTCTTGATAAGTTTGTTAGAAACAATTACTTGTTGTTAGTGGTTAGTTAGTTAGTTTGTTGTAACTGATGGTTAGTGAACAATAGTGACAATAGTGATGCAAGTGATGTATATTCAAAATTCTTCTTTTCTTTCTTTGTTATTGTGATTCTTCTATCACGATGAGTGTGAACGTGTGAGTATCACAAAGAGTGATACAGAGAGTGATTTAGAGAGAGAAAGAGAGTTCTTGCTCCAACAATTAATAACTACAACCCAATCAAGGATTTGACCACTTGAAATAAAATTTGATTGATTGTTAGAGATAACAGATCCCAAAACCATCCAATAATTTTGTTAGAATTTGTAAATGCGCACCTAATGAGAGAAATTGGACAAAATCAGCCACCTTCCCGGGGTTATCCTTTTTTTTGAATTAATGCTAACAAAGCGGAAGTAATTCCTTAAGTAATTTAGCACGTGTATAAAATCTTCAACCATACCATATACCTATGGTTTGACCAACTCTTAAAAATGTGATGAACTTGAAGTTAAAACCATATCGACCTAGAATTTTGTTGTTATCACAACTCCATATTGCTTCTTTGATTTCACCATAAAGGAAACGAACTGTTAGAAAGTTGTCATCTCCCTAGAAAAGCTCGCAAAAAGAAACCTCATCCAAACAAGGCCGATTTGAGAATGATTCAAAAAATGAGCGAAGGAAGTTTGCATGAACTACATCTTTAACTTGAGGGACCCCCTCTGATAAGTCGCCAAAATGTATACTTTTCAGTGTGTATTTCGGTAGAATATTGCTCTTTTAATGCTTAAGAGGTCTTTTTATCCCATTTTTTTGTGTTTTAATGAGTCATTAGGATTTATATTGTTGTTTGTTGTTTTGGGTTAGTTAGTGATCATGTTTTGGTGTGTTTTGGTGTAGTTCGGAAGCAAGAAGCGGAAGCTTACTTGAAGTCAAATTAAAGCCTAACTGATGGCCCAAGTTTGAAAGATGAGATGCTTAGCCCCATGGTTTGGTTCTAAGCCTGAGTATGCCATAAGAGTAGTTGACTAAGTGTGCGTAAAGGCATCTTTCAGTGTGGTTCGCGCTTAGCTCCATTTAGCTAGGCTTAGCGCTGCCGCACCAGAGAGTGCATTTTTTGTCACTTAAACCGCATTACGCCAGTCAAGCCACATTTAGCGCAATTTTCTTGAGCACGTAAAGGAATGCTTTGGTTGAAGAAATTTCTTTAATAATTGAGAATGAGGCTGGAAAGGTTCGTTATCCATTGTGACAGTCAAGGGGATTTGGATTTAAAGCAAGAATGTGATGTACCACACATATTATCACATTGATGTTAGATACCATTGACTACGTCAAGCAGCAAAAGAACAACAACCCAAGTTTAAAAAAAAAAAAATCACACGATAAAAATTATGTTGTTATGATGAAGAAAGTTATTAACCATGAAAATTTCAACTTTATGTTAAGTTAATCAGTATGGATCTAGATGAATGGTCCAACATTGTTCTTCCCCAATGGCCGAGGGGGAGAATTATGAGAAACTGATAAATTTTTCTATATATTTTTTCCATATAACATTTAATTTTTCTCTTAAAGAAATGTGGTATATTGAAATAGCTTAAATATAATTATTATATTGGGAGGACAAGAGTAATGATATTTACATGTGATTATTTTAACCCCATTCCTACATCAATTCTTTATTAGATAAATAAAACAAAGATTCACCAAAAAAAAAAAAAGGATAAATAAAAAATGTAAAACGCACAGTTCAACATACACAATTTTAAATATATATTTTTTGTGCACACTTTTTTTTTTTTTACTTTTATTTCTCAAATAAGTATCATGTAAAACATGATCCAATAATTTTGGCGTGGAAATAACATTTTTCCGGGGGAAAAAAAAGGAGAACTTTATATCGACAACCATTATTATATTCCCAACTTTTTATGACTCAATGGGATTAAGAGTGCTTCTAAACCAAATTGCTTGCTGTCTATGTATCCCACTTAATGAAAAGCTAGAAAAACTTCTATGGATGGAAATGAAGATCTTAAAAGTGGAAGTTTAGGATGAAGATTCCTTGTGAATTGGAAAATTACCTTTGCCACATAAAGTTAAGCTATCATCCTAGCAAAACACCCCTATGGTCTAGCTAACTGAATTCACATTGGTATGCTGCGGTGTTGCTTGGTGATGGGGAAAAACATTTCAAACAGCATTTGGAGCTGATCTTAAAAATGAAGTAAGGAATATCGAAAACTCGTTTGATTCTTGGTGGTATGGCCAATTTGGAAGCATCGAAAGCAAATATTGATTTTTATGGATCAGATATTAGAATTGACAAGAGTTAGGACTTAGGTGTGGATAAAAGGAAAGAGTGAAAAAAATATATGTTATTTTCCTTTAATGAGTGGTTAACCGTACTATGTCTATTGTCATATTTTTCTTCGTAGGAGGAACAATGTGGATGTTATATAACATGTAAATGTACATTGTATATGCACAAAATTACCTTTTGTATTAGTTGGTTTTCATTATTTCTTGTACAAATATTTGGAAACAGAAAATAAAATGAAAATAATATAACAGCTTTGTAATCTATTATGATATATAAATCTCAATAATCTCCACTGTTCAAGAGACAAGTGTCATCCTATCATATTTTTAATGTTATAAAATTATGTCCTGCTAAAAAATAATAATAATGGAAAGAAATTTCTAGAAACAATTTTTCCCCACCCAAGAGATTAAGAGAAGAAGGTTTCGTTACATTCCTCTATTTCATGTTACACTGGGAAGCCCCTATCGTTTCAACCAAAAAAGAAGGCACTTGATAACTTTTCAACCCATCAAAACAAAATTGTGAAGAAGAAAACCATTTGTTGGAAGATGATGATATCCCAGCAGCAACCAAAGAAAGGCCAAGCTTAAGATAACACTAAATTGTCATCCCTACTCATACGTAACTATGATTTAAATGAAAGTGATAGGCTTTATTTGTTAAGGATTCCAAAGATAGAAAAACCATATTGAAAAGTGTAGCTTTTAAATTTTTAAAATATTAAATACATCGCTTTTCAAAACAAAGTTTACATTTCTAGTTCCTTAACCAATGCTCTAAGGACACTGGTTAGCATTTCCCTAATTATATATATAAGGGTCATGCTAAACAGTGCCCTAAGAACATAGGTTAAGGAATGCAAAAGTAGATATATTTCATTGGTAGGCTAAATATATCACTCCTCCAAATATTAAATTCAAAAGTTTCAATGAAAAACTTTCTATTATTGATTCATTAATCAATGCCCTTAGGATACTGATTGGCATTTTTCTATATATAAACGATTTTGAAACATGCGTAAAAATTAATTAACGACTCGTGCGGTAGCACGGGTATCATTCTAGTTATTTCTAAAAACAGGAAATGAAAATAGAAAAATATAAATAAAGCAAACATGCCATTTTTTATTACATATATATAGGGAAGTCAATTCTTCCGTGATTGCCTTGCTAACACTAGTCTCCATCAGGATTTTCAGTTGTTATCATGGATCACCCTCACCCGAACTTAGTCCACTCATGTTAGTTGATTACTCAGGGGTTTCTAACTTTCTATTCCCTGCAACAGTGAAAGGTCTCTTTTGTTGCTTGGTGTTCTTCTTTGGGCTAAGGCCCAGTTTTGTAACCCCCAAGAGAAAAAAATCTACTTGTGATTTTCTGAGATTTTTTTTACTTCTTCTATGAGTGAAGGCCACTGCTTTAAGCAGACAAAACCTTTATGCTTATTTGTCTTTGATCACTCAAAAGAGATACTTCTCTAAGAATGAAGAGAAGTGCTCTCTGAATTGGAAATATCCCTCTTGCAAGAGAAGATATGGGACACATGCCAGGTAGTCATGTACATTTATTCATGATTAACTTTTTGGAAGCTGAAGCAATTACTCTAAAGATAAAGTGCCATCTTTTCCAAGTGTGAAGAAGCACTATGGATGAAGCTAGTATAGCCACGTTTATTGAATATATCTTAAAGTTGAAAGCAAAAATGTCTAAGATCATTGTTTATGCAAAATCCAAATGTATGAGACCCATTTGTTTCGGATTACATTTATTTCAGATTGTTATGTTTCAGGTTCCTTGCGCATTCACTTGTACCCACATATGCAAACCTCTTTCATTTCCTTATCTTATCTCTTTATTCTCTTATTATTGAAGACCCTTTTCATGAGGGCACCCCACTAGGGATTACTTGCCACTTGCCCAGTAATCACGGTGGAATTGCACTTCGGGAGATTTGGATCCTCTCATATTGGGATTCAGCGTGAGGTGTTATGTTTGGGGATTTTATCATTAAATCTCAGTTACATATTTTTTAAGTGGAACTCACAATGAGATTTAATGATGAGATCCTCTATGATCCCAATGTGAAAGGATCCGTATCCCACTTTGGGCTAAGGTTGAAGAGGAGTTTAGATTTCTGAGTCCCACATTGTCCCTGAAGCCACTAACAAGGTTGAGCCTTGTAGGGACCCCAAATGGACCTTTGTATGGCAATTCAAGCCCTTGATGGGCCTAAAACAAGCAGAATTCACATGCTGTTAGACAAGTGCTGCAAGTCTGTAAAAAGCCTTGATAACATCTGAACTGGGACTATCTCTGGGTCTACTAGAAATCTCAAACCCACCAAAACACCACACTTCATTAATAAATTTCAATGATGAACTTGTGATCCAATGTCGTTTTGGTGAAAAGGTCAATGAAATCAAACATAATATATAATATAGCTATAAAAGATGGGACTCTTGGGGTAACCATGTCCATTAAACACCACTTTAAGAATGCATGGTGTATATTAAAAGAAAGCAACCAAACATGTGTATCTTCCAAGATTATAGAAAATATTTTCTGTTCAAGATGAGGATGAAGATGATACAACACCACCACACATGTTGCACTTCCTTGGATTTGATCCATCTGACCTGGTTGGGCCACATATTTGTGGCCAGTGTCCAATTAGGTTCATGTTTTTTATATGATGTTGGCCTTTCATGGAAATCAGGTTGATTGAACCTTGATTTTCCTCCCCCATGTATTTTGTGGTCTTGTATTGAGCTTAACCAATAATAGAGTTACAAAATCTGCATACTAACCCTGGCCTCATTACTCATATGTTCTTGAAACACATAGCAAAGAAACTAACCAAACTCATTTCAAAATGCAGATAATAAGAAGCATCCAATGTACACAATTTTGGGTAGATATTAAATTTTGCAGTTGATATATATGCTTAAATTTGAACGTCCTTTCTATCAGTCTTATTCTATGATTATGGCCCAAATACCAAATTTGTAGCAAACTTGCCAAGGATGGTGATAGTTACATTTCCTGATATGTCATGGTCAAGGCAGTGCCTACAAAAATCAGAACCACTGATTTCTAACAAGTCTTTTTCACTTAACAGAAACTAAGAAAGTGTCTATGCAACAAAAATGTGTTTTTTCTACTTCAAATCTTGTGGTGGGCAATGACCCTGCCATAACAAGTGGCAGCATCAGTATTTTTCCAAATCTTGCTGCTGATATTGTCAAATGGAAATTAATGACTTTTGTAGGTGAACTACACCATTGTAATATCTACTCATAGAAGGGGGGACCGTTAACTTCCTATATTTATAATCAACCAGAACAAAATTGACTAGACCTGATCTTAATGGAACTGTCATGGTCATCTCCCTTAACTGTCCTTGACAATCTAAACGTTTATACGTGCAACAATATTTGGTACCACATATATATCTTTAAGGATCTTGCTAACTAGTGTCTTAATGATATTGGTTAATGAATAAAAAAATAGAAACTTTATATTGAGAATTGTAACTTTGAAACTTTGAGAAAAATAGAAGGTTTAATGAACTTTTTGGTCCCTGAAAGGTAGGTGTGTTTTGATTTTAGTCCCTGTACTTTTTTTCCTTTGGTTTTGGTCCCTGTAAATTTAAATTTTTTGGTTTTAGTCCCTGCCATCAGTCACCCTCCGTTAAGTGCTGACGTGGCTAACGGAGTGCCACGTCAGTACCGGCACGTCAGCAAATATGTCACGTCAGCTGCCACGTATGAAAATGAATTTTGGTTTTAGTCCCTGAAAAGTGAGTAAATTTTGGTTTTAGTCCTTATACTTTCTTTTTTCATAGGTTTTGATCCCTGTAAATTTAAAACTTTTTATATTAGTCCCTGTTGTCAGTGACACTCTGCTAAGTGTTGATATGGCTAAGAGAGCGCCATGTCAGCATTGTCACTACAACAATCTTTATGCAGCAGTCTTGCTTCCTCCTTCATTCTACAACAATCTTGCTTCCTCCTTCCGCAACAATTTTTATACTTTTTTGAGTTGAGGGCATCATGGTCGCAACTTTGAAAATTCATTGCAAAGAGTGAGAGTGAAAAACATTAGTAAAGGAAGAAGTAAAGCGTGGGTCTGAATGGACGTAGAAAAAATGTATTAGATGGTATGGAGAAATACTTCAAAAAGAGGAAGCAAGATTACTGCAGAATGAAGGAGGAACGATGGAGAAAGAGGAAGAAGAAATTGAAGTCATGTTTTATAAGAAAAAATAGTTATAATATTATAATAATAAAAGTTAAAATAATATAATGGTTAAAAATAATAATAATTAATGTTAATATATTTAAAAAATTAATACTATGACGTGACAGCCTATGTGACTTAAAATAATGATAATTAAACTGTCGTGACAATGCTAATGTGATGCTCTGTTAGCCATATCAAGACTTAATAACTGACAAGAGGACTTAAATCAACAGTTTTAAATTTATAGGGACCAAAACCAACGAAAAAAAGTATAAGGACTAAAACCACAATTTACTCACTTTTCAGGGACTAAAACTAAATTTTATTTTCATACGTGGCAGCCAACATGGCATAAAATATTAATATTTTTGATGACGTGGCTGCGCTGACATGGCACATCGTTTGCCACGTCAGCACTTAACAGAGGGTGACTGACGGCAGGGACTAAAACCAAAAGTTTTGAATTTACAGGGACCAAAACCAAAAGAAAAAAAGTGCAGGGACTAAAATCAAAACACACCTACTTTTCAGGGACCAAAAAGTTCATTAAACCAAAATAGAATACATAACTTTCCAATACATAATTTCTATTTTTGTTTCCTTAACCACTATCCTTAAGCCATTGGTTAGCATTTGCGTATCATTAATGCCCATCCATTGGTGTGTCTCTTTTAATTATATGCAATGTAACATGTACTCGTGTGTTTGTGCCCACACATTAAGACTGATGTGAGTTGAGACCACTCTACTCCGTCACCTAGAAATTGGCAAAGGGTTTAATTAATGGGCCAAGTGATCTATTGACTGATATACATCAGTATCTAAAAATAAAGCTAAAGTTATTTATGCTAAGTATGCATGTGTACTTTTGGAAGAAGATCTGTTGTCTCACTTTGTTTTCATACACCTTGTCTTCATCAATATTATCTTGCAACAACAACAGTTAAAATTCCATGTAATGTTATAATGATGAAATATGTGACAAAATAATAATGGTGGGGATAGAATATATGGCAGTAAAATGAGACAACATATTTTCGTCTAGTGTATAAAGTTCTTTGCACCAGAAAAGGCCACTCACCATTATTTTTTCTCCTTAGGTGGGACTTCATGATATATTACCATCCATATGATAATGGCACTAAGAAAAAAAATTAATGTAATTTTTAAATTTTACAAGGCGTTGGTTATGTGCTAATCGGAATTATATTACCTCTGGCTATCATTATTTGAACCTGCCAGTGGTTGGAAATTGAAATATTACCCACTAAAAGACTTACTATGAAGAAAAGTCCTTGTTATGAAAACTACCTAAAGAGGAGGCAGTGAGATATTAATGGGCCATAGTAAATCTATCCTAGTCAAAAGAAATTACTTGCCAAGCAATTACTTTAAATTTGCTATGGAGTGACTTTCAAGCTCTCAAAATGATGGTGCCATGGTGGGATCTCTACAATAATTATTGCCTATCTGTATAATGATATAAATACAGAAGCTTAGATAGTATTCCCTCTGGTCCTATATATAAGAGGCAAAACCCTAAAACACATACCAAGGAAATGCATTGAAATAAACTATTTGTAATTAATATTCATATAAATTTACAAAATTATCCCTTATATAATTAATGAACAAACCTATTTGTATTGAAAGTTACACTGTCTCGTAAATATAAACCCTATTATAAATAAGGGTAAAATTGGAAATGAGCATTTAATATTTGTCAAAATGTATACATGTCTCTTATATTTTGGACAAAAAAAAAATAGTCATTTGCCTCTTATAATAAGGACCGGAGGGAGTATTATTTACATGCTCATGGTCATTGGATATCCATAGCCAACAACCAATTAACACCCAATTCCCACTCAAACCAATAGAAGCATATAGAATCCAAGGAAACACAGCTCTTTGCTCCCCACAATCCCCAACACAAACCTCTGGTTTTCACAGCATGAGAAGGATAAAAAGCATTGCTTCCCACTAATAATAACCCCACTTCCCTTCTCTATTACTAATGCACTTATTCTGATATTCACATCAAGTGGGTCTCACACAAAAACCTCCAAAACTCCCTCATGATGATATAAAATTATGGCTTGAGTTATTGATTATTCTAAACTGACCCTCCCACCACTCCAATCATTTAAAACCCTTTGATCTCTTTGCATCCTTAAAATAACCCCCCTATTGTTAAATATTGCTATCCATACTTCACTCTTCTAAACACTCTTTGCTTAACTTCCATACAAGTTCCCTAATTAGCACATACCAAAAGTAGTGCACCATGTCCATAGCAGGACTTATAGACCCTGACATGAATCACAAGAAGTCCTTCCACAGAAGAAATGATTCTGGTGAGCTTGATGTGTTTGAAGCTGCAAGATATTTCTCAGGATACAATGAAGCTGTTAGCTACAATGGCTCCACTTTTAGCCATAAGATCATGAGAGAAGAAAGGCATGCACATAGAGCCAGAATCAGCTTAGACATGCCAATGAGAAGCTTGCTTCCTCAACAATTTCATGGCATGGAGAAGCAAGTAGCAAAAGAGAAGAAACACAAGCAGCCTAGCTCACCAGGTGGTAGACTTGCAAGCTTCTTGAACTCTCTCTTCAGCCAATCAGCATCAAAGAAGAAGAAATCAAAGTCAAGCTCACAGTCTATGAAGGATAATGAAGATGATAGCCCTAGTGGGAGGAGAAGGAGGAGAAGCAGCATTAGTCATTTCAGAAGCTCAAGCAATGCAGATTCAAAGGCCATATACTCTTCTTTAAGTTCAGGATTTAGAACTCCTCCTTATGTACAAACCCCAACAAAGAGCTGCAAGGAATTCAGAACCTTCTCAGACCAAAAGCATGCAGTCCCCTTGTCAACAACAAAGTCCAATGGAGTTGTAAAACCAAGTTCAACTACTTTGCAAAATGAGTTTTGGGATGATAAGAAAAAGAGAGAGCCAACTTTGTTGGATGATAATTACAAACATGGTAATGTGTTATCAGAGAAACAAAGGAAATGGGGCAATGAGTTAGTTGAGAAAGATAGGTTATGGCTGGAAAAATACTCAACAGATGGAAAGGAAATCAGAAAGTTCAATGAGGTTGATGATGGTGCAGAAAGTGATTCAAGTTCTGATCTGTTTGAGTTGCAAAACTATGACTTGGGTTACTATTCAAGTGGTCTACCTGTCTATGAAACTACCAACATGGATAACATCAAGAGAGGAGCACCAATTTCCAATGGACCTATGTGATTCTGTATATTTTCTCCTTCTTAATATTGGTTCTTGTTGAACTAGCAATTTAGAAGCTATGAAAAGGAAAATCTAGTAGATTTTGCTTGTTTCCCGTCTGGGTTTCTTTTCAACTTCTTTCAATACTTTTTCTGTGCTTGTACAGTTTGGAGTGTTCGCTTGTCTTATCTAATTTTATCTACTTTTCTTTGCTTTTGGACCTTTGTTTTAGAGTGCAAAACTAAAACAAAAATGTACCCCATAATTGGTGGATTGATCAGATTTTGGCCGTGATTATAGGTTTAACAAAGTCATCAACAGCACATGTTGGCTGCAATTATCAGCCTTATTGACCTTGGAGATGGAAAAGTCACACTTAAAATTAACCTTCAAAGGAACCTATTTAGTGCAGGTCAAGCCTTCATTATTACAGGAATAAGATTAAACACAAATTAGGTGGGAGGTGGGTACAATATTGTGTCAAGTCCTGCATCATTCATCTATATGTATATATATTATCCTTAGGGATTACTAATCAAAGGTTCACACATACAGACCATATGGTATGAAAACACACCTTAATGTGAAACATAAGAATAACGAATCTTGACATTTGGATCTTATTTGAATGATTAAAAGGTTAAAAGATTAAATGCATGTGACATTTTAAGTGGTCATATGGCCATTGTAACTTTTAATCTTGATCATTAATGTATATATATAGTTGTACTGTCAAAATTTGTTATTTTCACATTCTCAAAATACAAAATATTCTCACTAGAAATGCTTAATTCCACCAAAAAGGGTTGGTCGAATGGAAAACATCTCGGCCTCATAAGGAGTAGAACGCAAGTTCGAATCCTGAGTGGCAGATACTCTGGTTGGAATGTTGCAAAAATCAAGGGTTAATTCCCTGCTCTGCAGCTAATCGAGAATTAGTCTCATAACCGGTCCAAAGGGGGCGAAGCTTGTGAGGATACCCAGGATGCCACTGGTAAACCAAAAACCCTAAGTATGGTGGTTCATTGGAAAAAAAAATGCTTAATTCCTATATATAAGGTGAGAGGAGTTTCTATTGGCTATACAATCATGAATCATCAATAATATTAGAATTTAAGATTATGGTACCATTTAAAAAGTTATATGCATTTATGTTTTAATATTGACTATTCAAATAAAATCCAAAGCTCAAGATTAATTCAATCCTCTCACCTCACATAATAATCACTTCTCTTACATGATATGGTATGTGTGTGTATTGTAAGATAACATTGAGAGCAAAGGAGTTGAGTTGAGTTGAGTTGAGTAGAAAGAATAAAGAGGTAGAATCTGTTAATAACAATTAGTATTGTTATGATCATGGATAGATAACAACCGCGCAGTTAGTTAGTATCAAGTAATTAGTTAGTGTGGACGAAAAGGGTTATAAATCACTAGGGGGAGAGAGAGAGAGAGAGAGAGAGAGAGAGAGGTCATTTGTTGATTAGAGAGAGTGAAGAGCAAGGGAGAGAATCTAGCTAGTCTCTCAAATAGCCCAAGAGTGAGGGAGGAAAATCAATGTTTTTAGCAATAATACCGTAATTTATCCTTAATTTTGATCTAGTTCTAGCTTATTATTATTATTATTATTTCAAGAGTTGGTGGTGGAATTTTGTACTTTGGAAGTTATACAAGGAAGTAACTTAGGTTAGAGGCAGTACGATGCGTGGGTTACATTGACAAGTTCATGTAGTAGTGGAAGGTAACCTTGATTAGGGCTTGGGAACATGAAAAGTAAGCAAATAATAAGATCTTATAACAAGAACATTTCTTCCTCTGAATTATTATCTTTGATGTGACATTATCAATATTACATGCTAAATAGTGTCACGTTAATGGCGGAGCAATTGAGAACTATGAAGAGAAAAGAAGCGCAAGAACGACTTATGGTTTCGTACAATCGATGGTCGTTAAGTTTCATTCTTTAGCTTGCTAACTCAATAATTAGGAGCTACATATGTGCAATGAATTATCTGTCCAATCAAATGATCAAACATAGAAAGTCATGGAAATCTTTTTAATCTAATATATTTTATATTTTATTGATGCTAGATACGAGTCCAGACAAACATCAGGCACATCTTTTTAAGCTAAACATAAAATAAAATGCAAGACAGGGAAATCTTATGATATGAGAGAAACAAAAATAATTTCATACCTTGCTCAATTTCCTAACCATTTTGTTCATGTGAAGAAATATTTACTGGATTTTAATTTCACAGCAAGGAGCAGATTGATCACACATTTCAATAGCTAAATTATAATTCATTTCTTTTATATCAACCATTTTATACCCTTATCTCAAACAAGTTGAGCTACCCAACCTCCAAAGAACGCTTTTGACTTACACCGGTATAAATGAATCCCTCTTTTATATTTATATATATATATATATACCGACTTGCAAACAGAAACACTAGGCTACAATTTCTAGCCCCCCGGATGGGTGGGGGTATGATCTAGCACACTCTTTATGGCTTACAGTTGGAGGCTAGCCAGGAAAGAAATGATGGACCAATTGGGTAGCCTTTTGAAAGAATGATGCAAACAAATGATGCATGGGGAACCAGAAGGGTCAATGTAACTATCAGTGTGGGGTGGAGGGCCCAAACTTTGTTAAAATTCAAATTGAAATGCAATTGCAAAGTTAAATATGTATAATCTATGCTGAGCACTAGAGAAGAGGCCTGAGGAAAAGAGATAGGGACGGAGTGTGTGTGTATGATAGAGAGAAAGAGAGGGAGACATGCTCATCTTTTCTTATGGGCAATCAAATCTTCCTTTTTCTTTTTAATTTTTTGTAAAAGTTAAACCAATAAACATAAATAAAAGATACAGGTACCAATCACTGTCACCAAGTGTGTATATATGCTCACCACCTTTAAATTTTACTTAAAACATAGAACCGTTTCCTAGTAAACCCTTCATCATAATGGATTATCAAGAATAATTGTGTTTATTTTTCATTATTTGTACTTGAGTATGTCATAATTTGTCTTTACATCAAATTCAATTGTAGTTACTTGATGAGGCCTTATGTCATTTTTAACACATTTCCCATTCTTGATGAACACAAGATGAAACTTTTATAAAATTTTGATATTATCGGTTAAAGTAAAAATAATTTAGGTTTAACTATAGAGTTTTGAAAATTTTCAAATAGGTCTCTAAACAATTTTTTTTTAATTAGATCGTTGAACTTGTATTAGATTTTTAATTGGGTCTCTAAACTAAAAAAGTTTTTAATTAGGTCATGAACTTAAATAAAATTTTCAATTGGGTCCCTAAAGTAAAAAAAGTTATTTTTTTTTATAGGTAAATGTTATGTTAATGTTAGTATTTTATTAGTGAGTGAGGTTTGAACCCCAACCTCCTTATCATTCCACTTCTGAACTCCCCAACCACCAAGCCAACGTTATAACCCAATGATCCGTCGAATTAAATGAAATATTAGTGATTCTATCCAAGTTGGGCACCCGTGTTAGCCATCTTTGAGTGGTTTGGGTGGAGGATGGACCTTCATACATTATCACAGCAAGATGTAACAAGATAAAGTAAGATGTAGTAAGTTGCAAGTTGAAGAGCTATTTTGAACGAAGCTATTTTGAACGAAGCTATTTCAAGGGGGTATATGAAACTGTGAAACGGATATTGTGGAAGGAATGAGTTGTTTGTTTAGATGGGGGAGAAGCGACCACAAATCACGTTTTGGTTTCCTAGTTCTTCATTTTGATCTCTTGCAACCCTAAATACAAATTCGGCTAAAATATTTCAAGTCACATTCCATATCAGCAAGCTTAACGACCTCTTCACGAAACTCTATCCTAGGAACCCAGTTGAAAATTTTATATAAGTTCAGGGACTCAATTAGAAACTTTTTTAGTTTAGGGACCCAATTGAAAATCTTATATAAGTTTAGGGACCCAATTAAAAAAAATTAGTATAGGGACCTATTTGAAAATTCTCAAACAGTTCAAAAACCACCTCAATAGTTAAACCAATATTTTACTACCATGGAACATTGCTACAAAACTTACTAGGAGTAACTGAAACAGGTCAAACGAAGAAAAAGTTCCAACCAGCCAACCTATGCTAACTTAAGGAGTTTAGGTAGCGTTTGGTACATATTTTATTTTAATATTCTTGAGAATGCATGTAAACATGAGAATAAATTTTTTCTATGTTTGGTACAATTTTTAAAAAAATCTATTCCCAGGTATAACAACAGTTGACCAGAAATAAGATTAGTAAATGAGATAGTAAAACTATATTTCTAAGTGTGGAGGTAGGAAAGAAACATTCCTTTGAATGAGATTTTCGGGAATGTAATTTTTCTGATAATACAATATTCTTTGAATCAAACGTCACCTTGAGCTTAGAAACAACAAAATAAAGGCAAATATAGTGTAGCTTTTAATGTATTTCTTCGATCACTCAATCAGCATTTTCAGAATCTAATTGCCTTGAATCGACAAAGAGCATCCTTCAGTCTCCTAAAAAGTATCATCAATTTAAAAATAGTTAATCATTTATCTTAGATTTTGGGTATAACTGAACCCCACAAAACCAGGTAGTAAGATCCTGGCCAAGCTTTACAAGCTCTTATTAGACACTATTTTTACTCAATGTGGAACTTGGGTTTTTCTCAATACACCCTCTTACACACAGTACTATTGGGCTTAGTGCGTGGTTAATATGGTGAGTGGTCCAACAATGAATCTAGAATAGGCTCTTATATCATCTTATAGATTTTGGGCTTAACTCAACCCTACAAAACTGGCTAGTAAGGTGATGAATGCGTAAGCTTTATAAGCTTTTATTAGGCACAATATATCTGGATAATGTCGGACTTGATTTTTCCCAATATTATCAATCAATTGAGTAGTTAATTATCTATTAAAAATATGGATTTAGTTAGTATGAACTTTCAGTATAAAAAAAATGTACACTATCAATTAATGATAAGTTATCACATCATCTTCTCCTAATTGTTTTAAAAGTCACCCATACCATAATTTGTTATTGATTGATAATAATAATAAAAATATTATATTAACTGTGCATACTATTAAACTCTACAAGTATTTTTAAAAAAATTTCCTTGATATTTTAGAGGTTTTTTAAAATAATGTTATTTATTTACGTATGGTGTTGGCTCAGGCCAAGAAAATAATGAATGCGTGAAACTTTTATGACAAAAGTCATTATAAATGACATTTTTTATGATAAGGGCAAAGTATTTGAATCAAATATAACGGTCACGAATATTGGAATTCCTTTGACTATAAATTAAAAAATACACTTATTTATGAGTTGATGATATTAAAAATTAAACTGTCCATTCATCAAAAAAAAAAAAAAAATTTAAACTGTCCTAAGCCTATTAAATGGGAACTTAAGGGTGCATTTGATTTGTTTTCCGTTTTTATTAAAAGTTGTAAAAATATTACGTGTTATGAAATTAACCAAAACAAGAGCAAGATATTATAACTATAGAAGAATAGAGAGAAAGAAGTAACAGAGAAGAGATGAGAGAATAAGAGTCTTTGTATCATACTCTTGAAAGGGACAACTTTACAATGCTCATGAGTCCTATTTATAGGATACAAGACTTGTAACTTATCAACCAATTAAAAGCCTAAACATAATGAGCCATTACAATATAATATTATGGCTAATAACTTGTGATGAAAACTTTTACTCATGGAAGTTACAAGACTAAATGGATATCCACATTTTGCACTTTTTTCATAACACTCCCCCTTGGATGTCCATTAAGGATATGCTTCGTTAAAACCTTACTAGGAAAAACCCAGTGTGAAAAAATCCTAGTGAAGGAAAAAGAGTACAATATCCTTTACATGGGAACTGCCTCATTAAAAACCTTATCAAGGAAAACCATGTAGGACAAAATCTTGATTAAGGGGAAAAAGAGTACAGTTTTTTCCCCCTGTTAGAAGTATCACTTAAAAATATGAATTCTAACATTTTGGGTATCTCCCCCTAAAGCAATTTGAACCAATATTCTTCTCTTTGACACCTTTGACACATCGTCCTTGACCTTTGCATGACAATAGTTTCTTCAATTGGAATCACAAGATTCTTGGATCAGATGAATCATAACTTCAACCAGAAACATTAACAACTTCATTTGGAACAGAGACTTTTGCAAGATCAATTAGCAATAAGCTTGATGGAAAAAATATTATATCAAGCTTGTAATATTTAGGAATATGTAGGCGTGCTTCTTTAACAATAATATATGATCTTCAGGACCAATATATCTGTTATCTTTTCACATCAAGCTACCGAAATATAGTAGTGTACTCAATAGATACAACTTATCATGAGTCTCTTAAGAAGTAGCTAGTTCTTTATAACTTTTAGACAAAATTCACATTGCTAAATGTTCGATCTACAGGCCGAGACAAAACTTCATTATTCAAATGTATTTCATCTTAAGAAATTTCTTTATATATTCTATAATTCTTGAACAACTTCAGGTCATTCCATAATGTTCAAATCATCTCATAGTAACTGTATTAAACACATTTACAAATTTCTTCACATAGATATCTAAGAAAATAAAAGTCTTGAAATAAATTTATCTATCATTGCATGAAAAACACCATGTATATAAACTGTAAATCCAAATATATAGCTATATTTAATCCTTCTGGAATTTTCCATGAAGATATTACTCTCGAGTCAACCATAAGATGTAATAATAACTATTTACATTAATATATTTTATATTATGTAAATTTTGGACTTCAAGTCCATTCAAAAATTCTAAGACATGAACTATTGTTCAAAATCCTCAAATTGCACAATTTGAAAGAGTACATATGTCAATGTTTTAAATTATACATTTTAAATATCTTAAATCCTTCAGGGATATGCTTTATACATCTTGAATCCTTCAAGGATATGCTTCCAGCACCTTGAATCCTTCAGGGAGTTTCATATAAATGTCATCATCAAGTGATCCATAAAAATAGGTTAACACAATATCTATTTGATGTAAATTGAGTCCTTCATGTGCTACCAAACTAATTAAGTATTGAAAAGTACTTGCATCCACCACCAGTACACATGTCTCTTCAAAATCAATGTTAGGTTTTTGTGAAAACCCTTAAGAAACAAGTCATGCTTTGTTTCTCACAATTTCACCATTCTCATTTCTATTTCACACAAAAACCCATTTGTATTGGTCAACTAAATTTACAACTTCAGGTGTTCGGACTACAGGTCCAAAAACTTTCCGCTTGACAAGCGAGTTTATTTCCATTGCAATTGCATATTTCTATTTTGGCCAAACATTTCTTTGTCTATAATCCTTAATAGACTTTGGTTCGTGATCCTCATTTATTTCATTTAGCACTACCTTATATACAAAAACATCGTCAACGTTGACTTCATTTTCGGTTCCATCATATTCCATTCCTGACATAATTTATTGAGATCTCTTTATTTTTCACAAATTTCAGGTATCTGAGTTTCTGCTGGAACTGAAAAAATAATTATGTCTGAGGACTCTTCTGGAGTTTTCAAATCCTCAATAAGGCCATCTTACTTTTTAGCTCCTTTTCATGTTTGAGGATTTTTATCTTTGGAACCGACGAGTCTGTCACGCTTCATGCGTGCTTGAGACTCATTTACAGTATTACATTGTCCAACAGGGACATCAATTTTAATTGAAGCATTAGCAGTTGGTATAGTCAATGAATTATCTTTTGAACTTCCAGTTCATATTCTTTCGTACGAGGATTAGGATTAAAAATGATAATTCATTCCAACTAATCTCCTTTTCGAACTGCTTTCCCTCCCCTTAATATTGGGAAAACTAATTCATCAAAATGACAATTGGCAAATTGAGCCATAAATAAATCTCATATATTCCCAACCTTCTTTGAGGACTCAACTTAATACGTTGTGGTGGAGCAATTGGAACATATATAGCACATTCAAAAATTCTAAGAAGGGGAAATATTAGGTTCCTAACAAGAAACCTATTGTAAAGGGGAGAACTTATAATAACTTCTTGGCTGATGCGAAACAATGTCTAGCATATAAGATTGCATGTCCCCAAGTATAAATCGGAAGTTTTGATCTCATAAGTAATGGTCTTGCAACCCTTTTGTGTATGAACATATGCCTCTGGATGTTCACAATACTAATTAAAGGCTTGAGATGTAACTTTACCAACATTAAGGCATATTTTCTTAATTTGATAATCAGGAAAATGAACTCTTAGTCGAAATAGTTGAGCAAACAATCTCGCAAACTTCTGGTTACGAGTCGACAAAAATGTGATCATCTAGTTGATGCATTAATTAAAACCATAAAATATCTAAATGGTCCATTCGGAGAGTGTATTTGTCCGCCAATATCATTTTGTATATGCTCTTAAAAATGAGAGAGATTCACTCCCAACTTTTTGTTGGTGATTGCCAATTATCAACTTCCCTTGGGAACAAGTACTGCATATTGGATTGAAGAATCTTCTGCCTCTTCAATGGATGTCTACATGATTTTTCAATTATTTTTCCGCATCATTATAGACCCGGGATGGCCCAACCGGTCATGATTTTTTCAATTATTTTTCCGCATCATTAAGATCCGTAAACTTCCGGTTTACAATAATATATTGGACTTTTGGTTTACATTTGCATTGCAAACTTCTGGTTTACAATTAACATGTCTTCCAACCGTACTCATATCTATTTAAATTGATAATACAATAACATAATTTATTTTGTTATCCAAAGAAAACAATATAGTAGATATACTCGAAACTTGATTTACATACCTTTGTAAAGAAGTCTAGAACCAACTTAAGTCTAACTTTCTCCAATTTCTTTATGGGAGCTCATATCCTTGTATAGTACTTCAAACATCAATAAGGAGAGTGATTACACTTTTTAATATAATACACAATCATATATAATGGTTACAAAATAAGTGCTATAGTTACAAAAGAATAAAGTATAGTAAAAGTTATAACCAAAATCCTTACTATCAAAGTTTACCATTTATATATAAAGATTTGAAATCACACAATTTTCATTAATGAATAAAACTCTAGAAACTAGATCATATATATTTTATTTAATTACTTATAAAACAAACAAAATAAGCGAAAATGTGTACATATACATCTGAAATCACATAAAAAAAAATGAAATAGAGCATACAAATTCTGAGAAAGTAATTCAACTACTAAAATATTCAATCAAATGTAATAAAACTTTCCTTCAAAATATTTGACAAAACAGACATGTACATGTCCAAATACTTATTATTTGTAAGACCATGATCAAATGACTGTTTTGTTTTTAAGCAAAATTTGAACACTAACTCATAAAACAAAATGATAGTTCATAATAATTAGATTATTCTAACATCTAATAACTTTTTCAAAGCACAAACTTCTATATCAATAATCCTTTCATTTTCTAAAACAAATATTCACATTTTACAAGCTTTACAAGCCTTTGTGAGTTTTCATTAATAATTCGCTATTGTAGGGGAGGAAGTTACACTTCTACATAACGTATATGAGTTACTAAATCATTATAAAAAATTAATAAAGGTCATAACCACAAATCATACTAATGGCATTTTACCACCTTTAATGCCTAATGAATATGATAACAAGTAACACATTCAATATTTCCTCCTCCTCCTCCTCCTTCTTCTTCATCCTTTGTTTTTTTTTTCATTGTTGTTCTATTCATATATATTCTGATATGATCATCTTAAATCAAATGGTAATCTCTACCACATCAATAATCATAACACCCAAAATTATATTATGATACATTCACTTCCGGGAATGGAGTTCAATCCATTAGATGACGTTTCTCATTTTTATCAATAACCGCTTCTTGTGCTCAATCACAATAAAGCTTCAAAATATTCTTTAAAAATATTTTATCATTTTTGCTACTTCAGGAGCACATTTGAGTGACACAAAATAGATGATATTTTTTCTCATTTTGCTACTCCGGGAGCATAGTTGAGTGACACAAAAATAGATGATCAATAGACGATCTTTCTCTTACTTTCTTTTGTTTCAAATTACACTAAGATCAAATAGATCTTTTGCATTTCAATTATGGTCTAAAGGTCTAGTTCTTCAGGAACTAACTATAAAACTTCATACAAATGATGACAAAAAAAATATATAGTTGTGTGCATCCTACAGGGATGCGTGAATATTAAATTCTTCCAGAATATATCAAACAATAACAAAGATCACCCAAAGAGAGTAAGAAGAAATGAATCTTTTCAATACAATCTCCAAATTGATTAAACCATTGCTCATAAGGTAGAGCCTCGTGCTGATAACGTGTTATGAAATTAACCAAAACAAGAGCAAGATATTATAACTATAGAAGAATAGAGAGAAAGAAGTAAGAGAGAAGAGATGAGAGAATAAGAGTCTTTGTATCATACTCTTGAAAGGGACAACTTTACAATGCTCATGAGTCCTATTTATAGGATACAAGACTTGTAACTTATCAACCAATTAAAAGCCTAAACATAATGAGCCATTACAATATAATATTATGGCTAATAACTTGTGAAGAAAACTTTTACTCATGGAAGTTACAAGACTAAATGGATATCCACATTTTGCACCTTTTTCATAACAACATTATTCTCATTTCATTTTTTTTTTAAATAAGAAATATAATGAAAATAAATTGATATTTTTGTAATTATTAACAGAAAAAAGGAAATAAATCAAACACAGCCTAAACTTTTACATATAACAGTTTTTTTTTATTGAATTTTACAAAAGCCATACGTGGTGCATTTTGATCAACAACAAACTTTGCTTTTGGGAACAAAGTGGAAACGAATTCAAATAAAGCGAAGATGGACTTCCCATATAGGCTTTAGGAATTAGGATGTTCTACTTTGGACCCAATTTACCATATTTATTTAAGAATCGTTTGTTATGAATAAAAAAAATGATTTTGACATTCAATAATTTAGAGATTATAAAGAAAAACAGAAATTGTTTTGCATTTATTTACAATTTTAAAAATCATTTTTTTAAGTAATTAGTACTTTTTTTTCAAAAGATAATAAAAGTAACTCTTCATTTTAATAATAAAAATGATTCTTTTTTAAAAAAAAAAATCTTTTTTTAATAAAAAATTTAAACAAACACTATCAAATACATTAAAAATGATTTTTTTTTTACTTAAAAAAATGATTTTTTTTTTTTTCCCCATCAAATACGCCGTCTTAGCATATTGTTAAGCTTATTTTCATGCAATCATGCGTTCATGGATTCTCTCTCTATGTTGTTTTAAACCTTCTTCTTTTGTCAACTATTGATCTTCACTTTTACTTCGATCAGTTCATAGCCTAGGTTAATGGACCTCAATGATTTCATGGTAGGCCGAGACTTATGGGCCTATAAACAAAAAAAGGGTTACCAGATATACATTAGAAGGATACAAGAGCCCATTTTTGTTTATAGACCTCCAAAGTTTTATCTGCTTTCCATCATTTGGACTTGAGAGCCCATCCCTCCCGTCATCCATTATTATTTTTGAGACACACACTTATAGTAAACAAAATATTACTTTTATATGTCAAATTCATACACTTTCCATGTGTATAATTTTTTATAAAAGTAAGAAACAAAATTAGATTTTTCATACTGTCAATCAATCAAAAATTATGTTATGAGTGACTTTTAAGATAGTTAGAATAAAAGTCAAGCATTTTTAATAATGTGTTAATTTCTAACCGTTGACAATGCAAAACTTTTTAGCAGGACCCACTCTATTTAGTAGAACTTTCATGAAATTTATCCGATAGCAAAGAACATATTGAAAAAAATGTTAAAAAGACTTTATTGCTAGCATTTTTATTTAAGAGAAACGAATGAAGTTGAATTAACCAAAAAAAATTATAACAAATTCTCTAACATCTCCCGTGCTCCAACGTACTAAATTCACCTATTATCACAAAATCGAGAGAAAGAAAAGATGTAGAGTGTTTACGAAAAAAAAATTAAGAAGAATAGATGTAGAGCACTTGGATACATAATAAGTTCAATGTAGGAAAATGCATAAAAATTTACTCCATTTGTGAGGACCCTAAACCATAATAAAGTTTAGCAACAAAGAAAATGTAGATTTGAAACTAAGTGGTGCCACTTAGAAAAATGATTGGGTCAATCATATTCAAGTTCAGAAGTTCGATTGCATCCTTCCATGTCTATAAAATAATAGCAAACTTGTATGAGAAGGACGATCAAATAAAGTACCATAGGTTTTTGGAGAAACACACATGAAGTTGACTCACCCAAAAGATTTATAATAAATTTACCTAACATCTTCTGGTGTTATTATCATATATAGATTCGTCTAGCAAAAAATAAAAATAAAAAAAATTATCATATATAGATTCGGAGTACCAAATCCACCTCAATTTAAGATCAGGAGAAATTACAGTCTACCAAGAAAAAACAAATGTGGAGCAATTTTAATACATAATAATTTCAATATAAAGGTATTGCATATGAAATTATTCCATTAGTGAGGGCCCTAAACCATAACAAAGTTTAGGAAGAAAGGAAATCTAGACATTATATGTAAATACAAGACAATCTCAATGTGCTTCCAACCAATCCATATCCAATTCTTAAAAAAAAAATAAAACAAAATCAATCCATATCCAAACAACTACACTGGAACGAGATACAAGGAAATGCAAAAACGAGTCTGATCCAAGTTTGAGCATGTCGGCCCTCGCCCTCTGCTTCTTGCACAAACCTCACGTTTTTTTTCTCCTTAAGGACAACTCATTAATAAAATTCAAGTTATCTCAACAACAATTCTAATACCCATAAACTAGGGTGGGATTAGAATTTCTTTTATTAATTTAGGCAGCTAGTCCATGAACAATTTCTTACACAGTTACACTCTTCCAAAGAAGTGAAAGAACCCTTTCAATTTAAATTGCCTTTCAAACAAAATTTTCTCAAAGATTAATTCCCAATCACAATTATGTAGCTAGAAACTTAACTTGTCGTTATTAAAGAGACAATCCAAAAATCTCGGTTTGGATTATATTTATATGTAAACTAAAAAGCAAAAAGATCGATTACCCATTAACGGTTACTTATTTTTTAATATGAGGGTGTTTGTTACAAATTATTTGATAAAAAAATTTATTTTTTTAAGTAAAAAATTAATTTTAATGCATTTGATTGTGTTTGTTTAAGTTTTTCATAATTTTTTTTAAAAGACCTTTTTTTTGTTAAAATGAAAAGCTACTATTATTAGCTTTTGGAAAGAAAAACAAAACACTAACTACTTTTAAAAAATGATTTTTATGATTATAAATAAACACAAAACTTGTGTTTTTCTTTAAAATCTCTAGAAGATAATCTATAAATTATTGAATGTCAAAATCATTATTATTTTTAATCAATAACAAACTGGCCCTAAAACTTATTTTCAGTTCCTGAAATATACATTCGTAATAAAGCTAGTTTTTTTTTTTATTATTAATTTGATCTCTCAAACTTAAACAGAGAATAGAAATTAGTTCTGCTCTAAAATGACACAAAAAAAAAAAAAGTAGAATATTCCATCTTGCCATCGAGGACTCGCTTTACAGTTTCAAAGAATTGTTCTATAATGGAGAAAGTCTCTATAATGGGATAAATGGCTAGCTGACCTTTAGCTGGCCTGCATTGAAATTAAAGTTTGAAATTGAAAAGGAAAATCAAGCTAGGCATAGTGTCGTCTTAACATGCCACGATGCCAATATCACACTTATCACTCAAGCACACCCTCTCCATCTTCACTCTTCATGGTTTGATTTGACAAATAGTAGGGTCATGATCAAACACACAAATAAAATGACACTTTAAAGGGTGTGGTGCATGTGTCACACTCCACTGGCAAAAGAAAAATAGAAAATAATGGGAGTTGTGTCAAACACACACACACACGTATATTCTAATATGTATAATTTTACACGTGTTAATGAATCATAAAATAGAAATGTTTTATTGGAAACGGTAGCTTATAAGCTTTCAAGGAATTGAATACGCAACTTTCAATACAATATTTTTACTTTTGATTTCTTAACATGTGCAAAGTTGCTAAGGTTAGAAAAATCGATAATATAAAACCGGAGAGAACAAATAACATACAAAGTTTATGGGCTAAATTACAAGTCTTTTGTTATCTTTTCTATATGTTTGTGCCTGTAATTATATGGATTGGTTAAAGAATCCCATAATCTTATCTTAAATGACGCGAGTATCATTTGTCTGATCTGTTTCAGACAATCACAAGCTTATTAACAACGATAAAACTAAATCATGGTTTTGAAGGCTCGAAAGCGATCCAATATTGGCACCTGCACGGCAAAATTAAATCATTAAACAACCCTACTGCAAGAAAGTGATACATTACATTATTGTCTTAAATTTCCAATTCAATGTGGCCAACAATTTTACTATCTTCTGAGCAAAAGTCATTATTCCTTTTTGGTGCAACAAAAGTTATTAATTTGTTAGGTAAGAATTTGAGTAACGAGTTATAGATCATAAGTTTATCGCAAGTGACCTATCATTTATTATGGCGGAGAAATATGTTGCACATTATAATTGCTTGACCACAAACTTCTTGTAAAGTAAGTTATAATAATACCATTCGAAGTTTCCAGTGACATAGATGGTGCATTTGGTTTGCAAAAATTCAGGGGACTGGACAACACAAAAATTTTTTTGTCTCCTATTTGATTTAAAAAGTAGTCAGGGACAGGACAAAAAAAGGGATGAGAGACAGGAGAAAAACCCAAAATTTTGTCCCCCACCAATTTTGTCCCATGAACAGATTACCTAAAAAAGACAAAATTATTCTTACATCTCTCTCCCCCTCGCTCCCTCCCTCCACACATTAACATTATTTAAGGTTTTTCAAACGTTAATGTTATATATAATACATATTAATAATATATATAATATTATTATGATAGTAATAATATATTATCATATATACTATATATTATATAAAAAAAATTGCCAAATACTTACATATATTAATAATATATAATAATATATATTACAAAGGGTATCATAGCAAAATTAATATTATTTTACTTGTGCTGTCTATTATTTATCAAATGATGAACATAATAAAAGGTTGTCATGTGACTTAAGGGATTATACTGTGCTATCTTGCTTGTCCTTTACTATTCTGTGCCTTAATGTGTATCAAACACACCCACAGTATATATCAATTGTCGTTGAGGAATACGGTGCACTTAAAATTAGAGAAGTGATAGGATGACACACATTTTTTACACACATACGGTGTAAACCGTATGTGTGCAGGGGAGCGCACGAGGACATCACAGTGCCGCACTGTGCAGCACTGTAGCGGGGCCTTTTTTTTTTAATTTTAGTTTTTTTATAAAAAATAAAATTTTATTTATAAAAAAACTCATTCACCAGATAATGAACTGAAGTCACCAGATATTTGTACATGATTCACCACTTAACGAAAAATTTTATTTCTCAAAAAAAACGATTCACCAGATAATGAATTGAATTCACCAGATATTTGTACATGATTCACCAGATATTTGCACGTACTTAACTAAAAAAATTATTTCTCAAAAAAATCCATTCACCAGATAATGAACTAAATTCACCAGATATTTGTACATGATTCACCACTTAACGAAAAATTTTATTTCTAAAAAAAACCCATTCACCAGATAATGAATTGAATTCACCAGATATTTGTACATGATTCACCAGATATTTGTACATGATTCACCAGATATTTGCACATACTTAACCAAAAAATTTATTTCTCAAAAAAATCCATTCACCAGATAATGAACTGAATTCACCAGATATTTGTACATGATTCACCACTTAACGAAAAATTTTATTTCTCAACAAAACCCATTCACCAGATAATGAATTGAATTCACCAGATATTTGTACATGATTCACCAGATATTTGCACATACTTAACCAAAAAATTTATTTATCAAAAAATAACATTTAAAAAAGTCAAAACTTATAAATAAATTAAATAAAAAAAAAAAGCTACAGTGCCGCACAGTGCAGCTACAGTGCCGTACTGTGCGACACTATACGGTGTAAATGTAGAAATGTGTGTCAGGGAAACATTTCTCTAAAATTAATTGTTTATCAACAAACTAGTATTGATGTTACAATATACATTTTAACAGTCTAATTGATCTTGGCTTTTTTACCAAAATGGGTTCCTTTTATAAACTATTTACCAGTTTAGGGTTGTTTTGAAACAATTTACCAATGGGGTGTCATTTTGGATACGTGAAATACTTTTTTTTTTTGTGTCTGACGGGTCAAAGGCGCCAGTCATACTGGAGCCTTCAAAGGCGCCAGTCTGACTGGCACCACCCTTAAAAAAAAAAAAAGGACCTGTCCTGCAGCGCCACGTGGCACATGCAGGAGAGGCGCCACTGCGGATGGCGCCTTCAAAGGCGCCAGGCGCAGTAGCGCCTCCCTGCATGCGCCACGTGGCACTGCAGGGATCCCCCTTCTCCAAAAAATAATTACCCCACCCCAACCCCAAGCAATTAAGGTCCCCCCTCTTTCACCCACCCACCCACCCAACAGACACACACACCAACACGTCTCTATAAATACCTCCTCCCCCAACCAACATACACACATACTCTCCTTGTCTGCTTGGTACACCTCATACTAGTAGTTTAATTTTTTGTAGCAGTGCAGTGTTCCTTTTGAATTATTGGAAACTTCATTTAATTTCTACAAGGTAAATTTGTTATAGCTACTGTAATAATTGATGACTATTTCTTGGTGTAAATTGTTAATACAAAGTTTTTAATGTGTCTTGTTATATTATTTGGTACTTATTATTAGGGTAATTTTTTTTGTTGCTTATTATTTTAAATTTAATTAAATTCATTAATTTATTTTATCATATGTTTCATTGTTAGTCCTCATACTAGTAGTTTAATTTTTTATAGCAGTGTTCAGTTCAAATAGTTGGAAACTGCGTTTAATTTCTACAAGGTAAATTTGTTTAGGCTACTTTAATAATTGATGAATATTTCTTTGTGTAAATTGGTAAAACAATTTTTTTTAATGTCTCTTGTTATATTATTTGCTACTTGTCATTAGGGTAATTTTGTTGTTGTTGATTATTATCTTAAATTTAAATAAATACATTAATTTATTTTAGCGTATGTTTCATTGTTACTCCTCATACTAGTAGTTTAATTTTTTATAGTAGTGTTTCGTTCAAATTGTTGGAAACTTCGTTAAATTTCTACCAGGTAAATTTGTTATGGCTACTGTAGTAATTGATGACTATTTGTTGGTGTAAATTGACAATACAAAGTTTTTAATGTGTCTTGTTAGTTATATTATTTGCTACTTGTTATTAGGGTAATTTTTTTTGTTGCTTAGTATTTTAAATTAAAATAAATACATTAATTTATTTTATCATATGTTTCATTGTTACTCCTCATACTAATAGTTTATTTTTTTGTAGTAGTGTTCCTTTCAAATTGTTGGCAACTTCGTTTAATTTATACCAGGTAAATTTTTTATGGCTACTGTAATAATTGATGACTATTTGTTGGTGTAAATTGGTAATACAAAGTTGTTAATGTCTCTTGTTAGTTATATTATTTGCTACTTGTTATTAGGGTAAATTTTTTTGTTGTTTATTATTTTTAATTTAATTAAATACATTAATTTATTTTATCATATGTTTCGTTGTTACTCCTCATACTAGTAGTTTAATTTTTTTATAGCAGTGTCCTGTTCAAATTGTTGGAAACTTCGTTTAATTTCTATAAGGTAAATTTGTTTAGGCTACTTTATCATTATTGTCAGTGTTACTCCTCATACTTATAGTTGAAATTTTTGTAGTAGTGTTCCATTCAATCTTGTTATATTATTTATTACTTGTTATTAGTTAGGTGAAAATTATGTTTAATATAATCTATTTTTAATTATTTAATGATATAATCTATATAATTCAAATATTTTTTAATGTCAGGTTAAAATATGGCATCATCCAGCTCACAATCAGGGGCACGATTGGTAAACCCCGGCCCGGTGGATGATTCACTATTGAAGCTGCAAGAAAAGCATGTTTCCCAGCACGTATGGAATGGATCACCCGATCGAGTTCTTAGAGCTCGACGTGGACTTGGATTTAATCCTTCTGTTATGGATCTCCCAGAGTCTGTCAAAACTAATCTTCATACAGCCGGTTTCTTGGGGGTCGCCCAAGTAAATATCACCCAGCTTGATCATAATTTAATTACTGCACTTGTTGAGAGATGGAGACCCGAGACACATACCTTTCACATGCCGTGGGGAGAATGCACCATCACACTGCAGGATGTTGCTATTCTTTGTGGCCTGCGTATTAACGGTCCCCCTGTTATTGGTACAACTCATAGACAATGGAAGCAATATGTCGGTGAAATGCTAGGCAGGCTTCCTAACGATTCTGACATGAGAGGATCAAGAATAAAGTTGAAGTGGTTGGAAGATCATTTTGGGCACTTCTCTCAATGGGGGGATAATCAATGGTGGCAGGTTGTATATACACGAGCGTATATACTCAGGTTGATAGGAAACCTATTGTTACCGGATCCCTCCGGTGGATATGTGTCACTGAGATATCTTCCACTATTAGAGAATTTTGAAATAACAGGTCAGTATAGCTGGGGTTCAGCTGTATTGGGTTACGTGTACCGTGAGTTGTGCAAGTCGACTAATTATGAAAAGAAGGAGCTTTGCGGGTTCATGCCATTGGTTCAAATTTGGGCATGGGAAAGGATGCCTTCCATTGCTCCGCAGCTCGTGCTTGACCAACAAGATTTTGGTACCCCATACGGTACACGGTAAGTAGCATGTAAAGTTTGTAATCATGGTTTTTTGTAGATTATACTTGATCTGAGCTTCCTTTTTTAAACAATGACAGGTGGCGTGGAGGGGTTACTTATAACAGGGAGATGCACCCCCTGACGTATTATCGTGACCGATTTGACAAAATGAAGCATCGCGATATAAGCATAATTTTTCAATTTAATTAACATTAGGAATGTATTGTATTATTTTTGTTCTCTCCATCTTAGGAATGTAATTGCATTATTTTGTTCTATGTTGGTAGTTTATTTGGTGTCCGTACGACGACATGATGATGGCAACACTACCCATGCTCTCTCTAGAAGCCATGTACTTGTGGAGGGTTGTTCTTCCGTTGATATGCTTCAACATTGTCGAGTGGCATCAACCAGATCGTGTGATGCGTCAGTTCAGCTTGCAGCAACATATACCTGATGCACCTTCCCAACCAGACGAGCGCCATGATCTGTCACTTAGGGGCAAACAATCTGAGAATTGGGAACTCCTATTGGACGATGACATTAGATTCTGGAATGATCGACACCTTAAGGTGATTTGTCATAATCAACCACATATTGGAACCCTAAATAAGCAATCAGAGTATATGCAGTGGTACAAGCGTCAGACACGTCGATGGGTTAGCAGGGAAGGTGCATTACGAGGATTTTCGGTAACGTTTAAGTTTTCCAGCATATTGTTTTTTGATTGAATTATCTTTAGAGGAATTATTGTTAATAGTTATTCACCTTGTTGTAGGTTGATGGGATGGAGCGGTTGTACTACTTAAGTAAGCCTGAGGGTCAACATGAGTTCTCTTTTCATGAACTTAATACAGAGCTTGCGTCCATGATGGCGGCATCGGACGAGGCGGATTGCATCACTACACCTATTGTCTCAGCTGTACCTCTCACACAAGCCGTGGAGCCGAATCCTCCATTTGCACGTGTGCCAATAGCAAGAGTGGAGGGTCAGTCTCTTGGTAGGAGAAGACAACGGCTGGAACAACAGAATTTATACACACCGCCTATACTGGGACGCGGAGAAGGATATTATTATGCTCCCACCCAGTACCATGACTTGACACAGGAACCCGCTCCAACTTATTTTCATACTGACATCCACGTACAACTCAAGTGTTGACATCCACGGATTTTGGATTAAACCATTCAGCATGCATTCCACATCTCGATCATCAGCAATTTCAACAAGAATATATTTCACTGGATTGTCACATATCATATATCTTGTCGCAATTTTTGTAACTGATTAATTTGGTTGCAGCCTCAACTTCGACTGAATCTTTGCCCTCAAACGCTCGTACCGGATACCATGTTTTATTTGCACAGTTACTTGGTCCCCTTCAAATGTAATTCCTTCTGGTCCATCAAAGACTCTCCCGTTCGAGTACACAAATACTGCAACTTGACTCATGACGTATGCCCTACAACAATATCAAATAAATAATAATAACCCATAAATTTACAATTTCTAATAATAACAATATTAAAAATGATTAACACTTAAATATGTAAACTTAATAAAAAAATTTAATAAAACATTATTATTACCGCAAAATTAAAATAATCATAATAACCATTTACAATTTTTTAAAATAAGCATACTACAAATTAAAACTAAATAACAATTACTAATACTAAATACGATACTAATAATAACAATATTACTATTATATTATAATAAAAAAATAAATTAAAGAAGAAAAATAATATAAAATTATTACCGTGTATTAAAAAAATTATTAGTAATTATATGAAAATTATTAGAAATGGATTAATGAGGACTAACAATGAAACATATGATAAAATAAATTAATGAATTAAATATAATAAGCAACAAAAAGAATTACCCTAATAACAAGTACCAAATAATATAACAAGAGACATTAAAAACTTTGTATTAACAATTTACACCAAGAAATAGTCATCAATTATTACAGTAGCCATAACAAATTTACCTTGTAGAAATTAAATGAAGTTTCCAACAATTTAAAAGGAACACTACTACAAAAAATTAAACTACTAGTATGAGGTGTATCAAGCAGACAAGGAGAGTATGTGTGTATGTTGGTTGCGGGAGGAGGTATTTATATAGACGTCTGGACGGTTGGGGTTGGGGTGGGGTAATTATTTTTTGGGGAAGGGGGGATCCCTGCAGTGCCACGTGGTGCATGCAGGGAGGCGCTACTGCGCCTGGCGCCTTTGAAGGCGCCATCCGCAGTGGCGCCTCTCCTGCATGCGCCACGTGGCACTGCAGGACAGGTCCTTTTTTTTTTTTTTTTAAAGGGTGACTGGCGCCTCTGACTTGAAGGCACCAGTCTGACTGGCGCCTTTGACCCGTCAGACCCAAAAAAAGTAAAATATTTCACGTGTCCAAAAGGACCCCCAATTGGTAAATTGTTTCAGCACAACCCTAAACTGATAAATAGTTTCTAAAAGGAACCCATTTTGGTCAAAAAGCCAATTGATCTTTCTATTAAAGTGAATCTAAGAGTGCAGATTAAAAAATGAGGTTAAAAAAAGTGAAGAGGAGGTTTCCACTTGACTAGAACGTAAGACAGAAGATTTTCATCCAAGATAAAAACTAGGGGTGGCCATGGGTCTGGTAAACCCATAAATCCGACCAATCCGACCCAACCCAACCCAACCCAACTCAGATTTTGTGAGTTGGCTCGGGTAACTGTGTTGGATTGGGTAAAAACACATAGAATCCATAGAGTATGAGTTGGGTATTGGGTTTCAGAATTACAAACCCATCGAACCCAACCCAACCCATAGACTTAGTTTTGTGTTGATGGTTGTTGAAGATTGATGACTTTCACTTTTTTATTTGTGATTTTCTGGCCTTGTCATGTTTTTTTCGCCGTGCATGATAGACTCGCAGACCCGACCCAAAGGTGAAATCTGTGGGTGTTCATGCCATACCCGATTATCCAACCCAACCCATAAGTGGTCGGTTTGGGTTGGCTCGGGTTTCATAATTTTTTTACAAACCCAACCCAATCCACTCACTTTTGACTGGGTTAGGTGCTAAAACCCACTCACTACAAAAAAAAACATTGAATATCGATGGCCAAAAGCCGTCGGAAAGGCCAAAAAGCCATCGGTAATGGCTTGTTACCGACGGATTTTCGACAGACATGAATCTGTCGATTATGAGCCCGTCGGTAAGCGTTTCTGACGGATGTGGGCAATCCGTCTAAAAAGTCGTCAGTAACTCATCAGAGGGGTTGTCCAACTATCGACAGAAATGTCATCGGTTAATCCCTTAAAGACTTAACCGACGGACATTTCCGTCGGTAATAGTGAACCCACCTTACAGATGGAAATGTCCGTTGGTAATCCCAATTTATTTTTTTATATTAAAATTAATTAATTTTTTCCATTTAATTTAATTAATTTTATTTTAATTATTATTTATTATTGTTATTTATTTTATTTTATTTTAATTATTAATTAAAATTAAATTTTAAACTACAATAAAATTTAAAAATTAATTAAATTAAAATTAAAATAAAATAAAAACATAAAACAAATACAAATATCGATCCATACATAAATCCGTACAAAATAACCCTACAGCTACAAAACCCTAAAACTATAATTATCCTAATAACCCTCATCATAATAGCCATCATCGTCGTCCTGGCGGGAGGAGTTCACCGGCATAAGATGACCATCAGACAGTGACTAAGAAGACACACCAGCATCCTGCTGCTGCGCAGGTGCCTCGGTAGTAGTAGAGGGGGCTGGCTGGTCTGGAGGACTTCCTGCAAAGCGGCGCCTCTCAGGTGGGAGCACATCAAGCACAGCGATGACCACCGTAAAAAGTGCCTCCATCCGCTCCCTCATGCGCTCGTTTGCCTCCCTCTGCCGCTGCACCTCCTGTCTCAGCTGCTGCACCTCCTCGTGTGCCGTGAGCTAGAAGATGCAGGCTCCCGAATCGTCAAGCTCGGGATCCCTGACTGAAAGTCCGAGCTAGGCTCCCAGTACCGTAAATCAGCCTTTTCTTCCTCCCGTCGGCCACATCAACCCACACCTAGGTTTGTAGTCTCTCCCTCGGCGGGGTCTAGCTAGGAAGGATCCGAGGCACCGGAGCAAGAAGCAGCCTCAGACGCTACCTGACTATACCTAGCAGTGAAATCCTCCTGTGATCAATAAATAAAAAAATTATATTATTAAACTATAACAATTAATAACATGTAATATAAAAGTTAAAAAAAAAAAAAAAAACTAAAGCTCACCACAGTCTGTTTGGACCTCTTATCAACAAACTCGCCGGTGTCTCCACGTATATGGTCTGTGTAAAGACCGTACGGACAACAATCGACCGCCCAAGTGCTCCTGCCTGCAAACTACACATAAATAAAATCAATTAATTATAAAATAAAATATTAATAAAAATATAAAGTTTATAAATAAAATTATTTATATATGCATACCATGTTAGTGGCATGATGGTCGTGGTTAATCGAACCACCCGTGTGTAGGCTCCCGCCCTTCTCGAAAGCTCGATTCCTCTTCGCCTGCCGACACTTCAGCCTGTAAGCTGGATTGTCCCAGTGCGCACATAGCTGGGCCCAGATGTTGGGGCCGATGTAATCTGGACGCATGCGGCTCTCCCTACGCTCCCGGAGCATGTCCCTCAGTCTACGACCTGCTCTATCCTCAAATTGATAAAATGACCTGCACCACCGTGGACCACATGTCCAAGTCTTCACGCTAGACTAAGCATGTGGGGAATCCAAAGTCAAAATTTTTGCTTCAAGATAATAAAGAGTGAATACTTGAACATTCTCCTTATTTCTCGTGTTTTTCATGTACAACTATTTTTGAAAGTTAAATTACCAAAGATACTTCTTATATTTAGAAAAAATGCTACATATAAAATTCAATTAAGCACAGTAGGTATAAAATTAACTGATAAAGTTATTAGCAACTGTTTAATGACTTTGAAATGATATTTTGGTTCTTAATTTCAGTTGTGTGACTTGAGTACTGATGAAATGAAATTAAAAATATACCATTAAAGGTAGAAAGGTTAGAAAGGTGAAAAAAATATTATTACAAGATGAAAATGTGAGTAAGGATATCATTTTAATGTCGTTTAAAGTTGACTAATGATAATGTTTTAATCAATTTTAAACTTACTATATTTACTTGAATTCATATATATAATACTTTTTCAAATTATTAGGGAAATATGTATAAGTACTAAAATAGAGCTTGAGTTTAATTTTGATACATTGTTAGTATAAAAGTTTTTTATACCGTTAACTAGCTACAAATCACTGTTAGTGTGACTTTTAAGCTAGTTATGAAAAGCGTCAAAAAATTTAATGGTGTGACAACTTATGATTGATTGGCAATGTAAAATTCTTTAAACCAACAATATATATATATATCAATTAAAACCAAAGTGTTTTGTGTAAATTTTGAGAATAAAGAGAAGTTCATGAAAAGTTAGACCAATAAAAAAGAGGTTAGACTGTTTTACTTTTAGTTAAAGAGTTTAATTTTGATATACTCGATCACAAATCATCATATGTGTAATTTTTAAAGTGATTATATAATAGTTAAATATTTTTAATGATGTGGTAATTTATAATTGGTTGATAGTATAAAAAACCTTTGTACAAACAATGCATAACTAAATCCTAAGATAAAAAGAATAAGGCATGTAAAATGTCATAATAGCCAAAAAAAAATTGAATAATTTAAAGAATTTTACAATTTATACTTTTACGCTATATCCTAGGAATTTTACCATGTATAAGAACTCCTCATCCTCCAAGATAATTGAATAAGACCGTCATTGTCCTTTCTTTCTCCATATTTATACTGGCTAGAAACTCATACTAATATAAGAGAATTTTTTGGGTAAAACAAGTGAGGTTATTTGTGTATAAAATGATAAGTTTTTTAGGGTGAGAGACGTTGGGAAGTCTCTTTCTGTGAGAGATGTTAATTTACACGCTGCAGCTGGTAAATATACTATTTTTAGGGTTTTGTGTTCCCCTTCTCTCTCTCTCTCTCTCATTCTCTTTCTTTTCTTCCTCATCAATCGTCACCATCGTCCTCGTGGTGGTCATGTGGTGTTGTGCATGCGGAGGAGTTGGGTTTGCGGCGGTTGGTTACGTGTTCCTAAGGCAGATCTGGGCGTGGTGGAGGCTATGTGCACCTCTCCTCCCCCACCCCACACCCACCACCTCCCCCCTCACTCTCCGCATCATTAGGGATGGCAATGGGCGGGGCGGGCATGGGTAGCAGTCCCGCACTACCCGCCCTGTCAGGTAAAAATGCCCCCGTACCCGCCCATACCCGCACGGGTACCCGCCGGTTTTTAGTGGGTTTTATGGGTATTCATGGATATCCATGGATATTTATTATAATCTTTTAAAAGTACATTTCTATAACAAAAAAAGGTATCCAAATAAACATAAAATTTATCTAAATAATTTGATTTTCATAGGTTTGTAGCTAGATGATGGATGTAAAATGTTATTATTGACTATAGTAAATTTGAATGAACAACAAGCCTGTATGCAATCAAATGAAGCTAATGATCATAGTGGTTAGCTTGACATTGTCAGTAAAATAATTGGAATGCTACCTTAATTTGGAAGACACAAATAAAACAAGATTCATACATTTAACTTTGTATATAATAGGAAGAATGAATTTTACTAGCGGCTACGGGCATCGACGGGTACGTGTACCTTAATACCCGCCCCCGCCCCATTAACTAGCGGGTAGAGAAAAAATACTCCTTTATTTTACCTGTGGTTCCATTAAGCTACCCACCCCGTGTCCGTGACGGATTTTATCCGCGAATATCTGCAGGTACGAATAATATTGTCATCCTTACTCATCATCACTCATTCTCCCCTTATTCACCTAAACCACGCACCACTTCTGCCTCTTTGCTTCATCGCCACGAGCTCACCAACCTACCGTGCGTGCCACTTTTCTCTCCATGGTTCTGTCCATTTCCTCCATTGTTATTCTGTCCATGTACATCTCTTTTGAATTTTCTGAGTATTGCATGTTTGGGGGATAGGTTTACTAATAGTTGAACTAGATTATGTCGATGGAGGATTTAGGTGATTTTGCAATTAATGAGTCTCATGATGATTATGACGATGGTGAAGTGAGGGGTGATGGTGGGAGAGGATACCAGGCCCATCGTTAAATTCAAAGGCAGGAAGGCAACGATGGCAGCAATGGAATGAATATCGTTGATGAACTCAGTGATTTACATGGCGTGTCAGATAGAGCTGCTAGTGTCATTGCAATACAAGAGGGCTAAAACCGGTGTTCCAAGTGAAGCTGGGAATTGCAACTCATACAACTGGTTGCTTGGATGCATCTAGATTGTCCAATCATTATTTTTTTTACATCATCTGATGGCTATAAGTTGTGGTTTACTGTGTGCATCTTGTTTACCTTGCTCACCGTAGAAGTTGCCTAAAACGATATAATGATTTTTTAGTATAAAACCATATATTATTTAACTATTTTCTAGTGGAATATAACCTTTTTCAGAAACAAAAGAATTCCTTCTTGGACAGTCTCCTAATTGTTATCCTGGCTAAACTGCTTTTTTGGTCCCTTAATTGTTTTAAAATATTCTAGTTATCGACGCCATTATCTTCATCGTAGGTGGCACCTAACGTCTGTGATGTGGCAATTTGACTTAGCCAAGCTGGATATGACCATTGGGGGTATATTATCTTCTTCTCCAATATAAGACATTGCTAGGGTTTACTGCTCCTTCCCCAAAATCCGAAATTCGTTCAGCTTGCTTGGTTGAAAATGTCTCAATTCCAAGCTTCCTCCAGCACTCGTCATACGATTTTGAGTTCATCCATGGATTCATGCGCATCTCAGGGAAGTGAAACGATTAGGTGGGTTCCTGTGTGCTTCTGTGAGACATTGATTCATAAACAAAAAAGTACATGTGGTGGACCACAACATAAAAATCCAAGAAAGATGAAAGGGAAAAATGAGGAAAGTGCAAAAAAAGTTAACAAATATACAAAAAGACAATAGAACAGTGATGAAGGAATAAATAGTTACCTAAATTGGAGAAAACCCTCAAATGTAGCAGAGTCTTTCACTTTCTCAACAGTTGTGCAATGAATTTGTCCAAAATGCACGAACCCTAATGCCCAAACCCTATTTCTCCTTTCTTTTCAACAATGGCAGTGACCCTTTGTTTCCCTCCAACATGAACGTATGTAACGTTTCAATGGAAGAGGGAACACTCAAAACGACATCATTTGTCTTTACCAAAACAACATCTTTTTGATCAATGAAGCCACATCAGCATGTAAACTGGGTTAACCTCCATGTAGGATCCACATATGATGGCACCATTAATAAGTCAACTTGATGGAAGGGCCTTTTTGCTTAACTTTTGGAAATTAAGAAATCAGTTTGAACATTTTAAAAACTTGGGAATCAAATTGAATATTTTAAAATAATTAAGGGACCAATAGACTAATTTAGCATTGTCATCCTAGTACAACATGAAATAGAAAATGGTTAAGCATGCTTCACAACAGTAAAATGGAATCAACTCAGCCAATGGCCTACGTTCCAAAAGAATATGCGCCACAGCCACAAATGCCAACATGTTGCAACTTTTGACTGCCAGCAGATGTTCATTTATTTATTAATATTTATATTTATTATTAATATTCACTTAACATCAACCATTGCATAATATTTATGTTACAACTAATGATTTAAAAATAGACCTATCGGGTGATTCAACTAATAAGACCGTAAATTAGTCACGTTTTTAATTCAATAATAATTTGTTACTAATATTTGGTTCAATCTCAAATAAATAAATAATTCATACGACTAGAAATATCAAACCATTTCGATATTTTAATTTAGATTAACGATATTTGGATACGAAATTGATGTCCAACATCATAACTTTTCAATACTTATTTATTGTTTTCTTTTCTCTCATCATGTATTTCATTATTCGAAAACACCCATCAGATCTACGGTGTCCATGTATGATAAAGTGAACAAAAGTGTAAAGTAAGAAAGTAAGAGATTAAAAGCATATTCACCATTGATTAGATAAAGTGAATTAAGATCTTAATGCACTTTAAGAAGATTCTTTGTTTGGGAGGAGGAACTTGCACTAGAATTTTCAAATATGCTTCAGCAGGTTAGTCTAACTCAATGTGAGGATAGATGGGTATGGAAACTGGATAATTCAGGGGAGTTTACAGTGAAATCAGCATATGAATCATTAATCACCAACAATCCTCAATAGCTGCAGCACTTAGAAGGTGACAAGAAGGCTTTCTCTCTAATTTGGAAGAGTTTGGCTCCTCAAAAGGTACTAGTACTATCTTGGCAAATTATCTGGGGTAGATTAGCTACTAGAGACAACCTGCTGCGTAGGAAGATTATTGGGGAGGAAGGGATTGTATGCTGTGTTTTTTGTAATAATCATATAGAATCTGTTAACCATCTTTTCCTAACTTGTACTTTTACATGTAATCTATGGAAATTGGTATTTAGATGGTTGGGAGTAGAGTTTAGTAGTGCAGGGACAGTGGTAGATTTCTTATTTCTGTTTTGTGAAAGGAGGGAGAGGGGAGTTGATGAAGGCAGCTGGTTATTGATTTGGCATACGGTGATGTGGTGTATTTGGGAGCACCGAAATGGGATTATATTTGAGAATCAAACTGCACTGATGATTCAGGTGGTTGAACAGGTTAAGATGTGTTCATGGAATTGGATTTGTGCAAGAACTAAAGGTTCTTCCCCTACTTTTTCGGATTGGAATAATGCTCCAAGTTTTTGTATAGGAAAACAGGGAGTTTGAAAGGAATTGGAGTGTTGTTTTAAGAAGAAAGAGATCTTTTGTATGTGTAATTCTGAGTACATCTTGTACCCATATTAATGAAAGTTGTTTATTTGCTTCTTCAAAAAAAAAAAACCCTCATTGTTTCACTTTACATACTTGCTCACTTTAGAAGAGTTTTTTTTAAAGTTTTATGGAAAAACTAAATATGTATCTTCTCAAAATAATAAATACATCAAAGCAACTCCAATGAGAATTGTTTAGCTAGTTCTTAAAAATAAGAACCTATACTTACTGAGTTGCACTATTGGAGTAGGATGACGTTGTAACACCACGACTTTTTGCTACTTTCTAATATCGGAAATTATCTAAATATGTTTATATTTTTATTCAAAACTTAGAAAATGATTTTGGGAAAACCAAAGTCATATTCATATTCTACTTATTTTTATAAGTATATGGTGAAATTTTGGGTTTAAAACTCAGACGAAAACCTGTCTACGTTTTTACTGACGGTATAATTTTATACCGGCAGAAAACCCTAATTTGATCCGAAACTGAAATTTGTATATTTTTTTATATTTTGTCCGTGAGGAATTTTACTTTCCAAATTTCTGATCAGAAATGAAATATTATGTTCAGTCGGATGAATTTTGGTAAAAGTTCAGACGGAAAACAGTCAGTGTTTTCACTGACAGTAAGATTTTAATGATTAGAAAACCTAATTTTGACTCGTGAACGAAATGGGTTATGTTTAAAACATATTTCCAACGAGTTTGGTTATTTTGAGAATTTTCGATCGAAAAACAGACAGAAATCCTCATCGAGTAATCGATGGAGTCGAGAACGGACGTGCAGAGACAAAATCTGACATTCAATGGATGGAGACAAGTGGTGACTCACAAGGGGTGAGTCATATAGATGACTTACCTTAGTAATGATGACACTTTAGGGATTTTACAATTATGTCCTTAAGGTTGATTTTAACTACAAAAATGCCATTGTACAAGATTACCACTTTGTCCCTCAAAATTTATGTGTTTGACCCTTTTAGCCCTTAAACTCATGGCCCAAAGCCCTCCCCAAGAGGCCATCTCACTTCTATTTAAGGCATTCATCATCAAGCTTTCACCATTTTTCCAAAAACTCTAAGTTTCCATAAGCCATTTTTGTGAAGCAACCAAGTGATTTCTTGCCCATTTTTCAATTCCAAGAGGTATACCATACTCTAATCACTCAATCATCATCATGTTCTTCAATTGTTTTTGTGTTTTGAAGCCATGTTCATGATTTTCAATTTTTAGATCTAGAAACTTTGATAATCCATAGAAAATCATAAAAAAAACCCTAAAAATGTGAAACCAATTTCTATAATCTTGTATTCTTGTCTATATTGTAGATCCAAGAGTTTGAATCAAACAAAATTTTCCTCCTCACATTTCCTAAAGAGGCCGGACCTATCAAAAAGTGGGTGGAGGAACTTTTGTTCAATTTTTAGAAAATGATATTGAATCCAAGTTCTTATATTAAACCAAAATCGCATGCCATGTTTTTGTGCCTTGGTCGAATTTATACATTGAGGAACTTGGAAGTTTTAATTCAATCTTTTATGTTGATCACTTGTATAAAGGCTTAAGTATTAAAGGATCATAAATCCAAAGACTTAAGCATTTTTAGAAATTTTAGTCACAAAACCCTATTGAGGCCGTGACCTAACCTTAGTGTTTAGGTGATTGTATTTGTTTGGTTTTGATTGGTTGGTTGTGGTTCGTTGAAGGATAAAGAATCGTATCGTGTACGTGCGTTGACGGTTTCTGGATTTGCAGCAAAGTTTTAATCGGAAGTTTAAGTTTTTCGAGAGGTAAGAGGGGATTGCCTGAGGGATTTTTCCGATAGCTACGTGCTATCTGTGGTTGGTCTATATATTTACCTGTGATTGTGGTATTTTTGCTTAACTTGTTTTAAGTTGTATATATCTGTGTTTATTTATCTGCGGTTTCAGTGTTTACTTGCAGTTATATATTATAATGTTGTGATGCATGATCTGCCTGGGAATTTTGTTATGATGTTGTTATTGATTGTTGTTTGGGAAGCCTGACAGTGGTCAGTGCTCAATCAATTAATCAGATAAAAGCTTTAAGAAGATTTTACGAGAAATATTGGAATATATTATGATTTAAATAATTATTTGAGAAAATAAGGATTATTTGAAAATATTATTATTTTAATGATTTATTAGTGTAAAAGCAATTGATGAGTCACATTGAGGATGTAACCGTGAAATTATTTTTGTACTGCTAATTTTTATGCGAATAATTTCGAAATAATATAAAAAGTTATTACGTGAAATTAATTTTCGAAAATAACTTGATTATGGTTTTAGAAAATTATTTAAGGTTAAAAGGTCCAATTTTGACTTAAACGGATTTTAAAACGTTAGACGTTAATTAGTTGTGAAAAAGCGGTTACAGAAAGTATTTTCTTAAAACAGCAGTATTTTTAGTAGTCTCAAGGGACTCTTCTTTTTTAAAAAAACATAAGGTTTTCAGGAAAAAGATCTCAAGAAATTGATGATTTTACAAAGGATTTTCTGTAAATGAGTTTTACTAAACGGTGTTATTTCCGACAACTTGGATAAGTTGCGGAGACTTTGTTTTGGATTTTTTTTCACAGAACGAAAACAATGTTAACGTTGAAACGCGAACCTAGTATTAGAGATGTCGTGATACTAGTGTTATTTAATATAAGCACGAAGATCTTTGATCCGTGTTACATTGTTATGGACTTTGTGTCCTATACACGTTGAAATGAACGTTGTTAATGGTGAATGTTGTTTTCTATCACCACGAACCCAAGACTGATTGCAAGGTCTGAGGTTTTGTGATTGAGCACTCGGACTTCGTGTCCTGTGTTAACGTCAAAAAAAAAAAATCTAACGCGTTGAAAAGTACGAATAGTCGTAAGCCATCTAGAGCTTCGACAAAAGAAGAACGAACACAAAGAAAAGTGTCAAGAACAAAACGTTTTATATGCATTCATTGGCAGACGTGCACACGTTTTATGTATGATACTTTAATGATGAGGTATTCGTGCTACGTTGTTATGTACGGTGCCTTGATAGATAATGTATTCCGTGCTATGTTGTTATGCATGGTATTCCATGCTACGTTGTGCCTAGCATACCTGGCAATCAAGCTTGATCAGCTCATTTACACGGTGTTGGGATCTCCGGAGATTAAGTGAAAAGTTAGACGTTGAAAGTTGAAGTGTTCATGCATTTGTAAAAGACGGTGATCGGGGATGAAACCCAGTGATAGACTACTTGTTTATTTATGGAAATGTATATGTGTATATGCTTTCTTTTGTGTCGCCCATGTAGTTGTCGTGTTAAATCCATATATTGGTTTCTCACTCTTACAAGTTTTATTGTTGGTTTCTCTACTTGTGCATATATTTATATCCGAGTCCAGATGAACCACTCAAGGAATGTGATGACTATAAGAAGAAGTTTCCATAGTTCGAAGCATGCCGACGTTTACTTGCTACTATTATGTCTGTATTATAGGTGTGACCAGCTTAGGTTTTGTTTATAGTATGTTGTTATTTTTCAATAAGGGGACCTAAAGGCTTAGGTGTGAACACAGTAAGATGCAGTATAGTTGTATGACGATATATATATATATATATATATATATATATATATATATATATATATATATATATATATACGGTCATATTTATGTTGTTGTTGTCGAAAAAGAAAAGATAAGGAAAAAAAAATTTATCACCATTTTGAAACAGGATTACAACTTAAGAAAATATTATTTTCCGAAAGCAACCAGCGAATTAATGTTTTGATTTATTTCCGTACGTGTTACAAAGTAATGCCCAAGGGGGTGTTACATGTGACACCCTTCTACCCCGCATGTATAAGGCATTTAATATAAAAGAAATTAAAATAAAACGTGCATTTACTGAATAAAATAAAACATTTGTCCATGGGTAGAAAAGTCCCACAAGAACTAGTTTACAAAGCGGAAAATAAACCCAGTTTAAAAACTAATAAACAAATAAAACAATAACAACATCCCAACCCGATGTCACAACAGAGCTGATATGACCGTTCCGTACATCACGAAAAAACAACTGAAACTAACTATCTAACAAAAAGAAGGCCCTAACTATGAGTGGTGACTCCTCAGAGTCACTCATCTCCGGGCTGTTCGTCATCCTCTGCAAAATGCCGATCAGGCCAAACACAAACAAACAACGGGGACTAAGATTCATGTAAACATATACAGCATGGAGATAGGTAATAAGGTAAACAACGAGCATAGCAACATCATAGGCATACATCCAACAACATATACATATAACTCATCACACATCAACATCGTCATCATCATCATCAGAATGATATGCAGTGCAATGCAATGCTACTTCGCTACTCCAACTATGCATGTGGATCCAAACTAACTCAGGATGAACGACTTTGGAGTTACATATCCGTATTGGCCATAGAGCACCAACACCGGCAGTTCACCAAACCTTGGATGAACCCCATGGATAGCCAACGCATCAAACCGTGGATGCCTCATCACGATGGGCCGTGGTCACCAAACCATCGGGTGACCTACCGTGGATGGCCAGATCACTGTACTCTCGGGCGATCTCCCCTATGTCGAACCTCCCCCATCAACAACTCTAATGCTATATGCAAATGGCACAACAACAAACAATCTCAACCACCTCCTTGCTTGGGCCTTGAAGCTCCCAAGACTTCAACATTAACATCAACGTAACCTTAGACCCAAACCGCGGGGTCAAGGCTCCCTTGGCCAATAAGCACCAAGGTTCAACTCAACATGCTTGGGTCAATAAGCACCCAAGACTTCAACATCAACAACACCTTAGACCCAAACCGTGGGGTCATGGCCCCCTTGGTTAATAAGCACCAAGGTACAACTTATCAACATGCGGTAACCCAACGGATACCAACTTAACCTCTTTAACATCTCACCATCTCATCTTCTTAATCATCTTTAACTATATTAGATCATCATTAACCAAGTTGTCTAATCTTTATCTTTGATTAGCTATATCAACTTATCATTATTGGGGAAATGGGGTTTGAAACCCCTTAAGTCCTTTAATTCTGTTTCTGTCCAGGAGGGGTGAGCACGGTCGTGCTTAAACCCTAGCACTATCGTGCTTAACACGTGAAAGGCGTGATGCCGCTTAAGTGGAGCACGGTCGTGCTTCCTATTCGGCACCGTCGTGCTCAGCTGCACGGTCGTGCTTCTCTGCGGTACGGTCGTGCTTAATGCGCGGCCATTTTCCAGAACTCAAACTGGGAGCACGGGCGTGCTCCCTGTTCAGCACGGCCGTGCTCAATGCACGACAGTATTGTTCTGGGCAGAGTCTCAAGTCAGAATTCTAACCAATTTTAGGATTCATTAAACCATTAATCTTAACTCGTTTTTACGCCAAATTTATCAATTAAAACATCATCCAACTCAACAGTCATAGCAGCAACAATATCATCAAGTCACAACATCAATCATTGGCAAAACACATCATCATACTCATACTAATAACCAACATGTCTATAACATACATATTCAGACAAAATCAACCAAATAGAGCATGCTATTGACATAACAGCATTTAACATAATAATCATACAACATAAAACAACACCGGGGTCATGGGGAACCCCTTTACCTTACATTACCCCAATTGCCTATGGTTACACTACCCTTCTCTCCATACCTGGATTGAAGGTTGCTCTAAACACAAACGTGAGCTCCTAATAGCAAACCGGTTCCTTCCCTTCGAGCGGCTCAATCCAAAATCAAGCCTTAGTTAAACAAAAACACAAAACCCATTAGTTTTCTATTCAAAACTATGAAAGGAAAACACAAGGGAAGGGAACGTTACCTCTAGATTGCCACAGACCCAACTAGCTTCCCAAACGGCTTCCAAAACTCCACTATAGCAAAGGGAGAAGAGGAATTAGGGAGAAGAACACAGGTAGCCGCAATATGGTGGCTGCTATTACTAAAAATAGGGTTTCACGTAAAACCCTCGGTCTTCGTGCAAAACTATATAATCTGGACCTGAGCACGGTCGTGTTGGACTTAGCGTCAGCGAGACGCGGTCCGCACCTTGAGCACGGTCGTGCTCAACTTAAAATTAGAAACACGCTTCTGACTTTAAGCACGGGCGTACTGGCTAATGAGCATGGGCGTGCTTATGTACCAGAAAGGGACTTTTAAGCCAAAAATCCCACTTAACCCTTAACCAACAACTCCAACTTAAATAAACCAGCTTAATAAAAACACTTACGAAAATGGGGTGTTACATTACAGACGTGACATCCACATGTAAGGACGGTTGTTTATTCTTATAAAAGAACCACCAATAAAAAAAGTAGAGAGAAAAATAATAGAAAATTACATCTAGCTACCTTCATCCAGGAATTGAAACAAATATAAATGTAAATGAAGATAGAGTAACTTTAGAGTAACTTGTGGGACCCATTTGATAAACTTTCAGAGTTACACCATTGGAGCGTTGAGTTGTTTAAAGTGGTATAAAGTAAACAATAGCGAGGTGGCATGGTAAAACCTATAAAAAGAAAAGTTAAACAACTCTAATAAGTTGCACAATTGAAGATGCTCTCACTTTCGTATAAAAATTGCTTTTCATGATTACTTAGTGGAAGCTTGTTAATATTCTTCTTTGATTTATGATTTTGTTTTTAAAATATTGATTACAACAATAATCATCACACAATTGAGATTAAAAATAAAGTGAATTTTCTCTCATTAAATAAAGAAAGAAAAAGAGACAAATAAAATAAAAAAAGCATTTTTTAAATGAATAGTGTTAATAAGTTAATAATATATTTATCATTAAATTTAGAGCATATCTTAATAATTTTTAAAAACATTTAAATAATAAATATATTATCAGGTATAAATTTTTATAATAAACTTGAGTTCATATTTAACCTACTTCATCAACTAGCTTCAACATAATTGATAAATAACTAAGTTTCTTAAACATATTGACAGGGTTCCATTCCGATCATGCGTATGGAAAAATCTTAGTATCAGAGACAAATTCATTTCAATAATCTCTATGTCTCGAAAAGGATTAATTTCTAACTATCGGCTGAAATACTTTGGTTTTTGCACCAAAAATATTTAACCTACTCCTTTTATATTTTCTGACTTACATTCTAAATGTATTATTAATTGAGCAAAACTGTATCGAAAAGCATCAATAGAGAGATTTCAAGGATGAAGTAATCCATGAGTTTTTTGTGATAGCAGCAATTGAGGGTTAGAACTCAAGCATGTGCCATATGGAGCCACCCCATGAAGCGTCAGGCCACACGATATCAAAAACAAATAATACTATGATAATAAAATTAATTAATTTTTATATACAATAAATAATATTATTAATAATTATAAATTCTAAAAAAATATAAATAATTCTCAGTGGCTATTTTTTATTTCCACCCTGAAAAGTAATATAATAAGTAGATTGATCTCAATGCTAATTAAATATATTTTTTTAAAAATTTTGAGTTGATATATATTCTAAATCTATTTATGCATAATAATTTTTTTAACCAAACGTGACTTACAAAATTATTAATTTATTCCAGGTGACAGTGTTGTTAGTCACATTAACACTTAATATATGAGAACATTCCAACGTTTTTGAACTTATAGGGACCAGAACTTAAAGAGAAAATAATATAGGGCCGAAAACCAATTTTTTAGTTAAAGATGTATTTTGACGATAGGGACTAATTCCAAAATTTTAAAGGATTAAAAGCTAACAAAAAATAAAGATATAGACCAAAACCAATAACATCTATGTATATAAGGACTAAAAAGTTGATTAAGCCTAGATATCCAAAAAAAAAAAAAAAGTTGATTAAGCCTAAAAAGAATACGCTGGTATTTTAAATTTGAGGAATGTTTTTTGAACACAAAATTAGGGATACCGAAACCTTTATTTTTTGATTATTTTCGAGATTGATGTATACAAAGATAATAAAAAGTGAGAGATCGGAAGAAACACATATATATTACATACATCATACAGTATCTGAATTGGTGTTCAAATATCACAAGTCTTTTAATTTTCTGGAAGTTGTTTTGCAATTTTCATTGCCATTTCTGGTTTGTTTCTGTAAATAGAACCAAATCAGCTGTACAAGAATGGAAATCCAGTGCTGTCTCAAAAGCTACAAAAGACCTCAACATGCTTTTGGTTTGGTAGTAGAGGAAATTATGTTGACTCACGCTGTATCTCCTTCAACGTTACCACTATTCTGAGAATAACACCTCACACTCTCTCCTTCTCCTTTTGTCTTTCTATCTCTTTCACTGTTCACTGACTCTGTTGTTTTCTAAAAGTAGTCACAAGGTGCCACCCCATCCCCATCTTCCAGGTTATTTCAAGATACAATCTTTTTTGCTTCATATGACTGTTTGGTTCCCAAGAAACAACTGTGTTGATGAAAAATAGAATCATTTCATTTTCTTTAATCTGTCAGCAGCCATATTTTGCATTTTATAGTGGTTTGTTTCCTTTCCCTTCTGAAACAATAAGAAAAATATGAGTCCTTTCAACTGCTTCTTTTGTGAGCATTTTCATTTGTTTCTTCTGCAGCACCACAGTTTGAGCTCCCAGTCCCAGCATTTTACTTTGTCTATCAGGGTTTCAAATGTGATAAGATTTGCAACTTGGAAGATATCTAGTCCTACAATCTGGGTTTGATTTGGTTTACCCTTTTAAAAAATTTGTCTCTATGATTCCTTGGTTTCATTAGTATCAATAACACTTTTTTTTTTTTACTGAAGAAGCTCAGGGATTGTGAATTTTCTGTATTTCAAACAAAGTAGGATCTGTTTTTTTTTTTTAAATTTTTTTTTAAATTTTTTTGGTTAAATTTTTTATTCTCACATGATTTTTGGGGAATTTGTTGTTTTTTTTTTTACATGGTTATTATACTTGTTTCTTTTATGTTGTTTCCCTAGTACATGTACTTTATTTGTCTATAGCTATAGGTATAAATTTGTATAATATGTGTATGCCTGAATTTGCTGTATTAAAATAAAATCACGACACAACCTTTGATTTAAGCTAAGGAGTAATGTTTTCTTTTTCCTTTTTTGGATTGTGGTAGGCTTCATTATTTCGTAGCTTCTGCAGCATCAATTTAGTTGTACAATGGAATCTTGGAGTTACGTTCCAGAAGAGAAAGGCTATTTGTTTTCTGATGACATGGATTTTTCACTTGATGCTTTTATGAGAAGTAAAAAAGCATTGGTTGAATGGGACAACAAAGCCTCCTGTAACTTTGAGAGAGATGGATTTACTTCAGACAGAGAAGTAGTTAAAAACATGGAATTTGTGGACTTGGGATTTCCTGACTTGCTCCGAAAGTCCTTTCATGGTGGCCAGCATCTGGAGACATCTAGCTGTGAGCTTGATAGTAATTCTAGCAAAAGAGGGAATTCATCCACTCAAGTCATTCCTTTGGATTCATCTTTGGGGGAAGAAGAATCTGAGTCAAAACATTTAAGTTCTCTAGTTGAAACCAGAACAAATGACTCTTCACTGATTGATTTGAAGCTAGGGAGGTTAGCAGATTGTCAAGGTGCAGGCAGTGATAAAGTTGCAAAAGAAGGGTTCACTTTCGCATCGATACATCCAACCACACTTGCGAAGAGAGCTCGGTCCTCCAGCTCACCTAATCAGGCTCCTGTATGTCAAGTTTATGGTTGTAACATTGATCTTAGCTCTTCAAAAGATTACCACAAAAGGCATAGAGTTTGTGATGTTCACTCTAAGACAGCTAAAGTTATTGTTAATGGCACTGAACAGAGGTTTTGTCAGCAGTGCAGCAGGTTAGTGATTTTTGGGGTTCCTTTTGTAGTAACATTGCATTTTTTATACTTTTCTTACAATAAGGTGGTCATCTCATGACATTTATACAAGATCTTTATATTTGTTTAATGGTGAGGTACCCCAATCCTTTTGGTGAGAAAGACAGGAAAATTGTGCAAATATTTGCTATGGAAAACCCAACAAAAAATATTAGTGCTTCTCCTATATTTTACTTTCATATGGTTTTCCTAGATGGTTCTATTTATGCAATGAAGAGTTTAATTTCCCTACAACAAATGTAGTTCAAGTTAATGTTACAAATGAAAATAGCTAACTAATTAAATTCTGATCAATCAATGTAAGTGATATAGCATAGATTAACTTTCTATTGCATTCCAGGTGACATATCTTCCTGGCTTTGAGGTTAGTGTTTGCAGATTGAAATTGATTGTTACTTATGGACTGAATTACACTTTGTTTCTGTTCTTAAATTAGGTTCCATTTGCTAGCTGAGTTTGATGATGGTAAGCGCAGTTGTCGCAGGCGTCTAGCTGGACATAATGAACGCCGAAGGAAACCACAATATGATTACATGTCTAGTAAGCAACACAAGATTCTTCAGTCATATCAAGGTATGAAAAATCCATTCTGTTTGTCCCTTCATTAACAATTTAACATAGATAAGACAGAATGGTACTTTCTTGTCCAAGTGCAACTTTTATTGCTGGTAATTTCTTGTTGTGTTTTGTCATTTAGCAGCTTTTATGGATGGGTTTCATTTTGTATTTCAACAATTCAACCTTTTCATATTTAACCTCTTTGGCCTAAATACAATTTACATAAATATTCGGGTATGCTATAGAACATGGGTAAGGGGAAAAATAAAGTTGTCACATTTTTTTTTGATGCAAATTAAAGATGTCACATATAACTATAAGGTAGGTAGTAGTGGTAGTTTTACATGAAGAAAGACAGAGAAATCAATCAAGAAGTTTGAGGCATTCAGGTAGGACTATTCCGGAAAAAGAATTAGGGAAAGTTAAGGGCATTAGATAACAAGAACAGCAAAGAAAATTGCATATAGAAAATCCCGGTCTGTTCTTAATTCTTTTTAGGATTTATGTATCTAATAATTGGTCAGACATATTCATAGAGTTCAATGTAGCCATGAAAAAATGATAGTGACATGAAGCATTCGATATTCAATACTGTAACCTAACAACTAGAGTTGCAGGTTGATCAAAAAAAAAAAAAACTAGAGTTGCAGGTTTAAAAATTGCAGGATTTCTTTGTCAGGAGGCATTCTTAATCATATTGCTTAACTTTTTGTGTGAAGGTAGTGTGGTCTATCTACATATATAACTATGCATTGGAGGAGTCTTGATAGAATAATTTTATTCTTAATTACTAAAAGAATTTTGAATACTGGTGTAAGTTTTTGACTTTGCTAACTAATGCAGCACCATATGACATTGATAGGTATATTGTTTTTTATATTTTGCTAATATATTTCCTTTTTTATGCTATCTTCTATATGGTTGTTACAATTTTCTATGAACCTATGGTGTATAGGTTCTATAGCAGCAGGCTCTTTACTTGATCCTCATGGAACAAGTATAAATCAGTTTTGGCATTTTCTAGTAGTTGCCTGTAAAACTATAGATATAATGCTTTTTTGTCACTATAGGAGAAGATATGCGTAGAATTTTGTCAAATAGCACATAACTAAATTAATAATATAAGTTTGATTATATTATAATTTATTTTGTAAATGTTCTATCAAATATCAATCATGAGAATGAAGTCATCTAAAGAAGAAAGTGAAACGTGTCTTCTTTTAATAGTAAGATGCCAATATTATAGGCAATTTGGGTCAACTCAAGCTAATATTAGCTGCGCTGAAAGTATCTTTTATATGCTCCAGTGAATGATTTTTTTTTTTGCAGCATCAGGTGAGTTTTCAAAAGATATTCCTGTCAAACTGAAATTAAATCCATTAAATCTATAGACATGATTTTTTTAAACATTTCAGACAAAAGAGGCACTTATAGGTTCTTTAAATTATGTTATCACTCTATCTCTTAGTTATCGTGGTCCCAAGGAATGATGTGGACCATTTAACTAGTGTGTTTGTAGTTATGTGTTTATTATAATTTTTTATGCACAAATTTCAAGCGAAACATACCAGTTTTGAAGCCTGGTTTTTGGTATCATGATAGGATTTATATATTCTACATGTCCAAAATTATTTAAATGTTTTCTTCAATTCATAATTACAAGAAAACTTCACTGTAAGAACATTCTTATGAGGATGAAGTGTACTCTATATCTGAGGTTACCAAATAACTAATAAAGAAATTGTATATGAGAAATGTAAGATGCACCCTAAGATTAATACTTAAACAAAGTACTAAGGATTCTAACAGTTGTAGTGAAGTTATACAATATCTTATCTAAAATTTTTCCTGCTCTTCCCACTAGTGCTCAAGAAATTAATGGAACTACTGCTTTAAAATCCATCTCTTCATGCCAGAAATTAAAAGTGCCCTATTTTTATTTTTCTCTTGCACTGAATGTGTTACCAGGTACCGAGTATCTAGGGTCTTCATTACAGAAAAGATCTCAGTTTGCCTTTCAAGACATCTTTCGAAATGGCGTCCTTTTTCCAGGAAAGTGTGATCAAATTTCTCACAGTGGACATATCAAATTGGAAGAGGAATCAATTTACAGCCCTCAACTAGCAGCAGCACCAGCAACATATGGTCAAGAATTATCTAGCTGTGCTCTCTCTCTTCTGTCAGCTCAGTCACAGAATCCGTCACGCCACTCAGCAGGAAATCCCTTAGCCAGTTCCCTTATTTTCCAAGGCATCTGCATGCACAATAGAGATGAGTATGACCAAGTTTCTGAAACACTTTTGGGGAAGAGTTCTGTGGATAAATATGTACCAAGTGAGTCCTTTCCATGTGGGATGAACTCAAAGGAAGTTATCAAGAATGGATCCTCAATACTTTCTGATGCTGGTGGTGCTCTACAAGTCCATAGAGATGATACTTGTCAACCATCAGACTTGTCCAATGTCAAATATTGTCTTCCCTCTGAACATGGAGCCACTGTTGATTTGTTCCAATTGTCTTCACATCTTCAAAGGGTGGAGCAGCAAAGAAGTTCTGTTTTTATAAAATGGGAAAATGAGGATTGCTGTTTCCCAACCGTGTAAAGGCTTGTTGTTGAAGCCTGCAATGACGCGTAATTTTTTTTTATACCTATATTGTGATGCTTTAACAGCAGCACTCTTTTCTCTGTGAATTGATTCATTTATGGCATATAATGGTATCAATTATGTGAGTAGGGAAGTTAAGGATATCTTAACTAAACATTGTAGTTGATGTTAAGATTGAGAGAAAGGAAAGCCAAGAAAATGTAAAAATGCATAGCACATATAAAGAACCTAGCCATTTGGTTGAGATGTACAAACAAATGTAATTTATTGGCCTCGGATGGTTATTAAAAATGAAACTCAAGCATATGCCTTTGATTGTGGTATTGTGTAAGTATGTAACATTCAGGTATGCCTATGGACAATGCCGTTTCTAGTTTCTAAATATACATCTCATTGTTTCTGTTGCATAACCTTTTTATTGAAATTTATGTCAATCTATGGTAATGGGGCATTATGGTGCCATTTGATCCATGTAACCGACTCCGCCTAGTGGGATAAGGCTTGGTTGTTGTTGTATGGTAATGCCGCAAGATAAATAAAAGGAAAACTAATATATGTTTTTTTAAGAAAAAGGTTAAAGGAAAAGGAAACTGAAATTTAACATCGTGCTTCCTGGGATTTTCCTTTCAAGCAGTAGGTCATTCATGTATTTCTGCATTAATGTATAGTTGGATGAATTACGGAAAGTGTTTTAGGAAGCTTAGAATTGATCTAATGGTGCATTAATATGTGGATGCATGAATGTATGATTTTTTTAATGTAGGAAAATCATTTTCCACTAATTTAGATTATGCTCCACAGGGAAGTTCAAAACAATAATTAATCCTTGACTATTATAAAGCTCTTGGTGGTCAGGTTCAGACTTTAGATGTACACGAAGACAAAGAAGATGCAAAATGGAATCAGGACACCAGAAAATTAGATATAATTAAGGTTAGCTCTAGTTTATTATTTAAGGTTCTTTATACTGGTTGTTGGCTTTTCGGTGGTCCAAGGGAAAAAGACAAGAATGTTAAAGGACTGGATAAGTTTTCAACACATTTGTTTATTGAAGAATATACTCTAGCATGAGTGCACATATATATCCTTTGAGGACGGTTACCTTTTGCAAATTTTACCAAAGTTGTTGCCAATATTGTCTCAAAAGTTTAAGGGGGTTCTTGACTATTGGGCAGCCCAAACTTTAGAATAAGAAAATTAGCTATGTTTAGAAAGAAATTATTCCATATTAGGTATTTGTCTAAGTGGGGTTGCATTCTTTTGCACTAAGGGAATCCCCTTTACAGCCTAAGCACTTCCCATAAGAAATTAGCTTATAGCAGCCATTGAAAAAACTAGCATGAATGAAGCCAGGAAGCAAATTCCTATAAGCAACCTTGTGATTTTAAATTTGCATGAAAAGCAACTTGCTCTTCTTGTAATGGATTCCATCATCACAAAGCACATATTATTTGCAATGTATAATCATCATTGCAAAATATTCTGAGCGTCCAAGTTCACGTGCGGTCGGCCTTTATATCCCTACCAAAGAATTATTGAGGGTTGCTAATATACTGCCACTTGTTAAATAAAATTATTGAGTAAAACATACATACTATATAAAATATAAAAAATAAATGTTTTAAATAAGCATAATGCTTCAATGTATTTTATATAAATATGAGTTTAATTTTTATGTATTGTCAGTGTAAAACATTTTTACACGACATCCAATAATATATTGACAAGTCAGTATCATTGTTATTCTTTTCTCTTAGTTATTAAAATAAAAGCACACATGTCAAAATGTTAGCGGATATCAGTGTAAAACTTTTTACACTAACAGTACATACTACTTTAATTCTATAAACATTTATGTATACATTTTTTAAATAAATATAAATACACTTGAACTTTACGTATAAATTTATATTACCAATTGAATTTTAATATATGATTGAATATGTATATTAATTTAAAATCAATATAAACCTTAACAAGTTAATATTTAATGTTATATAATATTCATATGTTAATCATATATGATTATATTTATTAAATTTCAAAATATACTGAATTTCACACATCCCAATGAATTTAACTCTGATTTTTTTAAACAATAATTAAATTAATTTTTAATAATATATTAAAATGGTAATTATATTCTTTAATTAAAAATAAAGTTTAAACAATAATTCTATATCATCTATTTTCATTAAATTGAGCGTCTCCATTGGCGGGAACAAAAGTTTAATAAACCACAACGATGTACGACGTGTTGCTCCCATGGCCACAACTAGAGGAAGTGTCCAGAGTCCTAGGGTAACGAAGCTGGGACTAGTTCAATGTTTGAGGACTCGAGGAGGATGAAAATGCATATGAAGAAGGCGAGGATTGTGCCAGAGAATATGATAGTGAAAATGAGGTCACTGACATTCAATAGTGGTTCTATCTGAGTACTGATTGTATTTACTTATTGTCATAATGGAAAAAAGTTGACGGATTCACCAGTTTAATTAATTTGTTAACGGTCACTACGATCGATGAGGACTAGGAGCAGTTGTGCATAAGTTTTAACTACTGACATGTTGTGTATAGACTGAAGTTATTGTAATTTCAATGCTTTATATGAATCTCCTTTCTTGAATTCACATGATGGGACCCAAATCTTGGTAAATCAATTAAAATACTCTTTGTTTAAGATTTGGAAAAACAATCTTATTACAAATGAATTCTTAAGTCATTGGTTAGAATGTGAGCATGGTTTTTTTTTTTTTAATAGGTTAATTTTTAAGATAGAAGGACTTTTGATCTTTTGGTTTGAGAAGTGTACTGTATTCGAAAAGACAATATTCTTTGTTTTCCATTTATGTGTATGCTAAAAGCAGCTTATGGTATTTTATATGTGCAAGTTTTATTAGATGGAAGAAAACATGTTGATAGAGTCTGTACCAAGTTATTTTTTCTTATGGAGTAGAGTTAAGTTGTAATGGAATTCTTTATATATGATCAAGAAATTGAGCTTCAATTAATATACACCTTGTTGAGTTGGGGACAACAAGTTAGACTATAAGTATGTTTCCAACAATTACTTTGAAGTGTGGACATGGATCAGAATTTGAGATTTCTGACAAAATGCTGGAACTATCTATGCACATCCATATTCAACATATCCTTTAAAGAACTTCTATATTTTGGTGCACCCTTGCAATACTATTACTTAATCTACAATTATAAACAACCTTGGTTTGGTTGGATATCAATGTTGAACTGTTAAACATAATGAAAATAGAAATTTAATTAGCTGTTTAGGGGAAGGACATCTATTATGTTCAATTATTGGTGCATTACGATGTTCTTGGCAGGAATGGAAATGTAATTAACATTGAGTAGTGACAAAAGCAGTAAACTAAGGCCTGCATTGTGTTGGGATATGGGGTCAGTTTCAGCTTGTCACTGCTCTCTATTGGTTTATCTCTTCTAAACATACTTTTTTTTTGGTATTTATGTTGCTCACAACATACTAATAATGATATAGTAAATTAGGTTGACTATTTTACACAATCAGTTTTCCTTGTCTTCATAATGTTATATTTGTTATTACTTTCGAGAATCAATATCTATAACAATTGGGCATGATAGAAGCGCCCATGATAGAAACAAAGTATCCTTCAGGAGGCATGTTATAATTAACAAGTCTATCTGCCATTACTTATGAATTAAGGATAAGTTGATGTTCATTGTTATGAGTCTCATCAGCATTTATTAAAAAGAGGAAGATGATAGTAAACACTTGAGCATTCCTGCACTCAGGACTTTTATAGGTTGGATGCGTGGGACCCTTTTTTTTTTTTGAAATGTGTGATTATATTGATTAAATAAACTAAAATAAATAACACAAGTAGTAGAGGCTCAACTGCTCATTCTGTCTAGCGTTGAGACAAGAAATTTTGCTATCCGTTATAGTATCAATCTACTTAGTACTAGTAAGCTTCACCAAGTTTAAGCCTTTGTCTTCTTTAGTTCATGAGGGTGTTGTCATGGCATACTAACTTTCGTACTTTGTTGTTCTGGTTTATTGCCCTTCTATTACTGTCTATGACTTGGAACTCTGATGTCCATCGGGTTTGCACTTGGTGCTGCTTCAATGTCTAGCTAAATTATGATAATCTGTTAGATTATGTGATTTTTGTATGCTTATTGGAGGTATTTTTGATTCCAATTGTGCTAATTGATTCAATTTTGTCCCTAAGTTTAGGTAATTGAGGTTTTTAATAGTGTTTTATGTATTTTAGTTTATTTTATATATTTTTAGAGCTAATTTAATATTGTTTTTACTTGTTTTATTGAATAGGAAAATATGAAGGAAAAAAAAATAAGCAAATGGACTTGGATTTGGATAATACAATGAAAGCCCACGTAAAGTTGTTACTCTTTCTGGGCATTTTGGAATTCAATCCAAATTTGGATTGGCATTTTGGAGAAGGGCTCTACTATTCACACCTTGCAGCTTGCTATTCACACCTTGCAGCTTGGTTTTCCCAAAACAATTTGCCAAAAATACCCCCTTTGTGTTTTGTTCACAACACCAGTCACGAAGCTCCAACACCGTGCCTCGACATTATCAGTTGCACGCTCCACCTTGCTGCTGCACCGATCCGCCGCCTCGGTGAACCAGATCGCCTCGCTCCACCTCCGCCTCGGTGAACCAGATCGCATCGCTCCACCTTCGCCATCATCGCATCACCATTTTGCAGCGGTCGTGAACCAGATCTGCGAAGCTGTCTCTGTCTAGGAGCCGCTGCGTCCTCTCAACACCTCTCACATCGCGCCTCCCACATCGCCACGCCTCGCCTTCGCATGTCTTCGTTTCCGGAGTAATCCGGAGTGCTTCCTGCACATCGATTCCGGGGTGCTTCTGGAAAATCGAATCCGGAAAGCACAGTGAGACAAGAATTCGAGACACAAAGAATCCGGAAAATCAAATCCGGAATTCTTTCGGAAAATCGATTCCGGAATGATTCCGAAAAATCGAATCCGAAAGAGAAAGCGCGATGTAGGAACGGACTAGTGAGAAGGCGGAGAGAAAGACGAAGACTTACCCGGAAGAGAAGATGAGGCGGAGTTGAGAGGTGCGATGTTGTGAGGTGTGGCACGCGGCGTTGCCGCCGTCCCTGTCTTCTGCAGCGCGCAGGTAGGATTCGGATGGGTAAACACATCAGAAGAGAAAGAGGGGGGTATTTTGGGAAAGTTATTTAAAAAAAAAGGGTATGCAAGGTGTGGATAGTAAAAAACAATGTGTTAAAAGTAAAGCCCTTTGGAGAATGAAAAGAGATTAAGCCCAAGCCAACAGGCCACGTGATGAGGCTATGAAGAGAAAATGATCATGATAGCAAGGAAAGGGGGGCCTTACGTGAAGTGAAGCTACAGAGGCCATGTGGTTTAGAATAAAAGGAAGAAAAGAGTTTTGGAATAAAAGGAGGCGAAGACGGCAGCGTGAAAGGAAAAAATGACAGCTGCGCAAATAGTAACGTAGAGCAACAGCAGCGTGAATGAGAATAAAGAGAGGTCCGCACAGCAGGCAGAATATCGAGAGCAGGAGCGCAGCACGAGCAGGAGGAATTCAGCAAGTGGTGTTCTCTTGTTATCACTTTCATGAATTTTTTATTATCATTTTATCTATTTTATTTTATTTTAGGGTTTAGCATATCTAGTTAAATTCATTTTTATTAGGGTTTTGGTGTAATCCTTTTATGATGAAGTTTTATCTTACAGTTTGATTATCTTATGAACAATTGATATTGTTGATTTGATATTTACTGCGCTTGCTTACATTTGAATGGTTAGCTACCATTCCTGTGTTTTGAGGGTTAATGTATATGCTAGGAATAGTAATTTATGGACATGTCTCTTATAAATATTACCATTTATTGAGTTAATCTAGGTAACTTGATTAGTGTGGGTCTTTCCCAAATTCCATAGAGCTCTCATCATCATGACTTATTAATTAGACCTAAGGAATTAGGGTAATTGTTGAGGTCTGGTAGAATTGGTTCACTAAGGAATTAGGCTTCAATTAATTAAGAGAATTTGTCCTTCAACATACCAATTGGGATTAGGATAATTAGAGTGTCGGTAATTCATAGGATTCTTGTCTATGAGGAATCCAGATTCATAATTGGATGAAATCAAATCCCTAGCGCTTTTATTTTTATTTTATCTTCAACAAAAACTAAAAAAATATTTTATTGCTTTTTGTTTTATTTTATTTATCTTCATACCAAATATTGGTCTAGATAGTTGTTTAATTTATGAATTGTTACTTGGTAACTAATCCTTGTGGATGATATCTGGTTCTCACCGATTTTATTACTTGCAACGAACCGGTACACTTGCCGCGACCATCATCAAATTACACTGAGTGTAGTATAAAGGGCGTGACATCGGTGCAGTCATATTCAACACAGTACAAGTTTAGATTCTTGAGAACGACAAGCAGAATATAGTGAGGTTGTTGTAGTTGCTTGTTAAAGAACTTATAAAAAGTAGATAGCAAACTCAACTTTTTGGAACTTGTAATTGTTATCCCCTAAAATAAATTAATTCAGCTGATAGCTTAATGAACGACTGATAGCAATGTTAGCTGGGAAAGTTAGCCGAGGGTGTTTGTAGCCGAGGAGGCCTGGTAATGAATCAGCTAGAAAGACATTTGGGCTGGGCCTTAAGGTATAATGAGCTTGGATATGAGATGCCTGGGTCTAGGTAATAATACTTATATGACTAAATGAGGATTCATGAAAACGTGGAAGTTGTTGGACCTCACGGTTGAAACATGCACCAGAAGAAACCAACATCAACGGGCACCAAGGGACGTGCCAAAAAGATAAGAACATAGTGCTTTGGATATAGCCGTTGAGGGAAGAGTCGTTAAAAGTTATGGGTAGGCTAGTCGTGGGTTAGTTGCTGGTTTTTAGGAAAATTAGCCCATGAGGATGCCTATGGAGGGTGAACAGGTTTTATCTATAAATATTGATTGTAAAATCCCAATGGGGACACACAACCATATCATACAACTACTTAAGCTTTTGCTTACTTTCTTTGCTTTTACACTCAGCTTATTTTCTGCCTTTACTTTATGCGTTTTATTTCTTGCCAGCTTGTTTCTTTTAGCCGATTACAGTTTTTACCTTTAGTTCCTAGCTTCCATTAATTCACCTTAATACCAAATGCTTTCTTGAGTAAGTTTGGGAACCCTTTGCTAAAGGTTGGATTTTGCCTTTAGTTCAAATCGCCTGATACCTTTCAAAATCTGTATGTGTTGCTCGGCTGAATTTGCATTTAGCTGAATAACTATTTTACACGTAAATAGTAATATGTCAACAGCTAATGCAATGTTGCTATTAAAAAATATTTATAATATGTTAAGCCGTTAACAATATTGAATCAACTGGTATGGTAAATAGATGCTTCATGGCCATGGCATAAAAGGCAAAGGGTGAACCAAGGGCAAGATGCATTTTGTGGGCAGAAGGAAGAGTATGAAGGAAATTTTTCAATTCATCCTAAATGGTCATGTTCATCTTGAGTTGCTGCTCACAATCATTTTTCTTTTCCCTTATCTTTCCATAAGCTGTCATTTTCTTTAAACTTTCACCTTGATCATTAATATTGTCAATTTCTTTAGGAGAGTTATATGCAGATATTTGGATGTGGTTTATCCTATATTATATACAATATGCAAAACTATATCTCTTGCATGAGATAAATCAAGTAAGGATCGATTAGTCTTTTTTATTTGTGTCTTGATGAATAGTTATTTCCCTTTTAGTTGTCTCTCATATGCGGTTGAAGTGTTATTTAATTTTGCAGCTTCGTGAACTTGGGAGGTATCTGTGGTTTTACTGTTTAAAACGTTCTACTGATGTTGTACTTTTGGTGACTATTTGGTGAAAGGCGCTGTAGGGACCGACTAGTGGGCAATTTGACAAAGGGGATGATGACTTGTTGGGTTTGTTGGTTGTCAATGTACATTCTTTCATTTGTGCTTTCTTTTGATGCATGTCCTATTGGATGCTTGCTTTCCTTTGATGTTAACTTGGGAGTTGTAAATAGTTGCTTACTAATTGTGGTTGGTTCCCTTGACACACAACTCAGTGTATGCTTCAACAACATACACAAACATTAGAAGTGTATGTAGGATATGCCATTTCACAGACTCATTATGTAGGACATGTTCAATTTTCATGTGTTAAATAGGATAATCTTATTTTGTTTGTGTGTTTCAATAAGACAAAGAAATATATGAGTTTCAAAACTAAAAACAACATCATACTGTCACTATTAGTTAAAACTGTTCAATGAAGCAATGACTATATTTAAAAATTAGTAGTATGTTACCCGTGCAACGCACAGGGTCGCACGAACAATAATACAGAAAATTGTTATTTTAAATGTAAATAATTTATTTGATTTTGGAGAAGAATATTGTTATTTTAAATATGTGTTTCTTTTAAATAAAATTATCACAATTAATGTATAAAAAAATCACATCACAAACATATTACAAACAGATGATGCATATTTATCAATAACACTGAAAGTGTAAAATGTTATATAGTAGTATAATAATGCAATTGATAAAGTTGTTGCTTTATATTGGTGCAAACACTACATTATTTTAACAAAAAACCATTAGTTACATATATTTAGTATATATATTAAAAAAAGAAGAAGAATGTTAAATGTTCCCATAAATAATTAGTGCATCATATTTGTTAAAACTTCAAAAAAGAAACCCAAAATGCTGAAACACTTATTCTAGAAACCTGCATAAAAGCAACAAATAATGAAAAAAATAATATCAGACACATATAGTGAATTTTTTTTAAATACGTATCATTATACTTTTCATGCCTTAAGTTAAATTGAGCCTCCAACACTTATGGGCTTACAAGTATCAGTGCAGCAAGAGAGAAAAGGAAAGGAATGCTTTCAGATAATGTGAGTGATTGAATTGATTATCTCAAGTGTATACAATACAAGTGTGCTCTATATATAGAGTGAGCTATACTAAAAGTTCAAAGCTCAACTAACATAACCAATCTCTAACTACTCTCAACTGAACTATAACTGGCAAACTAACTTTCAGTTAGTTAATCCCTTCACACCCCCTGCAAACTCAAGGGTGTGCAATCAAGCACCCTGAGTTTGGCTTTACAAGTTTCAAAAATTGAATGTGTGATCGGCTTTGTGAGTACATCAGCAGTTTGCTCTGCTGAAGGTATATGGTGGACAATGAGCTCCTTTTGTTGAATTTTCTCCCTCACAAAGTAAAGATCAAGTTCAAAGTGTTTTGTCCTGGAGTGTAGGAATGGATTTGCAGCCAGCATGACTGTACTGAGGTTGTCACAATACACTGTTGGGGGTTTTGTTATAGGAAAGTGCAGTTCTATGAGAAGGGACTTCAACCAAGTAATTTCGGCCACTACAACAGCTAAGCTTCTGTATCCTGCTTCAGTACTTGATCTGGAGACAACATGTTGCTTTTTAGAGGACCATGAGATTGGATTTGAGCCAAGAAAAACACAATATCCAGTTGTGGACTTTCGGTGATCAGGGTCTTATCCCCAGTCAGCATCACAGAATGCTGTCAAATGCAGTGAGGCAGATCTGGTTAAGGTGATTCCATGAGAAGCAGTTCCACTCAGATATCTCAGTATTCGTTTCACAGCCTGCCAGTGACTTTCCTTTGGAGCATGCATAAATTGACAGACTTTGTTTACTGCAAAAGCAATATCTGGCCTTGTTATAGTCACATACTGCAATGCTTCTATTATGGACCTGTAGAGGCTTGCATCTGCTGCATCTGGACTGTCTGTAGCTGATAGTTTAAGGCCTGAGACCATAGGAGTTTTCATGGGATTGGCATCAGCCATGTTGGCTTTGTGCAACAAATCAGTTATATATTTGGTCTGTGTAAGACATACAGTGTTGGACAGCAGGGTAACTTGGATTCCCAGAAAGTAATTGAGACCTCCTAGATCTTTTAAGGGAAATTTAGAGTTGAGGTTGGCTATGAGATCAGCTATGGAAGATGGAGAGTTGCTGGTTACAAGTATGTCATCTACATAAACTAACATCATGATGGTTACAGCTCCTGAAACTTTGATGAAGAGTGAATTATCACACTTGGTTGAAGTGAAACCAAGGTGAGTTAGATAATTGTGAAGTTTGTGGAACCATGCCCTTGGGGATTGCTTTAGACCATGTAAGGGTTTGTTCAGGTTGCATACAAGAGATCCATCTCCTTGAATGAAGCCAGGAGGCTGCACCATGAACACTTCCTCATCTAGATCACCATTGAGGAAGGCATTGTTGATGTCTATCTGTCTAATGGGCCAATTGTTGTAGGTTTGACCACAAGGCTGAAAGTCTCAAAAAAAATCGAATCCTTGCTGTTGGTGGAAGCCTTTTGCCACCAATCTAGCTTTATATTTCTCTATCTAGCCATCAGCATGCCTTTTTATTCTGTATACCCATTTGCAGCCAATTGCATCCTGTTGACGATCCGACAAGTGTACCGTTTCGTTGCAAGTAATAAAACACGGTAAGTAAATACCGAAGTCGAACACAAGGATTGGAAGACCAAGTTAACCAATTTAATAAGGAAATTCAAAGCGTTGACCAAGTCAATAACAAGCGGTTGAGAAGAGAGAGAAAAACAAATAAGCAAAGATAACGAGATCAATTATCTAAATTGTGCTAACAGATAACAACAAGAATTAATTAATGACTAAGGCTCTAAGGTCACGAATCCACCTACCCTATCAAGCAAGTTACCCAAGTGTTTATCTCCTTATCCCTATGTTCAATTTAATTTCTTTGTCAACCAGGAACCCACAACTATCCTAATGTCACTGTCGATTTTCAAATGGAAATATCTCAAATTGTGAGTTGTCAATCTGCCAATATATTCAACCTACAATTAGATTCATTAAGTTCTTGGTTCCCTATAGCGATTACACCGCTTTCCTATTCTATCCCTAGTAATATTCAAACGATGTTCTTAATTCAAGTCCTAAGTAGGAATTGCCTGCCAGTATCATCGCACTAGACTAGTTAACCATGCGCACATATGATTAACACAAATAAATCAGAATTAAGAAACAAGAAAAGAGATAAGGGCATAAGAAAATATTACTTGAATTCACTATGCCATCAAAGGTGGCTTCATCATTCCCTTAGAGTAGAGGATTAGTTCCTCATAGAGACGAAAACAACGATCAAAGTATGAAAAGCATTCATCCTCAAAAGAAACTGAAATAAAACTAACTACACAGCTCTAAGCAAACTAGGATTACAATCACAATTCAAAACTCCCTTCAATTGACCTAAAACAAGCTACTTATAATGTTTGGGATCTGCGCGCGCTCGTGGGGCGAGCAGGGATTCGCGAGGCGAATCTTAAGTTGGTGCCAGTTCAAAATTGGATCTTTCGCGAGGCGAACCAATGCTCGCGAGGCGCGCGAGGCGAGGCTGAATGGCTGCCTGTTCCTGCTTAATCTGCTCATCTAGCTCGAGGGGCTAGCTTCTGTTCACGAGGTGAATGACCAGTTTTGCCTTTTTGCTTGTTTTCTTCATTTTTCCTAACTTCCTCGAGCTTCACTTTTAACTTGGAATGCAAAAATAGCAATTAATGCTTTATTGACTCAAAATTAACTAAAATATCCTAAAAACTACTTAAGAGACTAAAAATGCTGCTTAGGGACAAAAGAAGCCAAATTTGGGTGTTTAGCGAGGTTAAATCACTCAATTGACATCAGAACCTTGGCTTTTCTAGCTGTAAAAGTAGATAAGCTGGAGGCTTATCACATCCCTGTTTGGTGGAAGTTTGGTTAAAGTCCATGTGTTTGTTTTGATCAAGGCATCATACTCTTGTTGCATTGCCATATGCCACTTTGGATGAGATAGTGCACTTTTAGCTGACTTTGGCTCAGTTGTGGACAGATCTGTAGTTGCCAGGAAGGCTTTTGGTTTTGAAATTCCAGCTTTTCCCCTTGTGATCATTGGATGACTGTTGGTAGGCAGAGATGCTGTTGTTATATCTGATGAGCAGTGTGTAGTGGTGGTGAGTAAAGGATCAGGTGCAGGTGGATCTTGACCTGCTTCAACACTTTTGTGACTGAGATGGACTGGCACTGACTAAGGGAACCAGGATTGATGCAGGTTCCTGACACTGAAGTGGAGATGTAGACTCAGGTACATGTTGCAAATTAGATAACCGATTAATACATGGTATATTTGGAGTATAAGAGCATGCTTGGGACAGCTTATTTTGGGATATTTCAGCTGTTTTTCATCATAAAAGTTGTTTTATATAGAATCTATTATGTTTGGGTATCATACTAATTTTTTAAAAAGCCTTTTTTTTTGTTTGTGAAATAAGCTGTTTTGCTATCAGCTACATGAGTGGACTGTTTTTGGATTACACCGGAATGATAAAAGTGCATTTCCCGTATTACTCGTGTTTCCCACTGCCACTGTTACTATTCAAATTTGTGCATGACCAATGACCAAGTGACCAACTATTACTGCTTCCTCTATATTTTTTTTATAACCACTGCTTCCTCAATATTATTCAAATGAATGTATATTTTTTTATATCTTAAAATGTTCTGAACAATATATTTTTTATGTTAAAATCCTTTATATTATTTAATTAGAATATACATTGTTTTTATTTAGATATTCTAAAAATAACATGTTTTAACATGTTTAAAGTCATGAAAAAATGTTATGAATTTTATTCAATTTTTTATATGAGAAAAAATTGAAAATAAAAAAGTTCTAATGTTAAAAAACTTCAATATTATTACTATAAACAAATTTCTTCATACCCTTTTTCGTAATTTACTATGTAAAAGTGATTATTTTTGTACCACCCAAACGAAATAGATTATCTTAGAACCGCTTTTCAGCAAATGGACTCAAACATAAACAGATTCTGATTATAATCTATTATCACAATAATCGATTATTTGAAAACAGATTATCAGCATAATCTATTTTTTTCAGCATTCCCAAACACACTCTAAATCAAGACAGGAATTGAAGGCATACAGTCAGTAAGTATAGAATGAGACTTAACAGCAGTATGCAGAAAATCAGAATTGAGCTGAAAAGGAAATTCTAACTCATCAAATGTAACATGTCTAGATATGTAAGTTTTTCCTGATGATGACAAGCAAATATAGCCTTTGAGTTTTGTGCTATAGCCTAGAAAGACACATAGTTCAGACCTGAACTGGATTTTATATCTGTTATAGGGCCTTGTGTAGGGATAGCACAAACAGCCAGATGTTCTAAGTGATTGATAATCAGGATTTTTGTGAAATAACAGTTCCATAGGGCTTAAATTTTCAAGATTAGGTGTAGGCAGGCAATTAATGAGATGTGTGGCAGTGGTAAAGGCTTCTCCCCAGAACTTTAGAGGCATGTAAGCATTGGCTAGCAAGGTTAGGCCCATTTTAGTGATGTGCCCGTGCTTTCTTTCAGCAGATCCATTTTGTTCATGAATGTAAGAACAACTAAATCTATGGTAGATGCCATGAAGGGTAAGAAATTTTGAGAAGGCTATATACTCTTTTGCATTGTCTGTTTGCAACGTTTTAATTTTATGGCCAGTGAGGTTCTCTATGTGAGTTTTAAAATGGATGAAAGATTATAAGGCTTGAGATTTGTTTTGAAAAAGGTATATCCAAGTAAATTTGGTATATGCATCTATAAAATGTATATAGTATCTGCAGCCACTATTTGTGGGAATGGGAATTTGGTATATGCATCTATAAAATGTATATAGTATCTGCAGCCACTATTTGTGGGAATGGGAGAAGGTCCCCAAATGTCTGAGTATATCAATTGTAATGGTGTTGTATACGCAGTAGTGGAATCAGAAAATGGCATTTTATGGGACTTTCCAAGACAACAAGCTTTACAAAGCAATGGAATTTTATTGATATCAGGAACAATGTTACATTTTCTAAGTACATGAGTTACATATTTGGGAGAGGGGTGGCCTAACCTAGCATGCCAAGTGCTTAAAGACTGAACAGAAACTGAATTACAAGAGCTCGTCTACTCATTGAAACTAAAGTTCCTGTCTACTCAAATATATTAAATAAATATATATACCAAACGTTTTGAGCAGCTCGTCTACATGAATGGACGCGGATTCACAATCTAAGTCCAAGCAGATATAAGGAAACTTGTTCAAGGTTTCCATAACTTATAAATTTTGAACATTCCTGCAAGACTATATAAAGCATGTTAGATCTCAACTAAAACTTTCCCATGCAATTTTGTTAACATCAAAACTTAGAGATTATTAATCCAAATCACTTTGGTTCCAACAAACCTAACTCCGTTAGTGCAAATCTAACGGAAATGACCAACTTAGTGTAACGTTGACAATATAAGGGACTCGATCGGAACAAAAATTGAAGGATGAACTAAATCGAAACCTAAAATAAAGATATGGGATAAAAAGTATAGTCTAACCTTTTTTAGTTTGAATAAGGGTTTGGATTTAATTGTATTGCATTAAGGTTAGGTGCACATGCAGGAGTAAGAAAGCTGCATTCTTAAAAGGGACACTATGATATGAGTTGGTTAATAAAATGTTTTATTCCTAAGTAAATTATATTTTCGAGAATCCCATTATCCATAATATTTCTTTCATATTCTAACAGATTAGAATATAATTTTTAAATTTTATTCAAAAAACTCATTTCTAGACATCTTTTATGCCTGTGAGGGCTCGTTTAGTGGTCAGGATAAGAGAGACAGGATATGATAAGCTATCATATCATGTCTGAAACTATTGTTTGGTGAGCCAGCATGATATGATAAGTTAATCCTGTCATCCACTCTATCCTGTCCATCTAGTTAAAATTCTATCCTGAGGGGGGAGTTGGGTTAGAACTCAACATGATAGGATAGTGTGTTTTAAAGTATAATAAAATAATTAAAGTATAATAAAATAATATTTTAAAGTATAATAAAATATAACACGGTTAAAATTTTTTTAGTAAAATATAAAATATTTAAAATAATAAATATATTAATAATTAATTTTGAAAATTATTTTTATTTTATCACAAGGCTAATTTTGTTATTTTATATTATTTTAAAAAACTGAAAAATAAAAAATTCTAATAATTTAACTATATGTAAATTAAAAACTCAAAACGAATATTTAAAATTATATAAAAAATAACTGAAGTTAGACAATATTTATAAAATTTAAAAAATTATAAGTAATTTTATCATAAGGACAATTTTGTCTTTTTATATAATTTAAAAAAAATGAAAATTATAAAAAAATAAATCTAATAAAATATGAAAACATTTAGAATAAAAACAAATTTTTTTAAAATTTATACTAAAGTTATAATGTTATCCGATTGGTTATCTGGTGGACATCAAAAGTCGGATAAGATAACAGCTTATCCTGCTCATATCCTATCCTACTCCTATCCTGTTCTCTTATCCTATCCGCCCCTATCATATCCTCACCACCAAATGAGAATATTTTTTATATCTTATATCAAATATAAGAAACTTTTATTCCAAACTCCTTTCCCAAAAAAATCAAAATGTCTTATAGGAAACGTGGTAATTTGCAAAAACTTTTGGGCTGACTCAATATTTCTAGGCCCATACTTTTTTCTATTCAAATTGAGTGGACCCGACTTGTGGAAGAAACCTAATCCCAAGTAACATCCAAACAGAAGCCCAAGCAAAAATAAAGCAGCTAGTTAAGTAAGACCTCAAAGTTGTGTCATATTTTCTTCCCTCTTTTCTCACATTTTCTTTTTACTTCTTCTTCCCTTGTTGTGTTGTAGAGAGACTCCACAACTATGGAGAAGCAAAACGGTAAAGGAAGTGAACCCAAAAAGGTGAAGGTATTGAGCACAAGCTCACTCCAAATAAGCGAAGATGATGCTTCTCGTTTGGTTGGTTCCATTGTAGAAAAGGGTATCTCTGACTCAAACTCACTCAACAATCCCACTCTCTTCCACCCTTTTCCTAAACCTACCGTCCTTCCTTTCCCCGTTGCGCGCCACCGTTCTCATGGCCCTGTGAGTCTCCTTTGACTACCCTTTTCCTTGTAAAGCTTCAATCCTTTTATATTAATATCATATCATGATTGAATTGAAATATATGGGAATAATAAAATAAAAAAAAAAAAAATCAGTTTTTTAATGTTTTGTAGGCTTTTAATGTGAAGGGTAAGTTGAAAAGCATTGGATTAAGATTAACCGAATGATAATGAGAGACATATTCTACTTAGTGGCTTCACTGTAATTCTACTTTTTCCATTGTAACTCAACAAATAAGATGGAGGTTTTATTTCTCTGTTATTTTATTTTTTATAGGAAACAAAAATAGTTTTAGTTTGGGTATCCCATTAAATATGGGGGTAAACAATTTCATGGATTGGTTTTGTATGAAAAGTGCTGTGCAGAACTGACCCCAGAATGGTTCACCCAAGTTGCTGAGCCTAAAGGGTCTTGGTTGGGGATGAAAGTGTGTTTACATTGACTTATTTTATTTTATTGTGAATATAGTTCATGTAAAGGGTAGTATGCCTCATGCACTGATTCTTAGAATTTGATAATTTTACAGCATTGGCGTCCATTGAGTAGTAAAGGAGGGGGTGATGACGACGACAATGATGATAGTGACAATAATGCCGAGGATGAAGGAGATAAAGCTTTCATGGAGTCTGACAAGGTTGCAGCTTTTGCTAAGCCAGTACAAAGGAAGAAGAAAAAGGGTTTGGAATTTAGAAAGTGGAAAGAGATTACTCAGGATGATAATTCTTCCTTGGGGAAGGAAATAGATGAGGATATGTTAAGCCTTAGCCAAACTACCGGGAAAAAGAAAAATGAAAAAGTCAGTAAGAGTGCAGACAAGAAAACCGCATCTTATGCTGATAATAGTGCCTTTGCTTCTAAGAAAGTGGATGCTAAACCGCAATTAGATAACTCAGGTGGGGGGTTTATCAGTTCAGCCACTACCACGGAACTAGATACATCAAATAAGGTAGATCTTCAAGAAAGAGTTAAATATGCCAGAATTTCTGATGACAAGGAAGAAAATGAATTTGTGGCTGAATGGGACCAAACTTGCTCTGATAGAATGCCTGATTACAATTTTAGATCTCTAGATGTGCTAAAGCCAGAGCAAACTAGCTTGACTTCAACCACGTCTCTTGAGAGTGAAATTGATGCTGAGAATCGAGCTCGGATCAAGCAAATGTCACCTGAGGAAATTGCTGAAGCCCAGGCGGAGATAATGGAGAAGGTTGGCCCTGCATTACTGAAACTACTACAAAAGAGGGGGCAGGAAAAAATGAAGAAACAAACTAGAATGCCTGATTACAATTTTAGATCTCTAGATGTGCTAAAGCCAGAGCAAACTAGCTTGACTTCAACCACGTCTCTTGAGAGTGAAATTGATACTGAGAATCGAGCTCGGATCAAGCAAATGTCACCTGAGGAAATTGCTGAAGCCCGGGCGGAGATAATGGAGAAGGTTAGCCCTGCATTACTGAAACTACTACAAAAGAGGGGGCAGGAAAAAATGAAGAAACAAACTAGTTTAAAATCTGAAGTAGTTACCGGTTCTGAATCTGTGAATCAACATGTTCAGAATACTCGAGATGCAAAATTTCTGCATACGGGTGACATCTCCCATACAGTGATGACACCACGATCAGAAAATAAACTAGATGATGAGAAAAATAGGACAAAGACTTCAACCACCACAAGTAGCAGCTCATGGAATGCTTGGAGCAATAGAGTTGAGGCCATTAGAGAGTTACGGTTTTCCTTGGATGGGGATGTTGTTGACACTGATCGGTTGTCTGTATATGGTATACCTTATTTATTCTTCTTATGTTCTTAATATTTCCTTCTATATTATTAGGCACTTGTGTTTTTGGTCTTTTGGGTATGTGGTAAATCATTGCTCGGCTAGTGCTAGTATGTATTGTTAATGCTTGAATACTTTTTTTCATTAAACATCAACATTTTTTGCAACAAATTGAAATTTTGCATTTAAAGTAGTTTTTCTTCCCAACCATCTATGGTCCATTTTTTATTCACTATTTGTAAATGCACATAACCAAAATTTAGCATTTATGTATACTGTTTAGGCATTATGTTGTTTTTAAATGAAGGAAACATTAAGATCAATGTTGCAAGGTTAAAGCCTGTCTGAGAGCATTGGGCAGATTGGTGTGTCGGGCCAGAAACTAGAATATTGTTTTGGTTTCTGTGTAGACTGTCATTGTCTGTTGGTTTTCTTTGCTCTCTAATCTTTTCATGTTCTTAGACTTGATTGCTTGGTTATTGTTGCATATTCAGCATATCAGATTTTAAGATCAATTTATTTGCAAGTTCAAAGCCTGTATGAGAGCATTGAGCAGATTATGGCTTGCCCCGTTACTTTCTTTCTTTCTTTCTTTCTTTCTTTTTTATTTTTTTTATCTATGTTTGGTCAGAATTTATTATATTGTTTTTGTTCCACTCTAGTCTGTGATTTTTGTTGGTTTCCTCACTTTCCTTAGTTTCTAATCTTTCCAATTCCAAGTTCTTAGACTTGATTGCTTGGTTATTATTGCATATCCGGCATATTTGATGTTAGCATTTGCTGTCTGGAAAGTGTTTTCATTGTTATCCTGATTATTCTGGAAAGAAGATGGAGATATGAATATAAACTTTGAACTTTTTTTGTGTGATAATTCTTTCTGTCATGCTACAGATAATGTCACTGAGCGCGACTATCTACGGAGTGAGGGAGATCCTGGTGCAGCTGGTTACACAATCAAAGAAGCCGTGGAACTGACTAGAAGTGTGGTATGTTATGTGTTTTAACTAATGTGTCTTTCAGTTGGATGCAGCTTTACTTTTGGATGCCTGGAACAGTTTGGATGGATTTGAATTTATGAATGTATAATTAAGATGATTTATAATATTTTCTCCCTTTGGGCCTCAGCATTTGCCAAATGTTATTTTTTTTAGGTTCCTGGACAAAGGGCCATTGCATTGCATCTCCTTTCATCTGTCCTTGATAAGGCATTGCACTATATTTGTGAAGACAGAACTGGGCATATGACAAAAAGTGAAAACGAAGTTGACAAATCAGTTGACTGGGAGGCTATTTGGGCTTTTTCACTTGGTCCAGAACCTGAACTCGTGTTGTCCCTTAGGTGAATTTCTTTTTGAGGCCCTAGTTGTTGGTTTTATCAACTACCTGCAATGACCCAGTGAAAATGTATTTTGTTGTCTATATTGCAGTTAATCATTTGAGTGTGTTTGGATTAGCTAAATTTGTGTTTAAAACAACTCAATCAAAAGCTTTGTAGCTTTTGAAAAATAAGCAATTATTTCCTCAGAAATAATCTTTTCCAAACATGCACCAAGCATGTGAATTAATTAGTTTACATGTTACTAGAACTCCAGCCTGGTTATATGTATATCACTTCCATATGGCATGTGACATGGACTCAATGAAGCCAGAGAAGCCACAGGTCTGTTGCTCATTATTTAGTATTTGTATGTTTTGTCACCGACGACCATAGGAACCAGATTTGTTCTTAAAATTATTTTGATTTGTGATAAGCTCTTTTGCTTACTAGCTTTACCTAATGGATGCTGGTGGCCGTTGGTTCCTTCTGTACTATTGCTACCTGCGTCTAAAATTCAATTGGAAGAGTGAGAATCTAGGTTGTTTACTTGACTTATGTGTTCCCCGTAGTATACAAGGAGACATGTTAGTGAAACTAGAAAGGTCTTTTATCATGAATTACTAAATTCAAGAAGATTGGGCGTGTTTGGGTATACAACTAGAACTTAATTAAGCGCTTAAGCTCTTTTTAGCTTATTTCATAAGCTAAAAAGAAGTTATAGGAAGGTCATAAGCAACTTTTATAAGCTCTTCCAAAATCCTGCTTAACGTGTATATGATAAGATAAACCCAAATAAGCTCTTTCAAACACCCCCCCCCGGCCCTACAAAAAAAATAAAATAATCTCAACAATTGGGTTACTATTCATCTTATCATTTATGCTTATATTTTGCTACTAGATGGTATTATGGAAAAGGTCCTCAAAAGTGAACTTGCTTGTAAAGTGAGCAAGGTGTATTCACCCTTGATTTAATCTAAAGTGCATTATTATCTTTACCCATTACTAGCTTACTTTGCAAACAAGCTCACTTTAGAGGAGCCTTATCCATGATATTATATTGTGATCCATGTGCCATTTTTGAGTAGCTTGTGATTAATAGCTACTCGATGAATACATCAAGTCTTTCAGATTGTATTGCCTTGTAATTATTTTTCCCAATGTCTTGGCCTCTTGTGACGGAAGTATATTCTCTGATTTTTATTAGGATATGTCTTGATGATAACCACAATTCTGTAGTTCTGGCCTGTGCAAAGGTCGTCCAATGTGTAATGAGTTGTGATGTGAATGAGAACTACTTTGATATCTCTGAGGTAATGGCATTTCTCATCTATATTCATTTTCTTTAATCTTACACTATCATATTGTATTTCGAATTAAATTCATCTGTAATATTTTGCTTCCAGAAGATAGCAACTTATGAAAAGGATATTTACACAGCTCCAGTTTTTAGAAGCAGACCAGATATTGATCTGGGATTCCTTCACGGAGGTTTCTGGAAGTACAATGCAAAACCTTCTAATATTCTTCCTTTCAGAGAGGATTCTATGGATGATGAGGCTGAAGGGAAACATACAATTCAGGATGATTTAGTGGTTTCTGGGCAAGATTTTACTGCAGGACTAGTTCGCATGGGAATCCTTCCTAGACTTCGTTATCTTTTGGAGGTAAAAAATGATTAATCATGATGAAACATTTGATGTCATTAGATTCTGTGTAGAAAGACAAATATCAGGGGTATTTTTCTGCTTTATTTCTGTGAATTTCCATGGCGAATTCATTATTTGCTAATGGTTTCAGACAGATCCTACAGCAGCTTTGGAAGAATGTATTATTTCTATACTGATTTCCATAGCGAGGCATTCACCTTCATGTGCTTATGCAGTCCTGAATTGTCAAAGGCTCATTCAGACAATTGTGCACAGATTTGCTGTTGAGAATTTTGAAATTCGGCCTTCTATGATAAAATCTGTTAGCCTCTTGAAGGTGAGTGGTAATTTTCATTTTTATTTTATAGATTGCTTCATATATATGTATATATATATATATAATATATATATATTCCTTGCTTTTTATATATGTTATTTTTGCATTTGCAGTTATAGAATCATTACTAATGTTTCATTTGATATTGGAAAAGGTCTTAGCTCAGTCGGACAAGAAAACTTGTTTACAGTTTATAAAGAATGGGTATTTTCAGGCTGTGACATGGAATTTATATCAATGCCCTTCCTCCATTGACCACTGGCTAAAGTTGGGGAAGGAAAAATGTAAAATCAGGTCAGCTCTGATTGTTGAACAATTGCGTTTCTGGAGGGTCTGCATTCAATATGGATACTGTGTGTCTTACTTCTCGGAAATGTTTCCTGCCTTGTGTTTTTGGTTGAATCCGCCTTCATTTGGAAAACTTGTTGAAAACAATGTTTTGTATGAAGCTACTTCCATCTCTAGGGAGGCATACCTTGTTCTAGAGTCTTTGGCCGGAAGACTTCCATGTTTATTTTCACACCAGCGTCTAAACAATGAACTTCCGGAGTCCACTGGTGGTGACACAGAGGTCTGGTCCTGGAGTTATGTTGGTCCAATGGTTGACTTAGCCATAAAGTGGATGGCAACCACAAGTGATCCAGAAGTATCTAAATTGTTTGATGGACATAAAGAAGGGAGATCTGACTTCTCATTCCAAGATCTTTCTGCAACTCCTTTGTTGTGGGTGTATGCAGCTGTAACTTATATGCTCTTCCGAGTGCTTGAAAGGGTCAGATTGGGCGATGCTGTCAGCTTGCAGGAAACTGATGGGGTTGTGCCGTGGCTTCCAGAATTTGTCCCTAAGATTGGACTTGAGTTGATTAAATATTGGCTTTTAGGCTTTTCAGTTTCCTTAAGAGATCCTGAAGGAGGTGAATCTTTAATGAAAGGACTAATTTATTTGAGGCAGAAGAGTGATATTGAAATGTCTTTAGCTTCCACCTGTTGTCTAAATGGAATGGTCAAGATTATTACTACAGTTGATAATTTGATACAGTCTGCCAAGACTCACATCTCTAGTCTCTCATGCCAAGAACAAAATCTTTCAAAAGAAGGAAAAGTGCTTGATGATGGCATACTGAGCTGGTGTTTGGTTGAATTAAGGTCTATGCTTAATGTTTTCATATCTTCAGTTACTTCGGGGTGGCACTGCATGCAGTCCATTGAGATATTCGGCCGGGGAGGACCAGCTCCAGGAGTGGGAATTGGCTGGGGTGCCCCTGGTGGAGGATTTTGGTCAAAATCAGTTTTATTGGCACAAACAGATGCAAGATTTCTTGTCAATTTGCTGGAAACTTTTCAAAATGCATCTTTAGATGTTCCCATAACTGAGGAAACAACCTTCACTATGCAAAGGATTAACTCTGCCTTGGGTTTGTGTTTAACTGCAGGACCTAGGGACAAGGTTGTTATAGAAAAGGCATTGGATCTCTTGTTCCATGTCTCTGTTTTGAAGTACCTAAATCTATGCATACAGAATTTTCTCCTTAATAGGAGGGGCAAAACCTTTAGTTGGCAACATGAGGAAGAGGATTACATGCACTTCAGTAGAATGTTATCATCTCATTTCCGGAGCAGATGGTTGTCTGTAAAGGTGAAGTCCAAAGCTGCGAACCACAGTAGTTCAGCTGGCATTAAAACCTCTCCGAAGGGTAATACTCGATTGGACACCATATACGAGGAGTCAAACATGTCACCCATGACAAGTCCATCCTTTGCTTCTTTAATGATAGAATGGGCTCACCAGAAACTACCACTTCCAACCCACTTTTACCTTAGTCCAATCTCAACAATTTATCATATCAAGAAGGCTGGTCCTCAAAAAGTTGATAGTGTACATAGCATACATGGTCCCTCTAATTTGCTTGACCTTGCCAAATCTGGTCTTTTTTTTGTTCTAGGGCTTGAAGCAATGTCTAATTTTCAATGCACCGACATTCCTTCTCCTATTCAGCATGTATCATTGACGTGGAAGTTACATTCCTTGTCTGTCAATTTCCTTGTTGGAATGGAAATACTTGATCAAGAGCAGAGCAGGGAAACTTTTGAAACTTTGCAGGATCTTTATGGGGAGCTTCTTGATAAGGAAAGGTTTAACCGAAGTAAAGAAGTTAATTCAGATGACAAAATTCATCTTGAGGTTCTAAGGTTCCAATCTGACATTCATGAAAGTTACTCAATATTTATTGAAGACCTTGTAGAGCAGTTCTCTGCTATATCTTATGGTGATCTAATTTTTGGCCGGCAAGTTTCACTTTATCTACACCGATTTGTTGAATCTTCTGTTCGACTTGCTGCATGGAATACACTATCTAATGCTCGTGTTCTTGAGCTTCTGCCACCTTTAGAGAAATGCTTTTCTGGGACTGAAGGATACCTTGAGCCTATTGAGGTAAAATGTCATCTTTAATTATCAGCCGTTTTACTATGGAATATTATTTGCATAGGATATTACCTTGTGCTTTTTTTATGCTTTCTTTTAAAGTTGAAGATATAAATATGTCATTTGTATTATAATTTTGTAAGATCTAAGATGTTTTAAAAATGGTTGTTTAAAGTGTGCTTTTAAGCATAAAAGCATATGCTAAAAATTATGGCAAAAGCTTTTTCTTTTGCATTAGAGCAAAAATTGGAAAATGTGATTGGAACCATTCTTTTCAGTGCTAAAAGAATGCTTTGTTTCATCTTTAGTGCACCTTTACTTTCTGTGGGTTAAAGTTTAAGAGATGGGTCATTTGATGTGGATTTATCGGTTGGGACTTGGGATCTGAAAAGCCTATATATCACCCGGTCCAAAATGTCACCCAAAAAAATGAAAGCATGCACAACACGAATGTTATCAGGCTTATGAATTTTCCAGCAAAAAAATGTTTGTCAGTTGTGTCTTAACCCTAAGCTTTGCAGTGAACGAAACCAATAGAGGTAAAGATCAAAATACAACTGAAGAGGAGGAAGAGATAGATAATAGTATAATAAATTGCTCCTTATGATGGTTCTGGAAGGGAGAGGCAATGAGTAGAGGAAATATTTACAATGAACCTTGATGCAGTTTTTGAAAAGCACAGGCAATATCAAACTAAGCCATACCGTGTCCTTATTTTTATATACATATGATAAAGAAATAATAAAATGGAGCTCCTAGATGGAATTTCGTATACTGAGTGGTCTTATACTTATACCAATATATGTTGTCCCTTTGCACCAAACAGGCCTTTACAGTGGTTTGTTTTGAAGCTTGTATCTTTAATAGGGTAGGAAAGTAAGATTATCTTAACTGGAGCTTTAATCAAATTGTTTTATTAGTACTTAGAAGAAGTTTGAAACTAAAATGATGGCCTTGTCATGCAAGTTATCCTTGCAAGGAATGTGGATTGTTCATCTTATGTTTCCTCTTCCAGATCTTTTTCTTTTTTGTTTATTATTTGTAAAGCAACAATTGGAATCTAATGGGTAGGCACACATTTATCTTTTCCTACTACTATCTTTGGAGTGGCACCTGCACGATCACACGGCAATGCATACTCGTCATTGATCAAGTATATGCTGTGTTTTAATCATTATTAATATTTTATTGTCCCTTTGCAGGATAATGAAGAGATTTTGGAGGCTTATGCCAAGTCTTGGGTTTCTGATGCCCTTGACAGGGCTGCAATTCGAGGATCAATTGCATATACGCTGGTTGTCCATCATCTTTCTTCCTTTATATTCCATGCCTGTCCCATGGATAAGTTATTGCTGCGGAACAAGCTTGCTAGGTCTCTCTTGCGAGATTACGCTGGGAAGCAGCGACACGAGGTGAGCAAGTTTTGAAAGCTTTTACCCTGATGGGCCAATAGTTGTTTAGACAGATATCCATCGAGAATTTGTGCTACTATGCATTTTCTGAGTAGTTCTAGCCTATCTGATTATAGAAATGTTATCTGTGAATATGTCTGTTCTGTCATCAAATTGTTTGGAGTGTATCAGCTATAAGACTGCACCAATGCACAGGGAGACTTAACTGTGTAGGTTAATCCTAATTGTAGTATTTGTGTGATCAAGAGTTTCGGGCTATGGGTGAAGTACAATACAAGATTTTATTTTATCTTTTTCCTCCTTAAGTTAATGACTACTACTGCATCTACATTTACATGATGATTGTGCAGGCGAACTGATGCAATCTACAACAGTTACTGATGAAACTTTTTTTTTATTTTTTTTTATAGGAAATGTTACTGAACCTCATCCACTACAAGCCATCAAAATCTGACTCGGGTGAAAAGAGCTGGTTAGAGTCCAGGCTAAAAGTATTGGTTGAAGCTTGTGAGGGAAATTCGGCTCTTTTGATACAAGTAAATAAGTTAAAGGCTGTTGCAGACAAGAGTTCATTGTGAGGTTATCAATATATTACAACACATGTAAATATTCAAGATATACATAAAGCACAACAAAGGCCATGTAGGACCTTCATTTGACAACAATGATGTACTTGGCTGACCTCCTTTCAACATATAAGGCACCGGTATTTGTATTCGGTAAATTAGAGGCTGAGCATGCAGGATCTAGTCTTGGTTTTTAATGAGTAATAATTTTTTAATTTTAATTTTAATTTTTAAACTTTTTTTTGCTGCTTGGTTTGATCTTTTTCAATGTTTCAGTGGATTTTCTTGCTAATCTTGCTTTGAACGTTCAACAAGTATAGCTTGAAAATCCTGACAGCATTGTAAATCTGTTGGCTGGTGATATTTTCTCGTTGAATTTTATTAACCTAGATAAAAAAGTGTTTTTTTGTTTCTTCTCATGACTAATCACATAAACAATTTTTAACATACTCTTTTTTTTTTTTTTGGTTACTTTAACATACTCTTTTTATTTAGCTATTCCAAACGCTTGAATTAAGCCGTAGATCTTTATGCGCAAACAAAAGCTAAACGTCAGATGAAACGAACATAATTCCATTAAAAAATCAATGAAAACACGAAACTCGTTCACTTTGAGGATGGGTCAGATCGTATTGGGTTCTATGCACCTTTAGAAGTATTTTCACTTTTAATGAATCAATAGGAGAGGAAAAAGAAAGGAGACAAATAATGCCCCATTTCATTAGCCAGATAAAGGGTGAAGCAAGGGTCGATTTTGTTACTTGAATTTGGGACGTTATGTGGTTCAAATTTTTACATCGAAAAAAATAATACTCTATGGAAAGAACTTTTCACAAAATTTACGTCAGATTATAATATTGTACCTCACGACATGTAATCTAATAGTTTTTTTCTTTTGGAAATTTTATGATGTAAGATTGTTTAGTACTTCATATAAAACTATCATATGATATGATTTTTGTTAGTGAAAATATACATTATTTTACTATATACTTTTTTACAATTTGTAAATCTTGATGTAGAAGGCCAACCTGTTAACTAGTTATTGTTCAATCATTGTACTAATAAAAATCTTCAACAAAAAGTCATTGAGCTGAGGTGGGAAATGAAGTAATATTGCGCGTATGATCTAACGAAAATGCTATTTACATAATAGGTTGTTAGGTTTTAAGATACAATGGGTGATATAGATGAGTAAATTCATTATTCTACCACAGCCTACGTACGTATAACATTTAAGCTCTATCAAAAGACAGGCAAGAATCATAAGGCACACTGTCTTATGTGTGTGTATAAAAATATAACGTTACTTCAAAACCCTAGCAAATTATCTTAGTAACATATGAAAAATGGAATCAGAAGAAATGATTTTTACGTTCTTCAGCTTATTATATTATAGATGCACAAAACTAGGTACTCATTAATATATGGGTATCAAAGTTCTGTTTTCGATTCTTATATTCCATGAAACTTCCCTGTTCGCATCCAACGCGGCTTCCATCTATTTTCTAAATTTCAATTTCACCATACACCTAACAAAGGTTTTTTGTGAGTTTATAGTTTTAAAGTAATATTCATCAGAAATTAACGATTTGGACGTCAATATAATACCTTTGCAATATCCAAACAGCTTTTATGACAAAATTATTAATAACGGCATATTAATATATTAAATCTTGCCTTCATTAAGTACTAGTTTCATATCTCCTACATGCTTGCATAAAGTCCACTTCCACACTCAAGGAAATTAAAAGATAGATATAAAAGCAACATATAGTAGTAGTAGTTTATTAAAACAAAGACGGTGACGCCTAATTGACTTCCTCCAATTCTCTCCCAATTTCTCCACTGCCACAGTACTTTCATGCCTGAACACGAAGTAATCAAAGTTAATCAATAATCTTGGAGAATGCATGGAAATTAACCCTAATGATAAGTATATATTAAGCTTACATTATTTTTACTTGCTGGAACGGAACTGGTTGGCGAATTTGGAATGAATCTAGCCCACTGTGAATTAGTTTTGTAGCAGCACAAGTTAGCACTATGATCATGTGTTCTAAGAATAAGAATGTACCTTAAGAATAAAAATATTTATCTTACATACAACTGTTTTCCTGACCACTTTAGACTGGTTAATGATCACTGCAAAAAAAGATGTATTTAACGACCACCAAATTCGGTCGTTAAATATGAAAATTCGGTCATTAAACCATTTAGTGACCACCAGACTGCAGATGTGATAGGAGACTGCCTAGTCTCTAAACCGTTTGGTTTTAGCGACCATGTTTATATATTCAGCGACCGAATTCCATATTTAGCGACCGATTAAGTATGGTCGCTAAAATGACTTTTTTTATTGTGGATATAAGTTTAGAAATGTATTACTATTTCTTTAACTAAATAATACATATAATTAATCTCAAATTTATATATCTTCAATTAGTATAGAAAGGCATAAGAAAACTGGCGTGAGAACTATGAAGAATGTGCAGTGGCAACCCTAAAGCTAAAGGCTAAACTGAGGATGAAAAGGTTTACATTTTTGGCTGCAGCGCTGAAAGCTTCTCGATGTGGGATCTCAGGGTTGGCTGCTTTGATGCGCTGTATCTCCTCTCTGACATGCACATCAAATCAACAAAGTTGTACATGGTGTATACATATATATATAGTATTCAACCCTGTAGTAGCAGTAGTGTGGTTGTGTATGCATGAGTAAAAGACAAAACACACATCTCTTTTGCACTTACTTCATGAAACGGTTGTAAGCAGATGGGAGACGGTGCTTCTTCTCAGGTGCTTCAAAAGATATCAACCAAACAAAGACACAACACAATTATATTATTATTATATACACAAATAGTTGGAAAATGGATTTGGTGCATTCAAAATATCACACATTCATATATTAATATACTATTGGATCCATCACAGAAAGTACTTAAGAAAGTCTATGATTGATCCAACGATATATTAATGGATGAATGTGTGAATGCATGATTTTTTGAATACACGGAATCCAGATAAATGTATCATATATATGTTAGTCTCAAACTCTCAATAAATTAATTATATTGATTTAGAGAGAGTTGTGAAAAAGGGTTGCTGGATCAGTGGCAACTACGTACGTTTTACAACAAATGGAGCTGCTTTAGGGGACACTGACTCAGTAGATGTAGTTGGAGAGGAAGATGAAGATGATGCTTTGCCCTTTTTGGAATCACTGTAAAACCCCTGCTAGATACAAACATATGCTTGCTTGCTATTGTTAACTTTTCTATCCAATAGTTATATACTACTATTTATCTCAAAGAGAAGGCCAAGAAATATAACATACATAAATCCAACATAGAAAGAAGATAAGAAAACAAAAACAGAAGCTAGATATATAGATAATATAGTTGCCATTTTCATGAACATTATTGTTTTATATATATGTGTGGCACCATCAAATTAAACAAATAACCTGGAGACTGAGGGTGTGATCAATGGTTTGATTTTGAGAAAATGGAGGTCTGGTGCTGAGAAAGGAGAGGTTGCTGCAGTGACCACACTTCACTGTTACAGTGTCTAGCAGCCTCTTGCATGGGATGCCAACCTACACAAGCAACCAACATCAGCAACAACATGACCCTTCATATGCTATATACTATATAGTTGACTCTTTTTTAGTAACATTTTGTTAACCAACAACTGTTTTTCGGGGCTGAGGTAGCTCAACTGGTTTAAGTAAAGAGATTATGATTTTGAAGGAGCTAAAGGTCCAGCATTCTACTTCAAACCCTGACAAAGGAGAAAAACTAACATAACAACTTATAAGATACTAACATTTGCCTACCATAACAATAAACATACTAACATAACAGCAACTATTTTTTCAAGAGATATATTTTTGTGTCATACAAGTTCTATATAAACTCCACACACACACACATATACATACATACATACTATATAAAGAACAAAGAAGGAATCATCCCTAGGAGGTTTATGATTTGAAATGATGGTTGTTGATATTTGATAGTTTTAGATAGTGTATATTTAAAGGTGAATGAATGAATTTACCGCAAGCACAGTGTTACAGAAGTTGCAACGAACGTAGCAGAGGTGCTCAGATGGTGGAACAAGGTCCATGGTGACTTTCTCCTCATTATGGTTCATATTTCGAAAGAAAGGAGAAAGAGGAGTGAGTATGAGAGAAGAGAATAGCTAAAGGAAAATGCTGCAGTTGTAGGTTTTATGATAGCAATTGAAACTTGAAAGGATCAGTGATAATATATAAGAATAGGATAGGAAGATATATAGGGTGTAGCGTCTAAGAGAAGAGGTAGGCTTACCACTAAGTCTTATAGTAGTACAACAAGGGTGCAGCAATTGCATATTGCATGCTTTATTTGCAGACATATGAGTTGCACGAAGCACTGACACTATAATTAACGATCAACAATGGCCAAAATCTCGTTACTTTATGCCACATAGCAAACTAATTTACTCTGTATCTTCGACTTTATAGTTGTCCCAACTATTGTTCGCCATACAGATAGAGTGAATATTAGTTCTGTTAATATCTGACTTTTTATCTTTGCGTTAATTAAGGCTTAAATAAGCTTTTTATTCATGAAAAGTTCCCATTTTTTGTTTTAGTCCTCTTACTTTTTTTTTTATAGGTTTTCATCTCCACTTTTTTCAAAGTTTAGGAATTAGTCCCCGCCGTCAATTGATTCCATTTTCTGCTGACGTAGCTAACTGAATGTCACGTCAGCAATGCCACGTCATCCACGTGGCGTTAAGTTTGTCACATCAGCAGGGACTATTTCCCAAAAAAATTTTGAAAATACAGGGACTAAAACAAAAATTTGTGAACTTTGGAGGGACTAAACTTATTTTAACAAAAAAGCTGTTTTCTTGCCAAATTTCATAGCAAATCGTGTAGGAAAAGGAAATTAGCTCGGTATCGCTATACTAAAAATCATACCAGATGAAAGACAATTTAAACCATGTCAAAACTTGGCTAGAAAATAGAAACAAATCATATATTAGAGCCATAGGTTTCAAATTTGTTGGAACCAAAGTGGTTTTGGTTAGATAATCTCTTAAGTTTTGATGTTAACAAAAAATGTTAAATTTGTATGGCAAAGTTGTGTTAAAGGATTAACTCATCTATTCTAGCTTGCAGAATTGTCCTAAGTATAGCTAGACGAGGAAACTGAGTATAAGTTTCTTAAAATAGCTTTAAAGAGAATATTCGGGGATACCGAGGTAGTTTCCCGTCCCAACACGACTTGGTGTGAAAAATGGCTGGAAAATAGTTTTTTTGTTAAAATAAGTTTTTAGTCCCTCCAAAGTTCACAAATTTTGGTTTTAGTCCCTATATTTTCAATTTTTTTGGAAATAGTCCCTGTTGACATGACAAACTTAATTAACGCCATGTGGATGACGTGACATTGCTGACGTGGCCTCCGTTAGCCACATCAGCAGATAACGAAGGGAGTTGACTGCGGGGACTAATCCCTAAACTTTGGAAAAAATATGGATGAAAACCTATGAAAAAAAGTAAGAAGACTAAAACCAAAAAAACGGGAAACTTTATGGGACCAAAAACTTATTTAAGCCTTTAATTAATTAAAATTTATGGGGCAGTTAGTTAAGAGTTGGAAAACTTTTTTTTCAATATCAACACGCGGTGAGATGTATTTGTGAAATGCATATATACAAAGAAAAAAATATAAATGAGAAATAAATATAATCATTTATAATATTTAAAGGTCATCTCTGCCTCAAGGCAACTAAGGCACTTGCCTTAGAACCCACATTCACTTAGTTATTGATCCTTTATAATTTTATATATTATATAAAGGATTTAATAGATATGCACTAATAGTGTAAAGATTTTTTATACTATCAACCAATCAAAAATTGTCAAATCATTAAAAATATTTGACTCTTAACCTAACCACCTTAAAAGTCATTTATATTTCTGATTGGTTGACAGTATAAAAAACTTTATACTAATAGTGTATAACAATTAAGCTCTTAATATATATTAGATACCAAAATGATTAGTATTATAAAATAAAGTCTAGTTTTTATACATTGTCAGTATACAGAAGTTTTACACTTACATCTAATGATATTTTGACAAATCAATACTATTATTGTTTCTCTCTTAATTATTAAAATAAAAGCACAAGTATAAAAATATTAGTGAATGTCAGTATAAATTTTTTTTACACTGACTATCCATACTATTTTAATCTATTAAAATATCAGTGCTTCATAGATTAAAAATCAGTTCCCTAAAATTTTCGCAAATTCTTTGAACTACTATATATGCACATGTTGGGTTAACAAGACAACAAGTGAGGGAGGTTTAACCGGTTAGGATCACGCATAAGGGTTCAATGAATCTTTGTGCGCGTTTTTTTTTTTTTTTTAATCAAAAGAATGTATTAAATTGAGTATGAGGATACCTAAACCCGTAGTACAAAGTTACATAAATAAACCAACGGTAGAGAATTAGGTAAGAGTTCAACCAAAAGCACAAACCAACCAAAAGAAGGAGAAGGATGGATCTGGCAACATGGTTGAATAATTAGTTTCTTCATGTTAGCTTCTTATAATTAGTAGGCTAAATGTAAGTGTTGTTTATACATAAAAAAATAATTAATGAGAGAAATTCTTAACCATTATTAAGAGAAATTTTATGTGTTTTTGAAATAAAATATTTCTCTTATACCACTATCACTTTTAGTTATAATATTAAAAATATAATTAAAATGAAAGATAATAATGACCAAATAGATAAAATAGTACACTTTTTTTTTTTTGATGAGTAAATAGTACACATTCAATCATATAAAATAAAATATTTTTCTTACTATATAAACATCTAATTCAGAATTAACTTCTCCCATTGTAAACCCTCTGAACAAGAGGGGTACCCTCTCATTCCTTATAAACTTCAACTCATGAAAAATAAGCATGTTGGCTCCTCTAGTTTTCCATAGTAAACCCGGCCCCCGCAACTCTAGCATTCAACGGTTCCACAACTTCGATATAACTTTATCCACCGATTTTCTCACAAATTACAACCCATAACGCTTCTAAATATCAAATCAGGAAAAAGAGAGGATAGGCACTGTTCGATTATTATAAATGCATTGCTTAGTCAAGTTGCTTCCGAGTTCCCACCTTGCTTATTCAACTCTGGTATTACAACCCATGCATGTCTCAGATGCAGTGATTACACCAACTACTAAAGTGGGTGATGGTAATGAACCTCATCGGAATTAGAAGCCCACCCTGTAAATATATGGGAGGCTCAATGAAATCCATGCTAGCAAGAGATGAAAAACCTCTGAGGGAACTTCCAACAAACACCATATAATAATAATAATAATAATTACAGTCTTACTAATCAGTATCTTAAAAATACTGGTAAAGGAAATTAACAATATATAAAATATAAAAAATACTTTATGTGAAATTACAACTCTTCATTTTTCTGTGTTAGATACATCACTTTTCAATAAAAAATTGTATCCTTGATTCTTTAACCAGTCCCGTAGAATATAAATAGGGTATCAACGACGAATGAATCAAAGGAGAAGTCAATCGACACAATAGTAAGCAAACCCAATATTGATTATAAAACCATTAATTTTCTTTATTTTCCTCCCAAATCTTAATCAATAATAGAAATTAGAAAATATTTATGAGCTTACGAGACAAGTACCCTTATATAAGATGTGGATCCTCTCCTTTTGTTCCCTCATGGTTTATCTCATGTCATGAAAGAAAAAGAAGCAAAATTTAATTCACTTTTGTTTGTGGAGTCCTTTCAAATTTGGTTTTGTTTCTTTTTGTCTCTTAACACGAGAGGAAGCATAAAAGAATAAAAAGATAATATCTAAATTCATTTATAAATACTTATCTGATACTTTTTTATTATTATTTACTATAGAAATGTGTAACACATCAATTATAACATTGAAAGCATGGTTAAAATAAGAGGCCATGATGACTTACAAAATTAATATAATACATTTAATTTAATACTAATATAAAACAAGAGAAATCTCTTAATTCAAGAACATCAAATAATTTCACTGCTAAAGAAACAGGTACTCGGCACACTTGAACTACATGCAATATATGCAAAATTGCAAATAGCTTCGAGCAATTGATACACAAAAGTGCAAAACAAAAAGGTAAAATCAAGTTATATAGCAAGGTTGAACCATGATACCAGGAGAAGTTGAATTGAACAGGGGAAAATAAGCAAGAGAGAAAAGCTAGTGAAGAGAAGGGGCCCTGTCATGCAATCCCCCTTTTTGTGGGTGCAGCCCTTGAAGAGGAAATGTGAAAGGGACAGCAGCAAGAGTCACAAGTCACTATCATGGTAGAAATGAGAGTTACAGGGAAAGCCAGGAGATGGGGTGTGTGGTGTCCTTTTGTGATGGGACGATTCCACAATTTCCAAACAAGGCAACAAATCTATTTCCTCACTTGAGGCCCTACCTTTCTGTGCTTGTATAAAACCACTTTTCCAAGGGGTCACCTTTTGTCATTGAGCTCCATGAAATGCCTGTAGTGAGTGATATTACCTGTGCTGCTAGCTGCTGCTGCACATAAATTCAATTCAATTCAGTTCAACACAGCAGATGGGGATATTAGATTCGTTTGTCTTCTTTGAATCCTATAGTACACAGCCCCGTTCACATCATGTGTTCCTTATACATTTAGTTCTGTTCATTAACTTATTTGGACACAATCATTTGATCTATTGTTACACAAACTTGTTATCTATATCGGGAAATTGGGACAAGATACCTTTTTGATCTTCATCTCTGAAGAAACCTGAGTTCGTTTACATTGACAAAGATTGTTTCTTACTTTCATTAGCCACCTAATTTGAAGGGTCAATGAGACAATGATACTGACAAAATTTAAGATGGCAGAAAATAGTGGCAATCATGAAATTATAGGAAAAGTCCATTTCTTCATCACCTAAAGACACGAGTAGGAATGTAAATGAGTTGAGTTATTCGTGAATTATTCGAAGTCGACTCGTTAAATAATCGATCAAGTTCGTTTATTTTGTTTAGCTAAATACACAAGCTCAAATTTAAAGTTATGCTCAATTATTTGAACGAGTCAAGCTTGTTTTATAGGCTTGACATTAGTAACTCACGAATGTGTATATTACCTAAAGAGTAATCACCGAAAGTTATGAATTATTAATTTACGTAATGAATTATGAATATCAATCATATTTTATTTCAATATTTGTTCCATCTTCTAGCTCAAAGATGTTTGTGAAATATTAAATTGATAAACTTAAAAATCATTCAAGGATACATTTGATAATGAGAAAAAATAATAAAGTTGTAAATGAGTTAAATGAGACAACACAAGCTTCATATTTTTAAGCAGACCAAGATCAAGCTCGAAGTTTAATTCGTTTAAATAAATGAGTTAGGGTTGAACAAATTTTTTTTTCTCTCCTGCAAGCCAAGCTTGAGCTTCAGGTGCTTGGCTTGACTCCACTCATTTACCCTCATAGACACGAGCATCATTATACTTCAGTTCATGAAATATTTTATCATCAATTTAGTATATGTTTGATCATCCAAAGTATCATCAAATTGGTCACTCTTTGTCAGACAAAACCTTAATTCAAATACTCATTTAATGACATTTTATATGATATTTGAGGGACTAACTTTGTGGCACTTCTCATTATTGAGGAATTAAATTAATGTAAAAAATCTATGGAATGTGTGTTTGGATAAGCATTTGATAAAAGTGATTTTGAATGAAATTGATTTTGTAGAATTGATTTGGTTAGAATTGAGTTTGAAGTGAAGTGATTTATGTTTGGATGTTTTTATTTTGAAAGCAAGTTTGATGTAAACTTAGTGTAAATTTTTCAATTCAACGCAAAAGCTACATTTTGTAACTTCTAGTTAGAATCACTTCTGAAGGCGGAATCGATTTTACCAGACATTAATCAAACACCTCATTTTTACTAAAATCACGTTTGACAAATAGCAGATACTTTGCATTATTGGGAAACTAAATTGCTGGCAAAAATCTTTGAACGTGAAACCAAACACACATTGAGGACGGAAATAGTGATACTTTGCGTTATTGGGAAACTGAATTGTTGGCAAAAATCTTTCAATAATCAACGTGATAGCATTTTTATATTTGAAGTATAAAATATAAGTTTATTCAATTATATATTAAAGCATATATTGTGTTGTTCGTTCTAAGTTGTGGACTTCATGGAGTGTGTGGTAGGATGACGTGACACCCTCTACCCTGCATGTATTTATAAAGCATAACTTGAAAGAAAATATAAAATAAATTACATGCATATTATGAAAACATGCATAATATTTCATAATAATAAAATCAAGTAAAAGGTACCACATTATCACAAAGAAAACTTCTCAATGCGGAAAGAAATAAAACAAGTTTATAAGGAAAGGAAACATAACCATAAAAACAAACCCAACCTCGATGTCACAGTTACAGAGCTGGTATAATCAAGATCTGATAAAACAACTCGGATACGCAAAACTAAAAACTGAAATCAAATCCTAAACTAAGAGAGAGCGATCTCCTCGGAGTTACTCCTCACCAAGTTGCTCACCGTCCTCTGCATAAAAGATACATGCCAACAAGAAACAGAAGAACGAGAGTAAGAACCATATATATAAACATAACGGCAACATGATAGTTGGGAAGATGATCATACAACAAGGCAAACATAACATACATCATCATACCATACATCATCATTACTCCAAATGCATGTGGATCCATCTATACTGGGAATATGACTTTGGAGTTACATATTCACATTGGTCATTAATCACCAACATCCGCAGTCCACCAAATCATGGGTGAACCCCTAGAATAGCCGATACACCTTACTCTCGGATGCACCCCCGCGGGTATACATGATTCACCTAACTCTCGGATGAATCACCGCGGACGACCAGATTGCCTTACTCTAGGACGACCTCCCTAGTTGCCGTGTCTCCCCTAACAATTTCGTGCATGAATGCATGCATACAAACAAAAAACTTTGATCACCACCTCCATCAACACCATTTATTATGCTTTAACGCCTTTGGCCAACAAGCACCAAAATTTAACATCTTCTTTAATCTTTAACCTTTAATCTTTATTTAACACTCTGACCAATAAGCACCAGAGCTCAACACATTGACCAATAAGCAACAAGACCCCCTTGGCCAATAAGCACCAAGGTACAACATCATTCAACACTCTGGCCAATAAGCACAAAGCACAACACCTTGACCAATAAGCATCGAGGCCCTTTTGGCCAATAAGCACCAAGGTACAACTTTAACATCTTAACGTTTATCATTTAACTTGTTTAGTCTTACGTTAAATTATTTAACTTGTCTTTATTCGATTAGTATCTTATTCCATCATTCTGGACAATTAGGGTGAAAGACCTCTTCTTTCTTTTAAATCCAGATCTGTTCTGTTGGGGGAAGCACTGGCGTGCTTACTATAACCCCTCCCCCCCCCCCCCCCCCCCCCCGGCATTACATGTTGAAACTAAAAGACTGAAAATAATTACGCTGGTTACTTTCGAAAAATATAATTTTCTCTATTTCTTAACTTCCTTAAAATTAGTTGTAGATTTTTTTTTTCTTTTTCTGTTCAACTAATGATATAAACCAAACCTTTATAATTAACAAACAACCGAATACATATATATATATGCATCAATACAGTCCCCCCCTTGGCATTACATGTTGAAACTAAAAGACTGAAAATAATTACGCTGGTTACTTTCGAAAAATATAATTTTCTCTATTTCTTAACTTCCTTAAAATTAGTTGTAGATTTTTTTTTCTTTTTCTGTTCAACTAATGATATAAACCAAACCTTTATAATTAACAAACAACCGAATACATATATATATATGCATCAATACAGTTTTACATATGGCCCTTTATATTACAAATCATTTATTTAAGCCATAGCATAAGGAAAACACACATAAAATAAACTTAAAAAGTAGCGGTACTACTTCCCAAAAGTAAACCCAAAACAGATCCGATAGCTGGTCGTACTTAAGAAAAACCATAGGGAAGTCCTCCCTGGAACTCCCCACCCACAGAAGTATCCAGGTTCGTCCTCCACACGCTTCCGTCATTAGCCTCGTCAAAGTGCACGGAACGTATTCCCGTGTATGATATCGGACTCATTTGGCTCATCTGTACTCGAATATATATATATAGAAGCATAGTAGAAACCCAACATGAAAATAAATAAAGCAAGGGTGAGATACCATCTTTGAGTTTCATCATGATAACTACATGTACGACACTCAAACAAACATCATGTATACATACTGTAATTATTTCCTACCAATGGGATTCATACCCGGTCATCCAATCGTGATTTTTAAAAAATGCATGGCACTTCAATATCCATCCTAGAAGTGTTGACCTTTATTCTCCGGAGATTCCTAACTTCCCTTCTTCGAGCAATGATTAGGCTGCGATACCCTTAACACAATTATCTCATGAGATCGGCCTCTAAATTTAGGTCCAGCTCCAATTGTTCAGGGAATATCACGATGGAGCACCTAAAATAATATTGGAATAATTCGCTATTGAGTACATTCGTGCCGGGTAACCGAATTCCACGACCCGAGGTTGCAAGGCCCCAAGTATTCGCTGGATTTTCGAAGCCCGAATGTCCCTAAGACCCAAAGACCCTAGAATTTATCTTTGGTCCGTAACTAACCAATTTACCCAATTCACCCTTTGTGAAATTGTAGCTCGATACCTAAGGCACGTTTGCCCAAAATGGCATATTTGCCAGACTATGCATGTAAAACCCTTTGTTATCGCAACTGTTCTTTTTCGTTCATCTTTTCTTTGTCGAGGCTTAAAGCTCCCGACTACCTTTTTCCCAAATATTATAATTCTTTCCACCTCCAAAGTACAATTTCCTCTCAGGAACACTAGCCCGACGTCTCGGCAATCTATGTCCTTATCCTTTCCTTTATTTCCTCCAAGAGTTTTCGTTCGGTGAAAAACAAATACCAAAACAAAAACTCCGAAAACTTATCCAAGTTTGACGGAAAATGTCCACTGTTCTTAAATCCTTTTCCAAAAATCCTTTTCTGATGAAATTCGTTTTAAAACGTAATGAAAATCATTTTTCCTCAAATCCTTTATTTTTATTTCTAAAAATCCATTTTCCCTTTGAAAAGTCATTTTTGTCATATAAATTCATTTTTCTTTCTTAAAAGATTGTTTTTCTTTCTATTGCCGTTAGGCAAACAAAAACCCTTATTTCTTGAAAAATTATTTATCATCAACCTTAAAACAACTTTTTAAAATACATTTCCTTAAAATTAAGATTTGTTTCCATTTTCTTTCCGTTGTTTTCCAAAAAGTGCGAAAGTGAAATTTTTTCACGGTTACGTACTCACTGTCACTCATTAACTTATTCTTTCATTAAAACTCATTAAAATATTATTATCTTTACCTTAAAATTAAATCCATTAATTTTTAAAAAACATTGTTTCCCTTAAATTTTATTAACGTTTTATCCTTAATTTCCAATGAGCACTGACCGATGTCAGGCTTCCAGCCAATCACAAAATCCACAGAAAATTTCAAACAACACAATTTATCACATGCTTTCACACAACCAATAATAAATTCACATATCGCAATTAATAGCATGCTTTCACAGATAAATCATGCATCACAGAATATTACACAATAATTTTAAAACAAACACCACAAACTACAACAATTAATTATAGACACACCAAACAATTTATACACATAGTTATCGAAGCTCCTCAGGCAAACTCCCCTTACCTCTTGAAGATTCAAGTTCCGATTCAACGAAGTATCGGTTTTCAAATCCGGTTTCCTCTACGAACTCCGAACAACAACTACTAACACAATCCTTTACAAAACAACACATAACTAATTAAACTTTGAGAAGAAAAAAAACTACAAGTTCCTAAGGGTATGTATTTGGCCCAAGCTAGAAAAATAGGTTAGAGGTTTCAAAATTTCACATACTCTTAGATCTATATCCTTAGAGTAGTGTAGAGCTAGGGAGAATTGCCATAACTTGAAAATGAAGAAAAATCATCTAACCCATTTCATGGTTAGGATTCGGCCATGATTACTAAAATGGCTAGGAATTTCTAAAATTCACATGCTCTTAGATTAGTGATCCTTAAGCATTAGAGACGACATAAATAATGATTATGACTTGAAATTGAAACAAAACCTCCTCCATCCTCACAAGTGAGGTTTTGGCCTCATATAGAAAAGGAAGGAGGAAATTTTTGTTTGATTCATGCTCTTGGATTATAAACATAGAGATGATTATAAGATCATAGAAATTGGTTTCATGATCATAGGATTTTTCTCCACTTTTCTAGAGATTTTCAAAGTTTCTAGATCTAGAAATGAAAGGTGATGATCATGGCATGAATTTATGAAATAAATGGAGATCTAAGACAAGAATGATCAAGAGTTAGGAGATTACCTCTTGAAGATGGAGAAAAGATGAAGAGTTTGATCTAATTTGCCAAGAAAATACTTAAGGACTTAGGTTTTTGTTTTCTTTGTTTTCTCTAAGTTGTTGAAGAAAAATGAGAGTGTGAGGGGGAGGGGGCTGCCGTGAGAAGAAAAGAGTGAGGGGCTAGGATTAGTGAGTCATTAAGGGTACCTTGGGGTTTTTATTATACTTAGGTGCATTTTAGTCTTTTCCATTCAAAAATATCTTAGATATTTTTTAAAGTAATGATGATTTGTGTGAATCATTAGTGGTGACTCACCACACTCACCACAACTCAGTGACACTTGTCCATCCATGGCCCGGTGTCCGGTTCAGTCTTCGTAGTTCCGATTACAACTCCGTTATTCTCTCGATTTAATTCAAAACTTTGCCCGAATAAAATAAAATATTTTATTTTAGAGCAAAATTTTTGAAAAGGCCCACATCACTTAAAAAGTGATGAGAAAATCTATCATTTCGTTTTCGGGTCAAAATTAGGTTTTCTGACCAATAAAATCTTACTGTTAGTGAAAACGCAGACTAGGTTTCGTCTGAATTTTCAACCCAAAATTTAACCGTAGGCTTTTGCCTTGAAATCGAGTCTAAATATGATTTTGTTTCAACTAAAATCATTTTCTATATCTCAAACAAAAATATAAACAGATATTTGTTTATCGATATAGAAAACAGCAGAAATCGGGGCGTTACACTTACCCCCAGTGCTTCCTGTTAAGCACGACCGTGCTTATGCAGCGCGACCTTTTTGAATTTGAAACTGGAGCACGGGCGTGTTCCCTTTTAAGCATAGCCGTGCTTACTGGAGCATGGCAGTACTGGTTTGGGCGGAAATGGTTAGAAACCCTTGCCAAACTCCATGGGGCAATTCATGAATCAAACCTATTGGCTTTGACTAAACCATCAAGCATTAATCTTGTTCCTTTTAATGTTTCAAAAAAAAAATCTTGTTCCTTTTAATTATCTCCATGTCTTATGATTTATTGGGAATTAAACCTTTAATTCACGTTTCGTTATTAATGTCCCTAAAACACTCATAAATCAAGCCTAGGGTCTTAACTATACCAATGAGCATAAACATTTCCTCTCATTACTATGATTCAAGTCTTATGAACACTGGGGAAATTATCCCTTAATTCTTATAGCGTCTTTATCAACAATTCTTTAAGTCTTATTGATATCAACATTTATCTCAACAACCATAACAACCAACATTATCATCCATGGCATAACAACATCATTCATGGTATAACAACATATTAACCAAGCATGGCATCATCATCATTATCAACAACCAATACAATATTCAAGCATGCCAATAACATTGAAATCATATAATACATATTGCAGACAACATCAAATAGGCAATTAGCATGCAACAGGGTCATGGGTTAACCCATATCACGCTACCACAAGCCTACATGTTCATGAAATAACCAAAGTGAACACAAGAAGGGGGGTTGAATTGTGTTTACCAACTTTTTCGGTTACTTCAAAAGATTTTCGCAGGCACAGCAAGCAAGGTTTGAGTGAGAGAGGTTTAGACGAGTGAAACGTCTAATATTAAAACAGAATAGCACACACAAACAAAGAAGGTTAAAAAGAGTTTGATAACCACGGTATTAACTCCCCAAGTTAAAAAGGTAAGACTGAAACAATACTTAAACAAATTAAAAGATAAGGGAGTAGAAATATCACTCAAGAGATTTATACTGGTTCACCCCAAAATCCACAGGGCTACGTCCAGTTTCTTGGCAGCACCAAGTTTCCACTATAACTGAGTAAATTACAGTACAAGTATTCTTTGCACACCTAGCCTCTTCAGGCTCAACACTCAAACAAGTATTCTTTTCTCACCTAGCCTCTTCAGGCTCAAAAACAGTAAGAGATAAAAAGTTTTGTGTAGTTAATACAACTTGCAAGTCTTTCAGATCACACTCAGAGAGTGGAATAAATATGAAGTATGAAAGACTGCGAATTTATATCAAATGATTGAATGTGTATTCAATGAAGGAATGAAGAAGTTAATGAGGAGAGTAAATGCTTCTGTGCAGAGTTCTTTTTTATATTTTTCTTCTTGGCTTCATCTTCATTGTTTGATCTATTTAAAGGCTTCAATCAAGAGATCCGTTTTGACACAGCTTCAGAAAGTGTTTGCTTCTGACTTTGAGCTTTCTGAGACACCATTTAATGCCAAAGAGTCGTTCTGAATATTCAATAAATGCTTGAAAACGTTGGGCATTGTCAAGAGTGTCCAAGAGTACACTTTAAACTGAGCAGCTGTTCTTTCAGAGTATATGGCAGCAGGCTTCTTGTACTTGTTGCAGAGAGCTTTCCTCTTTCAGTGCAACATCAGTTTACTTTTCCATAAAGTACTTTTTACTTTGTACTAGAATAGGCAAAAGGTTACTGCAGTGGTGCAGAGATAGCGTGTTTATTCCTTAAAACCTTGAAACAACGTTCTTTATTCTTTGTCCTTCGAGCTATTGTCCAGAGGTCTTCGAGATCCTTAAGAATGGCATATAATTTGAATACGGTGACTTGGACTTGATTTCTGACATACTGACTTGGTGTCAGTAATGAGAATTTTTAGATGGGTGAAAGTCATCCAAAACTTAGACAGGTGAAAGCTTGTTCTAAAGCTTAGACGGGTCCTGGCTTGTTCCAAAGTTAGATGGGTGAGTGCGTATTCCAAAGTTAGACGGGTGGTCAGCTGAGCTAAATTTAGATGCATGCTTCTTGCCACATCATCAAGTGAACTTGGTCTTTCTTGAGCGTTGACTTTCTTTGACTAACTTTTTAGACGAGTGGAAACTTAGACGAGTCACTGCTGAGCTTCCCAAAAGTAGACGGGTCAAAATTAGACGAGTGACCTCAAGTCTATTTTCCTGCACACTTATCAAATATATCAGTAATTTCATTTGGTTCAATATTACCATACTTGAACTATTTGGAATCATCAAAACATAGAGGATATACACTTTGAATGTGTTTTAGACTTATGAGGTCTAAACAGTTCATACTAGCCCTTCTCCCCATACCTGGTTTGAAATTCTAAACAGCAATGATAATTGATCACGTGCTCGCAACGAAGTTCCCCAATCGAAGAACGGTGGAGAATGGTGCACGGGTTGATCCTCTAGGAAGAGTTTTAGAGAGAAAAGGGTTAGGAATTCAAAGAGAAGGGAATGGAGGCTGATTTAGAGTGGTTTAGATGTATAAAATTAGGTTAAGGTCGTGGTTTTGGAGGTTAAGGACGGTTTATGCACAATTGGGCTTAATTATAGCCCAAAACACGTTTCTAGTTTTGTACGAATCGCGGGGCGAACAATGATCGCAGCGCGAGGCCTAAAAAGAAGCCGAATTTGGCCAAAACACCTGAAATAAAAATTGTAGATAACTCTTAGCTTTCCAACGCATCAAATATCACCTCAATCGGACATCTAGAACTCAAGATATGGCCTAAACGGTGAAACAGGTTACTAGGACTCTAAACGGATTGAACCTTTCTAAGGCTAAACTTCCCCAAACATGAATTTAGACATCAAAAACAAATATAACAAGCATATACAAACATATATAAGTCAAGTCTAACACATATTAACATTTATTAACATAAGGTGAAATTCAGGGTATTACAATTCCACCCCCTTATAAAAATTCTGTCCTCGAAATTTCTACTCACCTCGAGCAAAAATGTGCAGATATGACTCCATCATCTTGCTCTCTAGCTCTCATGTAGAGCTTTCCACAGTAGCCCCACTCCAAGCAACTTTAACCAAATGAATCTCCTTCCCTCTCAGCTGCTTCACCCTCCGAAGGGGTAGTATCTCAAACGTCAAGTTCTCTTTCAACTGAATTGTATCGGGTATTATCACTTGGCTAGGATCATGAATGTACTTTCGAAGTTGGGATACATGGAAAACATTATGAAGGTTTGACAAGAAAGGTGGTAAGGGTATTTAGTAGGCGACTTCGCCAACTCTTTTCAGAATTTGGTAAGGATCAATGAATTTGGGAGTAAGTTTCCTCGTTTTCATCACTCTACCAACTCCAGTTGTTGGAGTAACTCTCAAGAATACACGATCACCTTCCTGGAATTCGAGAGATTTCCTTCTCTTGTCATGGTAGCTATTTTGCCTACTCTGTGCCATTTTCATCTTTTCTTGAATCATCCTCACTTTTTTTGTTGTTTCTTGCACTATTTCTGGTCCTAGCACAACATTATCACCAGGTTCATTCCAACACAAAGGTGTCCTACATCTCCTCCCATAAAGTGCTTCATAAGGTGCCATCCCAATACTGGAATGGAAGCTATTGTTGTAGGTGAACTCTATCAAGAGCAAAAACTTGTCCGAACTACCTGACTACTCTAGCACACCAGCTCTCAACAAGTCGTCTAAAGACTGGATGGTTTTCTCAGACTGACCATCAGTCTGTGGGTGATAAGCTGAACTTAGTCTAAGCTTGGTCCCTAAAGCTTCATGCAAACTATTCCAAAACCTAGAGGTAAATCTAGGGTCTCTATCTGACAGTATGCTAGAGGGTACACCATGTAGCCTAACTATCTATTTGATGTACAACCTGGTCAACTTCTCTAAGAGATATTCCATGTTCATAGGGATAAAATGGGCAGACTTAGTCAATATATCCACAACAACCCATATAGCATTACAACCAGCTGGAGTCCTAAGGAGTCCAGACACAAAATCCATAAAGATACTATCTCAAACTCTTATGATCACTAAAGACCTCAAACCTCACTCTATAAAGGTAATGCCTCCAAATATTTAAGGCAAACACTATAGCTCCTAATTCCAAATCATGGGTGAGGATGTTGGGGCTGCTAGGGCTGCCACATGCAGTGGACCGTGAGGCTACAGAGAATTAGTTGATCATCTAATTAGTAAGTAGGTAATTAAAAACATTAAGATCTGAGAATAAAACATGAAAAGCAGAGATGAAGGAAATCGGGAATCTAATATGACATTATCAAACCATTGTTATTACTTATTAGGTTGCATCATCACCATAGAAAAAAGGTTTTAGTTCATGGAGACAAAAAGTCGCAATATAAAAAAATGAAATAACACTCACAGTTGAAGAACGAGAATTTAAAAAAGGAAGAAAACTAGGAATCATTGCGCCTCCCTCTGTCCTAGACTATAACCATCCCATTTTTTTGGGGAAAAATGCAAGAATTTATACATTTAAGATTCGCAATTCACGATCCTCGCCTGATACAGCATATCCAGCGTTGACAACACACAAACTCCTGATTTTCATCTAACAAGGACGTCCAACACTTAGCCTCTTGTGCCCAGTGCCCTGCAGGGTGCCTCGCGCCCCATGGTCCAAGAAAAAGTCCATGTTTTCTTTAGCCCAGCGCTTTGTGCAACCAAATGATGCACAACATTAGTTGTACAACAGTTCTTCCATTCTTTTCTTGTCCTTTTCATGCCCTACAATCACAAAATTAATAAAAGGAAATAAATAAATTGAAATCTTAACCAAATTTACAATAAATGAAAAGAAATAACTTGAAGGCAAAATAGATATATTGGTCCAATTTTTTTTTTTTACTTTTTACATCGGTCCTATAAGTTTTTTTTTTTTTTTCCAAATTGGTCTTACATGTTACATTCCGTTTCCACGTTAGTCTTTTCCGTCAATTTCAACCTAGCACCGTCAGTTTTGACCTGACGTAGCTATCACGTTAGTTTGACACGTGACTTTTGATCTGATTCCATAAGGTCGAAATTGATGGAAATGACTAACATGGAAACGTAACGTGTAGGACCGATTTGAGAAAAAAAAAACACTTATAGGACTGATATAATATATATATATATATATATAAAAGACCAATCTACCTATTTTGCCAACTTGAATTAAAGACAAAGAGAAAATAAAGCTCTCTTCAAGCCCAACAAGTTGAATACTTGATTTGAAATGTGAAATCCACAAAAAATATGTCCGTAAAACCAAAGAATTTAGTAGATTATCAACCTATATGGTTGTTATAATGCTTGGATTCTCAATGAATGAGACTTATAGTGTGATTGATTTTTTGTTGGTAAGGTCCCAAACGATCCTGGAGCCCAAAGGAAAAGTTATTGTTTGGGACCTTTCCAATCGGAAACAAACACACACACCTAGGACTCGTTTGTTTTGTTTCCAGTTTTGTTTTTATTTTATGTTTTAAGAAATAATTAAAAAAAAAATGTCACCTTGATTTAGTTTTGTTTCATGTTTTCAAAGATTTGTATAAGAAACAATGAAAACAAAAAATAGTTGTTTTCAGTGTTTCCTATACAAATTTCTGGAAACAGGAAACAGAATGAAAATAAGGTGACATTTTTTAAATTATTTCTGAAAACAGTAAATGAAAATAGGAAACAAAACAAACAGGCACCTAGCTAGTAAGTGAGCATGAAGAATAATATCTCTTTGACTCGTTACATCTCTTTATTATTCTGAAAAAAGAACAATATACTTTTATAAGAAAATAAATCCAAATGAAAAATACAAGTTAATGTGATATGCTTCTCATAATATCAAATTAAAGTTTCTTTGATATTCATTTATAAACAAAGATGATATTCATTCCAAACTACTCACTTGCGCACGTACTGGACTTCTAGCTTTTTCCTTTTTTTCATTATTTACCTATAAAAGTGTCTCAATCGAGTGCTGCAGTTCTTCTCTGGCTTGAGCAACTTCTTCTGTATTAATGTACCCTGTAGGACTTTTTAATTGCTCGTCAATGTTGGCTAGTGATTTTTTTTTCTCCAGTGAGTCGAGAAAGGATCTTGGCCTTAGCCTTGTCGTGATAGCATTTAGAAATTAGAAGTACTGCTGGATTCTAATTTCTGATAGAGAATGCCTCTGAGTTAAAACGCATTTAAAATCTTTGAGAGATTCAAATTTGCCTTGACGAAGTGTGATAAGGGTGATTAATGTCTTTTAATGATTCCTGCTTGTTGAAAATGATTAAAAAATATCTTTCTATTGGCTAAAAAAAAAGGCAAAATAGGTAGACTGGTCTTATACATTTATTTATTTTTCATATTTAGTCCTATAAGTTTTTTATTTTTCAAAATAGCCCTACACGTTACGTTCTGTTTTCAAGTTAGTTTTTTTCGTCAATTTTGACCTAAATGTTATCAGTTTTGATCTGACGTGGCTATCACCTTAGTCCAACACGTAGCTTTTGATCTGACTCTGCAAAACCGAAATTGACAAATAGGACTAATATGGAAACAGAACGTAACGTGTAGAATCAATTTGAAAAATAAAAAAACTTGTAGGACCAATATAAAAATAAAATAAATGTATAGAATCAATTTATATATTTTATAAAAAAGAAATGATGTGTAGATTAATGGATTATGGCTCGAAGAAGAAGAAACACAGTAGTCCAGACTTTTCCAATGTGCTTTGGAGGTTGCTATGAAATGCTCCAATAAAACTGTCATGTGCTTCCCATTCTCTCTCTTGCGTAAGTTGTAACTAACAACCACCGTGCTATTTTACATGAATGAGGGCCAGTGAAAGCTTCCTTAATGGACTTCATGTCGTATTTGGGCTTTAGTTATGAAGATTGGGTATGGTCCAATTATAAGCCACCTTCCAACGTAAAGATGATGCGCGGTACACAATAGCAATAGCAATAGCCTTACAGAACCTTCAACATGTTTCACTATGCAATTTTATTTTATATTTTCACCAACGTGGCTGGTGGAGCTTGGAGAAAAATATTAAGGGAGTGATGTGCTTTTTACACTTTCTTTTATAACTCATTTAGGGTGCGTTTGATTTGTAAAAGGTATCAGCACAGCACAGGACAGACAGGACAGCACAGGACAAATCCTTGAATCACAGGACAATTCTTTGTCTTGTACATTGTTTGATGAATAATGGACAGCACAAACAAAATAATATTAAATTTATCGGAATACACTTTATAATATATATTATATTATTTAATATATAAATATAGACAATAGAGAGAGAGAGGAGAGAGTGAGAGAGGGGAGAGAGAAAGGAGAGAGAAAGAGAGAGGGGAGAGAGAAAGAGAGAGGGGAGAGAGAAAGGGAGAGAGAGGGAGAGAGAAAGAGAGAGAGAGGGAGAGAGAAAGAGAGGAGAGAGTGAGAGAGGGGAGAGAGAGAGGGGAGAGAGGAGAGAGAAAGAGAGGAGAGAGAGAGGGGAGAGAGGAGAGAGAAAGAGAGGAGAGAGAGGAGAGAGAGAGAGAGAGGGGAGAGAGAAAGAGAGGAGAGAGAGGGGAGAGAGGAGAGAGAGAGTGAGAGAGGGGAGAGAGAGAGAAAGAGAGGAGAGAGAGGAGAGAGAGGAGAGAGAGAGAGAAGAGAGAGTGAGAGAGGGGAGAGAGAGAGGAGAGAGTGAGAGAGGGGAGAGAGAGAGGAGAGGGGAGAGAGAGGAGAGAGGGAGAGAGAGAAAGAGAGGAGAGAGAGAGGGGGGGAGAGAAGAGAGATGTAAAGATAATTTTGTCTTTTGTTAGTCTGTCCATGGGACAAAAAGTTGTCCCATGGTTTGGTGGGGGACAAAATTCTGGGTTTTTGTCCTGTCCCTCACCCCATTTTTTGTCCTGTCCCCTGATCACTTTTAAAATCAAACAGGGGACAAAAATTTTTGTGCTGTCCAGTCCCCTGAATTTTTGCAAATCAAACGCACCCTTAGTATAAAGTCAAATAAAAAAAAACTCATTCATTGAATATTTATCTTTATCCATACAACATTTGACATACTATAATTACCTCTCTTTTCTATGCTCTAGTTGTAATGGTACATCTACACATATAGGCAATATTAATACTTTCATTTGTCTAACATAACAACTAATGATACATTCAAATCCTGGCAAAGGAAAAAAATTTAATATAACAACCAACATACTAGCATTTGTCTATCAAAACAAAACAAAAAATATATTTTCATTTGTCTATTCATATTTTCCATTAATCATATTTTTTTTAAGAAGAAAATTGAATTTTTTAATAGTTATCAAGTAGTATAAATAGATAATTAGGAATGTTAGGGGGAGCATGGCTCCTAACTGTCCCAGAGAAGCTCTGCCATTTGAAAACTAATTCTTTTCAAGACGTAAAAATCATCAAAGTGGATTTCACCTCTTAACATTTTACTGAACTATTAAATTGTGTGAAACAATTCACAAATAAAAGCCAAGATCAGGATCAGGATTATCTACCGTGAAGAATAATTAATACTATGATAATAACCAAGAAGCTATACAACACAAGTTTAAATCGTTGAATAAATACCTAAAATGGCTTATATATATATATATAAACATTTTCTAACAATTTATTGCTTATTCTTCTCTGCTTGAGATGGACAAAGCCATTACTTTTGATCATTGCGTACCCTGTATGTGCTACCTATGGCCAAAATAGCAATGCTGTCCTCTTGATTGAAAGTAGTCATGCAAAAGTATAGGGTATAATTAATTTCGAATGTAAAATAAAATTAGGCTTAAATAAGTTTTTGGTTCCTGAAATGTTTTCGTTTTTTGGTTTTAGTCCTTTTACTTTTTTTTCATAGGTTTTCATCCCCACTTTTTCCAAAGTTTAGGAATTAGTCCCCGCCGTCAACTCCCCTCCGTTATCTGCTTACGTGGCTGACGGAGGCCACGTTAGCAATGCCACGTCAGCAGAAAACAGAACCGTTGATGGCGGGGACTAATTCCTAAACTTTGGAAAAGGTAGGGATGAAAACCTATGAAAAAAAAGTAAGAAGACTAAAACCAAAAAACTGGAACTTTTCAGGGACCAAAAGCTTATTTAAGCCATAAAATTATCATTCTTAAATATTAACAAGCCTTAACAAATAATTAGAAAACTAATTATCACACACACACACATTATACTTCTTTTGTGTGTACTTATATATACTTGAAGAAATGTACTTATAGTTTATAAAACTAATTTAAAAAATGTGTTACATTATAAAATTTATAAAGAAACGTTTTTGCTTATATCTTTTACATTTCGGATTTTGGATGTATCAAGGAACAAGTTGTATTTTTTTTTTTTTTTTTTTTATCTTCCGAACACATGATTGGATGCTTGCTCTTCAACCCTTCCTAGATGGTAGGGAGTGTGAGCATTGTGATGCCAGAGCTGGATTTATATCAATAAAATTTTGAATTATCAGAAAAAATCTAAAATCAATGCTAATGACCTAATGTAAAGCCCAACTAAGTTGTTTCATTTCTTGTTTTCAGAAACAGTTATAAAACTACAATCTTGTTTTCATTTTGTTTCCTGTTTTCAAAATTTTGTATAGAAAACACTGAAAACAATTTTTTGCTGTTTTCACCGTTTCCACCACAAATATCTGGAAACAGGAAACAGAATGAAAATAATGTGCCAATTTTGTAATTATTTTTTAAAACAGGAAATGAAAAAGCAAATTGGAAACAAAGCAAGCAGGCCATTAGTATCCTCTCATATGTGTTTCTCTAATGGGGTTCCTGCCATCACCCATATCACTCACTAGCCAATATCTTCGTCTCCTTTCGTGCTTTTCTTAATTTTTTTTTAGTTTTCATAATTAATTTATATAAATATTTTATATTTACAATTAATTAATGGTTTAATGAATTTTTTGGTCCCTGTAAAGTAGGGATGTTTTGAAATCCGTCCCTGTAAAATTTTTCGTTTGGTTTTGATCCTTATAAGTTCAGCTTTTTTGTTTTTGGTCCCCACCGTTAGGTTCTGCCGTTAACTGGCTGACGTGGCTGACGGTGAGCCACGTCAGCAGTGTCACCTGGTCTTACTGTGCTGACATGTCAGCCACGTCAGCTGCCACGTAATTGTTTTTTAATTTTTAATTCAAAATTTTACAAAAAATTATTTTAACTAAAAAAATAATAAATTTAAAAAAATTTAAATTGATTTTTTTTATTTAATTAGGGGTCACAAGCAGATTAGGGTTCATACTTAGAAAGGGGGGAAGTTCCAGAACAATTTCTCAAGAAAAGATGGTGTTGAAGCAACAAAAAAAGCTTTCGTAGAACAAAAAAAGTAGAAAACTGGATGGAGAAAAAGATCAAAGAGAAAGTAGTAATGGGTAGGAATTCTTTGACAGAATTGGAGAGAAGAACAAGAAGCAATTCCAACACACTCTCCATGTTTTCAAGCTCAAGCTCCTCCGAGTCAACTTCAACTGGTGGGTTCTCTTCTTCTAAGTCAGAGTCTTTCTATGGAATGCAAAAACCAAAGCCAATTAGAATAAGTGTTTCATCTGAGAAAAAAAAACAAACTTTGATGATGATGCAGTTCATGGCTATAGGAACAACAACCATTCTTCTCATCTTCTCAACTACCTAGATTCTCTGCTTCTCTTTCTGCAACGAGGAAGCCCCGATTCGAAAATCACATTGGTTAGGGTTTTAAAATCCATCGCGGTGGATGCAGAATCGAAGCTCTCGATCGCGGAAAAGGAAGGTCTCGTATCCGAATTGCTCAATCTAATAACGCAGGAGAAAGATCCGGCGCTAATCGACTCTTAGTTGCAATATCGACTGCGAAATGGAACAATGTGAAGCTAGTGAATCTCGGAGCAATCAGAAAATTACCGAAGCTTCTGTTGGAGTCGAATTTGAGCGTTTCAGTGACAGAAAAGGTGCTGAGGCTGCTTGAAATGATGTCGTCGAGGAAGGAAGCGAGGGAGAGCAGAGATATGCGAGGATTCGGCGTGCGTGGCGACGATAGTGAACAAGGTGATGAAGGTTTTGAGAGTTGCGACAGAGCATTTGGTGACGAAGCTGAGATGGGAGAGGGAGGGAGGAAGGATGCTGAGAAGAACGAAGGAAAGAAGGAGAAAGACGATTCTGCAGAAGGGAAGAAGAAGGGGGTGGAAGGGAGAAGATGACCCTGTAGGGTTAGGGTTTTCTTTAAAAAAAATGTTTTTAAATCTTTTTTTGACCTGTAATTTTTTTTAGATTTATTGAATTTTATGTTTTTTATTTTTATTAAATAAAAAGTCATTATATAATTTTTTTCTGGAAATAAATTTTTTTTAAAAAAAAATTACGTGGCAGCTGACGTGGCTGACATGTCAGCACAGTAAGACCAGGTGGCACTGCTGACGTGGCTCACCGTCAGCCACGTCAGCCAATTAACGGCAGAACCTAACGGTGGGGACCAAAAACAAAAAAGCTGAACTTATAAGGACCAAAACCAAACGAAAAATTTTACAGGGACGGATTTCAAAACACCCTTACTTTACAGGGATCAAAAAGTTCATTAAACCTTAATTAATCTTGTGAATATACATTTGAAGAGTTTGGCTTTAAGTTTATCATGTATGCTCAATTTTTTTTCCTATCTAAAGGAATACTCTTGGATCAAATGACAAACACATTGTTCCCAACCAGATATAGAATTTTTATCTTTAGGTACTCATATAAGTTGTATCTCTTCCCCCTCCTTACAAAACCATATAATACCTTCATATTGAAATAAAGGATATGAGTACTATCTTTAAATGATATTACACTTTATGTGTTTGTTTTCGTAAACCGTCATATTGATATAGTTTATGGATCATGAAGAAAATTTCATGTCATGGAATAACTTCATAATATATATTGGTGGAGGGGGGAATGAGAGAAAGAAATGAAGCGTATTATGGAGATTTAAATTTGTGTACTCACAATTCATGTCTTAAGTAACTGAACTAACTCAAGGAAATTAAATATATTGGCGTTATAAATGCCATTTGGCTTTTATTCAAGTGACTTTTAGTTTATTGTAAAAAACAAAAGTCCAATGCTAACGTAGAAACCAATCACCATTCTCCATTATGGAAAAGCATGAGAAGGTTAAATAAAGGTAAAGGCCCATTTTGGTCCCTGACAAAAATTGCGTGGGCCATTTTAGTCCTTAACAAAAAAAAAACTACCCCGTTAGTCCCTGACAATTACTAACGTGGGACACGTTAGTCCCTGCGTTGACTTCCATTTGTTAGTGTCCGTTCGATCGCTGACGTGGCCGTTAATTCATCCTAACTGGCCGTTAACTATGCCTTGTTGGATTTTCATTTTTTTATTTTCATTTTTTTCCTTTCAAAGGACCAAAATGGCGCTGTTTTGGGTCCAATTGTTAAGCCCAGACCTCAGCTCCTTCTTCTTCTTCCCTGTCTTCTTCTTCCCTCTCTTTGCAAAGCTTTCTTTCCATTGTGAGATGGGGGATCTTTCTGTATATGGTCTTTAGGGTTGGGTTGGCAACTCAAACACAATCACACAAACCATCACAACAAACCAAATGCAGATCTAGAACATAAATGCACCACCTTTCGATCCAAAGGCAGATCTGGAAACACAAAGGCACTACCTTTCGATCTAAACGCAGTTCTGAGAAACCAAGGGGCAACTGATTTGCTCGAATAAACACCAAAAAGCTACCTTTCAATCCTTCTCCCTCACCAAAAAGCTGCTTCCATGGGCTCTTTATGCTCTTCTTCCCATAGCTCTGCTTCGCTTGTACTTCTACCCCATACCCTTTCTTCTTCACCTTCTTCTTCTTCTTTAGGGACTAAAATGGCCTTCACGCGTTTTGTCAGGGACTAAAATGGCCTCAGCACGTTTTGTCAGGGACTAAAATGGCCTCTGCACAACTATCAACTGAATCCTTCCAACAGAGCTAGACGCAGAAACATTAGAACCCTAAAATTTCAAACATCTCAAAAAGGGGACAAAAAATTCAGAATCGTTCATAGCAAAACGAAAAAACAGGGAATGATTTGGAGCTAAAGCTATGGTGATTGTAAGGGAAATGGAATATGAATTGAGCACTTAGAGCACCACCGCATAGAAAAGGAATGATATATATGGAGCTGAAGCTATCTTCGTTCACTGTAACATGAAGTTCATGAAATCAGGAGAGAAGAAGCCATGTCCAGAAGAATAAGAAGAAGAAGATTAGGGTTGGGAAATATTTTTGGCAAAAAAATAAAAAATATTTATTTAAAAAAAAAAAAATAATATTTTATTAGGTGTCATGCCACGTGGACGAAGATAACGGCCAACGAGGACAATTTAACAGCCACGCCATCAAAGTAACGGAGGAGGGTAACGGAAGTCAACGCAGGGACTAACGTGTCCCACGTTAGTAATTGTTAGGGACTGACAGGATAGTTTTTTTTTGTCAGGAACTAAAATGGCCCACGCAATTTTGTCAGGGACCAAAAAGGGTCTTTACCCGTTAAATAACTATCAAGTGCTGCATCCAAAGGAAAAAACACTATCAAGTGCAAGCCTTTTGAGAGTTTTGACTTTGTATAATCACTTGGGGCAGCGAAGTGCGCATGCACCCGTTTTCAGTTCTACGGCTAAAATTTCAGTCCCCACTAACAACAATTGTCAACACTCACTTGATATTCAACATTATAGCCCAACTTTCAACTATAAAAGTATAAATAAGTCCATAATCTAAAATATTCTAAACATAAAATTGGTATCTTTCTTCCGGTTCATCAAAGTCAAATGCAAGTGAGTTTAAGAAAGGGTTTAAAAAAACACACAATTAACATTTATTTTTAGGAAAAAAATAAATTAAAGGAAGGTCAAGATTGCACTTATCAAATACCCATGGGTCCTAACAAACCCTCCAAGTAGTAGTGGGATAATACGTAACGGACCCCAATTCTCCCATACTTAAGTGCATGTATGCAATAATCCATATGCGGGTGATATTTTTATGCATATATTAAAGTCAAAATGTCCGCTCTCACATTACAAAATCAATCCCTGTCCATTCATTTATGAGTTTAATTGTTATGTACTGTCAGTGTAAAGTTTTTTTTACACTGACAACCAATCAGAAATCATTGTTTTAATATTTTTAAGGTAGTTAGAATAAGAGTCAATCATTTTTACTAATTTGATAATTTTTAATTGGTTGACAGTATCAAAAAACTTTACACTGTTAGTACATAACAATTAAATCCTTCATTTATAGAGATTTTGTTGTAATTATACGTATAGCTTAAATGAATTTGGTCAGTAGTGCACTAATCAATGTGGTTTATCATTTGGGCCGGGTCAAATCTTTAAATTATAATGACAACTAAGGGTTCTTTTTGCTTTGTTTTTAATTTTATGTTTTTATTAATGAGAATACTAACAATGTTCTTAGGGCATTGATTAAAAAAATCAAAAAAAGAAATTTTTTATTGAAAAATAATGTATTTGATATCTTGAGAAGGTAAATATTTAGTGTTCCAAGAAAAATTTGTTTATTATGAATTCCTTAACCAATGTCCTAAAGACATTGGTTAACAAGACCCTTTTATTAATAATTATAAAAATGACGTATCTTTTGTCATATTTTCTATTTGCAAAAATTTGTACAAGACCGTAATTATTAAAGACGTACCAAGAGAAAAACAACTAGAAATTTTCAACTATCAGCCCTACAGAGGACATCATCATGAAAGGAAAAACAAAGAATAAAAATAAAAATATGATATCTAAAAGTACAGAAACGCAATAGAGACAAATTTAAACAATAACAACTACATAATAAATTAAAACACTACCACTTTGAGCCGGTTTGGATGGATTTTTTTTTAGATAAAAATAAAAGTGCTTTTTATAAAAATATGGGTGTTTGGTTTAGCTTTTAAAAAAAGCAAAAGCACTAAAAAAAGCAATTTATATGTTTTTTTTACAAGTCAGGAATGCTAGCTTCCAAGAAAAGCTAGAGCGATAGATGAGAGAGAAATGACCGGGCGGAAAGACGCTCCACTTTTAATGAAATTTTTTGACAAAACTATCCCTGTATACTTTTTAAAATGACAATCCTCTATCTTCTTTGTTCCTGTTTTTGTTGCGTCGTCTCCTACCTTCTGCTCCAAGCTCCAACAGTCTATCACGTCTCTTCCTCTTTCATTGTACAGTACGTTGGATTTTTTATCATCTCTTGATCCTCTTTCTTCTGCTACTTACCGACTATTATGCACATCAAATATTTCTCATATCTTTCTTTTGCTACGTAGCAACCCACTAGCCCACCTTGTTCTTTCATTTTGTCGTGGACCCATTTTACCCACTTCTTATATTATTTATTTTATATTAACAAAATCCAATGTTATTTTTATGTTGAAATTTAAACATAAAATATAGTAGTTCTCGAATAATGAATATCTTCTTATGGAGAAGAAACACCTAATAATGTCCTTTTTAGTAATCTTAATCATTTAAAAGTGTTTTATATAACTGCATCCAAATGCCTTTTGTAGTTTAAAAGTACTTCTCAATCGATATACCCAAACGCAAAATAACTTTTATTTCAAATAATAACTTGTGTTTCTACTTCTATATCGTAGAAGTTCTTTTTTTAAAGCCCATCCAAACGGGCCCTTTGTTAAGTAAAATTAGAAGCTTCATCCGTACAAGCTCTCAAAGTAAAGGAAAGGAAAGATATTTTCTATTTAACACACGCTAAATTCTTTTAACTTTTGTAGTTCTTATTATAATTATATTTTTAAAGTTTTAGGGTGAGGTCACGTATGTGGTTCCCCCACAATATATAACATGTACTTGTACCTATTACAGATCATTTGGCACAACTGATGAGAAAGAAACATGATAACGCAATATATGGAAACAAGAGAAAGGTAGGAAACAAAGTCGGGGGAAATGGGGACGGGCGGGCCTTAGTTGCCATCATTTTGTACTTCTGCCTTTGCCTCCTCCTTAATGATTTTACTTTTTGTCAAGTCTATATATGTACTCATAGTCATAATATGAAGAAAGTTTACATGGATGCTATCATGTACTTAATGCTTAGTTTGGTTGATAAAGGAAAATAAGAGGGAAAGGTGAAAGAAAACAAATGAGATGATTATTTAGTGATTTGATAGTAAAGAAAATGAAAGAAAAGAAAACTAAAATTTTAGTTTTCTTTTATTTGATCATTGAGCAGAGAGTGAGAGAAATTTTTTTCTGTGAAATAACATAAATACCCTCGTATAATAATTTTAAAAAATAAAAAATGATTTTTCTTTTGTCTTCTAGTGCCAGCCCCATGTCTCTCTCCTACTGTAGCATTTTTTATGTCTCTATTTATGTTTTCTTCCCGTTTTCCATTCAAGATGAGAAGAAAGAAAACCATGAGGGTCTCACATTTTTTTTTCCCTTTCCTTCCACTTTCCCCCTCCAATCCAAACTAGGGAAGATTGATTTTTCCTTTATCTTTCTTTCCCCCTTTTTTCCCTCTTCTTTCCAGCTTTCCAAACGATGCGCAAGGGTGGCTTCTAAAAACACCTTCGCTCCTCCGGAGATAATAAGAGGACCCAAACTTAAGGGCACTTGAGTTTTAAAACTGTATATGTTAATTTAGTTTTCTTTGTTTTCCATGGTAGAAATTTGTCAGAGATCATACAGGACCAACCAACGGGTTAGACATGATGGTTAACGAGATGCATAAGTAAGCAAATAAATGTTGGAATTGGCTAGAGGGACTAACGTGTCTCATGTTTGTAAATTTGAGGGACCAAGTAATTAATTTTGTGTTTTCAGAGACAATAAATATACTCCTAATTGTTTTAAGGACCAAATTGGAAGTCTCAAACTTTATATTTGAATTTTTTGTTTGAGTTAGAGGATGAAAAACAATTATTAGATAAAATTCAAGATGTACAAAAATCCAGCATTTATATAGTCCCCTCGTAAGAAAGGGATGTATAGTCCCACAATCTTATAATTGAAGTTGACAAATAAAATTAAACAAAAACTGCAGTGAAAGTCTATGCAATACCAGCGCGTTACGTATGTATCAAAAATTCCTTCTCATATCTTTTTCCCATTCAGTTAACAAAGCATGCCTGTGCTCTCTTATCTTCTTGAGCCTGCGACTTCAATCTTATGGAACTTTCTGAAAAATACACAAGACAAAGTCATTTGGGATAAGGCACGCTTTGATGAAAAAGAGATACTCTTGGAAGTGAATCATTAAGCAAAACTACTTTATATATACTCGATCAAGAAAGAAACTCACATCAGCATAAATAATTAAGTTACAAGCTACCTAGCTAGTTAGTTCTGATTATATGATAATAACTCAACTCCGATAAAGATTATATGTCTTTATGCTAGTTTCTTGTATTTTTCAACTTTACTGATTAGATAAGCTTATCCATCCTTTCAATTCAAGCCTTTTTTTCCCCCCCAGTGCATCCTCCGCACGCAACTGCGCACAGAGACTAATCCATCCATTAAGGTACTGAATGATATTGAAGGATTTACCTCTCTCAACTAGATTTTTCTCCGTACGCAAGAACTAGTGATCAAACTCCTGACTAAGGATGGCAATGGGCAAGGATGGACCTACATTAAAGACATTGGGGGCAGCTGGCAGCACAAAGTTTTTTTATTTTATTTTATAAAGTTTTGAATAATTTTTTGTTGCCCCTACTAAAGAATAAATGTTGCCCCCATTGTATTGCAACCTTACTCTACATAACACTTTTTGTCGAAGAAAAGATTACTAAGCATGAGAGATGATAGTTGACATAATTTCTTCAATGAAATATATCATTGTTTTGCTAGAAGCAAAATATATTATCATTTCAAATATGGATGATGCATTCATGAAATTACAAGGAAAATCAAGGCGTAAACTTGAAAAAGTTTTAGCCTTGCATCACTTTCAAGTTGAGATATTTTATAAGTGATTGATAGACAACTTCAAGAGTTTAATAATAGATTTACGGAGGTGAATACAAATTGCTTATATTTATGACAAGCGTTGATTTGTTTGGCTCCACTTTATCCATCAAAATTTTCTTTTATGAAACTTATGGGGCTTGATAGTCAACGTCAAAATTATATTAGAGATGTTCTTTCTAATGAATAATTTTCTAATTTAAATAAGATTAATGATCTTTGAGAAATGTTGATAAAAAATAGAAAGCATATTACATATCCAATATTTTTATCCCTTATGCATTATATATATTTTTTATAAAAATATTTATATTATATGATTTTACCCCCACTAATCAAAATTTCTGGGTCCGTCCCTGGCAATAGGTAGGGTTTGGGTAGGGTACTATAGTACCCATCCCCATACCCGCGTTTGAAAACATTACCCGTACCGGACCGTACCCTCATGGGTAGCAACTTTAGTACCCTTATCCATACCCTCTGGGTACCTAAGTAACCGTACCAGCACCTGTTGTCCGTACTTTAACAGTGAAAAAGCAATAAATAACAAAAGAAAGTTGTAACAATTAAAAAATGATTCAAAGGTCTTTTACATCTATTAATAAATATTACAAATCAAAATATTTAAATAAATAAAAACATACAAAAGGAATCATAGATGCAACTAGGTATAGAAAGTTAAGAATCTTTAGATTAATTTTGGTTTTAAATTTTGTATTATAGTTAAAATTATATATATTAGTAATATAAATAAATAAATAAATAAATAAATAATTATATATTCATATACATATGTGTGGGTATGGGCTGGGATGGGTATCATAGTACCCGTATCATAGTATTACTTGGACTAACCACATGTTGATTTTCAATTTAAGCTTTGCTTATTAATAATTGTTGAGACAACAAATGGATATTGGTTAAATTTTAAATATTTTTATTTAACAAAAATATTAAAATATTTGTATAGAGTTTATATTAATAATCCTTCACCAAAGATATAAATAATGAACAGATAAAAACAATTTAATCTTTAACAAACTTGATTTATCAAGAACAAAATGAAATTTAAATAGAATAAAATTTTTGGTTTTTGGAACTTTTAGTATGACAACAATTTTAAAGGGGAGGAGTTGTATAAGAGTTCATTTCTTTATGTAGAAATTAGAGGATTATAGTTTTGTATAAAAGCATTGAATATATTTTTTTTGTGAAACAAAGCATTGAACAATTTTTTTTTATAAAGAAAAGTTTAGATGAGTCGGATCCCGAAGGCTCGCTAGGGTCAGGACAAGCCTCATGGCTCATAAAGCGCTTACAGAGGTACTTACAGATTACCCACCAACAATGTCCTCACATCAGCAGTGGGATTTGAACTCACAACCTTGTGGGTTATGAGTCGAATCCTTACCGACTGGACCAACCTTCGATGGCAAAGCATTGAACTTTTTTAACACTATTACAACAACTTATGGCTTGTTTGCTTTGTTTCCAGTTTTAAAAAGTTGTTTTCAGTGTTTCCAGTACAAATTTTTGAAAACAGGAAACAGAATGAAAACAAGGTGACAGTTTTGTAATTATTTCTGCAAATCGGAAATGAAAACATGAAACTGAAAACAAAGCGGCCCTTAACTTTTACCATGCTTGAGTTTAACATTGGTGACCATTTTTTTTTTATAACCATGACATAGGTACGAAGTATCCATCACCGTTAGCAATGACTAATCTCCGTCGGGGAACCTGAGGGGCACATAAGGTGGGGTTCTCCCCTCCCAACCAGGTTTTCTCCATATACAAAAGACAAGATTCGAACCTTTAACCACTTGCTTAAGATACCCAAGTCACTTATCACTTGGACCAACCACATTGGTGACCATTAATTAATCCATATAAAGGATGGACCGTTTTCTACTTTTACCACAATATTTATTGCATGAAGATGTAGTTGACAAATTGCTACAGTATGTAATTCATTTTTTTTTTTATAAATTGCTTATTTTTTATTTCCGGAGTTTGATCTCAAAGTATAGTCAAAATTTTAAGAAGAATGCAACACAATTAAAAATAACAAATAGAATTTTAAACATTTATGAATAGCTAATGAATAAAATAAAGTGATACAGCCCGTCAACTATCCAAAAATAAAACATAACATATCATTTTATCAAAAAAATTAGCAAAAAAGAAAAATCTAACTCCATTCTTATAAATTTAATTTAACAACTGAAAAAGTTGAAGGCAAACTTTGATGAATCTAATCTAATTGCTAGTTGGTACAAGCAAAGTTGACTGGACTATATGAGTCATGAGAGTGTGACAGGTGCATTATAGGCCCCGCTCCATTGCCAAAGTTTCAAAACACATTCACGCGTGGTCTCCTTTTTATGGCAATATTTCCTTGTTTAGGTCGAGCACATACATAACATAATGTTAGCACTTTGTACTTTACCAGCAGCCGTTGGTTTCATCAATTTGCGGTCCCAGTCTAATCTAACAACATGCATACGGCATACCTCATCCTCAGGATGAACAGTATCGTGGGTACCCCTTTTTACATCGTTAGTCCACTGGAGAGGGCCAAATTATGGTCCTGCTTGAAAGTTCATGCATCTAACCAGTACATGTGGGGGATGTCCCTGGTAGCACACTAGCACAGCATCCCACTATAAACCACCCACAATTAGGAGGGAAAATTAAAATATTTAAATAATTATAAAAATAGAGATTCAAGTGCCGGATCAAGCGATTATCACTGGGCTAAAAGCTATAACTATTAGTTAGGACACAACTTTATTTCCTTAAGCCTAATAGCAGTCAGCACCATGTTTCGATCTGACTATGGCCTCACATGGCCTTGCCACACCCGAATGCAGCCCTACTTGGGCCTTGCCATGAGAGGATGCTAGCCCAATGGCCAACAAGAACTATTTAAGTGTTTTTCATATAGTTCAGCACTCAACCCGATGGGTGTGAGTGATTCAGTTGATTGCGCAAGCTGAGATTACAGGGAGGACCCGAGTTCAAATTCGGCAGATCACATTTTTCGGAGGGTTGGAGAACCTTAACTATGACTAAACACCCTAATAAAGATTAATTAATCATATAGCAGGTGGGGATACTCCGTGGACCTACCGAAGAGTCAAAGACCCTAATTATGATGGGTTCTAAATTAAAAATAGTTTAGGAATGAGCAAAATAATTAAATCTATTTTAAAAATAACTAATTAGGCTGGTCATTGGGTATTTGGGTCACCTGTCAACCCCATTTCCAACACGTATCAAGTATCAACAGCCCATATGACAATTTGATAAAATGATTATTAATAAAATATAATATCTAATTCCCAACTAAAGTAACACTGATTTGATGGATTAAAAGTTGCTGATCTAGTGGCACTGACCGGCACCATCACAAGTTGGTCCGGTTCCTCCTCAATCACAAGCCATTCTATCCCAAATGAAACTTTAGCGGAGACAACACAGTGAATGCCCACTATAGGACTTCTACTTTTATGATAAGCCTGATGACTAACATTACCTTGAATCATTAGGGTCATTAAATAAAGCAAACCCTATATGTTAAGCCTTTTATACATTCAGTTAGGCATGGAATATAGGGATCAATTAACCTACATGAAGTGTCTTCTGCTGAATACTTCACCATAGACAACAGCAATGTTAATTAAATGTATTTTACAAGGACTAAAATCTCCCTTAGCCACATTGAATCACATGATCACCCTAGCTTAAGGATTACTTTGTGAGGCGTGACACTCTCAAGTAGATTAATTCTTAACTCCATGATTATTATGCTTACCAAAAAAAAAAAAATCCTCCATGATTAGTAATCTTGTGAGGAATATAATGTATAAGGATTTATACGTATTTATAGCTTAAGACTATATATAGCAGCAGTACAAGACAGTACGAGAAGTACAAGAGCAACATATGTACAAAATAGAATACTAAGTATAGAAAGTACAAAATAAAATATAATTAAGGTAAAGTATAGGTGGATTCATCTTATACCTTTTTTTTTCACATTGGTCCTATAAAGTTAGTTTTTTTTTTTTTAAATAGGTCATACACATTATATTCTGTTAATACATTAATCCTTTCCGTCAATCTATGCATGATGACATCAATTTTAGGATTAACATGAAAAATAAAACGTAACATATAAGACCAAATTTTTTTTTATTTTGATTTTATATGTTATGTTTTATCTTTCATATTAGTAATTTCCGTCAGTTTCTTCTTCGACATCAGTTTTACGACTAATGTGGTGACAGAACCTAACAAATAAAACATATAGGATCAAAGTAAAAATAAATCAAAAACATAAAAAGGATTCATCAACCTATTTTACCTATAATAAATTTCAGTCACTAAATTATGTATAATTTTTTTGTTGGAAAAAACAGGGTGAAAAAAAAAAAAGTAAAGGGCCACATCATTGAAATCCCCCTTTAAAAGAAGACCACAACTTCACTAACAAGTTCGAAAGGCCTATTCGAACTAAGAAAAATGGATGTAGAGAAAGTCTTCCACATGACTGGAGGAGTTGGCAAAACTAGCTATGCCAAGAATTCCTCACTACAGGTTCTCTACTTCTCTTTCTTCCTCTCAACCTTTGATCTCTTCATCATCCTTTTTCTTATTTTGGCTTAGAATTGTTCTAATTCTAACAAAATTTATTTGCTTTGATTTTGACAGAAAAAGGAATCTGATAAGGTGAAGCACATAATCATACAGACAGTTGAGGAACTTTACCTTGAAACCACTCCAAAGAGCTTTGGCATTGCTGATTTGGGCTGTTCCTCAGGGCCCAACACCCTATCAATCATCAAAGATATCTTTCAAGCAATCCAAGGCACAAGCCACAAGATCATGCATCACTATACTGAGTTCAGGGTCTACCTTAATGATCTTCCAACCAATGACTTCAACTCAATCTTTAAGGCCTTGCCAGAGTTCCACAGGCTGCTTAGGCAAGACAGGAAAAATGGGTCTCCTTCTATTTTCTTGGGAGGTTACCCTGGTTCGTTTTATGGAAGACTATTCCCAAACAGTTCCTTGCACTTTGTCCACTCCTCCTACAGCTTGCACTGGCTTTCAAGGGTAAGGCCCCAATATATATCTACTTTTTTTCCACTCCTTTTTTCTCGGTTCTTACACATGCTTTGTCAGTTACATGTGTGTGTTTGGATGAGCGTTTGACAAACGTGATTTTGGATGGAATTGATTTTGTAGAATTGATTTTAATAGAATTGAGTTTGAAGTGAAGTGATTTATGTTTGGATGTTTTTATTTTAAAAGTAAATTTGATGCAAAAGTTAGTGTAATTTGAGGCTCAAAAAATCACGTTTGGAACAGAAGCTACAAATTCTAACTTCAAGTTAGAATTGATTCCAGAAGCAAAATCAATTCTAGTCAATAATACTCAAACATATCAAAATCAATTTTTTGCTTTTAGAATCACTTTTGTCTCTCAAAAGTGAATCCAAACATGCATTAGTCATTTCTTGTATATAGAGATTGTTTTTCTTCCCTTGTTTAATGATGTGCAGATATTTAGAGAGTAATTACTAATATCATAATTGAGTATTAGCGCCTTTCGACAAAAAAAAAGGCTATTTGTACATCCAGTCAGCATGGTTAATGAATGTCCAGCTGTATGAATGATAACATGGTTACTTGTTGATGTAGATGATTTATCCCAAAATGGTGTTTTATTCCCGGTTTCATCCACTTATATTATGTTAATTGAAAAATTAATTACATTATTAATTATAAGTGTATCATTTTGAATGACATGGTACAATTTAAGTGGATGAGAAAAGAAATGAGACACTATTTTGGGACAGGTGATCTCTTACACCTAGACAATATGGTTAATGAGTGAATAAATTATGGTTAATGGTGTGTAGTTGTATAAATGGCAAGTTGATTAATGTTATCGAATTGTAGTTAATGATATACAAAGTTTGGTTAATGTGCGAAAATCTCATATGTTGAAATATCATTGCTATTAGGTAATTAGAAGTTTATACATGTTAATTAGGTGTTAAAATGGAAGTGAAAATTGATGTGCAACATAATTTTCCATATTTAATTGTAGTTATTGATGGTTTATGTGAAGCAGGTTCCTTCAGCTATCTATGATGAAGAGGGAAGGCCATTGAACAAGGGGTGTGTTTACATTTCTGAATCAAGCCCTGCAGTGGTGCCACGAGCATACTTTCAGCAATTCCAAGAAGACTTTTCCTTGTTCCTTCGGTCACGGTCAGAAGAACTAGTTGAGGGTGGAAGAATGGTGCTGATTTTTCTTGGAAGAAGGGGACGAGAACATATTGACCGAGGCATCTCTTTCTTCTGGCAGATTCTTTCACGTTCATTTGATGCTCTAGTCTCACAGGTACATTGCTAGAGGGCACTATATTAGGATTATAATTATTATTATTACTATCATTATTATTATTATTATAAGCTAACAATCTAAATTTCAGCATACAAGAACAAAGTAAAAGTTGCAGTAAGATATATGTACTTCATATCCGGACAATTTGTACTTTGTATAAAAAATAAAGAAGTTTAAAAATTATGGAGAATAGATATCCATAAACATTTTTATTACAAGATGAAAAGCTAGAAGTACCCTTTTCTTTTTTTTCGCAGAGTAGAAGTACCCTTTTCTGAAACAAAACTACAGTCTCTATTGGTAAAAGGTGTTCTAACTTCTATTATATATTGTGGTATGTGATTAAAGGAAAGACTTTCAATAAATACAAAAGTAAGATTTTAAATGGGTAAGACCCTAAAAAAAAAAAAGGTAAGACCCTATTAAATTTTTTCCCGATTTTGTTTTTGATATTTTATACATGCATATAAATTTCTCTGTTTACATAACAAAATCATATGCCTCAGAATATCTATTCCATACTTCAGGAAGTATGTGGAAGTTGCATGTCATCCCTTCTAGAAAATAATTTTAAATCATCCTACTCAATTGTCTCATTAATTCCCTTACTTGCTAAAGAAAATAAAATGTTAAGTGATAATCTTTTCTAAAATACAGCGGTATTTGACATGATCTGTCCATCATTTATAAATTGTTATTTTCATAATAAATGCTTAACTACTAGCTAATCAAGTTTGGCTAGACATCAAACAGGGTTAACAAAATATGAGATTGATTTTTATTAGTAAACTTTCATTGTTAGATTGTCTAATAGTAATAATATGTGTCATAAACTCTCGTTGTGACACATCCTAATTTCAAATGAGAGTACTCCCACCCCTAAACTTTCAAGCAAAAAAAAAAAAAACTTCCAGATCATGAGATAACCAAAGATCAATAAACTTTCTGCAACTTTTATTTACTTATTTTTTGAGAGAAAAAAATGTTGCTTTTACTTGAAGGGAGAAATAGAGCAGGAGAAGCTTGATTCATATGATGTGCACTTCTATGCACCATCAAGGGAAGAAGTAGAAAATGAGGTGTGCAAAGAAGGGTCGTTGAAGTTGGAGAGGCTCGAGATGTTTGAGATAGACAAGGGCGAGCACGGCATTGAGAGCTATGGTACAAAGGTTGCAATGGCAATTAGGGCCATCCAAGAATCAATGATATCTAAGCATTTTGGAGAAGGGATCCTAGACAGTTTGTTTGAGAACTATGCAAGATTGGTACATGAGGAAATGGTTAAGGAGGATATCAAGCCCATCACTTTTGTTCTGGTTCTCAGAAAAATATGAATGAAAAAAAAATTTAAAATTCCAAAAGGTTATTTTGGTTCGCAGTACCGAGACGTGTTTGAATTGCAGCCAGTTACTGTCTGTCCCACTAATGTAAATATGTAATGGCTTTTCATTCATGTAGAATTCTATATATTTTTTTTCTTCATAAAGCAGCGTAGCTAGTATAAGGTCCGTTTGTTTAAGATTTTGATAGAATTGATTTTAAAAAAATCAAGGTTAAAAAAATTGATTTGTGTTTGGTAATAATATTTTAAAAGTGTGTTTGGAAGATTTGATTTGATTTGGATGATAAAGTAAAATCACTTTTGAGGTGTAAATATGTATAATTTTATGGGTCCTACATTTAGAATCAATTATTCTAAGTGGAAAAGCTAGAAATTCTTGCTTCCACTAAAATCAATTCTACATCGTCTAAACACTTTTTTTTACCATGAATTTCAACCAAACACCATGTTAAACAAACAGGCACTAAGTGTTTCCAGATTGGATTGAATTGAATCGATTTTGAAGGGAAAAAATCATCTGATCCAATTCCTTCGATTTTGTTATTTGATTATTCGATCGGTTTGATTTTTAAAACAAATTCAATCCAACTCTATTCGTAGAGCAATCAATTTGGCCCAGCCCACCCTATTTGGCCCTAATCTACATGGGTCTGGGCCAAAAAAGCCTATAGTACCAAAAAGCCCATACCTAAAAAGCCCATAGGGTAAAAAAAAAGTCCCAAAAACCCTGTGGGTCAGGGTTAGCTCATGGGCCTTAGTTTTTAAAAAAAAAAATAAAAACATGCTAATTAATGCTTGCATTTCGAAACATTTCAGATTTCTTTTTGAATCATTTTAGCGCTTTTATACACAAGAGGACTTTCAGAAACAATATCATTTACATTTGCGGTGTTACTCGTAGACTCCATAATAATTCCTATGCATTAAAAAAAATATAAAACATTATTTATCATGCGTCAATAAAAAAAAACTATTAAAAAGAATTCAATAATCGCATTCACAAATATTAAGGGCCAAAAATGACAATTTTATATTAAATTTGTGTAATGAAATAACTACACTTCAACACATATTAATTGACAATGTGTTATTTACACAAATAATTGTATAGAAACTTCACTAAAATTTACATTCAATAATAACATTTTATACCAAATCATTTATATCTTTTCCCCTGATGCTTAACACATCATACTATGTTAGGTTATTTTTATATAACTTTATCTAAAATATATTTTCCATAATATTTACATATTTTGTTATATATAGCTAAACTATTCGAGTAATTAATTTGTATAAATATAATCTATTGAATTTCTAAATTTATAAGTACTTGTCATATTAGTTTCGATTGTAAAGATCATAATTTTATATAGTAATATAATTCATGTTTATCATAAAAAATAATAATTTTATATAGTAATATAATTGATGTTTATCATAAAAAAATTATAATAATTTTTTAATATTAATGACTGATATTAAGTTCACAAATTTTTCCGTAAAAAAAAAAAAGTTCACAAAGTTGATGTGGCTACTCCATTGAAAAGAAGTTGGAGGACCAATTTTGATGTGTACCAGCCCTGCTTCTTCATAATTGGCCGTCACTTGCGGTTGTAAAGGTAGCTTCCCTACTTCTTATCTTTTCTTCATAATTTCGTGGACTTACACCTATGTGATTTATTAGACACGACCATTTCGATGCTTGGAATTTTGGTTACATTCGCACACTACGCCGCTGCCGTTGCGTCATTTTGAGAGTGATGCGTGTTACAGCTCACTGGCAACGAACTAGTCTATCTTTTCTGTGGGTTGGCACCCTTCCAACCTTGTCCCTAGCCTCTTCAATTTGTGGGTTGTGTGGGTTAGGGGATCAAAAGCCCCATTATTAATTAAGTGAGCTAAGTAAAGCAGGACTATTAGTGTGGGCTAAATGGACTGATCCTTGTGCTTGGGGTCAGAATGACAGCTCTATCTATTTGATTTATTTCGGTTTGGATTCAATTGCATGTCATAAGACTCATAACTAACAAAGGAAATTTACCAACATGCATCATCTCGAAAGCACCATATCCTTCCAACAGAACCTTGACTATCAGAGAGTTCTACAGTCCTCCAACTTAATGGTTGGGCATAGAGCCCCCCATGAAATTTCAAATTTACAAATTGCCTATCATAAGACTCGTAACTAACAAGGAAATTTATCAACATGCATCATCTCGAAAGCACCAAATCCTTCCAATAGAACCTTGGCAATCGGAGAGTTCTCCAGTCCACCAACGACAGTGAAGTTTGGCTATCCTTGGGCACGAAGGAAGCCATGGATGATAGTGAAGTTTGGCGGACGGCACGACGGGTGTGACTCATGACATGGACACAGTGCTATGCGGCTGTGTATCAAGGAAGGGTGGAGGTCGACGGCGTGACTTCAGGTGGCAGCGTGGCACGGTGGTCGAAGATACGTGATGGAGCTCGTTTTGCGGTGGAGGTATGAGAAGTTCATATCTGAGGAAGTGCCAACCATCCCCTTCTTGTGCCTGCATGATTAAGGTCATCAATGGAGGAAGAGTTGGGGTTTCATATGAAAACTCAATAGAGAAGATGAAGGATCTTTTTGCAAACTAATTAAAAATCATGAATTAATTTTAAAATTTAATGAAATAATATATTATTACCATCTGATCAGGTTCCAAGTAATCAATCGCAGCCGTTGCATTATTTAATCAATATATCAATGGTTAGTAAATAGAAAGAACCGATCCTCCGGATAATACACGAGGACCTTAGACGTTTCCTTGGCTATCCACCTAAAAAGAAATTGAGAATTTATACTTTTTTTTTTTTGAACCATAGAGAATTTAAACTTCTCCACCATATTAGCTCTAGCACCAGACATTTTGGGTACTAACAAAAATGGTAATGAAATCTTGAATTTCCTGCATAGGTGCTTAATGAGAGAGGAAAGGAACTTGGAGCTGGTTGCAATCATTTTACGCTGCAGTTATTGCTTATATATTTAAAAATCATACACGATTTCTAGTTAAATCATAGTATAAGTGATGGTAGAAAATCTAAATCTAAGGAACTTCTTCTACCAACATCATAACAATTCCATACAATTATATATATTTTTATATAGATCCATATAAAGAATTAACAAAGCAAACAAGCAGTTCTCAAATTCATTTCCTTTTATCAGCATTTACTCACAACCTAACTCATCAAGCCACGAACCCACGAGTATTTCTCCACCCTCTCTGTTGCTACCAATCGTCTATTATCACCTAAAAAATTTTATCTAATTTTTCTCGTTTATTATATTAGTAAAGATACATAAGGATCATCTAAGTGTCGAATTAAACTTCTTTATCTGACATTTCAACAAAGATATATAATGTAGTGATCCCAAAAACTTACAAGTTACAACCCTATGATGTTCACAATGAACCTTGTCTCTTTTCCTCGCTCTTCACTCACTCTTTTGTCCCTTTCATTAATTTTGAATTTAAAACATATACAGATGCCAAATCTGAAGACACGGGAAAATAAAAATGAAGACGGCCACATGACACTTGCATTATAATACGAAAAAAAATCTTGAGACGAAATAATTTTGAGTTCAAAAAATTCACAAGCTACCAAATTTGGAAATAGAGGACAAAAATAAGTTAAGACAAAGCCCACACCGACAATTGCATGCCAATACGATACATTTTGGATGATGACACTTGGGTCGGGTGCTAACGCATATGCAATTGTCGACAGCATAGATCATTTTGAATATTTTTGAGAAGAATAGTTATAATATTATTATGTGATTTTATCAAAGCTGGGTCGGACAATGATTTGAAAAAGTTTTTGATTCAGGTTAACTTGGTTTAACTGGTTAAATCATTTAGTTAAATTGGATGGCTTTTAAACATAAAATTTATATGATTTATTGGATAACAGCTACTTTTAACATATTGCAATGGTTTTAGATATAGCACCTAGGTTGACACTATACTTGTTAGTTGTAGTGTCTATTTGATTTGGCGTTTGGGAAGTTCCAAACACTTATCATCCGTTTGGACAAAAGCTATAAGAGAGTAATTTTATCCGAATGGGCGTTTGGAACCTTGAACGCCAAAGTAAACAATTTCCCTAAATAAAATGAAAGAAAAATATAACAATTGCATAGTCAGGGCAACATGTCACCTACCAACAACAAAATCACAATTATTACAAATTCTTTTTTTTTTTTGGTAAAAAAAGTAAATCACGGGGGTTTACCAAGACAAGGATAGGTCTCACGACTCAGCTTAATGGATATGAGTCGTATCCTTACAAACGAAACCATCCTTCATTGGTGATTATTACAAAATCTTTATCCCTCAGAACCCAGCATTTTAATTTTGAAAGGTCTCCAGTCATCTGGATAAAAGTTCTAACCTTCCGCCAGTAAATGGGAAAGGAATATATTGAAATACAATTAGATAACATTTATATAAGAATAATATAAATAATAATAATAAGATTTAAATATCAATAAATTGTTCTATAGTCTTGCAATATCAATATAATGATAACAAATATAATGACCAAGCTGACAAAAATTGAAATTGATAAGGAACTACTAAGCTTAAAAACTACAATCCGCAACTATCAGAAGTTCACTTTGCAGCCCCATTAACTTGCTTTGAGGAATTTGCTTCAGATGGGGAGTTAAGCTCATCCCAAGATTCAATCCAAGTGACCATGGCATCTGCTAGTTTGTTGAAGTAGGGATCAACAGTACCAAGCTTCTCTTTGACTTGCTTGGAGAGTTCAATGTAGCATTTCTGAACAGAGGTGCACTCTTTTGGAAGGGTGGCACTTTGGAAGAATTGATTTTAAAACAAATAAGGTTAAAAATAATAGATTTGTGTTTGGTAATAATATTTTAAAAGTGAGTTTAGAAGATTTGATTTTATTTGGATGGTAAAGTAAAATCACTTTTGAGGTGCAAATATGTAGAATTTTGTGGGTCCTACATCTAGAATCAATTATTCTCAACGGAAAAGCTAGAAATTCTTGCTTCCACTAAAATCAATTCTACACCATCTAAACACTCTTTTTTTTACCATGAATTTCAACCAAACACCATTTTACTTTCCAAAAGCAATTATTTTGGATGGAAATGGAACTTTAAGGTTAAACAAACAGGCACTAAGTGTTTCCAGATTGGATTGAATTGAATCGATTTTGAAGGAAAAAAATCATCTGATCCAATTTCTTCGATTTTGTTATTTGATTATCCGATCGGTTTGATTTTTAAAACAAATTCAATCCAACTCTATTCGTAGAGCAGTCAATTTGGCTCAGCCCGCCCTATTTGGCCCTAATCCATATGGGTCAGGGCCAAAAAAGCCCACACCTAAAAAGCCCACAGGGTAAAAAAAAGCCCCAAAAGCCCTGTGGGTTAGGGTTAGTTCATGGGCCTTAATTTTTTTAAAAAAATATTAAAAACATGCTAATTAATGCTTGCATTTTGAAACATTTCAAATTTCTTTTTGAGTTATTTTAGCGCTTTCATACACAAGAGGACTTTCAGAAACAATATCATTTACATTTGCGGTGTTACTCGTAGACTCCATAATAATTCCTATGCATTAAAAAAACAATATAAAAAATTATTTATCATGCATCAATAAAAAAAAACTATTAAAAAGAATTCAATAATCACATTCACAAATATTAAGGGCCAAAAATGACAATTTTATATTAAATTTGTGTAATGAAATAACTACACTTCAACACATATTAATTGACAATGTGTTATTTACACAAATAATTGTATAGAAACTTCACTAAAAATTACATTCATTAATAACATTTTATATCAAATCATTTATATCTTTTCCCTCGATGCTTAACACGTCATACTATGTTAGGTTATTTTTATATAACTTTATCTGAAAAATATTTTCCATAATATTTACATATTTTGTTATATATAGCTAAACTATTCGAGTGATTAATTTGTATAAAGATAATCTATTGAATTTCTAAATTTATAAGTACTTGTCATATTAGTTTTGATTGTAAAGATCATAATTTTATATAGTAATATAATTGATGTTTATCATAAAAAAATTATAATAATTTTTTAATATTAATGACTGATATTAAGTTCACAAATTTTTCCGCCAAAAAAAAAAAAAGTTCACAAACTTGATGTGGCTACTTCATTGAAAAGAAGTTGGAGGACCAAATTTGATGTGTAGCAGCCCTGCTTCTTCATAATTGGTCTTTCTTGCGGTTGTAAAGGTAGCTTCCCAGCTTCTTATCTTTTCTTCATAATTTTGTGGACTTACGCCTATGTGATTTATCAGACACGACCATTTCGATGCTTGGAATTTTGGTTACATTCGCACACCACGCCGCTGTCGTTGCATCATTTTGAGAGTGATGCGTGATACAGCACACTGGCAACGAACTAGTCTCTCTTTTCTGTGGGTTGGCACCCTCCCAACCTTGTCCCTAGCCCTTCAATTGTGGGTTGTGTGGGTTAGGAGATCAAAAGCCCCACTATTAATTAAGTGAGCTAAGTAAAGCAGGACTATCAGTGTGGGCTAAATGGACTAACCCTGGTGCTTGGGGTCAGAATGATAGCTCTATCTATTTGATTTATTTCGGCTTGGATTCAATTGGTGTTCGATTTTTCTAAATAAACTATATAAGTTATTAAGTATGTTATTCGTCCATCATTAACATGGCTACTAACTTTTGTAAAATTGATCCTTTTGATTTTGAATAAAATATATAATTTCGGCCCCATATGATTAACTTATTCATTAGTTATGTAAAGAAATTACATTTGGCTAACTGAAACAAATGTGCACAACACAATACAAGTTTGTGAATTTTGATCCTCGGATAACAAATAAAGTCTGTTTGCTTATAAAAAAAAATAAATGAAGTGCATTTCGAGTACCATATATAATCGACAAAGCATAATCAAAAAGAGGATGAGGGTGTTCATTCATAAAAATATGAAAAATAATGCTTAAGTATGAGTAGTAATATAATTTCAAAAATAATAGTATATGTATATAATAAGTCAGTTTGGATTGGATTGGATCGGATCGATTTTTACTAGGGGATCCAAAATCCAAACCAATCCAATGAAGAAAAAAAAAACAATTTTTGAGGTTTTCAGTTGTTTCTTATTTTGTATACCACTTGTAACATCCCCCTTGGGCATTACCTTGTGAACACGTGTGGAAATAAAATTAAAAGGAATTTGCTGGTTTCTTTCGGAAAATAAGGCTTATAATTTTGTAAAAGTCCGAAAATGGGAGTAAACTTTTTTTTCTTCAACGGAACACATTTGAAAATTTGCTTCACATATCACAACGGTAACATTATATAATATTCAACAACACATAAATATAGTATATTCAAATTAAATCTTTCACAGCGTACAAGTTTTTCCTGAAAGTATTTCAGGATTCCCAACTGAAAACTGAACCATATAAAAGGTCCCAAGACTACGTTTATCGATTTTCTGAAAAACACACACACCCAAAGAAAATCCTAAGCTAGTCAATCTAGACAACATCCACTGGAAAGACCTCCATGGTCCATACCACTATCACCGACCTCTTCAAGGATCGGAACTAAGCTCCTCGAGTGAATGGGAAATCCTCTGCATCATCTGCTCTCATGTACAAAGGTACAACAGAAACACTAGAAAAACAAATATATCGCAAGGGTGAGATACCAATATATGAGTTTTGATAAGACAACCGCATGCGCCACACACAAAACAACATTTACCAAATATTCATAGCATATAAAGAAATTATTCAAACAACAGAATAATTCTATCAAAAAGGGGTTTCATACCCGACAGTCATCGTCATTTTATAAAAATGCATGACACTTCGATCCCAACTTCTTTTCGTTGAGTAAAACAGGCGCAATTGCCAAATAAGGGTATAGCGTTCAGCGTTCCACGCTACAGTGTCGGATAATCCATCTCAACCTCATGTGACCATTGCTCAAACAGCTATTGCAACTGTTCACACGACCTCTCTATGATAACCACTCAAACAGTTATTGTAGCTATACACAGATACATAACCACTCAACAGCTATTGCAGTTATGTATCACATACCACCCCTCTGTAACAACCACTCAAATAGCTATTGCAGTTGTACACAGATACATAACCACTCAAACAGCTATTGCAGTTATGTATAAATATTATTCCTTCTATAACAACTACTCAAACAGCTATTGTAGTTGTGCACGGATCCATAACCACTCAAACAGCTATTGCAGTTATGTATAAATAATATTTCACACTACCCTTCTGTGGCAACCACTCAAACAGCTATTGCAGTTGTGCACAGATACATAACCACTCAAACAGCTATTGCAGTTATGTACAAATTCACTTGTGCAATAACCACTCAAACAGCTATTGCAGCTATGCACAAGTATTATCCGACTTCGTATGATAGCCACTCAAACCAGCTATTGCAGCTAATCATACGGCCCCTTGTGACAACTGTCCAACCATTGTTGTAGTCATACACTTGGTAATTCAGGCACGTCTGCCAAATAATGCATGTAAAACATTTATTCTCGTTTCGTTTTCTTTGTCGTAATAATCTTCCCTTGTCGAAGCCCAAAGCTTACGACCATGCTTAATTTTATATTAAGACTTTGCACTTTAAACAAACACAGGACACACAGTCCAAATGTTTTAAACTCAACACAGGACACACAGTCCGAGCGCTCAATCGCAAAGCCCCAAACTGATGCACCAGCCTTAGGCTCGCGGATATGGAACAAACATTTTTCACATCACATTTAGGACACACAGTCCACAAAACCAATACAGGACCCTCAGTCCAATGACACAGATCCCTGATCTACGTGTCCACAGAACACTAGAACCCCGACGTCTCGGTTCTTAGGTTCGTTTATCCTTTGTAAAACATTTCGCTCAGTGAAAAACAAATACAAAACAAATCTCCGAAAACTTATCCAAGTTTAACGAAATAATTTTACTGAATGAAAATCCTCTTACAGAAATTCTTTTCTGTTAAAACGTTGATAAAACGTAAAAATCATTGCTAAATACTTTTCTTTCCAATCACTTTATTTCTGAAAATGGTTCTCAATAAAAGTCAACTTTCAAAAAGTCTTTACTAAATAAAATTTCATAATAACAAAATAAAATCTTTTGTCAAAATTTCTCATAAAAATCTTTTTATAACTTAAATAACTTTTCTGTCAGAAGTAATTGTTCTGAAGGCTATATTACATTATTTTCGTAACTTAATCACTTTAAATAATATTTTATAATAAAATTGAATTTATTTTGGAAAAACTAGAGCCTGTGAAAATTTTCACACTTTCGCCCTTACTGTCACTTTATTGACACATTTTCCATAAAATATTATTAAAATGATATTTTTCCACCTTTTCTCAAAATTTCATAAATTAATCACTCTGATTAATTATCCAATCTTATCAAGCTTTTATCTTCAAATTAATTTTAAACACTGACCAACGTCATGTTTCTCAATCCATCACTCAACAGCAGATAGTTTCCCCACAATATAGCATGGCATACATTCAAGTCATGGCATGCATCACAATTATAATTTAACAATTCAATTATAATCATGTAAATCAACATATCACAGAAATCAAGTAATCATATAATCCCTTAAAAAAATGAACGATTCAAAAATCACATAAAATCATTATAGATAATTCACAGATGACTCAACAAAATAGCATACGATTATCTTAAACTCCTCAGGCTGTCCCCCCTTACGTCTTGAAGATTCAACTATTCGTTTCACGAACTGTTTTTCGATTCGATCTCCGTCTCCTTCGCACATTCAGGATAATCAACAACGATTTATCCTCTTGTTGATTGAAGAAATGAAGAGAGTGCTAGAAACAAGCTTAGTTAGAAATGGAAGCTTTTGGGACAACTTTGAGGGTGTGGTGGTTTTTTTTTTTTTTAGTGTATCTCACAATCCACTCATCTAAAAATTACGAACTTTTTCTTGTTGGAAAGTTAAGAAGAATAGGAACAACTTTGATGTTGAAGGTTTGGTTTGATTCAGATCAGAACATGGAAGAAAAGAGCCTTCTTTCCGCTGTTCTAGTATGGTGCTGTGGATTTCGAGCTGTTTTGGTAATTTGGACATATCTCTCACAATACTCATCCGTTTTTTATAATCTTTAGCTCGTTGGAAAGACGAGAGGAAGAGGAACAACTTTCATGTTGAATGTTTTTCGAGTTTCAGAACAGAAAAATGTCAGAACTTCGATGAAATTTCGGGTGAGTAAGGAGAGTTTGTCTTAGTGTTCTTGGTGTTCTTGATGAATGATGAAAAGAAAATGGTTTTGGGAGGAGGAAGATGGCTGACGCAAGAACAAAGAAGAAGAGGAGAATGAACAAATTGATTCTTATGTTAAATGAAAGTAAATGATGATATGTGGTAGAGATTTAGGCCATGTAGTCATATTAAACTTGTGGTTGAAATGGAAAATGAAGACTTGGCTACAAATGGAGAAGGGTGGCAGCCTTAGGGCCTTACAAATGATGTGGATGAGAATGTTTAGGTGGTGTGGCTGCCTCCTATACCACATGTTTGGGAGAAGATATTTTGTGTGGCAAATCATGGTTAGTTAACCTCGGTTAGTTAACCAGACGTAGGTTAGGTTAACATTCAAAATATCTAAGTATTTTCTTCATCTTCATGATGACTAGAGTAAATTATCATCATGATGATTCATTCCTCTTGAGTCATCATAGGTGGCTAGTCGGTCTGTTTCCCGATATATCTCTGCACAAACGTACCCGATTCTCGATTAGGGTTTTTGAGAGAAATGAGTCTTGATTCATGAAGATGATATAAGTGAGTTGAAAAATTGCCTAATTGTAGGGAAAAAGGGGTAGAGCCGTGTAGGGAAGGGCAAAATGATCCTAAAATTTCAATGGCAAGCCTTGCAATTTCCATAGGAAACCAAGGGTAAAATGGTCATTTCACCATAAAAATATCTAATGGCATTTATGTGCCATTATGGCCATTATGATTCGGATATGATCGTCATAAATGCTCGTCACATCAGTCACATCAGTCATCTCAGCTCTGTTGCTGACCTCCTGGTTCATCAGACTCTGGTTTTCCAAGAGATATTTCGACGTTTTCGCCCGCAACAAATATAATATTTTATTTTTACCCCAAAATTTTTAAAACTTCCAATATCATAGCAAATATGATAAAAATATTTTTCATCTCGTTCACGACTTAAAATTAGGTTTTCTGAGCAATAAACTTTCACTGTCAGTGAAAAACGCAGACCGGGCTCCGTCTGAATTTTCAACCCAAAATTTCATCGTAACCTTATGATATCAAATATATCATGGAAATGATATTGGTTTATCCAAAATCATTTTCTAAGTCTCGGATAAAAATATAATCATTTATATTTATTACCGATATTAGAAAGCAGTGAAAAATCGGGGTGTTACAATTTTGAGTTTTTTCGGTTCAGCTTTTGTGATTTGAATTGATTTGAATCGGTTGATAAACACCGCTAGTACTTGAACGCTTAAAGAAAATATACTTGAGGATTTTAAAACAATATTTAGAAAATGAAAGGTATTCTTACGCTATCAATAACTTATTCTATAATGTGATTTTTTATTAATACAACTATTAAATTATAACTATTCAGGATTTTGATTGTTTGCAAGTAATCTTGTAAGTAATCTTTCATTAATGGTGTGAGTGTATGACATTTGAATCTTTCATATGAGAAGTTCAGACCTGAGGAAGTGCCAACCATCCCCTTCTTGTGCCTTAAGGTCATCAATGGAGGAAGAGTTGGGGTTTCATATGAAAACTCAATAGAGAAGATGAAGGATCTTTTTGCAAACTTATTAAAAATTATGAATTAATTTTCAAAGTTAATGAAATAATTATTACCATCTGATCAGGTTCCAAGTAATCAATCGTAGCCGTTGCATTATTTAATCAATATATCAATGGTTAGTAAATAGAAAGAACCAATCCTCCGGATAATACACGAGGACCTTAGACGTTTCCTTGGCTATCCACCTAAAAAGAAGTTGAGAATTTAAATTTTTTTTTTTTTTTTTTGAACCAAAGAGAATTTAAACTTCTCCACCATATTAGCTCTAGCACCAGACATTTTGGGTACTAACAAAAATGGTAATGAAATCTTGAATTTCCTGCATAGGTGCTTAATGAGAGAGGAAAGGAACTTGGACCTGGATTTGCTGCAATCATTTTACGCTGCAGTCATTGCTTATATCTTTAAAAATCACACACGATTTCTGGTTAAATCATAGTATAAGTGACGGTAGAAAATCTAAATCTAAGGAACTTCTTCTACCAACATCATAACAATTCCATACAATTATATATATTTTTATATAGATCCATATAAAGAATTAACAAGGCAAACAAGCTGTTCTCAAATTCATTTCCTTTTATCAGCATTTACTCACAACCTAACTCATCAAGCCACGAACCCACGAGTATTTCTCCACCCTCTCTGTTGCTACCAATCGTCTATGGCATATCACCTAAAATTTTTTATCTAATTTTTCTCGTTTATTATATTAGTAAAGATACATAAGGATCATCTAAGTGTCGAATTAAACTTCTTTATCTGACATTTCATCAACAAAGATATATAATGTAGTGATCCCAAAAACTTACAAGTTACAACCCCATGATGTTCACAATGAACCTTGTCTCTTTTCCTCACTCTTTTGTCCCTCTCATTAATTTTGAATTTAAAACATATACAAGATGCCAAATCTGAAGACAGAGGAGAAAATAAAAATGAAGACGGCCACATGACACTTGCATTATAATACGAAAAAAATTCTTGAGACGAAATAATTTTGAGTTCAAAAATCCACAAGCTACCAAATTTGAAAATAGAGGACAAAAATAAGTGAAGACAAAGCCCACACCGACAATTGCATGCCAATACGATACATTTTGGATGATGACACTTGGGTCGGGTGCTAACGCATATGCAATTGTCGACAGCATGGATCATTTTGAATATTTTTGAGAAGAATAGTTATAATATTATTATGTGATTTTATCAAAGCTGGGTCGGACAATGATTTGAAAAAGTTTTTGATTCAGGTTAACTTGGTTTAACTGGTTAAATCATTTAGTTAAATTGGATGGCTTTTAAACATAAAATTTATATGATTTATTGGATAACAGCTACTTTTAACATATTGCAATGGTTTTAGATATAGCACCTAGGTTGACACTATACTTGTTAGTTGTAGTGTCTATTTGATTTGGCGTTTGGGAAGTTCCAAACACTTATCATCCGTTTGGACAAAAGCTATAAGAGAGTAATTTTATCCGAATGAGCGTTTGGAACCTTGAACGCCAAAGTAAACAATTTCCCTAGATAAAATGAAAGAAAAATATAACAATTGCATAGTCAGGGCAACATGTCACCTACCAACAACAAAATCACAATTATTACAAATTCTTTTTTTTTTTTTTTTGGTAAAAGAAAGGAAATCACGGGGGTTTACCAAGACAAGGATAGGTCTCACGACTCAGAGCTTAATGAATATAAGTCGTATCCTTACAAAAGAAACCATCCTTCATTGGTGATTATTACAAAATCTTTATCCCTCAGAACCCAGCATTTTGATTTTAAAAGGTCTCCAGTCATCTGGATAAAAGGTCTAACCTTCCGCCAGTAAATGGGAAAAGAATATATTGGAATACAATTAGATAACATTTATATAAGAATAATATAAATAATAATAATAAGATTTAAATATCAATAAATTGTTCTATAGTCTTGCAATATCAATAAAAGTAATAATGATAACAAATATAATGACCAAGCTGACAAAAATTGAAATTGATAAGGAACTACTAAAGCTTAAAAACTACAATCCGCAACTATCAGAAGTTCACTTTGCAGCCCCATTAACTTGCTTTGAGGAATTTGCTTCAGATGGGGAGTTAAGCTCATCCCAAGATTCAATCCAAGTAACCATGGCATCTGCTAGTTTGTTGAAGTAGGGATCAACAGTACCAAGCTTCTCTTTGACTTGCTTGGAGAGTTCAATGTAGCATTTCTGAACAGATGTGCATTCTTTTGGAAGGGTGGCACTTTGGAAGAATGGAATGATCTCTTCTTGCCAGAAGATACCTTTGTACTCCTTTTTGAGATTCACAAATGGGTTGCTTGCTTTGCTGTGCCATATGTATGGAAGACCAGTCTTGACTCCCAAGCCCAAATGGTCACTGATAACCTGTACATTCATCAATGCAGCATACATGAGTTGTCTATCATGATAGGAGAAGTAGTTTAAAAAAAGTAAAAATTGTAAGTAGCAAGGTAAAATCTATTTAGAACAATTGGAGACATTTGATCTTGTTAACATTAAAATGGAAATGTATGGAAGTCCAAAGGAAAATCCACATATATCAAGAGTTTGTAAGGAATTGAAATCAAGAATGAAGAAATGTGTGGTAGAACTTTCTTAGAACAGCAGTGTTTTTCTCATAAGAGGTAGGTGTAAAAGAGAGGTGTAGAAAACTATGTGTAGGTATAGCATTTTGTTTTCTACAAAGAGGATAAGAAGCCAAGGAGTCACTTAAGGAGTTGTTAGAGAAATTTCAATTGATAAAGATCCAGAAGTAGTCCTTGACTCAATGATTTAAGGGATTGCTAGCAGAAAAGGGCAAATGATTAATATACCTTCATGCACCAGCCAGCCCACATATCATCGTATCGTCCAATAGGCTGACCATCACCCATGAGTCCGAAGTACATTGCAGGTCCAATCAGCTCACGGTCGAAGCCCAGATTCATACCACACATGGGGAACAATGTTCCTTTGGGAATGGTCAAAACAGCATCAACATACCTGAAATATATACTCAAGAATTTAGCAAACAAAACCAGGTCATGAATATCAATAATGTCAACATATATTAATTATTGGCCCACACAAAGGAGCTACATACCTGGTGTTCCTCTCACGAGGCTTGACAAGCTGCGTTGGAGCATCATAATCAGGTATGTTGAGCCAAAGGCCATGAGAAACAGCAGTGGGGACACCCTCACGAAGACTAAAAGGGTATCCACGGACGAAATCAGCACCTTCTCTGTAAGGATCATAAAGGGTATTGAAGAAATGTGGAGTTGCTGGAGTTAGGAGATTCTTAATGTGCTGCTCAAGTGCATTGATATCCTTGCCAGATGGATCTTTAGCAACCTGCATAAGGAAATAGAAAATGTTGAGAAAATCACTCTGCATTTTGTATTGAAAGTAGCAAATACCCTGAGATTTGGGTTAGAAGAATCAGCAAGTTTAAGTTATCATAGATATCAAAGAAACTATTGACAGCAATAATCAAGCCAGAATCAATATGTTAATCCTTAGCCAAATGTAGATTTAGAAAGAAAAAGAGTAAGAATGGATGATTAAGGTTGGCCAGCTTAAAAATATGAGACTAAAATGAAGAGGATTTCAAAACATTTGATCCCATTATTTGCTTTATAATCATTCTGAAAAGGTAACAAAAAATAAAGACCAAAAGCATGTTAAAAGCTTGGAGTTGGATAAGATCCGGTTGTGTTTGGAATCAATAAAATTAGACTTGATTTGAATTGAATTGACTTGATTTAGAAACCAATTCTCATGTTTAGAACCTCATTTAAAAGATAGGATTTGAATTGATTTGTAAATCCACTTTTATGTTTGGAACATCTCAAAAGTGAATGGAGTTCATTATGCTTTGATAATTCCACTTTCTTACCCTTGAATAAGATAGGTACAATAAATAAATAAGGATAAAATTGTCAAATCAAACAATTAAATCTAAATTCAAATCAAATCCACTCCAGTCTTACCAAATTCGAGTGGAATTCTAAATACTCACAACTTAAACCAAAAAGATTTCAAAATCAAATCAAATCACATTTCAAAACTTTCCAAACAAAGGCATATCATTCATAATCAAATCAGTTCCCAATATTAGTCATTAGTCATTCCAAACATACTCTCATTGTCAATGAGAGAATCAAAAATGAATTAAGCTATCTTGAGCTTCAAGAGAATCCCAGTATCCAACTATACAGACCAATCTTAAACATTACATCTCTAAGAAAACAAACACTTGCATAACAACAGCCATAAACTCAATGAATCAAACAAGAGCACCCTCAAGACAAGTTAGATCTAAAACCCCATTTCAAAAAAACCCTGCAATACTCATGTCAAAATTTAAATTATGGTCCATAATGCAAATGTGACTTCAGTATTGCAGTTTTAGTAGTATCCATAACTGGATCGCGATCGCAAGGACATCGACCACCACCAAAACAGCAATCTCAATTTAAAACCATGATTCAAGTACAGCATACACATCCAACATATCAAATCAAAGAGTATATAATTCAAGTTTATATTTTAAAAAAAAAAAAAAACCCAAAAACCCAACAAAGCAAAATCCACACACCCCACATAAAAAAAAAAGTATATAACTTAATAGAACAGGCTAGTCAAGTCAGCTCAATTCCACAAACCCTTCAAAACCCATCAACAAAACACAATAAAGCAACCAAATTCAATTTCAAGTTCAGAACTTTCCGATCCAGCAAAAAGAATAAATAAAAACAAAAGTGAAACTCACGAAGCAATCGTCATCGATGGTGAAGATGTACTTCTTCTTAGAGACCAAGAATCCGAAGCAGCGGCAAGCAGAGTCCTTGAAAGAGATGCAGGAGGCCTTGGGACCCAAGATCCGGTTGATGTCGTTTCGGTTGTAGAGTTCGTAGTCGAAACCTTCGGGAACCTTGATAGTCTTCGAAGGGTCACCGTCCTGAACGATGATGAGATGGTATGGCTGGAAGAACGGCCTCCACATCTCCAAGAAATCGAGGTTTCGGATCGTGGGGATCACGATGTCCAGCTCGTCTTTCAAAAGGGGTACCGGTTTCGGTGTTGCTTCTGCCATTGTTGAGAGAGAGATACACACAAGAGAAACAATGAACAGAAGCAGAAGCTGAGACTCAGAGAGAAAGAGATAGAGGGTTTTCAACGCGGAAAGTGTGTCTGAGATGTGGAATATATATAGACAATATATATAGAAAAAAACTTTGATTTTGGTCTTGGAGATCATCACAGATTCACAATTCACAAACCCTATATTATTAGTTTTTATTTTTAACTGTTTTTTTTTTTTGGACATAAACTGATGAAAATAACTTATAAAAATAATTTATTATTTTCTTATAAGTTCTGCTTAATTTATTTTTATAAGTTATTAATATATATATGTTGGTTCAGGTAAACAGAATTTGGATATCTTAAGCATGTGCTATCAAGTTCATTTTTGAATTCATGTGTATTATTGAGAGGGGTCCTCACTTTGACCTCTATTAGTATTCGAGAGATTAGTTTATCACATAAGAAGATATTTTGGGGAAAAAGAAAAGAAAAGAAAACTTACTGTTATAAGTTTAGGATTAAAGTAATATATACTATCGGTATAAACAGTTTTACAATGACATCCACTAATATTATGATATGTGTGCTTTTATTTTATTTATTGGTAGATAGAAATAATAAAGATACTGATTTATTAAGAAATTATTGCATGTATATGTAAAATTCTTTTATACTGAAAATACATAGAAATTAAACACATAAATTTATTAGTGAAAGTTACGAAAATAACTTTTTTAGCTTATTTTGAAGGGAAAAAAAATGTTGAACAAGCGCTTCATTGAATAATTTACCCGCAGTATTAGAATACTTGCGAACTGTTTTTAAATTATTATTTGTTTGATAATTTAAACATTCACAGATTTTATTTTGTGTTAATTGGTATACACTGTCAATGTAAAGTTTTTTACACTATCAACCAATAATAAATCTCCACGTCATTGAAAATATTTGATTCTTATCCAAATCACATTAAAAGTCATTCATATCTTGATTTTTGATTGGTTGACAGTGTAAAAAACTTTATACTGACAGTGCATACCAATTAAACTCTTTTATTTTTATGAGGTCAACATAAATTATTATGCAAGTTATTCGATAATACTTTGATTTTATTATGATTTTTTGGGAAAATGCAAGAGATTTTCTCTAATGAGTTGTATGTAAAAAATTTCGTGTACTTTAAAACTCATCGATACAACTTTTTAGACTAAATATATTGTGTATATTAATGTATATTGACCGCTTTAATGTTGAAAAATTCATTTTTAGTCAAAATTCTTATGAAAAAGCTTCATGCGATATTTCTAGTAATTATATATAATCCTCTCATTAGATCATTGGCTATAGCAAAATTGTGTGCATAAAAATTTGACTAATTTAAAAGCTTTGTGTTAATGACTCTCGATATACCTAAGGTTTTCTGCACTATAATTGAAGAGAGCTTATCACATTTAAGTTTGTCATATTTTTTCATTTGACTAACTCTGTCAATTCATGTAGACTTGGCCGTGTCACCAAGTTTCGACCAGATCAAATTGATTTTTATCAATTTCGTATATATAATGTTTCAAATAACAGCTTGAACTAGTTAATTGGCTGGTCAATATATCCAATATAGGTTTGACGAACATGATCAGATTTTGTTAATTAATCATATTTTTTATAAATAAGTATTATAATTATAATTATAATTAATTAATAAAGAGTGTAATAAGTAATTTGAAAGCATTATCCTTACTTGAGTAGGATAAACACTCAGGTCTCAAAAGCCAGTGTGTTTCAAACTTTTGTTTTGTTTCTTATCCTGAATGCAGTAGTATGTTTTAACCCCAAAGAAAAGCATTGGTGGCCGAAATCATGCCCACATTAACTGAGATTCTAATGCAGGTGCTAATATGCTCGAAAATATACAAAATCTGTGTTATGATCATTTTCTACCAAAAGAGAAATATTTTGTCCTGCACGATTGTCAACTTAATTTGTTTTCCAATTGAAGTGAAAAACCAAAATTAGAGAGATACTAATAGTCATTCCCACACTTAGATTTTATCTTTATGCTTTTGTAAACTATTAATTTTAATTTATTTACTTTAATAACAGATTTTATTAAATACAATCAAGAATATCACATAATGGGTGCTGTTAAATGCAATGTGGACATGTCCCTTGCGGTAAATAATGGCACCACATCTTGGGGTCTTTGTTTAAGAGGTCATTCTGGTGGTTTCCTGGCAGCAAAGACTGAGTGGGCAATGTCCTGTATGCAACCTCATGAAGGGGAGATTATTGGTATCTTGCTTGCTATCCAGTGGTGTACAAACTTGGGTTATAACAATGTTATCATTGAATCTGATTGTAAAAGGGCTGTTGATAGTATCAACATTCCTAGAGTAGATTATTCTGAGTTTGGTCATATTTCAAAGGAGTGCTCTAGGTTATTATCTTTTTTTCCAAACCTTAGTGTGAGGTTTATTAGGAGGCAAGCCAATGGAGTTGCCCATTGCTTAGTAAAGGTGGCTCCTTCTATGCCTAGCCCCCATGTTTTTCAGCATATTCCACATTGTATTTCTTCTCTTATTGATAGTGAAATAAATTGATTTGGTTTCCCTAAAAAAAAAAAAAAACAAGTAAGTATCTCTTGTCAAAGAAAAAAAGTATCTAATAATAATATTTAAATGAAGGATCATTATAAGAATAATATATAATATAATAAATAAATTAAGAAAATAAAATAAATATTTAAAAACTAAAATAAAATATGTAAACTGATAAACTAGTAAGATTGGAAAAACAGAACACACGGAGAAAGTGATTGATTAATTATGAAAAGTAAAGAAAGAAAAGGGTATAATTTTAATTTCATGATTGAAGGTGAATGGAAATACCCATACCCCACTTGGGTCATGGGCTCCATGAAATTGAAACGTGGGGAAGCAGCCATATAGTTAAAATATCTTATTTATGTGTTTAACTTATTCATGCTGTAAGTGGGGACTTGCTGGTTCTCATGTATTGAAATTTGAAAAGTCTTGCCAGGCCATGCCAGCGTACATTAGGGAACACATAAACAAAGACTTCGTGTTTTTTATTTCTGTGATTTGGATCTTAGAATAACCATTTTATTTTACTACTAAAGAATATGCTCTTGAAACATTTCATGACCGACACTTGGCATATCATATTGCACGTAGTCTTCACGTTCACAAGCACACATCTTGTGCACATCGTATTCCCTCCGTTCCCTTTCTATGGTAATTTAAGGTTTCTACACACAGATTAAGAAAATATTAATTTATTTACATTTGTACCAAATTACCCTTATTTATGATCATTGATATGTATAGTGTATTTATGACTGAATTTAAGTAGGGAAGGTTTAGTGTATTTATGACAAGGGTATATATGAAAAAAATTTGTCAAATATACCTTGAGTTTATAAAAGATCCATTGTTTTGGAACAAAAACCAAAAGCTAAAACTACCATAGAAAGGGAACGGAGGGAGTATGTTACTAGCCTGTATCGACCTCGCCCACACCACGTTATTCTTCAATTCTTTTATTTCAATTTACTCGTTTTCTCTCTGAAAAGTGGTAGATGAGTAAGTAGAACCAGCTATGCAACTCTTTTTTAATTATTTTAATCGGTGCTGTCCATCAGTTAAATAGTTTGTTATGATGCTTATAGCTGTCACATAAGTTTTATGATGTATTTAATTGAAGAAATGAAAATTGTAGGAACAAACATGGGGGAAAACTTCATTTTACCCTTCCATGTGTTTTGGCCCTTTATAGCTTGGTTTTGAAATCTTAAAAACGTGTAATTTGGTTCTTAAACTTTTAAAAGCGTGTATCATGGTTCTCTTCATGATTTCTAACCGAAATTTAATGGAGAAAAACCTGCTCCACCCAGATTTGCAGTGTTGGATGTATAACCAACTTGGTTCCTCTTGGCCTAACTAGTGTGAATTAAGTTCCTATGAATGACTTCAGTGATTGTAGAGGGTGTTTCATGTGCTACAAGGTAATAAAAGTGATATGTAGGTGACAGGCCAGATCCTAGCATTATTTGAGTGGGGCAATGCCCTCCCCTTTTGTCAAAAAAAAAAAAAAATCGTTTTATTGTAATCAGTAATAATAGTTTGGGTTAAATATGTTTTTAGTCATTTATTTTTACAAATGTTCGGTTTTAATCCCTCATTTGAAAAACATAACTTTTTTTAGTCCTCCATTTTTTAAAATGTGTCAGAAGTGGTCTCTATACCACACATTTTTAGTCTCGTATTTTTTAAAACCACACATTTTTAGTTCCACATTTTGACAAAATTCAGTTTTAGTCCCCCATTTTTCAAATGGAACTGTGGTGTAGGGATCATTTCTGACACATTTTAAAAAATGGAAGACTTAAAAAGTACATTTTTTAAACAGGAGACTAAAAGCGAACTTTTATAAAAAATAGAGACTAAAAACATATTTAACCCCACTAGTTTTAGTTTTATTGAAGGGAACATAGCTTAGGTCAAAATGTTTTTTTTAATTAACGTTGTAATATTGTTGACTAGTAATTGTTTTAATTTCTTGCACTTCTCAATTCTCACTGCAAATTTATTCAATTTCATAATCTTTTTCACTCAGCAAGGGCAAACATAACAATAAGCATTTTTTATCACGGTGGAAATATTATTTAAACCTATATATAGCCCTGATCGTTTTCACCTATTCCCTCCTTTGACAATAAATAGCTCTGTTTTCCTTCAACCTATCTTTTTGAAAATTTTAACTTTGCCCCTCCTCCAACAAAATTCCTCGTGCTCCCCAGCCACCTGATCAATTACACTCAATATTAGTCACATGAGTATCATCTTTATATCGATGTACATCACTCACTAAAATATCCGTCTTTTCTCTCTTCAAGGGTTTTAGGTCATTTAAAAGTACATAAAAGTGTTAAAATATAAGTACAATATACATTAAATATCGATAAGCAAATCTAAAAATGATTGGTCGTAGTGAAAATGAACTATACCTCAGGCGAACTTTACTTATAAGGTCAGACATTCGAATCATGAAGTCGTCACTTTAGGAAGGATTTTACCTAACTATCACCCAATCGTAGAACTAGTCTCACAGCCTTGCAAGTGGAAATAATTGGTCAAAGACCCCAAAAAAAAAATACTGATAAGACAATCATTTTAAAGTATTAGTTAATGCTATATAGGTAAAACCACCCATAAACATAAACTATGCAAAAAAAATTGAGTCTTTTACAGACTCCCCAAAATCATACATGGAACCCTTCAAATTTTTATTTTCTAATGTTGACAAAATTTACCCCTTCAAAGGTTATCATAATGTGAAATACAATGAAACGTTGAAATACAATGAAAATTAATTATAAAAAAAATTATGAAACGTTGAAATATATTACTCTATTTTCTTTTTTGAATATGTTTTGTGCCAAACTCTCTCATTTTTTAAATCTCCATCTCCTTAAATTGGAAAATTAATGGGAAATATTTGTTGGGCCTCTAGTATCAAATCTCATAATGGGCTAATAGATGACATGTTGTAATGTTGTCTTTCTGTAGCCTTCGCTTTCCATCACAACTTTTGGTGAAGCTAACCCATGAAGGAACATAGCCCAAATGGCAAATACACACAAACAAATAAATGGAAACCACTTTCATTACGCCCAAAAATAAAAAATTTAAAACGGCAGGCGCCTCGAGTATCAAGCAAAAGAGAGAATGCATGGAATCTTTACAAGGCAGTGTCCAAGACATTTTGAGGCCTAAGATAGATCTATTAAAGATTTTTTCTTAAAATTTTATTTTATATATATATATAAAATAATTATTACTTTATTAATTTCAATTTATTGTTATTAATAAAATTACATATACAACTGATTTTTTTTTCCCAACAGTTGCAGATGATGTCATGTTTTTTTGTAAGGCTACTCAGAAGACTCTGTAGGCAGTTAATTCTCTTTTGCATAGGTATGGTTCTGTTTCTGGTCAGTTGGTTAATCAAGCTAAATTAACTTTTTTTTTCAATAATTGATATATCCATTAAATAATGTCTAGCAGCAGTATCACGGTGAAGAACTCTACCCACCTTCTAGGAAGGGTTGCAGAGCCACACTCTATCATTTACTAAAAAGCTAGACTAAAAAAAAAATACACCTGTTCAGATTTACAATTCACCCATAATGTGGCCACTAGCCATCTCTATCACAAAGTAACTACACCTTTAGCAAAACAAACCAGAAAACAGGAAACATAGACAAAACAACCCTTGGATGATACATCCTGAAAACAGATCTTCTATTTAATGATTTAAAACCAAAGAAAACAACAAAACCCAAGAAATCATCATCTTCAATCCCTTTGTTAGCAATAGATCAGTCCAGGCTTCCACCTCTTGCCAATCCACTTGAGAACAATGTTGCAGCAAGCTTTAAGACCCCTCACACCTTCTGCACAAGGCAAACTAACACAGCTATATCACCCTGCCATCCATGCATTTGAACCAGTTAAAAGATTCTCAAGAACAAAACTGCAACAGAATAAAAAACCATGTTATCAGCTCCTTTCCACTATCTCAACCTCTTAGGCTTTCCACCCTCTATATTTTAAACCATTGACAGAACACATTATACAGGCATAAATGTAGACAAAAGACTCCAAAAAAACCAATATGAGATCCAATAACTTCCTCCCATTTGGCTGTAGCTATTTGAGGGCATCTACATTAAATTTCACACCCTAGTTTAAAGTCATGGACATTGACTCCTTTGAGGATGACTGCACGCCCTTTTCAGGCTCCTGTTTCTGCATGATTTTCCATCTAAGTCCATACCAGCCACCTTCCTTCCATGTCAGCCCCTGCCTTTGCTAGAGAATCTGCAAAATGGTTAGCTTCTTTATTAATGTGAATAAAAGTGACTCTTTTCATCACCTGCAGAGTATTAAACAGTTTATTACAGTAAAATCTTAAGTTCCAAGGGCATTCTTTGTAACATCCTAAAATTTTAATATAGTCTTTTTAATAAAAGATTAAACTATTAGAAAGTTTAGTGTAGAAAAAGATTAATTTATTAGAGTTGTCTAGTAATTAAAAGAATATAAAGTTAATACAAAAAATATTTATAAAGTTAAAAAAATAAAGAAATAAAGAAAAATAGAAAAGACATTAGCCACGTCAAATACAATTAGAATTGTAGGCTTGCTTTTGTTTAAATGTAATTAGGAAACCATATTCCTTTTGGCACTTATCCACCGGACCCACTTGGTTAATTAATTGAAGAAATTTGGCTTTACACAAATATGGTCACATGGCAAGATCTCTTTTGGGCCGTCTTTTTTATTAGGGAAACAAAAGTTAAGTGGGTTTTATAAATTGAGAGGTAGATAAGAGAACCACTCATTCTGGACACATACTAGTGCCGTCAACGAATTGAAGAAGGACTAAGCAGCACCATAAGCCAAAGGAAATTGTGTAGTTGTTGTGCTTTACGTGATAATTAGGAGGAGAGGCTTTATAAATAGGATTTGTTCACAGAAACGCTCAAGCTTTTTGGGAGGTCTACAAGAAGTAAGTAAATATCTTTTCTTAAACTTCCATGGTATAGATTTTAAAGAGTTTGAATATGAAATTAATCGGTAATTATTTGGGGGTTTTATCCTTAAAATGAAATTGATATTTGATTGGTGATTAATTATAATTAAATTGATTATTTACATGATGAGTGGTATGATTATTATGATTTGATATGTCTTTTGTGATATGTGATGCTTTAATGTTGTTTGGATATGAACTTGATGAATGTTAATGTGGGTGATTGATTATCTCCTTTGGGAAGAGATAATCGTTTGAGATACCTCCTTCGAGGAGATGGCAAAGGGCCTAACTCGTAGCGATGACAAATTGGCCTAATGCGAGGCAATGGCAAAGGGCCTCCCTCAAGGAGAAGGCAATAATGATTATTGCAAGGGTACGGGTACCTCCTTCGTAGAGATGGCAAAGGGCCTAACTCGTAGCGATGGCATATTGGCCTAATGCGAGGCGATGGCAAAGGGCCTCCTACATGGAGAAGGCAATGTTGGACATTGCAAGGTTGTGGATATTTCCTTCGTAGAGATGGCAAAGGGCCTAACTCGTAGCGATGGCAAATTGGCCTAATATGAGGCAATGGCAGAGGGACTCCTACGAAGAGAAGGCAATGAGATGTCATTGTACTCATGAGTTTGTGTTGTTGATATTATTATATGTTTTGTGGTTTATTTACGTTATTATTTGAGATACTTTGAAATTACATTATTTTGGAAATAGCGGATTACCATGGTTGTTTTTCCGGTTACCGCACCGGCTGAAAGCAACATCTTTTCAAAAACCTTTTAGAACTGTGTTTACTTACTGGGATTATAAATCTCATTAGTGGTGTTGTCTTTCAGAGTTTACAGATGATGAGATAAATGATGCAGCGTCTTGAGAGAGTCTTGAAGATATTAGCTCTAATTTACTTATTTTTTATTTATTTCTTTTGGGTTTATTAGATGCCCAAGTTTTGAGGCAAAAACAACTGTAGAAGAGTTATGTGAGTTTTGATAATTAATATTTATGAGACCTTATTTTATTTGAATATAATGATTTATTTAGCACTATTATTTTATTGAATTATTCTGAATATACGAGACACTTTCAGACTTAAATTATTGTGAAAAATTTTATGACTCGATTATTTAATTTAAATGTTTTTGAAGGTTTTTATCAATAATTAATTTGGGTTCCTAATGTAACGAAGGACGTTACATTCTTCTCTCCTATGAATCCAAGCCAAGGCATTTTTAGAGTCAGATTCTACTATGACTTCCATTTCCTTTAACCACACCTTTTGTAAAGACATCTCAAGGGCAAAAACAATTGCCATAAACTCTGCCTCATTTGAATCTCCTATACCTATTGATGCAGCAAAATATGCTTTCACTTCACCTTTATCATCTCTAAGAATACCCCCAATACCTATTGGACCCGGTTTCCCCTTGGAAGAGCCGTCAACATTCCATTTGACTATATTAGGTGGGGGAGGGCACCATTCTATGTTTCCTCTACCTTGTTTCTCCTTCCTCCAGAGCTTAACACCTTCTAATTTGTGAACAAATTCACCCGGACTATAAGGGCAGTCTGGATTCCAGCCTCTAGCCCAAAAACCCAATCTCAGTTTGACAAGAAAATAGAAATGGTTCCAATCAGTTTGTATATTATCAAAAACAACTCTATTCCTTTGATTCCATATAGACCAAAACACTACAAAAATTAGGGAAATCCACAGCTTTTTCTGAAACCCTCCTGCTTCTATCCTAGCCAACCAGCACTCTAGCCATTGACTAGGTGTTTGAGTAATTGGCATTTGAACTCCCCACCAATCCAGCACATTCATCCATACTTTCCGGGACATGTTACAATGTAAAAACAAATGCTTAATTGTCTCTTTCTCCTCCCTACAGAAAGGACATATATCCTCCTCCTCACTTAGCATATTCAGTCTTCTTAACCTGTTTTTTGTGTTAAGCTTTTCTTGAATCACAAACCATACCAACAATTCAGCCCTAGGAGGGGCTACTCCCTTCCAAACTCCACTCACATTGTTAGTTATTTGGCTATGTGACCAGATTTCTCTAGCAAAGGATTTAACAATAAAGCATCCATTGCTATTGTGTTTCCACCACACTCTATCATTTATTCTATTTGTCAAATTCACATCTTGTAGTGTTCTAAAGAGCTCTTCCAACTGTTGTGCCTCCCATTGGAACAAATTCCTTCTCCAAGTGAGGTTCCATTGCCAAGACATTCCATCCCAAAATCCCATGTTTGCTATCACATCCTCTTTCTGCAATGATATTGAGAAGAGTCTTGGAAATTTCTCTTTCAAAGCCAAGTCACCTATCCACTTATCATTCCAAAATCTAGTTCTACCTCCATCTCCTACTCTCATACACCATCCCTGCTTTATTACATTATTATAGCTCTCCCCCCATCTATCCACTTTCATGATTTTATCCCACACGCCTCCTTGAGCTGCAATCCTTTGCTGCTGTATTAGAGGAATATTTGCTTCTAGCCTATGAATAGAGCAAATAACCTTCTTCCACAAAGGGTTCCCTTCCACAGAAAATCTCCACCACCATTTAAAAAGTAGTGCGGTGTAACACCCCGACTTTTCGCTACTTTCTAATATCGAAAATTATATAAATATGTATATATTTTTATTCGAAATTTAGAAAATGATTTTGGGAAAACCAAAGTCATATTCATATCATACTTATTTTTATAAGTATACGGTTAAATTTTCGGTTGAAAATTCAGACGGAACCCGGTCTGCGTTTTCACTGACAGTATAATTTTACTGAGCAGAAAACCTAATTTTGACTCGTGAACGAAACAAAGTATGTTTTTATCACGTTTCCAACGAGTTAGGATATTTTGAAAGTTTTGTAAAAAAATAAAGTATTTTAGTGAACTTAACCTAGGTTAGTTAGCTTTTAACCATGGTTAAGGGCAAGACAAAGCCAAATTGGCTTTCTCCTCCTCACATGTGGTGAGTTAGGCTGCCACACCACCCCACTTCATGGCCACACACTTGTCCTTTGTCATCATGACAATTAACCATAGTTAGATTATTATACTATTTTGTTTAACTAAGCTTAAGTTATAAGTTAATCATGGTTATGATTAAGCCTATCAAAGAAAGCCATTTTGTACTCACTCTTCCTCTCATTTTCGTGCAGCAGCCCCTCATAACACTTAGGCAAGTTTCTTTCTCTTCCTATTACACCTTCTAAGCCATTTCTTCACCAAAAACACAAAGAACTCCATTGGTGTTCATCTTTGTTCTTCATTTCTCCTTGAGTTCTTCATCAAACTTCTTCATTCCAAGGTGAGGATCATGTTCCTTATCATCTTAGTTTCATTAATCATCCATGAAAATCCATTTTCATCAATTATTTCATGAGTTTTCATTCTTAGATCTAGAAACTTTGAAAATTCATAGTAAATCATAGAAAAATCCTAAAAATGTGAAACCAATTTCTATACTCCTATTATCACCTCTATATTCTAGATCTAGAAGCTTGCATCAAACAAAAATTTCTAGCCCTTTAAACCCCATGAGGCCGAACCTAGGATTTAGTGGGGGGAAAGATTTTGTTCATTGTCTTTGCATGATTCAATCTTATAAATGATATATGTATTGAATCTATGTTGTTTGAATGAAATCAAGGTCTCTAAGCCACTGTTTTAGGGTTTTAAGTGAGTAAGAATCACTAATCCAAAAGTTTAGGAATTTTAGAAATTTTTGGTCCTAAAAAACAGCCCTAGGCCGAAACCAACATGTAGGAGTTTAGGTGTTTTTAAGTTGTTTGATTGTTGATTAGTTGTTGTCTTTGTTGAAGGATAACTTAGTTATCGTGTACGCGTGTTACCGACACTTGGATTGCGACAAATTCTCAATCGGAGGAAAATCTTCAAGAGGTAAGAGGGGATTGCCTGAGGGATTTTCCGATAGCTATATGTTATTTGTTTGTTGTCTGTACAATTTAGTTGGTATGTTAATTGTTTTCTGTAGTTTGAAATTATCTGTTTTCAATTATCTGCTTTTAAATATTTATTTATCTGCATTTAATTGTTTTTATATGTTGTTGCATGTCATTAATTGTGCTATATGCTATATTATTGACATGATTGTTGTTGATGTTGTTTGTGGATTGAAAAGCCTGACAGTGGTCAGTGCTTAGTTAATAATGCGTTTAAAAGTGTTGAGGAGTTTTTACGGGATGATGAGTTTTAAATTGATTAGAAATAGTAATATAATATTACTTAGGATTTAGTTAGTGGAAAATGAGAAAAAGTTGGAAATGATATTATTTTAAGGATTTTACGGCGTAAGAGTATTTTATGAGTTACAGTGAGGACGTAACCGTGAAAATATTTCAGCACTGCTAATTTTCACATAAGGAATTTCTAAATATTATAAAATGATGTTTTAAAAAAAAAAAGTTTCAAAAATAATTTTATTACAGCGTTGGAAAAATTGTTTTACGACATAAAGTGATATTTTGACCTGAAAACGTGTTAAAACGGCAAACGACGAACAATTCCGTCAATATTTACGAATGTTTTTTTTTAAAAGGGTACAAGTAAGTAATACTGAGAATTAGTCTTAAATGAGGTTTCCAAGTTCAAATTACTGAGTTCTGAACAAAATGAGTTTTAAAGGAATTTTAACAAGTTTACAAAACGAAAAATGGTGTGCTAGTATTCTTAAGGCGTTATGAACATAGTGTTCTTTGGATTTGGTATTCTGAATAAGGTTTTAGGAGCAAAAGGTTTTACATGCATTTATTTGGTAGACATGTCTAAGGCGTGAATCTGGATATCTTAAGAGAGAAGATCTTCCAGAAGTCGAATCTGAATAGCTGAATGGAAAGGTATTCAAGAAGGCGAAGGCGAATCTGGGTATCTTAGTAGATAAGGTATTCATGAAGTCGAATCTGAATAGCTTAAAGGGGTAAGGTATTCAAGAAGGCGAAGGCGAATCTGGGTATCTTAGTAGACAAGGTATTCCAGAAGGCGAACCTGGATATCTTAATGGAAAGGTATTCACGAAGGCGTTAAGGCGTTCCTTATTTGGCAATCGAGCCTGATCAGCTCATCTATTTGGTGTTTGAAGTTCCAAAGATTAAGTAGTGAATGTAGATGAGGTATATGAGGTGTTCATGCATAGTTTTTAAATGATGACGTTTGGGGTGTGAAACCCATGGATGAATTATTTGCTTTGATATGAATGTTTATGTTGTTATAATCATGTATATGTTTATCTGTTTTCTTTTGTGTCGGGCATGTAGTTGTCGTGTTAAATCCAGATATTGGAATCTCACTCTTGCATATTTTTCTTGTTGGTCTCTCTACGTGTGGATTATATTCTATCTGAGTATAGGTGGACCTGGAGATGCCCCTGGCGCGTTCGAGGATCTTTAGGCCAAACCTTTAAAAGCAACTGTGGATCTTAAGAATAACCTTTGGAGTCTTCTTAGTAGGTGTCGTATAGAGTGACCAGCTCAACTAGGGTATTAGATGGGTGTCTAATATGTATGTCTGGCTTTGAAGAGCCATACTTCTGAAGTGAGAAGTTTTATGTTTTCAATAATGTATAACGATATTTTATGTTGTTTCTTTCCTTAAAGGGCCTCTATGGATAAAGGTCTAGTTGGATGATGTTTTCTATATATAAATACATGGTTATATATTTGTGACAGGGTTATGTATGTCGAAGAAAAGAAAATTTTTTACCATCATTTTTGTATTAAACAAAGTATCATAAACGATTATTTTCCGAAAGTAACCAGCAATTATAATTTTATTTTCCGCATTTGGGTAACTATGTGATGACCCCAAGGAGGGGTGTCGCATGCGGCATTTTTTATAGTGATATCATCCACCCCTAACCCACCCAATCTTTTTGGCTTTTGAATGACTTCCCATTTCACCAAAGGCAACCCCTTTCTATTCCCAGCCCCTTTCCAAAAGAACTCCCTCTGAATTTTTATTATTTGCTTGACTACATTTTTGGGAACTTGAAATAAGCTCATGTAATACAAGGGCATGCTATTTAGCACTGATTTAATTAGTACAAGCCTCCCTGCCCTAGACAACAGTTTGGTCTTCCATATTGAAAGTTTCTTTTGAATCCGGTTCAAAACCGGGTACCAAGTAGATACTTTTTTGGAATCAGCTCCCAAAGGAATTCCCAAGTACACTATGGGCAGGTTCACTACTTGACAACCCAATCTTTGGGCTATTTGCTCCCCCCACGCTCTCTCCTTTCCTAACACAATCAAACCAGATTTTGAGAAGTTAATTCTCAGTCCGGATAGCAGCTGAAAACACTCCAAAATCCTCCTTAAATTGACAACATACTGACTTTTAGCTGGGCAGAAAATCAGTGTATCGTCCGCAAATTGTAGGTGAGAAATTTTTATCTCTTGGGATCCTACCTCCAACTCTGAAACAGTCCTCTCTGTGTTGCTTTTTTCATCAACTGATTGAATGCCTCTGTGACTAAAACAAACAGGAATGGGGATAAGGGGTCTCCCTGCCTAAGGCCCCTTTCCATCTTAAATGGTGCAGCTGGGCAGCCATTCACCAAAATGGATATTGAGGCCGTGGATAGGCATTTCATGATCCAACCTCTCCATTTGGTTCCAAAACCCATAATGCCCATCAGCTGGTTCATAAAATTCCAATTCACGGTATCATAAGCCTTCTGAAAATCTAGTTTTAGCAAGACCACCTCCCTTCTATTTTTCCTTGCCCACTGCACAACCTCATTAGCTATTAGGGCCCCATCAAGAATCTGCCTTTGCATAACAAAGGCGGATTGTGTTTCCCCAACCAGATCTGGCATTACTTTTCTTAATCTCAAAGCCAAAACCTTGGCTATAGTTTTATAAATACACCCCACCATGCTAATGGGCCTAAAATCTTTTAGGTCTATTGCTCCTTCAATTTTGGGTATTAGGGTTACCCATGTAGTATTAACAGATCTAGGCAGCTCTCCATTTTCAAAAAACTCAACAATCATACTTACAAAGTCTTCCCCAATTGTCTCCCACATTTTCTTGATGAATCCTAAGTTGAATCCATCATAGCCTGGAGCTTTGGTTGACTCACAGGCCCATACAACTTTTTTTATCTCCTCTGTCGAGGGGATGGTTTCTAGACCTAGAGCTTTTTCTTGCGATAGCTTCGGGAAGCCCTCCCCACTTAGATTTAGACAAACTGATTTGTCATCAGTATATAGATTTTAAAAAAATCTCACTACTGCTTTCTTTATATTCCTTGGGTTTTTAACTACTCTCCCATCAACCCTTAACATTTTCAGTGTTTTCTTACTTTTCTTCATCGAGACTATCATGTGGAAATACTTTATGTTTCTATCCTTTTCAGTCAAAGCCTTAGCCCTGGATAATTGTATCCAGTACCTTTCCTTCCTTTTAAGCCACTGCCATAGCTGGGCTGTTAGGGCATTCCTCCTAGCCCTCTCTTCTTCACATAAGTCGCGAGATTCACTGGTTGAATCTAAAACTTTAATTTTATTCTCCAATTTTTCTATTTTCTGATCCAAGTACCAAAGATTTCCTTATTCCATCTCCTAATGGGTGCTTTAAGATTCTTCATCTTAACATGTACTGGTTGATTTCCCATCATTCTCCATTCATTTGCCACCATCTTAGCAAAGCTTAGGTTAGAAAACCATACATCTAGGGACCTAAAAGGTTTTGGTCCCCAATTATTATTCTCACAGCTTATCAGCAGTGGGCAGTGGTCTGAAATAGACCTCTTTAGTCCCCATAGTTTCAAATCCTTGAAAAGTTCCAGCCAGTCAGTATCAACAAAGACCCTATCAATACGACTAGCTGAATTATTCCTGAACCAAGTGAATTTTCTACCCATTAAAGGCAGTTTCACTCATCTCCATGTCTGATTGCCAGTTTAGAAACTCCCTCATACTAATTGAGAAAGTAGTGTTACCTTTCCTTTCTTCAGGTTTCAAAATCTCATTAAAATCTCCTAACACCATCATCGGTTCATTCACACTCTGTTTTAGGACCAGAATTTCATTCCATACAACATTCCTCCCCTCTCTATCATTTGGCCCATAAACAAGAACAAAGGAGACTGTAAAGTTGAAATCTACTAAATTTCCTTTAACATAAATCCATCTCTCACTCTTTTTACTATCTGAGATCAAGAAGGACCCATTATCCCATATCAAAATTAGACCCCCACTACCATTTCGTGCTGGGACATCTACCCAACTAAAATCATCTTTTCCCCACCATCTTCTAATTATTTGCATGGTTAGGGTCGAGTGCTTAGTCTCTACCAACCCCATAAGAGCTGGGTTCCTAGAAAGGACCAGGTTATGGATGGCTGTGGACTTACCTGACCCCCCAATACCCCTAACATTCCACATAATGCAATTCATAAATACGAAAATAGATAGAGCCCCTTACCCCTGTTGTAACTCAGAGACCCCTTGAGGAAGCTTGATTTCGCTTCCTGTTACTCCTCCTTAACTGTACGATCTTCTGAACAGCATCGTCCTCTCCATTTCGAGCCATCAATCCCAGCTCCTTTCCAATCTCCCATGTCCTCCTAGCTTCGCTTGCTTCATCATCCGAAAACTCGATTGAATGGCCTTCAAAAGCAGAGCTAGATCTGTTCTCTAGAGACCTCGAGCCCTTCACACTCAAATCGGTGCCATCATCAACCTTCTCTTTAGCGTTTCTAGGGTTTTGTTTACGTCCATTTCTCACTTTGGACCTCCTCCTATTTTTGTTCGACGCCTGTTTGTCAAAGCATGTAATTTGTGTCAACATGTTCCTTACTTGGGTCTGACTTACTGGGCTATACCCTAAAAATTCTGCTTCACATAAATTATTTGAGCTCCCTTGTACTTCATTAGTGGTGAAACCTGGAGGCCCAAAATTTGTTTTGGCCCATTGGTCTATCAATTCCAATTCTTGGCTCAAGTCATAGCTAACACCAGCTAGTATAGTTTTAGTTTGAGACTCCTCAATTTCCATAACGTTCAATGCTCTCCAAATCTGGCCATCACTCAGCGAGTCATTTATACCTCCTCGAGAAGGCAAATGACCAATGCCATCATTAGCTTCATCTCCCAAGTCTTCATTCTTTTTTGATTGTTGGGCTCACTATTTCCAACCCCAATTTTACAGCTACTCATAATATCCTCATTTAATGCACTTTGGTCACCTAACGGCATTTTTGCCACGTCACCATCATCTTCACTACTCCTTCTCCAAGCTTTATCCATGGCTGTCTCTGGTACTAGACTATCGGATAGAGCAAACCCTGAACAAGCTGTATTTAAAAGCGTGATGCATTTTTCAGAGGGAGCTTCCACTTCCTTTATGTATATCTCGAACTTTAATTCGCCTACTGCTAACATTAGATGATCTTCTATAAATGGCATAAATTTTGTGCATACTAACACCTTTGCTGAAGCCATTGAGGAACTGTCTTGTGTTTTTGGATCCATACATATCATTTCTCCTATTGACTCCACCATCATTTCTATATTTTTTCTACTCCATGCATGAGGAAGTATACCATAGATTTCTAACCACACATATCTTTTACTGCAACATTCTCGTTCCTGCCACCTTCTGATATTCGCAGCAATGTTCTCATAGTCATTTCCTTTTCTTTTTAGAGCTGCCTCCATTTCCTCCTCTGTTTGAAAGGAGACTACGAAAAGGAAAAACCCCATGTCTCTTATGTTGTCCAGAGAAGGCCACCATCGTTTCAGTCTTTTTGCTAACTCATCAGACTTCCATGGTGCCTTTGTTTCCACTATAATGCTCCTTCGTAACCACTGTAGCTTGTCTTCACACCACACTCCTTTGACTACTCTGAGGGGGGGCTTAGACCCTTGGGGTGTATTGATTCTCCTTCCTTCTAACTTTTCCGGCTCATCCTGACTTTCTTGTTTACCAAAAGATGCTGGTTGTAATAGAACTTCCTTAAATGATCTTTGGTCTTTAAACATGTGCAGGTTGGGTCGGGTCTTCCTTCCCACCTCACTACTGCCTTTGTTCTCCTTTCTCAATGCTCTTCTTTGGTCTAACTTTTCCATTTTGCCAAATCTTGCCCATTTTACAAAGAGTTTTTCACCTTCAAGCAAGCGCCCATTAATCCTTCTTGTAGCCTCTGCTGCCAGACCCCTGTCTCCGTATCTTATAAATCCAAATAGCTTCTCTGTATTTGACCTCTTCTTCCTTGAAATAAAGGCATCTTTTACTTCTCCAATCTTCTGGAAAACATCCTTCAGTTCCTTGTTGAAAACTTTCGGATGTATGTTATCAACAAATAAGGTAAACACCTTGGTCCTGAAGTCTCCTTTAGTCTCCTCTTGCTTCCATGCTCTCCTTCCCACCCTGTTTCGCTGTACTTGTCTTCAGTAGGTTGCTTCTGTCCACTCTCCTCGTGCTTGGTTAGGGTCACTTCTGTTTCGCTGTGCTTGTCTTCGGTAGGTTACTTCTTTCCACTCTCCCCGTGCTTCTGCCATTGTAGGTTATTTTGATAATCAGTAATGCAGTAGCTACAAAGAAACTTCCTACATGGGAGTGTCTTTTTGGGCATGATCAAGCTAAATTAACTATCTATGCTGGTGCTATTTCTGATAGAAGACAGAAGGCTATAGCAGATTTTTTGGGTTTTAAAATTGGAAGCTTACCATTTATCTATTTAGGTTTACCTATTTTTGAGGGTAAGCCTAAAAGTATTCACCTCCAGCCTATAGCGGACAAAATCAAGGCTAAGTTAGCTTCTTGGAAGGCTTCACTTTTAACTATTGCTGGCAGAGTAGAGTTGGTCAAATCTGTGATTCATGGTATGATGATCTACCGTTTTTAGTTTATTCTTGGCCAGTTAAGCTCATTAATATGGTGGATAAATGGATTAGAAATTTAATTTGGTCGGGTGATGTTAATCAAAGAAAGATGGTGACTGTTGCGTGGCATAAGGTTTGTTGTCCTTTGGCTAAGGGTGGTCTTGGCATTGGGTCTCTAAGGCATACCAACAATGCTGGATCCTTAAAGTTATGCTGGGATCTTTTTACCTCTGACAACCATTGGGTTTCTCTGCTCATTCAGAAGCAGGGTTTTTAGATCTAATGGTTTTATCTTATACCATATCAGTTCTTCCTTATGGTCAGGATTGAAGAGCTTCATTTCAACTATTATTGCTAACTCAAAATGGCAAATTGGATCTAGTTCTCTCATTAATTTTTGGACTGACCAGTGGCTTTCCAGCCCTTTGGTCAGTCTCTTAAACATCCCTGCTAGTTTGCATCAGTTTTGAAGGCAAAAGTGAAGGATTTCCTGGTTGATTATAATTGGTGTATTCCTGATTTCCTTGCACATCAATTTCCTGATCTGGTTTCTGAGTTACAGAAAGTCATCATTCCTAGGTTTCCTAGTTATGATCATCTCATTTGGTTACATTTAGATTCGGGTGATTTATCTTTTAGGGATGCCTATATGTTTCATAAACCAATTGGTCATCCTATAAAATGGTGCAAGTTGATTTGGAATAAACTCATTCCACCCTCTAAGTCTCTTTTGATTTGGAGAATAATGCACAACCGATTGCTAACAGATGAGAATCTATGGTGTAGAGGTTGCATTATTGTGTCCATTTGCAGCTTATGTTGATATGCAGCTGAAACTACTCCTCATTTGTTCTTTAATTGTAATTTTGCTCAGAGGTTTTGGAATTGGCTGAGTGAAATCCTGAATATGATTGTTGATACCTCTATAATGCAATCAATTCTTAATGTTTGCTATAAGAGTTGGTCATCCCAGACTAAGAATGTTATTGTTGTTGCTATTGCAAATGTTATCCACTCTATTTGGATATACAGGAACAAAGTCAGATTCGAGGACAAGCATATCTCCTTCAATGCTGTTGTTAACAAGATCATTGGCAATGTTACATTATCTGGTAACCAAAGTTCAGGTTCAGCCTCAAATTCAATTCAGGAGTTTTCTATTTTGAAGTCATTTGATGTCCAAATCAATCCTGCCAAAGCTGATCATATCATTGAGGTTATTTGGAATCCTCCTCCTTGTTATTGGGTGAAATGTAACACTGATGGGGCAGTTAGAGGAAGTCCAGGCATTGCTGCTTGCGGAGGAATTTTCAGAGATAGAAGTGCAGCCACCTTAGGTTGTTTTTCATATAATCTTGGTGTTAATTTGGCCCTCCATGTAGAATTAATAGGGGCAATGATTGCTATTGAAGTGGCTTACAAGAAGGGTTGGCATAATATTTGGTTGGAATGTGATTCCCAACTAGTAATTCATGCACTTAAGTCTATTAGCATTCTCCCTTGGCAATCGAGAGTTAGATGGCAAAATTGTTTAGTTTTAACTAAGAGTGACTTTTATAGCTACTCATATTTTTCGGGAAAGAAATACTTGTGCTGATAAACTTGCCTCGTTTGGTTTATGTATTATAGATTTTTTTTGGTGGGATACTATTCCTTCTTTTATTAAGGAGGATTTTGTTAGAAATAGGATAGGCTTACTTTCTTATAGATTTAAATAATTGTTGCAAGGGTGTTGGTTTATGCCCCCCTTGCTTTTTGTATTGGTTAGTTTTTTTTTTTTTTAATAAATTCATGGTATGCTGCAGATGATTGGTAGCTTCTGGGGTGCCAACCTAGTTAGGATGTCAGTAGCTATAGTGATACTTTTGCATACCATTTTTGCTTAAAAAAAAATCTTCTTAGACGAATAGAACAGTTTCAATTGCAATCAATTTTTTTTTTCCCAAAATTTCACTCCTACACATTCATAAATATTAAGATCGTCTCATTTTTTTTTTTAAAAAAAAGTATTAGGATTGTTGGGTTATATAATTATAACACTTGCTACCAGATTGAACTAGAAAATCACGTTGCTATTTGATGCTTTAATAAAATCTCTCTCACATACATGTCGTTATTATTGGGCCTTTGACATATTTTGATGTATTCATTACATGTTAAATTTTTGGGTCTTTATAAAATATATAAAAATTACAAAGGGTCAATAGTTAATTGAACGTGGGGCCTAAGGCAAGTGCCTTAGTTGCCTGGTGACTTCCACGACCCTATGATAATCCTTGTCTTCCTTCCTTATTGTGAGAGTTGTTTCCTCCTATTTTTTAAACTACCGCTGTTTTCTTGTTTCTCTTCAGTCTTGTATTTTCTTTTAATCCTTAATGAATTAGTCCTTACATTGAAGGAAAGAAAATGAAAAAAAGAAAAAAAAATGAATAGAGAAATACACTTTCCCTCCCATTATTTAGATCAAGAGAAAAAAAAAGGAAAAGATAATGAGAAATATCATTTTCACTAATTTAGCCGTGTAAAAAAGTGAGAGCAAAGAAAAGATATATATGTAAGAGTTTAATTGCTATAGGTTTACATTGTCAATCAATCATCAACCATACCAAAATATGACTTTAAAGGCAATGTAAAAAAATTTGACGTGACAATTTATTTTTGACGTGATAATTTATGATTGGATATCTGTATAAAATGACTTTACACTGTCAGTGTATAGTTATTAAACTTTAGGGTATTTGCTTGACAATACATACTAATTAAACTTAATTAGATTTGTATGATCTATACAAACAAATAAAAGAGTTGTATGATTATTTGTTTGTATGCATTGTCAGCTTACACACAAACAAATAAAAGACTTGTATGATCTATACTAATACTAATAAAATAAACATAAGTGAGCATTTAAAAAAATTAAAAAAATAGACAAGTGTTTTCCTCAATTTTTCTCTCATTTTCTTCTCACAGGTGAAGAGAAATTCTTTGGTGAACCCCATTAATATTTTTTTTTTCCCTCTCCCTGTTTCTCCTCATCCAAATAAAGAAAAAAAAAAAGCCAAGTTATTCCTATTTTCTGTTTTTCTCCTCCCAATTTCTTTTCTTTTGTTTTCTCTAATAAAAAAAGGTTTAAATAAGTTTTTGGTCCCTACAAAGTTCATCAAATTTGGTTTTGGTCCCTGTGAATTTTTTTTTTAGGTTTTCGTCCCTGCAATCTCAAAAATTTTGCAAATAGTTCCCACCGTCATCTTTTTCCATTATCTAGTACTCATGGGTATCGAGGTAATTTTATTTAACTGTCCGACTTGCTGTAAAATTTGGCCATAAAATAGAAACAAAATCATACGTTAGGGAATAAGGTTAAAATTGCTAAATTCCTTCATTTTGTATGATATCTAGTACTTAGGAGGTATCGAGGTAATTTCTCGTTCTTGTCCGACTTGCTCCAAAATTTGGCTAGAAAGTAGAAATAAAATCATACATTAGGGCCATAGGGTTATAATTGACAAATTTTTTCATCTAGTATGATTTTTAGTACTCAGGGGTAACAATAGGGACTATTTACAAAACTTTCGAAAATACAGCGACAAAATCCTAAGAATTTTTTTTACAAGGAATAAAACAAAAATTGGTGAACTTTCCAAGAATTAAAAGCTTATTTAAACCCTAAAAAAAAAAAAAATACCGAACAGCTCTTTACTCGCTTTTCTTCCATCACTCCCCCCATTTTCTGTCTTGTCTTTTTGTTTTTGTTTTTTTTAATTTACTTACCTTGTGAGGGAATGGTTGATTTGGCAGTTAAGTGTCATTCACTTCTTTGGAGGTTTTTTTGAAGATAGTGATCATTGATGATCACCACGACTTTTGAAGAGTGTGATGTTTGGTGGGGAGGTTCATTGCCTCATCTAGTAGAGTTACCGGTTACGAAGCATTGCCCCTGACTTGGTGCATATTTTTAAGGAAGCGTTTGATGATGAAGGATTTTATGACAGATTTGACCGAGTTTTAAGTTTGTGGGTCATCTCTAGTCAAAACTAAAATGTTACTATTGTATCATGTGCTTGTTTGTCACTATTGTAATCAAAGCTTGTTGGGGTCTCTTGCCTCATTTAGCACTATTTTCTTTTTCTATTATATTATGCTTTGTTGCTGTAGTCATTTTTCATGGAGTGGTAAAATCATACCATTGTAGTATGGTGGTGAATCTTAAGCAAATCTTAGGGAAGGAAAAAGATAAACTAGAGTTCAAGTGAAGAGAAATTAGTTGGGTATAATTAGTCAATCACATTATTAATTATGATGTATCATACCCATTAATTATAATGATGATAAATAGGTTTAAAACAAAGTTTCAACACAAGAACACTTCGGTCACAGAATTGAAGTGCTGGAAATGTAAGAGAGACAAGATTTATGCATAAATTATAATGCAGATACATTAGACTGATTAGCAAAGAAAAAAAAAATGATACTATTTGAAGAAAATCCTACCTCAAATCATATTAGACAATTCAACGAAAATGAATGCACATAACTATGTTAACAAAAAATAAAATTACATTTAGGTATAGTGGAATGTGTTGACTGCTGTCAAGTCAAAAATCCAATTTGAAGAGATGAAAAGATAGCTAGTTGATTAGCTCTAACACTGGCTGGATTTTATTGCTGTGATGACATGATCTAAATTTGAACTTGCACAATAATAAGTACAAGCTATTTTGAGAACACATCAATGATACTCTGAAAGCCACACTTGTAGTTTCTGGATCTATTTGTTGATTTTAATTCAGCTATAACAAAATTTACAACCATATAAAGAACAATAACAGAAGGATCATTGAAAAGAAAAAAAGTGATAAGAACAAGAAACTTGTGCTCTCCTTAGCTGAGACTGTATATCCAATTTATCATTTGAATCCCAGCTTGGCACTAGAAGATGATGAATGAAATAGTGAAGACACAGAGAAGCTTGTGTTGTTGCTTTTTGTATTCAATCTTTGCATGACTGGCACTGATGAAGATGTTGCCAGAACTCCAGCAGATGTGTTATTTGCAGGAGACCCTTTTAGGAGCACATCAAATTTTGCATATTCCTCCCTCTCATGCCTTATCTCCTTGAGCATTGCAGCAATATCTCTCATTGTTGGTCTTTCATCTGGGGATGAGTTTACACATAATAAGGCTATTCCCAATGCCTGCATCATTTCCTCTATTTCTGATTCTGGTCTAGAGAGTAAGCTAGGATCAAGTACTTCAATCCCCTTCTTCTGTCTCACCCAATCAACAACATGTAGACCATCTGGTATAGTTGGATCAATTGGTTGCTTACCTGTCAAGACTTCTAGCATAACTATACCATAGCTATAAACATCACTCTTCTCTGTGATCTTCATCATGTAGCCATATTCTGAAACAAATTCAAAGTCTGCTTCAACATGCTAATCAAATTATCTAAAATGTATCAATAGAAGTAAAATATGATTGAGAATGAACCCAACAATGTGCAAGCAACTACATGAAGCTTTATCAAACAAATTATTAGGTATAGTTTCCTGACATTTATTTTCCTTCAACTAAGATATTAATGGCATTTGATTACACACTAGCTAAATTTGTTCCTTATATCTAGTTACCAACATAGACAACCAAAAATTTGTGACTTAATCCTGGAGAAGAATAAAATCAATCTTTATGCAAGTAAAATTCTAAAAGAATGCAATCAAATTGGTGAGGAAGGCACACTAACCTGGGGCAATATATCCATAGGAACCAGCTACTGTATTAGAAGACCGACCGAAGTCACCATCATCGACAAGCTTAGCCAAGCCAAAGTCAGCAATATAAGGCTCAAATTCAAGGCCAATGAGGATGTTATTGGCTTTAATATCTCTGTGGACTATAGGAGGGACACAATCATGATGCAGATATGCAAGGCCTTCAGCAGCACCTAACAAGATTCGGTATCTAAGTTCCCATTCCAGAGAATTTCCACTCCTCTCATGGAGTAGATTGCTTAAGCTTCCATTTGGCATGTAATCAAATATAAGCAATTTTGTTTTTCTGTTCCAACAACAACCTAAGAATCTGACAATGTTCTTATGACGGATTGATCCGAGGGTCTTCACCTCAGTTGAGAACGAGTCGCGGACTCCGCTTTTATCATCCTTAAATGCCTCCCCTGCATCAGTTGTTGTTGGCCACAGTTTCTTCACAGCAATGACTTCACCGGTGTCCATTTCAGCGCGATAAACAACACCGGAGCATCCCTTTCCAATTATATTTCTATCAACTAAGCATCTCAGTATTTGTTCCACTGAAAAATTTAGCTTCTGGAATGGTATGAATTGCCATGGCCATGAGTCCCCTCCTAATTCTGAATCACCATCTCTAATACTTCTTCTTGCTTTCATCACAGCAGTTATCCCCATAACTATCATGATCACTGTTAAGGCTATCAGCAATCCAATGGCTAGCTTAAGCCTTCGCGAAATCCTTACATCATTTCCATTCAGTGCCATACCTGTCTTGCCAGAACCATTCACAAAGCATGAGTCCTGACCTGAAGTGCAAAGCCCTTGATTTCCACTGAGGTCTTTTGTTGATAACTGCCTGAAAAGCTTGTTATCTGGAAGATAGCCACTGAACTTATTGTAGGAAACATTAAGGGAAACAAGATTATCTAGCTGTGCAAGAGGTTGCAAATCTCCCTCCAACAGGTTATGTGAAAGGTCTAGTGTTGAAAGCTTGTTAAGAGCAGATATCTGAGCTGGGATTGGCCCGCCGAGTGAATTGCAGCTAAGGTTAAGAGCAATTTCTAGACTCTCAATATGGCCTAGCTCAGCTGGTATGCTACCAGTGAGCTGATTGCTACTAAGATCAAGCAGTTGGAGATTTGAACATAGGCTCAGTGATGCTGGAATTGGTCCAGAAAACAAGTTATTGCCTAGGATTAGCTTACTTATAGAAACTAGATGACCCAAACTTGCAGCTATGGGACCAAAAAACTTGTTAGAAGATGCATCAAGTACCTGAAGTGCAGATAATGATGACAAAGACATAGGTAGTGGACCTTCTAAATTATTACTGCTGAAGTCTATCATTTGCAGTTCTGTGCAGCCTCCTATCTCATCAGGCACCGGCCCTGAGAGGCGGTTCCCTGAGAGATCTAAGAAATTCAAGCTCTTGAGGTTGCCTATTGTCTTAGGAATGCTACCAGTAATCCTATTGTTTCCAAGCCTCAACCTTATAAGAGATGTGCAACTGCCTATTTCAGATGGTATAACACCTGATATGTCATTGGAAATCAGAAGCATTTTTGTGAGGTTTTTGAAGCTGAAATAAGCCAGCAGGAATGCTACCAGTGAGTGCATTGTGAGACAAGTCTAGTGCTTGTAGTTTACTACAGTTCCCTAATGTTGAAGGAATGCTTCCTTCAAGCTGGTTCTGCCAAGCAAAGAACACTAAAAGATTTGACAACTGCCCAAGCTCTTGAGGAATCAAGCCTGAGAGCTGATTTGTGTCAACTTGCAACTGTTGGAGATTCTTAGCATTTGAAAGGCTGGAAGGTATTGAACCAGAAACATTATTATCACTAATCATAAACTCTTCAAGTTCTAAAAGACTCCCCAGAGACAAAGGAATAGTTCCAGACAGAGAATTCAAAGAGAGATCAATCTTTCTCAAGCTTGTACAGTTACCAATATCTTCTGGGATAGCCCCCACAAGACTATTCTGCCATAAAAACAACTGTTGCAGCTTTTGAAGCTTACCAAGCTCAGATGGAATAGACCCTGATAAGCTATTTTCATAGAGGAACAAGTCAACAAGTTCAGAGCAGTTACCTAAATCAGGTGGAATTTCACCAGATAGCATAGTAGTATAGATGGACAAAGTCTGAAGCTTGTTAAGCCTACCCAATGAAGCTGGCAAAGAACCAGATATTCTGGTATCAGCCAACCCCAACACAGTCAAATTGCTGCATTCTCCAAGCTCTTCAGGGATCTTCCCAACTATATCTTTGTTTCCACCTGCTCTAAGGACCTCAAGTTCTGACAACTTTCCTAGCTCAGGAGGGATAGTCCCACCTAGCTGATTATCAAAAAGGATAAGATTTTTTAGGCCAATGCAGTTGCTTAACACAACTGGGATTCTTCCTGAAAGCTGGTTTGAGTTCAAAGACAAGTTCACCAGGTTCTGAAGCTTGCCAATACTTGAAGGGATAGAGCCAACAAGGTTATTGGAGCTAAGGTCTATAACAGTGAGGGAAGAGCAATCACCAATGTCAAATGGGATTGTTCCAGTGAGGTTGGCATCAGAAATGACAAGCTTGTTAAGAAAGGGAAATGAAGAGAGATTGGAAGGTATTGGAAGCTCAAGAGGGATGGATTCTATGTTGATCTCAGTGACAAAGCCTTGTGGTGAGGAGCATGTAATGCAGGTCCAGTTGCATGGATTGGTGTCAAGGATGTTCCAGTTAGAGAAAGTTTGAGGGGGTGGTGATGCAGAACTGTGGAGCCAGGAGAAGAGAATAGAGGCTTCATGGTTAGCAGAGAAAGCAAGGCCATAGAGAAGACTAGTTTGGAGGAAAATGATACAAAGAAGTGAAGAAGAAGAAGAAGAAGAAGAAGAAAAAGAAGAGGAAGAGATGTAGAAGGATTGCCTCGAGGTAAGCATTGAAACAATGAAACATTTGCCTCAAATTCCAAACTTTTCTCCTATGGTTTTTGAGTCATTGGGTTTTGCACTCTCACTCTCTCCCTCAACCAATTCCTCTACTTGTGTGAATATGTTATGTGCTTTCTTGCTTTGAACTCAAACTCAGAGTAGCACTTCTTGTTTCCTTAATCTAACTCTTTTAAGTCCAACTCTATTCCAAACAAAGCTAAAAAGATCACAGTCACAGACACCACAAAGAGAATAAACTAATATAAATTTCAGTGCCTAGAGATCAGAAATTTCTGCAGCAGCACCACCCCACCACTCCTAAGATGATTCTTTGTGTCTAAGCAAAAGCATTAGAATAATGAGGGCTATGCCAGGTGGTGTTTCTTGCAGTGATGAGAGGCATCTGATCTCTCTGGTGCTTCACTGCAATGCATATATATCTGATTTAAAGTCTTTGTTTATTCTTGTGTTCCCAGTACTATCTTAACAAGTGGTGTTGCTATAACTCCATTTTTTTTTGTGATAAAAATTTTAAGAGAAGAGAAATTCCTTATTTTAATAGACAAATTTCTGCTATATTTATAGTTGTACTTACAAATGTTATATCAACAAAAGATTATATATTAATAAAGTCGAACTCAAAATATTTTATATTTGAGTTGAAGAAATTTATTACTGGTTGAGTCATATTATCTCTCATCTTCCAATACACCATTATAGAAGTCAGTTTATATTATTTTAAATTCCTTAGTGTACAATTCATATGTATTTATTTATGTATTCTTTTGTCTCTTGTCTCCCATCTTCAATGATGTTGAGTAAAATATGTTGACTACCCTTACGTGTTTTCTTATAAAACTATTTACGTTGTTTTAATTTAAATTATTTTTCAAGTTTATCTTTTACCTATAAAACTGTATGAAAATGTGTATATGCATAAAAAAAAAAATAAGTTATTTGTTTGATAAAAATTTAAAATAAGTGAAACTACTTTAATTTTTTAAATTATAAAGGTTTGTCAGTGTGACTTTATTAAAAGAAACCAACATATATTGATAAAGAAAAAAAAAAAAAAAAAAAAACATAGACATAGTGTATAGTTTTGTAGAAAAGGAAATATATAAACAGCAGGTTCATTATCAAACACATATTTTATTCTTATTTTATCGTTTCACATTATATTTCTGCATAAGAATCGAGTCTGAAGTAGTATCCATACTACAATGGATTTTTTAACATAAAAATTGAATAAATGCTTAAATTTATACCACAAAATAATGTAAATATTATGATTCCATGTTAATTATCAGTACTGTGTGAAAATGCTAGATTTTTTAAATATCTTTAACCAACTACACCTTCAACTCTATAAAATGTATCATATCCGTACAGAATTACCAACTTTGGATTCCCTATGTCTAGAAAGTGCACCAAGTTACATGTTTATACGTGAACGTATGATTACACATATTAAAAATATTCTAGTTGTTTTGAAAAAAATGTCATGTTCAATAAAAGAAAAGAAGTCATGTTATGAGCGCGCCTTCCTATTGCGTCCAATTCTCATTCAATCGGAAACGCTATCCTTATAACAATTACTGAAATACACCAACAAAAATTCAAGATTCTTTATTACTAATTTAAAGAATATATAGTTGTTTATTAATAATTAAAAACGGAAATTCAGAGTCACCAGTTGTCTTAACAAACGTATTATACAGCTGGGTTTTTTTTTTTTTTGATTAACATATATAGCTGGGTTTAGGTACCTGTTTTCTTTTTATTTATTTTTATTTTTTAAACGTATATATAGAGGCTGGGTTTAGGTATCTATTTTGAAGCGAAAAATTAGTAAAGTTGTGAGCACAAAAAAAAAAAAATTAGCAAAGTTGTTCGGTAAATGATTCTTTTTAAGAAAAAAGTTTTTATTTGATAAACTAGTAGAATTAGCTTATCAAATAAGTTGAGTGACACAAATTTTTTTTTTTCAGTTGTGCCTCTATCAGTTTCTAAGAATGACAATCTTCCCCTAATTAATCTCTTATATTTTCAAGCTTAATGTTAAATGAACCTAAAAGAAATTAACCTCTTCCTCTTTGAACGACAACAACAATATTAATAGTTATAACAATAAATTTTTTATTTTTAATATATATATATATATATACACACACACAAATACACATACATCAATATATCTTATTACGTTATTTTACATGTATCAGCTGATAAGCTAATTTTACTAAACACTGTCAATATAGTCAACTAGTATCAGCTATGACTTAGCTAGTTATCTTTTCAACTTTCAACTGGGTCTTTAGCTTTGGGCAAACTTTCAGCTAGTTGTGCCAAACAAAGCCATAAGTTACTAAAATTGAGTTTTTTAGTTTTTTATATTTTTAATTAATATAAATCTTAATAAAAAAGTAAAACGACCAATATATATATATATATATATATATACTACATTTAAGTGTACCAACATATGTTTGTCCAAGTGGCAAAGACCTTAGTTCTTCTTATGTAATATCTCGGGTTCGAGTCTTGTGAATAAAAAAAGGTCCTAAGAGAGCTTTGTCCCCTTAAATGGGTCTTTTCAACTCGACTCAGATTAGTCAGAGTCCAGTATGATTTCCGAATATCGAGGGTCTCAGATCTAAAAAAATATATTACATTTAAGTGTGATACACTAATAGTATAAATTTTTTAAAAAAAATTTTAGTCAATCATACATTATCATATCATTAAAAAAATCAATTTATGATAATTACTTTAAAAGTCACACGTATAATGATATATATTGATTGATACTATAAAAAATATTGAAGAATACTTTATGGTGAACAAATTTTCGTAAAATGGGGTACAAAGTCCAAAAATTAAAGTGGTGCCTGCATTTTGAATTGACTTTCATAATAAAACAAAGAAAAAAGAAAACATGAAAAAAAAAGTTAACAAAAGCATTGTATTCCCATCAGTTATGTTATTTGAACATCAAAATTTGGACACCATATATGATATCGTATATTCTTATCTCTATTTCTTACTTTTTTTATCTTATTGTATACACGCATTCCAAAAATATACCATTTACGGTGTCCCTTATTTTGGTTTTCAAAAAACTTTTCTCTATTCGCATTAATTGAAGATGGATGAAACTGTTTTCAGAAAAGCACCGCTTTAAAAAAAAAAAACAATTTAGGGATTTGGTTACGGAATTAATAAGGTAGGTTCTTAAGGGAAAATTAATGATATATTTAATGTATTGAGAAGTAGATTTTGTTCCACTACAAAAAAAAATAAAATAAATAGCGACTGAAATTTTTGGTCGCTAAACTTGGAAATTTATCTCTAAGAAGCTTTGCTACCGAAATAGCAACCAAATTAAGAAGGTCACAAAAACCTAGTCGCTAACCCATTTAGCAACCAATTTAGAAATTTAGTCGCTACTCAGTTGGTCACCTTGTTCTTGTGACCACTTTAGCGACCGAATCATTGTAGTGAATGAATTATCCGTCTTTAATTTGGTCGCTACGTTTTAATATTTTTTTAAAATAAAAATTTATAAACAAATAAATTATTGAGCTTATTTAATTATATATTATTATTATTATAATTATATTATTAATAAATTAAATTTATTAATATTTTAATTATTATTAATATTATTTTATGAATGTTATATATTTTAATGTCAATATTATCAATATACTTCACTTTTTTGTTATTGTTAATAGCAACCAATAAACAATATTGCTTAAATATATAATTATAACCTGAGTAGCGACCAAACAAACATTGTATTAATTCAATGTAAGTCGTTCAATAAAACATAAAAGTACAAAAGTTTTTTTTTAAAAAAAAAACAAACTGGAGGTTGGTCATCCTACTGGTCGCCTTGCCCTTGCCCTAATCATCATCTTGAGATGGAGGAGGCAGTGGCGGAGCTGGAAGCTGAAGATGCAAGTGCTGCAAGATGAAAAGTGTGGTTTCTCTTTGCTCATTAAGGTTGGACAAAATTTCCATCCCGACCTGAACCCGAAAGTCCCGAAAGAAAGGGAAAGCAAGCGGGCGGTTCATTTTGGTTCGCGGGTCACACGGGTTTGAGAGTCAGTTTCATGCGAATTGTCACGGGCAGGTTCGGTTTGGGTAAAAAAAATTTGACCCCACCCGTTCCCGACCGAATGTATGTAAAAAAATTTGAATCCTTACTTTACTTGAAACCTATCGTCCACTCAGTATCTCAGTGCATTGGGAAGATAAATCAGTGTATTGGGAAGACAAGCATAGCAGCCCTCGATTCTAGAATTTTCTTTCTCCATTTGACCATTTCTCTCTTTCTCTTTCTCTGTTACTCTTTCTTTCTTCATTTTTTATCTTTCTCTATTTCTCTCTTTCTCTCTACATAGACCGTACAACTCAAGTTCATACCTCTCTTTCTGATCTACTACAGAGCTCCATGTGGCCGTCATCCAGAGCGGTGACCACGCATGCGGCCGTCGTTAGTCCAGAGCACCGCATATCGTCTTTTGTTCCACGGATCTGATATGGAGGTCATCCAAAGAAGAAGATCTGAGACACGCGTCATCGGTGCTGCACTCGTGTTTGGTTCAGGTCCACCACGACGGCACATCGTTTGCTTCAATGAAAAAGAAGATCGACTTTTGTGTTTCAGATATGTCTCTTTAGATCTCCTATTTCTTCTTTTGTGTGTTGTTGTTCTTGTTTTTTTTTTTGTTGAAAGTTGCATGTATTATGTTTCTGCCTTTCTGGGTTTCTCCTACGCTTTTAACAATTTTTCTTATCAAAAAACCGCACGAACCCACCTGTTACCTGTCCAACCCACCCAAACCGAGGCCACAAATAGACGGGAACGAGCCTTATATTCTTTAGTTCGGTTTTGGTCGAATTGGGAATTTTGGGAACGAATCTGACCATAACCGCCCGATGTCCAGCCCTACTGCTTAAGCGTCTCCTGCATCAACTCATGAATCATGGCCTCCAACGACCTCTTTCCGGTGTCCTTCACGGTGAGCTCTTTAGTAAGTCGTGTTATGGTCTATCGTATATGCTCCACCATTTTTGGAGGAATATCGATGACTTCTGCATCGGTGGGCTGACTAGATAACGAGGCCATAAAGTGATCGCCGAGCTGCCCAAGCCCGTACATGTGTCCCTTCTTATTTTTACCTTTGACCACCTTTGAAAATATGGCGTTATTGTCGACGGAGGCCGGAGAATGATGCTTCTGGCTCGAGGAAGCACCATCTTTTTGAGGCACGTGCTCGAGCGAGAAAACGTAAAAAAAGATAAACACTCATTGTTCACCGTGAGAGAGGGAGAGAGGTGAGAGAGGCAGAATAACAAGAAAGACAAAGACAAGGAGTGGGAAAATCAAATATAAAACAAAAATAAAAAATGAGAGATGGAGCTTACTGTTCACGATGGAGCAGAGATAGGGAGAGTCGTGAGAGAGGGATAAAGATGGTGGTCGTTCTCTTTGCCGCCGGAGGGGAACGACAGAGATGGGAGGCAGAGAAGTGGGGGGAAAGAAGAAATGAGAGAGATTAAGAGATCAGAGACAAAATTAGGAAGAAAAAGGGGGGAAATCATGTATTTAGGGATTTTATTTTTTAGCAGCCAACTTGGTCGGTTGCTATTTCGATTGCCGTAAGTAAAAACAAAATTCTATCGCCAATTCGGTCTTTGCGAAGCAATTAGTGACTTTTTATGATCGCACATTAGCGACTGAATCCATAATCGATTGTAAAATAGCTCCCAAAAAAGTAGTGGTCACTATTTCCATTGCTAAATAGTCAACCAAATTGAATTTAGAATTTCACAAGTCAGCGACCGAATCAACGATGATTTAGTTTTGCGACTACCATATTCGGTCGTTAAACACAACCAACTGCATTTTTTTTTACTTTATTATGTGATATATCACAAAAACGATCACTATTTGCGACCGACTCATGTCGATGGCAAATTTGATATTTTATTGTAGTGTTCCAATGAAATCTTGCATCTTTTTTATTCCTTAACCATAAGACTGGTATGAACTGTCAGTGTAAATATTTTACACGCTGTCAATCAATAAAAATATTTGACTCTTATCCAAACTATCTTAAAAGTCATTTATATCATGATTTCTAATTGGTTGACAATGTAAAAAACTTTACCCTAATGTTGGATACCAATTAAACTCATATGAAAATTAATAGGGGTGTAAGACTCGAACCAATGATCCGATGAACTCGAAAATCCAAACCAAACCAATTAAATTGGTTCAGATTTTTTTGGGTATTTGGGTCCAAACCGAACTGAACAAAACCAAACCCGATGGTTATTGATTCGGTTCTCGGGTTCAAGGATCCTGGAACCGAACCAAACTGAACCAAACCAATTACTATATTTTAATATTTACAAATATATTTTAATATTTAATATTTATTATATTTTTATATATTTTATATTTTATATATTTAATATTTATATATTTTTTTGAAATTTAATAATTTTCGAGTCCGAACGGAACTACATCGAATCAACTCGTTCTTAAATTGTTTGGTTTGGCTCGAGAGATTTGTATAAAATTTCTCAAAACCGAATCGAACCATGCATTTTTGATTAGTTTAGATTTTTTCACCCCATTTAAAACCAAACCAAATAGACCCGTCACACCCCTAAAAATTAATATACATACACATGAAAATCATTACAGCCTACTGAAAGTAACACCCGTAAAGTTATTGTATAAATTTCGATTGCTTCAGTCTAGAATTGTTGCCTGCTTTTCAAAAAGCAAAGGAATCTTTCATAAAGGCAGCACCAGAAGTGGGTCAAACCGATTCAATTAATAATGGAAACGCATAATATATGGTGTTATGGAGGAAATAAAAGTTAGCAAATTTTTCTGTCAAACTAGATTAACAAAGTCAATCTATCCATGTGGTTCTGGATTCGCATTTTCTGAGAAAATTATTATAGTCAGAGATAAATTCGGGATTCTATTCCAATTTTGTGTTTGATTTGAATTACTATTTTGTTTCGTTGTATTTGAAATATTATTTTTAAAATATTACTTTTTAAAATATATATAATTATTACGAAAATAATGCGGTTATTGATATTACACACACACCCAATAAAAAATTTGTATAAATTTGTGTAAACACGGAAAAAATGTAATTTGCTCCCAGAATAAAATTACTGTTAGTTTGAATACCCGTGAGAGGCTGCTCCTGTAATTTGGTGAATTGCCGATTTCGAAAGCTTGCACTATGCAGAAACCATGCGTACTAAGCAAGGTTCAGTTGTGTATGCACTAAACTAATAAAGGAATAATATATATTGTCAATTATCAAATGATTCTTCCATATGCTTATGCAGAAAATACACGTGCCAGTGAAGTCCCACTAGTGTAGGATCATTTCTCTCTTTTATTTTTATTTGCTTTTATGGAGCGTACCAGTATTAATATATCTTGTGTATTTATCGAAATGGGGTATTAGGTGCAGATTATTGATAGATCCAACGGAATTTTTGCATTTCTTATGTATAAATGAGCTAGAATGTACATGAAATTCACCAGAATTAATTTTAAATATTTTTTTTTTTTAAATGATGCTGCGGATGGATTACACTGTTCACACCAGATTCAACACAGTGAAAATTTACAATTACTAAGTTGTCTGGTTGTAAAGTTGTTTTATTTTTTGATTTAGTAAAGTTGTGTTGTATTTTCTTGATTTGATAGTTCCCATACCCAAGTTTTCTGTGTTTTTCACTTTCCCGTTCTATTCATAAGTAGCCCTTCTGGATTTTTCACTGTGTATTATTCAAATTATAAAGTGTGTGTATGAGTTTAAATGTTTTAAATTAGTTTAAAGCTTTTACATTGTTAATCAATCACCAATCATGATATGAATGACTCTTAAAGTAGTTAGGATAAAAATAAAATAAAATTTCTGACATAGCAATTTATAATTGGATATCTATGTAAAAAGACTTTATACTCTTAGTGTATAACAATTCATATATATATATATATATATATGCGTGCTTACAACACCTTGTTAATTATTGTAAGAAATGAAGACACTGAATTTTATTTGAATATTTAATATTAAAAGATAAATATATATATATATATATATATATATATATTTTAAATGATCATGTTATCATTAAATAACTTAATATTGATCATTCATATATAATTGTATGGTCATGATTCACTATTCTCACAATCATAAAAGTTGACCATACAATCATATATAAATGATCAAAATTAAAATGCTTAGCGGTCACATAAATATTTAATTGAAAAAATCAAGGTATTTATTTATTTATTTATTTATTTTATCAGCAACAAATCTTATTTTATCTAGAGCATTGGGGTGCTCTAACCCATACAACTAGGCATAACATTGTAATGACCAAACCTACTTGTATGGGTTAGAGCACCCCAATGCTCTAGATAAAATAAGATTTGTTGCTGATACAAATTAGAGACCACATTCTTTTGCAAAGAAAAGATACCATACAGACGAGGAAAACAATCTTTCAAAGGTGATCTACCTAGCCAAATATCATGCCAAAAAAATATAGTGTTTCCATTACCTAAACCTCATTCAACCAATTTCCCAAATCAGGTACCACATTCTTTTGCAAAGAAGAGATACCATACAGATGAGGAAAATAATCTTTCAAAGGTGCTCTACCTAGCCAAATATCATGCCAAAAAATCACAGTGTTTCCATTACCTATTTTCTTTTTTATACCCTCCTCAAGCCAATCACTATTCCATCCATAACAACTTGTTTTGCACAGATCTTTCATCCATATAGAAGACCACCTATTATCACCCACCCCACTTAAGTTAATGTTACCCCACCTCCATACCTTGCTCTGACCCACCCCACTTAAGTTAATGTTACCCCACCTCCATACCTTGCTCTGAGAACCGCAACCCAAAGAGCATCACTCTCCACCAAGAGCCTCCAACGCCACTTTCCCAACAAACTTAGATTAAATAGATTTATACCCTTCACCCCTAAGTCCCCCCATATTTTTTTGGTTTACATACAATAGACCATTTCACCCAAGGAATTTTATTCCCCTCCATGGTCCCTCCCCAACGAAACTTCCTTTGAATACTAATCACCTTCTTTCTAACCTTAATTGGCATCTTCATAAAAGATAAGAAGTAGATGGGAATGCAAGTTAACCATTTTTAGAAAATATTTGTATCTATCATATTATTATTTTTCATCTCTATTGAAAATATATTTGATATCATCTTTCCCCGTATAAGTTGATTTTTTAGGAAAAAAAATACATCTATCTGTCATTTATTTTTTTCTCCATGAAATCTTTTTGATTTGTTTCTTCTTTTTTTCTAGAGCAACTTAATCATTTTCAGAAAATATATTTATCTATCATGTTATTTTTTTTCTTCTATCCTTAAAATTTATTTGATTTATTTCTCCTTTTACAATAAAAGTTAACTATCTTAAAAAAATAATATTTATCAATCATATATTATATTGAAACATACAAAAATGAAAACAAATATAAGAGATGTGAATAAAATAAAATAACTTACCATACAATTCACCTATAAAAGTTATTGTTTGTATAAAATATTGAAACTCAAAAAAGCAAAACTGCATTATAAATAACAAAGACATTATCTTATACTTTTTTTTTTTAAAATTCTGACAGCTTAAACTCAATAAAAAATAATTGTGCATAGAAAATAATTGTGCATAGCTATATATCAACGACACTTCATCTTTCAACCTCCTCCAACCCTTGTTCTTGCACGTCTCTGGAAGCCTTTCACAGCTAACTCATGCCCATCTGTCGGCATCCCTAAAGATCAACAAATGCAAGAGTTAGAAATTAGAAATTAGAAATCTTTCACAAAAGAAAGAAACCCTTGATCCAATTTTTATATTGCCTTGTACACAGGTCAAAATCCACCTTCTCCGATTTGTTACTACTTGAAAATTTTTCAACTGCTTTAGCTGTGACAGGCAACTCAAAATGTTGTCGGATTAATGTCTTCCTTCTAAAATATATTTTGTCAATGTTTTACTATAAATTATTGTTGCTACCCCTGATTGGTTGGATAATAATAGTAGATAAGTAGTATGACACCTAGAAGATGCACATTGACCATATGGTGAAAATCAATTTACCATGAATATGTAAGGATAATTGCTTAGGTCCAAAGACTTGCCTCTGTCAACCTCCACTTGGCCCTGCAAATTTAAATTTTATTAGAAACAATACCTATCATGTATTTTAAACATGAAAACAAATTGTAGGGGAAAAAAAGATGGAAACTCACTCCAGTACTCGTGCAATCAAATTTTCTCTACTTTGGTATCATATTCTAATTAGCATCGAAGCATTTTATTAGTTATTGGTATTGACAATAAATTTAAAAAAAATATTCCATTATTGAATATAATGAATAACTAATGAAAATGTTAACATTTTGAGTATTGAAGCAAAAATAGGTATAGGTACTTCCATATATAAATAGAAATAGAAATCCTATTAAAAATATATCTGTGGAAAAAAGATATAGCCAGTTTCTCCATTGAGGACTAATCTCAGACCAAAAGAAATAAATAAAAAATGAAGAAATATAATGGTAACAACAACATATAATAGTTTTTTTTAAAAAAATAGGCTTAATAAAAAGGTGATTTGTTCTCTGGTTAACAGAGCTTGAAACTGATATAGATATCATTCTAGTCAAAAGAGAAATGATAAGAGAAAGAAAAATATACTAACAACAGAAGATCAAACAATCTGAACAAAGTCTTCAATATCACAACCCATGACACTTCGGTTGCTGCAAAGATACAATGACAATAAGCAATATAAAATAACCAAATAAAAATGCCAAAAAAAAAAATTAAAGGGAAAAAGGGAAAAAAAAGAAGAAGATGAATCACAGAATTAGTAGGCTTGCGGTGGTGGTGAGAGTTCTGAAATTCGATTTGGTAAGAAAAGATTATGCATGAATATCAGAAAAAAGAATCTAAAGCAAGAAAACTCACCCAAGGTCATAGATAATATTCATTAGGTTGTGTAATGGCTTGAGCTTCTGCCATAGGAAAAACATAGTTATCGATAATGCATTTATAGATTATAGATAGAATAAAATCTAAGTAGCAGCTAAGAGCTTAGAACTCAGAAGATAGACGAAAGCCATATTTTCAAAAAATTGTACATAGCAGCCCATGATTACTGAACTGATGAGCATATTGCAATGAAATATGCATTGTTGTGGTCATTAGAATGTTAAAAAAGAAAACATCACATCTCAGCTATTGAATTTAATTGAGATCAAACCAAAAATAGAAGCGAAACAAAAAATAATTAATGGAATATTTGTACCTCATCGCTGCCTTCTCACAAGCAAATCCAATCGCTACTCAGCCTCAAGCAAACGAATCCTTGAAGTTGAACCAAACCTAGCACCAGGTTCCTCTGTTTACTTTAGAAATAGAGCAAGCCCATTTAATTCAAAAAATAAATTATGCTTATGCAGAGTAACATATATATTTGCCTTGGTATGTGAATGGGCACCGTTTTGAAATGAAATAGGAAGAGAGATTGCTTCAATTCGTGACCTAGGGAATAGCTGGAACATAATGACATGTTAAATGCTACATTAATTTTCTAATGAAAAACGAAAATAAATTTTAAATTTTAATAAGTTAATTACAAAGTTAAAGATAATAATTTGAATTTAAAGATAAAGATTTGTATTTAAAATTCAAATGGAAGATGAGTGAATGAGATTACTTTGAAATTTGTAAAGTTCAAACAATTTTCAAAAAGCTTTTAATGTCTCTTTAATTGTGGGGTTTTGAAAATGTTGAATAAGTATTGGGAAGATACACACATAAATTATATTTTGCAGCCAACAATAAAATTCATTTTTTTTTTTCAATTTTCCTTTTTTTTTCATATAAACTTAAAATATTATTTATTTCTAAATATGGAAAGGATTTGGAAGCTTATAGAGAGAGTCATTTCATAATATCGTGACACCTGTCCATACTTTCCTCCTAATGGGGATTAGTTTATATATATACTAGAATTTTCACCCGTGCCCGGCACGGGAAAAAGAATAATTTAATATGAATATGTAATGTAGAAATATTTAAATAATCAATATGCAATGACTATTATATTCATTAATTTTATAATCATCATACTTCTTATAAAAATTATATTTACTACCAACCTTTTTTTATTTATTTAAATATGTCTTATTTGTAAAGTCGTATATAGTAGCATCACCCAAGTTTTCGCTCCTTTTAATAATAGAAATTTGTCAATGATCTAATTAATCATATACAATATACTTTCTTCATATTTTTATAAACATTTGGTTCCCCCACCACCCTTTATCTATCATATTTTCTTCATTGGTTCCCCCGTTCATCTATCTTATATTTTTTAAAAACATGTTATTTTTTTATTTATTTAAAATATGTCTGATTTCTAAAGCCGCACATAGTAGCACCATCCAAGTTTCCAACCCCTTTAATAATAGAAAATTTGTCAGTGATCTTAGTAATCATGCACAACATATTTTCTTCATGTTTTTATTAACATTTGGTTCCCCCGACCCACCACCCTTTATCTATCATATTTTGTTCATTGGTTACCCTCGTTCATCTATCATATATTTTTTAAAAACATGTCATTTCTTTTTTATATATTTAAAAGATGTCTCATTTCTAAAGCTGCATATAGTAGCACCACCCAAGTTTTCACCCCCTTTAATAACATAAATTTGTCAATAATGTTAGTAATCATACACAACATAATTTCTTCATATTTTTATAAACATTTAGTTCCCACAACCACCTTTTATCTATCATATTTTGTTCATTGGTTACTCCCTTCATCTATCATATATTTTTTTTAAAAGCATGTCATTTCTTTTTTATTTATTTAAAATATGACTCGTTTCTAAAGCTGCACATAGTAGCACCACCCAAGTTTCCACCCCTTTAATAATAGAAATTTGTCAATGATCTTAGAAATCATACACAACATATTTTCTTCATATTTTTATAAACATTTGGTTCCCCACCACCTTCATCTATCATATTTTCATCGTTGGTTCCCCATTCATCTATCATATATTTTTTTTAAAACATGTAATTTCTTCCAAAAACTTGATATTTTACTTTCGTCTTCTTCGATGTAAGAAGTTTGAATTCAATTTGAATGCCAAATTGAAACTCATTAATTCTCAATTTGTATAGCTAATGTCGACAACATGTTCTAGGTAATCCAAACAAAACAATTCAAAAAATAATTAACTTTCATGCTACCAAAGTATAACTTTCAAATAGATTACATATTTCAAATCAAATTATAAATTATACACAATAAGATATAAGTTGACAATTAAATATACTTTTAAAAAAAATCAACAGCTATTTCTCATGTAGTCCCACCAGCATCTACTAAATGGTGGTAACAAAAAGTTTAAACATATTCATGTAAAGATTTTAACCCCTTGCAATAAATATAGAAATAAATACAAAAAGATTCAATATTAGAATTGCAATCGACACATTGGAAATTAAATCATGCAGCTACACAAAAAGATACATGCAACACATAATGGAAAGAAATTTCCAATTAATAGCATTAACTAAAAGGAACCCAAGTTCAAAACAATTGATTTGATTTTAATCAAATTTAAATGCATATAAAAGTTGAAAGCAAATTCTGTTGATTGAACTCTTAAAATTGCATTCAATCAAATTGAATACTTTTTTTTTTTAGGGAACAAATCAATCAATTTTTTTTTTTACACAATCAATCAAATTGAAACGAATTGAAAAGTACAAATTTATTTCATTCAAATTGAATACATAATTTAATGTATTTAAAGGAAATAAAAGAGTATTAAAGGAAACTAATACTTCTAAAGAATATTTTAAATATAATTAAAAATCACATCTGTCTTCGAATTGAAAATGGTAGTTCTTTTCTATTGAGAACAAAGCTATAAAAGGTAGGAGTATGATAGTTAACATTACTATATCATGTTGGAAAGACACCAGCATTTGCATTTCAAGGAAAGGACCAAATACTTCATTAATATTCTCATTTGAAGCAAATCCTCCCATCATTTGCATAGCTGGAAAGGAGAGGACCAAATACTTCATTATAAATTATTGCATACATTTTCAATGCCTTGGAACAATGCAGCCTCACATTTTCTTCACCTCTTTTCACGTTTCCATAGCAGAGAAGAATAGTGAAGGTTTTTCATAGTACTTGCCTTTTCTTTTCCTTCCTTTTCAAAACATGTGCAAGGCTTTAAATGTAATTTATCATTACAATAAATATTATATTGATATTTGAATTTCAAAAACCAATCAAAAGTTGGACACCTCTTGGATTTCAGATAAGAAAGTAATTAAGAGAGAGAGAATTTATTAGATACATTTTCCATGAATGTATTTCGAAAATATCATTAGAAGAGGTGCAACCAACTAATTTTTGAAAGTTGTATCTAGCAATAAATTCCCTGCATCTCTTTTATATTGTTTTATTATTTTATTCATACTTTTAATTGATTTTAATTGATTTTTAAATATCGAATCTTTCTAAAAATAGAAAGTTCGTAGAAAACTTGTTGAAGAAGCATTCACTATAGATGTGACACCTTTAAAACTTTCCTGCAAATGGGGCTATATATATATATATATTTCAAAAAACCAATCAGAAGTTGGACACAGGTTGTATTTCAGATAGGAAAGTAATTAAGAATTAAGAGAGAGAGAATTTATTAGATACCTTTTTCATGCAAGTATTTCGAAAATATCATTAGAAGAGGTGTAACCAACCAATCTTTGAAAGTTGTATCTAGCAATAAATTCCCTGTATCTCTTTTATTATTATTATCTAATAAGAGAAAGTTCGTAGAAAACTTCTTGAAGAACTTTCACTGTAGATGTGACATCTGTAAAACTTTCCTGCAAATGGGGCTATATATATATATATATATATATATTATTTATTATATTTATTATTATTTCCTGCAAATAGGGCTGGATATATATTTTTTATTATTATTATTATTATTATTATTATTATTATTATTATTATAGATAGATAGATAGATAGATAGATAGATAGATAGATAGAGTTAAAGCAATTTTAATGTCATTTTAATAATTATACGTTTATTTTGAATTCTGGACGGTTATGGTTAGATAATAATTGTTAATAAGTTTACTTTAAATTTTTGACGGTCAAACAATGGTTTATTTAGTTTATTATCATAGCAAAAATTTCTAGAGATTGAAACCCACAATCAATACTTTAAATTACACATTGTTAATTGAAAATTTATGATCATCCTCCTTCAATCATTCCTCCTACAACTTCTTCCAAGAACCAATGTTGCCTCCCCACTTGAATAGAAGAGTAATAAATCTAACAATGACATCAAAATGCAATTTGAGACAATTAAAATCAAATCAAATAGTAATAAAATGTATAAAAATAAGCTAAATGAACGATATCTAATAGTAATAAAAGGAATTTAAAACCATTTAAATTTCAAACCAAATTATTTTAGAATAAAACAAAATTCCAACAAAAATTCATTGTAATTCAGCATGATCAAACAACTAAAATATTCTTCTGTAGCTTCATTTTCATCAACTTGCTGCGTGTACTGTAGACAAATCTTCAACAACAATATCTGATTTGAGCTTCAATGTCATGGTTCTCTATTCCGCAGGTCAAAAATTTGATGTCCATTTATTCATTTTCCTTACGGATTGCAACATCAAGAAATTGATTTATAAGATCAACACAACCACTGGATGAATCTGTAGAATTTTTTTGTAGATTGACATTATTTATTGTTTACTCTGATTTTATATGAAGATATAATGAACAAAAAGGGTTTAAAGCTTGAGGAGAACTAAACATACCAACCTAACAGCCATCTCCTTTTCAGTTTGTACATTAACACTTAACATAACAAAGAATAGAGGAAACATGTTTACATCAATTAAAATATAAAAATATAAATATTTAAATATATGAATATAATCAAATAAATAATAAAATATAATAATGCATCAAAAATAGAATTACAAAGAAATATTAGGAAGACTTTTCATTTACCATGATATTGAAATTCTACTGACAATTGATTATACTCTTGGAAAGGGAAGAAGAAATGGCATGGTACAACATATTCCAAGAAATAAATTAATAAATGAACAATTTAACTTTAATTTTAATTGTAAATAAATAAATCTGATTGTTGGTGTTAAATATGGTGTTAAATATTGTATTTTTCAAATCTTATAACTAAAACTGTTTTGATTTTCGTTTTTTTTCTCAGTTTCAATATTTTTTAAATTTTTTCGCAAATTCCAACAATCCCATTAACAGGGGCTTATGAAATGTCGTGTACTGCACCCACTACCCTTATTCATTATAGCTTTGGAAACCCAATAAAGTCAATTCATTATTTCACCTAAAAATTAATGCAAATTAGAAAAACCAAAAATATTATTTATTAAAATATCATTTTATTGAAAGTTCTACCTAGAAATGGCATGGTACAACATATTCCAAGAAATAAATTAATAAATGAGCAATTTAACTTTAATTTTAATTGTAAATAAATAAATCTGATTGCTGGTGTTAAATATGGTGTTAAATATTGTATTTTTCAAATCTTATAACTAACTGTTTTGATTTCTTTTATTTTCTCAGTTTCAATATTTTTTTAAATTTTTTTTGCAAATTCCAACAATCCCATTAACAGGGGCTTATGAAATGTCGTGTACTACACCCACTACCCCTATTCATTATAGCTTTGGAAACCCAATAAAGTCAATTCATTATTTCACCTAAAAATTAATGCAAATTAGAAAAACCAAAATATTATTTTTATTAAATATTATTTTATTTAAAGTTGTACCTAGAAATGGCATGGTACAACATATTCCAAGATATAATTAATAAATGAACAATTTAACTTTAATTTTAATTGTAAATAAATAAATCTGATTGTTGGTGTTAAATATGGTGTTAAAATATTGTATTTTTCAAATCTTATAACTAACTGTTTTGTTTTTCTTTTATTTTCTCAGTTTCAATATTTTTTAAATTTTTTTCACAAATTCCAACAATCCCATTAATAGGGGCTTATGAAATGTCGTGCACTGCACCCACTACCCCTATTCATTGTAGCTTTGGAAACCCAATAAACTCAATTCATTATTTCACCTAAAAATTAATGCAAATTAGAAAAACCGAAATATTATTTTTATTAAATAATATTTTATTGAAAGTTGTACCTAGCAATAATTATCTGCATCTCTTTTATTATTTTATTCTTTTTTCTATAAATATAATTGATTTTTAAATATTAATAGAAGAAACCAATTTTTGAATATTGTAGCCACACAGGGAACAATTAAAATTAGCCCTCATAGACAAATAATTGAAACCAAAATAAATCATAGAAAATAAAATTACTGGTGTTAAGAACAATGAACTTCCAAATCTCTCAAATATATAAAAGCTTTTTTCATAATTGTACCTTGAAGGGAATCGAATAAACAGACCCTTGCAACATTGGATGTCAATCCTCAGGAAAGACATAATTCAACTAAAAGGAGAACATGATATTAATATATTTTCAAAATAAAAAAAAAGGAAATAAAAGACAGTGAACTATAGCCCCTTTATTTTTTTCTTCTTTTATGCTTCCCATTTTCGAGACCCCCATCTGAAACCGTAGAAACTGCAATCGAAATCAGAGAGATTCCCAGTTAAAAAATTAAAATTACCCAGATATTCGAATTTCAACCATAGTAAACAGAAATTTCATTTGGACAAAATTTGATAGACTTTTCGTTTCTGAGAATGCTTACCACTGTCATATTGTTGTTTTAGGCGTCATTCTTCTTCTGCAACATCAACACAAAGAAATGGTTGTAATTTAACGGTAGCAACATGTTGCTCTTGTTATCAAATCCCATAAGGAATAGATAGATAGACAGATAGATAGATAGATAGATAGATAGATAGATAGATAGATAGATAGATAGATAGATAGATAGATAGATAGATAGATAGATAGAGATAGAGAGAGAGAGAGAGAGCGAGATAGATAGAGAGAGAGAGACAGAAAGAGAGCGAGATAGAGAGAGATAGAGAGATGGGGGAATCAAGCATACCTTGTTCAATATAGGAGAATCACAGAGATAATATTTGCACAGAGGAACCAGGCCTTGCAATGGTGGCAAGAATAGAAAAACCCAGAGAGAGAGAGAGAGAGATTCTTTCCCCTTGCTTCTGAAGTGTGAATGTTGAAAATGAAAAGGTCTAAAGTGGTTGAATATTTGAATAAAGAAAGAATTTATTATATGATTAGATAAAGTTTGAATGGAGTTTACCAACCAATTTGTTGAAACTCGTAGCAATAAAATATCAACCAATAGAAAAGATGTTGCCAACCAATAGAAAAGATGCTGCCAACAAATTTCTTTTATTCCTTTTTCCATAATATTAATTGATTTGAATAAAGAGAGAATTTATTATATGATTAGATAAAGTTTGAATGGAGTTTACCAACCAATTTGTTGAAACTCGTAGCAATAAAAGATTGGTTGTAGAGATGACACTTGGCAAACTTTCCTGCAAATGGGGCTAGATATATTGAATATATAGATAGATATATAGATTCGTGACCTAGGGTGCGTTTGATTTGCAAAAGGTATCAGGACAGCACAGGATAGACAGGACAGCACAGGACAAATCCTTGAGTCACAGGACAATTCTTTGTCTTGTACATTGTTTGATGGATAATGGACAGCACAAACAAAATAATATTAAATTTATCGGAATACCATTTATAATATATATATTATATTATTTAATATATAAATATAGCCAATAGAGAGAGAGAGAGGAGAGAGTGAGAGGGGGGGAGAGAGAGAGGAGAGAGAAAGAGAGAGGAGAGAGAGAGAGGGAGGGAGAGAGGGGAGAGAGAAAGAGAGAGAGGGGAGAGAGAAAGAGAGGAGAGAGAGAGAGGGGGGGAGAGAGGAGAGAGAAAGAGGGAGGAGAGAGAGAGAGAAAGAGAGAGAGAGGGGGAGAGAGGAGAGAGAGTGAGAGAGAGGAGAGAGAAAGAGAGAGGAGGAGAGAGAGAGAAAGAGAGAGAAGAGGAGAGAGAGGGGAGAGAGAGAGGGAGAGAGAGAGAGAGAGAGAGAGAGGGGGAGGGAGGGAGAGAGAGAGGGGGGAGAGAGAGAGAGAGAGAGAGAGAAGAGAGATGTAAAGATAATTTTGTCTTTTGTTAGTCTGTCCGTGGGACAAAAAGTTGTCCCATGGTTTGGTGGGGGACAAAATTCTGGGTTTTTGTCCTGTCCCTCACCCCATTTTTTGTCCTGTCCCCTGACCACTTTTCAAATCAAACAGGGGACAAAAAATTTTGTGCTGTCCAGTCCCCTGAATTTTTGCAAATCAAACGCACACCTAGGGAATAGCTGGAACATAATGACATGTTAAATGCTACATTAATTTTCTAATGAAAAACGAAAATAAATTTTAAATTTTAATAAGTTAATTACAAAGTTAAAGATAATAATTTGAATTTAAAGATAAAGATTTGTATTTAAAATTCAAATGGAAGATGAGTGAATGAGATTACTTTGAAATTTGTAAAGTTCAAACAATTTTCAAAAAGCTTTTAATGTCTCTTTAATTGTGGGGTTTTGAAAATGTTGAATAAGTATTGGGAAGATACACACATAATTTATATTTTGCAGCCAACAATAAAATTCATTTTTTTTCAATTTTCCTTTTTTTTCATATAAACTTAAAATATTATTTATTTCTAAATATGGAAAGGATTGGAAGTTTATAGAGAGAGTCATTTCATAACATCGTGACACCTGTCCATACTTTCCTCCTAATGGGGATTAGTTATATATATATATATAAACTTAAAATATTATTTATTTCTAAATATGGAAAGGATTTGGAAGCTTATAGAGAAAGTTATTTCATAACATCGTGACACCTGTCCATACTTTCCTCCTAAAGGGGAATGCGATTGTAAGATTTTAGGATGACCAATTATTTTATTTTTGACAAATATTTTTTTTTTAACTTATAGGGTGACCATATTCAAATCACATATTCAATGGTTAAGACTTAATAGTCTAATATTCTTATATTGTGTGAGGAGGGTGCGTGTGCATGTGTGTTAGTTTGAAAATTTTCACATCAATTTGAAATTGTTTAGTACTTCATTAATATACATCAATATTAATGTGATATATATTCTTTTAAAAGTATATGAAAAAATAAGAGCTACTTAATTACTTTTTTATTGATATTTAAATTTTTCAAAATTTAAATAAATAATATTGATGATACATTTTTTTCAACGGCTGGACTAATAAAAATTATTTTGTATTAAAAGTTATTGAGTGATATAAGAGTATTAAGTTTTAACCGGTGTAAGTTAGATCCTTTCTCGTGTATATGTGATTTAAACATGGTCACTCGCTTCTTATGGAGAAACTCATCCAGGAATTACTTGGTGGGAATCAATTCCCGACTTCATTAGGGATGATTTTAGTCGTAATAAGCTAGGATTACCAAATTACAAATTTTTTTATTTTTTTTCTTTTATCATGGGTTAAGGTTTATGTCCCCCATGTTTTTTGTATTTTTCATTTTTTTAATACAATTTTAGGTGTGCTCCAAATGAATGATAGGATCTAAAGGTGCCAACCTAGTTGGGATGTTAGATCTTATAGTGATGCTTTTACACACCTAGTTTGCTTTAAAAAAAAAAATTTGGCCACTCTGAAATTTTTATTTGTAATTAATGGATTTAAAACATAGGGAAAATCTTATAATCCTATTCCCCACGTTATATACATCTATCTATTTTTTCCCCAGTGTATCCTCCACACGCAAATGTGGAGACTCATCCCTCGAGATGTTAGACGACATTGAAGGACTGACCTCTCCCAACCAGATTTTTTCCATACGCAAGAGTCAGAAATCAAACCCCCGACTACTTGCTTAATGGACCCGAAACACGTTACCAATATTGAAACTAGAAAGTCATTCTTCCTAATTTCTTAACTGTAGCCTTTAGGTTTGGTTTTCATGTATAAAATGACTTAGTTTTACTTTATTGATTAGTACTGTCCAATTTTATGTTTAAAATTCAGTACACGGGAGGGCAATTAATATCACAAGAAACTGAATGATCTGTTTCTCTAGAGTATCATTGTTTCCTTTACACACATACATAATAAAATCAATGTCTTAGATTTTGTTATAGTTACCATGCATGCATGATTTGCAAAAAGATGGCAATCATGTGGCTCAAAAGACTTTGAAACAACAACACAAAACATAGATTTGAATCAATGGTATTCCACATTCCATAATCATCAAAAGAACAAAAAAAGCTTGACAAAGGAGAAAAGTAAAGGAAATTAAAATATATGGAGAAACAAAGCAAAGCAATATGAAACCATGACCATTACTCTTGATGCAAGTTTATGAACTAAGGTGGCAAAAATAATTAACATTTTAGGAAACCAGCTGTTTAAGATAGATATATTAGTGTGATAGTGGGGTAGCATGAATGAGCTTTTAACAAAAGAAAAAAAACAATCCCAGATTTTGAGGCCATATCACGTGAGGATGAGAATCCAAATATTTTATATTAGTGTGTCACGCAACTAAACCCTTTTTTTATAGAATTTTTAATGTTACAATATTGACTATAGAGTTGGTGGCCATAGTTTGATTAATGATAGTTCGAGGGGGCCCTAACCATAAAACAAAAGAATTTGATTGAAGAGCATAACGAGCCAAAAGGGAAAAAGGTAAACGGCGCTGCTCCCTTTGCGTATGCGGGCCCCTATTTTAAGGGTCGTGACATTGGGAAGCTCCCCATCGGAATCTATGCACATTTTTGGTTCTAGTATTACTGACCTCACATCCCCAATCGAAAACCCCATTGTACCTAACACACCAAGCACAGCCCTTCTTAACGTTTGAAACTTGAAAGTGAAGATCAAAATTCCAAGAGTAATGATATTTGTACACCTAAAGTTGACATCCAAAGTTGACACCTTGGTTAATCGGTACAAATATTTGGTTAATTCAGTTTATTATATAGTTAATCAAGTATAAATATTTGGTTAATTCATGACGACCCATTAATCATATAAAGAATTGAATTAACCAGATATTTGCATGTGATTAACCAAATATTTTACATGGTTATGGAAAAATAAGCTTCATATAACCCATTAACCATATAATGAACTGAATTAACAAAAAATTTACTTATGATTAACCAAGGTGTCTGTGTAAATATCATTACTCAAATTCCAAAGTGTTTTGGCACATTTGGTGAAGCCTCGACTTTCATTATGACTTAGGTTCGATTCTCATATTTTTATTATTAGTAGATGATATAAAATTTTATTATAAATTCTCATTGAGGCCGGTGATTGTTATATGACATTGCAAGGGGTGTGTCTTTCTCTAAAAGTAGATAATGCTAATAACACACTCTCTAACACTCACTTTCCAACACACTCTCTTTGTATCGTTGTTAAAGGTTTGCTAAATCAAAGCTTAATTTCTTTAACTGCATCAAGTGTTAGAACTATTTTCTGATACATTGTATACGAGTTGAGTACCTCTTGACCTTTTGTACTTATTCAATATACTTTTTGCTTATAAATAAAGTGATACAACTATTTAATGGTGCAAACATTTCAGATATTTGATGTCAAAACCCACAAATAAATTGATAGTATCGCTCAATGATATCCCTCAAAACTGCTTTCAGAAGCTTAATTAGACTCGCTAATTATATATATATATATATATATATATATATATATATATATATATATAAAATAAAGGACCTAAGTAAAGAATAACTTCAAAAAGATATATAACTCGTTGATAAGTCTTAGTATTTCTAGTATTTTGACCCGGCACATGTTATAAATAAGGATTGTGTTGGTTGAAATTCTTATTTTAAATTAGGTTTAAATAAGTTTTTAGTCCCTGAAAAGTTCACCAATTTTGGTTTTAGTCCTTGTAAAAAAAATTCTTAAGATTTCGTCCCTGTATTTTCGAAAATTTTGTAAATAGTCCCTATTGTTACCCCTGAGTACTAGAAATCATACAAAATGAAGGAATTTAGCAATTTTAATCTTATGTCCCTAATATATGATTTTGTTTCTATTTTATGGCCAAATTTTACAGCAAGTCAGACAGTAAAATAAAATTATCTCGATACCCATAAGTACTAGATAATGGAAAAAGATGACGGTAGGGACTATTTGCAAAATTTATGAGATTACATGGACGAAAACCTAAGAAAAAATTTCACAGGGACCAAAACCAAATTTGATGAACTTTGTAGGGACCAAAAACTTATTTAAACCTTGTTTTTTCTTAAAAAAAAAAGACTAAACCCCCAATTTGGTCCCTGAGAAAAACATCCGGGTCTGAAATAGTCCCTATCCAAAAAAAACTATCCATTTAATCCTTAAGAATGTAATTACCGGGACACGTTAGTCCCTCCGTTAGTTGACCACCTTTGACCTCAGGTAAAACACTAACATGGCCCATAATTTTGCTGATGTGTAGGTTACCCTTGCTGAGGAGAAGTCCAGCTTGGAAATTCTAAATAAAAGTAAAATAAAAGTACAAAACCAAAACCCCAAGGCACAAAACGCAGAAGTTTGAAGGGAGGAATTGCCAAGGAAACTACGTCGTTTCCCTTGTGGTCTGAGTGAAGCAGGAGAACGTGAAGGGTCGACGGCCATAACCCTCTAAGACATTTCCCTCTCCCTAATTCATACCCTAACCTCTGCATTTGTCAACTCTTAGTGGCGAAGGAACTGAAGGAGACAAAGAAGAGAAGGAACTGAAGGGAAGCATCTCAAGGAACTCTCATTTGATAGGCTTCCAGTTCAGACTCAGGAACCAGTTCAAGGAAACCAGACAACACATGCTGACCAGCCGCAAGGGACTATTTTGTCCTCCCTGAATTTTGTAAGGGATGAATTTGGGTTACTAATATATTTGTTAGGGACTAATTTGTCCCACAAATCTATTGTGTTCTATGTTCCTCATTGGTTTGATTTGTCTCATTTCAGGAAATGGGTGATTACACCACCACTGCTACCAGCTGTAAGGTCACCCCTTATCAGGCCATGTGCTCAAGTTACACCACATTTAACTCCACCTCCTTTCGCCCCCAAGTCCTTCTTCAGCAGTGGAAATGCAATTAATATGCCCACCGCCACCTCCAGTTAGGGTGAAGGAGAAAGTGTGTCAAATGAGACATTGGCAGTAGCAAGCAATGGGACAATAGAGAGGCTATTTAAGTTCATTTCAACCCCTAGATACAAACCACCACCAGTGAAAGATAATGGAAAGGGGGCGAAATAGCGATTAGGGTTTCAGTTCAAATTGATGAGTGAAAAGGGGCGTAGTGACGAGGGTACCAATCAGAGAATAGAAGGAGAAGAAGAAGATCAATAATGACGAGATGTGACCATGGGTGAATGAATAGGGTTCCTCTGAGTGTAAAAAGGAAGGAGGAAGAAGAAGCATCTTAATAGTGGAGGAGGAGACCCAAAACAACGTCGTTTTGACAGGGATGAGGAGGGGAAAAAAATCCACGTATGACTACCGTAACGGCCACATAAGCAACATAACGGGACACCTCAGCAGTTTAACGGAGGTCAAAGGTGGTCAACGATATGAGGGACTAATGTGTCCCGGTAATTACATTCTTAAGGATTAAATAGATAGTTTCTTTTGGATAGGGACTATTTCAGACCCGAGTGTTTTTCTCGGGGACCAAATTGGGGGTTTAGTCAAAAAGAAAAAATCAAATTTCATTCATTATAAAAATTGAAATATAAGTATTAACTGAAATAAAAAAAGTCTTCATCTTCTTGAATTCAAAACTAATAGTCATACATACTAATAAAAGAACAATGAACGATCCTATATATATATTTTTTTTGTAACCATATCATAGGTACGAAGTATCCACCACCGTTAGCAGTGACTAATCTTCGTCGGGGAACCTGTTGGGCACACAAGGTGGGTTCTCCCCTCCAACATAGGTTTTCTCCATACACAATATAAGATAGTGATCAAAGATGCCTTATATACAAATGTAAATAAAATTATTCATCATATGAAGCCAAAAATAGTTGATAAATAACATGACAAAATATTGCTATATAAATCCAAATTGTGATTAAACTGTCATAACAACAATTAGAAACAAAAACACCAAAAGTACTAAAGATCAAAAGTACTATTAGCCTTAGAATTACAATTCCAAAAACCATTATAATTTTCTAAGTATAAAAACAGTCTTAACATTTAAATCCTTAGCTACAGTTTATGATTATTTCGACTTGAAGGTCATGAGGATCATCCTGTATTTTAAACTTCAATTTATCCCCCCTCTAATAAAGCGTTCTTTTTACAAAATTGATACCATCCAGTACTAATGTAGCATTCAGTCTTCCTTCTTCGAATACTCAACAACTTACATTGGGATGACCCTCTTCCATCATCTATTAAGTTGATAACTTTCTGGTTTTTGATCAGCACATCACGAACAATCCTCGCAGGAATGACCGACAATTATTTCAAACTATAGTTAGTTTCAGTTTAGGTTTAATAATATATATGAAATGGAAAGACAAAATAAACCATCAGTGCTTTCATAAAGGTGCAAATTATTTTATAATAGTGAGAGATTTATGGAGAGTAGTGATGCGAGAGAAGAAATAACCCAATTTTCATTTTTGATGAAGAAAGTTAATGAAACAATAGAAGAGATTCAAGAGATGCAAGAGATGAAAAAAAATGAAATTTGTACCTTGAAGAAGAAATCCTTTTTGCACCATCCACCTACAATGTTTCTGTTCTACAAAGATTTAGAAAGACAAAGAAAAATCAATGTAAATAGAAAGAGAACAAAATCGAAAAAAGAAGACCAAAGAGAGATAGCGGGGTAAGAGAATGGAAGAGATGAAATGAAATAAAAGAAATTGAGAGATGATAGCAAAAGAGTGCACCTTGAGAAAATGAGAGCAAAAAGAAACGTATGAAGAGAATCAGGGCTATAGGAATAGCAGAGAATTAGGGAATTTATTATGAAGATAATGAAGACAATCATATTTTAGTGAAAAAGATCAGATAATTTTACAGAAATGACCTGCATTTCGACGGGAAAAAATGCCCCTGGATTGCCCCAACGAATACTCCTTTATATATATAAAGATTGTACGAAGTACACTGATAAGAAACTGATTGGCCTTGGCAAGTGTACCAGATCAATACAAGTAATAATAAAACGGTGAGAATCGAGAATCGTTTTCAGTGATTGAGTGATCAAGTACCAGTTCGCAAATTCAATATCTATTTGAACGGCCAATTAAGCGATGATGATAATCGATAACCAAAAGTAATTAAACTAATCAATCTAAAGATCAAACTCAATTTCAATTTAAAACAATAGCAAAGCTAGGATGAATGTCAATATGAGAAAGGTCTAGGGATTCGATTTCACCTATGCTTGTCTTGTTTGATGCAATTATATATCCTTCGTAATTACTAATCCACTTCTTTTGTCAACAAAGTGCCCTAAATTATCCTAAAGTCTCTCTCTAGTACGGTAGAAAACACTCTTTAATCCTTATTCAACTATATCTCTATGATGATTAATTATTAAAGATTCATTAAGATCAATGGCTCTCTATAAATTAAAGGTTGCATACGGTTCCTACGATATATTTCTATCTGCATTAACCTTATGGTATTACCTCAATGCTCTAGACAGATAAATTACCTCTCTGTCTCATATGATTTGCAATTCATTCAATTAGCTAGCAGCCAATAATTAATTGAAAACATTAAGTGCGAAAGTAAAACACAAAAGAATGAAGAAAATAAATTAAGAAATTGACATAAAAGCAATCAAACCATCAAACTTCGGTTACATCTTTACCCTGGAATAGGAAAATTAGTTTATGTTCAACATCAAAAAAATCAAAAGTCATCAAAATACAAACTCAAAAATGAAAACCAAACAATTGTGTCTTCGGTGTCACTTTTTCAATTTGCAAAGAAAATGATATATCATCCAAATGTTTTTTTTTTTAGGCACATCCAAATGTTTGTTAACAAAGTATCAAATACATTTTTAATTAATAAAATTATATATCATATGATAGATCGGGTGTTGCTATTGGTACTTTACTACTTTTAACTGTTTATTCTCAGTCCACATTCATATTTTCTAAAAATAAAAAGTAAAATTCTAATTAATAAAAACAGAGACAATAAACATTTGTCAGAGTCGATAATCTCACGTTAAGATATTTGTACTAATATGACAAAATAACAAACTTCAAACCACAAAAACGGTATTCTCAAATGCTAAAATAGTATACAATACTAAAAATGACATGAATCAACAAATTTAATATCATCTAAAACTCATAGAAAATCGACTCCAACATAGTCATGTACTGCACAGTCTCGGGTTACCTCTCATTCTGATGTGAAATTGGTTAAATCCTGTGTCCACCCTGTGACACCCCTTTCCGGGCACCACATTATGCTAATGCATGTAATAAAATAACAGATAAATTTAAATCAATAAAACATATATACAACATATCATAATTCGCAAAAGCAATGGCATAAACCTAAAACTGACACTCCACTGGCCGTGGTATAAAATACTAAAGGCTCAACTTCAACTCTGAAATCCTCGTCGTCTTCTTCGTCTCTACACCCGCTAAAGGCATATCTCCGTCTTCAAATCACGATCCAAACCCAAAATAAATGTAAACAGAGACATACAGGAGGTAAGAAACTCTAATCATCATAAAGGGGAAACAACATAGAATACTACTCATCAACATGTATATAAGCAAACACATCTGTCTCCCAAGATTATTATCACATCAATCAACCTCAACATCTCTTCAAACTAGGATCATAACTTATTCTAATGCATAACTGGTCCTAAATGCATGATTGGCCAATTCTACAACAACGTTTAGTCGGTAGTTGGGTTACTAACTCCTGCGTCACCAACATGAGATCCGTCATCTTGGTCGCTCCGGATAGTCCACCTCAACCTCGTGTGAAAATTGCTCAAACGGCTATTGCAACTGTTCACACGGCCCCTCTGTGTATAAATACACAGATACACCTCTTGTGTGATAGCCCAGCTATGCACCAATATTATCCGACCTCGTATGATAGCCACTCAAACGGCTTATCGTAGCTAGTCATACGGCCCCTCGTGAAAACTATCCAACTTTCGTTGTAGTCGTTCACAACACACCAACATCAACCTCATATTAGTAACCGCTCAAACAGCTATTGCGGCTACCCATAAGGATGACCAACGCAATGATATGCACATGCATCCATCACCACATAATGTCACACGACCTTCCTGTATCGCACCTCAATATCACCACATAACATCATAACTTCCTAGTCAAGCTATCAACCTAGTTTCATATCAAGTATCTCCAAAGTATCACCAATATTAATCCACCACCCATCAATATACCAACAACACATAGTACAATATTATCAACAGAACAACATCATATAATTAACGAAGAAATAAAATAATAACCATATATCACATAATCAACTAAGCATGTTATCATATAAGCATATTATCAACCAACAATCAACGGGGGTTGAGAATCCCCACACATGTAGATGTTCATATTTTATGCCGATAGTCCCGATAATTGGAATTTCTTCCCCCTCACCTTGTGTACACTTGTACCGACGTCTCGAAACGAACACTCCATTTATACCTTCAATTCTGCTACGCAAGGGAGCAAGGCCTCCGAGCCTCCGAAAATTCACCTAGACATCATGTTACGAAGCATACGTTACTACAAGTTCAAAATCAAAGACGGAATCAAAATCCGTCAACCGAAACTAAAGATATGACGAACATCGTAACGGACGGCATTTCGACATAAAGAGAGTAGGATTTACCTTCACATTTAGAAGAAACGAAGAAGAGGACAATGAAGGCATCGCCGTCACGAACACAACGGTGTAACCGGAATCGCAACGGAAGGATCGAGCACCTCGTTCTCACACTACAACTTCTCTCTCTCTCTTGATTTTCTCTCTTTCTCTCTCTAGACTCTCCCTCTCTGTTTTCTCAGGTTTCTCTCAACTCACTACTCTCTGTTTCTGCTGCCTAAGTGACTTAAGTCACTTAGGCTTTTATTTTTACAAAACCACGCAGCCACGCTCGAGCGTGAGAAATTCCACGCTTGAGCGTGCCCACGCTTGAGCGTGGGAATTGCCACGCTCGAGCGTGGAAAGCTGCCGCACCATGCATCCACTCACAGGCTGCCACGTAAGCCGTGACTACGCGTGGCCAGTCAAAGCATGGTCCTTGTCTGGTTGACTTGGGCGCTTGAGCGTGGATACACCCACGCTTGAGCGTTGACTTCTGACCAAAAGTCAACTCTTTGTGTTCAGGGTCCGTTCGACTTCCGATTGCGCTCAAATTTGAGATATAGGCTCCTTAGGACCTAATAAACAACCTAAAACCATAAAAAAGGCCTAATCTCATCTCTAACTCCAAAATTCTTATTTCACACTCAGACGTCTCGAAGACGCTTACCGGGAAACCCTAATTGGTCTTGACGTTCAAACTCACCCGGAAAAGCTGTGTACTTTCCATGCAAAGGTTTCTATACCTTAATCCATCTCTTAACCATATAATCCAAGTCTTAAACATGTTCATCTTACGTAAAACAAAATCGTAAAAACAGGGATGTTACACACCCGCTTAGAAGTCTATCAGGAGTCGCTCCTTGACCATGCTCCATCTTTTGCACCGACGGTCACTTCCCGCCCTCATCAGTCTCGAGTGTCACATGCCCACCACCTTCTGCTTGGTTCCTCTCCGAACCACACCTTAGTGGGAGAGGTCCCGCTCCTATGGTATGGCAACAATGGACAAAAGGAAAGCAATTGTCCCACGTGGTTCTCAAGCAAAAAGTGAGTAAACAGTCAAAAGAAAAAAAATATTTCTCGATTCTAGCATCTTCCATTTGACATAAACAAATGTAAACACGAGAAGAAGGTTGAATTGTGTTTTCCAAACTTTTTAGCAAAAGCAAGTTCTTTTGCACAAAAAGACTTAAGGCAGATGCTTGAAAAGCCTAGTCAAACAAGTGACTCGTCTAAAGGTTTTAAACAGGAAACCATACAAGCAGATAAAACAAAACTTGTTTGATATGCACTGCCTTAACTCCTTAGATTAGTGAACAGGTTAGATAAACAGATAATCTTAAAGAGAATAGAGAGAGAATAACATAGCTTGCTTATCCTATTTAGGTTAAAGTAATCTTTTGGTCCCTATACATGACACTGATTTTCAATTTGGTCTCTATACGTAAAAAGTTATCAATTTGGTCCCTATACGTGACACTGGTTTTCAATTTGGTCCTCACCGCTAATTGGTCCCTATATAAGAGGGACCAAATTGCAAATTATTATCACATGTAGGGACCAAATTGAAAATAATTGTCACATGTAGGGACCAATTTCAATTTTTTTTTTGTTGAATTGGTCCCTACATGTGACAATAATTTGCAATTTGGTCCTATTATATAGGGACCAATTAGCGGGAAAGACCAAATTGAAAACCAGTGTTATGTATAGGGACCAAATTAATAATTTTTTACGTATAGGGACCAAATTGAAAATCAATGTCACGTATAGGGACCAAAAGATTACTTTAACCTCCTATTTAATACCCGTAAAAAATGGCATAAGATGCTTTTTTTTTTTTATAAAAAATAGATGAAGGAAATGAAGAATTTGCTGGCATGTTATAAATTATTTATAACATAATAAATTGTTAGAGTGTATTATTGAGTATTAGTGTGCTTAAAAAATAAAAAATAATGAGTTATAATAATAAATTGAGATATATTCCGTTTACACACAAGTGTTAACTGATGGGTTAACCTAACATCAAGGGCGTTTTGGTAAAAGTATTGACACTACAAGAAAAACAAGATTTAGCGTCGGATAATTAGCGTCGGCCTCGACACCGACGCTATAGTGTGGGCCAAAGCCGACGCAAAGTGGACGTAATACTACCCATCATCTTTTTTAATTTTTTTATTTATCAATTAAACTTTGCGTGGGCCAGGCCGACGCTAATGTACGAGCTTTAGCGTCGGTTTTACCGACGCTACACTAAATTTAGACCTTAGCCGACGTTATATTGTGAGAAACCATCCGCCGGAACCCTTAACCTTCTTCCCTCTTTTATTTCATTCATTTTAACTATTATGTTCTACCTCGACTCAGGACATGCGCAGCCCCAGCCCTACAGCTGTCCTCATCGCCGTCGCGTGAACGCTTGGCCGTCGTCATCGCTGCTGTTGTTGTCCCACGCCCATCGCCTACCACTCTCGCACGTCGCCCTCTTTTATCGTCTTTTCCTCTTCGCACCAGGTAAGTCCCCATCTCTGTTGCTCTTTTTGTTTCGCTGCGTCAACATCTCTGTTGCTTGGTTTGTGCGATTGGCTTTGAAGAAGTTCAGTTCGGTTTTGCTAGGGATTTGATTTACTATGTCAAATCTCTGTTGAATTCAATTTCAATTTATGAAATCATAAAAAGCATATGGAACTGGTAAAGTGAAAACACTTTACTGCGTTGGTTGATTCTTTGCTTTGCTCTGAATTTGTTGCTTTTGATCATATTTGTTGTGAGAAAATGGGTTGGAAATACAAATTCCAAATTTTAAAAATGGTTTTGCTTGCTGGGCATTAGCGTATTGGTGCCTGAGGTCTCCTGTTTGAATGCTCTATGGTCTTGACAGATTTTATCTACATGTGAGAGTTTGTGAGATTTCCAATAAGGCAGTAACACGGCTCCCTACTTGCTTGTTGTTTCAGTTATGAGCCTTCACCTTTTTTCATATTAGATGAAGTTGATGCTGCATTGGACAACTTGTATCTATGATCTAGTTAGGATGCTGACGATGACAACAGGGTATTTCAAAGTATTTTGATCTCACTGAAGGACAACTTTATGGCAAACAGAACCTTTGATTGGAGGTTTGCAGGGACTCTTAAAAGGGTAACCTTCTTTACATTGTTAATTGATTTAACTATTTATCAGTTTTGCCTTTTTCTTTTCATTATATTGTTTCCATAAGTCCATTGTATCTACCAAATTGCATGGCATACGATACTTTACTTTCTGCTGCTGTTGGAGAACTTTCACAATTGATCTGACCAAATGCCAGGAGTCCTAATTGAATTCAACTATAGGCTATAGTGGATAAGCTGCAGGGTATGCACATAATTTGGTAATTTTACTTTTGAAATTTTGAAAGTTTTGCCCATAACAACATAGTAGTGAAATAATAAAATTGAAATATGCGGATTCCATGGTGATTCCATGGTATGAAGGCATGTTAAAGAAGTTGTTGCTTTTTTCAGTATTTTATTTATAACGTGTTAAGTTCATATAAGAAAAAGGCTCAGTGATGCAATCCATTCTAAGCACAAACTATCAGGATCAAGATTCAATACAATTGAGAACCAACTAGTTTGATCAAGCTGATAATAGTAGAAAAACATAAATCCCAGTCCTCAAGATTGATGAGCAATGAAAAGCTTAAAAACAGGGACAACATACGGTTTTTGAAGATACGTTTTCCAACATTAGCACTGCTTTAATCAAATCCGAGGCTGGAAAGATGCATTCTTGGGTTTTCATTAAGTCACTATAATGGCATTCAGTATGTGTCTCATCGCTCAGTTAGATGTGTTGACTCTTGTGATATATTATAATGACACACTTTTAGGAGTGACCACAGGGAACTCTTTTAGGCTTCAATTCTCTGATGATTCTAATGTACCTCATCTATTAATACCTCAACCCTACATAGATTGCACATCAATTAATCCATCGAAACTGATATCTCTTGATATGACATCTTTTAGTTTTACTTTTAGTGGTCTTATGTCTCTTATTTAATGGATTATTATAATGCATGAATCATTAAGAACCACAATCACTATATCCTTAAGACTCTACCTGTCTTTGATTGCTTAATTTTATGAAGGGTTGTAGTTGAGATGTTAGACAATATTTTGTACTGCTTCATAAGCATTTGATAATTAGTATCCCATTTGAGAAAAAAAGTATGTATATATCAAATTTTTAGTTCCATTGAACATTCCTCATGTTCCATGCAATTTGTGTGAAACTGCAGTGACTCCTTTTGGTTTTGGGAGCAAAAGCAGATCAGTGGCCATTTTGTGACAAAGAGAAGGTGCCATTTCATAATCCCAATGGACAGTGGGTGGCATAAGCTTTTTATTTTAAGATGCTGATTTATCGAAAAATTGGTAATCAATATCATTGAATTAGGTGAGATTTTTTTTATTTTTGTTGTTGAAGCTATATCATGTACAGGTTGTATCTTGAATTATGATAATGTACCTTTAATATCCATGATATCTAGTAGCTGTTGAGTTTATTGTTTCAAAGGACACGGATTTTTTGCAAGAGTCACATAGTTGGTGGGGATTTCTTGAATTTTAGCTAAGACTAAACTAACGAGGTGGAAGTAAAATTCTGATAGCTTTCTTCTTAATAGCTGAACTACCACTACTATGAAATAGATGTCAAGTCAAACAATAAAAAATTTATTGAAAACATAAACTCATAGGCTATTTCATTGCATATTCATTTAAAACAATGAAGTAAACTTTTGGAATTGGAAACCACTTCTTATCCATTTAATTAAGATTCTAGTTTCATTTGATTCTAAATCATCACTGATATTGTTATTTTTTTCAGTTTCATTCTGTCTTGGATGACCTTAATGTGTAGGTTCTGTGCTTTTTAGCCTTGGGCTCTAGTGCGTGTGTCCTGTGTTTGGGGCTATCATTGGACTTTGGTTTGTAGTCCTTTGTAAACTTTGATGATTGAGTATATGTGGCAAGGTGGCAAGTGTATCATTGTATCTCTGTATATGTTTAGACACTCATGTGAAAATGGATTAATAATGCTTAAGTCATATATTTGTTTCTTATTATTCAGTAAGGTAATTGCTTGCAACTTTAAGAGATTAAGCTTTTTATGGTTATTTAGTATTATTTTTTTAATGTGGATAATTTTAATGAGAAAATTTTAGTTGTATGTGTTTATGCCTGATACTTGCTAAGTTGGCTAGGGTCATCACACTACCAACATACCGAGGGAAGCTTGCAGACTTTCATGTTTTTCTTTGTAATTTTATACACTTTTAAGTCATATAGATAATATTCTATTAAAAAAATTCTTAGTTGCTTGGTTCATACTTGAAGTGACATATATACCTTTCACCTGCTCAATAGAACAGATTGGTTCTGAGTGTTTTCAATATAAAGCTTTTAGACATGGTAGTGTTACTCTTATCTTTCTATCTCAATATAGTATTCCTCTCAATGCAATTTGCAGGATCCATTAATTCAGCATCATCAATTATATATATATATATATATATATATATATATATATATATATGTGATGGAGAATCACAAGTTCACAACACAATATGCGGTGTACAAAGCTATAGGGTACCTTACAAGGGTGCCTATTATTGTCTGCTGCTGGTTGCTTTTGGTTTGGTCTCTACAGGAGGGGTGACCGAAATATTGAGGATTAAGAGCTTTATGGTGGAATGGTTGCTCTGCAGCTTTGTGATATACTCATGTACTCTATTTTGGTTTCTTACAAGGTTGCTGGTATTTCTAGTGATTTTTTAAGAGGGGTGCAGAGTTTGGGTGCAGAATTTGTGGTTTTTGGTGTTTCTTTTGTACTTTTGGTTTGGCTTGGTAGTAGGCAATGACATTTGTAAAGTGAATATTGCTATTTAGTTATAATAGTATTTTATTTACATTTGTTGGTCTTTTTTTTTTTTTTTTTTTAGTTTTGGTTTTGTATATGGGTTTGAGTACATCAAGTACTCCCAATTAATATATGTTTGGTTTATAAAAAGAAAAAACAGAGAATAGCTTTGGTTGCAATGAGTCTTCCTTGGGACCATATTGGGTTTAATTTAAACAATGTTATCATTATTTAATTTTTTTGTTGTTGGTGAAAATAGTTTAGCGTAGGCCAGGCCGACACTAACTAGCATCGGAAAATGGCCGACGCTAACTTTAGCGTAGGCTAGTCCGACGCTAGTGAGCGTGGGCTTTGGCCGACACTAACTTAGCGTCGGTCATTTATGGATGGTCTTAGCTGTCGCTTAACGTGGGCTTGGCCGACGCTAAGTTAGCGTCGGCCACAATTTGTTGACACTAAACGTTGCGTCGAGCTATTTTGCATCAGCCACGAAGCTGACGCAAGGCCGACGCTAAAGTGGCCATTAGCATCAGCTTTTGCCTGGTAGCGTGGGCTTTTGGCCTACACTAAAAGCTGAATTTCTTGTAGTGTGAGGTATAAATAGTTAGAAAGTAACAACAACGACAGAAGAAGGAAACGAGATAATCAAGAGCTTCTAGCAAGGTGAGGGATTTAGATTGTTTGTATATTTGGTTTAAATTGAGGAAAATTCGTATGAATGTTGCCCTAGGTTTTGGGTTATGCATTTAGGGTGATTTTGGTATGAATTTGATGTTAAGATTATTGGTTATTGTCACTATATGAGTAATATTACATGATATATCATTTGTGTTGTTATACAATGAGTTCGTGCATATCTATATATGTATTTGTGCCTGTTTTGGACTTTGAAATGAGAGAATTTATGAAATTCATGTTTCTGCGTTTCTTCAGAATTCGTTACAGCACTGAGCGCCAAGGTGCCTAAGAGCAAATCTAAAAATAACTCCCAACGTTGAGTGCAACGCCAGTGCGAGACATCAAGGGAGTTATTCTGACTTTCACTGTCGGTAAGTTTTCGTTGGTAAAACAACATTTTTTTTTCTAATGATATGGAACCACCACTTTGGAAAATATTTTATCTAAATATTTCTCAACCCAAATTTCACAATTTGAAATTGGGCGTCTATGGCGAATTTGAGCCTGGAACAGATTTTAATCAAGTTATACTAAAGGAGCCCAAATGAAACTTGGGCCTAAACTTCCATTAAAATATTTGTTTATCTTTTCAATTGGGCTGAGCACCACCTATAATTAGGGGTATTCATCAACCGTGCCAAACTTATTCAAACCGCAAAAACCAAACCGAAAAATCGAAAACCGAAAAAACCGAAAATCAAAAAACTGTTTTTTAGTAATCCCACAGTGACATCCAATGCAATCCAATCAAAACCGGTCTACTATAGACATATACTATTATTTTTTAAATTATAGTATTACTTATACTTAAACATTTATTTTCATACTTTTATGGCCCGCATTCTCTAATATTTTTGTTGGAATGACATAAATGAGATTATTTAGAATAAATGTTAATGTCTTCAAGTTATATATTGCTAAAAGTTTTAATGCATAACACATATATACTTGATTGAGTAAATATGAAAAATAGGAAATCAATTAAGTGATTTGAAAAATAATTAGCTACTATTTATTTGTAACTGATTCAAGGAAAAAATAGAATAAGTGAGAGCAGATATAGAGAATTAACATTAAAGATATTTAACATAAAAGAAGGTGTTAAAAAATATCAATAATTATTTTTTCTCGAACTCCCAATATTTTGTTAAGAATTCTCTAAAATTTTCCTCACTCTTCATCAAATCAAATAACGTTTAATAAGGAACACATAGTTGCTGACTTTAATAAAGGTTCTAATGTTCTAGTATAGAGAAATGTTAAAATAGGTATTGGGCACCCTGAACTAGCTCCCTTAAATGAAAATTATCTTTTGTTAACTATTAAATAAGTGGAAAGGGCACTTAACATAAGAAAAAAGATAAAGTATGACAAAAATCGAATTATCCAATCCAATTCAAACAGCATTTGATTGGATTGGATTGAATTGAATTTTTTTTAAGGAAGTCAACCGATCCAATCCAAACCGCACATTGTTTTCATCATTAGATCAGATGACTTTCTAGCTCAAAATCTATCCGATCCAATCCGCTAACACTCCTACCTATAATTAGGATAAGTGGATAACCCATCACCTATAGCATAGTCATTTTCCCCATGAGAGGTGAGGGGGATGGCTCATTGATTTTATTGCGAAACTTTACATAAGTTCATGACAAAGTCTTGATGGAAACAGTTTTATTTGGGTTCTTAACTAATATTATTTAGGAATTGGATCCTTTCTTTCTATTCTCTCATTTTTTTCCTCTCATGTTAGAGAGAGGGAGAGAGACATAAAAGCAAGTTTTAACGGACCCTACACATAATATCAAGTTTGTTTTGTGTCTTTCTCTCTCTAACATGAGAGGGAAAAAGAGAGATAAAAGGAGAGGATCCAAATCCTATTGTTTTCTAGTACTTTGTGACCCTTATGTGAAGTCCTTTTGGTGCGAAAACTCTCGGGAACTTCAGAAGTTTGTTTCCCTCTACTTCTTCCCACCTGAAAAATACAAAATAAATAAATAATTAAAATATAATAATAAAAATAAAAATAATAATATCTTTTGTTTGACGAGAGAAATAATTAAAATATGGACAAAGTTACTTATATAACACTTGAAACTCTTTCAATGATATTTGCATGTAGCTTAATTGATTGGAGTGGATAAAAAATCAATTTCATAATATGTGTGTGTTGCATTATCAGTGTAAAGTTTTTTACACCGTTAGTCCAAAACCAATATTTGATTTACATATCAATTTATTTCCTTTTTTTCTTTCATTCCAAACATACTTTTAACAATTTTAAATTTCAATTTTCCTAAGGTTTAAAAGTAATGGTAGCAAAAGGACTTTGGAAAAAAAATTATAAAATTCGTACTCTACCTGTATTTAGTCACAAAGTAGTGAAGGAAAACACTGATCTTAAATATGCCCTGTTCCTTTCCAGGACACACCCTACCCCCTGCTCCAAATAACATGTTATGGTTATGAGACTCCAAGCCTTTTTCCTGCATTTCATTAATTAATTATATTTATATTCATAAGTAGACAGATCCTTTATACACAAAAGAATTAAGTTTGTTATTGAGCAACTGACCAGCCATCTCCATGGATTGAAAGTGAAAGGCTCTGGATAGAGGAAGGGATCCAAGTTGGTCTCCCTTGTGTAAACATAAATCCTCCACCCCTTAGGGATAATAAATCCTAACAAATGGTAGAGATATTCAATACTAACTACAATTTTTTAATAAATAAAAAATCTAAGGTATTTTCAATTGATTGAAATTTAGAAACGTACCATTCAATTCTACATCACTAAGGGTCCTCCTCATTACCCCATTGACAACATTAGCCAGCCTCAGGGTCTCGAAAATCACCTACAAACAACATAAGGTATGTATAATGAATTGAAAATTTACGTAGCTCATTATTTCATTTTAGAAGTAGAATCAAGTATATAGAAGTACATACTGCACGAGTAAAGGTCATATTCTTGTAGTCATCCCAGCTGATTTGTTCCTCAGGACTTTTCTTTTGATGGATTGCGAATTGTTCTTCCTGTAGACTAGTTTGATTAGCTAAAAACAAGAAGGTAAAACTTAATGATTTATTTTTTATGCATGGTCAGTGTAAACTGTCAACCAATCATAAATTATCATATATAATTAAAATGTTTGACTCTTCATCCTAATTACCTTAGAAGTCACTTATACCATAATTTGTGATTGGTTGTGAACAGTGCATCCCGATTAAATTCAAAACTTAAATCATGGTTACTGATAGTATAGATCTTCTCTTCTAGCATTTAACAGTAAAGAGCTTCATTAGACAAAAAGATCTGACTCACCCTTATTGCTTGAAGTGCTCTTGGATTATCATGAAGATATTTGACAGCCATCATTGTAGTAGTTGAAACAGTTTCATAACCTGAGTATAACATTGTGATTATTTGATCTATTATTTCTTCATCATTTAGTTTGTTTTTTAACTCGTTGTTTCTTATAAGCTGGTCAAGACTATCGTCGTGTGCAACTGAAGAAGCTTTTCTCTTGGCTAGAAGCTCTCTCAGTATTGCATTCACTTTTTGTCTAGCCTGCATGCAGTTAATAAAAGTTTGATATTGTTCAGAAAGGCTCCAATGTGAACTTGACGAAAAAAAGAGAGGGTATTAACAGACTACATCATACCTTGAGTCCCTGAAAATAATTGGTGCCGGGAATTTTAAAAGGAAGAGATATTGTTCCTAAATATAGTTTTTCAAACGTAGCTTCAAAGGACTCATGGAAAGAGCTTGGTTCATTTTCTACAATCAGCTCCAACGCTACAAAGAATGCCATCTGAATAGACAAAATTGAAGAATGTAAACATGGTTAATTTATAAAGTTTAATTAGTATATATTGTCAGTGTAAAGTTTCTTACACCGTCAACCAATCAAAAATTAAGATATAGATGACTTTTAAGGTAGTTAGGATTGGAGTCAAGGAATTTTAATGAGATGTCAATTTCTGATTGGTGTGATGTCAATTTCTGATTGGTAGACAGTATAAAAAATCTTTACACTATCAGTGCATATCAATTAAATCCTAATTTGTATTATGCTTTTTTGCTTGTGAATGCTCCTATATCAGCATGATTCATTTGGAAGATTAATAAAAGTCCCACGTAGATTAAAAATTGAAATAATTAAAGTGGATGTAAAGCTTAGAGTGCATTGTCTCAAGCATCTTAGATAAAGTTACAACTTTCAAGTATAATCTCATCTGAAGATCAGAAACAAAAATTGAAAGAACTCAAATTAATTCAAATTCTTGCTAGCAATGCAAACATCACACTCCTCTTAACACATCCTCCACCCTCTATTATTGGGTGGATTTTATGTAGGATCGATCATGTGTTTTCGTGGGTCTCACCCGAAATCCATCTAATAATAAAGAGTGTATTGAAGAAGAATGTAATAAAGAGTGTGTTGTTAACATTTCTCTTACCTTTGTGGTTTTTTGTTGAATATCAATGGTTTTACCAGCCCAATTGTCAACGAAAGACCTCATGAACTTGTCAATTTTTGGTGAAAGATGATCCTTAAGTATAGTCGGGCCAATAAGAGATAATAATGTTCCTCTAATACGTTTATGTAGAGTACCCTGAAACGCAGAAATTCGACTCCCTAGGACATTCTTCATGGACTCAGGGTAACCAGGGACTAGACCTTTAGTAGCTTCATTCAAGAGGATGTATCTATTGACTTCTGGATCCATGCTTACAATCATAGGAGAGCCTAATGCGTGAGTCTTGAAAAGATTTCCATACCTACAAAGGAGAAACATGCAAACATACTCTGGTTGGTTATTGCATGATGCATAGAGTTCACCTATAGAAGACTTGGAATAATTCAATACTCAATAAAGAAAGTATAAATGTATTTAATATACATTTGCTTGTTCAATATTTTATTATTAAGTTAGTAATTAAGAAGATTAGATAGGATGAACTAAAATTATTCATAGAATAATGTTATATTCTTCTAAAAAAATATTAAATAAAGACTATTTAATACTCAAGAAAATATTTAACACTTTTAATATTTTAAATTTTTTTTTTTTTTTGGTTGTCTTTGTTGTTAAATTTTTTAAATCAAAAGTGGTTAAGGTGCAAAAGCATCATAATAGAATTAGAATAGAATTATGACATCCCACCTATGTTGGCACCCCATAACCTAACAATCATTTGCAGCACCTTAACATTTATTAAAAGAAATAAAGAATACAAAATCAAAACATGGGGGGACATATACCTTACCCATGGAAAAATTATCTAAATCTAAAGTTTGGAATACAAATTCTATCCCTAAAAAAATTAGGAATAAAATTCCACCAAGCTTATAATTCCAACTTATATAATGAAAATAAATTCAATATTAAACTAATCATTTGGTCTCTATACATGAATTTTTTTGAAATTGATCATTATATTTATAATTATTTTTAATTTGGTCCTAATTATTTATTGATGTTATAATGCTGATTGTTGGAGTTAAATTATATGAACCCCTTAACAGATTTTAAACCAAAAATTTGAGGGAACCTGAATAAGTTTTAATACATAATTTAACACACACACACACGCACGATGACGCGAAGACGACACACAGACGCACAACACAAAAGAGGTGGAGTGGGGTGGGAATTAGTCGCAGGGTTAGGGGGAAATCAATATTTGGGGTTGGGCTTTTTAGTTTTTTATTTTTACAGGGTTTGGGATATGTAGCTATAGATCAAATTGAAAATATTATAATGTATAAGGATCAAATATTTTTATATTTTTTTTTTCATAATTGATATATCTATTAAATATTGTCTAGTTACAACGTCACAGTGAAGAACTCTACCCACATTTTAGGAAGGGTTGAAGAGTCACACTCTATCATTTGCTAGAAAGATAGACTTAAAAAGTATAACCTGTTCACAGTTACAAGTCACCCATGCTGGGACAAACAAAACACCACAATCACAAAAGTCACCAAATATTTCTATATGTAATAACCATTTTCACTTTGATCCTTATACATGATAATCATTTTCAATTTGATGTTCCTACTTTAACTCCAAAAAACAATGTGAAATATCTTCAAACGACGATGACCAAATTAAAATTTATTGTTCATATAGAAATCAATTCAAGCTTTTTTACGCATAAGAACCAAATTCAAAATCAGTGTTACATATAGTGACTAAATGAATAGTTTAGCCTAAATTAAAATTAAGCTCCAGAATTTTATTTTAAATTAAAATAAAACATAACAAAATATATAAAAGTTAGAAGAGGCTAGGCAGAATAGTAGAATGAGAATGGCGTACACTGATCTACGGCGTTTCATGAAATCTGGTCCTTGATTGAGAAACAAAAAAGTGTCGCCTATAAAAGGCCAGCCCATTGTACCCGGTGGTAATCCTTTCCTTCTGTACCAAAACTCGTTCCATTTCAGCAGTGCAAAGAATGTACAAATCGCCAAAGCCAGAGCATAATACACTATTGCTAGTATTGACATGATCGATGCTCAAATTTTATGGTTATAGATCAAACTATTGATATCAGCTACGAAGAATTCATGTAGAAATCTCGACGAACTATAAATTGATCAATTATAGCCTATGCAGCCATACATGAGTCAGATGAGGCTAAAAACAGTTTCTAACAGAAAATTTTACAGCTAGATTTTTTATTTTTATTTTTACAGAAAAGGGAATTTCATTCAAATAATAAGCCAAAATTCCTTAATTTCTCGTCATATAGTAATATATCCATATTTAACATTGATAGGATTATAAGTGGCAAAGATTAATTCATTGGGAGTTGGTATGGTTCTTATTATATTTAATATACTAAAATCATTAATTGATATTTTTGTTTCAGATTATTTTATGTTTAAATTAATTATATAAGGATAAGGATTAATCCCGCGAGATAGGGATTAGTCTCTAGCTCCCGATCGGAGGAAAAATGATAAGGATTAAATATTAAAGAGCTTTATTATTTGAAACTGTAAATATATTATTTAACTAAATTTATTTGACCGAACTTTTATATTTGACTAAATTATTTTCTATTATCATACTCAAAATCAATTTATTTACCAAACTTTATTATTTGATTAATATCGCGATTTATTTTCATTTCTATGTCTCGTTTTGAAGAAAGTAAATATCAATTCTTTCAACTTTAGTTTTCAAATCGTGATACTGATGAATTTTTTTTACAGTATGTAAATCCAACTTATACATAATGTGGACACCTAATTTTGTCATGATGTCCTTTTAATTAATGTTTTTGAAAAAAAGTTAAAATTTAAAATAAATAACTTTGCAAATAATTTTTTTTTTTTTGTTCTTGGCTAGCTATAGGACTTGATGAGCCCAAATTCATTTATTATTGCAAGTTATCTTTTTAGCCCATGTTCCAAACCCAAATAAAAAAAATGATAAAATACCGAAAAAATAATAAGATCCATATTCTTGGTCCATGTCCTTTAGCCCAGTCCATGTCCTTTAGCCCAATCCACTTTCATCAATATCTCAAACAAATAAAGCGTTTGTTATTTAAATAAAAAAGCTATATAAAAAATTTTAAAAAAGGGTAAAGGCCCATTTTTGTCCTTGACAAAAAATGTGATGCTCATTTCAGTCCCTGACAAAAAAAAAAAAAAAAAAAAATCCCCGTTAGTCCCTGACAATTACTAACATGGGACAAGTTAGTCCCTGACAATTAATATGGGACATTATAGTCCCTAACAATATTCAAAGTGAGACTAATTAGTCCCCGACAATTAGTATCGTAGGACATTTTAGTAATGGACGTTGACTAACGAAAGTAACGTCAATTGTCAGGGACTAACATGATACTTTTTTTTGTCAGGGACCAAAATGGGCAGACATAAGACAAAAGGAAAAAGCTAATTTTCTTAAAGAATTTCAGAAGCTTAAAAGGAAGAAGGCGGTTTTAGAGTGTGTTTGGATGAGGCATTTGAAGATGGTGAAGTATTTTAAGAGAATAATTAAAATACTCCAATCTAAAATACTTTGTTTGGGTATTAAATATAAAGGATTCTAGAACTCAACTGATTTTGTGGGGATATTTGGTTTAAGATAAGTTTGAGGAATTTGAAATACCACCTAAAGAGGTGGTATTTTGAAATTCCCTCTCCTTACTAATGTGCCACCCACCACCGATGTCAGCCACCAGACCACCGGCACCATCCCAGACCACCGACACTGACTGGCCCCCCGCACCACCCGGTCCCGACCCCTACACCCTGACTCAGGCCAGGACCATTAGACACGGCCCCTAAACCCAGGGCGCACCAGCCCCCGCACACCACCAGGGCCGACCCCCGACCCCGCACCACCCTGGCCGTCCCCCACCCCTCCCGGACATAACCGTCGGACCACCAGGGCCCGACCCCGAACCACAAAGACCCGGACCCTAGGTCCCCGCCCGAACCGGCGCACCGGACTCGGCCTCGGACCAGGACCCAGGACCCCTCACCACCCGGGCTCGGCCCCCGCCCCCGCACCACCCAGGCCGACACCCACACCATCGGGACCAGTGTAACATCCCGTTTTTCGTGTTAAGCCTTTAAGTGCTTATATGCGTGTTATGTTTGACCCTAGGTAGGGTCAAAAGGGCTAAGTGGGACTTTTCAAGTGAGAAATCCCTTTCTGATGCATGAGCAGGACCGTGCTTAGTGAGGAGCACGACTGTGCTCAACATGCTCGTTGATGTTGTTTTTGTCTGACTGTGTTTAAGTGAGCACGACCCCTTGCTCACTTTAAGCACGACCGTGCATAGAGGGAGCACGGTCGTGCTCGGGTCAGAGTTCATAAATAAAGGGCAGTACGGAAGGGTTTTCGTGTGAAACTCAATTTTGGTACATTGGGCAATCCTAGTGTGACAGAAACCTCTTCTCTTTTCCTTCCCTTGAACCCTTTGAAGTTCTTGGTGATCTTGAGTCAGTTTGGGAGAGAAGTCACACACGCTAGTGTTGTTTAAGGTAACGATGTCATCCATCTCTCTTAGTCTTTTTCTGTTATTAGATCTAGAGACTAATTGGTTGTTCTCTTCTTGTTTGACCAAGGCTTGGGAAACTGGTCGAGCCGCTCAAGGGAATGTGTCTAGTTTTCCGCGTCGTCGTTGTTTGGGAATTTTCATACCGGGTGTGGGGACAATGGCTAGTATGAACATGTAGGCTGTGGGGTAGCGTAAGATGAGAGTTAACCTATGACCCTGTTGCATGCTAATTGTCTAATTGATGTTGTATGCTATTGTATGTTGTTGCCTTGCTCATAATGATGTGAATTCAATTGATAATTGGTATGCCTAATTATGTATGATGTTTAATGATGTAATGAATGTTATGATGATGATGTTGTTTTGATGAGAATGTTGTTATGATGATGATGATGATGATGATGATGATGTTGTGCTCTGAATGAGTATTGATTGTTGAGGATGTTAATGCCAACGTGGAAGTTAATATGTCTCTATGAATTAATAGGGCTTGTTAACGATGTAAGACATGAACATAGTATGTGAGGTAAGATTATGTTCATAAGGCTTAGTTCAAGACCCTAGGATTGATTAGTGAGTGTTTTAGGGACATTAATAATGAAGCTGGAATTAAAGGATTAATTCCACATAATGATAAGACGTGAAGTTTAATTAAAAATGATGAAACTGATGATTGATGGTGTAGCTTAAACCAATAGGTTTAATCTATGAATTACCCCAAGAGGTTTGGTAAGGGTTCTTCAACCATTATACCCAGAAACAGTACGGTCACACTCCTTTGAGCACGACCGTGCTTAACAGGGAGCACGCCTGTGCTCTAGTTTGAAATTCAAAAAGGTAGCACGGTCGTACTTGACTGAAAGTTCAGCACGCCTGTGCTGAGGGTGAGCACTGTCATGCTCACCTGTCCAGAACAGAAACGTAGAATGCAGAACAGGGTTGTTTCACCCCAAATGTTCCTAACAATGAAAGAAGACAGTAAAGACGAGTTAGATAACTTAGAGATAATAATGTACCTTGGTAGCCGAGTGGCCAAGAGACCCTTGATGCCTAATGGTCAAGGTGTTGAGCTCTGGTGCTTAAGAGCCAGAGTGTTAATAATTAAAGTGAAAAGATGTTGTTGTTAATGTTGTACCTTGGTAGCCTAGTGGCCAAGGGGGCCTTGATAGCCGAGTGGTCAAGGTGTTGTTAATGTTGTACCTTGGTAGCCTACTGGGCAAGGGGGCCTCGATAGCTGAATGGTCGAGTTGTTGAGCTATAGTGCTTAATGGCCAGAGTGTTGTTTAATTTAAATTTAAAAGATTAAAGATGATGTTAACTTTGGTGCTTATTGGCCAAAGACGTTAAGCCATAATATATGGTGTTGATGGAGGTGGTGGTTAAACGATGGTTGTTTGTATGCATGCATCATGCATGAAGTTATTAGGGGAGGTACGACAGCTTGGGGAGGTTGTCCGAGAGTAAGGCGATCTGGCCATCCGCGGTGATCCGTCCGATTAGAGAATCATGTACACCTGTGGTGGTGCATCCGAGAGTATGGTGTATCGGCTATCAAGGGGTCCACCTGTGTTGGGGACTGCCGGTGTTGTGTAACTCCAAAGTCGTATGCCCGGTATAGATGGATCGACATGCATTCGGAGTAGTGAGTCACATTGCATTATATAATGTGTTGATATGATGATGTATGTTATGATTGCTATGTGTTGCATGTTCATCTTGCCAACTATCATGTTGCCGTTATGTTTATATATATGGTTCTTACTCCCCGTCTTTTGTTGTTGCTTTACATGTACCCCTTTTATATTATGCACAGGATGGTCAGCAGCTTGTTGAGGAGTGACTTTGAGGGACCGCTACTCGTAGTTAGGACTTATGTTTAGTTTATGTTGTTTATCCAAATGTTCGGAATATGGTTATACCAGCTCTATAATGTGACATCGGGGTTGGTTTTCGTTTATGTTTTTGTTTGTGTTATGTTTTCTTTTTATAAACATGTTAGTTTTTCCGCTTTGAAGTTATGTTACAATGCGGCAGCCTCTGCCCAGTTTTTTATTATTATGATATAATATGCATGTGTTCTCTTCCTTTTATCTCTGTTATGCTTTATGAATACATGCAGAGATAGAGGGTGTCACAACTAGCCTTTGCACCACACGGACTCGGCCCTCGCAACACCGGATCCCGTTCCCGGACCCAGAGCGCACCGGACCCGGCCCCCAAACCACCAGCGCCGGTCCCCGCACCACCCATCCCTAGGACATCGAGGCACTGTACATGGACCCTGGACCACCGTTGCCGGCCCACGGACCACCCAGGCTTGGCCCCTAGACCACCGGACCTAGCCCCCATAAAATTTATACAAAAAATTTTAAATTCTCGGGCTTCTTTACGGATTGATGACTATCCCTATAAACCAACACGAGTCTTTTCAGCGTACTTTATTATCACTAAAATGTTTCTTATGAAAACTTCTAAGGAGGTCACCTATCCCAGAATTGCTCCAAGTCAACCACGCTTAATTTTGGAGTTCTTAAGTTATGAGCTTCAGAAAAAAAGATATATCTTGTTGGTATAGGTGGTACCAATTTACTTGTTTTTTAGCTTCCCTCCCAAACCTGCAGAGTCTTAAGATCCCCTCAATTGTACAGTCCCATACTGCACAGTCTCATGTTCTCTCTCATTCTGATGTGAAATTGGTTCAATCATGTGCCTATCTGCTTAGAAGCCTGCCGGGAGCCACTCCTTGACCGTGCATCATCTTTTGCAATGACCGCCCTCATCAGTCTCGGGTGTCACGTGCTCACCAGCTTCCGCTTGGTTCATCCCCGAACCACACCATACTGGGAGAGGTCCCGCTCGTATGGTACCGCAACAATGGATAAAAGGAAAGTAATTTTCCTATCCCTTGTGTGGTTCTCAAGCGAAAAAGGGAGTAAAAGTCAAAAGTAAAAGATTAAAAATTTAAAAAATTTCAATTTTAGCATCTTCCATTCGAAATAGACAAATGTAAACACGAGAAGGTGGGTTGAATTGTGTTTACCAAACCATTTAGCAAAAACAAATTTTTTTGCACACAAAGACTTAAGGAAGACGCTTGAAAAGCCCAGTCAGACAAGTGACCCGTCTGAAGGTTTTAAACAGTAAAACATACAAGCAGATAAAACAAAATTTGTTTGATATGCACAACTTTAACCCCTTAGATTAGTGAATAGGTTAGATAAACATATAATTTTAAAAGATAATAGAGAGAGAATAACACAACTTGTTTATCCTATGTAATACCCACCAAAAATGGCATAAGATATTTTTTTTATATAAAAAATAGATGAGGGAAATGATGAATTTGCTGGACATGTTATAAATTATTTATAACATGATAAAATTGTTGGAGTGTAGTAATGAGTATTAGTGTGCTTAAAAAATAAAAATAAAAATTAGTGAGTTATAATAATAAACTGAGATATATTCCGTTTACACCCAAGTGTTAACTGATGGGTTAACCTAACATCAAGGGCGTTTTGGTAAAAGTATTGAGGTATAAATAGTTAGAGAAAGGAAGGTGGGCAGGCATTAGCAACCCTAGCAGAGAAGAAAAGAAGAAGAGGGAAAGAGAAAGAGTAACAACAACAACAACAACAACAAAAGAAGGAAACGAGACAATCAAGAGCTTTTAGCAAGGTGATGGATTTAGATTGTTTGTAGATTTGGTTTAAATTGGGGGAAATTTTCATGAATGCTGCCCTAGATTCTTGGTTATGCATTAATATTTCGGGTGATTTTTGTATGAATCTGATGTTAGGATTATTGGTTATTGTTTCTATATGAGTAATATTACATTATCTATCATGTGTCTTGTTATACAACAAATTCAGGCATGTCCCTATATGTATTTGTGCTTGTTTAGGACTTTTAAATGGGAGAATTTCTGCAGAATTCACATTTCTGCGGTTCTGCAGAATTTGTTACAGCACTAAGTGCCAGGTATCGGTGCTGAGCTCTAGGGTGCCTAAGAGCAAAACTGGAAAATTACTCCCAGCACTAAGCTCAGCGCCAGTGCGAGACAACAAAGGAGTTATTCTGACTTTCACGGTCGATAAGTTTTTGTTGGTAAAACAACATTTTTTTTCTAATGATATGCAACCATCACTTTGGAAAATATTTTATCTAACTATCATTTCAATCCAAAATTGCACAAGAAGAGGTTTGGCATCTATGACGAATATGAGCCTGGAACAGATTTTAATCAAGTTATGCTAAAGGAGCCCAAATGAAACTTGGGCCTAAAATTCCATTAAAATATTTGTTTCTCTTTTTAACTGGGCATAACACCATCAATAAATAGGATAAATGGATAACCCATCACCTATACCATAGCCCATGAGTGGTTGAGCTGTCAAAACGGACCAATCCGGCTGAGTCGGGTTGGCTCACCACGGGTTGACTAAAAGTGGGTCAACCCAACCCAGCTCACTTTTTTGATGAGCCAAGAAATAGCTAACCCGGCTCGACTCACCTCGGGTTGGTGGGTTATACGGGTTGGCTCACTTTTATTTTAAAAAAATAAAACCAGTTTTTTTTTTTTAAAGAAAAAATTTATGTTTGTTCAACCCTTTAAACAAACACCTATCTTGTCGTCTATAACCCTCTCACAGAAAGGAGAAAAACATTGAAAGAAGAAGAGTAGTTGAAAAGAAAATAAGTTATTGAAGAAAGTATTTAGCAATTGCTAGTTGTGAAAAATGGTGTCACAACTGTGGCCATGTCCCATCGAATATTTTGTCACAAACAATGTATTTGAATGTTGGATATTGAGTATGGAAATGTTTTGTCATAACCATGGAATGTTAGATCACCAATCTATTCTAATGTTGTTCGACGAGTGTATTTATTAGATAGAAATTGTGCCACCTGATTGCTAACACCACCATGGAACAACAATGGAAGGAGTGTACGACATCACCCATGGAGATATGGGGTAATGCATTGTTTGGGATGGAGATCAACAGGTTCTGTCTCAAGGTAGCGAGATCGACGGAGGGAGTACTAGTCGTGCCGATGGGCAACTCAGAGCGACGAAGATCTAGAACCGTTCAACGGTGGAGGTGGAAGGAGATATGGATTTGTACAGATGGAGTACCAATAATAGTCGTGCGGCGGCTCACATCACAGTTTCTGCGCTCTCGGTTCAACCAAAACGTATCTAGAACAGTGGACATGGGTTTCTCAATTTCCACTTTCAACCAAATGGAAGCGGAAAGTAGCACTCTCAGTTTCTCGCTTCTCACGATATAGGTTTCGAGGAATTAAATTTCAGTTGAATGGTCAATGGACAAACATATGTGATTTAAATAAAATAAATAAATTTAAATGGTGCAACCCGTGAGCCGACCCAGCTCACCCCGGGTTGAACCCACCCAACCCGCAGGTTAGGTGAGCCGAGTCAAAATAACCCGAGGTTAAAATGAGTCAGTTTTTAGCCAACCCAACCCATCGGTGAGCTGGATTGAGCCGGGTTGGCTCTCCGGTTCCAACCCATTTTGACAGCTCTAATGAGAGGCAAGGGGGATGGCTCATTGATTTTATTGTGAAACTTTACATAAGTTTATGATAAAGTCTTGGTTGAAACAGTTTTATTTGGGTTCTTAAATAATATTATTTTGGAATTGAATTCTTTCCTTTTATTCTATCATTTTCCTCTCATGTTAGAGAGAGAAAAACATAAAAGCAAGTTTTAGCAGACTATACACACAATATCAAGTTTGCTTTTGTGTGTGTCTCTCTCTCTAACATGAGAAGAAAAAGGAGAGATAAAAGGAAAGGATCCAAATTCTATTGTTTTCTAGTACTTTGAGACCCTTATGTGAAGTCCTTTTGGTGCGAAAACTCTCGGGAACTTTAGAAGTTTGTTTCCCTCTACTTCTTCCCATCTGAAAAATACAAAAAAAATAAATAAATAAAATATAATAATAAAAAAAAAGTTTTGATTGAGAAATAATTAAACTATGGACAAAGGTACTTATATAACACTTGAAACCCATTCAATGACATTTGCACGTAGCTAAATAAATTGGAGTGGAAAAATTCAATTTCAGAATGTGTGTGAGTGAGTGAGTGTGTGTGTGTTAGCCAATCACATATCATGGGCTCATTGTGCAGCAATGATATGCATATGCAATATGTTTCAAATTTTAACTATTTAATTTGATAATATTTAATTATTAAAAAATGTTATATGAAAAATTATAAAGCTTATAATATTAATTCTTAAAAGGTGATAATTTGACCAAGATGTGATAGCAAATAATGTAGACAGCCCATAAATTAGACTAGTTATTAAAAATGAAGATATATATTTTTGGTATGATTTGTTTGGGGTTAGGAGCTCCCGGCCAAATCCAATTCACCTTAGCTGAGAGCTCTTACATGTTGCAGTTAATATAGTGCAATGTTGAAATTATAACAATTGATTATTGAATATGTAATTGACCGTTTTGAACTTGATATGGAAAGTTTGAACTTGGATTGAAATTTGACTTGTTGATTGTTCTCCTTATTAATGTGTATTTGTAATTATATTAACATGTATGTGTATATATATATATATATATAGGATCCGTTGACGTCAGGTATAAGTCAAAAGACTTACACCAAATCTGAACCATTGAAGTTAATTGATCTGATGGCCCAAAGTTTTCAATAATTTTTTTTTAAAAAAAAAAAGGAACAAAGTGTCACGTGCCCTTTTACAATTTTTTTTTCTCCCCTCAACCTCAGTCACCCTTCCCACTTCCTAACAAAGTTTATCTCTTCTCTTTCCATCCCACGCCGCCCTACCCCTTGCCACCGCTGCTAACCACTGCACCGCCTCTTCCCACCACTGCCGCCGCTGTTGCCCATTGTCGAACCCCAAGATTTTCTTTCCATTCAACAATGTTGTCTTGAACACCTCGATCTTCTACCGCCGTCGTGCAACTCTTTCGGTTCAATAGCACAGTCATGGGCCATGGATTTTCTTTCCCTTCAACAGTCTCCTGTGCCCAGAAAGTCATTAGCTTATGGTGCTCAGAAGGGACCACATGTAGAGAACCATATTTATTAAGGTTTAGCCCTTTGTTTTCATAACTATGTGATGAAATAATCCCAGTTGCTATTGATAGCCACGTTAGCATGTTCCATGGTACAACCGCAGAGGGCCTTAAGTGTTTGGACCGGGTTTTCTTTCTTATGAATCCATTCCCAGCTTATTCGGTTCAATTGTTAGAGAAGGTGTTTCCTAGTTCAATTGCTAGTAGTTGTGATTTTGATGATGACAATAAATATGGGAAGCATTGCCTATCCACCTTCTCCAGAGGCTGGTACATCAATGGCAAGAAGCATGGCTCAGTTGGTTCGACAACCGGATGCCAATCTTTCAAAGGAGATTTTGATTGCCAATAGCATGGTCCAGACTCTGAATTCAGCCTCAACCGCGCAGCTCATATATCTGGTATTGGCATAAAAGCCATTCCAGCTAACTCATATCTGGAGGGGTCGAGAGAACAGTGGCGAAAAAAAAATGCTAAGATAAAGAAGGGACATGTGATTGCTTTTTTAATTTTTAGATTTTTTTAATTAAATTTTTTTAATCCGTTGGATTAATTAAGATTAATGGTTTAGATTTGGTGTAAGTTTAAAGACTTACACCTTACGTCAACGGATCCTATCTCATATATATATATATATATCCTGATTCAACCATTGGATAAACCGGTTGTGAATCGGTGGCAAATTGACATAAGTAGTGCAATTTAAATCCCCAATTACCTGATTGGTGTACTTTTTAAAATATTTACGTAACTAGTGTAAGTCGTAACTGCCGGAAACGATATAACATATTAAAAGTCGTATATCATACTCACGACTCATTTTTATATTCACAAAATAAAAAAAATTAGGGAGTCGTATACCCTACATACGACTTATATTTTTTATTATTTTTATCATAAGTATATATTTTTTATAATATTCGTTTAAAATTTTTAAGAAATCATATGGTGACTTTGCTAGAAACATACATCATGTAAGCATATAACCCACAAATTACAAGCACGTCACATGTACAATACAATTATCACATAAAATCCTCTTAAATGATCACATATACACAAAGCCAGAACCCTAATACTTAGAACTTTCTAGACAACACAAAAACAACATAAACCACACACACCCATAATATTATGAAAATATGACTTTATTTATTTTATTTTATATTTAAATTTTTAAGAAATCGTATTCAACACTTACCACAATTGTAATATTTTATTTTATTTTTTATAAAAATGACCAAGTTATATGTTACATATACGACTCCATAGAATAAATAAAAAAAATTTAAATTTGTATTTTCATAATATTGTGGGTGTGTGTGATTTGTGTTGTCTTGAAAGCCCTAAGTATTAGGGTTATGACTTTGTGTATATATGATCCTCTAAGAGGACTTTATGTGATTATTGTGTTGTACATGTAACGTGCTTGCGATTTGTGGGTTATATACTTACATGATGTATGTTTCTAGCAAAGTCACCATATGATTTTTTTTAAAATTTTTTTTAAAAAATTAAAATAAATAAAGTGTAAGTATTGACTATTGGCCAATTTTTTCTTTAAAAAAATTATAAAAACAATGAAGTCGTATCCTTTGGATATGACTTGTAAAGGATGATATAAAAAAAAAAATATAATGGTAAAGTCGTTACCACTATACACGAATTATGATTAAAAAAATAATAAAAATATAAGTCGTATGTAGGGTATACGACTTCCTAATTTTTTTTTATTCTTTGAATATAAAAATGAGTCGTGAGTATGAAATACGACTTTTAATATGTTTCCGTTACCCACAGTTACGACTTACACTAGTTACGTAAATATTTTAAAAAGTACACCAATCACGTAATTGCAGATTTAAATTGCACTACTTACGTGAATTTGCCTGAATCGGTTAATCCTTGAACCGCTCTTCTTTCTGGTCCTCCGATTGAACCGATTTTTAAAACATTGATAAGATGTGATAGCAAATAATGTTGACAATCCAAAAATTAATACTACTTGTTATTATAAAAATTTATCATGAAAAAGAATTAAATGAAAAAATAAGTAAGGATTTGTTAATTATAACAATTAATTAAGATTTAGAGATGCATTTAAAATACAAAACAAGACGTTACAAAAAAGTTGCTTGATGTAAAAGCGCATTGATGAGGAGAGAAATTGTGAAAAAAGACTTACATTCAAGAGTGAGAATTATAATTTAACGTATAGGAGTTGATTTAAAAATCAATTATTTGAAACTCATTAAAATATGAATTGATTTGGTTTGATTTAACTAATTTCACAGCTTTACCCTCACAAGAAATTATAGTTACAAATACTAAAATAATCAGTTTAAAATTGAATCAAATTATAGCAAATTTGATGGAATTTCTAAATCAAAATGAGCTGAATCCATAAGGCTTCAGAAATCAAGTCATCTATTTTTCAACATTCCAAAACCAATATTTGATTTACATATCTAATTATTTCCTATTTTTTTCATTTAGAACATACTTTTAACAATTTTAAAATTTCAATTTTCCTAAGGTTTAAAAGTAACAGTAGAAAAAGGACTTTGGAAAAAAAATTATAAAATTCGTACTCTACCTGTATTTAGTCACAAAGTAGTGAAGGAAAAGACTGATCTTCAATAAGCCTTGTTCCTTTCCAGGGCACACCCTACCTCCTCCTCCAAATAACATGTTATGGTTATGAGACTCCAAGCCTTTCTCCTGCATTTCATAAATTAATTATATTTATATTCATAAGTAGATAGATCCTTTATACACTAAAGAATTAAGTCTGTTATTGAGCAACTGACCAGCCATCTCCATGGATTGAAAGTGAAAGGCTCTGGATAGAGGAAGGGATCCAAGTTGGTCTCCCTTGTGTAAACATAAATCCTCCACCCCTTAGGGATAATAAATCCTAACAAGTGGTAGAGATAGTTAAAACTAACTAATTTTTTTAATAAATAAAAAATCTAAGGTATTTTCAGTTGATTGAAATTTTAAAATGTACCATTCAATTCTACATCACTAAGGGTCCTCCTCATTACCCCATTGACAACATTAGCCAGCCTCATGGTCTCGAAAATCACCTACAAACAACATAAGGTATGTACAATGAATTGAAAATTTATGTAGCTCATTATTTCATTTTAGAAATAGAATCAAGTATAGAGAAGTGCATACTGCACGGGTAAAGGTCATATTCTTGTAGTCATCCCAACTGATTTGTTCCTCAGGACTTTTCTTTTGATGGATTGCGAATTGCTCCTCCTGTAGACCAGTTTGATTAGCTAAAAACAAAAATGTAAAACTTAATAATTTAATTTGTATTCACGGTCAGTGTAAACTGTCAACCAATCATAAATTATCATATATAATTAAAATGTTTGACTCTCATCCTAATTACCTTAGAAGTCACTTATACCATAATTTGTGTTTGGTATTCAACGGTACATCCCGATTAAATTCAAAACTTAAATCATGGTTACTGATAGTATAGAGCTTTTCTTCTAGCCTTTAACAGTAATGAGCGCTTGATTAGACAAAAAGCTGTGACTCACCCTTATTGCTTGAAGAGCTCTTGGATTATCATGAAGATATTTGACAGCCATCATTGTAGTAGTTGAAACAGTTTCATAACCTGAGTATAAGATTGTGATTATTTGATCTATTATTTCTTCATCATTTAGTTTGTTTTTTAAATCATCGTTTCTTATAAGCTGGTCAAGACTATCATCATGTGTAACTGGAAGAAGCTTTTCTCTTTGCTAAAAGCTCTCTCAGTATTGCATTCACTTTTTGTCTAGCCTGCATGCAGTCAATAAAAGTTTGATATTGTTCAGAAAGGCTCCAATGTGATCTTGACCAAAAAAAAAAAAAAGGGTATTAACAGACTACAGCATACCTTGAGTCCCTGAAAATAATTGGTGCCAGGAATTTTAAAAGGAAGAGATATTGTTCCTAAAAATAATTTTTCAAACGTAGCTTCAAAGGACTCATGGAAAGAGCTTGGTTCATTTTCTACAATCAGCTCCAACGCTACAAAGAATGCCATCTGAAAAGACAAAATTGAAGAATGTAAACATGGTTTGTATTATGCTTTTAAACTTGTGAATGCTCCTTTGATGTATCAGCATGATTCATTTGAAAAATAAAAGAAGTCTCAAGTAACATCCCTGCCTGCTCTATGGATTGACGACTGTCCCCATAAACCAACAAGAGTCTTTTCAACATGCTTTGTCCTCATTCACACGCTTCCTGGGAAAACTTTCAGGTCATTCATCCCAGAATTGCTCCAAGCCAAGCACGCTTAACTGTGGAGTTCTTAAGTGATAGGTTACCAAAAAGAAGAAGCATCTTTGTTGGTATAGGTAGTACCAAATAATTCATATAAGTCATCATCAACCGTATAGTCTTATACCTACACAAACTCGGGATCCCTCTCATTCCGGTGTGTAATCAGTTCATTCATGTACCCATCCGCTTAAAAGCCTGCCAAGAGCTGCTCCTTGTCCTTGTATTCTTGCACCAGCGATCACTCCCCGCCCTCATCAGCACCGGGTGTCACGTTTCCTAGGAAGCGTGTGAGTGAGGACAAAGCATGCTGAAAAGACTCGTGTTGACTTGTGGGGACAATCGTCAATCCATAGAGCAGCCAGGGATGTTACATCTCACACCAATTAGAAATGAAACAATTAATGTGGATATGAAGCTTAGAGTGTACAAGCCCAAATTGTCTTAGGTATCTTAGGCGGAAGTTACAACTCTCAAGCACAAACTCACATGAAGACCAACTTATAAAATGACAATAGATTAAACAAAATTGAAAGAACTCCAATTCAGATCCTTAGTAATAATATCTAATGGCATATCTATATTTTGAGTGTTTTAATTGAGTCAATACTTTCAAATTATTGCTACGTATACCTGTATGGTTTTTTGTTGAATATCAATGGTTTTACCAGCCCAATTGTCAATAAAAGACCTCATAAACTTGTCAATTTTTGTCCAAAGATGATCCTTAAGTATAGCCGGGCCAATAAGAGATAACAATGTTCCTCTAATACGTTTATGAAGTGTACCATGAACCGCAGAAATTTGACTCCCTAGCACATTCTTCATGGACTCAGGGTAACCAGGGACCAGACCTTTAGTAGCTTCATTCAAGAGGATATATCTATTGACTTCCGGATCCATGCTTACAATCATAGGGGAGCCTAATGCGTGAGTCTTGAAAAGATTTCCATACCTACAAAGGAGAAACATGCAAACATACTCTGGTTGGTTATTGCATGATGCATAGAGTTCACCTGTAGAAGACTTTAGAATAATTCAATACTCAATAAAGAAAGTATAAATGTCTTCTTAAAAAAAAAAGTATAAATGTATTTAATATACATTTGCCTGTTCAATGTTTTATTTAGTTAGTAAAGACTATTTAATACTCAAGAAAATATTTAATACTTTTAATATTTTAATATTTATGTTTTGTTGTCTTTGTTGTTATAATACCAACTTATATAATGATAATAAATTAAAGGTTAAACTAATCATTTGGTTTCCATACTTGAAAATGTTTTAGATTGATCATTACATATATAATTATTTTTAATTTGGTCCTAATCATTTAATCTGCACACCCTGTAGCAAAAACTATATGCACCAAAATGCATAGGAGGGAGAGATCATCCATGAGAGGAGGGTTGTGCCCACAAAGGAGAAGAACCCCATTTTTCTCCTCCATTCTTCTCGCACCATTTGCAGCTCTATTGACGAATCGAAAACCGATCTTGATGAGGATCAACAATTGGGTCTCTACAATGAAACCACTTACACCTCCAAAGTCCAAACAGGGTGACGATGATGGCCATTTTCGTTAGGCGTAAGAAGGAGAAAGAAGATAAAATTGGATGCAGAGACGTTAACGGCATTCCACCGTTAAGAATGAGATGGAGACGTGGCATGATTCTATTAGAGTGACAGGGAAGTGGAATAGGATTCGGTAACAGAGGATCCACGTCCTTTTTATATATAGATATCGATCAAATTGGAAATGATTATCACATATAACGAACAAATATTCCAATATGTGATAATCATTTTTGCTTTGGTTAATACACACGATAATCATTTTCAATTTAATATCTATATATTAACTTCAAAATATGATGTTATAACATCAACAAACGATTCAGTTAGGAAAAAAAAAATTCAATAAACACCAAATTCAAATTAATTGTTCATATAGGAATCAATTCAAGTTTTTTTAGGCATAAGAACTAAATTGAGAATCAATATTACATATGATGATCAAATGATTAGTTTAATCTAAATTAAAATTAAACACTAGCATTTTATTTAAAGTAAAAGAAAACATAACAAATTATATAAAGTTATAAGAGGCTAGGCAGAATAGTAGAATGAGAATGGCGTACATTGATCTACGGCGTTTCATGAAATCTGGTCCTTGATTGAGAAACAAAAAAGTGTCGCCAATAAAAGGCCAGCCCATTGTACCCGGTGGTAATCCTTTCCTTCTGTACCAAAACTCGTTCCATTTCAGCAGTGCACAGAATGTACAAATCGCCAAAGCCAGAGCATAATACACTATTGCTGCTATTGACATGATCGATGCTCAAATTTTATGGTTATAGATCAAACTATTGATATCAGCAGTGCTATTAAGTACGAATAATTCATGTAGAAATCTCGACGAACTATAAATTGATCAATTATAGCCCTTACAGCCATACATGAGTCAGATGAGATTAAAAATAGTTTCTAACAGAAAATTTTACAGCTAGATTTATTTTTATTTTTTTTACGGAAAAGGGAATTCATTCAAATAATAGGACAAAAGTCCTTAATAAGACACCATATGAGGAACTTCTTCAACCGATGTTTGACATTTTGACTAGGTTCTTAATTTCTCCTTCATTTAGTAATATATCCATTTAACATTGATAGGATTATAAATGGCAAAGATTAATTCATTGCGAGTTGGTATGGTTCTTATTATATTTTAATATACTAAAATCATTAATTGACATTTTTGTTTCAGATTATTTTATGCTTAAATTAATTATATAAGGATAAGGATTAAATATTAAAGAGCTTTATTATTTGAAACTGTAAATATATATTTTAACTAAATTTATTTGACCGAACTTTAATATTTGACTATATTATTTTCTATTATCAAAATCAAAATCAATTTATTTTACCAAACTTTATTATTTGACTAATATCGCAATTTATTTCCATTTATATGTCTTCATTTGAAAATGGTAAGTACAATTTTTTTCCTTTTTAATTTTTAAATCTTCATACTCATTGTTTTTTTTAGTTTTCATATCTAAGAGGGAATATTGCGATTTTTTTCTATTCTTATTTCCCCGTTTGAAGAAATTAAATATGAATTCTTTCATTTTTAGTTTTCAAATCGTGATACTGATGAAATTTCTTTTATAGTATGTAAATCCAACTTATACATAAGATCCGGAGTTTTTAAGAGGGAATATTGCCATTTTTTCCTCTATTCTTATTCCTCTATTTGAAGAAGAAAAGTAAAAATTCTTTCTTTTTTAGCTCTCAAATCGTCTTACTGATAATTTTTTTTTTTTAGTTTGCAAATCCAGGTAATACACAAAATCTGGGGTTTCTAAGAAAGAATATCATGATTTTTTTTATTCTTATGATCCGTTTGAATAAGGTAAGTATGAATTTTATTTTTTATTTTTTAGTTTTCTAATCGCAATCTTGCCCAAAGATTTGATTGTGTTTTTTGTTGAATATTATTTTTTTACTTTGAATTTGTTTTTTAATTTGCAGGTTTGAACATTGATTACAGGAAATTATGTTTTTTTTTTATAAAAAAAATGGGAAAAAGATAGTGCTTCTTGGAGGAAGCTCTATTAAATAGAATGCTTTTAATAGCGCTTCAGAAACGTTATCTTTGATTACGCTTTTTAACAGCGTCGAGATAGATAGTGCTTGAAAGCACTATAAAACATAAAAAAATAAACGTTATTAAAGGCCGAATTTGTTGTAGTGAAGCTAGTGAGAAAATTCGTTTACCAAACACTTCTACTTTGGTCAAACAAGCTTATTCTCTATAAGCTATCCGCTATAAGTATGCAGTTCGACTTATACCTAACAAAGCCTAAGTATCTGGGTTTTATAAGAAATGAGAGACCTAATTTCTTCTTTCTTTGTTGAAATGACTTTTTTTTTTAAAATAGGAGGGGTTAAAAGCCCAAAAAAAACAAAAAGAAGCTAACTAGGAACAGTGACAAGTCGGGGTAAAGAAACCCCAGAAAAATCATAGGACCAAAGTCTAGCAAGTTGATCAGAACTCGGATTTGACACATTATGAAATCTTAGATCCTAAGTGAGACTCCAATTAGCTAACCAGTCGGCACACTAATTGCCTTCTCTATAGGTATGTGAGAAGATGACGTTCCACTCTGCGAATAATCTGATTAAGCAGTCAATTATGAGAGCAAACATCTCATTGGGATAGAATCATGGAAATAATGGCACTGGAGTCAGACTCGACAATGAGGTTGCGAATACCCATCTCTCACACCATATTTACTCCTTTCATAACTCCCCATAACTCAGCGGTAAAAGCTGTACAGAAACCATCAATATTGTGACCAAAACCAGTAACCCAAAGGCCCGAATCATCACGTACCAACCCAGCAAAACCTGCATCACCCATATTGCATTTAGAAGCACCATCTACATTGAGTTTAAACAACCTGTGCGACACCCTCTACCCCGCATGTATTTATAAAGCAATAACATAGAAGAAAATATTTAATTTTGAAAATAAGATAAACACATGCACATCATTTATTATAAAATGAAAACCAACGGGCAAATGATACCACTTTGTAACAAAACATAAACAACGCGGAAATATAAAAAGGTTTTTAAAAGAGACATAACATAAACAAAACCAAACCCAACCACGATGTCACATTACAGAGCTGGTATAACAACAAATCCGAAAACATCACGATAACAAACTAAACTGGAAATCATAAACTAAGAGTAGCGGCTCCTCAGAGTCACTCCTTAGCAAGCTGTTCACCGTCCTCTGCATAAACAAAAAGATACATGCAAAGCAAATACAAAGATGGGGAGTAAGAAACATGTATAAAACATAATGGCATGGAAGCAGTTAGCAAGACGAGCATACATCATACACACATAGCATGTTATCACCAATCATCATACATAACACATATACATCATCCATAACAGTTCAATCAATGTATGCTATGTGGTGCAACTCTACTCCACTACTCCGTTATGCACTTGGATCCAATCTAACTCAGAATGTCAATTTCGGAGTTGCATATCCACATTGGCCATTAAGCACCAATGCCGGCAGTTCACCAAACCAAGGGTGAACCACTTGGATAGCCGACGCACCTTACTCTCGGATACGCCACTGTGGGGGGCCAAATCACTTAGATCACCGCGGACTGCTAGATCGCCTTAATCTCGGACGACCTCCCCTATGCTGAACATCCCCCACTAGCATCTCCGATGCGTGAAACGGGGTGTTACAACCTGTAGGTGGAAAGCTCCAACAGATATCCTGTAAGCCACGGAAAATTGCTTTTGGACCTGCTTGATTCATATTGCTTCCAATACAGTAACTCTGCATGGCTTGGTCGAAAATAAAGGAATGAGTTGAATAACAATTATTAAAAATTTGCACAACTAATTATAGTATGCCTGATTCTTTGAACTCTCCAATAGAGTTGCTAGTTGTCGCGGCTGTCCTGAAGGGTGTTAAAAAAGAAGGGAGTCGTCAACACTAAGGTTTATTTTAGGAAAGTATTGGAAAACCCTTTCATTTGAAAAGGAGAATAAGTTCGGGAGCCGGTTATAAGTAAGGAAGATATTAACACCTTATACCGCACGATGTAAAAACAATACCTTAAGATGATAGTGCAAATTTTTAATAACATTTGAAAAATCAGTTTTTTCAATTTTAAAAAGTAAACAAAAAATATGAAAAATTAATTTTAACCTTACAAAATGATGATCCTACTCATATATATTCTTTGGTGCAATAAAAATTTTCAAAGCCACATATTTCATAGAAAATGCTTGTCAATTATATTTTTTAATCTTGTTCTTAAAAAAAAAAAAAAACGTGTTGTACATCATATTGTTTAATCCCAATATTTTAATAACCGGACCGGTCATTGAACCAGTAAAGGCACCGGTTCACGATTCACTGGTCCAACCGTGATCGAACAGTGGCCTAACTGGTTTTAATTAAATATATATTTTAAATATGTTTTTAATATATTTAATAATAAACTTTGATGTTTTTCAATAATGATTTAAGGATTTTGCTAGCAAGTGCCCTTAGGCTACTGGTTAAAGAACCCAAAATTAGCAAGATTTCATTGAAAAATCAAGTGTTTATATTCTCAAAATATTAAATACACCACTTGCCAATAAAATCTTTCTTTTCTTCGTTTCTTAACCAGTGCGGCACTCGTTAGCCTTCTTCAATATTTAATAGCCTTTCAATTTTCCAATACTGAATTCCATATCCTCTCTCTTCTCATTGAAGTTTCCAATATTTTTTTAATGCTAATTCCAATTTTCCAATGTTCCTATTATCTCTCCGTCAGTCCCATTCTTATGAGAATGGATTTAGTGCCTTTGGATATGCTGCCTTTGGTGCCTTTCTCTCTATCTCTCTCATCTCTTATTTTCTCTATCATCTCTTCCCTCCATTTTTTCCTATCTCTCTCATCTCATTTTTGCCTAAAGTCACCAAAGGCACCAAATCCTTGCTCCATTCTTATTCTCTCATCTTGCATATTAACTCTCAGCTATTGACTGTTGACTTTCACCCAAACCCTCCCTCTCCTCCTTTTTTTTTTCTTTTCATCTTCTTCTTCTTCTCATCTTATCTTCTCACCGCCTTCCCCCTTCCTTCTGTAGACAGGAGCAGTCTAAAGAGATAGCGGAGCTGAACCTGTGGAGCACGAGCATCGCTAGTCGCTTGATCATCTCAGTTGCAGGCTTACAGCAGCACCGCATCGTCATTTTTTAGCAGGATCAGTAGCGTCTCGTCACCGTTTTGGAGCAGCAGCTCAGCTCATCGCACGAAAGACACCATTTTTGGTTTTTTCAGGTTTTTTTTTTTGTGAACCGGACCAGATCGGACCGAAACCGGTTATGTCCGGTTTTCCCGGTTTTCAACCGATTCAACGGTTCTTTGACCGGTTCCTAGTAAGGCCAGTTATGGGGGTTGAATAAACCGGCTTGGCAATTGGTTCTCAGTCGAACCGGCCGATCCAGTCCGGTTTTGACTACTTTGCTTAAGTAGTTCAAAATTTCTATTTTTTGGATTCTTCTTTTTCTTTTTCTTATTTTTTTTTTAGAGTAAATGCCTAAATTAGTCCCTGAAAAAATTGAGGACCCTCTTTTAGTCCTAAAAAAATAAATTAACTATTTAGTCCCTCAAATTTACAAACATGGGACACCTTAGTCTCTCCTTCCAATTCCAACATCTGTTTATGCGACACCCCCTTCACATGGTATCACATTTAAGTAACTTGTTGCGGAAATACACTCAATAAAATGTTGCTGATTGCTTTCGGAAAATAATGTCTTCTAGTTACATATCCTTATTCAAAAATGGTGATAAAATTTTTTCTTTTTCTTTTACTCCACATACAATCAAACACTATCTACATAATATACAACTATACATCATATATAGGTATCATAAGAGTTTTACACTTAGACATTCACATAACAGGTTGTCTCCCAAAGTCATAACATAAGAAAATAAAGACGTAATTATAACGTAGCGGTAATCTGGAATCACAACTCAAAAGAATGACTCTCAATAGCCAACATCCAGACTAACAAAGTACCACTACTTCACAAGATACCAAAAGTCCTATAGCTGGTCAGCACTAGTAATCATGGTTGGGAAGACCACCCTGGTTTTCCCTTCCTATCGGGATATCCAGTGAGGATAGTTCCTGATCTGCAAGAAAACTAGTAAATAACCAGAGAGGTTGTAAGGGTATCTCCACCGTCAACATCTGATACGTACGTGATGTAGGTCCTGAATTAGTACCTTCAACGATCCAAACTGGTCTAGTATAAGTGGCACTCCGAGCTCCAGTATTGATCACTCAAGCCTCATATTTGTCGGCATTCACACAGGTCAAGGATATGATCCTTGAGTACGACAGATTCGTCTCCTCGGAGTTCATCTATACTCAAATATATATGTCACACAGTAGAGGAAATAACAAACAAATATACAAGGGTGGGATACCAATATATGAGTTTTGATAAGACAACTGCAAGCACGACACACAAAACAACATATACCCAATATTCACAGCATATAAAGAAATTATTCAAACAACAGAATAATTTTATCAAAAAGGGTTTCATACCCGACAGTCATCGTCATTTTATAAAAATGCATGACACTTCAATATTCAGCCTCTAATTTGATATCTAATATCTGGAGATCCCAACTTCTTTTCGTTTGAGCAGATCAGGTTCTTTACATGACACATTGTCAACGAAAGAAACAATGGTCAACTTTCAACTTTCTATGTTACATTGTCGGATAATCCACCTCAACCTCATGTGACCATTGCTCAAACAACTATTGCAACGGTTCACACGATCACTCTGTGACAACCACTCAAACAGCTATTGCAGTTGTATACAGATACATAACCACTCAAACAGCTATTGCAGTTATGTACAGATTCACTTGTGCAATAACCACTCAAACAACTATTGCAGCTATGCACAAGTATTGTCCGAACTCGTATGATAGCCACTCAAACCAGCTATTGCAGCTAATCATACGACCCCTTGTGACAACTGTCCAACCATTGTTGTAGTCGTACACATGGTACATTGTCCATCAAGGTACAACGTTCAACTTAGGCACCTCTGCCAAAAATGCATAAGAAAAACTTTTTTTCTCGTTTCATTTTCTTTGTCGTCATAATCTTCCCTTGTCGAGGCCCGAAGCTCACGACCATATTAAGACTTTTCACTTTAAACAAACACAGGACACACAGTTCAAATGTTTTAAACTCAACACAAGACACACAGTCCGAGTGCTCAATCACAAAGCCCTAAACTGATGCACCAGTCTTAGGCTCGCGGATATGGAACTCACATTTTCCACATCAGATTTAGGACACACAGTCCACAAAACCATTGCAGGACATTCAGTCCAATGACATAGATCCCTGATCTACGTGTCCATAGAACACTAGAACTCCGACGTCTCGGTTACTAGGTTCGTTTTTCCTTTCTAAAACATTTCGCTCAGTGAAATAACAATTACAAAACAAAATCTCCGAAAACTTATCCAAGTTTAACGGAATTATTTTCACTGAATAAAACTCCTTTACAGAAATCATTTTCTGTTAAAACGTTTATAAAACGTGAAATTATAGATAAATTCTTTTTCTTCCAAATCCTTCATTTTTGAATATCGTTCTCAATAAACATCAACTTTTAAAAAGCCCTTTCTAAATAAAATTTATAATAAAATAAAACCTTTTTTCTCAAAAAATTTCGTAAAAATCTTTTTATAACTCAAATGACTTTTCTGTCATAAGTAATTGTTCTGACTGCTATATTAAGTTATTCTCGTAAATTAATCACTTCAAATAAAATTTTATAATAAAATTGAATTTATTTTGGAAAAACTAGCGCCTGTGGAAATTTTCACAGTTCCGCCCTTACTGTCACTTATTGACACATTCTCCACAAAAATATTATTAAAATAATATTTTTCCACCTTTTCTCAAATTCCCACAAATTAATCACTCTGATTAATTATTCAATCTTATTAAGCTTTTATCCTCAAATTAATTTTAAACACTGACCAATGTCAGGTTTCTCAATCCATCACTCAACAGCAGATAATTCCACCACAACATGGCATGGCATGCATCACAGTTATGGCATGCATCACAATCATAATTTAACATTTCACTTATAATCATGTAAATCAACTTATCACAAAGAAATCAAGTAAGCATTTAATCACTTAAACAATAAACGATGCAAAAATCATAGAAAATCATGACAGATAATTTACAGACGATTCACAAAAATAGCATACGATTATCTTAAACTCCTCAGGCTGTCCCCCCTTACCTCTTGAAGATTCAAGATTTGGTTACACAAACGATTTCCGATTTGGATCCGGTTTCCCTCGTACCGCTCAGATCAACTGAACACCGATTGATCCTTCATCACAAATCATAACAAAAAATTAACAAAATCAAACAAAACTAATTGTGTTCATGAGGTCTATGGTTCGGCCTTCACTAGATTATCAGGCTAGGAATGTTGAAAATTTCTTTTTTTTTTTTGAAACCAATGTTGAAAATTTCTCAACTCATGGATTAATGATCCTTAAGCATGATTAAGGCATAAACAAAGCTTACTTAACAAAACTTGAAACAAAATCATCTTAACCCCAAGGTTAAGGGTTTCGGCCACCAACCAAAAATGTGGGTTAGAGTATGTTTTGATCCTCTAATCACTTGAATCAACAAAAGAATGGATTAGAGATCATAGATCAACACTTGTTTTCAATGTTTGAAACAAAATCTTTCCTCACCCACTTAGGGGTAGGTTCGGCCAAGCATGGAGAAAAAGGAAAGAAATTTTAGTTGTTCACATGATCTTAGATAACAAACATATACATGATCACAAGATCATAGAAATTGGTTTCAAGTTCATTGGATTTTTCTACAATTTTTAAGAGTTTTTGAAAAATTAGATCTAGAAACTCGAAACATGATATTTAAAGCATGAACTCATGAATCTATGTGAAGAGAAAAACTTAGATAGTTGAGATGAGGTGAGGTTACCTCTTGGAACAAGAGGAAATGATGATGATTGATGATGTTCTTCACAAAATATGTTTGGTGTTCTTGGTGTTCATAAGAAAGAAAAGACAAAGGTTGAAGATGATGAAGTTGCAAAGCTTATTTGGAGGTGATGGGTTTGGAACATTAACAAGGAATGAAAGGAGAAGAACTTTGTTTCTTGGTGGTGATCAAGATTATGAAGATGATCAAGTTTCTTCACAAAATCACTAAGTGTTCTTGAGAGAAAATGAGAGAAAAGTGAGGAAGATGAAAATTTTGAGCTGTTTCGGTAATTTGGACATATCTCCCAATCTACTTATCCGTTTTTGATGATCTTTAGCTTGTTGGAAATAAGAGAGGAAGAGGAACAACTTTCATGCAGAAAGTTTTCGAGTTACAGAACAGAACAGGGTCAGAATTATGGTACAGTTTCGGCAAGTATGAATATCAATGTATGTTCTTAGAGTTCTTAAGAGAAAACATGAACTTCGAAGATGAAGATGATACAAAGTGAAGCAAAATTTGCCCAAGTCATGCCAAATGAAGGAAATTGCAGCGCACATAAGGCTGAAATGAGGGGTGATTTGGTCCAAAATTTGTTACTTAGGGACAAAAGAGTAAAATCACTTAAGGACAAGCTTGTAAATCCTTAAAAGACTAAGGGCATTTTAGACATTTCACACTCAAAGTAATCATGACAAATGAGTGGTCATGGTTGAAGGAGATGTGGTTGAATTGTGACCACAAGAAGCTTATGGCACACTTGAGAATTGATAGAAAACTAGGGACATTTTGGTCTTTTCACGCACAAAATATCTAGTTATTTAGGAATCGATATAAATGCGTCATAAATGTTCGATGACTCACCTCTGTGACTCGCTGCCTTAGGTGGCAAGATGACTCACCATCCTCGTCCATCCGGTTTATCTCTGCAGCTCCGTTCCTGTCTCCGTCGGTTACCCGATTAGGGTTTTACGCCCGATTAGGGTTTTTGAGAGAAATAAGTTTTGGTTCATAAAGATGATATGAGTGAGTTGAAAAATTGCCTAAGTGTAAGAAAAAAGGGGTAGAGCCGTGTAGGGGAGGGTGAAATGGTCCCAAAATTTCATTGGCAAGCCTTGTAATTTCCATAGGAAATCAAGGGTAAAATGGTCATTTCACCATAAAATATCTAATGGCATTTATGTGCTATTATGACCATTATAATTCGGATAGGATCGTCATAAATGCTCTTCACATCAGTCACATCAGTCATCTCAGATCTGTTGCTGACCCCCTGGTTCATCTGACTCAGGTTTTTCTAGAGATATTTCGATGTTCCCCCGTAGCAAATATAATATTTTATTTTTTTCGCGAAAATTTTCAAAACTTCCAATATCGTAGAAAATACGATAAAAACACTAATGGTCTCGTTCACGAATTAAAATTAGGTTTTCTGAGCAGTAAACTTTTACTGTCAGTGAAAACGCAGACCGGGTTCCGTCTGAATTTTCAACCCAAAATTTCATCGTAACCTTATGATATCAAGTAAATCATGGAAATGATATTGGTTTATTCAAAATTATTTTCTAAGTCTCGGATAAAAATATAATCATTTATATATTTATTACCGATATTAGAAAGCAGAAAAATCGGGGTGTTACAATTTACTTGTTTATATGTCTCATTAACTATTCTGAAACCAACTTGATAGTGGTCTTGTGTGACTTATGACAAATTTACATCGTAAAAAAAATGAACAAAAGTGGAAAAAAGTGCAAAATTTTAAAACCTAATAACTAAAAATTGTGCATGTTTTTGCACATTTTATTTGTTTTTCACTGTGGAAATTTGTCATAGGCTATACAAGACCACTAACGAGTTAGGCAGGATGGTTAACGAGACACATAGGCAAGTAAACAGACATAAGAAGTTGTATGAGGGACTAATGTGTCCCGTGTTTATAAATTTAAAGGATTAAGTGGTTAATTTATTTTTTCAAGGACTAAAAGTGGGTCATCTAGCTTTTTCGGGGACAAATTTAGGCCTTTATTCTTTTTTTTTTTAACAAAAAAAACAGAATTTGTATTTTTTAGTTTTAAATTTAAATTTTAACTTTCTTAAATTTTAATTTTTTGAAAAGGATATATTTTTTTTAAATAAAAAAGATGAAACTCACTTACACTAGGCATAGTTAACACTAGGGGTGTTCATCAACCGATCCAAACCGCAAAAATGAAGTGAAAAACCGAAAATCGAACAAACCGAAAAAACCGTTATTTTTTTCATTGGATCGGATTTTGGATTCTCCAGTGAAATCCAATTCAAACCTATTTTTTGTATACATATACTATTATTTTTTAAATTATAGTATTACTCATACTTGAGCATTGTTTTTCATACTTTTATGTCCCTCATTCTCTTTAATATTTTTGTTGGAATGACATATATGAGACTATTTAGGATAAATATTAATGTGTTGAAGTTATATTTTGCTAAATTTTTTGATGCATAACATATATATACTTGATTGAGTAAATATAAAAATAGGAAATCAATTAAGTAAATTTGAAAAATAATTTGCTACACTTTATTTGTAGCCGATTCAAGGGGAAATATAGGATAAGTGAGAGTAGATATAGAGAATTAACATAAAAGAATATTTAACATAAAAGAATGTGTTAAAAAATATCAATATTTATTTTTTTTAAAACTCCCAAATTAAAATTTTCTCACTCGTCATCAAATCAAATAATTGTTATTAAGGAACAAATAGTTGATGCCTTTCATAAAGATTCTACTGTTCTAATATAAAGAGATGTTAAAATAAGTATTGGACACCCTAAACTAGCTCACTTAAGAAAAAAAAATATAACAAAAATCAAATTATCCAATCCAATCCAAACCGCTTGTTGTTTTTACCATTAGATCGGATAACTTTTTAGCTCATAACCGATCCAATCCAAACCGCGAACACCCCTAATTAACACATAATAATAATAATAATAATAATAATAATAACAACAACAACGTTGTTGTTATTATTATTATTATTTTATTATTATTATTATTATAAGCCTTTCAAGAAAACAAATAATATGATTCAATTAGCCCAACTATAACAGACCAAGCCCAAAATAAATGCATTTCATTTTGATAACAAGCATGAAATTGACCCACCGGCAGACGTGAGTCACGTGACCCAAACAAAATAACATGGTTAAAATCTATTTTCTTTTTCTTTAAAAAAACAGATGACTTGATGAGAACACAATTCAGTAATAATTAAATTGCTTAATTGCAGTTTTGGTCCTCTACTATTGGTTATGTGTGATTTTGGTCCCTAAAGTTTTTTTGTTCACATTTGGTCCCCATGTTTTTCAATGTTGCAAATTTGGTCCTTCTGTCTAATATCCATCAATTTTTTCAATGATCATCATAGAGGAACTACTCCTGTAAGCAGACACAACATCTGGCTGAGGTTCTCTCTCATCTTCGTCTCTGATTCAACATGATTCTCTCTGTTATTTACTGGTTTTGTCCCTTTTTAATTTCCAGGACCTTTTTTGGTTCCACCACATGATCTTTTAACATAAAAGCACAAGAGTATCTATGCGATTAGAGCAGTGCTTCTGTTTGCTTAGAGAAGTGGTTTCTCTATGTTAATCATTGAAAAATTGATAGACATTGATAGAAGGACCAAATTTGTAACATTGAAAAAAATAGGAGGACTAAATGTGCACGAAAAAAACTTTAGGGACCAAAAATTACATATGATCAATAGTAGGAGACCAAAAACTGCAATTAAGTATGATTAACAAACGTATTTGGCAAAAACACTATTTAAAAAAAATTGAATACACAAATACTCACTCAGACACATTATTTACAAAAAATAGTAGTATTTTGTGCATTGTGAAAAGTCAGAAATTACATGGAAAGTGGAAACAAAAATTTAGAGTAAAGACCCAAAGTGATCCCTCAAATTTTTCAAGTAGGACAGTTTGGTCCCTGGAAAATAATAAAGGACAATTTGGTCCCCAAAATTTCAAAACGGGGGACAATTTGATCCTTACAGAGGGACCAGAACGTCCCCCGTTATGAAATTTGGGGGGACCAAATTGTCCTTTATTTTTTTCAGGGACCAAATTGTCCTACTTGTAAAATTTGAGGGACCACTTTGGGTCTTCACTCAAAAAATTATTCTTTCATGGAAGTCGACAATGACCAGGCAAACTTCCTAATATCCATTTTCCCTATTAATTAAATATTTTAATTGTGTTTTAGGGTTTTGAGTTAGTGTTAAGGTTTAAGATTTAAATGATGTTTTATTAGTGTAAAAACATGACTAATTGTATTATATTTGAAACGCATCGTTCAACTTAAACCCAAAAAATCAAAAAAAAAAAAAATAATAATATAAAGGAGGGGGCATTTTTTTTAAGCTGTAAACCAACCCCATTAACGTGAAAAACACACACACACTGAGGCAACATTTTAAAGCTTCTACTAGAATCTTCTTCAATCAAAAACAGAGTAATGATATTTGCACACCTAAAATTGACACCTTGTTTAATCGGTATAAATATTTGGTTAATTCAGTTCATTATATGGTTAATCACATGTAAATATTTGGTTAATTCAGAATGACCCATTAATAAAATAAAAAACTGAATTAACTAGATATTTGTATGTAATTAACCAAATATTTACATGATTATGGAAAATAAGCTTCATATAACCCATTAACTATATAATAAACTGAATTAACCAAAAATTTACACATGATTAACCAAGGTGTCAACTTTGGGTGTCAAACCCAGGTGTTCAAATATCATTACTCATCAAAAAACACCCATACACAGAGAGGCCATCGTATGGAGAGGAGAGAGCCACTACGTCCTCGCTCTCTTTCTTCTACTTTCCTCTATGGAGCTCCATTCTCCTTTAAATCTTAATCATCCTTAATAGTTTAGTGAGGTTCTTAAGCCCCAACCTTCCATTTTTCCTAGTGGTCAAACTTAATGGTGATTTTTGGGAGACAAGGGGGTTGTCTTAAGGAAGGAGAAAGTTACCCACATCTTAAAGGTTACCTATCTGGGTTCCTTGAGGTATGCACATCACCTAGAAATTTTAGGAATAAGTTTTTACCGTAGTTAGAGCTAGAGTAAAATTATTTTGAAAAGCTTTGAGTAGAAACTTAGGGATTTGATGATTACACATTGTGGGAATTGTTTTGAATAAATTTCTAAAGGCTTGAAATTATTTGTTGATGCTCAGATCCTTTAGAAAACACCTCGGTGGATCCTCTTAAAGGCGTCGATAGAGACCGAGTTGGTCCTCTGAAGTTGTGAGTAGCTAATCTACTTAGTGGTAATTTTTTATACAATTGTTTTCTATATGGGAGAACTTAATTATTTTTTAAAACATATTTTTCTCTACAAACAAGAGCTGTAATTTTATTTTTATATTTTAGAAAAAGTTGATTTAATTCCCTGACCATAATATATCTTGCATTTCAAATTAGTAATATTACTGATTATGTAAAACAATGAAGTGAAGTACATTCTGACACCCTAATTTGAATGAAATGATAATGATTTAGTTGAAGTTAATATATTGTTTGTCCTTTATGAGCTCTATCATGAAATATCATTTGCTGCGACAAAGAGAGAATGAAGCCTATGAGTTAAATACTCATAGTTCATTTTTAGAAAAAGTTGATTTAATTCCCTGACCATAATATATCTTGCATTTCAAATTAGTAATATTGCTGATTATGTAAAACAATGAAGTGAAGTACATTCTGACCTAATTTGAATGAAATGATAATGATTTAGTTGAAGTTAATATGTTGTCTGTCCTTTATGAGCTCTATGATGAAATATCGTTTGCTGCAACAAAGAGAGAATGCAACCTATGAGTTAAATACTCATAGTTCATGTGCATACAGTTAGCTGCAACAAAGAGAGAATGCAGCCTGAGTTGAGTGCTCATATGCTATGTGCTCATAGTATATTTAAATGATTACTGTTCGCCACAACGAAAAGATAATGTGGTCTATGTGCACATAGCATAATAAGTTATCTTGCTTATGATATCCATGATATGTGACATGTTGATTGAGATTGTTTCCCATCTTAGGTTGATTTTGGTTCTACATGTATACCTATTATGAAATTCTATTATGAATTTTTATACAAATGATATTGTCCTACGTGTTTTATTTTTTTTCTTTTACCTGTTATCTTAGAATCATATTGAAATGAAAAACACTCTCCTTCTTGTAGGCATTTCCTTTATGACTCACCCCATTTCCTTTCCAAGTTTTCCAGATTCATAGGAATTAGAGTAGATTGTCCTGGGGTTGCAGTTTTTCCCATGAGTTCTATTGTATTTTGGTAGGCCCTCATTTTGAGTATACCTATTATGAAATTCTATTATGAATTTTTATTTTGGTAGAACCTCATTTTTATTTAGTTCTGTTGCAGTTTTGCCCATAAGTTCTATTTCATTTCATGTATACCTATTATGAAATTCTATTATGAATTTTTATACAAAATGATCTTGTCCTACGTGTTTTTTTTTTTTTTTGCTTTTACTTGTTATCTTAGAATCATATTGAAATGAAAAACACTCTTGTGATGCCTACTCATTCCTGTAGGCATTTCCTTTATGACTCACCCTATTTCCTTTCCATTTTTATTTTATTTTCAGATTCATAGGAATTAGAGAAGATTGTCCTGGGGTTGCAGTTTTGCCCATGAGTTCTATTGCATTTTGGTAGGCCCTCATTTTGAGTAGTGGAGTACATCGTCAACCTCGGTATGATGCAGCTATAGGGATATGAACTCCTTGTCTTTTGTGCTGTAAATGGCATGATAGAATTGGCATGTTAAATTATAAGGATGCTATTCTTTTGAGACTATATTGTTGGAACCAAAGTAATTTGGATTAAATAATCTCTAAGTTTTGATGTTAACAAAAAGGATTAAAATTGTATAGCAAAGTGTTAGTTAAGATTTAACATGCTCTATCTAGTCTTACAGGGATATTCGAAATTTAATAAGTTAAGGAAACTTCGAAAGAGTTTATTAATATCCGCGTTCACCAGAGTAGATGAGCTGCTCAAAATGAATGGTATATATTTATATAAATATATTTGAGTAGACGGAATATAAAATAGTCTCAGTAGACGAAGATCAAAGTAACTCACTGATATATAGCAAGTCCAAAGACTTGATAGTAGACGAGAAAATTTTTGCCACGTCAGCAGACGAGCTAAAAGAGTTTTTATCTATGAGCGTGTAGACGCATTCTATTAAGTAGACGAACTCTTTTTCTTTATGAATATCTTATATGCTCAGATAATGTTACCTCGACCACTGAAGTATTTATTTCAAATGATTGATATTCATTTCAATTATATGTTGGCCATTTCTATTTGCTTTAACTGTTTTATTGCCTTGTTTTTTTAAGAGAAACATAGTACAAATGAGGAAATGCAAAAGCAAAATAGTACAATGCAAAATGCCTTGTACCCTATCACCTTTAACACTGGAATAACTGGAATTTATACAAGGAAGGCAAGACAGTTTTCAAGTTGCAATTGCTCAGAGGTGTGCCAAGTTTGTGCAAGAGTGATAACCAATGGCCACGTTCAAGCCATGAGTCACAACGGATATTATGACTTTGATTCTATCTCTAAATGGGAAAATTCAAAACAACCGTTGAAGAATTTCAAGTGAAGAAGAAGGTCACTATAAATAGAAGACCTCAACATCTGAAGAAATAACTTTTGCAAATACAGAAACCTTGTTAGAAAAACTCTAGTGATTCTACTAGCTAAATATCTTTTATTCTTTCAAGAGCAAAAGTCTGTAATACCTTAGCTTGAATATTTCGATAATATTCAACAGATCTTAAACTTTCATATCCTCACACATAGTGAGTTAGAAGATCAAAAGAAACCAATCTCTTTGTTAGAGGTAGAGCCTGAAGAGGCTTGGTAAGAAAGGAATACTTGTAGCCTGAAGAGGTGTTGAATACTTGTTGTAATCTATTTGGAAAATAGTGGAGAAAAACCTTCAGGTAGAAGGGACTGGACGTAGCTCTTGGTTGGAAGAGAGTGAACCAGGATAAAACGCTTGCGTGAATATTCTAATCCCTTATCTCTTCAGTTTTATTTGTTTATACTAACTGTGAGGATTTGAACTTGATTTTGTTAAGTCTTTAAAAGTTCTTTTTTGTATGTGTACTTCTGCCTTTTAATCCTTGTGTGAGAAAATTGTTTTGAAAAAGGTTGTTTTCAAAAATTATTAACAAACACAATTCAACCCCCCTTCTTGTGTTTGCCTGTGTCAACTTCATATGTGAAAACCCTTGTACCTGAATGATGAAAACTCTGGTTGATGAACTCTGGTGATAGGTATATATATGAAGTTGACAGATGTTTACCATTTGATATATTGAAATTATGGAGAAGCCTCTCCCGGATTTTGGTAGTAATTTGTTTTAGAAAGGTGTATGTGATTCTAGTGTGTTTCTGTCTCTAAAGGTTTGCCAGACTAAAGGGCAGATGAGTTAGTGTTAGCCTATGCGTCGGTCATGGCCTAAAAGTCGATCGTGACAAATTTGTGTCATGTCTCTTGTTGTAGAGTCTTGTTTGTAATTTGTGTACCCGGGCACAACTTACATGCAAGAGGCTATGACTACCCGTTGTCTTAGTTGTTGTACTCATATCTTTTACCTAAATTCTTTTTGCATCAGGTGGAGATGCCACCAAGAGCGAGAACTGTTAGAGCTTGTTGCTAATGAGGCTTCCACTCAATCTCAAGAAGCAGCCCCGAGGGGCCGTTAATGTGGTAGAGGCCATGGACGTGGTCGGGGAAGACATGGGAGGACTGGCGGAATGCCTGAGGTTGAGGTTCCTAGAGCTAGGCATGGGAACCCAACCTTGGCTCAGTTAGCTGCTGATGTGCAGAATGTTCAACAAACAATGCGGCAAAATAGCACATATAGTTATGGAGAAAAGAGAACCACATGGTAAACATAATCAAACATGTACTAAGCATAGTCAGGAGGTGGTGGAAAACAAACAGCCACCTATTCATACCAGAGCAGCTAAGGTTTCTTTATCGGCCTTCTTGAAGCTAAATCCTCTTGCTTTCAGCGGATCAAATGTTCAAGAGAATCCCCAGGAATTCTTGGATAAGGTGTCTTGGATGTGTCGTGACTTGGGTTGTTCTTCTACACGAATGGTGGAGTTGGTTGCTTTTCGTCGTAGTGATGTAGCTAGAGGATGGTATGAAACCATGCCCTTGGCTAGACCAGTGGGGTCACTTCCTTTAGAGTGGGATGAATTTGGTAGGCACGCGATTCATGGCACACTTTCTACACCAGAGTGACAGTGATAGTAGAGCACGGGAGTTTGAATCTCTTGTTCAAAAGACGATATGTCAGTGATGGATTATAACGTTCAGTTTATGTGACTATCACGATATGCACCACATCTAGTAGCTACATAGCAACTTCGAGTTTAGAGGTTTATAGAAGGTTTGAAGAATTATTTACTCAGGGCAATTGCGGGGCATGGTGACATGACTTACGAGGAGGCCTTGAATAGGGCCTTAACTATTGAGCAAGGAAGTAGAGATTAGGATGGGGCTACTCGTGACTCACGTAAGAGGCCTTGCTTTGAGACATCTCGTGGTGGCTATCAGGGCCATGGTGGTGGAGGTTCTAGAGATGTTGTTAGTCAGCGCTACTAGGGCCAATAGAGAGGTTGGAAACCACAGAGACTCAGTTTAGCCAGACAATTAGCTCAGTCCAGGGTTTGGGTACTTCAGAGCAGTATATGTCTTCTTTTGGGACTCCCAGCACTTGTGTGACATGTGGGAAGAGACATATTGGTCCTTGTACGATCAGCTGGGTGTTATCAGTGTGGGCATATTGGATATTTTGCAAGGAATTGCCCTTCTAGTGCGGTGATAACAATAGTGGTCCCGAGAAGGCATATGATTGGTTCTATAGCTCGCGGATCTAGTAGTTCTCAGTATGGTGGTTGAGGATCAGGAGGCAAAGGTTAGGGCCAAGCAGGTGGAGGACAGGCTCTTGTGTTTGCTTTGACCCGACAGGATGCTCAGGCGTCCAATGTTGTTGAGACGGGTATGCTTCCTATATGTTCTCGAGATACACATGTTTTATTTGACACTGGAGCTACACACTCCTTTGTATCATCATCTTTTCTACTTGCTATGGGAAAGATTCATCATTCTTAGATGAGCCTTTGATAGTGGCTTTCAGTATATAATTCTAGTGATGTATTGCTTGAAGACAAATCTTTACCTGTAGATATGATAGAACTTGATACAGTAGACTTTGACGTGATCTTAGGCATGGATTGGTTATCGTTTTGTCATGCTACCTTGGATTGCCACAATAAGGTGGTGAAGTTTGATATACCAGGGGAACCAACTTTTGTGTTTAAAGGTGATCGGAAATGGTCATCTTGTAATTTAATTTCAACAGTAATGGCTCATAAATTATTGAGAAGGGGTTGTGTGGGTATCTTGCTATGGTACGAGACACTAATAAGACAACAACAAAGTTAAAGTAAGTTTCAGTGGTATCTGAATATTCTGATGTTTTTTCTTGAAGATCTACCTGGTTTACCACCTGATAGAGATATAGAGTTATGTATTGAGTCCGGGAACTCAACCAATATCTATACCCCTATACTGGATGGCTCTAGCCAAACTTAAGAAGTTAAAGGAGCAATTGAATGATCTTCTTGATAAGGCTTTTATTCGCCCTAGTTGTTCTCCCTGGGGTGCATCGGTCATGATTGTTAAGAAGAAATATGGTTCTTTTCGTTTGTGTCAACACTACCAACAGTTGAATAAGGTGACAGTGAAGAATAAATATCCTTTACCTCGCATTGATGACTTGATTTATCAGCTTCAGGGATCCAATGCTTTTCAAATATTGATTTGCGATCAGGGTATCATCAGTTGAAAATAAAGGGTGAGGACATTCCTAAGATAGAATTTCATACTCGGTTTGGGTACTAAGAGTTTTTGGTTATGTCTTTTGGACTAACCAATGCCCCAACAGCTTTTGTGGACTTGAAGAATCGAGTCTTTAAGCCATTCTTGGATCGTTTTGTGGTAGTCTTCATTGATGACATTTTGGTGTATTCTAAGAGTAAAGAGGAGCATGGGCAACACCTGAGGTTGGTCTTACAAACTTTAAGAGAACATAAGTTATATGTGAAGTTCTCTAAATGCGAGTTTTGGCTAGACAATGTGACTTTCTTATGTCATGTGGTTTCTAAGGATGGGATAAATGTGGATCCACAAAAAGTAGAGACAATTATAATTGGCCTAGACTTACATCTGTGATGGAGATTCGTAGTTTCCTTGGTCTTGCCGGGTATTACCATCAATTCATTAAAGATTTTGCTAAGCTTGCAGCCCCTTTGACCAAATTGACACAGAAGCAGGTTGCATTTCAGTGGACTGATGAGTGTAAACAGAGCTTTCAACAACTAAAAAGTTGTTTGACATCCATCCCAGTTTTAGCCTTACCTTCAAGTTGTGTTGGTTATGTGGTCTATTGTGATGCTTCTAGGATTGGTCTTGGATGTGTGTTGATGCAACATGGGACTCATTGCTTATGCTTCTATTCAACTTAAGAAGCATGAGAAAAACTATCCAACACATGATTTGTTGATGGTAGTAGTGATCTTTACTTTTAAGATTTGGAGGCACTACTTATATGGTGAGACACATGAAATTTACACTGACCATAAAAGCCTTAAGTACAATTTTCAACAGAAGGATTTAAACTTGAGGCAAAGTAAATGGGTGAAGCTCTTGAAGGACTATGACTGCACAATCTTGTATCATCTAGGAAAGGCAAATGCAATTGTTGATGCTTTGAGTAGGAAGTATATGGGTAGCCTTGTGCACATAACAGAAACTAGAAGACCAGATGTGAGAGAGTTACATGATCTTATAGCTAATGGAGTTAAGTTAGAGGCCATAGGTCTATATTCACTTTCAGCACATGTTCAAGTTCGTTCTACTTTGGTCGACCATACCAAGGCAACTCAGGTTAAGGATCCTCACTTAAGGAAGATTATGGAGGATACTTGAAAAGTAAAAGTTTCGGTAAAGTTGATTCTAATGGTGTTTTACGTTTTGGCACTTGCTTATATGTTCTTGATGTAGAGGATTTGAGGAAGAAGATCCTAGAGGAAGCTCATCATTCCTCTTACACCATTCATCCAGGTTCCACTAAGGTTTACCAAGACTTGAAGGAATTTTATTGGTGGGAAGGAATGAAGAAAGATGTAGTTGAATTTGTGTTTAAATGCTTGGTATGTCAGTAGGTTAAGCAGAGCATCAAAAGCATGTGGGCTTGTTTCAAAGGATTGATATACCTGAATCGAAATGGGAGAGAATCACTATAGACTTTGTAACAGGGTTACCTAGAACCTCAAAAGGTTATGATTCAGCTTGGTTAATTGTAGTTCGGCTGGCAAAGTGTACACACTTCTTACCTGTGAAAACTACATATTCGGTAGCTTAGTATACTAAGCTTTATATAGAAAAGATAGTGTCATTGCATGGCCTACCATTGTCTATTATATCAGATAGAGGACCTCAATTCACAACTCAATTTTGGATATCTTTTCAAATGGCTTTAGGGACTAGGTTGGATATGAGCACTGCTTTCTACCCTCAGACAAATGGTCAATCTGGAATAACAATACAAATTTTGGAAGATATACTTCGTGCTTGTGTATTAGTTCTTGGAAGAAGTTGGGATCAATACTTTCCTTTGATGAAATTTGCTTACAACAACAACAATCGGTCTAATTTTCAGATTGTACTGTTTGAGGCCTTGTATGGTAGGCATTGTAGATAATCAATTGGTTGGTTCGAGGTTGGAGAATCTAGACTTGTGGGTCAAGATATAATTCAGGAGGCTATTGAGAAAGTTAAGGTGATCAAAGATCATTTGGTGACTGCTCAGAGTAGGCAGAAGTCCTATGCAGATAGAAGGCGTAGACCCTTGAAGTTTAGTGTCGCGGAATATGTGTTTTTACGTGTTTCTCCCATGAGAGGTATTATGAGGTTTGGCAGGAAAGGTAAACTAAGCCCCAGGTTCATTGGACCTTTAAAGATTTTGGAGAAAGTAGGACAAGTGGCTTATCGTTTAGCCCTCCACCTGATATCTCAGGAGTTCATCTTGTTTTTGATGTATCAAAGCTTAGAAAGTATGTTCATGATCCTTCTCATATTATTCAACACCAATTAGCGTAACTTGATGAGAATCTAAGCTATACTGAGTAACCAGTAGCTATAATAGACAGACGCGTTAAGCGCTTACAATCTAAAGACGTTGCTTCAGTGAAGGTGGCTTAACGAGGACCAAATGTTGATGAAATGACTAGGGAACTAAAATCTATTATGCATGAGAAGTACCCCCACTTATTTGAAGTTCAAGGTTAATCATGCTTTATAAATTCGTGGACGAATTTTTTTTAGGGGGGAAGAATGAAACTCACCGTTCATTTTCTTCCTTGCTTCTTTTCTTTCAATTTCATTATCATGAACTTCAACATGGTATCAGAGCTCCATTAATTGGAGCTCTGCCACGCCTCTGATCTTTCCGCTTTTCGTTTCCACATTGCTCCTTGATTCTTCATCCTTCATTATGCTTTCTTAATTGATATGGCTAATCTTGGTATGGAAGTCAACAATCCTTATGAGAATCCCTACTTTTTCCACACGAATGATAGTGCTGTAGTTGTTCTTGTGTCCACACAACTCACAAAGAACAACTATCATGAATGGTCAATGGTGATGTCCTTGGCTTTGAGATCGAAGAACAAGATGCAATTTGTTGATGGAATGTTTCAGAAACCTGCAGTGAATGATCCGCTGGATAGAGCTTGGGATAGGTGCAACATCACGATTCTCTCTTGGATCAGACATACTTTCGATCCATCGATTGCAAGAAGTGTTCTATGGATGGATACAACATATGCAGTTTGGTGTGATCTCAAGAAGAGGTTCTATCAAGGTGATGTTTTCAGAATTGCAGACCTGCAAGAGCAAGTGTATGCTCTCAAACAAGGTGATATCTCAATTACATATTTCTATACTGAATTGATGACTTTATGGCAAGAATTGGAAAATTTCAGACCAATTCCACCTTGTTTGTCTCAAGTTGCATGTACCTGTCACCTAATTCCCACTATTCAAGGATATAGAGACAATGATTATGTAATATGATTTCTAAAGGGACTTAATGAGTAATATGCTGCTGTGAGGTCTCAGATAATGTTGATGCAGCCTCTTCCCCCTATAGATCAAGAATTTTCTTTATTGATACAACAAGAAAGGCAAATGAACTGTGTTCTTGATGAACCTAGAGTTATCTCAAATGTAGTGGATGTGAGATACAAGGGAAAGCACAAATCTGGTTACAGAAACCAGTATCGAAACAACTCAGGAAATGACAGACAGTAGAGTATATACTTATTGTAATAAGACTGGGCACACTATTGATACATGCTATAAAAAGCATGGATATCCTCCAAATTACAAAAGAGGAAATGTTAATTGTGCAGTAGAGGATGATGACAGTGATGATGACTCACAAAGCATGGTTTATGTCAGGTCACATGCTAGATCACATAGAGAGGATAGGACCTCAATGCAATTGGGATTTACCCCTGAACAACATTAGGCAATTTTGGCTATGCTGCAAAATGGTGACAAGCCAAAAACAATGAATCAATTAACCACAATGCCTAGTTCCTCAGGTCATCGTGCTTCAGGTATAAAATGCATTGTTTCTAATGATGTTAAGTTTTCTAGTTGGATTCTTGATACTGGTGCAATAGATCACATCTGTCACACCCTATCTGATTTCCAATTTTATAGAAAGATCATACCTGTAATGGTCAAACTGCCTGATGGTACAAAGATTCTAACTCAGTTTGCTGGAACCATTCTTTTTTCTGAAGAATTTTTCTTGAATGATGATGTCCTTTATATACCTACTTTTAGTTTCAATTTGATCTTTGTGTCAAAGCTTGTTAATTCATTGAATTGCAAACTTACTTTCACTAAATCTGCATGCCTAATGCAGGATGCCACCTCATCGAAGATGATTGGTGCAACTGAGCTTAATGGAGGACTATATGTTCTATCCACACATAGTGTTGCTTTGTCTCATAAAGATGTTCTATTTTCCTTGCCTAATAATGTAGGCAATAACATTCATTCTTCTGATTCAAATGTGTGGTATACTAGATTAGGCCACCTCTCACATAATAAAATGTCCATTTTACACAAGTCTCATTCTTTTATTAAAGCAATTAATCCTCATGAACCCTGAGATGTGTGTCATTTTTCTAGACAAAAGAAATTACCCTTTCCTGATAGTATTTCGAAGTCGATTAACAGTTTTGACTTGGTACACATGGATGTATGGGGTCCCTTTGCTTGGCCATCTATATTTGGCCACAAGTACTTTCTCACAGTGGTTGATGACAGATCTAGGCATACTTGGACCTTCTTTATGAAACACAAATCAGAAACTGGAAACTTGATAAGGTCTTTCATTGCCATGGTTCACAATCACTTTGAAGCCAAGATTAAAGCAATAAGGACAGATAATGGTAGTGAATTTGTGAACAAGAACTTGCATGAATTCCTTGTAACTAATGGAATTTTACACGAATGTTCTTGTGTGGAAACTCCTTAGCATAATGGTATTGCTGAGAGGAAGCACCAGCATATCCATGCAATGACAAGAGTCCTAATGTTTCAAGTAGGACTTCCCAAGACATTCTGGAACTATGTTGTTGCACATGGAGTTTTCCTGATCAACAGAGTTCCTTCAAGATTTCTCAAAAATGTCTCACCCTGTGAGGTCCTTCATGGCAAGCTACCTATTTTTTCCCCCATATGAGGTCATTCGGATGCCTTAGGTATGCAAGCACAATCAGTGCAAATAGAAAGAAATTGGATAGCAGAGCCAGAAAGTGTGTCTTTCTGGGATACAGAACTAGAGTGAAGGGGTTCTTGCTATATGATCTAAAATCCAGAGAGATTTTCATGTCCAGAAATGTGCAATTCTATGAGTCTGATTTCCCTTTTATCAGGTATGCTACTTCATCCCACAAACCATAATCCACACCAGCATTACCTACCCTTACACACATTGACCCTTTTGACCTAGACCCTACACCACAAATGCCTAACCATGTCCCTGAGCCTAACCCCATACTTCAAATGCCTAATCCTATCCCTGCACCTGAAGATGTTCCACATCTTGAACCTGATCCTCCCAACCAACCTGAACCTTCTAACCAATCTGCTCCTAATCCCTCACCCCAAACCTGCTAGAGTCTCCACCAGAAATAGAAGGAGACCATCATACCTAAATGACTATCATTGCAGCCTTGCCACCCAAACCATACCACCTAACACCAATAGTGGATATCCTCTATCCAACTACCTATCCTATCACCATATCTCAGACCAATACAGACAGCTCTCACTTACTCTATTTGCCATCACTGAACCTAAAAATTTCCAAGAAGCAATCAAGCATACACATTGGCAAGATGCCATTCAATCAGAACTCACTGCACTAGAAAAAATCACATATGGACACTGACCCCCCATTACCACCTGGAAAGAGCACCATAGGATGCAAATGGGTATTCAAAAGAAAGCAAAAGGCAGATGGCTCCATAGAAAGGTACAAAGCCCGGTTAGTTGCAAAAGGCTACACACAAACTGCAGGGATTGACTACCTCAAAACCTTTAGTCCATTTGTAAAAATGACTACAATCAGGGTTCTTCTCTCTCCCTAGCAGCAGCAAACAACTGGTACCTTGAACAACTTGATGTCAATACAACCTTCTTACATGGTGATTTACATGAAGAAGTGTTCATTCAGCTGCCACAAGGACTTCAAGTCTCTAATCCATCACTTGTATGCAAGCTAGACAAGTCCTTTGTATGGACTGAAACAAGCAAGTAGGCAATGGAATGCCAAACTCACTGAATCTCTTATATCCTATGGATATTCTCAATCGAAGTCAGACTATAGCTTGTTCACCAAAAGAAACAATTCAGGTTTCACAACCATTTTGGTATATGTTGATGATCTTGTAATGGCTGGTGATGATCTTTCAGAAATCTCTCAAGTCAAGCAAAACTCAGATAGCATGTTCAGTACCAAGGACTTAGGGAAATTGAAATTCTTCCTTCGATTTGAGATTGCTCGATCCAACAAAGGAATCATTGTGTATCAAATAAAGTATGCACTAGACTTACTAAATGATTCAGGTTTACTTGGTGCCAAATCCAGTAGCACACCTATGGAAAGCACCCTTAAGCTGCAAAAAGGATCAGGAAACCCTCTACCTGATGTTACTATCTATAGATGCATAATTGGTATACTCTTATACCTCACACACACAAGGCCTGATATTTGTTTTGTTGTGAGCCAATTAAGTTAGTTCTTGGATTGTCCAACATCCTTGCACTATCAGGCATCATTTGAGGGTTCTCATATACATAAAAGGTTCTCCTACCGAAGGCTTGTTTTTTTCTCAGCTAATAATGATTGCAAACTAAAGTGATTTAGTGATTTTGATTAGGGTGCATGCTTGGACACTCAAAGGTCCATCACAAGGTTTTGTTTTTTCCTTGGCTCCTCTCTAGTGTCTTGGAAAATCAAAAAACAGCCCACTATTTCGAGATCCTCTTCTGAGGCTGAGTATAGGGCATTAGCTCAAGCCACATGTGAAGTACAATGGCTGCTTTATCTACTTTCTGATTTGCAATCTCAACATTCTACTCCAGTTGTAATATACTTTGATAATCAAGCAACAAGGCGCTCTTAATCCAGTCTTTTTCGAAAGGACCAAGCATATAGAGATAGATTGCCATCTAGTAAGAGATAAAATCCAAGAGGGCATTTTGCACTTGCTGCCCATCCCATCTCAACGACAGATTGTTGATATATTGACCAAACCCTTGGCATCTGTTCCTTTCAAACACTTGCACTCCAAGCTTGGCATGTTCAACATTATTCCAGCTTTGGGGGGGGGAGGGGGGGTGTGTTTGGAGCTCATTTTTTATCACACACGTGATGTATTTAATGATAAGTTATTTTATAGTTAGAAAGTTAGTTAGCTTATGTTATCTGTTAGTTAGGTGCTTGTAGATAAACTATAAATAGCTAGCTAGTAGTTGAATTAGATTATTAATTCAGTACCAACATGTGGTTGGTCCAAGTGGTAAGGGATTTGGGAACCTTAAGCAAGTGGTCAAGGGTTCGAATACTGGCTCTTGTGTATGGAGAAAACCTGGTTGGGAAGGGAGAACACACCTTGTGTGCCCAACAGGTTCCCCGACGGAGATTAGTCACTACTAACAGTGGTGGATACTTCGTACCTATATCATGGTTACCAAAAAAAGATTATCGATTGAGTTTTGTAATCTTTCATTTTTCTTCAGTTCAATAGCAAGAATGCAAAGTGCATTTCTTCATCTTCTTCCTTGTTTCTTTTCTTTCAGTTTCATTACCATGAACTTTAACAAGAACACTGCAAGATCTAAACTCAAATTTTTTTCTTTTAGGATAAGACCCAAACTCATTATTCACTTTATGTTTTGATATTTGGATTCTTCTATGCTAACTTATGCATCAGAGTGACTTTGCCGGTATTCCACCATGTACCAGCCAAACTAACTGGCAAACCGCAAGTGAGATCAAATCGAGCTCTCAGTCAAAAATCAGGAATAGATTGTGTTAGGACAGAAGAGTAATGAGAAGCTAAAAACATGCCTGCTTCACCAAGTATAGATTCCAATAACAAGGTTACATTAAATTCATTGCATTAATTTTCATTTACGCAGATATTAGATTAATGGTGCATAATTTGCTCATTCCTTCTAACATAATATACCTCAGTCAATTAATTACTAACTAGGATTGTTTTCCTTTCCTACCACTTTGCGACCCTTATGTGGAGTCCACTTGGTGCTTCAACTCTCGGGAACTTTACGAGTTTATCTCCCTCTACTTCCCACCTGCAATGAATGAATGAAAAAATATACTTCTTGCTTAAGGGGGGGAAATTAAGGGGTAATGCTACTAATTACAAAATACTTAGGGTCTATTTGGGAGTTGACGGGGGAAAGAGGGGAAGAGTTTGAGAAAGAAGTGATGGGAAAAGGGATCAGGAAGGAAGGAATGATAGCCTTCTAAAACCTTTTAAAACCCTTATTTAGTTCATTTTTTTAGTTTCCAAATTGGAGGATTTTGATTCTTTTGTTAAAAAATGAACCTCATGCAAAGTGGGGTAATATCCTCCCTTCCCCGATCCTTTTACCCTTATTTCTGCTCAAAGTCTTCTCCTTCCAAACTCCCAAACAAGCACTTAGGTTAAATTAAAGTTTCGATCTTCACATTTTTAATGTTTTTTGCCATCAACTTAATTTTATTATAATATTGTCATTTGCTAAGTTAACAAGTGTTGCTTTGTCTAGTATTTTTTTAAATACTTATTTTTTTTAAAATGTCCATTAGATTTCCTGCATTTTAGTAAGTATTTCCTTTTTATTTTATAATTGTGAAGTACTAAATAAATTAATGGTATTATAACAAAACTTGATTATTTTGAAAACGTCTGTGTGTAAGAATTGATTAATTTCTTTTTTGAAAAAAAGATTAAAGGGACTAAATTAAAAATTAAGTATAAAGTATAGGAACTAAAATTTTAATTTAACCAAACAATTGTTATAACATTTAGTAAGAACTATAAAAGTGTGTATATAGAATCTTGAACAACATTTAAGTATCTATAATAAATTTGTATAAACACTATATAGTTGTCACAGATTATGATGTCCTAATATATGTACTTGGTCTCTCTGAAAATAGTAGCAAGGAAGAATATTTTATAGGGGTAAGTGCTTTACCTATATTTAGTCACAAGGTAGTGAAGGAAAATTGAGATTATAACCATGCCCAGTTCCTTTCCAGGACATTGTCTACCTCCTGCTCCAAATAACATGTTATGGTTATGAGACTCCAAGCCTTTATCCTGCATTTCATTTCAATTATATTTATTACCAAGTAGTGTCTTCATGCATGCACACCAAACATAAAGAACTCTTCTATTCAAGAAACTTACCAGCCATCTCAATGGATTAAAATTGAAAGGCTCTGGATAGAGGAAAGGATCATAGTTGGTCTCCCTTGTGTAAACATAAACTCTCCATCCCTGAGGAATGGTGAATCCTGACAAGTGATAACCATAATCAATGCTAACTGAAAAATTTGAAGAAAACTGTACTTTATGAATTTTTTCATGTGACAAAAAATGTACCATTCAGTTCAACATCTGTGGTGGTCTTCCTCAGTACCCCATTAACAATGTTAGCAAACCTCAAGGTTTCAAAAATCACCTGTAAACAATAGTGAAAAATTAAAAATCTTTTCCCCCCATTTTTTTGTCAATGGAAATTTAAGCTATAGTATACTATAAAATGAATTGAAATTTTTCATGGTTCATTGTTTCATTTTAAAACTAGAATCAAGCACAAAAGTACCTACCGCGCGAGTATAAACCATATCCTTATAGTCATCCCAGCTTACTAAATCCTCTGGTCTTTTTCTTTGTTGGATTGCAAAATGCTCTTCCTGTAAAAGCAATTTACTTAGAAAGCTTTTTTTATAGTCCTTTAAAAGAAAAGAACTTGACCAAATCAAATGTGACTCACCCTTAATTTTTCTAGAACTCTAGGATTATCATGGAGATATTTGACAGCCATCATTGTAGTAGTTGATACAGTTTCATAACCTGAGTATAAGAATGTGATAATTTGATCAATTATTTCTTCATCATTTAGTTTGTATTTGAAATCCTCATTTCTCATAAGCTGATCAAGAATGTCTGCATATGTAGCTGAAGAAGATCTTCTCTTGGCTAAAACATCTTTCAGTGTTGCAATCACTTTTTTCCTTGTCTACAATCAACAACAGTTTTACATTGTTCAAGTTAGCCCCCATGTTAACTTGGAGTGTGTCACAAACTTATTCTGCAGCATACCTGGAGTCCTCTAAAGTAATTGGTGCCAGGAATTTTAATAGGCAGAGAAAATGTTCCTGACACTATGTTGTCAAATGTAGCTTTGAAGGCCTCATGGAATGGACTTGGTTCATTTTCTACAATCAGCTTCATTGATACAAAGAATGCCATCTGAAAGGGGAAACAAATCAAAGAATGGGAAGTGTATTACTGTTTTTAGGACCTGTTTGGTTTGTTTCTTGTTTTCTGTTTTCATTTTCTATTTTTAGAAATAATTATAATAAAAATAATTATAAAAATATTACATTATTTTCATTTTGTTTCCTGTTTCCAAATGTTTGTACAGGAAATACTGAAAACAATTTTTGCTTGTTTTCAATGTTTCCTGTACAAATCTTTGGAAACACGAAACAAAATGAAAACAAAGTATGAGTTTTGTAATTATTTTTGAAATCAGGAAATACTTTGGTGTATCAACTCGACTCAAACAGTCAGAACTCAAATTTATTTACATGGATAGTTATAATATCTATATGTTGGTACTATGCATAAGGCATGTATAATCTATGCTTTGTTGGTTCTTAATTAACCCCATAATCTTAGTTGTAGTTTTGTGACTTTTAATCATACCTGTTTGGTTTTGTCTTGAATATCAATGGTTTTACCAGCCCAATTGTCAAGGAAAGACCTCATAAACTTGTCAACTTCTGGCAAAAGATGATCTCTAGTTGCAGCAGGACCAATGAATGATAATATTGACCCTCTTATACGTTTATGAAGAGCACCATGAACTTCAGCAATGTTGCCATTCCCTAGTATATTCCTCATGGACACAGGGTAGCCTGGAACTAGACCCTTTGCTTCATTCTTAAGGATGTATCTGTTGAGTTCTGGATCCATGCTGATAATAATAGGAGAGCCTAATGCATGAGACTTGAAGAGATTTCCATACCTACATGGCATAGGAGACACATCAAAACAAAGCAATTTGCAAATATACCATGATTGAGCATTGCATGATTATACATACAATAATAGCCTTTAGGCACACCCTGATGCATGCAAAGTGATATCTGCTACAGAAACACTTGGTGTGGTGTTTTCTTCAATGCAGAAGCCTATATATTAAGGAGGTACCTATATCATTTGTGGAATCTAAAAGAGTCTGAGATATCTAGTGATCCTTCTATGTCCCCAGGATTTTTTACATGACTCAACCATAGGTAACTTATGGTTAGCCAGGAAACAGTATGAATTTCTAGGAAAGGGTTAAAACTATTAATCAAAAGTAAGTGCTCTGACTTCTGCTAGATTACATCTGTGCAGTGAAAATGGTGATGATAACTAATATATGGGGAAAAAATTAACTTAATAGTAAGCCAGCCCCTGTCTCACCAAAAAAAGGAAAAAAGTCAATTTCCTACTGTATACTGAAAGTTAATCCATATCCCACTGTTTGCTCAAGAAATTTGGCAAGGGGTGGTAAGAGAACAATACTACAATAGTGGCTAATTGTTTGTAGATGAATACTAATAATAATTTAATAACTTCAAACAAATCTTTAAGACTATAAGGGTAGTAGTTGGAAGGAAATAACAAATTTACAAATTATAAAAGTCCACCTCCAAACAAATACCTTGCTCTCTTGCTTTTCATGAAATCTGGCCCTTGTTTGAGAAACCCTGCAGTCTCTCCAAAAATAGGCCATCCCATAGTTCCTGGTGGCATTCCTTTCCTACTGTACCTTAACTCATTCCATTTCAGCAGTGCAAAGAATGCACAAAACGCCAAAGGCAGGACATAATAAACTATTTCTGGTATTGACATGATGCTCAAAAGCCTCAAGCAACTTCAGGAATTGCTGTTAACTTGTAGCTTCTAGAATGCTCAAAAGCTAGCAGAGACTGTGCAAAAGAATGGGATAGGAGGGAATATTAAAGTAAGCCAAATAATATACACCCCACCTACTCTATGATCATATCTGGGTGGGAGCTATATTTATTAGTGAGAATGTCCAAAATTGCCAAATTGGTTTTCATTGTGATGCTATAGAAGATGTTCATATTGCTTTTTCTCCATGTGTGTAGGCAGTGGAATGCAATCTATTGCATTGAAGTATTGAACATAGGTATACACCATCTTCTCAAGGTAATTGAATAGATTCATGAATATTAATTTTCCCAATACGTTTAGGCTTCTCTTTTTTTTCCGTAACAATACAATGCATAGCAAGCTTCTCATTAGAAAGTTGAGTTGGTATGTCAACCTTACCAAGCATCAAATTTAACATCTAATGTAAACAGGTACTGTTTAAATACAAAATAATACTTAGAAAATTAAATATGAATTTCTTGTATATTAACTTAATCATATCAACACCACATAAAAAATCCTTGAGTTTGACATCCAACCAATTGCGCTTATAATGATTACATCTCAAACAAATAAAACGTTAATCTTGTTAACAGCTCTTTTTTTTTTTTTTTCTATGATGAAGGTATTATTAGTTGTCTATATCAACTAAGACAGGAGCCAATATGGTACCTTAACTAATTTGGTACTAGAGTGAGTTGCTACTTGCTACATTAAGCATTATCATTAGCTTATAATTTTATATAAATATATAAGTTATTAAATAAAAGTAACTAATTCCAATAAAAATATTGATGCTTCACTGAGTACTAAATTGAAAAAATAAATTAGTACATGAAAAATTTAAAGAACTGCACACTAAGTATGTCATGTGAGGGATTTCCAAAATAATGGAAGTTTAAGAACACCCAAGTTGGAAAGAAGTCCAACACTCAGCACAAGGAAATTGGCGCTTAGCGTTGGTTTGCCCGAGTATAAACTTACGCTTTGCTCGGGTTCAATTGCGTTCAACGCAGGTTCAGTTGCACTCAGCACAGGACACCCTGAGAGAAAGGTATGAACTCGCACTCGGCACAAGTTCAATTGCACTTAGCCAGATATGCATAATTATGTTCTTTCGTGAATATATGTATTCATTCATCAAATGATGCATGCATGAAAGGTTTATCCCTTCTTTGAAGTCTTTGCAGGGTTGTTTCTCCTCACAAAAGAGATGAGTTGGTCTATAAATAAAATCACTCTACATGTAAAATTTAAAACGAAATTGCCTAGTTTTTTGCATTTCAAATCACTTTTTATCTTCTCTTGTGCACGGAGACAATTAAGGAATGTTTGTTCTGCAAATTATCATTAATGATATACTTGATTGTGGGTATACTAACTAAGTCAAGGGATATCATTGTATTGTGAAGGGGATTCATTGTTAAGCCTTTTGCGTCCAGTTAAGATATGGACTATTAAAGAAGAATCGAACCCAAAATCTAAGTGTCCACACATGCTTTGGAGATTTGTGGTTGTTCTTTATAGTTTCTGCTTTATTGCAGGGCATCCCCAAATTTCCAACATGCCATGCAGCTGACATGCGATTTACGCTCAAAATTCTCTGCAAGTTCTCACGTGCAACCACTTGATTTCGGAATTCTGATGTGATTTGTCATCCCCATTGCTTCTGTGTCATTCTCCCTAAACTAAATGTTTCCATTTTCTCATGCATCCCCTACCAACTACATGATATAGTCACATTTATTTTTGGTGATCCATCACATCTCGTAATCTATCACAGCAAAATATGTCTCTATGCAAATTATTGCTTAAAAGTATTAAATTGATTAAGCAACAAGCATATTTTGCCCAGTAAGCACTTTATCTCAAATCCTTCGTTTATATATACATTAACCTTTTTATCCTTGTTTTGTTATTGAATTTGAACTACGTGACACAAGTAACATAATTACAATATCAGAAGTATATCACTCGTCTTATTTTTAGGTAAAACTTTTGATAAAATTAACCTTTATTAGAGTACTTGATCTAGTTAGTAACTGTGGGAGGACCTCCTAAGTTTGACGGTGGATGAGGGGTTAGTCCAACAATATTTTTGGATTCTCTAATTAGGCAAGGAAAACAAAATTCAATTAGTGTTTCGATCGAGAAGAAACAATAAACTCCAATCAAGCGTAGATGGTGAGGAGTTGTGGATTGAGCTTGACGGAATGTGAAATTCTGCTTCTACACATTCCAGTTAGGAAGGCTAACATAGTTCTAGGTTTTATGGTGTCTATCAGAATTGCTCACCCCTTTCTTCTTGGCCTGACTTCCTTTATAGTGATTCGGTTAGGCTAGTGGGCCCCACTTCTGTGTGTCAACGCATTTTACGAAGTCATTGCGTGCACGCCCTACTCGGGTGCCTTTTCCTAGTCGGGTAATGCTCATGACCTCGGTCGTGTTCTGACCAAGACCAAGTCGGTGTTCTGACCAAGACCGAGTTGGTGTCCTGACTGAGACCGACTAGGCTTTGGGACACTCGTTCCTATGCGGCCCGAGTTCTTGGGGTTGGTCTTTTAATGGATTGGGCCTTTCTTATAGTGGGCCGAGTCTCTTGACTTGGGCCTCATACCAGATATGGTAGGAACAATTAGGCATTGGTGGTCACTTGTCCCAACATTTGCTTGGGTGTTTGCACCATGTATCGAGATTGATTCTGCTTTCAGTCAGTAAGTATGGGTGTCAAGATGGGTCAAGTCTGATGGGCTATATCACGATATACAAGGTAGACTGCTGAAAATTCGTTGACCTGACATGGGCTGGCATGTGGTGGCTGGACCAACCTATTGGTCAGAACATTTTTTGCTTTTTGTGATGAAACTTTATACTCTTTTGTGATATGATGAGCTCTTATGTTATTTTAATTTGTAATGGACTCCTAAATTTATTTTTGATATTATGAGCTCATATAATTTTTTGTCATGAACTTCATCATGTTGTGAGTCTTGTAACTGCATTATTACCCATCATATAATTATTATGAATTCATATAATTTATTTTAGTTGTAAATAAATCAAACAATTGTTTATATTGTTAAGAAATGAAAAATCAAACATAATTGATTTTAATATTTCATTATATTGTTTATATGCTAAGAAATGATTTATTAAAAATATGGGGCCCATTTAACCCATAGCTTGTTGAGGGTGGCACTGGGCTACAAAATTATTGTCCCACAATTAATTTGACTTGACCCAACTCGAGCCATAAAAATGTTGGCCTGCCACATTCTGTGCCGAATGGACTAGGCCAATCCAAATTGACAATATAAGTTAGAAGAAAGATTAAAAATATTTGAACTCAGTTAAAAGAATTAATTTTGGGATCAAACTTGGATTTGGTCAAAAGCAAAAGTTTGTCCCTTTTACATTTTTTGAAACAAAGTTTGAGTTTTTTTACTTTTTTCACTACTACTTTTATCATATCACCGTTAAAAATCAATCATTTTTCATATGCACCTAAAAGTTGAAGAACTATTTAATAACTACACATTTAAAAGTCAATTTGAAAAGCTCAATTCAAATAGCATTCATTTTATCAAAATATATCTTTTAATAATAAAATATTCAAATTAAAATAAATCAATGATTTAATTGATATATACTGATAGTATAAAGTTTTTTATACTATCAACCAATTAGCAATTGATATACTATTATAATTGCTTGATTCTTATCCCAACCATCTTAAAAGTTATCATTTCCATGATTACTGATTCAGTTGATCAAAACACAATTGATCTAAAAAGTTTTACTTTTTGTTAGAATAAGGGGATACAAATTTGTTGTAAAAAAAAATGGTGTCTCAATGCCCCCTACCAATCAAAAGCTAGGAATCTACATAAATATTAATGAGTTATGATTATATTTTATTAAATGGCAAATTATGATAGGTAGGAGATATGGAATGAGATAGGAAAGTGAGACAGAGGATCTCAATCCGAATAAGTGAGTCCCACAAGCAAGCAGATTTGCACACCTGAAATTATTGACGAAGCACTTAAGGCACGTGCCCCCTCCAAGAATTAGATCATGTAGTACGATTCAAAAAGATGTTTCCTTAATCAGAAAAGAATCCAACAAATCGCATGGCTTTGGCTCCACTACCTAACATATTTCACCCCACTACATGTGTTGAAGTTTTGTGTACCCGTCGATGCTTTTACTTGTCCTCTCCATTTCGTAAGAATTTATCAATAGTTGGTTTCCTTAATTGATTCGTTTGCTTACTAAAACCGGTTGAATAGTAATTTAACTTTTTATGGAATTTATATTAACTACTATATTATAATAAAATGGATTAAAAAATAATATATATTTTTAGAGCTTTGGGTTTTTTTTTTTTTGTTTTTTGTAGCTTTGGGTTTTATATTAATAAAAAAAATATATATTTGATTTTGTACATGGTTTTATAGCATATTAAGAAGTAACATATGGTTTGGCTCCCAAAATATTATTTCAAGTTTCGCCACTGATAGCATATTCTGTCTCTTCATTATTTACAAGTTGAAATAGGTAATCCAATGCTGCATCAAAATCGGCTTGTATATTTGTTTTCAATTTCATACTTTTTGCTTCCTCTGATTAGCTGGATCAAAATCTGAGTGGTTTCTGTTTGGCATCTGGAGCTTTCTTCCCTTTTCACTTTAATACTTAATACTTTATGCATGACGACTCATGCTGCATAGAACACACGTACAAAATTACTATAGAGTATAGACCAAAGACAGGGTATTATGTATATATGCAGAACATTAAGACCTCTTATAAAAACTGAATCTACAATAGAGAGCCGTTTGATATATGCAGATCCTAAAACTCAATTATTTTCACAAATTACATTTAGGCATGAGAGTGCTATGATTTTCTTACTTAAGATAAGAGTGTTCATACATGCAACATAGGTATATTAAATTCCTTTATTTTTTAGCATAGCTGTGTCAAAATGCTTGCATATACCTAATGACAACAAAGCATTTCTGATAGGTTTCCTTTATATATAGCTAGGGGTTTGATGCAAATTCAAAGATAACTGATAAGGCGTGTGAAGCATGGTGATAAAAGTGCTACAATGAAACCAAGTAACCAACAAAGTAAGAAATTAACCTCACCGCACATGCATGCACATCATCACATCCACACAACAGTTTCCCATTTAACATATCTACTGCTTCAAATGATCCTCCTCCTTCGCTTCTCTGCATCAGTGCTCATATGAATTAAGTACACCTCAAATATGGATGGAGATTTGTTGTCTCATTTTGTTGTACCACACTTTGTCTCCACCAATAATATATTGCCATATATTCTACGTTTTTAACATTACATGAAATTTCAACTTATGTGCTAAGATATTATTGATGGGGATAGGATGTGGTACATCAAAATGAGACAGCATGTCTTCGTCCCTCAAATATAGCTAAGAAGACAACCTATAACTATTAACATCATGAACCAACTCTCCTAAAAAAAGGCTAGAATTATTAGCTGATGGCACATGAATGAGTTCATTATCTCTAACAATAATCATAGTAAAACTATTTACCTTGTAATAGTCAACAGCAACAAAATTAGCCCAGCGATTACCAGCCACACCATAACAAGTAGAAAGTGTATTTATGAGGTCTTCTGAATTATCTTTACATGTGGCTTGCTTTATTGGTATTGTTCTAAAGTGGTTAACTAAAATCAAAGATTTGGTTCTGTCATTGAGTGCAGCTGACTCTGCACGTTTGGGACATCTGCCCTGAACCATCCCATCCTTCCCATCTGCATTCATAAATTCAACATTAGCATAAAACATAAAAATATCTTCAGATAGTTTTGCAGGGAAATTAAGGCCGCGTTTCAGTTTCGGAGACCTCCAAAACCAAAATGTTGTGGCCCTAATTACGGTTTCGAACCTTTATTTAAAACCTTGATTATGCATATAAATTCTGCTCACACTGATTTTCAACCATATAGTTCCACTGGTAAGCTATTCCTTCACTTTCTTCCTTGTGCCTCTTTGAACCAAAGACAATGAACCTGTAATTTTTAGAAACCATGTCTTTCACAAGGGGCCAATCTTGGCCATGTTGAGGCATGCTTGAGACAGGAAACCAATATTTCATCAATCCAGAAGCTTTGAATACTGTTGTCAATGCATTTGGTACCTCAACATAGTCTTCTAATATCAGTGTCACAATTTCTGATGGATTTGCTGATAGGAAGGTTTCTAATTCCTTGAATGCATTTATAGCAGGTTCCTATTCAAAAGTAAGGAAAAAAAAAACTCTTTAGTCCCCTAACCATTGTATTCAAATATTTTCAAGAAATATGAAACATACATAATTAAAAGCTCTTAATAGTTTTTATTTTTCAATTATCAGTCTTTATTGCTTGTAAAGTCTTGGCATGTTAGACAGAAGATGTTATGGGGGTGGGGTAGCTCAACTGGTTTGAGTTAAGGTATAAGGAGTTGGAGGTACAGGATTCCTGGAGAAAAAACTAACCTAACTAACAACTAACCTAAAAAAGATAGAAACTGTTATGACTTACTTACAAATGCAGTGAATTCATGACATTTCCCTTTAAATGAATGGCACAACCAAACGTCTCCTTTGTAGTCATAGGTATCCAACATAAGGGCTCGAACTCCATTCTGCATAATGAGGATTAGAGTTCTCTTGCCATCAAGTTTCTCAAGTTCCAAAATGAAAATAAGCAATACTACAGTGATCTTACATATAATTGCTGAGTGATACTGTCTTCTTGATTTATGAAGGTAACTCGAGGAGCCCCATCAGGGATTGACCCTTTTCTAGTTGCAAAAGAATTGTGTGTTGTCAAATATGCATATTTGTTGTATGGCAAAGAATTATTCTGTGCAATTGAAATTCGTTAGTAAATCAGCAAAAGAAAATCATCATAGAAATGAGTCAAATGACAATAGTCACAATACCAAAATATACCAATGAGATAGCTAAAATGAATGGATCATCTCATGTGCTTTTTCTTGTTAAGTGTCCATGTGGAGAAAATAAAAGAAATTTCACAAATTTTAAACACATAAGGATTCCCAATAACCAAAAGCATGTTTTACCAATTTTGCAATTCTTGAGAGTATTAAATGTGCATGTCTTTTTAATATTTTTTCTTAAGTGATTAGAATGATTGATTTGTAACAAAATCTGCATTTCTCTTTTATTTCACCAATGCAGTTTATAAGCATACACAAAAACCTTAATTTTCAAAACTTTGTGCAATGGAAGAGAGAAATGTTGATACCAAAAGCTTGAATGGGTTTGTTGTTGTTGACCTCACACATCTTGACCCCTGAAACTCTAGACGGCAAGAGCAACAAAATAGGCCAGCTGCACAGTCCACATTGGATGAGCACTTTTCCAAGAGCTGCAAATACAAACAACTAGTCATACCAAACATGACACAACATTAATGAAAGACATTTTTTTGGTATATATGAAACTCATTATGTTACTGATACTTTGTAAAATATATAAGGGTCATAGTGCAACTATGGAGTTCATAGTGTGACACCTTGAAACCATCACTAGGAAATGTAACTGCAGCAGCTGTAATGCTGAGGAGGACTAAAAGAATAACCAATGGCACACCCATTTGAAACAGCAGAAGATGTTCTGAGTCTTTGGATGTGAAGGTTAAATATGAAAGGAAAAAGCATTTATGGAATGGATAATATCTATCTACTTGTAGTAGAATCATAGAGATAAATAAATTGCCGCTTCATCATTATCAAAGGAAACGTTACCGTCTAGCCTAATGAACCATTAGAATTTTAGCACATAATACAGCAAGACTGTACATTTGCATAACATCACCTGTTCTTTTATTTGTAACGTTCTTACTTCTTTGGAATCTTTTAAGTTCTTTAAGTGAAAATGTTATTTAAAAGAGTTAAGTAAAGAATTAATGATAGTAGGGGAAAATTAATGGGTTTATATTTTAAAAAAAATATATAAATAGAAAAAGTAATAAATAGTGGATTTGTAACTGCAATTGTTTCTTTGATTTGTGTACTGATATTGCTAACCAATCATGTATTGATATATTATTTAAAATATTTGACTTTTGTAATAACTATCTTAAGTCATACATGGAATGATGTATGATGGGATGATATTGTAAAAAATTTAAACTGTATCAAAATTAAACTCTTTTATTTTAAGTTTTTCTAAATAAACAAGACTATTGAGTAAAATTTTGTATTGTATTATCACATTCAAGAAATATTAGGCTCTATTTTCTTTGATTTCAGTTTCTTGCCTTCATTAATACTTAAAAAAATATCACCACCTTGTTTTTATTCCTATTTTCAAATATTTGTATGGGAAACCGTAAAGACAAATTTTTATTGTTTCTATTTTTTAAAATATTTAAAAATTAAATACAAAATAAAAATAATGTAACATTTTATAATTATTTTTTAAATTAAAAAAAATCGATAACAAGCCCCTAATGACAAAGAATTCTATGTTAACATTTTAGTTGGTCCACCTTAGATATAGGGCCTAATTAGCTAAACCCAGAGGTTTTATTAGTCCATTAGCTTCTACTAGACTACTACTAGTAGGAGAAACAGTGAAGCCCATGTTTCAGCGTGTTGACAAATAATAACAATGGACCTGATGACCAAGTCCAAGAATTCAACAACATTCAACATTCAAACACACATAAAACAACACCATCCACCACCAACTATCTGCTTCTTCCCAACCTTGTTGGATTGCAAAATCAAACAACGAAACAAAAATGCCAACCATCTCCAATTTCTACACCTTGCAAGATGCATCTCTCCATAACACCAAAGATGATTGCTGGATCGTTGTCAATGGAAAGGTACCACCTTTCTCTCTTCTCTCTCAAATTTCCCTTCTGGGTCTTTCCCTCTTGCTCTCTTGCGTTCTATTTTGTATAAAAATCCTCTCTTTGTGCTGTGTTATATAGTAGTTCTTGCTCATTTTGTTTTTATTGCTCATGTATCACTTGCCCTTTATGATCTGTTTGAACTTTGAATATCTCAATTTTATTTTTTGTTTGATGTTGCTGTTTGGTGTTTTCTTTTCCTTTTCCATGGTCTGTACTTTAAGGCTGTCAACTGGTCACCCTTGTGACTGGATTCGAGATGCTTTTGTGTTTTCAACAATGAACATACTGCAATTTGACTACATGAGTTTTTTAAAGGCATGAGTTTTGTTGTCTGAGATTATAATACAATAGCTTGCTTATTCAAAAGAAAAGTTAATGTAATTTCAGAATGACTAACTATTGCCAGCTACACCTCTTGGAAAGCTTTTTGCTATATTTTTATTTTAGTTGCAATGGGCAACATATATATCTTGATAACTTATAACTAACTATGATTGGATGGATGGATTGGAATGGTTAAAAGACCTTAACCCATTGTTAGAGAGTTTTGTAAATAATGGAGTGCAATGGTTAAAGATGAACCCAAACCATTCCATACCACTCAAACCCTCGAATTTCCGTACCCTCCAATTTGGGAGGCTTGAGATGGAGTGGAGTGTAAACCACTTCATACCCTTTATAATTCACTCTAATTCATTAATTACCATTGTACTCCCAAACAACAGGGTGGAATCTCCGTTCATTTCCTCGTTAAAACTTCCAAACAATGGAGGGGTATACATTTACCTTTCCACTGCACTCCATTCTAAACCACTCCACTCCATTACTAACCACTCCATAAGTGTTCTTTATGCTATTTTTTTACTTGTAGATACGAGTTCTTTTGTATGTTTGCCACTCTCTGTGTAGTTCCATGATATTATGAATAGGGATGAGGATCAATTTATTGGAATTAGTTTATAAGTATATGTGCAAGAAGCAGGGGCATTCATTTCTGCTCATATCATTTCATTTGTGCCATTTCCATTTTTGCTCTTCTTTGACCAGAGGCATTATCATAACATATATGTCTTGTTTCAAACATAATTAATGCATGAAAAAATTTCAGTATTGTTGCAAGTCTAAGTTATCACTTGTTACCCTACATCTTCCAATCTGTGTGGGGTTGTTTAATTTACCTATTCATGTCTTCAGTTCTATGGTACTTCACCATCTTTGAATGTTATGGGTGTGTTGGAGAGAGGAGAGGGAGATGGGAGGCAAAGTAACAAAGGAAAGGAAGGAGAGATTCTTTTTATCCTTTGTTGATTGTTTGTGGCATTTCCTTTCCATTTAGAAGCAACTGACCTACTTGTTGCTAGCATGATAGTTTCTTCTTCCTATAGTTATTGGTGTCCCCATCATGTGTTTTTTATATTTAAGTAGTAGTGTTTGGAAGCACCTTTTAGCCCATATATTGATTAGTATGCTCTGCATAATTTGAGGGTATATTTTGTACTTGTCGTCCAGTTAAAGTTGATGTTTAGTTGTGGCTAGTTGGCTACATATCAAGTTAAGGAATTCTGAAACATGTGCTGGTGTTGGTTGTATTTCTGTCGGCATTGTATTGTATTCATTTATTGCTATCATTTTGCCTAATTTTATTTTTTTAATATTAGGGTTCTTATTGTTTTAGGAGTCATATTATGTTAGGGAGTTATTATGTCAGGCTTGTACTAGTTTTACTACACTAGTCTTAACCTGTAATAGTAGTCTAAATAAAAGTATGGTTTAAATGTTTTTGGTCCCCATAAAATGAGTGAATTTTGGTTTTGGTCTTTATAAAATTATTTCTTTGATTTTTATCCCTCCTAAATCTTAAATCACTATTTTTGGTCCCTATTTTCATTGTGACATCCATTAACTACTTATGTGTCTAACAGAAGGTCACACGATCATCCCAAGTAACACACAATAACATTTGTGATATCATGTTAGCATGTAATTCCCCTAAAATTTTTCTTGAACCCTAGAATAAATTCTATTTATCTACCCTAAAATGAATGCTAGGGACCAAAAGCAGTTATCAAATTTTAGAGGGATGAAAATCAAAGAAAAATATTTTATAGGGACCAAAACCAAAATTTGCTTATTTTATATAGACCAAAATTAGTAATTTCATATTTTAGAGGGATGAAAACCAAAAAAAGAGTTTTTCAGGGACCAAAATCAAAATCTGCTCATTTTTTAGGGACTAAAAAGTATTATGTTATTGTTTTGTATCATACTTCTCATATATTATCATCATGACAAATAGCATTCACAGTCATATTTTTCCCCATGTTTTCAACATGCACCAAAGTGACCTGTGTGTGTCCAAAGTTTTTTACTAGGCAGAGTTCCCAAAAGTCTGTAACTACTGTTGTTTGGTGTCATTCTACCCATGATGTCTTTGTCCTATAGAATGCTCCTTCCTCAATAGCTGTACTCTGACTCCAGCCACTGGAATTTCAGATTTTCCTCTAATCTGTTGCTGCCAACCACTGTCAGCGCATGTTTGAACTCTTTCTGACCGGTCTCTTTGCATGATTATATTTCATGAAATATAAACTCCTTTCTGGCCTTTCTCTTAATCCCCCTTCTTTGCTTCTCTATTAGTTACATTTTTTAAAAAAAATTTGCCAATGCAGGTATATGATGTGACACAATATTTGGATGATCATCCCGGTGGAGATGATGTACTCATTGCCGCAACTGGTACTTCCCTATGCTTCCTATAGTACACTTTTGGGTGGAAGACAAAACTTAACATAGAATAATTCTTCCAATATCATCATTCAAAATCTTAACACATCTTTGTATTTTAACTTTGATGAAGGGAAGGATGCAACAGATGATTTTGAAGATGCTGGTCACAGCAAAAGTGCTAGGGAACTTATGGAGGAGTATTATATTGGTGAGCTTGACACACCATCATCCCCTGTTTCCACCGAGCAACATTATTCTGAAAAGTTCATGCTGCTGACAAAGCAATATTGGGCTGTTCCTGCAGCAGTTGTTGGCATCTCAGTGGTAGTTGGTTTCTTATACTTGCGTAAGAAGTAATGTTAAACAACAAGTCTACAAATCAATTTTTGCCATTGTTGCTGCTGAAAATGATTCATTGCAACAAATTTTGTATTGCTTGAGGGACAAAAGGTATTAGAAAACTGGCACATTTCAAGATAATTAGAATCGATTATATGCATAACATTAAATTGAAGGATTGATCAAAGAATGGATGGTCAAACATGTGATTTAGAGTTTTTATGATGTTTTTTTAAAGAATTATTTCATTTAATTTTTTTTTTAATGTTTTATTCTAATAATTGACTATTTTAATCTATTTTATGCCTCTGTGACCTGAAATATTGTCTGTTTTTTTTATTTTGATTGTAAAACTGGTATATTATGTTTTGTTTGTTCAATATAATAATATATAATATATATCTCTGCATAGAGGTGGGTACTGCACTACATGGGCCTGGTCTGTGATGGGCTTGAAACAGATTTGTCTACTTTTAAAATGGGCTAGAACGGAATAGCCTAAATGCTGTGTCAACAGTCTTGCAAGTTGTTCTTCATATCCTCAAATACTTGGCTAAATCTAGATGTTTAAGATTTTGTCGAATTGGTTTCTTTATTATTCGATTCTATATCTTGAATCAAAAGGAGTTTAATTTGGTACTAACAGGAGTGTATTCGAGATTGATCTCTATTTACGTTTCTTTATGATTATTGTCCTCCAACGTCGAGTATCACGTCCCATGACTCCCATAGCCACTTAACTTTTTAAAATTGAACATAATCGTAATGATTTTTCGACTAATCAGAATGAAACTATCGTTGATTTAGTTTAGTTTAGTCAAAACATACTTGGGCTAATAAGTGCACTCAGAATGCAAAATTGGCCCTTTTTTTTTTTTTAAATAAGTGGTGGGTCCTCCTTTTCGAATTCAAATGTAATTATTAGATATTTGGATCACCTTTTTTAATAAGATAAGAAAAATGAGTAGAAATTGTGAAATTGTGTTAGCTTGGTCCCTCACATTATCAAAATTTCAAATTAATTCTTGAAGTTGTAAAATGTTAATCAACTTTATCCTTCCGTCAGTCTCAATTAGTAAACAGTGTTAACGGCACTAATGTGCCTTGTTGGCACCCATATCAAGGTCGGTTGATGTCCACGTTATTGAACCTAATTACAACTATGTTTCAAGGACATTTTTGGCACTATGTTAGGTTTTGGTTTTTCACCTCCCAACATCTCTTTCTTCTCTTCTCTCAATTCTTCATTTCAAAAACTCCTTCTTTCTTTTATAAACCCTAACAACTTAGATTACATTTGGAAGAAGAATAGCTCAAAGGTGACTCGAAAAATCCACCTCACCGCCCACATGCTCCAAAATTCCACTCTCATCCCTAGCTAAGATGCCTCCATGATGCACTATTAGTGTGATTTCAGAACTCATGCTGCACAAACAATGAAAAATCCACCCCTTTATTACGCAACAAAAAACATAGTATTGTGCATAAACCCTAACCATTATGTGTGACGAGGATGAATGTGATATAAGGGGTCAAAAAAATATTTGAGAATGGGTGGACGAAATGAAGGGAAGAAGACGAACAAAAAACCGTTAAAAAAACCAAATGAATGGATGAACGAAATATCAACCTCTGAGATCGACGGCGAGTTCCGGTGAAGTTGATACGTCATGCTCACCCAAAAGTTGCAGTTGAAGACAGAGGGAAGAGAAGGGCGAGAAGATGGGGGGACATTGGAAATAGGGAGTGAAAGTAAAAAGTGAAATTCAAAAACCAAAACCTAACATAGTGTCAAAAATGTCACTGAAACATAGTTGCAATTAGGTCCAATTAGGTGGACACCAGCCATCCTTGACATGGGTGCCAACAAGGCAGATAACGTGTCACATCAACGTCATTAATATTGTTAACAAACTGAGACTAACAAAGGGACCAAAGTTTATTAACGTTTGACAATTTCTAATATTAATTTAGAATTTTGTTAATGTGAGAGACCAAGTTTACATACTTTTACAATTTCAGGGATCAAGTAGTCCTTTCACATGTTTGGTCCTACTACTGAAAGGTGTTAATGGGCGTCCTAGAGGAAGCTACAATATGTAGCTTCCATGTCTCCACCGTGCTTTTGGCTCAACACAACGCAGCTCCAAACATGTTATCAATATATGGTACTAATATTTTTAGACACTATCTTCAATACATTATGGTATATATGTTTCATTTAGGATCCACTAAATAGAGAGTGGATTTATGGGATTTGGTGGGCCGCTCATGAAATGAGTGCCTTGATGTATCAAAAAAAAGATTAAAAAAATGAGTGTCTTGAAAAAAGTATCTTAACGAGTGTGTTGTTATATATCTCAAATTTTATTATGATGTTAAGCAGTCATTCATTCAAAATCAAATTTATTATTCCTCACTGCACACATCCACAAGTGAAAGACATCTTGTCTCGTTCCTCAATCAATAATGTGCAGGAACTGGAAAGGCACACAATTAAAGCAAATGAAACCATCTAAGGCTTCCCGCACCCAGCTGGCCATTTAACATACAGTGGAGGAAGGGTTTTAAGGACTGGATTCCTCTCAAAGAAATTGGTTGGCCTCAACTCAAATCCAGTGCTCAATAGTGGCATTATTGGGAAGTCTTCCTGGCATGGAACATGGTGGATTCCCACTACGTACCACATCACAATGTCCTTGTTCTCAATACCCCTATTCCTGAAATTATCATTTTCAATTTCAAAACAAGTTTGAATTATATATATAAATTCAACAAACTTTTAAAATATAAGACTAAAAAAATACATAGCAAGAATACTTTACATTTTAAGAAGGTGAGCATCATACATGGATTATCAAGATTAAAAGTTATTTAAATTTATCTTTCAATTTTAGTCCTTCAAATCAGATATAGTCAAGATTTATTGTCGTCATATTCTTAAAATATAAGGATCTGTTTGGTTTGTCTCTAATTTCATATTTTAAAAAATAATTATAAAACTGCCACCTTATATTTTTTGTTTCCTATTTTCAAAATTTTGTATAGAAAACACTAACAACAATTTTTTTTTTGTTTCCCGTGCAAATTTCGAAAAACAGAAAAAGAAAAAAAAAAAGATAACAATTTTATAATTGATTTTTAAAACAAGAAACTGGAAACAAATCAAACACGTCCTAATTTCTTCACACTTAATAAGGTTGTTTTACTTACTGGTTAGTCCAAATAGCTAGAGTATCTTCTCCACGGCTCTGATCCACATATAGTCCACCAGCCCATTTCTCAGTCCTATTGTAAGGGGTAACCCAAATATTGTAATTGGTAAAAGCACCACGGATTTGAGGGTAATCATCCTCTGTGAGAAGTGGGTGAGCTGCAGCTGCTGGAACCAAACGGTACCCTACCTCATTTCCTGTAGAAGTCTTCTTTCCAGGATTCACCACTGCTAACTCAGATGGGCTCAACCCAAGTTTCGTCTTTGCATCAAATTCAGTCTTAACAGTTTGAGCATCAATTGTCCAATAGCTCTTTCTCTTTGAACTGTTGTCAGAAACTTTCACGTTCTTTAGATTGGTCTTCACAAACGAGTTGTCGACACCATCAATGTCAAGGTCAAGATGGTAAATGTAGTAGTGGTCATGGTAAACACCAATGCTATGTTCAGAGACCAATGTGCCGTGCTGATCTTCTTTAATCTCGTCTTTGTGCTTAATATCCACCGCCTTAATTTCCAGCATACCTGATAACGATATCTATAGAAGCATGTAAACTTATTAGAGACTTTTACTATACAATTTTTAGGAACATACGATATATATATCACAAACATATGGAAATGGTGGCTTTTGATTTTAACATGATATAAAAGGATAATGAATAAAAAATAAGATTTAAAAATGTACAAATAATAAAACTCGTTATTTTTTTAATAATCAAATAATGAAACTCGTTACTTTATTGCAGAACATCTATCCCCATTCCCCACAAAGTTTGTCATTGTCAAAAGTTATACTCCCTCCGTTCCCTTTCTATGATAATTTAAGGTTTCTACACACAGATTAAGAAAGCATTAATTTATTTATATTTGTACCAAATTACCCTTATTTATAGTATCATTAATTATTTACAAATTCTAACCTTGGTCATTTATGTACCTTGAAAAGAAGCATTTGTGTACCTTGATCAAATGTAAGATGCATTGATATGTGCCACTTTTGTTTTGGAACATGCAACATTTATGACTGAATTTAAGTAAGGAAGGTTTAGTATGTTTTCCATGTATTTCAATTTAATTATATGATAAGGGTATATATGAAAAAAAAATTGTCAAATATACATTGGGTTTATAAAAGATCCATTGTTTTGGAACAAAAACAAAAAGCTAAAATTATCATAGAAAAAGAACAGAGGGAGTAATAATTACTTTTATCATCCTTCCTCGTACCCAAAAACATCATATGCATTATGCAACACGTTTGAATTTTGTTCTCGAACACACGAGTTATGATTAAAGAAAAATGCTAAACTGTACGAAAAAACCTTAATTTGGTACGAAAGATGCATGGAACACGTGATTCCTGTGTATGTCTGGCACCTTCGTGCGAACAAATCTTTTAAATACAGTAGCAAATCTTCCGTAGAAAAAAAAATTATATATAAGTTAAAATTAAATTTCAAGTAATGAATAATATTCTAGTTTTTATTTTGAAAATCTATTATATATATACAAATATACAAAGTTAAATGTGCTCAAATGAAATTCTCTTCTGTGGACGATGACACATCATCAAGCCTTATGTGTCAACACGAGAGGGATTCAAGGAATGCATATTAATGCACGTTAAATTCTTAATCTGACTTTGATTGATACCTTTAATGGAAATTATCACATTCATCAATTATCACGTTCATATCAATTATCAAATCAACTCAGTTTAAAAATTTCCTTAACTATATGTGATTTGCATTCAAAATACAATAATATAAAAGGTTCAAATTTGTAATGATCCATATTTGTCCATTTAATTTCTGCCTACAAATTAAAGATCAAATTTTCAACGTTAGGTATATTTTTCCATCGTTTGCTCTCACTTTGTTTGTTCTCCTTTCTCTTCTTCTCTTTCTCCCGCGACCCTTCAACTCTTCTTTCTTTCTCTGGTATGCCTTTTATGACTCCTCTCTCTTATCTTTTTTTACATTCATTTTTCATTCATCTTTTTCTCACAATATACACTTTCTTTTATTTTTCTCATCTATTGCAGCTATTACTTGAGACTTTCGATAGGCAAGTTTTTCCTACTTTATGATTAACCTTTTTTTAAATGGTATGGTTTATGAATTTTTTTTATTTTTTTTTTACAGTAATCCACAAGGTTTTATGACATTTTGCTTTGAAATCTTTTCATCCCAGGTTGTGTTGCCTAATTTTTCAAGTTGGGAAGAAACCCAAGAAACTATTAGTGAACTTAGAAAGGGTTCTAGAACATGAAAATCCGTGAAAGCTGCGAGACAATTGTACATCATTAAGAATCATTGTGAACATTTGGTCTAAACTCTGAGTCAATGTTTAAGTGTTTTGAGTTTCACTTTCATTTCTTAAATATATTTTTTTGGGTTAAAAAATAGTTCTCCATGACGATTGTAATATGTGTTTCTGTTTTGTGATTCTACAACATCTCCAAGAATTGTAAGATTGAGTCAAATCTTTTACAAATAGTATATAAAATCGCATTAAATTAGGAAATAATTATATTCTCTTTATGTTCATCCATGATTAAATCAGGTTGAATACATTTGGTCATAGTGCAACAGTGTATACGTGATATGGATGTATTAGAAGTTTCGTGGAACTATGTGAGTAATCAAATAGTTAAGTCAGTCTTTGGTTGCAACCAACAAAAGAATTCAACAGAAACTCATACTCTTCCCCTATTTTCAAGCACCCAAATATATGTACCGCACATGCTAATATTTTTTAAAATCAATAATATATGATTGCGATTTCCTTTCAAAAATAAATTATTGCAATTAATTATCACTAGATTATTTTATACAATATTTTGAAATACATTACGAGCCTTAGTCAGCAGCATAGGCTCAGATTTAAATCAAATTTTTAATTTTTAATTATAGAAAGGCTTTTAATGACTTGGATTATCTTATATAACATTGCTTGATATGCTGATTAGTCATTATTATTCATTTTAATATGTTATAATTGCATATTCATATTGGAATTTCATGTTAAAATTTTGGGGGGGGGGGGGGGGGGGGGGGGGGGGGGGGATGTCTTAGATGTTGTTTGATCTAAATCAATTGAAAGCAAAAAATGGGGAATACCCAATGCATAGAGCATTAAAATTGAACCAAAATAATCAAATACTAAAATGCTTGCGTAAAAATATTTTGAAATGAAAATGTTTGACATTGAGATCAAAGATTAAAATAACTGATTAAATATATTCTGAAATCAATCATCAATCACTAACTCTTTGCATAAAAACAGTTAGTGAGATCATTATTAGAAGAATTGATTAAATATATTCTGATATTAATAATCAATCATATATTATGTTTCAACTGGAACTTAGGCCGGTGTGATGCACGGAGTATTATAATCTATCAACTATTAATTAGTTAAAATGTATTGATATCTAAAATTAATAAGATTAAATATATCCTTACTTTCTGATTTTATACTTAAACAGGTTTATCCATAAAGTGAGATAAGGTAAATCATATAATACATACCGCAGGCTTGATTGAACCACTTGGCTTGAACTCCCAATCTATTACATTGTCGTAGTTGCCCACAGTCACTACCATTCTAACCACGAGACTCACATCAGATCTAGCTTCTCGTATCTAACAAAAGTCATGTCAGTTTCCAATTCCGGCAAATTTATTAAAAAAGAAATAAATAAAGAAGATACAAGAATGAACCAATACCAGAGTTCATACATTAATTAATGTACCAATGGATCAATTTAAAACTATCTCAAATATTTTAAGTGATTCATCCGACAATACATTATTTCGTAAATACTTGCATCTTTAAATGTATAAAATCTGAATTTGCTATTTAAAAGTCAAATATTTTTAATGCTTTAAGAATGTATCAATAAAGAAAAGTGAAATTAATATATACTTACATCTTCGTTAGGAATCCCTGTTTCTGTATGACGCCACATGATACCGCCATACTGTTCAAACACACAGAATGCATTCTCCAAGTGGTGTGGACTACCATCTCGCCCCGCATAGTATACATCTAGGAACTGAGCATGTGGTGGACAATCATGCAAGGGTTCCAAAGAGACCATAGATTGACCAAATCCAAATTCACCAGCATCAAAGAATGTCTTATAATACCATTCCTCAGTAGGGTCTTGGTATGGCACGAATAGCTCTGATATGAACCCTCTGTATAATACTTGACGAGATTTGTGCACCTCAGGATCATAAATTGATGCAGTTGAAATTATCAGACCAGCTCGCACATCATACCCTATATGGAACTTCCAGTTGGCCCAGCTGAACAGATTAAGCAGCACATAATAATATAAGTCGACAAAACATAAACTAAGTACAAGCAATAATGAACCAAGAAAAAGAAAGCTACCAAATTATTGCATTATACATAACAACACCAAAATTTGTACATACCACTTTTACATGGGTGACTAATGGTAGTTTGTTTCTAGTTTTCTGTTTTCATTTCCTAATTTTAAAGATAAATACAACCAAAATAATTATAAAAGTGTTACTTTGTTTTCATCCTGTTTCTTGTTTCCTATATAAATCTTTGGAAACACGAAATAAAATGAAAATAGGGTGATACTTTTGTAATTATTTTGGTTGTATTTATCTTTAAAATTAGGAAATGAAAATAGGAAACTGAACATAAACTAAACAGGCCTTAAGGGTTTGTTTGCTTTGTTTCCAGTTTCCTATTTTCAAAAATAATTACAAAACCATCACCTTGTTTTCATTCTGTTTCCTGTTACCAAAGATTTGTACAGGAAACAATGAAAAAAGAAAACAGAAAAAAGTTGTTTTCAGTGTTTCCTGTACAAATTTCTGAAAACAGGAAACAAAATGAAAACAAAGTAACAATTTTGTAATTATTTTTGAAAACAGGAAATGGAAACAAGAAACTGGAAACAAAACAAACATGTCCTAAGTATGCAGGTAATGAAAAATAAACAAGAAAAACATATATTGTGATACATACATGGAGATCTCTTATCTTATTTTCCTGCACTACATCTTATTTCCACAAATATCATTTTTACCACATTAGTTAAAATTTCATATAATGTTAGAAAAGTAAAATATGTGAAAAAGATCGTATCGAAGGAAACAGGATTTGATACAAGAAAATGAGACAACTGATTTTCATCCCTTGAACATGTATCATAATATTCAATTAGTATATTCAATCACCACATAATATATGGTGTTCAATTATTTGTAGGCTGAGTATAGAATAGTACGCCAATTTTAGTGTCTGAATAACCAATTTAAGGGAAACCAAACAGAATTTTCTGTGTTATATATGTGAACATATAACTCACCTGACACTGTGGCCTTGGATCTTGAATCCTGGCCCTTCTGGTTGATAAAACCCATAAGATTGAAGCTTTGGACTAAACGGTGGTTCCATATGTGAAGCCCGGTATTCAGTATTCTCAGCCTTTGGAACAGGTTCAACAGATCTATCATGGTACTCAATAATCTTCATCTCATCAATATCAGCCAATATTATTATTCCATTAATAGGCCTCACATAGATATTAGCAGTGCCATTCTTCATAAAACACTCAATCCTCAAAGTCCTTCTGCTCTTCACCACTTCACCATACCACCCAACCGTGAAACCAGAACACACAACCTCAGAAAGGTTCAAACCTCTCTTCTTCACCGACTCAACAAACGGACCATATTTCAAAGGAAGCTCTATGGCCTCACCTTGTTCCTCATTGGTTAGGGTAGGGAAACCATTGCCATTGTGAACTTTGTCAGAGACAATGTACGAGGATCTTAGATTTATTAAGATCTCGTGTGTGTCACTATTGATGATGGCGATTGCAAAAGCTGCTCTTGGGGTTTTAGTTTTAACACCGGAAGATACCCATTTGAGCACTGTGGCTTTGTCTGGGTCATCTAGGCCAACGTAGTGGAAGTTGACCCTGTGGGTTGTTGTAGGATATTTTTTTAGGACTATAGTTTGGACGAGAGTGATCTCTTCTTTTGTTAGAGGGTCTAATGGGTGTGTCAGTTGAAGAGGGCCAACAGAGGTTGCTGTTTGTGCTTGGAAGGAGAAGAAGAAAAGGGTGATTAGGGAGAAGAAAAAAAGGTGTTTCATGGTGGAAGCTGTGGTTTTAGCTTGCTGTGAAGAGCAGGAAACCTGCTCCTACTGCCTTAAAATAGAGACTCTATGCTTACCCCTAGGAACAGAGGGTGAAGGTTATGGTGCACCATCCACCAAAGTGGTGCATTAATTTGTCATGTTTGTCATTTGACTTTTCAACTGTATTTCCCTTGTATTTGTTACTTCTCAGATACTCTCTCTGGACTCAATTATAAGCAAAAAAGTACTTATATTTTTTGGACTCAAATATAAGCAAAATCCAACCAACTCAACTCTATTTAATATAAGTATTCCAAAATTCAAGAAAATTAACCAATCAAACCAATTCTCCTTTTACTTTTCCAAGAGCATTGCACATTCCCTAGACAATTAAAGGATAGTTTAGTAATTATAACTCATTTTTTTTATATAAATCAAGACAATTAAACTAAATTAACTAACTTCCTTAATAAATGTGAAATTAATTATTTTTGCTTATAATTGAGTTCGAAGGTAGTACATGTATTATTGTACAAAAGTCACGTGTCTGGTTTACAGCACGTGCTAGAAGGAGTTATCGGTGCTGGCCATCCACAGAGACAAGAAGATAACCGCAGAAGACAAAAACCAAGACATCAAAACAATTGAAGGTGTACAACGATGACGAGACTCTTATGTCTCCAACCTTCGTGACTCGCTTCAACCCGATAACGGAATCTGAGAACGAGGAAGAAAACACTGAGTTTCAAGGTTTCAATGTTTTCTCATCATCGCCGACGGTCAGCGAGAGCCTTCAGGTGTGCTTGTTGCCGGAGGTGGCGATTGTTGCGGCGAACAGAAGCTATGAGAGTCAGGTTCAAAGCTTCGCTTGATGAAAAGCACGATGCAGATTTTGATCAGGTCGCTTGGTTCTGCCGATCTTCTTTTCGTTGTTGCGTTCTCCGCCAGATCTAAGAGGTTGTTGCCGCTGCGGAGGATGACCAGCGACGGCCAGAGATCGACGCGGCGGATTGTTGACGCGGTTGTGGCGATTGGGGAGAACGTAATAATCACCTTCCCACAACAGAACCGCCACTATCGCCGCCTGACTCCGGTCTCCGCTTCCGTCGCCATAACACAACCCAGATGAAAATGGTGAAAGGATCGGTTGAATTCCGAGAACACAAAAAAAATAAAAGATAAAATGGTTTAACAAAAATACACCGTATTTTTTTTATTTTAATAAAAAATTCACCATATTTGAAACACAAATACATCATAGATTGAAAAGTCAAAGGCTGTCACACTAACCCACGTGGCAAAATAATTGGACACCACAGTGTTAAGTGGGTGGTGCATCACTACATCACTTTGATGGGTGGTGCACCTTAGTTGGACTCAGGAATAGAGATGGCAATGGGTAGGGTCTGAGTAGGGTACTATAGTACACGTCCCATACCCGCGTTTGAAAAAATTACCCGTACCCGGACCCTCACCTGCGTGGTTAGCAATTTTAGTACCCTTATCCGTACCCTCTGGATAGCTAAGTACCCGTACCTTCACCCGTTACCCACACGTTAACTGTGAAAAAACAATAAATAACAAAAGAAACGTTATAACAATTAAAAAATGATTCAAAGGTATTTTAAATCTACTCATAAAATATTACAAATCAAAATATTTAAATAAATAAAACATCGAAAAAAGAATTATAGATGCAACTAAGTTTAGAAAATTAAGAATCTTTAGATTAATTTTGGTTTTAAAATTTGTATTATAGTTAAAATTATATATATTAGTAATATAAATTAATAAATAAATAATTATATATATATATATACATACATATGTGCGGGTATGGGGCGGGGTGGGTATCATAGTACCCGTACCCGCACCTATACCAATTCAATTTTATAGGTAATTCCCCATATCAGAACCCTTACCCATTATGCGGGTAAGTACCCTGTCCATTGTGGGTAATTTGTCCGTGTGCCCAATAGGTAGGATACAAATTGTCATTCTTACTTACCCCAGAACATATTTAATGGGAGTTGCTTAAGAAATATAAGGATCGGTTAATGTAACATCGTTGAAGCATAAGTGATATGACATCGAGCTATAATAAGCATGATTGCTTATGGGAACATCCAATTCTTATAAAAATATTCTTATAAAAATACTCTAACTTTTAGAGTTGTATGGTCGGATAGAAAAATTGGTTAAAGTAGTATAAAATAAAAAATTATGATGTGACATAATGGAACTCATAAAAAGATAAGATTTAATTGCACTTTTGATCCTTCTACTACTGTCAATGTGTGATTTTGGTCCCTAAATTTTTTTTTATGTATATTTGGCCCCTCTATTTTTTTCAATGTTGCAAATTATGTCATTCCTTCCAATACCCATCAATTTTTACAATCATTAACAAAGAGGAACCATTGCTCCAATCGCATAAAACCTCTCGTTGAGTTTCTATGGTAAAAGACCATATGGTATAACCAAAAAAGGTCCTGGAAACGAGAGATAAAACCAGTAAATAACATAGAGAAATCATTGAACTCATATTGAATCGGATAGACAGAGGAGGGAGAACCTCAACCAGAGGTTCTGTGCAGTTAGAGGAGTGATTCTTCTATGTTGATCATTGAAAAATTGATAGACATTGGACGAAAGGACCGAATTTGCAACATTGAAAAAATATGGGGACCAAGGTGTACAAAAAAAAAAACTATAGGAACTGTTCTGTTCCAAAAATGACAAGGCCCAAAGCCCTTTTCTCATTTGGCCCAAGAAGGGTTCGACCCGATAAAACCTCACTAGTGCAGGAAGCACTTTTAACAACGGTTAAAATTGATTTTTAACGTCGGATTTTGAAGCGTCGTTAAATCAACCAACGTTACAAGTTTAACTTGTAATGTCGGTTATACAACCGCTGTTAAAAGGAAATATATAACAGCGGTTGCTGCGAAGACCGTCTTTACAAGTGTCAATTTGAATATCATGGCAATAAGTAAGTGACTTGTAACAATGGTTGTCTATTTAAACCGCTGTTAAAAACTAACTTATAACATCGGTTCACCTAAGAACCGCTGTTATAAGTGAACTTTTAACAGCGGTTTTATATAGAACCGTTGTTACAAGGAGTATTTTTTTATTTTTTTTTACAAATTTTTTTGTTTCAGTTTTAATGCACTTGCAGTATTTCATAGATACACATACAGATAAGCATCCAGACTGCTAAGATCATCCAAAATTTAAACCATCCACATGGCAGAATCAATATATATATATATATATATATATATATATATATATATATATAAGCATCGTACAACAAGAAATCATATAGAGATTCAACACATTAACTAAGTCATGATCCAACTAAGAAATCATATCGTACAAATTGATCAATGTAATAACTAAGTCATTATCTATCACATACACAAATAATATAAGTTCTAAATACCTAAAACATAAATCTATGCATTGTGCTCAAAATCTATATTCGGTCGCGCTCCATTAACTTTGTTACGCCAAAGCCTACACAAGTTCAAATAGACTCAACATTAGTTAAATTAAGACATCAACATAAACAAAAAATAAATAATTAACATTAATTAAATAAACATTAATTACACTATGATGCAAAATAAAAATAAACATACATAACTTACACTATAGTCAAGTTTAGATCAATATCCCTTCATTATGATCATCACGAGTGGCAAGTACATCGTCCACCACATTTTCCTTAATGAAATTAGGCATCCGTGATGAGAAAGAAGGAGTCTCAGGTATATCAAGAGTTGAATCTTGATTTTCATCACTACCATTATGCATGCTTTTTCCTTAGAGAACCGCTGACCACTTTTTGTTAGAAGGATCATTGATATAAAATACTTGTTTTGCTTGGGTAGCCATGATGAAGGGCTCTTCCATATGACCAACCTTGTTAAGGTCTACCAATATAAATCCTAATTCATCGATTTGTACACCACTTTTACTGTCAACCCACTTACATTTAAAAACTGCCACTGAATTTAGTGTAAGCGATCTCCCAAATTTCTTCAATGACACCAAAGTAAGAGACAGGTGTTGTAATGGCCCAAATACTAAGCCCAAGTAATATTAGCTCTCTTAGGTGTCACAATGCACTTAAATTAGAAGGGTCTAGAACAATGATGAGTCACATCATTTAGGAAGTATCTAGATTAATGATGAGTCATTTCTAGGTTTGTTAGATTTGTTATTCAAGGGTACTATATATGTAACCAATTATGGAATGAATGACAACAGTAAGAATATTGAAGGAAGCATTTGCTTAAGGAGGTTACTCCCCTCGAAAGGAGTGTTTTTGTTTTGTTTACTGTTTTAGCTATTCCTTGTTTGGTATAATTCTTTATACCATTACATGTGCCATAATGGGATTTGTATCTTTTGATTTAGAGAAGTGCATGGACTCAGCCACGATCGTAACCCCACTATTTTGCATGGTACTCTTGTCATTATGGGACTTTGTATAAAATGAAAACTTATTGATGTCGTAACTGCTCCAACATATGACATTAAAGTTAGGCCCACGTGCTAGCCATTTTAATGTATCAGAAACAGTACTACCATCCTTCAGAATTTCATCTTTAAACCATTATAGGAAAGTCCTGTTATGCTTGTTCAACAACTACTTTTCGTTTATTCGAGGGTTTTCTTCCTTGACTTTCCTTTTGTGCTCAGCTAAGTAAGGATGAACTTCATCAGTGTTATTCAATATATACAAATGTGTTTGAAGAACTTCCTCCCGACCCTTGCTTATAACAGTTTCACCACGTGTAACCTTACCTTCACATCTTCCATCATGACGAAGCTTAGGAATCCTTATAGGTTCCATTTCAGAAAGGTAGTCTGAACAAAACTCAATAGCTTCTTCTGCAATGTACCTTTGACCAATAGATGCTTCTAGAATTGCTCGAACTTTTATAAAGTTTTCAATTGGGTCCCTATACTAAAAACGTTTCTAATTGGGTCCCTGAACTTATATAAAACTTTCAATGGAGTCCCTGGGGTAGGGTTTTGTGAAGAGGTCTTTAAGTATGCTGATGTGAAACTTGACCTGTAATTCCCCCAAATTTGTATTTAGGGTTGCAAGAGACCAAAATGTTGAGCTAGAAAACCAAACGTGACATGCGATTGATTTTCTTCCATCTGAACAAATAGTTCATTCCTTCTCCGATTTATGTTTTACGGTTGTATATCCCTTCCTTGAAATAATTTCATCCAAAATAGTTTTCTCACTTGCAACTTACTACATCTCACTTCATCTTGTTACATCTTGCTACATTTTATTGTGACAATATCTCAAGGTTCATCTTCTACCCAAACTACTCATAAATGGCCAGCTTGGATGAAATCAGTTATATTTCGTCTAATTCAACACATCATTAACGAATTTTATAATTTAGGGACCCCATTGAAAATTTTATATAAGTTCATAGATCCAATTAAAAACTTTTTTAGTTCAGGGACCCAATTAAAAACTTTATAAAAGTTCGAAGACCCAATTAAATTTTTTTTAGTATAGGGACCTATTTAAAAATTCTCAAATAATTCAGGGACCTACTCAATAGTTAAATCAATAATTTACAACAAACATAACAATTCCAAACGCCTAATCTTATTCGAGTTGTGTTATTTGAACATAAATTTTGATTTTAGTAGAAGCAAGAATTTCTATCTTTTCCTTGGGAAGGATTGATTTTGGGTGTGAGACCCACAAATTTTTTTTACACCTAAAAATGATTTTACTTTATCATTCAAATAGAAATCAATTTTTTCAAATTCACTTTTAAAATATCGTTAACAAATATAAATCAACTTTCGTAACCTTAATTTTTTTAAAATCAATTGTTCAAAATCAATTATATCACAATCTAAAACAAACGGACTGTAAATACTTTGTCTTAAATGTTTTGTTTTAAATGTACGTTTGCATCTTCTCAATTATAAATCAAACATGTATTATTTGTTGTATCATTAGTGAAAATATTTTTATATTATCAATTAATCATGAATTACCACATCATTAAAATATTTGACTTTTATCTGGACTACTTTAAAAATCACACATAGGATAATTTATAATCCGTTAATAATGTAAACTTTTCACTGACAATATATCAAAATTAAACTCCTAATAATAATATATTTAAAATTTTATTTCAATTTAATTTTAAAATATCGTTAGTATGAATAATTTTATATAATAAACGAACTATATGTTAGTATATATGTAATTTTTTTTTATATAATTATTAAAAATATTCAAATATATTTAATAATATAATAATGTATAATTGTTTGATAGTTAAAATAGGATGAAGCGAACTGATTTTGGAGGTTTAGATTAAATTTAAATTGTTGAATATAAATGCCATCAATTCAAGCCTCGAATTTTAAAATTTTGAATTCGTTCAACCCGAACCAAACTTATTATTATTATTATTATTATTATTATTATTATTATTATTATTATTATTATTAAATTAATATATTAATTATTATTATTTTACTATTTTAAGACAAATCGTTTGCTCCTCTTCTTCGAATTTTCCATTTTTGTGGTAAAAGAACCCTAATCCCAAAAATTCTCTTTCATTAAAACCCTCACCTCTCTATATTTTTCCTTTTTTTATTCCTTTTAGAATTTTACTGTTTTTAGAAAGTTAAACTAATCTAAAATAGGATAACCCAATAAATCAATCTAAACCAACCCATATTCAATCGGATTGGTTCGAGTGGAGGTGCATACCAAATTTTGCAAAATTTGATTCAATCCGATCATGCAATCAACATTGATTTAGCTACTAAATTATTCGAAATCCAATCCAAACTGATCCAATTATAGCCCAGTATTTTAAAAAATCTTTATACAAACAATACATCATAATTGAATCCTTATTTTTTTTATTGTATGAAAATAGTAATTATATATATCAATTTAAGTGATATGTACTAGTAGTGTAAACTTTTTTATACTTTCAACTAATTACAAATGAAGGTATGAATAACTTTTAGGTAGCATCTAAGGTGAGGGAGCAAATAAGGAATCAAGATCCTCTCCATTTCTACTCTCTCCATTTCTCCATTTCCTTTCATCTCCACCTTACAAGTGTCCCTAAAATATTTCAACGACCCAAAGTTCATTTTGCCGAAAAATCAATTTAAATTAAAAAAACCAGAAAATATTGCTTTCTTCTTCAACTTCTTCTTATCTTTCTTTGGTGGACTGTTACTGATTTTAGTAAGTATTGATTCAATATTTTATTGAAAACCTCTCACTATCATAATCTTTCGTCTTGCTTGTGAAATAAAATGTTCTTTGAAAACCTCTCACAAAATAAAACGGTCTTTGTGACAACATTGATACAAGAACCAGATGAGAAATATGTTCTCATAATCAAATCCTTTTATGCAGCAAAAAATAATCTAGAAGTTTCATATCTTGCTTGTGCATTCCTCATCTTCATCCATACATACCCTAAACCACCCAACTCCATTTGTACCGAATCTGAAATTGGCGGGGCGGCACAACGGCACGTCGGCACGGCGGCATAACGGCGAAGGAGTGGTGACATGGTGATGCAGTGGCGCGGCGGATGGCGACACGTTGGCAGGGCACGACGAGGCTGCAAAGGGATTGAGGTGACAGAGAAAGGGTCAGTGAAACAGAAACAATGGAGTGAAGTCTGAATGTTTAATAGATAAGGAGTGAAGTCTCTAAAAATGAAGAATGGCAGAGACTCACTGAAGCAGTGAGCAAATTTTCTGCACCAACGAAAACGAAAGATACGAAGAAGAAGAAAGCAAAATTTTCTGGTTTTTTAATTTAAATTGATTTTTCAACCAAATAAAATCCGGACCGTTGAAATATTCTAGGGACACTTGTCAAGTGGAGATGAAAGGCAATGGAAAAATGGAGAGAGTAGAAATGGAGAGGATCTGAACTCGCAAATAAGTCCCTCACTCATGAGGGAGTATTTATAACCTGATGTAGTATGTCACTCAATGGGGATGACCTATTATTATAGGAAAATAATTGATTTTTGTAAAAATAAAAATAAAAAAATAAAAAATTCATTCTTACCCTTCTTCACCACCACTTAACAGCAACCACCACCCTTTGCCCCAATGATTGCTACTGCAACTACACGATTTTTCTAGTCATGAGCTAACTTTGTTTATTGTGAATATGCTTGCTTCAAAGTTGTAGTTATGGTGATTGGTTAGCTACAGATCTTGTTTTCTAACACCTATTTGATTTCTCCGAAAGTTGATGAATTGGAAGGAAAGGTAACCGAAAAAAAAAAGTGCCAACTGATGCTTGATTTCATATTGGGTTTCTTGACATTTAATTGTGGAGTATGATAAGCAAACCAGAGAGAGGAATTTCAGTGGAAACTAGTAACGGAGATGACATTTGGAGGACCAAGGGCAAAAATGTCATTTTCAATAACCTAGAGATCAGGTCATCCTAAAGTCATCTCAACCACTCACTTATTTAACTATTAAATCTAATGGCCATAAATGCTTCCTCATGGTGAGGGATTTAGTTACTCCCTCACACTAGAAGCCACCCAGCTTTTAAGGTATTTAGGATAAGAGTCAACCATTTTTAATGATATAATGATTTATGATTGATTGATAGTATAAAATAATTTTACACTCAGTTTACCAAAAAAAATATTTACACTCATCCTGCATGTCAATTAAATTGATTGTATATTACATATAAAATTGCAACTAATAAAGAGGTTGAAGGTTTAAATCTCACCCACTAGGAAAATACTAATATTAACATACTAACATTTACTATAATAATAAAAAAAATAAAGGTTAAAATAATGTTTTGGTCTCTATACGTGACATTGATTTTCAATATGGTCCCTATACGTAAAAAGTTATCAATTTGGTCCCTATACGTGACACTGGTTTTCAATTTAGTCCCTATACGTAAAAAGTTATCAATTTGGTCCCTATACGTGACACTGGTTTTCAATTTGGTCCTCACCGCTAATTGGTCCTGATATAAGAGGACCAAATTACAAATTATTGTCACATGTAGGGACCAATTCAACAAAAAAAAATTGAAAACGGTCCCTATATGTGACAATTATTTTCAATTTAATCCCTACATGTGATAATAATTTGCAATTTGGTTACTCTTATATAGGGACCAATTAGCGGTGAGGACCAAATTGAAAACCAGTGTCACATATAGGGACCAAATTGATAATCAGTGTCACTATATAAGACCAAAACATTACTTTAACCAAAAAGAAAAAAATAGTAACTATATCAATTTTAGATATTCAAATTCAAACAATGAAACGATTACAGGAATGGACATGGGGCTCTTTTGGACTCGGTGCAGGCGTGCAGCACGTTAACATTAATCGGTTAATTGACGTGTTGCGATCATTTTCTGCGACCAGCTGATCCACCACACAAACCATATCACATTTTTGGCATGTAAAGGACCACGAGGCTCCTTTTGGACTCGAGCAACACGTTCATAGAGTAACAGGGTCACATACTTCCATCTATCATCTTCCTCAATTTGTTATTCACGTGCCCACGGATTGGGTCCCCAACTGTTGCACCCCACTAAACGATGTTCTTTTGTGTTCATAGTACACATCATCGGTCATTTGTGAATGAAAAAGACCAAAGGATAGTGCCATCACTTTCAGGCCACAGATGCTGTCTGGGCCACCCTATATGTTGTTTTATATGAGTCGGAACTCGGAAGCAAGACTGAACCAAGATTCCTGGATTATGGGATCAGTGCGAAGTGACGATATGCTAAATTAGATTAAGTTTTACTTAAATAGCTTATAGCTAAGTCTAACCTTTTATTTAAGTTTAAATAAGTTATTTTTTTCTCTTTTTGACAAAAAAATATAACAGTACTGAATTAAAAGAGAAACTGAATTAAACAATTTAAAAGCCAACGACCAGAGGTAAAAATGGTGATGTATAAATGATATAAATGTTATGCATTGTTCAAGGAAGAATAATTTTTTTGAATTGTGTTATTTGAACCCAAAAAATTTAGACATCGTACATGATATTGTATGTGTTTCTTTTTATCTTTCACTTATTTTTTATCATATTTACATATACGTATAACGAGAATACATCAATAAAACAAAGGAGACACTGTATGATGTCCCCATTGTGATGTTTAAAAAAAGCTTCCGAATTTTTTTTATATAAGAATGAGGCTATTGACACTCTAATATGTGCAATCTGCAATCATATACTCACCACTTTTAAGGAAATTACATTAAATATTTTTTTTAAAAAGAAGTGTAAATATACATATTAAAATACTAAGGCCATCTTCAATGGGTGTTTTGGCAGGATACTTAAAGCTAAGAAGCGGTTCTTACAAAAACCACCATTGAAGGAAGTTGAGTAGGAAATTCTTAGTACGAACGATTCTTATGGAAGAATCAGGTTCTTATGAAAGTTAAGTTAATCGTAGGATTTACTAAAAATAAATTAAAAACTCAAGTATGTGGTATCATAGGGTCCACCGAAAAGAGAGTTAAGAACCCAAAATAGATTCTTGGAGTTAATCAACCTCACCCCAAAATCAAAAGAGTTTGCTAACCTGCAAGCTAACAGTGCCGGCCCCAAGTTGCCGATATCCTAGGCCTATATAAAATGCAGGCCGTGATCCAGTTAATTTATACTTAGCTAATGCAAGGTTGGACTAGGTGGGCCTAGTTGGCATGTATACCCAACTTTAATTATGACATTAACTTATATTAATCAAGCCATTTAGAACAAAATAAAAAAGAATTTAATTTCTATATACTATCAGTGAAAAATAATTTCACACTGACATCTAATAATATCTTGATAAAACAACATTATTTTTATTTATCTATCTTAGTTATTAAAATAAAAACATACATGTCAAAATGTTAGTGATAAAACTTTTTACAATAACAGTGCATATTACTTTAATCCACAAAAAAGACAACCATTAAGCATATGTTTGTTTTAGATTATTTCAAACTCCAATGTGTTTTTTCTCCATCCCGAGAGTCTGAGATAACAATTTTCACTTTTTTTAAATCTGCCAACGCAGGTCTAAACATCGTTTGGCGTTGAATTTAATTTAAAACATAGTCTAAGGGTATGTTTGGGAAAATTTAATTTTTTTCCCATTAAGTCGTCTTTACACTTAAAAGTTGTTTTGTGAATAAAATTTTTGCTTGGTTTTACAGCTGAATTTGTTAAAAAACTTTTTTAAACAATTTTAAGTTGTTTTTAACCAGCGGTATCATTGGACAGTTTGATGAAAAAAATTTGATTATGCTTTAAAGATGTCCAGGCTTTCCCGTAATACCCTCATTTCCCCAGCGCATAACACCCCCACCTAACGATAAGTTATAAATAAGTTATCAAATAAAAAATGTTAAATGTTAAACTGATTATATATTTCCAATATTATAATATTCAAATATAAAAAAGGAAAAGTTAAACCAAAAAAATATTATCTTAAAATAGCTTTTCAGCAAACAGACCCAAACAAAAACAGATTCTGATTATAATCGATTATCACAATAATCGATTATGCAAAAATCAATTATCAGCATATATAATTTTTTTTCCAATTTTCCAAAACACACTCTAAATGACAGAAAATTAACCTAGTCATGATTTTTTTAAAAAAATAGACACTTAATTTTTTTTTTAATAGTTATTGAAAACAACTATATTGTTGGAAGACTGACTCAATTTATCTCAATGTTATTTATACTTATCATTAAGAGTAGTTTGATTTGATTCTGACGAAGATTATATTGAAAATTCAACTCTTTTAAGAAGCTTATCTATTTTAGCCTATTCCTAAGGGCAATGTTTGCCTTTATCGTTGACATATTGGAGAGCTTAATTTGGTGAGATGGGTTCTAATTTGCGGGGGTTGGACGTAGTTTGGAGCTAGTATTGTTTTCTTTTTCTTTTTTTTCCATTGTTGGGTTGGGTCGAAGAGGATGAACATGAGCTATTTTGATAATTTGAAAACAAGAAAAAAAAAATACTACTTTACCAGATCAAAGGAAGAAAACAACCCCAACTATGGCTCTGGCAAGGGTGCGCGACCTAGCCATATCGCGCAATGTGCACAACTTAAACAAATGAATCAGAACCATCCGATGATGAAGGTGCATAATACATTGTCCACACCTTATTTTTCTCTCTCTCCACTCTTTTTCCTCTCTCCCATCTCTCAATTGTCTTCTTCTATCATCCTCTCTCTCCGATTCTCTCTCTCTCTTATTCTCCCTACGACAAAGACCTCTAATGGAGCACAACCCCTCAGGTGTTATGTGAAATTGCTCCTTCACTCTCGATTCTCTCTTTGACTCCTCCCTTCTCCTCCGCCAAACCCTATCAGTTTGTCCTTCGATCAGAAAATGGGACGACGTATGCTGGTTTCAGTTGGGGAAAGTGGCGATCCAGCAACTAGATTGATGGCAGATCTGCGAAGGTGCGCGAGAACGGTGTTTGCGGACAACCCGTGGTAACGGCAAGGCTAGGATGAACCGGGAAACGAGCTATGATGCGGAGGCGATACAAGGGAATGCCGTTTCACAGCGACGGAGGAAGCATGGGTCCTTACGGTCGCCACAACGTGAGTTTGGAAAAACCATTTATTTAAGGTAAACTGGTCTTAACAAAAAAGATAGAGATTTGACTCCGGGAGTCGGTTACGAGTAGGGAAGGTGTTAGCACCCTACGTCGCCCGTTTAAAAACGGTACCTCAAGTTAATTGTGCAAAAATAATTTTAATAACTTTTGAAAATATTTATTTTTACCCCGCTTTGAAAAATGAAATAAAATAAACACATTAAAAGAGAGAACAAAATTTTGGCTTGACAGAATGATTGATTCTGCTCCTACGTATTCCCGGGTGCGATGGGAAACTCAAAGCCACGTAGTTCTTATAGAAAAATGATTTGATTTGTTGATTGATTTTAATTGGAGAAAGATTTGATTTTGTAAGTGATTTTGAAAAGGGATTTTATTTCAAAAATAATTCACTTTTGCACAGAGTTCAAGATAACAGTGCTATACGATAACCCCTTACAATGCATACGCCACTTGATGATGAAAAATCATACATCAACGTCGTAGATTGTTGCGTGAATTAAAAAGATTTGATTTTTTATTTTTATTTTATAAACTTGATAAAATCTTGTAACAAGAGTAAATTGAAAATATTTTATTATTTTTAACACGATTGAATTCACCTTTGCACAGGGTTAAAGATAGCCAAGCTATACGATAAACCCTTACAATTCATACGACACTTGAGGATGAAAATCATACATCAACGTCATAGATTGTTGCATGAATTAAAAAGATTTTTTTTTTATTTCAAAATATTTTTAGCACAATTTTTATTTAAAACAAAGATTAAAAATATTCTTTTTCAAAAAGAGATTAAATTGTTTTTTTCTTTGTTTCCCTTTTTGCTTAGTTCAAATCAGAAACTCAACCCAAAGATTATCTACAACCCATTAACCCAAGTTGACCCAAGTCCAGCCCAAAGATAACAAAAATAAAAGAACAAAAATGGAAAATAAAAAGAAAAGGGAATGTTAAGAAAAACAAAAGAACCAGATTAGTACTCTGGTCTTTTATTTCACGAACCAAAAGAGATTGGAGCTGTGCAAAGCCCTTGAGCAACGACAGAGGCGGCGAGGGGCGGCTCACGTCCGTGACGGCGACGGCGCAGCGAAGCTGGGGATGCGGATGGCGGTGAGCGGCGCTGGGCGGTGCAGAAAAGGCCGGCGAGTCGTGACTGAAGGCGGAGGAGGCGGCCTGTGTGCAGATCTGACGCGGATGTGTGCGAAACTGGTGCGTGGCGGAGGCGGGCGAAGCTACGGCGACGGCGGTCAGTGGCTGAGCAACGTGACGGTGGCTAGAGTTTGTGTGTTTCTCTGTTCTGTTTTTGTGTTGTTATTTCTTTGTTTGAAGATGATGAGAGGGTGTTTGAAATAAAGCTGAAGATGATGGTGAAAATGGGTTTACAGTTGAAGATAGAATGTGTGGCTCATGATGTAAGGGAGGAGGAGGTTGTGAGTTTGAAGAAGAGGCAGGGTGTTGTTGGTATGGAGAGAAGTGGTAAAAAAATGGTGATGAAAATAAAGAGTGGGGGTGACTATGGTGGGAATGGAGGAGAAGAGTGAATCTGAAAGGTTCCCCCCTCCCTCCGTGAAATGTAACATATATATATAGGATGAAGAAGCAAACAAAATCTGTTATTTTTTCTGAAGGGGAGGACGAAAATATTACAGAGTGGTGCCATAGCGAGGAGCAAACCAGCCTTTGCTCCCACTACTCTGCTAGGTTGCTACAGGTGCGGGGGTTGCCATCCCTTATTTTGGAAAAAAAGCATAAGAAAACAAAAAGTGGGAAATAAAACAAAGCTGATTCATACCTTAACTGAAAGAGGACAAAGCAAGGATGGGAAAAATGGTACCAGGAGGCAAAACCATTCGTCCCTCTTCTAAATTTTTTTATCATTTTTTAATTATTAATTTTATTTTTATTTATTGTTTATAATTTCTTTTTTTGCATTTGGGTTTGGATCATGGACTTAAAAAGAAAATGGGCTCATCTAAAACAAATTTTTTTAGTTTTTTTCATTTTATTTTTTATTTTTGTTTTCAAAATATTAATTAAAATGATAAAATATCCCGACAAAATTAGGTATTCACAACTATGACACAGAAACAAGAAAGCAACTTTAAAACTCTTTGTATGTTTGGATAAGTGTTTAATAAACATAATTTTGAATGAAATTGATTTTGTTATAATTGAGTTCCACCGTCCTACGGTGGAAAGTACCATAATTGTATTTATCACCTGTCAAACATGATTTTAGTAAAATTAGAGGGAGTGAATCATCATTTTGGTCCCTCAAATTGTAGGGCGGTGGCAGTATCTCACATTAAGAGATAGGCAAAAATGCCCCCCAATTTTTCTTAAAAAAAGCTCGTTACATTATGGTCCCTGAATTGAAAAATATCATCAAATTGGACTAATTTGACGAACTTTTTCAATTTGAGAAACATTTTCCTCTATTTCTTAATGTGAGGGACCAACTTGCCACCACCTAACAATTTCAAGGGCCAAAATGGGGATTCACTAAAATAGAGATGTTTGGTTACTACTAAAAAAATTGATCTTACCGACAAACATGAAGCTATATAAGTAGTTCTTGTACTGGCTTAAAAAATTTACACTAAATTTCCATCAAAGGTACACTAGCTCACGAAACAAGTGTATTACAAATTCATTGGTCAAAAGTAGGGATGACAATTTGTACTCTACCCATTGGATACCTAAAAAAATTAGCCACAATGGATAGGGTAATTACCCGCACAATAGGTAAGGGTTCGGATATGGGTAATTACCCACAAATTTGAATGAGTATGAGTGCGGATATGTATATATAATTATTTATTTATTTATATTACTAATATATATAATTTTAACTATAATACAAATGTTAAAACCAAAATTAATCTAAAAATTCTTAACTTTCTAAACCTAGTTGCATCTATAATTCTTTTTTGAATGCTTTTAGTTATTAAATATTTTGATTTGTAATAATTTATGTGTAGATTTAAAAGACATTTGAATCGCTTTTAAATTGTTATAATGTTTCTTATGTTTTTTATTGTTTTTCCACAACACAATTAAAGTGTGAGTAATGGGTACAGGGACGGGTACTTAGGTACTTAGAGAGTACGGGTAATGATACTAAAGTTATTACTCACGCAGGTGTAAGAGTCCGGGTATGGGTAATTTTTCAAATGTGGGTATGAGGATAGTACCCTAACCAGACCTGCTAATTGCCATCCCTAATCAAAAGAGGGAGTCCTTTTTATCTTTTGGGCCAAAAGCCTACTCCAAAAACTTCTCAGGCCCAGCCCATTCCAAAACCTGGGTCAATTAATCTTCTTCAATCTTCACTCATCTCGTGAGTTGTTGCAATTTGCAAAGGTGTAATAAAGAATGGCGATGATGCAAGGGGTGCAGAAGAACACGCTCTATGTGGGTGGTTTAGCAGAGGAAGTGAACGAATCCATCTTACACGCTGCGTTCATACCCTTCGGAGATATTAAGGATGTGAAGACGCCGCTGGACCAGGCCACCCAGAAGCACCGCTCCTTCGGCTTCGTTACTTTCTTGGAGAGGGAGGACGCTGCCGCCGCAATGGATAACATGGACGGAGCTGAGCTCTACGGACGCGTCCTCACCGTCAATTACGCCCTTCCAGAGCGTATCAAGGGTGGTGAACAGGGATGGGCTGCTCAACCAAGTATTTTCTTACTCTTATTTATCTTAAACCCTATTTCAGTTATAATCTTCTTTGTGATTCTGTTTTGGGTTTTTACTTCAGTGTTTAAATTAAGTCGTTTTGGGTAGTAAAATTGTTTTTTTTTTTTTTAAATTATGGAGGGTTTTTGGTTAGCATTTGAGGATTGTGATTAAGGATAATACATGGGTTGGGTTCAATTGAGAGAGTGAGGGTTTTGTGGTTGGAGAAAAATGTCAGATTGAGAGTATTTGATTGGAGAACAAGGGTGTGTCAGCTTAATCAAGCGCATTTTTGAAATAAGCTAAAAAAACTTATTTTTCATAAATGAGGTTGATGATTTTATGCTGCTTGGGTAGGCAGAAGGTTAGCTTCATGGATGTTCTGTTATTTATTTATAGGTAGCTTTTGGTAGAGACGTTAGAATGGAACGGAAGAACCGAAGAGAACATGGTTGTATTATATGTTTGGTCTATTTTATAAATAGAACATGACATGAGATTATAAATTGGGACATTTTAGTTCCAGTAAAAGGGGTATAACTAAAGAGAACTGAACAGAATATCTCGTTCCATCATGTTCTATCTGCATGCCAAATGCTACCATAATTTGGATAGGATTGGGAACAAGTGGAGTTGAAGTCTTCCCTTCAATTGAATGCATGATTAGCTGTTATTTATTTAATTGAGGTCGTTGTTGCAGTTATATTTTTACCCTAGGTAATTGCTGATTGGATTTGGATGTGTCAATTTCATGATCATCCCATTTTGAAGCAATTATATATTGCATTTGAAGTGTAGGTAGATGTGCATATTGAGGTCTTTTCTGCCTTTTTATGACTCTTACTACGGATTTTCAAGTTTAATTATTATTTCTGTAAACCTATCTATGTTATAAAGCCTCTTTGCCTAATACAGAAAGGAAATTATCTCAGTATAGTATCCCCAGCCATTTTTGTTAGTGTGCATCTATCTACTAAATACTAATGTATTCTGGCTTGCAAAAAACAGAGATTTGGGGCAGTGGGAGGATGAGCTCAATATATCACTTCTCACCTTACACACTTCCATTTCGTGTTTCTGGGTTATGATAATAAAGCGGGTTATGATAATAAAGCATGATCCTTGTTTGCAAAGTTTATATATAATTACGGATTTTCAATACAAGCCTTACTCACTTAAGAAATGGAGTGATAAAGAGAGAGCACAATGAATGATATGGAGATACAATTGTTATTGTTACAATGTCTAGGCAATGTGAGTTGCTTAACCATTGATAGTGTGTTAGTTACTAATATGCATACTTTTAAAGGTTTTTGGGATACTTTTAACATATCATATTGGTAGGAGCCTTGATCCAGTTTTTTAATTTGTGATTGACTGTGTTTACTTCAAAACTTTTAGTTTGGGCGGATGCGGATACTTGGTTTGAGCGACAACAGCAAGAAGAGGAAATGCGTCGTATCGAAGCAGAGAATCGAGCTGCAATGCAGGCTGCAGAAGACTTGCACAGGAAAAAAGCAGCGCAAGAGCGAGAGGGAGAAAAGGAAGAGGAAATTGAGATGAAGGATGATCCTATTGCAAAGGCTGAAGCTGAGGTTCTACAGCAGAGTTAATGATTTGTCAACAAAGGGACAGCTTGATGAGGGAAACGTTACTTTTTATCATTTGTTTACCTCATTTGTAATGTGTGATAACTCTGATGTATGGTGTGACAAATTCCTATAGTTTCTGAAACAGGATAGCAAGAGGATTTTTTAGTCAAAAGAAATCATACGTTGTTGATTCGTTTGCCTCGCTTGCATCGTGAAAACTCTCACTTTTAACTACCCTAAAAATTCTTTAGATAAGTGTTGGTTGTTTAAATGGTTTGCGGATCCAAATTGCTAATCAAGCTGAACTACTGGTTTAATTTCTTTTGTTTCTTTATATGGTTAGGTTTTGGTTTTAATTTTGATACATTGTCAATTAATTACAAATCATCCTATGTATGACTTTTAAGATAATTATGATAAGATTCAAGTATTTTTATTGATATGATAATTTATTATTGATTGAGAGCATAAAATTCTTTGCACTTATAATAACTAAATTTCTGATTTGTGAATGGTTTTTCTCTTTAGCAGGGTTCAGCCTTTAGACTTAACCATATGATTGAATAGTACTGAGTGCAGGATTTATGAAGCGAGATTGAGCAGTAAGCTTGTATTGTAATGTATATGCCTGATTTCTTCATTAGTACTATTGGGTGCAGTCTTGGGGCCTCCGAGGTAAATATCGAGCTAGGAAGTTGTGTAGTCTCTCGTATCTTGCCCAATTCTCTCTTGTATCTGTTATGGTCATGGATTTATCCCAAAGGCTCAGCTCTAGTAGCAGTGGACGTGCTCCAACCCCTCATGTGTGCAATCTCTCTACTCTAATTGAAGATGAGTTGAATGGTACCTTGCGAGAGAAAAAATATGACTCTATTGGCGGCTAATGTTTGATGAATTTCTCAAAGAAAACATTGAACGGTGCACCTTAATGATATCATCAGGTATATTTTGGGCTTCACATTTTGCTAGCCCGGCCTCGTTGTGGGCTCTAAAGATTTGACCCGGTATCATTTGAGTTATAAGGTTGGCACTTTATTATGATAGTATCAGGGGAAACGATATGTGGGGGTCACAGGTTCTAACTGCAAAAACAATCTCTGCTCAAGAGAAAATGGTTGTAAACTGATTCTCCTTAGACCTGAAATAGTAGGAACCTGTGCATTGGGCTGCCTTTATTAAACCTACGTCCCAGAAGATAATATATGCCACAAAATGTGAATCAATAAGTCACAAATGAAGGGCTGAAACAAATATAAAGAGACATAAAATTCATATGTAAATTTAACACTGGTATGCTGATAATCTACTTGATTGCCATTCTCCTTCCAGTCATTGTACTGATTACTTCGTGCTTCTCTTGCTCTGGCATTGGCAGCATTATGGTGTTCTATATATGACCTTGGAGTAGGAGTGACATGGCAAAAACATCATAAATAGAATTGTTACACAGCTAAATTCATGGACTAAGATGGAGCATGGTGGAAAAAATTGGTGTAGAAACACAAATTTCATTGCCTAAATTTCATGGGAGAACTTTTCCGTCTTAGAATTGCATCGCAAAGCTTCACGGCATCTAGATTATCTTTGACATTATGCACCCTAACAATATTAGCCCCGCCCAAAACACTGGCTGTAACTGAAGCAATGGTAGCAGGATCCCTCTCAACTGCAGCAGGGCGAGAGCAAAGTTCACCTAAAAATTTCTTTCTTGAGGGTCCAATAAGTATAGGAGCATGAGAGATGGCCAAACTTCTTTTCGCAATCTCTGCTCGAATATCAGGTAGTCCCGTGAGGACGTCCAAATTGTCTTCAGTTTTCTTTGAGAATCCAATGCCGGGGTCAATAATAATCCTCCATGCTGGAATTCCTGACTGTTCTGCCTCTCTAACCCGTGAGTATAATTCAGAGGAGACGTCCTTACAAACATCATCATATTTCAGGTTTTCGCTATTCTGCATTGTACATGGGTCACCCCTCATGTGCATTGCAACATAAGGAACATCAAGTTCTGAAATGACCTTAAACATGTTAGAATCCAACTGCCCAGCAGATACATCATTTATAACATGAGCCCCTCTACTAACTGCTTCTGAAGCAACTTCAGAGTAGAAGGTATCCACAGATATGAGCTTTCCCTCTACCTCAGGCATTGACAATACAGCTTCAAGGACAGGGATTAATCTACCTAATTCTTCTTCAACAGAAATCCTAGATGCCATCGGTCGTGTAGACTGAGCACCTATATCAATCATATCTGCCCCCTCTGAAATCATTAGCCGAACCTGCGAAACAGCAGACTTTACAGACTGGAAATTTCCCCCATCACTAAAACTATCCGGAGTCAAATTAAGGATGCCCATGACAGACGTTCTCCGCGACCAATCAAGTAAGCCATTTGCAACAGGCATTACCCTGTACATTCCTTCCTCTCCAATAAGGGTTTCACCGCCTAATTTTTCCCATAATTCAGAAAGTCCACCAGAATGGCCTGAAAACGAATGCCAACTAGCAACTGTATCACTGTCAATAGCTGATCCCAGTAAATCCATCAAAGGGGCCATAACAAACGGCCGTTCCCAAATTCTTTCATGAGGTATAGTGAGAATATCAGATCTAACTTCAAATTTACCATAGAATAAAATGTCTAAGTCAATTGGCCTTGGACCATACCTTATACCATCTGTACGACCCAAGTCCTTCTCAATTTTCTTGAGTGCAGCCAATAGCTCATGTGGCCCAAGTTTAGTTACAGCTCTAACTGCAGAGTTGATGAAGCGAGGTTGATCGGTAACATATGCCGGTGCTGTCTCATACAAACAAGCATGTCTTGTGATGTGTATGCCTGACTTCTTCATTAATTTCAAGGCTTCCTTGAAGTTATGTAGCCTATTACCTACATTACTTCCCAAAGCAATTACTACTTCCTCATCTTGTGAGTGAACTTCCACAGAGGAATTCGGAGCTGTGTGAAGAGAGGAAAACCCCAATACTGCATTGAAAAAAACAGAATAAGGTAATTGGCTTTCATTGATTATCCAAAAAACACAAGCTCTGATTAATTTCCATCTTGTTAGATTATATCCTTTCACATGCAAACCTTAAGGTAATAAAAACGCACAGTTTAGGTAATGGCCTGGCAAGCTAAGAGAATTCACCTCTAAATCTAAAATATATGATACATCTTAGGCAAAAAAATAAAATAAAAAATCCATTTACTCTTTACATGTCCATCCCAAAGTTTCAGTTGACAAAATCTTTGGGTTTAAGAAACCTTCAAATAAGGAAAAACCAATTCCCTAACAAAGGCATAAAACTGTTTACTATTACAGCAGCCAAAAGGCTACAAACTTCAACATGAACTATCTGGTCATAGAAAACTCAGTATCAGACTAAAAAGAGTGGCTTGATTGAGCTCATCAAGTTTACATTACCATTAAGATACTTTCTGGCAGCAAAAAGCAGACGCCTGGGCGCCCCAAGATGCTTCAGAGTACTCATCAAAGGAAAGGCTTCTGTTTTAAAGTGTATATGAAGCCAATATTCTACTTCTCTTCTTCTGTTGCTATGGAATATTCCAGCCATTGGACACAAGAAAAAAACAATCAGAAATAGTTCACATTTCACCAAAAAAGCAAATAACTATAGAAATTTCATACATTTACAGTTAAAGATAACAATCTACTATTCCAATCTAGTGAATCAAACAAACATTCTAATGTTTCTGATGCAGCCAACAAACATTATTGTCAATATAATTGAAATCAATGAGTTACTGAGCTTGCCTTCTTTCAACTATGATGTCACACAAAAAACGACCCTAAAGTCTTTGAGGCATATTATCAAACACCAGGCATAAGAAGAAGCATAAAGTGAGAACCATGCTTACCTTGTAATTACCCTTTTATATATTGTTTTCAAGTGACCGTTTTGAAAGCTATTTTGCAACTGTTATTCTCTTAAATTGGTTTGGAAGAGAAAAAATTTAAACAAAAATTGATTCAGACTTATGAAGAGAGGCAGAAGAACAAACTGAGACAGCCACGAAAAGAAAACAGAGACATAAAACGACACCTTTCGTAGGTTTAATAGGGGCATGTTGTCGTAAATGCTAGAAAGCCAAAACTGTAAAACGACATGACGTTTTGCACCTGACCCTATCTCCTTTAAAAAACCCTTGTCGTTTTGAGTTTTGTTCTTAAACCCTTCTTCCTCTGGCTCTATAATCTTGTCTGTGCCAAACCTTAGCTAGTGTGTCATGTCTGAAGGAAAAACTCGTCCGTGTTTGTAACACTTCTACTCTTTTCAGTTTTCTATGGCGTGCCTCTCTTTTTCTCAGTTTCTCTCACTTCCCAGGTTCCCTCTTACTCTAACTTAATGGAACCCCATTTATACCCTCTGCTAATAATCTTAAAAGATTATAACTTTTCCAAAAAAAAAAATATAATCAAGAGATTTCTTCAATTTTGGTTGTTTTCCCCATTGAACCCTCTGCATATAATCTGAAAATTTTATAATTTTCCCAAAAAAAAAAGGTTTTTTTTTTAAATTTTTCTTCAGTTTTGCTGCTTCTGATTGAATCATGAGATGGGGTTCTGGGAATTTTTTGCAATTTACTGTTTTATGGGCTGAAGAGCCTCAGGTTTAGTTGCACCTTAGCTTAAAATCCTTTGTGCTAGCTTATCCAAAAAAAAAAAAAAAAAAAATCCTTTGTGGTGATTCAATGTGAGTGTGAAAGTCTTGTTTCTGAAATTGTGCAGGTGCCACTTGACTAGGTCCTGTTGTTATGCTTCTTTTAACGTAGTGCAACTTGGAGAACTCAGGTCAAGGTGTAATTCGGGTCATCTGGCAATGGCTAGGAAGAAAGCTTCTCCAGATTCTGTTATTGAAGAATCCAATGAAAATGAACCTGTGGTGGAAAAGAAGACAACTAGGTCATCTAAAACTAAGAGGGCGATGGCAAGGATGAAGAAAAAATCTACAGCTGAGTCTCCTGAAGAGAACACTGATTTGTTGCTAAATAGAGATGCTGCTTCCAATGAAGAAAGTGCATCTGCCACTAGTGATGATTCGAAGAAGAAAACTCGAAAGACTCGAAGAAAAGGTAATCTCTTGATCTTTGTCTCAGTAATGTGGTTTTGTTTGTGATATATGTGTTTTGCTTATAAGTGGCAGCTAAACCCGCTTTCATTTTAGATGCTTCTAATTCTGCTGACTTGGAAGAAGTGAAGGAACTCAAGGAAGAGAAAAAGGTTAGAAGACAAAGGAAACCTAAGGTGGATAATGTAATTATAGAGGATAAGGGTAGTGAAGTTGAAATCAGTGACCAAGATGAGCCTTCATTTATTGAAAATGTGGAGGAGGAGAGTGACAGTGGCTTAGAATTGATAAAAGACGATGGAGAGGATATTAGCTTTACTTATGGTTGGCCTCCCCTTGTTTGTTGCTTCGGAGCCGCACAGCACGCTTTTGTGCCATCTGGGAGGCCTTCTAATAGGCTTATAGATTATGAAATCCATGAAAGAATGAAGGATGCTCTGTGGAGCCCTGAAAAATTTGTTAGGGCTCCTGGGGGCTGTGCTGGTAGTGTTGCCATTGCTCTTGCAAGCTTGGGTGGCAAGGTTGCTTTTATGGGGAAACTTGGGGATGATGAATATGGTCAAGCTATGCTGTACTATATGAATGTGAAGAATGTTCAAACCCGATCAGTCCGCGTTGATAGTAAAAGGGCTACTGCTGTATCACTGATGAAGATCGGTAAAAGGAGTCGACTGAAAATGAGTTGTGTCAGACCCTGTGCTGAAGATTGTTTGACAAAGTCTGAGATAAATATTGATGTGTTGAAAGAGGTATGCAGCTTCAAACCTATTGAAGAAAAATAACAAATTGAAGTAAACTGAATGCACTGTAAATTGTAGGTTATAACCTGATTGTTGTTGGTTATGATTATCTTCATTTGATTCAACAGTATTTAGAAGCAAAATTGGAAGGTCTAACCAATAAACTATTTCATATACTTGCTTTTCTTGTATTTTATTGTTTCTATAGTTTACAACCATGCCATTCTTCTATTGAAACGGTGCATTGTCGATAACCATCTTAGTTGCAGCTGTGTGTACATTTGAGTAAAAACATGAACAATTGGTACTAGGTTCCAATTCAGGCGTGGTTGCTTGCCTTAAGGGTATATTAGGTCCTATGTATAATTTATGTCACTTTTTTTGTGTTAGCTGCTTGAGAGATTAGATTGCTGCGAAATGCTATCTGAATATTTTAAGAACACATCATGCAGGCAAAAATGTTCTACTTCAGCACACATTCCCTGCTTGATCGTAACATGAGATCCAGTACATTGCAAGCCATCAAGATTGCAAAGAAATTTGGAGGGGTTGTTTTCTATGATCTAAACCTTCCTATGCCATTATGGCACTCTAGTGAAGAAACTAAGATGTTCATTCGGCAAGTGTGGAATCATGCAGACATTATTGAGGTCACTAAGCAAGAACTGGAGTTTTTATGTGGGATAACACCATCTGAAGAATTTGATACCAAAAATAATGACAGGTCTAAGTTTGTTCATTATGAACCCAAAGTGATCGAACCACTTTGGCACGAAAATCTTAAGGTTTTATTTGTGACTAATGGAACTTCCAAGATACATTACTACACTAAGGAGTTCGATGGTGCTGTTAGTGGCATGGAGGATGCCCCAATTACCCCTTTCACTTCTGATATGTCAGCATCTGGAGATGGCATTGTTGCAGGTACATTATAGTGAATTTACATTTAATCATAGCCCTGCATTTTTTTTTTCTCAATAGGAAGCATTAATCTGGTTGAAAAATAAAAGGGAAACCTCTTTTAAATCATGTCTGACACTATCATGAGAAGAAATCATAAGAAATGTGATTCCTTTAGGGCAAAATCTCGTTTGAGTTGGCTTAATGCCAAAACAAACATGTGCTAAACGGTGGCATCACTCAGGCTTATAAGTTATATTTTTTATCTGTGGTACATGAAGATCTGTTAATAAAAATTTTCTACCATCAATTCAGATAGAGTTAGGCTGCTTTTAAGATTGAAGTTCCTCCCCGAACTAAGCCTCGCTTTCTGAGTTCTCTTCTTGTCTTATCTTTTCAGCTCTCATGCGAATGTTGACGGTTCAGCCTGATTTGATAACTGATAAAGGATATCTGGAGCATACCATCAAGTATGCAATTGATTGTGGGGTTATAGACCAATGGATTCTTGCTCAAAAATGCGGCTTTCCTCCTCGTGAAGATATGGAGGAAGTGACTCCTGATCAAAATGGTATTAGATCAGTTACAGAGAGAGAGTACCGCACGTTAGAGCCTGTTAGTTGATCCAGGTGATAAGTGTCAGTTTGTACCTTACGTTTCTAACAGAGAAGCTTTCATTTCTTGTATAGAGAACTTGGTGTTTATTTATTTCGTTGTGTTTTTCCACTGCTAGAGGTTATATTACCTTAGCTTTTTGTATTACCAATTCTTTTGTTGTACCAATGGCACTATAATCAAAGATCAAGATTCCATTTTACATTTCTTTGCCAAAGTTTTTCTCCTGCCTCTTTCTGACTTGATAGGTGACTACTGTTGTTCAGAGATGAAGTTAGATATTTAAGTTTGTAATTTTCCTTCAGCATCTTTTTTTTTTTTTTTAATAACCAGTAAATCTGTCCAGCTTTGCTCAATTAAATTATATTAGATGTAATTAAACTGTACTTAAAAGACCAATGTGGTGTTGGTCCAAGTGGTAAGGCGGCTTGGGTCTCTTGAGCATGTGGTCCTGGGTTCGATTTCTGGATCCGTGTGTATGGAAAAAAATCTTTAGGAGGGGTCGCCAGCTTAGGCGTGTCACAATACCTCGGGAGATTAATCTCTCACCTATCAGGTGGGAGGACACTCTGGTATCTGAAGAGAATCAAGTAAGAAACCATCACGAAGACTTTTACAAATACTGGATAAGGAAACGCTCCAAATGATACTTATAGCTCTCAATCAGCCACATTACATGAAAGTGTTGTAAGTTTTGAAAAATCTCAATAAACTTATATGCATTTTCAATTGAAAGAGTTTACATTCATAATATCTAAATATGCAATTATCTTCCATCATAATGTCATCAAAATTGTCAAGGATTCAACAGTTATTCGGAGGATGTGGTTTCTCTCCCATTGTTAAATAATAGGAGTGTGTCATATTAAGAGAGATAAAATACGACAAATAGTTTTGAACCTAACTACTCAACTTAATAATCAATCATGTTAGATCCATGCACAACAAAACTTGTTTTTAAATCAATTCGACTGAGTGGTCTTGTGCAGAGATAATCCAAATCCTTGATGAAATAAATTGTTATAATTTTGTGAGAAATTTTAATGGCATTATGGATGTCTTAGCTTGAAATTTGGAATAGAGATAAAATACTACAATGAAAAGCTTTGAGTAAGTTACACGAGATAAACTTGGAAGGAATTTTTATAAATAAAAAAAATCCTAAAATATAAATTGGCCCTTGATGCCTTGTACATGATCTTTAGTTTCCTTGTGGGCTGCCTAATTTTCTTGAAAACCTCTTAGAACTCAATTTTGGAATTATGGAACTCTTAGGGCCTGTTTACTCTCTGAAAACATTTTCAATTTTCATTTTCAAAAATTTATATTGATTTTAGTATTTCTCTCACCATTTTCTTTTTCATTTTTTGAAAAATATCCAGTATTTCCAGAAATTTTGAACATGTCAAAAAATTGTTTTCATTGTTTCCGGAAATGCATTCTCCCTAACTAGCTTCCATATTCTTTTTGTCATAATTGTTTATTATAGGAGTCCTCCATCTTCTTGTTAGCAATTTAAATCAATATAGAATTTAGAAAATGAAAATTAAAAATGTTTCTGGAAAGTAAACTGACCCATTGGTTGTTTTGCTTTTGCAAAGATGTATAATAATTTGAAAGCAAGGGTACCAAACCTTGAGGTGATCTCATTATACATCTGCCATTTAGGATGGTATCTATCTTTTTTAGTTTTATTTTTGTTTTTTCCGTTTGGTACAAGAGTGGAAATGTGGAATACTTTTAAATGTTGTGAAAATGTCATGGAAGTGCTTCTGTTATAATGCTCAGGAGGGTCATCTGAGCACCGATGAAAATTTTAGCTATGGTAAGCAATTTAACTCCTATCAGTGAGAACGGCCATGTACAAATGGACACGTTTATTGCTTATTGAATCATTGACCATTATTCCTTATTCATAATGTATCAATAGTATGTAATTTCAAAGAGCTGGATGTGGGTGGATTTAGCTTTTGACTCTTCTTTCATTACTTGCCTTTTTAGCTGAGATTCTAATGATTCATATCATACATTTGTTTTTCCTTTGATCATACTGCAACCAAATCCCATAGTTCATGATACTGGGTTCTCAAATTCTCATTTATATAATAGCATCATTTCTCTTCTTATTCTCCTTCAGTTTACTCAGAAATTGCCAGGCCTAAGTTTTGGGTGCTCATCTCTTTCTGGAAGGACCATCTTTCCAAGGACATAGCAATACTAGTGGAACCTTTAGGTAATGTATTAAAATATATTTGAGACTAAACAAAAAAAGAGCATTACTTTTAATTGTGCTTCAGATATTGGTTGCCCCCTATTCCAACGGGATCCAGATTCCCTACATTAAAAAAAACTAGTATTCAGGCATTAATATATCGTTGGGTCAATCAATGAAAATATTTGAGGAAGGTCTAAGATTAATCCAACGATACATCATTGCCTGAATGTGTGATTTATGAATGCGGGAAATCCATTTTTCCTTTGGATGGATGGAAGGAACAATTATAATAACAATAATAGTATTATTAATAAGGATCAATCATTCATTCCCTTACTTAAATGCCTTTTAATAATGATAGAAAAGAATGACAGAGAAATGAAAATACTCGGCACTTATATAAAAATATATTCTCTGTACTTATTTTAGAAAATTATTTTACCTTCTAAAGTATAGATTGTAAACGGAATTAAAAGTTTAAAACTTTCATGACAAGTTCACAAAAAAAAAAAAAAATATCATGACAAAATTTCATTAACTTCTACATTTATCCATCAGCAGGAAAGGTTTAAAAATATTTAATTACAAAATTCTATTAAAAAATCTCTGTTCTTTATATTCTATTGTTATCCAAAAATTAGATGTACTAAAAGTCTAAAACTCTTGTTTTGCTTTCCTTATGTTGTCCAAACGAAAGAACCATAATAAGTAACTTCATACCTTTATTACATTCCTTAATCATTTTATCCTTCATATATCCCATACATCCAAACTAAATGTAAATATGAATGTAAATCTATATGTCCCAAAAGGGTGTTTGCACCTATTAATATGAAATCTGCATATGATAATAATAATAAAAAAAAATTCAGTTGTCTTTTCCATCATCCCTATAAGCACCATAAGTGCTCCAAAATAATAAGTGAATGATATGTGAATCCTTGATGGTGCTTGGTGCATCCATCAATAGCCAGAAATACCAAAAGAGAAAATACTTAATGCCACATAATCTCCTCTCCCAACAGCAGAGGATTCCTCAAATTTAGCTGTCAATCCAAGAGGAGGGAAGGGATGGGGGAAATACATTTCAATTTTCCTAGATCAGGTATAGACTATATATTAAGATTTAAACAAAATAGATAAACAAGAAACTGGGAGGGTGGGGGAAGTGAGCTCTTAGAATTACATGAACCTGATTTTCCTTTCTAAAAATTGCAAACAGGTGAGACCATCATTACCAATAACAAAATGAGGAAATTAGAAGGAAAGAAGGCAGTTGGAATGATGCTCTCTACAACTTTTATTGGCCGCTTACAAAAAGTCAAAAACTATACCAAACTTCTCCAAACAACCTTCTATCCAAGAGAAAAGAAATAGGCAGGTTCTAAGGATCAACATTTGTTTAAGTCCCTTAACATTACATACAAACTTACACTTCTTCAAGGGGCTTCTTCCTAGTTGTTGTTCAAATTGGATTTTTCAAGTTGTGAGGCAGCCGGCTTATCCAAAAACCACACCAACTTCCCCATAGCTGGTTGGACCATTCTCGCCGGTATTAATGGGCACTCAGGTCCAGTGTCATCTATTGCCAAGTGTACAGCCTCTGCCTTGCTGTCTCCTGTGACGACGACTGCAACATTGGATGCAGAATTGATAACAGGCAAGGTGAATGTGATTCTCTCAGGTGGGGGTTTGGGGGAGTCAGTAATGAAAGTCACCCATTCTTCCCTCTCATTGAGTGCTGAGTGGTTAGGAAATAAAGATGCAACATGGCCATCCTGACCCAATCCAAGCAGAATAAGATCAAACTTGGGGCAGTCACTAATCTCAGACACATTGACCACGCGAGTTTTCACCAGCTGTCGGATGACAAACTCATAGTCATCGGCGGCTTCTTCTGCTGACACTGAATCATTAATTGAATGCACATGACTGTGGACAATAGGCACCTGCTTATATAACAAGCATATTATCAGAGGAAAATAAATGAATGTTAAGTAATGATATAACTAAACCAGGTACAAACTCATGGGGATATTAAAAGAAAGATATGGAGAGACAGAGAAAAGGAGAATAATCTTCACACATCAATATATTTATATCAGAGACTCCCAAGTTGTTTTTGTTGATCTCAACTTTTAAATAGAAAGGAAACGAAACCTGAATCATCTCTTTTTCAATTAGCTACTGCAGCACAGGAAAACATCATACACAATTTGAACAGTATCTTGAACATATGGTTCTCAAAACAGAATCAGACAAGAGTCCAAATGCACAAAAGATAATAGTAAAGACATAAACCTGAAGCCTGATTAATGGCTGTTACAGATCCAGATATACAAGGTGATTCTAATTCTCCAGCTACAAAGTGTATTCATCATTCAACCAACAGCCATCCATATGTAACATAATGCATAAAAAACAACCCAGTCATCTAGCTACACAAAAGGTTTTACAAGACACCAGTTGTCACACCTTTTTTCTTGATACATTTACAAACTGCAACGGTTGGGATAAATACATCAAAATCAAGTTGTACAGCCCTGCAATATCGTAATGCATCTTATATTGCTATGAAACCTGTAATAAAAAACAATAAAGAACAATTTTCTTGAATTCTGAAAGCATTTTTTTACTTAGAACACACATAACCTGATGAAGGGCCAAACATGCAAGATGCTACGAACTCCCTCTTCCCACCACTATCCCTCGGTACTTTATGACCATCAAGGGCTGTCTTGTGTTTGAATATAATCTCACATATGCTTAGAAAGTTTAATTCAATATGGCCCACGATTTCGAGAAGATAACAAACATCTCAGCCTATAGGTGATTGCGAGATGGAAGAAACGTACAGATTAGGACAAGAAATAAATTTCAGCAGCAAACATAAACTTGACTACAATAGGGCTAATTTAAAGGGCAATCAGCTAGAAAGATAGACATAAATGCAATTTAATTACACTTTCCTTTTCTTGTCTGGGAATCACATTAAATCATACTTGAGGAAAATCTGATAATAAAAAAAAAACAGCATACTTGGAGAAAATCAAGGGGATAGTCTATTAACCAATAAATGGAATATTGATTCACAAAATACATGATTAAAGGCTTAGCAAACAAAATGAAACCAAATTAGATAACCAAGCACTGCAGGCATAATATCTTCAGCTGCTCATGTTAAGAGATAGTTATCAATCCCGGATAGCGGCCGTTCCCTGAAACCGCTATAGCAGGATAGCGGGAGCGGGACGACTGCTATTGCAATGTATATACATACAAGCTAAAAAAATTTATATATATATATATATATATATATATATATATATGCTAAAACATAACATATTACCCAAAATTGCAAACATAAACTCATAATTAATAATCGTAAATTATAATTTTCATGTCAATAACAACAAAAGTAAAAAACTATCAAATATGAAGGAGGTAGAGGTGACAATTATTTAACCTAGGTCCGAAAAAACCAACAATACCCCCAAACATGACCCTTAGATGGCCATTTGAGGAGGGGTAAAAATGGGTTCTTAACACTTTGTTGGAGCGGCCGCCTTTTCCCACTATTCCGGCCACTATAGCAGCCGCTCTCAATAAACGCTACACTATTCGAGCACCGTAGCGGCTGCGGGTTGTTCCGCTCCGCTACGCCGCTATAGTGCGCTACTATTAACTACATAGGTTATGACTACTTGAAATGTCTTCCAGCAGCCATTTGAAATATCTGGACCTTCATTTGCAGCACCTATGAGTGGCCAAAAGCTCTCTATGTTTGCTGCTAAATCCGGATTTTTCATCTCTAAATTAACATGGTCATTTGCTCCTATTTGCCAGGGGGCTAAAACAAATTGGGTCACTGGAGCCATCAATAAAGAAATTTGAAAACAAATTGAGACTAAACCAAAAGAGAGGCCTGATCTGACACAGGATGCAGCTGTCAGGAGGGAAAAGGCTTTAGCTTTTCAGACTCAAGTGACCTCAAATGACAAGAAAATAAAAAATGCTCAAACTTGTCCAGATCCAACTCGCCTAAAAGTTTCAGATTTTAGGAGAAGGCTTGTGAATGTTTTATATCTACAACACCCCATCACACAAGTTTAAGATGTTACCATGTGTTGAAATTCCATTTTTATTGAGAAGAGTGGGAGGGCAGGGATCAAACTCTTGGTCACTTGGCCATAGATGCGTTGATACCATGTCAAGGACCAACTCTCTTAAAAGCTTATGTTAGGTGAAGGCTCATGAATGGTTTTATATACACTAATCTTCTCCCATAATTTCAAAGTGATTAAAAAAATTAAAAATAGTGCAAATCAGGGAACAAATAAAAAATTGATATTGAATCAAATATTATCCAAAAATGCCTGAAAATTAAAAAGGAAAAGCAGTGATACCCAAATCAGATTATCAAGATGATATCCAAGATCTATGTTTTCTTAGAGTATGGGGAAAACTCTTTTGCAAAGAGGCTTGTGGAAAGCTTCTCAGAAGGAAACCAAAACATCCCAAAATATAAAACTGAGTTGGATCTAGACCAGTAAATTTGAAACCGGAGACTCACCCGCAAGCCATGGAACTTGGTTAAAACTGAATATCATTTTAGTAAAATTCCATTTTATGAAACAACTAATGCATTCTTTAAGGATATTGGTGTGGCTAATTGATCTACCTCCTTGTCATCAGGAATTACCAAAGCTAACAACTGTGTGTTGTCGATTTACCAAAGCATCAAGGCTTCATTCTCTCCGATGTGCCAGCAGTCATGCGACTATGAAGCCAATGTGCTAGTGACCTCAAAATCAAATGATCGACTCAAGACTATGTCAATTTCAATCCTACAAACCAGCTAAGTCTCAATCTTCCATAAATATTTTCAACTGATATATTGATCCTTGTCAAATCTTATCAATCAATAAACCAAAATCAGTTACACTACGGCCACTATATCGAGCTGGTGCCCCCAACATCTTGCTGATGAGATTATGGTTGATATCAATCCTGTGAGTCCATCGTCCCACGCCACCAGCCATCTTGTCAATGCAAAAATGGTTTATCTCAAACTCGTAAACACATCAAACCAACTCAACCATGGCTGATCTCAACCTGAAAGGTCCGTCAAGCCAACTAAATGTTCCATTCCTATCCCATAGCTTTCCTAACTTCAGCTAGGCAACCACAGCAAGTTACCAGACGTTCCTACATCCCGGCACTCAACAGACCCTCTAACTCAACTCACCGAATACTGAGTAGGGGTGCAAGTGCACTGTAAAATCTCAGAGATTCATTTGGCCCAAACCCAGTAAGGTTAGGTAGCTATCTAGTGCTTTTCAGCACCAGCTGTTATCAAGGTCAATCCTTATCAGGATTAAATCCTACTCCTAACATATATCTACTTGCAGAAAGCCCTTTATACTTTACGGTTACTTGGTTGTCAGAATCTCTTCTACAGGTTCAACCACTGGCATGAGTTACGCAATCACCAAAGAAGTCACCCTCTCAACCTAATGCTACCTCATAATGGAACACATACCATTAAAATCATTTGAACAAAAATGTGTCAACCACACAATAAATTATAGAAATTTTAGATCAATAATTAAAAAATTAAATAAAAAAAAAAAACGGCAGATAACATTCACCTCAAGCAGAATATCAAGGAAATTCTCCTTTATTGCTTAGTAAAGAAGATTATTGTACACCCATCAAACTGCCTCAAAGGATAAACATTGAATACCCACCAATACCATCACAATTCACAATCTTGCAGAACAAGTACACCTTTAAAGTTTCAGCATAATCCTTTCCTTCATTAAGGACAAGTTTTGAACAGCAAATTTTGAAATTTCAAACTTATTGTGAGTGTATGTATATAATTGAACCCTGTGCCACCCTCCTCCATCCATCGAAAAATGAAAAGTAAAGGAAATAAAAGAGGGTGAAGAAGAAATCAGTAGTAAACTACTATGTATGTCTTCAAATTCAGTGAACTAGAAAGAGTGAATATCAACTCTCACTATCATTCAGCTTCCACGTCAGAATAAACGTAAATCTTGATAAAGTAAAAAGTAAAAGCGAGATACAAACTGCTAATTTTGCTAAGCATCTCCTTGAAAGTAATCAGTAGTGACTGCATAAGTAAATGGACATTCAAAATGAGGCACCTTGAAGCAAAAATCTAATGTTTAATGTAGCCAAGACAATTTTGATGAGGTTATTTAAAATATGCTCAAAATTGAAACAGCTACAGGATTTTCTCAGTCAGCTGGCAAGAAAAGAAGAAATCAAAGCCCTTAATCTTTTGAAAAGTTGATATACTAGTTCCATTTTTGTTTGGTTTTCCCTTTTAAAAAGTAATCAGGAAAGAAGGTAAATTAGTAAACAACAGTTCAATACTCAAAAACATAAGTACATCATCCTCCTCTAAAATAATCTGAGAATAAACCATTCTTTATGGAAACATGTTTGATTTGGAAGTACAACCTTGGACAAAAGGCCATCTTTAGCAAGCTTATAATTGCTATCAACATGGTTTTTCGCCACGACACGCTCGTCAGCCCAGAAGATATACCACTTGGACCAGTCCACAGTCTTGATATAAGGAGCCTCAAAGAGTTTTCTGTTTGCAACCATAACTTTTAAAACCAACACCAAATAATAAAAGCCAAAACAGATTTATATATGGTGAAAGATAAGATACAGATACCCCATTAAGCCAATGAGAGAACCACCAGATAAAGCAATGGCAAAGACTCCTCGCTCCTTCACAGATGCCTCCGATAATTCAGCAATATAGTCTGCCAAATCAGTCCTTAGCTCATCCAAACTCTCATGAATTCTCAACTCCCCTCTGTTTGTATGACCACCAGAGAAAGCCATGCTTTGAAAAAGTCAGATAGCTCTACCTTATACCAACAAGAAAGAAAAAAAAAAGAGGGAGAGAGAGAGAGAGAATTAAAACAACTTCAGAAAGAAATAGTATATAGTCAATGAAATACCAGGTATAGAATCTACAAATAGCTATTAGCACTAAATTCAAAACACAAACAACTTTGACATTAGCATTCCTAAACCTAAAACACAAATGGGATTCCAAAGGTGTTCTTCACAGCTTAAAACAAAAATCTAAAGAAGGGGAACAAACAATAAGGATTAGATATGGATAATTTTACTATTTATTTGACCACATGACTTAAATGCCAATCTGAATTAAAAAAAAATATATGTATAAACAACTGCTTCACATGATTCAACCCATAAATTAAATTTGCATGTGGAGTCTGTAATTGTCAAAAGGAAGGAAATTCAACAAAAGGGTGTCATGCCATAACCCAAACTTCCATAGATCGATGCCAAAAAAAAATGCTGGAACTAAGTACACCCTTGACGATTGCAGGAAAAAAAATTATAGAACAAAAAACACAGGCCTCAGATCATAAAACATGTTTAATTAACATCCCTCACTACAGCAGAAACTTGAAAAATAATAGAAGCATGAAGGTCAATGATAGTCTCATGCAGTTTAAGATTACTGGAAACTGCACCACACTAAGAATCGATACGTTTCAGAACGGTAGAAAGGAAGAAATGCTTACAAAGATAAAGAGGAGAGGTGTCACGGAGAACCAGCTGACGAATTTGGAAGATGGATATGAACATCAAGTGTGTTTCTAATATATATATATTTTAATTTGTATATACCGTAAAGATTTTTACACTGACTGACAATCAATCAGAAAGCATAAAATTGAATGACTTTTAAGATGATTAGAATAAGAATCAAACATTTATAATGATATATCAATTTCTGATTGGTTAACAGTGTAAAAAAAACTTTACCTTGCCAATGTATATCAATTAAATTCACACACACACACATATATAGGGTAGGGATCAAATTACTCCAAAAGTAATTTTAAGAGAGTTACTCCAAATCCACACTCTTGATTTTAGTTTAATCCAATTGCCTACATTAATTTATTAAAGAAGACACTTAACTTTCATTAGATTAAACTAAAATCAAGGGTAAGGATTTGAAGTAACTCTCTTGAGATTACTCTTAGTTTATGAAATAAATATTAAAATAGTATCTATTGTTAGCATAAAAAAAATTATATTGACACCCACCAATATTTTAATATATGTACTTTTATTTTAATAATTAAGAAAGAGAAATAACAAGATCCAAATTTATCACGATTTATTGATTTTCTGTATAAAAATCTTTTATAATGACAGTGTATAGAAATTAAATTTATCAAATAATTTATGATTTTTATATAGCTCATTTTAAGTTTTTGCAATAAATTATGTGAGAAAAGTTTATGTGAATAAATTGTTTTTAATTTATTTTAAAAAAATTATCAGATAAGTGTTTTTTTTTTATGAAACCAAACCAAATAAGTGCTTTGTTAAAGCTTTATTATCCAAACTCATATTTAATGATGAATCATGATCATGTGATAAATAATAAAAATTTAAAGGGTATGCCATTCATGAAGAATTTTTACCTTCTGCGGTTCCAGGTGCACACGATCTGGGGCTCCACGTGCATCCAATGATCGTGACAGTACACACAAACTCTTTCTCTCTCTAAATTAAACGGATAAAAACGAAAATAGAGAGAGAAAAAACTATGCTCGTGCTGTGAGAAAAACATGTTAACTATGTTCTTTTTGGCAGATAATAATAAAAAAATCTCATGATCCTAGATCTCCTGCTCCTGCTATAACATTTCAAAGAGAGAGAGAGAGGGACAGAAAAAACAGAAACAAGAAATCCATGCTGGGATTAAAATTTTGAATTTTTGTTGCCAAATTTAAAACTTTGAAACGATACTTACTTTACCTACTGAAACAAATTTACAAAACCACACATTGTCTACATACACACATTTTTTTGTTTTGTTTTGACACACGCATATAATATGCTGCCAAATAACCAAACATGGTCCGGTGGTTGTAAGGTCTGTCCTGAAATATTCTAGGGATCGACTCGATTTGTTCCTGGGTTCGATTCCTGATGGTGTTAAAATAATGTTTGGCCAGCGGAAGCCACGTCCCGCGAACAGTGATTAGTCCTTCGTTGACAACATTATAATACACTGGGTTTATAACAAAAAAAAATATATATATAATATGCTGCCAAATGAGATGACTTTCGAGTAAATTATTATACAGACTTGTCTTCAAATAACATATATAATCTCACATTAGATGCCTAATAGATCATTAATAAAAAAATGTATGTTATTAACCATCCAATATATACATGATTAATCATAAATTTATTTTTTGAAAGAAATTTATCATAAATTTATTAACCATCCAATATATACATTTTTTTTGTTGACAAAACCATCCAATATATACATGATTAATCATAAAAAAAAAAATTTTGACAGAATAAATTTATATATCATTAATCATGAATACAATAAATATTTAATGTATTCAAAATTAGTACTTAATTATATTAGCATTTTTCTTATTTAAAAATTTACACTTGTTTTCTTACTTTTATTATTTGAAAAGAAGTTCCTATAAGGTTAGCATATAAAATAGATTTAAATTTAATGTATTGTTAATATAAATTTTTATATTATTAATTAATTGTATATAAATGTATATGTGACTTTTTTTAATAAGTGATACGGGAGTTCAATATTTTTAAGCGTCCATGATAATTTTTTTTTATATCACTAGGAGAAAAATCGGAAAGAGAAGGAAAGAAACTATACTCTAATAAAAGAGGGAAAAGACTCTTCTAAAGTAAGCTTGACATATTATGTCAAAAAAAAAAAAAGTTAGCTTGACATAAAGTGAAAAAGTAGATGTTCGTCCACCTTTAAATTATTTAGTGGGTTGAGATCTCAATGCATTTTAATCACGGTAGATAAACTCCTACTTCTCACTTTAGACTTAACCTCACTTTAGAAAAGCCTTATCCATAAAATAAATGCCCATGGAATCAGCTAACAAGAGGGTGGAGAGCCCTGTTGGAGGAACGTCAAGGATCTTCATCTTGTCATTCTGATGTACTCATCTTTGCAAGATAATCAGCACATTGGTTGTCTTATCTAAGAGCATGATGAAAAATAACATCCCACCGTCTTTAATGCTCCAAACGATTGAGGCATACCTATGGAGCTTTAAAGGTGTATCCTCAAGCAGAGATAAAGCTTTTGTTGAAGCTGATCTACAACTGACCTAGTGAGCATCACATGTCCAGGCAACTTTGATCCATACAATATTGCATGCAATTCAACCTATAGGTTCTCAATGTAGCCAAAGTAGTAGTAAAAAAAAAACAAAAAAACAAAAAAAACAAAAAAAAAAACCTAGTTATCCATTGTCCATGGTAGCCCCTGAAAACCCCACCATGCCCCACACTCGCCAAGTTTCAAAGAGAATTTCTATCTATATTTAGTGCCACCCACTTAAGAGGATGAGGAAGCCAAGTGACCTATCTATGTGAGTGTTGTATGTCTGAAGCTATTCATTAAGATGGTCTCATGACAAAGTAACGAAACAAAAAATGGATTTTCTCTGAGACTTTCAACTTCCAAATCCAATTACGATGAAAGGTAGAATCTCACTCCTAGTTTTACGATAACAACCAATAATGTGCAGACTTTGCAGTGCAGGTACCTATGATATTTGGGTTCTCATTGATGCAATCTTGGTCTTAATCATTGAGGTGCACATTTGTATTAAAAAAAGTAGTCTAGTTGATGTCATGTGGGAGGATAGTAGAAGGCTGCCATTCTCCAACATGCCAGCAGCCCTTTATATATGGTAACTATCCACACCTTATTACAAAGTGACTCACTGTCTAGCCACACAATAAACCAAAAAGAGACCTTGTCATCCCCTGGTTTCAGAGTAAAACAATTTCTTGAGATTATTTTGTCCTTCATAATTATTTTTTGTACAAGTGATCAACATTTCATGTTGCAGTCCAAGAAAGTATATTAACATAGTAATTGAGCAATACCTGTACCCAACCAATCGATCCTTCACGATTTTGTTACACTTCTGAAAACCAGTTTGGAGTAAATATATTGGAACTCCTCTTTATTGGCATGATCCTACAAGATTATAAATCCCAAGTATTTTCCAATATTGGTTGTAAAGTGTGTTGAAGAAATGATAGTGAACTTATTTTTCTTAGATTTAGACAAGTTTTGAAAACTAAAGGCCCTGGACTTATCCAAATTTATTTTGAGGTCAGACGCACTATAGAAGATTTCAAGAATGTCAGTCACTAACCGAAAATGGGAGGATTTTACCTTAAAGGACAATAGCACATTATTTGCAAAAAAAAAAAAAAAAAAGGGAAAATACTAGGACCATTCTTAGAGACCTTGACTGGAAGCCACCTCTTGGCTGCAACTTCAGCATTAATAAGCAAGCCTAATTTTTTCATACACAACACAAAAAGGTATGGAGAGGAGGTCCCCTAATGAAGGCCTCTTCGGGGGGAAAAGATGGGTAATAAACTTCTATTCCAAAGTAAGGAAAGGCTAAGGACAGGCAAATGGAGATAAAGCATGTGCTACGAGAGGGTAACTAGATAACTGACTTCCTTGCCAAGCAGGGTGGCAAGAGCCATCAGCCGTGGCTGCTCTTTGAGAATCCGTCAGCAGAGATTTCTCATTTGCTGTTAGCTGATTCCATGGCTGTCGCTTTTGCTAGATTATAATTTTTTTGTTTCTTTTCCTTTCTTCTAGTAAAAAAAGTATGGAAAGGTTAGTGGAAGTGACACATATAATAAGCTTTTTCAAGATTAAGTTTTGTAAATCTCCATGCTTCCTCTGGGAGGTTTGCATTGTGAACCACTTCTTGGAGGATAATTGCATCATCAGTCGTGCCTCGCCCCAAAATAAAATTACTTTAAAGAGGACCAATTAATTCCTAGAGGAAGGGATGAACCCAACTAACCAAAACCTTAGTAATGATTTGATAGATCTCATTACACAAACTGATAGGCTTAAAGTGTTTGAACGAAGCAGGATGGTCTACTTTAGGGATATGGGCTAACAATGTCACAGTAATGCTATCATCAAACCTACAAATAACAAATGTCTCTGACATCAACTTCCATATGTCCCACTATATCCCAGTAGAATTTGAAGAAGATAGCTTGGAAACCATCCGGCCCTTGAGCCTTGCAAGATTTCATACCTTGCACAGCCAAAAGCACTTCTTCCTTTGTAATTCATTTCGCAAGCTAGGTGAGCCCTTCAATGTTAAGCTTGAGAACATTAGTGTTTGGAATAGGACAAGACTTACTTATAATTTCATAGATACATTAGGTGTTGTTTTTTAGTAGGATATTGACATGTGTAACAACTCTTACACATGTTATGTTTTCATTGATGAGTTGTTACACATGTCACAATTATATTGGAAAACAACACTTAATGCACCTATAGAATGTCGAGTCTCTAAATGTCTGATGTGTATTTGCCCTAAGTTTTGATGAAAACTAAACATTTGTCAATGATTTAATTGAACTACATATTGGTTGTTGACCTGTCTACTTAGTGTTCAGATCATTATTTTAAGTATTTTTAATCACCTGTCTATCCTAAGACTATCTTGGTCAAAAGTGAAGATCACTCGTTTGATGATGAAAGCTAACCCATTTGCTGAAGAAGTCTCACCCGTCTGGTAGCTTATCTGGAGATGTTGACTTCCTGGTGAAGAGTCAACTCGTCTAGTGAAGCTTTCACCCGTCTGCGGCTTCTCAGATGTAGAACATGCAAATACTGAAGAACTTTTGTGAGTTGTCTACTTAGGAAGATGTTGAAGCTTTCTCACAAGGATCAAGGATTTCAAAAGGTCAAACATTCAAAAGCAACCTTGAAACTCAAAAGGAGTGCTACCAAAATGTTTTATTCCCTAGTACATTTGGAAGTTACACGAAAGGGGAAATATGCACAACAAAGGTGGTGTTTGGAAGAGCTTATTTAAGCTCCTTTTGACTTATCTGATGACATAAGCTCTTATGCAGTGTGTTTGGCAGAGCTTATAAAAGTAACTTATGTCATCCCATAAGGAGTTTTTGACTTATTTTAATAAGTTACTGGAACAAGCTTATGAAATTTTAACAAGTGCTTATGACCCCTCCGTATTTTTCCCCTTCGAATCCTCTCCTGCCCCTTTCTTCATAAGCTTTTATGGCATAAGCTCTCATGCGATAAGGTCTTATGTGATAAGCTCTTAATTAAGTTGTTTACCCAAACGCAGCCAAAGTACAAAAGCAACCTGAAAAACTCTGATTTGACTGCTGCACAAAGCATAAAGCACTGATCCCCTCTATTAGAGTACAAGCAATGTTCCTATGCATTAATAGCTGCCCAGAACGACTCTATTGCATTTAATGGAGCTCAGCTTAAAGCTAAAAATCAGAAGAAATGTCTCTAACAGATTTAAACTGATTGAAGGCTATAAATAGACAAGACATTGAAGATGAAGATACAACACAACATTAACTCAAGAGTCATTACTTTGCGTATTTAATTCTTCGTTCCTTCATTCTATTTTCTTCAATCGTTTGAAGTTATTACGCAGTCTTTCAAACCTTCACATTAAATTCACTCTTCTGAGTGTTAGTGAAAGACTTGCAAAGTTGTATTAATTAAACTTTCTTACAAACAAATCTGAGTGAGCCTGAAGAGGCTAGGTGTGCAAATAATACTTGTCTTGGAGCCTGTAGAGGATAGGTATGCAAAGAATACTTGTCTGTAACCTGATCATTTATAGTGGAGAAAACGTGGTGCTGCCAAGGACTGGACGTAACCCTAGTTGTTAAGGGGTGAACAAGGATAAAATAGTTGTGTCTATCTCAATCCTCATCTCTTTATTTTATTTGGTTATCTTAACTATTAACTAACTAAAGGGGTTAAAGAGTGAATATCAAACATCTTGCATGCTTGTGTGTTTTTCTGTTGAAAAACCTTCAGACAAATCACCTGTCTAATTGCTTTATTAATCACTCGTCTGCTCTGAGCTTCTGTTTGTAAAAAGTTTCTAAGTTTAACTAAAAGTCTGATAAGCACAATTCAACCTCCTTCTTGTGTTTATAGTTGTCTATTTCATAGAATTGTACCTAAGTCTTCCCCTTTGGAAAATTAACATGATTTGTAATTTTGATAGTGCAGAAATGACTTTTATAGAATTTATTAGCCTTGTTTTTCAACACCTCATCCTTAGAACACCAAATGTCATTCAGGAGCATGAGGCCATGAATTTTATTTCATTTACGCCTTATGACTGTTTAAGTGTGAAATAAGGCAATATTTCTATCACTAAACTTCATCCATTTTTCTCTTGAATTTTGGAACAAAGAACCTCCTCTTGAAAAAGGATGTTATTATATTGGAGATCTTGTTGAAGCATGTAAAGTGACAAGAATCAATATGCTCAAGTGTTGTTTGAATTTCTTTAATTCTAGCTTCAAGTTTGTGTTTCCTTCTACAGATGTTCTCAAACACCTCCTGATTAAACTGAATACACTCATGTTTAAGACGGTCTAAAGCCACAAATGCTCTTCCTTGAGATCAGTTTCAAGTATTCGTAACCAAGACGCTAGCACATGACCATATAATTAATAATATACAAAACTTTTATAATAATAGTATATTAAAATTAAATTTTATATAATAAGGATAGATGCTCAAACATATAATGTAATAAAACTATTTCTTTGTTTAACGACACATGGAGATAGGGAAATTTACTAAGGAATTTGTATTTTATTTATAATCTTTTTTTGTTTCACTCGTTTTATAATTTTTTCACCTGATTGGCGGTAAATGATTCGTAATTTGCAATACATTTACAAAAAATTAATTCATATTAAATGATAGTATTTGCTTTTTGATATTGTATTAAATAGTATAATTCTAAAAAATATATGCATGCAAGATTTTTAAATAAAAAACATGAGAGAAGCAAATTAGATTTTTATAAACAAGGTATTACTACACATACTTAGTAATGTTAATGTTATTTTATTTTATTTTTAAAAGAATTTAATTTTGATGCATTGATGGTGTAAATTTTTTACATCATTAATTAATCATATATATTACCATACATATGATATTTGAAATAATTATTATGAGATTCATATATGTTTAATAAAATGGCAATTTTTTTTTTTTTTTGATCAAAGGGAAACACAAAGAGACAAGACAACCAAAACAACAAAAGCTAAAAACGGATGCTCTCTATCCCCAAGGCATCAGCAAGGACCACACTGGAAAGCTCAGGAGGACAAACATTCCACATTCTAAGAACACAATCCATGTTGGCACCAAACTTGGCAAGCCAATCAGCACAGCTATTACCCTCACGTAGAGTATGAACAAAGGACATCTGCCAATCATTGTTCCTGGAGGATCATATAAAGTCCACAATAGGAGCATAGGGATGATGTTGCTGGACACCCTCTTCAATAAGAGACAAAGCTAATTGAGAGTCGGATTCACATATGACATCCTTGAAGCCTTTATCCCAAGCTATATTCAAACAATAAGCAATAGCTTGGAGCTCGGCATTAAGATTAGTAGTAATTCCACAATTACCAGAGAAACCAAGCAGCCATTTACCATAGAGGCTCCTAATAACACCTCCATAGCCAGAATTCCCGGGATTGCCCAAGGAACTGCCATCAGTATTCAATTTAACAGTTTCACCTGAAGGGGAGTGCCAAGAAACCAATCTAGGAGCTTTCCTTGTGCTAGTTGAGCCAAAGGCTTTAAGAGTTGAGTCCGGAAGGGATCTAATCTGAGACAAAACTCGCCAATCATGCCATTTAATGTTTGAGAAGATCTCTTCGTTGCGGGACTTCCAGATAAGCCAACAGGTAATAAGGAAAAGAGGGTTATTCACTTAAGAAGCATGGTCTTTGATCCAAACTGCTGCATTATTATCAGACCTGAAATTTGGATAAGCAAAGAGACCAAGTGTGGTCCAGATTCTAGTAGAATTCGGACAATCCCTCAAAGTGTGTAAAAGTGTCTCATTGGTTGCTCCACACCTCTGACAAGAAGCATCATAAGACATATGGCGGTAGACTCTGAAGGAATTGGTAGGCAAACAACCATGTAAACTGAGCCAAGCAAAGTGTTTGATATTCTCAGGGAGCTTCATTTTCCAAAGCCAAGTCCAACTCACACTGTCTATAATGACAATATATGATTGAATATCAGCATAAAAAACTTGTAAAATAACAATGTATTAAATAAATCCAGAAAACAATTTGTTTAAAACTAATTTAAATACACATTTACAATAAGCTTAAACTTTTTCTTTTTTCTTTTGACAGACAATAAGTCTTGACTTAAAAAATAGTAAGTGCAATTTTTCATAAGAATTTGGGTTGAATTAACACATGTGCTCTTTTTTTTTTTTTTTTGGGTTGCAAAATTAGTCTTTTTGTCTTTTATCTTAATTGTTTTGTTAAACTGAATCTCCTAACTTTTATTTGCATCAAGTATTCAAGTTAGTCCCTTATATTAACAAACTTTAATAATGTTTTCATTTCCTTCAATTTTCGTCTACACAGTCAGAATTTCTGTCAAAACTCACTAAAAATTTTTTTTTCTCTTTCTTTCGCCATTTTTTCATGCTATTGAAGCTAAACCTTCGTTACTCCTTTCTCTTTCTTATTCTTCCTCTTCTTCTCTCTTATCCCTCTTCTTCTTTCTATTCTTCCCTTTTCTCTTTCTTCCATCCATCATTTTTCCCGATGAATTTAACCAGTTTTTCTGGCGACTGAAGCTAACCCACCATCACTCCTCTCTTTTCTCTTCTTTCCCTTCTTTCTATGCATATCTTTTCTAGTCAATTCGTTTAGGTGAAGGAAGTCATTGATGGAGTGTTCAAAGTAGGGTTGTTCACGGATTGGATTGGATCGGTTTTGAGCAAAAAAGTTATCTGATCCAATGATGGAAACAACATGCGATTTAGATTGGATCAATTTGCTTCCTTAAAAAATCAGATCCAATCCAATCCAATCAAATGTGTGTGACACCCGCGCCTGACGAGGGCGAGGAGTGGCCGCCGGTGCAAGAAGGCACGGACAAGGAGCGGTTCCTGGCAGGCTTCTAGGCGGAGAGACACATGAATGAACCGATTACACGCCGGAATGAGAGGAATCCTGAGACTGTGTAGATATGGGACTATACAGTTGAGAATGGCTTATATGCACTGATTGGTACTATCTATACCAATAAGATGCATCTTGTTTTCGAGAGTCCATCACTTAAGAACTCCACAGTTAAGCGTGCTTGACTTGGTGCAATTCTGGGATGGGTGACCTCCTGGGAAGTTTTACCAGCAAGCGTGTGAGTAAGGGCAAAGCATGCTGAAAAGACTCGTGTTGGTTTGTGGGGACAATTGCCAATCCATAAAGCAGCCTGTGATGTTATAAATGGTATTAGAGCGGCACCTCTCCTAGTACGGTGTGGTTCTAGGACGAACAAAGCGAAAGCTGGTGGGCATGTGACACCCGGGGCCGACGAGGGAGGGGAGTGGTCGCCGGTACAAGAAGGCACGGACAAGGAGAGGCCCCTGGCAGGCTTCTAGGCAGAGGGACACATGAATGAACCGATTACATCCCGGAATAAGAGGAATCCGGAGACTGTGTAGGTATGAGACTATACAGTTGAGGATGACTTATATGATTTGATTGGTACTAACTATACCAACAAGATGCATCTTCTTTTCGAGAGCCCATCACTTAAGAACTCCACAGTTAAGCGTGCTTGACTTGGTGCAATTCTGGGATGGGTGACCTCTGTAACAGCCCGCTTTTTGCTAAGTGCTTTCCTTAAGCCTGTTCTGTTAAGTTAAGATTGTTGGCTAAGGGCTTAGTGGGATTTTTGGCTTAGAAGTCCCTTTCTGGTACATGAGCACGCCCGTGCTCATTAACCAGCACACCCGTGCTTAAAGCCTGAAGCGCTCTACCAAGTTTAAGTTGAGCACGACCGTGCTCAACAGTGAGCACGCTCGTGCTCAAGTACGGACCGTGTCTCGCTGACGCTAAATCCAGCACGACCGTGCTCTGAGCGCAGCTTATATATGTTGTGCAGACTCGAGGATTGCGCCGTATACTCCAAATCTTGGTGGCTAAAACCCTAGTGCGGCTGCTACGTCTTTTTCCCTCTTTTCCTTCATACTCAGTGTGTTTCTTGAGTATTGGAGACCCTAGGGAAACGTGGTTTCGTCTGTACCTCGTATATAGGTAATGTTCCGTCCCTTTTGTTGGTTTCCTTTCATTTTCGTATTAGGAAACTAATAATGTTGTGTTTCCATTGTTTAAGGCTTGTCTGAGTGTAAGCCGCTTAAAGGGGAGGAGCCGGTTGCTCTTTAGGATGCTGTTAGAGCTACCTTCAATCCAGGTATGGGGAGAAGGGTAGTGTACTCATAGGCTTGGGGTTAGGGTAAAGTAAAGGGGTTCCCATAACCCCGTTTGATACATGTTCTGTATGATTTAAATGTATAAATGCCTTGTTATGTTAACATGTTGGCTTATTGTTATGTATTATAAATTGATATATGTTTGGATATTTATATGATGATGTGTTCATGAATGTTATGATTGTTTCCCTATGAGTACGGTATTATGATAATTATTGTTGTTAACATGATGTTGATTGGTTGATATGAATATGGAGTTGATGATGTGTTTTAAATCCCAAAAATATGTTGATAATTGACCATAAGATTTAAGGGATTAAAAACCCTAGAAATTGGTTAAAACTCGGTTAATGTTCCTGCCAGAATAGCACTGTCGAGCGATGAGCACGACCTTGCTGAACAGGGAGCACGACCGTGCTCCCAGTTACATTCTGGGAAATGACCGCGCTGTTTAGCACGGCCGTGCAGGACAAAGAGCACGACCGTGCTGCTGAGCACGACCGTGCTGCTGAGCACGACCGTGCTCAATAGGAAGCACGACCATGCTTCACTTAAGGGACAGCACGCCCTTCACGTGTTTAAGCACGACCGTGCTGGGGTTTAAGCAAGACCGTGCTCACCCCTCCTGGACAGAATCAGAATTAAAGAACTTTAAGGGGTTTCAAACCCCATTACCCCAATAATGATAAGTTGATTAGACAACTTGGCTAATGTTCTCTAAAGATAATTAAGATGATGAGATGGTGAGGTGTTGAGTTTGATAAGTCGGTGCCCATTGGGTACCGTAAGCTGATGAGTTATGCCTTGGTGCTTTTTGGCCAAGGAAGCCTTGACCCCGCGGTTTGGGTCTAAGGTGTTCTGTACCTTGGTGGCCGAGAGTTTACCCCAGGTGCTGCGGTTGATTCCGCTAAAGTCCTCAGGTAGATTCCGCTGTTATCTTCGATCGATTCCATTGGAGTTATGGAGGTGGTGTTGCCATTGTTGTTGTGTTGCATACGCATTGCATCAGAGTTGTTGTTTAGGGATGTTCGACATAGGGGAGGTCGTCCTAGAGTACGGTGATCTGGCCATCCACGGTTGGAGTAGATTCTCTTTGTGCCCCCGTGATGAGGCATTCGTTGGTTTGATGCGTTGGCTATCCAAGGAGTAGATTCTCCGGCGTTGAGTAGATTCTCAATGTGGATATTTAACTCCGAAGTCGTCCATCCTGAGTTTAGTGGATCCACATGCATTGTTGGTTTAGCGGAGTAGGATTGCATTGCACTACATAGCATGATGAATGTTGATGTATGTTATGTTGGTGCCATGTCTGCATGATTTACTTTACTTCCTACTTCCTTGCTATTATGTTTACATGATTCTTACTCCCTATGTTTGTTTGTTTGTTTGTTTGTTGTTGCCCTGATTGGCACCTTGCAGAGGATGACGAGCAGCCCGGAGAGGAGTGACTCTGAGGAGCGGTCACTGATAGTTCTACTTTTAAGTTCAGTTAGTTGTTAGTTTCCAGTTGTAATTCCGTGGATTTTATTGCGGAACGGTTATACCAGCTCTGTATGTGACATCGGGGTTGGGTTATGTTTATGCCTTAATTGTTAAACTTGTTTTATTTTCCGCGTTTGCGAACTGGTTCATGTAGGACTTTTCTACCCATGGGCAAATGTTTTAAATTATTCTGTAAATGCATGTTTTCCATTTAAATTGTTTCTTTTTAAATGCCTTATAACATGCGGGGTAGAAGGGTGTCACATTTAGTGGTATCAGAGTAGTTCGGCCCTGTTCGGACGTGGTATGAGTCTGTCGTGAGTCTGTTGTGTGACTCTTGTTTGAATTATCTATACTTGTTATAGATAATGATGTTTAAGTCAGTTGCCTATCGCTTTTACCCGCTTAAGTTCTGTACTAAAAGTTGTTTTTGGGCATGTACAAGAACTAATGGCCAGTAGAGGACGCAACGATCAGGCGATTGGTGATGCATTGGCACTCCTAGCCAATGCTATTGGACAAGTCAACCCTAACTGAAGTTGACACAGGCAAACACAAGAAGGGGGGTTGAATTGTGTTTGTTAATAATTTTTTAAAACAACCTTTTTCAAAACAGTTTTCTCAAACAAGGAATGAAAGGCAGAAGCACACAGACAAAGAAAACCTTTTTAAGAACTTAAAAAGAACAAGTACAGATCCCCACAGTTAGTATAACCAAATAAAACTGAAGAGATAAGGGATAAGAAGATTCATGCAAGTCGTTTTATCCTGGTTCACTCTCTTCCAACCAAGAGCTACGTCCAGTCCCTTCTACTTGAAGGTTTTTCTCCACTATTTTCCAAATAGATTACAACAAGTATTCAACACCTTTCCAGGTTACAAGTATTCCCTTCTTACCAAGCCTCTTCTGGCTCTAACTCTAACAAAGAGATTTGGTTTCTTTTGATATTCTAACTCACTATGTGTGAGGGTATGAAAGTTTAAAATCAGTTGAATATAATAATATTCAAGCTAAGGTATTACAGACTTATGCTTTGTGAAAGAATAAAAGAATTGATCTTGTAAGAGTTTTTCAATCAAGAATTCTGTATATATGCAAAAGGTATTGCTTCAGATGTTTAGGTCTTCTATTTATAGAGACCTTGTTCTTCTCTTGAAATTCTTCAACGGTTGTTTTTGAATTTTCCCGTTTAGGGATAGAATCAAATGTGTAATATCTGTTGTGACTCAGCTTGCTAGTGGCCATTGTACTATAGGTGATCCTTGCACAAAACGGGCACACCTCTGAGCCAACTTGAAAAACTGTCTTGCCTTCCTTGTACAAATTCCAGCTATTCCAGCGTTAAAGGTGACAGGGTACAAGTCGTTTTGCATTGTACTATTTTGCTTTTGCAATCCTCATTTGTACTATGTCTCTCTCAAAGAAAACAAGGCAATAAAACCGTTAAAGCAAATATGAATAACCAACATATTCTTGAAATAAATATCAATCATTTGAAATAAATATTTCTATGTGGTCGAGACAGTTATCCTGATTATAACAAGGATTCATAGTGAAGAGGAGCTCGTCTACTGAAAGAGTGCGTCTATACGCTTAAAATTAAAAACTCTTTTTAGCTCGTCTAGTGACGTGACAAAGTTTTGCTCGTCTATTATCAAGTCTTTGGACTTGCTACATATCGGTGAATAACTTAGATCCGCGTCTGCTGACGTGGTACACAAGCTCGTCTACTATCATTAGATAAGAGCTCGTCTATAGGCACTGTTCAATATTCCGTCTACGTAAACATTTTCACATAAATAAATATACCATTCATTTTAGCAGCTCGTCTACTAAAGTGGACGCGGATATTAACTCTTTAGAGGATTCCATAACTTATAAAATTTCGAATATCCTTGCAAGACTAGATGAAGCATGTTAGATCTTAACTAACACTTTGGCATACAAATCTAATCCTTTTTGTTAACATCAACACTTAGAGATTATTTAATCCAAAAAATACTTTGGTTCAACAATCTCCCCCTTTTTGATGATGACAAAAACTAATTAAATTTGAGTGAACAAAGTCTAAGAAAGCTTACAAAGCTCCCCCTAAGACAAAGCATTCAAACTAAACAGGGAAAGAATAATAGAATAAGATATGAACATAAAAGGATATATCACATATTACTTATCATATCAGTAGAGCTACTTATCAGACAAAAGATAGTATTAGAACAATTAAATAACTATGCAATCATATAAGATAAGTAACACACATACATATGCAGACAAAGGAATATTTTTCAAACACTGACTTTCATATATAAGATTAATTTAATTTTCTCTCCATTTCTCCCCTTTTTTTGTCATCAGACAAAAAGGTAGGAAATTTGGACCATCATTGTCAGTAACAAAAAGTCAAAAGAAAAGGCTTTAAGAAGATGGAGGAGGTGGAGGAAGAGGTGGGTTTGGATTTGGATTTGGTGGAGGGGCAGGGACTTGTGTTGGCGAATTCTGGCTTTGTTGGAAGCTTAGCATTATACTCATCATCTGATTCATCATGACATTGGTAGGAGCCAGAGCTTCTGCAACTTGTTCCTTCACTTGCTCTTTTACCTCAACTTTTACTCTCTCCTCTACAATTCTTCCAATGATTTCTTCAAAGTTTGGAGGCAGTGAGAGTGTTGGTCTTGAACTGTCAGCACTTTCCTGAGCATGAGCTTGACTTGGCAGAGTGTCAAGAGCTCTTGAAGTTTGAGGCTTCTCTGGATGAATTACAGTTATTGCTAATGGTTGAGATGATGACTTTCTAGAAGTGTTTGGTCTTGAATCAGATTCAGCAACTTCCTCATTAGCAGTGACTGGTGCAGCAGAGTCAATCTCCATACCAGAGTCTTCAACAAAGATATCTTCTTCAGTGTGCTCAGCAGGTGGTGAAGGTGGAGGTGAGTCAGTTATTTGCAGAACAGGTGAGGGCAACTCTTTAGCCCAGTGAACTTCATCTTCTACATATATTGGACTAATGGTGGGAACACCCAATATGTCCTTATAAATGAAGTAATTGAAATTTGACAGTCCACACTTGCCTCTAACCTTAGGGATGAACTTTTTCTGCTCTGAACAAACCAGATGTAGATGCTTCTTCTGTACATTTAACAATGTGTTTTCGCCAGGTATCAACTGACACATCTTCTCTAATGTCCTCAATAGGCTGTGCCAACCAGTAATCAACAATATTCTGATTTGTGTATTCTACATCAGCAGGGTTAATCACATGGGACTCTGGAAAAGGCATCTTTCCAGTGTTCCTTTCCTTCTTGCTGTCCTTGTCCTTGTTTAGATCTATCATTGGCAGTCTTGGACAAATCATTCGAGGCTGGACTCCAATCTTGGCATCCTTCAAGGAATGTCTCAACCAAGTTATAGGTACAAAGTTGGCAGCCCTTACAACCCTGAAGAGCTCAAATTCTGACTTTAGCATGGCATACATTATGTGATCAATGATGTCACATGCTTTGCCATATTCACTTGGATGGACAAAAGTTTTCCACTTTGTCTTGCTGTCTATAATGAAGGGAACATGTCTATAGAATCTAGACCTTTTGTATAAGACATCTTGTAGGTTCTTTTTGGCAGGATCCTTAGACCAGTCAGATATTATATGCCTCTCTACACCATCAGTGAAGGGTTTGAAGGGAGGGTATTTAATAAGGTTCGGATAGATTTTTCTGGGTGGAAATTTGTTTTGTGGTAGGTGAGTGACTAGTGGTCCATGTTTGTTGAACATTTTGGATGGAGGAGGGCCTTTGGGAATGTCAGGGTGAGGTTTGTACCAGGGTTTTATAATTACTTCAGGTTCATACTCATATTCAGGCAATGGGTACCAGGGTCTGTTTGAGACAGGTTCTGGTTCATGAGTATGGTATAAAATCCTCCAATCCTCTTAACTTTGGCTAGTGATTCAGACATGCCATCATAAAGTTTAGAAGGAGGAGTGCATGGAAATGGTATCTTTTTCATCTTTGGGAAAGGAGAACCAAGGATAACGCCATCATCTGGTTGGTTGAACCAGGGATCATCCTCAGGTATCAGGGGTGGGAATTTTGGTTGTTGTGGTGAGGCTATTTGTGGTTGTTGTGGTGAGGGTGGTGAGGGGATATATACATCATCAGGTTGGTTTACAGACACATCTGGTGCAGAGACTATATCCATCCTATCCTCTAGACTAGAAACTAAGGCATCTACTGCTAATTGAATAGGATCATTAGCAGGAAGAGTTACCTCAGTAGCCATGGCAGTCTTGGCTCTTCTTTGAGGTTGCTTTCTTCTAGTTGGAACAGCAGCACTGACAGCCTTTTGTTTCTTCATAATAGCACTGATAGGAACTCTGTCCTCATCATCTTCATCATCCTCATTGTGATATAGGATCAAATTTCTTGTCCTTTTCTGAGCTCTTGCTGGTTGAGGGACCTCTGTAGTAGGTTCCCAAATAACAATGCTAGCAGCAAGCTTCTTAGGAGCTCTTGTCCTAACAACTGTCGTCTTTTTCCTTAAAGTTCTCTTTATTCCTAGAACCTCAGCATTGTTTTGCTCAATTTGTTCCTCTTTAACCTTGAGCATTTCTTCTTGCTTGGCTAGAGCAATGGCAGTGTAAGTGCTCAGGTTCATATTGCCAATGTTTATTTTGCCAAAAATAACAGCTGACATACTCCTCTCTGGCAGAATCCTTTCTTGTTCTTCAGTCGGTTTGGCAGAAATAAAATCATACAGCTTCTGAGACTTGAAGATTTTTGAAAGTAGATGGCAAAATGGAATTCCAGAGGCCTTTCTTCTATTTACCACAGCGTCTCTGAATCTTCCATAAAGAATTCTTGGAAGGTTGATTTTTGTTTCTGTAATAAGATGGCAGAGGCAAAACTTATGTAAGGCAGACAGATTATCCTTTGACCCCACTTTATGAAGAACAACCTTGTTCAATATTTGATGAAGAATACGAACTTCGTCCTTCATTTCTACAGATTTCCATGAGTGATTTCTTACTGTATCTTGTCTCATTAGCAAGGTGGCTATTACTTCGGAACCTCCAAGGTCCTTCTCCCAAGTGTTAGAGATAACCTCTCCTTCGTGAGAGCAATTAATTGCATCAGCAATGGTCTTTTCAGAGACCACTATTCTTGTTCCACTATTCTGGATAACAAGAAATTCTTTCAACGAACATTCCGTCCCAACCGGCAGCAGTGACATACTTGCTTACATCCAAGTTGTAATCTTTCAAAATCCCAAAGTCAAAGTAATGTTCGACGACAAGTTTCAATTTTTCAACATTGAAAAGCTCAGATGAGGAAGCCATTGTTGTTGAAAGAAGGTTAGGGTTTTGCAAATCAAAAAATATAGAGTTGTAGTAAGTTTGAAGATGAAGGATAACGTAAGTTTTCTCAGAGGGAAGGGTTCCGTTTTTAAAGGTTTTCAATTTCAAAAGGTTTTCTTTTTGGAAATAAAATAAATAAAATTTAGATGTAATTGGTAGGAATTACTGACTCAGCAGAGAGAGAATATAAGATAAATTTGTCTTAGAGACGAAATAAATGCAGTTAATAAATAATGTATGTGTAGACGGGTTTAAGCAACAAGCAAGCATGGACGCGGCATGCAGTGGACGCGGTTCAATAAACAAAGGATGCGATATGCAATGGATGCGTTTCAAAACCATGTAAAAAGCTTGTAAGGCATTCATACATAAATAACAGGATTTCTCAAGGCTGAATAACACAATCAATCCACATATAGCATGTTAAGATGTTTTCTAATAAAAATAAATCTGTCCTCTGCAAGAGGTTTAGTAAAGATATCTGCCCATTGATGGTCAGTATCTACAAATTGTATATCAATAACACCTTTTTTAATATAATCTCTTATAAAATGGTGTTTAATCTCTATATGCTTAGCTCTAGAATGCAGTATTGGATTCTTAGATAGATTAATTGCAGCAGTATTATCACACATAAGTGGAATACTACTTACCAACACATTGTAGTCCTCCAATTGATGTTTGATCCAAAGAAGTTGTGAGCAGCAACTAGCAGCTGATATATACTCAACTTCAGCAGTTGATAATGCAATGGTACTTTGTCTTTTGCTTGACCAAGAGACAAGATTAGCTACAATGAAGTGAGATCCTTCACTGGTACTTTTTCTTTCAATTCTGTCTCCAGCATAGTCAGCATCACAAAAGCCAACTAATCTGTAATCTTCATTTTTCTTAAAGCACAAACCCAGATTAGTGGTACCTTTCAAATATCTAAATATTCTTTTAACTGCTGATAAGTGAGATTCTCTAGGATCAGATTGAAATCGAGCACATAAACATACACTGAACATTATATCAGGTCTAGACGCGGTAAGATATAGAAGAGATCCTATCATACCTCTGTATACCTTTTGGTCTACCTTTTTCTCTTTATCATCTATGTTCAGTATGGACGTGGGATGCATAGGAGTATTCATTGGTTTGCAATCATCCATTTTGAACTTCTTAAGGAGTTCCTTTGTATACTTGGTTTGATGGATGTACACCTCGTCCACAGCTTGTTTAACTTGAAGTCCAAGAAAGAACTTAAGTTCTCCCATCATGCTCATTTCAAATTCTTTTTGCATTAACTTTGAGAATTCTTTGCACAGAGATTCATTAGTAGCACCAAATATAATATCAACATAAATTTGCACTACTATAAAATTGGATTTAATTGACTTTCTAAACAAGGTTGTATCAACCTTTCCTCTATTAAAGCCATTTCCCATTAGAAATGAACTTAGCCTATCATACCAAGATCTAGGGGCTTGTTTTAGGCCATATAAAGCTTTCTTAAGCTTATACACATGTTCAGGTTGGGTTTCACTTTCAAAACCCGGAGGTTACATTACATAAACCTCTTCATTAATAAAGCCGTTAAGAAAAGAACTTTTTACATCCATTTGAAAAAGCATTATGTTGTGATGTGCAGCAAATGAAAGTAGAATTCTAATTGCTTCTAGTCTAGCAACAGGTGCAAAGGTTTCAGTGTAATCTATACCTTCTTCTTGAGAGTAACCTTGTGCAACCAGTCTAGCTTTGTTTCTTACAACCTTACCATTTTCATCAAGCTTGTTTCTGTACACCCATTTTTTTCCTATAACAGATTTATCTTTAGGCAGGGGTACAAGAGTCCAGACATCACTTCTTTCAAACTGATTTAGTTCTTCTCGCATAGCTAGAATCCAGCCATTGTCCAGCAGAGCCTCATGTACTGTCTTTGGTTCCAACTCAGAGACTAGTGCAGTATCTTCCTGCTCTCTGAAGGTTGATCTGGTTCTCAGCTTATCACTGGGGTTTCCATTGATTTGATCTGGTGGATGATAACTCTTGAAATGCCAAGATCTCTGAACATTGTCTTGTTGAGAGATGGATGTTTCTGGTTGTTAAGGAGGGTCTTCCACTAGATCATCAACTTTTATCTCTGTTGTCTCTCCTGAGATGTTTAAATCAAGATCTGCAAAAGCTTCATCTAGCTCTGATAATTTCTTATCAGGCTGCTTGTCATCAAACTTGACATGTATACATTCTTCTACTACTAGAGTTCTAGAATTATATACTCTAAAGCCTTTTGATGATTCAGAAAATCCTAACAGGATTCCATTGTCTACTTTTGCATCAAACTTACCAAGTTGATATTTAGTATTTAGAATAAAGAATTTACAACCAAAATGATGAAAATATGAAATGTTGGGTTTTCGTCCCTTCCACAATTCATAAGGAGTCTTATTCAAGATTGGTCTAATGTATATTCTGTTCTGAATGTAGCAGGCAGTATTAACAGCTTCAGCCCAGAAGTGTTTAGGGACAGAGTTGTCATTGAGCATAGTTCTAGCCATCTCTTGAAGAGATCTGTTCTTTCTCTCTACCACACCATTTTGCTGTGGTGTTCTAGGTATTGAGAAGTTGTGAAGAATACCGCTATCTTCACAGAACTTATGAAATAGCTCATTTTCAAACTCTCCCCCATGATCACTTCTGATTGAAGTGATACACATGTCTTTTTCATTTTGTATATGTCTGCAGAATATAGAAAAGACCTTGAAGGACTCATCCTTGTGAGCTAGGAACATAACCCATGTCCATCTTGTGTAGTCATCTACAATGACTAGACCATATTTCTTACCACTGATAGCAGCAGTCCTTGTTGGACCAAAAAGATCAAGGTGTAGCAGTTCTAGTGGTCTCTTGGTACTAACAATATTCTTAGATTCAAAAGAACCTTTGACTTGTTTTCCCTTTTGACATGCATCACAGAGAGCATCAGATTTGAACTTAAGGTTTGGTAGCCCTCTCACGAGGTTATGCTTATTTAGCTTTGAGATTAATCTCAAGCTTGCATGACCTAGCCTTTTATGCCAAATCCATCGCTCATCTTCAATGGACACTAAACATAAGACACTTTGATTTGAAAGGTCCTCCAAGTCAATTTTATACAAATTGTTTAGCCTCTTAGCAGTGAATAAAATTGATCCATCATTTTTCTTGACATTATATTTGTTCTTATTAAAAGAAACATCATATCCACTATCACATAATTGACTTATGCTCAGCAAATTATGTTTTAAACCATTCACTAAAAGAACATTATCAATGGAGGGAAAAGGATGTTTACCAATTTTACCTATACTAGTGATCTTCCCTTTCTGGTTTCCTCCAATGTCACCCAGCCACCATCCTTATGTCTTAAGTCTTGGAACATACACCTTTCTCCCGTCATTTGACATGAGCATCCACTGTCCAAGTACCAGGATGTTTGTTTCTTTCCTGTTGTTAAGTAAATCTACAACAGGTGTTATCTTGTCCTTAGGTACCCAAACTGACTTGGTTCCTTTCTTGTTAGTTTTCATTGGACGTGAATGTTTAACATGCCTATTGTGTATGCACCTATTTGTAGCATGCCCACTTTTTCCACACACTTTGCAAAAGGTGTTGGACGGGCTTGATTTAGCTTTATCATTCTTAGCTGAAGCTTTTGAAGCTCTATATGGTATATTTGGTTTTGACATATCATGAGATGCCTCATGCTTCTCCTTGTCATAACCAAGGCCAGATTTATCATATGGTGACCTAGAGTACCTTAGAATGAGACTGAGCTTATTTGAGCCACCTACAAATTTTGACAGAGTGTCTGTCAAATATGTTACATCTTGTTTCAGTTTTGTAACTTCACAAGAATTATCAGGCTCACATTCAAGTTTGTCAGTTAGACTGACATTCTCTGATCTCAGCTTATCATTTTCCTGAGCTAAACTTTGTTTTTCAATGCAGACTCTATCATACTCTTTTGTTAATTTTGCAAACTTCTTTTTAAGACTTTTGTATTCATGTGACAGTATGGATGAGTCGTGCAGTAATTCATCAAAGTCATTTTTGAGAGTGGACGAGTCAGAATCTATTACCTCATCATCATCAGTGTATTCATTCTGTGATGATGTGTCAGCCATGTGGCAGATGTTTGCCTCTTCCTCAGCTTCATCTTCCTCATCAAATGAAGATAGGTCCAAGTCCTTCCAAGTTGCCATCAAGCCCTTCTTTTTCTTGAAGAACTTCTTTTTATCTTTTAAATCAGGGCAGTCAGCTTTGAAATGGTCGGGCTTCTTGCATTCAAAGCATAAAGGTGGACCTTTTCCCTTGGAGTCTGATTTCTCCTTGGAAAATTTCTTGTTAAACTGCTTCCTTCTAAAGTTACCTTTCTTCCTCCACATATGTTGAATTTTCCTGGAGATAAAAGATAACTCATCTTCATCTGATCCTTCATCACTGTCTGAAGGTTCAGCATCATCTGAAGATTCAGTAGCTTTGAGGACTTTTGAAGAGTTGGCTTTCTTTGCCTTTAAGGCAAAAGACTTTCCCTTTCTAGAATTGTCTTCTTCATTCAGTTCAAGCTCATGAACCTTTAGTGACCCGAGAAGCTCTTCCAGAGAAAGAGTATTCAGATTCTTAGCTTCTTGAATAGTAGTAACCTTTGGTCTCCATTGCTTGGAAAGACTTCTCAAAATCTTTCTAATATGATCTCTATTTTCATAAATCTTTCCAAGAGATCTGAGACTGTTGGTGATTGTTTGAAATCTTCCAAACATCTGATATATAGTCTCATGATCAGTCATTTTAAAAAGCTCATACTGGTGAATCAGCATGCTATTTTTTTACTCCTTCACTTGTGATGAACCTTCATGAGCAAGAGCCAAAGTATCCCAGATTTCTTTAGCTGTGTTGCAGCTGTGAACTTTGTCATATTTTGATCTGGTGATGGCACACAACAAACAATGTTTTGCTTTATGATTAAGCTGATGTTTTGCCTTTTGATCTGCAGTCCAATCTGCTCTAGGAATGGCTGCTCCATTTTCTCCTCTTGGCTCACTATAGCCATTCTCGATCAGCTCCTAAATGTCTAAATTTTGTGCATCCAAGAAGGCCATCATCCTCTTCTTCCAATAATCATAATCAGTTCCATCGAAGAGAGGAGGTCTGTTGATAGCTTGTCCTTCTGCATCCATGATTGCTGGATTGTACTTCCTCAGCACTTGTTAGATGCTCAACCCTTTCGAGGCTGAGCTCTGATACTAACTGAAGTTGACACAGGCAAACACAAGAAAGGGGGTTGAATTGTGTTTGTTAATAATTTTTGAAAACAACCTTTTTCAAAACAGTTTTCTCAAACAAGGAATGAAAAGCAGAAGCATACACACAAAGAAAACCTTTTTAAGAACTTAACAAGAACAAGTTTAGATCCCCACAGTTAGTACAACCAAATGAAAGATAAGGGATAAGAAGATTCACGCAAGTCGTTTTATCCTGGTTCACTCTCTTCCAACCAAGAGCTACGTCCAGTCCCTTCTACTTGAAGGTTTTTCTTCACTATTTTCCAAATAGATTACAACAAGTATTCAACACCTCTCCAGGCTACAAGTATTCCTTTCTTACCAAGCCTCTTCAGGTTCTAACTATAACAAAGAGATGGTTTCTTTTGATCTTCTAACTCACTATGTGTGAGGGTATGAAAGTTTAAGATCAGTTGAATATAACAATATTCAAGCTAAGGTATTACAGACTTATGCTTTGTGAAAGAATAAAAGAATTGATCTTGTAAGAGTTTTTCTATCAAGAATTCTGTATATATGCAAAAGTTATTGCTTCAGATGTTTAGGTCTTCTATTTATAGAGACCTTGCTCTTCTCTTGAAATTCTTCAACGGTTGTTTTTGAATTTTCACGTTTAGGGATAGAATCAAATGTGTAATATCCGTTGTGACTCAGCTTGCTCGTGGCAATTGTACTATAGGTGATCCTTGCACAAAACAGGCACACCTCTGAGCAAATGCAACTTGAAAAACTATCTTGCCTTCCTTGTACAAATTCCAGATATTCCAGCGTTAAAGGTGACAGGGTACAAGTCGTTTTGCATTATACTATTTTGCTGTTGCAATCCTCATTTGTACTATGTCTCTCTCAAAGAAAACAAGGCAATAAAACCGTTAAAGCAAATATGAATAACCAACATATTCTTGAAATAAATATCAATCATTTGAAATAAATATTTCTATGTGGTCGAGACAGTTATCCTAAATATAACAAGGATTCATAGTGAAGAGGAGCTCGTCTACTGAAAGAGTGCGTCTATATGCTTAAAATTAAAAACTCTTTTTAGCTCGCCAGTGACGTGGCAAAGTTTTGCTCGTCTACTATCCAGTCTTTGGACTTGCTACATATCGGTGAATAACTTAGATCTGCATCTGCTGACGTGGTACACAAGCTCGTCTACTATCATTAGATAAGAGCTCGTCTACAGGCACTGTTCAATATTCCGTCTACTTAAACATTTTCACATAAATAAATATACCATTCATTTTAGCAGCTCGTCTACTAAAGTGGACGCGGATATTAACTCTTTAGAGGATTCCATAACTTATAAAATTTCGAATATCCCTGCAAGACTAGATGAAGCATGTTAGATCTTAACTAACACTTTGCCATACAAATTTAATCATTTTTGTTAACATCAAAACTTAGAGATTATTTAATCCAAAAAATACTTTGGTTCCAACACTAACAACAATGGTGGGCCAGTTGAGTTCTAGGGACTGGATAAGTTTCAGAGGAACAACCCTCCGTCGTTCAAAAAGCGTACAATCTGGAAGGAGCTTTGCTATGGTTGAGGGAGACTGAGAAGATCTTCCGAGCCACGGATTGCCACGATCAGCAGAAGCTCATCTTTGCTACCTTCATGTTGACCGAGGAGGCAGAGCATTGGTGGGACAACTACAGGCAGCGGATACAGGCTGAGGGCACAGTGGTTACATGGGCTGTGTTCAGAAAGAGGTTTCTGGAAAAGTACTTTCCGGCAGATATCGGGGACAAGAAAGAGATGGAGTTCTTGTCTTTGAGGCAGGGGTCGTTTTCAGTTGGTGACTATGCGGCTAAGTTTGAGGAGTTGGCTAGATACTACACTCCATATCAGCATGAGACAGATGACCGCTCCAAGTGTGTCAAGTTTGAGGCTGGACTCCGACCTGAGATCAAGCAGGCCATCAGCTACCAGGAGATCAGAGTTTTCCTTATTCTGGTCAACAACTGCCGGATTTATGAGGATACCAGTTAGTTCAGAGTTACCAGTTCCAGAGGATCGGATAGTTAGAGTGGCAAGAGGACTGATCAAAGAGACAAGGGCAAGCAGCGGTATGCCCCGACGGGCAAGGACTTTAAACAAAGTAGCAAGAAGCCACAGTTTCAGCAAAATAGCTTCAGGGGTGGATTCTCTGATGCCCCCAGATCTATGAGGTGTGGTAAGTGTGGAGCGTCGGACCATTATTCGTCCCAGTGCAAGGAAACACAAGTCATCTGCTTCAGATGTGGCAAGCCAGGACACATCAGCCATGAGTGTGATGAAGCCAAGGCCGAGCCTCCCAGCGTTAGCAAGAATCAGAAGTCCCAGGCCAACAGACTGAAGATCACTGGAAGAGTCCTTACTCTTAGTGGAGCCAAAGCCTCCGAGTCTGATGACTTGATCCAAGGTACATGTTTTATTGATGGAATTCAATTGACTGTATTGTATGATTCGGGTGCTACTCACTCGTTTATATCGCATGATAGGGTCAAGAGTCTTAAATTGTCTGTTACTTTCCTTGAGTTTGATTTGTTGGTTTCTACACCTACAAATAAACCTGTTTCCACTTCTTATGCATGCAAGAACTGTCATATAGTCATAAATGATAAAACCTTTATTTCCGATCTTGTATGCTTACCTTTGAAAGACCTGGATATTATTCTAGACATGGGCTGGTTATCCTCCAACCATGTCCTCCTGAACTGTTTTGATAAAACCTTAATTTTTGGAACTCCAAAGGAGTTTAAGACTCCGGACCTTCTCTCTGCCAGCCAAGTTCAAGCTTCGATGAGAGACGAAGCCTAAGTATACATGATGTTAGCTTCCCTGGAAGTAGAGAGCAGCCCTCCTGATGTCGCCAGCTTGCCTGTTGTGCAAGAATTTCCTGAAGTATTTCCGGGGGATGTTTATAACTTACCCCCAGAGAGAGATGTTGAGTTTACCATATACTTAGTGCCTGGCACCGGGACAATCTCCATAGCACCCTATAGAATGTCTCCTCTAGAGCTAGCTAAGTTGAAGGAACAGTAGGAGGACCTAATGAAGAAGCAGTTCATTAGGCCAAGTGTGTCTCCGTGGGGAGCACCTGTGTTGTTGGTGAAGAAGAAAGATGGTAGTATAAGGTTGTGTGTCGATTATCGACAGCTCAACAAGGTGACCATAAAGAATCAGTATCCCCTCCCTAGGATTGATGGTCTTATGGACCAATTGATAGGCGCTTGTGTCTTTTCAAAGATAGATTTGAGGTCAGGGTACCATCAGATTTGGGTTAAGTCTGAGGACATCCCGAAGACAGTGTTTAGGATGCGATATGGTCACTATGAGTACTTGGTTATGCCTTTTGGTGTGACCAATGCTCCTGCGGTCTTCATGGACTACATGAACAAGACCTTTCACCCTTACTTGGATAAGTTTGTGGTGGTGTTTATAGATGACATCTTAGTGTACTCCAAGAGTAAGGAGGAACATAAGGAACACCTGAGGTTTTTCTTGCAGACCCTTAAGGAAAAGCAGTTGTACGCTAAGCTGTCTAAATGTGAGTTCTGGTTAGAGGAAGTGAGCTTCTTAGGACATGTCATCTCTAAGGGTGGCATAGCAGTGGACCCAGCTAAGGTAGGGATGGTGCTCCAAAGGGAAGCGCCAAAGTTTGTAACCGAGATTAGAAGTTTCTTGGGGTTAGTCGGGTATTATAGGCGGTTCATAGAAGGTTTCTCTAAGATAGCGTTGCCCTTAACCCGTCTCACCAAGAAGGGACAGTTGTTTGTGTGGGACTCTAAGTGTGAAGAGAGTTTCCAAACCCTTAAGGATAGGTTGACATCAGCACCAGTGTTAGTTTTGCCAGATCCTAGTGAACCTTTCGTAGTATATTGTGATGCATCAAAGCAAGGTTTAGGTGGTGTGTTGATGCAAGATGGTAAGATAGTAGCTTATGCTTCTAGGCAGTTAAAAACCCATGAGAAGAACTACCCTACCCATGACCTAAAGCTAGGAGCTGTGGTATTTGCCTTAAAGATTTGGAGGCATTACCTGTATGGAGCGAGGTTTGAGGTTTTTAGTGATCATAAGAGTTTGAAGTACCTCTTTGATCAAAAGGAGTTGAATATGAGGCAGTGTAGGTGGATGCAGTTCTTAAAGGATTATGACTTCGAGCTAACCTATCACCCAGGAAAGGCCAATGTGGTGGCCGATGCTTTGATAGGAAAACCCTGCATGTCTCCGCTTTGATGGTTAAGGAGATGGATCTAATAGAGGAGTTTAGAGACCTTAGTCTAGCTTGTAAGTTTACCCCTAAGAGTATTAGGCTTGGTACCTTGAAGGTTACCAACAGTCTGATGGATCAGATTAGAGAGGGTCAGAAGTTAGACAAGTTTCTCTTAGACCAGCGAGAGTTACTCGCTCAGGGTAGAGAGCTAAGTTTTAAGGATGGCAGTGATGGCATCTTGAGGTTTAAGGATAGAGTATGTATACCTGATATTCTTGAGCTTAGGAAGTTGATCCTTGAAGAAGGACATAGAAGTGGACTGAGTGTGCACACAGGTGCCACTAAGATGTATCAGGACCTTAAGAGAATGTTTTGGTGGCCTAGGATGAAAAAGGATGTAGCTGAATTTGTTTATGCGTGCCTAGTTTGTCAGAAGGCTAAGATAGAGCATCAAAGGTCGTCAGGTAAGTTACAACCCTTGAGTATCCCAGAATGGAAATGGGATAGCATCTCCATGGATTTTGTGTCTGGACGCCCTAGGTCTCCAGCTGATATTGAGGCTATATGGGCTGTTGTGGATAGATTGACTAAGTCTGTCCATTTCATTCCGATGAATATGGAGTATCCATTGGAGAAGTTAGCCAAGCTGTACATCAAAGAGATAGTTAGGCTTTATGGTGTACCTTCTAGCATAGTTTCACCTCTAGGTTTTGGAATAGTTTGCAAAAGGCTTTAGGGGCAAAGCTTAGGCTTAGTTCAACTTACCACCCACAGACTGATGGGCAGTCTGAGCGGACCATCCAGTCCTTAGAAGACTTGTTGAGGGCTTGTGTGTTAGAATAGTCTGGTAGTTGGGACAAGTTTTTGCCCCTGATAGAGTTCACCTACAACAATAGTTTCCATTCTAGCATTGGGATGGCACCGTATGAGGCTCTGTATGGGAGGAGATGTAGGACACCCTTGTGTTGGAGCGAATCTAGTGATAGTGTGGTGTTAGGGCCAGAGATAGTCCAGGAAACAACAGAAAAGATCAGGTGGGTTCAGGAAAAGATGAGAGTTGCACAGAGTAGGCAGAAGAGCTATCATGATAAAAGGAGGAAGGCACTCGAATTCCAGGAAGACGACCATGTATTCTTGAGAGTTACCCAGATGACTGGGGTTGGTAGAGTGATGAAGGCGAGGAAACTTACTCCGAGGTTCATTGGTCCTTACCAGATCCTTAAAAGAGTCGGCAATGTCGCCTACCAAATAGCTTTACCCCCATTCTTGTCAAATCTCCACAATGTTTTTCATGTGTCTCAACTCAGAAAGTACATTCATGACCCTAGTCACGTGATAGTGCCCGACGCTATACAGTTGAAAGAGAACTTGACGTTTGAGGTGTTACCCCTTCGAGTCGAAGATAAGATGGTGAAACAGCTAAGAGGCAAGGAGATTCCTTTGGTCAAAGTGGTTTGGAGTGGGGCAACTGAGGAAGGTGCTACCTAGGAGCTGGAGAGAAAGATGATGGAGGCGTACCCGCATCTTTTCCCTTGAGGTACGTGTAAATTTTGAGGACGAAATTTTGATAAGGGGGGTGGTATTGTAACATAAGTGCTTTCCTTAAGCCTGTTCTGTTAAGTTAAGATTGTTGGCTAAGGGCTTAGTGAGATTTTTGGCATAGAAGTCCCTTTCTGGTACATGAGCACGCTCGTGCTCATTAACCAGCAAGCCCGTGCTTAAAGCTTGAAGCGCGCTACCAAGTTTAAGTTGAGCACGACCATGCTCAACAGTGAGCACGCCCGTGGTCAAGTGCGGACTGCGTCTCGCTGACGCTAAGTCCAGCACGACCGTGCCTGGTAAGGAGCACGACCGTGCTCCGAGTGCAGCTTATATATGTTGTGCAGACTCGAGGGTTGCGTCGTACACTCCAAATTTTGGTGGCTAAAACCCTAGTGCGGCTGCTACGTCTTTTCCCCTCTTTTCCTTCATACTCAGTGTGTTTCTTGAGTATTGGAGACCCTAGGGAAACGTGGTTTCGTCTTTACTTCGTATATAGGTAATGTTCCATCCGTTTTGTTGGTTTCCTTTCGTTTTCGTATTGGGAAACTAATAATGTTGTGTTTCCATTGTTTAAGGCTTGTCTGAGTGTAAGCCACTTAAAGGGGAGGAACCGGTTGTTGTTTAGGATGCTGTTAGAGCTACCTTCAATCCAGGTATGGGGAGAAGGGTAGTATACTCATAGACTTGGGGTTAGGATAAAGTAAAGGGGTTCCCATAACCCCGTTTGATACATGTTCTGTATGATTTAAATGTATATATGCCTAGTTATGTTAACAGGTTGACTTGCTGTTATGTATTATAATTTGATATATGTTTGGATATTTATATAATGATGTGTTCATGAAAGTTATGATGGTTGCCCTATGAGTATGGTATTATGATAATTATTGTTGTTAACATGTTGATTGGTTGATATGAATATGGAGTTGATGATGTGTTTTAAATCCTGAAAATATGTTGATAATTGACCTTAAGATTTAATGGATTAAAACCCTAGAAATTGGTTGAAACTCGGTTACTGTTCCTGTCCAGAACAACACTGTCGCACGATGAGCACGATCGTGCTGAACAGGGAGCACGACCGTGCTCCCAGTTACATTCTGGGAAATGGCCGCACTGTTTAGCACGGCTGTGTAGGACAAAGAACACAACCGTGCTCAATAGGAAGCACGACCGTGCTTCACTTAAGGGGTAGCACGCCCTTCACGTGTTTAAGCACGACCGTGCTCACCCCTCCTGGACAGAATCAGAATTAAAGAACTTTAAGGGGTTTCAAACCCCATTTCCCCAATAATGATAAGTTGATTAGACAACTTGGCTAATGTTCTCTAAAGATAATTAAGATGATGAGATGGTGAGGTGTTGAGTTTGATAAGTCAGTGCCCATTGGGTACCGCAAGCTGATGAGTTATGCCTTGGTGCTTTTTGGCCAAGGAAGCCTTGACCCCGCGGTTTGGGTCTAAGGTGTTGTGTACCTTGGTGGCCGAGAGTTTGCCCTAGGTGCTGCGGTTGATTCCGCTAAAGTCCTCAGGTAGATTCCGCGAGGCAAATTGTTACGGTCGATTCCGCTGTTATCTTCGGTCGATTCCGTTGGAGTTATGGAGGTGGCGTTGCCGTTGTTGTTGTGTTGCATAAGCATTGCATCGGAGTTGTTGTTTAGGGATGTTCGACATAGGGGAGGTCGTCCTAGAGTACGGCGATCTGGCCATCCACGGTTGGAGTAGATTCTCCTTGCGCCCCCGTGACGAGGCATTCGTTGGTTTGATGCGTTGGCTATCCAAGGAGTAGATTCTCTGGCGTTGAGTAGATTCTCAATGTAGATATTTAACTCCAAAGTCGTCCATCCCGAGTTTAGTGGATCCACATGCATTGTTGGTTTAACGGAGTAGGATTGTATTGCACTACATAGCATGATGAATGTTGATGCTGTTGATGTATGTTATGTTGGTACCATGGCTGCATGATTTACTTTACTTCCTACTTCCTTGCTATTATGTTTACATGATTCTTACTCCCTATGTTTGTTTGTTGTTGGCCTGATTGGCACCTTGCAGAGGATGATAAGCAGTCCGGAGAGGAGTGACTCTGAGAAGCGGCCACTCATAATTAGGGCTAGTTTTAAGTTCCGTTAGTTGTTAGTTTCCAGTTGTAATTCCTTAGATTTTATTCTGGAACGGTTATACCAGCTCTGTATGTGACATCAGGGTTGGGTTATGTTTATGCCTTAATTGTTAAACTTGTTTTATTTTCCGCGTTTGTGAACTGGTTCATGTAGGACATTTCTACCCATGGGTAAATGTTTTAAATTATTTAGTAAATGCATGTTTTCCATTTAAATTGTTTCTTTTTAAATGCCTTATAACATAAAGGGTAGAAGGATGTCACAGCCTCATGAATGAGGACAAAGCTCGCTGAAAGGACTCGTGTTAGTTTGTGGGGACAGTTGCTAATGGATAAAGCAGCCTGTGATGTTATAATACGGTTTGGATTGGATTAGATAATTCGATTTTTATCATACTTTATTTTTTTCTTATATCAAGTGTCATTTCTACCGATTTAATAATGGACAAAAGATAATCTTCATTTAGGGGAACTAGTTTAAGGTGCCCAACACCCAGAGGCGGAGCTAGGAATTTCTTACGAGAGAGGCCAAGATTAAATATACATAACATAAATAACAAACAAAATTAACAAATATGTCGAAGCAAACTATATGAAACAAATTCGATATATAATCAACAAATTACTCAAACAGATCTTTAGTAAACTTAAGTACAATACTAAAATCTTCATTTATTTAATAGTGTATGACAATAAATAATCATCAATTATCATATTTGTGGAAGATTTTTAGCAGTCTCCTTTTCAATGTAAAAAAAAAAACACCATCTTCCATCTTATTTTGGAACTTTGTTTTAATGATTTTCATGGTTGAAAAAACTTGTTCAGTAGTTGATGTTGACACAGGAATAGTCAAAATAGGGCGAGTCAATCTAACGAGGATAAGTCAACCTAAAAATAAGTTAATAGTTTTGTTGTTAATTAAATAAGTCAATAGTTTTGTTCTCAATTAAATATCACTTTAACTTCACCAATCAACCTAAAAATAAAAAGATGCCCACCTAATTGGCATCTCCCTCTCTGTTGTGTTGCCTTTGCACTTTATTTTGCAAAAAAAAAAACCTAAAAATAAAATTTATAAAACATTGTTGTAAAAAAAAGTTAAATAATTGAAAATAAACTCAATAAAACTTAATAAAAAAAAATCAACACAGACAAAGTTATGAAAGGAAGTAAATAATAAAACATTAAAAAAAAATATCAAGTAACAACACGTCAAAATAGTATAATACCCACAGAGCACGGATTTCAGAAGGTTCAGGTTCAACCCCCTTGCTGGAAACAATGTGTCCTAAGTATTCCAATTGTCGTTATCCTAGTAGGCATTTAGAGTTTTTTAAGAAAAATTTCCCTGCCAATAGTTTCACAAAAACTTGTTCCAAATGGTCAATATGCTCCTATAGTGAATTGTTGTAAATTAAAATATCATCCAAAAAAAAGCGACAAACTTGCGGAGAAATTATCTAAACAGTCCGTTCATGGTAGCTTGAAATGTAGAAGGTACATTACAGAGGCCAAACGGCATTACCTTATATTCATAAGGTCCTTGTTGAGTGCGGAATGCCAATTTAGGATATCACCTTCGTGCATCCGAATTTGATGAAACCCCTGTATCAGGTCCAATTTTGAAAACCATGAAGCACCTCCTAACTCGTCGAGCAATTCATCAATGGTGGGCAGCAGGAAGCGTTCTTTCACCGTGAATGCATTCAATGCTTTGTAATCAACGCAGAAGCGCCATGACCTCTTCTTTTTTTTTTCACTAGTAACACGAGGGAAGAAAATGGACTTCTACTGAGTTATATCATTCCCGAACATAATATTTCAGCAACTTGAGTCTCGATTTCACACTTTTGGAAGTATGGGTATTTATAAGGTCTGATGTTTATGGGTGTAGAGTTTGGGAGAAGGTGGATTTGGTGGCTAATGTCACGTTTTGGGGGAACCAGATTTGGGGCGAGGAACAGGTGTTTGTAGCGGAGAAGGAGGGCTGTGATTTCTGGTATAGGGTGATGAAGGTTAGGCTTGGGTTCAGGTTGGGGATTGTTTGGGCTGAGCAATAGTTGGATATGGAAGAAGGCTGAAGCTGCACCGGTTTGTACCAATCTTTTAATTAGTTGGGCTGAGTCGTTAGCGGGCTTGGAGGGCGCATAGGCTCGAAACTCAATAATGCCATTTCTGTGGATAAATGAACCTATTGTGTTTTGATTAATGACCAAACTTAATTGATTATCACTTTGATTCACTAACTACTTGCCAAGATTAAGTGTTTTTATAAGATATCAATGGAACAAGGAAGTGGATGCAAAGGATCAAAGAAGAAAAGCAAGGATCATGAAGGAAGGCTTGAAGATGAAGAACATAAAGATGAATCTCAACGAATCTCAAGCAAGGATTATTAGGATTGTTATGTAAAGGAAATCTTTATGTTTTTTCTCTTTGATTAAGCTCTCTAAAAACAATCAAAATAGTTTTCACAAATTAAAATGAACTTAAAATGAAAAAGGATTAATTGAAAGTTCTGTACATCTATGTGTACATCGATGTACTTTCAGTTAATTAACTAACTCTTAATGAAAACCTATGTGTACGCCAATGTATAAATGTTATACATCAACGTATACATCGATTGACTCTGGATTTACTTGATCAATATGCAAATCAGCTTCTGTAAATCGATTGTTATATCAATGTATAAGACCAAACAGAAGCCAAGACTTTTTGAAACATGCATACAATCGATTGGTACATCGATGCATATACAGAACAGGAGTAAAGTCTTTTTGAAATAATGAAACAATCGATTGATACATCAATGTATAAGCCTAAACAGAGGCTAGGACTTTTGACAATGATCATACAATCGATTGATCAATCGATGTAAAGACTTCTGGCTGAGAATGCATATACTCTTCAAGAACACAATCGATATACACATATGTGTATTGTTAAAAATCAAGAATTTCCAAGAACACAATCGATTTGGCTATCGTTGTACTCAGTTATAAAAATGAAAACTTTGTTTAATACATCGATTGCACCATCAATTGACTGATAACTGAATTTTTCAAGAAGTTTGTTTTGATCTTAACTGATTTGAAAAGCATGCCCAACGGATCTATTTTGGAATACAACTATATAAAGGCATGGACAAACACTTTCTGAACAACAATCCATTCCATATTGAGATTAAGCATGAATTTCTTAGAGAGAGCTTTTCATTGAGAATACTTGAGTTTTTCCATTAGAGCTTCAATTTGTAATATCTGATTTCTTAGAATCTGAATCAAATCTTTTCTTACTGTAAAAGGAAGATTAGAGAGAAGGTTCTCTCACTGTTTAGATCAACAGTAGAAGGGACTCTCGGTGGTTTGACAATAGTAGAAGGGACTCTTGGGAATTGCAAGATTGCTGTGACTGAAAAGCTGTCAATTGGGTAGAAGGAACCTGGGAGTTGAAGCTTGTAAAGAATCTTGTAATTGCTTTTGATTTAGTAGGCGAAAATCACTGTGAAGTGGGGACTGGATGTAGGTTACCATAGGAGGTAGCTGAACCAGGATAAAATCTCGGTTTGTATTTTCTCTCTATTCATTAACTCTTTATTTGCTTTATTGATGAATATTTGTTTAAGCAATTGTTAAGGAAATCTGAATGAGATAATCTGTTTATTCATATCTGAAATCAATCACTTTGTTAATCTTTCTTGTTTAGTTTAATCATTGTGTTAATCAATCTTGAAAAAACACTTTTGATTTGTTGGTTGACAAAAATCTTTTCAAAGGTAAAGAAAAGTTTCAGTTTTTGCAAAAAAAGGGGAAAAAAAAGTTTTAAAATTACCCATACTCAATTCATCCCCACAACCTCCCCACCCAAAACCCCTTCTTGAGTATTTAGAAGCCACAACCAGCAAGTGGTATCAGAGCTTTCACTATTGTGTAAAGCTTAACAGCTTAAGAGGACGGCTTCAAATGACATCTTGGGAGAAGGGGCTTCTCTTGCAAGACCCTCTACATTCAATGGCACTGCCTATATGTATTGGAAAGAAAGGATGTTAATATTCCTTGAGGCTAGTGTCTTGATGTATTAGATGCTGTTGAGAATGGTCCATACATCCCTCGCACTCTTGATGCAAATGGCACCAAGACAAATAAGCCTAGAAGTGAAGGGGATGATGAGGACAAGAAAAGAGTAGGTTATAATGCTAAAGCTAAAAATATTATAACTGCTGCCTTGAGTTATGATGAATTTTTCAGGGTCTCTAATTGTAAGACAGCCAAGCAAATGTGGGATACGCTGCAAACTACTCATGAAGGAACAAGTGATGTGAAGAGAGCAAGAATGAACTCACTCATGCACGAGTATGAACTCTTTCACATGAAGAAAGATGAAGACATCAATGATATGCAAAGGAGATTCACCCACATTGCAATCAACTGAATGGACTTGGAAAAAGTATTTCAGATGAACAACAAATCAACAAAGTTATGAGATGTTTGACAAGAGAATGGCAACCAAAAATTACTGCTATAGCTGAATCAAGAGACTTAGAAACCATGAACATTGCTACACTGTTTGGAAAGCTCAAAGAACATGAGATGGAGCTTCATAGGTTGAATAATCATGAAGAGAAGGAGAAAAAGAAGAAAGGCTTATCTCTTAAAGCACAAATCTCCAAAGAAGTTCTTGACAGTGATGAAGATGAAGAAGTTGAGGAGGATGAAGATTCTGAAGAAGATACGGGACTGCTGGTCAAAAAATTCAAAAAGTTTCCCAAAAAGAAGAAATCCTTCAACAAAAAGCCCTCAAACTTAAGAAAACTTCCAAGGGTGAAAGCTCAACTTCAAATGTGAAGTGTTATGAATGTGGCAAACCTGGACATTACAAGAATGAGTGTCCTAAACTTCAAAATAAGGACAAGCATGATAACTATGAGTCCAAGGACAAGAAGAATAAAAAGCTAAGAAGAGCATACATAGCATGGGAGGAAAATGACATGGATTCCTCTAAAGATTCTGAGGAAGAAAAGGCAAATCTCTGCCTTATAACTCACCATCAAAGTGACAATGAAAATGAAGGTGAGGTAAATGATCTTCCCCCTACTTATGATGAACTACAAGATGCTTTTGGTGAATTGCATAGTGAATATCTGAAAATTGCTAAGCAATTAATGTCATCTAGGAAAGTCATTGCTAAACAATGTAGTGATTATGCATCTCTTCAAATTAAGAATAAGGAATTAGAAGCTAAAAATAGTAGGCTAAGTGCATCTAGCTCTACATGCTCTAATTGCAATATTCTGGAAAAAGATGTAGAAAAATTGAAATGTACTCTATCTAAATTTACAATGGGAAGAGATAATCTAAATGTCATATTAGGGCAACAAAAAGGAATATTTGATAAAACTGGAATAGTTTACCAACCAGCAATGTATGAAAAAGCTTTTAAGAAACTCTGTTGCACCTAAATCTTCTACTAGTCTTTTTGTTAAATGTTTCTATTGCGCAAGAAAAGGACATACTGCTTCTACATGCTATTTTAGAAATCCTTCAAGGATGAGTATCAAGCAAATATGGGTTCCAAAGGGAACTTATGTCATGACTAACACAAAAGGACCCAACAAAATTTGGGTACCCAAGACAAATTGTTAAAATATGTTTTGTAGGTGTGCTTGAAGGCCAAAAGTTCAAGTTGGTACTTAGATAGTGGCTGCTCCAATCACATAACTGGAGACATCACAAAATTTACTTCATTCACTTCCAAACAAGGTGGAAATGTAACATATGGTGACAACAACAAAGGAAGAATTCTTGGTGTTGGCACAATTGGAAAAAGTCCAGCAACTAAGATTGAAGGAGTTCTCTATGTTGAAGGGCTAAAGCATAAGAGTGGCGAGCGTTAGAGTGGTCACTATGTTCATTATTCAGAAGCTCTTCAGTGGCCGCTGTGAGTGTGTCGGTGAGGGAGTCGTCCTCCTCGTCGGCGACGAGTAAAAAGAATCGACCCTTACACCTATGGCTGTTGCTCCATTTTTCATCGCAATTATAGCAAAGCCCCTTTTCGTGACGCGCCGCCATCTCCACGGGGTTTAGTTTCTTGAAATGGATTTTGGGTGAGGTGGATAGCAGGGGTGGGTCGACCAGAGGGATTGTATTTGGGGTAAAGGTGGGTTTGTGGGTGGCGAAGTTGGAGGGAGATGGGGATCTAGAACCTTTTTTGCGAATGCCGTGGCAGTGATCATCCAATTTATCCTGTTGCAATTTAGCAAGGCACTGGCTTGGGGTAATGACACCGGTTGCAGAGCTTGGACATCACGGCGGATGTCATGGTGCAAGCTGGAGATGAAGCAGCTCAAAAGGAAGGACGATGGAAGACCAATGATGCGGTTGGCGAGGCGTTCAAACTCGTTTAGGTATTCATTAACAAAGAGTCGTTGGGTTAATTTGAACAAGGCACCTTTAGGGTCATCATAGTACGAAGGGGCAAAACGGTTTCCAAAGCTTGAAGCAAGCCACTCCAATAGGTGATTAATCCATTCCGAAACATCCATTGGTACCAGCTAAGGGCTGGACAATCCATGTAAAAGGATGCCATGATAATACGCTCGTCCTTTGGTGTTACCTGATAATCGAAAAAAATTGGGTGATTTTGAAAATCCAACCCATGGCACCTTCGCCATCAAAGAGGGGAACTTCAAGTTTCAGGTTAGGTTTATTGGGGGGGGGGGGGGGTGGTGGTAGAACTGGGGTCAAGGGTTGCAAGGTGTTCTAGGATGGAGTCTATTTTAGTGGAGAGTTCATTTTGGTTATTGGTAAGGGCTGCTTGGTTCCAGGATAGACGGAGGATGGCCTCCTTGATGCTATCGTTGGTGGCGGAGCTAGAGATGGGTTTGGTCATGGTGGCAGGTCAGAACAATTGATAAGGGATAATCCTTGATTTCGAGGACAAGGGGACCTCCTAAGAAATGAAGAGAAGAAGAGTTCTGGATAATTCTTTTCTGCCTTTTTCATTCATCATTTTAGGTATATAAGCATATTTACAAGGCTAGCTGTCCGCGAATATAGGAACATATTCTTCTAAACGTTATAACAGAATTGCAACAAGTAAAATGGAATAAAGTTCTAAATTGAAATTATAACTTATGACTCAACATAATAGTCATCTATGCTACTGGCCTTTTCAGAGATAATTCATATGTAATCCTTCAAGTGTGAGGGACTCTGGATGGTTCTTTTGGGTCGAGCATTAGATTGGGTCGTGTTGTGTGTATTGGTCTGGGCCGCATTGCTAACATACACACCACAACTCATCGTCATTCGTCATTGTTGTAGGATTACTGTGCTATGGGTTCATGTGTTCCCTTTCTGGGATTTCTCTGTAGACTGCTCACAGCACACAAGTTTGGAATTCTACACTGGTTTTAGGATCGGATGGAATTGGAAACTTAGAAAGTTGGACTAAGGTTTTTTAATTAGGGGGAAAAATCTATATGTATGTATAATTTTTTGTTTAAAAAGCTGGGGGTGGCCTATGGTTACCCCCTCACTCTGCCTCTGCAAACACCTATTTTAAGTTCTCTATACTAGAATATTATAACCTTTATGAAAGGCAGCAACTATTTGTTCCTTATTAACCATTATTTGATTTGATGACCAGTGAGGAAAATTCTCTAGAGATTTCTTGACCAATTTTGGGAGTTTGAAAAAAAAAATCATTTTTTTAACACATTCTTTTATGTTAAATATTCTTTTATGTTAATTATCTAAATCTACTCTTACTCATCCTATTTTTTTCTTGAATCAGCTACAAATAAATTATACCTAATTATTTTTCCAATTTACTTAATCGATTTCCTATTTTCCATGTTTACTCAATCAAGTATATATATGACAATAATGATATATATAAAAACTTTTAGCTAAATATAACTTCAAGACGTTAACATTGATTCTAAATAATCTCATATATGTCATTCCAACAAAAATATTAAAGAGAATGAGGGTGTCTGTTCATAAAAGTATGAAAAACAATGCTTAAGTATGAGTAATATTTTAATTTAAAAAATAATAGAATATGTATATAGTAGGTCGGTTTGGATTGTATTGGATTGGTTCTCACTAGTAGATCCGTAATCCAATTTAATCCAATGAAGAAGAAAAAAAAGCGGTTTTTCGGGTTTCTGATTTTCGCTTTTTGATTTGTACGGATTTTTATTTTTCTATTCGGTTTTTTGCGATTGAAATTGGTTTGGATCGGTTGATGAACACCCCTAGTTTAAAGCTTGAAGGAAGTCATCAATGACAATGAGGTCTAGGGAATTGGAAGAATATGAAATGTGGAGAAAACAGAGAAAAAAATGATTTTTTTATTAAGTTTTAATGGAAGTTGTAATTGTGGTAGGTGGAAAAGGGTCTTGCTAATCAGTACTATTAAGAAATCAAGAAATAATAAGTTTTCATTCGTAAACAAAATACATTACTTATCAAAATATTAAATATACCAATTTTCAATGAAATATTATCATTTTTGACTCCTTGGTACACTGATTAGCATTTGCCAAAAAAAATAAAAAAAAAATAATCAAATTGAATAAAAGAATTAAGATAAGAGACTAAGTACTAATTAAGTCTTCTTTTTTTTTTTTGATAAAACATTGGTTAACGTGTGTACTGATATTATATACTGTAGTCTCACTTTTTTATATACAAAAAATGAGATAGAAAGAAAAGAAGAAAATTGCAGTAACAGTCATCAAAGGCAAACCAAACAGCTATCCAAATCAATGCTGACAAATATACAAATGGGTTCTCGTGTCTTGCAAGAATTAAACACTATCTTGCTTTTCTTCACTTCACAGGCCAATGAATAATGAATTCAACCCCCTTTAACAAAACGGTTTTGCTTGCTTTACTCATTGGGTTTGCTTAATCAGTTGAAAGTGATACATTGCTACAAATTGCTATATTTCTATTGCAAACTATTTTAACATAAAACCTTTTTATAACATTATTACTCTAATTAACAATGTGTTAAAAATTAATTTAAAAACATATATCAAATAATGTATAGAGTAATAATATATTTTAAAAAAATTGATGACCTACCTTTTTTTTTATAGCGAAATTGATGACCTACCAGAAATCCAATAAGTCTCAACCAATTTTTAATATTCCGTTGATCAGTATAATAATGATGTGTAGATATATACTCCCTCCGGTCCGGTCCATAATATAAGCAAAAATTTCCAAATTTTTTGATCCAAAATATAAGTAAATTTCAACTACTTTCATCCTATTTAATGATGTTATTCTCAAAATACCCTTCATTTAAAATACAAATTTTGTTTTTCAATGACTTCTTTTATTCTCAACAACATAAGCTTAATAAATAAGATGAAGTACAATTTAGGTAACAAACTTAATTTTTAATTCCTAATGACTTTTTTAAATGAGATTAACTAACTACCTTAATATATGTGTTCCATTAAATTTTTGCTTATAATATGGACCAAAGGGAGTATATAATAGAATTAATACACACTGCTTATTGAGAACTTATTTAAAATAAGAATTTAATTTTGAGCTATTATTAGTGTAAAATTTTTTACACCATCAATTAATTATATGTATTATTTCAAGAATCAACCATTCTTAATAATGTGATAATAAATGATTTGATAATATTAAACAAAATTATAATGATAATACATTATAATTAACTCCTGAAAAAAACATCACATATGTTAAATAGTAGTACAATGTTAACTCTTTTAAGTAGTGAAAATTATAAATGAAAATAAATTTATTTTTTAACCGGAAATTCATGTAAACTTATTAAGATGCAAGTTTTATATTGGTTTTTTTTTTTTTTTACCATGAGATATTTATATATGTTCTGTGAATTTAAATCGTTCATGAAGTTAATCTTTGTTTGACATAGCAGAAGAATTAAACGATTTTCCTACGAGAGTTGTTTCTCAAAATTTTAAACCCGCAACCCCATCTAAAAAGTTGAAGATTGATTACCACCTCAATCTACCTTTGTTATTTAATATTATAAATTTTTTTTTTTTTGACAATGTTATTAAATATTATGGTGCTATCTGAAACTTGAAATTACCAAAATGAATATCCTTTCCTATAGTTGTTAGCCGCTTATAATTTTCCAAAATTTAATTTTAAGCTAGTGTTTAGACACTTCAAAATAGTGATAATTACAAGATAGAAAGTTCCAAGAATTTTCAGTTAACTTATTTTTACTACAAACGGTTTTATTGAATTTAGCGATTTTTTTTTTTTTTTACAGGAAATTTAGCGAGTGAAAGGATAGATAAATTTGAAAATTCAAATTTATTGGAAATCACTAAACACAATTTATATGGTATTTTTTTTGATAAAAAAAATATGGTACTGGTTCTTTTTAAATGCTAATTAAGTATTTAAAACATTAATAGAAAAAGAATTATTCTTTTTTCCTATTATATATACAAGTAAAGTCACCAACATATGGTTGGTCCAAGTGGTAAGGGACTTGGGCACCTTGGTCAGGTGTTCAAATCTTGACTCTTGTGTATGGAGAAAATCTGGTTGAGAGAGGTTGTGTGCCCAACAGGTTTCCCAACGAAGATTAATCACTGCTAACAGTGATGAATACTTCGTATCTATGTCATGATTACTAAAATATACAAGTAAAGTCATAAAAATAATGATGTAAAGATAAACACTATATAATAGTTATGGTAACATAAAACAATAGGAATATTTTTTTTTCAGGTACAATAGAAACATAATGTTAAATCGCATTCGATATAGAGTAAATACAATTTTGATACTCTCCACCATCATCAAACCAAATATACATTCACGAAAGTTTTAGTATTGTACATGTTCCGGTTTTTTCCTAATATAGATTTAATAGACAGTTTTTTTTTTTTTTTTACAATAAAGTTTAGATTGAGAAAAGATACGCTCTCTTGCAAGGTCAGAAAATACCACCAACCTCAGTGACGATTTATAGTGGAATTTATATATTACTTATCAATAGGGGAGATCTAGGAATCGAACCCAAGTCACAGCTAGTATGAGCGGAAGGCTTGACCTGATGTATCAACCCTGTCAGCGACAGTTTTGTTTTTATATGAAGTTTGCTCTGATCTGATTTTTATAGTTGTGTTACTATTTTTTTGGGCAGATAGTTGTGTTACTATTAAACAATGTTACACTGACAAAACTCGCAACTGTACGTAGTTGACCTTTTTAACTTTTGTTTTTATTTGGCAACTGTCATGCATAGCCGCATGAATCTAAACCAAAAACATAAAGAAAATTATTTGAATAGACTCAAGTATTCAAGTATCTAGCTTTTATTATTATATTTTTTATTTTATCAAAATCGTGTAATGGAAACAAAATTCACGGAAATGGTACAGACTGAAAAGTAATTATCGAAGTAGCGCAAAACGCTGCTGCTAGCCTGCTATATTCACGATATAATAATTTTTTTTAAATGCAAATTGTAGGTGCCACTGCCATTTGTGACTTTCTCTTTTTAATTAGCAACTCTTTTTTGAAGGACTTTTTAATTAGGAATTAAGTCATGGATAAGAATTATGACTTGCAAGAAAAAAATAATTTTTTTTAACAAACGGAAGTTGTTGACTGTACCGTGCGGCTCACTTAGAAAGAATTTAAGAGGAAGTCATAAATAATAAGTGCGACTTCCACTTTTTTTTTTTTTTTTAAGAAATTGAAATTGGCAAGTCGCAAATGGCAATTGAGATTTTATATTTTTTTTTTTTCCAAAAAAGAGAATACAAGTCACAAATGATAATTGCGACTTCTAGCTTTGTTTTTTTTTTTTTTAATTAAAAAGAGTAAAATAGACAAGCCGTGATTGTGTTACTTATCTTAAATCGATAATTTCTTTTGGGTTTGCAGTTGCACCAAGAGGTCCATGACGATAAAATTCCCCACAACATACGCCAGGTAAAAAAAAAAAAAATAGTTATGCTTGACATTTTTTGAAAAAGACTTCTCACTTAGAGTAAAAAAAAACTTGCTTTAGCGAAAAGTGATTTGGAAAGCACAATTTTTTCTTTTCTTTCTTTCTTTGTTTTTTTTTTGTTTTAGGTCCGGGATGGAACTCAGGATATCCTCATAGCCGGAAGCCGTAGGACTAATCCCTCGGGGATGTAGAACACCAGTTAAGGAGCAACTCCTCTACCCACAAATGCAACTTTATTCCAATCACCAGGATTTGAAACCTGAACATATGGTTAAAGGGCATAAGCTACTAACCACATGACCATCTCGTGGGTAGAAAGCACAATTTTTTCGTTTGTAACTTTGTATTGCTTGATAGTTAGAAAGGATTCGTGTGAAATCCATTAAGAAAAATTCTGGCCCGTAATCACATGTTAAAATTATGATAAGGTTTGAAAGTAACATCACTTTAGAATATTTATAGCATATGTATGTCAATTTTAGCTTTTCGTTTCACACTGTTTAGCAGTGCTGGTATGAACAACATCTTTCTTGTTACAATGAGCAAAGCTTTAGAAATAACAATTTATTTATTCCCTCAACACCTAAAATTGACATTCAAACATAATTTATGTTCATCTTTGTTTATATTTTACTTCAAAGAATAGGATACGCCAGACACTTTCTCACGCTCACGTGAGCATTTCGTGCGGAATTTCCAATCAAATTGTTAAAACAAACATTTTCCTTTTGTTATATTTTAGTTAGTTGTAATTTGGTGGCTGATAGTCCAGCAAACGGTGCTAGGAATTATCCTTAGTATGTGGCTGGAGTCCCCTATATATAGACTGTTTTTTTTTTTAATATATATATATATATATATATATGCTAGACTTTATTTAAGATTTGTTGGATGATGATCTTTCGATTTAATAAATTATTTTTCGTATAAAAATGAATACAATAACTAATTATCCATTTTATTAATAATGCGAATTGCTTCAACTGATTTTTTCTAATATTGAACTAAAAGGATGTAGATTATACCAACTAAAAAAAACATGAATCAAAAGTGACAAGAGGATTGTATCCGAGTGCAGTTATTGGGCTGCATTACCTACTCAAAATTGCCACTACAAATTTTTTTTTTCTCGATAAATACATAAATTTGAATTTAACATATTTGAATAAGTTGGTAGGATTAAACTACTAGTTGTAAAATTTTAAGATATCCTGTCAATGGAATGATAATAACTGATAAGTACATAAGTAGCCCTTATTTTTACAATTTAATTCCACTTTTGGGAGATTTGCCAGCCAAAAATGATTTACAAAAGTAGTAAAAAAAAAATTTCCAAGTATGCATGAATTATTGCTACAAGACCAAAAATAGATCATCGAAGTTGCATTTACAGGTCCCAATGCTCTCTGGTATAAGGTTTTGAATTTCAATTAATATATAATTGGATATTATTAAGGCAATAATTAAGGAATCATAAAATAAAAATTTGAAAAAATCCTCCTTTTGATCTCTGAGAAAAACACTGGGATTCGCTTTAATCCCTGACAAAACTAAGGTACTAAATTAGTCCCTTGCAATTTCAAACTAGGGAAACGTTAGTCCCTTTGTTTGATCCTGTTAGACACCATATGTTATCTCTGTGGATTAGGGTTCCACAGTTGCTAATTTTGGGTAGAAATTGGAGTAGCGTTGATTAGGTCTCATTTTAGACATTTAAGTCTCATTTTGGTTTACCGTGTATTCAAAATGGTGCTGTTTTTGGTATTTTGAGTATTTAAGTAAATGTTTAATAACCAAATTTACTTAGTGGAAATTATAAATATCGTATAACAGTACACCTAAGCAAGAAAACAAACTAGCAGGGGGTTGATGGAGGGACTAACGTGTCTCTAGTTTAAAATTGTGAAAGACTAATTTGGTACTTTAGTTTTGTCAGGGACTAAAACAGACCCCAGTGTTTTTCTCGGGGTCCAAAATGAGCCTTTTTTTCTAAAAATTTTGTATTGAGAAATATAACTTTAAAATTTTAATATATTAAATGCACAACTTCTCACTTATAAAAGTGTTGTATTTTTATTTATTTTTTTACTTCAGTTTTTCTTTCTTTCTTTCTTTTTATTTTGCTATCATTCACGTCTGACCTCATATATTGCTTGTAATTTTCCTTCTCATGATTGAAAGTTTATGCCATTTCAATCTTAGGGGATTTCTTTAATTATGATAACCAACTTTATGTCAGATTATGTATATCATGGTGTTGCCACTAAAGATATCATGTCACTTATGTCAGCCATCATTTTCTTCAGTTCCTCTCCAACTCCACCACCATATAATCAAATGATGAACATATGAAGAGGGGATTGGTATCTCTTGCAATCCAAATCAAGCTACAGTGCCAAAAGAGAGGAAGCTTCAAGTCAAGTTAGAAGGAAAATGCTAACATTGAAGCCCCAGCAAACAAATCAGTGCCCCACAATTATGACAAAACAGGACTTGGGTACCCCAGTCTCAGGAATCTTTATATATATATATATATATATATATAACCTGGGTAATATTGCACATGTTAAGAAATCAAAACTAGAAATATTGTGTTGACGGATGTGTATTCAATTCCTTAAAAGTTTAAAAGTTACTATTTCCAATACAATATTTCTATTTTTTTATTCCTTAACATGTACAATGTTATATAGGTTAGATAAATCGGTGCTAGGAATTATCCATATATATATATATAATAACTGACATGATGGGGTCTTAACATGAACTACTCCTTTTTGGGAGAAGCAAGAGCCATGAATGAACCATGTCGTGGCTGATATCTAACCCCCATTTGGATTCTATATAAACTTTAACTAAAAGCCGTAGACTTCCAATTATGCCCTCAATTTCATACATTACATGATATTCAACCAGTTTTGAGAGCAACTTCCCATCTTAAGCACTTTCCCTCAATTAGAAAGAGAGAGAGAGAGTCCACTTTAACTGTACAATTTGTTAGAATGCTGTGTATGAATGAGCTTAATTTTTACTTTTTAATGTGTACTATGTTAAATTTATATTTTCAGAAGCCTAACAATTATTATCGAGATGATTCATAACAAACTAATATCTTAACCCAGTTTGGTAATCAATTTAGAGTGAGGACGGAGGACTAGTATGTTCAAGTTATTGATGAATATAAATAGTTAATGTTTTGAAAGTTCATTAAAGTCAATCAATAACATTATATTTATTCATCTATTTATTAATTATTAAGTATGTCAGCCAAATTAGTGGAGATTGTGCTCTACTATTTTTTGAGGTTGTTTTGGTGTTCGGGTGAAGGGTGAATAAGCTTTGTAGAAATGAGTTCAAGATATTTGTTGTTTGATTTTAATGGTTGAAGGTTTTGGAAATGGAAGCAAAAGGGAGGGTATTGGTTTCTCTGAGTAGGTGATGAAGACGGATTCTTTTGCAATGACAAATCCGCAAGTTTCCCAAGAAATTAACAATATATAGAGTTTGAAAGTAGGATAAAAAAGCATAGTAAGGGGAGATAGGAGAGTGATTTTTTATTTTTTTTATTTTTCAAAATGAAAATTATGTGTTAAATTTTGATGAGTATCTTTGGTTGTTCCTAATTATGGATGAGGTGTTGAGTTTGTTCTTATTATATGGGAAGTAGAAAAAATAGTTAAGTTCATATGATTAATGTTGACTTTCTTGGTATCCAAATAAGAAGCGACATTTATCATTGTTATTTTGTTATCACATTGTGATCATGATTGAAGAAACTGTTTTTTTTCTCTCAATAAAAAAAAAAAAAGAAACTGTTTTTCATTTTCGTTGATCATCTAGTGAGTTAACTGTTAAGGTCTCTAATACACTTTATCAAATTAAATTTGAATATAATCTTACTTTCTTATTTTAGAAACAGTCTCATTTTAGAGTAGTCAAATCCTTTTGCGTTCTACAAATTAATTTTTATTGATTTGAATCTACGTTGTTGGATTAATATTTTAGAATTATCTTTTCTAAAATAATATTAAATAAAAGTGGGTTAAAAGTAGCTTTTGTGGTAAACAATAATAATAACAATAATAATAATAATAATAATAATAATAATAATAGCATGAGAATATGAAACTCAACAATTGAAAAAATTACAAAAAACACTACAAAATTAATTCACTCTTGAAGGCAAATACTTTTTTTTAAAAGAAATTCATAGTTGTACTTCAAAAGTAACTTACAATATCTAAACAAATTTAAAATTGTAAAAATAAATTCTTCAACATTAATGGTTTTGCAATGTAATGCAAACTGCACTGTCCTCTTGGTTTATGCACTTTCTTGAGCATTTTTTGTTGGAAATTTCTAACATTTTTTGTTTATGCATTTTTTATATATGCAAATGTTAGTATATTAAGATGTTATGTTAGTTTTTTTTCTTTTACTTTAAATCTCTGACCTTCAACTTCTCATACACTTAACTCAAACTACTTGAGCTACCCCACCCACCCACTTTTGATTTATGCATCTATCAATGCAAAAGTGATTAAGCACAGGCATATGAATCGCAGTGTCCCAGAGTAATGAAAATGCATAACTGAAACGCAACAAATACTAATGACACAAGTATTGCCAACCACTGAAAAGAACATCAACCTATAACGAATGTAACACTTATGCCTCATTATTAGGAGTCGTGATAGCTGAACACACGGGCGACGCCAAATACGCGACATCTTGCTACAGTGGCGCACTGTAGCAGCTATTGTAGCACCCGTTTTTTTTTTATAATAAATTTTGCCTTTTTTAAAAAAATAAAAATTTTATTTCTAAAAAAAATCCATTCACCAGATAATGAACTGAATTCACCAGATATTTGTACCTGATTCACTAAATATTTGCACATACTTAACCAAAAATTTTATCTCAAAAAAACCCATTCACCAGATAATAAACTGAATTCACCAGATATTTGTACCTGATTCACCAGATATTTATACATACTTAACGAAAAATTTTATTTCCAAAAAAAAAAAAAATGCATTCACCAGATAATGAACGGAATTCACCAGATATTTGTACCTGATTCACCAGATATTTGCACATACTTAACCAAAAATTTTATCTCAAAAAAACCTATTCACCAGATAATGAACTAAATTCACCAGATATTTGTACCTGATTCACCAGATATTTACACATACTTAACGAAAAATTTTATTTCCAAAAAAAACTCATTCACCAGATAATGAACTGAATTCACCAGATATTTGTACCTGATTCACCAGATATTTGCACATACTTAACCAAAAAATTTATTTCTCAAAAAAACCCATTTACCAGATAATGAACTGAATTCACCAGATATTTGTACCTGATTCATCAGATATTTACACATACTTAACCAAAAAAATTATTTATAAAAAAAAACATTTAAAAAAAAACTAAAAATTATAAAATAAAAAAAGACCCGCTACAGTGCCGCACAGTACAGCTACAGTGCAGCACATACGGTGTCGCCCGTATTGATGTCGATTTTTGTGTTGAGTTAGCTTTTCTCCATTATTAGTACACATTTATACAAATAGTTTACTCCAAATTTGTAAGTAGAGGGAGAGGATCTTTACTCCAAATTTGTAAAGATAAATACATGTAATAAATAAATAAATAAAAACAGAAGTAAATATCAATTAACGAATATTAATTATAGATTAATACATTTTTTTTTAAAGAATATATTAATACACATTATATCTAGAGCGCATTATGTCACCAACAAAAATCTTCAACACATTGTTAACTTCCACTCGTTTTAATAAACTAGTTTAATGCGTTTCTGGAAATCAGAGTAAACAAGGTCAATTTCTCTAAAATGCCAATAAAATTCAAATTTTGGGTTGAGTAAACGTACAAAAATGCTGCTGGTTGTGCCTATATTTGGTATGGAGTATTTGGAATGAATAGAAAGAAAATAAACTAATGTACTTTGCACAAGGTGTAGGCCAAATACAAGAGTTCACTTCCGTTCATATCCTTCCAAACCCTCTTCACCAAATATTTAATGTAACATAGAACTTTCAATGGTTGATACTTGATACTATTATTTCCAGCCATGTATTCAGTGAGAGTTTGTATCAATCTCAATTAGTAAGGAAAGTAACATCTACATGTCACATGCTAATGTTTTGAAAGCACACTAAAATCCACATTGTTGGTTCTGGCCCACTTATTTATAATGGGCTTGATTCATTGCTTCTGACCTTAGCAAGTGCAAAAAATTACCTAAAAGTCTAATAGACCCAACACTTTCTTTGGCTTTATGTGCTAAAGTATCACATGTCATATATTCAGAATACTTCTAAAGTGACGTATTTGAGAAGGAAAATCACCTTATCTTATGACACTATTCTCATTATCAATTTTCCGCGCTCCATCCATGTTTTCCTTGTGATGGAGTAATATTCACTATTTTATTCCTTTGATAACCTGTTGATGTAAACATTGATGAAAATAAATGGTTGTTCCTGCCCCCACTTCCCTCTCTGTTGGTCAATATCATGATTTACATTCATTGATTTATATGACAAACAAACTTTTTCTCATCCATAAGCAAAAAAAGAATGTGTCCCTTAAAGTGATGAAGGGCTATGAAACCTACAACTGATGATATGATATTTGGAATCATTATCTCAACGTTTTGCCTGCCTATGAAACAAACAAACAAGGGAAAGCTGTTAGTACTGCACAGAATTTTGAAGACTTGAAATTTAAAGAAAGCCAGTTTTGTAGGAAGGTTCACAATCATCTACATTGACTAGCTTGAATTTAATGAAGCAGTTTCAATTGAAATTTTGGAATTAGACATGCTCATCACCAAAAATGACTAATCTGGATGGTCGGAAAAGATTAACGATGTGTTTCGATTTACATTTGAAAGAGCATTCAACATGAAAACATACTTTTCAAGTCACAAAACATGAAAGTGACAATTTGTTGCTTTCACTCGAACAGACGTTTGAGTCCATTTACCATTCCAACGCAAATCCAAACATGAACTAAGTTGATTCACTTTTAAATGTTGCAAATACACATATAATGAAAAATATAAACGAAAACTTTAAATATGTTTCATTCTTTACACCTATCTCCATTACAACCCAATCCAAACATAGTTCTATGCTAAATGAGAATTCGAAAAATTGACATGATGAGAGTTAGAAAATAAAAATATGTCAAAGCAAGCTCCAAGCAAAGAATGTTCCTGCAGCTTGGACCCCATTATTTATCATCTATCTCACTATGCAAAAAGGACAACTGATCAACAATTATGCAAAGGGAAAGAAAGCAACTAACAAACTACTCCACGGATGGTATCAAGACATGATTAATAAATGCACGCAGAAGAAATAAAAGAATTGTTTCAATTATTTTACAATTATGAACATGTAATTCATGATGTCTTATTTTTCTTGAGTCCTAGACAGAGGTAACCATATATAGTAGTTAAAAAAAAAAAAAAAAAAACAAGGGAATTGAAAAGTTCATAGCAAGTAATTCCACTATAGTCATGTTTTGAAATCACAGCAGCAATACAACATAGGTATCAAGCAAAGTATGAGTCAATTGTTTTTTCCCCTTTTCACTGAATGTCTCTTTTACAAAAGTTGTGAGCCTTTCCAGAGAGGGAAAGAGAGGGAGGAATGCTAGTCAAGCCTAACAAGCCACAATTATGAATTCGATCAGGAACACTTGAGAATTACACGGGTAAATAAGATATGCTATTGGAGTTCAGACTTCACATAATTCCAGTCCCTCCGCAGATAAGCTTTTCATCGAAACCATATCACATCCCGAATATGATGAAATAGAATGAATTGAGATGGTATTTTGTAAATACACAATTTTCTTAAATATATTAACTATTTCTTTATTTTCCGATCGTCTGGAAAGAACGAAAAAAAACATTTCTTCAACAATTTCCAATCTCTCGTGGACCTCTCAGTAGGATTCAAACCCCAAGCAATCAGATATCTCATGTTAGACTACAAACATATGTCCAAAGAAACAACTATTTAAACTCAAATCTCATTTAAATTTTCAAAACCAGAACATCACCTAGTACTGAACTGAAAACTGAAACTGAAAAGAACTATCTTTTCCAGAACTACTTCTGCATATCATATCTAGTCATCTTGAAGAGGAAAATAAAGATAGGTAGGCTGCAGGGAGGAGGTGGAGAGTGAGAGAAAGATATTTAATGCATTGTTCCTAAATCAAATAACATAAGATTTTAAAACTATTCAAGATACAGAGTTACCATTCTATGCATGTTAAATGGCAAATTTAATCTCCAATCCTTCTGTTTACGACTTAAAGGCCTGCCTTTTCTTAGAGGGTCTCTATTCTCTTTAACGTTCGCCAATTTCCACACACATATCTCTGAGTCTTCATTTATAGAATCTAACAAGAAAACGCCATCCTCTTCGGGGCAATTAGACTCTGTATTTTCTGTATAGCAGACTCTCATAGGCATGTCTTTGAATCGATTAAGATCATCTGGCACTTTTAGTATCCTCTCAGCACCCGGGGATGAAACCTTCAGAGCAAATTTGTGCTTTGTTAGGTACCAAATACACTTCAAAATAACAGTCATTTGCTACTGAATAAAATCCCACTGAAACAAAAGGATAGGCCACAGCTTCCATGCATTACCTCTAGAGCCAAATCATCAGGTATCTCTCCAAGTGCTCCAACTTCATCTAATCTTTTCTTGTATTCTTGATTGTAGCGTTCAAGCTCTTCTATGCTTGGGCAACCATATCTGAAAAAAGAAAGATAGAAAGTACAACACAAAACAAGCTGCAAAGTTTAAGTATCAAATAGACAAGGAAGGCACTGTCAATTCAAGTAAATTATCCATCACTTAGTGATCAAGTTTGAAGTATGTCATTGATGTCTGAAATAATCTTTTGCAGATCTTAATACCGAGACATTGGTTATCCTAATAATAACGACAACAATCAAAACCTTTTCCACCAGGTGGGATTGGCTACATAGATCAAATGAAAGCATTGTGTTCTATAAAAATTAAAACCGACTCCTCCTATTGGCCAGTTAGGTCTAAATCTTTCCTAATGGTTTCACTTGGAGTTTTTCTTAATCATCCTCTCCCTCTTAACTATGGGGCCATCCTCCATTTGATCAACTCTCTTCACTGGAGCTTCTATTGAACACAAAACTAATAACACAATATAAGTATCAAATAGACAAGGTACTGTAAACTCATAAATAAATCATGCATCACTGGGTATATGCTAAGATCAAGTTTGAAGTATATGCTAAGATGTCTAAACTAATATTTCACAGATCCTAATACATCAAAAAAAAAAAAATTCATTACAACAAGCTCAGAAAATTTACAAACCATTGTTAGCATATGCTGTTCTGTGAACAAATTGGTACAGGCGTTATGAAGTTAAACACCATAGGAGCAGTTTATCTGAAAAATGGATGTGGCATGTAGTGATGTTTGATAGTGAATGATTTGAGCAGAAGACAACTAGGACCTCAGCTGGAGCATGATTGGAGAAAGATGATTAGAGTTCGAATGTGACTTGAAAAGAATGAAATCTATCTTAAAAATGAAGTGATCTCAGCTTCTCAAAGTTTATCTCGAACAAAATACTTGTTCTCAGGAATTTTATTTTCATGAATAAATAAATTATGAGTAGTGGAGAGTTCATAATACAAGTCACTGTTCCTATCCCTAAGTCACTAAGTGCCATCTAATCTTGAAGTCAAAGTAACACAGACTTCCAAGCATTCACGCAGGGTTCCATGTCCCATAGATAGCCCCTCACCACTGGTTTTGAATCTATACTTGAGGGGTTAGCTACATACTGAATACAACCAGCATCCATGCCAAATCTGGCCCATCTTTTAACCACTCAAGCCCAAGTCCTAGCTCAATGGAGTCTTTAACACCAACAGCAGATCCGCTCATATTTTAGCAGGTCTAGGCAACCTGCAGTTACTAGGATATTGACACTTAAAGTTTGACTTTGGACTGGCTGTCACCTCCCCTAGCCTTGAGCAAGAATTGCGTTCATAATCTTGTGAGGCCCTTTCAGTTATTGGCCTACCTTACCCGCACCAGCCTCCTTGAGGTGCTCTGTTCTTCTATTCCAAGGCCTCCCAGTCCAAGGGTTGGATCATTTGACTAAGTTACACACCATTAGTTCTCAATTTGGAACACACCCACCAAATGAGCTAATTAAAATAATGTAAATATGTTCTCCCAGATGTTGTATATGACATGGTTTGAAATCTTACTCATTTGTTAATTTGTCCAATCTCACATACACATATCCACGAGGAGTAGTCTTGAAAGCATATAGTTTCATGTCCTCACCGAACTTCATAAGCACATCCTCGGCAATAGAGAGGGCTCGTTGACCCCAAAGAACATTTTGCAAGGCAACTCCACCACCGTCACCCCCATCACCAAGCTACACACAGCACAAACTTTTAAGCACTGTTTAATTATACCTGTCACATAATTGAAATGAAGAGCTCTACATTAAAACAACAATAATCCTGGAGTTAAAGATATGGTACCTTAGGCTCAGCCTCGTCTTCCTCTTCCCATCCATCTGTCGTTTCACCTTCTTCACTTGTCTCATCTGAAAATGTTAACATAATTGAACCTGTTAAGATGATAGTTTTTTAATAACTGAAGTAAAAACTTAAATCTATCTGTTTGCAAATTTTCCTAGGCTACTTGGCTGAATGGCTCAACTAATTCACAATCTTTCATTCCCAAAAATCAAACGACTATCGTCAAGGAAAGGACATGATTCATAGAATGTAAGTTCTTAGAAGTTAGAATAACTACAGAAAGCTCCTAAATGGAAAGTGACACAATGATTTCAACACGATTGGCCAAAGCAAATGGCAAATATTAAGCTAAATGTAAAAGCAATACATAATATAATAGGCAAATGTAAATAAATTGGGAAAGATTGAAAAGGTAACAAATGCTGTAAATCAAAACCAAAGAAATGGAGAAAAGTTATTATCATATTGAATGATTAGTCTAATTGTTGCTGTACAATGAAACTCTCAAATTTATAGGCCAGAGTTAAACTATTAGTGGCTCTAACACTATCTGCCTTTGCCTAACACAATCCACGTCTAAGCTTGTGGCTAACAGCATAAAAACCAATTAACCCTTCCTCAGCTAACTTTTATGCTAATATCATCTGGATACATTATTAACATTAGATGTATTAGCAAAGGCCTAACTTATATCCTACAATCATGGGGAATTGCTTTACCAGTACCCTTGTGCATATCTGTGTGCAACTCCAAACAGCCCACAACGTTCATGATATCTCTCAAGCTGATGCTTCCTATTCTTAAGGAACCTTAGTTCACCCAATATTTATCAGTGTGAACATAGCCACTTTTGCTAGGGGCATTGAGAAGAAAGAATAAACAGTAAACACCAAGTAAAGATGCCAGATCTTGTGAAGCAAAGCAGAACAATGCCAACTAAATGTAACAGTGACATGTGTGTTACCATTATATCTTAGTCAATGATTAGCTAGTAAATTTGTTAAAACAGAAAAATATTTTAAATTATTAGAGAGAACAGAGGAGGACGGAAAATCCTCCTGAACAAAGGCATTAATGCAAAGAGGCTTCTCAGTTCTCGTTACAATAAAACTCTACAACCCTTCTTCATTCCACTCCACGAGACTCCCTTAAAAAAAGCATGTGCAGAGCTCCAAAAGCAAGCCATAATAAAACAATCATATCCCACAGCAGATCTAGGGGCAAGTAAGAATTCTCAAGTTTATTAGCATTCAAACACAGCCAGACAATAGATAGCATAACAGAACTCTGTTAAGCCTTTACCTCCTCACTCCTGCAAAAGCCTCTGAAACTAGTAAAAAGAAACTTCCTAAACAAAAAGGATGTAACCAAGATTACCAAAATCCAAAATAACCAATTCCAACATGTAGAGTCCGGGCTGCTAAAAAAGATAGAAGTTGTTTATAAACTGAGCAAGTAGAGAGATTTCTGGGGTTCTACCAACTGAGCAAATACAAGACTTTAACCATAGAAGGATCTATGGGTTAACAAAGATGATTCTCAAGGAGGAATTTCTCTCTAATCCAACAATGGGTAAGAAACTGGAAAACTAGAAAAGAAAAAAAGAGATATGCACAAATACACAGCAAAGAAATCAAGAGTGAAACCCTCCCCTATTTAGCTTAAACATATAAACAAAGAAAATGGGGCAGATTAGTCAATGTTTAGGTTACAAATAATCTGGTTTCCTTGGCCAACAATGGAATGGCACAATTGGTAAGGGCAAACTGCATCAACTAAGGCGCTTTTTGGTTTGAAGAAGGGGAGGGGAGGGGGGATTTTGATTAGATATCCTATTTGGCTAAGGCTATATTTGATAGTTTTGAAAGAGATGTAGTGGAGTGGTTAATAATAGAGTAAAGTGAAAAGGTAAAAGCAGCGTAGTCAATCGCACGCTATAGCGGTGGGGTGGTGTGGAGCGGTGGGTGGCCGCTGCTTGGGCGGTGTGGAGGAGCGTTTCATGTTGCGGTGGTAACGGCCGCTTTCACCGTAAAAACATTGTTTGGAAGTTTAATGAGGGAATGAAGTAAAATCCCAAACCCCCGATTTGGAGGGTATGAAAATGAGAGGGTTTGAATAACATGGAGTGGTTTGGGTTACCATCCTCAACCATCCCACTCCATTAATTAAGGAACTCCTAAACAATGGGTTAATGTCTTTTCACCACCTCACTCCATTACTAACTACCTAACCACCTCACTGCATCCTTTCAAACGAATCAAACATAACCTAAGGATGGAAGGGGAGAGGACCCTCTCCTTGTTTGGTTCATAAGGGAGAGAAATTTTAAATTAATTTACATTTTTTTAAAACCTTTCATATTACATTTTATGAATATAGTTGGTAAGGATATTTTAGTCAATGAATTTAAAATGTTTTAAACTCATATTGCCCCCCTTAAAATCCCCCGATTTTGGAGGGGAGCCAAAATTGAGGGAGGGATTTTAGTCCCCACCATTTTCCCCCAACCAAACACGACATAAGTTCCCCGGGTTCGAATCCTGCAAGAGCCTGTTAATGGTGGGTTATCTATAAGTGTCTCTATAATGGGGCAGCCACCAGTTAAAAAGTTTCCTTTATATTTACTATCAGCTCAGCTCTAAAATAACAGAAAGATCCATACACTAGACATAAATTTTATTGGCATTGATTTAGCCAAAAGTGGATTAAACAGAAATATGGGTCAGCAACACCAAATTCAAGGTATTATTCCAACGTTTGAAACCAACTACTACTTGAGACCATCATTGATATGCCAATTAACTTGAGAATACAAGATGAATGAGGAGACAGTGAGAAAGAGAGAGAACCTGGAATATGGTCGGAGAAGGTGGTGGTGAAAAAGCGAAGGGAAGTGGAGGAGAAGGCGTAAAGGTTGGAGTTTGGCGGAGAAAGAGAGAGAGAAGGGTTTTGGTGGGAATGAAAGGAGGGTGAATAGTGGAAATGAGGAGTTGTTGGAGTGCGTGTGCGTTGCAGAAGGGCACCAACAATATTCCTCCTCGAACTCATCATCATAGCTCTTGCCATCATGTTTGATGCTTCCTCTGCTCCCTCCTTCTACACTTTCACTGTATAATCAACGTTTCAGCAATCTATTTTCAGTGCGTCTCTGGTCTCTAGTTCTCTCTACACAAGGATAAGTGGATGAGTCACTTAATTAATTTTAAGATCCCTAGATTATTTCAGAATTTTTAAATAGGTTTCTTTATTTTAGAAATTTGTAACTTTTTTTTTGATGGATTTAAAAATTTGTAATTAAATCTTTAAATATTGAGCAAATTTATAATTGAATCACTCTCATACGTTTCCATTAGGGTTTTTGTGAGATAATAACCAATTTGAATTTTCCTAAAAAATATAAGGACCAGTTTGATTTTTTTTTTTAAAAAGTTGAAGGACTTACAGAGATGAGTGGATGAATCACTTAATTGATACTTAACTAAGTCTTAACAGAAAAGCGCACGAGGAAGTAAATTACAAATTTTTTATGTATTCAATGACCCAATTACAAACTTTTAAAATTTAGGAATCTATTCAAAAATTCTTAAATAGTTTGGGGCCTTCATATTAATTTAATCTAATTATTTTGGTCAAGTAACCACTTAAAAAATCCAAGTCTTTTATTTTTTTATCATACAAATAAGAATCAATTATTATAATTTACCGTTTTCATTTCTTACATAAAACACAATATTCCCTAGTAATGTATTTATTTATAGCTTCTCAAAATGGTTCCACACTACCTAGGTATTTTTTTTTCCAATAGTTCAAATGAATTTTAAAATATGTATAAATTTGATTGTTGATGATTTTCAAGTATTTTTGTTGTATAAAATGATGAGAAGTATACTTAACATCTATAATTAAAATCATTCCTTTTGAATTATTGATTGAAATTTATAAGTGTTGTAAAAGAAAAAAGAATAGGGAGAAGAGATTGCCTCAAAGGCTAGAATTAACTATGATCTTTGTATTGATCTGATTAAGTGAGTACAAAAGTAAAACCTAAGATCATATCTATAGAGGTAAGAGGACCACAAATTCTGAACCAAATCAACAGTCATAAATAAAAAATAAATACATAGTAATGGTAAAGATATTATAAGATAATGTATTAATATAGTCATCCATAATACCTGAATATTTATAACACTTCCCATTGGATGACTATACATTATGAATATTGCCTCGTTAAAACCTTGCTAAGAAAAACCCAGTAGTATAAAAACTTAGCAAAGAAAAAAGAGTATAATGTGCATAATGTCTGAATATTTATAACAATAAGAACATTCTTACTGGTTTTTTTTTTTTTTTATAACATTCTTATGAGTTTATTACTTATTCTTTATATGCCAATTTCCATGTATCTGTAATCTGTCCGTTGAAAAGAGAAAGACACGATATTTGTAAGGTGATCAAAACCTCATTTTTTTTTTTAAGCAAATCAAAACCTCAACTGTTCTCTGTAGTGTTTCTTTTATGAATTACATCTTTTATCCATAGAAAAAAAAAATATTTAATAATATTTATTTCTTCATATTTGGACATCTACAAAATTTCTTTCTTTTTTGTTTTTCTATTAATAAAGTACATTTGGAAGAGCTTACAAAAGCCTATTTAAACTTATGAGAATAACTTATAAAAATAATCTTATGCACATAGTTTGTAAAAATAATTTACGATCTTCATATAAGCTTATTTTAGCTTATTATAATAAACTTGTTAGAGAAGCAAATGAAACTAACTTATTTTTAATTTATTTGTGTTGGCTATTTTATGTGTATTTCAAAAGTTTTAAAGTCTCATATCATCAAGTGATATATAATCAGAATAGTTTTAAAGTCCCTACTAGTCTTCTTGGGAAAGAAGAATGTAAATTCCTTTGTAAGTGTTTATAGAGCCCGAAGGTTTTCCCAGCCTTGGACTGGGGCATCATCCCCTCCTCTCACCCTAAATTTTGAAAGGAAAAAAAAAAGGAAATAAATTTTAATTTTCAAAAACTTATGAAGGAAAAAGTACCTGTTTGGATTGATTTATAAACAGCTTATCTGGGCTTATCTACTGGCATATGTATTTGTGAGGGTGTTTGGGAGAGCTTATGACATCCATAAGCTGTTTTCAGCTTACTTTAATAAGCTCTCCATGATAAATTATGAAAATAGCTTATAGCTTGTATGAAAATAATTTGACTATATTTTCTTTTATTATTGAAATTGATTATACATAAATCCTTATATGATAAGCGCTTATCTTATAAATGTTTAATTAATCCGTTTATCCAAATGGGCTGGTTTTCCTTTGTTTTTGGGCCTGCATTAACCGTATACATCTTTGAGCTTATCTGCTAAAAACTGTTTGAGCTGCTTGCTGAAAATGCTCCCACGTTTACACTCTATTTGAAGTTTTGAACATATTTTGACCACTTCCACAACTATTGCACGTTCAGTTTAGTTGTTGTTACCCGTTGGCTGTTGCAAACTTATCCTTTTACTATAAAACCGTTTGTTTAAGATTAAAAAATAAATGATTTTAATATAAAATAATTTAATAATTATTTTTAGAAATTTTAAAGAAAAACAGAAGCAGATTTGTATTTGTTTATAATCAAAAATCATTTTTTTTTAACAGTAGTTAGTTATAAAAATTTTTTTTTTTTTTTCAAAAGCTAATAAAAGTTGCTTTTCATTTTAATCCTGAAAATGATTTTTTCTACTTTTCATTATTTCCAAAAGCAAAGACAAACATATTAAAAGTTTTAAAAAATGATTACTCAGTTAAAAAAATGATTTTTTTTAGTAAAATAAACAATAACAAACGCATTCTATATTTTATAAAATCAGCTTCAACAGCAAGTTTTTAAAAACTGGAAGAGGCTGCAATCATTTAAAAACTAACACATATTCTGAAAAACACTTCAGCAGCTACTCTCTCTTCTCTTTCTCAGTAAATATCTCTCGTCAGTTCTTGATAACTTGGCTCTAGCAAAGAAAAACCTGCTGTATCCTCTCAAGGAATTTTCATTTTCGACTAAACCGAAATAATCCTTAAGGACAAATTCTTTGCACATCTTAGGCTAAATTACTTTGATGCAGTCTCCCGTCAAAAAGCTGCATATCTTATATTAAAAAATGTATTCAATATAATAATAAATAATAGGTTAAAATACTATTTCGCTCCCTTAACTTATTTTTTAGATTAAGTTTGGTTCCTTAACTTTTAAAAGGTTCAATTTGGTCCCTTAACTTTTAAAAAGTTCAATTTAGTCCCTTAATTTGTGTATGTTGATCTAAGTTAGTCCTCTCTATCAATGAGTCAGTAGCGGTGTTAACTTTTTGAGAACTGCGTTGAAACTTGCTAACAATTTAAAGGACCAGTTTGAATCTCGTTAACAATTTAAAGGACTAATTTGAAACTCATTTAAAATATAAGGGAGCAAATTGAGACTCATTTAACACTGTTAATGACTTTATTGACGAAAAGGACTAACTTGGGTCAACAGAGATAATTAAGGGACCAAATTGAACCTTTTAAAAATTAAGGGACCAAACTGAATCTAAAAAATAAGTTAAGGGATCGAAATGATATTTTAGGCTAAATAATAATTCAATAACAAAGTTAAATCAACTTCCCTGTAAAAGAGAACTGCAAAAACGAGAGCTATAGAGCATGTTTGGAAACACTTATTTTTTTAGATTGTAGCTGTTTTATTCCTAAAAAGCTGTTTTCAAAATAATCTAACATGTTTGGTACTTTGCTTAAATTTATAGAAAAGCTTTTTTTTAGGAAAAAAAGCTGATTTATGCTATCTAGTTTGTTCTAGCTTAAAATTGTTGTGATTTAATTATTTTTCATTCTCAAAACTCTCTTCCATGTTTACCCCCACAAAACTAACTTCTAAACAAATATTATTAAATTATACAAATATTTTCATACCCTTTTTTGTAATTTACTACATAAAAGTGATTTTTTTTGTACCACCCAAACGAAATAGATTATCTTCAAAATTGCTTTTCAGCAAATAGACCCAAACAAAAACAGATTCTGATTATAATCGATTATTACAATAATCGATTACACATAAATTGATTATTAGCATAATCTTTTTTTTTTTCCGGCTCCCCGTAGTTGCGATATCATACCATAATGATGGTTTTGGGAACTCGCTAGGGAACTTGAGCTTAAAAGCTAAAATGATTTGATCCCTTCCGTGTAGTCCACCCCATAAATAATACAGCAAATAGATAAATCAAATTGCAAGCGCCAAGCATCTTATATAAGATAGGGCTGCACCACACATATAGGATGAAAAATAATAACAATAATTATAAAAACAAAAAATATCATTAATTTGTTTTGCTGTGATTCATAAACAGAATCATCTATTTCCATTTATTCAATTATGAAAGTACGTTATATAAAATTTAGAACTAATCCACCACAACTAGTTTCTGATATTCTGGGCCAGCAATAGCAGCTTCCATGGCATCTTCAGGGCTTATATCTCCATCATTGTCCAAGAACAAAGTCAGCAAATTCTTAGAAAACCCACTCACTAGTGCCACTCCTTTCTGAGTGGCAGGCACTGGAGTTGCCCTTGAGTCTCTCAGATTCCAAAACACTATCTGAGGCACAGCAGAACCATACCCCTTCTCAGCAAACTTCCTAGTGATTGCTTGGTAATCGGTCTCCCAAGGGTTGCTAGATGCTTGATCAAACTCCATGTCACTGAACACAAACACCCTCTTGATCATCTGATCCTCCTTCAGATTCCCATTCACAGCAACTTCCAATATGAGATCAAACACCTTCTGGAAATCAGTGTTCATCCCCCATGGCATACACTCCATAAACTTCGTCTTCGATTCGAGATCATCCCCTTCAATCAAATGAAGCTCAGGATTTTGACTGAAGGTAATAACCTTCCCTTTCCAAGGTTCCTCACTCAATTCAGACACCAACAATCCCAATGCCACAGATACCTCCATAGGGGTCCCACACATACTTCCAGAGACATCACAAACAGCAATGCAGTTCTTCATCTTTCCCTTCTTGAGCATATCATCCACCATTCTCTTCCATTGCAACTCAGCAACCTCTCCACCATCACCATCCCCTAATGACTGTACAATCTCATGGGGAAGCAAAGCACCAGCAGCAATAGTTGCCTTCCCTGCCTTCACATCCTCAAGGTACTTCTCAAACCGCTCCTTATCATGCTTCAAAAACTTCTCCTTATAAAACTTCATTGCCACAGAGGCAACCCTATTATAAGGAAGCAAATCCCATCTATTAGCACCAATATACACCTCAGGTAACTCCAGAACCTTCCTCAATGGCACCAAAATCTCCTTCCTCAAACGATCACGCACTCTATAAGCATAATGTGCTTCCTCAATTCCCTCATATTCAGGATAAGCCTCACGAGGGAAAACCCTCCTAGCAATGCTCTCACACAACAACGTTGAACGATCATAGGAAGAATCAACGGAAGGGCACCATTTCGCAGCAAGACTGATTTTTCTCAACACCCCAGAATTCAAAAACTCGAGATCTTGCTTCAAACACTCAGCAAAGTGATCAGAGACACGATCGTGCAGCAAACGAAAATCTGGGTCGGACCCATAACGTCGAACGAGCTTTTTCGCCATGGAAATCTTCTTCTCTTCCCTTTCGGCTCTAACTCTCTCCTTTTCAGCCTCGACCCTCTTCTCCGATGGGACCAAAGGCTTCTTTTTGACCTTTTTTCCAACGTTTAATCCTCTGTGAGCACGTGCACCGGAAGGGGTTGTTGGTGTTGGGGTTTGGTTTGGACCCTTTTTCTTGTTTTTCTTTGTAGAGAGTTTTTTCTTCTGTTTCCACTGTTCCTTCTGGATTTGACGAACTTCGAGGCCTTCGATGAGTCGGTAGAGGATTTCGGGAAGGTCTTTGAAGTAACCGAAATCGGCGAGGGAGGGGACGTTGGCGACGAGGGTTTTGGGGTGGTGGGCGTGGAGCCAGAGGGCGGCGGAGTAGAACCCCTGGCGGTCGGACTTGCCGGTACCGCGGACGCCGCGGAGGTTGCAGAGGAGCTTGAGGGTGGTGAGGGGGTTGTGGGACCATGAAAGTTGGAGTCTTTGGAGGAGGGTTTCTCGAGGGGTGGAGGGGACTACATGGAAGAAGAAATCGAGGCAGGGGTTGCCTGAGGAGAGGAAGGTTGGGGAGAAGTTTTCGGTGAAGCCCATTGGTGGTGACGATGGTGGTGATGATGGTGGTGGGGTTGGATTGGTGGTGGTGAGGTTGAATTTGGCTACCATTAGGTCAATGAAGGGGTTAGAGGGGGTGGTGGTGGCGGTGGCGGCGGCATTTTGGTGGGGTTGTGATTTGGGGTTGTAGATTTCAGGGGGACCTAGAAGGGTGGCCATTGAGTGCGTCGTGTTGAAGCAAAAACTGAAAAGGGTTTGGTTGTGAAAGAGAAAGGGAGAGGCCAATATATATAGTGAGGGGTCCACGGACGAGGAAGTTGAGAAATGAGAAGCAGCTTTGGGATGAGCGCTGATTTTGTAGTCCTTGCTGTACTTGGGGACCAAGGAATTTTTATATTTAATGTGACGATGATGCCCCTCAACGTGGGTGCAAGATCTGTACTTGTCACGTTTTAGGACCCGAATCCCTATTTAATTTTTTGCATTATTATTCAATAACAATTTATTAATAAAGAAATAAAAGATAATTAAGAGTATTGATTGATAGCATTAATTACTTCAACTTTCTTATTCATTAAGTTGTCCATTTTTCCTTTTTCAAGGTTTTGGCCAAATGTATTCCTTTTTTTGACACAGCCAAATGTATTCCTTAAGGATTAAGGATTATTTATTAATAGTTTTAGGCCCTGTTTGGTATAAACAGTGAATCGCGAATATGGTAGCGGATAACGGATAGTGGATAAGCTAGCTAAATAGCGGATTAGATTTGAAGTGGTTTCTAAAACTAGCGGTTGGACTAGTTGATAAATGTGATAATTATCACTTTTAATACTTTAATTTATTTTAAATTATTTATCATTTAAAAAATTAAAATATTAATCATTTTTATCATTTTTAACTTAGTTTTAATCATTTTTAATAAATACTATCTCTGGACTCAATTATAAACAAAAATAACTAATTTCATACTTATTAAGGAAGTTAGTTAATTTAGTTTAATAAAAAAAAAAGTTAATTTAGTTTAATTGTCTTGATTTATGTAAAAAAAAAAGAGTTATAATTACTAAACTACCCTTTAATTGTCTTGGGAATATGCAATGCTGTTGGAAAAGTAAAGGTAGAATTTGTTTGATTGGTTAATTTTCTTGATTTTTGGAATACTTATATTAAATAGAGTTAAGTTGGTTAGATTTTGCTTATATTTGAGTCCAAAAAATATAGGTATTTTTTTATTTATAATTGAGTCCAGAGGGAGTAAAATGGATTAATAAAAATAAATATATATTGATATGATTTTTATATATATTTTATTTTTTTTAAAAATTAATTATATAATGATATTATCTTTTAAAGATAAATTTTATTTTTTTAATTTTTTTTAAATACTATGTTAATGATTAGTGTTTTATTTTATTAGATAATTATAAGTGATGAATTTAATTATAATAGTAGGGATAAAAATGGAAGGAAAAAAAAAAACTATACGCTATAAAGCTCAAACACTACTCCAAGTAGCATATGGAAAAAACGATATATGCTAATTTCAAAACGGTTACCAAATAGGGCTACTTTTCCATCCGCTATAAGCTATCCGCTATACGCTAGTGGATTTGGCAAACCATACGGACTTTTACTCTAAATGTATTAAATATTTTAATTTTTTAATTAATTTTTTAATTTATTACTATCCATAATAGTTTTTATTTTTATTTAGAAAATTCCTTTTTAAGAATAAGTCCAAATCATCTTGTCTAATCTTTATAATAATAATTTAATTATTTCTAACAAAAAGTGACAAAGTATTATTATAAATTTTTTAACTATTAAATAATAATTTCAAAATATGAAATATATTTAATTTATATTTAATACTTCCATTTAAAGTATTAAAAGAATATTTGCATATAGCAAAATTATTTCATAAATGTTTTATTTGATTATTAAAATGGACTTCTTGCATATATTAACAATATGTGAATCGTTATCCTCTTTGCCTATTTTTAAATCATTTTAGAAAAGTTATTTTGTACCATTTCATTTATTCTTTTAGAAAAGTAATAAGTTATTAATTGATTTTTTTAAACTTTGTCTCTAGTATTAATAGTAGAGAAAAAAAATATGGAGAATGCTGACAAGTGCCCTTAGGGCATTGTTTAATGAATCAATAAAAGAAAATTTGTATGAGAAATGATGTATTTAGTATTTCGAAAAGTGTAACACTTGTTTTCCATTGCAAATTTTCCTTTTCTGTGTTCCTTAACTGATACCCTTAGAGCACTCGTTAGCAAGACCCAAAAAATATTTGTAGAATGGCAATAATATTTTAAGAGATTCAGTCAAATAGAGTTACTTTTACTTAATAACATTTAACCTAACAGTTGTGTTATTCTAACAACTGGAATACGACAACCATGGGATAACTTGCACTATAGGGCTATTTTATTTTTTTTTTAAATTCTGACTTTTTTTTTAAAAAAATAAAATTTTATTTCTAAAAAAAAAAAAACCATTAACCAGATATTTGCACATACTTAACCAAAAATTTTATTTCTCAAAAAAAGCCATTAACCAGATAATGAACTGAATTAACCAGATATTTGTACCTGATTAACCAAATATTTGCACATACTTAACCAAAAATTTTATTTCTCAAAGAAAGCCATTAACCAGATAATGAATTGAATTAACCAGATATTTGTACATACTTAACCAAAATTGTATTTCTAAAAAAAATAAAACTTTTATTTCTTCAAAAGAAAGTCAAATATTTAAAGGGAAAAAAATCAAAATTTGTAAAAAAAAAAAAAAAATTTGAAAAAAAAGGTGGCGCTACAATAGCGCTACACTGTTCAACAACATTTCTGTTAATCTAATGTTGGTGAAATGCCATGGAACCAGTTTGTGGCTTTATAGAGAAGGTTGGTCCAGTTGATAAGGATAAGGCTCATAACCCACAAGGTCGTGAGTTCGAATCCCATTGCTTATGTGAGGATCTCGTTGGTGAGTAATCTATAAGTACCTCTGTAAGCGTTCTTTGAGTTTTGAGGCTTGCCCTGGTCCTGGTGAGCCTCCGAGATCCAACTCACATAAACTTTTGAGAATAATTAAAAAAAAGAGAGAGAGAGAAGAAAAGGATAGGTCAAGTGAGCATATCGTTATAGCAAATGAGGGTTGCAAATGGACTAAAACCTAATGACTATGGAACATATTTAAAGGAGAAGAGTAAGCTTACAGTGTGTCCCTGAGCACCATGTCTAGCGCCGCAACAACTTTTCCCATAAACTTCATAATATCTTGAATAATCACAAAACTATCTAGACTTTTATGACGATACTATAGTCCTATTCTCGGATATAATGCCAATGTAGATAAAAGCCATTATCTTTTCAGAAAAAAAAAAGGCATTATCTAACAAGTCTCGCGCAACCAATGAACCAGTAGCAAGAGGGAAGAAAGAAACTACACGTGATAGACGAGTTCCCTTAGCAAAGTGGACAAGATGAGGTTTACACTTCTAATTTTTCATGTAATATACAATTCACTTTTTTTCCCTTAAAAAATGTCTGCGGGCACAGGTAAACGTTCAGACAGGACTGAATCCTGATAATATGAACCCGTACGTAACTGAATGAAAATCACCAGCACTTATTATGATGGCTCAGCAATCTGAATCAGGAGGATTTAACTCTTGTTGAGATTGAAATACGGGTAGACAAATTTCTTGCGTTACAATTGAACTCTCAATGACCGCAGCAAACAGTGTAGGCAATAAGAATAAAAAATCACATTTTAGGAGAGACTGCGAACCAAAAATAGTGCGCTGGGTTGTTTGTTTGAGAATCTGAATTGGGTTACTTGGAAGGTTTGATTTTGGCTGATTATGGTCCATTTAAGAAAAACTACAAAAAAAAAAAAAACAAACTCGAGCAGACCTTTTAGAAATCGGGTCATGCAACCTGGCCGATTTCTGGGCTGCACCCACGACGAAGTTCGTATTGTGGGATTCAGTGAGATTCACCATTCACGAGATTTAGCAGAGCGAATTAGGATTCATGTTGAGATTTAGGTCCAAAAAAGATTCTCCTTGCGATACCTACCGATTGTATTTGATTTCGTTTTGAATCAAGATACGAATAGCATGAATCATAAGATATTGATAAGACATAGGATACACTATTTACATACACATGTTACAACTTACTAAACCTTCTTCCAGGGTTTACTTTACATAGACTAGAACAGAAAGTAAAAAAAAAAAAAGCCACAAAACTTTTAAGTCACACAACCATACACCTAAAAAAACGCAACTATAGCTTCTATGCCATTGATCTGTAAGAATCAATCACATCAACGGCACAAAAAAGTAAAAACAGTCTCGTGGTTTATGCAGCTAGTCAGGGTTGGGGAATAAGAAAAAGGTCAGTGAGAACTACCTACCTACAGACAAAGAATGGTTCTAATTGTGTCCGAGAGAGACTACAAACGAAGAATGGTTCTAAGTGTGTCCGAGAGATTTTGAATAGTCCGCTGCTCCTGGATTGCTTGCAGCTCCTGCAGTGGCATATCTTCATAACACCTAATAACAACTAAAGCAATTAGGTGAGGAATAATCACATGTACATATCAACCCAAAATACATGCCCAGGAGAAGCTGAGGAAATCATCGAATCAGCTATCAAAGGGCCCAAAACTTGTGTGCTTTCTTGACACAAGCACGAAAAGGTTTGAACCAATATAGTTCTACAATATAAGCATTGAACAAATACCACGAGTAACATGACAACAAATTCTTTAATATAAAGTAGTAAAATTGATTCCCCGCACAAGTTAAAGTTGAAGAAAGGGACATACATCTTATGGTAGGCTAAAGCCTGTGCCAAATTTAATAGAGTAGAACTCGATGTCAGTCTTTGGTAAATGCTTGGAGGGAGTGGCATCTGCTGCATGTCAATTAGAAAATTAATGTAAGTCACAGTAACAAGCGCACAACACAAACAAGCGCACGCGCACACACAGTCACCTCATTTTGTCCTCTCCGACCCTTTTTGGACTGTCCATCACCACTAAAAAGCTCTTGCAATGCTTCTACTGTTCCAGATCCACTGGTATCTGGTTGCATGCCGCCAAGCACATTGTCTGACAGGAGAGCAATAGGTGATATATCTGTTGCCCTTAAGAATGGGATGGGCACTGTGTTACCAGCTGCATAAATGGACCAAAGCTGCAATAGCAATAAAATTTAAGTAAACAGATGATAAGTCTTAGACTGTAGTCTCCCAAGACAAGATCTTCATGAAGGCCACATAAGAATGAGAACAATAGGGCTATTAGTTGAAGAACAAAACACCACAGCCAGATTTTTGCAAAGCAAATGATGCAGTAAGATAAACAATAGCCTTGACCTTATACTTAAAAATGTCAAAGTCTCACTAATTAGAAACACAGAATCTCTGCTAAAACGGTGTGATCTCATATACAGAAGATTATGTTTGATAGCAGATATATAAATCAAATCACAAAATACCTTATCTTGTAAAGCAAATGCTTTGCGGCTGACTGTTTCACTCTTCAATATGCTATTGCTTATACCACTACCAATTCCAGCTTGTGCAAGATAACTGCCTTCTGTTTTGATATTCTGCTCGGTTGAATTACTAGCACGGGGTAAAGATGACTGTATGTTATCTGTAGTAGAACTAGAACCTCTAAAAGAGGCACTGTTTGTGGCAACAACTTTCAGACTTTCAACCCTAAAAGATTATCCACAAAAGACAGGAACCTACATTACGTCATGCGGGACAAAAAGCAAAAGAGGGCACCGAGAAGCATACAATGTGCATTTTATAAGTTTGCACATGCTAAGACTCTTTGAATTAAGGGTGAGAGAATAGCGGAGAAATATTTTCTTGAAAAAAAAAAATATAGGCAGTAGCGATAAACAGATAGTTAAGTACCCAGAGTCATTGCAGTCCGTGCCAATGGTGAAAGCAGAAAAGGAATCTGCAGAATCTCCATCTTGTGTGGTCTTGTGTACCTCATCTCCATGGATTATTACAGTGCCAAAGTTGCCTGCCAATAATCCACATAAATCACAATATTTCAGAGTAAAAAAAAAAAGCTTCCGTTTATCCAAGTTTAAGTATAAACTCTCGAAAAGAAAAATTAATTAGAAGTTCTCTTCAGATGAGAGGAAAGAAAATAGAAGAGAAAATATTGAATTTTTTGTTTCAAGAGTTTTCTTTCTTCCTTACTTTTCTCTTTAACCAAACAAGAGAATATCAAACTTCCACAATTTTACTATGTATTTTCTTTCTTTCAATCCAAACATAGATTACGTGACAACTAGTAGAAAAACAACAAAACCAACTTGACTTAATTATTTATAACCACAAACTCGGCGGATGGGGCAGACGAAAGAAAGGAGCTTGGAAAAATTTGGGCTCGGGATTGACCCGATTAACCCCTCCTGACTACAGTGACATTCACAGTACCACCTCAACTCAGCCCATGTTGCATAACATGCAGGTTCTTGAAGTTTAACCCGGATTATTTGATAACATTGCAGAAAAAATGATAGTGCTTGAATAATGAACAATACAATAAAAAGTTAAAAACCAAGCAAGCATAGACTATGGCTAAGCTTGACGTTGAAAGAAAAACCACATACCATATACAATGATTCAGCTGACAAAGTTACCAGACATGAAATAAACTTTCATAAACATAATTAAAGAAGCATTTCTAATAGTTATTGTTGAAATTACAGGGTTTAGGTACAGATGGAGGAAAAGAGAGAAGACTTTCAATAATGTTCTCTTAGATTGATATGGTGTATAATGATGTGATGCAAAAGACAAAGCACTAGCCCCTATTTATACTAGGAATTTGGTTAAGTACTAGACTTCTAACCCTAATCAAATAAGGGAACACTTACGTAAGATAAGATTCCCTCAGAATAAGTAAGATTCCTGAAAAAGATATGATCCCTAAAAATAAGGTAACAAGATTATCTCTAAAATTACAGAACATACATTAACCTAATCTATTATGGATCACTCTCTCCATCTGAAGATATAATGTAGATATTCTAACAGTTAGAAAAATTTCAACAAGACACACGTTCGGTCTATCTACAAGCATGCATGTATGCTAATATACTTTTGTTGTCCGTCTTTGCAGACAGCCACACTAGTCACTCTGTTGCCCTTCCACCCTTTCCCTCACCCTTAAATACTAGAAGCAGAGGAAGGATTATCTCAAGACACTTCAACTTGAGATACACCTTACCCCTCTTGTACCCACTCATAGTTTAAGTAAAATTAGGAAATAATCAACCTTGAAAAGAAGGGCAATCAAGCAATGGATAAGATGAAAAAACCAAAACCTTCACTTGCGTCTGCATCTTCCAACTTACGCAGCTTTCTCATAGTGCTATGTGATGAGAGATCAGCTGCCCCCTGAACCCCTATGTTATGTAGTCTTGATGGAACAGTATCTCCATATTCATCATTTAGCTTTGAAGCTACCATTGGCTGCATAAGATCAAGAACATGTATTATACATGGAAATTACTTCTTTTTTTAATTTTCTATTCTGGAAGGTGAATGACTCGAACAAGTATGAGTAGATATGCATGATGTGTGTGTGTGTGAGAGAGGGAGGGGGCAATTTTGGTCATACCTGATCTCCCGATGCAGGTGGAGCAAGTGTTTGCACCTGCAAAGCCATCGAAGACTTAATCTGCCTTGCCTTTTCTAGTTTTGGCGACATTGCAGCAGAACCACTTTTCCATTTTTCAAAGAATTTGTGCTGGGTAGCCACAAAATATAACGTTGACTCAAAGGAAATACAACAATTAAACAAAAGAAATATGCAATTGCAAACTACAAAAGCATAAACCAAATTAGTTTGATACAGACATATATTTGGAATTTGTCTAGCCACTGATTATATAAAGCTGCCAAAATAAAGCTTATGCCTGATCACCACTAGCTTTGTCAACTCCAATGATCAGCTTGCAGATGCCTTCACAAAATCTGAGAGGTCGTCGTATTAGTTATCTATGCAACAAGTTGGGTGCATATGATTTATATGACCCACCTTGAGGGGGAGTGTTGAACATATGATCATGATCTTTGTAATTAATGTATAGGTTTAGCCATATCGTATCATATCTTGTAAAAAGGAATATAATCTCCTATATTCGTTGTGTAATTATTTCATTAAACCTATACAAAATGGACTCCGTCGTGTAGTTGAGACACATGGTTTCAGCAACTCAATGCCTATGTTTTCTCTATTTCAACAGTGTGGATGAGAAATTGGCAAAAGTGGTTGAGCGGATAGGACGAATGGAGGCAAATTCTGAAAAAAATTTGCTAGAGATTAGAAAATTAATGGGCAAACATGAAGAAGATGAGCAAGGCAGTTCATCACATAGAGAAGACGAGAAAGGATCAAATTCAAGCAATCTTGATATGGATGAATATACCGTATGGCAGTTAAGAAAGTGGAATTGCCATCTTTCAATGGAGATGACCCTATTGGGTGGATCACTAGGGCAGAGACTTATTTTGAAGTTCAAAATACTAGTGAAGAAGTGAAGATTAAATTAGCTAAGCTAAGCATGGACCATGGAGGGTTCTACCATCCATTGGTTTAACTTACTGAGGGAAGCAGACGATGGACTTACATGAGAGAAGTTTAAGCAGGGAAATCGTGACACGGTTTGGGGACCGACAGTATGAAAATCCTTTCCAAGAATTGGCTGAATTTAAACAAGGATCTGTGGAGGAGTTCATAGAAGCATTTGAGTTCTCTCATCACAAGTTAAGCATTTACCCGAAGACCAATATTTGGCAGTTTGCACGCAGTATAGAGGCAGAAAAAAATGCATTTGAGTTTGGAACAAGGAGCGCAGATTGGCGTGGAAAAATGGGGTTTCCTGGCAGTGTTTCAAGGCCATCAAAATGGCTGTTTGGTCAGCGAGGTGGAGATGCAGGATCAGTTACTGCAACAAGCAAGGTGACTACAGGATGGAACACAGAGGCAGACCAAAACCGTTTCAATACAGGCCCAAATATAACACAATCTGGTCAAAACAGAGGAGCCTTTTCATCTGCAGCCTTCTCGGGTAGAAGAACAAATGGTGAACTGCGAAATTCAGCAGAAAAAAATAGAGACCTGAGACATTTAACATACCAGGAATTGATGGAAATAAAGACTTGAGGGTTATGTTTCAAGTGTGGAGAAAAATTCCATCCATTGCATCAATGTGCAGAAAAGCAATTAAGATTGGTGATCTTAGGAGATAATGAAGAACTAAACGAAGAGGGGGAAATTATAGCTATAGAAGTTGTTGAAGAGCCAATTTCCAAAATTCAGCCTTGTCGGGGCAGGAAATGATGGGATCCATAGGAAAACAGCATGATGACAGTTATGATTCGGAAATAATCAGAATTGTGTATGACAGTTATTAGGAAGTTATTAGGCAGTTGTGATTAGAAAATAACTGCTGCAGTAATTTACTAGTATATATGTGATTGTGGGGTCAAAAAGTATCTAGGAAAGTTGTTGTTATTCTATACTTTGGGGCAGAGAGAATTCTCTGTAGGAGACTTAGTCTCTGGGACAGCAAGTCATTGTTGTATTGTGTGTATAAGAGTTCAGTAATAAAATTATAATTATCCAGTTATCCTTTGGTGTTCTATTGCAATCTTATTCTTGTAATTCGGTATGATTCAATCCTATTTCCTTCTATTTAAATCGGTATTCTATCAGCAATAGACATCCAAGTCAATCATTAGACTTTAAGTCTTTTAACACAATAACAGGAAACGAGCAAGACTAATAACAACAGTCAGATAGCATAATGAACACAAAATGGATGATCTAGAAACAAACTGGAGTAATAGTTGCAATGTTGGCGAGTAAGGAAATCGGCAGATACTAGATATACGACCCGCTTGGATAAGCTTTAAATAAAATTATGTATAAGTAGAAGCAGAAGCTATTATTAATAGCAGAAGATATTTTGCGTTGGAATTAACTTAAAAAAAATGGGCTTTTATGATATTTGTTGTAGGGACATTATTGTCCAATAAAATATGACTCATCATCACTCTCTCTCTTCTATTGCATCTGCCTTTTTTAGAAGCTAAAATTTGTAGCTTCTTAAAAACGCACCAAAATGTGCTTTTTTAATCCCTTTTGCTTTTTTTTAAAAAGCTCATGCAAGCACCCATATTTTCATTAAAAGCATTTATATTTTAAAAATAAGTGTTTTTTAAAAAAAAAAAAAAAAAGACTCATCCAAACGGGCTCCTAATTCTCTTCAGGAAGAGACCATCGGGTTAAAAAAGTCTTATGTTTGCAAGTTCATAAATGGAAAAGGAAAGAATATTCCTCATCTCTTCCTATGTCTTCCTATCAAGAAGTCTCTTAAACATCCCAAAATTACATTATAGATTGACTTCATCTCCTTATGTTCCTCTCTTTTTCTCCTCTCCTTCTATTTTAGCTTACAAGCACAGCTCTGAACAAACTTAAGATCCCTATTCCCTAACAGTCACTAAATTTTCATCGGAAACAATAATGCTTAGATTAGAATGCATACCTTCAACATCTCAGATGCAGTAGGACGGAGACGAGATTCTTTGGTCAGGCACTTTGCAACAAAATCATGGAAATATAGAGACCTACAATAGAAAATTAAATTTAAACATTCTCATACACAAAGATATCATCACTGAATTGAGATACACTATCTCAAACACCACTAAGACATGGGTTCTGGGAAGATGAAATAATACATTAAGAGTAACTAGTGCAAACAATCAGGCTATGAGGCTAATCTATGTTACACATATACCATTAGACAGAGAAAGCACCAGCCATGTATCCAAAAGAAATTTCATTAACACGAAATGAAAAGAAGAAATTACAATGAATTTGGAGGATAAGGGATCCTTAACAAAAGAGCAACAACATTGTATTATTACTCCTTAACACATCACAGTGTAGTACCATTTAAATGAATACGATGGAATTGCAGAAGGGGGAGGGAGCAAATGTGTATGAGATTTAGTACGTAACTTAACGCTGTGTATCTGAGACACAACCAACAAGAGATAGCACCTTATTAAAAAGTAAGCCAAGATATAGAAGATATAGTAAAAGTATGCTGCAGGAAGGGACTCGGTACTGACTTTATAAAAGACAAAACAAACACAATATATATAATATAATATAGCACATGTAAAAGTAAATTGAAGAACAACAAAATTATCTAGACCAAATAGCATTTGAGATCATCAAGTAACTCTTCAAGTTCACTGATAGAAACCAATGGATAGAAACTGACATGTATTGTATTATTGAATTATTGAATGGAGAAAATAGTGGAACAGCAGAAGAGTTACACCAAGAAATAGGTAAAGTCCCAACCCACAGAGCCTAAGCTCCACAGAGCCATCTCTGCCCAAGCTACCAGCCGAAAGGATGTAACAGAAAAATCAAGATCATCCTCCCCACATCGGTGGTTCCCACATGCAAAACTGAAAGCATAACATAATGGCTACGTGTCCATCCTCTGGCTTATTTATTCTTTTTTTGTTTCTCCTCATGTAAACTTTAAAAGTCCTAGGCCCATCTTTCTGCTCTACTAATTGCCCTCTAACATTCACTCGCAAACATAAACAAATTAGCTGCTAAAAGTGTAGCTTGTATATTTTAGCATAGAAACAAACCATTTTTCTTTATCCTCGAGCATTGGAGCTGGTTCAATGGATATCATGAATAAAACCTACAGAAAAAGAAAAAAAAAAACAAAACAAAAGATAGATATTATACACTTTACTGCCCCACCCACAGAAAAAAAAAAAAAAAGAAATAGAACATGTCCATGACAATGCTAAGTAAACAATAAAAACACCTAAATGCTGATTACAAATAAAAATGTAAAGGATCAAGAACTCATCAGACCCCTTTCTGGCAAATTCTATTCCAGTACCTTTTTTTCTGACAATCAAAGTGAAGTCTTTTGGACATACAATACAAGACAACCAAATTTTTGCAGATCATTATAGGTCCTTTGGAGCCGAAACGCAACCAAAATATTTTCAGTTCATTCTAGATAAGTCTATTGATCAACATTTAAATAAGCTAAATAGAAATAATACAAACAATTAAACAAAATTTCGCTATGAATAATAAACAAGAAAGCAAGAGAAAGTAAAATAAATTAATGATATATTCTTAAAAAATCATTAGTCCAAATAACTATCTCAATAGAAGTAAGATCCTTTTTATTATGATTTCATTTTAGGTTGGTCGGTCTCAGCAGCTTTAATTTACACTGCCCAGGTTCATGGACTACGGAGCTTTTATGAATCTTGGGTTGTACCTTTTGCATTTGGAATAGGTTGTATTGTAATGTTTCAATAAGTATGATTGCAAGCTGGGTCTCAAACTTCATTTTACTAAGCACGTGATGACCACATACAGAGAAGACGGTGTGTGTGGAGGCATGTCCGGCAGCAAACGGCGGCAATCTATTGGGCCCTGACCAGTTGGGACCTTCTGAGACTCACTAAGGTTGAGTCCACTCGAACTGTTAAGCGCTTGGATGGCTGCAGGGTCACAGCCGTGGGTGCACACTGACATGGGTCACCACCAGTTCTTGAGACGGATTTTGCTCACAATTCTCTGATTTTTAGCATGTGAGGTAAGAGCTAGCCTATTACAGCTTTACAAAGTACAAAAGAATAGTAAAATAATGAAACTACTTAAAAACCCAAGGTAACGTTTTATTTATCTATTAATTCTCATATAATCACTTCTTGCTGAAGCAATATTCGTGACAGCAGAAGTTTAACAGAAAGGCCCTGTGATTTAAAAACAAAGTTTACACCAACAGCAGTAACAAGTACCACCTTTCTCTGAATTCTGAAATAGGCCAATAACTAAAATCTGGATCCTCTTTCAAGACTAAATAATACTCCAAAGAATGCTTACTAGTTACTTCACAACACACAGAGGCGAGCTTAGTTTGAAAGGGAAGCTCCCCCAATTTTCATAGGTTTCTCAATTACAGAATACATACATATATATGTGTGTGTGTGTGTGTGTGTTCTGTAAAATCATTTGAAAGTGTATAGACTCCTCACTTTTTTAACTAGATCGTGCTACATAGTGGTCTTTCACTCTCCATTTTATTGTTTTATTCATCAGCTTACTTTTAGCTTATTTTTCTCCTCTTTTAAGCTTTATTTATTTTCTTAATAGAGTTATAAGATATTCTAATATCCTTTTCTCTAATTGCATTAATAATTTTTTTTTTATTGTCCATTATTTCTTCTATGTTCACTAAAAAATTTCTTTGTAATATTTATTTATGATCACTTTATTTGCAGTATTTGTTTGACTTATAAAAAAAAGATAAAAGTTAGTTTGAAGGTAAAATTTTATCTCTAAAATCATAGTAAGTAAGAATTAATCTATTTTTTAATTAAAAGACTAACAAAAAATTTACATATTGGCCCCTCTAATTTTTTTTTTCAAGCTCCACTACTGACAAGTGACAACACAGACATCCAACATTAAATTCCCTCTAACCTATTGCATGTCAGTTCTCACTGCTATTTATCTGCTACTCTTCTGTTTCTCCTTCCTAATTCACCTACTCACAAATTTCTCCCAACTGACAAACACATAAGAGTCGATGAAATAATTAATCATCTGAATCTGAACATTATGTGAATATCAACGTTAGTACATAAGTTACCAGATAAATATTAATCGTTTAACTATTGAGTTGGTCCCTGAACTATTTGGGAATTTTAAGTAGGTCCCCGAACTACAAAAATTTCTGATTGGGTCCCCCGAATTAAAAGTTTATAATTAGATCCCTAAACTTATATAAAATTGTCAATTGGGTTCAGGAAGAGGGGGAAAGGAAGAGAATACGTGTTATTAATAAATTAATAAAACATCAGTCAAGATCAAATAAATACTAACCCTCATCGGATGCACTGCTGATCTTGGAGGAACACCCTGAAAATTATGAAAACGGAATTTTAAGCACATATAAGTATGAGAATGAGTGAATTTTATGAATTCAATTGCAGGATAAAGAAAGAGACATAACTTAAAGCTACCCTTTAATTACACGAGCTGATACCATAAATAACAGAAATAACACTAGATGGATGACTACCCAACCTCGTAAAGATAGAATGTTTCTCCATAATACAGATAAACATATAATAAACCAATAGATTTCAATTAGTAAAGCGTGTGATGCAAGAAAGAGGATGGGAAGTAAAAGGATCAACACACAATGGGCAAGCAGGGCAGAATGGGAAATAAAGAGAATATCCATGCCATTAGTGTGGCACATAAGTGAGGTAACCCAATGCTGAGCTGGCAAGAAATAGTGGGGAGGAGGCAAGCTGGGGAGAAATGAGAGTACAGGGAGCCTGGAGGATAGGTAGTGCAAGGTAGTATAGCATTAAGAAGTTATGGAGAAGTGTGGGATGGGTTGGGGATTTCCTGTGCAATGCAGGACCCCATTGTTATCTTTCATTTTCTTTCTCTGCACTTTTCCAGATAATTATGTATTTACAGACGTCTATCTATGAGTGAAGGGGATAGTCTCCAATGGCAATATATATCTACCTATAATTTTCAGCTCCTATCATAAACTTCCCTTCATGAAAGAGCTACAAAAAGGGGTGAAAATATTACACCCATAAGACTTTGAATACTCAGAAGGGAACTTGAGCTGGCTGAAACTAATATAATTTGTTCCCCGCACCACCACAGAACTATCCCAGAAAGAACAGAAAGTATTAACCAAACTGCAAATATATTACTGAAGGTGGGAGTAAATGAGGAGGGGGGATGGAAAAAACTGATCCCTATTGGATAAGTTAACACAGTTTCCTCGGAGGTCAGAGAATTAAAAACATAGGTAACGGATATACCTCGGCCATTTCAATTGCAGAGACACCAAGAGCCCAAACATCCACCTGAAAAACACAGTTAAATAAAACCATATCATATAAGAGCGTATCCAATAATCTAGTCATGCGGTACTTCATAATTAGTAGCATGAACTTATCATGGCTCTGATTACAAAAACATTGTAGATAGAAACAGTACTGAATAAAAATATTACTAGTGTTTTTCCATGTTTTATGAAATACAAGTAACCTAGCTTAGATTAGAAACTTACATCATAACTGGCCTAATTTTCGCTTTATAAATTGGTATTTTCAAACATGTATACAAGTTCAATGGTTCTTGTTCCAATGTGAAAGCTCTCGATCTTCATTCTCTCTACTTGCTTTAAATCTTAAAGCGACTGAAAGCTTTTACACAGACAGTAAAAACCAATTTCAGTTGCAAATTTGCAATGAGCTGATAGTCTCAACCATTTTTGTTGGCATCTTCATCTCTATAAACAAAAAGTGATGCATAAGGATACTCGGCTATTTTGAATGAAGTCATTGAAATGAAAAATCAATAAGTAGAAGCATGTAATAACTTATTTTTTGTTGTCGTCAAAATTAAACTTTCTACATTAGCCCTTGTAAGATGTTACAATCTACTTTTGAAAGCATTGAAGCATACTTCATTGAATTCCATTTCATATAAGACAGAAGCTTCGTAAATAAAAAATGGTGTCAGACTGATAGTCGTAGATGAAAAATATGATTTAAACATGTTAGAGATAGTTTAGTTTATGATGATTGGGCTTACAGCCCATATCCCTTAGCTGTTGTATAGCTGTTACTTTCTGTTGTTTCAGTTATATACGGTTAGATCATAACTGTATTGCTATCACTATATAAGGAGCATGGAGGTATGGGCTTTCGGAGCCTTCAAGCTTTCAACTTGGCCATGCTAGGGAAACAAGGTTGGAAATTTATTTCTAACCCGGATGCTATGGTTACTCATCTTTTCAAAGCTAAATACTTCCCAAATGGGGATTTTGTGGAGTCTTCTCTTGGTCATAATCCAAGTTACTCATGGCGTAGCATCTGGAGTTCTCGGGTTCTGGTTAAGGATGGTTTGAGATGGAGTGTCGGAGATGGCTCAGAAATCTGTGTTTTTAATGATTCTTGGCTTAGAGGTTGCTTGAATCCTAGACTTATGGGTCCAACTCCTCTTCACTTATTGGAGTTAAAAGTTAAGGACTTGTTACTACCAGGAGCTAAGAGATGGAATATGTATGCGCTACAGCAATGCATGATGCCCCATGAGGTTGAGGCCATTTTACGTGTCCCGCTGTTTACGTCATCAGTAAGGGATAGTCGGGTGTGGGGTGCGAGTGATGATGGTGGATACACAGTCAAATCTGCTTATGAATACTGCATGAATAATTTTGTTGATTCCTCTATATTTTTCATTGAAGGGGACTGGAAGTTGATATGGGATTTGAGAGTTCCTCACAAAGTAAAAGTCTTTGCATGGCAAGCTTGTAGAGACTGCCTTCCAGTTCGATCCAGACTTCAATCTAAAGGAGTGGTTTGTCCAGAAAGTTGTATATTCTGCTCAACAGGTATTGAGAACGCATGGCATACTTTCCTATCATGCCCGAGTGTTCAAGGCTGTTGGGAGGAAGCACATCTATGGCAGCGCATTGAGCCTTTGCTAGGTGAGGTTGAGAGCTTTTCTGGGTTCTTTTTTAAGTTGGGTAGCTCGCTTAGAAGGGAGATGAGGGTGCGGTTTGTTATGTCGCTCTGGAGTATATGGAGAAAACAACCTAAAGCTCTGGGAGGATAAAGTTGAAGAGGATTCACAAGTAGTGTTCAGAGCAACGAGTGTTTTGGATGAGTGGATGGCAACGAGGTCCACTCAGGAGGTAGCAGTTCCTGTGCCTATTGCAAATGTAGGGTGGGAACCTCCCCCTCCTGGGTGGTTAAAGTGCAATATCGATGCTGCTTTCTTTAAAGAGAAGAATCTCACCTCGTTTGGGTGTTGCTTGCGCGATGAGTATGGCACTTTCGTGCTTGCAAAGACTGGATGGATGAATCCGTTGTTGCAGGTTAGGGAAGGGGAGGCGATTGCCCTCCTAGCTGGTATGGAATGGATTATGGACATGGGCATGGACAAGATTATATTTGAAGTTGATAGTAAGAGTGTTGCTGAAGCGGTTATCTCTACAAATCACTTTGCTGCGAAGTTTGGTGATATTATTGCGAATTGTAGGGAGATTCTTAGTTCTAATTTAAACCTCAAGGTTGAGTTTTTTAGGAGACAAGGCAATGTTGTTGCTCATAGCCTTGCTAGGGCGGCTTCTAGATATCCTAGTCTTCATGTTTTTGATGTTATTCCCACTTGTATTGCTGCTGCTATTGCTTTGGAAATGAAATAAGCTTCTTTCAGTCAAAAAAAAAAAAAAACCGTATCCAACTGAAACAACAGAAAGTAACAGCTATACAACAGCCAAGGGATATGGGTTTTAAGCCCAATCATCATAAACTGAACTATCTCTAACATTCCCCCGCATAAACTCAGGGTGTTTGAGCGGGTGAGAGCTTGTCAAAGACTCTGAGTTTATCCCTAAGAGTGCTGAATCGAGTAGCTGATAGTGGCTTGGTGAGTACATCTGCCCATTGATCAATGGCATGAACATGGGTTACACTCAGATTGTGATTCAGCACCTTTTCGCGAACAAAGAAAATATCAAGCTCCATGTGCATGGTTCGGGAGTGCAGTGCAGGGTTATGAGCAAGAGAAACAGTGCTAAGGTTTTCACACAAGATTCTGGGAGTTTGAGCTTTGACCCGCAACTCTGTCAATAATGATTGAACCCAAAGGATCTCTGCACAGAGGGCTGCCATGCTTCGATACTCTACCTCAACACTTGATCTAGCAATACGAGTTTGCTTCTTTGACCACTAGGAAATCAAGTTTGGGCCAAGGTAGACACATGCTTCAGAAGTGGAGCATCTATCATCCGAATCCGATGCCCAATCAGCATCACAAAACCCTGTCAAAGTTAAAGGAGTTTGCATAACAACAGGTTGAATTAAGAGACCATGATGGATTGTACCCTTAAGATACCTAAGAATCCGTTTGACAGCCTTCTGATGATCCTCCAAAGGTTTGCATATTGCAATGCCCCAACAATTGACCGAAACAGGGAAGGGTCGGGGACATAATCAACCCCAAGCTTGGATAGTTTAAGGGTGGCAACCATAGGAGTGTTGATTCCCTTTGCTGATTCCATGTGAGATTTGGACAGCAAGTCACAAATATATTTGGTTTGGGAAAGGAGAAGGGAACCATTTGATAAGTGGGTGACTTCGATCCCAAAAAAATAATCCAGGTTGCCGAGTTGCTTGAGAGCAAATTCAGAATGTAGGTCATCAATAAGGCCCTGAATATGAGGTAGTGAGCTGCCCGTAACAAGTATGTCATCAACATACACCAAAATCATCATGCAGTAGGTGCCACTGTGCAAGGTGAAGAGGGAGGGGTCACACTTGCTTGGCACAAAACCTCTATGAAGCAGGGCAGTTTTGAGCCTTTCAAACCAGGCCCTAGGTGCCTGTTTGAGGCCATACAAGGCCTTTTGCAACCTACCTATGCTATTTCCTATTTCATGGTAATTGTTATGTTTCTTACCTCCTATACGTATATGTTTCTCTGTTTCCTTATGTGTTGGCTCGGATTGTGATTCGAAGATATAAGTGAGCTATCGGTTGGTAAAGATACCGAGGAGGCTCAAGTGGTCGGGGTGAGAATTATTTTCCACGGTATAGAGGACGCTGCTATCGCTCGAGTTAAGAGACCTTCAGAGATGAAGGTGAATCCTTAAGCAGTTATACCACGGCCAGTGGGGTGTTTGTTATTGTATACATGCCATAGCTTCCATGGTACTATGATGTTGTATATATGTTTTATTGATTTAAATACATGTTCTAAATGTTTTAATTTTTCCGCTGTAATTATATGTATCAGTAATGTGTTAGTTCCATGTGGCACTCCGCACTCGGAAGGGTGTTACATTATGCTACTTTGATAGATTTTCGGCCTTATTTTAAATTATACTCCAATATTTTCGCCAATCACAACCTTGGATCATGCCATTCCTCCTTTTGCGTGTTTGAAGCGTTGGTGCTTTTATTTTCAGGTACCATCTAGACCTTCACAAAATTTCAATGACAGTATAAATGGTACCAGGAAACAAAAGCACCAACACTCCAAACACGCAAAATTAGGAATAGCACAATCCAATGTTGTCATTGGCAAAAAAAATTGTAATATAATGAAAAGGCCGAAAATCCATTTAAGTAGCATAACAATGTTTTGCTACTTTTCTTCAAAATCATCAAATAGCCATCACCCAATAATTTTGAAGTTTTGTCAACATACGTCGTGTGAAAATGTGTAACCAAAAAATCAACGATAAAAGATGAAACCAACAAAATATTATATAATGAAGAGCACTCTAAACTGATTCTTGAGAAAACAAACTTGACATGATATTGCCAATGATAGTACATAATGCCATAATAAAAACGAAGGTCTCCTACGTCCCAGGGTGTTCCTTGGTTTAGATCAATCCGATAAACCCGAGAATCCAATCCGAACCAATTGGTTCGGATTTTTTGGAGCTTGGGTCGGAACCAAACCAAAACCGACGGTAATCGATTTAGTTCACGGATTCAAGGAATTTTTAACCGAACCGATTACTATATTTAAATATTTATATATATTTTAAAATACTTCACTATTGACTATTTTTTAATGTATAATTATATTTTAAAATTTATATTTTTTTTTTAAATATTTCAAATTTCAAATTTTTTTAGTCCAAATCGAATCGAACCAACCCTATTACATTGATTCGGATTTTTTGGTGCTTAAGTTCGATTCGAATCGAACCAAACCAAACTTGATGGTAATCGATTTGGTTTTCGGATTCAAGGATTTTTTAACCGAACCAAATCAAACTGATTACTATATCTTAATATTTATATATATTTTCTAATATTTTAATATCTATATTTTTTATTTTTAATATTTATTATATTTTAAATTTATTATATTTTAATATTTATTTTTTAAAATATTTTATATTTTAATATTTTTGGGTCCAAACTGAATCGAATTAACCTATTTTTTGTCGAGTTGGTTTGGTTCGGCTTTTTTCCATACAAATCTGAATCAAACCGACCCGTGAACACACCTACCACATCCTACAAAAACCATGTCAGTTCCAACATGAGAATTGACATGATTACCAAACAAATAACATTATAGGTTACGTATTATTACTTTATCTAAATCACTTTTTCCATTTAGGACTACCAGTCTGGCACCATTTTTTTCTTTACGAAGCTACTAGCTTATTTGGAATGGAATCCAATGGGGTATGCTTGAATGCTCTCAAAAGTAGTTTGAGTCATCTTACAAAAGCTAATGCAGAAAATTTAATTTTGGCAACCAAAAATAATTATTTACATGTTTCTGCTTATTGATTCTTTATTTGAATGACTTCATTCAAAATAGTCGAATATCCATACACAACTTTTTGTTGACAGAGATGAAGATGCCAACAAAAAATGGTTGAGACTATCAGCTCATTACAACAGAAATTGGTTTTTATTGTTTGTGTAAAAGCTTTTGTCAATGTTGCCAAATGGTGGCCATGGCAGATAGCGATGGCAGGTTTTGAAAGGACCGTCATTCTATGGCAGTGGCTTGGCAGATTTGGCATGGCGGGTTATGGCGGCCGCTTTGCACATTGAGGTCATGGCGGCCTCGACGGCCATGGCGAAAAAAGGTCAATATTTTAGGAAAAAGAAATGAAAAAAGAGGTTTGGTTCATGCGGCCTAACCTATTTCCGGACAATTTGAGTAAAAAAAGGGGGTGTGCAACCCGTTTGGGTTGAATAATCTAAGCTGCTGGCCTGCTACGCAGCTTCTTCCCCTTTTATCACTTTGGACATTTCTTCCTCCTTCTTCCTCCACTGCACAGCTACTAACCTGTCCTTCAAACACCACCTCCATCCACCACAGACCTACAATGACCACTGACCTCTGGCGACCACCGTCCGACTGACCTTTGGCAACCTTCTTTTTTCCAATTGCGCCTCTTTTTCCTTTGCAGCTGGGAGTTGCTTCTTTTTTACAAGTTGCACCTCTGTTGTACTCCTCCGGCAACCTTCTCTTTCTAGCTGCACCTCTGTTTCACCAATGGCTTCTAAACAAGCTTGACATGTGTTGTTAGTGTGTGTGTGGGTGTATATATATATATATATGTATATAACATTTTTATTTTTATTATGTCCGCCATGCCTTCCACGATATGGCGGAATTTTGGCTTGCCGCCATAGATCGCCATCCACCATTAACAACAATGACTTAACCCGGCTTTAACAAGATTTTTTATTTTTTTATTCACATCTTAAAGCCGTGTCAACCAGGCTTTAACCAGATTTATTTATTTTTTTTATGGCTGCTTATTCTTTCAAATAGTCTTTTGTTTCTCAGGTTGTTTACTAGATTTCATACAGTACAATTGCAATTCCTTATATAAGGCTTCAACAAATACATTTTAGCCATTCATGAACTGTAATCATACTTTGTAGTTTGTACATAATCAGTTATCAGTTATTATTCATTATCGACACTTCCCTCAAAACTATTCACATTCATGTTTCTGAAACACTAACATACGAAAACGGTACAATATTATATTTTCTATTTCAAATATAATTCCTCCAGCTACTTACCCACTAATAACTATTTTATTGCTTATCAAGCATCCGAGGAATAACAGCAAGAGTTTCACATTTTAAAAGAGGACCATCATGAGAGACATACAACAAATGCTGCTATCAGGAATATAGTTCAAAATTGACTCCTAAGAACCATCTACAGAAGAAGAAAAAGGAGAGGCAAATAGAAATAAAACAAGAAGCAGTCCAGTGGCACAAAAGAAAGTGCACAACTGATAAAACCAGGTTCAAAAATTCTGGAAAGCACAATACCTTTCCATCATACCGACTTTCCTGAATAACTTCTGGAGCCATCCAATGAGGGGTGCCAATGAACTACAAGCACATTAAACTAAAACATCAAAAGTCCTGACATTATTAAAAAAAATGAATGATGCATCCATATAAAATGCACAAAAATCCCTCGACTCGAGTCCAATGTCGTAACTAGTTATTGGGCAAATACCTTCAATACAAGTACATGTAACTTTCACGAAGTAAATATAATAGGAATGAGAATAACTAGAAAGTCACTATAAGTTGCACAAAAAACTAGGACGGGGACCGACTATGTCCAACAGTACAAATTAATCAGAATTACTGATTACATGCATCAAAAGAATGAGAAAAACCTCTAAACCAATAAATTTGTTTTTGTAATTGATTTTATGATCACTGGAAACTACTTTAATTGATTTATTATGATCACTTGTAACTACAGCCATGATGCAAATCAAAAAATTTATTCTTGACATTGCTATTCAATCAAAAGTTAAGAATCTTAGTTCTACACCATAAATTTGGCAACTAAGTCTAAGCTTTTAGTACAATGTTCCTACTTCTCACTTCATATATTCTTGTTTTATAGTCTCGCTACACACATTCTGATTATAATTTATAAAGCATTCTTTCAGCTAATCAAACTGAACAGGCAACTGCCACTATTCTACGACTGAATCATAATAAAATATGTTTTCCTGAAATGTCTAACTAAAAAACATTGAACATTCAAGTAATAAGTTTACACAACAACTACCGTATTGCGCTTTGACATAGTCCTCGTAAGCTGTGCAGCAACACCAAAATCCCCTGCTCATTGTCAAACATGTTTCTAAATGAGTCTGTTGTCATAATCCAAGAATTTTAGTGCATTAGATATGAAAAGCAAATTTTAATAAATGAAAAGGAAAAAACACATTAGGGGAACAAGTATATAGAGAGAAGCAATAGAGATATCATGTATTATTCTGTATTATTTTCAGCAGTTTTAAAAGACATAGACATTATTCTCACCAAAAAAAACAAGACATCAGCATTAAACTTAGAGGTGTGTCTATAGCTTTAAATTCATGACCCAATTGTGAGTCAATGTCAAATGATAATACTACAATATTTAACTTTATCTAGGAAGTGATATTAAAATATTAAAATCTCAATGGTATCAATCTTATTTTCAGTGAACATTGAAAATAACTAAGAGCAGAAGAAATTGCTATTTATTAATTAGTAATTACTAATTATTAGTTATATATTAAAAAAAATGTCAGATTCCTGTTTCCAACTCCTAATATTGATGCATGTATGGGCATGAACCTATTAGATGAAATATTGACAACTGTATTTACTCAAAGACAATGACAGCTATAATTGTGACACATGATGAAGACCAATCAATCAATTCAAAACATTAATTCTTTGTGAAGAATATTAGCCATATCTTTCACTTTTTTTGTAAGTGGACTGAACTACTTTTGACCATTTTTTTAGTGCAGTGATCATTTAGAAGGGCAATCCTCTGGGTGCAATCATTCTTTCACGGCAAAATAGCTGAGCTGGTAGACGATAGCCTACACAACAGATTAGTTGCTTCTACTAGCTCACCTCAATCACATAAGCTAATACATTGTTGCTAAATATGAATTAGTACACGAAAGAGAGAATTGAACTTTTAATTTAAAGAAAAAAAAGGGTCAACTTATCAAAAGTACACTAATATGGTTTTAATGTGCAACAAGGAAACAATGATAACCATCAATAAGGATCATCAAATAAGAGGACTTCATCTGATCTTACAAAAATAAAACTAGTTTACTCACCTAGCTTGACATCTCCTTGTTCAGTTAATAGTATATTCCCACCTTTAATGTCTCTATGGACTTTGAAAATTGAGTGTAAATACTCAAGTCCCTACACATAATTAAGGAATATATTAGGCAAAAAATAAACAAAAACAAAAATAACATGTAGTTATGCACAGACAAAGCAGAAAACTCAGTTCAAACAATTTCATTTAAGTATTTTGTTCACTAAATTCTATTTACAGAAATAAAGGTCATCCAAAGAACACTCAGCTGAATGCCTTGATAGAGGTCGTTAAAGAAGGATCCAACAAATAGGATGTAATCAGTCAATACATCCACTGCTATCCAGTCAAGCAACCATACCTTCAGTGCTTCTCTACAGATGTATGCTATTTGACCCTCATCTAATGCTTCATCAGTCACATTCATCAGATCAGCAACACTACCACCACCACAGTATTCCATCACTATCTGCCAAAAATCTTAATAAGAATTCAGAAATCATATTTTAACAAGAAAAAACAAACACATCATTTGTATTATTAAGAAAGCTTAGTAGAAAGGGAGAAGGGAAGGACATCAGTAAAAGAAAATTAGGATTTAAAAAAAAAGTCTTCAAACAATAATCAAGAACAGACAAAAACTGAACCAGAAAAAGCTCACCATAAGAAAGCCAAAAAACACACAGGCGCGTCATTACACACAAGTCACAAAAATTCTCAAGCTAGAAAGAGTTTCACAAAAGTTGTCATATTAATAATGAGTTTAGGTTAGAAAAACGAAATGATTGGTCTTCTATAATACATGATATAATATAAAAATTAACTGTTTTGGACTTCTTACCCAAAGATACTCTTCTCCTTGATAGCTTCCAAGGTACCGGACAACATTGGGATGATTACATTGTTGTAACATCTCAATCTCACCACGAATTTCCTCATAACCCTCCTCCTAAGCACAAGAATCATCATAGTTTATTTACAACAGTTGAGACTCAAATTAATGACAAGAATGTGAAATCAAAAAGAACAGAAACTCACCCCTTCAGATAATGATATCACTTTGATAGCAACCATCTCGGAGGTTCTTAAATCCCTTGCTTTGTAAACAGCTCCATAGGATCCCTTCCCTTCCAAGTGCCAACATTACCCACAGAAACCCAAACTTAATTAACATCATTGTAACAATAGGCCCAATTGCTTTATTTTCAGCTTCCTGTTCGTGTTTTCATTAAATTGCAAAATCGCCACCTTATTTTCTTTGTGTTTAATATATGTTTTCATTTTTGTGTACAAATCCTTGAAAATAAAAAACAGAACGATAACAAATGACATTTTTATAATTATTAGTAAAGAAATTAAATGAAAACAGAAAATCGAAAACAAAGTTGGCTAACCTTAATCTCAGAAAAAACACCATTGTCCACAAACCATTCGCAATTAGAAATGCAAAATAAGATTAAAAAGATATAAAGGAACGAAATGGAATTGCTCTTTGGTACCTATACTTACCAAGTTCATTAAGCAATTCATACTTAGTTGTAGGATCCTCTCTGGTAACACTCTCAGGGATCGAACTCGTAGAAACCTTTGTTGTGATCGATTGCCTCCCCTCCTCGTTCTGCGAGGATCCGCTTCCCTTCCTCTGCTTCCCGAATCCCATATCTCCCATCGCCTGCATGCTCGCCACCGCCCTCTCCATCGTCGAACCGCCTCCTCCGCCGCCGCTAGTCCTCCGAACCACGGTTCCGCTCGCCGATTCTCTCTCGCCTGACTTCACCGTCGAACGCACGACAAAGGTCGAAAACTCGCCGCCGTCGCCGTCATTATCGTCGCCGCCCTGGAACCTGTTCAGAGGACTCGCCGAAGAAGAACTCTGAGTCTTCCAGGTGGAGCCAGCAGCCGAAGAAGACCGATTGCGCCGATCGGTCTTCACGATCACGGTGCCGAAATCGCCGGAACCTTCGTCGTCATCGTCGTCGTAGTAGTCGAGCGAAGCTCCGCCGCCGAAGTCCTTGGGGAGGCGTTTGAGGAGTGGAGGTAGAGAGGAGTCTTCGTCGTCGTCGTCGTCGTCGTCGCCGTCGTGGCCGTTGTCTTTGAACACCATCGTCGAGTACGGATCATCGTCTTGTGGCTCCGCGGTTCCCGCTTTCCGGTGCCGGCTGGTTTCGCCGCCGTCGTCGTCTTCGTGGACCACGAAAGTGGAGTATATGTCGGGTTTGGGTCGGGTTTTCGGGGAGTATGAGCTCCGATCCATTTTCGCTGCAAGGAAGGTAACAGGTGCTGAAGGAATCGATCACTCACTCAGTACTCGCTCCCAGTGATGCAGAATGCATAAGTTGTTTAATGGGCTTTTGATGAGACCGTTTAGTGTTTGGGCTGCTATGTGTTGTGGATTTTAGGTTTGATGGGCTCTTTAAAAGCCCATACTCAAACAAGAGAATCAAAGGTGCTTGGAAGAAGGTGGGTGAAAAGAAAAAAATAGAGAGAAAGTGAGGGATACAAATCTGCTGTCCCAAAAAATGATGTCGCAGTGTCCCCTACCAATCAAAGGCTAGGAATCTACATAAGTATTAATAAGTTATGGTTATATTTTATTAAGTGGGAAATTATGATTGGTGCGAAACAGGAAATGAGACAAGAAAGTGAGACAGAGGATTTTTCTATCGAGACAGGAGAGACTTCAAGCAAGAGAATCAAAGGTAAGAGAGTAAAGCAAAACTCAGAACCCAGAGAAAAAAAAATTAGCTTCCTCCTCCGTTTTCTTTCTCCAGGGTAGATATTTGTAGCTAAAAGAAAAAAAAAATTCAAATAAAACCGTTATGCCAGCTGGTGTAGGTACAGATAATAGGAGAGCAAACCCATTTCACCTCCACTCCATGCTGATGCACATGCACACTGTACCATTGTACTACTGTCTGCAGAATTCTATCCACGGTGCATCGCACCTCCTCACTCCCTCCTCTTTTCAACAAGTGTTTGGTTTCACCTTGGAAATCAAATAATGGTTTTCCGTTGTAAACCTCCAAAATTAATTCTATCATCTCTCTCAAACGCGATTTAGAAAGAAAAAAAATGATATGTTTGATAATTATCAGGTAAAATTGATTTTGTCTCTAGAATGGATTCTGACTAGAAAATCAAAACGTAGCTTTTAAGTTGAGTTGAAAAATTTAGACAAAGAGTATGTTTGTTATTGCTTATTTTGTTAAAAAAAATCATTTTTTAACTAAATAATCATTTCTTAAAGTTTTTGAGTATTTGTTTTGCTTTTAAAATTAATGAAAAACAGAAAACAAATTCATTTTTAGGGTTAAAATGAAAAGCTATTTTCATTAGCTTTTAGAATAAATTATTTTTTATAACTAACTAATTTTAAAAAATGATTTTTATGATTGTAAAACAAACACAAAATAACTTCTGTTTTCATTTAAAATCTCTAAAAAAAGATCTCTAAATTATTGAATGTCAAAATCACTTATTTTTTAATCAATAACAAACGGGCCTAAGTTTTAAATCAAACATATTTTCAAAATAAAAACATTTAAACATAAATCATTTCACTTCAAACTCAATTCTAATCAAATCAATTACATCCAAAATAACTTTTATCAAACGTTCTTTCAAACACACACTTATTCTTTTATTTCATTTTCATTTGGCTGTTATTTCAACTTTTTTTCTTCTTCTTCTTTATTTTTGAATTAGAGAACGAAGATCGGCCATGGGCTCCCCCGTCTTATACTAGGGCCTTGCTACCTACACCCCTACAATTTGGCATCCACCCTCGTTCACCCCCCACACACCTTTCAGCATTTAAATGCCGGATTCAGAAATTATGTTTCCAGCATCTAATTGCCGGACGACTTCCGGCATTTAAATGCCGGATTCAAAAAATATGTTTCCGGCATCTAATTGCCGGAAACACTTTTTTTCAAATTTTAAGAATTTCCGGGGCAATTAAATGCCGGAAACATATTTTCTGAATTATTCAGAAAATATGTTTCCGGCATTTAAATGCCGGGAGGGATGTGGGGGTGAATGCCAAATTGTAGGGGTGTAGGTAGCAAGGCCCCTTATACTATCATGAAATGAACTTGGGTTAAGAAGGGATAATAAAGATGGGCCATAATGGGGGGGGGGGGGGAATCTTTTTTATTTATTTTTCGTATTTTCTTATGATATTTATTTTTTGTTATTTTCTTATTTTATGACAAGCTAAAAGGGGATCAGAGTCCTCTCTAAAATTGTTATCCAAATGGGTTCAAATTTGGCTCACATGAAAATAAAAACAAAAATAAAATAAAAAAGGACAAATTTAGATATTGACATATATCATTTATAAATTTAAAATTTTTTATTTAATTTTATTTATTTTATATTCTTTTCCGGTTAATGATACAACATGAAACCCTCATCAACTATCAGCCTATCTAGTTTCTGTTTATCCATCTATTATTTATAATGGATAACTTTAGTCTCATGGGCTGTCAAGTATCTTGGTTAACTTGTATTCTTCCTCATAGCCATTTTTAAGAGCATCTCCAATAGTATAACTCACTTGAGTGGTTTAATTCCACTTTTTCTGGATTCTACAATATCATGTTATAATTTTTTTTTATCTTATATTACTATAAGCATGTCTACACTTCAATAGTACGACTTCTAAAGTTTACCAAATGGGTCTCGTCAGTTACCACACATCTTTATTCACATTTTTTGTTTCAATTTAAAATATTAATTCATTTGAATTTTAATTTTGAAACAACAAGTACGTAAAACATTTCATTTCTCTCTCTTTTTTCAATTGATGGTTCTTATATAAGAACCAATTGCATATAGAAGCAACTTCTTATATATGACATCTACATCAACTTGCTTCAATGATGCAATCTAACGAGAACTTAATTTTAAGAGTTAGTTAAGCAACTCCATTGGGAGTTGCTCTAAGTACTTTTAGGAATTTAGCTTTATCGTTGTTGATTTTTTTCTCTCTCCAATTTTTATCTTTCTTTTTCAACCACATAATCATATTTTAAGTAATCACGGCATTCTCTTCACTTCCGTCTTGTCCGATGTTTTTGCGTTCTCAACTTTAGGTACAATAATAATCAATAATATTATTTAAACATTTGAAAAGTTGACACATGCGATACCTGATTAATTACGTTCAAAATCATGGTTAATAGCGTGTTGAGTTTGGTTAATGAAAACGCATATGATAGATCAGTATTTTGTTAACGGACAATTTGGTTAATAATGTACAAAATCTTGATTAATAAAGTTTAGCAGATGGTTATTGATTTACCCAATCTTGTTGTACTTGTTAGCCAAACTCAACACGTCATTAACAACGATTTTGAACGTCGTTAATCAGATGCTGCAAATGTCAGATTTTCTGATGTTCAATAACATAATCAAATAATACTTCTTGCCATCTCAATTACATAAGCAGTAGCATTTGATGTTATTCTTTTCGTTCACCATTACGATTTGGGAAACATTCTTTATTGTATCTTGGCAACACTCTCACTTCCTTTTAATTTTGTGGCGGGCCATTGCACTAACTCCGGTGAAACACCTTGTTTGACTTGCAAGAGGAGAACATCACTATGTTGTTCATGCAGAAATGATAGTTGGACACAAGTTCCAGGCACCATACGGTTGACACCGTATAATTGCAGCGGCATTTTTGCAATTTTAGTTAGTGTTGAGGGGCATTCTCGTAAGTTCACTGAAATGGTTCCCTCCTTCAGATGATTAGGGTTTCGAGTTCCCATTTTGAAACCCAACGAGTCTGAAACAAAGCCCCATTCCTTCCCTTCCTTGCTCACTCACTCTCCCTTCCCTGCTCACTTGCAATCCAGTCACCCAATTTTTGCTCAGTCACTTGCAATCCAGTCTCCCAATTTTTGCTCACTCACTCTCCCTTCCATGCTCATTCATGATCCGCTCTCCCAAACCTGCATCAAGTCTCCCCAATCGGTAGTCTCCCTAATCGGCGCAGCACTTCCCCTTTTCACCTCTATCTCATGCTTGCTCATCATACCCACCCACACTCTGCAGTCTGCGGTTGAGGGTAGGAGAACAGCGGTGAAGACGATTTTGAAGATGCTCTCATCCCTTGGGCAGTGGTGAAGAACAGAGCTAGGTAAGCTTTGTCTATTTTTAGGGTTTATTTGCTATTTATGTTGTTTATGGTTGCTTCTGCAATTTAGGGTTTTTTTGGCTCTATTATGTTTGCTTCTTACATGCATGTTAGGGTTTTTAGAAGAAAATGCAGATAATCACATTGATTTTTTATTTCAAAGATTCCACCATGTAGTTTGCCAAAATGTTTTTCAAGAGATTTTTATGTTTTAATCTGCCAAAATGTGATGTGGTTCTTGCTAGAGTGTAGGAAATTATACATGCTTGTTTCGGGTTCTGGTGGTATGAAGCTTAATGGAGAGTATACTTGTTTTGGTTGTTCTGGGTGTACTTAACCTTAGTGGCTAGAGTGTTCTTATTGTGAACTTGGCTACAAATAAATATGATGCTTGGTTGATGATATGCATGGACAAATAAATATGATGCTGACAAATGGACAATATAGTGCCTACTGTTGAATAACAAAAAGTTTTGGTGATGCTTATTTTATTGGATGCTGATTACTATAATCTTTTATCTACATCTTAGTTCCTGATTTTATTGGTTACGGGATTTTCAACCATTGGGTGTCATTTGGCTAATATTTGCCATGTGAAGTTGCTGTGTTTTTTTTGGTATTGTCTTCTATGGTAATTTGGTAGTTGCGTGATTGCCTCCCTTTTCTTGCTTCTGTTTTGTCTTTGTCTCCAAACTAAGGTGGTCTTGAGAATGTTTTGTATTCTCTGGTTTGAATTAGAATTGGTGAAATGTGATGGTATTTTCCCTTATAAAATAACAAGTAAATGCGCCTAGAATATTTAGAAACTCATTGAGTGTGCTTATGGCTGTTTGATTATTTTTTAGGCATTTGTTGCGGGATGGGAAAAGGGTTTCTTGTCCTGTTTGTCTTTTAAGTGTACTTTTGCTGGTATGATTGTTGACAGCATATATTTTCTAACTTAGCAAGTGTTGGATCATCTATAAACATGATACAAAAAAACAAGGAATATGGCTACATCAAATGAAAATAATGTAATGAAACTTTGTAATTATTTGTATTGGCCCGTGTGCGATCTATTTACAATCCAACTGACATTTACTGATACTTGGCAGGTTCGTCTGAGGCATGCTTGTGCACCAACAAGCTTGTTTGCGGTTAACCAGGCAATTACAGAGGAGTAGCAACTCCATTTGGAGACCACCCCATTCCAATGGGTGACAAAATTGTCGGAACAAATGAAGATTTCCAGTGTGCTATTATGGGAACTCGTCACCAGGTGGGATGAGGGGGCCGAGGATTCAAGGTTAGGGGTACGGTGATCCCTTTTACCCCTACTGACGTATGTTTGGCATTGGGACTCCCAGCCACAGGTGATCCTATGGTAGGTGCTGAGGATGATCAGTGTTATACACTGCCAAGTTTGGAGGGGCTGAGGTGACCATCGAGGATATTCTTAACAAGCTTCTTGTGGTTCAGGAAAATGTGGGTGATTTTTGTAGGGCATACATACTCCTTGCTTTTGGAGAGTTTTACTTTCCGAGAACAGGGAGGTTGGTGTATATAGATTTTGCTAGGCTGTTAGATGACCTAGATGCTTTACATAGCTTCAATTGGGCACATGCAGTGTATGATTACTTGGTTGAAAGTTTGAGCAAAGCTTCTGTTGCCATTTATCATGGGACAAATGAGCATCAAACACATCTGTGTGGCTGTGCAGCCATCCTACATGTATTTATTTTTCATATGTTATATCACCATCTTTTGTTGTGTTAACAAAATTTTACAGCTACTAATGATATTAATCTTTGTTGTAGGTCTGGGCGATGGACCACGTCTCGATTGGACAAACACCTAGCACCCCTCCTGAGCACCCTTTCCCACGAATTCTCAATTGGCCAATTGTGACGTTGAGAAAGAAGAGAATGAAGGAAGCATTCCAGAATAACAAGGTAATTATGGATGTCCATTGTTTCTATAATATGCTGAATTTTATATACTCAATGTGTATTTGATGTGCTTCTCGTTTTTGCAGGTAATTGTTGCTTTAACAGCAACAAATGATGAGCTTCAGCAACACATTGTAAGGGATGCATTGCAGCTGGGCCAACAACACGGATATGTACATGTTGATGAACATGAGAAAGTGTTGGCAAAGCTTCGTGAGCATGAAGAGAAGATTAGGGAGCAGAAATAGAGGATTGTGGCTCAAGAGGCGGACGTTAGAATATTGAAAGATGGTCATTCTCGTCGCCGATCAAAAGCGGAGCCAGTGAATGAGTATGGGGGATGTTCTACTTTAGATGGTCATTCTTGTTTATTGCTTTTTTTGGTTGTTTGGAAAAGTTTATGGTTATGTATGCAAGATTGAAAGCTGTGGATAATGGTTCATTATACATGGTTTAAATGGTGATTGATCATGTTTAGAACAGTAATTGACTAATAAGTAATAAGAGGTCTAACTGAGTTAACAGGCTTCACATTATGTACATAGTTGTGGAAAACTGTTTTAAATTTCAGTATAAATAGTTAACCAGATAATGAAATGAATTAACCAGATATCTGCACTTGATTAACCAAATAATTAATGGGTTGTGGAAGACTTGGTGTTAAGTTTCAGGATTACCCATTAACCAGATAATGAAATGAATTAACCAGATATCAGCACTTGATTAACCAAATAATTAATGGGTTGTGGAAGACTTAGTGTTAAGTTTCAGGCTAACCCATTAACCAGATAATGAAATGAATTAACAAGATATCTGCACTTGATGAACCAAATAATTATCTGATTGTGGAAGACATGGTGTTAAGTTTCAGGCAAATGAATTAACCAGATAATGAAATGAATTAATCAGATATCTGCACTTGATTAACCAAATAATTAATGGGGGAAGACTTGGTCTTAAGTTTCAGGCAAATGAATTAATCAGATAATGAAATGAAATAACCAGATATCTGCACTTGATTAACCAAATAATTAATGGGTTGTGGAAGACTTGGTGTTGAGTTTTAGGATAACACTAACCAGATAATGAAATGAATTAACCAGATATATGCACTTGATTAACCAAATAATTAATGGGTTGTGGAAGACTTGGTGTTAAGCTTCAGGCTAACCCATTAACTAGATAATGAAATGAATTAACCAGATATCTGCACTTGATTAACCAAATAATTAATGGGTTGTGGAAGACTTGGTTCCTTTAGGAAAACCTGTTAACTAGCTAATGAACTGAGTCAATCATATATTTGCACGTGATTAACCATTTATGTATAATGGGCTGTGGAAAATGGCTAAAGCATCAGAATATACTATAAACCATATAATGAACTGAATTTACTAAGCAATTATTGGTCATTAACCATGCAGTTTCCTTTGACATTTATACATGATCATTTACATAGGATTGTCTATATATGTACACAACATGAATCATTTTGCACACCAACCAAAAACCTAAGGTCATTCCAAAACAAGTGGTGGTTTTGTCATGCAAACATGTCATATAAAAAAGTGACAAAAGTGAGTTGCACCCGACCAACCTGCACCAACTACATACACATGGTAAAAGTTATGCACATCAAAAAATGACTCTAAGCCTTTACAAGATAATGGTTGTTTTGTGCTGCAACCATGTCATACAAAAAACTGACAAAAGTGATTTGCACCCGACCAACCTGCACAACCAACGAGGTTCATTAGTAAAGTGTTTGACACAAAAAAATGTACCACGATGTTAATGAGCACAATAAAAGACTATTGAACACCATACCATCATGCAAAAATTGTCTTCCTAATCTTCCAACCCATATAAATATGTGACAACCATAAACCAAAATACACATGTCACTATTCAAGATAAATAAATTCCAAAATGTGTCTAATCATCCAAATTTGTAGTGAACTGCGAGGACCCCATGAAGTCAACATCGGAGGTTGTCAATAGATTCACGAATAATATATTACCTCCAACCTGGACAACACCATATAAGAACCCAAACAATGAACCAATAAATGACAGACAATTTACATGCCTGTATACTCGAATTAATATTATCTTTAAATGCTGAATATAAACCCATAAAAATTTGAAGAACCCAACGATTGTCTTCAAAAACGGACATTGACTGTATAGAAAAACAATCAACCAATCAAAATAAATTTCTGCTCATCATCAACAACTAGCACATGAATTATCTAGAAACTCTAGAACACAACATACAAATCCATCAAATTGTACAAATTTAACCCACAACACATAAACAAACAAATTCTACACATTAAGCACAATCTTATAATGGACACAAACCACGGTGCTTGCATCCAACAAATCTCCACTGGTGACAACCTCAAGAGATGATTCTACATAGATGTTGCTTCCGCTCTGATTACCCACCAGTCTAGTATTTCCCTCCTGCACATTTGAGAAAAAAATTGTAAAATGCATCAATTCACATAATGGTTTACTGATTGAAAGATCATATAACATACAAATTTCCCTGTAATACTTTGATTATTTGAATTGAACTGAAACTTACAGTTTCAGAATATTTGGTTAACAGGGTTCAAATTCATGGTTAATCATGTGTAGTATATGGTTAATACAGAATTTCTGGAGAAAAACACATACCTTAGTTGTCTCTTTGTCTTCAGTATGCTTTGACCCTTCTTGGCCCTCTTAACAACCTTTTCAACTACACCTATTTTTCGATTTGATGGAGGTCGTCCTTTTCGTTTGACTCGCAATGGACTGCGAATTCGGGTCGCATTGTTTGGATTTGAGTCAGCAATGGGACTTTTGTTAACATTGTGCATTGTAGCATCCATGGTGGGAAAATTAGAATTAAATTCATGTAGTCTTTCATGGAGTGCCTTAGCTGCAGCTACTTCAGCAACCTTGTAGAAATGCTTGCACAATTTGTCAAATCTGTCCATCTATGGCTTCAATTCCGTCACAAAGTAGCTGCTCTTAAGATTAGGGGTGGACAAAGACCCGATACCCGAATCGAACCAGAGAAATACGAGCTAAAAAAAACAGTGCGTGGGTGGGTTGGGTCGGCCATCGAGGCGACGAGTTGCAGAACTCGGTTTCAGACGGCTTGCATTGGGCGGGTGAGGGTCTGGGAAATCATTTCCGTCGGTGTCCGACATCGATCGACTTGAAGCAAAGGGGATGAAGTTTTCTTGCCTACCAGATCTCGGAGATGAAGATCGATTGTTGAAGAAGCCGCAGCTGCGAGATTGCAATGGCGGCGTCGAAGGCAATGAAGTTTTCTTGCCTACCTTCTCTGTTACGGTCCCTCTTATCCGCTTCATCATACCGGCGCCGCAACCTCCAAGCGGCGGTTGCTCGCGACGGTAACAAGCAATGGAGAGTGACAGGCGAGACTGAACCGAGTGAGAGAGGACCGAGACTGTGAAGGAGCCGCCGGTCATGGAGGATTCATGAGAAAGGAGAAATAGACAAAGTAAATGTAACATTTTATTTTTAGGTAGTTAGTTTAAAGAGTATTGGGCCCAAAAACTGAAGCTTGAATGGCCCAATTTATTAAAAAAACTGAAATGGAGTTTAGTTAGACTTTTATTCATGAGCCCAGTTTTTTAACATTTTACAAGCCCATTTTCTTAAACATTTCAGGAGCCCATTCTTTTTACATTATACATTATACATTATACATCATATACATTTGTTTAGAAGCCCATTTTTATAAGCTGCAACAAACCCTAGAGGTGCGTCATCACTCTGCGCTACCTAGCTCCCTCCCTCCCTCGTCTTCCTCTCACACCCTGCATCAGTGCGTCCACTCTTCTTCGTGACCACGTGAAGCACAGAAGCCTCCGACCAGCACTGTCCACTCTTCTTCGTTTTTGGTTTATGGTTCTGGATTTGTTTTCGGTTTTTGACATCCCTTCCATTTTTTCTAGATCTCGATTATTTCTCTTTGATTATGCATTTTTTTGGATCCAAAACCCGCCCCACCCACCCGCTATCCGCCCGACACCCACCCAACCCGCCATCCGGCTAAATCGTGATTCAAACGGGCGAAAATGGTTCCAATATCATGCTTCGAGGGTTGGTTAGGATTGGGCCGTTTGGGCCCCAATCCGACCGAACCCCACCGTTGTCCAGCCCTACTTAATATATGAATGCTTCCTTTTATATTTTTCTTCCATCTTGCTAAAACATACTTATCGGGCACATTTTTAAGCCTCTCTTGAGTACACACACATAGTACATGGTGACACAAAATACCTCTAAACTCAAACAACGAGCATTCACAACAGGCATCATGGTTTTCACGATTAAACACAACCATATGTATACACTCTTTTGGTCTATCTCCAACCAACACCTCCTCCTACACATGATAAGTAGCAAGGCAACCATCTACAGTCTTCACAGAGGCAGCAGAATTCATTTTTGCTCTAAACTCAGCTTGAACCTCTGTAAACTTGGCATGAGTGTACTCGCCTTGAAATTGCTTTTCAATTGACGAGTTTGACCCGCAAGGAATTATTGTATCCATGGATCGAAAATCAGCTTGAAATTCCTTTCCGGCTCTACTCTTGAGAGCATTATCGTACTGCTTTACAAATTGATTTAGACTTGTTGTTGAATTGATATATCCATCAAAGAAAGCATGTATGCTCTCACTTCACTGCGTTGTTGACATACCTGCCCAAATATTTACAAGTGATTAACCATATATTAAAAATGTTGTGGAAAACTATTAGAAGTATCAGCAGGACCTATTAACCAGATAATGAACAGAAATAACCAAATAATTGCAAGTGACTAACCATATATTATAATGGGAGTGGAAAATAAATGATTGAAGTTTCAGGATGACCCATTAACTAACTAATGAACTGAATTAACCAAATATTTACAAGTGATCAACCATATATTAAAAATGTTGTGGAAAACCATTAGAAGTATCAGCATGACCCATTAACCAGATAATGAACAAAATTAGCCAAATATTTGCAAGTGATTAACCATATATTATAATGGGAGTGGAAAAAAAAATGATTGAAGTTTCAAGCTGATCCATTAACCAAATAACAAACTCCGTTAACCAAGTATTTACAAGTGATTAACCATATATATGAAATGCTATAGAAAACTATCGTAAGCATCAAGATACCTAATTGACCACATACCTGCCCAAAAATATTTCTTCAGCATGATTGGTGCCCATTGAGATACCCGGATGTCCTATTAAAGAAAAATCTAAATTATCTAAAACTTAATCTTAATATTAGCGTTAACATATATAGAAAATCATAAATATAAAAAAAAATTAAAAGTAAGAACAAAATTAACACCACACCACACATATATATATAAATACAGACATACTGTGCTGATAAACTAAAGAGGGTACTCCATCAGTAGGGTCCCAAAATATACATACTGATACAAAATGATATAAGCAACGAAAACTAAATCGTCACAAAAAGACGCACTGGCCGTAGACTCTAAACTCAACGGCTAGAGGTCACTGCTCGTCCTACAATATCTGGCTCATAAGGAGTCCCATCAAGCTCCTCTGTAGCTGGCTCATCCGCAGGGTCTTCTCAAAACGAGCACATAAAAGAAACATACATATAAAAGAAGTAGGGGGATAAGAAACTATCTATCATCATATATGGAAAATGGTACGTAACATATAAACAATAAAGGCACATAGACATGCATCACAGATATATACACAAGAATTATATACAATCATCCTCGAGATATATTATCATCCTCTACCCTTCGCACTCATGCAACTTATGCTGACGTGGCCACCACCAATCCTGTCACACATCCCTTGTCCGCTCAGGGATGTTAGTCAGTCGTTCAAGCGATGCGCCCCCAAACACCGGTGCACACTATCATCCGTGGTGAGAATGCTCATGCAAAGCAATGACACTATAGCTGCACATCTCGCTCCGGTGCACACCCTGGTTCTCTCTCGAGGGTGCTCATGCATAGCAATGACATTATAGCTGCACAACCTAAATCTAAGTTGGGACGGTCCCGCGAGGACTTCTGACCTCGTGTGTTCCAAACACACGGCTGTGATCAACAACATGCATCTATATGGGTTTCGCCAACGTATATCGAATCATACCCTAGTGCCTTAACCTCTCATCACTATCTCATAACATATCTCAAATAACATCACCTCATCAATCTCATCATAATAAAATATTAATTAATTAGGTTAGGCACGTCTAAATTATATATCATACACTCCCCAACATGCATAACTTAAAATATCAAATATCACTGCCTAGAAAACAACTAAGCAATATTATGGCAAGTATAACATATTATCAGCCAGTGACAGTTATCAACCATAATCATATTATAATAATAATAATAATAATAAATTAATAAATTAATAAATTAAACATAATTAATCACAATTAACATATCAATCCAAACGGCACACAGCAAGCAGCTCAAAACAGTAAAATCAGACACCCTCAGATATCATAAAATTAACCTAACTGCGATAAATCTACATTCTCAATCTCATCATTGGTACCACTAAGTGATCCCCAATGTGATATTGATATTGTAAATTACTCGCTCACTAGTAGGGTTTAGGTCGCCCTACGCCAATATTGAATAAAATGTTACTTAGCCATTTCCAATGTTAGATGGCATCTTCCCCCACTTGAGATGTTGTAGGCTAGCTTTAGAGCAACGAAACGAGCCCACTCTCAACTCCTCAAATCTGCCTCGTGAGGTTCTCCTACCTCTGGGGCTCAAAAAATTCACCTGAACACATATTCACGAAGTACACGTTACGTGTAGCTCAAATATGAAGACGGAATTGAAAACCGATAAACGGATTAAGAGATAACTTCAATAATATCACGGACAACATTTCATTATAAAAACATAGACTTACCTTAGCCTAACCAAGAAAAGGAAAGGTAGGATGATGAAGTAGAAGTCGCGAGGATCACAACGGTATAATCGGTTTTCCAATACGACGAACGGATTGATCGGAATCAGCTCTGGAAATTTTCTCTCTTTCTTTCTTTTCTCTCCCTCTCTCTAAGTTTCTGAGTTTTTTCCACTTTTCTATCAAGTTCCACGAAATTCCATCATTTAAAACTCTTTTTTTTTCTGGCGCCCAACGCTCAGCGTCCGTGATCTAGCGCTTAGCGCTGGTGAGGCACACCGCCTCCCTCGCCCAATTGTGATGCGACATGTGGCACAGGCCAGCGCTCAGTGCTCCATATGCTGCGCTCAGCGATGGTTGCTGTCCAGCACTATTGGTTCATACGTTTTATCGCGTTTTGAGCTCGTTTGAAGTCTGATTGACCTGAAATTTGAAACATAGACTCCTCTATACCTAAGGAATAATACCAATCCCTCAAAAATATCTAATCTCTTACATAAAAATAAATTTCCTATTGTGCATTCTTAAACGTTCTAAACGGTATAACGGAAATTCTAGAAGACATTATCATTCAATTCAACGCCGGTGAATCTCGTACTTTCCATGCAAGGTTTCCAAAATCTAAACATGCATATTAAACCTTAAACCAAGGTCCTAAACCTAGTCATCAAACATATAAACTATGCTATAAAACTAGGATATTACACCTATCTATGACGTTCCTTGTACAACCCACTCAACCAATCATTCTGTCCAAGCTCAAATTTGTCAATGAAGGAAGACTATTTCTCTTCAAAATCAACTGTTGGGATTGTATCATAAACCGCTGCTTTCATTGCAAGCTTAATCCTCTTATATTCACCATATCCGCTGAGCTTTTCTGGATATTTTTTTTTTTCATTATATGCCATAAGCACCACCTATGGGGAGTTGTAGGGAAGACTAACTCAATGGCATTTTGCATAGCCTTACATTGGTCAGTGATAATACCCGTAGGGGCTTTTCCTAGCATACAACGAAGCCATGATTGGAAAAGCCACACAAAAGACTCCATGTCTTCTGCAGAAACTAGACCACATCCAAGTAATGTTGATTGACCATGGTGATTCACACCAACAAACACAGCAAAAGGCATGTCATATTTATTGATCAAATATGTTGTATCAAAAGTCATACTCCAAAAGATTCATAAGTAGCTCTACTTCTTACATCAGCCCAAAACACATTCCTTACATGAAAATCATCATCCATATATATATCATAGAAGAAATCTTTATTTTGCTCCGTCATTCGACAAAAATAGGTTAGTAAGGCCTTGGCATCACCTTCTTTCCCAATCGCACGCCTTTCTTTGTTGACATAATTCCTCACGTCTCTTTCACAAAATGGTATATGCTCGTGCCCTCCTACATCTGTAACGAGAGATTGGAAAGTCTTATTGATCCTCACTCCTGCATCATCATTCATTTGGATTGTTTTCCTTACATGGAGGTTCATTTTCTTATTAGCCTTGAACAACCTTGCCTTTATAGGGCTGATCTCGTGAGAATGGTTGGGTTCAAATTTTTTAATGTACCATAGTCCATCTTCTCCCAACTTAATAGTAATCTTTGCAGGACAACTTTTCACCTTAGTCGGGCATCTCATCAACGTACATGGAATTTCCGACACTCGGAACCCCTCTCTTGAGCATGCTAGAATTAAGTAGCAGATCTGCCCATCCTCTCCTTTTCTTGATGTTCTAATCTTCCACCCAAAACCTTTTTTTGAAGCATACTAGCCATAAAATGATTTAACCTCATCTATGGAAGAAAAGCACATCCCTGGTGCAGGCTCCCACTTTATGTGATCATCATTAACGTTGTCAACTCCAGCAGCTTCACCATCATCACCACCGCAGTCCACGGAAATTATTTGAAGTATCCATGAATATCCAATTGTGGGTTCCACAGCAAAACTGCACAAATTAGATCTTTCATAAGTTATGTTATAATTAAACCATGGATTTACAAGCTTATTGTATCAATTAATGTTGTGAAACTAAAACTCACAAATTAACTATAACATAGAGATGTATTGTACATGGTTAATGGCCAAACTTGTAGTATCAGAGTAACCGATTAACCAAATAATGAGCAGCAGTAACCAACTATTTTCAAGTGATTAACCATTTATTTAATGAGTTGTGAAAATGATTGCAAGTATCAGGATAAACAAGTAACCATATAATGAACAGCACTAACCAAATATTTCCAAGTGATTAACCATTTATTTAATGGGGTGTGAAAAAGGATTGCAAGTATCAGGATAAACCATTAACCATATAATAAACTCAAATAACAAAATATTTTCAAACTATTAACCATTTATTTAACGTGCACAATAATGAAATGAATTCCTAGCAAGTGCCCTAATAGCGATTTTCAAGGATTTTGAGTCTAAAACCCACACTATAATCCATACTTTGTAATTTAAGGAAAGGAGATAGGGAAGATAATTAACCCAATGTTCTGGAGAAAGAAGGAAAGAACCCTAAACTACAAAAGGAGTCACCTTGCAATGAAGGAGATAAAGTGGAGCTCAAAGGATATAAAGTTCAGCTGAAAGGAAAGAAGAAAACTAGAAAAGGAGTTACCTTTTCTATGGAGAACCCTCTTCACACACTCTTCACTCACTTTACTGGGAGACCACACTAGAGCTCGTCACTGTGTGTTGAGAGGTGAAAGGCGCACCTTCTTTGCAAGGAGAGAAGCCATGGGTGTGTAAGGGAGCAAAGGAAAGGGGAGGTAAATGAAGAGAGACACATTGCACTGTAGCTCTAAGTGAGTCACGTGAGTGATGAAGCTGAAACTAATAAACCCGCTACAGTACCATACGATGTCAACCATATGGTGTCTGGACCTTGTGTCCAATTATCATTTATGTTGTTCATGTGTTGTGACATCCGACAAGTTTGTAGATTGTCTAAACTAAGCGTATCTGAGAAGGAGAAGAAAGTATTCGAATTTTCAACTTTGATATCTCCGTTTCACTAATTTTCTCTTTTTTGTTGAGCATAATTTTCTACCTTTATTAGCCCTCATATTTAGAGTGTTTGCTTTTACATTACAAACGCACCTTTCCAATGGAATAAAAAACATTCGAGTTTGATGTAAAATTTATTACATCTATGCCACTCTCAACTCACATTTATCGTTGCAAATGTTCAACCAAACATACCTTCAGTATTTTAGGTCTCTTGTTGTATTTCATTGTCTTGTTCATTTTTTATGAATCTCGGGTTCATGTTAGACTTAAATGTATTTTTCAGCATATTTTATGAAGAGTCCAAGAGCTTAATGTCTAGTTGGTCGAATTGGGCCTTGAAGTAGAAGAAGTATTGTTGTTACTATCTGACAAACTTTTAAACGTTGGAGCATACTTGGATCTATAGAAGACATTTTAATCTGATCCCAACTTGGATGGATGGCTAAGATCCATATATGGAAGAGCTCAAAATGACACTACAACGTTTTGACAAGTTAAAAGAGACTAGGAGTTGGATCCACATTCTTGATGAGATCACTGAAGTTGTCTCAATGGTTGGGTCATATATATTTTGGGCTCGACAACTCGGATGAAGGTGAGACCAAGACCTCGAAAAGGCGAACAGGGAGAACTAAAAGTCTAAAAGTCTTGAGGGGAGGCCAACACATAGACTATGTTTGGAAAAACTGGAAAAAAAATATTATGCTGATAATCTGTTTTTAAATAATCGATTATTGTGATAATCGATTTGTTTGGGTATGTTTGCTGAAAAGTGATTTTAAGATAATATATTTGTTTTGGGTGGTGCAAAAATAATAACTTTTACATAGTAAATTACGAAAAATGGTATGAAGATATTTGTTTATAATATTTATTTTTTCTTTTAGGTTTTTTTATATCTTGCCATCAAAATTTTATCTATTTATAAAAAATTGAATAAAATTTCTAACTTTTTTCCATGATTATGGAAAACATGTGAAAATATTTTTTTTATAACAAAAAATATATTATTTTTTACAACAGTTAATTTTAAAAAAAATATTTAACAAATCCATATATATATATATATATATAAGAGTGATTCACCAATTGAGGTTGGCGTGAGTGGTTAAAGGCCTCTCGCCCTTTAATCAAGGTCTCAGGTTCGAGCCTTGGGTATGGAAAAAACCTCAGATGGGAGGGATGCCACCCATCAAGGTGTCGAACAAACTCCAGCGGGAGATTAGTCCCCGTCTCAGGTTAGCGGTGAGATACTCCTCGAAGTAGATCAAAAAAAATATAAGAGTGATTCAAACATTTAATACGTGGTTCGTGTCATTACTCACGTCAAAGAAAAGAGAACGTCAAAGAAAATAAAAGAAGATAGGGTTTTAAGTGTCATTACTCAAACACGCTCCATCTATCCAATATTCACTAGTGAACGAATAATCAAAACAAATTTCAGCAAACCGTTGGGTCTCCCAGCAGAAGCAAAACAACTGAAATAGAAGGAAAAAAGCTTTTTTAGAAAATAATCTATATACCTAAACATAACAAATTTTTCACAAAACAGCTTAAACCCCAAAAAATGGTTGAATGGGAAAGAATTAATCTTTCCCAAACAAGATCAAAATTTAGCTTTCAAAAGATTAGTTACTTGCCTTAGGAAGCTATTCAGTTTTCGTTGTTCAGCAGCCATATTGAATGGCCAAGCTACCATAATCAATCTACAGAGATCATGGTGTTTCCTGTGGTTCGATTTTGAGAGCTTGCTCTTACAATTTTTTCAATTGTAATTTGATTTAGTTAATTTTATGACTCTAGCGTTGGTCTGCAACTAGCCAGAAGTGTTTTGGCTCCTCCCTCTAGCCATTCTTATTGAGAAAAAATCACCACAGCAAAACAAGAAAAAGCAAGAACTAGGAAGTGGATGATGATGGGAAATAATAAAATAAAGGCTAAAATATACTTTTAAAGATTTATTTTAGTCTTTTATCTCTCTAATATTATACAAATTGTCCCTTTCTGGCAACTCTATTAAGAGCTTGTTTGAGAAATATTAATTCTTTTCTCATTCAACTGTTTTTTGGGGCTTAAGATGTTTTGTGAAAAAATTATGATATTTGAATATACAGATTATTTTCTAAAAAAGCTATTTTTCCTTCCATTTCAGCTTGATTTGCTTCAGCTGGGAGGTTCAGCTGTTTGCGGAAATTTGTTTTGATTATTCGCTAGTTTTCTCGTTACTTTTCTAAAATGTCCTAGGAACTTTGTTGGTCTCAAACGGTTACTTCTCAGCCACGAGTTCAAAGCCAGTGTGGGGTTGATAGAACCTGTTGTTATGATATATGACATTGGGACCCACCAACAATTTTAATTCTTTATGTATTTTAGGGTCTCAATTTTTTATGCTGTAAAATAATGCTATATTTTTATTTTTATTTAGAATTTATTTCTCAATTTCTCTTATATATATATATATATATATATAATTAACTATTGTAAAAAATAATATATTTTCACATGTTTTCCATAATCATGGAAAAAAAAGTTAGAAATTTTATTCAATTTTTTTATAAGTAGATAAAATTTTGATGACAAGATATAAAAATATAATGTTAAAAGAAAAACAAATATCTTCATACCCTTTTTGTAATTTACTATGTAAAAGTGATTATTTTTGCACTACCCAAACGAAATAAATTATCTTAAAATCGCTTTTCAGCAAACATACCCAAACAAAAATAGATTCTGATTAAAATCGATTATTACAATAATCGATTATTTAAAAATAAATTATTAGCATAATCTTTTTTTTCCAGCTTTCTCAAACATACTCTAAATCAATTGAAGGAAATTTTTGATATGCCATCTTCAACCATAGCACTTTCAACCATCTCCTACTGTAGCTTAATCATTTTTGCAAAAATATGTCTTTCTCATCTATGGGGAAGAATATAGCCTGTTTAATTTTGGGATGAATACATCTTTTTCCAACGGTAAAGTGCGCGTGTGATGATATGTCACACTACTTTGACATATACAGGACAAGAGGGAGAGTTAACGGTCACCTCAGCTTACACTAGTGCCTGTTGTAACGGAGTTGACGAAAAGGATCAATTTGTGTAATGTTTAGAGAGATAAAGGGCCACAATGAATCTTTGAAAAGATAAAGGACTAAAATGAATTCCGACTAAAAGTTAAAGGACCAAAAGTATATTTTAGTCTAAAATAAAAAATAGCGAAGCAAAAATCAAGGGGTTTAAGAAACTGGGAAATACTAAACAACTAGTAAATTCGTTCCATCCAATGGGATAAAAAAGGAAAGTGAGAAATCATGTTTTAACAGAGAACTCCCACATCATTGTTTCATTCTACCTTTGGATACAAGCCGTGGAAATTGTCCCTGATGGCATTTCAAGAGATTATAATTGTGAGACATTCATGTAAAGTATTGAGACTTCGATCCCGAAATTACTCTTGCCCCATTTTACTATTGTCATTTCCTCTCCCCTTCCCTTTAGATCCCCCATGTGGGCGAATCCAGTGAGTGAAAGTTGCGACCTCACTCCTTGATTAACAATATCATAAGATGATTATGAATTTAAAAAAATTATTTGGACATCAAAAAACGGAATAATAATCGATATTTTTTTTATTAGCAATAATCAATAATGGGTTAATAACGTTCAAATTCGTAATTAATGGTATGTTGAAATTAGTTAATGGATATACCTCTAGTAGATGAAGTAACTCCTTAACTGATAACTTAATTAATGATATACAAAATCTTGGTTAATACAGCTCAGTAGATGGTTAACGAGTTATCTTAGTATATCCATTAAACAATTTCAACATACCATTAACCATAATTTATTAATTTTAAAAGTTATTAACCAGTTGTTGATGTTCCTTTTTTTATATGCAAATAATAGAACTGTTATGGAATAATGTGTCACATGCCCAACATAACTTCCTTACATTTGAACCTCCCTGGCAAAGGAGGAATTTGGATTTTCTAAATTTGATTTTTTTCTGAAGTTCTGTATTTAGACAAATTTTAAAGGTGTTTTTATCTTTATTGCATACAAATTTAACTTCAACTCTCTCAAGACAGAATTTTAACTAACTGTAAGGGGAATAAATGACAATAACCCAAGCCTACACTATGTTGCCTAGGCAGTTTTAGACTGGGTCCTGTGGGATTAACTAGTTTATTGGAAGCCGTTGATGAATCATAAACTCGAGTGTCATTCCTAGAAAGTTTTAGATATGCAAAGTTATAACTATGTAAGCTAAAGCCCGCCCAATGCTAGATTAACCAAGCATCTAATCAAAAAATCATAGAATCTAAGAAAAAATTAACTCCTATATATAAAACATGATAAAAAGCTTATTCAGAAACACAAAATCACGTGTTGGTAGGGGAAGAGAGAATTTAAGAGGAGAATTTTCCTTTATATCGTGATATTGAATAAAGTTTAAGTGACAACAAATGATGTGTAATATGATGCCTTTGTTGCATGCACTACCTGCCCTATGAAAAGAATAGTGGGCCATCTGCATGAACGGCTTAGGTGAGTGCTGTGGTGACCACAACATGTATCTCCTGCCACAGCCACCATCATATGGTATCGAGATTCTTGTTTAATTGCATTGCATACCCTCATAGCTGCTACACCATGGGAATCTCACCCCAATCGTGGCCATGCCTTCTTCGCTGATCTTATTGTCTCTGTAAAGTGTAAACTAAAAACTTGAAAATAAAGAAGCTATGCTGAAAATTAAGAACGCAAATTGACTACTCTGAAATACACTACAAAAAAAAGGTGTTCAACGACCGATTTAGCGACTATCAAGCATGGTAGCAGATTGCCTAATCGCTAAGTCGTTGGGTGCTCGCTAAATAATTTAATGATCGAATTTCTATATTTAGTGATCGAAGTTCCATATTTACCGACCGATTAAGTGTTGCCGCTAAATTTAGCCACTAAAATACATTTCCAAATAAGAGAAAAAAAGGTTTCTATCCTAAATCAATTAATACTTACACCATTTTACTTTGTAGAGTGCAGATCCTATAGTACTTTCTTTGGAGGGAAAATGATTTTTTTTTCCTACATATTTTTCTATCCTAACAGTATGTTTTTAACCATACAAAAAATATAGAACAGTGTTTTCCTTAAGTTATGTGCAAGAAGGACACATATTAAGTTGTTTTCTAGCTAGGTTCAACTTTTCAATGTAGACAAGTATATATGCTGTTTGTAGTTTTCATAGTACAGTTTAAGTGGTTGGAACCGAATGGGTGAAATTTAGGTAAAATTCCATATTTAAAGTTCTTGTCAAGAAATATAAAAAAAACCAGCATGTTGTTTGTGTAGGTATACATTGGATACTAGCTAGCTAATATTTCATTAACGATATCCCCTTCCAATTGATGCACTCTCACTGATCAAATTTCTTACTAATTAAAAGAGGATTAGGTACACAAATATTCTATATTAATCCGTTAATTGCACAGAAAACAGGTAAAATATTTTTGGTTATGGAATCATTAGAGATGAGAATAAATAAAAAATATGAAGTGATAGCAACTTGCACTTGTTAGGCACACGTAATAGTGTTTGTTTGGATATACAAATCCTAAATGCATCTCCTTTGCATGAAAAAAAGCTGGGAAGCTTTTGGAAGGCACTCAGTACTCTTCAGCAGGATATGTTCTTTCTTGAAGAATGTGAATCCAAGAAAAAGAGAATTGAAACATTAACATGTCCCTACAAATATTTGTGTTTGGGTTCTTATTCTTCAATCATTTAAAAGCCTGCACTATAATGGAGTGCTATTTATATCATTAAAGTTCTTAGATATGGAGGTTCTATCTTAAGTTTCATATAATTCTACAACCACTAACTAGGAATCTTTTGTTTATAAGATTTTGATTGCTCGGCATAAGCACATTCAAAAGACGAGTTCTTATTGGATCAATTAACACCAGCTAAATAATTAAAAATGGTAATCATATCTATTGAGAAGACTGGTTTTGATTTATTTCTCATTAGAAAAGATTTGAGCAGTAGCTCTTTGTTGTTTTCGTTGACCCCATTGAATCAATCTTAGAATATTTGCCTCACTTTTTAAAAGTACGATGGCAAAGAACATTATACCACACCATTTTAATCAAATTGTGTATTTGAAGTATAATTTATATTTTGGTTGTGAGAAGTGCTTTCATGAATCTTCTAAGCGTAGGGTAAATGGTATTTTGACCACTAGTAAAGTAGATTAACTAGTCAAAGCAGAGACAAGTTGGCTTGAACATTGCTAGTTGCCAAATGATCTTATGAGGGAAAAAACACAAAGTAAACAGAAGTTGGGTTGGGGCCAAAATTATAATTTTGGAAGTTCGACAACAATATGGATAAAGATCTAATATCAAAGATGTCCAAGATTCAATATTAGAGAAAGAAGTGTTTGACTCGACAGTGAAGGGTCGACCAGTAAAGATGAAAATCACGAAGTGTGGAAGTATCTTCAAAATCAGTTATTAGTTAAGTTAGGTAAATTAGTTTTTCTGGTACATGGTTAGTTGCTGATCACAACTAACAGCTAAGGGATAAAAACTAATTTAACTAACTCCTATGCTAGCTGAGTTTTGGAGAGGCTACCTATATATATGATGTCGACTAGTTGTATAGGTAGAAGTGCTTCTGATACAATTCGATAACTTGCCTAAATCAGGGATAGAATACTAGAGAGAATTAGAGAGTGTTCTTGAAAACAAATAGAGAGTTTTGAAGTGAGCTTGAGGGTGATATCTCGGTTGTAAAAAAGGCTGAGGGTAGAATTCTCAAGGGTGTGGCTCTGTTTGTAAAAGAACTCTGGTTCTTGTTTTGTTGATCATAGTGGAAAGACTGCTCCCCTCACATAGACATAGGCTATATGAAAATATAGTTGAACCATCAAATCACTAGTGTTATTCTTCCTACCCCTTTCTGTTTTACATTTTATGTTCTGGTTTCTTTTGATCTTTGATCTTGGTTTGCATTCTTTGTTCATTCTAAAAGGTTTTAAGCACCAAACTCTTACACAAAGGATGAACATAGGTTGACAAAGGCTTTCAACAGTCGAAGGGGGATACTGCCAAAGATTGTCCAAGTTATGATAACAGCGGAAGAAAGGAAGACAAGGAATGAAAGCTCGACAGGATTGTTGAGTGTATTGTAAATATTAGTATTAGCATATATTAGTATTAGTTACAGTTAAAACTGCCAAATACTGGTATGCAATAAGATATGTAGTTTTTCTTGTTTTTGCCTATAAATAAGGTTTGTCTATACCATTGTAAAAGGGTTGGATACTTAAAATAAAATCATTTACATTTACATCTCAATCGAGCAGTTTCCAGATTGACTTTGAGTATGCTTCCATTTCCTTTTCAATCATTTACTTTCCAGTGCTTTTAATTTCTATCTTTTACATTTTCTCCACTTTAATTTCTTGTACCTTTACTTTTCAAGTCTTTTACTTTTCTGTAATTTACTTATTGTTCATTTACTTTTCTATCGAGTTTGCTTGCTTTCTTCTACATTTCAGTCATTTTACCATTTCCGCATTAAATTAATTTTGTTCTTTTGAACTTGCGTTAAACTTTTTTCGCATTCATATACATTTCATAACATTTATAATAACGAGATTACCATATAACTCTAGAATCCCACACTTGTTTGATAAATAATTCATTTGTTGTGGGTTTTGGACTTCAAACCACAAAAATCGCCATAAACAAGTTGATACTAAAATCTTTATTGAATTATTAAAAAAAGAAAAGAAAATCACAATTTTAAGAGAGAAAAAATCTTGCTTTTGCCTTTAGTAAATTGAGTGTAAAATAAGAACATATATAGTGACACTTCAAGGATGTATGGTCGTGGTTTTCATTCAAATGACATCACTTTTCTTTTGGCTTAAAAATAATTAGGCTTGCACTTTTGGTTCCCTACTATTGTCCAGTGCGATGTTTCAATGAATAATAAAAAGGAATCACTACTTTCAGTGCATAGAAGGTTGAGCTTCTACGATAAAAGGACCGTTTGGTGGAACAAAAAAATAATCTCGAAAATGAGCGACGAAACCGATAAATGACATATAGAAATCATTGGATCAGGTTGAAATTGAGAGGTAGAGGAGGGAGAAGCTCAACCAAATGTTCTATGCGATGGTTCCTCTCTGTGGGTCATTAAAAAAATTGACTAACATTGAGCAGTAAAACCGAATTTACATTATTGAAAAAATAAGGGGACAAATAATCCTCAAAAAAATCTTAAATGCTAAAGTTGAACATGACTAATAATAGGGATAGAAAATGCAATTAAGCCAAATTAAATACATCACTCGTTCTATTTTAGCTGTCATCACACTCCTATAACATATACTTTTTATGTCCCATCAACCTTTATTCTTTTTGTTTTCATGTGAATTTAAGAAAAAATCGTGCGTTTAGCTTGAGTCAATTCGAATGCAAAATAAGAACTGAGAAAGATGTGTGGTCTTGGTTCCTTCATTCAAATGGCATGCATGCAAGTAAAAACCTAGGTTGCAAATTAAAACAAAGAGAATAAAGGTAGATGGGACATAGAGAGTATGTGATAGTCGTGTGACGATAACCAAAATAGGATGGTATTGAATTTGGTTCTTTTTTAAGCCAAAAAGAAAAGTGATGTGTGTTGAAGGTGGACGAAGAACGAACCAAGAGTAAAGGCATGCTTCCTTCACTATCAGTCTACCTCATTCCTAAAGTGGGTAATTATAAGGAATCAATAAAAGTTTAGGTGGGAACCAAACGTTTGTTAGTACAAAAGCACACAAATAATGTTTGTACAGGAATCTCATGAAACGAACTTTTCTAGGTTTATCGGGATCAATGTGCTAAAAACATATCGATGGTTTTTATTTTTATTTTTTTTTATGTATCCACAATTTTTAAATTGTGCTCTTTTTAAAAATAATAATAATAATAAAAGAGTCTGTATGAGAGTAAAGTAATATATTTATTTGGTATTATAAAATAATATATTTAAACTATTAAATATTGTATAAATTATTCACCAAAAAATAATATTGTATAAATTACTTTTAAAAGTCACATTAACTCATATTGAATTTAAAGATTTTTTATCAGAACAAAGGCATGATATTTTTTTTATTTTGAACTATACTTTATTAAAAGGTATGGTTAGATAGAATCTTTGGCAAAAAGGTTTAAACATTGAGTAATATTTATAAAGTTTATTGTGTTAAATAAAAATCCTCTCAAAACTAGCTAAAGAGAAAATTAATGTGGTTTTTTTTATGGTAAAATATAATAGCCTTTCGGCTCTTCAAAAGAATCTCCCAATGGCATTTAAAACAGCAAGCTCGGCTTGATAATATTTATTTTCTCATAATATCCTTATCTTATAAGTGAATCGATTTTTCTATCATATACAACCTTGCGTATGTTAAGAAATCAAAAATAGAAATGTTGTATTGAAAGTTGTGTTTCAATTCCTTGAAAGTTTTAAAGTTATACTTTTCAATACAATATTTTTATTTTTTGATTCATTAATATGTACTACCTCCATTCCTTATCTTTGATGTTTTAAGGTTTCTACACATAAATTAAGAAATCATTAATTTGTGTATATTTATACCAAAATACTCTTATTTCTATCATTAATTATTTAAAAATTCCAACTTCATTTACTAATCTAAATAAATATCTCATCTCCACTAGGTCATTTATGTAGTTGAAAAGAAGCATTTACGACACTACATAGAAAGAAACATTTAAGTATGGATGATTTTGTGTATTTTCAAGGCAAATCAACTTCTATATAAGGGTATACATTGAAAAAATTGGTCAATGATACCTTGGGTTTATTTTTTTTATTTTTTTTACCCTTGGGTTTATAAAACACCCATTGTTTTGAAACAAAAACAAATAGATAAGAAATGGAGGGAGTACAAGGTTGCTTCGGTTAGGAAAATCGATTTTTTTTGTGTTATACCCTTTATAAATCTATACTATTAAAAAATTGAGATCACCTCTGCTCGGTCCTATTTTTTAGTTGTGTTGTTAACATTTATTTATACTTGCAACGGTTATATCTTATTATTTTTTGTAACTATATTATAGGTACAAATTATCCACTACAGTTTATAAAGACTAACCTCCGTCGGAGATTCTATTGGACACACATGACAGGTGATTGTCCCCTCCCAACCAGGCTTTCTCCATACACAAGAGTCATGATACACAAAATAGGTTTTTTTTTTTTTCTTCCTAATTTAAACATCTATTTTCATCTCCAAAAATTAAATTTGCTTACCATCTTCGTCCCCCTTCTATATATAGAAGAATAGTAAGATTTCTCCATCAAGAATCTTCATGCAATTAGATTTTGAAGCTCTTTGTATAATTTATTGAATTTTTTAGCACTAAAGGTGCACATGCAACATATATACCAAGTTTAATAAGAATCGATTTATTATTCTTCAAATTCGAATGTGTCATAGTTCTAAGTTCATTGTAACAATTAAGTCAAACTCAAACCACCCTAATATATTAACATTAACATAATATATCAATTATTATATTAGGTATAACTTAATTATTAAATTATAAATCCCTTAAATGAGCCCAATTGATTAATGGATAGCAAATATACGGATTCAATCTAAAAACAATTTGTTATTTATAACTAAGCATGTAAAGTATAAATTCAATGTAAAGACACTAGATAACAAAATAGTTATTACGAAGAAATATGCCTTACTTCATACATATTTGGCGAGGTTTCAGAGTTAGCTACTTTTTATAAAAATCAAAAAAAATTTAATTATAAATTGTTTGTTAAGGAATTATAAATTGTTTTAAACACAATATAGTGTTTCTAAGTTTAGCTGCTTTTTATAAAAATCAAAATTTTTTAATTATAAATTGTTTTTTAAGGAATTATAAATTGTTTTAAACACAATATAGTGAATGCTATTGTCAGTATAAATTAGATTAAATATATCATATTGCTCCCGTGCAGACCCGGAAGGTGTGGTCTTTTATGAGAAAAAAAGTAGAGTTTAGCTTCTGTCTCCTTTTTGGTCATTTTTTTTCTAATAAATATACCAAAAAAATAATAATTTCATTATATGTCTTCCTACATGTACTGTAGTACAATATCTCAAACATAAACTAGGCATAAGGGCATCATTAATTTTCAGATTTCAATATCAACGTAGCCTAACCTAATGAATTAATGGAACCAAACAAGGCACATATACTTGTTTCATTAATTTTCAGATTTCAATATCAACGTAGCCTAAACTAATGAATTAATGGAACCAAACAAGGCACATATACTTGTTAGAAAGTAAATTATCCTTGTATTAAAATCATCAATATGAAAGAGGAGTATAGTGGGAGTTTTTTTTTTTTTTATATCAATAACTCAGAAAAAAAAAATATATACCAAAATACCCATTCCCCAATTATCTACCAATCAACCCTTGTTTCGCTTTGTAGGTGGGAAGTCAGCTTCCCCAATGCCAACTTCCCAATGGGTTATTTTAATTTGTAATTAAACTATTCAAAATGGAAAAAAAAAATGTAACTAAACTATTCAGAACGGAAAAAAAAAAAAAAAACAATGCAAGAAGTTTACACCCCAAAAGCCGATTTCTCCAAAAAAAAAAAAAAAAAGAAAAAAATTTGGTAGTCAGTACCTCTAAAGCTGACTTGGCGCCTAAATAAAAAAAAAAAAGACAAGCATTTTAGTACTTAATTTAAAAAAGAAGAGTATTTTGTGTAAATTTCTTTTCTGGGTTATTGATAAAAAGAAACTCGTACGGTGTTACTAAAAAAAAAGAAGTAGAGCTATATCATGTGAATTGTACTAAGTAGCGGGGCTATAGTTTTGAAATTTCACTATCAACGTTCATAGACTACTAGACTACTGAATTGATAAAATATTTACAATAGAGGCATAAAGAGCTCCAAGCACAGATGGACCCAAAAACAACTTAATTAGCACCAACTCACTAGCCACTTAACCATTTACTGCTTCTGGCCTACAGAGATTTAAACCTAGCTAACATTCACTTCAGTCTACAAACTTAGGAGCACATTTATAATAATAATTAGATTAGATTAAAGGTAGCCAAAAAAAAAAAAGATATAGAGAAAAGCCTAATATTATATAAACCCTACTTACCAAACTATTTAAGCAAAAATAAAACAAAGCCAAAACATCCATAGCTAGCTTCTGCCTCAACAAACAAGTCATCATGTCACAAGTCAAGCATCAACAACCCTAGGAAACACCCTGCAAACTAGTGGGGTTTTCATCTCCATTGAAAGCTTAAGGCACTCAGACAAGTCCACAGGGTCATCATCATATGGAACCCATTTGAAGCTTTGAAGCAACTGAGCAAGCCAGAGATGAACAGAGGCTAAACCCATTGCTTTCCCAGGACACACCCTCCTCCCAGACCCAAATGGTGCCAACCTCAAATCAGACCCCAAAATGCTAACTTCCTCTTCCATGAAACGTTCTGGCTTGAACTCCTCTGGCTCCTCCCACACCCTTTCATTGTGAGTTATTGCCCACATGTTCACCATGGCTGTGGTGCCAGCAGGAACATGTTTGTCTCCTATGTGAACATCATGTATGGCTAAACGAGCCCATGAGAGGAGTGGTCCAGGAGGGTGCACCCTCAGAGTTTCCTTCACAATGCATTGGAGATAATGCAGGTTTGGAATATCAGCATCAGAAACAAGTTTTGACCCTCCTGTAACATTGTCTATTTCAGCTTGTGCTTTGGCTTGTATCTCAGGGTGAAGAACCATTCTTGCCAAAACCCATTCCAGCAAAATTGCCACTGTGTCAGTTCCTCTGAAAACCATTTCCTGAAACAACACAAAACACAAGCTAAAATCAAAAACCACATAGAATACCAACAACAACAAAATGTTTCATAGTTTTGACCTGGGAGCATATAAATATAAGATTTGTATCCTTTGCTTTTATTCATGCATTTCCTTTCATAAAAGAGGAAAGGAAATTTAAAAGAAACTTGTAAACAAAAGGAAATTTACTTTATTTCTCTTGTTTTCTCATAATTAGGGGGGAAAAAATGAAAGAACAAGAGGACACAAATAAAAGATATATAGACAAGAAACACATAAACATATAGTACCAACAAAATAAATGTTCCCATTTTTTTAGTAACAAAAAAATAAAATAAAATAACAATAATAACAAAATAAATATCCATAAAAAACAAAAGAATCTCATAAAAGAGAGGAAAGAAAATTTAAATGAACCTTACTAACAAAAAGAAAATTACCTTGTCTCTTTTTTTCCACATAAATAGAGAAAAAACATGAAAAAACAAAAAGAGGATACAAATAATAATAGATATATGCACAAGAAACACAAAAACAAATATACCAAAAAAAAATGTTCCAATTTTCTACTAAGAAGCAAATAAAATAACAACAAATACACATAAGAAACAAAAAGAATCGTTACATAACAAAATAATAACACATAACACATACATATTACATAAGAAAACAAAAATAAAAAATCGTTACCCAAAGAACAGCAATCATATCAGAATCGCTGACTTTGTCATCTTTCTCCAAATCAAGCAACACATCAACGAAATCAGGTACGTTTCTTCCAACAACATATTCACCTGAAACCCTTTTCATTCTATGTTCCTCTATGATCTTCCCAACAAAAGCATTAACCTTTGAGACCAAACACCTGCACCTTTTCCTCACACCTTGCAAATCCAACCACCCAAGAAGAGGAAAATGGTCACTCCAGTTAAACACACCCAACAACTCATACCCTTCACTCACCATTTTCTCAAGCTCAAAACCATCACCACCATCACCAAACTCATAGCACTTCCCAAACACAGTCATCATCACATTGTTCAAAGACCCAAAATGAAGAACCTTTTTAACCTCCACAACTCCATTGTTCTTACCCATCATGGTTTCAAACTCCTCCACCATTTTCAACCCCACATCTCTCCTGAAACGTTCGAAGCCATTGATTCTCTTTGGAGAGAACAAATGGGTGGCTGAGATCCTCCTCAGGTTCCTCCAGTACTCACCGTACGGTGCAAAACCCATTGCTCTGTGAAACAGAAGCTCGTAAGCAGACTCCTTAACCGGTCTATCAGCAAAACCGGAGCTACCCAGAATCTCTTTCGCGGTTTCCGGTTCGCTCGAGATAACGAACCGGGTTATCCCGACCGAGAAAGCCATCAGCGGTTCAGCTCGGTAGGTCTTGGCAAGTTTAGCAAGAGAACGGTATGGCGTGAACCCAGAAAAAACTCGGAGCAACCCAGTAAGCGGGTGACCCGGTGGACCGGGAATAGCGGGTAAAGCTGTGGACTTGGTTAGTGCCCAAGCAAGACCACCGGGTGAGAAACAAAAGAGGAAAGTGAGTATGAAGAAAAGAGTGCATATTGCAGCTTGGAAAGTGAAAATAGGTGGCTGAAGAAGGTCAGGGAAAAACAGAAGATGAAAATCTAGTGACATTCTTTTTTTGTTTCTTCTTTGTTTTTAAGGTTTAAGGATGATAATAGTGTTTTTATGTGTTATGGTATTTGAGGGGTTTATGGTTTTGTTTGTTTGGGAGAGTGTGTTGTGTGAGAGAGAGAGGAAGAGGTGCTGGTGTTGCGCGGAAGACAAAGAATGCTGGAGGGTTAGTTGATGGTTATATAGAAAGTCGGTGAGTGGGGTGTGGTTAAAAAAAAATGGAGTTAACCATGGTTAAATGGAATATGAGGAAAATAAAGAGGGTGAAGACTGAAAAATAATATAAAAAGGGGAAAAGAAAAGGTTTATGTGATTTACTGTGGCCGCGCGCGAGAATCAATTTTGGGACTTCGGGAACGGAGTCGTAGCTGTTTCCTTATGATTACCTTTTTCTAATGGATCGTCAAAGGCCCCACCTAGGCAACTAACAGTAACACAAACGTTAATTTTTTCATTTTTTGGTTAGTTGTTCGATTATTTTCATTTTCATTTTAATCTTGTAATATAAATTTGTACATGCTAGCCAATATCAAGAAAATATGAAAAAAGGGGAAGGAAAAAAAAAAAAGGAAAAAACTCATTGAAATTTAAGTTTATCATTTTTTTAACTTATAAAATTCATCGAGTCTTAAAAAAAAATTAGTGTAATATATCCATATAACGTATGGGAAAATTTTCCATTAAAATCATTTCTTGTTAATGGTTAATTAAAAAAGGGTTTATTTGACATAGTTAGACAATGAAGAGATAGAAAATTGTATTTTGTAGGAGAGACATAATAAGGATCTATTTATTACGTATTATAAAAAATGATTTTCGTATTTTATAAAAAAATTATTATTATTATTATTATTGTTATTATTATTTCTATTTCTAAGTTACTAAAAAGTACTTCATTCTAACATTTCTTACTTGACATTTTTTTTAATGTTACGATTACAACTAGACTACTCTGCTCAGATAACCAAGTCATTGATTATTTTTAAATGCAGTTAAAAACATACCTATCAAAATATTAGTGAAAGAAAGTATAATTTCTTTTATACTGGTAGTGGACACTATTTTAATAGATATTTTATTGGTATTAAAAATAATGTTACATTTTTTAATATGGATTAAAGTAGTTTGAATTGTTAGTGTAAAAAGTTTTACACTAACAATCACTAAAATTTTGACATATATGTTTTTATTGTAATAACTGAGATAAAAAAAATAATACAAATTTATCAAAATTTAATTGGATGTCAATGTAAAACTCTTTACAGTGACAATACATTTAAAATTATATTATTAGTTTGTTTTTTGTTTTGATTTTCCTCTTTTACCAAAAAAAAAATTACTCCTAAATGTAGAGAACCTTAAAATTACTTCAAAATGGTTTGTTATAATATCTAATCCAATTGTCATTCTCATATAAATTTTAATTGACTAATATTCATAAAAAACTTGAGTAAAATTTTAAATAACAGATTTTAAAGAGTTTAATTGTTATATACTGACAATGTAAAACTATTTTACACAGAAATCTAATTATAAATTGTCATGTCAGCAAATTTTTTTGACTCATATCTTAATTATCTTAGAAGTTATACATATCTTGATTAGTGATTGGTTGACAGTATAAAAAACTTTATACTGTCAATATATAACAATTAAACTCATTTTTAAATATAAAAAACGAGAATACAAAATTTTGTATTACATGTAAAAGTAAATGTTAATCAATCTTAAAAATTACATAATAAAAATTACAACTTTTAAAGTACGGGCAAGAACTTACGAGGGTAAAATAAATAAGTCTTAAATGTGTAGGTAGTCTCATCTAATTACAGCTACTCAATTAGTCCCCAGGTTCTACGAGATCTTTCTAGGGAGGGTTGCCCATCAAGGAGAATTTTTAGTGGCACAAGGGAGATTCGATCTCTTACCCATGAAGAGAATGACAATTCTACTTGGGATCCTTAACCAATTGTGACAACTCCATTACTGTGTCTTATTATACTGTGTTTTATCATAAAAGGCATTCATTAATCTTTTGAGAGAGTAATTTTTAACTTTGAAATAATGTGAAAAAATAAAACAAAAACATATAAAAATATGATATTAATATTGAAAATGATAGCCTCTATTTGGTTCAGATTATATTCACCGCAAACTGAGAAATTCACCATCCCCATACATTTATTTTGAAAGCTCTCAATTGAAGCTTTTGAATAACGGAACTTTGAACGGGATTTTTAAAAAATCTGTGTAACATAAAGTTTAAACCAAACAGACTGTTAATACTTTTGACCAATCAAATTTCATCAAGCTTCCCATGAAAAAAAAAATCATCTAATTGCTTAATGATGTATAATCTTAATAAAAGTGAATTGTATCTATAAATAAATTTTTGACTTTTTTAACCTCTGCAATTTTATATATGTAAAAATATTAAAAATGAAAATATTATATTTAAAGTTGTATATTCAATTTCTTGAAATTTTAACAATTATTCTTTTTGATGTAATATTTTTATTTTTATTTTCTTACCATGTGCAAGATGCCATAAATTAGAAAAATCTATAAATTTTACTAACAACATCAAGAGTTTGAAATGGGCCTGTGAACCAGATCATGAATTTCCCGATCCAAGTGACCGGATAGGACGACTCATAGATTATGGAACACTGTGTTGACATGTGTGGGTGGCGTGAGACTGAATTGCGGCAACAGTGATCTCAGAGGGAAGCGGGATAATGCGGTGCCTTTTAATGATAAATATGAATTGATAAGAGTGCAATTTTTGTCCACCAAAAATAGGCAATATTTTTGTACAGTAATTCTCATAATCATTAAATAAAAAGGATCTTTAATATATATATTTTTTTTTACTTTTAAGATGTTAATTAATTGTTTTATTTATTTAGACCCTGTTTAGCAAGTTCAATAAGTTGGTTTATAACTTATTTGACTAGTTATAAGCTTGTTTGACTGAAATAGAGGTGTTTGGTAAACAAGCTTATCTCTTTAGTTTATAGTTTTTCTTCATAAACTAATTTAGTAGCTTATAGCTTATTGATTTTTCTCTCATTTTTATCCTCATTCATTTAATGAAATTCTCATTTTACCATGTCTATCATAAATATGTCATTTTATGTCATTTTATATTTATAAGTTGGTTCAACCGTTAATTTTATCAAACACTTTGAATTCAATCAGCTACCTTTTCAGCCATCAACCATAAGAAATCAGCTAAAGATTAGCTTATTAGCTACAGCTAGCTTGTCAACTATAAGCTAGCTTATCAGCTATTTTTACCAAACAGAGCCTTAATGAATTTTATAAAATATTTCGACTAAAGGCTTAAATTGATCCCTGAAAAATTTATGGGACCAACTTTTGATCCTAAAATTAAATTAACAATTTAATCCCTCAAATTTATAAACACGGGATGCACTAGTCCCTCCTTCCACTTCCAATGTTTGTTTATTTGCTTATATGTCCCGTTAACCATCATGTCTGACTCGTTATTGGTCTTGTGTGGCCTATAACAAATTTTCATCGTAAAAAATGAACGAAAGTGTAAAAAAGAGCAAAAATTTAAAACCCAGGTACCTGAAAATTGTGTATATATATTTTCACTATCTATTCTTTTTTCAAGGTTAAAATTTATCATAGGCTATGCAAGACCACAGAAAGTCAGGCAAGGATGATTAACGAGACACATAAACAAGTAAACAGGCATTAGAAGTGAAATGAGGGACTAATTATTTTTTCAGAGACAAAAAATGGATCACCTAAATTTTTTAGGGGTCAATTTGAGTCTCGACTCAAAATACTTCTATTCAATAGATAAAAACTATTCTTTTGAGATATTTAAAAAAAAAAAAAACCTTACACGAGGAGTCTTCATAGCAGTATTTTTCATACACATTAATTTTGAGATCAAATTCAGAATTAAATACTTGAAGAATTTTATACATTTCACTTAAATTAACACATATTAAGTATTATGGTGACGAGTGTTTTCTAAATATTGTCTATGAAATCTGAAAAAATAAATTTTTATAAGAAGTGGTCTAATCAATGTATTAAAAGATATATTTAATTTTTTAATGAGTAATTATCTTATTTGAATTCATTAAATAATATCGTTAGAAAACGAGCTCGTTAGTAAGATCCTAAATATAAATATGTATATATTAGATATTAGATAAAGAAAAGTTGTGTGTTTGAGTTTTTGGATTGACTCCAAAAGTCTACCTTTTTATAATCAAAAGTCGGTTGTGCCCTTCCGACTTCTCATTTTATATTTTGTATGCGGAGTTTTATTTGCTTGCTTTCTTTTCATCCATGACTGAATTTGCTTTTCACGAGCCATGCACGATATTTTTTTTGATAATAATGGTAATCAAATATAGGCTTTTATTTTAAGTATCGAAGTTTGATTATGGTCAATTTCATTGATTAATCTTTTGTTTGTTGAATGCTTGCTATTTTCTGATGGCTAAATACTATTTTTTTAATTGTTGAATGTTATTTTTGATTGGTGAATGCAGAAATATGCAGAAAGCAACGGAAATAATAATTAAAAAAAGGTGGTTAATAGGCAGAGTTTATTTATAAAACGCTATCATAGTTAAACTTAAGAATTAATGAAATTGTGCTATCGTTATTGGCTAACTAAGATAGCACATATTTTAGTCCGCACTATCTTTATTGTGAACCAACGTCAGCACTGTTTTATAGGTGGGCATTTTAGTGTGAAATACTATAACATTTCATTAGACAAACACTATTTTAGTTAAACCCAAGACAACGCCTCAGAAGCTCTATCCTTATTTACAACGTTCGATTGCTCTCGAAAGCACTATAAAATGTTGAAATTAAACGTTATTAAATCACAAATATGTTATAATGATAATCGCTAAATTCGGTTGCTAAAATACCTTTTTTTTTTTTTTTTTTTAGTGCATAAAAAATTCTTTAAAAATTTGCATGTAAATAGGTAAGAATGTACTTAGCCATCATTCAATTGACTAAGATCCTTATATACTTCATCAAGTTAAAAGATAAATACATATATTATCTACTTACCCCTAACGTTCAGTATTGACTTATGTCGCTTTTAAGCAGCAGATGATGTGCTGAAGTGCAAATACATCGCTCTCAAATGTTGCTCTCTAGTATTTGTTACCCAATTCTTTATTGCTTTATAATGCTTTATTCTACCTATGGTGTTCAGAAGATTTTGGACCTTATTCACTTCGAAAAGAAAAAGATTTTGGTTGGGACCTGTATTCTTTCCTCACGTCACAATCATTTTGTTTCCTTTTTGGCCAAGAACATTTCTGTCATATGGCCTTGTTTTATTTTATAGTGTGTAGTTGGCAAACTTCTTTCGTGGAAAAACAGTGACAACCTTTTCCTTCCATGCCCATTACTTTTTTTTACAGGTACAATAAGACAACGGTTTATATTTAATACACAGTGTTACTCTTAATTTATTGAGTTTAAAAGATAAAGATTGTGCACGTTTGATGCTAGGGTGAAGTTATTTGTTAGGCCCCTCACCGGTGAAACTATTTTTTTCACCATTAGATATAATAATAAGATATTCAATGGTTTAAATTTGTTGGTAAAAAAAAATAAATTGAAAGTGACTCTTTTGCCCTTCACCCATTCCACCCACCCTCCATCCTTCTGCACTGTAAGCTTCACCACGACTGTTTGAAGGAACAATGAAGGACGGGTCTGTGGCGGCGGTCCGAGGCAAAGGTGGTTGGGCTTGTGGGTGGTGCAGATTTGTGTTTCTGTGGTTGTTGTTGAGGAGAAGGATAGAGCACGATCCGGCGGAGCGGTGATGAGGCGAGGCACTGCTCACGGTGGCATTGGGCTGCATCTTATGATAGACTCAGGTTTGTGGTGGGTTCGGCCATGGAAGAAGCATCATCAACATTTTTCGTCATTTTTGGGGTTCGGTAAGAGAGGACCCATGTGGGTTTGCTCGGTATGCTCGATTTCACCATTGTTCTCTCTGTATTTCCAAAATCGAGCAGAGAGACAGAATAGAGAGGGAGGGAGGGAGGGAGGGAGGGAGGGAGGGAGGAGTGCAAGACACGGGTAGGGTGGTGGTGGTGATGGTGGTGGTGGTGGGGTGGTGATGGTGATGGTGATGATGGTGGCAGGGCGATGATGGTGATGATGGTGGTGGTGGTGGGTAGGTGGGATAAGGGAAAAAAGGAATTTTTACATTCAAAATTAATGCCTCACCGGTGAGGGGCCTAACTAATAGCTTTACCCTAGAATCCACTGTACGTTTAAGATAATGTTTTGGCTTTTACTCTTTATTTCTATTTCTATTTCAAATCCATTTTTTTAAGATATGCCTCACGCACAAATGCATAGATTAATCTGTCGAGATACTGGACGACATTGATATATGACCTCTTTCAATCAGGTTTTCTCCGTATGGCAATTTTTTTTTTATCCAAATGTAATCACAATTAACTTCAAAAATCACATTTTTATGACCACTATATAATTTGGAATAGAGATCCATATTGCAAAGCAAGGGAATCTAGGAGCATTAAACAATAGAAGAAGATGACTAACTTGTTTTTCTCAAGGTTCCATCCTGCAAAAATTTGATGTTAATATTCATAAAAGTTTTTTATGTTGTATATATATGAGTAAATAAAAGGAATGAACAAGTTAAAGGCTATATAAATAAATATGCACACATACTTAATGCTTTAAAGTTTTAGAACAAAATTTAATATTAAACTCATTTATGTAATTTTTCACTTAACTCATTCAACGTAAATCTTGTAAGTGCTTCGCTCCTCTAAATTCACAACTTCATGATTAGGATGACTTTTTAAAAATATATCAATAATGTTAGTACAGAGAAAAAATTCTTAGCATTTTGGTCAAGCTAGCGTTACTATTAAAACTGTCGTAAATCCATAGCTTTCGAAAATATATGTTTGCACCTAGCGGTGAGTGTGGAAGACCTAACGTTGGGGAAAATGTATATATTTTTCTATTCCTAATCAAAACAAAAGCAAAATGTCAAAGTTTTTCCAGTGTTGGCCTCTTTCAGTGTCTTGATGGTAAGCTGTCAAGGAGGGACATGAAAAATACCCCATGGAATCGGCAAACCTTTTTAGGGTGGCTATTTGGGCTTTGTGGGAAGAAAGGAACAAGCTAGTTTTCTCTCAAAAAGTTGGTACGCATCAAGAGTTCTGGTTCGAGGTCACTAACCAAGTTCACTTGATTGAAAAAGAGTTGAAAAAGCCTAGGCCTGTTTGCTTTGTTTCTAGTTTCCTTTTTTCATTTCTTGTTTTAAAAAATAATTACAAAATTGTTACCTTGTTTTTATTTTATTTCTTATTTTCAGAAATTTGTACAAAAAACACTGAAAACAACTTTTTTGTTGTTTTCACTGTTTCCTGTACAAGTCTTTAGAAACAGGAAACAGAATGAAAACAATGTGACAGTTTTGCAATTATTTCTGAAAACAGGAAATGAAAATAGGAAACTGGAAACAAAGCAAATAAACCCCTAGCATTTTAGGCAAGGAAAGTTGGAATATGAGGGATTTAGTTTGGCAAAAGCCTACTCCTGGTTGGGTCGAGGGTAACACTGATGGCTCTTTTATTCCAGGAAGTCGAAGCTCAACTTGTGGTGGTCTCAGTCGAGATGAGCAAGGCATCTTCATAACGGGATTTTTCTGCAAAATCAATCCTTGTAATCCCCTTTGGGCAGAATCGAGGGCTCTCCTAAATGGTATTAATCTCGCAAAATCAATGGCTCTCCATCAAGTGATTTTTGAAGTTGATTCTTGGGTGGTGTATGAAATGGTTTCCAGTGTTGTTTAGGCTTCAAAGACTCAAGAGGGGGGTGAATTGAGTTTTAAAAAACTTTCCTCTTTTAAAAAATCTTTCCAAAACTTTAGTTTTCAGAATTATGTTGCCTCAGGATCTTTAAACAAAAATAGTGAGGTGCTTTTCACAAAGTCTTGAATAGAAAGTGATGAGGATAAGATGAATCAAGATCAGAATTGATACAATACAAATCAAGTTCCAAACTCAGTAAAATCAAATATGCAATTCTCAGTTCAGTTGTTCAAAGAACAGAAACTAAGTAGATCAGATTTAAGCAAATGCAAACTGGTTTTAAACGTGCAGTTCAGTGTTTAAGATGCAAGAACAGTTTGTACAAAGTTCAATTCAGATTTCATAGATCAAGAACAGAATTTATCTGAGCAAGAACACAGTTATAAGCGCATGAACAGAAATTAAAGGAGTTTTGAGTTTAGAGATACCACACGATCAGTTTTATACTGGTTCAACCACCACCATTGTGACTTACATCGAGTCCCCACTCCACCTGTGGGTATTCACACACTAACACACCAAGCTTTAACCAGGTAGCTTGAAAAACCTTTACACCACAGAGCACTCCTTCACCTTGAGATACCACACTCTTGTGAAGAGCCTCAATCAATGTTCTTCCTTAGGATTCCTCACCCTAATCACACAGAGAGACTCCCTCTCTCTTACAATCAAATAGCATAAAAAGATTGATTCCTAAACTCTCAAAAGTTAGATATACAAATTGAAGTTCTTATGAGAATTGAAACACTCTTTTTCACAATAAGGCTCAAGAAAGATGATGAATGAATTTCACAATTGATCTCACAAAATTGATTTCGTGTAATTCTGATATGTTGTGAGTGTTCCTTAGATCCCACTTTATATAGAAAAACAAGTTATAGCAGTTTGGGATCAATCAAAATAGATTTGGGTTTGATAGCAGAATCTGTTGAACTGATTCAAGTTCTTGGACAAGGGTTGAGTACAGGGATGTATTAACCATTTTTCATACTTATAGTTTCTGTACACCTGTGTAGTACATGGCTGTATGAGTTCTTTCAAAACTTGATTTTGGTTAATCCACCAGTAAACTCATTCAGTACATCTATGTATTAAAATATCAGATTCTTTAGAAACTTGAATACACGCATACATGGCATACGTACAGGGCTGTATTCAGTTAACCATTTATAACTGATCTGATTTCATATTATGCATTGGTGTAGTACATGTATGTACTGAATATCAAGAACCTTATATTCATTTGTCAGTTACAGAAAAGGATATACATCCACTGACTACATGGCTGTACTGACAAATTTTCTTAATTTCCAAAAATCATTTTCATTAAAACTTATTCCTTTTTAATGCAGATTATGAAAAATGATTTTCTTCATGCATTTTTTTAAATGAGCTATTTGTGAATAAGAGATTTATTCTCTTACACAAAACATCTAAGACTTAAATCTAATTTCTCCTTTAAGCTCTTGTCTTGATGATTTCATGATCTTTGTACTTGCTCTTTGATTCCTCCATGTAGCTCTTTTGATTTCTGCAAGTTCTTCCTTGAATATTCCCCTATAATTGCTCACAGAACTTGTTACTCACAGTTTGATACCTGTCTTTGCAATTTGACACTGAAAACACTTGCACACACATTAAATTGTATATTTGTCATACATCAAAATCTCTAAGTTATTGAGTTTTACAAACTCCTCCTTTTTTATTATGACAAACCTTTTAACAAATTATAAATTAGAGTGTAATATAGTAGAAGCGAAGTGTTTTTATCAATTCATAATTCATGGTATCAGAGTATATGAGCACATGATATTAGAGCTTTTAAAAACAGACAAACGAAAACAAGTGATAACTCCCCCTGAATCATGTAAGCTCCCCCTTAATATGTGCATTTTAATTTGTTTTGCCTTCTGTATATCATACATTTTCCTCCCCCTTTTGGCATTATAAAAAAGGTAAAGAAACAATCATTGAAATAATAGTAGAGAAGGTAAACTTTTAAACATAGCATAGCATATTAAGATGGTCAAACAGAGTGATAGTGCTGGAAAATTAACAGAATCCATCAAGCAGTTACAGACCAAGGCTTTTAGCCTTTCAAAACAGATCAAAATAAGTTCCACGTCCTAAGAACTCCTAGAACTAATTGTCTCCTTGGCCTTGAGATGATGGTTCAGCAGGGGTGTCCTCAGTTTGTTGCTCAGCTTCCTCCACAGCAGCTCTTGCAATGTCAGCAATATCAATATTTTCTGGTTCAGGTGCAAAAGGTGCAGGGTTAGGAAAGTCAACTCCTAATGCTTCTTTGATCTGATCAACACTCTTTTCCAATTTAGACATGCTTAAATTCAAATTAGTTATTGCATTCAGTTGCACTAGATATCTCTTGGTTTGTCTACCATCCATGTTTCTTAGCATAGTTAATATCTGTTGAGCAAAGTCAGATGCAACATTTCCTTGTGCATCAGATGGTTCAACTGCAGTTGTTTCCTTGTTTCCAACTTTCCTTATCCACCTTCCGTCTTCTTTCTTCAGTCTCATCTTGCTCACAATTTCTTTCTTCTTCCAAACTTCTTTTCTTCTCCATCAAAAGGTACATTAAAAATGAGCCAAGATTTTGCAAAACCAGTGCAGGGTAGGCAAGCATCATCTTGCTTTTCTTGCATTCTAATATGTGTGCAGCAACACAGTACCCCCAAATGATGTGCTTCTCATTCAGCATAGCCCATATAAGCATTAAATCATAGTTCTGCAGAATAGAGTGATTTCCTCCTCTTGGAATTAAAATTCTGCATACAACATAATGCAGAAGCATCCTCTACACTCATCACACTTGTGTAAGTAACTCTACTTTCAGGTTCATCATAAAGAACTAGGTCTGATCTTGCTATTTCCCTATCGTATTCATTATACCATTCAGCTTGGGGACCATTTCCAGCAATGCTAGGTCCATAAAAAAGGTAAATAAGCAAGATTACTAAATTTCTCTAATGAAATTTTGATCTTAATACCTTTAACCTAAGAACTAATTCCATTAGCATTCATCTCAAAATTTGAGTGAAAGATCTTGATCAGAAATGGATAGTAATCAACCTAGGTTTGCAGAAAATCCTTGACTTTTTGACAGAATAAAATCTCAGTAAAATTGAATTCATTGTCCTCAAAGTACTTAAAAATTTCATTATCCAAGGTTCAAGGATTCCTCTATCTTTGAAATTTTCTCTAAAGAACTCTTTTTGGTTATTGGTAAAGGAATACATTTGGAGAAAAGCATCATTGTCCATGTAAGGTTGGAGCAGCATTTTCTGCAACTTCTTCCTCTATGGGAGATTCTACTTCCTTTCCTTTATTCTTCTTAGCAGCTTTGGAAGTCCGTACTTCCTTTTTTTTTTTTTTCATTTTAGCTCTCTTTGAAGTCTCCATTTCTTTTCTTTTTTTCTCAGGAGTCTTAGAAGTTTCTACTCCTTTCTTCTTCCCAATTGACTTAGAAATTTCCATTTCTTTCTCTTCTTTTCAGCAGCTTTTGAGGGTGAAGGACCAGTGGTTTTGGTTCTTGCCATGTTAGGGTTTAGAAAGGGGTAAAGAAATGTCTAAGGTTTGCTCTGCTAGGGTTACGAATTAGGTGAAGATAGAGTGGGTTTGAGAGGATTTGAAATTTTGAAATAAAATATTCAAACTCAAGCTTTATAACATTCGCGTACAGGGGTGTGATACACCCACGTATTAAAGATTGTATATTCTGAGTTTCTCAGACTTGACATACATGCCTGTAGTACACCCAAGTATACTTATAACATTCAGGAATTGTGTTTCAGTGTTTTAATACATCTATGTATCACAGGGATGTATCAGACCAAAAACACAGGGGATTCATTCCTGATCCTCTATACAACTATTGATCACACCCATGTATAAAACATATTTCCAGTTTTTATACCTGTACATGGGTTAAGTACATAGGTGTACCAGATCAATCTATTTTTTAACTGAAGCTCTCTTCTAACCACACACAGATAGATCATTCCATAAACAAATCATATAATAACAAGACATATTTACACAGAGATTTAAAACATACAAACACTTTCAACAGAGATCAGATATAGGATTGATCAATTATGCCCAATTCTCTTCTAATGAAAAAGAAACTTTCTTTGTTCAAAGGCTTAGTAAAAATATCAGCAAATTGCTTAGTTGTATCAATATATTCAATCACAATTTCTCCACTTTGAACATGATCTCTAATGAAGTGATGTCTGATTTTTATGTGTTTGGTTCTAAAGTGCATTATGGATTCTTAGTTAGATTAATTGCACTTGTGTTGTCGCATCTAATGGGAACTTGGTCTAGTTGCACACCATAATCAACTAATTGTTGTTTCATCCATAAAACCTGTGCACAACAGCTACCTGCTGCCACATATTCAGCCTCAGCAGTGGATAGAGCCACACTAGATTGTTTTTTACTAAAAAAGCATGATACTAATGAATTCCCTAGTAAATGGCAAGTTCCACTTGTACTCTTTCTATCTAGTTTACAACCAGCAAAGTCAGAGTCCGAGTAACCAATTAAAGTACATGTAGCTCCCTTAGGATACCATAATCCCATATCTTTTGTTCCTAACAGATATTTAATTATTCCTTTTAACTGTTGTTAAGTGTGATTCTTTAGGATTTGCTTGATACCTAGCATACATGCATACACTAAACATGATATCTGGCCTACTTGGAGTAACATAGAGTAATGAGCCTATCATACCTCTGAATTTTGAAACATCAACAGGTTTACCTTGCTCATCCTTGTCCAGATAATAGGAGGTACTCATTGTAGTAGCCATCTCCTTACATTTTCTATGCCAAACTTCTTGATCAACTCTTTGCAGTACTTGGTTTGGCTAATGAAGATTCAATTTTCTGTTTGCTTTATTTGTAGTCCTAGGAAAAAGTTTAGTTCACCCATCATTGACATTTCAAACTCACTCTGCATAAGACTTGCAAACTCATTGCACAAATGCTCATTAGTGGCACCAAAAATGATATAATCCACATAAATTTGTACAAGTAAAATGTTTGTGTGCCTTTTTCTTAGTGAACAAAGCTGTGTCAACTTTACCTCTTTTAAAACCTTTTTCAATGAGAAAATTACTTAACCTTTCATATCAAGCTCTAGGAGCTTGTTTTAAGCAATACAAAGCTTTAGACAATTGATAAACATGGTTAGGCAATTCATTATTCTCAAAACCAGGTGGTTGACTAACATATACCTCTTCTTGAATAAATCCATTTAAGAAAGCACTCTTAACATCCATTTGATACAATTTAAATCCCATTATGCAAGCATAAGCAAGTAGCATTCTTATAGCTTCTAATCTTGCTACTGGTGTATATGTTTCATCATAATTTATGCTGTCCTCTTGATTATTCCCTTTTGCTACTAATCTAGCCTTGTTTATCACAATTATGCCATTTTCATCCAGTTTATTCCTAAAAACCCATTTTGTACCTATTACTTGACTATTCTTAGGTTTAGGCACTAGATTCCATACTTGATTTCTCTCAAACTGGTTTAATTCATCTTGCATAGCCATCATCCAATGTTCACCAATTATAGCATCATCTATATTCTTAGGTTCTACTTGAGACACAAATGCCATATGATTACATGCATTTCTAAGAGATGGTCTAGTAGTTACCCCCTTTGTAATTTTCACCAATGATGTTATCAATTGGATGATTTCTGACAGTCCTCCATTCCTTTGGTAAGTTTGGTTACTGTTCTGTTTGCTCCTGCTACAACAGCTTTTCCTTTGAGCTTTCATTTCCTTCATTGTCTTGTTGCTCTTCTAAGATAGTTTTCTCAATTGAGTCTGCAAGTTCATCAATAACAACATCCTTTCCAACCTTTTGGGGTTAGACTCATCAAATGTAACATGCACATATTCCTCAATAGTTTGTGTTCTCTTGTTATAGATTCTAAAATGCTTTGCTAGTTAGAGAGTAACCTAGGAAAATCTCTTCATCAACCTTTGCATCAAATTTTCCAAGATTATCCTTTCCATTGTTAAGTACAAAGCACTTACCACAAAAAACATGAAGATGTGCAATGTTTGGTTTTCTTCCTCTATAAAGTTCATAAGGGGTTTTCTTTAAAATATGTCTTATCAAGACTCGGTTAAGCACATAGCAGGCTGTGTTGACAGCATCTGCCCAAAAATGTTTTGGCAAGCTTGAGTCATTCAACATAGTTCTAGCTATCTCCTCCAATGATCTATTCTATCTTTCCACTACTCCATTGTGTTGTGGAGTTCTAGGAGCAGAAAAATTATGTTGAATGTCATGCTCATCACAAAAGTTTTCAAACACTTCATTTTGAAATTCTCCCCCATGATAACTTCCTATAGAAACAATTTTCATGTCTTTTTCATTTTGCACAATTTTAGCCATTCTCTTAAATGCAGCAAATGCATTACTCTTATGAGATAGAAAGTATGTCCATGTGTATCTAGAGTAATCATCTACTATCACTAAGGCATACAAGTTTCCACCAAAGCTTTTGGTTTTAGATGGACCAAATAAATCCATATGTAAAAGTTGCAAGGGTCTAGTTGTTGAAACAATGTTCTTTGGTTTAAAAGAGACCTTAACTTGCTTTCCTTTTTGACATGCATCACATAGTCCATCTTTCACAAATTTCAGTTTAGGCAATCCAACTACAAGATCTTTAGAAACCAATTTATTCAAGTGGTTCATGTGAATATGTGCAATTCTTCTATGCCAAAGCCAATTCTCTTCTTCTTTTGAAATAAGACAACATGTAGTATTTGAAGAGATATTATCTAAATCAAGCATATAGATGTTATCTGTCCTATGTCCAATTAATTTCAAATTTTCATCATGCTGATTTTCTATTGAGCAACTATTGGAATTGAATTTTACCTTGAAGCCTTTGTCACATAGTTGACTGATACTCAATAGGTTGTGTTTCAGTCCCTCAACATATAGTACATCCTCAATGATTGTTGTTGAGTCACTTCCAATGTTGCCAATGCCAAGTATTCTCCCTTTATTGTTGTCTCCATAGGTAACACTGCCACTTGACTTAGAGGTAAAGGAAATGAACTTGGTTTTGTCTCCAGTCATGTGCTTGGAACAGCCACTGTCAAGATACCATTTGACATTCTTGGCCTTCCAACACACCTGCAAAACAGAATTCATGTTTGTGTTTTAGGTACCCAAAGCTGTTTGAGTCCTTTTGGGTTAGTTCCAACAGAAGTTCCTTTAGGAACCTAGACATACTTGGACTTATTATATGCAGATTTTCTGTAATAACATGTAGAAGCTGTGTGACCTTTTCTAGCACAAAAATAACATTTAACAAATGGTGCATTTGATGTCTTAGGTGCAGCAAAATATTTTTTAAAGGATTTCTCATGTATCTTAGGTTCATAGCCTATTCCAGCCTTGTCATAGACACACTTTTGCTGTCCTAACAATGCTTCTAAGTTATCTCTACCATTTGTGAATCTTGCTAATTCATTTTTCAGTTTTTCAACCTCTTTAGATAATGTGCAGCACTTAGAACAGTTAGAGCTAGATGTAATCAAGACTTTATTCCTAGCTTTTAGTTCTCTTTCTTTCATTTTCAAGCATGCATATTCATCATATTGTTTAGCAATTATTTTTCTAGATGAGACAAGTTGTTTAGCAATTTTAAGATATTCAGCATGTAGCTCATCAAATGCATCTTGAAATTCATCAAAAGTAGGTTGTGAATCAGAATTTTCATCACTCTCTGAATCACTGTTATTGCTGGCCATCAAGCACAAGTTTGCCTCCTCAGATTCAGATTCTTCAGTGGAATCTACATCATTATCATCCCAAGCAATGTAGGCCTTTCTTGGCTTTCTCCACTTCTTGTCCTTTGAGTCAAAATTTTCAGTTTTGTCCTTCTTTTGCAGTTTTGGACAGTCAAGCTTGATGTGGCCAATTTTTCCACATTCATAGCATGTGATGTTATTGGAAGAATTATCACCTTTGCTGAAATTTCTCTTAGAAAAGGTAGAAGGCTTTCTTTTGAAGTTACCCTTCTTCTTTAGGAACTTCTTGAATTTTCTGACTAGCATTCCCATCTCTTCTTCAAATTCTACCTCTTGTACTGAATCATCATCATCACTGTCTTCTACTTCTCTGACTTGTGATTTCAGAGCCAATCCCTTCTTCCTTTTATCAGTTTCTTCACTCTCATTCAGTCTGTTCAACTCCAATTCATGTTCTTGCAATTTTCCAAACAGTGTAGCAATGGTCATGGAAGAGAGATCTCTGGATTCTGAAATTACAGTGACTTTAGGCTGCCACTCTCTACTTAGGCATCTCATCACTTTGTTGATTTGATCTTCATTTGATATAGCTTTTCCAAGTCCAGCCAGTTGGTTAACAATGTGAGTGAATCTCTTATGCATTTCAGTCATTGGCTCTCCTTGTTTCATTCTGAACAGTTCATACTCATGAGTGAGGGTGTTCATTCTTGCCCTTTTTCACATCTGTGGTTCCTTCATGCGTTACTTGCAATGTATCCCACATCTCCTTTGCTGTCTTGCAATTTGAGACCCTGAAAAACTCATCACGACTCAAAGAAGATGTTATAATATTCTTAGCACATGCATTATGTGACACCCTACTCTCGGGTCATCACATGGTTACCCGTTGCGGAAAATAAAATCATAAATTCGCTGGTTACTTTCGAAAAATATTAATTTCTCAACGCTTATCCTTTCAAAATATGGTGATAAATTTTTTCTTTCTGCGAAATACTTCAGAAAAAGATATATATACATCACAATAGTAGAATTACTTTATACTTACATACAAACCGAATTTATTCGTAAACCAAAACATTGCAACATATAAGCTTTTCTGAAATTGTTTTTCATACACCTTACAAGGTGTTTCAAACCATTTATAACAACTTTCCCAAAATACCCAACCCAAAGAAAATCCTAAGCTGGTCGCCTTACAAGACATCTACAGGAAAGACCCCGTGGTCATTCCCACACTAACATCTTTTCAAACATCAGGACCAAAGTTCCCGAGTGAAGCTAAGGACTTTTCTACACCATCTACTTTCGTGTACCAAGACACAAAAGCCAAACCAGAAAACCTGATATATTATAAGGGTGAGATGCCAATATATGAGTTTATAACGATAATCACATGCACGACATACTCAATTAGCACATAGACATACATAACCATAACAACATAAGATTCTCATAACTAAACAAGTAGTTTATCACTGGGTCTCATACCCGATCATCGTCATTTTTAAAAATATGCATGACACTTCAACATTCAACATCTAAAGTTTTATATTAAATCTCTAAAGATTCCAACAACGTATAAATGAGCTGATCAGGCTCCCACATGGCACATTGTCTACGAAAGAAGCAATGGTCAACTCAACATGGCACATTGCCCAATCATTTGGCACAACGGTCAACACGAAACATGGCACATTGCCCGAAGTCCCGGCACAACGGTCAACGTAAATCATGGCACATCGCCTAAAACTCCCAGCACGATGGTCAACACAGATCATGGCACATCATCCAAAACTCTTGGCATGATGGTCAACGTAAGACATGGCACATTGTCCAAACATTCTGGCACAATGGTCAACAACAACAATTCATGGCACATTGTCCATCAAGGTACAATGGTCAACACGATAAATGAAAATATTATCCATACAACACATAATTCTCAACAATACATGACACATTGTCCACTAAGGTACAATGGTCCACTTTACATGACACATTACCCATCAAGGCGCAATGGTCAACGCAACGCGAAATACCTCACACCTTAAGGCATTCACACAAAACAACGTGGCATGTAATACCTTACTCATTAAGGCACCACACTTAACAACGTCGGGCATGTCTGCCGTAAATGCAAATGTAAAACATTTTGTCCTCGTCATTTTATGTTCGTTCATTATATTCTTGTCGAAGCTTAAAATGGCTTACGACTATTTATCGTCTTCAACGTCTTCAACGTCTTAACATTCTCATCGTCACACGGATCAAAGATCTTCGTGTTTTTATTATAGAACATTGGTATCACGACGTCTCGGATACTAGGTTTATTTTTCAACGTGAACACCGTCTTTTGTTTGTGAAACACAATTCAAAACAAAATCTCCGCAACTTATCTAAGTTGACGGAATAACATCGTTAAGTAAAATTCGTTTATAGAAAATCATTTCTAATTGAAAATTCCTTTGTAACATCATCGGTTACTAAAAATTTAGTTTTCAAAAAGGAGAGTCACTTGAGGCTCAAACGTGTTTAAAATACGTACTGCCGCTTTAGAAATACTTGTCGTCGATACTTTTCCAAATTGCCGTCGTTTAGCCTTTTTCAAGGCATTTAAGCCAAATATTAGCTTTTTCCACTTAAATCATTTTCTAAAATCATAATTAAGTTATTTTCAAAAATTAATTTCATAAAATAACTTTTTGTAATATTCCGGAATTTCTAACGTAAAAATTAGCGGTACAAAAATAATTTCACGGTTACGTCCTCACTGTGACTCATAGTTCACTCTTGCAGTGATAAATCATTAAAATAATGATATTTTCCCATGTTCCTTATTTTTCCCAAATAAATATTTTCCATTAATATTATATTCCAATATTTTACTGTTAAAACATTGAATATAATGTACGAAGCTTTTCAAAGCTTTTATCTGATTAATGGATTGGGCACTGACCACTGTCAGGCTTCTCAAACAACATCCACAACAAATATCACAGTAATATTCTCAGGCAGATCATGCATCACAACATCAGAATAGAACACTGCAGATAAACACTTATACGCAGATAAACCATCACAGATAAAAATAACACAACTTAAACAACTTAAACAAACACCAACAGATACATAATACAGACAACAACAAACAGCACATGAGTATAGAAAAAACTCCTCAGGTATTCTCCCCTTACCTCTTGAAGATTCAAGCTTTGGTTTCACGAACGGCTTTTCGATTCGAATCCGGTTTCCCCCGTGCAACTCAGGATAATCCACAAAGATTTATCCTTCAACAATTCACAACTCAACCAATCAAAGATTGCTTCAGTCATTGGATTAATGATCCTAAGTACTTACGTCTTTAAAACACATGATTAACAACAAAGATTGAAACAACACATTCCAATCCCTCAAGAACTCATTTTCGGCCTTCAAAGAAAATATGAGTTAGAGATTTTAGTTTGATATAAGACTTTGGATCCAACATATATATGATATAGAAAGTTGAAATCAATGATCACTTTATAAGAGAATGAACAAAATCTCCTTCCCCCACTTCATGAAGGTTTCGGGCAAGGAGGGTTAAATGGGGAGGAAAACTTTGTTTGCATCAATCTCTTGGATTATGGTGGTAGAGATGATAACTAACTCATAGAAATTGATTTCATATTTTTAGGATTTTTCTATGATTTTCTAGAGAATTTCAAACTTCTAGATCTAGAAATGGAAAAATATGATTGATGGCATAAACATGAGAACTAAATGAAGATGAAAGCTTGTATGATCAAGGAGATGAGCTTTTACCTCTTGAAGATTGAAGAAATGAAGAAAATGATCAACCTTCACTTAGTTGAAAACTGGACAGCTTGAGGGTGTGATGGTTTTGTGAGTGTATCTCACAATATACTCATCCAAATATCACAAACTTTGGCTTGTTAGAAATATAAGAAGAAAAGGAATAACTTTGGTGTTGAAGGTTTCATTTGGTTCGGATCATAACAGGGGTAAAAATAGGCTTCTTTCTACTGTCTCGCATGGATCTGAGGATTCTGGGCAGTTTCTGTATTTTGGTCATAACTCTTAACATACTCATCCGTTTTTGATGATATTTATCTCATTGGAAATAAGAGAGAAAGAGGAAAAACTTTCATGTTGAGAGTTTTTCGAGTTTTAGAAAGGAAGATGGTCATAATTTCGGTGCAAGTTCTTCTAGTTTCAGGACATCAATGGTAGCTCATGTGTGTGTTAGAAAGAAAAAGGAGGAATGGAGAAGATGATGGATGAAGTGAGAAGCTTGGAGAATGATCTAGAAACACTTGACTCATCCAAGTTTATGAGCCAACCATGGGCCTTGCGAAATTTGGGCTTGGAAGCCCACTTAAGCCCATTTGATTTTGTCCATTGAAAATGCTTAAGACATAAACTATGTCATAGGAAACTTATATAAATGAATTGGCATCATGAAAATAATTTCATGGGCATGGAATTTAGGCTCATGGCTGCAGCCCCCTAATGAGCTTAGATGAAGATTCTGGCCCAATTTGACAAGGATAGCTTGAAGAATTCACTTTGGACTAAAAAGCGATTAAGAGAAAGTTAAAGGACAAAATGCAATTTCCCTAAAAATTGTCATGATGACTAGTGACTCCATCCATGACATCATCCACATGGCCTTGTCATCTGTGACTCATGGATATTATCCGTTGGCGGTTCCCGAAAATCCCGTAATCTGCTCCACCGTTTACCCGATTAAAGACGACGCCCGGATAAAATATAATATTTCACTTTTTAGTGAAATATTTCAAAATATCCAAAATCGTAGGAAATTAAATAAAAACCTTAAGTTTTTCATTCACGAGTTAAAATTAGGTCTTCTGAGCAGTATAAATATACTGTCAGTGAAATTCGCAGACCGGATTTCGCCTGACTTTTCAACCTAAATTTTTATCGTAACTCTCTACGGTCAAGTAGAGTGTAACTATGGTTTCGGATTAATTAGAATAATTTTATAAGTCTCAGATAAATATATAAACGTATTTATATAAATTTCTGATATTAGAAAACAGCGAAAAGTCAGGGTGTTACACATTATATTGAACTCTCTTCTTATCATCCTCATTCCATTCAGTTTTAGGCTTATTTCTTGGAGCACCATTAGCATCTACAGTAGAGGGGACAAATGGTCCATTTTCTACTGCATCCCATATGTCAACACCTGCTGCCTCAAGAAAGATTATCATCTTTTCCTTCCAATAGATATACTCAGTTCCATTGAAGGCAAGAGGGCGAGCAAGGGAAGCCCCTTCATTTAAATAGTCATTGGAAGCCATACTCTTATAGCTGTTAAGCCAAACTTAAGTGTTTAGCTCTGATGTCAATTGTTGCTTTGGCTTCAAAGACGAGAGAGAGAGGGGGGGGGGGGGGGGGTGAATTGAGTTTTCAAAAACTTTCCTCTTTTAAAAAATCTTTCCAAAACTTTTGTTTCACAAAACTTTAGTTTTCAGAATTATGTTGCCTCAGGATCTTTAAACAAAAACAGTGAGGGGCTTTTCACAAAGTCTTGAATAGAAAGTGATGAGGATAAGATGAATCAAGATTAGAATTGATACAATACAAATCAAGTTCCAAACTCAGTAAAATCAATTATGCAATTCTCAGTTCAGTTGTTCAAAAACAGAAACTAAGTAGATCAGATTTAAGCATATGCAAACTGGTGTTAAACGTGCAGTTCAGTGTTTAAGATGCAATAACAGTTTGCACAATGTTCACTTCAGATTTCACAGATCAAGAACAGAATTTATCTGAGCAAGAACACAGTTATAAGCGCATGAACAGAAATTAAAGGAGTTTTGAGTTTAGAGATACCACACGATCAGTTTTATACTGGTTCAGCCACCACCACTATGACTTACATCCAGTCCCCACTCCACCTGTGGGTATTCACACACTAACACACCAAGCTTTAACCAGGTAGCTTGAAAAACCTTTACACCACAGAGCACTCCTTCACCTTGAGATACCACACTCTTGTGAAGAGCCTCAATTAATGTTCTTCCTTAGGATTCCTCACCCTAATCACACAGAGAGACTCCCTCTCTCTTACAATCAAATAGAACAAAAAGATTGATTCCTAAACTCTCAAAAGTCAGATATACAAATTGATATTCTTATGAGAATTGAAACACTCTTTTTCACAATAAGGCTCAAGAAAGATGATGAATGAATTTCACAATTGATCTCACAAAATTGATTTCGTGTAATTCTGATATGTTGTGAGTGTTCCTTAGATCCCACTTTATATAGAAAACAAGTTATAGCCGTTTGGGATCAATCAAAACAGATTTGGGTTTGATAGCAGAATCTGTTGAACTGATTCAAGTTCTTGGACAAGGGTTGAGTACAGGGATGTATTAACCATTTTTCATACTTATAGTTTCTGTACACCTGTGTAGTACATGGCTGTACGAGTTCTTTCAAAACTTGATTTTGGTTAATCCACCAGTAAACTCATTCAGTACATCTATGTATTAATGAATATCAGATTCTTTAGAAACTTGAATACACGCATACATAGCATATGTACAGGGCTGTATTCAGTTAACCATTTATAACTGATTTGATTTCATATTATGCATTGGTGTAGTACATGTATGTACTGAATATCAAGAACCTTATATTCATTTGTCAGTTACAGAAAAGGATATACATCCACTGATTACATGGCTGTACTGACAAATTTTCTTAATTTCCAAAAATCATTTTCATTAAAACTTATTTCTTTTTAATGCAGATTATGAAAAATGATTTTCTTCATGCATGTTTTTAAATGAGCTATTTGTGAATAAGAGATTTCTTCTCTTACACAAAACATCTAAGACTTAAATCTAATTTCTCCTTTAAGCTCTTGTCTTGATGATTTCATGATCTTTGTACTTGCTCTTTGATTCCTCCATGTAGCTCCTTTGATTTCTGCAAGTTCTTCCTTGAATATTCTCCTTTAATTGCTCACAGAACTTGCTACTCACAGTTTGATACCTGTCTTTGCAATTTGACACTGAAAACACTTGCACACACATTAAATTGTATATCTGTCATACATCAAAATCTCTAAGTTATTGAGTCTTACATCCAGAGGCTTTACATCTTCCTTCTCCCTAAAACCTCTCCTCAATGAGGTTATGTCTTTCCTCATATTGCCGAATTGGAAGACTCGTATTACTGTTGTGGCCAGAGAAGCAAACAACTGCACGGATATGCTTGCAGATAGGGGTCATCGAGCCTCTTTTGAATTGGTTACTACTGATATTGTTTTTCCTCTTTTAGGCATTTTGCTTAGGAAAGACTCGAGAGGGGATTGTCCTCCTGGAGCTGCTTAGGTTGCTGTTTTCTGGTTTTCCCCCCTTTTTTATAAAAAAAAAAACAAAATGTCAAAAAAATTCACTAAACACGACTCGTAACCTAATTTTTTTCAATAAAAAAGAGTTAATATGCTTTAGTAGTTATAATCAGTTAAAAAATGCATATCTAAAAAATACAAAAACAAAATAAAAAAGTCTCTAAAGAAAATAAAAAAGAAGGTTATATATCATAAAAAATGATCTCGCCTGAAAATCATGTTCATTAGAAAAATGAACTCACACCGTCACGTGAGAGATCACATGAAGAAAACCAGGATAACAAATAGAGTTACGTTATTTGAATACAAGTAATAATGAATTGATTAAGAGATGTACTTGAATCGGATATTTTTATTAAAACATTTTAACTGAATCGAACATGATAACTTAATAAAAAAAAATAGTGTACCTATTTGGGCGTGCCAAAATACTATTTCTTACTTATACCAAAAATTGAGGGTTTGTTTGGTGGTTAGGATAAGAAAGACAAGATATGATAAACTATCATATTCTGTCTGAAACTATTATTTGGCGAGCCAACAAAATTAGATTGTTGGAAGTCACACATCGCCTGCCTCAAATCCTGGGGTGCGGTTTAAATACCTGTTGGACAACTCCACTTAATACCAATTGGTTTTAGGTTGGGATCTAATATGGTATCAGAGCCAAAGCCCATCTTCCTGCGTTTCGCCTGTTATGGCAATCTTCCTTTGTAGCGCCTGTTCTGGCAGGCATCTGTGGAGGAGGGGTGTTGGAAGTCCCACATCGCCTGCCTCAAATCCTGGGGTGCGGTTTAAATACCTGTTGGACAACTTCACTTAATACCAATTGGTTTTAGGTTGGAATCCAATATAGATAAATCAATCGTGTCGCCTAACCTATCTTGTTCATCTAGTTAAAATTCTATCATGAGGTGAGGGCTGTGTTGGAACTTAACAAGATAAGATAGAGTGATTTAAGGTGTAATAAAATATAAAAATATTATATATATAAAATAATTAAAGTATGATAAATTAATAATTTAAAGTATAATAAAATATAACATGATTACCAGAAAAATGTATAATAAAATATAAAATATTTAAAATAAGAAAAATATTAATAATTATTTTTAAAATTATTTTTATTTTGTCACTAGGCTAATTTTGTTATTTTATATTATTTAAAAAATAAAAAAATATAAACATTATTCTAATAATTTACCTATATGTAAAGTCAAAAACAGTTATATGTAATTTTATCACAATGATAATTTTGTCTTTTTATATAATTTAAAAAATAAAAATTATAAAAAAAAACTAAAATCTAACAAAATATGCAAATATATAGAATAAAAATAAAAATTTTAACATTCATACTATAATTATAATGTAATCAGATAGACACTAAATATTGGATAAAATAATAATTTATCCTACTCCTATCTTGTTCTCTTATCTTATCTTGACTATCAAACGAACCCTTAAAGCGCGTAGAGTTTCTTGCGATCAAAGTGTAATATACTCACTTCAATTGGTTAATTATTTGTTATTCATTACTAATCTGAATTATATATATTTTGCATTTAAAAAAAAAAAAACTTCTTTTAATTCAAAATAACAACATGCTTGTACGCCACCTTATATCACAATTAGCCCTAAAAACATAATAAAGATATTTAGACATATAATTTAGTTATATATTATATAAATATCATAGAGTTTATGAATTTTTTGATAATGACAAAATATATGATATAAGAGAAGAAATGATAAATAAATAAATAAATATATTTTTATATAATATTGGATAATATTTTTGTGTCCAAATAATATTATTCTAAGAAATAACGGGGTCATTAAGCAGCAGACAACAACAGCTGCCACACTGCATTTGCAGCATCAAAAGGCTGATGAGAAGAGTGATGACCTCATAAATGAGTTTGCAACTAGGAGTGATTCTAATATCTTCTGAAATAATCAACAAGGCAACTAGTCTAAAGTAATGGCTGGGGTTTTCCTTCCTCGCTCATATCATTATTATCTCATCCCATATCGTACAATTTATGGTACAGTAACCCACACACAGGGAAATGACTCACCACGGCAGAACGACAAGGGTATGCACCCACCCCCACGCCCACAGTGTATGATTACGGCGCCGCCCCTACAAACTGAGCCATTTTGCCACACTACACTAGAGGGCCCCCACCTCACACGTCTTCTAGCCCTGCCTCTCCCTAAGGGCTATATTTGTGGTCCCTACGATACGCTTTTTACCTTACCTTACGTTGCTGGCTATGTGTCCTTTTTTCAGCTTTTTTACCTAGTGCACTGCACTAACTGCACTGCCACGCTATGGTCAGAATCTAACGACAATTTTTACAATCGAACTAGAAGTTGGGTTTTCTTGCTAGGTTGAAGGTCGTTTTGTTTTCTGGTTACCCTTTTTCATTGTTAAGGAAAGATATTGGTCAATCATGAAAAAGCCACCTTGTCATGAAATGATTGCAACCTTCTTTTAAGTAGGTGTACGATTTTATAAATAAATAAATAAAAAATTTATAATTAATATATATATATATATATGAATATTACTCGAGGACCCGATTAAAACTTTTATATATATTCAAAGACTTAATTAAAATAAAAAAATTGTTTAGGGACCAACTAAAAAATTCTTAAATAATTTAGCCAGCAACTCAATAATTAAACCTTTTAAAAATTATGCTAACATCTTTTAAGAATTTTATTTAATTATTATCCCTGGTTAATAAAAATTACTTTTACAATAACTTTACCAGAAATAACTCAATAAAAATTAATACAGCTATTAGTAAAGTATAAAATAATGAAGCATTCGGCCCAATAAATTAGGCCCCATGAAATTAGGTTTAGTTATACATAAAGTTTAAAATAAATGGTCAAATTAGTGTTTTGGTCCATTATTTTTATTTTAGTTTTCATTTCAGTCCCTTATCTTTTTTTTTTGTTCCATTTTGGTCCCTTATTTTTTTTTAGCTTTCATTTTGGTCTCTTCTGTCAGTTTTGCACTGACGGCTTTAGGTATCCGTCGTGAGTCGTCGGAAACCGCAGCTGGAACCTGGGTTTCAGAGTCTCTCTTTCTCTCTCTCTTCTTCCTTCTTCCTCCTTTTTCCTCCTTCTTCCTCCACGAAACAGTGACAACATCAATGGGATTTAAGGAAGGGGAGAGGTAGGAGGAAGAAGGAAGGAGATGAAGAAGGAAGAAGGAGGAAGAAGAAAGAAAGGAGAAAGAAGGAAGGGGGGAGAGAGACAGATTTTCTCTCTCTAAAACCCAGATTCTAGCTAGATTCCGGCGACAGTGGTGGTTCCGACGACTGACTACGGCGGTTTTCGGCGACTAACGGCGGCGGACTGACGAAAGGGGCCAAAATAGGCTAACGGTTGAAAGATACAAGACCAAAAAGGAACAAAAAATATAAAGGACCAAAATAAAAACTAAAATAAAGATAATGGACCAAAATAAGGATTTAGCCAAAATAAATTGAATTGGAGTGTATAGTGAGAAAGTAAAGATGCATCAATAATTGATTAGTTAAAGTGTTAATGCATCCTTACTTTCTCACTTTTAATTAGGTGTAGTTGTGTAAATAATCTTAGAAATTCTAGAGAAAATTGTTATGAAAATGCACAAATTCTTCTTGTCAGTGTTTAGATCTTTTAGATTTCATTTTGGGGGAAATGCACTTAAAAACTGTTGAAAATATGCAGGAAATGAGGAAATGGAAATCCAGCGTTCATCACGAATTTACATCGCCCAACGTTAGCAGGAATAGACTTAACATACTCTCTGGACGCAGTCTAGCGCCTAGCGCTATAAAGAAGCACCAAGCGTTAGCAGACACAGAAAGCCTCTCTGAAGCCCAGCGCAGGTAATGGCGCCCAACATTGGTGCCAAATCCCTAACATTATAAATTTGCGATATGACATAATTTGAAGGATCTTGTGAACATTTTTTGCGCAATTGTGATTTTGGAACACCATTTTTTCTCTGCATCCTCTAGAGATTCAAGCTTGAGAACAAGATTTGAAGATCCAATGGATTCTTCCACTTATTTCAACTCAAATTCTTCTATCTCTCCACTTTTTAGCATGAGTTTCTAAATTTCCATAGGTTAGGTTAGTTTGAATTTTCAATTAGCATTCTGAATTGATCATCTTCTCCATGTAAATCCAACTCAATTCTTTGTATTAGAACTTGCAATTATGTTCTTAATGCTTTATATTGACTGATATCATCAATTGAATGAACATGACTTTTGTAACACCCCGCTTTCTTGTTAAGTGCTTTCCTTAAGCTCGTTTGTTAAGTTATAATTGTTGGCTAAGGGCTTAGTGAGATTTTTAGCTTAAAAGTCCCTTTCTGGCATATGAGCATGCCCGTGCTCATTAGCCAGCACGCCCGTGCTCAACAGTGAGCACGCCCGTGCTCACTGTGCTGACCGCGTCTCGTTGACGCTAAGTTGAGCACGCCCGTGCTCACTGTGCTGACCGCGTCTCGTTGACGCTAAGTTGAGCACGACCGTGCTCAGGTCCAGGTTATATATACGTGCACAGAATCTGAGGGTTACGCGTTAACCCTACTTTTGTGAGTGCAGTAGCCATTGTTGCGGCCAGAAACACACTCTTTCCCTATTTCCTCTTCTCCCAGTGCTATAGTTGAGTTTTGGAAGCCGGTTGGGAAGCCCTGTGCATCTGTTTTGGTTTAGAGGTAACGGTCCATTTTCCCTTTTCTGTTTCCTTTTGTTTTCCGGTTTGGGAAACTGATGGTTATGTTTTGTATGTCCAAGGCTTGTTTTGGTTTTGAGCCGCTTAAAGGGAAGGAACCGGTTTGCTGTTTAGGACACTGATAGAGCTACCTTCAATCCAGGTATGGGGAGAAGGGTAGTGTACTCATAGGCTTGGGGTTAGAGTAAAGTAAAGGGTTCCCATAACCCCATGGATGCATGTCTATTGTATGATTTAAAGAATGTGTTGATGATGTGTATTGTGATTGGTTCATGATGATATGTCATATGCTCTGCGTTGGTGATGATTAATTCATGTTGAATATGAGCATAATGTTAATTCGTTAATCGTTGTTATTAACATGTTATTGGTTATTGATGTTATGTTGGCTGCATGGTTGATGCTATGAATGTTGAGTTGATGGTTAAAATGTTTAAAACATTAACTGGTTAATTAGGCTTCAGAACGTGTTAAGTTTAAAGGACTAATTAACCCTAGAAATTAGTTAAAGCTTCAGACTTAGGTTCTGTCCAGAACAGTACAGTCGTGCATTGAGCACGATCGTGCTGAACAGGGAGCACGACCGTGCTCCCAGTTTGAATTCTGAAAAATGGCCGCGCAATAAGCACGGTCGTGCAGGACATAGAGCACGACAGTGCTACTGAGTACGACCATGCTCAATAGGAAGTACGACCGTGCTTCACTTAAGTGGCAGCACGCCCTTCACGTGTTAAGCACGACCGTGCTGGGGTTTAAGCACGACCGTGCTCACCCCTCCTGGTCAGAAACAGGATTAAAGGACTTTAAGGGGTTTCAAACCCCATTTCCACGATGATGATAAGTCGATATAACTAATCAAAGATAAGGATTATACAACTTGGCTAATGTTTACCAAATATGAATTAAGATGATGAGATGGTGAGGTGTTGAGTTTGATAAGTCGGTACCCCTTTGGGTTACCGCAAGTTGATGAGTTATGCCTTGGTGCTTTTGGCTAAGGAAGTCTTGACCCCACGATTTGGGTCTAAGGTGTTGTTGTTGTACCTTGGTGGCCGAGAGTTTGCCCCAAGTGTTGTGATCGATTCCGCTAAAGTCCTCAGGTAGATTCCGTGAGGCAAGTTGTTGCGGTAGATTCCGCTGTTGTCTTCGGTCGATTCGGTTGGAGTTATGGAGGTGGCATTTGCCGTTGTTGTTGTGATGCATACGCATTGCATTGGAGTTGTTGTTGAGGGATGTTCGACATAGGGGAGGTCGTCCTAGAGTACGGCGATTTGGCCATCCACGGTTGGAGTATATTCTCCTTATGCCCCCAAGACGAGGCATTCGTTGGTTTGATGCGTTGGCTATCCAATGAGTAGATTCTTTGACGTTGAGTAGATTTTCAATGTGGATATTTAACTCCGAAGTCGTCCATCCCGAGTTTCGTGGATCCACATGCATTGTTGGTTTAGCGGAGTAGGACTGCATTGCACTACATAGCATGTTGAATGTTGATGACATTGGTGTATGTTTATACACGCTGGTGATATATGCTTATGTTGGTGCCATGTCTGTGTGATTTACTTTACTTCCTTCCTCCTTGCTATTATGTTTACATGATTCTTACTCCCTATGTTTGTTTGTGTTTGGCCTGATTGCACCTTGTAGAGGATGACGAGCAGCCCGGAGAGGAGTGACTCTGAGGAGCCGCCACTCATAGTTAGGGCTTGTTATTATGTTCAGTTAGTTGTTAGTTTCCAGTTGTAATTCCGTGGATTTTATTCCGGAACGGTTATACCAGCTCTATATGTGACATCGGGGTTGGGTTATGTTTATGTCTTAATTGTTAAACTTGATTTATTTTCCGCGTTTGTGAACTGGTTCATGTGGGACTTTTCTACCCATGGATAAATGTTTTTAATTTATTCAATAAATGCATGTTTTTATTTTAATTGCTTTTATATTAAATGCTTTATAACATGTGGGGTAGAAGGGTGTCACAACTTTGAATTCTCAATTGGAAAATTGGTGTTCTAACTGGATTTTGAATCGTTAGTCACATGTTCTTGATTGTTAGGGATAAGAATCTAGGATACATGCATTCTTATGAGTTCCTAAACGTTATTCTTATCACTAATTTTGTGTACCTAAGGAATTAGGGGTCATAATTAGGGATAAAGAGATCATTCACCAAGGAATAGGGGATAATCTATTTTAGCGAACTTGAATGATAATTGCATGAAGAGGACATGTGTGTTGATAATTCGATTCATCACTTTATTACTTGCTACAATTAGTACACTTGCCAAGTTCGTTAATAATGAAAATCGGGTTGAACCGGTCATTTAAAAAAAAAATCCATTTGTTAAAATACAATATGTCAAAGATATAGGTAGTTTAATTAGTTAGTAATTAGTTTCAAGTTAGTTACCTTGTTGTATTGTATAACCTTGTTGTATTGTATATTAGCCACATGATTGGCCTTATTGTAATCACCTTTCTCATTTCAATCAATACGCATTTCAAATTTCTCAATTTTTTTTTGATAAGCATCAAATTTCTCACATTTTCTCTCTTAATTGCTTCTTCACCGTGCTTTGCCATGTTTTTCAACATAATATAACTTTTCCAACACAATAATTATTTAGTTGTCTATTTCTAATTACTAGTAACTGAACCCGTGCAACGCATGTGAATAATTTCTGTAAAAGTGAAAATTAGTTATATATGTGCTTTTAATATCTAAAATATAGAAATAGTTAAATAAATTTAGATTAATATGTGGTTCATAAACGCATAACATAAAATTTGTCTTTAATCTAATCAACTAATAAGAAAATTGCAACATCAATTAATAAATGAAAAATGCGTTAACGTAGAGATTGATCCTTGTATGGAAGTTAATAACTACGAACAAAGGTGAATGAATATTTGATTTTACGTAAATAAATAATAATAAAATATTTTGATATCTGATAAAGAGATTTAATGTGGAAATAAAATATGAATGATTGATTTAATCTTTTAATCGGAATAAGATCCTAATTTAAATAATCATTTTTAACTTAAAGTAAATTGTATAAAAATTGATGAAATATATGTTATGATATGTTTCTACGATTAATTATAAGTGATTTTATTGGCTTTATCATAGAATTCATTATGAAATATCTTACATTAAATCATATATATATATATATATATATATATATATATATATATATATATTTTGTTCGGATATTAAATCAAATCATATATATAGTACTTGGTAATATTTTTTTTATTTAATATTTAAACATATAATAATTGACGAAATAATTTAATTGAATTTATAATAATATAACTTTTCCAACACAATAATTATTTAGTTATCTATTTCTAATTATTTTTTGACAGATATTTCTAGTTAAATTTTGTGTTGTGACCAATGTGGAATGTGGATACAGATAGAAAGCTGTAAAACAATAAAAATTTAGCTTCAATTTATAACGAGAAATTTCACTTCCTATTCTTTCATATATACTAATTTTATTTTATTTTATTTTATGCCCTTTCATATATACTTATTCAATATGAGACGAGCATGTTTAAAAGCGAGATCACTTGTCTCAAAATAATGTTCCACTTCCTTTCCCACCCAATTATATTGTGTCATTTGAAAAATTAATCATATTATTTATTATAAATGTATCATTTTTAAATGATATGACATACTCTAATTGGATGAGACGAGAATTGACGAACCATTTTGAGACATGTGATCTCAGTCCATAACTCTAATACTTTGGATCATGTTAATCAGTGCCCTGAGAGTATCACAAATGACAAAATTTTAAGGAACTCATTTTAAGTGGGTCTATGAGAGTTTATGACATTCAATTTTCACTCCAATGAGAGTTTCCAATATTAAGTTCCTTAACTTCTTTCTCTTCAACATCCTATGTACTCTCTCATGCTTTTACACTATCAAATACAAAAAAATATTATTTAGATATTATGAAACTCTCTTTTAAGGTTCCTTAGATAAGGAACCCGTTTTAAATTTAAGGAACCCAAAATCACATGTGGCATATTATAACAATATTTTAGTCTTAGGCTTTGTTTTTAAGTGTTGTTTTGGAGGGGAAGTAAGGGAAATAGAAGGTTTGTGATAATCTCTTCCTTTTTGTGAGTTTAAAAATTTGTAGCGGAATGTTTTGAGGATTTTAGAAAACCCCTCAAACCCTTCCTCAACCCAGTATTTTGGTTTACTCCAATTTAAGATTTTTTTGGGGGAAAATAAATAAATTACTAATTTACCCTGGAAGGTCTTTACACGTTTTTAATATAGTTATGAAGTGCCCCAGTTTAGCATGCATCGCAAAATAAAATAAAATTGAAGAGTTTATTTTCTAAAATAACGGTAAGATTGTAAAAGTATATTATAAACCCTCCATTTACTTTCTCTCATACAATATATACTCATAAACAAGGGGAGAGATAATACTCTCACTCCCCTCCCCTCCCCTCCCCTCCCTCCTCTTTCCTTCTCCTTTGGTCCCCTCCCTTTCTTTCTTCTCTAAACTCACAAACAAAGCCTTAAGGAATCCCTAATAAGGAATTCCCACTAAAAATACTCTAAGGGTATTGATTAAGAAAACTAAAAAAGCTAAAACTTATTTGAAAAGTAATTTAATCACTCTTCAAAATATAAAATATATCAAGTCCCAATCACATATTTTCTTTCTTAGATCCTTAACCAATATCCTAGGACACGGGTCAACATTCTTCCAATACTTTTACTTTAATATTTTTACATTATTTATACAATTGAGCTATAAATAGGGATGGTACCAAATCCGCGGTTTATGCCGTGTAGAATTAAATTCAAGGGCCAGGAAGATTGGAGAAGAATAAAGACATAGACAAGTTGGAGAGGCCTGGCTGCCCTGTACTGTATTATCGCAATACAACATTGACTGGTCGTACATACCAGTACCAAGTTGGTAAATGGTCTGGACCCGAAACAATAAGGCACCAAACCATGTCCACCATGTAACATCAAATGTAAGTTGAAGACTTTGGCCCATCATGTCCTCCAGCCGATAATTGCAAATATTTGCTGGGTCCTTGTGCTTTTATGTTTACGATATCTTTCGGCAAAAAAATTCTAATAATATTTTTAATATTAAATAAGAATAAAAATATTCAAACATTTTTATTTAGTAAATAGGAGAATTGTTAGGAATGTTGAGTAAGAGGATTTATAATCATTGTATGATTTTTATTTAGAATTTAGGCTTAATTGTATTTTTGGTCACTCAATTTTTCCAATTGTGTGATTTTTGTAACTGCACTTTTGGTCCCTCAAAAATTTTATTTACACATATCATCCCTCAACTTTTAAAATTGTGCAATTATGATCGTCAAAAATTTAATTACACATTGACTAGTCATGGATGGACGGACTCATTTTGCACAATTCGACAAATTAGAGGACCAAATGTGCAATTAAATTTTTGAGGGACCAAAATAGCACAATTGAAAAAGTTGAGGGACGAAATGTGCAATTAAATTTTTTTGAGAGACCAAAAGTGCAATCGAGCCTAGAATTTAATTTTAACGTTCCGTTACTGTAATTTTTTTTCCTTATAATTATTATAAAATTCAAATATTTTTAATGATAAAAGAACTTTGTCGCTCTTGTGGTCCTACCCGGATTGAGAGATTAGTCTTCGTAGTTGCGCACGAAGGATGCCGGGGGAAAAATAAGTTTCTATATTTTTTTTAACACTTTTCACCCACCCTTGCTTGTTTTCTAGACGGTTTGCGGTTGAATTGCCAAAATAACACAACTTTTCCTAAAAAACAACCATCCATGTTCAAATATCTGTTTTCTGTTCCGGAAAGAGAATTATCACTATTTATAAGGGATAAATCCTTCACAACTTGAATGGATATTATCAAGAAAAGAATAATATTTGATGCAGAACATCTTCATGCAGACACACGCATTAAAATAAAGTGAAGAAAATCGATATGCAAAAAAGTGAGATAATATCATTTATTAATTTTGATATGACGCCTATCGTGATATTCTATTTTTAGCTAAAGTTTCATTAATTCCATGGTTCAATTTTCCTTCATAAGTAATTATTCATTCTAAGTCGTGGACTTGCTTATATTGGTTCATGTATATGGGCATGACCGCAAGAGTACCACTTGTACTCTAATAAATAAATGAATTTTGTTTTATAAAGAAAAGAAAGTCGTGGACCTGCTGCTCTTGTTTTGTTCAGGGCTTTTTTTTTTTTTTTTTTTTTTTTTTTTAACACAAACATGCCTTACAAACCTAATATATACTGTAACTAAAAGAATAGGCACACAAACATGCCTTACAAACCTAATATATACTGTAACTAATATATACTGTAACTAAAAGAATAGGCACACAAACATGCCTTACAAACCTAATATATACTGTAACTAAAAGAATAGGCGCAGTTTAGAGTGAAATAGCATTTACAATACAAGTGTTTTTGACCCGCGCATCATTTACAATCACAGGACTTGCTCAATCAGAGGACTTATTTGATCATAATTAGTGACTGTTGATAATGTAAGTATAAGGAAAGAATTCAAAAAAATTCATTCCAATATAAAGGTCACTAGTGCAAAAAAGGGATTTCACATTGGTTATTTTTGGCTTTTCACATCGGTTTTCAAACTGATGTTGAACGTCTGATGTGGTTTATTGCCACTTTTCACGTCGGTTTCCGATGTCAAAAATTCAGTTTCAGCAATGACAATATAACCTGTTCAGCACTTTTCACATCGGTTTCTGTAAAAACCGATGTGATAACCTAACTTTCTACATCGGTTATATTCAAAACCCATGTGGAAATATAGTGTTTCACATCGGTTTTGAAAATAACCGATGTGGAAAGTTAGGTTATCACATCGGTTTTTACAGAAACCGATGTGAAAAGTTTTTTTTTTAAAACCCCCATTTACAGTAGTGACATCCTTTCCCCTGTTCAGTAATCCAGATCAATACATATTCTCAACACAATCACTTTTGTACAACCAAAACACACTAAATTAAAAGATTACGAACAATACATATATTCAATTACATTCAGACAACTAAGATAATTAGAAACCAAAAAGCTACATTATGATATATTATAGATTTCATATCAAAATATATATCAGTCAAAAGTACACTATAGCTAGTACATGATACGTTTATAAACTAACTACATAGAAACTATGGTTGGTACACTTCAAGAAAGAAAGTTGCCCAACGTATCCTTATGTTTTTTATGTCGGCATCAGAGAGTGGAGTCGGATTGTTGAATATCTGCAAGTTTAATTGGACATAAGATTATATCTTTTAAGTAATAAACTAAAATAAAACATATAACGAATCTATAACTGTTACAACTAATTGTTACCAATTAGCATTTACCTCCTGCCATCTTTTAGTGATACCGGAGGAGATAATTTCGACCATCCACTTCATCACATAATATCCACATTCCCATGATCCACGTTGTCTACGGGACTACGTACAAATGAAACCCAATTAGAATATGAGGAATTAAATAGAAATCAACAATTATACCCACTGCACTTGAAGCGTTTGAACTAATAAATATCTTACGTTAGGAATAAACCAATAGCCCGACGCCTTTCACCATGCAGCATGCGGTTTGCATCAATAGAACTATCATAAGAAAATAAACATTAATTAAAGTATATCTAATAGTTTTCAGATAATTAAAACAACTTCATTACTGATTATAAATTATTTTAATGCTTACGTTTCCATGACGTGCTTCAGTTCATTCTCCGGCTTATTTCCCGTCGAGCAGAAGAAGACCACGACATTCAACCGAGGGCACAAGATCAACAATTGCCAATGTTTTCTGCATTTGTGGAACAATTAATGACTAAGTCATATATAGTTATAATTAAATAACTGGTACTTACTTATTGAGATAAGGCGCAAGGTAGAACTGATGATCGTCTCGGGCAAGTATATCACGTATGGTGACGACCGGGTCTTCTAATGTTAGGAGAACATCACCCTGAATGAGCATGGGGTCAATGAACCCATAAAGGGTGAGATTGCCCTGATCAACTAACATGCGATGCAGATACACGACTTGAACGCGATGACATCCACCACGATAAAGTATGCACCCGGAGAACGAAAAGAAATGTATCAATCCGAACTTTCGTCAAGTATATAACATGAGAATCAATGAATAACTATTTTAACTGAATGAAGAAAAAGTGTTTTCCTAAACTGTCCAACTTGGACAATTCAAGATCCAATATAATGAGTTGTACCTTAAGCACGTACACGTGTGCTCATTAATATTGCATCTCAAACGGGAAACTAAGGCTTTAACAATATAGCATAATGTAATTTACTTCAGCATCCTAATAATACTTTAACAATTTCTGATGTACCAAATATAGACATATGCAGTGTATTATTCTATAAGCAGTAATGAAATGCATTATAACACAGTGGTTCAAAAATTGAAAAAATTTGATTGATTAATCATCATAACACAGTGGTTCAACGATTAAACAAAATCTCAAAGAACATGATTTCTTTATACCACCACTGATCATTTATAACTCAAAAGCCAGAAATGTTTCCCCAAACCCAACAACAAATGACTACTCAGCTTCCAACAAAAATACCTTTGGTATCGAATGCTAGAAAAACAAAACACAAGTGAAACAGAACATAATCTTCATTTGGCTTTATCGAAGAAAAAGGTTACAATAAAAATAAATAAATAAAAACCCACCTTCAGTAAAATGGTTTGAAAGCATTAAGGAAATAAAATCTCATTATTTTTCCAACACTCGGAGAAAACCAAAGAAAACAAGTTTGCATTTTGACTTTGAGTCCTTTTAGACAACCAAGGGTGAAAAAACAGAACCATGAACAAGTAAGAAACTCTTCTAACAATAAGACCCAAAAATAATTTTTAAGAAAAAAAAGGTGTTGAAAACATAAACTCGTTATTGTAGATTTGTTGAAAACAACGAGATTCTACTCCATCAGCTCTATCCATGGAAGCACAAGAAGAAAATGATGATATTGTATCAACATTGGTACCGTAGCTTGAGAAACCAATAGGTTGAAGGAGAGAAAGAGGAAACTAACCTGTAAACGGCAGAGGGAGAAGCGGACGCCACGAAAAGCAGAGAGCCGAAGGACGGCGACTTCCTCCCTTCACTGGAAACTTCTGTTGGGCAACTTCAGAGCTGCGACGTTGCGAGGGTGGGTGTGGGTTTCCGAGAAGAAGAGAGGAAAGGAAGAGAGGAGAAAGAGAGGGTTTTCTGGGAGGGAGAGTGAGCAGCGCGAAAAATGAAAAGGAGGGTGAGGGAACTAAAAATGAACAATACACATCGGTTATCAATAAAATCGATGTTAAAAGGTTTTCCACATCGGTTATAATTAAAACCGATGTTAAATGTTGAGATTTTAATTTATTTTTTATCTTACCTTTTCCACATCGGTTTTTAATAAACCAATGTTATAATAGTTTTCACATCGGTTATAACAAAACCGATGTTAAAAGTTATATGATTCATTTATTTAATTTTTTTTATTCGTTTTTCCACATCGGTTTATAAAAACCGATGTTAAAACATAAACCTTTCCACATCGGTTATAAAAAAAACCGACTTGTTAACTTATGCATTTTTAAAATTTTATTTTTGGTTCAATTTTCAACATCGGGTTTACAAAAACCGATGTTAAAACCTTTATAACAGTGGTTTATTTTAGAACCGATGTTAAAAGTTTTCAATTTAATTTCAAAAATGCCACCGCTTCCTTTTTCACATCGGTTTTTTGGAAACCGATGTTAAAACCCCGATGTGAAAAACATATTTTACACTAGTGTGTACAAAATAAGATAGTTCAAGTACAAAATAGAGTCGTCATAATAAGGAAAGAATTCAAAAATTTATTACAATGAAATGATGCGAAATGCTAGCATGCCAGGAAATGTCACGCCTGAATTTATTCCAAATCAATCACACATGGACACCCATCCGAATTTGTTGGTATTAGTATCCAATCATGTCTATATTTTCAGGACATATTTGATTACAAATAGTGGCTGTTGATTCTTATTGCTGATTGTTATTTATGATGTTTATGTGAAATTTTTAACTATTGATTGTTTCCTACTAATTGCATCAGATTTGTCAAGTTTAAATGTGTGGTTGATTTGCAAGGTTTCAATAATAAGGTTTAAATCATGTGATTGTATAGTTTAGAGCAAATGTATATCAATTTGGATCCCCTCCTGCTGCTGCACCATGCAGCAGTGGTTTTTTTTTTTTTTTTTTTTGGAATATTTAAAGTCATGTTTTCATAGCCGTTGGATTATTCTTCCCACACATCTTGGCCATCCATTTTTGCTGGAGGGGCGCTGCATGGAGCTGCTCGCTGCAGGGGATCCAGGTTGAATGTATATTGATTACAATCATATAAATAATGATTGTTGATTGTTATCATGCGGGAAGGTTATTAAATCTATGTTTTGGAACAAAAGTATAAGTATATTGATTACAATCATAAAAATAATGATTGCTGATTGCTACCATGCGTAATTGGAGTTTAGTAATATGATATTTCGTATCAGGTGATTTAAATTTAAATGTCGATTGCTTGCTACCCAATAGCACATGACAGTTATGAAACAGATTTTACACGTACATTTTAAAGTAAAACCATCCAAAAATTCAATTTGATTTTTTCCCAAATCAATAATCATAAATTTTGAAATTTTTATGACTGTTATTATTTTGAAAATTTTCCCGGAATAGAACTTTATAAATTAACCCTTTATTGGAAGTTTATAATGGTATTAATTAATTCGATTTTATAATTTATTAATCATTTTTTAATACCTGAAATTCTATTTAGTTCCATGATTTGTCTTAAATTCAAGGAGAGCATGACACATCAACAAAAAAGGGAGGGAATGCTTGTGGTTATGCCACATGTGAAAAGTGAAGACTCCTATGAAGGACACACGGAGGTTGCCACTTTGAGAATATTCACAAATAATATATATATATATATATATATATAGATGACTGAGTACAAGATACAACCTCGGTGTCCATTAAGACCATTGCAAGGGAATACGATTTTTAGTTGCCAGCAAAATCAAATACTTTCCCTATGCTTAACACTCTGACAAGTATATTCCATTTTTCAGGTTTTGCTGTAATATAAGAAATCAAGTCAAACTTTGGAGCCATTTGAATTGATTGGAACTAAAGAGCGAGGCAAAAATGATAATTCGGTACGTATTAGTTTTCTATGAGTAACAAATGGCCGAATACTTTTTTAAATTTTTGCAATATGGTAGTGTTAATATATATAGGAATTGAATAGTTAGTCATATGTTTTATTGGCAGGTTATAATTATTTTGCATGATTAAAAGAATTTGCTCAACCACATGACTTATTTATTCATAATTAGTGGCTGTTGATAATGTCTGTATATGGCAATAATATAAAAAATTCATTCTAATGTAAAGGTGCGAAATAAGGAAAAACAAGTGCAAAATACATAATAAGGAAAGAATTAAAAAATTCATTACAATGGAATGATGCGAAATGCTCACATGTCAGGAAATGTGACGCTTGAATTTATTCCAAATCAATCACACATGGACACTCATCCGAATTTGGTGGTATTAGTATCCAATCATTTTTATATTTTCAGGACATATTTGATTATAAATAGTGGCTGTTGTTTCTTATTGCTGACTGTTATTTATGATGTTTATTTGAAAATTTTAACTGTTGATTGCTTCCTACTAATTGCACCTGATTTGTCAGGTTTAAATGTGTGGTTGATTTGCAAGGTTTCAATAATAAGGTTTAAATCATGTGATTGTATAGTTTGGAGCAGATGTATATTGATTACAATCATATATATAATGATTGTTGATTGTTATCATGCGGGAAGGTTATTAAATCTATGTTTTGGAGTAAATGTATAATATATATGTATATTTATTACAATCATAAAAATAATGATTGTTGATTCCTACCATGCGTAATTGGAGTTTAGTAATAGTTAATATCCGCGTCCAACCGAGTAGACGAGTTGTTCAAAATAAATGGTATATTTAATTATGTAAATATGTTTGAGTAGACGGAATATAGAATAATCTTAGTAGACGAGCTCTTAACTACTGTGAGTAGACGAGCTTGAGTGCCACATCAGCAGACGGAGATCCAAGTTACTCATCGATATATAGCAAGTCCAAAGACTTGATAGTAGACGAGCAGAATTTTCCACGTCACTGGACGAGTTAAAAAGAGATTTAAACTATGAGCATACAGACGCACTATGATAAGTAGAGGAGCTCATCTTCTCTGTGAATCCTTGATATAATCAGAATAACTATCTCGACCACATAAAAGTATTTATTTCAAATATATGTTGATCCTTCATATTTGCTTTAACGGTTTTATTGCCTTGTTTCTTTGAGAGAGACAAAGTACAAATAAGGAATTGCAAAAGCAAAATAGTACAATGCAATACGCCTTGTACCCTGCCACCTTCAACGCTGGAACAACTGGAATTTGTACAAAGGAGGCAAGACAGTTTTTCAAGTTACAATTGTGTAAGACTCAATGACATAGAGATTTTGATATATGACAAATATACATTTAATGTGTGTGCAAGTGTTTTAGTATCAAATTGCAAAGACAGGTATCAAGCTGAATATATCAAGTTCTGTAAGCAATTAAAGGAGAATATCCAAAGAAGAACTTGAAGAGCTCAAGGAGCAACAAGCAAGGACAAACATCAAGGAGTCATCAAGACAAGAGCTTAAAGAAGATTTAGATTTAAGTCTTAGATGATTTGTAAGAGAAGAAATCTCTTATTCACAAATAGCTCAGTTGAAATGATGCATGAAGAAATTCAATTTTCATAACCTGCATTAAAAATGAATAAGTTTTAATGAAAATGAATTTTGGAAGTTAAGTAAATTCTATGTCAGTACAGCCATGTATTAAATGGATTTATACCATTTCCTGTAACTGACAAGTGAATATAAAGTTCTTAATATTCAGTACATAGATGTACTACACCTATGAATAACATGAAATCAAATCAGTTATAAATGGTTAACTGAATACAGGCCTGTACATATACTATGTACGCGTGTATTCAAGTTTCTGGAAAAATCTGATGTTCATTAATACATAGATGTACTGAATGGGTGTACTGGTGGTACTGATGAATTAACCAAGATCAAGTTTTTAAAGAACTCGTACAGCCATGTATTACACAGGTGTACAGAAACTTTCAGTATGTAAAATGGTTAATACATCTCTGTACTCAACCCCTGTCCAAGAACTTGAATCAGTTCAACTGATTCTGATATCAGACCCAAATCTGTTTGGACTGATCCCAAACGGGTACAACTTGTTTTCTATATAAAGTGGGATCAATAGAATACTGATATCATATCAGAAACACACGAAATCAATTTGAGAGATCAATTGTGAAAATCATTCATCATCTTTCTTGAGCTTATTGTGAAAAGAGTGTTTCATCTTGTTAGAACTTCAATTTGTGTATTCAACTTTTGAGAGTTAGAAATCAATCTTTCTATTTTTATTTGATTGTAAGAGAGAGGGAGTCTCTCTGTGTGATTAGGGTGAGGAATCCTAAGGAAGAACATTGAGGCTTTTTCACAAGAGGTGTGGTATCATAGAAGTGAAAGAAGTGCTCTGTGGTGTAAAGGTTTTTCAAGCTACCTGGCTAAAGCTTGCTGTGTTAGTGTGTGAAATCCCACATGTGGAGTGGGGACTGGATGTAGGTCACAGTGGTGGTGGCTGAATCAGGATAAATCTGGTTGTGTGGTATTCCTAAACTCAAAGCTCTTTAATTTCTGTATTGCGCATAAAACTGAGTTTTTGATATACATTGTTACAATACTGTTTCTGTTATAATCTGAAATACCTGATTGAACTTTGTGCAAACTGCAATCTAATCTGTGTTGTTCAAATCTGATCTTAAAGCTCAATATCTGAACTGAATTGCATATAACTGTTATTGAATTGCAAGGCTTAAAACTCAATCATATACAATATGTTCTTGTTTCTTAAAGATTGAATTGTATGCTATAGAACCTGGTTATTAAAGTTGAGAACTTGATCTGTTTAATTTGAATTGAAACCAGAAGTATTATTGCATTCAATCTTGAGTTATTAATTGTTCAAAACTGAGTTGATTAAAACTGAAACTGAATCTAAAATTGATATATTGTAACTTCAGTTGCTGACTGATTAAGGCCTGTATCTAATACCTGTATTATCTGTTCTGATTCTTAAAAAGCCCTTTCTTAATCTGTTAAAGATCCTGAGGCAAATCTGTTTTGAAAAGTAAGTTTTTGAAAAGGAAGAATTTTTGAAAACTCAATTCACCCCCCCTCTTGAGTCTTTGAAGCCAAAACAACAATTGGCATCAGAACTAAACTCTTAAGTTTGGCTTAACAGCTTTAAGAGTATGGCTTCCAATGACTGCTTAAATGAAGGGGCTTCCCTTGCACGCCCTCCTGCCTTCAATGGATCTGAGTATATCTATTGGAAGGAAAGAATGGTAATCTTTCTTGAGGCAGCTGGTGTAGACATATGGGATGCAGTAGAAAATGGACCATTTGTCCCCTCTACTGTGGATGCTAATGGTGCTCCAAGAAATAAGCCTAAAGTTGAATGGAATGAGGATGATAAGAAAAGAATTCAATATAATGCACGTGCTAAGAACATTATAACATCTGCTTTGAGTCGTGATGAGTTTTTCAGGGTTTCAAATTGCAAGACAGCAAAGGAGATGTGGGACACATTGCAAGTAACACATGAAGGAACCACTGATGTCAAAAGAGCAAGAAAGAACACTATCACACATGAGTATGAGCTGTTCAGAATGAAACAAGGAGAACCAATGAGTGAAATGCAAAAGAGATTCACACATATTGTTAATCAACTTGCTGGGCTTGGTAAAGCTATATCAAATGAGGATCAAATCAACAAAGTAATGAGATGCCTAAGTAGAGAATGGCAGCCTAAAGTCACTGCAATTTCAGAATCAAGAGATCTGTCTTCAATGACAATTGCAACACTGTTTGGCAAGCTGCAAGAACATGAACTAGAGCTGAACAGATTGAATGAAAGTGAAGAAACTGATAAAAAGAAAAAGGGATTGGCTCTGAAATCACAAGCCAGAGAAGTAGAAGACAGTGATGATGATGACTCAGTACAAGAGGCAGAATCTGAAGAAGAGATGGGAATGTTAGTCAGAAAATTCAAGAAGTTCATAAAGAAGAAAGGAAGCTTCAAAAGAAAGCCTTCAACCTTTCCCAAAAGAAACTTCAGCAAAAGTGACAACTCTTCCAACAACATCACATGCTATGAATGTGGAAAGGCCGGCCACATAAAGGTTGATTGTCCAAAACTGCAAAAGAAGGATAAAACTGAAAAGTTTGACTCAAAGGACAAGAAGTGGAGAAAGCCAAGAAAGGCCTATATTGCTTGGGATGATAATGATGTAGATTCCATTGATGAATCTGAATCTGAGGAGGCAAACTTGTGCTTGATGGCCAGCAATGACAGTGATTCAGAAAGTGAGGTAAATTTTGATTCACAACCTACTTTTGAGGAATTACAAGATGCATTTGATGAGTTGCATACTGAATATCTTAAGATTGCAAAACAACTTATCTCTTCTAGAAAAATAATTGCTAAACAATGTGATGAATATGCATGCTTGAAAATGAAAGAAAGAGAACTAGATGCTAGGAATAAAGTCTTGACTGCATCTACCTCTAATTGTTCTAAGTGCTGCTCACTGTCCAAAGAGGTTGAAAAACTGAAAAATGACTTAGCAAGATTCACAAATGGTAGAGATAACTTAGAAGCATTGTTAGGAAAGCAAAAATGTGTTTATGATAAAGCTGGAATAGGCTATGAACCTGAGATACATGAGAAATCTTTTAAAAAGTTTTTTGCTGCACCTAAGACATCAAAAACACCATTTGTTAGATGCTATTTTTGTGCTAGGAAAGGTCATACTGCTACAACATGCCATTACAGAATTTCTGCATATAACAAGTCTAAGTATGTGTGGGTTCCAGAAGGAACTTTTGATGGAACTAACCCAAAAGGACCCAAACAGTTTTGGGTACCTAAGACACAAACATGAATTCTGTTTTGTTGGTGTGTTGGAAGGCCAAGAATGTGAAATGGTACCTTGATAGTGGCTGTTCCAAACACATGACAGGAGACAAAAGCAAGTTCATCACACTCATTCCAAAATCAAGTGGAAGTGTTACCTATGGAGACAACAATAAAGGAAGGATACTTGGCATTGGCAACATTGGAAGTGACTCAACAACAATCATTGAGGATGTACTTTATGTTGAGGGACTGAAACACAACCTTCTAAGTATAAGTCAACTATGTGACAAAGGCTTTAAGGTAAAATTCAATTCCAATAGTTGCTTGATAGAAAATCAGAATGATGCAAATCTGAAATTGATTGGAAATAGGATAGATAACATCTACATGCTTGATTTAGACAATATCTCTTCAAACACTGCATGCTGTCTTATTTCAAAAGAAGAAGAGAATTGGCTTTGGCATAGAAGAATTGCACACATTCACATGAACCACTTGAATAAACTGATTTCTAAAGACCTTGTAATTGGTTTGCCTAAACTGAAATTTGTGAAAGATGGATTATGTGATGCATGCCAAAAGGGAAAGCAAGTTAAGGTCTCTTTTAAACCTAAGAACATTGTTTCAACAAATAGACCTTTGCAACTTTTGCACATGGACTTATTTGGTCCATCTAGAACCAAAAGCTTTGGTGGAAACTTGTATGTCTTAGTAATAGTAGATGATTACTCTAGATACACATGGACATACTTTCTATCTCATAAGAGTAATGCATTTGCTGCATTTAAAAGAATGGCTAAAATTGTGCAAAATGAAAAAGACATGAAAATTGTCTCTATAAGAAGTGACCATGGGGGAGAGTTTCAAAATGAAGTATTTGAAAACTTTTGTGATGAGCATGGCATTCAACATAATTTTTCAGCTCCTAGAACTCCACAACAAAATGGGGTAGTGGAAAGAAAGAATAGATCTTTGGAGGAGATTGCTAGAACTATGTTGAATGACTCTAGCCTACCAAAACAATTTTGGGCAGATGCTGTGAACACAGCCTGCTATGTTTTAAATAGAGTTTTGATAAGGCCTATATTAAAGAAAAACCCTTATGAACTTTATAGAGGAAGAAAATCAAACATTGCACATCTTCATGTCTTTGGTTGTAAGTGCTTTGTACTTAATAATGGAAAGGATAACCTTGGAAAGTTTGATGCAAAGGCTGATGAAGGAATTTTCCCAGGCTATTCTCTAACTAGTAAAGCATTTAGAATCTTATACAAGAGAACTGAAACCATTGAGGAATCTGTGCATGTTACATTTGATGAGTCTAACCCCAAAAGGTTGGGAAAGGATGTTGTTATTGATGATCTTGCAGATTCAATTGAGAAAACTGTCTTAGAAGATCAACAAGGCAATGAAGGAAATGAAAGCTCCAAAGGAGAGATGCTGCAGCAGGAGCAAACAGAACAGCAGCCTGACTTACCAAAAGAATGGAGGACTGTCAGAAATCATCCAATTGATAACATCATTGGTGAAATTACAAAGGGGGTAACTACTAGACCATCTCTTAGAAATGCATGTAATCATATGGCATTTGTGTCTCAAGTAGAACCTAAGAATATAGATGATGCTATAACTGATGAACATTGGATGATGGCTATGCATGATGAATTAAACCAGTTTGAGAGAAATCAAGTATGGAACCTAGTGCCTAAACCCAAGAATAGTCAAGTAATAGGTACAAAATGGGTTTTTAGGAACAAACTAGATGAAAATGGCATAATTGTGAGGAACAAAGCTAGGTTGGTAGCCAAAGGGTATAATCAAGAGGAAGGCATAGACTATGATGAAACATATGCACCAGTAGCAAGATTAGAAGCTATAAGAATGCTACTTGCTTATGCTTGCATAATGGGATTTAAATTGTATCAAATGGATGTAAAGAGTGCTTTCTTAAATGGAGTTATTCAAGAAGAGGTATATGTTAATCAACCACCTGGTTTTGAGAATAATGATTTGCCTAACCATGTTTATAAACTGTCTAAAGCTTTGTATGGCTTAAAACAAGCTCCTAGAGCTTGGTATGAAAGGTTAAGCAATTTTCTAATTGAAAAAGGTTTCAAAAGAGGTAAAGTTGACACAACTTTGTTCACTAAGAAGAAGGCACACAGCATTTTACTTGTACAAATTTATGTGGATGACATAATTTTTGGTGCCACTAATGAGCATTTGTGCAATGAGTTTGCAAGTCTTATGCAGAATGAGTTTGAGATGTCAATGATGGGTGAACTGAACTTTTTCCTTGGACTGCAAATAAAGCAAACAGAAAATGGAATCTTCATTAGCCAAACCAAATATTGCAAAGAGTTGATCAAGAAGTTTGGCATGGAAAATGCTAAGGAGATGGCAACTCCAATGAGTACTGCCTGTTATCTGGACAAGGATGAACAAGGTAAACCTGTTGATATTTCAAAATACAGAGGTATGATAGGCTCATTACTTTATCTTACTGCTAGTAGGCCAGATATCATGTTGAATGTATGCATGTGTGCTAGGTATCAAGCAAATCCTAAAGAATCACACCTAACAGCAGTTAAAAGGATAATTAAATATCTGTTAGGAACAAAAGACATGGGATTATGGTATCCTAAGGGAGCTACATGTACTTTAATTGGTTACTCAGACTCTGATTATGCTGGTTGTAAACTAGATAGAAAGAGTACAAGTGGAACATGCCATTTACTAGGGAATTCATTAGTATCATGGTTTAGTAAAAAGCAATCTAGTGTGGCTCTATCCACTGCTGAGGCTGAATATGTAGCAGCTGGTAGCTGTTGTGCACAGGTCTTATGGATGAAACAACAATTAGTTGATTATGGTGTGCAACTAGACCAAGTTCCTATTAAGTGTGATAACACAAGTGCAATTAACCTAACTAAGAATCCCATAATGCACTCTAGAACCAAACACATAGAAATCAGACATCATTTCATTAGAATCATGTTCAAAGTGGAGAAATTGTGATTGAATATGTTGATACAACAAAGCAACTTGCTGATATTTTTACTAAGCCTTTGAACAAGGAAAGCTTCTTTTTCATTAGAAGAGAATTAGGCATAATTGACCAATCCTATATCTGATCTCTGTTGAAAGTGTTTGTATGTTTAAATCTCTGTGTAAATATACCTTGTGATTGTATGATTTGTATCTGGAATGATCTATCTGTGTATGGTTACAAGAGAGTTTCAGCTAGAATTAGATTGATCAGGTACACCTATGTACTTAACCCATGTACGTGTATAAAAACTGGAAATTTGTTTTATACATGGGTGTGATCAATAGCTGTATAGAGGATCAGGAATGAATCCCCTGTGTTTTGGTCTGATACATCCCTGTGATACACAGATGTATTAAAAACACTGAAACACAATTCCTGAATGTCATAAGTATACTGAGGTGTACTACAGGCATGTATGTTAAATCTGAGAAAGTCAGAATGCAAATCTTAAATACTTGGGTGTATCACACCCCTGTACGCAAACGTTATAAAGCCTGGTATTTGAATTCCATTTTATTTCAAAATTTCAAATCCTCTCAAAGCCACTCTCTCTTCACCTAATTCGTAACCCTAGCAGAGCTAAACCTCAGACATTTCTTTTCCCCTTTCTGAAACCCTAACATGGCAAGAACCAAGAACACTAGTCCTTCACCCTCAAAAGCTGCTGAAAAGAAGAGAAAAGAAATGGAGATGTGGAAATCAGCTGAGAAGAAGAAGGGAGCAGAAACCTCTAAGACCCCTGAGAAGAAGAGAAAAGGGATGGAAACCCCAAAGAAGGCTGAAAAGAAGAAAAAGGAAGTAGGGACTTCCAAAGCTGCAAAGAAGAGCAAAGGAAAGGAAGTTGAGTCTCACGTTGAGACAGAAGTTGCAGAGAATGGGGCTCCTACATCTTCATGGAAAATGATGTTCTACTCCAAAGGTATTCCCTCACTGATAATCAGAAAGAGTTCTTTAGACAAAATTTCAAGGATAGAGGAATCCTAGAACCTTGGATAATGGACTTTAAGTATTTTGATGATAATTCCTTCAATTTCACTGAGATTTTAATCTGTCAAAAAGTTAAGGAATTTCTAGAAACACAAGTTGATTACTATCCATTTTTGGTTAAGATCTTTTACTCAAATTTTGAGATGAATGCTAATGGAATTAGCTCTGAAGTTAAAGGAATAAAGATCAAAATGTCACTAGAGGAATTCAGTAACCTTGCAAATCTACCTTTCTATGGACCTAGTATTGCTGGAAATGGTCCACAAGCTGAATGGTATGATGATTATGATAGGGAAATGGCTAGAGTAGACTTAGTTCTCTCTGATGAGCCTGAAGGTAGAGTTACCTACACTAGTATGATGAGTGTAGAAGATAGGCTTCTGCATTATGTGGTTTGCAGAATTCTGATTCCAAGAGGAGGAAATCACTCCCTACTGTAGAATTATGATTTAATGCTAATGTGGGCAATGCTGAATGAAAAACAAATAAGTTGGGGATATTGTGTTGCTGCTCACATGCTAGAATGCAGGAAAAGCAAGATGATGCTTGCATACCCTGCACTGGTCTGCAAAATCCTAGCTCACTTTAATGTTTCTTTTGATGGAGAAGAAAAGAAAATTGGAAGAAAAGGAACTCACAAGTTTGGTGAAGAAATTGTGAGCAAAATGAGACTGAAAAGGGAAGATGGAAGATGGATAAGGAAAGCTGGAAACAAGGGTGCAACTACAGCTGAACCATCTGATGCACAGGGAAGTGCTGCATCTGAATTTGCTCAACAGATACTGGTAATGCTAAGAAACATGGATGGCAGACAAATCAAGAGACACACAGTGCAACTGAATGCATTGACAAGTCTGAACACGAGGATGACTAAACTGGAAAAGAGTGTTGATCAGATCAAAGAAGCATTAGGAATTGAATTTCCTAACCCTGCACCTCCTGCACCTGAACCAGAAAATTTCAACATTGCTGAACTGGCAAGAGCTGCTGTGGAGGAAGCTGAGCAACAAAATGAAGACACCTCTGCTGAACCATCACTTCAAGGCCAAGGAGACAATTAGTTCTAGGAGTTCTTAGGACTTAGAACTTATTTTGATTTGTTTTGAAAGGCTAAATGCCTTGGTCTGTAATGATTTGTTGGATTCTGTTTTCTTAATTCTCCTGCACTATCCCTCTATTATGAACCTGTTTTGTTTAATATGCTATGCTATGCTTGAATTTCTTTTCTACTGATTTGAATGGTTATTTCTTTACCTTTTTGATAATGCCAAAAGGGGGAGAAAAATATAGAGAGAGAGGAAACAAATTAATGCATATGTTGAGGGGGAGCTTATATGATTCAGGGGGAGTTATCATATATACATATTCTGATATGCTTTGATACCATGTGCTATTAAATGTTTTGATACCATGATTTATAAATTGACAAAAACACTTAGCTTCTGCTATATTTTCACTCTGATTTAAGAATTTGTTAAAAGGTTTGTCATAATCAAAAAGGGGGAGTTTGTAAGACTCAATGACATAGAGATTTTGATATATGACAAATATACATTTAATGTGTGTGCAAGTGTTTTAGTATCAAATTGCAAAGACAGGTACCAAGCTGAATATATCAAGTTCTGTAAGCAATTAAAGGAGAATATCCAAAGAAGAACTTGAAGAGCTCAAGGAGCAACAAGCAAGGACAAACATCAAGGAGTCATCAAGACAAGAGCTTAAAGAAGATTTAGATTTAAGTCTTAGATGATTTGTAAGAGAAGAAATTTCTTATTCACAAATAGCTCAGTTGAAATGATGCATGAAGAAATTCAATTTTCATAACCTGCATTAAAAATGAATAAGTTTTAATGAAAATGAATTTTGGAAGTTAAGTAAATTCTTTGTCAGTACAGCCATGTATTAAAAGGGATTTATACCATTTCCTGTAACTGACAAGTGAATATAAAGTTCTTAATATTCAGTACATAGATGTACTACACCTATGAATAACATGAAATCAGATCAGTTATAAATGGTTAACTGAATACAGGCCTGTACATATGCTATGTACGCATGTATTCAAGTTTCTGGAAAAATCTGATGTTCATTAATACATAGATGTACTGAATGGGTGTACTGGTGGTACTGATGGATTAACCAAGATCAAGTTTTTAAAGAACTCGTACAGCCATGTATTACACAGGTGTACAGAAACTTTCAGTATGTAAAATGGTTAATACATCTCTGTACTCAACCCCTGTCCAAGAACTTGAATCAGTTCAACTGATTCTGATATCAGACCCAAATCTGTTTGGACTGATCCCAAACGGTTACAACTTGTTTTCTATATAAAGTGAGATCAATAGAATACTGATATCATATCAGAAACACACGAAATCAATTTGAGAGATCAATTGTGAAAATCATTCAGCATCTTTCTTGAGCTTATTGTGAAAAGAGTGTTTCATCTTGTTAGAACTTCAATTTGTGTATTCAACTTTTGAGAGTTAGAAATCAATCTTTCTATTTCTATTTGATTGTAAGAGAGAGGGAGTCTCTCTGTGTGATTAGGGTGAGGAATCCTAAGGAAGAACATTGAGGCTTTTTCACAAGAGGTGTGGTATCCTAGAAGTGAAAGAAGTGCTCTGTGGTGTAAAGGTTTTTCAAGCTACCTGGCTAAAGCTTGCTGTGTTAGTGTGTGAAATCCCACATGTGGAGTGGGGACTGGATGTAGGTCACAATGGTGGTGGCTGAACCAGGATAAATCTGGTTGTGTGGTATTCCTAAACTCAAAGCTCTTTAATTTCTGTATTGCGCATAAAACTGAGTTTTTGATATACATTGTTACAATACTGTTTCTGTTATAATCTGAAATACCTGATTGAACTTTGTGCAAACTGAAATCTAATCTGTGTTGTTCAAATCTGATCTTAAAGCTCAATATCTGAACTGAATTGCATATAACTGTTATTGAATTGCAAGGCTTAAAACTCAATCATATACAATATGTTCTTGTTTCTTAAAGATTGAATTGTATGCTATAGAACCTGGTTATTAAAGTTGAGAACTTGATCTGTTTAATTTGAATTGAAACCAGAAGTATTATTGCATTCAATCTTGAGTTATTACTTGTTCAAAACTGAGTTGATTAAAACTGAAACTGAATCTGAAATTGATATATTGTAACTTCAGTTGCTGACTGATTAAGGCCTGTATCTAATACCTGTATTATCTGTTCTGATTCTTAAAAAGCCCTTTCTTAATCTGTTAAAGATCCTGAGGCAAATCTGTTTTGAAAAGTAAGTTTTTGAAAAGGAAGAATTTTTGAAAACTCAATTCACCCCCCCTCTTGAGTCTTTGAAGCCAAAACAACAATTGGCATCAGAGCTAAACTCTTAAGTTTGGCTTAACAGCTTTAAGAGTATGGCTTCCAATGACTGCTTAAATGAAGGGGCTTCCCTTGCACGCCCTCCTGCCTTCAATGGATCTGAGTATATCTATTGGAAGGAAAGAATGGTAATCTTTCTTGAGGCAGCTGGTGTAGACATATGGGATGCAGTAGAAAATGGACCATTTGTCCCCTCTACTTTGGATGCTAATGGTGCTCCAAGAAATAAGCCTAAAGTTGAATGGAATGAGGATGATAAGAAAAGAATTCAATATAATGCACGTGCTAAGAACATTATAACATCTGCTTTGAGTCGTGATGAGTTTTTCAGGGTTTCAAATTGCAAGACAGCAAAGGAGATGTGGGACACATTGCAAGTAACACATGAAGGAACCACTGATGTCAAAAGAGAAAGAATGAACACTCTCACACATGAGTATGAGCTGTTCAGAATGAAACAAGGAGAACCAATGAGTGAAATGCAAAAGAGATTCACACATATTGTTAATCAACTTGCTGGTCTTGGTAAAGCTATATCAAATGAGGATCAAATCAACAAAGTAATGAGATGCCTAAGTAGAGAATGTCAGCCTAAAGTCACTGCAATTTCAGAATCAAGAGATCTGTCTTCAATGACAATTGCAACACTGTTTGGCAAGCTGCAAGAACATGAACTAGAGCTGAACAGATTGAATGAAAGTGAAGAAACTGATAAAAAGAAAAAGGGATTGGCTTTGAAATCACAAGCCAGAGAAGTAGAAGACAGTGATGATGATGACTCAGTACAAGAGGCAGAATCTGAAGAAGAGATGGGAATGTTAGTCAGAAAATTCAAGAAGTTCATAAAGAAGAAAGGAAGCTTCAAAAGAAAGCCTTCAACCTTTCCCAAAAGAAACTTCAGCAAAAGTGACAACTCTTCCAACAACATCACATGCTATGAATGTGGAAAGGCCGGCCACATAAAGGTTGATTGTCCAAAACTGCAAAAGAAGGATAAAACTGAAAAGTTTGACTCAAAGGACAAGAAGTGGAGAAAGCCAAGAAAGGCCTATATTGCTTGGGATGATAATGATGTAGATTCCATTGATGAATCTGAATCTGAGGAGGCAAACTTGTGCTTGATGGCCAGCAATGACAGTGATTCAGAAAGTGAGGTAAATTTTGATTCACAACCTACTTTTGAGGAATTACAAGATGCATTTGATGAGTTGCATACTGAATATCTTAAGATTGCAAAACAACTTATCTCTTCTAGAAAAATAATTGCTAAACAATGTGATGAATATGCATGCTTGAAAATGAAAGAAAGAGAACTAGATGCTAGGAATAAAGTCTTGACTGCATCTACCTCTAATTGTTCTAAGTGCTGCTCACTGTCCAAAGAGGTTGAAAAACTGAAAAATGACTTAGCAAGATTCACAAATGGTAGAGATAACTTAGAAGCATTGTTAGGAAAGCAAAAATGTGTTTATGATAAAGCTGGAATAGGCTATGAACCTGAGATACATGAGAAATCTTTTAAAAAGTTTTTTGCTGCACCTAAGACATCAAAAACACCATTTGTTAGATGCTATTTTTGTGCTAGGAAAGGTCATACTGCTACAACATGCCATTACAGAATTTCTGCATATAACAAGTCTAAGTATGTGTGGGTTCCAAAAGGAACTTTTGATGGAACTAACCCAAAAGGACCCAAACGGTTTTGGGTACCTAAGACACAAACATGAATTCTGTTTGTAGGTGTGTTGGAAGGCCAAGAATGTGAAATGGTACCTTGATAGTGGCTGTTCCAAACACATGACAGGAGACAAAAGCAAGTTCATCACACTCATTCCAAAATCAAGTGGAAGTGTTACCTATGGAGACAACAATAAAGGAAGGATACTTGGCATTGGCAACATTGGAAGTGACTCAACAACAATCATTGAGGATGTACTTTATGTTGAGGGACTGAAACACAACCTTCTAAGTATAAGTCAACTATGTGACAAAGGCTTTAAGGTAAAATTCAATTCCAATAGTTGCTTGATAGAAAATCAGAATGATGCAAATCTGAAATTGATTGGAAATAGGATAGATAACATCTACATGCTTGATTTAGACAATATCTCTTCAAACACTGCATGCTGTCTTATTTCAAAAGAAGAAGAGAATTGGCTTTGGCATAGAAGAATTGCACACATTCACATGAACCACTTGAATAAACTGATTTCTAAAGACCTTGTAATTGGTTTGCCTAAACTGAAATTTGTGAAAGATGGATTATGTGATGCATGCCAAAAGGGAAAGCAAGTTAAGGTCTCTTTTAAACCTAAGAACATTGTTTCAACAAATAGACCTTTGCAACTTTTGCACATGGACTTATTTGGTCCATCTAGAACCAAAAGCTTTGGTGGAAACTTGTATGCCTTAGTAATAGTAGATGATTACTCTAGATACACATGGACATACTTTCTATCTCATAAGAGTAATGCATTTGCTGCATTTAAAAGAATGGCTAAAATTGTGCAAAATGAAAAAGACATGAAAATTGTCTCTATAAGAAGTGACCATGGGGGAGAGTTTCAAAATGAAGTATTTGAAAACTTTTGTGATGAGCATGGCATTCAACATAATTTTTCAGCTCCTAGAACTCCACAACAAAATGGGGTAGTGGAAAGAAAGAATAGATCTTTGGAGGAGATTGCTAGAACTATGTTGAATGACTCTAGCCTACCAAAACAATTTTGGGCAGATGCTGTGAACACAGCCTGCTATGTTTTAAATAGAGTTTTGATAAGGCCTATATTAAAGAAAACCCCTTATGAACTTTATAGAGGAAGAAAACCAAACATTGCACATCTTCATGTCTTTGGTTGTAAGTGCTTTGTACTTAATAATGGAAAGGATAACCTTGGAAAGTTTGATGCAAAGGCTGATGAAGGAATTTTCCCAGGCTATTCTCTAACTAGTAAAGCATTTAGAATCTTATGCAAGAGAACTGAAACCATTGAGGAATCTGTGCATGTTACATTTGATGAGTCTAACCCCAAAAGGTTGGGAAAGGATGTTGTTATTGATGATCTTGCAGATTCAATTGAGAAAACTGTCTTAGAAGAGCAACAAGGCAATGAAAGGAAATGAAAGCTCCAAAGGAGAGATGCTGCAGCAGGAGCAAACAGAACAGCAGCCTGACTTACCAAAAGAATGGAGGACTGTCAGAAATCATCCAATTGATAACATCATTGGTGAAATTACAAAGGGGGTAACTACTAGACAATCTCTTAGAAATGCATGTAATCATATGGCATTTGTGTCTCAAGTAGAACCTAAGAATATAGATGATGCTATAACTGATGAACATTGGATGATGGCTATGCATGATGAATTAAACCAGTTTGAGAGAAATCAAGTATGGAACCTAGTGCCTAAACCCAAGAATAGTCAAGTAATAGGTACAAAATGGGTTTTTAGGAACAAACTAGATGAAAATGGCATAATTGTGAGGAACAAAGCTAGGTTGGTAGCCAAAGGGTATAATCAAGAGGAAGGCATAGACTATGATGAAACATATGCACCAGTAGCAAGATTAGAAGCTATAAGAATGCTACTTGCTTATGCTTGCATAATGGGATTTAAATTGTATCAAATGGATGTAAAGAGTGCTTTCTTAAATGGAGTTATTCAAGAAGAGGTATATGTTAATCAACTACTTGGTTTTGAGAATAATGATTTTCCTAACCATGTTTATAAACTGTCTAAAGCTTTGTATGGCTTAAAACAAGCTCCTAGAGCTTGGTATGAAAGGTTAAGCAATTTTCTAATTGAAAAAGGTTTCAAAAGAGGTAAAGTTGACACAACTTTGTTCACTAAGAAGAAGGCACACAGCATTTTACTTGTACAAATTTATGTGGATGACATAATTTTTGGTGCCACTAATGAGCATTTGTGCAATGAGTTTGCAAGTCTTATGCAGAATGAGTTTGAGATGTCAATGATGGGTGAACTGAACTTTTTCCTTGGACTGCAAATAAAGCAAACAGAAAATGGAATCTTCATTAGCCAAACCAAATATTGCAAAGAGTTGATCAAGAAGTTTGGCATGGAAAATGCTAAGGAGATGGCAACTCCAATGAGTACTGCCTGTTATCTGGACAAGGATGAACAAGGTAAACCTGTTGATATTTCAAAATACAGAGGTATGATAGGCTCATTACTTTATCTTACTGCTAGTAGGCCAGATATCATGTTGAGTGTATGCATGTGTGCCCGTTTTGTGCAAGAATGATATATAGTACAATTCAGAATGGCCACGAGCAAGCTATGAGTCACAACGGATTTTATGCAATTTGATTCTATCCCTAAACGGAAGTATTCAAAAACAACCGTTAAAGAATTTCAAGAGAAGAGAAAGGTCTCTATAAATAGAAGACCTCACCACTTGAAGAAGAAACTTTTGCGTATACAGAATTCTTGCTAGAAAAACTCTTACAAGCTCAATTCTTTTATTCTTTCAAAAGCAAAAGTCTGTAATATCTTAGCTTGAATATTGTTATAATATTTAACTGATCTTAAACTTTCATATCCTCACACATAATGAGTTAGAAGATTAAAAGAAAGCAAATCTCTTTGTTAGAGTTAGAGCCTGAAGAGGCTTGGTAAGAAAGGAATACTTGTAGCCTGGAGAGGTATTGAATACTTGTTGTAATCTACTTGGAAAATAGTGGAGAAAAACCTTCAAGTAGAAGGGACTGGACGTAGCTCTTGGTTGGAAGAGAGTGAATCAGGATAAAACGACTTGCGTGAATCTTCTAATCCCTTATATCTTCAGTTTTATTTGTTTATACTAACTGTGGGGATTTGAACTTGATTTTGTTAATTCTTTAAAAGTTTGTTTCTCTGTGTGTGCGCTTCTGCCTCTTAATCTTTGTGTGAGAAAACTGTTTTAAAAATGTTATTTTCGAAAAATATTAACAAACACAATTCAACCCCCCTTTCTTGTGTTTGCTTGTGTCAACTTCATGCTCTTGCCCCGATGAGCCCCCGGGACCTAACTCACCTAAATTTTTTGTAACAAAAAAAAAAATCCAAAAATTCAATTTGAATTTTTCCCAAATCAATAATCATAAATTCTGAAATTTTTCTGGCTATTATTAGTTTGATAATTTATCCCGATTCGAAACTTATAAATTAACCATTTGTTGGAAGGTTATAATTGTATTAATTGTTTAGATTTTATAATTTATAATTTATTAATATTTTTTTAATAGCTAAAATTCTAACCAGTTCCATGATTTGTCTTAGATTCAAGGAGTGTGCGACACATAAGCGAAAAAGGGAGAGAATGTTGGAACCAAAATAATTTGGAGTAAATAATCTCTAGGTTTTGATGTTAACAATGAGAATTAAATTTGTGTAGCAAAGTGTTAATGCTTTGAATCTAACAAGTGCCTTTAGTCTTAAAGAATCTCTGTTCTTATAAGTTAAAATGTTAAATCTATTCTCTTTGCAAATCTGCGTCCATATACTTTATATTGAATATTTTATATTGAAAGAGTGGTCGAGTCCACTCTATCAAGGATCTCCTTTAAACTCAAGTGCCACGTCAATGGACGAGCGCTTGAATGTTTTTAGTGGACGGAGAATTTCTTTTAATGTAGACGTGAGCTTCTCTCATATAATAACCTTAGTTTTCTATTGCCACGTCACTGGACGGAGATTTCAAATGTCTCGAGTACTGGCAAGGACCGATGTTTTAAGTAGACGAAGTTTTGGTTGCCACGTCAGTGGACGGAGCCTTAAAACTCTCCTTACTTACCTTGCCTTTGCTTTCGTTTGTTGGACGAAGAATTTTAAGCATTTATACCAATCTGAACCAAAGCAAATTTATTTCTTATGATTGATATTCATTTCACTTCATTTATAATGGTTCTTCTCATTTTCTATTAACGGTTCTTGTTGCCTTGTTTCAATGAGAGAGACATAGTACGAATAAAGAATTGCAAAAAGCAGAATAGTACAATGCAAAACATTGTGTACCCTGTCACCTTTTACGCTGAAACAACTGGAACTTATACAAGGAAGACAAAACTGTTTTTCAAGCTGCTTTTGCTCAGAGGTGTGCCATTACATGCAAGAATTTGTCAAATAGTACAAAGGCCACGAGCAAGCTGAGTCTCAACGGATATTTACTTAGTTGATTCTATTACTAAACGGAAAATTCAAAAACAACCGTTGAAGATGCTGAAGAGAAGATGAAGGACCCTATAAATAGAAGACTAAAGCTTTTGAAGAAACAACTTTTGCGTATACAAAGAAATCTCAAGAAATCTCTTGCGAGCAAATACTCTCTTATTCATTCAAAAAGCAAAAGTCTGTAATATCATAGTTTGAATATTGCTATAATATTCATCTGATCTTAAACTTTCACATTCTCACACATAGTGAGTTAGAAGATCAAAGAAATCAAAACTCTTTATTAGAGGTAGAGCCTGAAGAGGCTTGGTAAGAAAGAAATACTTGTGAGCCTGGAGAGGTGTTGAATACTTGGTGTAATCTATTTGGAAAATAGTGGAGAAATCCTTCAAGTAGAAGGGACTGGACGTAGCTCTTGCTTGGAAGAGAGTGAACCAGGATAAAACATCTTGTGTGAATCTTCTAATCCCTTATCTCTTTGGTTTTACGTGTTTATACTAACTATGGGGATTTGAACTAGAATTTGTTATTCTTTCAAAAGACTGTTTCTCTGTGTGCTTTATTCTGCTTCTCTATCTTTGTGTGAGAAAATCTATTTTGAAAAGACTGTTTTCGAAAAATATTAACAAACACAATTCAACCCCCCTTCTTGTGTTTGCCTGTGTCAACTTCAGTTGGTATCAGAGCTCAGCCTCGAAAGGGTTGAGCATCTAACAAGTGCTGAGGAAGTACGATCCTATCACCATGGATGCAGAAGGACAAGCTATCAACAGACCTCCACTCTTTGATGGAACTGATTACGACTATTGGAAGAAGAGAATGATGGCCTTCCTAGATGCACAGAACCTAGACATCTGGGAACTGATAGAGAATGGCTATTCTGAGCCAAGAGGTGAAAATCAAGCAGTATTGGCTAGAGCAGATTGGAGTGTTGATCAAAAAGCCAAACATCAACTAAATCTCAAAGCCAAACACTACTTGATGTGTGCTATTACCAGATCAGAACATGATAAAGTTCACAGCTGCAACACAGCAAAAGAAATCTGGGATACACTAGCTCTCGCTTATGAAGGCTCATCACAAGTGAAGGAGTCAAAGATAAGCATGCTGGTTCACCAGTATGAACTCTTCAAGATGACTGATCATGAGTCTATAGATCAGATGTTTGGAAGATTTCAAACAATAACAAACAGTCTCAGATCTCTGGGAAAAGTATATGAGAATAGAGATCATATCAGAAAGATTCTGAGAAGTCTCTCCAAGCAGTGGAGACCGAAGGTCACTGCTATTCAAGAAGCTAAGAATCTGAATACTCTCTCTCTGGAAGAACTTCTAGGATCATTAAAAGTTCATGAACTTGAACTAAATGAGGAAGACAATTCCAGAAAGGGAAAGTCCATTGCTTTAAAGGCAAAGAAAGCAAGTTCTTCAACAGTCCTCAAAGCTGCTGAGTCTTCAGATGATGCTGAACCTTCAGACAGTGATGAAGGATCAGATGAAGATGAACTATCTTTCATCTCCAGAAAGATACAACATATGTGGAGAAGAAAAAGTAATTTCAAGAGAAAGCCATTCAACAAGAAATTTTCTAAGGAGAAATCAGACTCCAAAGAAAAAGGTCCACCTTTGTGCTTTGAGTGCAAAAAGCCAGGACATTTCAAAGCTGACTGTCCTGACCTAAAAGAAAAGAAGAAGTTCTTCAAGAAAAAGAAGGGCTTAATGGCTACATGGGAGGACTTGGACTTATCCTCATCAGATGAGGAAGAGGAAGCAGAGGAAGAGGCAAACATTTGCCTCATGGCTGACACATCATCAGAAAATGAGTACACTGATGATGATGAGGTAACAGATTCTGAACCTTCAACTCTCAAAAATGCCTTTGATGAATTACTGCATGACTCATCCATATTGTCTCATGAATACAAAAGTCTTAAAAAGAAGTTTGCAAAATTAACCAAAGAATATGATAGAGTCTGCATGGAAAAACAAAGTTTGTTTCAAGAAAATGATAAGCTGAAATCAGAGAATGTCAGTCTAACTGACAAATCTGAATGTGAGCCTGACAATTCTTGTGAAGTTGCAAAACTAAAACAAGATGTAAAATACTTGACAGACTCTCTGTCAAAATTGGTAGGAGGCTCAGATAAGCTTAGTCTTATCCTAAGGTATTCTAGGTCACCCTTTGATAAATCTGGCCTTGGTTATGACAATAAGAAGCATGAGGCATCTTACATTAAGTCAAAACCACCTATGCAACAAAGAGCTTCAAAAGCTCCAGCTAGGTATGCGAAAACCAAATCAGGCCCGTCCAACACCTTTTGTAAAGTGTGTGGAAAAAGTGGGCACTCTACATCTAGATGCATACATAATAGGCATGCCAAACATTCTCGTCCAAAGAAAACTAACATGAAAGGACCCAAGTCAGTTTGGGTACCTAAGGACAAGATAATACCTGTTGCAGATCTGCTTAACAACAGGAAAGAAACAAACATCCTGGTACTTGGATAGTGGATGCTCACGTCACATGACGGGAGAAAAGTATATGTTCCAAGACCTTAAACATAAGGATGGTGGCTGGGTGACATTTGGAGGAAATCAGAAAGGAAAGATCATTGGTATAGGTAAAATCGGTAAACATCCTTTTCCCTCCATTGATAATGTTCTTTTAGTGAATGGTTTAAAACATAATCTACTGAGCATAAGTCAATTATGTGACAGTGGATATGATGTTTCTTTTAATAAGAACATGTGTTATGTCAAGAAAAATGATGGATCAATCTTATTCACTGCTAAGAGGCAAAACAATTTATACAAAATTGACTTGGAGGACCTCTCAAATCAAAGTGTCTCATGTTTAGTGTCCATTGAAGATGAACGTTGGATTTGGCATAAAAGGCTAGGTCATGCAAGCTTGAGATTAATCTCAAAGCTAAATAAGCATAACCTCGTGAGAGGATTACCAAACCTTAAATACAAATCTGATGCTCTCTGTGATGCATGTCAGAAGGGAAAACAAGTCAAAGGTTCTTTTGAATCTAAGAATATTGTAAGTACCAAGAGACCACTAGAACTGCTACACCTTGATCTTTTTGGTCTAACAAGGACTGCTTCTATCAGTGGTAAGAAATATGGTCTAGTCATTGTAGATGACTATACTAGATGGACATGGGTTATGTTCCTTGCTCACAAGGATGAGTCTTTCAAGGTCTTTTCTGTATTATGCAAACGTTGTACAGAATGAAAAAGGCATGTGTATAGCTTCAATTAGAAGTGACCATGGGGGAGAATTTGTCAATGAGCTATTCAATGAGTTTTGTGAAGAAAATGGAATTCAACACAACTTCTCAATACCAAGAACACCACAGCAAAATGGTGTGGTAGAGAGAAAGAAACAGATCTCTTCAAGAGATGGCTAGGACTATGCTCAATGACGATTATGTCCCTAAGCACTTCTGGGCTGAAGCTGTGAACACTGCCTGCTACATTCAGAACAGAATATACATTAGACCTATTCTGAGTAAGACTCCCTATGAATTGTGGAAAGGCAGAAAACCCAACATATCTTATTTTCATCCTTTTGGATGTAAATGTTATATTTTAAATACAAAAGATCAACTTGGTAAGTTTGATGCAAAGGTAGACAATGGAATTCTACTAGGATTTTCTGAAACCTCAAAAGGATTTAGAGTGTATAACTCAAGAACTTTAATAGTAGAAGAATCTATACATGTTAGATTTGATGACAAAACAGCCTGATAAGAAACTATCAGAGCTAGATGAAAGTTTTGCAGATCTTGACTTAAACATCTCAGGAGAAACAAAAGAAGTTAAAAACTGATGATCCAGTTGAAGACCCTTCTCATCAACCAGAAGCATCCACCTCTCAACAAGGCAATGCTCAGAGAACTTGGCATTTCAAGAATTATCATCCACCGGATCAAATCATAGGAAATCCAAGCGATAAGCTAAGAACCAGATCAACCTTCAGAGAGCAAGAAGACTCTGCATTGGTCTCTGAATTGGAACCAAAGACTGTAGACGAGGCTCTGCTGGACAATGGTTGGATTTTAGCAATGCAAGAAGAGCTAAATCAGTTTGAGAGGAATGAAGTTTGGACTCTGGTAACCCTACCTAAGAATAAATCTGTTATAGGAACAAAATGGGTTTACAGAAACAAGCTTGACGAAAATGGTAAGGTTATAAGAAATAAAGCAAGATTGGTTGCACAAGGTTATTCTCAAGAAGAAGGTATAGACTATACTGAAACCTTTGCACCTGTTGCAAGATTGGAAGCAATCAGAATTTTACTCTCATTTGCTGCACATCATAATATTATGCTTTTTCAAATGGATGTAAAAAGTGCTTTTTTAAATGGTTTTATCAATGAAGAAGTTTATGTTATGCAACCTCCGGGTTTTGAGAGTGAAACCCAACCTGAACATGTATACAAGCTTAAGAAAGCTTTATACGGCCTAAAACAAGCCCCAAGAGCTTGGTATGATAGGCTAAGTTCTTTTCTAATGGATAATGGTTTTGTCAGAGGAAAGGTTGATACAACCTTGTTTAGAAAATCAATAAATTCCAACTTCATAGTAGTACAGATCTATGTAGATGATATTATATTTGGTGCTACTAATGAATCTTTGTGCAAAGAATTCTCAAAGCTAATGCAGAAAGAGTTTGAAATGAGCATGATGGGAGAACTCAAATTCTTCCTTGGACTTCAAGTCAAACAATCTATGGACGGGGTGTACATCCATCAAACTAAGTACACAAAGGAACTTCTCAAAAAGTTTAAGATGGATGATTGCAAACCTATGAACACACCTATGCATCCCACGTCCATTACTGAACAAAGATGATAAAGAGAAAAAGGTAGATCAGAAGGTATACAGAGGTATGATTGGATCTATCTTATATCTAACTGCTTCTAGGCCTGATATAATGTTCAGTGTTTGCTTATGTGCTCGATTTCATTCTGATCCTAGAGAATCTCATTTATCAGCAGTTAAAAGAATTTTTAGATATTTAAAAGGTACTACTAATCTTGGTCTGTGCTTTAAGAAAGATGAAGATTACAGATTAGTTGGCTTTTGTGATGCTGACTATGCTGGAGATAGAATTGAAAGAAAAAGCACCAGTGGGGGATGTCACTTCATTGGAGCTAATCTAGTGTCATGGTCAAGCAAAAGACAGAGTACCATTGCTCTATCAACTGCTGAAGCAGAATATATATCAGCTGCAAACTGCTGCTCACAACTTCTCTGGATCAAACACCAATTGGAGGACTACAATGTGTTTGTAAGTAGTATTCCACTAATGTGTGATAATACTGCTGCAATTAATCAGTCTAAGAATCCAATTCTTCATTCTAGGGCTAAGCATATAGAAATCAAACATCATTTTATCAGAGACTATGTGCAAAAGGGTGTTTTTGATGTTCAATTTGTAGATACTGACCATCAATGGGCAGATATCTTTACTATGTTGACAAGTGACCTCAAACACAAGAGGGGGGTGAATTGTGTTTTTCAAAAACTTTGGCAAATATAAAACTTTTTCCTTTGGATATATTATGAAAAACAAATTTGTTAAATACGCGTGCAATTAAAAAACGTTTTGCAAAAGATAAAGCAGAAATAGAAAGATAAGGGATGAGAAAATGAACACAAGCAATATATCCTGGTTCGGCCACAAACTACCCAAGTGGCCTACGTCCAGTCCCCAAGGCAATACGACCAAGGGATTTCAATCAACTCTAGTTTTTAACAGGATCAACTAGAACCTTTACAATATAGAGCACTCCTCACAGACCAGGGATATCACCTCCCCCAGTGAAAGAGTCTCAAGACAATAACCCAAGAGATATCACCTCTCTTGTCAACCACAAGGAATATCACCTCCCTTGTAAACACTTGGAAATCACATCCAAGAACACCCCAAGAGATATCACCTCTCTTGAAAAACTAGGTGTAGAAAAGAATGATTTGAGGTCACACGACTCTTACAATAATATGCACTCTTAATAGTGCTGATAAACAAATTGAAGAGCAAATACAATACCACCTATATGGTGTATAGAATACTCAATATAATATGGTCAATGTGTAAGTGCAAGAGATAGAGTATAAAAATGTTTTCACAGAGTTTTAGCACAGAGAAAATGATAGCAGTGTATTGTATTTGATGAAGGCTGCCTAAACTTGCTTTTATAGGAGTTCAAAAGAAATTAGGTCAAGCCTCCTAAAATTCATTTTTGTCGCAGCATAATCGATTATTACATTATCATAATCGATTATTTAAACCAATTTCAGGAAGCGCTCACTTTGACAGAATAGTCATAATCGATTACACTAATCGATTATGAGTCCACTGACTTTCATATAAAAAGCTATAATCGATTACATAATCGATTACAGGGTTCCTGTTGAAGCTCGTTTGAAGTCAGAGAGGACATAATCGATTATACAAAAACCATAATCGATTATTCTTATTCAAAATTCAAACTCAACGGCTTTAATGTCATAATTACTCATTAACACCAATTAAAGCCATTTAACCTCGACTCATAATCGATTATTGGATTACCATAATCGATTATGGCACGGATAAAATTGATTTTGAAAAACTTGACAATTAAGAGATTGATTGCTCATTAAGTATGATTAATTGTCAATTTTAATCCCTTTAAAACACATGATAAATTCTTTTAAGCATATGTTAAATGTGTGTGTGTGAGACCAATATTAAATTGAGAACTCTACTTACCATTTACACACTTTTTCTAAAACACACAATACACTTAATGAAATTCCCATTTTGCCCCTTGTGCTTGCTTGCTTTATAACTTTCCGCTTTTTGCACTTTAGTCCTTCTGGACCTTTCCCTTTTGTCATTCATCAAAACTTAAAGTACCTGTCAAGGCATATATTCACATTCTCCCCCTTTTTGATGATGACAAACATCTCAGGAGGGATTTGCTAGAAAGATAGGGTTAGAGCAGTTCAAGCAAATATATCAGAGTTTTTAGTTCTAAGCGCAGTTTGCTCTACTCCCCTCACTCTATGCATACATTCAAATCCACTCCCCCTGAATCATGCATTCAGATAACTCTCCCCCTTTTGGCATTATCAAAAAGCGGGAAAAATATTGACAAAGCAAGGCAGATATTCAGAGTAATAAATATATAAAAGGCATCAGTATAATTCAAACATGTGTGCGGAAGCAAGTGCCAGGATAATAAAAGAATTGATTCCCCCTTTTTGCAAGTGTATGATTATTTCCCTTAAGCATGTAAATAATTCTCCCCCTTTCTAAAATAATTTTTCAAAATAATATTTCAATTTTATGAGGCATTTGAGAGAAGAATGTATAATGATAAAAAGATCTTTTTCAAATAATTTTGAAGAGTTAATCATGTAAAAGGTTCTACCGTGAATAATCGATTATGTAATCGATTTTGACTCTTCTGGAAAGATACCCGCTTGCATAATCGATTATGCTAATCGATTAGAGGCATTCTGACTTTTGCCTTTCTGCTCCTCGTCCAAGAGTAATCGATTATGTTAATCGATTACTACCTTACTGACTTTTGCTATTTTTCTCCTTTCTGCTCATAATCGATTCCTTTAATCGATTTTGGCCTTTCTGACTTCTCATAATCGATTATTGCTATTCTATAATCGATTATGGGTTTGAAAAATTGTGCTTTTGAACGACCATATTGAAATTCCAATTTTTGTTCTTGGTCTTCAAGCACTCCTGCAAAACAGAATCATATTTTGGCTTTTGGTACCCAAACCATTTTGGGTCCTTGAACATTAGTCTTGGGCAATAAGCCCTTTGAAATCCATGCATTTATAACATTTATGCCTTTGTTTTTCCTAATATTGCAAATAGAGGCAGTGTGACCTTTTCTACCACAGTGAAAGCATTTAACAAAGGGACTACTGGACTTGTTGCTTGGACTAAAAAATTTCTTAAAAGATTTTTCATGAAATTTCGGTTGATAGCCCAAACCAGCTTTGTCATACATTCCCTTTTGATTTCCCAAAAGAACATTTAGGTTATCCCTTCCCATTGTGAGTTTTGCAAGCGTGTTATATAAGTCTTCAATTTTGATTTTCAAAACGCTGCATTCATCACATTCAGAAACTTCATTCTTTTTATTTTCACAAGATAAGCATGATGAAGTTTCATTTAAAACATCTTGTTTTTCTTTAAGAACTTCCATCTCTTTGTTTAAAACATCTATTTTTAGCTCAAGACTAGAAATGGTTTTCTTTGATGAGGAAATAATTTTTCGTAGTCTAATAGTTTCATCATTTAATTCCTCACAAGCAATAAGCAAGTCATCATAAGATAAATCAGTTTCAAGTTCAGGGTCGTTTACCTCAACTTCCTCATGATTTGCCATGAGACATAAATGTGCCTCCTCATTATCCGACTCATCGGATGAGTCCATATCATTGTCTTCCCAAGCAATATAGGCCCTTCTTTTTCTTCGGTCCTTTTGTGGCCTTTTCTCTGATTTCTCATGCTTTCTTTGGCCTTTAGGACAGTCGGGTTTTATATGACCCCTTTTGCCGCACTTGTAGCATGTTGGGATGAAAGAGGTCTCTTCTTCCTCATCTTTCTTTTTAGGATTGGAGACTTGTTTTGCAATGCCTTTTCGCCTTAAGAACTTTTTGAATTTACGGATCATTTGGCTCATCTCCTCCTCATCTTCATCAAGGCTATCACAATCATCAAAGTCACTCCCTTCATCATTTTCAATCATGCATGCTTTGAGTGCATGGCTATTCTTTATTTTATTATCATTCTCCTGACTTTCCATGAGGCGATATAGTTCAAGCTCGTGTTCCTGCAATTTTCCAAACAAAGTAGCCAAAGACATAGATGATAAATCTCTAGATTCAGATATAGCAGTTACTTTGGGTTGTCAATTTCTACTCAAACATCTAAGCACTTTATTTATCAAATCCTCATTATTAAAAGATTTCCTAAGAGCCCTAAGATGATTTATAATATGGGTAAAACGTTTCTGCATATCTTGTATGCTTTCACCCTGTATCATCCTAAATAGCTCATACTCATGGGTCAATGTGTTCATCCTAGCCCTTTTGACCTCGGTAGTACCTTCATGGGTCAATTGAAGGGTGTCCTACATTTCTTTAGCGGTCTTGCAATTTGAGACCCTATAGAACTCATCGTAGCTTAAAGCTGAAGTGATGATGTTCCTAGCTTTCAAATTGTATTGGACCTTTTTCTTTTCCGCATCGGTCCAAAGATTTTTCGGTTTATCCACTAAAGCACCATTAACTTCATGCTTAGGGACAAATGGACCATTTTCCACAGAATCCCAAATATCAATATCAGAAGCTTCTAAAAAAATTTGCATTCTTTCTTTCCAATAACCATACCCTTCACCATTGAAAGATGGGGGTCTGTTTACGGAGTTTCCCTCGTTACAAAAACGGTTTGAAGTCATGTTACCTCTTGAGGCGGTTTCGCCCTTTATATCCAAGAGTTAAGCTCTGATGCCACTTGTTGACAAGTGACCTCAAACACAAGAGGGGGGTGAATTGTGTTTTTCAAAAACTTTGGCAAATATAAAACTTTTTCCTTTGGATATATTATGAAAAACAAATTTGTTAAATACGCGTGCAATTAAAAAAACGTTTTGCAAAAGATAAAGCAGAAATAGAAAGATAAGGGATGAGAAAATGAACACAAGCAATATATCCTGGTTTGGCCACAAACTACCCAAGTGGCCTACGTCCAGTCCCCAAGGCAATACGACCAAGGGATTTCAATCAACTCTAGTTTTTAACAGGATCAACTAGAACCTTTACAATATAGAGCACTCCTCACAGACCAAGGATATCACCTCCCCCAGTGAAAGAGTCTCAAGACAATAACCCAAGAGATATCACCTCTCTTGTCAACCACAAGGAATATCACCTCCCTTGTAAGCACTTGGAAATCACATCCAAGAACACCCCAAGAGATATCACCTCTCTTGAAAAACTAGGTGTAGAAAAGAATGATTTGAGTCACACGACTCTTACAATAATATGCACTCTTAATAGTGCTGATAAACAAATTGAAGAGCAAATACAATACCACCTATATGGTGTATAGAATACTCAATATAATATGGTCAATGTGTAAGTGCAAGAGATAGAGTATAAAAATGTTTTCACAGAGTTTTAGCATAGAGAAAATGATAGCAGTGTATTGTATTTGATGAAGGCTGCCTAAACTTGCTTTTATAGGAGTTCAAAAGAAATTAGGTCAAGCCTCCTAAAATTCATTTTTGTCGCAGCATAATCGATTATTACATTATCATAATCGATTATTTAAACCAATTTCAGGAAGCGCTCACTTTGACAGAATAGTCATAATCGATTACACTAATCGATTATGAGTCCACTGACTTTCATATAAAAAGCTATAATCGATTACATAATCGATTACAGGGTTCCTGTTGAAGCTCGTTTGAAGTCAGAGAGGACATAATCGATTATACAAAAACCATAATCGATTATTCTTATTCAAAATTCAAACTCAAACGGCTTTAATGTCATAATTACTCATTAACACCAATTAAAGCCATTTAACCTCGACTCATAATCGATTATTGGATTACCATAATCGATTATGGCACGGATAAAATTGATTTTGAAAAACTTGACAATTAAGAGATTGATTGCTCATTAAGTATGATTAATTGTCAATTTTAATCCCTTTAAAACACATGATAAATTCTTTTAAGCATATGTTAAATGTGTGTGTGTGAGACCAATATTAAATTGAGAACTCTACTTACCATTTACACACTTTTTCTAAAACACACAATACACTTAATGAAATTCCCATTTTGCCCCTTGTGCTTGCTTGCTTTATAACTTTCCGCTTTTTGCACTTTAGTCCTTCTGGACCTTTCCCTTTTGTCATTCATCAAAACTTAAAGTACCTGTCAAGGCATATATTCACATACTAAACCTCTTGCTGAGGACAGATTTATTTTTATCAGAAAACATCTTAACATGTTGTATGTGGTTTAATATGGTATATGTTTTGATTGCATGTTTTATCTGCGCTTCCACTGGTTTTGGCGTCCAGAGCACGTGTAGTCTACGCGTCCACTACTGTTGGTGTGCCGCGTCCACTACATATGTTTTTATGCGTCCACCCTCAATCCTTTGTGGACCCAATCTTACATACATTTGTTTTTAAAATATTTGCATCTTTATTTATCTGAACTCAGTTATCTTAAAACGTTTGATTTTAATCATTTCCTTGCTGAGTCAGCTACTTCCATCAATCCCATCGTAACTTTTTACGGTCCCAATAAACCAACGCCGTTTTTTCACTAAAGTCTTGTCTAATCAATCTTTTCTTTTTGAATTTTCCTTGAAAACTGTTGGTATTCGGAAACTCTTTAAAGGTAACTCCTTTCCCTCTGAAAAAACCTTTCGCTACTCTTCATCTTTGATAACTTCTCTCTGAAAGTTTTCGAACTCTCCTTCTTCAAACCTAAACCTGTACTCAAGAACTCAACAATGGCTTCAACCTCAACTCCCGAGCCTGCCTATGTTACTGACATCATTAATATCGCTGCTGAACATCATTTTAACTTTGAAATTTTGTGTGAGTACAACTTGGATGTAAGCAAGTTCATCAACGCTGCTGGTTGGGATGGTTTGTTTCTGGAAAAGGTCTCGATTTATCCAGACTTAATAAGGGATTTCTGGAGGAAACCAACGATTTCTAACACTGAGGTAGTAGGGTTTGTTCAAGGCAAGAAGATAACTGTCTCTGAGAAGACCATCTCTGATGCAATCGTTTGTGCCCAAGAGGGTTTAATCATGACAGAAAATTGGGAAGAAGATCTTGGTGGTATAGAAAACCATCGCGGTTACACTGATGCGAGAAGATACAGTGAGGACTCACTCATGGAAGTCATCTGAAATGAAGGATCACATCAGGATTCTTCATCAGATTCTGAACAAGGCAGTGCTTCACAAGGCAGGGTCTAAGGACAACCTTTCTGCCCTTCACAAGTTCTGTCTCTGCAACTTGGTCTATGAGACTAAAATAAACCTACCATGGATCCTGTTTCATCGCTTCAAGGATGCCATTGCAAACAGAGAAACCGCCTCCCACATCACCTTCTCTCATCTTCTGTCAAAAGTCTTCAAGCAGCAAGGCTTGTATGATTACTTAGATGCAAAGCCTCAAGAAGAACAAGACAAGATCTTTCGTTCGAAGGGGATGCAAGCTGCCATTTTTGGAAAGAGCAACCTAAGTAGCATGCATCTTGACACATACAAACTTGTTGAAATGTCAAAGCAAGAAGAGAAAATGAAGATTAAGGAAGAAGCAGTTGAGGCCAACAATGCAGCTATTCTTGGTCTCAAGAGAGGAACTAAAAGGAACACTGTGGCTGTCAGGAAGCCTGCTCCTAGAAGGCCTACCAGAGGCATTGTTATCAATGAGCCTGGGAATGAGGCCCCTCAACCTGTTCCTCGACCTGCTCCCAAGAGAGCTAGAAAGCTGGTTCTGCCTCAAGATGATGATGAAGATGACAATATTCCTCTGGGAACAGTTTTAAAGAGGAAAGCAGCTGCTGTTGTTGATACTGCTGCTGATGCTGCTGTGCCTACCAAGAGGAGGCAACCTGCAAGGAAAGCAAGAACTTTTGCAGCCTATGAGGTAACCACCTCTTCTGATGTTCCTACCAATACTGTGAGTGATGATGCCCCTACTCCGGGAGTAGGATTTTTTGATAATGTATATAGACCTTCTTTACCCACACCCCAACCCTCACCACAAAGAGAACAACCTGACCAAACCTCAAATCCATCTTCACCACAAAATAGCCCAACTCAATTAACCACACCTCAACCTACACCACTCAAAACCCTCTTTCCACCCATAATTCCTGACTCAGATCCTTGGTTTCATCAAGAGGATGATGGAATTTGCAGAGGTGCCCCCTTTCCTAAACCCCTAAGAAAACTCTTTCCACCAATCATACCCTCATCCACTTTTTTTGCAAATAAGTCTGAGAACTGGGCTCAGGTCAAGAGAAATTGGAGAATTCTGTTCCATACTCACCAACCTGACCCTGAAATTAACCTTGAAATTCCTCTAACAAGGTGGTACTCCCATCCTGATTATGACTATGAACCTTATGAGGAATACCCCTGGACCACCAAATACCCAAACTCTCAGCCCCCCAAAGGTCCCTTTCCATCCGAAATGAACAACCACCATGGCCCTCTCCTCACCCATCTACCCCTCAACCGTTTTCCTCAAAGAAAAATTTACCCCAACCTACAAAAAACCCTACCATTGATTCCTCACACTGAAGGAGTAGCAAGGCACATCATTCCTGTATGGGAAACTGATCCTAAGAGGAACAGACTGCCTTCCTTACCTGAGAAGAGAGCTAGATCATCTACGCACGTTCCAATTATTTTGGATGCAAACACAAAATGGATGAAATTTGAGCATCCCAGCATCTATGGAAGTGCTTCAGACCCCTTCGCAGATCAACTGATTTATAACATTCTGAAGTGGGAGTTCAGCTACTTCCAGATTGAAAGAGCTGCACGTTGGGTTCCTATCACATGGCTGAGACATAATAAGGAAACACGTGTAGGCATTGCTCCCTACCCCATCTATCCAAGGCTTGGCATGATAGACCTCAACAAAGACAAAGACATGAGGCGCAAAAGAAATAAGGGAGTCATGCCTGAAGCTCACACTGCTATGCTGGATTTGTCTCAGGAATTCTTTGATCCTTCCGAGCTTGACTTCTATCTGTATATGGAGGATGTGCAGAATATTGGAGAAATGAAGGCTGCAGATTTCTGGTTGTCTCACATCATCCACTGCACCAGGGAAGCTTCTTCTTCTGGCTTGACTCAAGAAGAGAAGAAAGAAATTCCTAAGTTCAGAGGAAAGTGTGGTCTATCCAGAGTAAGGCACATGATCTACAAAGATCTGTGGGAACTTCCTATTACCAGCAGGGATGTGGAGGAAATTATTCCTATCCGCTGGGCAAAGGATTTACCTCAGAAATCTGTTACAGTTGCCACTACACCTCCAGCAACATCTTCCTCTGATCAGGTAGCCCAAGAGTTGATTGTAGAAGGCCCTGAACTTGATGAGCAACTGTCTTCTCAGCCTACTTCAGTTGAACCTCCATCTGCACAAGCTAAGCAGTCTGCTGAGACTGGTGTCTCTAAGCAAGGAGCTGAGTCTGCTAAGACTTCTTCTCAACCATTAGCTCTTGCTATGGTCAGATCAGCAGCCCAGGCTCAAGACACTGTCTCTGACACTGCTGAGAGCTCAAGACAACTTACCTTGCCACCCAATCTTGAAGACATCATTGGGAAAATTGTTGATGATAAGGTTGGCAAGATAGTTGAGGAAAAGACTGAGCAGATTGCTCAACAGATTGAAGAAAGGGTGCAGAAGCAAGTTCAAGACTCTCTGGCCCCTACAAATGCAGTGATGAATCAGATGCTGGCTCTAATCTTGGAGTTTCAGAGGAATCAAAACCCACACCCTAACCAACCACCTCCTCCACCACCTCCTTCCACCTAAAAACTTTTTCTTCTCTGTTTTTACCCTTTTGTTGTTTGCTGACAATGATGGTCCACTCCCTTTTACCTTTTTGTCTGATTACAAAATAGGGGGAGAAAGGAAAGATTAAATTTTATTATACAGAGATTTTAAAAAAGTACATAGTTGTCTGCATATGCATAAATATATATATTCATCTTGCTGATACTATGCCTTGACATTCTTTTTTTTCATGACTTTGCTTCGATAATGCTTTGAATTCTAAATGTTTAATAGGCTGCTATCTTGATCTGTTAACCAATATTATATTGCAAATAAGACTTAGCTTATTTTTGCCTTAACTGTTTTTATCTGATGTCTGCTTTCTCTTAGGGGGAGCCTTGTAAGCTCTCTTAAACTTTGCAAAATAAATTTAATTAGTTTTTGTCATCATCAAAAAGGGGGAGATTGTTGGAACCAAAATAATTTGGAGTAAATAATCTCTAGGTTTTGATGTTAACAATGAGAATTAAATTTGTGTAGCAAAGTGTTAATGCTTTGAATCTAACAAGTGCCTTAGTCTTAAAGAATCTCTGTTCTTATAAGTTAAAATGTTAAATCTATTCTCTTTACAAATCCGCGTCCATATACTTTATATTGAATATTTTATATTGAAAGAGTGGTCGAGTCCACTCTATCAAGGATCTCCTTTAAAACTCAAGTGCCACGTCAGTGGACGAGCGCTTGAATGTTTTTAGTGGACGGAGAATTTCTTTTAATGTAGACGTGAGCTTCTCTCATATAATAACCTTAGTTTTCTATTGTCACGTCACTGGACGGAGATTTCAAATGTCTCGAGTACTGGCAAGACCGATGTTTTAAGTAGACGAAGTTTTGGTTGCCACGTCAGTGGACGGAGCCTTAAAACTCTCCTTACTTACCTTGCCTTTGCTTTCGTTTGTTGGACGAAGAATTTTAAGCATTTATACCAATCTGAACCAAAGCAAATTTATTTCTTATGATTGATATTCATTTCACTTCATTTATAATGGTTCTTCTCATTTTCTATTAACGGTTCTTGTTGCCTTGTTTCAATGAGAGAGACATAGTACGAATAAAGAATTGCAAAAAGCAGAATAGTACAATGCAAAACGTTGTGTACCCTGTCACCTTTTACGCTGAAACAACTGGAACTTATACAAGGAAGGCAAAACTGTTTTTCAAGCTGCTTTTGCTCAGAGGTGTGCCATTACATGCAAGAATTTGTCAAATAGTACAAAGGCCACGAGCAAGCTGAGTCTCAACGGATATTTACTTAGTTGATTCTATTACTAAACGGAAAATTCAAAAACAACCGTTGAAGATGCTGAAGAGAAGATCAAGGATCCTATAAATAGAAGACTAAAGCTTTTGAAGAAACAACTTTTGCGTATACAAAGAAATCTCAAGAAATCTCTTGCGAGCAAATACTCTCTTATTCATTCAAAAAGCAAAAGTCTGTAATATCATAGTTTGAATATTGCTATAATATTCATCTGATCTTAAACTTTCACATTCTCACACATAGTGAGTTAGAAGATCAAAGAAATCAAAACTCTTTATTAGAGGTAGAGCCCGAAGAGGCTTGGTAAGAAAGAAATACTTGTGAGCCTGGAGAGGTGTTGAATACTTGGTGTAATCTATTTGGAAAATAGTGGAGAAATCCTTCAAGTAGAAGGGACTGGACGTAGCTCTTGCTTGGAAGAGAGTGAACCAGGATAAAACATCTTGTGTGAATCTTCTAATCCCTTATCTCTTTGGTTTTACGTGTTTATACTAACTGTGGGGATTTGAACTTGAATTTGTTATTCTTTCAAAAGACTGTTTCTCTGTGTGCTTTATTCTGCTTCTCTATCTTTGTGTGAGAAAATCTATTTTGAAAAGGCTGTTTTCGAAAAATATTAACAAACACAATTCAACCCCCCCTTCTTGTGTTTGCCTGTGTCAACTTCAGAGAATGCTTGTGATTATGCACATGGAGGTTGTCCCTTTGAGAATATTCCCAAATGTATAATAATATATAGAAATATGGAATATAGAATATAGATATGGATTGTAGAGTATAAGATACAACCTCGGTGTCCATTAAGACCATTTCAAGGGAATACGATTTTTTGTTGCCAACCAAATCAGATACTTTCCATATCCTTAACACTCTGACAAGTATATTCCATTTTTCTTGTTTTATTGTAATATGAGAAATCAAGTCAAACTTTGGAGCCACTTGAATTGATTGGAACTAAAGAGCTAGGCAAAAATGATGATTTGATATGTATTAGTTTCGTATGAGTAACAAATGGCCGAATACTTTTTTAATTTTTTCAATATGGTAGTGTTAATATATATAGGAATTGAATAGTTAGTCATATGTTTTATTGGCAGGTTATAATTATTTTGTAAGATTAAAAGGATTTGCTCAATCAAATGACTTATTTGTTCATAATTAGTGTTTGTTGATAATGTGAGTATAAGGAAAGAATTCAAAAATTCATTCCAATGTAAAGGTGTGAAATAAGGTAGTTCAAGTGCAAAATAGAGTGGTCATAATAAAGAAAGAATTCAAAAATTCATTACAATGAAATGATGCAAAATGCTCACATGGCAGGAAATGTGAAGCCTGAATTTATTCCAGATCAATCCCACATGGACACTCATCCGAATTTGTTAGTATTAGTATCCAATCATGTTTGTATTTTCAGGACATATTTGATTATAAATAGTGGCTGTTGATTCTTATTGTTGATTGTTATTTATGTCGTCTATTTGAAAATTTTAACTGTTGATTGCTTCCTACTAATTGCACATGATTTGTCAGGTTGAAATGTGTGGTTGATTTGCAAGGTTTCAATAATAAGGTTTAAATCATGTGATTGTATAGTTTGGAGCAAATGTATATTGATTACAATCATATAAATAATGATTGTTGATTGTTATCATGCGGGAAGGTTATTAAATCTAAGATTTGGAGCAAATGTATAATATATATGTATATTGATTTCAATCATAAAAAGGATGATTGCTGATAGCTACCATGCGTAATTGGAATTTAGTAATATGGTATTTTGTATCAGATGATTTAAATTTAGATGTTGATTGCTTGCTACCAATAGCACATGACAATTATGAAACAGATTTTACAGGTACGTTTCAAAGGAAAACCATGAAAAAATTCAATTCGAATTTTTCCCAAATCAATAATCATAAATTCTGAAATTTTTCTGGTTGTTATTAGTTTGAAAATTTTCCTGGAATAGAAATTTATAAATTAACCATTTATTGGAAGTTATAATTGTATTAATTGTTTAGATTTTATAATTTATAATTTATTAATCTTTTTTTAATACCTAAAATTCTAGCCAGTTCCATGATTTGTCTTAGATTCAAGGAGAGCGCGACACATAAGCGAAAAAGGGAGGGAATGCTTGTGGTTATGCCACATGTGAAAAGTGAAGACTCCTATGAGTGACACATGGAGGTTGTCACTTTGAGAATATTAAAAAATATATAATATATAGATGGCAGGGTAGAAGATACAACCTCGGTGTCCATTAAGACCATTTCAAGGGAAAACGGTTTTTTGTTGCCAACAAAATCAGATACTTTCCATATCCTTAACACTCTGCCGAGTATATTGTAACACCCCGTTTTCTTCATTATTGTTTAAGGAAGGGATTAGGCATGTTTGAAGGCTTAATCTTATTCCTTGTGTGTTGATGAACTTATATCTCAAATTTGAGGTCAATCAGACTTCAAACAAGCTCAAAACGTGATAAAACGCGCGAAAGATGGCAGCAGGGCCACGCTTGAATGTGGAGTAACCCAACGTTCAAGTGTGGGCACGCTAAAACGTTGGCCATTGGGCGCTTGAGCATGCTGGAAGGATGGCCACATGGCTTGCTGATCAGACGCGTGGCGGAGACGTGGCAGTGAAGGGGCCATGCTCTAGCGTGGAAGGACCCAGTGCTAGATCGTGGGGACCCTTCCCGCTCTAGCGTGCTCAGTGCTGAAGGTCCCCTTATGTTTCTTCTTTCTCATTTTGAAAGAAAAACTTAAGTTTCGAAACACAGCAACTAGAGCTCGTGGAGAGAGAGAGAGATTTAGAGAAAGAAAGTTGACCCCGGAGAAATTCCGTCCGTTCGATCGTGATTCTGACTTCGTCTCTGTGATCAAGGAAGCAGATACTACAAGTATTGGCTATCGACTTAGGTAATGTCTGAATCCCTAAAGCATCGACATGTCGACATTGTCGACATTAGAGTTCTTAGTCATTTTCCCTATTTCTTTCGTTGTTTCTTGGATCGATTACTGATTTCAAGTAAGATTAGGGTTTATGACTTAGCTTGCATATTGTCTCTGTGTTAGGGCAAATTTCGGAGCTCCGAGGAGTCCTGTGGTGTGCAAGGCAGCAAGGAGATAAAGTGGAACACATATTTTGAGACGTCAAGAAAGCCTACTTGAATAGCCAAGGTGGGGAGAAAGTAACTGACATCGTCGGGGAGACAAGCGTAGAACAATAATTATATATGCATGTGTGTAGGGTTCCCCAGACCCTACTAGGATGTCGAATAATCGACAACGGCTAAACCCTAATAAAATAATATTTTAAAGTTGTCTCGGGTTTAGTGATTGTAGGTTTATCGACTATAGGCCCGAAACTCTAAGTTAGCAATTGTAACACCCCGGTTTTTACTGTTTTTCAATAACAGTAAATATGTGTATATGTTAGATTATTTTATTTGGACTGATTAATTTTCTAGATATTTATTTTAATTTATTTTATGTGGTTTGGTTGAGTATTTTAAATACTCATTTAAAATTAATTTTTGAGTGTGTTTATACTGTCTTATGTCAGTGTATGCACGATTACTAGACAATAATATTATGTTATTATCACTAGTAGTATTTGTTTAAAAAAATATTCTAAATAATATGATGGAAAGAAAATTATTTTCCTATTTGACTCTATTTAATTTTAGATTTGAAAATATGTCGGTTTAAAATTAAGAGGAGATTAAATTTTGGACTGTTAATTTTCTTAGTTGATCAGTTCAACTATCAATCTTGACTCTAATTTAAAATTTGAAAGTATATAATTGTCGACCATTATTTTTAGATCCAAAAACCAAAAGCGTGTTTACTTTTAGGCTCCATATTTACCACTCATTTTGTACCACTAATATAAATCATAATTTTTTTCTTCCCTATTTCTAAACAGAACCTAATACCCCTCCCCCTCCCCCTCCCCCTCCTTACTTCTATTCTTCTTCTTCCTACTTCCACTCCAGCCTCATCTCCTTCCCTCTCCTACACAGCCACCGTCGGTCAGCCCAGCTCCTGCCGCAGCTCGCCAATGCGACAGGGAAGTCGTGCGCCACCGCCTGCTCGCGTCCGGCTGTCGTCCCGCGCGAATCACTGCCCCGTCCAGCCGTACGCCGCCCCTGTCTCGTCCAAAATCATGCCCCACTGCGATAACTCCGAACCGCCGCCCTTTTTTGGTGGTTTCCACCTCCTTCATCAACTTCTTCCTTTTATTTGAAGATCATCTTCATTGTTTGGTTATGCTTTATCACAGAAATGAAGCTCCACCATGCCGGAGCCACCACTGTCGCTGCTCACCATCCCAACCACCACCCTCTCTTCTTCCTTCCATATTCGGTGAGTGAAATCTCATCTAGTTTACTCATATTCAAAAAGCCCCAAATTGATTGGAAACCCTAACCCTAGCCTTTTCAATTCAGCTTCCAATTTTGAAATTGAACTGTGTTTTATGCAATTGAGGTAATGAATTAGTGTTTCCCTACACTTATTTCATTGTTCGTTGATCAAATTGATTTTTCCCAAATTATGTTATGGACCCTAAAGCCCAATTTTGTTTTCTCTTAAAATTAGTTTATGATTATGAAATTAACCATGTCTCTATACAATTGGATCTGTTAATTTATGTCCTGATAAAACGATTTCGCGTTTCTATAATCAATTCAATTTTTTCCCCAATTATGTTAATGGATCTTATTTACTCCAAAATCAACCTCTTTGGAAAATGATTCTATTTTTGTTAAACTAAATATATGGTTACTTTTGATTGTATGTTTTGAGGATGAAAATTGAAATTGGTGAAATTGTCTGTTTGTTATCATGCTTAGTTTGTGTGTATGGGACGTTGTACATGGCTATACTTGCTTGGTGGAATAGAGTTTGCACTCTTGGAACTGATTGGAGCATTAAGACGAGGATCTTCCTCTTGTCTTCAAAGGTAAGGGGAGGTTGCCTGAGGGATATTCGGTAACTGCATGCTATCTGTGTGTCGTATGTGAGTTTATCTGTTGTGATGTGTGGTGTTAAATTAAGTTGTTATATGACTGTTATGTGGTTTTTAGTGTTTTCTGTGAAAGCATGATTATATATGTGATGTATGGATATTTGCTATGTATGGATTATCTGTTGGTTGGTTGATTAACTGAGAAGCCTGACAGTGGTCAGTGCTCAACTAAAGTAAGGATAAAAGCTTTGAAAAGGTTGAGGAGAAATGTAAAGGATTTGATTTATAGAAGTGGAAGAAAAGTATTGAAAATAATAATATTTGATGATTTTTCGGCAAAAGAGTGATTAATGAGTAATAGTGGGAACGACATCTTGAAAATATTTCAGTTACGTATCTTTTAAAAAATAAATTCAAAAATAAGATGAAAAGTTATTCCAAGAAATTTAAGTGTCAAGGATATTTTAACAGTGATTATGAAGAACTTTTTGTAAAAGAGAAAATCATTCGATATATAAATGGATTTATTTCCAACGAACAATACTTTATAAAAGTATTTACGACGAAAACTATGAGGAACAATTTTATTATTTCGGATAGAAATGGGTTGGAAATGATTTTATGAGGGTTTAACGTTGTTACGGAAAAAGGAGTTTCCAAAAGAAAACGGATTTGAGAAAAATGGGTTTCTCTATGATTTGACAGTTTTATATAAATGAATTTCAAACGGAAAGGATTTTCTGTAAACGAGTTTTACACAATGGTGTTATTTTCGACAACTTGATAAGTTGAGGAGATTTTGTTTTGATTTATGTTTCACAGAACGAAAATGATTTTAAAGTTGAGAAACGAACCTAGTGGCCGAGACGTCGGGGTTCTAGTGTTCTATGGTGTATGGTGTGGACCGTATGTCCTAAAGATGAAGTTATGGACTATATGTCCTATAAAAAATTGTATTGATTTTTGTGCGCCAAAATCTACGTATCTAAGACTGGTGCATCGGTCTAGATTTCATGATTTGCACATTTGGACTTGGAGTCCTTTTTATTGGAATGGATGATGAACTTAAATGTTTAAAAGTTGAGATGGTCGGGAGCCTTTGAACTTCGACAAGGAAAGAATGAACACAAAGAAAAGTGATGAGAGAAACAAAATGTTTTACATTTGCATTTGTGGCAGACGTGCCTGACATTGTGTCGTGAGACCTTGATGGATAAGGTATCATGTGACGTTGTACATTGTGCCTTGATGGACAATAAAACCATGTGACGTTGATCATTGTGCCTCGAGTTGGACAACGGTATCATGGAAAATTGACGTGACGTTGTGCCTAATATATTTGGCAATCGAGATTGATCAACTCATTTTAGTGACGTTGGGATCTCCGAAGATTAAGTACAGCATTTTAGATGACGAATATTGAAGTGTTATGCATTGATTTTAAAAATGACGATGACTGATGGGTATGAAACCCCTTGATAAACTATCTTGTTTATTTATGAGAATTTTATATGGTTGTGAATATATATGTGTATATACTGTTTTGTGTGTGTTGCGTATATAGTTATCATGTTTAAATCCATGTATTGGTATCTCACCCTTGCATATATCTGTTTTGTTTTGTTTTTTTTTTTTTTTTCTGGTTTTGTTGTTGTACCTTGGTACATGAGTACAGAGGTTGCAGAGGAGTTCCTAGCTTCACTTGAGGATATTAATTTCGATCCTTGGAGAAGTTAGTTATAATGGTGAGAATTATGGAGGTCTTTCCAGTAGATGTCTCGTAGAGTGACCAGCTTAGGATTCTTCTTATACTTTTGAGAAAAGTCGATATAGATGATTTTGAAAAACCTTATATGGTTTGGAATTTCAGTAATGACAACAATTTTAGAAAAAACTTATATTTTATCGTGGTTTTATTTATGAATCAATTTAGTTTATTTATGTTGTTAAGAAAAATATGGTTTCTTATTGTGATGTATGTATCACTTTTTTGAAGTATTCAGAAGAAAAATTTTTACACCCAGATTTTCTGACTTAAAGTAAATCAATTTCTGAAAGTAACCAGCAAATTTCTTTTTAATTTATTTCCGCACGTGTTCACGAGGTAATGCCCAAGGGGGATGTTACAGCAATATTATGCTGGTTAAGTTGTCTGGATTGCATGATGCTATGTTGTTTGACTGATATATGCTTATATGTGATCCTTGATATATTTGATATGTTTAACATGATTATATGAAGATTATATGTCTGTACATGAGAATTGATGACTGGTTGATGACTTGATGAATATCTGCTTGTATGGACGAATTGAGGGTTAACACCGTGGTAATGTCTTAAGACTGTGGCTTCGAGGCAAGGGATGTATGGGCATCCGTTGTGAGAGCATGAATGTATAAGAAGGTTCCGGTGTTAACCATAGTGATGTTTGTTGCATTGCATATTGCCAAAGTGGAGAGCCGTATGACTGGGAGTCATATGAGGTTAGTTGTACTCGAGTGAGAGTGCCGATTATGGAGGGCCCGGTCTATGAAGAGACGTTGGGGATGTACGAACTGGACTCGGGAGGCTCACAGTGATCATTAGGTAGCTCCTAGTGTGTCGTGTACCCTGGTATAGCCTGGTTTTCTCGACTTTACCCTGAGTATCCACGTCATAGGAAGACGTTCCGAGGCGACCCGGATACCTCTAATGGAGTTGAGCTCAGAGAGGGATGCACTCTTATGGGTCATGACGAGCGGAAGGGTTACCTAGACAAACTAACCAACATTCTCTTAGAAGTAAGGCTCGGTAAGGAGAATGTTTCGTGACTGAGACCCGAATAAGAGATATCGGCCGACATGAATAGGAGTGAGACTCCTTAGAGAATTGATCTGAGAGTAAACTTTGAGGATGGATTGTGTTGGTTTGACTTGAAAGATGGTTGCTTACTACTTGTTGTATATGTTATATGTGTATATGATTATTTGCTCTATATGTCCCCATCCCCATTTTCATGACTATGTTATGTTGCTTATCTCCCTCTTTCCTCCATGTTTTTCTATATGTATACTCGTTAGATGAGCAGCGCCAACCGATCGGAGACAGAAGCGGGTTTGGGTTACCAGCCGAGGCATTATCTTTAGAGGATCCATCGTCTATCATGATGATCATGGATGGCAGGTCAACCATTCACGATTCTTCATGACGTATGTCGGCAGGGACGGAGCCAGACTTGGAAGTTTGGGAGGGCCAACTATAAAAATTAAACTTCACAGCAAATATATACACATCAAATTTCCTAAAAAAAATTTAATAAGTATATGTTCCAAAATGTTAATTATATTAGTAATTTAAACACGAAACTCCTCGTCTGCATGTCACGAAAATCATCTATAATTAAATTTACACTAAACATTTCAGCAATTTTCTTTTCAATGCATATTATCAAACAAAAAATTCAACTTCCATCTTATAGCACGTATAGTCTTGAGTATATTCATAACTAAAAATATTATTATATAGTAGCTATAGAAATCAGAGAGTGTAAGAGTAAGAGTTGTCACACAATACACAAGAGAATAGGCTTTTACTTTTGTATTTGTTACCAACCAATGACACAATTTAGTCATTTTATACTATTAGTACTTTAAATTTTTAAAAAAGTTAGGGAGGGCCAAGGCCCTCCTAGGCAAACACATGGCTCCGTCCCTGTATGTCGGCCTGGTGAGCTTCTACATGTGGTATTTCATATCAGGTGATTTAAATTTAGATGTTATTTGCTTGCTACCAATAGCACGTGACAGTTAATGGTCGTGTTTTCCTATTTTTATGCTCATATGCGAGAAACTGGACTTCAGACAACTTCATTACATTTTTGTTTCATGTATTCCCAATGATGTTCTAGGAGTGTATTGTGAAACCCATCTACTGAGGAATTCAAGGTAATTCCTCCTGGCTCTGTTGAAAGTCCGCTTGCTGTAGACACTTGCGTTGACCGTAGATGACTATAAGATGAGTTAGAATTTTGGTTTTCTTGAAGATGACGCTGTGGAGGATAGGCCAAATGCAATAGAGCCTTTTATGGAAGATATATAGCTGTTGGAGGGAGAACTTGATGTTGAAATGCCTACCGGTGCTGTAACTTCAACTGGTTTTGACATTTGAGGTCTACTACTGGGCTGTACCACGGAAAGTTTTCACCTGCAGTATTGCATAAACCAGGCTTTGCCTTTTGGATTATGTGCAAAAGTTGTTTGTGTATAGTTTTGTAGAACTTTCAAATCACAAAAATGAGTCAGTCATCTGTATTATTGTAAGAAAAGTTTGATCTTGCATAGTTCTTTCCTATAGAATTTGACTCCACCTGAGAATCTAAAGGATCTGCCTCCCTTGAAACAATGTTTTGCAAGCTAATCACTGATCTTGAAGCAACCAAAACTGGATCAAAACAATGCTGGGAATTTCCTGCAAACCACCTTTCCTATTGATCAGTGCTTTGAAGCTTCCAAATCCATTGTCAAGCACCTGTTCTTGGATCATGTGTTTTACACCAAAGCTTCTTGGAATATTAGAACAGCAGCAGTAGCTTGCATGTGAAGGAGTTAGTTTGTAAGGGTAGAAAGAAAGGTATATCCTAATGTCAATTTTACATTCAACATCACCTGTAATTTGTTTCTGTTTCTTGCAGTATCTTTGCAGCTCCAAGGAGCATTGCAACACGTGCTTCGTGTGCACAAGCATGCATTTTGCCATCTACTTTGCTCTTATGATCCCATTCCTGATGTTGGCAGGCCATTATGCAAGATAAAGCGTTTGATAAGAGCAAACACATTGGGCTATAATTTTTTTAAGGGAAAAAAAAGCAGGCATAGATTTCAATCAAGTTACCAATTACCAGCCAAATTTGTCCTAGGATATCAGAGCATTGATACAGAATGGTATGCTTCCATGCTTAAATTAGTACAAGTGTAGAAACTAGAAAGTACTACAATCGGATATGCTAATATTAAATGACCAGACTCCATTACTATGTTGGCTCAACCCACCTTGTATTACATGAGTTTTTCTTAGTCTTTTTGCCTTTTCTTTTCGTATTACATGAGTTTAACTATTCTTTGAAGTGTAAGTAGAATTTGTTTTTAAACATCCTCGTCAATTGAATCAGCACATGGTTGGGACCAATGGCCAAACAAAATTTTGGTAGCTTGGAAAGTAATTCTTCAATTATTTACAAGATTTTGCTAACCCAGTGCATTAATACAAAGAAATGGTAAATCTTTAATGAAAAATCTAAATATATCATTTTTTAATATATTAACTATATTATTTCTGATAAAAAAATTTCCTTCTTTATTTCTTTATTATGTTCTTTACTGCTTAACTCTTATTAACTGCATTTGCATCAATCCAGTCGGTTGAACTCAAAAATACTGTGGGCCGGTTTAGTCATGACTTAGGATCGGTTTTTGTAGTGATTTGGTTAGAGCATTTTCAATGAAAGTTGCTTAAGAAATAAAAGTCCTTACACGATAGTATCGTCAAAGTACCGGTGACATGACATCCAGTTATAAGCACCACTATTTATAGAAGCAATCGATTCTTGTAAAAGTTGTCTAACTTTTTAGGATTATATCATTGAAGTGAAGAGTTTGTTAAAATAGTATAACATAAAAAGAGGTAATGTGACATGGTGGAGCTCATAAAAACAACAGTTAAACAACCCTAATGAATTACACCATTAGAGGTGCTCTTAGACTTGATCAAAATCATGTGACCTGCACAGACTGATTTGACCTAGTTTATTTATAGGTTTAACTATTGAGTTGGTCCCTAAACTATTTGAAAATTTTCAAGCAGGTCCCCAAACAAACAAAAAAACTAATTGGGTTCCCGAACTTTTATAAAGTTTTCAATTGGATCGCATAACTAAAAATGTTTCTAATTGGATCATTGAACTTTAATAAAATTTTCAATTGGGTCCCTAGGGTAGGTTTCGTGAAGAGGTCATTAAGTTTGTTGATATGGAATGTTACCTGGAATCCTCCTCCCCCCAAAAATTTGTGTTTAGGGTTGCAAGAGACCAAAATGCTGAAGCAGAATACCAAAATGTGACATGCGACTGATTCTCCTCCATATGAACAAATAGTTCATTCCTTCCATAATCTATGTTTCATGGTTGCATATCCCGCACTTGAAATAGCTTCGTCCAAAATAGCTCCTCCACTTGATACTTACTATATCTCACTTCATCTTTTGTTACATCTTGTTGTAACAATGTCTCAAGTTTCATCCTCCACCCTAACCACACAAAGATGGTTGATATGGGTATCTAACATGGATGATATTCCGTCCAATCAAAGGATCGCTAATGAATTTTGTAATTTGGGTACCTAATTGAAAATTTTATATAAGTTCAGGGATCCAATTAGAATCTATTTTAATTCAGGGACCCGATTGAAACTTTATAAAAGTTTGGGGACCCAATTATTATTTTTTAAACTGAGGACCTACTTGGAAATTTCAAAATAGCTCAGGGACAAACTCAATAGTTAAACGTTATTTACATATAAAAATAGTTTGAAGGACCTATTGAACATATTTGAACATAGTATTTTAATTAGTCGGTTAGCATATTCTTTTTTATAATATTTATTTATTCTTTGAACATTAATTATCTTTGATATAATTACATTAAGAATTTAATTGTATTTATTTTTATTTAATTTCATTATTATATGGGTCGTTTATAATATTATTTTAATATTCTCTTTTATCTGTTTAAATTTATCTCAATCAAAATCGAATTCATTCTAATTAATAATGGATAAATTTATTTTGAGTTAACCAATCCTTAAGTAAAACAACAATGGTAATATTGGCATTTAAACCACCTTACAACTAGTCTTATGCCTGGTACTAATTCCCTACTTGAAGTCCTTATCTAGAAATGTAACAAAAACCCAAGCTTGAGATAAGGTTTAGTATAAAAATTTTGAACTAAGACATTTCTATTTATCACATATACAGAAAATCTCCATGAAAAGTAACATAAGAGAAACAATAATGCATTATCATTAATGAACATAAATCATAAACATGAGCGATTTTAATAGTCTACTTAGTCAAACTTCTTATTTATGCTTTGGCCGCAATGGACTTTTTTGCAAAAACAAAAGTTAGGATGGTCAGACCCCTCCTTGCATGATGAAATTAACACTCACCTTCAACCTAAACCAAAAAATTAACCTCCTTGCAAGAAGAAATTTCCACTGCCATCGCCACCCTTCCCCCTTCATCGACCACTCTCAACCACCCTCCTGAAACCGTTAGTTCCTCTCGCTGCCCTAATTCCCGTTTTTAGGTAATATCTACATAGGGAACTCACCACCGCCGTTTGATTCATTTGGGAGCCCTTTCGTCTTCGTCGTAGCTTTTCAAATTCGAAGACGTATATTCCTCTTCAATGTTCGGGTCCCAACCATTTTTATGTTTCCTTCTTGTCTCCTTGAATCTGGGTTGTTTCTCGGCGACGAAGAATACAAAGGTTGAAGAATGCCAGCGACAAAAAATTCTTGGGGTTGTTTTGTAACCTCCTTCTTCTGGGAACAAGCAAGATATAAGTCATTCATAACTTCATATATCATATGTTTTGTAACTTTAACTTTCTGCTTGTGAATTTGGAACTGGGAATATCAAACCCCCAAAGCAATTGTAATTGAAGAATAGGATTGGGTAAATTTTGATATGCAGTTATCAATTGCTAGGATAACAATAATGTTTTTAATTGCAGAACCAACCCAAATATGCAGAACCAACCTATTACAATTATTTAACCTAAGTTATCAATTGCAGAACCATTTTCAGTTGCTAGTATTGTTTGCTTGAATTTGTGTGAAGAAATTGTGTCACTTATCAATTGTATATCTTCCACTGTAATATCATTATTCCTTACTTGCTTGAGATTGCATTTCTTACACTTATCATGTTCAATTAATTGAAGACTGTTGAATGCATTTCAGGATGGGTTGGTAATTGTTTGGGATGTTTATGAATCTGAAATAGTGTTCCTTGGAGGTATAATGGTTCTTCCAATTGAAGGATGAAGGTAGTAACTCTTCTACTGAGATATGTGGTATCTGCAAGGCATCTTCCACTGGATCCATTGTTGTTGTGGGATACTTAGATGGAGATATTCTAATGGTCAACTGTCTTTCTTCATCTAAAAATGTTGTTAAGCCAAATAAAGAGTCCCTGTTACCCTACAAATGTCACCTTGCAAATGTCCAATAGCAATAAATCCAAATAGAAGGGACAACAGCAGCAACCATTTTAGTTTCTGAGGATGGTTTTTGGTCTTGTAGGAATATTGTATAAGGTTGATGTAGCTCTTGGATGATAGGGGGGTTATGGTGGTTTCTTGTTTCATGTACTGTCTTTGGAAGTGTAGTTGTCTTCCATGATCACTTGAATTGCTATATAACTATGTAAAGACTATTTTTATCAATGATCATATGTGTTGGACTTGATTTTATCTTCATTCGTGTTTATATAATTTTTACTCATTGTTGAAAGCTAACAAAGTCATGGTAGAATTATAAAGTTTCAGCATCTTAAACCATCATAGACACTGTTAAACCTTAAGCATGTACAGCGACTAGTTATGCACAAAATTAGAAGCTTGCAATGATCATTGTTCATTATAAAATGATGGAACTCAGTTTGTAGAGGCATTTTTAGCATCCATATCTAATGAATTAGTTGAATGTTTATAACCAAAAAAAATGCAATAAAGCATTTTGCTTATGCAGCTCCAATAAAAAATTCATTCATTTTGGGCACATTCTTTAAATATGGGCAGCAAGAAAACTAAATAAAAGTAGAATAGTTGAAGCCTGAATATCATTCATATAACCATTAATTTGAAGTTTATAGATTTATAAAGTCAGACTATTACAATGATACATAGACCTTGGACAAATAGCCTTAAAATATAACAGATCATATCACCGATTACAATGAAACTTTCAAATTGTGAACCTATATCCCCTAATCAATCTTCAATTCATCTTCAATATTCAACTTTGTTCTCTTGATGTCCTTGCTCTAACTAAGTCATCCTTGCTACATAGCTTGAATGAGCATCATTTGGTTGTTAATATATGCATCAAACTAAACATATAGAAACGACAATAGCAGCAAATCACAATAACAAATTAAAAGGTCAATTAAAACCACTAATATCAGTGAGTTGAAAACAGATAAACTGACATCCAAATTGTCCAAAAAGTGTCCAACAAACTTAGATAATAAAGTGTCCAAATTGTCCAAAGAACCCTTGCTGCTGCGACTGAAACAAGGGACTTAGGCAAAGACCTCAACTTACGGCTTCAAGAAGGGCGGAGTGAGTGGTCGAGGTGAGATGTCGATGAAGAAGGGCCGAGGTTAGTCATCAATGAAGGAGGGAATATGAGCGGGTGAGGTTAGTCGTCGATGGAGGAGGGCCGAGGTTACTCGTCGATGAAGGAGGGAAGGGTGGCGGTGAATGGTCGACGAAAGGGGAAAGGTGGAGGTGAGTGTACGATGAAGGGGGAATGGTGGCGGTGGCAGTGGATTTTAATTTTTAGGGTTCATACGATGGTTTAGTAGAGTGGTCAGAACTGAGGTTAATTTTTTGGTTTAGGTTGAAGGTGAGTGTTAATTTCATCTTACAAAGAGGGGGTTTGACCATCCTAACTTTGGTTTTTGCAAAAAAGTCCATTGGGGCCAAAGCATAAAATAAGAAGTTTGACTAAGTAGACTATTTTAATTGAGGTGTCATTGTCTAGTTGGACTGCATCACTAGGGTAACTATTACTCCAATTTTAATGGGGTACTGGAGAAGTCACCTTGTAATATTGGCATTTAAACCACCTTACAACTAGTCTTATGCCTGGTACTAATTCCCTACTTGAAGTCCTTATCTAAAAATGTAACAAAAACCCAAGCTTGAGATAAAGGTTTAGTATAAAAATTTTGAACTAAGACATTTCTATTTATCACATATACATAAAATCTCCATGAAAAGTAACATAAGAGAAACAATAATGCATTATCATTAATGAACATAAATCATAAACATGAGCGATTTTATAAACTATAAACATACATCATAACTTTTTTACTTTGTATCCTTGGCCTTAATTGCCTCGAACCCCAATTAGTTCGAGGGCTTTTGCTAGGGTGAGCAAATGACACATTTCTCTCACCATGAGAGATTAGATTTGACCATTGATCTATTTAAATCTTATGATAATATCCTACACCCCTCCACACTAGAATACTTCTCCCCCAACTCCCTCCCCAGTCTCCACCCACCCAATGCAACCACCGTCTTCTTCATCAGTTCATCCTCGCCTCCGCCCTCCACTCCATCGCCGCCATAATCTCCGTCATTTGCCTCATTTTCTCCTGCCTCCATCGTCACTTTGCAAAGAGCGGAAATGAGGCTATTGGCTTAGCGGCAGAAGGGAGTGACGGACTTGGACAACATTGTGGGTGGCGCCGCCGTCTTCATTATGGCCCCTCCGATCCGAAGTGGCTGGCCTTTATCAGACCACTGAGAGCGAAATTGATCTCGTCGACACTATAGCTCTCTTTGGCTTCCAGTTGCAGAAATCGTGCAAGATCGAATCTTGGGAGGGAGGATGTGAAAGAGCAGAGGTTGTCGGAGAAGGCGCTTGGAGATGGCGAAGGTTGGGGATTTGGTTGGAGATGCATGCAACTCCACATCTTAGGTTCTGACACCATCTTCGAGGATGCATGGGTTTGATTGGATGAGCATTTACATTGACTACTTAGATCAAGATTGTCTAGGTTAAAAAGGGGCTCCCTTCCTTCAAACTGTTTTATTAGTGGCTAAACGCATATGGAGGCCTAAAGTCAAATTATAAAATGGGATAGTAGCAGTGTTGATAAAATCGAGTCGGACAGTAAATAAAAAATGTTCAAGTTCAGGTTCAGTCGATTCAACCATTATATATAATTTTAATAATTTATACATACATACATGCATACACTCACCTATGAAACACATTTTCTCATAAGTCATAACATGTTACATGTATGACTAATAAAAATATTCATAATTCATAATAATATAAAAGAATAGAGTCTTATAATCTCAACTTAAAATCAAGTTTCAAATATAAGTTAATAACTTACCATCATAACCCAAAAGATGATACTTATATTAAGCCCATTATCACATCTAGCACCAATGGTCTAGTGGTAGGATTGTTCCCTTACATGAAAACATTTATAAGATTAACCGTGTTCATATCAAACCATTATTCACTGGCTTAAATCTACCTCTAGATAGCTTAGATAATCTTTCAACTTTAGTCTCTTGGACTTACAGAATAAGGCCTGATATTAGTGGGATATTATTTTCCTTATAACTCACAAAATATATGCAGCGGAAGACACACAAAGTAGAAGAGGAAATCTCACTCTTTCATTCGTTCATCTCATTTCAATTGATTGCGAAATGGTACATTGGGTTTGCCTTGTATAAGCTAAACTTAACAATTAAATAGCATATACTTTTCTTAATCCCTAAGCAAAACACTTTGAATTCAATTCAAACACTACTTACTTATACAATTCAAACTTTACAAGCTTCCTTTGAATATTCAAAATCTACAAGCTTCATTTGAATTCTAGTATTCAAACTTCAAGTCAAAGTTTGCAACTCAAAGTGGTCTTCAAATTGGTTTTGTATTGTGCTTGATTTAGTTATTTAACATTGCCTCCCTTAAATCAAGCTTGTATCATTCCAAGCATTTTATTCAACTTGTAAAATAACTCAACCTTTGATGGCTTCGTAAAAATATCTGCAATTTGCTCTTCAGTAGGACAATACTTGATCACCACTCCTTCTCTTCCACCAACTCTCGTATTTTATGAAACCGGATATCTATATGCTTGGATCGTCCATGAAAAACTGGATTCTTACACAGTGCAATTGCAGACTTGTTATCACAAAACATTTTTGTTGGAGTGCTCTGCTTCTCATGTAATACTTCAAGAATTCTTCTCAACCATACTGCTTGTGTAGCACAACTAGTTGCTGCTATATATTCTGCTTCTGCCTTAGAGAGTGCAACAACTGGTTGTTTTTTCGAAGACCAAGATATTGCCCCCGTGCCAAGATGAAATGCGTACCCTGACGTACTCTCCAGCCCAATCACTATCTGTTTATCCAACAAGCTTCACTTCATTATTATTAGCATAAAAAATTCCATCAGTCAGAGTACCTTTGATGTAACAAAGAATTTTCTTGGCTCCTTGTAGATAACAACATGCATTTACTGGATAAATTAAAACCCTTTGTCCATGGGTAGAAAATTCCCACATGAACGAGTTCACAAACGCGGAAAATATAAACCAGTTTAAAACAATAATGAACAAAGCAAATAACAACGTCCCAACCCGATGTCACAACAGAGTTGGTATAACCGTTCTAGAATAAAATCCTTGGAATACAACTAAACAAGACTAACTAAACAAAGATAAAGGCCCTAACTATGAGCGGCGGCTCCTTAGAGTCACTCCTCTCCGGGCTGCTCGTCATCCTCTGCAAAATGCCGAGCAAGCCAAACACAAACAAATAACGAGGAGTAAGAATCATGTAAACATATTCAGCAAGGAGATAGGAAGTAAAGTAAAACATACAAGCATGGAATCAACATAAGCATACATCAACAACATGTACAAACATACATTAGCAACATCAACATCAAGTATGCTATGCAGTTCAATGCAACATCTACTCCGCTACTTCAATTATGCATGTGGATCCAAACTAACTCAGGATGAACGACTTCGGAGTTACATATCCGTATTGGCCATAGAAGCACCAACACCGACAGTTCACCAAACCTTGGGTGAACCCCATGGATAGCCAACGCATCAAACCGTGGATGCCTCATCACGGGGGGCAGCGGTCAACAAACCATCGGGTGACCTACCGTGGATGATCAGATCACCGTACTCTCGGGTGATCTCCCCTATGTCGAACCTCCCCCATCAACAACTTCAATGCTCTATGCAAATGGCACAACAACAAACAATGTCAATCTCCTCCTTGCTCAGGCCATGAAGCTCCCAAGACTTTCAACATCAACGTCAACGTAACCTCAGACCCAAACCATGGGGTCAAGGCTCCCTTGGCCAATAAGCACCAAGGTTCAACACATTAACACCTCGACCAATAAGCATCGAGGTCACTTTGGCCAATAAGCACCAAAGCTATCAACATACGGTAATCCAACGGAGATCGGCTTAACCATCTCAACATCTCACCATCTCATTCTCTTTAATCATCTTTATTAATTATTGACCGAGTTATCTAATCCATAACATTGAATAATTGTATCATCTATCATCATTGGGGAAATGGGGTTTGAAACCCCTTACAGTCCTTTAATTCTGTTTCTGTCCAGGAAGGGTGAGCACGGTCATGCTTAAACCCCAGCACGAACATGCTTAACATATTACGGGCGTGCTACCTCTTAAGTGGAGCACGGTCGTGCTTCCTGTTCTGCATGGTCGTGCTCCTCTGCTGTACGACCGTGCTTAATGAGCGGCCATTTTCCAGAATTCAAACTGGGAGCACGGGCGTGCTCCCCGTTCAGCACGATCGTGCTCATCGCACGACAGTGCTGTTCTAGGCAGAGTTCTAACACAATTTCTAACCAATTTCTAGGAAATTGAGCCCATCAATTCCTAAGTCGTTTTATTAGTCAGTTAAGACATTTTATCAACGTTCAACATCATCATAACAGTCATGGTAATAACCACTCAACCGATCTAATCAACAACAACAACGATCACACCAACATGTTCATGCTAAATCAACCAACGCAGACATAAAATACATTTTATGACATAACAACCAATCAGAACATATATTCACATCAACATAGCCATTTAGGACATTTAATCATATATGATACATGACAAACTGGGGTCATAGGAACCCCTTTACCTTACACTACCCCACTGCCTATGGTTACACTACCCTTCTCCCCATACCTGGATTGAAGGTAGCTCTCCCAAAACACCAAACAGCAAACTGGTTCCTCCTCTTAAAGTGGCTCAACCTCAAACAAGCCTTAGACAACAGAAACACAAACAGATTAGTTTCTCAACCAAAATCGAAAAGGGAAACCACAAAGGGAAGATGAACCATTACCTATAGATTGGTACAGACCAAACTAGCTTCCCAAACTGCTTCCAAAACTCCACTATAGCAAGGGATGAAGAGGAAATAGGGAATAAGGCAGTTTAGGCTGCAACAGTGGCTGCTGCAACTAGCAAAATAGGGTTTCACGTTAACCCTCGGGTTCTGTGCCAAATTATATAGGCTGCACCTGAGCACGGTCGTGCTCACCCTTGAACACGGTTGTGCTCCACTTAGCGTCACCGAGACACGGTCAGAACATTGAGCACGGGCGTGCTCAACTTAGAAACTGAAATAGGCTTCAGCCTTTAAGCACGGACATGCTGGCTAATGAGCACGGGCGTGCTCATGTACCAGAAAGGGACTTTTTAGCCAAATATCCTACTAAGCCCTCAACAAACAATTTTAACTTAACAAAACCAGCTTAAGCAACCAACCAAACAAGCTTTACAAAAGTACTTACGAAAAAGAAGGGTGTTACAATTCCACCCCCCTTATAAAAATTTTGTCCTCGAAATTTCTACGTACCTCAAACGAAAAGATATGGGTACGCCTCCATCATCTTGCCCTCGAGCTCCCAGGTAGCACTTTCCTCTGTTGCCCCACTCCAAACTACTATGACCAAAGGAATCTCTTTACCTCTTAGCTGCTTCACCCTCCTATCCTCGACTCGAAGGGGTAACATCTCAAATGTCAAGTTCTCTTTCAACTGTATTGCGTCGGGAGCTATCACGTGACTAGGGTCATGGATGTACTTTCTGAGTTGAGACACATGGAAAACTGAATGGTCCTCTCAGACTGCCCATCAGTCTGTGGGTGGTAAGCTGAACTAAGCCTAAGCTTCGTTCCTAAGGCCTCTTGCAAACTATACCAAAACCTAGAGGTAAACCTCGGGTCTCTATCCGACATTATGCTAGAGGGTACACCATGAAGCCTAACTATCTCTTTGGTGTATAGCCTAGCCAACTTCTCCAATAGATACTCCATATTCATCGGAATGAAATGGGCAAACTTAGTCAGTCTATCCACAACAACCCATATAGCCTCAAAACCAGCTGGAGTCCTAGGGAGTCCAGACACAAAATCCATGGAGATGCTATCCCATTTCCATGCTGGGATACTCAAAGGTTGCAACTTACTTGAAGGCCTTTGGTGTTCTATCTTGGCCTTCTGACAAACTAGGCACCCATACACAAACTCAGCCACATCCTTTTTCATCCTAGGCCACCAAAACATCCTCTTAAGGTCCTGATACATCTTAGTGGCACCTGGGTGCACACTTAGTCCACTCCTATGTCTTTCTTCAAGGATCAACTTTCTAAGCTCAAGAACATTAGGTATGCACACTCTATCCTTAAACCTCAAGACGCCACCACTTCCATCCTTAAAGCTAAGGTCTCTACCATGAGCGAGCAACTCTCGCTGGTCTAAGAGAAACTTGTCTAGCTTCTGACCCTCTCTAATCTGGTCCATCAAGCTGTTGGTAACCTTTAAGGTCCCAAGCTTAATACTCTTAGGGGTAAACTCACAAGCTAGACTAAGGTCTCTAAACTCCTCAACCAGATCCATCTCCCTAACCATCAAGGCGGAGATGTGTAAGGTTTTCCTACTCAAGGCATCGGCCACCACATTGGCCTTTCTTGGGTGATAGGTTAGCTCAAACTCATAATCCTTTAAGAACTCCATCCACCTACGCTGCCTCATATTCAGTTTCTTCTGATCAAAGAGATACTTCAGACTCTTATGATCGCTAAAGACCTCAAACCTCGCTCCATACAGGTAATGCCCCCAGATCTTTAAGGCAAATACCACAGCTCCTAACTCTAGGTCATCAGTAGGGTAATTCTTCTCATGGGTTTTCAACTGTCTAGAAGCGTAAACAACTACCTTACCATTCTGCATCAACACACCACCTAACCCTTGCTTAGAAGCATCGCAGTAAACTATGAAGGGTTCACTAGGATCTGGCAAAACTAACACTGGTGCTGATGTCAACCTATCCTTAGGGGTTTGGAAATTTTCTTCACAGTTAGAGTCCCACACAAATAATTGTCCCTTCTTGGTGAAACGGGTTAAGGGTAAAGCTATCTTAAAGAAACCTTCTATGAACCGCCTATAGTACTCGGCTAACCCCAAGAAACTCCTAATCTCGGTCACTGACTTCGGCACTTCCCACTGGAGCATCGTCTCTACCTTAACTGGGTCCATTATTATGCCACCCTTAGAGATGACATGTCCTAAGAAGCTCACTAATCAGAACTCACACTTAGACAACTTAGCGTACAACTGCTTTTCCTTAAGGGTCTGCAAGACAACCCTCAGGTATTCCTCATGTTCCTCCTTGCTCTTGAAGTACACTAAGATGTCATCTATGAACACCACCACAAACTTATCCAAGTAAGGGTGAAAGGTCTTGTTCATGTAGTCCATGAACACCGCAGGAGCGTTGGTCACGCCAAAGGGCATAACCAAGTACTCTTAGTGACCATATCGCGTCCTGAACACTTTCTTCAGGATGTCCTCAGACTTAACCTGAATCTGATGGTACCCTGACCTCAAATGTATCTTAGAAAAGACGCAAGCGCCCATCAACTGGTCCATAAGATCATCAATCCTAGGGAGGGGATGCCGATTCTATATGGTTACCTTGTTGAGCTGCCGATAGTCGACACACAACCTCATACTACCATCTTTCTTCTTCACCAACAACACAGGTGCTCCCCACTGAGACACACTCGACCTAATGAACTACTTCTTCATCAGATCCTCTAATTGTTCCTTCAACTTAGCTAGCTCTAGAGGAGACATTCTATAGGGTGCTATGGAGATTGGCCCGGTGCCAGGCACTAAGTCTATGGTAAACTCAACATCTCTCTCTGGGGGTAAGTTATAAACATCCTCCGGGAACACTTCAGGAAATTCCCGCATAACAGGCAAGCTGGTGACATCAGGAGGGCTGCTCTCTACTTCCAGGGAAGCTATCATCATGTACACTTGGGCTTCGTCTTTCATCGAAGCTTGAACTTGGCTGGCAGAGAGAAGGTCCAGATTCTTATACTCCGTTGGAGTTCCAAAAATTAGGGTTTTATCGAAACAATTCAAAAGGACATGGTTGGAAGATAACCAGTCCATGCCAAGAATAATATCAAGGTCTTTTAGAGGTAAGCATACAAGATCATAACAAAGGTTTTATCATTTATGACTATATGACAGTTCTTGCATCCACAAGAAGTGGAAACAGGTTTATTTGTGGGTGTGGACACAAGCAAATCAAACTCAATAAAGGTAACAGGCAACTTAAGACTCTTGACCCTATCATGCGATATAAACGAGTGAGTAGCACCCGAATCATACAATACAGTTAATTGAGTCCCATCAATAAAACATGTACCTTGGATCAAGTCATCAGACTCGGAGGCTTCGACTCCACTAAGAGTGAAGACCCTTCCAGTGGTCTTCAGTCTGTTGGCTTGTGGCCTCTAATTCTTTCTGGCACTGGGAGGCTCGGCCTTAGCTCCTTCGCACTCGCGGCTGATATGTCCTGGCTTGCCACATCTGAAGCAGATAACCTGTGTTTCCTTACACTGAGACGAGTAGTGATCCGCAGCACCACACTTGCCACACCTCATAGGTCTAGAGGCATTAGAGAACCTACCCCTAAACCTATCCTGCTGAAACTGTGGCCTCTTGCCACTTTGCTTGAAATCCTTACCGGTCGGAGCATACCGTTGCTTACCCTTGTCCTTCTGATCAGTCCTTTTGCCACTCTGACTATCTGATCCCTTGGAACTAGTAACTCTGAACTGACTGGTATCCTCATAGATTCTGCACTTGTTGACTAGAATTCGGAAGATCCTGATCTCCTGATAGCTGATGGCCTGCTTGATCTCAGGTCGAATTCCAGCCTCAAACTTGACACACTTGGAGCGGTCATCGGTCTCATGCTGATACAGAGTGTAATACCTAGCCAGCTCCTCAAACTTGGCCGCATAGTCACTAACTGACTGAACACAGCCCATGTAACTGCTCAAGGAATCTCTGCCACAGCCCATGTAACTACTGTGCCCTCAGCCTGCATCCGATGCCTACAGTTGTCCCACCAATGATCAGCCTCCTCAGTCAACATGAAAGTAGCAAAGATGAGCTTCTGCTGATCGTTGCAATCTATTGCACAGAAGATCTTCTCTATCTCCGTCAGCCATAACAGTGGTCCCTCTGGATCATAAGCTCCCTTGAAGGAGGGAGGGTTGTTCCTCTGGAACTTGTCCAAACCTTGGAATTCAGCTGGCCTACCATTGTTGTTATGGTTGACCTGTCTGATAGCATTGGCCAGAAGTGCCAATGCATCCGCAATCGCCTGATTGTTGTGTCCTCTACCGGCCATTAGTTCCTGTACATACCCAAAGCAATTCTTAATATAGAAACTTAAGCGGGTAAAAGCGATAGGCAACTAACTTAAAGCATCATTATCTATAACAAGTTTAGACAATCCAAACAAGATCACACAACAGACTCATACCATGTCCAGACAGGGTCGAACTGCTCTGATACCACTAAATGTGACACCTTTCTACCCCGCATGTTATAAGGCATTTAATATAAAAGCAATTAAAATAACAACAGGCATTTACTGGATAAATTAAAACCTTTGTCCATGGGTAGAAAAGTCCCACATGAACGAGTTCACAAAAGCGGAAAATATAAACCAGTTTAAAACAATAATGAACAAAGCAAATAACAACATCCCAACCTGATGTCACAACAGAGCTGGTATAACCGTTCTGGAATAAAATCCTCGGAATACAACTAAAGAAGACTAACTAAACAAAGCGAAAGGCCCTAACTATGAGCGATGGCTCCTCAGGGTCACTCCTCTCCTGGATGCTCGTCATCCTCTCCAAAATGCCGAGTAGGCCAAACACAAACAAATAACGGGGAGTAAGAATCATGTAAACATATTCAGCAAGGAGATAGGATGTAAAGTAAAACATACAAGCATGGAATCAACATAAGCATACATCAACAACATGTACAAACATACATCAACAACATCAACATCAAGTATGCTATGCGGTGCAATGCAACATCTACTCTGCTACTCCAATTATGCATGTGGATCTAAACTAACTCAGGATGAATGACTTCGGAGTTACATATCGATATTGGCCATAGAAACACCAACACTGTCAGTTCACCAAACCTTGGGTGAACCCCATGGATAGCCAACGCATCAAACCGTGGATGCCTCATCACGGGGGGCCGCGGTCACCAGACCATCGGGTGACCTACCGTGGAAGGTCAGATCACCATATTCTCGGGCGATCTCCCCTATGTCGAACCTCCCTTATCAACAACTCCAATGCTCTATGCAAATGGCACAACAACAAACAATGTCAACCTCCTCCGTGCTCGGGCCATGAAGCTCCCAAGACTTTCAACATCAACGTCAACGTAACCTTAGACCCAAACCGCGGGGTCAAGGCTCCCTTGGCCAATAAGCACCAAGGTTCAACACATTAACACCTCGATCAATAAGCATCGAGGTCACTTTGGTCAATAAGCACCAAAGCTATCAACGTACGGTAATCCAACGGATACCGGCTTAACCATCTCAACATCTCACCATCTCATTCTCTTTAATCATATTTATTAATTATTGATCGAGTTATCTAATCCATAACATTGAATAATTGTATAATCTATCATCATTGGGGAAATGGGTTTTGAAACCTCTTACAGTCCTTTAATTCTGTTTCTGTCCAGGAAGGGTGAGCACGGTCGTGCTTAAACCCCAGCATGGGCGTGCTTAACACATTACGGGCGTGCTGCCGCTTAAGTGGAGCACGATCGTGCTTCCTATTCGGCAAGGTCTTGCTCCTCTGCTGTACGGCCGTGCTTAATGCGCGGCCATTTTCCAGAATTCAAACTGGGAGCACGGTCGTGCTCATCGCGCGACAGTGTTGTTCTGGGCAGAGTTCTAACACAGTTTCTAACCAATTTCTAGGAAATTAATCCCATTAATTCCTAAGTCGTTTTGTTAGTCAGTTAAGACATTTTATCAACGTTCAACATCATCATAACAGTCATGGCAGTAACCACCAAACCGATCTAATCAACAACAACAACGATCACACCAACATGTTCATGCTAAATTAACCAACGTAGAGATAAAATACATTTTATGACATAACAACCAATTAGAACATATATTCACATCAACATAGCCATTTAGGACATTTAATCATATATGATACATGACAAACTGGGGTCATGGGAACCCTTTTACCTTACACTACCCCACTGCCTATGGTTACACTACCCTTCTCCCCATACCTGGATTTAAGGTAACTCTCCCAAAACACTAAACAGCAAACTAGTTCCTCCTCTTAAAGCGGCTCAACCTCAAACAACAGAAACACAAACAGATTAGTTTCCCAACCAAAATCGAAAAGGGAAACCACAAAGGAAAGATGAACCATTACCTATAGATTGCCACAGACCAAACTAGCTCCTCAAACTGCTTCCAAAACTCCATTATAGCAAGGGATGAAGAGAAAATAGGGAAAAAGGCACTCTAGGCCGCAACAGTGGTTGCTGCAACTAGAAAAATAGGGTTTCACGTTAACCCTTGGGTTCTGTGCCAAATTATATAGGCTGCACCTGAGCACGGTCATGCTCACCCTTGAGCACTGTCGTGCTCCACTTAGCGCCACCGAGATGCGGTCAGTACATTGAGCATGGGCGTGCCCGTGCTCAACTTAAAAATTGAAATACGCTTCAGCCTTTAAGCACGGGCGTGCTGACTAATGAGCATGAGCGTGCTCATGTACCAGAAAGGGACTTTTAAGCCAAAAATCTCACTAAGCCCTCAATCAACAATTCTAACGTAATAAAACCAGCTTAAGCAACCAACCAAACAAGCTTTACAAAAGTAATTACGAAAAAGCAGGGTGTTACAGCAATCCTACTCCAAATATAATGTCTGGTCTGGTTGCAGTTAAATATCTAAGGCTTCCAATCAAGCTTTTGTAGTAAGTTGAATCTACTCTTCTGCCATCATTTTCTCTTGCTAGCTTCAACTTTTCTTCAACTGGAGTGGAAATCGGCTTTGAATTCTCCATCTTAAATTTCTTCAAAATATCACCTACATATTTATTTTGGGAAATAAAGATTCCATCATTCTGTTGAACGACCTCAATGCCGAGAAAATAGGACATTAGGCCTAAATTTGTCATTTCAAAGCAGCTTATCATAGCCTCCCTGAATTCTGCAATCATCTTTGGATTATTGCTAGTGAAGATTGGATCATCAACATAAAGTCACACAATAAGAATATCTCCAGGATCAACAAATTTAATATATAAAGTGTGCTCGAATGGGCATCTTTCATAACCGTGTTGTATGAAATAGGAATCAATCTTCTTGTACCGCGCTCTTGGTGCCTGCTTCAACCCATACAACGCTTTCTTCAATTTGTAAACTGTCTTCTTTTCCTCTTACAACATATCCTGCAGGTTGCTCAACATATACTTCTTCTTCTAGAGTTCCATTCAGAAAAGCTGATTTAACATCCATTTGATAAATTTTCCAATTATTTTGGGTCAAGATAGAAATAATCATGTGAATTGTATCTAACCTTGCAACAAGAGCAAATACTTCAAAGTAATCAATACTTGGCTTTTGTTTGTATCCTTTAGCCACCAACCTTGCTTTAAATCGATCAATTTCACCATTGGGTTTGTACTTTGTTTTGTACACCCACTTCACTCCTATTGGCCTTTTGTCTGCAGGCAAATCTGTCAGCTCCCATGTTTCATTCTTCTCGATGGCATGAATTCATCATCCATTGCTTTTCTCCAGTTCTCATTGTTTGAGGCTTCTTCAAAGGTCACTGGCTCACAATCTGCAAACAAAGCAAAGTTGATAATTTCTTCATCAGATGGGTCATTATCATTACCCACAACATAATCCTCCAATCTGGCTGGTAATCTGTGATGCCTTTGAGGTCTGTTGGCTGAGGTGCTGGATCTGCTTGACCATCTTCTTCATAGTTTTCAGAAATCACCACCGGCTCCTTTTGAGATTTTGAAGACCAATCCTTCAAATGTCACGTCTCGGCTGATAATCACCTTCTTTGTCTCCGGATTGTAAAGTTTGTACGCCTTTGAGTTTGTGCTGTAGCCAACGAAAATACACTTTTCACCTTTGTCATCCAGTTTCTTCCTAAGCTGATCTGGTACATGGGCATATGCAATACACCCAAAAACTCTGAGGTGTCGAATTGAGGGTCTCCTTCCACTCCAAGCTTCTTCTAGTGTTTTGTCATGAACACTCTTTGATGAACACCTGTTTAGTATATACACTGCCGTAGCAACTGCTTCTGCCCAAAATTCCTTAGGCATTTGTTTAGCTCTTAGCATGCATCTCACCATGTCCATGATAGTTCTGTTTTACCTTCGGCAACTCCATTCTGTTGAGGAGTGTATCTAGTTGTTAATTGATGTTGAATTTCATGCTGCTCAAAGAAATTTGCTCAGGCAAGATATGTTGGGTTTTCATGAGATAATCATCTTCTAAAATCATATCTCAAGGCGGAAGAAAACCATTCCTATGGATCGCGCATTACAAACATGAATCACAAAAAGCTGTTGTGTTTACCTCTTGAAGCGTGCTTTTCGTTTTGGATCACTAGTGCCACGAAGAGGCGGCACCTCTACTCAGTCCACGCGAGCAAATGGGCGTCGGAGCTATGCATCTTGTGCTAGCTGACGGCTACGGGGAGGCACAGTTAGCAAGACTAGGTTAGAAGGGAGAGCACTTCTATTTATAAGTTGGCAGCTCCTTTTAACCTAATTGCTAACCCTATTGGGCTTTGTACACTACAAGCTCAATTGTCCTTTAAATCAATTAAATCATATTTAATTAATTTAACTGCTCCGCATTTGCTCTATGCGTGTGACCCTATAGGCTCCCACTAAGTTGGCAATAATATTAAATATTATAATAATATCAAATATTAATTATAATATTAAATATTATAAATAATGAGCGGCATCTAGCAATGCATCATTACTACCCAATTAGCGAGAGTATCGGTGATCCGATTTTAGCCTTACCGCGACCAAAATTTATTGTGCAGTAAATGTCCCTTCGTCCATATGTCTTAATTGAACACAAGGCATAATAGTGTCATCCTTGTTATGTTCAATTATTTGTTCCTCGATCCCCGAGTAAACGTATAATCACAAACGGGCCCAATATCATATATTGGCCCACTTCCGCATGGCCACGCATATTTCACGTCTCACTCTATCGAGGGGCCCAAGACATTACCCCTATAATGTAGGAGGGACGAATCCTGTCTACATCACTCACACTCCTCAACAAGATTTATTGCAGACCCAATAACTACCTTTATGACCACCTTGTTACGCGTGATGTTTGATAGCATTAAAGCCTACAACTCCTCATGTAGGAATCGTGGTGACTTCAAGTCGAAGGACTACTTCGCTATGGTCGCCATGAGAATACTTATGACACTTACATAACTATTATGAAGTATTCTCATAGTGGGTCATCCGATATAAATATTACTCCTAATATTTATACCTGTGTGCTGACTTGATATCACATATCCATAATTTATGTTAGAAATCAAACATTATGCAATTCAAATGAAAAAATTGAAAATTAGGGTAACCCTATAGTAACTTAATTTGAATAAATAAATCTAAGATATTATATTATTAAATAGGTATTAATATAACCCTAATAACATAATCTTAGATATTATATTAAATAATCAAATTTTATCAACTTAATTATATTAACATTATTTTGAATACTTGGATTATCACTTAATAAAAGTATTCAAAATAATGTTAATATAATTAAGTTGATAAAATTTGATTATTTATATATGGTGGGTTTAGGTAATTCAAGATATCTCATCGTAGTTTTAGTTTCCCTTGAACCTATCCCACCACTCCAAAACATATCATAGTCATACATTCCAATCTTAAAGGGCATGATTACACTCCTTCATGCAATTATAACTAAAAGGAACCACTTCGATTTAATTTATCCAAAATCATAAATCTTGAACTTTCCTAACAACTTGTTTTACTTAAGGACTCCTCTTTCCTGCTCTCACACTTTTCTGTAAACCTTCAAACTCATAAAATCAATCTTGATCATAGATATTGATCATCACCCTAGGTTCCTTTAATGATATTCTCCCTCGACTAACATTCGATTTATAATAGTCGCCTCACTTACCGTTATTGATCTTAAGGATTCACATCTTACTAATCCCAGCTATACTTCGACAAAACTTTCATTATTCATTGTTCACCCGGCTAAAGCAAAGATCGTAGTTTGATGCCACAATTACTCCCAACCAACTTTCTAAAGATCAGATCATATTTCTCGCTCGCCCCACTCGAGTTGAGGGTGATCTATTGGGCTTAGCCTCAACTTAGTCCTCCACACTTAAAGCAGACTTTACCAATAAACATTGGTAAACTTCGGGTCTTCATTTGAACCAATACTTGAAGATACTCCATGAAGTCTGATCAGTCCTCTGATACATTCCTTGGTTTACCTCTCCACTGCATAGTGAATCCTAACAGGTGAAACAGGTGTCGACCTCGTTTTATCCGAGAGAAAAGTGAAAATGGCTTTTTTAAATATCAAAAGATTTTAACAGATATTAGGGTTTAGGCAACTTGATTACCCAATAGAAATAGTAGATCAGGAAAGAGGATAAGTGTTAGGTGTACCAATTACAAGTATACCCTAATTCAACCCTAACTGATGATAGCTTTATTTTTAGGTATAACATTTAACTCCGTTTACCATATTTTAAGCTGGTTTATGTCTTAGTGTTTTATAGGTGGGTTCCATCATTTTGAGATTCATTTCGTTTACAAATTATCAAGAATTCCTCGGTATTCTGCCCTCTTTGTTAATCCTCTGTCAGTTGCCTCCCCTTTTCATTCACCTATCTCATCTCACCCCACCTAAACATCTTTTGATGTTGTGTCTGATATGTGTCAGTACACAGTTGTTCACAGGGACTCAACTCCCAGAGAACAATCTGACATATCATCAAGACTGTTTGTAAGCGTCACATATTACTATCAAGTCTTAAAGCGAGCAACTCAAGTGTGAGAAAACTGGCAAGTGGCAAGGGACAGATCAGAAGGCTACCGTGATTAAATTCAAGTACTATTTCTGCATAAAATGAGTTTTCTAGATCATCGCCTGTCCTCAATTCTCAATATCTATATCAAACAACTTTGTTGGGTTATAAATTAAATCATACCATTTTAATGATACGGTAAGATTCGAACTTACAGCCATTAGACATGGCAATTTCTCTCGTTCCACGAGAGATTCTTGGGGTGGGAGCGTTTTTCCTTAGCCATACAAATACAAATCAATCTTTGATATTTGTAAAAAAAAATGTATTAATAGATATTTATGTACTTCTAGCATGAGTCACACAAATTTAAACATGTCGATCAAAGTTGATTTGCATTAGCCAAGATTTTCTAGTCCCATGATGATAATCACGTCATGATAACGTCAATATCAAGTCAGTTGCTCCTTTGGTAGCTCAGAATTATAGACTAATATACCACTACTACGGTGGTGTTTGGAAGAGCTTATTTAAGCTCCTTTTGACTTATCTGATGACATAATATACCAAATTAGGGTTTTGGATTTGAATTAGGGTATTTATGTTTCACTATAATTTTTTAACATAAATACCCTACATTTTTCTCTCTCCATTTTCACTCAACAAATGTTTTAATTATAAATCTCGATAGAAAAATTGATTATTTCACATTGCAGGTTGTTCTTTTGACTTAACTAAATCATAATGGTTCTTCTTTTAACTTATAAGCCAAGGCCTGTTTAACAGAGGTGGGTTCCATGCTATGCAGATGCAGCGGCACTAGCAGCAGCAGTGTACTGGCCCATCTAGTCTTTCTTAATGCCAAATTAGGAGATGCTATTGGCTTACATTATATCTGTAAGGCTAAATGGAACATGGATAATGAGAAATGTGTGAAAGAAACAAGATTATGTAACAAGAAGCTGCTCCCAACTCTGTTAAAGGGGAACACAAACCCTAATGATGTTTTCTTAGTTTTTATCCCAAGGTAAACCTCGGGTCTCTATCTAACACTATGCTAGAGGGTACACCATGTAGCACTATCTCTCTGTTGTACAACTTAGCCAACTTTTCCAAAAGGTATTCCATGTTCATAGGGATGAAATGGGCGGACTTAGCCAGTCTATCCACAACAACTCATATCGCCTCAAAACCAGCTGGAGTTCTAGGGAGTCCAGACACAAAATCCATTGAAATACTATCCCATTTCCATTCCGGGATACTTAAAGGTTGCAACTTACCTAATGGCTTTTGGTGTTCTATCTTAGCCTTTTGGCATACTAAACACGCATACACAAACTCAGTCACATCTTTCTTCATCCTAGGCCACCAAAACATCCGCTTAAAATCCCGATACATCTTAGTGGCACCCGGGTGCATACTCAGTCCACTCCTATGTCCTTCTATAAGGATCAACTTTCTAAGCTCCGGGACGTCTGGTATACATACTCTATCTTTGAACCTCAAGACTCCATCACTTCCTTCCTTAAAGCTAAGGTTTCTACCTTGAGCAAGCAACTCTTGCTGGTCTAAGAGAAACTGGTCTAACTTCTGGCCCTAAAATGAAAAAGGGGAAGGAAATGGAGAATTAATGATTAAGTATAATATGTTTCAATAAATTTACCTTTTTTTTTATAAACTACTATTAATGTTCTATTTTGACAGGGAAAGTTAGAAATACCAATAAAGGTATCGGAGTAACTTAGTTTACAAAACTCCCAAATTGGGGAACTCAGAAAAGCAGACCCTGAAGAATTTTGCTGGGTTTATGGAAATCCCTCATTTTTCTTCCACTCCTTAAAAACATCTCGCAACAATTCCCTTCATTTATCATCCCTCCAAACATACGACTTCCAGTACCTAATTCCTGTCATTTATTGTAGCAAGTATTTATCTATGGATGTATTTACTAATTAATAGGTGCTATGTATATTTTGGGGTTAAGTTCATTGTAAGCGGTACCATCAATGTCTATAAATTGCCTTGTATTAGAATAATTCATGTAAGCCAAGAATATCAATACAAGTGAGTTTTATTAGAAGAAATGATAGGGTGATTGGTATTTGAAAATATTCATCTTATCGTGGGTTTTAATTATGGCACTTTTGAATATGATAAAAATCCTAGGCTATGCTTATTGATTCATATTGTGTACCTTGCCTCATTTTTTTTCACTTGCAGACAAGAGGACGGGCTCAGGATGATGAGGCAATTGAGAAAATGCTAAATGACTTATCACTGATTAAGAAATTTGAATAGAAGTTTCTTCCAATTGTCACTTGACTGCAAACAAACGTGTTTTGTAGTTTCTATTACGTAATTTATCATTGGTAATTACTTGACTGATATCAACAAGGATTTGATAGAGATACATGCTGCTGGTTAATATAAAATGTGATTATTGTCTTGCTGTGTATGCTCCTATATATGACAAAAAAAGATAACCTATCCTTTAATGGTTCAAGACATACGATTATCCTTCATAGAATACAACTTGTCTAGCATATGTATTAGTGGAAAATGGGAGCTTGCCCAGATTGAAAATTACTATTTTTCACTTTTTTCTTTTAGCAATGTAAAATGCAGAATTACTGTCAAGGGAAATGGATTTTTTTTTAATAAGCAAAAGGGAGAGGGAAGTTGAAACTAGTCACACAGAGAAAGGGAGGCTCCATGCAGAATAGTTCCCTAAGTTCTTATTAGAAAAGTGAAAATGGAGTTTTCTCTCTCTAAACCCAGATTCCCTATATTTGTAGCCGAAAACATAAATACCCTAGATTTCATAATCTGAATATGGTTTTTAAATATGGTAGCAATGTATATTTAATTTAAAATTATTCATAATTATTGTTATTGTTAACAAATTTAGAGTTTATGTCCATAATTAATCCCTATATGGTAGCAATTTATGACTTAAATATGGTTTAAAATTAATTTAGATATAAGGTTAACCCTCCGTTTACCATATTTAACTAAACATTTAACTTAATGGACAAAATTTCACTATAATATAAAACCCTAATTTAATTATTGCATATGTAATCATATAAATTTAGGTTATATATCTATAACCTAAATTTAACATAATAAACATATTTATATTGTAATTATCATTATTATGTCTGCATTGGAATTGAATAATTCATAACCATATTATTTTGGGGTTAAGTTCATTGTAAGCAGTAAATAATGCAGACATGATAATGTATTACCACAGGGTTTAATAAATACATTAATATATGAGTTTGGGTTAAATTGGTACTGTCACTATTTATTAAAATCTAATGATAAATAGTGGATTAATAAATAACTTCCAGGCATAACCTGAAGCAATGCTTTTGCCATTGCCTGGTCTTGATCGGTAAAAACTGTTTGAGGCATTTTCTGCTTATAAGCCTCAAGAAATGTCTCAAAGAGCCACTTGTATGACTCTGCTGTTTCCTCATATAATAGTGCAGCCCCAAAAATCACTGCTCTTCGATGGTGGTTAAATCCTGAGAATACTGCCAGTGGCCTATGCGATTTATTTGTACAAGCATTGCTTTAGGTGGAGGCCGATGCCCTAATTTTGACTGGGGATCCCATAAAAATCACAAAATCTTAACAGATAATTACCCAAATTTTGAATACCTTAATCCCTATTTAACTGCAAAATTTGACCCAAAACCCTAACTGTAACCCTAATTTTTAACCCAATACCCGTTCTTAATCCCTAAGTTTACCCTAACTTAATCCCTAAGTTAGCCAAAAACCCTAACTTAATCCCTCAACTATGCAATCTCCGTAGACTCTTGAGGGCGACGACTGCTGCTGGTGGATGGTCCAACCCTAAGCTCTAACCTGCGTTAGGGCCCTTTCCGATAGTTGCCGGCAAGGTCTCCAGCACCGTATAGACAACCCTTATACTTGTCGCCGACAACTTCTGTCCAAACATTCAGTGCAAGCTGATCGTCCTCCTGTGGATGATTTTACATATGAAAACCTAAAATTCTAATTAATTAGCAAGAGATGTGAACTTAGATGCAGTTGTTTGTGTACAATTTTTACTATTCTCCAATCACAATTTAACACATGAGTTAACCAATGTGTACAGTTTCCCTCCCTTTTTTGCTTATGTGTCGCAATGTGGTTGATTTGAAAACTAAAGGTATAGTGGGTCATTTTGGGTTAAAATTAGGGTTTCGGCATGATGTGTAATGATTGGTGTCGGCAAAACCTCAACATGAGTGGGTTTAAGTACAACCACTTTATACTTGATTAACTTAATCCCTATTTAACTGCAAAATTTGGTATATTCTTTATGGATACCACCTAGCATGATTAATTTTATCAGTTAGGGTTAAAAATAATCATCATTGTAGACTAACTAATCTTAATGCCATATTATTTTGGACAAACTTAATCATTATTATGTTAATGTATTGATTATACGGAATAGCTTATAAAATAGCTTAGGGATTAGGGCCCAAAATGCAAGATGTTTATAAGATATATTATTTTCGTTTTGCAAGATGTTTTCTCAATTGATGTAATTATCAATAGGGTTTAGGGTAACTAATGATAATGTTAAAATTAGTATTTAGCTTATGCACGCCTGAGCTAAGGCTCGGTATTCTGCCTCTGATGAAGACCTAGACACAGTGAATAGATACAATTGTTTACAGAGATGGTATTGGGATAACCTGGGTTTAGGGTTTAAGTTTGGGTTTTGGGTTTGAATTAGGGTAACAATCTAAGATGAACTAAAGGTTTACAGACCTTTATCAACAATGGTATTGATAAGCAATATGTATAACAATATAATTTCCTGTATAAGTTAGGGTTAACTGTTACCATTAATTTTACCTAACATTCATATTATAACTCATTTTAAATGGACATTAAAATTATTAATGTCCATTTATGTTAACTAATTTTTACCAGTTAACATAAATTTATGATACAATAATGTAAATTATATTGTTATACATATTGCTTATCAATACCATTGTTGATAAATCATGATATAGTTAATAATTATGGAAGATGATAAATATTTATAATGTTGTTAAAATTAATCTGTTAACTTTTATCATTATATCATTAATTTATTAAAATCTAATGATAAATATTGATTTTAATAATTGAGATTATAACCCTAAATTAGCTAAATTAGTTATACCTACCTCAAACCCATGTATAACTTTGGATTAATAATTAACTAAAAATGGCTAATTCAATAGGTTTTGGATAAGATATATATAAATTGGAACTCAAAATAAAAGAGGATTCTCAAGAATATCCCTCAAGCACGGAATCCTCCAAAAAGAAACAAAAGTCCACACAATGCATCATCAATCATCCGTAATCTCGGTTCCACGTACCATATGGCCATCTGAATCAGCTACTCACATACATAAGAAGAAAGAAGAAACACATATGGAGGTAAGATTCTATGCCAAGCTCATAACGTAGATATGGGTATATGGCGACAAACAAACGATCAAGTGGATACATATAATTAAGGAAATTTTATAAAATACATATATACGATTTCAGAAAAAGCTGAGACTCGAATGCATGCCTAAGACATCGACCTAACTTTGCTCCATGGAGACTATATTGTTGTCATAACGTTCCATCACTATATAGCGATCAAGTCAAGTAACTCTTCGTGGATCGAGTCTAACGATATCAATATCTCAGCCAAAATCCAATGTCTATTATAATACGTATTATTTGGATAACTCTGGCCTTCACCATACAAGATATATTATTTGGATATCTCTGGGTCTAAATCCAATGTCTACCATAAGACATATTATATGGATATCTCTGGACCAAAATCCAATGTCTTTCACAATACAAGATATATTATTTGGATATCTCTGGGTCTAAATCCAATGTCTATCACAAGACATATTATATGGATATCTCTGGACCCAAATCCAATATCTTTTCAGAATACAAGTTCGAACATCAAACACTCGTCACAAGAAGTCCTTAAACGACTTAACATTAATAATAGATGGACTATACTTAGAGTCTAACTACATGGAATTAAATCTAGCGCATAAACGCGAATGACGAAGATAAGTAAGGTTCTCGAATTACAACCTTACGCCAATTCAACTAGATCCAATTTAGCACAACGCTAAATTAAATCTAAACAGATATAGGGTTCTAAAATTACACAAATAATAACAACATCAATATTAAACAATTCCCAATATTCCTAAGCAGTTATACTAACCCGCATTAACCCCATACTACACCTAACATAATATCTTCCCCTACCTGGTAAGGCGTTCGGAGGTTTTTATGGAACTTCACAGCTATACAATCAGCTCCAATTGGTTCCCAAGAACAATCTCTGCTTGTTCCCCAGAGCAAGCACGAACATTAATGACAACCCAAAGAGACGATCCAAGCATATACAATAATCAGAAAATTACAAAATTAATTATTCAATATCAACACTATATTTATAACTTGCTAAATCACACTAATTTAATCCAACACGGACATTAAGATCAAAATCTAGATTGGGGTTTGAGGAAAAATTTGGGGCTTTTGAAAATGTACAAAGGAGGTGAGAACCACTCACCCAAGAAGTAAGGAGATGAAGCTGGATGGTGTAGTGGTGGCGGCTGACGCGGCGGTGGACGACGGCAGTGGGCGGCGAACAATGGTTTCTGTGCAACCAAGAATCAAAAGAGGGTTAAAGACCAAAGGAAGAAGAAGAAGAACTCTCATGGTGGAAACCACCATGAAGGCGACGGCTTACTGGACTCGCCGCGGCGGAACGACGTTCGCACGGTGGAGGTAGTGGCGCGAGGCGATTTGAGCGCGGACGGGGACGGTGGTCGAGAGGCTTCTCCTTCCCACGCTGGCGAGCGGCAGCGACGGAGCTCCCAAGTGGCGGTCGTGGCTGTCGTGTGGCGATGGTGGCACGAGTTGGACAAATGGAAGGGAGAAGGAGATGGTTAGGGAGGAGGAAGAAGAAGGAGGGGGTTGAGAGGGTTTGAGATATAAAAGAAGAAGGGGAAGGGAAAGTGTTGAGAAAGAAGGAAAATAAGTGGAGGAAAGACGAAAACGTGGAGGTATTTTAGTTCACTAAAATGAAACTCTCATTTCTGATACTGAAAATTTCTTTTAGAGATTATAAAAATAACTTTTCTTCAACCAAAATAATTTTAGATTGTACTTTTCTAAACAAAGAATAATAGCATAATGCTATTGTCTAGCAAGCGTGCAAACACTGTAACAATCAATGTTGTGAAAGACATTGGATTTTGGTCCAGAGATATCCATATAATATGTCTTATGGTAGACATTGGATTTAGACCCAGAGATATCCAAATAATATATCTTGTATGGTGAAAGTCAGAGATATCCAAATAAAACGTCTTATAATAGACATTGGATTTTGGCTGAGATATTGATATCGTTAGACTCGATCCACGAAGAGTTACTTGACTTGATCGCTATATAGTGATGGAACGTTATGACAACAATATAGTCTCCATGGAGCAAAGTTAGGTCGATGTCTTAGGCATGCATTAGAGTCTCAGCTTTTTCTGAAATCGTATATATGTATTTTATAAAATTTCCTTAATTATATGTATCCACTTGATTGTTTGTTTGTCGCCGCATACCCATATCTACGTTATGAGCTTGGCATAGAATCTTACCTCCATATGTGTTTCTTCTTTCTTCTTATGTATGTGAGTAGCTGATTCTGATGGCCGTATGGTACGTGGAACCGAGATGACGGATGATTGATGATGCATTGTGTGGACTTTTGTTTCTTTTTGGAGGATTCCGTGCTTGAGGGATATTCTTGAGAATCCTCTTTTATTTTGTGTTGTGTATATATTAAGGGAAACTTTGATGTATCAGCCGTGATGGCAGTTTCCTGTTTTTATGACTTTATGTTTATTTTATTTTACTAATGAAAATTTCCGTGTACATATGAAAATCAATTTTTGAGTACTGTATCTATAATTTTCCAAGTCTTTATTTATGAATGAAGTCTTTTTATTTATTTTTCCATCCTGGCAGTTGATGTAAGACCAGAGACCAAGAAATTGGTTTAAATTAAGTTTTGACGTTACAAACTGTTTATCAGTTTTTTTTCGATTTCAAACAAATCTTCGTTTTTCAAAGGAGACATTTCGAAAATGATTTGCGAAAAATCCCTATTTTAATCAGTATAATTAGTGTTAGTTAAAACTAGGCGTTACATTTATGGTATCAGAGCAGTCGAGCCTAACCGGATCTGGGGTTATGTCCCGACTGTGTCTTCTCTGTGTGATCTCTGTGTTTGTGTGACTTCTTTGAAGTGTTTTAGAATAAGATAGTTAGATCTAAGATCTCGTGAGAAAGAAATAACTCTTACTTGGCCTTGTGGTATGGTATGCCATATGGTTTTTCTTTTGATCCAATGATCTCAAGTTGGATTCTTGATTGATGTTTGGTTGTTTAAGGAAAAACTTTCTTGGTTTGGCCATGGTATAAGTAGGATGATATATTATGTTTGTGTTTGATCTATATACATGATTATGAAGTGATTTGTTTAACTTGATCATAGACATTGTTTTGAGTTCATTTGGATGTTTATGTTAAAAGTTATGATCCATCGAAGTTTGAGGACTAATTTGCAAATTCTAGAAATTTCAGGGACATTTCTAAAATTTAAGACTTTATGTGGTAAGATTAAAGTTCTTTGATGATATAAGATTATAGAAGTTGGTTTTGGTTTGGTATCAATTGAATTTAGTGTATCCCTTAGGGTTTCAATTAAAACCTTAATGGATGTTGTGTTGTTGAAGTACCAATGGATCCGAGGATTATAGTTAGCGTTAATGTGAGATAGATTCCTAACTAAGTATTTTGATTTTGGCTTATAAGTTAAAGTTCAATTAAGTTTGATTTGTGGATCCTAAATTATAGTTGGAAGCTCTTAGCAATTATATTGTAATTCTTTAATTTTAATATTGACCTTGGTTTTGGATTGACTTTTAGAATAATAGCATAATGCTATTGTCTAGCAAGCGTACAAACACTGTAACAATCAATGTAAACGCACTCAGTAAAAACCTTTTAAACAAGTAAATAAAATTACTCAAACTAATCAACATTAAATAAATAATAATAAAATAAAATAATCTTTTAAAAAAAAGATTAATTAGTCTTAATAAAACAATTAAACATATAAACAAAAACATGGATGTTACACGTTCACATTGTTAGCTTTGACTTGTGACTTGTCTACTATTTACTATTAAATTTTTTATTTTTTATTCTCGTCTTCAGGTACCATTCATTCTCTTGTAGAAGATTAATCTCTGCTTTCGATAATACTCCCTCTAGTCCTATATATAAGAGGCAAAACCCTAAAATACACAGACCAAGGAAATACATTGAAATAAGCTATTTGTAATTAATATTCATATAAATTTATAAATTTAACCCTTCAATAATTAATTAATAAACCTACTTGTATTGAAAGTTGTATTGTCTCGTAAATATAAACCCTATTATAAATAAGGGTAAAATCAGAAATGAGCATTTAATATTTGTCAAAATACATACATGTCTCTTATATTTTGGATCAAAAAAAAGTAGTCATTTATCTCTTATAATAAGGATAGAAGGGAGTATATACTCCTGGTCAAGTGGGAAAAAAAAAAAAAAACTCTCTCTTCGTGTGTCAGATTATCAATTAGTCAAGCTGTGGGTCAACAACATCAACACGCTTCTCTTCTCTTTGGTTTTTTTTTCACTGTACCCCTTTTATAAAAAATATGCACCACAATACCCCCTTTGAGAATTATTATCCCAAATACCCCAGTTTTGATTTTAGGTGAGAAGTCTCACTTGCTAAACATGACTTCTCACCCTTCTTATTTTTTTATTTTTTTTTTTGCCTATTGAGAAGTCTCACTTACTAAACATGACTTCTCTTCTTGTTTTTTTTTTCGTTTTAAATTTTTTAATTAAGAAACTTGTTAATTAATTGATAACTTTGATTAGATAGGTTAGTTAAGTTAATTATAGTGTTGATTAGGATATTTAGAAGTGAAATTTTTACAAATAAAGATTAATTTTATGAATAAAAAACAGTAATTAAATATATTATACATGTACATATACCAGTGTCGGGACAAAGGTACATAGAGAACATGTACTCCTTTGGAGAGCCCGCATTCCCCCACATGAGTGGGTTTGGTAGTTCTTCGATGCCGTATACCAGCGAATAATTTGATAACTCATCAATGCCAGCATCAAACTTAAATCTCAATGACCCTGTGCAGCAAGACGAGCCAGCCGCCGATGACGATGATCAAGAAGCTGTCCTATAACGCAAGCAACTTCCACCACGTAACAAACGCCCAACACGTTGTGGAACTGGACACCACCTTCGCGATTAGTTTTATATGTTGATGGCGTTAGGATATTAATTTATGGTCGTCATTATTGCTTTTAATTTAGGCTATTGCTTCTCAATATTAATGTTTAATGTGTTTAATTCTCAAATTTGTGTTCTAATCACATATTTTATTTGTAAACCGAATAATTAACACACTACGTAACTATATTAAAAAAATTAAAATCAGCTAATTAATTGATGTATAATATATTTAATTACTGTTTTTTATTCATAAAATTAATCTTTATTTGTAAAAATTTCACTGCTAAATATCCTAATCAATACTATAATTAACTTAACTAACCTAATTAATCAAAGTTATCAATTAATTAACAAGTTTCTTAATTAAAAAATTTAAAACGAAAAAAAAACAAGAAGAGAAGTCTTGTTTAGCAAGTGAGACTTCTCAATAGGCAAAAAAAAAAAAAAAAAAAAATAAGAAGGGTGAGAAGTCATGTTTAGCAAGTGAGACTTCTCACCTAAAAATCAAAACTAAGGTATTTGGGATAATAATTCTCAAAAGAGGATATTGTGATACATATTTTTTATAAAAAGGGTACAGTGAAAAAAAACCCCTTCTCTTTTCTTCTCATCTCATTAACTTTAGCAGATATCTATGTTTATTATTTTCTGAAGACCAAACAAAAACTCAAACTCAATTTCTCATTCACATTCATTTTTTTCTTCTCTTCACTTCACACCTAAAACTCCCACTTTCTCTGCTTCTCCACTCATTTCCTCGTAAACCCAATTTCTGTTCACAAAAAAGATCACAACTTTGCTCCTTTCTGTTTCATGTCTTGTCTTTGGAGGCATAAACACCTCCATGGACAAACCCCACAGTTTTCTTCATAGTCTTGTGAAACACTTCAAATTCGGTTCCAGTAGAGGTAATCCAACAAAACCCAATTTTATTTTTGTTTTGTTTTCAGAATTTTTTTAATCCGAATTGTGTTTTCAGGTTGATAAGTTTTCTGATTATAGTAGGGTTGTGTTCTTCTATTCTGTTTCTGCTGTTGTGTTTGATCAGAGCAAAACAATGAAGCTGACTTACAGAGAATGGCTGCACAGGAGCAGAAGATCTTTGCCTATGAAGCCTTAGTTGCTGCCACCAAGAATTTCAATGCTAGTAATAAGCCAGGTGAGGGAGGTTTTGGTCCTGTCTACAAGGTATAATCAATGAGAAATTTTGTTAATTATTTTGTGTTTGGATGCTAGGAAATGTGGCAGAAAAAAATAAAATTGAGAAAGGTTTTGAATTGGTTGAAGTACATATTTTCTGGAAATGAAAATTTTGGAATTTTGATAGTTCTCCTTATTAAGTCTATGGTTGGATTAAAGAAAATCACTTTTAATTCCTAGGTTTGAATACTTTTCTGGGATTTTTCCCCTTATGCTGAAAATTCAACAAATATAAAAACGGTTACTTGGTTTGTTGTTTTACTTGGTAAGCCTAAGACCTAAGACCTATTCTATTTTGTATGATCTTTTTTTGTTTTTTGGGTTTGCACCCTTTTTTACTTACAGGGGAAGCTAAATGATGGGAGAGATATTGCAGTAAAGAAGTTTCACACACTTCAAATCAAGGGAAGAAAGAGTTCACGAACGAAGCCAAGTTGTTGGCTCGTGTGCAGCACCGGAATGTGGTGAATTTGTTGGGTTATTGTGCCCACGGTACAGAAAAGCTGCTTGTTTATGAGTATGTGCCTCATGAGAGCCTTGACAAGCTTCTATTCAGTAAGTGCTTCTGTGCCAATCCTTATTCTTTTAAATAAAATCACACAGGAATGAAAGCCATTCACATTTTTGAAGAGGTCCGGATTGTTGTTAAAACGTGCTTTCTGTTTGTTGTTGAGTGCTGAATTAAACTAAAAGATTACCGAGAGAGGTTGGTTGGAGTGGAAACATGCTCTAACTCCAAGAAGAGAACCTGAATTCGATTCCTAGGAGGTGCTTTGGTTGGGAGGTCGCAAAATTTAAAGGGTTAATTCCAGTGCATCTACGTGGCCAAACCGGGGATTAGTCCCATGGCAGGTCCAAAAGGCCGAAGCTGTGGGATACCTTGGTGGATCCACGGGAGAGTCAAAGGTCTTAATTACGGTAGGTTCCAAACCAAAAATAAAATATTTGGCCTGCTGGTACTTGGATTGATGGCAATTATTTCCAAGTGAAATTTATTTAAACTTCATAGGGTCTCAATTAAGATAACTATTGAGTTTGCCATGAAGGATGTGATGGGTCCACTGACTTATGGAATATGGAGTTTTCTTATGAGTTCTGCCTTTCGCACATCTCTACACCACCTTTTGCACCAGTTAATGATCTACAAATTTATCATCAATCATGTGTATTGGTTGCTTAACAGGAAGTGATGTCGATTAAAAAGAGATTACTATCTCGTTAACCAATGAATACACTTGGTTAACTACAAATTTATACATCATTAACTAGCTTAAAAAGTGGTGTGAAAAGGTAAAACGAGAAGGTTATTTTCGTTTCCATATGAACATATGTACCCTTTCCTTGTGTGAAATCTTTGATGGTCTAACTATTCTTTTCTACAGACTCTACCCTTTTGCAGTTTTTTATTGAATGGAGAATTCTGAATTTTCAAATTCTAACTTTATCATCTCTGCCAACCCCGTGGACCGCTAGCCATCCATCTTTACCTACCTTCAAATCTGAAAATGTTTTCTATGTGCTTAATCTCTGAAAGTGACTGCACTTGAGACCTTGACTTTCACATTCACATACATAATAGAATTATTAATTAATTGGATCCATTAGATGCCTTGCCTAGGCAACATAACGTTTAGAACTAAACTCCTCTAACCTATCTTAGCAAAGCCATGATGACTTCTGATAGATGAACCATCCTGCCATTTTCTCTTTTGTATTTATTGCCTTTTTGGTTAAGAAACTCAAAAAAGATAAGTTTTTATTTGAGAAGTGATATAAATTAAACCAATAGTGGCTGGCATAGTTGGTAGATAGCCGGTTCTTAAGCATGTTGTTCTTGTCGTGTGCATGCTAAAGGCTTTGTTGGGAAGCAAAACCCACTTTAATGATCTCTATGCCTCAAAAGTGATTGATCTCCAGATATTGGCTGGGGCACCCTTGGTGGAAAAAAATAAAAATAATATGTGACGTATTTAGTTTTTTAATAAAATCTGATCTTTTTTGGTTTTAATAGATAGCAAAACCTTAATTAATAGTAAAAGGTCGTGTGGCCAAAAGTTTTTAGTTTGGACCACGCTTCTACTTTCTAGGATGGATCATGGAAACCTCTCAAACCTAAATTCTTTTTGATATTTATTTGTTATGGTGGAGTAGCCACTAATCCCACTAAAATCTGATCAAGACAAAATAAATTGAGGTATTATACCGTGATGATTGTGTAGGGACTCTTATTTTTATCAGAATAACTAATGTTACCAACACAATTAATAGAAGAATAATGCTACACATACATAAGTTACATAGTAGATGTGATCCTTAATGTAAAAGCATCTACTTCTATAAGTTATTAAGTCACTATACTAAATTCGCTAATGCTATGGTGGAAACCTCTCAAACCTAAATTCTTTTTGATATTTATTTGTTATGGTGGAGTAGCCACTAATCCCACTAAAATCTGATCAAGACAAAATAAATTGAGGTATTATACCGTGATGATTGTGTAGGGACTCTTATTTTTATCAGAATAACTAATGTTACCAACACAATTAATAGAAGAATAATGCTACACATACATAAGTTACATAGTAGATGTGATCCTTAATGTAAAAGCATCTACTTCTATAAGTTATTAAGTCACTATACTAAATTCGCTAATGCTATGATTAGCATTTTCTATTTGTTGTTCTTAAAGAAAGTATACACATTGTGTGATAAACATTAACTTCAAATTGATGCAGAATCCCAGAGGAGAGAAGAACTCGATTGGAAGCGTAGGTTTGGCATAATCACGGGCGTGGCAAAGGGATTGCTTTATCTCCACGAAGACTCACATCATTGCATCATCCATCGTGACATAAAGGCCAGTAACATCTTGCTTGCTGACAATTGGTCTCCCAAGATCGCTGACTTTGGCATGGCTCGTCTCTTCCCCGAAGATCAAAGCCAAGTCAATACACGTGTTGCTGGAACCAAGTAATTTAACCCCTTCAACTATCTTCCGTACACACACACGTTACTCAAAATACATAAAACAAATAGTAGTCCTCAAGATTAATTTATTGATATATGCACCTATTTTTTAGATTTTCAAAATTTCATTTTGTGAATTTAATTGGTATGCACTTTCAATTAACGTTTTTTACCGTGTCAATCAATTATAAATCATAATATGAGTAACTTTTAAGATATTTAGAAAAAGAGTCAAACATTTTTAATAATATGATAGTTTATGATTGATTGACAGTATATTAGTTAGTAATTTCTTCAAGGTACATGACCAGTCATGTTTTCTTTACCTTTCTATTATTATATAATAAAGAATAAAGATAAATGATAGTTTTAAGTGTGTGGTCTGTTTGATGGACTAATAATTTTGATGGATGCTAAAAAATAATTGAGAATTTACATTATGCAGTGGGTATATGGCTCCGGAGTATGTGATGCATGGGAAACTATCTGTGAAGGCAGACGTGTTTAGCTATGGGGTTTTGGTGGCCAACGAAACTCGGCCTTTAATTTGGATGTAGATGCACAAAGTCTACTTGATTGGGTAAGAATAATATTTTAAATTTTTTACTTTAGAGGATTTAGTTTAGGTATAGGATAAGCGTTTCTATCAGCCATTTATTTATTTTTCAATAAAAAAGAATTAGGTATTTTTGTTGAAATTTTGATATGCCTTGTTGACAAGTGTCTTAAGATATTTGTTAAGGCGTTTATTCAGAAATTCAAAAGGGGGAGTTGTTTTGCATGAAAATATTTTTTAAAAAATTTAATATATTAAATATTTTACTTATCTTAATTAATTAATGGTGACAAAGATTGGTTGATACTTGATAACCTCAACACATCTTTTGATTCTTTTGACAAAATTAAAACCAACTTCAGCCCCACAATAAATGTAACTTGATCATGGGTTTGAAAAATAGGACCATTCAGGGGCCCGGTCGTAGTCAGTTGATTTGATTTAATTAATTAATTATTTTTTTAAAAAAATTATATAAATTTTTGGATTAACTGGTATGTACTGTATTTGTACATAGTTAACCAATCAGAAATTACCATATAAGTTAAAATATTTAACTCTTATCCTAACTATCTTAAAAGTCATCTATACCATGATTTATGATTGATTGACAGCATAAAAAAACTTTACACCGACAATGCATAGAAATTAAACTCTAAATTTTTTCCCCTTGTTTTTATTTGGATCATCAGATTTTACCGGTTTACATATGTTGATTCTGTTCTCTTGTCCAGCCAGTTAAATTGATCTAATTCTAATAAGTGTGCTCCAAATTTGAAGAAGTAATTTGTTTTTTTGTTTTTATAAAAAACTTGACTTATATATCATTGAAAATTTTTGGTTTCAGTTTTGATGATACTATCCAGACCAAGAAAATAAGAAAAAATAAAATAAAAAACGAGATAAGCCCACATAGAATGTTGACATTTCATTTTCTCTTTTCTGGGGTTATTGTTCCCATCACAATAGGATTTTCTTTAACACAGAACTCAATTAAGTATCCATGTGAGACATTCCTAAAGTTGCTTTGTGTCTCTTTTCTCTCTGTTTTTTGTGGTTATAGGCATACAAGCTCTACAAGAAAGGAAAGAGCTTAGATATTGTAGATTCCACATTAGCATCTTCAATAGTACCTGAACAAGTAACCATGTGCATTCAGCTGGGTCTGCTATGCACTCAAGGCGATCCGCAGCTACGTCCAAACATGCGACGCGTGGTGGTGATCCTGTCTAGGAAACCAGGTCACATGGAAGAACCAACGAGACCAGGAGTACCTGGTTCCAGATATAGAAGACCTCGCAGGCACTCTGCGATGTCTTCTACAGCCGGTACCACGGTTACCTCTGATTGAAACACTTCTGATTCAAGCAGCAATTATACCACGGTTACTACTACTGCTGCAACAGGAACAAACTCAACTACTAATACTGTAGAAGTAGACCCCAAAGGGAAACGCCCAATGCAGGGTTAGGCTCATGTCATGGGGGCTATTATCATTTGTTTATTATTTTTGTATGATGAGTGCGTGATATATAAGATATATAAGATTATTAGAATGTAGATATTAAGTGGGTTAGGTTAGGAATGGTGAGGCTGAAGTGAATTCTTATTATTCTTTTATGTATAAGTGAGAAATGAGCTGAAATTAATTCCATTATCTCATTTCCGATGGCTCCTAACAAAATGGCAGTAATACGGATTAGTTAGTTTATCAAAGGCAGGGCTAGGACAAAAAACAATTTCATTGTTTGAGGTGGAGGGAGGATTATAAGGGATAGTTCTAACTTTTAAATCTTCTTAACTTAATAATAAAATTAAGTATTTTTTTATTTTTTTTTATGTTTTCAAAATATTGACTATATTTATTTTTCTATTTAATACTTTATTTGTTGAGTAGTAGAAAAGTTGCTAAGCAAATCAACTTTTCATAAGCGGGTTCTCATGCAACCTAGGTATTGCTACTTCAGTTCAAGCAGAATTGTGGGGTTTGGTTCATGGACTTTGGCTTGCCAGAAGGTTGCAGATTAGTCACCTTAAGTGGAAAAAGACTCCAAAGTTCTTGTTAACATGGTGGAAATGCGCAGGACTCAGTGTTTACGTTTAAAACCTTTGTTAGACGAAGCTTTGGTGCTTGTTTATCTTCCGTCTTGGTCTTGTTCTGTGAAGCATGTTTATAGGGAAGCTAACAGGGCAGCTGATGCTTTAGCCAACCTTGGTCATGGGGGGCCTTTTTCTTGTTCTTTTCTTGGTAGTATCCAGGATGTTCCTATGGATATTAGGCATATCTTATGATAATAATAAATTCATCAGCAAATAAAAATCAACATGATAAACAGAAAAACATCTCTACAGAAATAACTGTGTCAATATCAGTTTGACAGATAAAAACATAGTAAATTTGTTATATCAGAGCTGCAAATAATAAACAGATCAAAGAAAAGCATAGAAGAAACTCCACAGCAAAAGGCAGATCATATAGCATCAAAATTCAAAATCTAGATGGCTGAACCCTACGGAACAGTTTTAGCACAAACAGGCATCTATAACTTGAAGTGAGCACTAACTTCTTCCATGGCAAAGGGAAATAAGATTTTTGTAGGTATACAATTTTATGAACTCCAATCCATTAAAACAACACTACAACAATATACAGAAAGTACACAAATACAGTATAAAGTATTAAAGTTGCTTCAAGCTTCACCATCGAGTACAAGTTCATGAGCAACACACAAGCATAGCATGTAAACAAAATGCAAATGAAAAAATTCAAGTTCACTAAAATCTACAATACCGGGCAATACACCAGGCCTCCATGAAGTATAAGAGCTTGTATTCAACTCAAAGCACGATGTAGAGATATAGGTAATACCCCACTACAGTTTGTGCAAACAAACGTCCAGAAATTTATACACACATATTATGGTCCCTTCCAAAAGAGAAAATAAAATAAGTAATATAATAGACATGTTACAATGTCAAATGCAATAATTTCCTTGCTAGCTTCAGAAGAATGCATCATAATGCTCTAAAAGCTGGTTAGAGACTAACAACACTTAATTTGAAGTCTACAAATGGAAACATGGTTCAGGCTGTCAAGGATAAAATTAAATCTATCTACCTCGGGCCATGGGTGATGCAGAATGTGGTTATTGAGCAAATTTACACTGTCAAACATGTTAAATATCCTATATTAGAAATCTATCAAGTCCTTACTATGCATTCATATCACTCCAAAATCAAAGGATCAAGCAACTTAAACACATCCTTAAATGACTTCATATTCAACATTAAATTATCTATACAAATCTTACAATTTGTAACAGAGTTTCTAAACCTTCCTCGGAGGTCTTTTAAATTAGTACAAACCTATAATTAACCATTCAGAGTTATTAAATTAAGGGACAACTTTTTATCACGCTTACAATACCATTAAAAGTTAAAAATACCCGAGTCCCCCACTTGCATCATCATCACCACGGCCACCACCTCTGCCACCATCACCATCACTGTCTCATCCCCACACCTACTTGCACTACCATCGCCATTGCTATCATCATCGACATTGTCACCGGTGTGCATCAAAGGCTCCCCGAATCTACAAAGAATTCCATATCTTAACTAATCTTATTATTTTTACATTTTTTGTCACGGAAATAAATTTTCATCTTTTTAAAAACAAGTTTAATTATAACTAAAAATGGTTAGTGGTATTGGAAATTGATGGTACCCACAGGCGAATTTTACTATAAGGTCAGGGGTTCTAATCCTGGATTTATCACTTTGGAGATAGCTTTACCTAACGATCATCCTGATTCATCCGAAGGTTGGTCTCACAATTTTACCAGTGGGATATCCGGTGAAAGACAATTTTTATTTTCTTCTAAATATTTTGGTTACAAAAATAAATTCTGGTATTTATTTAGTCTATATTTTATAATTTTTATTTGTTTTTGAGAGGGCAAATGGTAAATTAGTAATCTTAAATCAGTTGAAAGTGGGAACAATAACATAAAGCAGAGTGAGAGTGATTAAGCAGCGTGAAACCAAGCAGCGTGAAACCAAGCCAAAGCAAACCCGAGAGAGAGAGAGAGAAGCATGAGAGGAACATTGCTGAGGAATGCGTCACTCTACACTCGGAACCTTCTCCTTCGCTCTCATTCAACCCCACTCGCCGCTTCAACTCGATCCTCACTCACCTTCTCCTCCTCCTCCTCCTCAGGGAACAACAACCAACCCAATCCCAATCCTGTTCCCGACACCACCAACTTGCCGCAACCCGTGAACAAGGATGTCGCTCTCGATGTCGAGGATGTCGACAACAAAGGTAATCCCTACTCAATTCTTCATTTTTCTTTTATTTATAGTATTAGGTGAGACGGAATTTGGATCTTAGGGAGGAAAATCCGAAAGATCCAATACTCACAAGCAGAGAAATCAATGAGTTGAATGATTTCTGATGCAAAATGAGTAAATAAATGCTGAGATAATATTCTGAGTTTTAGAGAGAAGAAGAGTTTGTTTGAAATGATGATTGCTTCTTTCATTCAAGCTGCAGCATGCTAAATAGCAGCTGATCGTTACACACACTCAAGAGAGAGGAAATCATAACAAACTTCCCCAATACAAGGACACTTCAGCAGTACATTTGCTGACTCAAATACTTCTAGAACATTCCTAACAGAAGATAAAAAACAAGCACATGGCAAGGAAAATAAACATATAATAGAAATGAAACATAGGATAAACTTGGAATTAATATTACAGCATAATAATGCTGTAACAATACCCTCCCCTTCAAGCACATCCTTGTCCTCAAGGATGAAAGGGAAGAAACTTCTTGAAAGGATCATGGTGAAACTCCCAAGAGACATGCTCAGGAGGTAAATCCCTCCCAGTGACCAAAACCTTAGAAGTAGTAGCCATCCTCTCTTAATCATTTTCCTATGCAAAATAGCCACATGTTCAACTCGTTTAAAAGCTGACAGAGATCTATTTGGTGACGGGTGGGTAGTAGCCGACTTAAGCTCTTGGTATGCAGTAGATTTAATCAATGAGGCCCCTTGAGTACTGAATAGCCATCCCCTTACCTCAAACTTAGGTTCCGGTTTTAATTTATCAGAATGTAGCAAAGACAACCCTAAGTCCAAGGTATATTTAAGATGCTTTCCAACCATAGCATCACTTTCAATTGACATGATGTAATCCTTCAAGTAGGCCCAGTAGATTGTTACAATACCTTCCACCAAAGGCTGGCATACATTTTCTACAATGACATTGCCATCGTGATCAATTTTATAGGAGATATCGAGGCCCTCCAAAATCAGGTGATAAATTACCTCCTTAGAATTTAGAGAATTATGCTCTCTTTCATGGACAAAAGTTGTTTCAGCTTGGTGCTCATCTACATCAGAAGTGTTACCCAACGGTTCATCATTTTCTTTCTTCGAGAGAGGATCATGATTTCGTTGACTCAATGACCATATATCCCATGAAAGAACCAATTTTATCAAGCTTTGGAACTCACCTGGTGATGTGTAGAGTGATTTCTTATCTGCCATTGCCCAGCAATTTTCCATTGCTGAAGTGAAGTCCTCCAAAAAGCTAGCAGAAGTGATTTTTAGTGAGTTACCCCCCATCAACCAATTTGGCACTGCAGCTTCTTCAATGCTATCACAATATGGTGGATAAGGCTTGACATCAAGTATTGGAGTTCCATCAACCAGGTCCACTCCAGAAAGCAAAATCATATTTCCCTGTGCAGTCTGTACCTTCTTGCAATTAAATTTGGCCATTCCAGCACCCATTCTTTTGTTAGTGACCTCAATTGCTTCCTGAGAGTTCTTTCCAAGCTCCAAAAAAACTGTTGAATCATGAGGAATCTGTTGCATAAGAATTTTGTACTCCTTTGGGCCACATAAAAAATGCCAATCAAAAGTAACCTCAGATGGAACAATCCCCACTTCCACACACAACACAATATATTCCACTAAACTCATCCTTATCATTGCAGGACAACCAGTTGTTATTTCCTTTCTCAAAGTTTCATCAATATGGGAACACAACCCAAATTTGTAAAGTGGGTATGAATCATCTATAACCCATGGCTCTTCAAACATACCACATTTGTGACTCAATTCCATCAAATGTTCAATTCGCATCACATTTGGAGAAAATGAAGAGTTGGTGAATATGTGAGCCAAAACTCTAGAAAAATGATACCTACGTGAAGAGTGAAAAGAGTGAACGTGAGATGGAGGTGGTGGACCTGGATCAAATGGGCTGATGTGTATAACCGGCACAGCCGCGGCGGGGTTGACAATGTCACGGAGGAGACAGAATGATGTCGGGACTGACGGTAGTTGCGCGGGATGGCGAAAATGGGGTTTGGTGTCTATTAGCGTGGCCGCTGAGAATTTCGAATCAACGGAGGGAGTACAACCAGTGTCGGTAAGATCGTCGATGACAGAAGAGGTAATGTTTGGACGCTTCGAAACCGTGTTGATATCCGAGGCTGGATCAACGGCTGGGTTGTCTTTAATCTGTGATTTCTCTATGCCGTTGTCACCCATCATTAACAGATCGAATAAAAATGGAGTTGACTCGTTGGGGAATGGAGTTTTGGTCTGAACTGTGATTGGGGCAGCGGTGGGGAAGCCAAGTTTCAGCTGCTGACCTTCGTCTTCGTGTTCCCCTGTGTAAACCTTCAACCCATTCATTCCGGTGGAATCAATTTCTGAAACCCTTGTTACATTGTGACTCTGGGTTGAGCTTGGGGTTTTTTGGTTACAAATGGACGAACTCCCCTGTTGATGGTGTCCCTATTGAGCTCTGACCAAAGCTTTAATCTCATCTAAGTTTGCCACGAGTTGATCTAACTTGGTCAGCGTTCTTTCTCTCGAATTTGAGAACCTCCGCATCAGCCGAAACTCCATCTCTTGAACTTCCACTTGATCGAACATCGTATCATCCATGGGTAAGCACCAGGTCGATGCTTTGATACCAATTGAGACGGAATTTGGATCTTAGGGAGGAAAATCCGAAAGATCCAATACTCACAAGCAGAGAAATCAATGAGTTGAATGATTTCTGATGCAAAATGAGTAAATAAATGCTGAGATAATATTCTGAGTTTTAGAGAGAAGAAGAGTTTGTTTGAAATGATGATTGCTTCTTTCATTCAAGCTGCAGCATGCTAAATAGCAGTTGATCGTTACACACACTCAAGAGAGAGGAAATCATAACAAACTTCCCCAATACAAGGACACTTCAGCAGTACATTTACTGACTCAAATACTTCTAGAACATTCCTAACAGAAGATAAAAAACAAGCACATGGCAAGGAAAATAAACATATAATAGAAATGAAACATAGGATAAACTTGGAATTAATATTACAGCATAATAATGCTGTAACATTAGGTTTTTGGGTCTCAAATTTTAGCTTCATGATGAATTAATCTATGTTGGGTGAGAAAAGTCAACAAGTTAATAAACTCAATGTTCTAGAAATGAGTATGTTGCATTGGATGAGTGGACATGTTAGTATTAGGAATGAATGCGTTAGAGAAAATGTTGAGGTAACACCTATGGTAGAATAGATGGTACAATCTCACCTTAGTCCGGTAACCAGAGGTAGAAGAAAACCAAGAAAAATTATAGGCAGAACTATTAAGAAGGTTTTAGATGTGAATGGTTTATCTATAGACCTGATTTATGATTGGACATTATAGAGTGTGTTATTTGTTCCATGTAGTTGGCCTCACCTAGTGGAAAATGACTTGGTTGTTGGTGCTGCTTTGTTGTTGATGAATTGATCTATGAAAATGAATTTGTTTATATTGTGCAATGTATGTGCAAGCCCATGTTTTACCAATAAGGGAGGGGTGCGGTGGTAAGCAAGCTTCATTCCCTGAGAGAAGACTAAAGTTCAAACCTTGGAGAAGACAATTGTTATGAGGGCCTCTTAGCTAGTCTCATAGCAATGCCTGATACTCCTAGACTCCTAGTAAAGACCAAAAAATAGTTCCATTTTTTTTAATTTTTTTTTTTTGAACTGCTTACATTTGAAACTGTGTGAAATGTTTATGCTTTTCGTTCAATCTGTTCATGATTTTTTTATTGTTGCTTTTCCAGAGTTGAAAAGGCGGATGGATAGTTACTTCAAGGGTGACGAGCAAGCACTTCCCTCCATCCTCGAGGCGATTTTGCAGAGGCAGCTAACTGGGAAGCATGAGGAAACGGATGATGAGTTAATGGATGACCTCCGCATGGAGCCGATTGATGATGTGGATGACAGGGAGTTCGAATCAGATTTCGAGGAGTTACATGATACTGACGAAGAGATTGATGATTTGTATAATGCTCGGGAAGTGGTCATGAAGAGAATGGCCCAGGATGAGTACTTCAACATGGATGAAAAGAAGTGGGATGAAATTGTACGGGATGGAGTTAATCATGGTTTTCTTAAGGATACAAAGGAGTGTGAGGAGATTCTCGAGGATATGCTCAGATGGGACAAACTCCTCCCAGGTACAACATTTTTCGTTGTACAATTACTATTTGAAATTGGTTCCGGTAATTGTGAAAACTAAAGTACTAAGGAACATCATGTTTCCTTGGTTTGGCATCCATCTCTAGTTGACATGTTAAAATTTTGTGATGTCACTATTATTTGATTATCATTGATTATTGATATCCTGTAATGTTGTAAATAGGAATTATAGTGTTACAGGAGAATATAAGGGAGTGTACTGTGTACATGTAATCCAGGGTTGTTGTAAATGGACATTCTTTAAAGAAATTTCACATCTATAACTTGACTATTACTCTGTTTAATCTGATTGTAGATGCTAAATCTTATTCTGGCTTGTGCTTGACATTTATTGCATGTTCTTGTAGAAACTTGCAGACCATGAATTTTGTCTGCCTTTGATATGATTGTCTGTGCATGCTTAAATTGAAATATAGTCATCAATTTCAACTTAGTATTTTGAGTAATTTTGTGTAATTCTTCTGATTTTCTTTGGTGCAATATCTTACCTAGATGAGATAAAAAAGAAGGTGGAAATTAAATTTAATGAGCTAGGGGACATGTGCGAAAGAGGGGAGCTTGAACCTGAAGAAGCTTATGAACAGTTTAAGAAGTTTGAGGACGAGATGGTCATGGAATACATGAAGATAATGGAAACAGAGGAGGTCCCAAAGTTTGATGATGCTGCTGTATCAGACAAGAAAAAGGATATAGATGACCCACCTGGTGAAGGTCCAATTCTCCGATGGCAAACTCGGATAGTCTTTGCTCCTGGTGGTGATGCTTGGCATCCGAAAAACCGGAAAGTGAAACTATCTGTTACTGTGAAGGAGCTTGGACTTTCAAAATACCAATTTCGCCGGCTCAGAGAATTGGTCGGAAAACGGTATCATCCTGGGAGAGATGAGCTTACAATAACTAGTGAGAGGTAAAGTGCTACAAGTATAAATACTATTCAGTTTCATCACGTTTGGATCTCTAGGCCTTACTGAAAAACCTGGAAGCAACCACTTTTTTTTTTTTTTTGTCTAAAATGTTTTCCATATTTTGAAGGTTTGAACATCGAGAAGAAAATAGAAAGGACTGCTTAAGGACTCTTCTATCTCTCATTGAGGAGGCTGGAAAAGCTAACAAATTGGTAGATGATGCCCGGGCTTCATATGTGAAGGAGAGGCTCCAAGCTAATCCAGTTTTCATGGAGAGGCTGCATGCCAAGTCCAAGAGATTGCGGGAACTTAATCAGGTGCCTGCTTGAGGTTTCCATATCTGATGTATGAATTTCGGAACATTCACTTGCCTTAATATGTTATTGCTCCCATATTTTTGGAACATATCTTTCATATCAAGTGATAGGCATCCCGGATAATTTTTACCTTTTGCAGATGTTGCTACTTAACTTTTTTATATGCTTCAAATAGGTTATTAATTTTTCACCAATAATATCATTTAATGTATATAACTGATGGTCACTGGTTACTGAAGATTAAAGGATTAGTAATCCTTGAGCACTTGCTTGGTTGATCAGTTTTTATCTTCCGTCTTGGTCTTGTTCGGTGAAGCATGTTTATAGGGAAGCTAACAGGGCAGCTGATGCTTTAGCCAACCTTGGTCATGGGGGGCCTTTTTCTTGTTCTTTTCTTGGTAGTATCCAGGATGTTCCTATGGATATTAGGCGTATCTTATGATGATAATAAATTCATCAGCAAATTAAAATCAACATGATAAACAGAAAAACATCTCTACAGAAATAACTGTGTCAATATCAGTTTGACAGATAAAAACATAGTGAATTTGTTATATCAGAGCTGCAAATAATAAACAGATCAAAGAAAAGCATAGAAGAAACTCCACAGCAAAAGGCAGATCATATAGCATCAAAATTAAAAGTCCCTAACATTAAAAAAAAATGAAAAAAAGAAGTAGGAATTGACTTTAATTTGTGGATGCCAACTTTTCATAAGCATCCAAATGATGAACTAATGCGTGCCAACTTTTATTTTGATGTCCCTCTCAATGAAATTAAATCCATACCCCACATTAACAAATTCAGAGGATTTGAACTAATTGTACTTTTCCCTATTCAGCATGCACAATTAGCAAAGATTTCCATTGCATGCTTATTTGTAAGTCTTTGTTTACTGAACGAAAGCTTAATTTAGAGGCAACATTCAAAACCTGTTTCTGCTTAATATATGATGATGGGTCCCCCCTTTCACAAAATGCATGTAATGCATCTAAGCACCATTGAGCTCAGACTCCTAAAGTGGTCAATTATTCATCTATATACTCAATTATTTGTGTTGCAGTTGCGGTACATATCCTCGTCCGTTTTCATGAAAACGGTGTAATCTTCGAGTTCCATTTTCATGTTTCAATGAATTTCTTATACATTTATTATGATAAAGGTGTATGGTTGAGAGCATTTACTTTAATAAAAGAATAAGTATATAAACTATCAAGAGGATGGCTCTAGTATTTTGATTTGGGGTTCTGCTGTTAATGCCATACTTTGTGTCTCTCAAGGCCGAGGTTGTGGTCCTGCCCCAGAGATTGCTCTGAAAGTTGTATTGTGGAACCCTGCTACGGAGGAATTCAAGGACATTCCACCTGGCTCTGTTGATTGTTCGCCTAGTTTAAACATTGATGTTGAGCTTCATGGATTTGGTTATGACCCTGTGATAGATGACTATAAGCTGATTCGGTATATTTGTGTTTATGATAGAGATTATTACTCTGATCATGTTCCTGAACGTTTTTGGCAGGTATATAGCCTAAGAAGTAACTCTTGGAGGAAACTTGATATTAAAATGCCTCTTAGTATGCTAGGAGCTGACACAGATCAGCTCTACTTAAATGGGGTCTGCCATCGGCGGGGTTTTTTTTTCCTGAAACACCTAATCTAGGTCACGGAGAAGAGGTGCTAGCGTCATTTAACTTGATTGATGAGGTGTTCCATACAACACCCTTCGATATTAATGAAGTCTATCGTAGTAAACACTTGGTGGTGTTGAAAGGGTCCGTTGCTGTGATCACAATGCATATGGAAGCTGATTGTTTTGACATATCAATTCTGGGTGAAGTTGGTGTGAAGGAATCATGGACTAAACTCTTTAACTTTGGACCCCTGCCTGGTGGTATTGACCAACCTATTGGATTTGGGAAGAAGGGTGATATAATCTTCAGAAAACATGAACCATTAAGCCATGGTGATCTGGCTAGGTTTGATTTAAGTAGCCAGATGATTGAAGACATTGGTGTTAAAAGAGGGTATATATTATGTCAAATAGTTATTTATAACGAAAGCCTTCTTCCTATTGGAGGAATAAATAGTTAGTTGTTTTTTCTAGTGTAAGCCTAAAGCTTTCATCCATGAGGTTCAAGAGTATGGCTATTAGGATCTAATGCCTTGTTGAATGCTATGAAATTAGTTTCTTAATAAAAGGATTGTCAATCACCCATGTCATTTTTGTTATCAAGGATATGAGAAAGAACGGTTTAGTACTCCCTCCAGTCCACAATATATAAGAAACGAATGAATCCTTTTTTTTTGTTCAAAATATAAGAAACATGCATCAATTTTCACACATATTAAATGATAATTTTCAATATTGCCCTTATTAATTACTTTCATTAATTATAGGCCTTTAGAATATCAATTAAAATTAGAAGGGGTGTTTTTGTAAATATGAGTATTAATTACAATTAACTCATTTCAATATATTTTATTGGTCTGTGTGTTTTAGGGTTTCGTTTCTTATATTGTGGACCGGAGGGAGTAATATGGATTTTTTTATATTAAATTATATTTTTATGCTTTATTCTCTCTATTTGTCCTCAGAATGGTCTATATTTTTTGTTAAATGGACATATTTTTCTGTATATATAGCTCATAATCGAGAAACTTCAGACAAATTCAAGATTGGAAAATCACAGCCTGAACTTTATTACGTTTTGTTGTTCTATCATATATCCCATTGACTGTTTTAGAAGTAGTATTGTGGAACCCAGTCATTTCTCATGGCTCTGCTGACTGTCCACCTGGTGTAGACATTTGCGTTACCATGGATTTAGTTATGACCCTGTGACAGTCTGACAAAAGTCTATAAGTTGATTCGGAATTTTTGTTTATTTTTTGAAGATTGGTATTGGTATGATGTTGTGGAGGATAGGCCAAATGCTCCAGAGCCTTTATGGAAGATATACAGCCTAAGAAGTAACTGTTGAGGGAACTTGATATTGAAATGCATACTATTGCTCTAAATGTAACTAGTTTAAAGGTATACATGAATGGGGTCTGCCATTGATGGGGTTATAAAGGATTCAAAGTAGCCCTCAATGGAGGGTTATTCTTTATTATTCCTTTATTTTAATCTTCTCCTTCTTCATATTCTTGTCATATACAATGTTAACATACTATCATTGTTCCTTTTGGAATATATATATTCTGTGTAATGGATTTTGTGAAATATGTTAAATTGCTGTTGAGTTATCATTGTTTTAATAGCTTATGAAGTACTGGAAGTGGCTTCCCTTCAGAAGCTTTTATTGTTGTTAATGTCTATGTATCTGTGTATGTAATCTTTAGCACTCTTTTGCTTGCAAAGAGGAAAACGTTTTTATTTGAAGACATACTATTATATGTCATGGCGAAAACCAATCTGTTTTTTTTTTTTTTCACAATCTTGGTTGATAGGCAATACTGTTAGAGCCCCCTCGTGTTGTAACTGAATTTTTGGAATAAAATCAAATGGTAAAACATTTGCCTCTGATGTTTTGCAAGTGAGCTTTGTATAAGCTGGATATTATCAATGACTTTATAGACTCTTGTACCATGATTGATAAATTAGATACATTCCTATTATCAGTTTTTGAACATATCCTGGCATTTAGTTTTATCCTCCCCGTATGCTACAGTGATTATTTAATCCATTTGATTGTGGCTGATGGATTACTGTATCATTCTGTAAATAGAAGGATTACCTTTGCATGTGTGGATGTCCATGGAAGGCTTATAAGGGTTTCAAATTTAGTCCTACATGACAGGCAAAATATGGAAAGATTTCACACTTGCAGTGACTGGATTGCCTAAACCAGGCTTTGCCCTTTGGATTATGAGCAAAACTTGTTTGTTTTGACTTGCTTTCTGTTTTTTTCCAAGTATGAGGTGGATGTAATGAACTGATCAATTTGTCTAAAGGTTTAACTGTCACAAAAGAGAAATCAGAATATGTTGTGTTCCAATTTCTTATTAGGATAGTTTCATTTTAAACTGATGTGGCTGGATCATATTAGATAATAAGTAACATTTTTTTTTTGGCTGAAATAACTGATTTATTTCTGGTCTTGGAATGAATTTGTGTCATATGGGATTCTATGTTGTGACTTGGTATCAAACTGTTGTTTGGGGCCTAGTTGTCCTCTTGGTCATAGTGGCGTTGGTAATGTTTTGCCTGCTGCTCTGAATGAACTTCTTCAAGTGATGATTTTGTTTATCATTTTTCATTCTTCTCATTTTCCCCATCAGTCTTGTATAAAAGAATAAAGCTCAAGTAGTACATGGTAAATTTGACATTCCTGCATTATTACATACATAAACAGTCTTGTCATTAATACATTCTGTGTTTATATGGTGTTCTTGAGTTTTTTACACAGGTGGTAACTTTCTTGAGTTTTTATATGATGCCCTTGAAGTACTGACATTATTGGGAGTGTAGTTCAATAAAGGAACTGATAGACTGAGGTGTAGTGTAGATGAGGAGTAGTAGAAAGGGAGGCAGCAGTTCTAGTAGTCTCTTGTCACATTCTGCCTTTGTGGTTGACCTCCCTAAATGGCATACTGACCACATCAGTTTACCAGGAGAACTATATTTTGAGATAGGGAATTTGGAGAATTCTTATAGATTAGGACACTATTTTTCAGAAATGCATTCACTGTACAAGGAATAGACTGCTAAAAGAGTCTCCAAATTTGTTTGATTATCATATTTGATTAGATTGACATGTCTTTCTCAAACCAATACCCACCTAGTCATTTCTGTTGGCAAAACACATTTGAGGTGATGAAGTTTTGTTCTGTCTTCTCTTCTTTTGTAACACTTAAGAAAAGATATGAGTCCTATATATTGGCAACTTGCACACATAAATATCTCCAAATTTAGCATATATTTCACACCAAAGATTCTGGATAACTTTATTTTTATTTTTTAAGTTTTTGCAATGTATTTGGATTGAAGATGATTTCTAATTTTGCCATATTTTTTGTTCTCCTTCCAAATAGGAGTAGCTATCTAATAAATATTGGATAGTATTATAGCTAGTTTTTGAAGTTTGAAAAAAAAGAAAGAAAAAAGAATACTGTTATTTGCATATAATTAAATGAGTTATTGGGGGTTACTCCTGCATATTTTTTATAACCTTCATTGTGTTAGCTCTTGACAGCAACATGACACTATGTTTAGTACAGGATAAAATAAGGAAATAAAGAGCCATTGCCTTAGACCTCTAATCGAGGATACATGGGTTCGATTGGATGGTCATTTACATTGACTACTTAATTTAAGATTGTGTAGGTTAAAAACGGGAGATAAACTTCCTTCCTTAAATCTGTTTTACCAGTGGCTAAATGCATATAGAGGCCTAAAGTCAAATTATAAAATGGGATAGTAGCAACGTGTTATGTTAAAAGCGGGCCGGATAATAAATTGGAAAATGTTCTGATTCAACTAGTTAGACCGGATGGTCCGATTGGATGACATCATATAATTTTAATAATATATACATATATCCATACATATACACACCTATGAAACACGTTTTCTCATAAGTCATAACAGCTATGACTACTAATAAAAATATTCATAATACAATTATAAAAAAAAAATAGTCTTATAATCACAACTCAAAAATCAAGTTTCAAATATAAGGTGACAACTTACCATCATTACCCAAAAGACAATACTTCCATTATCACATCTAGCACCAATGGTCTGGTGGTAGGATTGTTCCTTTACATGAAAACATTTATATGATTAACCATGTTCATATCAAACCTTTATTCAATGGCTTAAATCTACCTCTAGATAGCTTAAATAATCTTTCAACTTTAGTCCAAGCTTGGACTCACAGAATAAGGCCTATGCCCTATATACAGAAGATAGGTCAAGCATTACAATCTGCACCCGATGTGCTTAAACTATAGTCACCTTATTTAGTTACCCACTAATACCATTACTTGTTATCACTCAACAATTTGATAATCAAGTTGCTTGGTCCATAGTAGCTGCAATACTTTGATCCTTTTCCACTTTGTGTTCCTTCTCTTCAGGGGGTGCCTGTGGCATTTTCAGTTGCTCCAATAAAGCCTTAATCCACACAAACATGGAGCTGCCCATGCTAACCCAAGATATTGCTTTACCAACCTCATAACTATAATCCTGCCCAGAAAAACACCAGCTTAATAGCATTATATTTCCATTGCAGAAGAAAACACTAAGCGTTTCCAACAGCTTAAGAAATATATCTTTGGCAGAAATTGGCCTTAGTAAAGGGTGTTCACAAAAGGTTGGAGATTCCAACTTTGAAATCACTGGCCAACTAGACAACCCCTTCAACTTGTGATCCTTCACCCACTCAATTATATGATGAACCATCTTTGAGACCAACAAATGTAACAATCCAATCACAAGGTTGAAGAAGCCAGTTTTCATAATCTCAATATTGAATTTCAACACTGTGTTCCAATACCAATCTATGGAACTGCGTGTGGCACCCCAGTAAACTAGAGAGGGTACTCCAACACCAACACAGATTCCCAGATGAGCATGCAGCTCTAGTGCAAATTTTAAGTATAAACTAATGGGAACACCTAGACCCCATGACCATGGCCCATTGGTGAAAGCACTGGAGAGGGAGGAAGAGCCTTCATTGATGAAAGCTAGGATGCAGATTGAGAGGAAATGAAAGAGAATTCCTATGTCAGGCCCTACCAAACCCATGTTGGTGTGTTTTCTGGGGAAGGAACAGAGGAGGGTAGATGTAACCAAGTGTTTTGTGATGGTTGATCATTTGAAAAACTTCTCCAGCAAAAAGGGTCATTTATAGAACATAAAGAAACTTCCTAGAAATTTCCATCTTCATGAACACTTGGAAAATGTTGTCAATGTAGAAACATTGAAGTACCTGCAAGTCCTATATATATGTTATGTTAAATTAGCTTCTTGAAGTATTGATGCTTTCCACTGATGTAAGTGCGCCAGAAACTTCAGGGAACTTTCTTGATGCTAATTTAGTATCAAAGGAATAGTATAGTTGTAAAAAGGGTTTTAAATCTGGGTTCGAAACTGTAGTAGAGGCCGCGACGTTGTGTTTTTATAGTTTCCGAAATCGCAAAGCAATTGTAATTGCTGCCGCATTGGTCGTATTTTCCAGTAATTATGGAAAATGCAATGCAACTACAACCATGACCGCAATTTAAAACCTTAGTGATAAATCTATACCTTTAATTTTCCAACGGATACTAATATGTAAGAATCTCTGCGGGGTAGCTCGCTTTTGCATGAAAAGGTATTATTGTGGGGTACATGTATAATTAGGATACTAAAAGCTTTGGATAATGGCCGGTTGAACTAATATAGAGCCAAATCCTAAGGGTATATCCACTCTTAATTTGATAAATGTTTAACTATTGAGTTGGTCTTTGAATTATTTTGAAATTTTCAAATAGGTCCCTATACTAAAAAAATTGTAATTGATCCCCCGAGCTTTAATAAAATTTTCAATTGGGTCCCTGAACTAAAAAAATTTCTATTTAGGGCATTAAACTTATATAAAATTTTCAATGAGGTCATTAAAGTAGAAAATTCATTACTGATATGTTGAATTAGACGAAATATTATTGATAAGGGCTGGCAAAATAATCCATGGATCCATTATCCATCCAGTCCATCCATGAGAAAATCCATCCGATCCATCCATTTATAAAAAAATAATATAAATGGATTGGATAGATTGGATTATTTTTTTAGTGGATGGTTTATGATTCATCCAATATTTTTTAAAATCCATTGGACCAACAACCAAAAAAGTAATGGATCAACTTTTATCCACTCCAAAACCAATTTATTTTTTTCATATCATTTTCCACCAAATAAAAAAAACCTCCATCTGTAACCCGAAAAAAGAAAAACCTCCATCTTTTCTCTTTTGTTCCCTATTATTTTTTCTTCACTATTTTTAATTTTATTTATCTGCTTTTTTTTGCTGTATTAAGTATTAACTAATTAATTGTTTTCAAGCACTAGCGGTAGTTCACGTTATCACGTATGTTTTCTTTTTTCCTTGCAAATTTTTTTTTTTTTGCTGAGAAACTTCAAAAAAAAAAATTTTAACTGATTGAAAGCGCTGAAAGTCGTATCAAGTTTCGTAAAACAAGGTCATGGAACGTTGTGACAAAACAGCCTCTATGTAGATGCACATAATCAAGAACTCCCATATAATAGAAAAATGGCTGTCATACAAAATGATCGTGAGATAGATTGGAGAGAGAGAGAGTAAAGACAGAGAGGAGAGAGATAGTAGAAAAAGAAAGGGAGAGGGGGAGAGAGGGTGGGATAGAGAGAATATTTTAATTTTTTTACAAATTATTTTTTTTGTAAACCCGGGTATCCTCTGGCCTAGAGCCAGAAACTAATCCCACGAGGTACTGAGATCCATTTAAGGGGTTTATCTCTCCCAACAAATGCTCTTCTATACCCATGAGCCAGGAATCGAATCCCTGATCACATGCTTAATGAGCCCAGTTATCTACCAACTATGCCGGACTATGTTGGTTTTTTTACAAATTATTTAATTTTTAAAAATAATTTTTTATTTAATTTTATTTTGAATTCTGTTTCTAATGTTGATTAGTTCTCTCCTATGATACAATATATTTGGATCTGTTGCAACGTAGTTTTTCATTTTCTTATTTTGTGGAGAGAGATAAGAGGGAGTGGGAGAAGGAGACAAGGGGAGAGAACAGAGCGAGAAAATATTTTAAAAGATGTAAAAATAATTTAATTTCAAAAATATTTTTGTGGATAAATGAAAGAGATAATATTTTGAAATAGTTATAAAAATTATTTAATTTTTTAAAATAGTTTTAATGGATGGGTCGGATATCCATCCATATAAAAATGACTAATTGATGGATTGGATGGTTTTTTATTAAATAGGTCATGGATGGATTGGATTATTTTAATATATTTTTAGTGGATCGAAATGGATTGGTAGATTATTTTTATCCGATCCATTATATTCCGAATCAAGATCCATCCGATCCATCCGTTTGCCACCCTTACTGATTTCATCCAAGCTGGATAACCATATTAGCCATCTATGAGTGGTTTGGGTGGAGGATGAAACTTGAGACATTGTCACAACAAGATGCAGCAAGATGTAACAGGATGAAGTGAGATATAGTAAGTTACAAGTGGGGGAACTATTTTGGATGAAATTATTTCGAAAGAGGGATATGATACTTCGGGGACCAACTCAATAATTAAACATTTGATAAATGTATAGAGATCTTAACCCACTAAAAATTATCCAATGATAGCTACACTCCTACTTTATCACTTTAGAGGGGTCAAATTCAAAGAAAAGGATAACCAAAAGATAACAAGAGATAAAAGAAAAACTAAATTCTTATAAAGTTACCAAGACAGGGGCATTAGAGTATCTCCATTAATAAAGTTACTACCAAAGGTTCTGGTGGTGGTTATAGGGTAAGCTATTGATACATCCTTCATGAATCGACTTGTTAACCATGCACAGATAATAAGTCTGTCAAACTAGCGCAATGGAAGTGTTATGATTGGGTTGATGAAATAGTTAGGATTGAGTTGATCCACACATAGGGTTGGGTTCCGGGGTGCTACAGGAGAGGGGTGGTAGCCATTCTGTATCATGAAGGCCTTTTGAATAAAGGTAAAGGGCTAGTTTGGGCAAAGGGCCCTTGAGGATGTGTGGTTAGTTGTTCTGGCAAAAGGCTAGTTGAACTAGTTGAGTTAGCCTAAACTATTGATTAAATAAAACATAAACATAACTAAATTATTGTTCCCTTATGGTAAACATTTTTATCGAGAGTTCATTTTTTAGTTTTTTTTTTTTTTTTTTTTGATAAGCAAGTTCATTTTTTAGTTAACTTTCCCTTTTGGTAAAGAAAGACAATTTTATTGCATTCTACTTGTTTTTTATTTTAAAAAAAGACCTCCCAACTATTATTTCTAACCAGCAGAGGATCCATATTTCCATGTGGCAAAAATAAAACAAACATGAATTTATACTTCCGATAAGAATGTAATTTGAAAACAAGTATTTTAATATATTGTTATTGAAATAGTTATATTTTCACAAAATGATTAAATACGTCCAATGATGGAGGGATCAGATAGCGAGCTTCTTGTTACATCTAGCTCGACTTCTCTTATAAACTGAATCACACTTTAAGTTGAATCCTCTTTCATTTGAGATCATCCTTATAATCTTCTCATCCTTAATCGATTAGTATCAAGGTAAAACGGAAGTTCAAAGGTGATCTTAAATGACTTCAGGCCTTATGAAGACACGTGGATTCTAATTTTATAACAAACTTGCGGTTGAGCTCAAGACAAACTCCAGCTCAAGTATGACAGGATTCCAGCACGAGTATTCGTATCCATACAAATAATTCGGTGCGTGAAAACATATGAAAAGAATTGCTAGAAACAGATAATACAAAACTAGAAATAAATGTGCATTTAGAAATAGAAATATTTGTTTCTGACAAACACAGATCTGTAATTGATGTTTAGTACATCTAAAATATAGCATTCTTGATCGACTTATCCCAGCAACCACAACCTATATTACACCATATCTTCCACTTTGTTTTCACGACTTGAATTTCAAAAGAAATCACTCTTCATGCAAAAGCTTCACAAACAAGGTATCATTTTCCATCACCAGGTCCACCAAAGAGGTAACCCAGAGAAGAGCCACCGCCAGGTGCAGCATGGACCTTGGTTGAAGGTCGGTCCTGCAGCCAAATTACGGGGCAAAGTATCAATTAAAACAAATTCAAAAGAAAATACAATCTCAGCATGAGGGAACAAGCTATACTAAGAAAACTTATGAGCCGAGCAAAATAAAAGTAAAATGAAACAAAATGAGATATCGAGCACATTTTTTTGGGACGCATCATCTTGATGCAGTTGAAACTTGAAACACAACACACTCTAGAATAACAACCAACCAAGCCCCACTTTATTAAATGCTGACAAGCACATGCAGGATTTAATTTGGTTACAAAGCGGATGCTCTATCACTGATATGAAGATAATTACATAAATTAGACATTACAGTTTAAATAAGCATGCATACTTAGGTCAAGATTCAAGTTCAACCAATAGGAAGTCAACTTAAAGCATTATGAAATATGAACATTTTCATATATAACTAATAACAGGCAGTGTGGTTATATAATGTTAAAAACATAACTAAGTAGGTTTGCTTTAATCAAATAGGCAGGTCAACACTTTTTAAATTAATGAGCTTGGAAGTAAGAGTCTAACTCAAATCACAAATTTTATTTTCCAAATATTTGATACTTTTCCACACTTTTTCAGACATTAGTACAACTAACCAGATTGAGACAACAATGCCACTAGTGATGTGACTACAGAAAACATGATCTATATGAGTGCATAGTAACACAAACGACAAATGAATAAAACTAAGAGAAGCTACACATGTTTGGGATTGTCAAATGTATCAAAACTAGCAAGGCAACTATTGCAGCACTCCAGATTAAATACCAAGTGCTTCAATATTTATGACTTTGTAAAATCAGTTCAGAGCTTAAACTATCATCCTAACACTTAAATTGAAAAGAGGAAAACAAGTATAAAAATAACAAATAATACCGTGATGAAGTTGCCGGTGTTCTGGCCATCTATAGAACTACTATTGATACCAGCAGGCTTATTTGGGTCTATTGTTTTTGGAGCAACAACTGGCTTCGAAGGAGGCCCATTATTTACAGTCTGCACTTCAGGTTGGGCATTACTTGGTGCTGGTTTTGGTGCTGGTTTTGGGGCCTCTCCACTGCCAAAAAGATAACCCAACGAGCTTTGCCCACCACCACTGCTAACTCCACGACCCATGCTCTTCAACTTCTTTACTGAAAGGTAAAATCCAATCTCTATCTTCATGTCGGTGAACAAAATTACATAAAATTAAAAGCAATAAAAGAAGCGCAACAAAAAAACGATTCAAGGAAATAAACTCTTGAGAAACTTAAAATATTTATCAGTCACTGCCAAAGATACCCACAGAACAATAATAAAATGTATTTGCATTCATACAACTAGCACATACTTCTCCTTTTCTTCTTAAAAGGACACCTAACAAAAAGTAGCAACTAGAAACTCTGTAAAAATAAACCAAAGATTTAGCCAAGATGCAAAAAAACAACTTGCTGACATTGCACTGAAATAATTTTCTTCATCACTAGTACATTATATTCCATGAACAACATTTTAGGATACATCTTACCAATTCTTTTAGTAAATGTACAATAATGCAGGAGCACTAGGCACATAATCGTAAAATGTAATAAACTGCAATCTGTTTTTTTTCCATAATTATTCTATACAACTGCCAAAACCATCTTTATCTTCCCTCTCCCTCCCTATCTCTGTTGCATTTTGGCTTCGAATCTTTTCCATGGTGATGAAAATTCAGCATTTATTTTTTATTATTTTTTCCTCCGTACTCACCCTCCCATTTTCTCTCCATCTATTTGTTTGACAAAAGCAATCCATATTTCTATTGTTGATAACAGAAAGTAAAATAAAAAAATGAGACAATTAGCAGCGTCACAGACTAAGCATATGGGCAACGTGAATAATTAAATTCATTTAAATTAAATGAAATGAATAGAAAACAATATTTATCCTCGGAAGCATAAAACCCCATCATCTAAAAACCACAATTCTACAAAATTTCAAAGTTGAGAAAATAGATCTAAACGAGGGACATGTTGCAGAAAAAACGATCTCACGTAAAGGAAACAAAAACAAAAGGAAATGCATATGGTGTACGAGGGTGGGGGGTTCCAGATCCAGAAGAGAAATGCAAAATTACCAGTGAAAATTGAAGGTAATGAGAGCGGAAGATGAAAAAGAAACCCTAAATGGAAAAAGGGGGAAAAAAGAAAAGAGAGATCTGAGAAAGAGAGGTTACCTGTTGTGCTTGGTTGGAGGAGAAGATCTGAAGGGCCGAGAAAGAGTGGTGAGATGTGTGCGTTATAAATAAGCGCCCACACATAACAATCAAATAAATTTAAGATCAATTATATATAATTAGATAATCTTTATGTACCAAATATACATATAAAATCTTTACGGCTCAATCTTTAGGTTGTCTTGGAAAAAAGAAAAAAAAGAAAAAAAAAAGGATGTTATGTTTTGGTTTTGGGTTTTATTCAAAACAGTGGCAAATTTTACGGTGGACCAATATGATAGGTATCACCATCGTGCGCAAATATATTAACGATGTCCGATAAAACATAAATCTAATCGACAGTTGTGATATGTTTCTACCAACCGGTCATTTTCTCATTTTCCCTCTTACTTTCTAAATGAGAATCAATCTTATTCGTTGTATCTCTCTTCGATTTCTGATGGGTTTTTCAGCGAGTTACATGGAGGTTGTGCAGAAACATGACGACACAGTGCAGGATGACGTGACACACGGCTGTGAACACTAGCTCGTGCGACAGAAAGGAGCGACTAGGTAGATCTTAGTCATGGTGGTTGGAGTGTGGGGAGTAGTCAATTGGTGACACGGTGTTGGGCGATCTACTGTTTGGTACGATGGTCTGTGAACTGGTGACATGGTTGTGGGCGACGTCTGTGCTCACGATGGTTCAAAACTCTGGTGCAATGGAGACTCGTGGACATGATTGACTTCGTGGTGGAGCACGATGGAAGGGCGGTGAACTCGATGGCTGCTGCGTGAATCTGATTGCTACTCGCGATGACTTCGTTTTCCGGCATGAAAGATGCGGTAATTGGAGAAGTGGCCTCTCCGACTTCCTCGAAACAGATGACGTATGGCTTGAACCCAACCCTCGAATCCCCGATGCCACCAACCCATCTATCTCCACCCTCCTCATCCGCGATTTCCTACTGGTCGTCAACTTCTCTGACCTCGACGCCGCTGCAACGACCAACAGCGGCTTTGCAGTGTGCCTGTACGAGTTTTTCGAGGAGTGTTTTGAGGAACTTCAAGCACATTTTCTACCAGGGATGTGTAGACCTCCAACCGGGTAACATGAAATACCTAATCATAATTACTTGTGCTCCGTAGACCACATATCAAACTTGTCCAACATAGAACTTGCCCAAAAGAGTTCTACATATTTTTTTTTTTCAATAACCCTAAAAAAATTATCTAATCAAATACCCCCCTTTTTCAATTATATACACAAATACCCCACTTTTGCACCTATTTGAGAAGGTGGCAATAGCAAAATCGACTTCCCTTCTACACTTTTTTATTTATGTTGAGAAGTCGGTTTTGGGGGTCTCGACTTCTCAACGTCCTTTTAATTTTATTGTTTTGATTTTTTAATCAAATTTAGTGTTAAAATTTAATTAATTAATTAATTTTTAAAATTAATTATGTTAATTAAATGGTCTGAGTCATCCATTTGGTTCAAGTTCACATTATGCATGTGTGTTGGCGGGTTGTAACATGAGCAGTTGATAAGGGGACCACATCAGGTTCCTTGTCGTCGTCAATGGAGCACAAAAGAACACCGTCTTCATCTTCATGAGGGGCCCTACTTCTTCGTTGTTAACATCGGCCACAACACTTACATGGATTGCATGAGTTGGATTTGTTGGTTGCTCTGGATGAGTGTATGATGGGGCATTAAGATCAAATGATTGGTAGGTTGATGTAGTACACAGATGACCAAAACAAATAAGTCAACCATATCTCTTTCTTTTTTCTTTTGATAAGTAAGTTTTTTATCCTTAAGTAGTTTTCCTTTTATTGTTATCCTTTCTTTTTATCTAGGGACTTATCAGTTTGTTAGGAGTTTTAATTACATTAGGATTTATCCTTTTTATCAGTTTGTTATGAGTTTTAGTTACATTAGGATTTATCCTTTCTTTTCTTTATATGCTTGTTTCAAGACCTCCATCGAGGCAGATTGAATTTTAATGAAAAAGTGAGAAGTTTTTCTCCATTTTCTGTGTGTCAATTTCTCGGTAGTCAAATGAATATTATGTGTTGATTAACCACGTACATTGCATCAGATTGGTATCAGTTGTCAATTCGTTCCTGCACAATGCCGCCGAGGAGACATGTTGTTCATGCCAACCTGGACAATGAGCATCAGCGGGAGGTGATGGCCCAATTGTGATGGCAGATTGAACAATCGATGCAACAATTGTCTGCTCTCTAGCCGCTAGCAAATCAACATGTTCATTCTGGCTCGGAGCATGATGATTTTGACCTTGATAGTAATCCATTCGCCAACCACCATCATTCTGATCGTCGTTGAGAAGCCGAATTTAAGGTCGATATTCTTGAATTTCATGGTGATCTCCAGGCGGATGCTTTCTAGATTACCTTTTTCGGGTGATAATCCTTCCGATGAGATGTTATCAGATTCGAGGGTGAATCTTTTTCACCCAGGGGAGAATGATGTAGTACACAGTTGACCAAAACAAATAAGTCAACCATATCTGTTTCTATTTCTTTTGATAAGCAAGTTTTTTATCCTTAATTAGTTTTCCTTTTATTGTTATCCTTTACTTTTATCTAGGGACTTATCGATTTGTTAGGAGTTTTAGTTACATTACATTAGGATTTATCCTTTTTATCAATTTGTTAGGAGTTTTAGTTACATTATAATTTATCCTTTCTTTTCTTTATATGCTTGTTTCAAGACCTCTGTTGAGGCAGATTGAATTTTAATGAAAACATGATAAGTTTTCTCCATTCTCTGTGTGTCAATTTCTCGGTATTCAAATGAATCAACAAGTTATTGATCTTCTGTCTTGATTAACCACGTACGTTGCATCATAGGTCTGTGGTTGATCAAATGGTTGGTAGGTCTGTGGTTGATCAAATGGCTGGTACTCTTAGGGTTGACTATAAGATGGCGTTGCCACACACCCCCCCCCCCAAAAAAAATCATTTATACTGGATTGTGTTTCATTAAGATCAAATGGCTGATAGGTTTTGTATTGAGCATATAACGTCTGGGGTTGAGTGGGTGTCGGATGAAAAGAGAAATGTGGTTGATCAGGTTGAAAATGTTCAACATCCTCCAGGGTAGCGTATAACTCAACGTAGCTGAGGCATTTATAATGGTTGAAAACCTCAAGCATCATCCTTATGTCATCATCGGATTCAAGTTTCAATGGCTGGTATTGGACACACCCTTGTCTGATGGATATAGGGTATCTATAATGAATATTGGCAGTCTCTTGTTATTGCCAGCTCTAAAGTATGTTTGGGAAAGATTATTTTCCCTGGTTTCAGCTGTTTTTTAGCTTAAAAGCTGTTTCATAGATAATCTATTATGTTTGGCATTTTGCTTAAATTTATAAAAAAAAAAACAACTTTTTTTAGGGGAAAAAAGCTGTTTTATGCCATCTAGTTTTTTCTAGCTTAAGATTATTGTGATTTGATTATTTTTCATTCTCAAAACTCTCTTCCCTGTTTACCCCTATAAAACTACCTTCTAAACAAATATTATTAAATTATACAAATAACTCCATACCCTTTTTCGTAATTTATTATATAAAAGTGATTTTTTTTGCACCATCGAAACAAAATAGATTATCTTAAAATCGCTTTTCAGCAAACAGTCCCAAACAAAAACAAATTCTGATTATAATCGATTATCACAATAATCGATTATCAGCATAATCTTTTTTTTCCAGCTTTCCCAAACACACTCTTAGTGTGGATTTTTTTCCTCTCAAGTTACCAAGTGTGATGTTGGTCCTAACAAACTTTGCCCCTTCATTAGAATGTATAATTTGTCCATTGTAATAGACAAAAATCAAAACAGTTGAGGAACTCATGACTTAGGTAGGATGTTGATAGATTGAAGGTTTCTAGGTGCTGAGTGAAGTTGAACTCGTATGATAGAATTGAGTACGAAATGAGTCTTAGAATATAAAATTTTATGTTTGGAATTGTTTACGGAACGAGAATCATAATTCCATATGATAATTTCATAGAATTACAAAATAACTACTCAAAACTATTTCTAATTCTTACTCAATACCCTAAAAATTATCATCTCCACAAGAAGGATTTAAAATCGTGTTCAACTAAAAAAAAAAGGCATCTTTCCTATTCAAATATAAAAATATTAATTGCATTTTTTGTCCCTCAACTTTTTTAATTGTGCGATTTTGGTCCCTTAAAAATTTTATTACACATTTAGTCCTATAATTTGAAAAATGATGGAAAATTAGTCCTTACTACACGTTGACTTGTCATAGAGAGAATAACTGATTTTGCACAATTCGACAAATTAGAGGACAAATGTATAATTAAAATTTTTTAGGGACCAAAATCACAGCTAAAAAAGTTGATGGACGAAAAGCATAATTAAGCCAATATAAAATTGATCTATCACCGAACGATAGTTTCCAGGCGACTAGTGGCGCGATCCAGACCAAGGTGGTGCTCACCTAATAATAAACTTAATAAATTTTAAGCCCTTTGCAAAGCTATTTTGGAAGTTTAAAACAATTACAATAGAAGAAATTATTATAGCCTATTACTCAATTAAAAATCTCTACTTACAATATGATAAAAGAAATCCAATCCATTAGACCACCCATAAATTCAATATTACAATTTATTATACAAATTTTCAATTTTTGAGCCTCAAGGTCCCTACTAGTGATTTAGTGAATGAATTCCCCTCGTATCCCAAGTTCTCAACCAATGCATGCAAGCTCTGTGCAAGTGCACTGTCTTAATGATATGTGTAGTGATAAATTGCAGAATCTTCATTGTTTTTGCTTAATATATACCATAAAGAACTTCTTTAGACTTCAAAGTCAAGCAATATGTACCATCCATAACAACAGTGTTCCATCACGCCATATTAATTTCAATTCAAGGGCATATATGCCCACGTTTAAAGGTGTATATAAGAGATGCAACACCCAGCACCACTTAGTACATACCTCCACATCCCTGCAAATGATCAAGAACCATTCCTAAGAAAGCATAGTAAATATATTCTATACGCGTTAAATTTGGATAAGATGTGTGTATCGGAATATAAACAAAAGAAAGAGGAAAAAACAAATTCCAAGCATGATTGGAAGTACCTTGTCCCTTTCACATGTCACATGACCTTTTTTTCTCTTGATTTGGAAAAATCTGTAAAAGAATAATTTTTTTTCTCTCAAAAGAATAAAACAAGAAAGAAAGAAAAATGAGTAAAACATGAGTTTGGGAGTCATTTTAATCATATGAAGTTTAAATTTTTCTCAAACCTCTTTATATTTAAAAAATTAGTGGCTTTATCTCTCCAAAGTCCAATCTAAACCTAGAGCCGCCTCTCTCTCTCAACCTTCTCTCTACTCCTCTTTTCCTTCTTCCTCATCCATCGGAAGGGGGTGGTTTTGAGCCATCTCTTGGTCTGGAATCACCCATCTACAACGTTTTTTTTCTCCTTTTATCTAATTAAGTGGTTGTTCCACATAGATCTAGTTTTTCTTTCGTGTTTTTCCATGTTTTCATCGTCTGCGTGCAGCGGTGTTTTGTTCGTCGTCTTGTTGCAGCGTTGTTTGGTTTCCCGTCTTGTTGCGATGTTCGTTTGGTTCAGATTGACAAATCAGCTTCGATTCATTACAGATTCAATCAAGACTTGGGCGTCAATGTTACAGATCCGGAGGTATGGGTATTCCGGTCACTTTGATTTTGTCACATTTGTAGGCATTTTGCAGTGTTATGCTATATTAACCTGGGGGCTGTGAGTTTGTTCGCAGATTCATCCTTATCGGTTTTTAGCGATGTTGAATTTGTGTTGTTTTCGATGTATTTTACCAATTTCAATGAATGAATATGTTTTTTAGTAAAAAAAAATCTCTCCAAAGTCCAATCAAGATTTTTTTAAAAAAAATTGAAGATGTTATTAATAATTTAATTAACATTAACAATAAACGTAAATGATCATAAAAAAAAATTAAAAAAAAAAAAGACCAACTGAGGTTTACGTAAGTGGTTAAAGACCTCTCGCCCCTTAACCAAGGTCTCGGGTTCGAGCCTTGGGTATGGAAAAAACCTCAGTTGGGAGGGATGCCACCCATCGAGATGCCGAACAAACTCCCGCGGAAGATTAGTCCCCGTCTCAGGTTGGCGGTGGGATACTCCTCGAAGTAGATCGAAAAATCAAGAAAAAAAAAACTTAAATTACTATCAATTATTCGAAATGTGTAAGGTAGCATAAAAGTATCTATATTAAAGATTTTATTTCATTAAAATCATCAAGAGGTTAAAAGAAATTAATTGTTATGATTCCTTGCCTAAAAAAACTTATTTAAAATTCATTACACTTCCTTTTTCTTTTTAAACAATACACTACAATAATCAACAAAAATTAATAGACGAGTTAACAATGCTTCTCATTATTACCTATGTTTAAGTTACAGTTCAAATTGTGAAAAAAAAACTTCTGTAACCAAAAAAATTATAAAAAATGAATCTTCTGGTAGTAAAAGTGAGGTGCTTATGATTTAAGCATGGTGGTTACAAAATTCCAACCGATGGGACGGGTGCTTGTATTGATGCTTAATAGGCAGAGATCTTGCACAAGCACTCGGTGTTTGTGCTTGATCTCTATATTTATTTATTTATTTATTTATTTTAAATTAAAATTGATTGAAAAGTTGGTTGAGTGGGATTATTGGTGGGGTCCATTAAGAATTTTTTAGGAGTTATTGGGATGGAAAGATAAGGTGCCTAAGTTATTAAAAGTAGAAAATGAGTGATATATAATGATGTAACCCATTTAAGAACTTCAAAGTAGGATGCTGGAATGTAGATGCTCTGAGTCCTGCTAAAAGCCTTAATCATGAGAAAGCTAAAGTTAGGCGGTGATTGATAGTGACACACATGATATTACAAACACAAATAGAATTTAAGGAGAAACTAATAAATTGAAAATGACAAATCATGCAAACTCTTCAAAAATGGGGAAAATAAACTCTTGAAAACGAAATTCCCTTATAAATTTGAGTCATGCTACTTAATGTCCTATGGTGACGTTTGATTCCTGAAATATTTTAAAATTAGGAAAACTATTTTTCGAGAATCTCATTCTCAAAAATGTTTCTTTCCTACCTCCATACATGATAATAGAGTTTTTCACTCTCATTCACTAATTTTATTCATGTGTATCTTTTATACCTGAAAATAATTTTTTAAAACTTGACCAAACATGGGAAAATTTAATTCACAAGCTCACATTTCCACTTATATTAAAATAAAACTTGTATCAAAAGCTACCCAACAGTTAGGGCATTGATTAAGAAATCAACTTAAAGGAAAATTTGTCTTGGGAAGGCAAATGTAACACTTTTCAATATATAGACTACACCATTTCCCAATGCAAGGGGGTAACTACTAGCTAAGCTTGTAGAGTAAATTGTGTCTTGACAGAATTCCTTTTCAATGATAAAATGGTAACCATAATGTAACTGGCATTATCCTACAGACAGTGAGTATTCAGTGATAGTAACATGACAAAGCAAAGTTACCAATTTATAATGTTATGGTAGACATCAAATCTTCCTGATGAGGGAGAAAATAACAGTAGCCCTCACTGAAATTGCTACGCAGAGTATATAAATATATAAATATGTAACATGACTTTTCAGATTGATCACAATTCATATTCTTAAACCCATTTACATCTACCACTAGCACTCTAGAAACTTGACTACTCATCAAATATATATATTGTTTTCTTTTTTAAGTGAGATTGAATTGAATAACTAGAGGATTTCGAAGTCAGTTTACTCAATTACATTGTTCAAGCTGAACCACCGTGCCGATGAGGTTCTCAACTGTAAGGTGCACCCTTCCACCCCTTCTTGATATCAGTAGCCATAGCTGCCCAAGAGAGAAAAAAGGTGGCAACAACTCAGAAAGAGGTCTTGACATTGAAGCCTTGAAGGATTCAGTGGCATCTCCACATCGCAGACATCGAATGGTTATCAAAGAGAAGCACTTTAAAAAAGCTGTCCTTGTTAAAATATCCATAAACCACTGGCCTGACGTATTCTGAAGGTTGCATTGTTCTGTTCCAACAGATAAATGAATGAAAATCAATTATTTCAGCCCTAAAAATATTTAGAAAGAATAGAGCATGCTTTATTTTATTTGATTTTGTTGGTGCTGGGAGGGGGACTGATGTGCAGTAGTGTTTAAAAAGAGAATAGATGCAAGGCAATTTGACTGCACTTATGATTAGCTGTTTCTGTTAGTGTTAAGTTCCACAGCAGCTTAGTATATGAGTAAATAACCATTTATCTTGGGCAACCCCTCCCCCTTGAGTTAGCTTTAGGGTGGAGTTAGGCTCGATTATTCTAATATGGTATGAGAGTCAATCCTAGTGTTGGGCCATCAGTAGATGTCTAATCCTGCAAAACTTCACACTCTAGATGTCCAGTCCTAAGCATGAGAGGGGTGTTCAGTTCAGTCCCATATCAGTTGAGTATGACTAAAAAACCATTTATAATGACTTGGGCAACTTCCCTCCTTGAGCTAGCTTTTAGGGTGGAGTTTGGCCCAGTTAGTCTAATAGTTTCATTGAGGCAAGACTGTTTCTAGGCAGAAAGCAGAACCAAGACACTAAGGCAAGCTAATCAGATCAACTTTATTACTAGATTAGATAACGCATGAGAAATGAGGAGGAAGTATCTATAGCAGCTTTTCTCTGGTGTATCTGGTTGGACAGTAATGACCATATTTTCAAGGGTGTCTCTTTGCCCTTAAATATGTTGGGGATATGATTATGTGCATGGCTTCCCTTTGGTGCTTAGTTCATGATTGCCTTAAGAGAACAAAGAGGGAGGTGGGCCAATCTTGGCAAATTTTAGGCTACTTTAGCTTGCTTCTTTCTTCTCGTTTTTTTCCTTTTTTACGAAGATTTCTTATCCTCCCCCCAAATGTACATTCTTCTCTTTCATTTAATATATGCTTCTTTCATAAAAGAAAACCACAATTTTGCCACTCCCCCTCCCCAAAAAATAAGACAAATTTTCACATACATTCAGAACAATAATGATGAATTACATAGAAATGTAAGATCATAGATGAAAACTATCACACTAGCACATAATAAAAGCAGAAACAAGAAAATATATCAAACAAATGGAACACTAATTACCAGTTTAGTGGCACCATCAAGAATTTAATTCTGCACGGCATAATATTGAGGAGCCAGCTCGGTTAACCATAGGTAGTCAATTCTGGTTAAATTTCGGATATACTTGTTATTAGTTTGGACCAGTTCGTTAAATATTATGCACTCTGGTTTTTGCCGGAATAATACAGAAGATGGATGGATCTGCACCACCTGACCACTTGCCAAAGCCCTGTCATGTAACTAAGCAATGAGTCTTTTATAGAATTAAAAGCAAAAGCAATATATGATAAAATTGTAAATGCAAGTAAGCATTCCAAGTAGCGGTGAGTTACTGATCATAGATTTCAAAACTAAATTATATATTCATTAATGGAGTTTGAACTTGTTACAGAGGGAATACATGGCAAGCCACCCTGAATGGCCTACCCGAGAGTTTCCAAGTTGAAATTATGTACCTGTATGTTCCCTCTGGCTGCTTTACAGCTGCATTGAGGAAAAAGGAAGCAGCAAGGCATCTGCGGTATTGAAGCATATCATCTCCACAAGAAGCAAGATTCAGACCCATTTGTTCAATATGTCCCTGAATCTGCCTGCAAAAAATAGTTTAGAAATCAGAATGAATAAATATCTAGAGTACAAAGTACCTGATATCTTGATATATAGCTTAAACATATAACTACCTGTGAATGTCAAGAGCATGTCTAAGAGAACGGCTATTAATAAAATTTTCTTTGCACCATTTTCTCAAAGCCTTTTCGCTTTTTGTTCTGTCCATTTCAGTTGATCTCTTCTCCAAGAAATCATTAGATGCTCGATACACATTAATCAAAGTGATATGGTCTCCCTCTGGACTTGAGAAGCTTTTCATGGCAGTTCTTGCCTGGTCAAAAAAGGAAGAAACACAATAAGTATAAGGGAGAGAGAAAGAGAGTGTATGAAAATATTCGAAGACTAGAATCTCCCTACAGTCATTACTAATTGCATATATTTGAACCATCAATATGAAACTTACAAATATCTTTGTTAAATGGTCAATAGAGTGATGACCTACTGTACTATATAATCACTGATTCATCTCTGTATGTTTCATCATAACATCAAAAGAAAATATGACACGAATGCAATACAGTCAAAATTCAATCTTCAAACCTCTTCTAACTTGTCACGAGGAGCATAAAATATGGATTCCACAGACAGCATTGCAACGGTTATCAACATCTCCTCCAAGCAGTTAAACTGACTAGCTAAAATAAGAGATTTAGAATAAATAGGGTCCAAGGGCAGCCGAGCCATTTGACATCCAACCGGATCAGATAGCTGACAGTCATCTGTTAGAGCACCTAACAAAAATAGTTGCTCCAATGATTTGATAATAGCAGCCCTGTTCAAACATGTGATAGGCACAAGCTTTGAGCAATGTTTTGCATGGGGGGGCAAACACTTTTAGGTACAATAACAACAAGGGTTTTGCTAACATGTGTGCTAAGAATACAAATAGCATTTCTCAATAATTATTGATTAATTAAAGAAGAAATTATTGAATCTTTTTTGGATTTCAAAATATTAAATGCTTCTACTTTTCCTTTAATAGTTTCTATTTTTTATTATGATTCCTCAACCTAAAAGTAGTGTATAATGTTCTGAGTTAAATTTGGCAGGTGTAGTCTGTAGATTCTTCTGAGTTACTTCATCAGTGTATAAATACTCCTAAAAGTATGTCCGCATTAATATATATACACTATTTTTATTATTTTTTGGGTTATCTATTTATATAAACGTCATACCTTTCTTATTATTTCAAAATACAAATAATATACGGCCATCCTTCCTCATTCACTTTATTTTTCAAGATGTTGATTTGATGGACTTAATATTCAATTGCAATTTTATCTCCAGGTTTACGTCATAATATAACAATTAGAAATCAGAGGTAAATATATAGGTCAAAAGAATTTCCTTGGTAAAGAGATAATTCTACCATCATGTTAAGTGATTTCAAAAAACCCTCTAAAATATTTTTTAAAAACTAATAAACAAAAAAAACTTCCATCACATGCATGTTTTAAAATATAAGCAACTAGAAATTATCATAAAAAAAGGGAGCACATAAATATCCCCAAATATGCAAAATTAGGAAAACTGTCCAACCAAAATTCTGAAATAGTTCTCACCTTGAAGGTTTCTCAATGAAATCGAACCCTAATATGTCATCAACACCCAAAGCCTTAAGCTGTAAAATGACATTAGAAAGGTTGCACCGCTTAATCTCTGGCTTTGTTGAATCCTCGAGTTTATCAAATTCATTTTCTGGATATAGACGGAAGCATTTTCCAGGTCCTTCACGCCCAGCACGCCCACTAATACCAAAAAGTCAATAATCAATTTGCGCTACTCTTCCAATAAAATTTTAAATATCCATTAATGTCATTAAGATGATTTAGCTAAAATTAGCTATGTGAACAACATATTAAACAACAACAACGAAGATGTCACCATATATCTATATCCTTCTTAATAGTTATATCAAACATTATAAACAAAATAAAGATTTAAAAAGAAAAGCTATACCTAATCATAATTCAAGAATGAGCTACTATATAAAATAAAAATGTTCCAAACTTAAAATGCTTCATGAAAAATAAAATGATGCTTTACTTTACAAGATTTAATTATTTATTTTTTGATAAAATATAATACAGAGTTTATGATCTTCTATATTCACCTACAAGCAAAATTAGAAGTGAGTATGCATCTGCATGCATCCTCAATTTATAAAATGAAATATGTAACTTGAAACGTTGATGCTAGATTCACATCTCAAAAGTCTTTGTTAAGCAATATACCATGTTTTATGAGGGAAACAGAGGCTGTCCATTACAAAACTGAACTTAAAAGGAGAGAGGAAGTCGTCTTCAGTTAAACTGAGCCAAACTTGCTTGGTTTTCATTAACCAAACTAGTTCCGCCAATATTTGCAGCAACAACTGAACATGAAAACACACTCAAACGTAATCTAGCAGCATACCTTCTTTGCAGAGCCTGGGACTTGGATGTAGGTACCACAACCAAAGATTCCATGCCTTTCCCAGGGTCATAGGAACGTGCTTTGACAAATCCAGGATCTATTACATACTTGATTCCAGGAATCGTTATTGATGTCTCAGCAATATTAGTAGCCAATATCACCTTAGAAAGCAACAGAGTGCTTAGTTGAATTAAAAACAAGTGATTACCTGATATGATAAAACTATCATAAATTATTTTAAATATACCTAAGCTCAAAATAAATAGGTGATACTCAAGTTGAAAATTATACAGTGCTGGCGGACACCATTTTGTATATCCATTTACTATATAGGGATTATAACCAGTTGAGATGACATAGATCCTAAAGGAAAAGTGGTGTTGGTTAAGTGAAATCATGTAATTAATAGCTGACTATAGCGGCGTAGCGGAGCGGATCAGCCCCTAGCCGCTACGATGCTTGAACAGCGTAGCATTTTCTGATAACGGCCATAGCGGCCACTATCGCGGCCGCTACAACAAAGTGTGTTAAGAACCCATTTTTACCCCTTCTCAAATGGGCATCTAACAGTCATATTTAAGGGTATTGACGGTTTAGTGGTCATATTTGGGGGTATTGTCTATTTTTCGGACCAAGGTCAAATAATTTTCACCTCTACCACCATATTTGATAGTCCTTTTTTTTTTTTTTTTTTTTTTACTTTTGTTGTTATTGACATGAAAATTATAACTTATGATTATTAATTATGAGTTTGCGTCTGCAAATTGCAATATTTGGTAGTCTGTCATGTTTTAGCATTTACATATGTGTATATTTAATATTTTAGCTTGTGTGTATATAGGGTTGGCAACAGGCCGGGGCGGGGGCGGGTTTTGCCTTCCCCAAACCCGCCCCGCTCCCCTTCGGGGTTAAAAAATAGATCTCCATCCCCGCCACCAGTGGGGGTCGGGTTCCCGCCCCAGTCAACGAGTAACCAAATTTAAAACTTATTTTGCTTTAATTGAAATTAACAACTCAAAATGTGTACTTCCAAAAAATAAACAAATAAAACATTCGCATAATTAAAACAATCAACCAGAAATTGGAACTTAATTTTCTTTCAGCTACAAATTAAAAAGAAACTAATGTTTTAGAAGCACTTCGTTATACTTCAAATAACATTGATAGTGTCAAAACACCATAATAAAAGTACAATCAAATATTCAATTTTTTTTTATAAAAAAAAATACCCTATACACTACATAGATATAGGAGGATATTAATATAATTACGTCAGCAGCAGGTCGGGTTCGGGGTTGGGGCGGGGCGGGTATCTCTATTCCCATCCCAGCCCTCGTCCCCATTCAAAGCGGGTTTTCCCCATCAAAGTCGCGCCGGGTTAGGGTGGGTACCCACAGGTTCGGGTCTCATTGCCATGCCTATATCTACATTGCAATAGCAGTCATCCCGCTCCTGCTATAGCGGTTTCGGGGGTCAACCGCTATGCACCACTATCCGGGATTGATAACTATTAGTGAAATAAAACATTAAAGGTAGCGGAGTTGACATGACGGTAAAGATGTTAGCAATTGCAATGACCCTTGATGACAAATTGAATATAAATTATATAAAGCTTGGTTCAGTAATGGCAGATCATTGGTTGGTATGCAGAAATGCTGGTAGAACTGCAGAAGCATTTAGGTAAGTGTGACAGCATGTGGAAATGGTAAAAATAGTATAGCACAATCAAACTGAGTCACTGATAGAAGCAGCAAGGACAATGTTGCAAAAAGAATGTGTTGGTGCTGAAAACAGAGGCTGAAACTAACATCAAAGTAGCTGGATCACATTCACAGTGCAGAATGCTGTCTACATGGTAGTGATAAGTGGTAAGACAATGTGTGTTAACAATCATGAACGAAAAGGGAAGATGATCATTATGCAAGTCAAATGTGCCCAAGCAAACATCCCATTGAGAAATTTGCGTAACAAAAACACGCTATATGAAAGCATGTGCATATGTCCTAAACACACTGAGATTCTAAATGAGGCAACCAGCATTTACTTTAAATTGTAGGCATGGTCAGAGACTCAGAAAAAAGAATGCTTGAAGAGAATGAACGGAAACCTAGACAAAACATGACAACTGTTTTTAATGAATATAAACAGTTTTATAAATGGTTAAATTTTTTTTTTTTGGGTGAAATTTACAAATGATTAACTTGAACTTATTTTCCCTATATTTTTATTGAATTCTACCCACAATTAATACACTAATTAAAAGAAAGATCAAATGCATAGCTGAGATACCTTGCGAGACCCAGTTGGAGCTGGTGCAAAGGCCCGCAATTGCTGCTCAGATGGAAGAGCTGCAAAAATAGGCACAACTAGAAGCTTTTGGCTACCTTGAGGTAATTGTTTGAGTCGCTCATTAATAAGCCCGCCAACAGATTCAATCTCTTCTTGCCCAGTCAGAAATACTAGTATATCACCAGGGCCTTCCTCACAATGAATCTAAAAAATCAAAGACAGTTTAAGAAACATTGTTATGAATTTTATTTCTCCGTCATCACACTACGTTATAAATCTATAAAAATATATCAGCAGCAATATGACTGAATGACTGATGCAATGCACTAACGAGAATGAACAGAATGAGACACTGCATGAGATAGAAAACTGTAAATATAGCATCAATACAAATGCAAAACCAATGCACCAACAGTGATGCATTGTTTAGAATCCAAAGATTTTTAGCAATAAAATAAAAGTTAAATCACATTCTTAAATTACATAGACCGATTAAAACAATGACCTGGAATATCGTTATCAAGGCAGCATCTAAATAATCTGGCTCTGCATGGCGAGTATAAAATATATCCACAGGAAACTGTCTCCCCTGGATGTGAACAGCTTTGGCACCACCAAAGTACTCAGAGAAAGTGCGTGCATCAAGGCTTGCAGACATGATGATTAACTTCAATGGAGCATACTTTTCATGGTGTTCCTTTTTATGGAAATGGCTGCTCTGACCACCATTTTCTTTCCCTGGTGACATGACGCCATTCACATTCTTCTTGTTTCCAAAATTAAGGCCCTGACCATCACTGACAGAATTTGACCGAGCATGTTGAACAGTTTTTAGCAAGCCCATCAAGACATCAGTGTGGACAGTTCTCTCATGTGCTTCGTCAACAATTATAACAGAATACTTAGAAAGATATGGATCCAACAATGCTTCCCTGTAAGCACAATGAAATGCGTATCAAGCATCAGCTCTCCCATATAAAAAACTGTACTTACAAAACCATGGAAAGCAAGATATTTTAAATTGAGACGTCCTTAGCTGCTTCAAAGTTCAAACCATGTAACCGTCTTAAAACTGCATCAACGAGGGGGATTTGGGGGGAGGGGGGTTGGTTCACCAGCCCTTGAATCCCATTGACTTAAAACAAATGAAAAGAAAACTTTACCAAAAGTAAAGTGATATAATATCTTCTGTATTTTGGTATCAAGAGGAGAGAAAATTATAGCATCACATTTTGATAGGCCAAGTTTCCAATAAAGTCAATAAAGTTACAAAATCAATCTTAATGGATAAAGCAAACAAGTAGTCCAAGTTACACAAAACTTTTACCTCAGAAGCAGTCCATCTGTCATATATTTGATCCTTGTGGAGGTGGAAGTAGCATCATCAAATCTAACGGAGTACCCAACTTTTTGGCCCAACTCAACACCACATTCCTCAGCAACCCGTTTAGCCACAGTAATGGCAGCTACACGTCTGGGTTGAGTTATCCCGATAACTTTTCCATCATGACAAAATCCAGCACTAAACAGGAACTGTGGAATCTCTATACAGTACAATGTAATAAATAAATACAACATAGTAAAATCCACTATCCTTAAAAGCCTTCTTTTCTTTATTTTCCTGATAAACTAAATTATGAAGCATATTACTATCAATCATCAATGTTTTAAAGACCAAACCTGCAAGACCCACAATTCATGGTTCCATTGGTTTCACTAGCAAAACTAATGGCTCAATTGGGGTCGGAACAAACAACATGACCGGTTCACAGTCTACCAGTTTAACCAGCGAGTCCATTCTGGTTTTTAAAACATTGATCATCATATAACTGCAATATTTATAAGGATATGAGTAACTTACGTGTGGTTTTTCCACTTCCAGTTTCACCAACAATAATCAAAATATCATTTTTTCGAATCTCTTCAACCAGTCTTTTCTCAACTACAACAGAAACAATACCAACAACAAGCACATTCTGAATCATTATTATTATTATACCACATGCTGAAAGTAATAAGAACAAACCAAACTGTCAGGAAATACCCGAAGCAATGGGAAGAGACTTCCTCTGCTGTGCAATCTTTTGTCTCCTGCACAATAACAAGTTACAGATTATAACCCTAGAAAAAAAATATTTAAATTTTAGGGATACATAACTATAACCAATCCCATTAAAAAAATTGTCTGTTTTAAAAAAATTGCAAGTTGAAGTGGTTGTGCATATGGGAAATTGAAAGTTGATTGTGTTTGGTTAGTGGGGTTGGAAGAAAGAATGAAACTTGATAGGAATACCGGGCAGAGAATTGGGATTGACGATTGCGGTTTGCATTGGAGAAGTTGGGAGAAGCAGCCATTGAAGGCATTTTGTTTGTTTCAATGAATTGAGTGAAATTAGGTATCAGACATCAGTTCATGAAACACTTCCAGTAAACGACGGCCACTTTCGCTTCAAAAGCAAACTTCCTACAAACCGGACCGGACCGGTTAATGAACTAGAAAACTTCGGAAACAAAAAACCTTATGGTCAAACCGGACCGGGTTCTAAACGGTTTACCGGTCCATCCAGTTTTTCCCAGGCTTTAAAAAGTTTGACAGTGGCAAGTAAATGAGGCAAAACGGGCCGGTCAGACCCGGCTTGCCCGAATAAGCCCATAAAATGTAGGGTTTGGGCTACATAATTTGAGTCCGAATTAATTTCGAGCCTTTTTAACCTGGTCCGATAAAGCCGAAATTCACGTAGGGCTAGCCCGCATCGGTCTCGAGCAACCTGGTTACTTTTAAATAATTTAATTTTAATTTTAATTTTAATTTATTTTTATTTTTATTTACTTAAAAAAATAAAACATATGAAGATTTAAAAAAGAAAGGCCAAAAGACCCAAAAGCCTAAAACGCATTCCTTCAGGCATACGAGCTTCAATACGTCACGGTACCAGACATTAAGTTTGAGTGGCTTCTAGGGTGGAATAGTGAGTTAAGTGGTTCACGAGAGGACCGCTTATTTCAACTACTAGATATATTAATAAAATAAATGTAAGGTTCAGATTAAAACATGATAAAAGATTAATAGATTAAAAAAAATTTAAAATGTCAACTTTACTATTTTGCCCTTATCCTCATCCTCAACCCATCCCATACCACCGTCCAACCACCCTTCCTCCACTGCTGCCACCAACTTGCAGCACACCCCATAAAAATAGATGGGTGTTGCAGAGCATCTTCGTCCTCCATGGTGCATCTTCAGCGACCTGATCGTGTGGTGGGTGCCATAACTCCGGGAAGGCAACGGCTCACGGAGTGGCACATGATGGTCGAATCTGGGTCGTTTCAAGTACGGTGGTCGTGGTTGGCACGACGACAGAGCTGGACTGTGGTGGTTATCTCTGGAACGAGGTTGTGGCGCGATTGCAATGTGGCGGTGGATGGACCTAGCAGAGGCACGATGCTCGCATCTATGTGGTGATTTAGGTTCGAGCGAAGAATGCCGGAAGGGGCCGACGGTGGAAGGGGTCTGGTGGCAACGTGCATTACCTTCTCCGGACACCACGAGCTTCGCCCAGTCTACGTCCACCGTTGATCCAGACCCACGACGTTGTGCCAGATCTGTGCCCTGCTCAACCCACCATTGTCTCCACTCATATCGCAGGCGTCGATGACCACCATTTGATGTTGCAGAACGCAATTTAATCCATGAACCAATCAACATATTTAATCAATTCATTAACACAGATTTAATCGATTCACAATTTAATCTATGAACCAATTAATATATATAATCGATTCATTAACGCAAATTTAATTGATTCGCAAGTGTGACGTGATCACATTCGGGCAAGAAACTTTACTGTGTTTGATAACACTGTGTTTGCACCGTTGTCACGTGAACGCAAATTTAATCGATTCGCAATTCCAATTAACATATATAATCAATTCACTAACCCAAATTTAATCGATTCGCAAGTGCGATGTGATCAAATTCGGGGAAAAAAATTTATTGCTCGTGGTAACATTGTCTTTACATTGTGATCACGTTCAGTCTGAGTGGTAAAGGCAGTGATGGGTTTTCAAAAGGGAGGAAAATAGTCCATGAGCGGACCACCTATTTGATGTTCCACCCTAGATGTCACCCTAAGCTTGAGCCTTCTATTGTTGTCCATGATGATTGTAGGTTCATTTTTCATTGCTGTCGACACTTGGTCAAATTCATTGTTCATTGTTATTAGATTTTAAACATAATATTCTGTTTTTTAATTTTTGGAATGTTGTAATGTTGGGCTTTAGTTGATCATTGTTGGACTTTTTCTCTGTTTTGGTTTTTTTTTTTTGGTAAAAGAAAATGAGTCATTAATAAATGAATTAGAAGTAAAAATGCAATTTCAAGTATAGAACCGGACCGACCCAAAAAAAACCCGCAGCTCGAAGCCTGCATAGGGTTGGGCTCGAGCCCTTTATTTCAGCCCGAATGATATTTGAGCCTTTTTGGCTCGTCCTGAGTAGCCCGTTTGCCACCTCTTGGGGCAAGTGTGTTTGGGATCGTTACGAAAAATAGATTATGGTCCCATTTGTTACAGATTGAAAAAAATGATTTTGATATTCAATAATTTAGAGTTTTTTTTTTATATAGATTTTAAAGAAAAGCATAAGTTGTTTTGTGTTTGTTTAAAATAAGAAAAATCATTTTTTTAAAAGTATTTAATGATTTTAAATAATTTTTTTGCAAAAACTAATGAAAGTAGCTTTTCATTTTAACCATAAAAATGATTTTTTTACTTAATAAAGTGATTTTTTTTATCAAATAATCTGTAACAAATGCACTCTATTCAATAATTAATTATATGTATAATCGACTATTGTATAATCCATTATAGTCAGAATTAAATTTGTGTGTAAATATACCTAAATTAGTGTTGATACTTGATACAAGCATTCAAAGATAATATTGATAGAAGTCCAAAGATTTCATCCTCTTACACTAAAATTAAACTATTGTGATGTTCATTTGGTATTGTTCCCACTAGATTTGGTCGAGCCCGGATCACTTTGGCCCAATAGCATAAAGCGCCCCACTCTTGTATGACCCAGAGAAATTTGGGGAATTCGAGCTCTCGAGTTCCAACCCGAGCCCCTAGGTCTTGGACTCACGATGACAGGTTGAATACCAAGCTCCTACCCTCCAGGAAACACAGAAAGGTTACCCCCTATCGAAGGAGGACCCAAATGTAAGGAAAAGAGAATCTTCTAGAAGGAGAATGCCATATAAGACACCCATATAACGAGTGACACAATGGAAAAAGAGAAAATCCCTCACGAATCCCATTAACCAACTGGGTACCACTTAGGGCAACTATATCACGTCCTCCAAACCTTCCTTAGGAGCTATAAAAATTATGTCTGGAACGCTTGGATGGGCACTCACTACCTCAAGTTATTACACACACGTACTTGGTATAAGATTCTCATTCCACTAGGATGGAACAGTTATTCTGTTTGCGTTAGATTTTTGACACCCCCAAACTTTCTTTCATTAAATTTAATGTAATAGTGTATCGAAAAAATACTAAGTACGAAAATGGTTTCGTATTGGAGAAAGTCTTGTATGGGCACAGATGTAACACATCACATCTAGGCACAATCAATCAACTAATGACAACATATTTAATGGGACCCATTAAATAATTTTTTATTTTTTTTAATTTGGGTTTTCTCTCTCCTTTCTTGAACAAAGCAAACCCTCCAAAGTCCAAACACACACACACCCACCACCGTCATCCCCACCTTTCTCCATCACCGGTGCCACCTCCCCAACCCCATACCCACCACCACCATGAAGATGCAACGATCCTCTTTCTGAGCTTGCTTGCGATTCAAGGGTTTATTCCATTTTATAATCATAAAATGACTTCAAACAAGTGGGAAGAGTGCTCCCGGACATCAAACCCACTACACCACCACCGTTCAATTTCTGTACAATAAGCATGAAGCGTGTCATTCCAACCTCTGTTCGTGGACCGTGGTCAAGCACCAACTTCAATCACTACCCAGAAAACAGACAATTGTAGCTTAAATATGAAGAAGAATCCATCATGTAGCACTTGAATGTCGTGGCGAAACTTGAGGGAGTAGGATTCAGTGGAGGGAGGATTAAGGTCAAAAGGAACATACATGTCAGAGAATACTTCAAGGTGATGTGCGGTGATGAGGGGGTCGATTTAGGGATTTAATGTGTAACCGATATACAAGATTAAGGGTATTTGCAGACTTGCAAATCTGGCATAGAGTTCACGGTGGTGGTGGTGGGTATGGGGTTGGGGAGGTGACACCGGTGAGGGAGAAAGGTGGGGATGACGGTGGTGGGTGTGTGGGGATGTGAAGTGTTTACTTTGTCCAAGAAAGGAGAGAGAAAAATCAAATTAAAAAAAAATAAAAAATTATTTAATGGGTCCCATTACATGTGTTGTCATTAGTTGATTGATTGTGCCCAAATGTGATGTGTTACATCTGTGCCCATAGAAGACTTTCTCTTTGTATTGTTCTTATGAACGAGACATGGAATAAATCAAGAAGTCATGTATCTAATGAGGACTAATGTGGGTCTCACAGTCTTCTTAATTCATTCATAAAACATGGTGCAATATTGTCAGTACATCATTAGTACAAGCAATTTTCATACCATTTAGCACTAATGATTAAAAAAAATGTATATGGGTTGCTTTTTACATCACAAATTTTTCTAATACACCACAAAATATTTTAATATCCCCAAAATACCCGATTCTCCTTTCCGGTATATATGTTTAGGATGCAATTATCGAATATATATTTCCGTAATATAGGAAATATAGTTCCGGTATATTACTGATATTAAAATTACAATATATACTTTCGGTATGTTACCGAAATCCTGAGAAAATTATACTTTCGTATGTTACCGAAATTCTGAAAAAATTACAATACAGGAAGTATACTTCCAGTATGTTTGATTCATTTTATTTGAGACATTATATGACCTATTAGTTTTCTTTTTTTTTCCTCATCCGAAGGTGGGGGTAGGGGGTTATAAGGGGATTGGGTTTTTATTGAATCCTTGCATTGTTTTTTTTGAAAAATTTGTCATATGGAAACCTTCACTATTTGGCTTTACAGAGCAAGTGTAGAAGTAAAGCCTATTCTTTATGTTGAGGATTCCACAGATGTAGCAATTGAGGCCATCATAGATAGATCTTTTTCAACGACACCCTGTTATTGGGGTTTCAAGCAGGAAAATTGGCACGATTCTTGCATTCAAAAATGTGTGGTTCCTAAAAAGATATGTGTCATTATATTGTCTATTACAAGTGAGCTGGCTGCAAAGATATATTTTGATTTCCCACTTGAATTTCACTAATAGGGTATTGTAATTGTTTCAGAATTTTGGTAACATACCGAAAGTATACTTCCAATATTGTAATTTTAATGTCGGTAACATATCGGAACTATAATTCCGGTATTATAATTCTATAATACCGGAAATATATTTCCGGTAACTACACTCTAAACATTTATACCGGAAATGAGACAATAGGGTATTTTGGGATATTAAAAAAAATTGTGGTGTATTAGAAAAAAATTGTGGTGTATAAAGCAACACCCAAAATGTATTTTTAGCATTTTTTTATATTGTTTTGGTTTAGGCCAAACTTTTTCGTAAAAAAAAAAAAAAAAAAGTCTAGGCCAAACTAAACGTCAGATAAGATTAAGAAAATGAGAATTGATTTTGTCGGCTACAAAACTTTGTAGTTATCAGGTCCTTTATTTTCAACTATTTCCCCAAATACAAAAAATAACTTCATTTTCTTTTTATTGAACTTAACATTCTCTTCATGCCTGTTGTTCATAATTTCATGTTTAGAAGTAATTTTACTTTAACTATTTTAAATTAACTTTTGAAATATTGTGATCAAATGCAATTCATTTCTTTTAATATCAGTTATTATGAAATAAGTCAACCAAATATAAACCAAATGAACCCCGAAAGGATTTCTGTTTTTTTTTTTCCTTTGCCAATGGAAGTTATTTTCTATATGAAACCTTTAGATGGTTTGAGTAGAGATTTAATTTTGACGAATGCAAAAAATTCTCACATAAATACTCATCATATTAAGAAATATTAAAATTAAAACTTTAGTAAAAGTAAACACTACACAATCCTATTCCTTTTATCACTATTTCAATTTTTTTCTCGTTGTCTCGGCATTATCCACTTGACCTGCAGAGTAACTTTTCTTTCTAATTTTATTTGGATAGGATTTCTGATGCAATTACTTAGATCGAAAAAGGATACGAAACTATAGATAGATAGTTAGATACAAGTGGTTTACAAATTTATGTGAGAAAAAACGAAGTAGCAAGATAAGATGGTGCAAGTAGAAAGTGAAAAACACAAAGAAGATGTGTTTACAATTACAATGAAATAAACCTCAAGAGAGCAAAATTACGTCTATAAATCCCCTATGAATAAAATAAACTCGCCCTTGCCAGTAGGCCACTAGTAGAGAAAGTACAATATATATATATTTTTTTTTGAACATGTTTACTATCATTGCTACTAAAAAGTATAAATAAATAAATAAATAAAAACCTAGTATTCTCAAAATTTCTTCACAAAATGCTATGCCTACAAAATGGAATATAGTCATATACACTTTAGGTCATAGCTGAATGAAGTACAGTTTGGTCTCCATGCATGCTATAGTATTTAGCAGCAGCAAGTAACATACAGCTGACAATACCAATTTTAACCAAGGACATAGGACCAAACCTGTTGTTTTTGTTCCTATCTGGTTTCAAACCTGATTCAAAATGCTTAGGCAAAGCTTGAGACGAAGTCTTCATAAAAGATGAGTAGGAATCAATTTCAGCTTTTGATAATGCTGGTTTCAAAGAATTCTTCACAATCTGGAAATGACGATCGCAAACAACAGTAGCAGATATGTCTTCCCTTAGAGCTACAATTCCAGCTTCTCTGCATAGTCCCTCCAGTTCTGCACCTGTGAAGAGCTCAGTATCTTCTGCTAGTCTTCTGAGATCTACATCACTCCCTGTTTTCATCCTACGTGTATGCACGCAAAGTATCTCATATCGAGTCTCCAAATCAGGTGGTGGCACATACAGAACCTACTAGAGTGAGAAAGAATGTTTGACCAACCCCTTTCAACTTGGTAACAATGTTGACTATTTGAAAATATTTTTAACAATATTTTTAATCTTAAGTGAAATTGATTGCACGAAATTCTTGCATCATTGTGCATGCACAAATCCTTGGCATATTTTAACTCGCATGATTCAAATTACAGACAAAGTTGTAAATGTTACTTCGTACCAGATCAAAACGCCCAGGACGCATTAGTGCGGCATCAATTGCATAAGGGCGATTTGTAGCTGCCAAAACAAGAATTCCCTGAGGAAAAAAATTAAGGGGATTTAGTTACTGGAAGAAAGAAACTAGATGACGTCTACCAATCTCTTGAATCCAGTTTTACGCTAACTCTTTCCTTTTTGATAAAGGAAGAATTCATTGGTAGAGGAATGAGGATAGGGTGGGAGGACAAAATGTCCTCCCCAAAACAAACAGCAAAGAAGAAAACAGTATACTTACTCTAGATTCTTCTAAGCCATCAATCTCAGTCAGCAGAGTGGATAAAAGTCTCTCTCCAACAGCAGCACTATTGCTTGAACTATCGCCCCTGCAATTTAAGGGAAAACATAAGAACATTACTTCTGATGAACTAAAAACACAAAAAAGTCCTTGTTCCCATATCGCAAACCATAAAAACATTTGCATCAAGGAAGTCAATATTGAACTTTAGACGCAGCAAACATTCAAAACAAAAAATCTACCTAAAACACGGTTCAGTTTACATGGCTAGACGCAATCCTGCTTTATGGGACGGTAGATGTCATTAACTTATAACTACAAATAAGACTAATCATTGAGATCCACCTCACTTTGGGCTGTGCAGTATAACAGATTTGTGCATAACAGCATTTTCCTAATGCCAAAACAACTTAAAACTAATCATGAAATGCTATCACAATGTGGAAGAGCCCGGAATAACATCACAACGATGCTTAGCATAATTTGTCTTATACATATAATACTCGCACAAAGAAACCTTACTGACCGTTTGGTAGCTACCACATCAGCCTCATCAAAGAATATTATACTGGGTGCTGCAAGGCGTGCTCTCTGAAACGTGTTGCGAAGCAAAGCTTCCCCTTCTCCAACATACATTGAGTACAATTCTGCACCACTAATTCATCATTTATTATTTTTAAATTTTTACATATTTTGGAAATCAGTTTCATATAGGAACTGGAATGCAAAAAATAAGATGTAAAGACAAAAGAATATATTCAGTTATTCACAGAGCATGAGAATGTTGTCAAACTTTAGAACTAGAAATTTAGAACATACGAAAGCATAACATCACTGATACAGAAAATAATACAAGTGGCACTTATCTACAGGATGGGTGGGAAATAATAGAGGAGAAAGTGAGAAACAGTTGAAATAACGGGTTTCAAACTAGCAGCCAAACATCTTGTCACATTGGTTTACTTCATTTATGAAAGAAAAATCTTATTTTGTTGGATTTCAGTCCGACTTAGTTTATTACTTTGGCATATATGATTCTACAATTTTCATTTTTTTTTTAAAGCCATGTATCATAGAATTATTTGGATACTCATCAACTTGAAAGGACTACGCCATTTTCAGAGAAAGATATAAAAAATTTCCGGGTAGGATTTGAGGAGCCTTGAAAATAAAATAGTGGGTCCCAATACAGGGTGATCTGTGTCTTTCTCTAAACGACTGTCATTTTCTTTAGGAAAATGAGAAGATCATTCCATCTTAGCCATAAACTTCATTGCTAAATGCTAATCATGTGAAGAATCTGCCACACTGCAAGGAAATCCTACTTAAAATTTTCTTAAGGAAAATGAGAAGATTCATTCCATCTTAGCCATAAAATTCATTGCTAATCATGTATAGAGTCTGCCACACTGCAAGGAAATCCTACTTAAAAACATAAAAATTATTCAAACCTCAAGGAAAAGAAAGAAGCTTGAGCAGCATGTGCAGCAGCTTTGGCAAGGGTTGTTTTGGAACATCCTGGAGGCCCATGGAGAAGAATCCCTCGTACTGGGGATATTCCCAATCTTGAAAATGCAGCAGAGTGCTTAATAGGCCATTCAACAGCTTGCTGGAGTTTTTTCTGTTCAAGGATACAAACAGATATCACTGACTTCTGAGTTTCACAGAGTAAAATCAAACCAAAATTTACAAACCTTCAATTCTTTTAGTCCCCCAATGTCTTCCCAAGTCACTTTGGGAATCTCCACAGTAACACCTCTTGTTATACTTGGACCAACGGCAGACCTCGCATTCTTCCAATCTTCCATTGTTAAACTGAAATTACTGGCATCTTTATTTGTATCTGAGGACCTTTTAACTGCAAACATGGTAGCTTCACGACACAGCGCCTCCAAATCAGCTCCAACATATCCATTACATGATGCAGCAATGATTTTTAAGTCAACACTGGGATCCAAGGGAATCTTCTTCGTATACAACTGAAATAAGTTAAAGTAAAAACCAAATCAATTCATGCTGTCAAACTTTATCCATCAAGAATTCTATGAAACAAACAAAATGACAGAAACCAAACAGAAGAATTGACTTTTCTAACCAAACAATTTGCCTTAGAAACTACATAAATTTGAAAAGTAATATTACTGGGAAGAACATCATCATCCAATATGCTTATGTTGTTAGGTGGAGGCTCATGAACGGTTTCAAATTTGTAGCACACACCCCTCACATAAGAGCCCTTTGTTTTGAAGTGGGGACAATTCACAAACCCACTATACCAATTGCTAAAATTTAATTTAATTATGAAGAATGGGAACAACAAGACTAACAGCTTGGTTGTAGAGCGGCTCTGATATCATCTCAAAAACCAAATCACCTTACAAGCTCAAGCTGTTAGGTGGAGGAGGCTTATGAATGTTTTACATCTAAGTGTCTAACAGTTACCTTAAGAATTTGGAAGCGCTCCGCTTCATTTGGGACAGTAACTTCAATTTCAGCATCAAAACGTCCAGCCCTTCTTAGGGCAGGGTCAATTGCATCCACTCTGTGTATGCAGAAACCAGATACATGAAATTCAATGGAGAGCAAGTACTACAAGAAACAGCAGATAAGGTGAAGGAGAGCAGCCGAAGTAGTGGTAAAAGATGACCTGTATTATATGACTAAAGCTACAAGTTTTAAGAGAACCATATAAGCACATAAGAGCAATTTACAAGTACCATATAACATCAAAGAATAGAGAACCAAAGATGAAAAAAAATATCATATGACAGCACACAACTCTTAATAGTCCATCTCCACCAAGATACAAAAAGCAACTTTAAAAACTCATTGATCTTATTATTAATCCATCGGGTTAGTAAAACAACTTAAACTCTCAATGGATAAACATTCTTGTGCCAAACATCAGATGTAGGATGATGATGTTACAATCAGCTGAAGTTGCACTTACACATAAAATTACATACAGCATATGAAAGATTTATAATTGCAATATCAAATTTCTTAAGTACAGTGTCCAGGTTTAGAAAGATGGACACGAAATAAAATAATATTATAGCCTACTGGGTGTGAAAATTGAAATGCATAAGGGAACCAAGAAACATTCATCCCCTATAATTTTCATTTTTCCATAAAGTCATAAATAATCTTCTGGAATACAACAGACAACCTGTTAGTTGATGCAACCACAACTACTCCTGTTGTAGAAGAGGTTGGTTTATTTGAGTCCATCAGTGTAAAGAGCTGGGAGGCAACTCGAACATCTTGCTCCCTTCTGCGTGTAGACAATATGAAATAATGCCATCAGTAAGCTTGCTGCATATATAAATAAATTGATAAATTCTTTCAAAAATCAAAAAAGGAAAAAAAAAATCACTAGAACCACGGACCACATATTTTACTTTATCCATATATTTTACTTTATAATGTGAAGACACACAAGAAAAACATACAATAAAATAATACAACAAAAGTTCAAGACTTTGATATTTAACATATTAGTTCAATTACTTTCACATGTAAACATAACAGAATTAAACAAGATGACAGTAAAAAAATAAAATAAACTAAAAGTGAATAAATGAATAAGAGACGTATTGTGCTGAAACAAAAGTTATTAAATGAACTCTATGCCTGTGGTTAATACCAAATTTGGCCTGTTACCAAAGACAGTCTTATTCACAAGTCAGCAAGATAACATCTTAAAATCAATCCCTTAAAAATTTTATTTTTAAACAAACAAAAAAAGAACATAAAGTTGACAAAGCTTAGAAAACCAAGTATAAAGCTGTTATCTTGTGAATTCAGCTAAGTAACACTTGATTTCATTCCGATAACTTCCCTTTAAAAGAGATAGGCAAAGAAACTCTTGTTACTCATCACTTCATTAACTTGACAAGAAACACCCAACTGTAGCGCAATTTGTGTTAATGACTGTCAGTACCACTTAGGAAGCATCATTCTGAGAACTTCCAATCAGAAGTTTACAGGATTTTAATATTTTTATCCAGTAAATGACGAAAACAATATCTCAAAGCATCGATGACAGACTTTTACTATAAAAATATATTAAATAAAAAAGGAATAATGACAAAAATTACAGCCCAGTGAATGAGCAGATTATTTTATCTTAAAGGATATATATACATTATTATTACCAAACTAATCGGATTTCGTTCATGCCTGTGGTCAATTCAGACAAGATGGAACTTAATTATCCTTGTCAAGCGAATCAAAATACAGAACAAGCCATCCAGAAAGAGGAGAAACAACCATGTCCTATATCCATTATAAATAGAACAAAGGAGGTTCAAAATTTAAAATACTGTAATTGATAAGCAACCAACCAACCATGATTATATCATAAACTTATCCATGAAATGGTATCAAAATTAAACCTACAAACTTTTGATACACTCTATAGACATACAATACATCCTTTCAGATCATGCCAAGGTAAAATGTTGGGCAATATATAATTGACTGAAAATAAGTTCAGGAGTGGGGAAAAGATGGTAACAAAGTCAATTGCTATATAATATGCATAGACTGAAGAGTTCTCTTAAGGGAGACTTTTTTTCGTAGTACATTTTATCTAGTATCATAAAATTGTAAAAATGTGTTCGGAACTAAATTGATCCTAGTAAAAAGAAGTAGGAGACAGAAGAAGGAAAAGCTAAGACAAATCACGAAAGTATTCAGCATAAAAGTCATCAATTGTCCCATACTTGGAATCTCGACGGGGACAGAGTGCATCTATTTCATCTATAAAGATAACTGATGACTTGCCCAAAGCAACATGAGATGAAGCATCTGAAAAAGCCTCGCGAAGAATTCTCTCACTTTCTCCGGCATGTGCTCTATGAACAGAGTGTGGACTGCAAAATGCATAAACAGATAAAGAATGACAAGCAACAGAATCAGATCATAGAAGTTTGGAACACAAGATCCACAAACTTCTATTCAAAAGACAAGTACCTGATAATTGTCAAATGTGCCCCACATTCCCGAACAACTGCTCGTACCAAACTTGTCTGCAATCGCATTCACATTCAGGCATAGATATAATTAATGTTAATTGTAATAAGCAAAGCAAAATGGTAAGTTTGACTCACAACATAATCGATCAATCACATTATATTAGGACATCATATGATTATCTACACTAAATTACTCATGGATATGGAAAGATAGATGCAACAAACTTGAATGAATTTTTAATAAAGCAACTTTTCGACTAAAATCAACACTCCATTGGCTACTGCCCACTAAATCCATATAAATTAGAAAGCAAACCCGACAGAACAAAGTATCTCATCAGCTCAAACCAAAACACAATGTCCAAACAACCTTCCCATATGTCATGGGCTAACTGAGGTTTGTAACTGGCCAGAACTAGGGACTAGCTCCCTAATCCCAAATCCTCACTTAAACCTGTTCACATGGTGTCCTGAAAATTAAACCTTAAACTTCTTGTTCTGATAAAATTTTATGTATGTTCAAACTTCAGACCTTAGATATATACATGATTGCATGCATAAGTCCTAAAAAAACAATTACAAGTTTAAAAAAAATCTAGAAAATTTGAAACTTAAAGGACAAGTCGTAAGGACTCGATGAGTACAAGTTATTTCGAAAAAAAAAAAATCACCAAAACAGTTTTAAATTGCCGCATAAAACGGCTCTCTAAATATCTGATTGAACCAAAAAGCAACACTATTTATGTACTTCACGAATTAAACTAAATTACGTAATATTTTATATAAAAAAAGTAATAAAAAATAAAGGTATCATGTTGAATTAACAAAAGGGTGATTTAAAGAATTTACCTTTCCAGTGCCTGGTGGACCGTACAGCAACAACCCTCGCGGCCACTGGAAGCAAACCCAAAAAACAAAAACAAAAAAAAATCAGAAGAGAAAAAGTAATTGATGGTTAGAAGAACAAGTCCCCACATGATTAAAACAATCAAGAAATTCAAGGGCGAAGGTAAAAAACTGAACTTTAAGTCCAAGCTTCTGAGCTTGGCGAGAGTAGTGAAGCGGGAATATGATGAGTTCTCTTAGTGCTTGAAGTGCTTCGGCATTGCCACCAATGGCTTCCTCAGCCCTCCACTGGTTGTGGTTGCTATCACTGTTATTGCTGTTGTTGCTGATGCTGCTCTCCATCTTAGCATACATAGCAGATAATGAACCATGTGTGAGACAATGTTAGATATTCATATTAGGCTTGGAACTGGGAATATGATTCAACACGGCTCAGCCCGGTTCATCACAGATTGAGTATATATAGCAATACCTCGTACCAGTGCCAATACACATAAACCATATAGCATTTGTCTTTACTTAAACATGTAGTCGCAGCATGATATATAACATAATACAGTCAAGAAGTTTTCATGCTCATTGAAAACAAAACACCTTAATCAAAAGAATCAAAGGATCTCTGTTCCGAGTACACAAACCATATATCATGGCATGCTTAAATTATTAAAGGCTCAAACAAAGAGTGCACCGATCCAACATTCTAAGTATAATTTACACTTTTTGTTGTTGTCTGATGCCTCCATTTTGGCAGTACAAATTTGAGAATACAAAAAATGAATGTTGAAATCACTAAATATCAACTCTTTAAACAAAATGCACAAGAAGAACCAACGAAACTTCAACAGCAGACTAAAAAAACTGACATCTTAAGAAACAGCTTGTGGGCATTAGTCGGTGGTGATTGGTGAATGAAACAGGGTAGATCAGTAGGGTTTCCTGATATTAAATCTCCATATGCCAAATGAATGCATGCTGAAAACACCCCAAAACCAAAGATTGAGTAGCAGCAGAACAGAAGAAGCAAACTCTAGTTATTCAATCAGACCTTACATCAAACATTTCAAGGGCAATAAATAAATAAATAAAAAAGCAGATTTTTTACTGAATGGCATGAGAGGAGCAATGATAGACACTTATTTATCAAACCAAAAGAAACTGAGTAAAACACAAAAAGGAAGGCTAAGTTACCGGCGAGACGCTAATCATGGTAACAAAGGGGAAGAAGAAGCGAGCAAGTGGAGCTGTAGTACAGCTGGTGACCCAAAACCGAGCTGTAGTGCGCCGCTAGTGAGTTTAGACGGATTGGAAGAGAGTCTGAGATACTCGACTAAAGGCTCCAGTCTCTTACAAATTTTGGTAAAATTAATATTTTGCCGGTGATAGTTAGGGGTGAGCGTGGGACGGGTTAGGACGGGTTAGGCTTGTCCCTCACCCGGCCCTAAATAGTGACCGGGCCAATTGTGTGAACCCGAACCCGAACCCGTCCCCAGACCCGAAGGAACCCGATGATGTGCGGGTTGGATTAAGACCGGGCCAAGGTGGGACGGGACCGGGTTGGCCCGAAATATGCACACCATTGAGGAAATTGCCTCTGGAGAGAGAGACATGGGATTAGAACATGAATTCAATTCCTATAATTGCCTTCATGAACAAAATCGCAAACATTATTATATACTGATTGTTGAAATAAAAGGTACATGTGATTGTGCCAACAAATAGAAAACGAAATAACTGATTGTTGATATGATATCACACATTCACCATGTGATGCCAACAAATAGACCAGCAATTCCCAGTAATATAAACCCCATGTAGCGAAATAAGAAAGCTAATACAATAGTATAGAGTCTGTAAAATTACAGAAGTTGGCACCTGACACATTAGAGAAATGTTAAAAAAAAAATTTGTAAAACGTTATCAGGCAAATAAAATTGCTTGTACCTGAAGAACTTTACATGTTAAGAGTAACAGGGGCAATCATAGAAGGGAAAAAAGAAACAATCACAATCACAGAAGTAAAGATTACAGAGTGAGAGTGAAGCTTACCTCGGTGCAGAACCTCAGAATGTGGGCGGCCTCTCCTTTATCTCGTAATGCAATCTGAAATTGAAGAAATCAGAAGAAAAGAAAAAGAAAAAGAAGGGAGATGTGAGATATGCAATGAAGTCAGAATAGTACAAATTAAATGAAATGAATCATCTGTTATCTACCTGCTAGCACGACACAGAGTGAGAGAGAAAGGGTAAATCACGAAATCCCTAATCTGATGTTGCGACAGATAGAGATAGATGGTGGTAAGGCGAGGCGCGACGGACGGTGGTGGTCAAGCACGGCGCGGCGGACGGTGGTGGTCAAGCGCGGCGCAGCGGACGGTAATATGAGGGGAACCTACATCATTTTCGTGAGACTGAGAGAGAGAGAGAGGGACGAGGGGAACTAGGCGCGGCGTGCAACGAAGGTGAGGGCGGCGCAAGTCGGCGGACAGCGGCGGTCAGGGCGGGCTGTGCGGTGGAAGGTAAGAGCCAAGAGGGAACCCTAGGTTTGCTTCAAATACCAGCGTCGAAGAGTGAGAGCAAGTGAATATTGTATGTGTAACTGTGTAAGTGTAGTTTTAAAAAACGTATCAAATAAGAGTACCAGTATTTGGGACGGGCCCGGGTTCAACCCGAGCCCGTCCCCAACCCGGTCTTGGGTCAGATATGAGGACACGGGTTTGTCCCTGTTATCTTTCGGGTCCGGGTCTGACCCGGCCCGAACAGGTTGGGTTGGGACGGGCTGGCGGGCCGGGCCGGGTTGTGCATACCCCTAGGTGATACTACTTTTCAATCTAGACCTTATATGTAAGTTTTTTTTCTTTTTCAATTTCGTCATCATCGTTAAGTTGTGTTATAACACCATTATATGGTAGGTATCAAATTAAAAATGATTATCATATGTAGGGATCAAATTAAAAATTATTATCTTGTGTAAGGACTGAATTGAAAAAAAAAATTTACATATAGGGACTAGTTTTTTTTTTTATAGACAAATGTTAGCTTTGTTAGTATTTGTTATGTTAGTGGGGGGAGTTGAACCCACAACCTCCTTATCACTCCAAATCCTATGTCCCTTCCCCAAACCACCAAGCCACCTTATCACTCCTATAGGGACTAAATTGAAAATCAATATCACATATAGAGACAAAAATATTACTAACATTTTGAGGTAATACTTCTTGTCCCAAAAAAAACAAAAAAACAAAAGGAACTCATCGAATAAGTTGAGAATGATCAAAGAGGGACACTCTATTTCCTCCGTCCTGGAAACAACACCGTTAGGGTATTGTTATTTTCCAGGAGTGTGTCCGGGTGTCCGTCCATGCGACCTGTGTTGGTATATCTGGTGTATATGATCTATAGGGACTAATTTGTCCCACAATAAAAATTGTCAGAGACTAAATTGAGTTACTTAAATCATAGTTGGAGACTTTATTGGGTCAATGCACGATTGTTCTCGTTGTCTTGTCTATTTTGCATAAGGGATTGTTGCTTGAGCACATGGACACATAACAATAGATATTAGCACTCTAACGATGTGTCCATGATGGAGACAAATGGAGGGACTAAAGTGTTCCTCTTTTATCATTTTCGGGGACTATTCAGTGAGTTTTTTTAAGGACCAAAAAGTGGTACCTAAAAAATTATCGAGGATTAAAAAATTGAGCATTTAGAGTGTGTTTAGTAAAGCTGGCAAAAAAAGATGATGTTGATAATCTGTTTTCAAATAATTGATTATTGTGATAGGGTATGTTTGCTGAAAAGGATTTTAAAATAATCTATTTCGTTTGGGTGGTGTAAAAAAATCACTTTTATATAGTAAATTACGAAAAAGGATATGGAGTTATTTATTTATATTATTAATATTTAAGCTTTTTTAACATTGAAAATTGTTAAAATATTTAATTTTTTAACAAAAAAATAATATAAATAAAACAAGTTTATTTATACGCTGGGGATTGCAAGATTACATGTGATTAATAATATTTATGATTCTTTTAATATTAAAACTTGTTAAATTATTTAACTTTTTAACAAAAAAAAATAATAATAAATAATTAAATATGATACCAGTACCACATATAACCTGACGCTATGAGGGACAATGGGACATATTGCACAAATCTGCCATGAATCCCACAACTGATGCTAACTTCAATTAAAGCAACGCAAAAAATACAAAAGGGACAGTGGGGTGGGGGCAAAAATGGAAAGCAATGAATTGGTTGTGAATAATCTAGAAATATTTCATCAAACAGTCCAGCAGTTTAGATGGTGTAAAACAGTTGAAATTTGGTATAATAAAAAAAAAAAGCTTTTTAAAAAAACAAGCTATATACCCAAACAACAAAGATTATTTTAGAAACAGCTTTTTATACTCAAAAACAGCTGAAACTTTGTTATTTCATGGGCGCAAAAAGCCAAAATCTTCCCTTTTAGAAATGAATTGGCTGATTTTTCGATTATTTCGGAGGTTTAAATGGTTTTAATGATTTTTAGTGGTCAAATAGTTTCTTTGTTTCTATGGTTCGATTCGGATGGGTGTCCGATCGACAGTCCCACTAGTTGAGTGTGTGTTTGGATGAGCGTTTCACAAACGTGATTTTGAATAAAAATGATTTTGTAGAGTTGATTTCAACACAATTGAGTTTGAAGAAAATTGATTTATGTTTGGATGTTTTTATTTTAAAAGCAAGTTTGTTGTAAAAATTAGTGTAATTTTTCAATCCAAAAGCAGAAGCTACTCCAAGCTGCTTTTGATAGAATCAATTTTGGATACAAAATTGCTTCCTCAAACGTGTAACCAAATAGCTCTTTTTTTTTACTAGAATCACATTTGACAAGTGCGGAAACACTTCTAGTGTCTCCAGAAGTGGAACCAAACACACACTAAATTGGTCCGATTGAATTCATGTTTAAAACTGATATATAGGGCAAGTAAATGAGATAGGTTATATTAGGTTGTCCGCTTGTTTTAGTGTGTGTTTGGATGAGTGTTTGATAAAAGTGATTTTGAATGTAATTGATTTTGTGAAATTGATTTGGTTAAAACTGAGTTTGAAGTGAAATTATTTATGTTTGGATGTTTTTATTTTGAAAACAAGTTTAATGTAAGACTTAGTGTAAATTTTTCAACTCAACTCAAAAGCTACTTTTTGTAGCTTCTAGTCATATTCGCTTATGAAGGCAAAATCAATTTTACCTGATAGTAACCAAACATCTCATTTTTACTACAATCACGTTTGACAGATGACGGAATCAATTTTGGAGGTTTCTAACGTGAAACCAAATACACACTTAGATTTTAACCGAATGGTTTTTGAAAGAATTGATTTTTAAAAATTCAGATTAAAAAAATTTATTTGTGCCTGGTAAAATAAAATCACTTTTGAGGTGTACATATAAAGAATTTTGTGGGTCTCATAAATAAATCAATTCTACTCAGCAGAAAAGTTAAAAAATTTCTGCTTCTCTTAAAATCAATTCTACCCACTCTAAAATTAATTTCAGTGGAGACACTTTTGAAAATAAATAGATCTAAATTGACTTTTGGCGGGTCAAACATGCTTTTGAAGTTCTACCCAAACATGTACAAATTAAAGCTTGTTTTGTGACATGAGTCTAACATGTTACTTCAAATAAACTTTTTCTAAGACTGGACCTTACTTGTTTACGGAAACATAAAAGTTTTATTTGATCTGAAAGCCTATTTAAATGTATATATATTAAAAATATGCTTTGATGCATACCATTAAACTTATATTTCCTCGTAAAAAAAAAAGGTAATAGGTAAAAGCCTAAAAGATGAGTTGACCAACTGCCAGTGGTGGCTCGATTAACGGTGAGGATTGATGTCTAGCGTGGTGATCACAATGACGTGAATGTGCACCGTTTGTGTGAGCGACCTACTTTTTTTTAATTATATTTTTTTGGCTAAATATTAGGTTGTTTTGTCAGGTGATGACTGATGATTGTGTGATTTTTTTTTATTGTTTTTTAAAGAAAAGAAAAAGGTTGTGTTTATATGAACAATTCCAACACAATTGCTTATCCCATTTCTTAAACTTAAGCACCTGTGTGTTATATTTGTTTCATCATTTGAGCTATCTTACGTGGTAGATCAAGTCGCTTAAGTTTAAGGTATGTTCCTTGTATAAGGAATGGCTGCTTACCATAATTAAAAAAAAAAAAAAAGGTTGTTGCATATTCTCAACTAGAACAGACTAGGATACATATTGGCCGAACCTCTTGCATGGCAGGTCATGGGGAAGCCGATTTGGGTGTCCGAGTTTTCTAACAGGAAATGCCACTCAATGATTTGCTAACAAGAAAGGGGGATATGGGGTATCCACCATAGCCTTTGCTAGCCGGAGAAAGGGAGGAAGGCCGAGTTTGAGAGAGGAGAAAGGATATCAGTTGTGTGGGCTTGAGAAAGGAGAAAGGGGGGAGGGCGTTTGCACGGAAGAAGATAAGAGAGGGAGAAAGATTAAGAACGTTCACATACATATAGCAATTTGAGTTGCTTCAAGAGGAAGTAGAGAAGGTGGAGAGATCGAGGGTTGAGAGAAATGAACAAAAAGAGAAGTTTTTGGCGAAAAGAAAACAACAGTAATAAAAATGTGTAATAAAATAAACGATAATAAAAATCCAATGGTAGCAAAATCAATCATGAAAAGGTGTAATAAAATATGACCATTTGCAATGGAAGTAATCCAACGTTTTGTTGGAGTAATCCAACTTCATGAAAGACAAATTCATCAGCAGCTCCAAGCAGACTTGGTGGAGCATATTTGGGAATGTTTTGGATGCTAGAATAACGAAATTTAATTTTTATTTTACTTATATAATATTATATATTTATCATTGTCTTTGCTTATTTTCAGAAAAAATAATTAAATTATATTTGCTATGTTTTTAAATATTTTACTTTTTTATGTATTAGTTAAAATAAATCAATCATGATCCTAGTTTATCATAAATCAATGTTTTTAATTTTTGGCTCATTTTTTGAGTGTATGATGGCTCTGCTAGGGCTTCACCTTACGTGGTCTTCCTAGGGTTTTGCATGTGTGTTCATGGCTTCCTTCAAGTCGGTTTGTCCATGGAGTTTCTTGGTCCCCACTCCCTCTCCTTGTCTCAAACCTCCTCTCATATGATCTCTTCTCCTCAATGTAAAACATTCGTACAAGCCCTCAATAACAAGTGTGATATTCCCATTAGCCAACTCCCTCGTCCTTGTTTAAATGGAGACGTCATTGCAGTCAAGATTCATGAAGAAGACTATAAAGCTGGTTTGGAAAGATGCAAGAATAGTCTTCACGGTCGGTTAATCTTTTCCAAAGGAGATGCTCCAATCAAGTTTGTTGATCTGAATGCAAAGTTGTCATGTTTATGGAAGGCTCACCCATGGAGCATGATTTCTTTGGGAAAGGGTTATTGCGAATTCTCCTTTGCATCAACTGAAGATCAGAGAAGTGTTTGGTCAATGGGTTCTTGGAGTCTCAAGCCCGGTTTTATACATATGTCATCTTGGACTCAGGACTTTAACCCAAATATTCAAAGACAAACACATGCACAATGTTGGGAGCGCATTACCTCAGGAATATTGGTATCCCAGAATCTTCTTCACTATCGCAGGTGCCATTGGTGTTCTAATAGCTATTGATGAAGCCACAAGTAAAAGAACTTTTGGACACTTTGTTTGAGTTCTTTTTGATCTTGATCTCAATGGTACACTAAGTGATCAAATCTTAGTTGAAAGGAAATGGTTTTCCTTCTTTGTCACGCTTCAATATGAAAATCTGCCATCATTCTATTATAACCGTCAAACAATTGACCATGTGGTTGCTAATTCCAAAAAGAAATCTAAAGATACAGATGTGGTTAATGATCAGGGGGTGCATAATGTCAAGGTGATTAGCACAAATCTTCCTCGAAGGACTGTGAAGAAATATGTTCCTAAGAACAATGATAAGGTTGAAAAGGATGGTAATGATGCGAATAATGATATGCCTATTGCTCCTCATTCAATTGATAAAGGCAAGGTTGTTCAAATTGATGATATTGTGGAAGTGGAAAGTATTTATGAAGGTTAAACTTTGAAGAGGACTCCACAAGAAATTCGGCAAATGAAGGCAGATTTGATGAATGATCCAAACCCATTGTTGGGATTTATTCACGATCTTGGAGACAAGACTTGGACCTAGTTCTGTAAATGATATTAATGATGTTGTAGGTCCTTCTAAAATTGTTAATGATTCTCATGATAATATTAATGATGAAAATGCTTTGCAATGTGATAATTTGAATTAGAATGGAGTTGAGAATTGTGAGGATGCTATAGTTAATAATGCTTCTTGTTCTGATAATATTATTATTCCGGATTCGGTTGACACCTCTCTCATCAATCCTTATCAAGTTGTTAATGGTAACTCTCCATTTGTCCTAGTTGCAAGGTCTGATTTAGCTATTTTTGGGAATTCTTTTTCTTCCCTAGTAATGGATAGGCAAAATTGGAAGAAAAGTTTAGAAATTAATATCACACCTGTTAGTAATATCAGAAATCCAATCGTGGTACATGATATGAGAATAGTTGGCTCTCTATAGAGTGACAGGGTAGATGATGCAGAAGATGCCAATCATGATGAGATTGAAGAATTTTCTCCACAACAGGTTCCTGCAGATCCAAGTAAGTATTTAAAAGAGGTTATTGTAGATAATGAGCAGGATTCTAACGCTGGTTTCACTCCTGTGCTTTCCAAATCTAGAAAGAAAAGGATGAGAAAAAGGTCTAAGCAGGTTCAAAAGGATTCATATAATACCTGATCTAAGGGTTGTTCTCCATCTTTGCTAATATGAAGATCCTATATTGGAATTGTAGGGGGTTTGGCAACCCATATACTAGGTCAATTCTGAAAAAACTCCGTCTTTCTAATAAGTCAGACTTTGTTTTCTTGTCTGAACCTTGGATATCCATTGATGATGTTCCTGGTATGTTTTGGAGACACTTGAATTTGTAGCCTTTCTTTGTGAAGAGCAGAAATAATTATCTTCCTAACATGTGGGGGTTTTGTAGCATTCAGTATTCACCTACAATTATTTCCAATACTCCATGGCAAGTTTCTTTTTCTGTTACCTTGGATGGCAAGGCTCTTTATATTAGTTAATTCTATGCAAGCACTACCTATCTATTGAGGAGCCAGCATTAGAATGATTTAATTAATCTTCAGTCCAACTATCGTAGCCCTTGGTGCTTGATTGGGGACTTTAATGATGTTTTGCATTCTCATGAAGTTAGAGGATCTAGCTTGCCTTTGAAAGTGGCATGTGATGATTTCAAATCCTTTCCTGACATAGGTAAGCTGACACACATTATAACAAGAAGGTTTGAATATACTTGGGGTAATAGTAGAAATGGTGCAACTCTAACTTAGAAGAGGCTTGATAGGAGTATTTGCAACGATTCTTGGTTGGATTATTGGTCTTCCACTTCTTGTCGCACCTTGGTAAGAATCAAGTTGGATCATTTCCTTTATTGTTGGCCTCTAGAAAGGCAGTTCAAACTTTTCCGTCTACTTTAAAGTTCCACAAGATATGGATCAATCATCCTGATTGGAAAAGACTCATCCAGGATGTTTGGTCTTGACATGTACAGGGATGCTCCATGTTTATTCTTTCTCAAAAGCTTAAGAATGTTAAAGCTGAATTAAAATGTTGGAACAAGATTGTTTTTGGTAATATTCAGTTAAGAGTGGATAGTGCAATTGTTGTTGTGGATAAAATTCAACAGCAAATTAGTTACGATGGTGCCTCTAATGATCTAATTCAGCAAGAAATATTGGCTCAAATGGAGCTTCAACAAGCTTTAAGCTTTTAGGAGGAGTTTTGGAAGGAGAAGGCTAGAATAAATTGGCATTGTAATGGTGATAGGAAAACTAGTTTTTTCCATAGGATTACAAAGATCAGACAAGCTTCAAAAGCTCTGACAATGCTTAAGAAGGAAGATGAGATCCTTGAAGACCCTGCTGAGATTGAACAACATGTACTTAATTATTTCTCCTCTCTGTATGCCTCGAGTAATGATCGTGTAAAAAATGATTTGATGTCCAAGGTTGTGCCTCAGTCCATCTCCCAAGATGATAATTTTTTTTGACCAAAATTCCTTCTACAGATGAAATCAATGATGCAATGTTTGCTATGAATGGAGAGGGTGCACCTGGTCCGGATGGCTTTGGTGGATGCGTTTATCAAGCCTTTTGGGATATCATTGCTATTGATGGTTGCAGTTCTGTTACTCGGGTTTTTTAGCAGGGGTGGATGCCGCCTAATATGAAATCAAATTCTGTTGTGCTGATTCCTAAAATCCTAGAGGCTAAGAGAACAGAGGATTTTCGTCGAATTGCTCGTGCAAACTTCCAATTCAAGATAATTACCAAGGTTTTGACTGATAGATTAGCTACTCTTGCACCTAACATCATTTCACAGCAGAAAAGAGGATTCATAAAAAATAGGCACATTCATTAATGCATATGTATTACATTTGAGGCCATTAATTTGGTTGATTATAAATCCTTCAAGAGCAATCTAGCTCCCAAATTGGACATCAAAAAAGAATTTGATACTTTGGATTGGAACTTTTTGCTCTAAGTATTGTAAGCTTTTGGTTTTAACTCCAAATTATGCTCTTGGATCAGTACCATCTTAAACTCAAAAAAGTTGTCTTTTATAGTCAATGGAAAATCTGTTGATTACTTATCTTGCAAGAGAGGGGTCAGGCAAGGTGACTCCCTTTCTCCTCTTCTCTTCTGCTTGGCTGAAGATGTCCTTAGCCGAAGTATATCTCATTTGGTGGATTTTGGTTTATTGAAAACTATCACAGGCCTTAAGAACTCTTTAACGCCATGTCATGTTCTCTATGCAGATGATGTGATGGTGTTTTGCAAGGGCTCTAAAAGAAACTTGGAGGTTTTAATGCAGTTGTTAAGTGATTACAGTATGGCTTCAGACCAGCACTTGAGTTTAAACAAATGTAAGTTTTACTTAGGAAGCTCCTCTCCTTGTAAAATTGCCCATCTTTACAATATTCTTGAGTTTGCAGCCTATTGCAGATAAGATTCTTGCAAAACTTGCTTCTTGGAAAGGATCTATTCTATCAACTATGGGAAGGGTGGAGTTAGTAAAATCTGTGATTCGAAGCATGTTATTATATAGCTTTCAAGTTTATGCTTGGCCTATAGCTCTTCTCAAACACCTTGATAGCTGCATTAGGAATTTTATATGGGGAGGAGACATTACTATTAGGAGGGTGGTGATTGTAGCTTAAGGAAGAAGATTTGCACTCCATATATTGAAGGAAGGGCTTGATATTAAGCCTCTCAGAATTCTGAATGGAGCTGCCTTACTCAAACTATCATGGGAAGTGTTAGCTTCTACTAAGGAATCGGTTTTTTTTTTCTCAGAGCAAGATTTGTCTATCACAATAAGCAAATTATTAAGTATGTTAAGTCTTCTATTTGGCCAGGGATAAAGCCTGGTATGCAGACAGTTTTGGCTAACTCTATCTGGAAAATTGTAGATGGTAATAGCATTAACTTCTGGCTTGACAATTGACTGGATCAACCTTTGGTGGATGTTTTCAATATTCCTGCTAATTTGCATAAAGGCCTAAATGCTTCAGTAGTATATTTCATAGAGAATGGGAATTGGATTATTCCCGGATCTTTGCTTTCTAAATCTTCCTCTCTTGGAATCAATCTGTCTCATGTAACGTTTTTCATGTTAAGCCTTTCTTAAGTGTTTATGCATGTTGTTAGAGTTTCGCCTTAGGATGTTTGGGGCTAAGTTGGATTTTTCCAATGGGAATTCCCTTTCTGGTGCGTGAGCACGGCCATGCTCATGGACCAGCACGACCGTGCTTAGGCATGTGCCTTGTGGCTGTCTGAGCCACAAGCACGGTCGTGCTCAATGGGAAGCATGGTCGTGCTCAAAGGTGAAAACGTGCTCGTTGACGCTAAAGTTGCCTGACCATGCTCAGGCCAGCACGACCACATGCTTATGTTAAGCACGACAGTGCTTAATAGGGAGCACGACCGTGCTCATGTCTGAATCTATATAAACATATCAGACAACGAGGGTTACAAGTGTAAATCCTCAAATTGGCACATTGGGCAATCCTAGTGTGACAGAAACCTCTTCCCTTTCCCTTCCCTTGAACCCTTTGAAGTTCTTTGAGTTCTAGAGTCTGTTTGGGAGAGAAGTCGTGCGCTAGTGCCAATTAAAAGGTAATGGTTTGTTCCCCTATTAATCTTATTCATTGCTGTATGGATCTTAGATTAATGTTGCCCTTATGTTTGGTCAAGGCTTGGGAAACTCGTCAAGCCACTCGAGGGAACGTGTCTAGTTTGCCCGCGTCGTTGTTGTGTGGGAATCTTCATACCAAATATGGGGAGAAGGAATAGTATGAACATGTAGGCATTGGGGGTAGCGTTAGATGAAGGGTTAACCCATTACCCTATTTGTTTGCTATTTGATTACATGTTAACTATTGTTATATGACTATTATTGATGATTCCTTATTGTTGACATGCTTTAAATTGCAAACTGATTATGATGATGTTATTGTTTGAATTAATGATGTTCCTGTTCACTCAAGTTTATGAATGAATGTTGCTATTGGCTGTTTGGATGATGTTGTGAAGCGATCAACGATGAAGATGTTAATAAAACACTGAAACCATTAATGATTAAGGGATGCTTCCCGGTTGATGGTCCTTGGCTAAACCCTAGGGATTGATTCACGAGCGTTTAGGGATCTTAATAATGAAACAGAATTAAATGATTAATTCCCCTTAGTTATAAGACTTGAAGAATAATTAAGAACAATGAAACTGATGATCAAAGACTTAGTAAAAGCCAATAGGTTCAATCCATGAATTACCCCAAGAGGTTTGACAAGGGTTTCTAACCCTTTATGCCCAGACTAGTACAGTCATGCTCCAGTTAACACGGTCATGCTTAATAAGGAGCACGCCCGTGCTACAGTTTGAAATTCAAAAAGGTCGCGCAGCCCAAACACGGTCGTGCTTGATAATCAGCACGCCCGTGCTTGACTGAAATGCCAGCACGCCCGTGCTGAAGAGGGAGCTCGCCCGTGCTCACCTGTCCAGCACAGAACGCAGAAAGCTGAAACAGGGGTGTTCACCCCCAAATAATTTAAAGATCTAATAAGACACCAAACGAACTTTGAAGACCAAAGACAAGTGATAAGATGTTGTACCTTGGTAGCCAAGTGGCCAAGGGGGCCTTGATGCATGATGATCAAGGTGGTAATCTCTGGTGCTTAATGGCCAGAGTGTTAGTTAAAGATGATGTTGTACCTTGGTAGCCTAGTGGCCAAGGGGGCCTCGATAGCCGAGTGGTCGAGGTGGTAATCTCTGGTGCTTAATGACTGGAGTGTTAAAAGATTAAAGATAACGTTGAACCTCGATAGCTAAGTGGTCGAGGTGTTGATGGTGATAAAACTTGGGTAGCCGAGTGGCCCAAGCGGAGGTGGTGATTGTTGTTTGTGTGTTATGTTGATCATGCATTCACGCATCGGAGATGTTAGTGAGGGATGTTCAACATAGGGGAGGTCGTCCGAGAATAAGGCGATCTGGCCATCTGCGGCGATTCAAGCGAATCTTGTACAACCGTGGTGGCGCATCCGAGAGTATGGTGTGTCGGCTATCCAAGGGGTCCACCCAAGGTAAGGTGAACTGCCCTGGCGTTGATGCTTATTGGCCAATGTGGATATGTAACTCCGAAGTTGACATTCTGAGATAGTTTGGATCCAAGTGCATAGTGGAGTAGTGGAGCAGCGGAGCAGCGCTGCATTGCATAGCATACATTGTTGATATGTTGGATATGATATGATTGTGATACGTTGGACGTTATGTTTTTATATGCTATTTATATGTGTATATGTCATGCATGCTCATCTTGCTAACTGCTTCCATGCCATTATGTTCATATATATGTTTCTTACTCCCCATCTTTTTTTGTTGCCTTGCATGTACCTTTTTATGTTATGCAGAGGACGGTGAGCAGCTTGCCAAGGAGTGACTCTGAGGATCCACTACTCGTAGTTAGGACTTATGTTTAGTTTATGTTGTTTATCCGAATGTTTCAGATTATGGTTGTACCAGCTCTGTAATATGACATCGGGGTTCGGTTTCGTTTATATCTTTTGTCATGTTTTCTTTTAAACCATGTTATGTTTACTTCCACGTTATGAGATCTTGTTACAATGTGGTATCCTTTACCCGTTGGTTTTCTTTTATAATAAATGATATGGATGTGTTTATCTTATTTTCAAATTTAAACTTTCCCTTCTATGTTATCGTTTTATAAATACATGAGGGATAGAGAGTGTCACATCTCAAGTGCTGCAGATTTGCTGCAAGATTCAAACTCAGGCATCTTATCCTTTAAAGAAGCTTTTCTCCATTTCAAACCTTCTATGCCTCAGGTTTCTTGGTGCAAATCAGTTTGGAATTCCACCATTCCCCCATCCAGATCTTTTATTACATGGAGATTGATGCACAATAGGTTAGCCATTGATGAAAACCTGCAACAGAGAGGATGCGTAACAGTTTCGATCTGTGGTTTATGCTATCAAAAGGTTGAGTCTTCTGATCATCTATTTTTCCAATGTACATTTGCAAGGAATTTGTGGCACTGGCTTAGTTCAATAATTAACTGCAGTGTAGATGCCTCATCTCTGAGTTATATTTTCTATATTTATAGTAAGAGTGGAGCCCGCAATTTAAAGACATTATTTCTGTTGTAATAATTAACATCATTTGGGTGATTTGGTTATGCAGAAATAAGGTTAAGTTTGATAATAAAACTGTCTCTACTCGAGTAGCCATCAGCATGGTTATTGCTTCAGCCTCTCTTATTGGAATTTTTTCCAAAAAGCACATGTCCTCTTCTGTTCAAGAGCTTTCTATTATGAAATTCTCTAAGGTTATAGGTCATCCTAGAAAAGCATCAGTTGCTATCCCTGTTTACTGAATTCCTCTTGCGTGTGGATGGATTAAAGTGAACACAGATGGTGTAGCAAAGGGTTCCCCTGGTCTAGCTGGTGGTGGAGCTATTTTTAAAAACAAGAGTGGTGTTGTGTTAGGTTGCTTTGCAGATTATTATGGAATTTGTGATGATTTTCATGTAGAACTTGCTGCTGTCATGACTGCGGTTGACATTGCTAATGAGAAAGGTTGGCATAGGCTATGATTGGAGTGTGACTCTTCTCCAATGGTTCAAGCCTTCTCATCTTCAGAGATAGTTCCTTGGTACATTATAAATAAATGAAGAAACTGCCTTCTAAATTTCTCTCATATGTCTCTGAAAATTTCACACATATATAGGGAGAGCAATTTTTGTGCTGATAGGCTTGCCTCCTTTGGGGTTTCTTCTAAAAGCTATACTTGGTGGGATCTTATTCCTTATTTTATTAGAACAGATTTTTTCCACCAATAGGTGGGGTCTGCCTATGTATAGATTCAAATATTATTTGCTTCCTTTATTTCTGCATGGGTTTGGTTATGCCCCCATCCTTTTGTATTCTTTATTTTATTTTTTTGATCTCAATGAATTTTGATATGCTGTAAATGGTTGATAAAGCTTGAGATGCCAACCTAATTGGAATCTCTTGTTTTAGAGTGATGCTTTTGTGTACCATTTTTTGCTTAAAAAATGAATCCATATTTTAAGTTAAAACAAAATTAAATGCAAATAAAAAAGTATAAATAGTGAGTTGCTTAAGAGTTGCATATTGTATGCACCATTGAAGTAAAAAGTGAGCGGATTGCTTATATGTGATGTGGCATAGTGGGGTCCACTTAAAGGTGATAGAAGATTCCAAAGTGAGTTGCTTAAATATTTAGCATTGGAGATACTTTAAGAGTTGGCAAGAAAATGAATAAATTCATAGTTGTTATAAATGGAAAAAAAATTTAGAGAAATGAAGACAATAAAACTATAGACTCAAAGGTTCGTTATTCAGAAAATAAGAGTCAAAGACTAGTTCATCAGCAGCTAGCTATGTTCTTTGAAATGATACTGATATAGGTTTGATGTATTAATAATATGATTGAGGATAAATTAATTAGTCCTATTCATATAAAATAGTAAATTTCTAATCTTAAAGCAATTTACCATGGAGATAAGATAATCATGCATTACAGGATAAATAGATAGTTGTCCATCAAACAATTTCCTATTAAGATAACATATTCATCCAAAACGTGATAAATAAATCTGTTTGTAACATTTGCCTTGGATGACTATATACTATCAATATGTCTCATTAAAACCTGCAAAGAAAAACCCAGTGGAATAAAAGCTTTTCGAAGGAAAAAAGTATAATATTCATAGTAACTTACTTCCCTTGGAAAATACATCAATTATGGAATGGCCTTTAATTGATGATTCTAATGCTATGTACGTGCTTCTTGAAAATTGAATTTGATAATGCCTTTGTGTATACTCCCTTCGGTTTCTATTATAAGCAAAAATTAAATAAAATACAAATATTAAAGTGGCTAGTTAATCTCATTTAATAATGTTAATCTTATTTAAAAAATTACGTTTGTTACCTAAATTATCATTCATCTTATCTATTAAGTTTGTGTTGTTGGGAATAAAAGGAGTCATTGGAAAACAAAATTTGTATTAAATGAATGACATTTTGGGAATAATGTCATTAAATTGGATGGAAGTAGTTAAAATTTGCTGATATATTGTACCAAAAAGTTTGAGACTTTTTTGCTTATAATAGAGACCACAAGGAATAGATTTGATGGGTTGTTACTTTTATGTAGCCACCTTTATTTGTGCTAATACATGTTGCATCATCTCCATTCTCCATGCAATATTATTGGCTTGTCAATTTTTTTTTTACCAATCCACATGCCCCTATAATGTATTAGATAATGGTTTTTAACTGAATGTATTCACGACATGTTTTATGAATATTTTTGAATACTTTGACGATGTAATCATGATTGTTTGCTCCACACCGCATGATATAATAATACCGAGTCTTTAAATTGTGTGATTAGGAATGAGGGCCCAACCTTATTCACGTGGAAAACCAAGTGGAAGACCCATCGTTCGATCCAGTGATTTCCCTTAGCTCCTCCACTCCAGAGATGCTTTGTGGTCAATTGGATCCCAAACCTGTTGATCCCGAAGTTATTTTATCAGATGGCATGTATGTTGATGCCATTCTTGATGACATGCACGAAGTCTAGATGGATGAGAAAGGCGACACAAATGGTGATCATGCCATGGCGGAGATTGACGTGGAATGCATACAAATAGCATGAGGATAGTCCTTCTTTCTTCTACTCTTATAATGATTATATGCTTTTGGAATTGTCGCGAAGCTCAAGGAAGGAACTTCTGCAGAGCTCTTAAAGATTATGTGAGAAGGTTCCAGGTTGATATTATGGCTATTCAAGAAACTAGATGTAGTGGGATAAAGGCAAAGAATAACATAAGGAACTTAGGGTTTCACCACTCTCTGGTTGTTGAAGCTCAAGGGTATTCAGAAGGGATTTGGTTAATGTGGAATAAAGATGAAATAAAAATCTCTCTTCAGTGTCAATCTTTTGTTACTGAAGTTTATGCAAGCCCCAGGGAGCATGAGCATTTAATAGCATGGGAGGAAATTCTGGACATTTCTAACTCAGTTAATGCTCTGTGGATGGTGTGTGGGGACTTTAATGAGATCGTTGATTCGGGGAAAAAGAAAGGAGGTGCCCCTATTGCTGTTTGAAAATGTCAGAGGTTTTGGAATTGGATCAATAGATGGAGATTGCTGGAAGTGGAGACTATTGGATCCAAATTTACTTGGTGTGGGCCTCTTTGGGAAGGAAGAGATAAAGTGTTCAAGTGGTTGGATAGGTTCTTTGTAATGTTGATTGGCGTATCCGTTTTCATGAAGGTGTTGTGAAAGTTCTTCCCAGAGTTCAATTGGATCATCATCCTATTATTATTCTTTGTGAATTGTGACGGTATGACTCAAGGGGTGACAAACCGACCCTTTAGATTTGAAGCATGTGTTTGTCTCATAATAACTTCCAGGAGTTCCTTCGTAATGCTTGGCATCAGGATAAGCCTTTTGATGCCAACTTTAAGGAATTACTAGTGAAGCTTGGAGTTTGGAATAAGGAAGTGTTTGGTAATGTTTTTAGAAGAAAGAATCACTTGTTAGCACGGCTGAATGGTATTCAAAGCAGGAGATATGGGCATAGAAAATTTCTTGATTTTTTGTAGAAGGACTTTCAAGACCAACTCCAGGAAATGCTTAGACAAGAGGAAATTCTTTGGTATCAAAAAGCAAGGAGCAAATGGATTTTGGATGGTGACAAAAATACTAAGTTCTACCATACCAAAAATATCTTTAGTAGAAGGAGGAACAAGATATTAGCCCTGCGTAATGGCCATGGCAAGTGGTCAGATGATCAACAAGAAATTTTGCATGTTGTAAAGGGATTCTATGAACAATTATTTTCGGATGATTTGATCTACAAGGAACATGTTGATTCTGTAGTCCTTCAGAATTTCTCTTTGGATTTGTCCCGGCCTGTGGAGAGGGATGAAATAAAAAAAAAAGTGATATTTTAGATGGGTGCCTTCAAAGCACCTGATGAAGATGGTTTTCCCACGGGCTTTTTTCAGAAATGTTGGGAGACAATGAGTGATGGTTTTGTTCGTTCATCTCAGAAGCTTGGAATTCTCCCAATTTAGGCCTATTTCTCTTTGTAATGTGAACTACGAAGCTATCACGAAAGTGATTGTTAATAGACTAAAATCCTTTTTGAATGAGCTTATCTCTCCCTTCCAATCCAGTTTCATCCCAAGAAGAGTGATCCATCACAATATAATTATTGCTCAAGAAATTTTCCATTCTGTGAAGAAGATGCGTGGGAAGAAGTCTTTCATGGCTATCAAAATTGATTTAGAAAAAGCTTAAGATAGACTCAACTGGGAGTTTATCATAAACTGTTTGGATCTGTGTGGGTTACCTACTGAGCTAGTTGCTATTATTAGAGAATGTATCTTGATACGTGTATTGGTCCAGAAGAGCAAATGAGGCCCAACATGATGAGACCAAAATGCAGCAAGTGGAAACCACACTGGACGATCGGTTGTTTAGCAGCAGAATAACACACATATCACAGCACCATAGGATTCCCTTTCTATTAGAATGAATTTACTTCTGTTAGAATATTCCCTCCCACACAACTGTATCCGCTCATTACCAATGTACACTTGGCACTTGATGTACCAAAATAGGAACCGAATTGCCTATAAACAGAATGTAGGAAATGAATGAAAGCAGAGAATAATTAAAACCAATTTTAGTTTTCTATTTCACTCCTTCCCCCTCAATTTCTTAGGAGCTTCCCCTTGCTCGAAAAGGGTTCGTAACATTGGTGCCTTCATTTTGATCTCATTCCCGCTGAACCGAGGTTGAAGATGGAGATTGTGGTGTTTGACGGCAGTGAAGATGCTTATTGGTGGATCATTTGTACTGAGAAATACTTCAATGCAAAGGAAACACCAGAGGAGAAGAAGGTGTCAACGATGGTGATGGCACTGAGAGGTCGTCCTCTCCATTGGTGGCTATGGTGGTCTCACTGTCACCCTGAGCCCAGTTGGGACACCTTCACCACTATATTTCTATGGCGTTTCAAGTCTGAATGGCGACATCTTTTACCGGTATTCGATGAGGAAGTGGAGCCAGATTCACTACAGGGAACACCACCAACCCAGGCAGTGCAACTCACCGGGAGTGGTGTCGAGGCCATCACTGGTCCAGCAAGATGGAAGAGCACCAGAACCCCTACCGGAGACGAGCAACCCACCATTCTAGCGCTAAAATCACCAACTCTGAAGATGCTGGAGTCAAAGAACCAATTTACTCACGCCGTGCCGTCACCGGAAAGGATGACTGTGATCATCGCAGCAACTAAGACACCGGAGAACAACCACATCGCATCACCACCGAAACCACCAGAGACCAACCAACTCCCATTGTCGCCGAAACCAGCTCCACCAAAACCACCAGAGACCAACCACCTCCCATCACCGCCAAAACCACCACAACCTAAACCACCAGTGTTGGGTTTTTCATGAGATAATCCTCTTCTAAAATCATATCTCAAGGCGGAAGAAAACCACTCCATGGATCGCGCATTACAAACATGAATCACAAATGGCAAATAGTGTTTACCTCTTGAAGCGTGCTTTACTTTTCAATCACCAGTGCCACGAAGGAGAAGCACCTCTACTCAGTCCACGCGAGCAAATGGGCGTCGGAGCTATGCGTCTTGTGCTAGCTGACAGCTACGGGGAGACACAGTTAGCCAGACCCGGTTAGAGGGGAGAGCACTTCTATTTATAAGTTGACATCTCCCTTTAACCTAATTGCTTACCCTATTGGGCTTTGTACACTACAAGCCCAATTGTCCTTTAAATCAATTAAATCATATTTAATTAATTTAACTGCTCCGCATTTGCTTTATGCGTGTGACCCTATAGCTCCCACTAAGTTGGCAATAATATTAAATATTATAATAATATCAAATATTAATTATAATATTGAATATTATAAATAATGAGTGGTATCTAGCAATGCATCATTACTACCCAATTAGCGAGAGTATCGGTGATCCGATTTTAGCCTTACCGGGACCAAAATTTACTGTGCAGTAAATGTCCCTTCGTCCATATGTCTTAATTGAACACAAGGCATAAGAGTGTCATCCTTGTTATGTTTAATTATTTATTCCTCGATCCCCGAGTAGATGTGTAATCACAAATGGGCCCAATATCACACACTGACCCACTTCCGCGTGGCCACGCATATTTCACGTCTCACTCTATCAAGTGGCCCAAGACATTACCCCTGCTATGTAGGAGGGACGAATCCTGTCTACATCACTCACACTCCTCAACATGATTTATTGCAGACCCAATAACTACCTTTATGACCACCCTGTTACGCGTGACGTTTGATAGCACTAAAGCCTACAACTCCTCATGTAGGAATCGTAGTGACTTCAAGTCGAAGGACTACTTCACTATGGTCGCCATAGAATACTTATGACACTTACATAACTATTATGAAGTATTCTCATAGTGGGTCATCCGGTATAAATATTACTCCTTATATTTATACCTGTGTGCCGACTTGATATCACATATCCATGACCCGTGAGATGTGGTCATCAGTCTACTCACACAATAGTCTCTATGTATTATTGTTGTCCTAATTAACAATAATACTCGACTACAGATATTTAAGAATAGCATTCTATTATTCAATGGGGTCTCACGATTAAGTCACATACTTAATATCTTATTGAATGAACTGTCTATTCTAAGGACTTTATTATGCTATAAACTAATAACATAATAAATGATTGCCTTATTCATATATCAAATATATGATCAAATTCATGATACAAATGATTATCTATTCAAAATAGATTGGCCAGTAGGGCTTACACCAACAATCTCCCACTAGCACTAGAGCCAATCGGGCATCAATCTAACACCCATAGATCTAGTGTGAGTGTCATGCTACCACTGAGCAAGAAACTCTATTAGTGGATTATTTAGTGTTGTCATTATGCACATCTTCACATCTCTCCTCTATCGATCATCTATTGAATGAGATGGAAGCACCTAAGTATATGTCTGGATCACTGGTGAGATCAAGTTTCCTTAGCTTATGCGATTACTCCATCATCATCGCAACGAGATCAATGGAGTTCACAAAGTTAGGAATCATTCCTAGTTCATAAATGAACTTGCCGATCCAAACGGCCTTTAAATCTACATTTAAGGCAACTATATACTTGGCCTCTGTAATGAAATCTATAATTGTCTCACACTTGGAACTTTTTCCAAGTATACAGTGCCACCATTAAGATAAAACACAAATCCAGACTGCGATCTGGAATAATCTTTATCGGTTTGGAAACACTGTCTATGTAACACCTTACAATGACTTCTTCCTCACCTTCATTTGTCAGGAATGTATCCTAAGTTCTTCTTAGATACTTAAGGATGTTCTTGACTACAGTTCAGTGACCTTCACCGATATCAATTGGTACCTTCTTGTCATGCTCAAAGCATACAAGACAATTGGTGTAGTACATAACGTATTATGACTAAGGTCCAACAACTTCAGCGATCTATTTCTATAGATCCTGATTCATAACACGTAGGAATCCTCGCCCAAGTTCTTCATCAAGAACCAATTCCGCAACCATGTTTTCACATTTTGCAGTGTAGGGATATCGTTTCCGATGAGTAGTATGTCATCAACATACAAAACAAGAAAGACAATCTTACTCCCACTAACCTTCTTGTACACACAAGGTTCATCCTCGTTCTTGATAAATCCAAATTGTCTTATAGCTTTTATCAAAATGAAGATTCCAGCTTTTGGAAGCTTACTTTAATCCATGAATGGATCTCTGCAATTTACATATCTTGCTAGCATCCTTTGGATCGACAAAACCCTCGGTTTGTGTCATGTACACATCCTCGAGAAGATTCCAGTTAAGGAATATAGTCTTGACACCCATCTGCCAGATTTCACAGTCATAGTATGCAGCAATAGCAAGCAGAATTTGAATAGATTTAAGCATCGCTAATGGGGAGAAGGTTTCACCATGGTCTACACCATTAATCTGCTTGAAACCTTTCCTAACCAGTCGCGCCTTAAAGGTAACCACTTTACCATCCATGTCAGTCTTCTTCTTGAAGACTCACATGCACCCTATGGGTTTTACCCCTTCGGGTGTCTTAACCAAGGTCCATACCTAGTTCATGTACCTGGATTCCATCTTGGATCCCATGGCCTCAAGCCACTTCTCAGATTCAGGGCCAATTTTGGCCTCTTGGTAGGTTACAGGCTCATCTTGATCTATGAGCAGCACGTCACCTTCCTAAGTCAGGAGAAGTCCATATCTCTCAAGTTGGTGATGTGGCATGTTAGACCTACACAAGCCTTGTGTTACTTGAACCGGCGATTCAACCACAACATCTTGTGGAACCGGTTCTTGTTCCATTGTAGGTGGGTCAATATTTTGTGGTACTTGGATTTCTCCAAGTTCTACATTCCTCCCACTGTCTCCTTTAGAGAAGGAATACTCCAGTCTTAGCGACAAACACTTTGTCCTCGGAGGTCTTGTAGAAGTAATATCTTTTGGTTTCCTTAGAATATCCCACAAATATACATTTATTTGATATGGGTTCAATTTTATCCGTCATAAGACGTTTCACATAAACCTGACATCCCCAAATCCTCATAAATGACAAACTGGGCCTTCGGCCCATCCATATCTCATATGGAGTCTTTTCAACCGCCTTAGATGGAACACGGTTAAGAGTGAGTGCAGCTATAAGTAAAGCAAAATCCCAGAAAGAGTCATAAAGGTCTGAATGACTCATCACAGATCGTACCATGTCTAACAAGGCGCGATTCCTCATTTCGGACACACCATTCCATTGTGGCGTTCCAGGAGGAGTGAGTTGGGACACTATCCCACACTCTCTCAGATAGTCATCGAACTCTTGGCTTAAGTATTCACCACCACGATCTGATTGTATGACCTTAATACTTTTGCCAAGTTGGTTCTCCACTTCATTCTTGAACTCTTTGAACTTTTCAAAGGTTTCAGACTTGTGTTTCATAAGAGACACAAATCCATATCTACTGAAATCATCAGTAAATGTGATGAAGTAAGGATAACCACCTCTAGCCGACTTGTTTAGGGGGCCACGTACATCGCTATGTATCAAGCCCAAAAGTCCATTGGCCCTTTCACCTTGCACGGTGGATGGGGCCTTAGTTGCCTTCCCCAATAAGCATGATTCGCATATATCAAACGATTCATAATCGAATGAGTCCAAGAGCGCATCCTCATGGAGCTTGGAAATACGTTTCTCACCTATCTGCCTAAACGATAATGCCAAAGGCATGTAGGGTTCAAATCACTTGTTTTGACCCTTTTCGCATTTATGTTATAAATGGGCATATGAGGATTAAGGGCACAAAATCCATTATCCAAAAACATGCTAGCATAGAAAATATCATGTGACTGATGTTTCTATCAATAGCTGGAACATAATAACATTTATTTAGTTCCAAAATAAGCCCCGAAAGCAAAGTCAAAAACTTCTATAATTAATGCAGCAACTTTTGCTCCATTTCCTATTCATAGGTTGACTTCGCCTTTAGTCAACGTCCTACTTCCTTTGATCCTTTCACATGAATGTGAGATTCACATGCGGTATCAAATACCCATGATTTAGAAGTAGGTTGACTTCTACAACATAATGCTCAAAGAGGAAGTCGCACTTCCTTTCTTTTCTCATACTCTTTCTTGTATCTCTAGCAGTTTTCAAACGTCCGGTCAAACTGCAATGAAATCGATTACCTTCCTTTGCAACCCTGCCTATTAGCTTCAAGATAGAAGTACTGGGCTTGAACTTGTTCTTGCCCTTGTTCTTCTCCTTGTTTAGTAGGCTTAAGACTTTCCCTTTCATGACTATCACAATAGTCTACCCTTATCTGCTTTAGAGACTCTGTTCGATAGTTCTCAACTTCCTTGCAATCTCTAGTAGAGGTCTGTCAGAATCGTTCATAACGATTTGACTATAACTATCCGTTAACAATTGCAAGATCATATCAATGGCCAACATTTGGCCTAAAGGAAATCTCATTTTAGCAAGCTCTTAATGTACTCAATAATATGAAGTACATCATAACTATCGGGGAGTACATCATAACTATCAGGATTTCCCAACTGTCAGTTCGCAACTGAAAAAGGGTCGGAAAGACTTATGGTTCTTATGCATTGCATGCTCTCAATAGAGCATCATGAGGTGCATGATCATATCATGCACCTTTCATGGTTGTAAGCATGAAGAATCCTATATCCAGGACATCGACTTGATGCTTCATAAGCATCCTTTTCGATCCTAGTAGGAACTCGATCATACAGCTATTTCTCGTACTTGAGGACAATCCTCAAATTCTTGTACCAATCCAGAATTTTAATTCTGGATACCTTGTCCTTCTTAAGGACAAATCGCAATAATTATAGTGTTTTATTTCATGGTAATTCTAATTATAGAAACATGCAGAATATAAGTGTCATGATAAAACATATTTAATAAGGTCTTTTATTAAATACGCTCCCACTATTTTACTCAAATCAATGACCCTCATCATTGACTCGGAAAATCCCGTTGGAAGATTTTCTAGTGAGACCAAGATCCAATTTTCACATCGTTTTGAGTTAACTTTGGCTGATCTCCTAAAACTTAGTTATTTAGGTAGGAAACTCATTTCCAATTACATCTCATGTAACTCTTGGATTAGTTGGGTGAATAACTCTTATTCTAATTCATCTTTATGAATTAAAGCCCAACTCCCTGCCTCTAGGCCCATTTCAATCCTATTAAATTCGGCCCAGTTAAGTCAAGCCCAATGGTTGGCAGTTGGACATTACAATTGTCCCATCGCATCTTACTAGTATAGAAAAATGCACTCCACTTTGGCGGACCTACACTCATTCGATATTAGTCTTAATGAGTGTCACGCATTGGAAGGCTCTTAAACTTAATATTTCCTTTTGAGGGATTTTTATTAAAATGATCTCACCGGTGTTGTATCACATACAAAGCATCTCTCAGCATACATGCATACATGCTATCATACATTTAACAAACATATATAACATTTAAAACATACATGTATACATACATTTCATGCATCACATACAAAAATATACATCTCATACATTTCATGCATCTCATACATAAACATATAAGATAAGGTAATATAGTTATGGCCTCCTAAAAAAGCAAGAATTAAATAACTAATTTATTACAATTCTTTGACCCTCGAGCAAGCTTCTCAAGCCTCTCCCACGACGTCATCATTTGGTGTTGCCTCCTCTTCAACTCGAGCAATTACATTTATTTAAAAAATAAATTAATAATTAATTAAAAAGGCACGACACGCAGGTCGTATTTACCCAAAATAAATAACACCATAATCTAAGGCCATAACTATATACCTAAAAATAATTATAAATAAAACTTTTTTTTTATTAAATAATATAAGGTCAAAGCAATGGTCAGTGGCCTTTTTATCATCATTAAATAATTAAGATGAATAAATAAAAGTATTCAATTTGGAAAGGCTGGCGCACTGCACTTTCACGTGAGATAAAACCATTTTGAAATGCACAGTGAACTTACGAATTCAACGCACAGCTCCGAAAAAGACGCCTCCTCTTTTTTTTTTTTGTTTATTCAAAATAATTTGAAATCAAATTATTATCCTGAACTAATGCTCTCTAACAAAGTCAGTACGCAAATCATGAGCTCATATTGATTTGAAAATCACTTCACGAAATTCACGTACAGGATATTATACTTTCAAAAACAAACATAGATTTTGAATGCTAAGTCAAACACGTTTGTAGCCAATCACAGTACGGATTCCAAGTTTGAATGAATTGAATTCATAAATTGATCACAATCTGCATAAAGCTTGAATCGAAGAGAGCTTTCTTCTTGATGCAAAAAAAGAATCGCATATGGTAAAACCCAGCGTAAATAAAAGGAGCGTGCCTATAAATTATATATCTCACATATGAATTAAAACATGCTTTCTCAAACAATAATCATGTGCCCATAAAGAAGATAACATACATTTCAACTTGGTGTAACAGAAACAACTTGGTGTTCAAAAACGTGCATGTGCATGGAACCTCAATCATCGCCCAATCGCGTGCCTTGTTATCTGATACTGTTAATGCTTTTGCCAACAGTAATGTGGAGCGTCAGGTTGGGCCAGCAAGAGAAGTGAAATGGGGTAAACCTCCATTGGGTGTTGTTTGCCTCAATGTGGACGAGAGCGCTCTTACAAACCCCGGCATTACGGGTTTTGGTGGTTTGATTAGGGACCACATAGGGGAATTCCTGCATGGCTTTTATGGAACCGCGGGAGAGTCTAATATTTTGCATGCGGAAATTTTGGCCTTGTACGATGGTATTTCTTTGTGTTGGGAGCTGGGTTATAGAAATATCATTTGCTATTCTGACTCTATGTATACGATTCAGCTTGTTCAGGAAGGTGATCCAAAGTTACACAGGTTTGGAAATATGGTGGCCTTAATTCGAAAGCTTCTAGCTAAAGATTGGAATGTCCAGCTGCTTCATACCCTTAGAGAGGGGAACCATTGTGCGGACTTCTTGGCAAAAATAGGGACTAAAAGTGATTCTACCTTGACTGTGGTTGAGACTGCGCCTTCTGGGATGGGGAGTTTATTGTTGGCGGATGCTATGGATGTCACCTATATGAGGCAGTAGTTTGTTGCCTTTTTTATTTTTATTTTTTCTTTGTCTTCTCTTTTGTAACAAAAAAATAATAATATTCAAAACAGTAAATCATGTTATCAAACAAGGCAAACAAGCACAAAAGGATTCAAGGTAATTACAACCAGTCTCTGATACCACTGTTGGGTTTTTTATGAGATAATCCTCTTCTAAAATCATATCTCAAGGCGGAAGAAAACCACTCCATGGATCGCGCATTACAAACATGAATCACAAATGGCAAATAGTGTTTACCTCTTGAAGCGTGCTTTACTTTTCGATCACCAGTGCCACGAAGGAGAAGCACCTCTACTCAGTCCACGCGAGCAAATGGGCGTCGGAGCTATGCGTCTTGTGCTAGCTGACGGCTACGGGGAGAGACGGTTAGCCAGACCCGGTTAGAGGGGAGAGCACTTCTATTTATAAGTTGGCATCTCCCTTTAACCGAATTGCTTACCCTATTGGGCTTTGTACACTACAAGCCCAATTGTCCTTTAAATCAATTAAATCATATTTAATTAATTTAACTGCTCCGCATTTGCTCTATGCGTGTGACCCTATAGGCTCCCACTAAGTTGGCAATAATATTAAATATTATAATAATATCAAATATTAATTATAATATTGAATATTATAAATAATGAGTGACATCTAGCAATGCATCATTACTACCTAATTAGCGAGAGTATCGGTGATCCGATTTTAGCCTTACCGCGTCCAAAATTTACTGTGCAGTAAATATCCCTTCGTCCATATGTCTTAATTGAACACAAGGCATAAGAGTGTCATCCTTGTTATGTTCAATTATTTATTCCTCGATCCCCGAGTAGACGTGTAATCACAAATGGGCCCAATATCACACATTGGCCCACTTCCGCGTGGCCACGCATATTTCACGTCTCACTCTATCGAGAGGCCCAAGACATTACCCCTGCTATGTAGGAGGGACGAATCCTGTCTACATCACTCACACTCTTCAACATGATTTATTGCAGACCCAATAACTACCTTTATGACCACCCTGTTACGCGTGACGTTTGATAGCATTAAAGCCTACAACTCCTCATGTAGGAATCGTAGTGACTTCAAGTCGAAGGACTACTTCACTATGGTCGCCATGAGAATACTTATGACACTTACATAACTATTATGAAGTATTCTCATAGTGGGTCATCCGATATAAATATTACTCCTAATATTTATACCTGTGTGCCGACTTGATATCACATATCCATGACCTGTGAGATGTGGTCATCAGTCTACTCACACAATAGTCTCTATGTATTATTGTCGTCCTAATTAACAATAATACTCGACTACGGATACTTAAGAATAACATTATATTATTCAATGGGGTCTCACAATTAAGTCACGTACTTAATATCTCATTGAATGAACTGTCTATTCTAAGGACTTTATTATGCTATAAACTAATAACATAATAAATGATTGCCTTATTCATATATCAAATATATGATCAAATTCATGATACAAATGATTATCTATTCAAAATAGATTGGCCACTAGGGCTTACACCAACAACTAGACCCACGATCTCGGCCATTAACTGAAAGAACAGTCCGTGTGCTCCCCAACAATACTCCATCTGAACCACAATCTCGACCCTTGTTCAATGCGTGTCGATTCCGATTACCAGTTACAGCTTCCCATGCGTTTTCCTATATTCGCCCAATCAAAGCACCTGACGGCGTTGCCATTCCATCACCACCGATCGTGCCACCTCTGCCACACCCATTGACGGCGCCGGGTGGCAATCATGGTCCTCCCAGGTTGCTCGAAGTTGCGTACCATGGTGCACACGCCTCGCTAGAATGGGTGATTTGGGTATGGAAAAGGAGAAAGAGGAGAGCAAAGATGTTGGTCGAACCTCCCAGCAGTGTCGTGATCGACATTGGAGAATGTTCACTGTTAACCATAGTGAACGTGAAGGAGAAGGGGGTAGCAGCAGGGGCAAAATGGGAAGGATACCAAGAAAGCTCACTAATTGACCTAATGGGCCGAGCCCAAACCTCTCATTAATTTTGGGGGGCTACTATAGGCACCGTGCAAAATACTATTGGCACCGTACATCTTTAAATTGATTTTTTTATTTTCGAAAATACCCTTTTTCACTTACTCACCTGCGGTAAGTTTTTTACGCAACATAACTTCCGGAAAGTAATTTCCGGAATCTTCCGGAAAATGAAATTCGGACACTTTTTACACATCCGGAATTCAAAATCCGGACACTTTTTACACCTCCGGAAAGTAAATTCCGGATGTGTTAATTTTAACACATCAAATTAACACATCCGAAAAATACTTTCCGGACATACAAAAAGTAACATCAGTGATAACACATCCGAAAAATAGTTTCCAGATGGACAATAACATCATCAATAACACATCCGGAAAATAGTTTCCTACACTATTTTCCGGATGAATGAGAATTCACGTTTACTCTCAAGAATAGTAGCAGCACAATCAAACTCAAACCGAGCAGAAACATTTTTTCAAGTATCTGTTAATCTGAACCTGTTTTCTGCCAGCATGAGTAAGAACACCGCCATATTTAAGAACCATCAGAGCTTCAACAGGTCGTTCTTCTTCACCTTCACCATTGCTTTTTGCCACTTTGACCCACTTTACTGGCTTCAATTGAACTTTCCTATATATGCTAGAGAAGTGTCCTCCCTGATATTGAGGAAAACAACAACCAAAAAAATAGTACATGAAACAACTGAAGACTTTTTAATAAAAAAATTAGAAAATAATAATCAAGACTGCAGTTATTAAGGCTACTTACAAAGGGGGTGTTAACACATCCGGAAAATAGTTTTCGGATGGACTTTCCGGATGGACAATTTGTCCATCCGGAATCCGGAAACTATTTTCCGAATGTGTTATTGCTGATGTTACTTTTCGGAGGTGTAAAAAGTGTCCGGATTTTGAATTCCGGATGTGTAAAAAGTGTCCGGATTTCATTTTTTGGAAGATTCCGGAAAATTACTTTCTGGAAGTTATGTTGTGTAAAACACTTGCAGAAGTAAGTGAAAAGGGGTATTTTCGAAAATAAAAAAATCAATTTAAAGCTGCACGGTGCCAATAGAATTTTGCACGGTGCCAATAGTAGGACCCTAATTTTGATTATGAAAAAGGAAGGTCTAGGTCACACTTCAAACAAGATATTGGGCCTGTGTTAAACCCAGATTACCCAGCCCAAATTACTAAGGAAGGGGTAGGGCCTTACTTTTGACGCCTTGCATTTTTGCTATATACACCTTACACTAATTTTTTCCCTAAAATACCCTTACCTTTTGTTCCTTCCCTCAAATGTCTTTCCTTCCGTAGCGTCGCACCATCTCCATCTCGTTGCCCCTCACCTGCGCACCGTCTCCGACTCGGTTTCCGACAAGCTCCCTCATTTCCCCTCACCGTTGCACCGTCTCCGGGTTGGTTTTCTGGTGGGTGTCCGGAATTGGTTTTCCGGTGGGTGGATCCTGGACGGTGTGCACTGTGCAGAAAAGAAAAGGTGTATTGGGTGTCCGGAATTAGTGAAAGTGATTTTTCAGAAACATCCGAATTTGTTTTTTTCGGAATGTTTCCGGATTTTATTTTCCGGACGTAAAATTCAGTCTCCGGAATTTAATTTCCGGACGAGTAAAATGACCTTTCGTAAAATTTTACACATCCGGAATTTAATTTCCGGACGTGTAAAATTTAATACATCCGGAATTCAATTTCCGGATGTGCAAAATGCAAAATCACCTGTTGTAAAATTTACACATCCGGAATTTAATTTCCGGACGTGTAAAATGACCTTTCATGAAATTTTATACATCCGGAATTTAATTTCCGGACGTGTAAAATGACCTTTCATGAAATTTTATACATCACACTTTCCGGTATTAAATTTCCGGATGTAGAATTATTAGGTTAGTGAAAAGGATATTTTTGGGGGAAAAAATAAGTGCAAGGTGTGTGTAGCAAAAATACAAGGCGTCAAAATTAAGGCCTGAAGGAGGTATTATATGACAAAAAATGGGCAAATGATGAAAACCGGAACGAAGCAGATTTTGGAGGAAATGATTTATCTATTCCTCACTTAACCTTGTCTTCTTCATTCGGAAATGGACTTCATTGTGTCAGTGATCTTATTGTTGACTTGAAGCCTACTTGGCAAACATTTCCAGATGTAAGCAAGCTTCAGGTCATCTAAGGATGACACAAGAAGGGTATGTACACGGTACGTGTCTGCATGGAAATTCTAGTTGATAGAGAGGAGCTGAAAATTGAGGGGGATTGGCCGGTGATCTGGTCAATGGAAGTTCCTCCAAAAGTCAAGACTTTCATTTGGAGATTATGAAGCAATTGCATCCCAGTACGCACTTGCCTACAAAGTCGTGGAGTGCAGTGTCCTATATTGGGTGTGTTGTAATAGTGAACCAGAAACTAGTTGGCATATGTTTCTTGATTCCCCAGCTAGTAAATCTTGTTGGAGAAAGCTTTGTCTGTGGAATTTTATTGAGCCTCAGAGGATGAATTGCAATGATTTTACTGAACTATTTTTTCAGGTGAGCAAGCAGTTGTCAAAAGAGCAATTATCCTGCAGCTTTGGAATGATGTTATGGAGCCTTTGGAAATCTAGAAATATGAAGTACTTGGAAGCAAAACAAGAGGAACATGGAGACATTATAAATCGCGCAAGGGAGTTGCTGAACTCTTGGATATTTGTGCGCGCAGGAATGGTTCACCTCATGGAGCGCGAGCAGATATGTTACCAGCAAAGTGGCACCCTCCTCAAGTGCATTTATGAAGTGCAATATAGATGCAGCAATATTCAAAGAACAAAACCGTGCAGGAGTCGGCATTTGTATTCGAAACAGTGCAGTCCAGTTTATCAATGGATTAACTAACTGGATTTCAGCATCAATGACAGCAGATGAGGGAGAGGCTTGGGGCCTTCTTCAAGCTCTTAAATGGGCATTTTTTTCCAACCTTGACTTGGTCATTTTCGAGATGGATTGGAAACAAGTAGTGGATGACATTCACAATGCAAAATCCGACTTAAGAGTATGGTTGCATCATTGAAGAGTGTAGAACCATACTATCTTTTAAAAACAACTTCAAAGTTGTGTTTATTAGGCAACAAGCTAATGGTAATGTTTATGCTTTAGCTAAAACGTCTACTTTATATGCTCCTCGCACTATTTTTCATTCAGTTCCCTCTTGTATTTGGAATATTACTTGCAATAAAATAGTGTTTTGGTTTGTGTAAAAAAAAAAAATGTATTTTTGCCAAACTAATTAGTAATTAGTAATCTAAAGGTAATCACATCCATAACAAAGGTGTAACCTTCATGTGTATGGACTACAATTACAAATGCTTTATATTTGGCTAACAATTCTAGCGCAGCATGCACTACTAGAAATCCGCCTATAGAGACCGAAAAATTGGTCACTAAAGTTAGAAAATAGGTCTCTAAATGATTTAGTGATCGAATTAGACACCGATTTTTTTAAGTCTCTAAATCATTGGTGGCTAATATGCAGAGACCAATTTAGTGACTGACTTTTCAAAGACTGATTTAGTGACCGATTTTAGAAACCGATTTTAGTGATCAATTTTAGACACAGATTTAGATACCGATTTTAGTGACTGATTTTGAATATCAACTTAGAGACCGATTACAGTAACCAATTTTTAGTGACCGATTTTAGTGACTAATTCTATTTTTTTTTAAAATAAATTAATCACTAATGCTTATTGTAGTGTTTATTAATTATTTAGAAAATTAGTGACCAATTTTTTGGTCTGGTGATCCTGAGTGACCTCTATAACCGGCCATCTCAACAACCGGCTAAACGCTTATCAAATCGATAAACCGGCTAAAATGGATCGGGCTGGTTAAACCGGGCAGTCAAACATTCACTCAAATTGACCCATTACTTTTATAGCCTCCTTCACTGGGACTCTTGAGTTTTCTTTACTTTTATCAGAGATTCAACTTGGCTTTAGGCGAGAACCCCACGCTAGCAGGCTCGATGAAAACTTACCATTACAAAAAGTTGCTCCTAGGCAGGGCATAATTTTCAAGAAGGAGATGCAACAGTGTGCATACAAGTGTCTGAGTAAGACGACCCAACAAAGATATCATCATCCCAGTAAATGGCTAGTCTGCTGAAAGTTTCAAAGATTAACAAATCTCCTTGGATGTTGTTGTGAAGGTGATGAGAGGTTACTTGTTGGCCGTTGCAAACGATACTTTGGCAAAGCACTTGTTCCATTGTTTCAAATTGAAGGAACTTTGTTGCTGTCACTCTTTTGTATATATTTTTTAATACTAATAAGTGAACCTCAGACCATGAAATGGGCAATGCGTCTGAGAGTTGCTTTACACCTTGCCCAAGCTCTAAACTATTGTACCAGCATGAATGTTTTATATTAAATTATATGCTTGTATCATGATCTAAATGGGCAATAAGACTATGAGGACGCATATATTGCCTAACAAACTAAGTTAAATCATTTAGCAATTTAGAAACCAATATATCGGTCTCTAATTTTAGTCAAGTAATCGATCTCTATTCTATTCTGGTCACAAATTCCTATTTTGTTACTTTTCTTTTAATGTGAATCAAAATATTTACCAATTTAGTGGCCGATTTTTTGGTATCTAATTTTAATATAAAAAATTGGTATCTATTTCGGTCTCTAATGCCCAACTTCTTATTTATTTTAATGTGAATTAAATTATTTACAAATCTAGTGGCCGATATTTTGGCCTCTAATTTTATTCAGAAATTTGGTCTCTATTTCGGTTTCTAGTGCTCAACTTCTTATTTTTATTTTAATATAAATTAAATTATTTACCAATCTATTTGGGTCTCCATGAATGTAGTTTACCGAGAAACAAAACTTTCAATGAACCAAACATCACCTAAGGACATCGGTTAATGAATGCAAAAGAAGCAAGGTTTTATAGGAACACTAACTGCTTGTTTGCTTTGTTTTAACTTTCGTATGTTCATTTCCTATTTTAAAAAATAGTTACAAAACTGTCACCTTATTTTTATTATGTTTCCTGTTTTCAAAATTTTGTACAGAAAACACTGAAAACAGGAAAAAGTTATTTTCAGTGTTTCCTATACAAATTCTTAAAAAAGGAAACAAAATGAAAATAAGGTGACACTTTTCTAATTATTTCTGAAGGCCTATTTGCTTTGTTTCCAGTTTCCTGTTTTCAGAAATAATTACAAAACTGTCACATTGTTTTCAATATGTTTCCTGTTTTCAGAAATTTGTACAGAAAACACTGAAAGCAACCTTTTCTGTTTTCACTATTTCCTGTACAAATCTTTGAAAACAGGAAACATAATGAAAATAGGATGACAGTTTTATAATCATTTCTGAAAACAGGAAATGAAAACAGGAAACTGAAAATAAAGCAAACAAACATTTCACTTCTCAAAATAATAAATACACCACTTCTGATACAAGCTTAGAGCAATTGCATCGGTGCAGTTGGTGAAGTGCTTAAAAGCATAAGCACCGATGCTTAACTTTTTGCACTGATGGAGGAAGTGCTTGACAAGTACCACATATTTTACCTTTTGGTTTTTTTTATACATTAAATTCTTGGCAAAAATGGGTGATGTGGGGTCACTGGTGGGGTCTATTTAAGAACTTTTTAGAAATTGTTGGGTTAGAGAGATGGGGTGCTTGAATTATAAAAAGTAAAAATGAGTGGTGTGTAATGGTGGATCCCATTTAAGAACTCCAAAGTGGGGTGACTTTTTGGAGTTCTTAAACGAGTCTCACAATTATGCATCACTCATTCTTACTTTTCATAATTTAAGCACATCATCTCTCCAACCCAGCAACTTCTAAAAATTCTTAAATGGACTCCATCAGCGGTCCTACATACTTATATTTCATCAATAATTTATTCTATTAAAACAATGCACCACTCATCAAGGGATCAATTGTACTTCTTTAATTAAAAAAATATGAATTGGCCCACATTAGAATAAGAAACTAGTGCTTGTAGAAGCACCTCATCTACTTAAGCACCTCCTTTTAATTTGTCTTCAATGGTGGGTGCTTATTAAGCACCGATGCTTAATAGGTAAGCACCTCATTTTTTCTACTGATGGAGATGCTCTAAGACCATCTCCAATGACAAAATTTTAAGGAACCTATTTTAAGTTTTTAAGTGAGTCCATGTGAGTTTATGACACCCACTCAATTTTCACTCTAATGAAAGTTTTTATTACAAAGTTCCTTAATTTTTCTCTTCAACATCACATATTCTCTCTCTTACTTTTACACTGTCAAATGCAAAATATATGTCATGGAACTCTCTTTAAGGTTTCTTATTAGATAAGGAACCCATTTTAAATTTATGAAAACCCAAATCATATGTGGCATATTGTAATAATCAGGGATGGATGCATGTTATGGGTAGGGAGGGCACGGGCCCTCCCTGGGTTTTTTATTTATATATATATATATATACACTATCGAAAAGCTTAGTGTATGCTAAAAAGTTTAGTATAAATTCAATTATAAATGATTTTCATGACATACAGAAGATGTGCTCTGTGTTTTGATATATTACTAATTACTAATGTAATTAACATTTTAAAACATATAACTATGAATATTTTGTATGAAATTTGATGTATATATATATATTTATTGGATGAACATTAATTTTTATACTTGGCCCTTCCAATCATCTAAGTCTGGCTCCGTCCCTGGTAATAATATTTTATTTTAAGGAACCTCTAAGGTAGCGTTTGTTACAGGTTTTTAAAAAATATTCTCGGTAATGTTAACATGGGAATAAAACTTTCCCATGTTTGCTATTAGTTTTAAATAAGTATTCTCAGACATGAAAGATGTCTGGGAATAAAACTAGTACTGAAAGATAGTTAGAAACTTGGTAAAACTTTATTCCCATGTGTGAAGGTGAGAAAGAAAGATGCATAGAAATGTGATTCTAAGTGTTTGACTTCCATGAAGTGAAGGCAATACTAGCCACATAATGAATTCTAACTTGAAGTTAGGATTGGGAGCTTCCATAAAATAAAAGTAATTTTAGCCTCAAATTTAATGTTTAACTAACTTTTACGTTAATGTTTCCAAATATAAATTACTTTACGTTCAACTCATTTTTAACCAAAATCAATTGTATAAAATCAAATTTCACCATCATAAAACCAAACACACGCTAACTAACGTTGATGACGGAGTTTGGCAAAATGATGCCAACATCTCCGGGACTAAACACAACTTCACTCCTCTTATTCAGAGCCAAAAGAATACAACAACATATAGTTTTTCTTCCCTCATATTTACTCTATTTGATTTTCACTCAAAACCCTTGATCCCAATTACACCTAAGCACACAAGAAACTTTTGTCACAGTTCTCTCAACTCTCTTTAATTTCTAATTCGTTCAATCAAGTCTTGGAGCAAAGTAATGCACACGAGTAAAAGATATATTATATACCAACAACATAATGCACACGAGTAAAGGTAATAGATATGCGGACGGAGAGCACGTTAGTTAAGTAAATTTTTTTTATTTAATTAATTCTTTATTTGATTAAAGACACACATAATTAATTCTTTATTTAATTAAAAAATATTTTTTAAAAGAATAAAAGTCATAAATCTTTTATCATAAAAATCAAAATCAACCAAAAATATAATCATTTTTTGTCATCTATACTTCTATACTGATAGATAATGCCAAAGTTTAACTTTTGGTATCCTACTTTCAATATTACCCATTACCCCTGAAACCTTAGTTAACAATTTTTAACTTTTAATCTATACTCATATGGAAAGAGGATAGTTGAATATTTGGTTCCAATATTTCAAAAATCCCATAATACCCTTATAACTACCCGTGGAAACTGACGTGCCTGTTATTCCTTTTTTTTTTTTTTTACATTTTAAAATTTTACAAATAATGATTTTCATAAAACCAATATTATGTCATTGTCAAAAAAAAACTAACACTCTAATCATCATTTTAATAAAGTACATCATCTAGAAATATACTATGTTAAGTGGGTTACATAAATAAAATACTTATATATCAAGATTGTGGATAAATACGAGTAAAAACATTAAGACTTTGTTTGTTGGAGTAGAAAATGGTAAAAGAGATAATAAGAAGAGAGAAAAGGAAGAGAAAATACATTTTTTTTTCTTGTTTGGTGGAGGAGAGAAATAGGGAAGAGAGAAGAAAATTAGTGGGACTCACCTCAAATTTTTTTCTCTCTCTAAGTGAGAAGAAAATAAAAGAGGAAGTGAGTGTTCCATATAAAATGACTTTTGTACCATTCTTTTTGGGTTCTTATTCAATTATTTAATAAATTTAAATAAATTGAATTAAATTAATCATTTAATTAATTAATTAAATTGAAATAAATAAAATAATTATGTTAAACTAATAAATTTTATTTAAAATAACTTAAATTAGTTAAATTAATCTGAATTATTTGATTAGTTAAAATAATTTAAATCAATTAAATTTAAATATTTCTTCACTGATTTTTTAGTTAATGATATTTTTGTCTTTTAAAAAAAATTATTTTTCTCTCTTCTTATTTTCTATCCAACCAAACAAAGGGGAGAAAGAGAGAGAAAACACATCTTTATCCTCTATTTCTCTTAACAACACATAAAATCTACTTCTTTTTTCATTATTTTCTCTCTTCTCATACTCTTTTTCATCTTTTCCTCTCTTCGATTTTTCTTCTCATAACCAAACGAAGCCTAAAAATACGGCCAAACAGACATGATTTCTTTCTTGATTATTGCAAACCTTAAGAAATGTGACACGTGCTCGTACTACGTAAGCACACTGTCTCAAAGCGACGCCGAAGGGTCGTTCTCAACTTCTCATCGGTTGGTGATTGATGTACGGTGCTATAGTGCATTCCCCTCACCCATGCTGCCACGTGTCATCCTTTGCTTGTTGATACACGTGGCTTCCATTCATACACCAGTTCTTTTGCAGTTCCTTTTTTGGACCCTTTTCTCAATACTTTTTTATTTGTTTATTATTTTGAAAAAGTGCAACCAGTTGAATGGGTCCCACCTTCATTATGATCCTTTCTTTCTCATGGTATTGGGACCACATGACATGTCTCACGCTGCTCCTCTTTCTTGAATGAATGAATACTTCACCCGGTCACCGACAGCTCCCATTACCGGTCCATTACTGGACTTTGTCTAGTTGACTTATTTAATTTTGTTCTGTTGTTTCTTTTTTCTTTTTTTTTGTTTGACCCATATTGGGTCAATGATAATTTTTGGTAAAGGGACGAAAAACAACAAAAAGAAAAAGGAAAGAAAAGCATAACTTCGCAGAAGCTCTCTAATGCCATGTCGAGAGAGGTCAATGATCATCTTGAGCCATTTGATTTGTTTGTTTAACTAACAAAATTATTACCAATGACATGAGTAAGTTGTTCTTTTGTTGTCAAGGCTCTTGAAATTCATATATAATATGTAAACATAAGTGATATTTGGACAACAAATAGTTGTCACACACCCTCTATATATATATATATATATATACACCTAGATTTTTAACGAGTGTGGTAACATGAAAGGAAAATAATATGATGTCTCGTATTGTTATCGGAAACAGATGCAAAAAGTCAATTTTCAAATGTAAATTATTACTTTTTTTTAGGCAAATGTAAACTATTACTTATAACATCAGTTAGTTAATAATTTATAAATTGTAAGCTCTTTAAAGGTATCACAATATCAAAACTAGAAAAGGCTTAAAGAAAGAGAGAGATAAAAGAGTTTGTGTATTGAGACTTTGCTCTATTGAATTAAATGAGTTATAGCTTGATACAGTGTGCCTATATATAGTGAGAGAGTAGTTCTAACTAACTGAATTGATCTAACCAACTGGGGCTAACTGACTTAAGCGTCAGTTAGCTTGATTACCCTTTACACCCCCCTGCAAACTCATGGGTGTGGACTCTAACACCCTGAGTTTGGTTCTACATTTTTCAAAAATAGAGTGAGTTACAGGTTTGGTTAGTGTATCTGTTGTCTGCTCTTCAGAGGGAATGAGATACCACCAATTGCTTGCTTTGGATCTTTTCACACACAAAGTAGAGGTCTAATTCAAAATGTTTTGTTCTGGAATGAAGAATTGGGTTTGCAGCCAACATAACAGCACTGAGATTGTCACAATAAACTTGTGGTGGCTGAGCAGGAATGCATTTAAGTTCAGATAGCAGTGAATTGAGCCAGACCAGCTCAACAGTGACTACAGCCAAGCTCCTATATTCGGCCTCTGTGCTGGATCCGGAAACCACATGCTGCTTTTTGGAGGACCATGAGACTGGATTGGACCCCAAAAATACACAATACCCTGTGGTGGATTTCCTGTCATCAGGATCCGAACCCTAGTCTGCATCACAGAAAGCAGTGAGGTTCATGTTGGAGGATCTGGTGAGTGTTAGACCATAGTGTGCAGTGCCACTAAGATACCTCAATATCCTCTTGACAACATGCCAGTGTGGCTCCTTTGGTGCATGCATGAACTGACAGACTTTATTCACAACAAAGGCAATGTCAGGCCTTGTGACTGTGAGGTATTGAAGAGCACCCACCACTGATCTGTAAAGGCTAGTATCTTCAGTATTTGGACTATCAAGTATAGAGAGTTTGAGTCCTGTGGTCATTGGAGTTTTCATTGGCTTGGCATCAACCATATTTGCTTTCTGCAGTAGATCAGTGATATATTTAGTTTGAGTGAGGCAGACTTTGTTAGGAGAGGTATGTGCCTGAATGCCTAGAAAGAAGTTGAGGCCTCCAAGATCTTTGAGAGGAAATTTGGCATTCAAGGTAGCTATGAGATCTGCTATAGTTGTAGGAGAGTTGCTTGTGATGAGGATGTCATCCACATAAACCAGCATCAACACAGTAACAGCACCAGTGACCTTAATGAACAGGGATGTGTCACACTTGGATGACTGAAAACCAAGTTCAGTGAGGAATGAGTGCAGTTTTTGAAACCAGGCCCGAGGAGCCTGTTTTAGGCCATAAAGAGACTTTTTTAGTTTACATACTAGGCTGCCATCTCCCTGTACAAAGCCTTGAGGTTGCTGCATAAACACTTCTTCACTAAGGTCTCCATTGAGAAAGGCATTGTTGATGTCTATTTGGCGAATTGGCCAGTTATTTGTCAGGGCAATGGTAAGCACAACTCTCATAGTAGAAGGCTTCACAACTGGGCTAAAAGTCTCAAAGAAGTCAAAGCCTTCCTGTTGGTGAAAGCCTTTGGCAACTAGTCTTGCCTTGTACTTCTCTATGGTTCCATCATCATTTCTTTTGATTCTAAATACCCATTTACATCCTATTGGCTCTCTGTTTGGTGGTAGAGAGGTCAAAGTCCAAGTATTGGTTCTGATGAGTGCATCAAACTCTTGTTGCATGGCTTGTTTCCAGTGTGGACTTGACAGTGCATTTCTTACTGTTTTAGGCTCAGTAGTGGTAAGATCAGTAGTAGTCTTTGCTAGGAAATTTTTTGGTTTTGAGATGCCTGACTTGGCTCTAGTTTTCATAGGATGGTTGTTGCTGATGGAATTGGATGCTGATGTGGTATTAGGTGCTGCTATAGTTTCAGGTGCAGGCTCTGCAATGGTGACAGATTCAGGTTCTGATGGTTGAGTGACAGTGGTGATAGCAGGGTGAGCAGTAGATGGTTGTAATGCCTGACTAGGAGAGGAATTTGCAGGTGATTGTGGCTCATGAAAGTTGTCACAATCATTTTGCAAAGGAGTGAAACTGTTAGTACAGGGAATATTGTATAAGGAAGGCAAAGTTGGTATAACAGGTACAATTGAAATATTAGTGACTGAATTGGATGTATGATGCTGATTTAGAAAATTAGGATTGGTTCTAAATGGGAAAGTCTGTTCATCAAAAACAACATGCCTTGCAATATAAGTTTTGCCATAAGTGGAGAGACATATGTAGCCTTTATGCTTAAAACTATAGCCAAGAAATACACAGTGCTGAGATCTAAACTGCATTTTGTGTTTATTGTATGGCCTAGTATAAGGATAGCATAGACAACCAAATACTTTCAGGAACTTGTAATCAGGTTTGGTCTGAAAAAATGTTTCCAAAGGAGTTTTGTGTGCTAGGTTAGGTGCTGGAAGGCAGTTTATCAAGTGAACAGCTGTGGTGAAAGCCTCACCCCAAAACATTAAGGGCAAGGAAGCATGAGCCAGCAAAGTCAGACCCATCTTTGTGATGTGTCTGTGCTTCCTTTCTGTTGAACCATTCTGCACATGAGTGTAGGGACAGTTGAAACGATGTTGAATACCATGAGAGCCAAAAAGGATGAGAAGGATACATATTCCTTGCCATTGTCAGATTATATGGCTTTAATTTGGTATCCTGTTTGCTTTTCAACAAGTGTTTTGAAGTGAATAAAGGACTGAAGTGCTTGAGATTTGTTTTGTTATAGGTAGATCCAGGTGTACTTGCTATAAGCATCAATGAAATGAATGTAGTATCTACTGCCATTTGAAGATGGCATAGGGGATGGACCCCAAATATCAGAGTATGCCAATTGTAAAGGCTGACTGTCAACAGTTTCAGAAGCATAGAATGGTAATTTGTGAGACTTTCCATAACAACAAGCTTTACACACTATAGGAATTTTATTGATATTTGAAGCTAAATCACAGCTTTTCAATACATTTGTGATTACTTAGGGGGAGGGATGCCCTAATCTAGCATGCCAAGTGGACATATCTATGGCAGGCAAAGAAGTGTTACAAGTGGAAACATGATTACAAGTATTATTTACAGAATTTGGAGTAGGGATATGGATGTTGTTAAATGCATACAATCCATGCCTTAGCCTTCCTTCAAGAATGACCTTGTTAGTGTCCTGACATTTCACATAACATGCATTAGGGTGAAATTCAAAGAACACCTTGTTATCTTTTGCAAATTGTGACACACTCAACAGATTTTTAGAAATTTGAGAGACATGCATCAAATTATTCAAGAACAAATTAAAGTTTGAGAGAGGATTTGGTATAAAAGAAAGAGTTACCAATGTGATCAATAGAGGTTGAGGCTCCATCTGCTAACTTGATCCTTGAATCACCACTGTACACTGTCTTTTGCATCAAATTGTCACCATTGGGAGTCAAGTGATTTGTTGCACCCGAGTCTGGGTACCAAGAGGGATCAAATAAGGTCTCAGGTACTGCAAGCATGCAAGAGTTGTCATTGTTTGTATTTTCAGCAAGCATTGCTCTATTTTGATTGTTGTTTCTTGGTTCTTGATTCTGATCATCATATCTATACCAGCAATTGGATGCTAAGTGTCCATATTTTTCACAGATTTGACACTGTGGTTTGCTTGAAGAATGGTATTGGTGCCTTCCTCCTCCTCTTGGTGCATTTATGCCTCTACCTCTATAACCTCCTCTAAAGTTATCATTTCTGCCACGATTGGAGCTATAGTTGGGAGCCCCGCCATTGTAATTTTTGCTATATTGCTGATTTTGAACCAGATTAGCTTGCAGAGGTTGCATTGAGAATTCATCTGAAGTGCTGATTTTGTTTCTTTCTACTCTTTCTTCCATAGTAAGCAGTAATGCTTCTATGTCTGGCATTGAATAGTCATCATTTCTTGAAATAATAGAGGTCACAATAGAGTCATACTCACTTGGAAGTCCATCAAGAATGATCTGAACATGCTCAGAAGTGTCAATTGGGGATCCTACTGCAGTCAAAGTATCCACCACTTTCTTGATTGACATGAGATACTCATTTATGCTGTTTGTTTTCTTGAAACTTCTCAACTGTGTCTTCAATTGACAGACTTTTGCCCGAGTCTGAGTTGCAAAATGTACTTGCAATTTCTTCCATATCTGATATGCAAATTCACAACCTACCATTCTTGTGTGTAGGTTTTGAGACATGGATGCAAGAAGCCAAGTAAACACAAACGAGTCTTGTTGCTCCCGGTTTTCATACTCTGAGTTAATTTTGCCAAGCAATTCATCTTCATTGTTCAAGAATTTGCGAGGCATGCCACCTGAATCGGTTTTGGATAGGAACTTCTGCAGTTTGTGAGCCTTAATAGTGCCAAGTGCTTGCATCTTCCATGTCAGGAAGTTATCATCATCTAACTTTACTGCTATTGGAACCATCGAAAGAGAGGGAGGAGAAGGGAGGGAAGCGGTTTGTGTAGGTGCGGCCATTTTCTGGATCTTGATAGCTCTGATACCATAAAGGTATCAGAATATCAAGACTAGAAAGGGCTTAAAGAAAGAGAGAGATAAAAGAGTTTGTGTACTGAGACTTTGCTCTATTGAATTAAATGAGTTATAGCTTGATACAGTGTGCCTATATATAGTGAGAGTAGTTCTAACTAACTGAATTGATCTAACCAACTGATCTAACTGACTTAACCGTCAGTTAGCTTGATTACCCTTTACACTCTTAGTTACTTTCTCTAAATTCCTAAATGTCATATGTTTGGATAGTTAAATAATTAAGTAGTTATAGATATACATATATAGGATTACATGTAGAGGCGGACCATCTTGAGGGCGAAGGGGAGCAACGGCTCCCATCAAAATAAAGTTTGCCATTTTTTTTTTTTAAGAAAGAAAAATTAATGATACCCTTAAGCTGCAGTAATTTCTGATTTTATGCAGCTTCAGCATTGCTGTGGACATATTGTGTTGCTTGTTGCTACTGACTGCCATGTCTAGCATCGCTCCATTCTCTTGCTGCTCAGTGTCGTGAAGGTCCACCCCCTGCTGTCACTGTGTCAATAACATAAATGGCACTCAAAGCTCTCATTTTCTCTCACGGTTTCCACCGTTTTTCCTTCACGTACGTCTTCATTTTCCTATCCCCAATGTTAAGTGATACGAAACAGGGTAAGACAAAAGTGATGGGCTGTGATCTTTCTTTCTTTCTTTGTTTTTGTTTGTTTTTTTTTTTTGTTGTTGTTGTCAAATGAGTTGTGATCTGGTAAATAGTAATTAAACCATTTTCCTTTCATTTAAAAAGATTATAGGTGTATTTTAGAAAATGATATGTGTGTGTACAAATATATATATTTTGTATTTGTATTTTAGTAGATTAGGTACTGAAAATTAGTGTATTCGACATTCCTTTTTCTTTTGATGCATTTTTTTTTAATATTTTAGTTTTATGCAATTTTGATTTGATTTTGTGGTTGATTTATTAAGTTTTTATAAATTGTGTGTAGTTATTCAAATGTTTTAAGAGTGGTGTAATTTTTTTTTTGAAAAGAAACAATGATAAAACATAAGAAAGTTGATGTATTTTTACAGAAGAAAATTCCAACAAAGCTGAAAATTGTATATATAGCTTCAATATTTTCACTTCAAAAGTATCATTTTAATAAGGGTTAAATATGTTTTTAGTCTCTCATTTTTGACAAAAATTTGGTTTTAGTTCCTCGTTTGAAAAACATACTTTGTTAATCCCCCATTTTTTAAAATGTGTCGGAAGTGATCCTTACACCAATATTTTTAGTCCCTCAATTTAGACAATCACACATTTTTAGTTCTCATTTTTTACAAAAGTTCGGTTTTAGTCTCCCATTTTTCAAATGAAAGTGTGGTGTAGGGACCATTTCTGACATATTTTAAAAAACGGGGGACTAAAAAAATGCATTTTCCAAACAGGGGACTAAAACCGAACTTTGTTAAAAATGAGGGACTAAAAACATATTTAACCCTTTTAATAATCAAACAGTTAAATTGGATGAGCAACCTTTCAAGATTCAAAATGTCGCAATTGGTAGATTTGACGTGACTTCGCAAAGCGTTCCCAAATTTGGGAATATCCATTGAATAAAAGAGATGAAGTTCAAAAAGTTTTATTTGAAAGGAGGTCATATCAATATCATGTTGAAATTACATATAATTTAATTAATAATTTGTGGCTCCCCAAAATATTTTAGTCAAGATCCACCACTGATTACATGTGTATAATGTGTGTCCGTGTTTGGAATTTAAATTTTATTATAAACTCAAAAAAAAAAATATTCCTTTTCATAATTTAAATGTCCATACAAGTAAGATCCAATATATTAGCTTAGGTATTTGAGACTTGTCATTGTTGTTGTCTTATTTTTAGGTGTATGTCTGATTAAAGTATATTGAGATATCAATGTTTCTTATCTATTAATCACTAGAATCGATACCCGTGCGATGCACGAGATATTTTCGTGTTTTTGAAACATGTATTACATTTTTTTTTCAAGTATTAAATATTTGTATAGTTTTGTGAATAATGAGTTTGTGTATGAATTATATTTAAATTAGGATGTTTTGAAAAAAATTTAGTAAAATGTATAAAATAATTTGTTTGGGGTGAAAAGATTTTTTTTGGGACATATGTAAATTTAATTGTCAATTTGGCGGTTGAAGTTTCTGAAAAGGAAAAATATAACTAATATGAGTGTAATATAAGATGAAACAACCAAGTAATATAATATTTTGAGTTTTTTTAGTTTAAATTATGAAAGACTTATTTATGAACAACATTTAATGTTGTGTTTGGATGTTGACCTTCATTAGCACATTTAAGTATCTTCAATTCATAGCAAGAGTTAAATTCCCACGTGCTTAAGAGATTGTCCCTTGCATTTTTTTTTTTTTACATATAAATATTGCTTAAAACTGCATTTGGAAATTTCCTATGCAAAAATTTGATCAAAATCCTGTTATATGAAGGAGTCCGCTAATGTGGTAATGAATTTATTTTAGGCAATATTGCTTTCTGAAATAAGTTTTCCTTCAAATACATAAATTCTAATTTGAGCAATTATAAATTGAGTATCATAATAGGAACAATCATCCGATTATGCAATAATAATAGTTTGATCCTGTAATTGAAATAATTTACTAATTTAATTAGGCATTGGTAATTAATCAGGTTGGTTTATAAAAAGAGTTTAATTGGTATGCACTGTCAGTGTAAAGTTTTTTATATTGTCAACCAATCACAAATCATGATATGAATGTCTTTTAAGGTAATTTGGATAAGAATCAAAGATTTTCAATGACATGACGATTTATTATTAGTTAACAGTGTATATCAATTAAACTCTTATAAAAATGTCATTACAAAAAGCTATATAATACTTGCCAATTAAGATTTTATGATCATTTTTAAATAATATTTCATTAACAAAAAGATCATTTGTAAATAAATGTCAATGAAGAGAATAAAAAAGGGGGTCATTGAAAATATAACCTCTAAAAATAATTCATACCATTGAATTAAAGACCAAAGGGTGTAAGTTTGAAACTAAATGTCAATTAAGGCTATAAGATTCCTCAGTACTGTAACGGACAAAATCACTCATGAGGTAAAGGTCCATTAAGGGTGTAAGATTAAAACTAATGTAACGGAAGAGCACCATTTTGGCAAAAACTCATACCAACAATTTAGCATTACTATCAGAGCAGTACTCTTGCAATGCCATAGTTTGTGATTATTTTGTATTTTTAATCTTTGATATAGTATCCTTACATATATTGCTAAGACTAACAATTTGACCACTATGGTGTCGAGAAAAAAAAAAAAATTGACCACTATCACAATTAGAGTAAAAATAGGAGTGTTAAATAAAAGGCATATACAAATTTGTATAGAATCTAAATAAAAAATGCATCACATGGAATATATTTTTTGGTCAGGGACATAACAATTGCTAAATTAATTTAATTGAATATTAAATAAAGGTCGATACTAATTCAATTGATGGTTAAATCGAGTTAGTTACTAATTAAAAATTTTATGATTTGAATCATCAAAAAAGAATAGGTGCTTTCCCCGCCAACGAAGGTTGGTCCAGTTGGTAAGGATACGGCTCATAACCCATAAGGTCGTGAGTTCGAATCCCACTGCCGATGTGAGGACCTCGTTGGTGGGTAATCTGTAAGTACCTCTGTAAGCGCTCTTTGAGCCTTGAGGCCTGCCCTGATTCTGGTGAGCCCCCGAGACTCAACTCACCTAAACTTTTTATTATAAAAAAAAATAGTTGCTTTCCCTAAAAAAAAATATAAGACGGAATTGAAACCCTCTCCATGAACTTTTTATTTTTTTAAAATCTTATATGAATTTTTTATTAAATTATTTACTTGGATTAAATTACTAATTTAAATGTAACAAAAAAAATTACTAATTTAAATGGGCATTGATAATTTAGTGAGATTTTTATTAAATATTATAATTTGAAATCATTCATATATTTGACTAACAGTTTTGTTTAAACTTTAGAATAGTCTGTATAAAATTGATTAAGTTTAGAAGTTATTTTATATTTGTTTTTAATTAATAACGTAATTTTTTACATTGTGTGTCATCATTGGATCCTTTATAGTTAGAACTAATAAACTATTTTTGTATAAGTTCTCTCGAATAATTTATTTTAAAGAATAATAGTTGCATAAATTTCCTATATTTAAGTATGACTAATCTCAAAATTTTAAAATTTGGACAAAAAAAGTCACTCCAACACAATATCATCAAACAACTTAATGATAGATTTTGAGCTGTTTAAATAAACCAATTAAAAAGGAGGTAATTTATAAAATGATAAATTATGACAGTTTAAAGAATTTAAAATGTCCAGTCAAAATGCTAATTAAAATGGCAAATTAGTGCCAATTATCAAAAATCATTTATGAATTTCAATAAACACCAATTAATGATCCAAACTTCAAACTAAATAACAATTAAGGCAATAAAAAATTGTAAAAGGAGACTAACATGATTGAACAATAGAAACCAGCCAATAACATGTTAAACACACCCAATATGTGAAATGCATAAACATTTCAAGGGTTAAATTGAAACATAAAAAATGTATCCCAATAAAATAACTGAGATTTTCATATGCCTCTCACCAGTCAGATCTTTTGAAGCCACTACATTTTTAAAATTTGAAGAAAATTTATGATAATGTGAAGCAATTACTCCAGAATTCTTGTCATCATGAGTAAAGAAAGAGGACTTGTAACACTTGCATAGCATAAGCCCAAGAGAATTGAAACAAAAAAAACATATATATCAATATTTCAATTCTCAAATTTCAGAAGAAAAAAAAAAATATGTGGACTTCCAACCCAAGAGAATTGAAACATAAAAAGCATATATATCAATAATTGAATTCTCAAATTTTAGAAAATTAAAATATGGACTTTAAAATGAAACAAAAGAAAGGAATGAGCATTGCATTTGTAAAGAAGACATTGTTTCCCTATTTGATAAGCATGGCTTAACAGAACGCAATGAAGAAAACTATTTCGACCAATGTTATTATGCTTGTCACAATGAAAAATATTTTTACACTTAACAATCGAAGAGGCATGCTTAGAAAGGGAGAAAAAAGAAGCATTTTATTCATATAAGAAAATGTAGAGGCAGAGGAAAAAGGTAAAAACCCCTAATCATTAACAATTACTATACTATATCCATTTATTGATATAAATTGACACCTCAATTGACTTTTTTATCCTAAATTGGGGCATGAAAAAATATCAAAATATCCAAAATATCAACCAAGTGGTTTTACATATATGTCTCAACCACATTTTTTTAAAATAACTTTAACCAAGTGATTTTACAGATATGTCCCAACCACCACCTTCCTTTTAATAATAAAGATAAGCATGGCTTAACAGAACGCAATGAAGAAAACTATTTCGACCAATGTTATTATGCATGTTCGCATGAAAAATATTTTTACACTCAACAATTGAAGAGGCATGATTAGAAAGGGAGAAAAAAGAAGCATTTTATTCATATAAGAAAATGCGGAGGCAGAGGAAAAAAGTGAAAACCCCTAATCATTAACAATTACTATATCCATTTATTGATATAAATTGACACCTCAATTGACTTTTTTATCCTAAATTGGGGCATGAAAAAATATCAAAATATCCCATATATTAACCAAGTGGTTTTACATATATGTCCCAAACACATTTTTTTTTAAAAAATTTAACCAAGTGATTTTACAGATATGCGCCAACCACCACCTTCCTTTAAATAATAAAGATTAGTTTAACTCTATCTTTATTTAGTATAGTCACTAAATAAAATAAACATCTAAAAAAAAGGCTAATAATATTCATTATTTTATATTGTTTGTGTCATACAATTATTTAATATTTAAAAATTTTAAATTTGCTTATTGGTTAGACAACATATTTATAATAATTTTATGTTTGAGACTCCTTACATTACATATTTTGAGTTTAACCAAATTCAATAATACTAAATAGCATTTGTCAATGTCATTTTTTAAAAATATTGATATGGGTTCCAGGTTTGGGACCTCTCAATGAACATGCTTCTAGTATCCCCACAAATGAAGATAATTTCACTTTAAGTAGCTATGTTATTGATGAATATTGGAATTGGGAGAGACTCAACAACTCCTCCCCCCCCCTTTATGTTGCCCCCCCTGCAAGCAAAATAAGCTCCTTGCTCTTTAGCCGAGGATTTTCCTATGTGGCGCCATGCCTCGGATGGGTACTTTTCTATAAAGACTGTCTATGCTTCAATTTATTACTCTTCGTAGAGACCTCAATCTACCTTCCCGTTTAAACTGATCTGGAAGTGGCCAGATCCTCCAAGGGTTCGCATGTTTCTTTGGAAGTTGGCACATGGTTGGCTTATGACAAATGATGAACGGTTTTCTCATGGTTTTGCTCACTCCAACCTTTGCCCGAGATGTAACCAATACCCTGAAACTATTGCTCATTACGCGACTATGAGGAGGTTGCCATGTTATGGGAGAAATTTGTTGATCCCTGTATTTGGTTCAAATTCTTTAGCCTCAGCTTTGATCAATGGCTTGTGTGGAATGTAACACCCTGTTTTTCAAAAATTAATTTGATTAAGCTGGTTGTATTAAGTTGGATTTATCGTTTAAGGGCTTAGTGGGATTTTTGGTTGAAGTCCCTTTCTAGTACATGAGCACACCCGTGCTCATCAGCCAGCAAGCCCGTGCTTAGAGTCAGAAGCGTGTTTCTGATTTTAAGTTGAGCACGACCGTGCTCAACAGTGAGCACACCCGTACTCAACGTGTTGACCGCGTCTCGTAACGTTAAGTCGAGCACGACCGTGCTCAAGTCCGGGCCTATATACGTTGAGCAGACTCAGGGTTGCGTCGTACACTTCATCTTGCTACTAAAAACCCTAGTACGGCGGCAACCTCCCTTTTTCCCTTTTTCCTTCATACTCTGTGTGGTTTTGAGTATTGGAAAAGCTAGGGAAACGTGGTTTCGTCTGCACTTCGTGTATAGGTAATGTTCCGTTCCTTTTCTTTAGTTTCCTTTCGTTTTTGGTTAGGAAACTAACACCATTTTAATCTGTTTGTTTAAGGCTCGTTCGTGCGTGAGCCGCCTAAAGGAGAGGAACCGATTGCTGTTAGGACGTCTTAGAGAGCTACCTTCAATCCAGGTACGAGGAGAAGGGTAGTGTGATCATAGGCTCGGGGTTAGAGTAGAGTAAAGGGTTCCCATGACCCGGTTTACTATGTGAATGTTGTTTGATATATGTTAATCTTTCTGATGATATGTTGATAATTGTTGGTATGTGAATGTTGATGCCATGTCTAAAATATTAGTTCGTATTTGTATTGTTGTGATGGTGATGAATATGATGTTACTGTGGTTGATGCCAATGCTGATTTGATGATGATATTTTACTGAGTTTAACCCTCAAACACACTAAGAATTGAGTTAGGAGGATTAACAAATTAAAACCCAAAAAGGATTGTTAAGTTTCAGCCTCTGTTCCTGCCCAGAACAGCACTGTCGCGCGATGAGCACGACCGTGCTGAACAGGGAGCACGACCGTGCTCCCAGTTGAATTCTGGGAAGACGGCCGCGCTGTTGAGCACGGCCGTACAGGACAAAGAGCACGATCGTGCTGCTGAGCACGACCGTGCTCATTAAGAAGCACGACCGTGCTTCACTTACAGGGGAGCACGCCCTCACGTGCTTAAGCACGACCGTGCTGGGTTACGAGCACGACCGTGCTCAACCCACCTGGACAGAATGAGATTAAAGGACTTAAGGGGCTTTAAACCCCAATTCCCTATGATGATAACTGATTAGACAACTTGGTAAATGTTACTAAAGATAATTAAAGATGATGAGATGGTGAGATGTTAAGTCGATACCCTGTTGGGTGCCGCAAGCTGATGAGCTGTGCCTTGGTGCGTTTTGGCCAAGGAGGCCTTGACCCCACGGTTTGGGTCTAAGGTGTTGTCGTTGTTGTGTGCCTTGGTGGCCGAGAGTTTGCCCCAGGTACTGCGGTTGATTCCGCTTAAGTCCTCAGGTAGATTCCGCGAGGCAAGTTGGTGCGGTTGATTCCGCTGTTACCTTCGGTCGTTTCCGTTGGAGTATGGAGGTGGTGATACTGTTGTTGTTGTGTTGCATACGCATTGCATCAGAGATGTTGTTTAGGGATGTTCGACATAGGGGAGATCGTCCTAGAGTACGGCGATCCGGCCATCCACGGTTGGAGTAGATTCTCCTAGCGCCCCCGTGATGAGGCATTCGTTGGTTTGATGCGTTGGCTATCCAAGGAGTAGATTCTTCGGCGTTGAGTAGATTCTCAATGTGGATATGTAACTCCGAAGTCGTTCATCCCGAGTTTAGTGGATCCACATACATTGTTGATTTAGCGGAGTAGGACTGCATTGCACTGCATAGCATAATGATGATGTTGATGTTTGGTGTAATGTTGTTGTGTTTACTGTTTACTTTACTCCCTACCTCTTGTTGTATATGATTACATGAACTTACACCCCATGTTGTTTGTGTTTGGCCTGATTGGCACCTTGCAGAGGATGATGAGCAGCCCGGAGAGGAGTGACTCTAAGGAGCCGCCACTCATAGTAGGGCTAGTTTGTGTTATATTAGTTTTCAGTTGTAATTCCGTGGGTGTTTATCCCGGAACGGTTATACCAGCTCTGTAGGTGACATCGGGGTTCGGATATTTATGTTAGTTGTCATGTTTTCATTGTTTAAAACTCTTTTCATTTTCCGCGTTGTAAACGGTTCATGTGGGACTTTTCTACCCATGGACAATTGTTTTATTTGTTTCAATAATAATTGCATGTTTCATTTAATTGTTTCTGTATTAAATGTCTTATAACATGCGGGGCAGAAGAGTGTCACATTTAGTGGTATCAGAGCAGTTCGACCTTGTTCGGACGTGGTATGAGTCTGTTGTGAGTCTGTTGTGTGACTCTTGTTTGGATTGTCTATACTTAGTATAGATGATGATGTTTTAAGTTAGTTGCCTGTAGCTTTTACTCGCTAAGTTTCTGTATTAAAGGCTGTTTTGGGCATGTACAGGAACTAATGGCCGGTAGAGGACGCAACGATCAGGCGATTGTTGACGCGTTGGCACTTTTGGTCAATGCTATCGGACAGGTCAACCCTAACAACGGTGGGCCAGCTGAGTTCCAGGGACTGGATAAGTTCCAGAGGAACAACCCTCCGTCGTTCAAGGGAGCATATGACCCAGAGGGAGCATTATTGTGGCTGAGGGAGACAGAGAAGATTTTCCGTGCGATGGACTGCAATGATCAGCAGAAGCTCATCTTCGCCACCTTCATGTTGACTGAAGAGGCGGAGCACTGGTGGGATAACTGCAGGCAGAGGATGCAGGCAGAGGGCACAGCGGTGACTTGGGCTGTGATCAGGCAGAGGTTTCTGGAGAAGTATTTTCCAGCGGATATCAGGGACAAGAAGGAGATGGAATTCTTGTCTTTGAGGCAGGGGTCACTGTCAGTCGGTGACTACGCGGCTAAGTTTGAGGAGCTGGCAAGGTACTACACTCCTTACCAGCATGAGACGGACGATCGCTCCAAGTGTGTGAAGTTTGAAGCAGGACTCCGGCCTGAGATCAAACAGGCCATCAGTTATCAGGAGATCCGAGTCTTTCCGATTCTAGTCAACAAGTGTCGGATTTACGAGGATGCTAGTCAGTTCAGAGCTGCTAGTTCCAGAGGATCAGACAATCAGAGTGGCAAGAGGATTGATCAGAGGGATAAGGGCAAGCAGCGGTATGCCCCTTCGGGCAAGGACTTCAAGCAGAGTGGCAGGAAGCCCCAGTTTCAGTAGAGTAGCTTCAGGGGTGGGTTTTCTGATGCCCCTAGAGCTATGAGGTGTGGGAAGTGTGGAGCACAGGACCACTATTCGTCACAGTGCAAGGAAACACAGGTCATCTGCTTCAAGTGTGGAAAGCCAGGCCACATCAGTCGCGAGTGTGATGGAGCTAAGGCCGAGCCTCCCAGCGGTAGCAAGAATCAGAAGTCCCAGACCAACAGACTGAAGACCACTGGAAGAGTCTTTACTCTTAGTGGAGCTGAAGCCTCCGAGTCTGATGACTTGATCCAAGGTACGTGTCTAATTGATGGAACTCGATTAACTGTATTGTATGATTCGGGTGCTACTCACTCGTTTATATCGCATGATAGGGTCAAGAGTCTAAAATTGCCTGTTACGTTCCTTGAGTTTGATTTGTTGGTTTCTACACCTACAAATAAACCTGTTTCTACTTCTTATGCATGCAAGAACTGCCATATTGTTATAAATGATACAACTTTCCTTGCTGATCTTGTATGCTTACCCTTGAAAGACCTGGATGTTATTCTGGGTATGGACTGGTTATCTTCCAACCATGTCCTCTTCAACTGTTTTGATAAAACCTTGATTTTTGGAACTCCAAAGGAGTCTAAGAATCCGGACCTTCTCTCTTCCAGCCAAGTACGAGCTTCGATGAGAGACGAAGCCCAAGTATACATGATGTTAGCTTCCCTGGATGTAGAGAGCAGCCCTCCTGATGTCGCCAGCTTGCCTGTTGTGCGAGAATTTCCTTGAAGTGTTTCCGGGGGATGTTTATAACTTACCCCCAGAAAGAGATGTTGAGTTTACCATAGATTTAGTGCCTGGCACCGGGCCAATCTCCATAGCACCCTATAGAATGTCTCCTCTAGAGCTAGCTAAGTTGAAAGAACAGTTGGAGGACCTGATGGAGAAGCAGTTCATTAGGCCGAGTGTGTCTCCGTGGGGAGCACCTGTGTTGTTGGTGAAGAAGAAGGATGGTAGTATGAGGTTGTGTGTCGACTTTCGACAACTCAACAAGGTGACCATAAAGAATCGGTATCCCCTCCCTAGGATTGATGATCTTATGGACCAGTTGATGGGCGCTTGCGTCTTTTCAAAGATAGATTTGAGGTCAGGGTACCATCAGATTCGGGTTAAGTCTGAGGACATCCCCAAGACAGCGTTTAGGACGCGATATGGTCACTATGAGTACTTGGTTATGCCCTTCGGTGTGACCAATGCTCCTGCGGTCTTCATGGACTACATGAACAAGACTTTTCACCCTTACTTGGATAAGTTCGTGGTGGTGTTTATATATGACATCTTAGTGTACTCCAAGAACAAGGAGGAACATGAGAAACACCTGAGGGTTGTCTTGCAGACCCTTAAGGAAAAGCAGTTGTATGCTAAGTTGTCTAAGTGTGAGTTCTGGTTAGAGGAAGTGAGCTTCTTAGGACATGTCATCTCTAAGGGTGGCATAGCAGTAGACCCAGCTAAGGTAGAGACGGTGCTCCAGTGGGAAGCGCCAAAGTCTGTGACCGAGATTAGGAGTTTCTTGGGGTTAGCCGGGTAGTATAGGCGGTTTATAGAAGGTTTTTCTAAGATAGCTTTACCCTTAACCCGTCTCACCAAGAAAGGGACAGTTGTTTGTGTGGGACTCTAAGTGTGAAGAGAGTTTCCAAACCCTTAAGAATAGGTTGACGTCAGCACCAGTGTTAGTTTTGCCAGATCCTAGTGAACCCTTCGTAGTTTACTGCGATGCTTCTAAGCAAAGGGTTAGGTGGTGTACTGATGCAGAATGGTAAGGTAGTTGCTTACGCTTCTAGGCAGTTGAAAACCCATGAGAAGAACTACCCTACCCATGACCTAAAGTTAGGAGCTGTGGTATTTGCCTTAAAGATCTGGAGGCATTACCTGTATGGAGCGAGGTTTGAGGTCTTTAGTGATTGATAACCTTTAGAAATAGAGGTTATCTAGCCTACTTTGAGTCCTTAAAATGGTCTTTAAGGGAGTAGTTTGGGTTAAGCTCAGTGTCTAGAATAAGCAATTTCATAGTTTTCTTGAAAACAGTTGGAATCAGAAAAGTTGTGTTTAATGGTGCTTGTGAGCTTTGTGTTATAAACAGGAGCTTAAGGAAGATTGGAAGAAACAGAGCTGATGTCTATGCTGCAGAGTGCTGCAGCTTGGAATGAGGTTCAGCAGTCAACCAAGAAGAAGTCAACATCAATTTAAGCTGACTAGAGGAAAAAGTGGACCCATGGCATTAATGTACTCAACGTGCATAGTTTTAGAGAAAATTTTGTGGTTTCTGTACTTCTTTACATTTTGGGCCATGCATTAAGTATTGTAAATATTCCTTTTTGGGCCAAGGGGACATGTTTTGTCTTATTATCACTTTTTTGTCTCCTGATGAGAGTGTGGTGCACGAGCCAAGGGTTTTTTACCCTAGAAGGAATCAGTATAAAAGGAATTAGCAGGCACGCAGCCAGAGGCAGTTTTTACACGAAGATTTTTAGCGTAGTACAATTCTTACAAGCTGCTAGAGGAAGCCAAGCCAGGAGTAAAAGGTGAAAGACCATGAGAATTTGGAGCCAAGCTTGGAAGAGCGTGGTGACTCATTCTTCAGTCTTTTAACTTCCCCTCTTTGAACTTCCAGCTTGTAATGGATCTATTATTCACTTTATTTTATAATATGTCTTATTTCATTTCCATTTCTATCATGAGCTAAATCCCTTGAGCTAGGAATGTGATGATCTTATAATGAATGTGATGAATTACATATGAAATTTGTTTGCAGCAATTTGACCAAGAGCTTTGCATGTTTAATTGCTAGAAAATAAGAGTGATCAACTTATTTTACAGCTCAAGTTTGTTAATGTTGGAAGACATTAATAAATGGAACCCTTGAGTCAATATGAGTTGAGTAGTTAATTGGGAAATTAAATTACCTTGAAGTGAATAGGAATATTCTTCAAACTCATAAGTTAGCTGAGATATTTGAACTGCAGATAAGCGTAATTAAATTGGGCTTAGGAATAAGGAACAATTAATGAGGCTTATCTTAAAAAGTGCTGGAAAGCACATTAGCTTTTATCCTCTGGAACTATTGCTACAGCATCTAAGAGCATGTATGACATCACAGGATCTATAAGTGATTCTATTCCTAGTTTATTTTTATTATACAATCACATATCCTTTATTTCATTTTTTTACTTCATCTTACTTCAGTCACTCATAATTCACAAAAAGTTCAGAATATTCCATTTATTTTTGCTAGTTCTTTTGTGATGATAATTGCCCTCAAGGTTACCTAACTTGATTAACTGCTTAAGGACGTTAAAAATTACCCTCCAATCCTCGTGGGAACGATCTTTTATCATTATATTACTTGTTTAACTGTGTATACTTGCACATTGCACTTTTTAAGCAACAAGTTTTTGGCGCCGTTGCCGGGGATTGAATGGTGCTAATTTTTATAAGCTTATAAGCTAGTTAATCAAGTTAGTTGTGTTTTTAATTCTACTGGTTGTGTACTTTTCAACAGTAGGCTTTTGTACTGCATGCGTGGAAAAGGAGCACCTGAATTTCAGCTTGATCCTGAGATTGAGAAGACAGCTAGAAGACTAAGAAAGCAAAGCAGAGAAAACAAGGCTCGAGCCCAACACTCAGATCTAGGCTTCATGGCTAATCTACTTAATGAAGAAGAGGATCAACCTGATATGATTGAAATGGCAAATGACAAGGATAGATCTATCAGGGAATATGCTGTGTTTGATCCTTGCACCATGAACACTGGAATTGTAAGGCCCGAGATTACTACTCAGCACTTTGAATTCAAGTCAATGATGTTCCAGATGCTACAAACTGTGGGACAATTTGGTGGCTTACCAACTGAAGATCCTCACCTGCACTTGAGGCAGTTCCTAGAGGTAGCAAGTAATTTCAAAAATCCTGGTGTAAGTGAAGATGCTTTCAAACTCAGATTGTTTCCATATTCACTGAAAGATAGAGCCAAGGCTTGGTTAAACTCATTGGAACCTAATTCCATCACATCATGGAATAGGTTAGCTGAAAAGTTTCTGACAAAGTATTTTCCCCCAATCAAAAATGCCAGGATGAGGAATGACATAACCTCATTCAGGCAACTTGATGATGAGCCTTTATATGAAGCTTGGGAAAGGTTTAAAGATCTGCTGAGAAAGTGTCCACATCATGGGATACCCTTCTGTATTCAGATAGAAACATTTTACAATGGATTAACTCCAGCTACAAGAGTGATGCTTGATGCCTCATCTGGAGGAGCTTTGTTGACCAAATCCTATAATGAATGTCATGAACTGATAGAAAGTATAGCTGCAAACAGCTACCAATGACCCACTACAAGAGTGAATGCTCCAAAAGGAACAGGGAGAATGCATGAAGTAAGTGAAGTCACTGCACTGTCAGCTCAACTGTCAGCAATTTCTCACATGCTGAAGAACCTCACTACTGCACAAAGTCCAGCAACTGCACAACCTTCCAGAGCAGAGCAGAGTATGGTGGACATGGGTAAGGACACAGTGAATGCAATCTCGTGTGTGTACTGTGGAGAAGGCCATCTGTTTGAAGAATGCCCCAACAATCCAGCCTCAGTGAATTATGTTGGTAACTTCAACAAAAATTTCAATCCTTACTCCAACACTTATAATGCAGGGTGGAAACAACACCCAAATTTCTCTTGGAATAATACTCAGTCAGCACCTGGAAGCTCTAGTAATGTTAACAAAGCAACTCAACCACCAGGATTCCCTGTTCAACAACAACAGCAATCTCAAGGTGCAAGCCAGGACACTTCCCTTGAAGCCATACTGAAGGCATTTATGACTCACACTCAAACTCAGCTTCAAAATCAAGGAGCTGTTATGAGGAATTTAGAAACTCAGATGGGACAATTAGCCACTGCTATAAACTCAAGGCCAGCAGGAACCTTGCCCAGCACAACTGAAACTCCTACTGACAAGGGAAAGGAGCAATGCAAGGTTATAAATCTCAGAAGTGGGAAGGAATTACTTGGACCAGAACAGAAGATTGATGAAGCCACAAGTACACCTAAGAAGATAGCCTCTCCTAGAGTTGATGAAGAGCAGGCAGGGATAGAACAAGAATCTACTAAGCAAGATGTCCCTAAAGTCACATAGGACAGACCTCCACCACCATTCCCTCACAGATTGAAAAAGGCAAACCAAGACAAGCAATTTGGCAAATTTCTGGAGATACTGAAGCAGCTGCACATCAATGTTCCCTTGATGGAAGCTCTCCAACAAATGCCCAATTATGCTAAGTATATGAAAGATGTGTTGTCAAAGAGAAAAAGGCTAGGTGAGTTTCAAACAGTAGCTATGACAAAGGAGTGCAGTCTCATGCTGCAAAACAAAGTGCCCCAAAAATGAAGGATCCTGGCAGTTTCACTATTCCTTGTTCCATAGGAGACTCATATAAAGGAAAGGCTCTATGTGATTTGGGAGCTAGCATAAATCTGATGCTCAAGTCTGTTTTCCAGCAGCTGGCAATAGGAGATGCAAGGCCAACCACTGTCACCTTACAGTTAGCAGATAGATCTATAGCTTACCCAGAAGGAAAAATTGAAGATGTGCTTATAAAGGTTGACAAGTTTGTTTTCCCTGTGGACTTTATTATTCTGGATTTTGAAGCTGACAAGGAAGTGCCCATAATCCTTGGAAGACCCTTCCTTGCAACAGGGAGAACTCTGATAGATGTGCAAAAAGGAGAGTTAACTATGAGGGTGAATGACCAAGAAGTAAAATTCAATGTTTTGAATGCTTTAAAGTACCCTGATGAAGCAGTAGAAGAGTGTTCTCTGATCCAACATTTGGATTCTTTGGTGCACATGCAGCTTATGAAAGAGCACAACCATCTAGCCAAGGAAGCATATATGCTCTCTGATAAAGAAGAGGATGCCAACAAGGGAGTTGAACTGAGCAGTGAGCAGAATCCTCATCCTAGATGGTTTAGGACGTATGAACCTTTGAGAGTACAACCTTCTGATATAAAGGAGAATGTTCCTTCAATAATGAAACCCCCTGTCTTGGAACTGAAACAGCTTCCTACACATCTCAAATATGTGTATTTGGCTGAAGGCAACCATTTACCAGTCATCATCTCAGCAGGGTTGACTTCAACTCAAGAATCACACTTGATAGAGGTACTCAAAAAGCATACAAAAGCTATTGGTTGGCAAATAGCAGATATAAAAGGAATTAGCCCCACATTATGCATGCATAAAATCCTTTTGGAAGATGAGGCCAAAAACAGTATTGAAAGTCAAAGGAGATTAAATCCTATCATGAAAGAAGTTGTGAAGAAGGAGATCATTAAATGGTTGGATGCAGGCATCATTTATCCAATTTCAGACAGTGTGTGGGTTAGTCCAATCCAATGTGTGCCAAAGAAAGGAGGAGTCACGGTTGTCACAAATGACAAGAATGAATTGATTCCAACAAGAACAGTTACAGGATAGAGAATCTGCATGGATTATAGAAAGCTAAACGAGGCCACTAGAAAGGACCATTTCCCACTCCCTTTCATAGATCAGATGCTGGACAGATTGGCAGGAAAGGAATTCTATTGCTTTTTGGATGGATATTCAGGCTACAATCAAATAGCTATAGCCCCTGATGATCAACAGAAGACTACTTTCACATGTCCTTATGGAACTTTTGCATTTAGAAGGATGCCATTTGGGTTGTGTAATGCCCCTGCCACATTCCAAAGATGCATGATGGCTATTTTTTCAGACTTGATAGAAAAATCAGTGGAAATTTTCATGGATGATTTCTCAGTGTTTGGAGAATCATTCCATGATTGTTTGACAAATTTGGAGCAGATATTAGAAAGGTGTGAAGAAACCAACCTAGTGCTAAACTGGGAAAAGTGCCATTTCATGGTACAAGAAGGTATTGTCCTAGGGCACAAGATCTCCAAGAAAGGAATGGAAGTTGACAAAGCCAAGGTGGAAGTTATTGAAAAACTACCCCCTCCCAAAAATGTGAAAGGGGTGAGAAGTTTTTTGGGGCATGCAGGATTTTACAGAAGATTCATAAAGGATTTTTCAACAATCTCCAAACCTCTGTGCCAGTTGCTGCAGCATGAGGCAGCATTTGAATTTGATGACAGCTGTTTAAGGGCATTTGAAACTCTGAAGCAGGCCCTAATCACTGCGCCTGTAATTGTGGCACCTGACTGGGAGAAACCTTTTGAATTGATGTGTGATGCCAGTGATTATGCAATAGGAGCTGTGCTTGGGCAGAGGCAAGGAAAGATCTTTCATTCCATCTATTATGCAAGCAAAACTTTAATTGATGCTCAGCTGAATTACACCACAACAGAAAAAGAATTACTAGCAGTGGTGTTTGCCTTTGAAAAGTTCAGGTCATACTTAGTGGGAACCAAGGTCATTGTTTATACAGATCACTCAGCCATCAAGTATCTGATTGCCAAAAAGGATGCAAAGCCTAGGCTAATAAGATGGGTACTTCTGTTGCAAGAATTTGATCTGGAAATAAGAGATAAAAAAGGGGTGGAAAATCAAGTGGCTGATCACTTATCTAGGCTGCAATTAGAAGGTGATTTGGGGTCCAATCACATATTACAAGATTCCTTTCCTGATGAAAAGCTGCTAGCTGTACATGAATCTGTCTCCCCTTGGTATGCTGATTTGGCAAACTTCCTAGCAAGCAGAATTATTCCCACTGACCTGAACTATCAACAGAGGAAGAAGTTTCTCCACACTGTGAGGCAATATCTGTGGGATGACCCCATCTTATACAAGATCTGCCCAGATCAAATACTGAGGAAGTGTGCAACAGAGGAGGAGCAAAAAGGCATCCTCCAACACTGTCATACCTCACCCTGTGGGGGCCATTATGGAGGCATGAGGACAGCAGCTAAGGTCCTGCAAACAGGTTATTTCTGGCCTTCCTTGTTTAAAGATGCACACACTTATGCACTTAATTGTGATAAATGCCAAAGAGTGGGGAATCTGTCCAACAGAAATGAAATGCCCTTAACCAATATTCTAGAAGTTGAATTATTTGATGTTTGGGGCATAGACTTTATGGGACCCTTTCCCCCCTCTTTTGGCAATCTATATGTGTTAGTAGCTGTTGATTATGTTTCAAAATGGGTGGAGGCAGTGGCTACATCTACTAATGACTCTAAGGTGGTGGTCAAGTTCTTACATAAAAACATCTTCACAAGATTTGGCACACCTAGAGCTCTAATTAGTGATGAAGGCACTCACTTTTGCAACAAAATTATGACCAACTTACTAGCTAAGTATGGCATAAAACATAAAATAGCCACTGCCTATCACCCTCAATCTAATAGGCAAGCTGAAGTTTCTAACAGGGAAATTAAGAGGATACTTGAAAAAGTTGTAAATCCTTCAAGAAAAGACTGGTCCATACACTTGGATGATGCTTTATGGGCTTATAGAACAGCTTTCAAAACACCTCTGGGAATGTCTCCTTACAGACTAGTCTTTGGCAAGGCATGCCATCTCCCCATTGAGCTTGAACATAAGGCTTATTGGGCTCTAAAAAAATTAAATTTGGATTTGTCTCAAGCTGCTAAAGCAAGATTTTTGCAGTTGAATGAGTTAGATGAATTGAGATGGTTTTCATATGAGAATGCTGAAAGTTACAAAGCTAAAACAAAAATTTGGCATGACAAGAGAATAAAAAAAAGAGAGCTCAAGATGGGGGAGAAAGTCTTGTTGTTCAATTCTAGACTTAAATTATTCCCAGGGAAACTAAAATCAAGATGGTCAGGCCCATTCACTATTGTCCAAGTGTATGACCATGGAGCTGTGGATCTCAAAGATGACTCAAGTGGTAGAATTTTCAAAGTAAATGGGCAAAGAGTGAAGCAATACTTAGGTGATCAAGTGGCTAGGATGAAAGCCACAGTCACCTTAAGTGACTTGTGACAATTGACTTCAAAGTCAGGCTGAGGACTTTAAAACCAAGCGCTACTGGGAGGCAGCCCAGAATTTTATTTATTTTACTTGCTTATTTCGTTAATCTAGAGTCTTTAATTGTTAATAAATTTTTTTTTTAGTTAGTATGGTGCAGTTTTGACAGGTTGTAAGAAGTATCAGAATTGGGGGTTAGTTAGTAAATGGCCCAAGGTTCACAGAGCTAATGGGCTGAGAATGGAAAATAGCAAGGCCCAATATCATGTGGCAGTTTTAAAAGTAACGGTTATTTGCATAGTGGGGGAGAATTTGGACACTTTCAAGGCAATATTCTCCCATTAAATTTTCTCCACTTTCCCACGTAACCCTCACCTGCCACTCTCCTTACCCCCTCTCTGCCACTTCCCCATAAACCTCTCCACTCTCCACTCTCATTTCCCCCTTCTTATAACCGTGCATCTGTTCTGACAAGCCACACCCAGCTTTAACCACTCATCCCTTCTCCACAAACCCTACGCAATTTCGCTGTCCTCTACCCTTACCCCCCCTTCACCCCCTCAAGTATTCAATGGTGAGGCAAAAGTCAATTGGTGTCAAGGGCAAGAACCCAGTGGTAATGTCTGATTCAGAGTCTGATACTCCTAGGGTTTTCAAGGATGCTGAAGCTAAGGCTCGCTTTGACAAGGAAATCAAGGAGAGGCAACTTCATTTGGAGTTGGGGTTTGCTATCAAGAAGGAACCTAACTATGGCCTCACCCCTGATGTAGCTCAGGTCATCACTCTCAACAATTGGAAGAAGTTTGCAGCACACCCGAGAACCCCTGTTGTTCCTCTGGTCCGAGAATTCTATGCTAATATCACTTCCACTGACCTGAGACACTCAATGGTGAGAGGTATCAAGGTGAGTTTTTCTGCAAGCTCTATCAATCTGAGGCGGGGATGGGAGAGTGAGGAAGATGACTACCAGGGGCTGCTAAACAACATTTCTGAAGTGGAACTGAACGCTATGATGAAGGAGCTGACTGTAGAAGGAACCCAGTGGCTTGATGACGCTGGAGACAGCACGTGGAAGATTGCAAGACCATCACTGAAACCCTTGGCCAAGGTTTGGCATCACTTTGTGCGCCATAGGCTTTTACCAACCACCCATCTAGAAACTGTGGATAAAGATAGGTTGGTACTCTTAAGCTGTATCTTAAGTGGCAAGAAGGTGAATGTAGGGCTGATAATTGAGAAGCAGATTTCTGAGTGTGCATTCAAGGGAAGCAACAGGCTGTTCTTCTCATCTCTCATCACTGAACTGTGTATCAGAAATGGAGTTGAGATTTTTGAAGGAGAAGAAATCATGGTGAACAAGGGCATTCTGAATGTCAAAGCCATTAACAGGTTTGCCACTTCCAAGCCCCAGGTTCAACCTTCAAGAAATAATGAAGATTTGGAAAGGAAAGTGGATCAATTAACTGAGTTGGTCAAGTATCAATTGGGACAGCAGAGAAGGTATTATGATTTTGCCAACAATGTGTACCAGTGGCAGAAAAAGATCAACAGAATTGATCATCCCAAATTGATGATTGTACCACCACCATTCCCCAGAGAACTACTGGCCCCTTTCCCCTTTGAAGGAACAAACTCCCAATCCACTCAAACCCCTGAACCCACTCCACCCAATGCTGAACCAGACAATGAAGAAGACTCATTGGATTGGTGTCCACCCCCACCCTCTCAAGCCCAAGCCCCTGTCACTTCAAAAAAAGGCAAAGAGCCTCAGCAGCCTAAGCCTGCTAAGAAAACAAGAAAAGGTGATGCTGGGAGTAGTGGAGTGGCACCTTCTGCTCCAGAAGCTCATACTGAATCCACTCAGTCCCATCAGCCTGTGAAGAAGGCCAAAGCTAAGGGAGCTCAAGCAAGCCCTGTCTCTGCAAAGCATACTACCCCCAATTCTGAGGAGGAAGAAATGGCCATCACCAAGGAGGTCAAAGGAACTGGCAAGAGAACCCTGAAGCAGATGCTCAACTTTGAGAACAGGAGGCTCAGCACTAGACTGAAGAAGGAATAGCCTGCAGCTATGCTTCTTAATGCTGCAGCATCATTACCCTGATATTTCTGAACCTTGTCTTTTGTTTGTTTTTATGTTTTTCTTCTCTTGTTTTTATGTGTCCCTGCTGGTCTGTTTTGTTAGGAGCCCTAGGTTTTGGTTGGGTTGTTTGCCCTCATCAGCAATGTTGCTAGCCATTTCCTTTCCTTAAACTTTTAGATTTCTCTTCAGAGTAATCTAAAATTTGGGGGAGGAATTTGGAATTGGCTTGATGTTTTTAATGCAAGTAGCAGCTATAATTGATGTTTTTGATTCTTGCCTTGTGGAAATCCCTGAATAATTTTTGTTGCACTCAATACACATTATTCCAGTGAGCTTGGAAAGTTGAGAAGACTCTAGAGGGAAGAGATGTCTGATTCTCTGAACACTAATCTACCCAAATTCAGTGAACAATGAACGTAAGGCACTAACCATAGGATAGCAGTGTGAGGAGAGTAGGAAGAATATTAAACCTGTGAGATTTTGAACCTCAACAATTATTGAAACTAACAATCCCACTCATGTGTGTGCTTTATAAGGTTTGCCCTGTTTCTGATCTGTTTTGCATGACAGTTTTGTGCACATTTTTGCTTGAGGCATTTTAAATTCATCCCAGTTCAGCTTAATTGGCCTACCTGAAAGTAAAAACTTTGTTTTGAAGCCCACTTGAGCCTGAAATCTATTCTTCTGTAACAAAGCCAAGGTACAAGCCTATACCCTAGAAAAACAACAACTACCCATGCTAGGTGAAACTATCTGTGCATTTCAGAAACAAGTCTGCTAAAAACAAGTTTGGGGGGGGGGGGGGGGCTGCCTGGAAAGTAAGTTGTTAAGAATAAAAAGACTGCTAAATAAGGCAGTATCAGTTCTTCAAAAAAAAAAAAAAAAAAGGGAAAAAGAAATTGGGCAGCACTCTAGCACTCTAATGCTAAAAGAGAAATTTTTGAGGATCAAAGAAATGAAGATCAATTAGAAAGAAAGGCACAGTTGTTCCCACCTAGTCAGAGCCCTTCCATAAATTTGTCTTCCACCCCCACCTCAGCCATATTACAACCAAATTTAAGCCCTCTTGCAGTGTGCAATTCTGATCATGTTCTACTAGTTAGAATTGGGTCAAGCCTATAATAGAGGATGCAAGTGATGTGATGATAGAGTGAAGCCTTATTCTGTGAAAATTAGTTTTGAGAGTAGTTTTGAGAGCTGGGAATGAAATTCTGAATCTAAATGAGAGCTTCTCCTTACCCCAGGTTAAAGTGCTTGAGCTATGATTGGTCCTGAAATTCACTTGTTTGATGAAGTGAGGGTAGTGAAGTAAATTCAGATAAGGAAGACTATCTGGAACTCTAAGTTAACTCAATTCTCCTAAGTTCTTTCTGGATCACACACTCCTTACAGTGTTGAAAAAAAAAAAAAAAGAATAAAGGGATTTGTGCATAGTAAGGTCATGGCAAGGATAGCTGCTGCTTGTTTCTATCTGATGCTGATTGTGGCATTATGTTCTTTTCTCTGAAAGCCCTTCCATTACTTGAGGACAAGTAACAGTTCAAGTTTGGGGGTGTGATAACCTTTAGAAATAGAGGTTATCTAGCCTACTTTGAGTCCTTAAAATGGTCTTTAAGGGAGTAGTTTGGGTTAAGCTCAGTGTCTAGAATAAGCAATTTCATAGTTTTCTTGAAAACAGTTGGAATCAGAAAAGTTGTGTTTAATGGTGCTTGTGAGCTTTGTGTTATAAACAGGAGCTTAAGGAAGATTGGAAGAAACAGAGCTGATGTCTATGCTGCAGAGTGCTGCAGCTTGGAATGAGGTTCAGCAGTCAACCAAGAAGAAGTCAACATCAATTTAAGCTGACTAGAGGAAAAAGTGGACCCATGGCATTAATGTACTCAACGTGCATAGTTTTAGAGAAAATTTTGTGGTTTCTGTACTTCTTTACATTTTGGGCCATGCATTAAGTATTGTAAATATTCCTTTTTGGGCCAAGGGGACATGTTTTGTCTTATTATCACTTTTTGGTCTCCTGATGAGAGTGTGGTGCACGAGCCAAGGGTTTTTGTTGGTAATGGCTACAATCTCAAGAGGGGGCTGAATTGAGATATTGAAAACTTTTTGAACAATTTAACACAAAACAGAGTTTTCTTAAAGAAAATTGATTTTCACTCAATTTTAATTCTCAAGATTTAGATTGTTAAACACGTAATGATATTAAGAACTAATACAATGAAGAAACAACAATCTTAACAAAAAGATTCAGATTAAAGATTCACTTTAAAATCAATTTCAATATACTTTCATTTACACATATGCATATATCAAGTATAAGGAGTTAAGAGATGAGAGAAACAAGCAAACCGATTTATCCTGGTTCAGCTACCTCCTTTGGTACGCCTACATCCAGTCCCACACCTTTGTGGTTTTCTCCACTATAACCAGAAATTACAATATCCAATTACAGCACTCACAAGGATAACCTCCTTGCTTCAAGAACATACCCAAAAGCACACTTGCTTTTGTTACCCAAGGATCCCTTCTATCCTTGATCAATCCTAAGAGATACCCTCTCTTGATCACACTAATTCGCAGTAAGAATTGAGTAGAAGAAAGACTCTAATAGTCTGATTATACAAATTGAAGCTCTTAGAATATCACACTTTTCTCTCAAAGATGAAGCACTATGAATATTTCGAATTTTTCTTTTTAGAATGTATTAGTTGTTGAAAAGTGTTGTGGTGAAGTCCTTTTATAGATTCATGAAGGTTTAGGTTCATGGGTCTTATCACAAAAGTTGTTACAAGTGATTAAAAATCAGTTTTGCAAAGTTGTAACGAATCAATCTGTGTACTACATCTGTGTACTCCTGTTTATCAAACATTTTTAAAGCTTGTACACAGATTGCATTCTTTGTACATCTGTGTATTAAACCAAGTCTTCAGCTTTTACAAACGCATACACAGATTGTATTCTTTTGTACACATGTGTATCTCTTGCGCTGTGCATTAATACACATGTGTATTCTTCGCGTACACAGGTGTATGTTAGAACACCAACCCAGATCATTCCAAAACTTCAATACACAGGATGTGTACATCGATTGATGCTTAGAAACCAAGTTTTGAAATAATTGAATTGTTCTATACACAGGTGTATCATTTCTGTACATCTGTGTATCTTTCAGATTTTTCAAAGCAATACACTGATACACATGTGTACAACGCATGTGTACAAATTCTGGTTCCAGACCCGAAAACTCTATTTCGAATACACATGTGTACAACACATGTGTACTTGTTTTCAGTATTAAACCCGAGAGCTCAGATTTGTGTACACAGGTGTACAACACATGTGTACAGTCTTTCAACTTAAAACCCGAAAGCACACTTCTGGATACACAGGTGTACAACACATGTGTATAGGCAAATTTCCTTTTGTTTTTCAAACTTAACGGTTCATACACATGTGTATGAAGTCTGTGTACAGAAAGGTTCTTTCTAAACTTGAAATATAGCTTTATATACACATGTGTACAACACATATGTACAATAACACGAAATTTCTTAATCCTGTTAACTCTTTTTGAAAAACCTTTCTTTTGAAAAACTATTTTGTTTATCCTTTATAAAAATTAGTTTCTTCTTAAATTTTAAGTGCTTCACCTAAGGAAACAAGTGTGCTATTTTTACAATAGCATCTAAATAATGAAATCTCCATTGCTTGTTGCTTTATTCCTTGTCCATTGCTTTGTGTCCTTTGTCCTTGCATCCCTTGAGCTTTGACATTTCTTTTTCATGAGAGATCTTGCATAATACTTAACACAATATAAGTATATTATCAATATCAAAATAGATTAAGTAAAACACACTTTGTTTGTCATACATCAAAACATCAATGAGGGCTTAGTCTTACAGTTTTTACCCTAGAAGGAACCAGTATAAAAGGAATTAGCAGGCACGCAGCCAGAGGCAGTTTTTACACGAAGATTTTTAGCCTAGTACAATTCTTACAAGCTGCTAGAGGAAGCCAAGCCAGGAGTAAAAGGAGAAAGACCATGAGAATTTGGAGCCAAGCTTGGAAGAGCGTGGTGACTCATTCTTCAGTCTTTTAACTTCCCCTCTTTGAACTTCCAGCTTGTAATGGATCTATTATTCACTTTATTTTATAATATGTCTTATTTCATTTCCATTTCTATCATGAGCTAAATCCCTTGAGCTAGGAATGTGATGATCTTATAATGAATGTGATGAATTACATATGAAATTTGTTTGCAGCAATTTGACCAAGAGCTTTGCATGTTTAATTGCTAGAAAATAAGAGTGATCAACTTATTTTACAGCTCAAGTTTGTTAATGTTGGAAGACATTAATAAATGGAACCCTTGAGTCAATATGAGTTGAGTAGTTAATTGGGAAATTAAATTACCTTGAAGTGAATAGGAATATTCTTCAAACTCATAAGTTAGCTGAGATATTTGAACTGCAGATAAGCGTAATTAAATTGGGCTTAGGAATAAGGAACAATTAATGAGGCTTATCTTAAAAAGTGCTGGAAAGCACATTAGCTTTTATCCTCTGGAACTATTGCTGCAGCATCTAAGAGCATGTATGACATCACAGGATCTATAAGTGATTCTATTCCTAGTTTATTTTTATTATACAATCACATATCCTTTATTTCATTTTTTTACTTCATCTTACTTCAGTCACTCATAATTCACAAAAAGTTCAGAATATTCCATTTATTTTTGCTAGTTCTTTTGTGATGATAATTGCCCTCAAGGTTACCTAACTTGATTAACTGCTTAAGGACGTTAAAAATTACCCTCCAATCCTCGTGGGAACGATCTTTTATCATTATATTACTTGTTTAACTGTGTATACTTGCACATTGCACTTTTTAAGCAACAGTGATCATAAGAGTTTGAAGTATCTCTTTGATCAAAAGGAGTTGAACATGAGGCAGCGTAGGTGGATGGAGTTTTTAAAGGATTATGACTTCGAGCTGACCTATCACCCAGGAAAGCCCAATGTGGTGGCCGATGCCTTGAGTAGGAAAACCCTACATGTCTCCGCTTTGATGGTTAGGGAGATGGATTTGATTGAGGAGTTTAGAGACCTTAGTCTAGCTTGTGAGTTTACCCCTAAGAGTATTAGGCTTGGTACCTTGAAGGTTACCAACAGTTTGATGGATCAGATTAGAGAGGGTCAGAGGTTAGACAAGTTTCTCTTAGACCAGCGAGATTTGCTCGCTCAGGGTAGAGACCTAAGTTTTAAGGACGGCAGCGATGGTATCTTGAGGTTTAAGGATAGAGTTTGTGTGCCAGATGTTTCTGAGCTTAGGAAGTTGATCTTAGAAGAAGGTCATAGGAGTGGATTGAGTGTGCACCCAGGTGCCACTAAGATGTATCAGGACCTTAAGAGAATGTTTTGGTGGCCTAGGATGAAAAAGGAAGTAGCCGAGTTTGTGTATGCGTGCTTAGTTTGTCAGAAGGCTAAGATCGAGCATCAGAGGCCTTCGGGTAAGTTGCAACCTTTGAGTGTCCCAGAATGGAAATGGGATAGTATCTCCATGGATTTTGTGTCTGGACTCCCTAGGACTCCAGCTGGTTTCGAGGCGATTTGGGTTGTTGTGGATAGACTGACTAAGTCTGCCCATTTCATTCCGATGAACATGGAGTATCCTTTAGAGAAGTTGGCAAAGTTGTACATCAAGGAGATAGTTAGGCTTCATGGTGTACCCTCTAGCATAGTTTCAGATAGAGACCCGAGGTTTACCTCTAGGTTGTGGAATAGTTTGCAAGAGGCTTTAGGGACAAAGCTTAGGCTTAGTTCAGCTTATCACCCACAGACTGATGGGCAGTCTGAGCGGACCATCCAGTCCTTAGAGGACTTGTTGAGAGCTTGTGTGTTAGAACAGTCAGGAAGTTGGGACAAGTTTTTGCCCGAATAGAGTTTACCTACAACAACAGTTTCCATTCCAGCATTGGGATGACACCTTATGAAGCTCTGTATGGGAGGAGATGTAGGACACCCTTGTGTTGGAGTGAACCTAGTGATAGTGTGGTGCTAGGGCCAGAGATAGTCCAGGAAACAACAGAAAAGATCAGGTTAGTTCAGAAAAAGATGAGAGTTGCACAGAGTAGGCAGAAGAGCTACCATGATAAAAGGAGGAAGGCGCTCGAATTCTAGGAAGGTGATCATGTATTCTTGGGAGTTACCCCTACGACTGGGGTTGGTAGAGTGATGAAGGCGAGGAAACTTACTCCGAGGTTCATTGGTCCTTACCAAATCCTCAAAAGAGTCAGCGAAATCGCCTACCAGATAGCCTTACCCACGTTCTTGTCAAATCTCCACAATGTTTTTCATGTGTCACAACTCAGGAAGTATATTCATGACCCTAGTCACGTGATAGTACCCGACGCTATACAGTTGAAAGAGAACCTGACGTTTGAGGTGTTACCTCTTCGAGTCGAGGATAGGAGGGTGAAGCAGCTAAGAGGCAAGGAAATTCCTTTGGTTAAAGTGGTTTGGAGTGGGGCGACTGAGGAAAGTGCTACCTGGGAGCTGGAGAGTAAGATGATGGAAGCATACCCGCATCTTTTCCCTTGAGGTACGTGTAAATTTCGAGGACGAAATTTTTATAAGGGGGGTGGAATTGTAACACCCTGTTTTTCAAAAATTAATTTGATTAAGCTGGTTGTATTAAGTTGGATTTATCGTTTAAGGGCTTAGTGGGATTTTTGGTTGAAGTCCCTTTCTGGTACATGAGCACACCCGTGCTCATCAGCCAGCAAGCCCGTGCTTAGAGTCAGAAGCGTGTTTCTGATTTTAAGTTGAGCACGACCGTGCTCAACAGTGAGCACACCCGTGCTCAACAGTGAGCACACCCGTGCTCAACGTGTTGACCGCGTCTCGTAACGTTAAGTCGAGCACGACCGTGCTCAAGTCCGGGCCTCTATACGTTGAGCAGACTCAGGGTTGCGCCGTACACTTCATCTTGCTACTAAAAACCCTAGTACGGCTGCAACCTCCCTTTTTCCCTTTTTCCTTCATACTCAGTGTGGTTTTGAGTATTGGAAACGCTAGGGAAACGTGGTTTCGTCTGCACTTCGTGTATAGGTAATGTTCCGTTCCTTTTCTTTAGTTTCCTTTCGTTTTTGGTTAGGAAACTAACACCATTTTAATCTGTTTGTTTAAGGCTCGTTCGTGCATGAGCCGCCTAAAGGAGAGGAACCGGTTGCTGTTAGGACGTCTTAGAGAGCTACCTTCAATCCAGGTATGGGGAGAAGGGTAGTGTGATCATAGGCTCGGGGTTAGAGTAGAGTAAAGGGTTCCCATGACCCGGTTTACTTTGTGAATGTTGTTTGATATATGTTAATCTTTCTGATGATATGTTGATAATTGTTGGTATGTGAATGTTGATGCCATGTCTAAAATATTAGTTCGTATTTGTATTGTTGTGATGGTGATGAATATGATGTTACTGTGGTTGATGCCAATGCTGATTTGATGATGATATTTTACTGAGTTTAACCCTCAAACACACTAAGAATTGAGTTAGGAGGATTAACAAATTAAAACCCAAAAAGGATTGTTAAGTTTCAGCCTCTGTTCCTGCCGGTGGTCTTCAGTCTGTTGGCCTGGGGCTTCTGATTCTTGCTAGCGCTGGGAGGCTCGGCCTTAGCTCCATCACACTCGCGGCTGATGTGGCCTGGCTTGCCACACTTGAAACAGATGACCTGTGTTTCCTTGCACTGGGACGAATAGTGGTCCTGTGCTCCACACTTCCCACACCTCATAGCTCTAGGGGCATCAGAAAACCCACCCCTGAAGCTACTCTGCTGAAACTGGGGCTTCCTGCCACTCTGCTTGAAGTCCTTGCCCGAAGGGGCATACCGCTGCTTGCCCTTATCCCTCTAATCAATCCTCTTGCCACTCTGATTGTCCGATCCTCTGGAACTAGCAGCTCTGAACTGGCTGGCATCCTCATAGATTCTGCACTTGTTGACCAGAATAGGGAAGACTCTGATCTCCTTATAGCTGATGGCCTGTTTGATCTCAGGCCGAAGTCCCGCTTCGAACTTCACACACTTGGAGTGATCGTCCGTCTCATGCTGGTAAGGAGTGTAGTACCTAGCCAGCTCCTCGAACTTAGCCGCATAGTCACCGACTGACAGCGACCCCTGCCTCAAAGACAAGAATTCCATCTCCTTCTTGTCCCTGATATCCGCTGGAAAATACTTCTCCAGAAACCTCTGCCTGAACACAGCCCAAGTCACCGCTGTGCCCTTTGCCTGCATCCTCTACCTGCAGTTATCCCACCAGTGCTCCGCCTCTTCAGTCAACATGAAGGTGGCGAAGATGAGCTTCTGCTGATCATTGCAGTCCATCGCACGGAAGATCTTCTCTGTCTCCCTCAGCCACAACAATGCTCCCTCTGGGTCATACGCTCCCTTGAACGACGGAGGGTTGTTCCTCTGGAACTTATCCAGTCCCTGGAACTCAGCTGGCCCACCGTTGTTAGGGTTGACCTGTCCGATAGCATTGGCCAAAAGTACCAACGCGTCCGCGATCGCCTGATCGTTGCGTCCTCTACCGGCCATTAGTTCCTGTACAAGTCCAACACAACTCTTAATACAGAAACTTAAGCGAGTAAAAGCTACAGGCAACTAACTTAAAACATCATTATCTATAGCAAGTATAGACAATTCACACAAGAGTCACACAACAGACTCACAACAGACTCATACCACGTCCAAACAAGGTCGAACTGCTCTGATACCACTAAATGTGACACCCTTCTACCCCGCATGTTAAAAGCCATTGAAATTAAAAACATTTAAAGGAAAACATGCAATTACTGGATAAAATAAACAATTGTCCATGGGTAGAAAAGTCCCACATGAACCGTTTACAACGCGGAAATAAAATAAGTTTTAAACGATAAAAACATAACCAACCAAATAATATAACCCAACCCCGATGTCACATACAGAGCTGGTATAACCGTTCCGGAATAAAATCCACGGAATTACAACTGAAACTAACGACTACGAAACATAAACTAGCCCTACGATGAGTGGCGGCTCCTCAGAGTCACTCCTCTCCGGGCTGCTCGTCATCCTCTGCAATGTGCCAATCAGGCCAAACACAAACAACAAACATATATAGGGAGTAAGAATCGTATAAACATATTAGCATGGAGATAGGCAGTAAAGTAAACAGCAAGCATAGCAGCATCACATCAAACATCAACATCATCATCATGCTATGCAGTGCAATGCAGTCCTACTCCACTAAACCATCAATGCATGTGGATCCACTAAACTCGGGATGAACGACTTCGGAGTTACATATCCACATTGAGAATCTAATCAACGCCGGAGAATCTACTCCTTGGATAGCCAACGCATCAAACCAACGAATGCCTCATCACGGGGGCGCTAGGAGAATCTACTCCAACCGTGGATGGCCGGATCGCCGTACTCTAGGACGATCTCCCCTATGTCGAACATCCCAAAACAACATCTCCGATGCAATGCGTATGCAACACAACAACAACGGCAACACCACCTCCATAACTCCAACGGAATCGACCGAAGGTAACAGCGGAATCGACCGCACCAACTTGCCTCGCGGAATCTACCTGAGGACTTAAGCGGAATCAACCGCAGTACTTGGGGCAAACTCTCGGCCACCAAGGTACGTAACAACAACACCTTAGACCCAAACCGTGGGGTCAAGGCCTCTTTGGCCAAAAAGCACCAAGGCACAGCTCGTCGACTTGCGGCACCCAAAAGGGGTATCGACTTAACATCTCACCCTCTCATCATCTTTATTTATCTTTAGTAACATTTACCAAGTTGTCTAATCAGTTATTATCATAGGGGAGTGGGGTTTAAAACCCCTTAAGTCCTTTAATCTTGTTCTGTCACAGTGGGTTGAGCACGGTCGTGCTCGTAACCCAGCACGGTCGTACTTAAGCACGTGAGGGGCGTGCTCCCCTGTAAGTGAAGCACGGTCGTGCTTATTAATGAGCACGGTCGTGCTCAACAGCACGATCGTGCTCTTTGTCCTGTACGGCCGTGCTCAACCGCGCGCGACCATCTCCCCAGAATTTAACTGGGAGCACGGTCGTGCTCCCTGTTCAGCACGGTCGTGCTCATCGCGCGACAGTGCTATTCTGGGCAGGAACAGAGGCTGAAACTTAGATAAATTACCAGGGTTTTTACTCAATTATTCCTAACATCAATTATCAGCATGTTTTCGGGTTTAAACTCATCATCATAATAGCAATCAACACAACCATGGCATCAACCCAGCAATAACATTATCATGTTAATAACAACGATAATAAAAGCAACCATAACCATATGCAACATAACACCAGAAACATACATTAAACATAGCCTTACATCATGTAATCATCAGACATATTATCATGCAAATCAAACCGGGGTTATGGGAACCCCTTTACTCTACCCTAACTCCGAGCCTATGATCATACTACCCTTCTCCCCATACCTGGATTGAAGGTAGCTCTTTCGGTGTCCTAAACAACGAACCGGCTCCTCCCTTTACAGCGACTTACACCGAAACAAACCTTGGATCAACAGAAAACCACAGGTTAGTTCCCTATTCACAATAATGGACAAGGAAACCAAGAGAGGGAAAGGAACCTTACCTAAACCACTACCAATGCTGCGCTAACAATCTCCCAACGCTTCTAAACTGATCAAGGGACAGAAAGACGGAAGAAACTCTGCCCTGGCCGCACTCAAGGCTGTTGCACTCACCAAAATAGGGTTAAAACGTTAAACCCTCGATTCTGCTCACGTATATAACTTCCGGACCTGAGCACGGTCGTACTTACCCTTGAGCACGGTCGTGCTCCACTTAGCGTCACGAGACGCGGTCCACGCATTGAGCACGGGCGTGCTCACTGTTGAGCACGGTCGTGCTCAACTTAAAATCAGAAACTCGCTTCTGACTTTAAGCACGGGCTTGCTGGCTAATGAGCACGGGTGTGCTCATATACCAGAAAGGGACTTTTAGCCAAAAATCCCACTAAGCCCTTAAACGATAAATCCAACTTAATACAACCAGCTTAATTAAAATATTCTGAAAAACAGGGTGTTACAAACAGCACTGTCGCGCGATGAGCACGACCGTGCTGAACAGGGAGCACGACCGTGCTCCCAGTTGAATTCTGGGAAGACGGCCGCGCTGTTGAGCACGGCCGTACAGGACAAAGAGCACGATCGTGCTGCTGAGCACGACCGTGCTCATTAAGAAGCACGACCGTGCTTCACTTACAGGGGAGCACACCCTCACGTGCTTAAGCACGACCGTGCTGGGTTACGAGCACGACCGTGCTCAACCCACCTGGACAGAATGAGATTAAAGGACTTAAGGGGCTTTAAACCCCAATTCCCTATGATGATAACTGATTAGACAACTTGGTAAATGTTACTAAAGATAATTAAAGATGATGAGATGGTGAGATGTTAAGTCGATACCCTGTTGGGTGCCGCAAGCTGATGAGCTGTGCCTTGGTGCGTTTCGGCCAAGGAGGCCTTGACCCCACGGTTTGGGTCTAAGGTGTTGTTGTTGTTGTGTGCCTTGGTGGCCGAGAGTTTGCCCCAGGTACTGCGGTTGATTCCGCTTAAGTCCTCAGGTAGATTCCGCGAGGCAAGTTGGTGCGGTTGATTCCGCTGTTACCTTCGGTCGTTTCCGTTGGAGTATGGAGGTGGTGATACTGTTGTTGTTGTGTTGCATACGCATTGCATCGGAGATGTTGTTTAGGGATGTTCGACATAGGGGAGATCGTCCTAGAGTACGGCGATCCGGCCATCCACGGTTGGAGTAGATTCTCCTAGCGCCCCCGTGATGAGGCATTCGTTGGTTTGATGCGTTGGCTATCCAAGGAGTAGATTCTCCGGCGTTGAGTAGATTCTCAATGTGGATATGTAACTCCGAAGTCGTTCATCCCGAGTTTAGTGGATCCACATGCATTGTTGATTTAGCGGAGTAGGACTGTATTGCACTGCATAGCATAATGATGATGTTGATGTTTGGTGTAATGTTGTTGTGTTTACTGTTTACTTTACTCCCTACCTCTTGCTGTATATGATTACATGAACTTATTCCCCATGTTGTTTGTGTTTGGCCTGATTGGCACCTTGCAGAGGATGATGAGCAGCCCGGAGAGGAGTGACTCTGAGGAGCCGCCACTCATAGTAGGGCTAGTTTGTGTTATGTTAGTTTTCAGTTGTAATTCCGTGGGTGTATATCCCGGAACGGTTATACCAGCTCTGTAGGTGACATCGGGGTTCGGATATTTATGTTAGTTGTCATGTTTTCATTGTTTAAAACTCTTTTCATTTTCCGCGTTGTAAACGGTTCATGTGGGACTTTTCTACCCATGGACAATTGTTTTATTTGTTTCAATAATAATTGCATGTTTCATTTAATTGTTTCTGTATTAAATGTCTTATAACATGCGGGGTAGAAGGGTGTCACATGGAACCTTAGCTCTCGTGACATTGGTGATGACTAGTGGCATTGGCCTACCTTCTTTGGAACTCTCTTGGAAAAGTTATGGCTTGATCGTAATCAATTAGTATTTTTAGGGTGCTCCTCTATTTCGGTTCATCTTCTTCCCAGCCTGCTTCATCAGGTGTCTATGATACACCAGAAGCTCCTTTCCCAGCGCCCAAGTTTCATTGAAACCAGTTATGTTGAGGTTCATGTAGCTTGGAAGCCTCCGTTTGGGTTATGCATGAAACTTGACGTTGATGGTAGCGGACTTTCAGTGTGTGGTGGTTTGGTGAGAGACTCCTTTGGACGTTTCAAACGTGGGTTTATTGCACCCTAGGCACCGCTACTTTGTTTCATGCGGAATTATGGGGTCTTGTCTATGGACTTCGTCTTGCTAGAAGCATGCTAATCAGTCACCTTGAAGTGGAGATGGATTCTAAGGTTATTATTAACATGGTGGAGGTGCGCAGGTCCCAGTGCTTATGCCTAAATCCTTTGTTAGATGAAGGTTTGGAGCTGGTCTATCTTTCGTCTTGGTCTTGTTTGGTGAAGCATGTTTATAGGGAAGCAAGCAGGGTAGCTGTTGCTATGGCTAACCTTGATCATGAAGGGTCTTTTACTTGTTCTTTTCTTAATGATATCCAAGATATTCCTATGGATATTAGGCATATTTTAGATGAAGATGTAAGAGGGGTTTATTTCCCCTGTATTATTCATTAACTTTGGTTCTTCCCTTTTATAAAAATAAAATAAAATTAAAGGGGCATTCTATAACCCATATACAAGAAAGCATTTATCTATATTAAAATGGGATAGAATAGAATTGATGAGTTTTGATTTGTGTTTAGCATATTTTATAAATAGAATAAAACAAGATAGGATATTAATTTGGTTCGGATAAAAGAGATGAAGCCAAGGATAGCGTTTGTCACACTGACATAATCGAACGAACGAAGTGTCCTACTTTATTCTCTTTAGTTCCATCCTTTGAGTGGAACCAAAATCTTCCACTTTTTAGCCTCTTCTATATTCTATTTATAAAATAGGTCAAATTAAGATAAGAATTCATATGGTTTGTTCGATATCATTTTTAGCATGTATACCAAGTGTTACCAAAAAGAATAGAATGTTTAGGGTTTAGGGTAGATGAACATGTGATATGTAGATACGAGCACATGTTTGAGTTCATGTTATGCTAATTTTTTAAAATTTAAGTTATAAGCAATATTCTTTATGAATCCCTTAAACCCGATATGGATGAACTATCTTTGATTAGAATAGAGAGAGAGAGGTAAATTAGTTGATAACACGCAATCTGACTTAAATACTACCAGCTCGAGTTTTTTTTTTACCTAAAAAAAATTGAATTAGTTGAAAAATAGTATTTAAGTAAAGGTTGTTTGTAATTTTGTATCAAAATCCGATTCAGATATTCTGACCTATATCCAAGTTATATAAGTATTTATGAACTAGTTAGTAGTCACAACGTTATTCTTGTTGGATCCATAAGGAAAAGAACCAATAAAATAGGTAACTCGTGCATTTGCACAAAACATTGGACATGTTTTGTTGCTTAGTTTTCAAAGTCACCCACTCATTTACACTATAAGGAATTTAACTTCAGTGACCAACAAAAACCGTCACTACATGTAAATAATATGTAGCTAAATGTTCATTTGACATTGACCGATGGAAATTGGAATGTGTTCCTGTAAACTTTAGGGGGACCAATAGTGATGGTTATTTTTGTGTCACTATAGGCTTTACCTACGGATGACATACTTTTACCTATGATTACATGTGTCTATCACTATAGGATCTACCAACAAGTTGCAATTGTAGGTAAATGTCATTTACTTATACCTACAACTCCAACCGTAGGTAAAAGACAAATTTTTAATAAAAGGAATAACTTTATGAAAATCAAACAAGGACAATATAGAGCCCGTTTGTTTAAGATTAAAAAATAATTGATTTTGTTACAAAATAATTTAGTGATTATTTTTAGAGATTTTTAAAAAAAAGCAGAAGCAGTTTTGTGTTTGTTTACAATCCTAAAAATCAATTTTTTTTAAAGTAGTTAGTTATAAAAACTGATTTTTTTCCGGAAGCAACTCAAAGCTGCTTTTCATTTTAACCCCCAAAATGATTTTTTTCTGCTTCTGATTATTTTCAGAAGCAAAAACAAACACACTAAAAACATAAAAAAAAATCATTTTATGGTTAAAAAAATGAATTTTTTAATAAAATAAGCAATAACAAACGGGCTCATAGTATTGCTAAAATCACTTTCCTAATTACTTGAGGAATGCAATTTTGAATTTGTTATAAAAGGGACATTTCTTCATTTGGCAACTAATGAAACCATACTTGAGATTAATGTGAGTTTTTACATTTTACTTTTATTTTTTAATATTCTTTGTTATTTAATTAAAAAATATTTAAATTTAAATTTTTTTATTTTTTTAATATAATTAAATGTATAAAACTAATTAAGGATCAAATTCTTATTTATTCTTATGAAATAAATGAACATTCAAATAAGAACAAAGTTATATTCAAGCAATTGGTATTTAAAAAAAAAAATTAAATAGTTCAATTTTTTAAATGAATCTATATATATATTCAATATATCTAGCCCCATTTACAGGAAAGTCTGCCAAGTGTCACTTCTATAGAGATCCCTTCTACAATAAGTCTTCTACAAAGTTTCTATAATGGGAAACCTTTTTGGATTAAAAAAAATTAAATTTCAAAAAAAAATTAAAATAAAATTTTTTATACAATTTATTGTTACGAGTTCCAATAATACAATGGATGGCTGGTGAACCTCTTTTTTAGTCCCTCATAATGATATTTCGAATTTTTAATAAAAGAAAAAAAAAAAGGATTTTGAAAATTGTTGGATGTTTAAGTTTCAAGATTTTTCTTAGTTGATCATCTTAAATGAGCCATGTTTAAAGTTCCCAATACCCAATAGTGTTAAATAGTTTCTGCAACCCATGCTCTCTCTTTCAAATTCCAATAATAATTAAATGAAAATTTCAAATGAAAAGTCACTTTTTCTGAAGAAACATTCACAACATTTCAAGATAAAAAATTTGTTCAATCGAAATTTAAAATATTTAAACCAAAAATAATCATATGCTAACAATTAATGTGTTTATTTAAATGAGCTCCACCTTCCAATGTTATTTTCGAATTTTTAATACAATTATTTATACAATTTATTGTTACGAGTTCCAATAATACAATGGATGGCTGGTGAATCTCTTTTTTAGTCCCTCATAATAATATTTCGAATTTTTAATAAAAGAAAAAAAAATGATTTTGAAAATTGTTGGATGGTGGAGTTTCAAGATTTTTCTTAGTTGATCATCTTAAATGAGCCATGTTTAAAGTTCCCAATACCCAATAGTGTTAAATAGTTTCTGCAACTCATGCTCTCTCTTTCAAATTCCCAATAATAATTAAATGAAAATTTCAAATGAAAAGTCACTTTTCTGAAGAAACATTCACAACATTTCAAGATAAAAAATTTGTCCAATCGAACTTTATAATATTTAAACCAAAAATAATCATATGCTAACAATTAATGTGTTTATTTAAATGAGCTCCACCTTCTAATGTTATTTTCGAATTTTTAATACAATTATTTATACAATTTATTGTTACGAGTTCCAATAATACAATGGATGGCTGGTGAATCTCTTTTTTAGTCCCTCATAATGATATTTCGAATTTTTAATAAAAGAAAAAAAATTGATTTTGAAAACTGTTGGATGGTGGAGTTTCAAGATTTTTCTTAGTTGATCATCTTAAATGAGCCATGTTTAAAGTTCCCAATACCCAATAGTGTTAAATAGTTTCTGCAACCCATGCTCTCTCTTTCAAATTCCCAATAATAATTAAATCATTCACAACATTTCAAGATAAATCTTGAAACTCCATGCTCTCTCTTTCAAATTCCCAATAATAATTAAATGAAAATTTCAAATGAAAAGTCACTTTTCTGAAGAAACATTCACAACATTTCAAGATAAAAAATTTGTTCAATCGAAATTTAAAATATTTAAACCAAAAATAATCATATGCTAACAATTAATGTGTTTATTTAAATGAGCTCCACCTTCCAATGTTATTTTCGGTGGCTCAACATGTTTTGTTGTTTTTTCAATAAAACATGGCCTAATGTATTTCTTCTCATTGGTATGGATGCTTGGTTGCTCCCATTGAATCTATTGGGAACCACACAACGAATTATTGCAGTTACATTTCTTCAACCTGCAAACATTGGAAATAATCATCAAATCAATTCTTAACTATCTATGCTTCTGTTTATTGGCTGTTCTGGGTAGTATTTATTTTTTTCGTTGATAACTATTTCTTCAACCTGTTTCCAACAATCGGATTTATTTTCCACCATAAATAGCCTATGAATTGTTACATGGCATCATATTTGTCTTCTCTTCTCCCACCGATTTTGTCCTCCTTCATACATTAACAAAATGGCTCAGACATATGATCGAGTTGCTAACATTACTGCTGAAAGGGAAGATTGGGTCATTAAAGTTCAAATAATCCGTCTATGGTTTGTTCCCGGTTTTAATGGCTCTAGGATACCACATTCATTGGAGATGGTTCTGATGGATGATATGGTTTGTCAAACTCCAAATGAAAGTTGATTTAGTTATTTTATTTATTAACTTAATTTTTTGTTCTTCTATGCCATTTTCCTCCTTTGCCAACACGTAAACTCTGCTGCTATACTTTGCATGTACTTTATTTAGGATCATAATAAAGACAATAATTTTGATCGCATGGAAAAATAAATTTCTAGATTATATTTTTGTTTATTTTCAATCCTTTATTTTCAATCGATGGATTATATTGTTCTGAAGCTGTCTCTCATATTTGGGCTCTTCTTCAAACAAAGTCATTTAAATTTAAGAATCAAATTTAATTTCTAATGGGTTGTTGCTGGTTTTTATCATAGTATATTATATTTTGTTAATTAATTTTTTTTTCTGCGGTTTCTTTTTACACTCTTATCAGAATGTCATCCAACAATGTGATGGGTTCTTCATCAAGGATACTGAGACGATACAGTGGATTCTATGCTGTCCTGCATCCAGAATTTGTAAGTCTCCTTTAGCCAAACTTTTAATTTATACTTTCAGTGTTTTGCATGTGTTTGTTTGTTTATATTCAAATTTTAATATAATTTACTAGCCAGAGTTTTACAACTCTAGATAGCTTATTAACTGAAATTTACATTTTCCCTAAAAACATTGTTTTTTTTTTTAATCATTTTACAGTTTTTGCAACCAAATCTATGCCTTCTTTTTGATTTTTTCAACAATAATTAATTCAATACAGACTTACAATTTTAGTATTAATATTACTTTCAATGATTGCTTCATGATCCTTCCTTAACGTAACATATAATTAAAAACCTCTGATCAGTTTATGATGGCTATTTTATTTTAACCATGTGATTACTGTTTTTTATAGTTACTGGGTTTGAAATACCACTTTGAAAAATGCAGGACTTTGTTGAACTATGTCCTCTGTTCTTTGGACCATATAAAAATGAAATAGGAGATAGAGTTGTGTTGTATGACACAGTAGGAACTCAGTTCAAGTGCATTCTGCAGAGTGTCAATGATATTGGTTTTTTGGCACATGGTACCAACAACATAAAGAAGCACTACAATCTAAAAGATGGTGGTTGGTTAAAATTTTTCTATGCTGGCGATGACAAGTTTGTTATCAAGGTTGAAAACAGGTTAATGAGGGAAGTTAAGTATCCTCAGCCTCCAAAAGTTTATCAGGTGGATTTACAAGTCTACAACAATTTCATTAGGATTGATGATCCTGAACCGGAGGAAGAAGTTCAAGTGCCTACGTACAAAATAATTATTCCCCTGACAAGAAATCAAGCAGCATGCAACAACATGGTCATTTCTAATTATATTGTTTGCAACTTATTGCTGAATTATTTTTTTTTGCAATAATGACTGACAGATTTTTTTTAATTATTACCAGAACCTCCCTGCACAAATGGTGAAGCAAGCCCTCTACAAGAAGCCTATCAAATGCACCCTCAAGGATGACTTTGACAGAATTTATCGCTGTACCATTCGTTGGGTTTTGAGAAGGAAAACTGAAGCATATCTCACCAAAGGATGGAAACAGTTTTGTAGGGATAACAATCTGCATGAGGGAAGCTTGGTCGAGCTGTCTGTTAAGCTTGATGAGCAGGGCAAACTGTTTGCAAAGACAAAAAATCTTCAGTGAACACTGGTGGAACAAATCTCTGTTCTGTTTTTTGATTTCAATAGAGAAAGCAACAGCCTCTCTTTTTTGGATCTGTGAAAACAACCCCTGACTGGACTTGGAAGTTTTATTTATATTTTTTTTGGTCTGTAATTATTTTCTTTTTATTTTATGCAAACCATTACCAGACACCTGCTATCATATCTACTCTAATCTAATATATTAATGTTCTGCGCAACATTATTTTGTTTTCTATTTCATGTTTATTGCATTACATTTTCTTGCATATCAATCATTGATGGCTTAATTAGAAAGTAATTATATGTTCTTTTGAATTGTTCTGATTCCCTTCTTCTCCCATGACCTTGAAATCAGGGGTTGTATCATTCATGCCTTATTACATTCTCTTCTATGTTGACTTACATTCAAATTTATACTTACTTTACTTTTCTGTTAAAGTTTTATGTCTTTTTTTGCCAAATTGGTATCAAACTCTTGCTATGAAGTGAAATCTATTGATTTCTTGCACCAATTTCAAATCTAAATATATATTTTTTTATTAAACTTATAATCATGCATATCAATTATGTTGTGTATCATTACTAACAATATAACCAAATTTATATTATTAAGGTGGGTGAAACTTTGGTATGTTACTGTGTGCAACTTTACAAATTAAAAATCTTTTAAATAAATAATAAAGAGATTATATGTTTTTAAAAAATATATCATACATGAAGGGGGAACTAATGAAGAAAATATGATAGATAAAAGTTGATGACGAACTATAAAACATGCAAGATGCTTATATGAATAAATTGTGTTTTGTATAATTAAATAACAAATTATAACTTTCAATATATTTATTAAATAAACTTTATACCCGTGCCAGGCACGGGTGAAAATTCTAGTAACATATATATTACAGACTTAACTATAACTTTGGTCCCTGTAGTTTCACAAGTGAGTGATTTTAGTCTCTGTAGTTTCAAATGCTCAAATTAAGTCTCTCTAATTTTAAAATCAAACAGATCAAGTCCATGTACCCCCACTCAAGTTACAAGAAATGATAACACTCACTCACACAAGAGACTCTCTACAAGTGATAACTCACACACTTGCTCTTTTCTCTTGCTTTGGTTGGGATGCTTCAACACTTCACAAGACCCCCTTTTTATAGAGGTGATGTGTAGCTTCTTCCAAGAGTGGATAAATATCAATTAACTACTTCTCACATTTTCAACACCTTTGAAAATCTCCATCTCCTTCTTCCAATGATGAATGTAGTCTCTCCATGGGTCAAATATTAAATTCCAACAATTTACAATGTATCGGAATGTGTCACTTCAATTAATTTTTGGAAATTTAAATTGACTTTTCCAACAGTTTTTTAGTTTGTAGCTTTAGTTTTAATTTTTTTTTCCAGTTAATTAAATAAAACTAATGCTACAATAATGTCGGGTCTCAAAAGATTGGCCAGATCAACTACGCCTGTTAAATATTGGATGTTAAATTGACGACTGAGTAATTGAAAATACATGGACTAAAATCACACAATTTGTGAGAATACACGGACCAAAACTATAATTAAAACAATAAAACTATATTATATAAAGTTAAGACTAAATCATTATTAATTTCAATCATCTAAGGAGGTCCTTCAAAAAAAATCATCTAAGGAGGTAAATGTTATTGCTTCGATCTTAAAAGAATTTGGCATTAATTTAATAATAAAAATATTAAAAGTAACATCACTTTGAATTTCTTGAAAAAAATTGAAAACAATCTTAGTACTTTGATTATGTGAAAATGTAATTTAGCCCTAAAAAAACCAAAATAAATTTAGTCCCTCAATTTGCTATCACAACCGTTTTCTCTTCTCAAAGCTTTCCCTTCTAGTTAGCAAAGGTTCCTCTCATTTTTCTGTCATCGCAACACCAAGCGCGTCCCTTTGTACACCTTGCATTCCCACTTTGAATTGACATACTTGTATCCTTGTGATGTCATCTCCCCCAAAGAAATGATATTGGCAACAACATAAGGTACGAATCTCACATTATTAAAAGTTTGGACTGCACCATTGTTGAGTTTCATTCTCACGCTCCCAAAGCCTTCGACCTTCAATTTGTCACCATTTCTTAACCTGAATTGGCGAAACTCTCCATCAGTCTGCAAAGTGTCAAACATTGCTTGGTCTCGACAGATGTGTTTTGATGCAGTAGAATCCATCACCCATTTTGACTTATCAATCTCCTAAGTTGTTTCTAAGTAAACATCATCATCTTCAATGGTCCTGGCCACATTAGTTTGGGAGTTATCATTTTTCTCCAAATCTCTTAGTTTCTTTAAGTCATCCCACATTTGTGCACACCTATCTTGTACATGGCCCTTCTCACCGTGGTAGAAGCACTCCACATTACTTATATTGGTTGCGAGCCTGACGATTTTGATCTTCCTCTAGGCCCCACCGTGTCTCCTTGATTGACTTCTCCCTTACTGAGATTCCTCCACAACTAATATATGATCTTCATTATTAATATTTTCATTTCTCATCATTCTCTCACTTTCTCTTAAAGCAGTGGTCACCTCATCCAACTTCAACGTTGTTCTCCCTACAAGCAACGTCTGAACCAAAGGTTTGTAGGAACTTTGTAGTGAAACAATGCCTGCTATCAGAGATTTTATCATCTGCATTCAACAATTGGCATACTATCTGGTTGAAATTATTGATGTGGTCATGGATATTTCCTCCCATCTCCATTTTGAGTTGATGCAACTCCATCTTCAAACATAGGTGATTGGTTAGAGACTTCGATGCATAGATGCTCTCGAGCTTCTCTTTCAAGGCCTTCGGTGTTGTCTCCTTCAACACATTGTACTTGATCTTGGGAGCAAGCGCTAACCGAATCATGCTCATAGCCTTCCACTGGATTCTACTCCATTCTCTTTCACCCATGTTAACGGGCTTCTCCTCCTCTAAAGGTTGATCAAGACCTTGCTGCACCAAGAGATCTTGGATGGAACTCTGTCAATTTGTGAAATTTATTTTCCCATCAAACAATGGGATCTCAAACTTCGGTGTGTTCCCCGCCATAACTTTGATGCCACTGTCGAAAAAATGGCACACGTCAACGGATTTTTTCACACGTGCAAGGATCTTCGATGGAACCTAGACACACACACCACAAAGAAAACAATAGAGATCACACAAAGATTTACGTGGTTCAGCACCTCTTGCCTACGTCCACGAAAACATCTTAACAAGATGTTTTATTATCTCAAATATGATTATAAGAACTGTGACCCACCCCAAATTGTGTATCCCTCTACAAACTGAAGTACCCCCCACCCAAGTTACAAGAAATGATAACACTCACTCACACAAGAGACTCTCTCTACAAGTAATCACCCACACACTTGTTCTCTTCTCTTGCTTTGGTTGGGATGTTTCATCATTTCACAAGACCCCCTTTATATAGAGGTGTTGTGTGGCTTCTTCCAAGAGTGGATAAATGTCAAATAACTACTTCCCACATTTTCAACACCTTTGAAAATCTCCATCTCCTTCTTCCAATGATTAATGTAGTCTCCCCATGAGTCAAATATTAAATTCCAACAATTTACAATGTATTGGAATTTTTCACTTCAATTAATTTTTGGAAATTTAAATTGACTTTTCCAACAGTTTTCGTTTGTAGCTTTAGTTTTAATTTTTTTTCCCAATTAATTAAATAAAACTAATGCTACAATAATGTCGGGTCTCAAAAGATTGGCCAGATCAACTACGCCTCTTAAATATTGGATGTTAAATTGACGACTGAGTAATTGAAAATACATGGACTAAAATCACACAATTTGTGAGAATACACGGACCAAAACTATAATTAAAATAATAAAACTATATTATATAAAGTTAAGACTAAATCATTATTTCAATCATCTAAGGAGGTCCTTCAAAAAAAATCATCTAAGGAGGTAAATGTTATTGCTTCGATCTTAAAAGAATTTGGCATTAATTTATTAATAAAAATATTAAAAGTAACATCACTTTGAATTTCTTGAAAAAAATTGAAAACAATCTTAGTACTTTGATTATGGGAAAATGTAATTTAGCCCCTAAAAAAATCGAAATAAATTTAGTCCCTCAATTTTCTAAAAATTAAAAATTAAACAAATTAGTTCCTAAATCGAGTCCACACATGCACACAAAACAATTTACATATCGCTTTTTATTATTTAATAACTAAATTGATGGCAAAATTACTGAAAGGATCAAAGTGATTACACATATATTTAAAAGTAAAATTCAAAATTATTTTGTCGCACAACTTTAGGTAATTTTTTTTATAGTACAAATTTCTTATTTTGTCGCACAACTTTAGGTAATTTTTTTTATAGTACAAATTTCATATATATACACTGTTCTCCATATGTTATATATTTATTTGATGGTTTGTCTTTTGGATTTATCAAAGCAGTTATGTGTTTTTTATTCTGCTCTCTTTTACTTAATCATAGATAGAAAATCTATGTGGAGTAACTCATTCAAAGGAATCCGACAACAACTTTTCTCTTATTATCTCTATTATTATCACACAATTTAAAAGTGTACCCAATGATCATATGGCTATTTTTAATTAATTTACTTTTTTGATGATTAATTTTTCATAGTCAATTAAAATGCGGGTAATGAATATGAATATGAATACTTAAGTACCCAGTACGTAAGGATACGAGTATCAAAGTTACTACCCACGTTGATATGGATCCAGGTATGAGTAATTTTTAAAAACACAATCCAATCTAGATCCTATCTATTATCGTCCCTACAAGCCATCACAACAGCTAGTATACAGTCTCACGATTTAACCCCATTGTTTATGATGTCATTAGAATGGAGTATATCACTGTGGTGGGTACGATGCACTACCACCCAAATCCCACATTCAAAGGGTGCCATTTTTATTAATGGCGACGATCAATGTAAGGTATCAAAAACATCATAAATTTGAGCAAGGGTTGATGAGATATGGGCCTGGTGGGCGAATTTCGGGGTAGTTTGGTGGTGCAAAAGATAGAGAAAGAAAGGGGAGAAAGAGAGAGAGATGAGAAGGGTCAATGGTCTCAATTTTGCAGCTACGATGGGGGTGGGGGATGGTGGCGGATCTGGCTATGAAAGTAGGAAACTTCATGTTTTGTTAGTCCTAATTTTGAACGTTGTTAAGCAGATTTGTAGGGATCTAATTATGAAAGCAAGGTTCCAATCTGAGTTACAGTCTGATGGTGGTGCGATGTTGGTTTCTCGGAGGAGGCGATGGTGATGGTCGTGATTACAAATGATATTTACAGAGATAACTCATTATCAATAGATCTTACTATGAAATTTAGCAGCATATTTATTTAGTACTGTAAGATATTCATATGGAACTCACTTAATAAAAAAATATCTAAGTAACTTAGTATGTCTCACATGAATTTTATTTTATACAATAATGAAGAATGTGTTAAAAATAAAATCGGAGGAAGTGAATTGTTGACATTAATCTCAACATGATAATTCAAATATTACTCGACTTAGAGCCCATTTATTTAGGCTAGAAAAGTAATTATAAGCTACTTTAAAAGTGATTTTACAAAAGAAATGGATTATTTTGGCTTTTTAAAAATGAAACTAACACTTTTAAGGTGAGTTTGTCCGTAAAGTAAATAAATAAGCATGTCATGATTTGATAAGGTGGATTAAAATCATTATGCACTTTATCAAATTAAATTAAAGATGACGACATCTTTACTTATTCATTTTAGAGACAAATCCACTTAAGAAGAACCTCATTTGTTAAAAATACACACTTCCATGTATTTAACAACAATATTTAGCATATTTTCTTAATATATATTTAGAATTTATTTAGTATGCATTATCAGTATAACTATTTTTGTTACTGACAATTGATTATCAATGAAACTTACACTTTTAAGGTGAGTTTTAGGGGTGTTCGCGGATTGGATTGGATCGATTTTGAGCTAAAAAACCATCGAATCCAATGATGAAAACAACACATGGTTTCGATTGGATCGGTTTGCTTCCTTTAAAAAAATCCGATCCAATCAAATCCAATCAAATGCAATTGGATTGGATAATTCGGTTTTTGTCAAACTTTATTTTTTCTATGTCAAGTGTTAATAAACTTTATCAAATCATTATGCACTTCATTTCAGTGAGTTAGTTCAGGGTGCCCAATACTTATTTTAACATCTCTATATATTAGAACAATAGAACTTTTATGAAATGTAGCAATTATTTGTTTTTTATTAACCATTATTTGATTTGATAACGAGTGAGGAAAATTCAAGAGAATTATTGACAAAATTTTAATTTAGGAGTTTGGGAAAAAATAATTGTTGATATTTTTAACATGTTCTTTTATACTAAATATTTTTTTATGTTAATTCTCTATACCTACACTCACTTATCCTATTTTTTTCCTTGAATCGGCTATAAAAAAATTGTAGTTAATTATTTTTCAAATTAACTTAATTGATTTCCTATTTTCCATGTTTACTCAATCAAGTATATATATGTTATGCATCAAAACTTTAAGCAAAATATAACTTGAAGACATTAATATATATTCTAAATAGTATCATATATGTTATTCCAACAAAAATATTAAAGAGAATGAGGGACATAAAAGTATGGAAAACAATGTTTAAGTATGAGTTATACTATAATATAAAAAATAATAGTATATGAAAGTAGTAAATCGGTTTGGATTGAATTTCACTATGGGATCGAAAATCTGATCCAATTCAATGAAAAGAAAGCAGCTTTTCGGTTTTTGATTTGTTCGGTTTTCAATTTTTTCGGTTCGGTTTTTACTGTTTAAATCTGTTGATGAACACCCTTAGTGAGTTCGTCTATAAAGTAAATAAATAAGTGTGCCATGAATTGATAATGTGGATTAAAACCATTGTGCACTTTATTAAATTAAGGATGAATAATCTTTATTTATTCATTTTAGAGACAAAATCACTTAAGAGGAACCTTATATCAATAAAAGATACACACTTCTATGCATTTAACGCAATATTTAGCATATTTTCTAATTATATCCCTCCGGTCTTTATTATAAGCAAAAAGGTCCCAAAATTTTTGGTCCAATATATAAACAAATTTTGTTTTTTAATAACTCATTTAATGACATTATTCCCAAAATACCCTTCATTTAAACAAATCTAATGACTCATTTAATGAAGATTGAAGTTTTAGATGAACAATAATTTAGGTAACAAACCTATTTTTTTTACAAGATTCAAATGAGATTAACTAATCACCTCAATATGTGGGTTTCATTTAATTTTTGCTTATAATAGAGATCGGAGGGAGTACTTAATATGTATTGACAATATCAATGTTTTTGCTACCTACAATTAATCATAAATTATTACGTTATGAAATATATCAATTCTTATTATAATTATCTTAAGATTTTAACATGTAATTAATTGATATTGAAAAAAAATTTAAAAAGGTGGCAAATGGCAGTGAACTTGACCAATTGTTGAAGTGGCAGCCGTAGATCCGAACCACAAAGATGCGACACGTCATAAGCGGAAACCAACCAACGCCGCAGCAGTACGAGGACAAATGGAGTAAAACCCAGTGGATAAAGTCACGTTCACAAATCACAAGCAACTCATTAATGAAGGAAATAAAAGATAAAAATTCTAATTTAAAAATATTTTTTATTTTTAAACATATTAAATATAACATTTTAAATACAAATAAAATGTACTTAAATTAAGTTTATACAGTTAATAAATTATTAACATATTATTAATGAGTTTAATTTCTAAGCCCAATCTATGTAAAAGATTTTTACATTGACATCCAATAATATCTTAACAAATAAGTATTATTATTATTTCTATATCCTAGTTATTAAAATAAAAACAAACATGTCAAAATTTATTTTAATGAGATGTTAGTGTAAAACATTTTATGCGGACAGTATATATTACTTTAATCTATTATTAATTAATTATATTATTATTTTGTAAAAATAATAATAATTATATTCTTATTTTACTTGTTAATTGCTTATATAATTTAAGTTGAAAACTGAAACCGAAGAGTGATAAATAAGATTCTTATTTTACTTCTTGATTGCTTATGTAATTTAAGGTGAAAACGGAAACCGAAGAGTAATAAATGATATTCACTTTAAAATAATAAATTTTTAAATTTAAATTTATGACATTATAAGTGAAGTTCACTTAAAATATAATTGTCTTATTATGCCATTAAATACTACTGGATTATTTTAGTATATTTAATAAATAAATTAACATGTTTTAATAAAATATAAATTTAATTGGTTTACACGGTTGGTGTAAATATTTTTTATATTGTCAAACTTTAATAAATTATCATATTATTAAAAATATTTGACTATCATCCTAATCATTTTAAAATTAATCTATACGGTAATTTGTAATTGATTAACAATGTAAAAATCTTTGTATTATCAATACATACCAATTAAACTCATGAAATATTGTTCAATACACCTAACTTAAATAATTGTAACAATTTGTATCCAAAAAAAAAAATTGTAACAGTTTATTTGAGAGTGCGTTTGTTATTGCTTATTTTGCTAAAAAAATCATTTTTTTAATTGAATAATCATTTTTTAAAACTTTTAGTGTGTTTGTCTTTGCTTTTGAAAATAATGAAAAGCAGAAAAAAAAATCATTTTTAGGGTTAAAATGAAAAGCAACTTTTATTAGCTTTTGGAAAAAAAATTGTTTTTATAACTAAGTTTAAAAAAATGATTTTTTTTATTGTAAACAAACACAAACCTGCTTCTGTTTTTCTTTAAAATCTCTAAAAGTAATCACTAAATTATTTTGTATCAAAATAATTTATTTTTTTAATCTTAAACAAACGGTCTCTTAATGATATACAAATGCTTACTGGTGTCTTGCGGTCAGTAAAATATATTTTTTTTGACAAGAGTGGTCACTAGTTTAGAAATTTTTTTGAGATAAAAAGATATATTTAATTTCTCAATACACAATTATTGAGTATTTCTTATTTTGAAATTAATGAGCAAATATTAACCATTACCCCTATCCAGTATCCACTTCCACTTATTACGGAATAAAAATAAATAATTTTGTTTTTAAAGTGATATATAGTTTTCTTTCTTTTAAACCTCTCCCTACTTTTCTTTTCCTTCTTCCTCATCCACTTGAAGGGGATGATTTTGGGTCATCTTTTAGTTTGGAATCATTCCTCTACATCGTTTTTTTTATCTCATTTTATCTAAATAAGTGGTTGTTCCACATAGATCTGGTTTTTCTTTCATGTTTTTCCCTGTTTTCGTTGTCTGCATGCAGCGGTGTTTTGTCCGTTGTCTTGTTGCGACGTTGTTTAGTTTCCCGTCTTGTTGCGGTGTTCGTTTGGTTCTGATTGACAGATCAGCTTCGATCTATTACAGATTCAATCAATACTTGGGCGTCAACGTTACAGATCCAGAGGAGTGGATATTCCGGTCACTTTGATTTTGTCACATTTGTAGGCATTTTGCCGTGTTATGCTATTAACCTGGGTGCTGTGAGTTTGTTCGCAGATTCATCTTTTTCGATTTCTAGCGATATTGAATTTTTGTTATTTTCGATGTATTTTACCAACTTGAATGAATGAATATCATTTTTAATAAAAAAAGATTTATTTCTTTAAAAAAAAAGTGATATATAATTTTTTCATAAAACAAGACCCTGGCCAATATCCTTTGGAAGATCCTTAATGATAATTGAGTAGCATTTTGGAAAAAAAGTCAAGAAAGGTAAAGCTTTATTCGAAAATTTCATTTTTTCTTTTTTTTACTAACGGAGGAAAAGAATTGTGAAGCAGACTTTCTAGTAGCGACATTAAAGACCACGCGTCCACTTATCGAGTCCCATATTTGACCGACACGTGGCGACTGTACCCTCCCTCGACCAGTGTTTCGACACGTGTTCCAGCAGAGACCAGTTGTTGAAAGCGACCCACAAAACAAAAGCACAAACATTTTGCAGTGAAAAATCGTGTCAGTCGCACCACGTGTCACCAAACACACCCCTCCCATGATCCCCACTTGCCTCTTCCATCCACACTCTTGTTGTCACATCACAGGGGCATTTTCGTCATCCCATAAATATTATCATTCATTCCCCCTTCTCTCTCTTCATTCTCCAAACAAAACAAAACAAAAATAAGAAAAAAGAAAAAAGAAAATCCCTTCTTTTTCTTCATTCCTTCTTCCGTTTCTTTTCTTTCTCGTTTTATTCCTTCTGGGTCGCATCCCTCTGTTCTGTCAAAGCAAAAGGGTACAAACAAAATTGCAACTTTTTCAGGGATTGCTTCCTTTTTCTCTGAAATTCATTAAAACTCTATTTAATTCAAGATTATTTTTTCTCAATTTCATTTATTACCCAAGTGAAAAAAGATTATTTTTTTCCGATCTGAGCTGGTGCTACTATTATTGGCTATGGTAGAGCAGCATGTTTGGTTTCATGGGTTTTGCTGTTTCTGATTTGAATCATCACCATTCATCACAAAAACTTGTTTCTGTGTATATATATAGGTTGCAACAGTAGCTAGCTTATCATGTTTAAATTTTTCTTAAGCATTGATGGATAATCATAACCATCATGATTGATAATCATCAACAACATCATAATCCTGTATATGTGAAGATGGAGAAGTACCCCAAAGATCTGCTTCAGAGATTCAACATGTCAAGTGGAAGTGGTGGTGGTGGTGCTAGTGATGATAACACACAGATACAACAATTCCAACATGAACTGCATCATCATCATCAACAACATCAGAGAGAAGAAGAAGAAGAAGAGCATCATCATGATGAAGAGGAGGAGGAGATTGAGTTGAACCTTGGTCTCTCTTTAGGGGGTAGATTTGGTGTTGACAAGCATGCTGATAAGAACAAGAAGCTCATGCGCTCTTCCTCCGTTGTGGGGACAATGCCCCTACTTCGTGAGGACAGGGCCGCGGCGGAGCTATCATCACCGATGATAGCGGCGCCGCACCCTATCCTCATGAGGACATCCTCGCTTCCGAGCGAGACAGAAGAGGAGTGGAGGAAGAGGAAGGAGTTGCAGACGCTGCGCCGGATGGAGGCCAAGAGGAGGAGGTCGGAGAAGCAGAGAATTTTCAAGTCGGAGAGAGAAGGTTCTGCCGGTGGCGGCAGCGGCAGCGGTGGTATGGAGGAAATGGAGGGTGCAATTGTTGCAGCAATGGGGTTAAATAGGTTTGGTGGTGGTGGTGGTGGTGGTTCTTCAACGGCGGCGCCACCGCCTTTTGGGTTGCCAAATTGGGGTTTGGGGTCAAAGCAAGTGGTTCTTGGTGATGTGTTGGGGAAAGGGAAGGTTAGTGGTGCTGGTTTTCAAGGATTGTTTGCACAACCATCTTCTCAGGGTTCAGCTGATTCACAAGGTGGAAGCTCATCTTCAGTGTCTGAAAGCAAGTCTTTTTTAGGTAATTGTGCTTTCCTCTTGTTTGGTTTATATAACAGTAGTACTTTTTTTTGGTTGTTAATTAGTTTCCTTGGATGTTTGATGTTGATTGTTGTTTGAATTTATGCTTTGTTTTGTGGTAAATGGTAATTGTGGTGTTGGATTTTGATAGCATGGTGATTGATTATGACACAATCTGATGTCTATTTCTAATATTTATAAACAGGTTGTCTTTATGGCTTACTTGTTTCAAAGTTCATCTGGGTTGTGTGAATTGGTTGCTAACAAGGCTGATCAAGGAAAGGGCATAAAAGAATTGATTCCCTTGCCATTTGTTCCCACACTTCCTCTTTGGAATTTTTTTTCAAAAATAATTAGGTGAATGTGACTGAAGTAGAATTATGGATGGTTACTTGTAGTGGACTAAATATTTAGTAAGATTCTAGAGTTATCTTTTTCACGTATTCAATTTGAGCTAACTAAAATTGCTTTACTCATCAGACTATTAATTATTAATTTTTATTTTTTTTTGGTGGTGGGGGGTTCCTTTTATTGTGGTCAGTGTATGTCTGAACTTGGAATGATTGTAAACTTGGGGCATTTTTTTTCGTTTTCCTTTTTGGTCTCACATTGTTATGCATTAGTCCTTTTTATTGAAATGATCATCTTAAAACCACAGCACACCAAAACAAATTATTCTTTGCATCTCAAACTATGATTTAAGGTTTCCATTTTTCGTCTTTCTTACGTGGTAGTCCCTTTTCTTCTTCCTGTCTCTAAGGAGTTTCCCTTGCCCATGATTACTGAATATAATCATTAGAAGTTCTATCTTGACTTGAATTGCCACTGTATTTGAGTATATCTTGACATTCCTCCTACTTGATGCATTAGTGTACTAACTGAAGGTTTTGAAGGTGATCGATCGTCTAATTGCATTAGAAGTTCTATCTTGACTTGAATTGCCACTGTATTTGAGTATATCTTGACATTCCTCCTACTTGATGCGTTAGTGTACTAACTAAAGGTTTTAAAGGTGATTGATCGTCTAATTGCATAATCCAATTTTATGGGCCTTAGTGCTGGCTTGGGCAATCATCACTTGTTGCTATATAGGGATTGATGAGGATATTGAAAACAATATCCTCCTTAATTTTTATACCTACTTGAGACTCTGATCATTTAAGATCAAGAGCGTGAAAACACCAAGATTGTTAATTGAATTTCCTGTTATGGCTGCTTTTCATTCACTTTTCTGAAGCAATGGGAATGTTATTGAAAGGTTTACATAAGGTCTAGGTATACTATACCTTTCTGTTGTTTGCTTCTTAGCGCCTTTAATTCTGCTGATAAACTTTTTTTGGGTGGGAGAAAAGAGTAGCTGTGTACTCTCTGTATTTTTGCTATATCCTGGTAAGTGAGATTAGGATGTCAAATGTCATTATAATGTTCATTTCTGAATGATGCTATGGGATCTATACTTCTGCTAAATGATTTACCTCTTGGAACTTTTACCTTTCTTATTCTTAAATTTCTGAATACCTGTGTCAGGTCAGGACATGAACAATTCTAATGAACATGATACTACTTATTTCTTGCCCTAGCCTCTTTGAACCTGGCTTAATTTGGTTGTTCAGTTTTGCAGACAGTTTCAACTATATCATACTATATACCATATGCTATCTCGTGGTTTGGCTTTCTGCATGCTCACAAATATTACAAGATCACTATAAAATAGAATTTCCATATTTTATTTTTTTTGGTGAATAAAATAGAATTTCCATTCATTTTTGCAATGGTTTCCTTTGTCTCTATTTTTTTCTCTTTTATTTCTGCTATGATATAATGGGATGATGGAGCCATTGACTGGGTTGGGGTGGATTTGAAACCAGAAACATTGCACTCTTAATTCTTAAGCTATGCCTGAAGACATTGCAGGCAGCCATTGGGCTAGATGTCATGTTAATGCTATAATACATTATCTGATTCTTTCTCGATGTGATAGTTGCGATAAAAGCATGTCTTGGCAGATTTGGTTGATTTTACTTCCAAACAATACTTGGTTTAACATCTAGCAATAACTTCACTTAGAAAAACACACTACAAAAACATCATGGTCATGTTTGCTTGATCTGAAGCTTGATCAGGTCTTTTCAATATTTACCATGATCACTTTCGTTAGTTTTCAGTAAGCTACATGAAGTATCATTTGCATGGAGGAAACGGGGAAAGTTTTATGGAAATCATTTGGATATATGATTTTATTAAAACAAACTCGGTTGTATATATGATGTATCTGAGTGGCCACTAGGCACAATTAACTGAAATTAATGCGCGAGGCAGTCAAGTTTTGCCATTCACTGTCTGCTGTGGGATTTGTCACAACTTACAAATAGTTAAGGATGGATGTTATGCTAGGTTTCTAGATCAGAAGTTTCATCCCCCCATCATTTATTGCAAACATCCTTTGATTCCTATGTCACTGTTTCTCTGTTGAACATTGGAAACAGGTGAATTCGTTTCTTTCTGACTTTGGAGCTTGTGTGCCTTTTATTTTAATATGTATACCTTTTTTTTCTTGAGTTCAAACTTTTGATATGTGTACTTTCCAAGATGTAATTTGTTGTTGTATTTAATTCTATTACATAGCTGAAAAAATAGAAATAAAAAGAAATCACACTCCAAAACTTTGAAAAGGAATCCTATTTTATTATACGTTTCCGTGTTCATCACAGGATCAAGCAGTTGTGGTGAAGCAAGAAGCCCTGCTAGTAATCAGTCCTTACCAGAACAAGGAAGTCAGGATGCTGTTGGTTCATCAGGGACAAAGGCAAATGAGAATGTGACTATAACTTCCAGAGATGAGGTGGAGAATCCATCTAAGAGATCCCATCCTGCCCAAAATATGGGGAGGGAAATTGGGACAAGCTCAATGGAAGACATGCCTTGTGTATTTACAAAAGGGGATGGTCCTAATGGAAGAAGAATTGAGGGAATCCTATACAAATATGGTAAAGGGGAGGAAGTTAGAATAATGTGTGTATGCCATGGAAAGTTTCTGTCTCCAGCAGAGTTTGTTAAGCATGCTGGTGGTGGTGATGTAGCTCACCCACTTAGGCACATTGTGGTAAACCCTTCTGCTTCTCCCTTTTTGTGATAGTTCCCAGTTGGTCATTAGTAAGGGTTGTAAAATAGGTTAAGGTTACGTTGAAGAGAAGGAATGTTAATTTGATAGCTTCTTTAGTCTCTGTCTCAATTTTTGCTATAAGCTCTTGAAAACATTGTTATATTATAAACAGTTGCCTGCTTTCTGGAAGGGAATATTAGATTCATCAATTTGACATCTTTAATTATCTGTTGATCATGATGTTCCCATTTACTTGTTTTTCCCCATGCCAACAAGTGCATAGGCTATTTGAAGGATATCATTGATAAGTATATATGTTAGCAATGAGAGAGAGGGAAAATAGTTGTTTAGGCAACTCCTGTGGAGGTTGATTTTGTAAATGATAAATTGTAATAAAAAAAATCATAAGAGAAGGACAATTTTGGTTGTAAAATAACCTTCTAGTCAACTTTTCCAAAACCGGGAATTTTGATAGGACAGCTTAAATCGTAAGCACCAACATGACTAAACTATTTTCAACTTGGATAGTAACGTGTGTCTCACAGGTGTCTATGTGCTACATTCAGAATAGATTAATAAGTGGAGGTATACAATAAATGAAACAAGATGAGGTATGATTAGATATTAAAAATTGTACAAATGTAAGTGTGACTAGAATTACTTGTCATATATTACCTGTCACAAACTATCATTTTTTTTTTATTTTTATGATTCTGATTTAAATAGTTGCCTTTTGAGCAATAACTTGTTATTATAATACGATTCTTAGAGTAGTCCCTTCATTGAGTACGTATATCCGGCAGATTTTGCCATGCAAGTTGAAGAGTCATTGGAATTTCTGTTTGTCTTTGATATATGCGATTTCCACTTATCTTATTCTCTTTAATTATAAATTACAATATTTTCAAGCAACCCATTATAACAAATTTTAGGATAAGAATATTCATATCAAACCTACCTTTACTAAGGATTGGAGCCTGATTTTCGTATGCCTTAAGACTAATTTTACTATTTTTTTAGAGATCAAATATAAAAGAAATAAAAAATTTGCTCATTCCCTGCACCACTACCCATTATTCTTTTGATAATATAAAACCAGTTCTCACTAAGTTTTGCTGGAACCAAACTTTTAACTTTAGATTGTTGTTTATTTCTTACCCATTAGCTTGATACCGAAGTTGACTATACGTCATTTCCCCCCTCACTGATTATTGAAGAGCACAGAAATTCATTTGTCGTATCTTCACTTAGATATTGTGTCATGATATATTGATAAATAAATGATATATCAATCATGGATTTGAAAAACTTATAAAGCTGGAGGGCATTTTCTCTATTCTCACACTACGTCTTGTACTCTTTTCCTCAAGGTTGGAAGATTCTAAAGATGACAGCGATAGTATATATATTACACTACTTAGGAAACAAAGTGAACTTTACTAAAGTGGCTAAATGTCCATCAAAATTGTATTTGTGTGCTTGTTGAATTTGCTTTCCCTAAGGTCATCATCATTGTGGTTTGTATAATATAAGATAGAGAAAGCTTTTTCCTCCACAAAGGAAGCTTTTCCTCTACAAGGGATGCTACCTAACTTTATAGGTTAACTTAGGAATTAGGATGACAAAATTTTAAGAATCTTGAAAGGAAGGCGTGTTGGTATTTTGAGCATGAATATAAGTAAATTTTTTTTTTTTTTGGAGAAAATGAATATAAGATATCCTTTCAAAGTAAATTTTATTTACGCGTGTCTTTCTCTCCAAACCAAAACTAATCAAAAGGGAAGGAAAAAAAAAAAAAAAGGGCTGGAAGAGACAAACACTACATATATGGGTTGCTTTCTGCCCTTTAATTTTTTTTAAACCATATTATAGGTACGGAGTATCCACCATCGTTAGCAGTGACTAATGTCCGCTGGAGAACCTGTTGGGCACCTAAGGTGGGTTCTTCCCTCCCAATCAGATTTTTTCTCCATACACAAGAGTCAGGATTCGAACATCTGACCACTTGCTTTCTGCCTATTTGACATAATTAAACGGATTTATCAAGTTAATCACTTTCCTTTTAAAATTTAAATCATCTATTTGTTATTGGATTAAAGTGATATACACCGTCAACATCCACTAACATTTTTACATGTGTGCTTTTCTTTTAATAACTAAGAGAGAGAAATAACAATAATATTGATTTGTTAATATATTATTGGATGTTAGCGTAAAAATCCTTTACACTGATAGTGTATAAGTTATAGTAGTAAAGCAAATTAATTTTGAGACCGTCTCAAAATCTAGATTCCTTCTTATGAGAATATGATTTTCGAGAATGTTGTTACCATGAATTTTATTATATATTGGGTATTTTAAAAATTATGTTTAGCATTTAAAATTCTTGTACACATATTTTATACTAGGAATAACTTAAAAATTTGTTTGGTTGATGATGTAGCTGATCAAAATACATGACACATATAATTATCAAAATAATCTTGTTGGATAAAATATTATTTAAATACTAATTTTTAATGTAACTGATAAAAAATTAAATAAAAATTTAAAATTAAACTTTATCATACTCATACTATAAAATAAATTTCTTAATGGTTTTTAGTACTCCTTCCGTTCATTTTCTTTGGTGTTTTTTAGCTACTTGTTTTTGTTTCAAAATAATGGGTGTTTTATAAACCCAAGGTATAATTGACCAATTTTTTTTTCCATGTATACACTTTATATAGAATTAAGTTGATTTTCCTTGAAAATACACAAAACCTTCCATATTTAAATTCAGTCATAAATGCTGCAAGTTCCAAAATAAAAGTAGCACATATAAATGGCTATATACATAAATGACTAGTGGATACAATTGGAATTTGTAAACAATTAATGATAAAAATAAGGGTATTTTGGTACAAATATACACAAATTAATGATTTCTTAATCTATGTGTAGAAACCTTAAAACACCAAAGAAAAGGAACAAATGGATTGCATTTTAATTATTTTTGCAATTAATATGTTATAATTATGGTGGTATATTGATATAATATTAATTTTAAAATAAATAAAATTAAAAAGACTAGGATTAAAAACTATCCAACACCTGATAAAAATTAGTAGATTCTGTAATAAAGCTTTTTTATGGTTATTAAAAATTTTAGGATTTTAAATTTAAAAAAAAAAATAAAAAATAATAATTAGATATGAGAAATGATATCATGGGGTGGGAAGTGGGATAGTTATCATGGTACATGGATTCCCATGCGAACATAACTTTCCCAAGCTCTCGCGTGAGAACAATTTTTTGTTTTAAAGCTTGAAATAAGCATGAGAACATTACATTCTCATCTTAACATTTCCATGAATATATTAATATAACTTGAAACAAACGCCACGGACTAATATAACTTGAAATAAACATTTCCATGAATATATTAATATTAGTATATTAAATTATTAATACATTCTCACCCAAAATGTTCATGTCACCGCATCACATCTTATTTCATTTCTTCGGGGATTTCAGATTTGTGTTGGGATTTTGGAAAATACAAGGTTTATTTATTTCAATTCATATTGTTTTTACTATCTTCGTTGTGAAGGATGCGTATTTGAGTCTATACCCTACTCTTCAGGACCGTTCATGAGATTTTGGGTGTCATGTGTGAATTAAAAAAATTGGTGCCCTTATATATATATATAATATATATATATATATATTTATTGATTATCAAAAGTATGTAAAGAGGTTAAAAAACTAGTCACAAAATATTACTAAAGAAAAAGAAAAGATTATAGTACCAAACAACAATAGAATTATAACAAAAGTAGTTATATTTATATCTATCAACCCGAATATGTTGCAACAACATCCCTACACCAATAGTATCCTCTACTAATAGCAAATGAATCACAAGGGATCAAGAAAGAAGTTGATCCTCCACATACGCCATATGTTTTGTAAGCAATGAATGTGTTTCAATTAAAATTGCTGCAAGTTCATACAACATATTAAAGCCTAACGCCACCGGTAATCTAATAAAGCAAGATCAAATTTGAAAATGCTTTCGTCATTTTAAAAAGTCTGAAACAGTGGCAGCAACTAGGAAGCCCAAACCTTTCTGATGTAAGACTAATCCCCACTGTGCTATCATGAGGTAATTGTTTGCAAGAAACTGGGAGTATAAAATACCTATAAAAAGGCAAGCAAAGGGGACAACGACAGTCGGCAGATGAGAGACGCAGTCAGTGAGTCACGCAGAGGGAGGAACAAAACAAAAGATTTCTATTTTCTAATTCGAATGGAAGAACGGAGAATGAGAGTAGTCACACACATAGTTTCAATTTTTTTTTAGAATCCAGTAATAATATATTAATTGTCTAATAAATATAATATTTTTTATATTGTATATTATACATTTATTTAAAATATAATATTAATTGTAATCAAACCGGACTATTCCCACCCCTACTTACAAGACTTGTCAAGTTTTGGACCTGGATTTTAAAAGACAATTAAGCCCTCAAGTAAAAAATTTAACTATATAAAATTTTTATTTTAATATATACATTAATACATATATACTAAGGAAAAAAACCAAACAGTTGGGTGCAAGTAGTTAATGCGTTGCTATTAAGGACGAATGGTTCGTGCTTTCCATGAGTTCGATCTTTGGCAGCAACTACTCTTGGCCAGACTTTACTTACCTCCCGACCGAACCCCGGATTAGTTAGGGTCAAAGACTCTGAACACTAGGCAAGGGTCAAAGACCCTCCGGACCAAAAAAAAAATATACTAAGTAAAAAAAAATGGTGCCTCCTAAAAAATGGAGCCCTGTGCGGTCGCACCACCAAATCATACTTAGGGCCACCACTGCTACTCTTTATACTTTGTAGTTTTCATAGTGGTTGTTGTTAACAACTAAACCTGTGTTTAGATTAATTATGAAAAAATTATATTAAAAATTAATGTGTATAATTGATTTAAAAAAAAAAAAATCAATTATGTGAAACTTAAAAATGTTTGGATATGTAATTCATAAGGATGTTTGATTTAATTAAGTGTAAGTCTGGGAGCTGGCTGTCAGCATATATGGAGCTTTATATCTCTTTCTAGGATTGGTGTATTAATCCAATGAGGTGCTTAAACTGTGACACGAACTAGGAAAAGGCTGAAGGTTTAGTTCTGCTCTAGCTTTTTGATGTAATTATAGATAGAATTTTCAGTCATTAATTAGTTGCTGTAAATGCACTGTGTTTTTGTTTTCGGCATATACTAGCTGTTTAGCTGATGTTCTTTGATAAGAGTTCTTGTATAGGGTTAGAATATACCTAATACTCTTCTTAATTCAATTTGGCTTATTAAAAAAAAAAACCTCTTTATATATTAAAATATAATTGAAATAGTTATTTGCTAAGAGACCAAATGATATTAAGTTATCTCCTTCGCTTGTCACTATAACTTATCAAAATGATCAAATAGCTAGCAGCTTTTAGAAAGGAAAAAACTGCTTTAGTTTAAATAATTAAGCAATAGCTTTTAATTTAATACTTAAGATTTCACGAGATCTATATTAGAAAGTAGAACACCACAACATAATAATAAGTTAAGAACATTGAACTTGATAAATTGTGTACCTCTTGCTTAAACACGTACACAAGTTTATATATACACACGTCACAATTAGAGTTTTTCACTTGAACTCAATCTTATTCCAACAGACACTTGGATCCGGATTCCCTGCATTTATAAATTTCACGCATTCACACACTTATCTTAATTAATGGTCAGGATTTTATATACATATCTTTATATTAATATATTTATCCTACACAAAATTTAATCAACTGTCAAGATTTCCCTACATTTATAAAGTGACTGCAGGGAATCTATTTCCTTGGGCTAATGCTTAAGCCCAACAATAATAAACAATAGAACATGGTAACTCCTAATGTTTCACATAATCATATATGAGTTTCCAGATAGATTATCCATTCAACCCGTTATTTTATATAAAACAAAATACATTGATCAATATAAGCTCAAAGCATTCACCCACTTGGACAAATAATATTGATTGTGGTTTGATTTATTTTAAAAATCATTTTGAAAACAACTAGCAGGTTGAATAACTTTGTGGTCACTATATCATCTAACATATTAACATAACCTGCTGACTGCTGTTAATACTCGATCACCACAAAACACAATCATAACCACCAATATTAAACTATCAGCTAAGGGCCATAAGCAAAGATCAAACTATTTATTTAGAGTCTAGTTCTCCCATCTCCACATAAACAACGACTCCATTGATATGATCACAAACAAGTGTGCAAGTACAACATCATATGTGATCCCTTTCATGCTACCGTGTATGAAATTGTGTTTTTCAAGAAAACACAGCCCAATCTTTCGAGGAAGATCAAAAGATCTTTCTATGATGGATTGATGCTTTACCAAGCAAATTAACATCCCCATCTTGGGACAATTTTAAGGATACCAAATAATATCAAAATATAAGATGTTAGCATGTGCATAAATTCTTTCAATAAAAAAATTACATATCCAATGTAATAAGATTTTTTTTTTCTTTAAAAAAGAAAGTAATAAAGTCAAACATAAAATAATAATAGCTCCACTAGAAAAAGATACTTAAGGTTGTGGATGTTAAACTGTTTTTGAGATAACCTATTAAAACAGTTGTTTCATAGAATAAGAACCTTACTCCAATTTGTCCACTGAGCCAACCATTTGACCATATAACAATGTGGATTGTACATGGACCAGAGAACCCTATACTCACATCACAAAAATATTACAAAAACATACTATGATCGGAGGGGGACTTTTCATTTCCACCTTACATATGGAAGACACCCAAAGAGTGCACCCTGTTTCCACTATCATGGGAAATACTAGACCTATTGGCAGGAATTTGAAACGAGATATTCACAAGTGCAATTGAGGCTGCAATGTTGTGGTTGTAATAGTCTCCGTAACCTCATCAAGATTGTGATCGCATATTCTTGTAATTACCTATAATCAGCCTGTTTGTTTTAGATTATTTCCATCACAAACGGCCGAATTCCACGTCCCGATGCACTTTCTTTGGATGCTCGACTTTGTAGATTTTGTTGAACGCAGTTTGCAACGCAGGTTTGCATTGATTTTTTTTTATACAAACAGATGCAATGTCAATAAAATGCAAACGGCAACCTTTATTAATTTTTCCTAATAAGTAAAGGAATTTTATTAAAGTAGATATAAGGGGTATCCTAACACATAAACATTACAAAAAGGAACAAAATATAGCCAGACATCAAGTCTAAATAAGTTAACCAACAGCATGATCTAAACACACCAGGGAAGCCATACACCAATCAAATATGGAACGATGAAAACAGCTTCTATTTTAGAAGATAACCATATTCAAGATCAAACCTTAATAAGATCCAACAATATATATAAAAATCAAAGCTTGCATGCATGTTGAAAAATCAGGCTATTACAGGGGCGGTCAAAATGCCCCATAAAAGAGAGCCAAATCCCCGCCAGACTCTTTTCACTTGTTTCCTCTTTACTAACTCATAATGATAATCACAAACCGTGGGTAGAGGTAAAACAACATCAAACTCCATCCATAAATACACAACATACCATAATTTAACTGCAGCTATTTAAACCCCACATTGGTGTTGCAACTTGCAGCTTGGTGTGAATTCTTTATTTTGTTTCAGTCTTCACTAAACCTTTCTTCTAACTTGAAAGCTTCATCTGATATTTCTAGAGAAACTATTGTTCCTTATAAGTTATATGAATGTGCTAAATAATGTCTCATTAGAAGCAATACTCCATTCCAATGGATTAGTATTTCTTTCGAAGACCGAAGATGGAATCCTAGAAGGATCATATCCTCCAATTCATTCCATCGTTTATAGAAGAGTTCATTAATACAATTTTTTTTTAAAAAAAAAAAGAACATGAGAAAAACAATTTTCATAAAAATTAAATGAAAAGGACCAATGAATTTACGGGATCCGGACTGTATCCGGCCAAAGTCCCTCTAAAGCCCCTCTATCTCTTGCTTTTTTTTTTTTTTCTCTCTCTCCCATTTATCCCTCCCTCTTTATTCTCTCTCCCCTTCTCTCTTTGCTTTTGGTGCTAGAGAGGCAGTACTGCAGGAGACAATCCAAATTCGAATTTACGTAAGTTGTACAAATTGAAACCAGAAGTCCGAATTTCCTTCCCCATGAACAAATCAACCTTAAGACCCATCTTGAACCGTAATTACATTCTTCGTTACAAAAATAAAAGAAAGAGAGAAAAAAGAAATGAAATGTAATAACGGCAAACAAACCCAAACAACAACGATGGTTGTTATATTTCAGGTTGAGGTTTAACCCTATCTGTGGTATCATGTCGCGAACCCATCATCATCATCACCCTAAACTCATCAAAATCTATCATCCCATCGCCGTCGCTGTCGACGCCGCCGATCATTCTCCGGCACTCCGCAAGGGAGCACTCTTCGCCGAGGCTCCTCATGACGGTGTTGAGCTCCTCGGCAGTGATTGCACCGTTACCATCGATATCAAAAACGGAGAACGCATCCTTCAGATTCTCCAGCACCTCGTCGGAATCGACACCTTTGGTGTTCAACTCTATGAATTCTTGGAGGCTGATGCAGCCGTCACCGTCACCGTCGACCTCGCGGATCATGTTGTCGAGTTCCTGTTCCGTCGCGGGTTGGCCAAGGGATCCCATGATGGATCCGAGCTCCGATGCGGAGATCTTGCCGTCGCCGTTGACGTCGAATTTCTTGAAGACTTCTTCCAGCTCCGACACGAGGTGGGCACGTGAGCGGACAGAAAGGGAGGCGGATCTGAAGGAACTGGAGGTGTTGCTGTGGTTGAATAGGGCTTTCAAACCCATTGTGGTTCACTCTGATGGTTAGGGTTGGAACTTGGAAGCAAAGAAAATAAATGAAAAATGCTTTTGATGTTGTTTTTGTTGTTGTTGAGGATGATGATGATGATGTTGTGTTAGGTTGATTGGAACTTGGAAGGAGGAATGAATATGAAGAGTTTGGAAGAATCCTGAAGGGAATGGATTCAGATATTGTATTATGATATTTGTCAAATATGTGATTTTGCTATATTTGGAGAGACCTTTACCTTTTTGGGAAAACTATTGCGTCATTGTAGCATGGCATTCGGTATAGGACGTTACAAATTAGTTAATCCCACTATTTATTGCCATTTTCTTTCTTTTGTAGCATTAAAACAATTAGTATCACTAATTGTATGTTTGAAAAAATAAAATCATATCGATTCAAAATAAAATAAAATCATATGTACAATTACTGTTGGATTTTATAGTTGATAATAGAAGTGACAATAGTTGGGAGTATGAATCATTTAGTAGAGGAATATAATTTGGTAGATGGATGGAGAAGGTTTCATGTGCCTTAGGATTTTTCATATTATATATGAGCTACCACTAAGATCAAATATCTATTTATGTTTGTGTTTTCTAAACGCTTTCCTAGTTTTACATTAAGTCAAACTAACTTCTATGCATGAGAATCTTTTAATTTTCCTTAATTATGTCTTGAGGTGTGATGGTTGATGCAAGATTGGGAAGGTTTAATTAGTTTGGTTATACACGTAAATCATCTAAAATCCATTGCTGTATGTTCTTGGTTTCAAGCCAGAGAATCATCAATGGTTCAAATTCATCATGTGCTTTAATGAATTCAGGAAATGATTTAGTATATAGGTAAAGTAGAATCTTGCACATTTCAAATAAACCTTGTTGAGGAGGATGTTACATGCCATAGTCTGTAAATGGTAACGAGCTTGTTAATTACTTGAGTTACATCGTTAATGGAAAAGAATGAATGTATGCAGATACCTGACTTGTACCTGATTGCTCGCTTTTAAATTTATTTAAGAGGACTGTATGATGCTTCTTTGTTCTTGAACCAGTTGATGAGTTCATGAAACTTTTATTTTTAGACTGTGAATCTCATAAGATGTTTGGGACATAGAATTAAATCAGATTAGCAGTTGTGTAGTATGTTGTAATGTGGTGTCGGTTGACTCACATCTTTATTATAACATTCTTTTGAACTGTTTTGTTACCTGTTTTGAAAAGAGAAATTGTTCTAGGCTTCAAGATTTGTAAATGGATCCTTGCATGTTTTAACTGCATAGTGGTTATGTTATTGATTGCATGTTCACTAGTAGTATCTTTTATGGTACCTAAGTAGCATTGCACAATTCCTTTTTGTTTTAAAATTGACATACTGTGTTAGCATTAATGAGACTAGCAACATTAGTCCAGCATGTTATTGACTGTTTTTGGTTTATTTGAAATTAAAAATTTAATGTTTAATGCAAATTGAATCATAGTATATGAGATATCAAGTTTGAGACTAGGGTACATAGGTTTGGGTTAGTAGAGTTGAAGCCCATATTGGTAGTTACGTTTTGTAGTTCTAGTTTCGTTTTCAAAGAGCGAAGACTTCAGGACTTTAGAAATCAGAGTCTGCAGCAGAAGCTAAATGAGTTTAAGACTCAACTTAACTTTCAAACCTGTGCTGGTTCAAATTGTTGACCGCAGTCTGAAAACCTTGAGAAGGATTTGAGAAAAGTATACCCTTACCTATTTGATAGGTATGTTGTAGCTTAAATTTTGAGGGCAAAATTATTTAAAAGGAGGGGAATAATGTAACATCCCAAATTTCCTTCTTTGGCTAAATAGTATTACCCAATAAATAGAAGGAGCCTATCTTTAAGGGAGAAGTGTTTTAAGGGTAGCAAATAATAAATGTTTTATATTTGTTAAGGAAGAAATGTTTATAATTAAGGTAGGGGTGAATTTAGTAGTAGAAGAGGTGTAGATAGTGAGTTGAGTTTTAACTTTTATTAAATAAAAGAATAGCAGAAAAAGAAAAGGAAAAGAGAAAGAAAGAGAAGAGAAGAAAAAAGAAAGAAGAAAGAAGAATGAGTAGAGAGGAAGAAATAGAGCAAGATGAAGCTTGAGATCATCAACCCACTCCATTCCTTGTGTTCCTATGTTCCTAATCTTGGTTGAGGTGAGTTCCCTTAGTTTTAGTGCTTGGTAACCATAAATTCAAGCTTAGGAGTTGTTGATACATGCTCTAATTGGTTGATTCTCTATTTGCATGTTGACTATGAGCAGACTGAACATTGAAATTAGTTGCATGTTGATGTCTTGGAGAGTTGATAGCTTAATTTTTGATTTGGATGTTATTCGGTGTGAGTTTCCTTAATCTTAGAGCTTGGTGTCCATAAATCTAAGCATAAGTCCTACTTGTTAAGATGTTATAATATGTTTCATTTGCATGCATGTGAACTGTTTGTGAAATGTCCTAGATGATGTTGTTGACCATAAACCCGTATTGACATAGGTTCAGTGTTTTGCTTATAACTATTTCTGTAGGACTCCTTTTTAAATGATTCTTATTTTGTTGGAAACTAGACTCGAATTGCTACATTTTAGGCACTGACTTTGCTTTTTTTCACTGAGTATTGATAAAGAAACACTTGTTACAAGTTAGAGGACAGTAGCTGTCCTGTTTTTGCGAATGCAGTTGCTTGTTGGTTAAAACTGCACTTTTTGGGCAGATGTTTCTCAAAGGAAAAATTTTATTTACAAACTAGACTTGTTAAACTTTCCATATAGGGTCCTTTGCCTAAATCCGACATCGTTCGGTATTTTAATAAAATCATCGAAGTTGACTGAAAACTGTAGGAATTCTGCATGTGTTGCTAATGCATGTTGATTGTTGGGTTTTGGGACCTTAGGGTGGAACTTACATGTTGTTGTAATACCGTGATTTCAATTGGGAATTACCTGTTAATAATAGTAGTGTGTTCTAATTGGGAGATTATAGAATATTCATGTGAATGGTTTATGTGTTTTGTTTTAGGTTATTAGTTGTTAAGTTTGCTTATAATTGAATATTAAGTTAGTAAGTAGCATAGGTAACCATGGGACTTAAAAGTTAGATGAACTCTAGGACTTAGAGTAGGAATTGAATGATAATTATTGTGTTGTTTTTTTTACTTTAGAGTTTTCAGGGGGTTATGTTAGTGAAACCATATAATGAGAAATGTAAATATTATTGTTAAGTGATAGATTGATATATGAGTTAAGTTATTCAATCTTATGATGAAATGAATGTGAAACACCATTTGACATCCAAAGGTAGTAACCATGCTAATTCTACTCATGATTCGAATTAGAATGGTTATCAATGACATTTCAGATGTCAAGTACATAAGTCCTTTCAGTTTGGAAGGCAAGTATAAAGTCCTTTCAGTTTGGAAGGCAAGCAATAAGTGCAAAGCAAGTGGGACGCCGCTTATGGTCATAGGCGTATGTTCTGCCTTACAGTATAGAGCTAGTTCCTCATAAATACCTCGGTGCGCGGGGAGCAACGAAGTGCTAGTTCCTCATAAGTACCTCGGTGCGCGAGAAACAGTGAAGTGCTAGTTCCTCATAAGTACCTCAGTGCACGGGGAACAGCAATGTTTTTCACTGACAAAATTAAAAAGGGATGTCCAAATGAGTGGTTCACAAATATTAATGAATGACATGATGATACCAGGATTAAACCCAAAGCTAGTCCCTCTTAAGTACCTTGGTGCGCGGGGGGCAGCAATGATGTTTATACCTGATGATATGTATACGTTTACTGATATATGTATATGTGTGGGACTGAGTGCTCTGTTTGCAGGGAATTTACTGAGATTCCATATCTCACCCCTCACCCTTTTATTTCAGATTAATCCCTCCTATGTTGGAGAACTGTGAAGTATCCCCGGAAATACTTGGCAGTTGTTTCAATGTAAGTTGTTTTTTTTATGGAAGACGTCGCCGGATCGGAGTCAATGGTCATAAACATCATTGTTTACTTTCTAAGTATAACTTGAAAATGTATGAGATTTTTTATATGAGATGTTTAGCGAAAAACTAATTTCAGTGTATCTTGTGATTTGTATCTAGTAGTATCCTAATGTACTTTGGGGTATTACATTGACGATGATTATTGGGTATGAAACCCATTTGGTAAACTGTTTGTTTATTTCTAAGAGTTTTATGTAGTTGTGAAATTATATGTGTATATGTTCTTTTGTGTGTCGCGCATGTGGTTATCGTGATTAATCCATATATTGGTATATCACCCTTGTACTTTTTCTTGTTGTTTTCTTTTCCTATGTGGAATATATATATATATATACCTGATTATAGATGGATCCGGAAATTCCTTTGGCACCATTGGGGGTTCGAGCCCTCATCTTTGAGAATGCTCATAACCCTGGCGCATGGGTGATACATCACGGGACACACACCGCCACTTATACAGGCCCGTTATGTTCAGTAGAGGGCACGGTGGCAGCAGGACCACATCGGAGGATCCACACTATAGAGTCGATCGAGGTCTCACTACCTCCCACTTGGTATTACTTACAGCATCTTGTGGACCAGGGGAACTGGAGATGCATCCCTCACCAGCACCGCCTCAGCAGGGAGCAGCACTCGCATCACCTCCTGAGGAGGATCCGGAGGAATTTATTGAGGAGGAACCTCAATACCACCCTCTCGATGACGATGATGATTTCCCAGACGAGGGAGTTGGAGCGACGGCATGTTCCTCCTGGGAACGGGGATGACCACCATGGTCTCCCCAATGGTTATCATTAGTCTGACCAGCTGTAGGACTTTTCTCTTTTTGGGTAGTGTTCCTTGATTAGTCTGATTCTGGCTACTGAGAGCCATCATATTTTGAGATGTGGTTCCAGACTTTTGCCACGTGTTATTTATCTTTCTTTTCCTTGCTTTATATTTCTGACAATGGCCTGTCCTTATGAAGGCCCTGTGTTTATGTTGCAGTGTTGTAGTAAGCTTCAAATGCTTATATATATATTGTTTATGTGCTTTGTATGGGAAAGAAAAAGAAAAAATTTTATCACCATTTTGAGATAAGATAATTACTTAAAAAATTTTATTTTCCGAAAGTAACCAGCAATTTCTAAAGTTTTATTTTCCGCAACGGGTAACCATGTGATGCCCAAGTTGGGGTGTTACAATTATTTTCTATTTTCTTGCAGTTTCGTTTAGCCTCTTCGATTTGGACAATACAGACTTTATAGAGTGTCATAAGGTAAGATGCTAATTATTTGCTCATGTACCTAGAAATTTTGATAAACTTAGATGATAAGTTGGGTTATTTAAGGTTAATCACATAATTAATTAATAATTAATTTAATACATCCAAATTGAGTACTAAATTTTATGAGAACTGCATGGTATAGTTTATGTATTTTGAGTGTAATACTTTTAATAATTGAGATTTGATTTACAAATCATTAAATAATATTTTAAATTTTATCCAACTATCATGTATATTAAAAAATATTTTTGTTGTTGTGATTCCGACAGTATTTCTTTTTTTCTTCATCTTTGATTTTTATATAATTCTTGAAATCACTATAATTGATCACAAAAGTAGCCTTAAGAAATATAGACTCAAGAGAAGTTGCGGACTATGCTCCCTACACAATGCCTCATTTTGTGAGATGATATTTTTCTTTTTGGACTTATATCTTTTTTTATGTAATCTGTTTTTCTAATAAGTCATGATTCATTTCTCACTGGCTTATGTGATATTATAAACTTATAAGGCGGCTCAACCTCCTTTAGAATAAAGTCCTATTACATGAAAACTTCCTTTTTGCTAGGCTTGCTTCGAAAGAATCAGAGTTCTCAAGTTCAATGGTCCAATCAACGTTTTCTGTGCAGAGTGTTTATTTTAACACTGAAGCCTTCTACGTATATTTGCTGAAGGTAGTTGGTAGATAAGATGAACAGTGATATTTAGACTAGGATTACAATTCCAAAATAAAAAAGTATCATTTTCAAAGTTTCTATTTTGATACATTTGATCTTCCCAATTTTTTTTTATTAAATTTGATTGTATATTAAAGCGATATGTTTTAAATAAAATTAATTTCTAAAAATGTATACATATTTTAAATTGATTTTATCAGGAAAATATTTATGTTTATATAAATTTTTATTATCTAGAATCTTTTTATAATGATGTATTTATTTGGTTTGATTAGAAGTTAGAGACCAATGTAGAAGAAAAAAAAGGTTTCATCATATTATTGGAGGTAATTAAAAATATATTAATACAATAACATTAACATTAATTATAACTATAAGAATTTTACGATCATCGATATTAGGTAAATGATTATCACAAGATTTAAATTTAAATAATTTGGAATGAAAGGTTACAAATTGATTAACATTTATATGAATTAAAAGGGTATATCCAATTTTGATATCAATTTATGATGAGATTTAGGTCTTTCTTCCTTTAAATATCAATTATTGATATATGACTACTTAATTGAAGAATGAGAGCCTTAGTATATCTTTTCTTTAATTAGAGTTCACTATTACCTTTTTTAATTATGAGACCATGTTCTTCTGCCAAAGATCAATTATTTAATCACATTTATAAACAAATCGATTAAATTTGAATGTTTAAGCAGTCGATTTTAAATTTAAAATAAGATTATTTCGGTTGCTTTTTATAAATCATTAGTATTTAGAGTCCTTAAAATAAGTCTATTACTCTATTTAACAGTTGCAATTAAATTCATAATTTTTCTCTTTCAATAAATTTTATTTCGATTAAATAATATCCTTTCATTAGAGCAATTTTTCGTTCTCTTTCCTTAATTATTTAATCATATTTATAAACAAATCGATTAAATTTGAAATTTTAATTAGTCGATTTTAAATTTTAAATAAGATTATCTCGGTTGCTTTTTATAAATCATTAGTATTTAGAGTCCTTAAAATAAGTCTATTACTCTATTTAATAGTTGCAATTAAATTCATAATTTTTCTCTTTCAATAAATTTTTATTTCGATTAAATAATTTCCTTTTATAAGAGCAATTTTTCGTTCTCTTTCCTTATTTAGGTACAAACAAATCGTATTTATGAGACATATTTTTCTCTCACATTACATTTGGTATTGGAATTTGGATCAGGTTCCTCTAAAGTGAGTAAAAAAATTGTAAAATGAGGAAGTAAGAGAGCATTCACCTTTGATTAATTAAAGTAGGTTGAAAACATTAAAAACAATATGATAGCTAAATATATTTTCAAAAAAGGTTAACTTGCACTGAAAAGAGGATAAGTAAACCAAAAAGATTTTCAAGAGGTAAAAAATATGATAGATAATAATATTTTCTAAAAATGATTAACTTGTACCAGGAAAATAGGAGAAATTAATTGACTAAATTTTCAAAAGGGTACAATTTTTTTTAACTTACACGGGAAATATAGTAGAGATAAATCAAATTGATTGTTAAGAGAGAAATAAAACTAATAATATGATAGATATCTATTTTTAAAAAATTATTAATTTTCATGGGGAAAAGACGAGAAATCAATCAAATAGATTTTGAAAAGAGAAGAAAAATAATAACATAATAGATAAATATATGTTCTGAAAATGGTTAACTCACACTGGACAAAGAGGAGAAATAAATCAAATAGATTTTCAAAAGAGAGAATAAAAATGATAATATGATGGATAATTATTTTTCTAAAAAATGATTAGCTTGCTCAGGAAACAAGGAGAAATAAATTAAATAGATTTTGAAGAGAAAAAAATAATGTGATAAATAAATAAATTTTCTGAAAATGGTTAACTTGCATGAGGAAGGGGAGAAACAAATCAAATAGATTTTCAAAAGAGAAAAAAAAAATCATATTAGTACGAAGATCATTGTGTCCTGTGTTAGTGTTTAAATAAATTACATCGAGAAATGATTAATCTGCTTGAAATGCATATGTTGCTTTGGTAGCGGTAGAAAGAGACAATATATTTTTGGTTAATCACAATATATATATTTTTTTTATAGAATCACAATCTCTTTTATGGTGTTTATATACATTATATTTTTGTCTAGTAGATAGAATATGTAACAGGCTAGAGTGCATATCTACAAGATAATATGTACTTGTTATTTACACTTAAATAGATAACAATGATAGTTATTAAGTTAATATTTGTTACACTGTGTGATCCACAATTCAGATAAAATAATTTTTAATAATCTTTGATATATAATTCCTCACAAAAATTTTTAAACCAAAAACATAAAATAAACAATTACATATTTTTTTATGAAATCATAAAAAATTATCTTATTTCCCGTGCATGGCACGGGTCCATACACTAGTGTTGTGATATACCAGAACTAGAAAAACCTAGAAATTATGGTTGTAATAAACCAACAAGAAAAAGAAAATATTATAAAAACCAAAATTAAGAAAAGCTTATCCAAAAAGAAAAAACTATTTCAGAAATAACAAGAAAAAGTATTTTAGAAGAAGGAGACCCACACTAAAGAAATATTGTCCAAAAGGAAAAAGAAATGTGTATGTTGGGTATGTAATGTTGAAGGCCATTATGCAAATGAATGTCCTCAACGAAAAGAAAAAGATTTTAAAGAAAAATAAAAAATAATAAAGCAAATTTATCGAATACATGAACTTGAATCATTAGAAGAAGAATTAAGTCCTTGTCAAATAAAAGAAGAAGAAGAAGAATTAAGTGATACTGATATAAGTATATATGAATACCTAGAAGATGAATTATCTTCAGAAGAAACAGAATCCGAATAATACTTATATAAAAATAATAATAGAAAAAAAGTAATAGAGAAACTATAGCTTATATAGATAGTGGAGCAAATATTTGTTTAGCTACAAAAGCCTTGTTTGATAAATGGGAAAAATTAGAAAAATCAATAAAAATACAAATTGCAGACATCCACTGATTTGGGTAGTAAAAATAATTAATTTAATAATACAAGAAAAATTATTTATTATACTAACAATACATCAACAAGATACAGGACTCGATATGATTATTGGAAATAATTTCTTACGATTATATGCACCATTTGTCAATATTTAAATTATGTCTCACTAAAGACACCTGATATTTATCAAAAACAGAGAAGAGAAATCTTACATATACCAATTATTCATTCTTCTCAATGTACTTAAACTAAAATATCAGAGTTCAGCCCGCTGAATCGTGGTGAATTAGTTAGAGAAATATGTCAAAAACTTCGTCATGTACTAATGAATTTAGAACCAAATAGAAGAATTCCAGCATATATTGAAGAATTACTAGATAAGGTTTGTAGTGAAAACCCTTTAGATCCAAAAATTAATAACAAAAATGCAGAATTAGTTGAATTAAAACTAAAAGATCTCACTAAAGAAGTAAAATATACACGTATGATTTATATAAAATAAGATAGAGATGAATTTGCGGAAGATAATAAACAAATCTGTGAAAAAGGATTAATTAGGCCATCGAAAAGTAAGCATTCAACACCAGCTTTTTATGTAGAAAATCATAATGAAATAAAAAGAGGTAAAAGAAGGATGATGATTAATTATAAGCAAATAAATGATGCAATGGAAGGAGATGCTTATTTTCTCCCAAGCAAGGATTTAATTTTTGAAAGAATTAGAAATATGAATTGGTTTAGCACTTTTGATTGAAATCAGGATTGTATCAAATCCGGTTATCTAAGAATCCAAGGCATTAACAACATTTAATTGTCCTCAAGATCAATATGAATGGAATGTACTCCCAATAGCAATGAAACAGTCACCAGGAATCTTTCAACGAAGAATGGATTCGATACTTAAAGAATTTAAAGATTTTTGTCTTATTTATATCAATGATATAATAGTTTTTACTAATAAGGTTTTAAATGATCATTTTGATAAAGTAGCATTAGTTCTTAATAAGTGTTTAGAACACGGAGTCGTTCTAAGTAAGAAAAAGGCTGTATTATCTCAAAATAAAATTAATTATTTGGGATTAGAAATTGAGAAAGGAAAAACAATAATGCAAAAGCATGTTTTAGAAAAACTAAGGAATTTTCCAACCAAATTAAAGGATAAAAAAGAATTACAACGTTTTCTTGGATTACTAACTTATATTTCAAATGAAGGTTTTATAAAGAATCTTCCTGTAGAAAGGAAAGTACTTCAACAGAAGCTGAAGAAAGATGCCTTTTGGTCATGGACTGAAGAAGATGATGTAATTATTAAAGGATGAAATTAATATGCCAGGATCTTCCTGAGGTATATCATCCCTCGGATGACGATCTAATTATTATGGAAACTGATGCATCCAACGAATGTTGGGGAGGAGTTATGAAAGCAAAGCCCCAGGGCAAAAGAATGAATTACTATACAGATATGCGTCTGAAACTTTTTCAGATAGCGAAATTAACTATCCAATACATGAAAAAGAAACTCTAGCACTAATCCGTATGTTAGAAAAACATCGGATCTATGTACTAGATAAAGAATTTATTGTCAGAACTGATTCCACTTATGTGGCCAGTTTTAAGAATATAAACCATAAAGGCACTTAGAAACAAGGAAGATTACTTAGATGACAAATGAAATTATCTGAATATAATTATTTAATCTCTCATATTAAGGGAGAAAAGAATGTGCTTGCAGATATTTTATCTCGAGAATGGAGCAAAGCACAACAGAATTATAAGAAGCCAATATCAGCGCAAAAAGACATTAGAAGATCAGAAATTTAAAGAAATCGAAAGAGCTAAACAGAATTAGAATTAATCAAAGCAGATTTAAAGGTACTGGAACTTCAGATGAAATCAGAAGAACTTTTAGAAGAAATGATTCCAAAAGTAGTCAAAGAAGAAGCTTAGACAGAACTCAAGCAGAAAAAGAAATGGCATGCAGTGTTTAATGGACCATTTCTAGGGATCTATGATGACTGGTACAAAGCAGTGCCACATTGCCAAGTAATTCAGGTGTCAAGCATCAGGGATTTTCCACCAAGGAAGAAGCAGAAAAAACATTGAAGAATTATCAAGAAGCAGAAAGGGGAATGAAAGCTTATCCAGATTTCCAGACAAACCAGCTAGCAAAGCACTTTGCCTTTATCGACATTAGCAACAATAATTTTTCACTGATCGATGGAGCAAGAGGAATTGAATATACGAAAGAAGAAATGGCAAAGGTAATTGTAAACCAACTGGCAAGCATTTACTCACAGTGTCAAGCAATTGGGAAAGATTCATGCATTTAAACCCTCTATAAGGGATCGAATGCTTTGCTTTTAAGCAAAACAATCGGAAAAGTAATAAAAGAAAATGATTTATCAATCCTGACCAACTTTGAATTTCCTTTCTATTTGTTGGAGGGACTAGCAATGAATTGCAGGCCAGCTGTCCTGAGCCAGCTGTGTTCACAGATTAAAGAAAGTCGAAATCATGAATGTGAAAGGTGCATGCGAAAACAAAATGCGCTGGAAAGCACTAGCCAGTGTCGGCAAGAAGATAAGGATTCTGATGAAGCCATAATTGAAGAATGATGTAGGCGCTTACGTCATTAGCGGAATTATTGCCAGCTAATGTAAGCACTTACGTATCTGAAGGGCACTTTTGTAAATAGTTGTCGCGTCCTTAGGCTTATAAATAAGACCTCTTATGCTGAGGCATTATAGAATTCAGTTTGAATTTCTCTCTAACTGTGAGTTCCTCTCTTTCGAGAGTAGTATCCATTGAGGTATAGTCGGATGATTGAGTGTTCATCCAACCCTATGTAAATTATCCAATTATTGAATAAAATTACTTTCTTTCTTTCTAATATTTCTTTCGATTACTCTATCAAGATTATCTGAAGCATAAATCAACGGAAGCAGCAGTGGGCAAAAGCAACAAATCTTCAAGAAAAACAAAAGATCATGTATGATTATTAATCTTAGATCTGATTACTTGTCCGTATCTAGAAATGTCTGAAATAGAAAAAGCTGATACTAGTAATATAGAGCATTTACAAATTACTGAAGAAGATGGAAATTTTGAAGGAAGTATTTTAATCAATTCAAAATTGTTTAGAAAAATACAAAAAGAGGATTTGGATTTAGCTGATCAAGTTTGCACGTCCAATAGCTAGTGCGTCCACTAGTCATAAATGCTGAGTCCGTCTGGTCAATGCTTATTTTGAAGTTGACATAGGCAAACACAAGAAGGGGGGGTTGAATTGTGTTTGTTAATGATTTTTGAAAACAACCTTTTTCAAAACAATTTTAACACACAAGGATTAAAAAGGCAGAAGCACACATACAAAAAAAGAATCTTTTAAAAGACTTAACAAAGTCAAGTTTAAATCTCCACAGTTAGTATAAACAAATAAAACTGAAGAGATAAGGGATTAGAAGATTCACACAAGCGTTTTATCCTGGTTCACTCTCTTCGAACCTAGAGCTACATCCAATCTCTTCTACTTGAAGGTTTTTCTCCACTATTTTCCAAATAGATTACAACAACTATTCAACACCTCTTCAGGTTACAAGTATTCCTTTCTTACCAAGCCTCTTCAGGCTCTACCTCTAACAAAGAGATTGGTTTCTTTTGATCTTCTAACTCACTATGTGTGAGGATATGAAAGTTTAAGATTAGTTGAATATTATAGAAATATTCAAGCTAAGGTATTACAGACTTTTGCTTTTGAAAGAATAAAAATATTTCGAGCTCTTAGAATGGCAAGTGTATTTCTAGCACGGTTTCTGTATTTGCAAAAGTTCTTTCTTCAGATATTGAGGTCTTCTATTTATAGTGACCTTTCTCTTCACTTGAAATTCTTAACGGTTGTTTTTGAATTTTCCGTTTAGGGATATAATCAAATGCATAATATCCGTTGTGACTCATAGCTTGATCGTGGCCACTTTGAAATGTACTATAGGTTATCACTCTCGCATAAAACGGGCACACTTCTGAGCAATTGCAACTTGGAAACTGTCTTGCCTTCCTTGTACAAATTCTAGCTATTCTAGCGATAAAGGTGACAGGGTACAAGGCGTTTTGCATTGTACTATTTTACTTTTGCATTTCCTCATTTGTACTATGTCTCTCTCAAAGAAACAAGGCATTAAAACAGTTAAAACAAATAGGAAGGACCAACATATACTTGAAATAAATATCAATCATTTGAAATAAATATCAATCATTTGAAATAAATACTTTTATGTGATCTAGGTAGCATCTTCAGAGCATATGAAATATTTACAATGAAAAAGAGCTCGTCTACTCAACAAAGTGCGTCTACACGCTTATAGTTAGAAACTCTTTTAGCTCGTCTAGTGACGTGGCTACTGTCAAGTCTTTGGACTTTCTATATATCGGTGAGTTACTTAGATCTCCGTCTACTGACGTGGCACATAAGCTCGTCTACTTATATAGTTAAAATTCCCGTCTACTGAGACTACTCTATATTCCGTTTACTCAAATAAATTAAAATAAATAAATAAATAAATATATCATTCATTTTGAGCAGCTCGTCTATATGGGTGGACGCGGATATTAAGAAACTCATTCGAGGTTTCCATAACTTATTAAAATTTCGAATATCCCTGCAAGACTAGATAGAGCATGTTAGATCTTAACTAATACTTTGCCATACAAATTTAATTATTTTTTTTAACATCAAAACTTAGAGATTATTTAATCCAAATTATTTTGGTCCCAACATATTTATATCAAATGATTGACTATTTAATTCAAAAGAATATTTGTCTTTACTCGTGCTTTTACAATGTTTAATACTTTGTTTCTTGGTAAGCGAAACATAGTACCATAGAGAAGAACAAAACTTTGTACTCTGACATCTTTACGGCTGGAAAAACTGAGATACACACAAAGAAGGAAAACTCAGAAATCAACTTTTGATAGCTCAGAGATGTGATACTCTACTTTGGGTAAAAATGATAACCAATAGTACATTTCACAGAAGGCATACCAAGCTATCAGACTCAAGAAATCTCATGCATTAAATGCTATCTCTAAACGGGAAGATTATTCAAGACCGTTGAAGAAATACAAGAGAAGATGAAGGTCTCTATAAATAGTAGACGACCCCAAAAGAAGAATAACTTTTGCAACCTAAGAACTTGATACTCAGAAATTCTCAATAGTGCAAAAACTCTGTTCATCTTCAGTTTGAATATTTTCAAGTTGTAATCTTGATTGATCTTAAACTTTCAAACCCTCACACATAGTGAGTTCTTAGATCAAAAACAAACAATCCTTGTTAAAGTAAGAGCCTGAAAAGGCTTGGTATAGAAAGAATACTTGTAGCCTGAAGAGGTGTTGAATACTTGTAATTATATATTTGGTGAACTAGTGGAGAAAACCTTCAAGGTAGAAGGGACTGGACGTAGCTCTTGGTTGGAAGAGAGTGAACCAGGATAAAATACTTGGGTGAATCTTCTATCCCTACACTTTTACAACTTTGTGTTTATGCTAACTGTGAGGATTTGGACTTGAGCTTATTAATCTTTCAAAGTTCTCTTTCTGTGTGTGGTTTAGATATCTTCTGCTTGAGAAAAGTTTTTGAGAAAAGGCATTTTTTGAAAAATATTAACAAACGTAATTTAACCCCCCTTCTTGTGTTTATTTGTGTCAACTTCAACTGCAACCACACATACTCCACAATTGTTATAGGGCTAACAGAGGGAGCTTGGTTTCAAGTAGGTGGGTTTGAAAACATTGGAGAATGAATTACTATTGGTTTTGTTGACACATGCTTCTTGCATTTGTTTTACCGGTTGATTTTAAATTTGTCTTATTTGTTTGATTTTCTTATCCATCCGTATAACCATCTTTGTATAGTCTAAAGTTACAATCTAGGAATTTTCTGGGAATTTTTTCATAAAGCTGAATTTTTTAAACCACATTATAATCTAGATCAAGTAACATCTTTTTTATCATAAAAAAAAGGTAACATCTTTTTTTTTCCGCAACAAAAAGTGGTGTTAAAAGGTGGAAATGAAGACAAAATCAATCAAAACGCTATGAAGGTAGTGTCTGGCCTTTCAGGAATTAAATTGAATTTCAACTTCTAATCTTCCTCTTTTCCTTAGCCTCTATCGTTTCATATACTTTAGGCAATTGATTAAATAAGAAACAAAGAAATTAAAATGATACTAGAAAATAAAAAAAAATAGGAAATTTATTTATTCCTAACTTTGCGGTGAATTTACTTCACTGCAGTTGTGTTTTGGTTTCAACAAAAGTCAGATTATATAACATCAATGAATCATTTATTTTCTTTATTACTTGTCTTTCATTTCTTAACTGCAAATGTGCTTTTTGCTTTCATTTTTTCATTAGTTGATTTTCTTTATTACTTGTCTTTCAGATACCTTTAGTACTACCAACTGCTTCTTACAAATGGAGGATGTTGAAGATAAGGCACCTTGAAAACCGTCTTCAAGAAATGCTAAACTGAAGACGTTGCCGAAACCTCAATAGAAAATAATGAGGTGATAAACCGACCTGACAGTCAGTCTTCTATTAAGGTCCATTTAATCCACTTAGTAATAGTAGAGTGGAGCCTGGTAGTCATTTGCCAACGACTGACTTATCTAAATTAGCAATGTCACCCAATTCCTTATGAAGGTCAAACAATTAGACAAGGTGAATGAATATCTTTCTATAAATAATTCAGCTTCAACCATTGATGCTACCAGAAGCGTTTGGCAAGCTAGATCAATTAGTTTATTTTAGTACTATTAATTATGTACTTATCTGGATTTTCTTGAAAACTACTCATGTGTCCTTTTCATTTCTGGGTCTAAAATATTAATATATAAAGGCATAGAAGCCTCTGAATGAAACTATAAGGAAGTTTGTAGATAGAAGAAAGGAAAGCAGGAACTATAGGGTCATAGATAAATATACTTTCTTCCTCTTTTTATTTTTTCTTCAAATTTCTTTTCTCTTGATTTTGATTATAGTCATTATACATATATTTCTCCTGATTTTTATGTTGGATTGATTGAGTCCCTGACACTCTAGGTTATTAATTTACCAAATCTGAATTATGAAATGGACTTGGGAAAGGTTTTGTGAGAAAAATTGTTTGAAAGAAGATAGTCTTATTGTCATAGGAGTGGACCAAGGTGATCTTGCTTTGTGATATGCAAAAGTATTATCTATTTAAAGAAAAAGCAAGAAATAGGAAAATCGATCCACTCGATGAAAATGAAAACTTTTGTATTTTGGAGTGGTTTTATATAGTTTTGTTGTTCGTTTGTGTCAACTTGAATTATAAATTTTGAGTTCAGTTAAGTTGTAATTATTTTGGTGTAGGCCATCTTATATTGTGTTTGTAATTTCTATCAGCTGTAATTTTCTAATGGATATGTCAATTTTCGATGAAGACTTGTCCTTTGTTTTAACTTCTCCTGTGGTCTACGTTTTGTTATTGGGCAAACAGGTGAATATATAATAATGTGTACAACTTACAAATAGGCAATTCAATAATTTGCTTTATACTGAATTAAAAATAACAATTCTTTAAATTTCAAATTTAGAACTCCGTGGAACTTTGTAATGCAATCAGTATACCCGTCTTTTTCGGCGGGGCAGGTTACACTTTGCAATCCACCAACCTGCCTTGGCCCTCCCCGCCTAACCCGCCAAGAAAACGGGGCGGGAGGGGGGCCGCCCGTCTGGCTAGCTTCTATTTTTAAAATTATTATTATTTTTTATATTATTTTAAATATTTTTTTAAAGCCTATATAAACATAAACATATTGAAACCTAAAATAAAGATAAGTGACAAAAAGTATAATTTAGCCTTTATTTATCATGTAAAAAGTAAAATTGTTACCTTTTTTGATAGACAAATAAAATTATCACTTAAATCCAATTTTCATTGAAAATATATCAAGTAAAGATAACCCTAATCGTCGTCGTCCCCATCGATTGTTTACTCATCGGTTGATTTCATTTATTTCCATAGAGATCGCATGTCATCCAGTGGTGGTTGTGGTAGAATATAGTTGATTTTTGACTAACACCAGTTGAGAAGGTCGAAGCAACCAAAAAACAAGTATCGCTTGGTAGCTGCAAAGGTGCAAGGTATTTTTCCAATGGTGTTATGGATTGTTTCACGTATAATTTGTTAGGCATTTACTGCTTTTGCACCATTTGTGTATCTGTGTGTTCGGGTGTGGGTATCTTAAATATTTAAAATAATTGATGTTAAAAGAGACTCTGCATATGACTATGTGCGTTTCTTTGTTTAGAATACAAATGAAGTTGATGGGTTATATCTGTAGGAAATTTCTGTAACATTTTGTTTGGGATGTGTAAACAGGTAAGGATAATTGTGAAGTAAGTGGAGGCATGAATGGCAACGAAGAGAGGGAAGCATATAGTGTAAGTGTCTGGTTGACTAAAAACACATCAATATAATCTGAAGATAGTGAGAGACGAATTTCAGTGGATTTAGTGACTAGATCTTCAATTGTTTTGCAGGGAGTTGATGATGGTGATGGTGCTGGAGGTGGACATGAAGATATTGATGATGGTGTTGGTGTTGGTGTTGGAGACGGTCACGAAGGAGTTAACAATGTGGATGGAGATGAAGGTGGTTATGAAGAAGTAGATGAGGACAACTATGATGATGATTTTGATGATGATGGAGATGGAGATGAGAGTGAAGGAAGTGGTGACTATTTTATGGAAGATGGCATAACCATTAATGGCATGGCTGACATTGTGAACATTGACATGAAGAACATAAGCATGGATGATGCTAGTAGGTTTGATTTTGCTAATTTGGAAGTGGCACACTTATTCTATAGTTGGTATGGTCGAATTAATGGATTTTCAGTGCGAAAGAGTAGGCTTTTGAGAAATAGTAAAGGTGAAAAACTGCAGCAAACATTTGTATGTTCTCGTGAAGGCTTCAAACAAGATAGGGGTGTTACAATAAAGATGCGAAGACGTGAACAAAGAAACCTGACAAGGTGTGGATGTGAGGCAAAATTTCATGTTCATGTTGATATTCGAATCGGGCGATGGTATGTTACATTATTCTTGGATGAGCACAACCATGATTTGCTTGAAGAAATTTATTGTGCAATGTTGCCAGGTCATAGGAAGATGAATGTTGCTGATGTTGTTCAAATTGAAAGTTGTACTAAGGTTGGGATCAGGCCGCTGCACATCTATGGAGCATTTGCGAATAATGCTGGGGGCTACCATAAAATAGGCTTTATGAAAAAGGACATCTACAATCAAATAGCTAGGCAAAGACGAAAGATATTCTCCGATGCCACATGTGCTGTTAAGTTCTTGCAAGAGTTAAAATTGAAAGATTCGATGATGTTTGTTGTGCATACGATGGATGTTGAAGGTAGGCTTCAACATCTATTTTGGTGTGATGGGGAAAGTTGATTGAACTATGAAATTTTCGGTGATGTAATGGCATTCGATGCCACTTACCGAAAGAACAAGTGCTTGTGCCCATTTGTGATGTTTTATGGTGTTAATCACCATAACCAGACAACAATTTTTGCAACTGCCCTTGTGTCAAATGAGACGGAGGAAACATATGTTTGGTTGTTGGAACAATTTTTGGTTGCAATGAATGGGAAGGCTCCAAGTTCAGTAATAACTGATGGCGACCTCGCAATGAAAAATGCCATCAACAAAGTGTTTCCTCAAGCGCACCACAGGTTATGTGCATGGTGTAAGATAAAATTGAAGCCTCATGGATCACATTATATGAAATTAGAACACCGATGTACTTACTCGTTTAAGATATGATCATCACATTAGAAATATGAATCGCCCCTTGAATGTCAAGTTCCTGAAACAAAAGACCAAGTCTTCCCCTGCCTGTTCACGCACTCCTAAGTCGCGGCCGTCAATGGGGCAAGCCATAGAGCAACTGATTATATTATCCGTGACGGCAGAGGGGACCTAGCCAACTATATATAATAGTAACTATAACCCTAGGCACCTCCCATTACGGGCCTATAGGTTAAGGCCTACACTATTACCCACACAGATCAGAATTAGGTGCCGATAACCCATGATAAATAATAAATAGATCACTGTATTAGCGGGCTTAAGCATCATCAAATGGATCATAACATTAGCCCGTTTTTCGCAAACCAAAATCCACAATTGATTGTAGCCCAAAATCCAATGAACCTCCATTAACATCATCCACAGTGCACCTCCAATAACTTTATTGCAAATCAGCTTCTACTAATGACATACAATGACCCCTTTTGGGCAGGTAATTGCACGTAAAACCAGCAGCATTCCTCTAATGATAAAAAGAAACTCCACCAATTAATAATGAGTAATCCCACTTTGGCGGTAATTACCGATTATAATCAATGAAATACTTTTATCCAGGAATCAATTTATCTTGCCCTCAACCATGATACAGTCCATAAGAAGGTGCATCAGCAATAAACACCTCTACTGATCATGAATTTAAATCCAACAGCATTCCGTAAGTTTTGCACGTACAACAATTCAAATAGGAGCTCATATAATTAACTAAATGGACACTTTAAAACATATGATATATACTAAAAGTATTAACTTTCATAGCATCAGTCATGTGCATATATAGATTATGGTATATTCTCTTTCCAATATATTATTTTCTTAATATCAGCTGGAAGAATTAATAAACTAGATCCCTTTTTCAATATAGATATTTACGCAGCCGAAAATACAAACAATATACCAAAATCACATTTAAACAATGGATCTCATTTCAAGAGGAAGCACTTAAAATAGCTCATATATGCTCCCCACAATCTCCAATTTAATTATAGTAATAACCATGAAAGGTTATAACATAATATAAATAATAAAATTCTCAAAAGGAAACAAAATATGTGCATAAGTACCAATTTAACCATCCAATGGATATTCAAGGCATAATTATTCAAGGCTTTCCAAAATGGATATTATCTCACTTGTGATATCACATAAACACACTTGTTGTATTTATCATGCAAAATATATTTCCAAATTTATATAATTTATATCACTCATAGAGAGCACAAATCCATATATATCAAATATTATTTTTTCAAACCTTTCAAATAATTGAGTGACAATAATCACCATTAATGAAAAAATAATATGATTGTGTACTAGAAATAATTTTCCAAAATCAAGCCAATAAAGGAGCCCAATAATTTCCATGTCACAACATTCTAAAAGAATGTCACACTCTTGTATATAAATGCATATTCCAAAACATATATTTTAAAAATTAACACCTTTGAGAATAAATTTCTACTTACGTATTTATACAATACATCAATAACCAAAATATCTTTTAACCATCCTTTGAGACTGTAACACTCATCCTTGTGTAGAGCCGACAAAAGCGGAAGCCAATTTAATGGTATCATCAACTTTATATAACTTTTCAAATGGGTCATAAAATCAAACGTTAGATAACAATAATAAAACTCATATAGAATCAAGTCTTGTTTCCACTTGTTATAGTTTGAGCTAGTCAAAATTTTCAATTGAAGCGAAACAATTGTTCACGGGAAAAAGTCACTGCTAAGACAAAACACGAATGCATTAGAACAAATAATATGACAAGATATAGCCAAATAAAAGATGCTATCACAACGAGGTCAATAAAATAGTACATTCCCCTTTGGGCAGAACGCACAAACCAAGGTCAGAACCAAGGTCAAAACCTCAAATGGCTTAATCAATGAGCATACAACACCGAGTTCAGGAAATTGTCTCCTTTGGGCAGACGAATCCCTTAGCCCAATACATTCCCCATTAACTCCATCCACAGTGAACTTCCAAACATAACATGCAATAACCTCCTTTGGGCAGGTAACTGCATGTAATGATTAAAAGCATTCCTCAAAATACAAAGAAATTTCCATAAATTGAAATAGGTGGTCCCACTCTGGCGGTGACGACCCATAACAACTGTCGAAAACTCTTGCACAGAAATCATTTTTCTCTTGCCAAACCATGGCCCAGAAGGTTCTTTATCAAAAACAACACTCATACTGATCACATATCAATATTAATAGCATTCCTTACATGTTTTGCACTTAAACAGTTTTAATGACAAGATACAGCTCAATAAGTAAACATATTAAAACATAGGCTAAATTACACTTTTGGTCCCCAAATTGCTATTAAATGTTCAGTTTGGTCCCCAAGTTTTTAAAATATTCATTTTGGTCCCCTAATTCATTAAACTTGTTCAAATAGGTCCTTCCGTCAAGTTGACTAACGGCGACGTCAAACCTAATGACACGTGGCATTAAGTTTAATATTTTAGTGCCACGTGATATTAAATTTAATATTTTAATGTTCATTTTGGACTTTTGGTCGTTTTAAAATGTTCATTTTAGTCCCCAAATTGTTTTAAAATGGTCAATTTGGTCCTCAAGTTTTTGAAATGTTCATTGTCGTCCCTTAGTCAACTTGATGTCGCCGTTAGTCAATTTGACGGAATGACCTATTTGAACAAGTTTAAGGAATTAGGGGACCAAAATGAACCGTTTAAAAAGTTGGGGACCAAATTAAACTTTTAATAACAATTTGGGGACCAAAAGTGTAATTTAGCCTAAAACATATATCAAAAGTTAAGAGCAGCATATAATCTCACAATGTCATCTAGGGAGAGTGACCATCACCATAAAATCCAAAATATGGTCAATTATTTTTCCAACATATTTTTCATTTAAATTTCACCCAGAAAAATAATTAAATAAGCAATATAATGCATTATTTTTCATAAAAATATTTATCACAGTGGAAAAATTATGAAAAAATATATAGTAAAATCAACCACAGAGAGGAGAGTACAACGCAAAAAACGGTGTCAAAAAACTCCTCCTGTAGGGCCCACACTCTCCCTCACTCTCACTCTCCCTGGACCGCGAGTAGGCGTGCTCGCACATGAGAGGTCATCTTCAAAATCCAAACAACCATACAGCAACAAGAAAATTCACATTTACTATTCATACACCAGTTTGATTCGATTTTGGTCTCGTTTCGTCGCGATTTTGCATGGGTTTCGATCAAAATCAAGTTTATAATTGTTATAGAGTAAAAACCCCAATTTTTAACAGCAAAATATGAGATTTTCAGCCTCAAGATCGCGACTTTGATGAACCCTAACTGCGACTATTTTTATTCGATTTCTCACTCCATAGTGAACGAAAATTCGTGATTCTTGTGTCAATGGATTCATAAAATTATGCTCTACAAAAGCCCTCTCATTTTTTGTTCCAATTTTTCGAAAACAATTTCCGTAAAAAACACATCATAAAAAAAACGAAAACCATGATTAAAAAAAATTTATGGAACCAGAAAATTAACAATAATAAAACTATAATGATCATGATCATGTGATAATCGGGTCCTAAATCATATAATGATGGCTTTGATACCAAATGTAAGATAAAATTGAAGCCTTATGGACCACATTATATGAAATTAGAACACCGATGTACTTACTCGTTTAAGACATGATCACCACATTAGAAATATGAATCGCCCCTTGAATGTCAAGTTCCTGAAACAAAAGACCAAGTCTTCCCCTGCCTGTTCACGCACTCCTAAGTCGCGGCCGTCAATGGGGCAAGCCGTGGAGCAACTGATTATATTATCCGTGATGGCAGAGAGGACCTAGCCAACTATATATAATAGTAACTATAACCCTAGGCACCTCCCATTACGAGCCTATAGGTTAAGGCCTACACTATTACCCACACAGATCATAATTAGGTGCCGATAACCCATGATAAATAATAAATAGATCACCATATTGACGGGCTTAAGCATCATCAAATGGATCATAACATTAGCCCGTTTTTCGCAAACCAAAATCCACAATTGATTGTAGCCCACAAGAATTATTAGAAATAATTCTAACACATGGCATTTGCTTCGCAATGCTACAAGCAATGTTGGTATTGCAGAGTTCATGCCTTGGTTAAAGAAATGCATGTTGGGTGATTATGATATTGTTAAATTCGAGGAGCTGTGGGATGAAATGGTAACGAAGTTTGGGTTGGAATCAGAGACCTATATACCAGGAAAAAAATGTGGTCCACCGCTCACATCAGGGGCAATTTTTTCACAGGCATAAGGACGACTTCTCATTGTGAAGCTTTGCATAGCCATATAGGGAAGTTTGTAAATTCAAGAATTAGCCTGACTGAGTTTGTTCAACAATTTCAAAGGTGCATAATCTATTTTCGATTCAGGGAGATAGAAGCATATTTCCAATCAGAATATGGTGACATCATGCTTCAAATGAGTTTGCGAAGCCTAGAGAGATCTGCATCTAAACTATTCACAAAGGAGATATTTTTGATGTTTCGCACCACTCTGAAGAAGGCGTCATTATCTAGGGTCATTGATTGTCAAGAAATGTCCACTTGTTCTATTTATTCTGTTTCAAAGTATCAAGGTGCGAGCAAAATTTGGCAAGTGACATACTCTCCATCTCCTGTTGGTTTTAGTTGTTCGTGCCTAAGGATGGAATCTATTGGATTGCCTTGCAGTCACATTGTAGCTGTGTTGGTTCATTTAGACTTTGTTGAGTTGCCTATTTGTTTGGTGATGGATAGGTGGTCAAAATCTGCTAAGGTGGCTGTTGTGTTATGGTACATTGGGCTTGGCCCAAGCTTCAATTCTCTCTGGCCCAAATCTCAGCTACCTCCATCAAGCTCTTCTGTCTTCAGAATTAGTTAGTTAGTTAGAATAGAATAACTGAATTGCAATATAACAATTTTCTATTATTGGGGTTTCCCTTGTAGGCTATGTATATAAAGCCATGTTTCCAGGGTAGTTAAGAAGGCTATTCAATTTAGCTTTCATTCTGAGTGAGATTAGAGATATTCAAGTGAGAATCTGAAAGATTGAGAGAGAGGGAAAAGCTGTGAGAAAATCTAGGGAACTTGGAGAAAGATCAAGTTCTCTGATTGTAGAGAAGGAGCTGTAACACTCTGATTCATAATGATCTTCTCAGTCGGATTCTGTCCCGGGGATGTAGGAGGATTTGCTCCGAATCTCGTTAACAATTCTTGGTGTTATCTCTTCCCTAATCTTTTCTTGTTAATGCTTTGTTGTTCTGATTGTATTACTGCAATTTTAGCATTTCTGTTTTCTGCAATTTCAGGCAAGAATTCATACCATTGTGACCTCAAGTCATAACAACTGGTATCTAGAGCTCAGGTTCTGCTGTTCTTTGAGGAATGGCATCAACCAAATTTGACTTGGAGAAGTTCAACGGGAAGAATGATTTTGGTTTGTGGCGGCTCAAGATGAAGGCTTTCCTTGTCCAACAAGGTCTCGGGGAAGCCCTGCAAGGAGAAAGGAGCTTACCACTCACTCTTTCTGAAACTGAAAAGAAAGAAAAGATGGATAAGGCTCACAGTGCTCTAATCTTGAGTCTTGGAGACAAAGTGCTGAGGGAAGTCTCGAAGGAGAAGACAACAGCTTCAATTTGGCTCAAGCTAGAGAATTTGTACATGACAAAATCTCTTGCAAACCGACTCTACCTGAAACAAAGATTGTACACCTTCAAGATGCAAGCTGGGAGGACAATTGAAGATCACATAGATGAGTTCAACAAGATTATAATAGATCTTGAGAACATTGATGTGAAGATAGATGATGAAGATCAAGCACTACTGCTCATAAATTCCCTGCCTAACTCTTATGAAAACCTATGTGACACATTGGTTTATGGAAGGGATTCTCTGTCCTTGGAAGAAGTTCAATCAGCTCTAATCTCAAAAGAGTTGAAGAAAAGGACTAAGGGAAAAGAGGAAAGTAGTGGTGAAGGGTTGTTCATGAAAGGGAAAGCTGACAAGAAAGGCTCAAAACAGAAGAACAAGTTCAAGTCAAAGGAAAAGGATAAAGACAAGTCCAAGAAGAGATGCTTCTTGTGCAAGAACAAAAGGGAGTGTCCTGATAGAAAATTCAAAAGGAGAAGTGACAATGATGATGATGTTGGAAGTGTCTCTATAGCCTCAGATGGTTATGAAAGTGCAGAAGTGTTGATGGCTACAACAACTATTACTGAGAACGACTGGGTTCTTGACTCAGGATGTTCATTTCATATGACATCAGTCAAAGAATGGCTTCTAGGCTATAAAGAAACTGATGGAGGCAAGGTTGTCATGGGAAATGATTCAGTCTGCAAGGTTGTTGGCATAGGATCAGTCAAGCTGAAATTTGATGATGGAACTGAAAGGATCTTGTCAGGAGTTAGACATGTTCCTGATCTCAAAAGGAACTTAATCTCTCTTGGAATGCTGGAAGAATCCGGGTGTTCATACAAGGCAGAGAATGGTGTTCTTAAGGTGATCAAAGGCTCTCTTGTGGTCATGAAGGGAAATAGGGATCATGGCATCTACATTCTGAAAGGGCATGCCATAACTGGAAGTGTAGCTGCTGCAACTCCAAGCACAAACAAGACAAGTTTGTGGCATCAAAGATGGGGTCATGTCAGCATCAGAGGGCTGCAGGTTCTTGGGAAACAAGGTGTGTTGGGTGGAGACAGGATAGTAGATTTGGAATTCTGTGAACATTGTGTATTTGGTAAAATGCACAGGGTCAAGTTCTCAACTGGACAACATTACACAAAGGGGATACTAGACTACATTCATAGTGATTTGTGGGGGCCTTCCAGAATCCCATCACATGGAGGTAATAAGTACTTTATTACTTTTCTTGATGATTATAGTAGAAAGGTCTGGTTATATCTTTTAAAAAGTAAAGCTGAAGCATTCAAAGCTTTCAAAGAATGGAAAGCTATGATTGAAACCAGAACTGAGAGGAAAATCAAGAACCTGAGAACTGATAATGGCCTAGAGTTCTGTGGAGACGAATTTTCAAATTTCTGCAAGGAGCAGGGTATCTACAGGCACAAGACAGTTAGGAAGACACCCCAGCAGAATGGTTTGGCTGAAAGGATGAACAAAACCCTGCTAGAAAGGATGATATGTCTGCTATCAAATGCTGGCATGCCAATCAAATTTTGGGGAGAAGCTGTTCATACAGCTTGTTACTTAATTAACATGAGTCCATCAACTGCTATTAATTTGAAGACTCCTCAAGAAATGTGGACAGGCAAGCCAGCCAACTACAGTTTCCTAAGAGTGTTCGAGTGTGCTGCTTATTATCATGTTAATGAAGGAAAGCTGGTATCAAGAGCTAAAAAGGGATACTTTGTTGGTTATCCAAGAGGTGTAAAAGGGTTCAGAATATGGTGTCCAGAAGAGAAGAAGTGCATCATAAGTAGAGATGCTACTTTTCAAGAAACTGATCTATACAAATCTCTAAGAAGTTAAATTGATCAAGTTTCTGATCAGAAGGACTTAGAGAGGTTTGAGCTGGAGGTGGAGCCAAGAGAAGACAGAGATGCTCAGTCTGAAAGTGATCAACCTACAGCAGCTGATCAAGTTGAGGAACAAGACTTATCAGAAGGAGAACAACCTATTCCTCAAGACTATAATCTTACCAGAGATAGAGTTAAAAGGAACATCAAACCACCACAAAGATATGGTTATGCAGATATGATCAGCTATGCACTACAGGTTGCTGAAGATGTTGATCTTGATGAACCAAGAAGCTATGCAGAAGCCATAAAAGGTAAAGACAGTCAGAAGTGGATATTGCCCATGACAGAAGAGCTAAGTTCACTTGAAAAGAATAACACTTGGCTGCTGGTTCCCAAACCTAAAGGTACAAAAATAGTGGGAAGTAAATGGATCTTCAAGAGGAAGGATGGAATTCCAGGAATTGAGGCTCCTAGATTCAAAGCCAGGCTTGTTGCAAAGGGTTTCACTCAAAAAGAAGGAGTTGACTATAATGAGATCTTTTCTCCAGTAGTCAAACACTCTTCCATTCGTATACTTCTTTCCATGGTAGCTCACTATGACATGGAATTGGAACAAATGGATGTTAAGACAGCTTTCTTGCATGGAGAACTGAATGAGACCATTCTAATGCAGCAACCAAGTGGTTTTGAAGTTGAAGGCAAAGAGGATTGGGTTTGCCAATTGAAGAAATCCCTCTACGGACTCAAACAATCACCAAGGCAGTGGTATTTGAGGTTTGATTCTTTTATGCTGAAACATAAATATGTTAGGAGTAATTTTGATTGTTGTGTGTATTTCAAGCAATTATCAAAAGATACCTACATATATCTCCTATTATATGTTGATGATATGTTACTAGCATGTAAAGATATCTCACAAATCAACATATTAAAGGAGCAGCTGAAGAAGGAGTTTGAAATGAAGGATTTGGGAGCAGCTAAGAAAATTCTGGGAATGGAAATAACTAGATTCAGAGACCAAGGGAAGCTAGTTATTTCTCAGAAAGGTTACCTAAGTAAAGTGGTTAAAAGGTTCAACATGGATGATGCAAAACCTACAAGTGTTCCCTTGGCTGCACATTTTAGGCTTTCATCCAATCAGTCACCAGATACTATTGTAGACAAGGAACTTATGATGAAAGTTCCATATGCCAATGCCATTGGAAGCATAATATATGCCATGGTATGCACTAGGCCTGACATTTCTCATGCTGTCAGTGTAACCAGCAGGTTTATGGGAAATCCGGGCAAGGAACATTGGCAAGCTGTTAAATGGGTGCTGAGATATCTCAGGAAACAGGTTTAGTATACTACAAAGGCAGTGATACATCTCAATAGGTTCAGGGTTTTGTGGATTCAGATTATGCAGGTGACTTAGACAAGAGGAGATCTCTCACTGCCTATGCATTCACACTCTTTGGCAACACAATTAGCTGGAAGGCAACACTTCAACATGTTGTGGCACTCTCAACCACAGAGGCAGAATATGTAGCCTTAACAGAAGCTATAAAAGAAGCTCTATGGATCAGGGGTTTGGTCTCAGATTTGGGTTTGAATCAGAAATCTGTTTGTGTTCATTGTGATAGCCAAAGTGCAATACACTTGTGTAAAAATCAAATGTATCATGAAAGAACTAAACACATTGATATCAGGCTACACTTCATCGGAGACATTGTTGAAAGAGGTGAAGTTGAAGTTGCTAAAGTTCATACAAGTAACAACCCTACAAACATGATAACAAAGACTGTACCACTCAGCAAATTCAAACACTGCCTGGATTTGCTGAGGATCAAAGTTGATTGATGAATAAACTGGACAAGGTGAATCTGTATCTGAGAAGATCCAACCAACCAATCTCAATGTACCAAGGTGGAGAATTGTTGTGTTATGGTACATTAGGCTTGGCCCAAGCTTCAACTCTCTCTGGCCCAAATCTCAGCTACCTCCATCAAGCTCTTCTATCTTCAGAATTAGTTAGTTAGTTAGTTAGAATAGAATAACTGAATTGCAATATAACAGTTTTCTGTTATTGGGGTTTCCCTTGTAGGCTATGTATATAAAGCCATGTTTCCAGGGTAGTTAAGAAGGCTATTCAATTTAGCTTTCATTCTGAGTGAGATTAGAGATATTCAAGTGAGAATCTGAAAGATTGAGAGAGAGGGAAAAGCTGTGAGAAAATCTAGGGAACTTGGAGAAAGATCAAGTTCTGTGATTGTAGAGAAGGAGCTGTAAAACTCTGATTCATAGTGATCTTCTCAGTCGGATTCTGTCCCGGGGATGTAGGAGGATTTGCTCCGAACCTCGTTAACAATTCTTGGTGATATCTCTTCCCTAATCTTTTCTTGTTAATGGTTTGTTGTTCTGATTGTATTACTGCAATTTTAGCATTTCTGTTTTCTGCAATTTAAGGCAAGAATTCATACCATTGTGACCTCAAGTCATAACAGTGGCAATAAGAGGAAATCATAGTGATGGTTATTTTTATTGGGATTCATATTTGGTTTCTAGATATGCTAGTCTGTTGCAGCTTAGTAGACAGCTATATGACCTAGTGTCGCGTGATGACAAAGACTATGAACATGTCGTCGACCTTGTTACGTCTGAGTTGACTAGGTTGAAAATAAAGTATACTGATGATGGTGCTGCCGGGCACACTCAGCCTGAAATTGCACCAGAGATATTACATGATCCACCAACTGTTAGAAGTAAGGGTTGTGGTGCGGCTGGAACACCCGGGAGCCAGAGAGGTAGGCGAACCCAAAGGTGTGGATGTTGTGGAAGGATTGGGCACAACAGACGATCATGTCCAGTAGGGGGAGTGAATGAAGTAACTGGATCAGCTGTGGTTCATTCCTTGAGTGGTGAGGATGATGTGCACCCAGACATGGGTGCTGATATTAATGGTTAGTAGTTAGGCTATATATTTATATTATTAAGGCAATTACTGCTATTTGTTTGTGTGTTATGAATTAAAATTTGAATACATTTATGCAGACTGGACTTTTAGTTTGTTGTTAGTTGGAATTAAAGATCTGCCTTCAGATATGGCAATTTAGACTTGATTTGTAGCTGAATGTATGTAGATTCCACACAGCAATTATCCATTTTTGTGAAATGTGGGAATTTAGTATGCAACTTTGCAGTCGACGGTTATCGGTCTAGTTAGGGCAATTTGTCATTGTGTTAGGGCGTAAAAAAGATTTTGGGTGAAGAAGGTTGAACGGCCCAATTTTTTCAGATGTCATTTTAATGTGACTTGCGTGGATCATACTTGTAAGATTTATGAAGAGCAAATCGTGGACCGTGGATAGATAGATTGGCCCATTTTAAAGAGACAAAATTTTTGCTGTTGAAAATTTATTTACCAATAACATCTTATCCAATCACATGAAATTGAAAGACCGGCCCATTGTGGCAATATTTTTTGTATTTGCATGGATAGAAATGTTGAGTTTGTAATTTTAGCCCATTAGACCTGATTGGTCCAAGAACCCATTTTAGTAGAGACCACTTTGTGGATGATTGCTCAATAAAGTCAACTAATGCAACGGACTGCAAAACGCCCCAGTGGATTTTTTTGTGATGGGCCGTGTTCAGTATTCTTAGTACAGGACAAATAATTTATTTAGCAACCTTGTTAACAACAGTTGGTGGATGTTTTTTCAACAAAGGCAACAAATGTAACAAAGACCATATTTCATAGTGGATTTTTTGGTGATAATCAAATGGCCCGTAATAAACAAAGTAATAATTTTTATGGTGAGTGAAAAACATTTTACGTAATGAGTTCCATAATAATTGTACAACTGCTGTAAATGTCTAGGTGTAACATTAATTCACTATTAAGATCATACAAAAGAGGCTCGTAGTAATAAAGTGCCCCAAGCAGCCCAAAATGCTTGCACAAAATGTGTCTTAGTAGTATAATTACAAATGCCTATAATGATATACTATTACTAGCCATCCGTAAAGTGCTTCAGACAATTCACAAAATATAATAGGGCTTCTATCAAGCCAAATATAACATGTACAAATCTATTATTCAAAAAATTTGCCATCTGGATGGTATCTTGTAGCATGGCTAGAGTGCCACCAAAAAAAGCCATGTCTTTTGTTCAAATATTAGGAGCGTTTGTAAGGACAGCCCAATGGCTACAACACTTCAACAACAAGGTCTTCATACATTGGTTGTGGGAACCCAATAGCAGACGCATTGCTACCTTCATGCGCACCTTTGTTTCATTTAACTGCATATTTCAGTGAACACTATATCATGTATATATCAAATAAACAAAAATAAAGAAAAAGGGTATATGACAATGTCGTTACTAACCACACTAGGTATGTTATGTGAAAAGGATTGCTGCATGTTCATCCATTCAACTACCCATAGGCAGGATGTATGATTGCATTAGAGTTTCAACGGTATGCATCGTTAAACATGCATGAAGCTCATAAAAAATAAGTTAATTAAAGACATTGACATAGACAATTCACCTCGTCCCACAATTGGGTATCCCCCTTGGCTCGTAGACACTCCAGGAGCCTATGTTGGTATAGCCAGCGAACAATGGGGTATTGATATATGATCTTAAAATAAGACATGCCAAAGAACAACACTGGAATTGCAGGAAGAAAAAGTAAATTATTTGTTTGGTTTATTGATAATTTAGTACTTTGGTTTAGGGAAAAAATTCACCATGGACTGAATTGTATTCCTTCTTCGGTTCAACGCATCGTTAGTAAGATGAGGGTCAAGCTGATATACTTTTTTCTCTTCATGATGAACCACCATCAGATACCAATGACCTCCCTCCTCTTCTATTGGTACATATATCTATAATTAGGGATAGGGGCAAATATAAGTCTATATGCATTTAATCCCCTAATTTACTTACAATAGTGCTGACCATCAACCATGAAAATCATTTTGTCAAAAAAAATTAACTATGAAAATCATTGTAGTTAACAAACTTTGCAGTGTGCATCTGGTGGAATTAATATTTGTGAGACGCAGTTAATATAAATCAATTGTACCAATTTAAGGTTTGGATAGGGGGGCATCCAATCTTTGCCATAGAACACATGCAAATCCTCATATGTCCTCCCATATGTGACATCAGCCTTCATATTTATTTATGATTCGTTAGTATGTATAGTCATATTTATGTATATAAGTAGGGCGGAATCATAGTGCTATACATACTAACAGCGAATGCAGGTAGGAGACACCAAACAGACTTTTTTGTGTTAGTTTGTTATGTCGAAGTTACCATCACGGATGTCATCAGCACCAGCTGCAATTCGCATGACAGACAGATGTTTCATGCGGTTATGAAACATGAAGATAACTAACACTGTTGTAATTTATACAATGTCTAGGATTACAGCGATTGTATTACCTCATGGTGAACACAATTTCCAGGGCACAAGCAGTCAAAGTCAGTCCTTGTACCTATGTTGTTCCCGATAATGAACACCACTTCACTGCAATTTAAAAAATACTGTAGTTAACATTATTCAAACATGGCCCTATTATGCAACAAAAGTTGAGGGTTGAAGTGAACCTGGGACCCTTGGTCTTGTCAAATACGTAAGCACAAACCTGAGCCTCTGTGGGTGTAAGATGCATGTCTTTGGTTGGCTTAAACAAGCAATTGCCTTTCTGTTTTTAAAAAATAATATGTTAGACTATATGCTGTAATAATTATAAACTTTCAGCATTCAAAAGATTACTTACATTTGGAACCAATTGACCATGTGGAGCATTGGCAGATTGTGGTGACCCATCAGCGGGGGATTTCCTTTTGGAGTTTTGGCTTAAGGGTGACAGATGTTTCACAAAGTCTTTCTTTGTCCGTGTAGATGAAGGTGACTTCTCTGTTTTAGCCCTCTTTGTAGGCGTCCTTGATTTCGAACGAGTAAATGCCAACCTTCTGGGTTCCAAACACGATCTTCTTGGTTGGTTATTTTCTTCGACATCCTCTATTGTATCCTGCATAAGAAAAAATACATGTTATCAACTTCAGCCTTTAAAAATTAGTCTGTAAAAGCAAAAACAATGGATGAAGAATGCATACCTTGCTGTGAAGTCCGCGTCTGTAGTTGCTCATGAAGGGTTTGTTGCCGATGTTATCCATGCCCGGTTCCTCTCCCATGGCTGCGTCATCTCCCCCTTCGTATTTAGAATCAAAACGCGACTTGGGTCTTGACGGACGTGTATATGAACCATTCAACCCTCCTTTCCATTGTTTGCTAGTCGTATCACTATCATCGTCATCTCCATCACTGATTATTACGGTTGATATATCTTTAAATCATCCTACTCTTCCTTTACCTTTTTTCGAATAGTCTTTCGAGTGTTGCTTGGTTTCTCCTTAGGCTTGATATCCACGAAGACGTCATTTAACTTTGGGGAGTTACTCCCGCTACCATGAAACGTTTCCCTTTGAAGTCCCACCTTTGGTGTTGGAGTTGCTTCATCGCGAACTAACCTCGATAGGGCAATAAGCATGGACACTCGTGTCCTCTCAACATTATCTATCCTTGATGACAAACCCTGGTTGACATTTCGGGCAAGTGTTAAGCACGTGAATAACATTGGATTGGTGAAAATTCCTCAGAAATGCACGTGTGCATTGTTAGCCATTACACAGTTTGAAAAAAAAATGATAACCTTAATAGCATCCAACACATCTTGTAAGCTTACTTTGTTGGGGACACGGTCTTCAACGGTTGAAGGCTGACATCTCATACATTAGCCAGTAAATAGTAAATGTTAGCATGTTTTTTGGTTTAGGGACACATATACATTTACGGAATGAGCAGCCCTAGAGTAAGTTCAAAACTCACCTTTTGGGTAGGAGGTTTTGGACCTCCATGGAAGAAGTCTTCAGTTGGGTTATTGTTACAGTCTTCCTCCCTATATACATATTTACAGACGTGTACAAGGAAAACAGGAGAATGGGTTATGCAACTCTATTTTGCGATCATTTTACAAAATAATGAACCCTAGTGTAGAGCCATGGGAGAAATAAGTTTTACCTATTTTTTTCTCCTACACGCCACTTGGTTGGAGCTTCATCGGTATCCATTGTAGAAGGAAAATGTGCAAGCTTCAGGGATTCACAGACGTGTAACAATGACAAATTAATTGAAATGATTTGGTCCTTATAATTTTAGAAGACCTTTGGAAACGAGAGCACTGTTACACCACATTAAATGCTTGTCACCTCCTTAATCCATAGAAGCCTACTTTTAGCTGGCTTAAAAAATGGGAAAATGTGACCGCGTTTTAGGACAGGCCATCATTACAATTGCTTTTTAAATCTTATATTCTTAATTGGCGGTTCACTAAAATTATCGAGTCTGAGCTGAATGAGAGACCAACGGGTTGGCATACCCAGGACCCAATAAACATTGCACATTATCAACCTGTTGTGCTATAATAAATATTATACTATTTAATTTAATATATAATTTTATATTTATATAAGAAACTAAATACTACTTCAGGTGGATCACCAAGATTCATGTTGGGCCAACCCTAAACTAAACAAAAACCACAAAACGACCCAAGCCCAAGTTGATAATTAAAAAACAAAAACATTACAAACAAGACCACATCCAACCTACATACAAATACCAAATAAACGACACAGAAGCTATTCCCACCATTGTTGATGACCTTCCTAGCCAAGGCTCTCCACGTTGTACACGTGTTTTAGTTCTTCATTCAAGGTTGCAATCTCCATCGCTAGCACTGTGTTTTCTTCATTCAACTTGTTTAACTCCTCTTCTAATAGCTCAACATTGTAATAATTGAAGTCTCTAATCTTCTTCCCTGTTGTAGCCATCAAGCGACGAATCAGACATGCTGCTACATCTTCGTTTGCTTGGTAATCATTTCTACCGTACCTTCCCATTGGTACAGGTGGTCTTCCAATTGCATGCCAATCAATGGATGCATAGTATCGTCTGTACTCTCTACCATTGACCGTCTTAACTTCATGAAGCGTGTACTTAGGTGGAGGAATACTAAGTATGCCACAAAGCTGGTATAGTTGAGACTGCATGCTAACTTGATAACAGAAATCGCCTCCATCTAAGTTTGGGGGCATGCATAAGTAACGCAAGAGTTAAAAAATGCATGAGGTGCATATTAAGTTACAAATGGTATAGTAGAATAGATATCTAAGCCGAATGACTGAGAGGATGATCCTTCGACACTGTCATGTATAAGTCCTTCCACATTGTCTTCTTCTTTTGGCCTTTGCCGTGGCAACCTCTCTTGACCATATTGTTCTCCGCAGCCAACTTTGATGCAGTGTGCCATCCAAAGTCTTTCTGCTTCTTCATATGAATCGTAACCCTTGTAGTCGTTCCCCGTAAATCGATTAACCTGTGCCTTACAGTCCACTGAATGGAAACACAACTAAATAACCACTGAATAACTGCTCCTGCGGATGCTGTGCAAAATTAGTCCAACCCACCAGATATGGTCGGTCCCCTCAGCAAATCCAGTATCTCCTCAGTCGATCGTCCTAGCTCAACGTACAACTCTATAGGTCCCGCCCTCTTGTGTTCATTAAACAAAGCAAACATCTGACGTATGTCAGAGTCTCTCACAAGTGTCATTGTGCTGAACCGGAAACCACCCTCTGGTGTCTCCATGGGGCATCAGTAGTAAATATCAGCAATAGATTTATTACCGGCTCCGATCTTAGCATGGATCTCATGTTTCAAAGATCCAAGAGATATGTCGGAGAGACCTGGGGTAATAGCATTCCAAAGTCACCCCCTGGTTACCGCTTGTTATCTGGCCGTTGTAATAAACAAAAGCAAGATCAGTATTTGGGCACCAGGCAAATTCAGATGGTTGTGTTAATTCCAACCTACCAAATTCCATGTTTTGGAGAAGTGTGAGAGCGGTGTTGAAGATGATAGAGTTTGAGATGGCAAGGGTGAGCTTGTGAGCATTTACCCATGTGTGTGTGTGTGTCTATATATATATATATATATGTATATATTAATATATTAACAATTAAAATATTTATGCCCTTAAGCGTTGGCATTGAAAACACAAATGGCTAGCTTGTCCATAAAAATCGGGTATTACCATCCCATAAAACTTGTACAATTTTTGGTTGTTCAGATTGTATACATAATGTGCTCAACGATCAAGGACACCGTGGTAATACCATGTCCTGAGACAGCACTGTTACGTGATTTTTCATTGTTTCTAATGTGAACCCCATCACACGCAAAAGGACAATTGTCCAATCCGTTCGTACCTCGAACAGTTAAATGGTGCTTCTTTCACAGCAACCCACGCACGCTACAAGGCAGTAGTGTCAGGGTAGGATGTGACAATCCCATTTGGAGGAATACGAAGCAGTGATCGCACCTCGTTAAGGAGCTCCCTCCGGTCAATTGAAAATTCACTACTTTTCATCTCACTTACATCTAACCATTTTGTGTTGCCTGCGTTCATCTAGTTCGACTCGATTCAAATTTTTTGGTTCCCAAAATTATGGCACGTATATATATAATAATATGGCATTTTAAATCTAATTTATTTTGCTTAAACTGTCAACTCTTTTTAATATATACAAATAACAATTTTTACATTATTATAAATTTTTATAATTGGCTAAATTACTCTTTTGATCCCTAAATTATTTTAAAATGTTCAATTTGGTCCTCAAGTTTCTAAGAGTAATTTAGCCATGATAATTTAATCATTGCAATTTCATAAACATTTACTACGTTACAAATATATACATGCCAACATAATTATTAAATAATTAAAGTTCATCTTTTACATACATAAAAATTATCTATAAAATTTTAAAAACAACAATTAAATAACCAGGAACATATAGAGTGTGTTTGAGAAAGCTAAAAAAATTAGTGTAATCGATTATAATTATATAATCGATTATTGTAAAAATATTATAATCAGAACTTGGGTGGTGTCAAAAAATTTACTTTTACATAACAAATTACGAAAATGGTATAAAGTTATTTGCACAGAATAATAATATTTGTTTGATAGTTAGTTATATAAGGATAAAATGGGAAGACTGTTTTTAGATCAAAAAATAATCAATTTGTAACAATCTTAAAGTCCTTGATTGATGATAATAGGAAAACATCATTTTAATCCAAAAAAAGGCTTTTTAAGAAATATAACCTAAATGCCAAACAAACCAATTATATAGGAAAAAGCTACTGGCGGCAAAAAACAGCTGCAATCAAAACATTTATCTTTCCCAAGCACACACATAGTTTAGTCAGAACCAAATTTGCATATGTGAAGATTTTCTTAACACAGAACTTGAAATAATAGGAAATCGGGCCACAAATTACAACATCGGGCCCAAATAAACTAAGTGGCCCATATCATATGGTCTATATAACAACCTTGCCGACCTATTTCCAAATTAACCAATTATAATTCCCATAATTATATTTGCGTACACACCAACCAGAAAAACTGAAGGACAGTGACCTGTTTATAGAAGAGGCATAGTTAAAGGTATTGATGATAAGTCGGCTTTTAAGTAAGCTTTCAGGCTAGGATATATTTTAAAGTAGGCTAGGTTAAGGCTTTGGCCTATATCAGGCTATATGTCAGGTTCAGGCCTCGTGATTGGAAGACAAACCAGGGCCAAGCTTATCAGGACATAGATCGGCCTAACCTACTCCCATCCCTAAACAGAACCTAGTCCATTTTTTGTTTTTTTATAAAATATCCAACCATACACACATTAAATACGTTATTATTAGCCTCTGGCTAAATAGAATAGTAGTCTCTTTGGGCCATCGTCTACATTCACACGAGCCCATTAAACTTATTCACCCAACCCCTAACTAGGTTAAGTTAGATAGATTCACTCCGCACTCAGCGCCGAAAATGCTCATTTCTCCCTCACAAAAATATCTCCCTCAGCTGCATGCAGCTCTCTCTCACCACCGTAACCCACCCCCCAAATCCGTGCGCTACCAAAATCGCCACCCACTCGCCAGATCTGACAAGAGATGAGCAGATCAGAGCAGAGGCACTGGTGTCCCCGTTTTCCCACTCCCCATTTTCTCATTTCAGAAATGAGAAACCCTAAACCTTCTGAAATGTGCGACCATGTCTCCCACTCCTGTTTCTGCCGCTACTTCTTTATTCCGTGACACTGTTCGCTCGCCGCCGCTCCTTTACTGACTCAGTCCGACTCCTTCACTCCGTACGCTCGTCGCTCGTCGTGGTGGTCCGCTCGACGCTGCCGTGGTCATGTTGGTTCCCTCGCCGCCGCAGCTCATTTGCTCTGTGACCCCGTCCGACTTCGTCCGACTCCTTTACTCGGTCTGCTCGTCGTGGTAGTCCGCTAGCCGCTCGTCGTGTGGTCTGCTCGCCGCTCGTCATGGTGGTCCGCTCACCGCACGCAGGTAAGGTTCCATTTTGAAGTGAAGTTGAATTCATTCTGATGTATCACAAAGTTCCATTCAGAAATGTCCTAACCACACTCCCATTTTGAACTGGAGTTTGATTGATTCTGATGTATCACACAGTTTCATTTGAATTTTGATGCCTGATAGAGAAATTTAGTAGGCCAATTTTTTTCTTAGGAATAATTTTAAATAGAACAGATTGAGAACTTGACCTATTTAATGGCCTATTTAGAGGTAGGCCAAATGGCTATTTGAAGGCCTTAGTACGAAATAGGCATTTACTATAGAAACCATTTACCATTTGCCAAACGGCCTATTGGTGTCCTGTTTTTTATTTTTATATTACAAATTTGCCCCTCAAACCTTCATTATCAGATATAGAAACCATTTACCATTTACACATTTACTATAGAGTGACTTGTTTTCATATTATCTGATTCAAACACAAACATAACAGCAACGGTTACAAAACAAAATAACCACCACCAACCTCCACGCAAAATAAAAAAGGGGACCATCAGAGGGATGAGACATCGAGTGAAATAAAAGGAGGAAGATGGAGGACTGGAGGCAACCACCTAAAGATGGAGAAGCCGGAGGGGGTGCCACTAGTGCAACATTGAGGGGCCAAGAAAAGGACCCGTTGCGGTGAAAGAAAAACTCAACAGCACAACAGCTGATGGGGCTCTCCTCTTTCTCTCATTCTCTTCTCTACTACAATCTTCCTCTATTCTCTCCTTTTCCAGCTTCTGTTTTGTTTTTGTTCCCCTTTTAAAAAGTATGCAACTTCTATATTTTATCGCAATGTGCAAACAATATGTTGTCAACCATGGAAATTCTACATAAAACGGGTCTCCTTTATTATTTTCGTGTTTGACTATTTGATTGATTGTTGGACATTGAATAGCTTCTATTTGTTATTTGTAGATTACATATGAGCAACAGTTTTGCCTCATATTTTTACTCGAGAGTAAGGCCTGGAGTTATTAATGGCGACCTTAAGAAGGCCAAGCAAGGTTTGATTTTTATCTTTCACTCTCTTCCTTGCAACTTTTTCATATGCTCCACTTTTATTTTTCTTTGTCCCTTGGTACAAACTTGTAGGTCCGGGCACACTTTTATATTCAACATTTATTTTTGCTTTTATTTATAAAATCTTTCTTGATTTTAGATGATATCATATTTCAGGCATCGTGATAAACATAAGGAACATGATAGGTACAGAGATAGCGACTCAGATCGTGAAAGGTCTCAAGATTGAGACGGAGGAAGAAGGATGGATTCTAGGTTGAGGAATGGAAGAAATGGAGTCCAAGTCACGATCCCCTGTTAAGAATAAAGAAAGTTTATAGTTCTCCGGTTGTTTGTTCAAGTGTTCAAAGTGTCTTTTGGCTGCTCTGTTGTTGAAGGTGCTAGTACAATTTTTACATTTACATGAAATATACTAAATTTTGTCTATGATCAATATACTCTATCTTCTAATTTAAGTTTTAATCAAACACAATTAGAGGTGGGAATAGGCCAGGCCAGACTTTAGCTAAATAGGCCTGGCCTGTTTAAAAAATGTAAAGCCTAAGCCTGGCCTGTTACCTATCATAGGCTTTTTTTAAGACCTGGCCTGACCTTTTTAAAAGCCTGACCTGGCCTGAAAGCCTACTTAAAGGCCTATTTCACTAAGACCTTTAAATAAGCCATAAGCCTACTACTAAATAGGCTGAACTTCTTCCGCTAAATAGGCCAATAAACCTATCATTGCACATAACAAAAAACACAACACACAAGACACAGTATAGTAACAAAATCATATACAAAATTCATACTTACTAAATTATACTTAACAAATTCATCTGTTAAAAACTACACTGACATAAAAAGTTTCGGGTCCCAAATCTTAGCATTTCAATTCATACTTAAAACTCCCACAGGTGATTGTATATTTGTTCAGAGACCTCAACAAAATAAGTTAAAAGGAAAGAAAGGGAATACAACATGAAATAAATAAATAAAGCACTTCCAAAACATTTATTCCCCATAAACAGGAAATCAAAAGGGCATAATCATCAAGCATATAGAATCCAACTATCGTAGCCATTACATTTCCTAGATTTCCAAATTATGTTATGAAATACATCTCCAATATGTATATTTTACAATATGCTAATCTGCACCTATTTCTTCAAGAGTCGCTTTGGCCGCTGCCTTCGCTTCTTCTAGAAGCTTATTTGGGACCTATACATGATTTATTCGTTAAGTGGTGTGTAGACTAAGGTGCAATAGAGACAGTTTTTAAATATAAGGTGTAACTACCTGAATCTATAAACACTACTAGTCCCTGTAGGTGCTGCCCACGGAAATGGAGAATGACAGAGGAGACGAGCCGATGGAATGACGGGCCGACAACTCGTCGGCGATGAGCGAGACGCAAACGCCCAGACTCGAAACTCAGATGAGTGCCGACTGGGAGTGAAGACCGTCGACCGGGACTGGCCACTGGGGGTGTCGACCGACGAGGGAGAGGCAGAGAAAAAAATGCAGCCTTGCAAGTGTGAAGATGAATGTGACGGCGTCCAGAAAAAGGGTTTCCAACTTTTCAATGTGAACAATAGAACAAGGGTTTCTTTTAGATTATTAGGATTAGAATAATATTTAATTTTTTTAATAAAAATAATATAGTATTATATTATATATATATATATATATATTAATTAAACAGACTGGCCTATCAGGCCTAAAAGGCTTTTTCAAGAGCCCAAACCTGGCCTATTTAACTAAGGAGGCTTTTTGTAAAGCCTAGACCTGGCCTTTTTATTAAACAGGCCAGGCCAGGCCTTAAACAGGCCAGGTCATAGGCCCCTGTCGGACGGCCTGGCCTATTCCCACCATTAAACACAATTGTGAATTGCATTTTAGTCCCTTGGCAAGTTCATCAATACATCGACCAAACCGACTGATGCTACCCGCTGCCTGACTGCCTCGACTGCATGCACCACATCAGGCTTAAACTCTGATGGGATGAATCTCTGACAAACACCACTCAGCTAATGCAATCATTTTAAGTAGAAAAGATAAATAAGGCTTCTGCACCTTGATGTTTCTAGCTTATTTTGTTGCTGTGATCATCACTTGTCATTCATCTGTTGTCCATTACGTTAGAGAATAGTAGAATACAACATTAACTTGCTTGATTCCCTTTACAAGGCTTCCGTGATCATTTTGATTAGTCAAGATATATAAACTTTGAAGCACTCCTGCAAATAAAGAACAAAATATCCCATTGCTTTAAAGTAGCTTGAAATTTCACAAAACAATTAGTTTGTGTCAAATATACGATAGTGTCTATAAATGAAAGTCAAATATGTCCATGTGAGTGTCACCTCAGATTCAACCCCATGAACACCGACCACTCTCATTCAATTTGCTTTGTTTTCATGAACCCATTTATTGTAGAAAATAATTGAGTATTATAAAGGTGTGCGGAAAAATTCAAAAGCAATTGTGATGACCGATCTAGCTAGGCACTCAGGCGGCCACTCAACGGCGCAACGGCAGATGGGGCTCCTTTTCCACCCTCTTTCTCTCATTCTCTTCTCTACAATCTTCCTCTCTTCTCTCCTTTTCCAGCTTCTTTTTGTTTTTGTTCCCCTTTTACAAAGTATGCAACTTCTATATTTTATCGTAGTGTGCATATAATGTGCTGTCAACCATGGAAATTCTACATAAAACGGGTCTATTTATTATTTTCGTATTTGAGTCTTTGATTGATTGTTGGACATTCAATAGCTTCTATTTGTTATTTGCAGATAACATATGAACAACAATTTTGCCTCATATTTTGACTCGAGAGTAAGGCCTGAAATTATCAATGATGAAATTAAGAAGACCAAGCAAGGTTTGATTTTTAACTTTCACTGTCTCTTCCTTGCAACTTTTTCATATGCCCCACTTTTATTTTTGCTTTGTCGCTTGGTAGTTGGATGAGTTTGACATTTACAAGAATACAAAGCTTACTTGTGAAATATAGAAAGCTTATATGGCTTATTTGACAAACTATGATGGTATGATTGAATTGAAAGTTTGTTCTGTTAATATTATGGTGTGAATTGCTTATTCATTATTTTGATTACACGCTCTTTTATGTATTAAATCTAATAAGTTCACACTTTTTTCAGCAGGTTTTATTTGGAGCACTCGGTATTACTATTTCGTCATGGACAGCTTCACCTTCAGGTTTCCTGAAGTGTAACATCGATGCATCGTATTAGATAAAGCTAGATAGTACAGGGTTTTGCTTTGTCGCTTATATGGCTGATTTGACAAACTATGATGGTATGATTGAATTGAAAGTTTGTTAATGTTAATATTATGGTGTGAATTGCTTATTCATTATTTTGATTACACGCTCTTTTATGTACTAAATCTAATAAGTTCACACTCTTTCCAGCAGGTTTTATTTTGAGCACCCGATACTACTATTTCATCATGGACAGCTTCACCTTCAGGTTTCCTGAAGTGTAACATCGATGCATCGTATTGGATGAAGCTAGATAGTACAGGGTTCGGTATGTGCCTAAGGAATGACAAAGGCAGATTCATAGCATCAAGAACCCTATGGCATTCTCCAATGTGGAAGGCGTATGAAGGAGAACTACTTTGTTTGAAATTTGCTTTAAAATGGACCATCAAGCATGAATGGAAGAACATAATTTTTGAAACAGACAGAAAGGGGGTTGTTGATAATATCCATGACAATATCAACAACCTATCTCTCTATGGCAAAATAATTATAAACTGCAAAGTTCTTCTATCAAATCATCCAAGCTATAAAGTAAAATTTACAAAAAGAGAAGGAAACAAGGCAGCTAATACTTTAGCACGAGCTGCAACTGCAAGCTGCTTTGCTTTGTTTCCTTCTCTTTTTGTAAATTTTACTTTATAGCTTGGATGATTTGATAGAAAAACTTTGCAGTTTATAATTATTTTGCCATAGAGAGATAGGTTGTTGATATTGTCATGGATATTATCAACAAGTCCTTTTCTGTCTGTTTCAAAAATTATGTTCTTCCATTCATGCTTGATGGTCCATTCTAAAGCAAATTTCAAACAAAGTGCTTGTCCTTCATGCATCTTCCACATTGGAGAATGCTATAGGGTTCTTGATGCTATGAATCTGCCTTTGTCATTCCTTAGGCACATACCGAACCCTGTACTATCTAGCTTCATCCAATATGATGCATCGATGTTACACTTCAGGAAACCTGAAGGTGAAGCTATCCATGATGAAATAGTAGTATCGAGTGCTCAAAATAAAACCTGCTGGAAAGAGTGTGAAATTATTAGATTTAGTACATAAAAGAGCGTGTACTCAAAATAATGAATAAGTAATTCACACCATAATATTAACATAACAAACTTTCAATTCAATCATACTATCATAATTTCTCAAATCAGCCATATAAGCTTTCTATATTTCACAAGTAAGCTTTGTATTCTTGTAATTGTCAAACTCGTCCATATTTTAAAGCCTATCTAGTATTGAAATTTACAGCTAGAGTCAATGGGTTATAGTTATTAAGTTGTTTGGAACAACTAAAGATTCAAATCTAAATCAGAGTGAAGGAAAATTATGACAGTGCAAATCTTTGATAGTCAACATTCTTGTGATATTATCCATGTACGATACAATGCAATTTAACATTCTTTTGTGATATTATCTGTTAAGTGGGAGATTGGCTTGTTTTGTTGCAATTTAAAACAATTTCTTTTATAGATAACAGGTAACGGGTGTTAAGGATTTTATGTGGAAAAGCATGTGAAAATCTATAAGATTGTGAGATGCAAGTATGTTTGGACTAGTAATGGGGGAAGGTTCAATGTGAATCAATTGCTGTAGGTGGCTACTTTAGATTCTCAGGTGGAGACTTTTGGATTATGTAGAAGATAAAGGGACAAGGTGCTGATTTGGTTTTGGAAATTGTTTGATAATATGGCTTAGAAGGTTATCTGATTTTGAAAGGGATAGTACTGGATCTAATGAAGGGTTCTGCTCATATAACTCTTGTTTTAATGCAATCTTTGAGTCTGAATCATCTAATGGGTGGTAATATCAGCTCTTGCAGGAATAGCTCACTGATCTTGAGGGTTGTAGTGTTGTGGATATTTTTTTGTTTGATTGGTGTGGTGAATTTTGAAGTAACAATGTAAACTCAATGTGGTTGGGTTGATGTTCTAACAAAAAGTGGAAAAGGACCTTGGGTATAGCATTTTCAAAAGCTGCTGTTAATTGACAAGGTGAAGATCGGGTTGTTGTTATGATTTGAGACAGAAGATGCTATTGGTTGTTCATCCTTTGGGTCTTATTGTGGTTCTCGGGAAATAGTGGATGTTATAGTTTGATGTAAAAATAATACTCTTCTTAGCTTAAGATCAGTATTTAAGTTACACCAGATTGTCAAATGGAGATATTTTGTAATTGGGTTAGAGTGCCTCAAGTAATCTTTTTAATAAATTGGTGTTCATAAAAAAATAAATAAAAAATATTCAATGCAATTGCTATCCTCTTCTTTGTTGTAACAAATTGATTACAATATAGAGTCATCTTCAAAATAAATCACAAAATAAATGCTAATTAAAAATCATGATCATGTAGAGAGTAAATAATGTGGGTGACCACAACACAGAAGCAACCTAAAATTAAAGAAAAGCCATACTTATGAATATACTTAACTTCCTTTAACATTGAATTTTGCTATGTAAATTTATTCTATTTTATAAAAGGTATTATAAAAATGAACCCACATTCATGATAGGCAAAAAAAAAAAAAAAACATTAAAGGTATTTCATAAAAGAGAATGCCTATTTATAGGCTTACAACCAATTTGAACTTGTTGAAAAATTTGAAATGCCATCAGATTTGTTGTATAACATTAACTAACTAATAACAAAACATAAATATAAAAAATAACAATAACAAAGACTTGTTCAAAATCAAATATGACAAGATCTCATAAACACATATGGACATTATAAAAAAAAGAACGCATATGGACATACTGAGGTGTCCTGGTTGGTTCTTTTTCTTCTACTCCTATATGTGATGCAACCACTTTTGCGGCCGCTTGCATGTCCTCTTTCACCAAACCTTCTAACAACAGCTTCAAGGTTTTAACCTTAGGAAGCATATTTACTTTCACACTCTCCTTAAAAATCTCATAGCCTTCCTTAAAATCCTTATGCATACACAACTTGGAAATCAAAGTATCAAAAGTCATGGCATCTGGATGATAGTCATTTTCATCCAACCCAGCATAAACTTCCATAGCTTCCTTCATCATCCCAAAATTGAAATACAAGTCATCAAGAAATGGTAACTTGGTAAGTTAATGTATTAGGCTTCAACCTAAGATCCACCATTTCAGCAATCATAGCCTTCACTTTCCCAGGTATCTTATTTGAGACATACTTGATCCTTACATTATATGTGGCAACATCAATGATATTCTTGTCTTTCATCAAACTCCACACTTTCTCAGCCTCATCCCTGTTCTTCCTGTACAATGTATCCAATACAGTTGTATAGCTAACTGCACTGGTCTCCACAACGTTCTTTTCTTCTACATGCTTTAAAATCTGAAGAGCCTTCTCTGGCTGACCCATTTTGCAGAAAGACTTCACTAGAATACCATATGACACTTCATCCGGCACGACGCCGTATTGTTGGATAATTTCTTCGAACATTTTGGGGACATAGTGGAAGATTTTGCAGTTGTTGCAAGCAGTTATGAGGGTATTGAAGGTGTGAGGGTTCGAAGGGTTCCAAGTTGGTCACATCTGGTGGTAGGTTTTGAGGGCGTCGTCGAACATGCCAGAGATATCGTAGGCACGGATAATGGCGGAAAGGAAGGGTTCTTGGGTGATGTTGGGTTCAGTTTTTTTAGACTCAAGGAGGTCGATGATGTCGGAGAAGCAGCGGGATTTGGCGAGACGGCGGATGGTGTCATGTTCGATGCAAGTCGATTTCGAGAGGCTTGTCTGGGTCGGTGGTGGCGGTGGTGGAGAGGCGGTGGATGGTGTCGTGTTGGGAGAGAGCCGATTTCGAGAGCCTTGTCCGGGTCGGTGGTTGTGGTGGAGAGGCGGCGAATGTGGCGGAGGGTGGCTGTGGTGGAGAGGCAGCGAATGTCGCTGAGGGTTATGGCGGCGGCGCTGTGCAACATTTTTCTGTGCGTGCAATAGAGGATGGAATTGAAAGGGTTGAGGGAGGGAAAGAGAAAACAAGGGTCGAGAGATCAAATGCAGAACGTGAAATGGGTTAGGATTAGAGCTGTGAAATGGGTTAGGGTGCGCAGATCAGCCCACACAGCCCTAAGTCAGAAACCCAAATTGGGTTAGGATGCGCAGATCAGCCCACACAGCCCTAAGTCAGAAACCCCACACAACCCTAAGTCAAAAACCCAAATTAGGTTAGGATGCGTAGATCAGCCCACACAGCCCTAAGTCAGAAACCCAAATTTTTAGCGAAAACCAAAATTTTCAATGTATAATAGATTAAGAGTGTATGGAAAAACTGGAAAAAAAAAAAATTATGCTGATAATCGATTTTTGCATAATCGATTATAATCAGAATATGTTTTTGTTTGAGTATGTTTGTTGGAAAGCAATTTGAAGATAATTTATTTCGTTTGGGTAGTGCAAAAAAAAAAATCATTTTTACATAGTAAATTACGGAAAATGGTATGAATTTATTTGTATAATTTAATAGCAATTGTTTAGAAGTTAGTTTTGTAGGGGTAAACAGAGAATGGAGTTTGGAGGATGAAAAATAATCAAATCACAACAATCTTAAGCTAAAACAAATTAGATGGCATAAAACAATTTTTTTTCCTCAAAAAAGATTTTTTATTAATTTAAGCAAAGTGTCAAACATTTCTCTTAGAGCATGTTAGATTATTTTGAAAACAACATTTTAGGAGATAAAACAGCTAAAATCTAAAAAAATTAGTTTTCTCAAACATGCTCTGAGAGAAAATTTATAATCGATTAAGATCTGTCTGATCAAAAGACAGTGTTTAGTTGTTTACAGAACACATATAATTGATTATGCCTAGCCATAAAATCGATTAAAAGTTTTACAAGGATATATAATCGATTAAGAGTTGTTTGATCAAAAGGGTGTTGTTAAGTCTCTAAATGTCTGATGTGTATTTGCCCTAAGTTTTGATGAAAACTAATCATTTATCAATGACTTAATTGAACTCCATCTTAGTTGTTGACCTGTCTACCTATTGTGAAGATTATCTTTTCAAGTGTTTTTATCACTTGTCTGTCCTAAGACATTCTTGGTCAAAAATGGAGAACACTTGTCTAATGAGTTAAGTCAACTTGTCTGTTGACTGGATTATTGACTATCTCCATAAGAGAGTCAACCTGTCTAATGAAGCTGGCACTTATCTGCTGTCTTTCGATGTGGAACACACGAGACCAGAGGAACTTTTGTGAGCTATCTACTCAGTCAGAAGATGCTGAAGATTTCTTTCTCACAAGAACCAAGACTTTCAAAAGGTCAAACACTCAAGCAACCATGGAACTCAGAAAATGAGTGTTTCTAATATGTTTTATTCCCTAGTACATCTGGATGTTGCACTTAGTAAAGTACAAAAGCAACCTGAACAACTTTGATTTGGTCCACAAAGCATAAAGCACTACCCATCGTTGTTAGAGTACAACCAACGTTCCTATGCATTAAATGGATGCCCAGAATGACTTTATTGCATTTAATGGAGCTCAGCTCAAAGTATAAATCAAAAGAAATGTCTCTAACGGATTTAAAATAATTGAAGCCTATAAATAGAGAAGTCACTATAGTTGAAGAGATAGAGCACAACATTCAAAGAGTCATTACTCTGCGCATTTATTTTTTCATTCTTTCAATCTGTATTCTTCAATCTTTTGAAGTTATTACACAGTCTTTCTAATCTTCACATTTAATTCACTCTTCTGAGTGTTAGTGAAAGACTTGCAAATTGTATTTATTACAATCCTTTCTCAAACAAACCTAAGTGAGCCTGAAGAGGCTAGATGTGCAAACAATACTTAGTTTGGAGCTTAGAGAGGCTAAGTGTGCAAAGAATACTTCGAGTCTGTAACCTGATCAGATATAGTGAAAGAAACTCGGTGCTGCCAAGGACTCGACATGACCCTATTGGTTAAGGGGTGAACCAGGATAAAATAGTTGTGTCTATCTCTATCCCTATCTCTTTTGTTATTTTGTTTATAATATCTGTTAACTAACTAAAGGATGTGAACTTTAATTTTTCTGTGAAAAACCATCAGACAAGTCACTTGTCTGTGCTGTTAAAACACTTGTCTGTCCCTAGCTTCTGTGTGTGAAATTTTTTTTAACTTATATCTAAAGTCTGATCAACACAATTCAACCCCCATTTTCGTGTTTATAATTGTCTATTTCAGGTGTGTTTTACAGAACAACAATAATCGATTATGTCAAGCAATGTAATTGATTGAAACCTGTCTATTTAGAACTCTTGGTTTTACCGACACAATATAATCGGATTAATTTATTAAGGATAATCAGTTAACACATGCATTTTACCATAAAAATGAAGTTTTTAATTCTTAGTGTTATGAATATATATTTAGTGGATGTTCATTTCCTTATGTCGTTTCATATTCCCTAGGATGTTCCTATAACTCCCATGAGTAAATGGCTTTCACTCATAAGTTATTTCCCTTAACTTCATATGCTACTGGCACATTATACTAGATTACTAGGCCCTTAATAGACTTGTATGTTACAAGACTTATGTCCTATAAATAGGTCTCGTAGCATTGTTAAATTGGGTACCTTGAAGAGCATAATGCAAAAACTCTCTTCTTCTCTTCTTTCTTTCTCCCTTCTCTCCATTCTTCATAGTTTATAATACTCGCTATTGTTTTTATTCATTTTATAACACGTTATCGGCACCATGCTCTACCATATGAGTGACGGCTTATCTGCTTTAAGGCTATATTGCAAGAATTCTTCTTCTTCTTCTCACTATCTTTGAGTTAATCTAATTCATTATGGGTTAATCTAATTCATTATCATGTTCTTGCTCATATCTTTATTTTTTTATTTTTTATGTTAATCTTTTATATTTTGATATTTCATATTCATAGAAATTTTATTTTGAATTTTGTTTGACTAATCGATTATTATATTTTGTCTTATCATTCTTGATAAATTCAGGAAGAGTTTATTATTCAAGCATCCCTGTAGGATTGCACAAAACTATGATTTTTTTCTTTATCATCATTTGTATGAAGATTTGTGGTATAGTTCCTGAAGAACTAGACTTTTAGACCATGATTGAAATGTAAAAGATCTACTTGATCTCTTGAAACAAAGGAACGTGAGTAAAGAGTCATCTATTTTTGTGTCACACAAATATGCTCCTGAAGCAGCATAAATGAGAAAATATTTACAAGAATATTTTGAACTAAGTTTGGGCATTATTGTGACTGGCACAGTAGCGGTTATTGATGAAAAATGAGAAAGATCACCTAATGAATTGGACTACATTCCCAGAAGTGTATGTTCCGTACTATGATTTTTTGTAAGGCAAAAGTCGTGATTTTGGTCATTGATGTGGTAGAGATTACCATTGTCATAATGATTTAAGATCTTGAAAAAAGAAGAAGAAAATAACAGCATATCAGTGACAAAAAAGGGAAATATTGAATGCGTTGCATGTGATGATTGAATATATTCATTAGGCATTAAGGATGGTAAAATGCCATTAGTATGTTTTTTATTATGACATTTACTATTCCTAACAATGAGTAGTAACTCATATACATTATAGAGAAGTGTAACTTCTCTCCCTACTTATACTTGGAATTTTATATAAGGACATCATTTTTTGAAAGAAGAAATAAGAAGAATTGGTGGTATGTCTAGTTTCTAAAGAACTAGACTATTTTGTGTTCTTATTTTTTTTTATCCTAATATCTTCTTATCTTATTTTTTCATGTTACCTTAATGTCGTAGCATATATGAAATGACATGGATCATATCGGTTATATGTCAAGATATTGCTGAAAGTGACAAGTGAGTTTGAGACAAGGTAAGATGAATTTTTGTCTCTAATATCCTAATGGTGAGCTATGGTCTAGGTATATATTAGTTATTTTATAAGAGATTTTTTTTTTGAAGTTTTCTTAATATAATTATTGTCATTAATAAGGATTTATCGGTTATAACTTTTAGTATATTTTATTCTTTTGTAACTATTGTACTTGTTTTATAACCATTCTACATAATGTTGTATTATAGTGCGAGGTGTAACTGCTATCCTTATTGATATTTGCAATCCTATACAAGGACTTGAGCTCCCATGTAGAGAATGGAGAAATTCAGACTTAGTTTGGTTCTAGACTTCTTTTCTTAGTCGTTATCTCTCCCCATTTCCTCTATTTTTAAAGGTAAATCAAGTTTTTAGAATATTTCCTATATTTTTTTTATAACAAAATTTTATAAAAAATTATGTTAATGCATTATCAACTCAAATATATTTGAGTGCAGTTAAAAGATGTGTTGCTTGCAAACTAGAAGTTTGCAATGTACGTGTTAACCAAAGTTCACTATTCCTTTGCAAACCAGAAGTTTGCGGATCACAATAAATTTGTTGTTTGGCTGATCGGTTGGGCCATCTCGGGTCTATAATGATGCGAAAAAATAATTGAAAAATCATGTGGACATCTATTGAAGAGCCAAGAGATTCTTATTCCAATATGTACTGAAGTTGACATAGGGAAACACAAGAAAAATGGGGTTGAATTGTGTTTTTTAACTAATTTTTGAAAATCCTTTTCAAAATGTTTTGCAAGCAAACATAAAGTAATCACACGTATGGAAAAACCTTTCTCAAAGAGATGTTAATAAACTCAATATCAAATCCCCACGCGTTAGTTCAAAACAAAACTAAAGGAGTTAAGGTATAAGAGAATAAACACATAGAAGATTTATCTTGGTTCACTATCTTCTAACTAAGAGTTACGTCCAGTCCCTTCTACTTGAAGATTTTGTCCACTATTTTCAAATAGCTTACAAGTATTCTTTACACTTGCCTCTTTAGGCTTACAAACTCTCAAGTATTCTACACCTCTCCAGGCACTCAAGTATTCTTTTCCAGTCAAGCCTCTTCAGGCTCTCTCTGTTAGATAAAATTGAAGCCTCATGGATTACATTATATGAAATTAGAACGCCGATTTGGTACTTACCTAGTTGAAGACATAATCACTAACCAACGATTAAAATTCTCATCAACGGTAGATTCCTTGTCAACTCTAAGACCCTGAAATTGAAAGACTAAGTCCTCCCTTGCCTGTTCACCCATTCTCCTAATTCACAGCCGTCAATGGGGCAAGCCATGGAGCAACTGATTATATTATCCATGACGGCAGAGGGGACCTAGCCAACTATATATAATAGTAACTATAACCTTAGGCACCTCCCATTACCGGCCTATAGGTTAAGGTCTACACTATTACCCACACAGATCAGAATTAGGTGTCAATAACCCATTACCAATAAATCACCATATTAGCGGGCTTAAGCATCATCAAATGGATCATAACATTAGCCCGTTTTTCGCAAACCAAAATCCACAGTTGATTGTAACCCACAAGAACTATTAGAAATAATTCTAACTTTCTCCCACTTGGGCAAAATCAATTGTGTAGTTTTAATTTGTAGAAAACATTTTTCGAAAACGACTCTCGGGCTAATAACAAATATTTAATGTGGCCACAAAACAAATGATCCCATGATGCAACACCTAATTAAGACTCCATCCAACAAAAGCCAAGTAATATCGAATCATGGCGGTAGTCATACCCTTTATTGATATGAGACCTTCCATAGTTACAAATATTACCGACTCCGTCGACTAGTCATCGATGTGGAGTGTAGCAAGAAAATGACATGCCAATGTGATCAAACAGCCATACTGTCATTTTCTTTGTCAGTCCTCAGTTTCTCTCAAATGCCAGAAGGCCAAAGAAACTACATGGTTAATAAAAATAACCATCATGCCTCGATTCCAACAAGGTGTCGACCACGTGCACAATGGTTCCAACAACACCAAGCTTCAAATACATAATGTCTCAGCTCAAACATGGCATCGACCACGGGCATAATGGTCCAACCGATACCGAGTCTTTCAAATGCCTCAGCTCCAACATGGCATCGACCACAGGCATGTGGTCCCAACGACACCGAGCTTAAAAATTCATAATGCCTGAGCTCCAGCATGGCATCGACCACGGGCACAGTGGTCCCAAAGATATCAAGCTTAAAAATTCATAATGCCTCAGCTCCAAGATGGCATCGACCACAGGCATAGTGATCCCAAAGATGCCGAGCTTTCAAAATAAGAATGCCTCAGCTCCAACATGGTGTCAATCACGGGCATAGTGGTCCTAAAGACATCGAGCTTCAAATTTTCACATTTGATATACATATACAAAAGTATATAAAAACAATATTCAACTTATCATTAATTTTTCAAATCAAATGGAAAATATCACAAGAAACACCAAAGTGTTCAAAATAAAAATATGACATCATAGAGAAAAGTTACATAGAACTCAAGCTCCCACTAACCAAGCCCATTATACGAACTCACAATGCCTATGTCTCAACATGATTTTTAAACTCTAAGGCCTGAGTCCCTTGGCTAATAGAATAACTAACACAAAATCAACACAGATGTGTTTAATCATCATATTTTTATTTTTCAAAACATAATTGACATCAATTGCTTCACTTCCAAATGTTTAATGTCATTTTAAGGTATAATTATTATCACAATAATTTTCAAAGTAAAGCCATGTCACAAGTTTCTTAACCAAACACTTTATGTGGTATGTAACAAAATCACAAAATTATTTTTGTTAAAGAAACTTGAAGCTATTTTGTCAAAGTATCAAATATTATAGATACATTCCATAGCATGATTATGATATCATATAAAATTTCAAGATCAATAGGCATAATAAGGGATCTATGATATTCAAAAGTATTTCAATATCCAAAATACCAAAATATCCAAAAATTATATATTTCATCAAATATTTTTACCATCATTCTTGACATCAAATAACGACAAAAGTCAAAATCCTCCCACTGATGTCAAGATCCAGCCATGCTAGATTTATTAAACTTATAGAAAATCTTCAATAAATAAATTTGATAGTAAAATCATGATTTCAAATAGGAAATCAAATGAGACAACATATATAATAAAATCCTTCAATTCATATATTTTAAAACAAATATATCAGTTGATAAGATCCTCAAAAGTAATATAAAATCCAACCATTAACAACACAAGCCATTTGAGGATATTATCATCCATTATGCACTCTCATTTGAGCAACACAGACAAACATTAAAAAGTCTCTTAACCATGAAGCTAACGCATTAGACTACAACCCAACTCAAATAATGTCTCCTTTAGGCAAACATATATCCAAGTCGTTGTGGCTAACATAATAGAATACAATAAGTCTAAGATCATTGTGTCTTTACAAGCGTACTTCATGAAATTCACCAGAATTATAACATATTGTGGTCCCCTTTTGGGTGCTCGATCATATATAATAATTCAGAAAATATATCTTGTAAAACAGTGACTAAAGGTCCTTCCAAGCTATGTAAACAAATCACTTTCATGACCAAATATTCACATAGACTTCCAAAACTAATTCATACCAAGATATATCATGCCCAAAACATAAAGAGCCCAACATAATGATAGCAAATATATGCCACTAATCAAAATAATAATACAACTACACAATGTGTCTTAATAATTAAATCACAATCACGTGTATCATCCATATATCCTTGATCAAAATTAATATAGATGCATAGTAACGATAAGCTTGATACATCATGATGTATATCATGACTAAAATCCATTAGGTATTAACCTAACCAAAAGAGTAAGGTTTAAAAAAACACAAGACTCTTTCATGGCCAAAGAAAAAAAAAGGAAACACTTGAAACCGTTATTTCTTCCTTTTCAAAATTATTATATCAAAACATATTTTTCTCAGACACGTGTCTTTCTAAAAAATAGAAATGTTCTTGCTCCATAACAAAATAAGCAACACAGTTGTTATTTAAAAAAAGATTACTAAGCAAAACTTGAAATACGTTAAGCTAAACAACAAGGCAAGACATAACTTCAGCTTAAATCAAGCTATTTTGAGGCCAACATAACAACACATTCCACTTTGGGCAGAGTGTGCAACCAAGGTCGGAACCACATTCAGAACCTCAGATGAGTTAATCAATGAGCACACACTAGGTTCGGAAAATTGTCTCCTTTAGGCTGACAAATCCCCTAGACCAATGCACCTCCATTAATATAATCCACAATCTTTGATGATGAGTTACTCAATGAGCATACACCAAGTTTAGAAATCTATCCGCTTTGGGCAGGCAGATCTCCTAGACCAGTGCACCTCTAATAACTTTATCCACAATCATCGATAATAAGTTACTCAATGAGCATACACCAAGTTTAGAAATCTATCCCCTTTGGGCAGACAGATCTCCTAGACTAGTGCACCTCCAATAACTTTATTGCAAATCAGCTTCTAATAATGACATACAATAACCTCCTTTGGGCAGGTAATTGCACGTAAAACCAGAAGCATTCCTCTAATGATAAAAAGAAACTCAATCAATTAATAATGAGTAATCCCACTTTGACGGTAATTACCGATTATAATCAATGAAATACTTTTATCCAGGAATCAATTTATCTTGCCCTCAACCATGATACAGTCTATAAGAAGGTGCATCAGCAATAAACACCTCTACTGATCATGAATTTAAATCCAACAGCATTCCGCAAGTTTTGCACGTACAACAATCCAAATAGGAGCTCATATAATTAACTAAATTGACACTTTAAAACATATGATATATGCTAAAAGTATTAACTTTCATAGCATCAGCCAAGTACACAATATCATTTACATATATTCTCTTTCCAGTATATTATTTTCTTACTATCAGCTGGAAGAATTAATAAACTAGATCCCTCTTTCAATATAGATATTTACGCAGCGGAAAATACAAACAATATACCAAAATAACATTTAAACAATGGATATCATTTCAAGAGGAAGCACTTAAAATAGCTCACATATGCTCCCCACAATCTCCAATTTAATTATAGTAATAACCATGAAAGGTTATAACATAATATAAATAATAAAATTCTCAAAAGGAAACAAAATATGTGCATAAGTACCAATTTAACCATCCAATGGATATTCAAGGCATAATTATTCAAGGCTTTCCAAAATGGATATTATCTCACTTGTGATATCACATAAACACACTTGTTGTATTTATCATGCAAAATATATTTCCAAATTCATACAATTTATATCACTCATAGAGAGCACAAATCCATATATATCAAATATTATTTTTCCAAATCTTTCAAATAATTGAGTGACAATAATCACCATTAATGAAAAAATAATATGATTGTGTACTAGAAATAATTTTCCAAAATCATGCCTATAAAGGAGCCCAATAATTTTCATGTCACAACATTCTAAAAGAATGTCACATTCTTGTATATAAATGCATATTCCAAAACATATATTTTAAAAATTAACACCTTTGAGAATAAATTTCTCTACTTATGCATTTATACAATACATCAATAACCAAAATATCTTTTAACCAACCTTTGAGAGTGTAACACTCATCCTTGTGTAGAGCCGACAAAAGCGGAAGCCAATTTAATGGTATCATCAACTTTATATAACTTTTCAAATGGGTCATAAAATCAAACGTTAGATAACAATAATAAAACTCATATAGAATCAAGTCTTGTTTCCACTTGTTATAGTTTGAGCTAGTCAAAATTTTCAATTGAAGCGAAACAATTGTTCACGGGAAAAAGGCACTGCTAAGACAAAACACAAATGCATTAGAACAAATAATATGGCAAGAAATAACCAAATAAAAGATGCTATCACAACGAGGCCAATAAAATAGTACATTCCCCTTTGGATAGAACGCACAAACCAAGGTCAGAACCAAGGTCAAAACCTCAGATGGCTTAATCAGTGAGCATACATTGAGTTCAGGAAATTGTCCCCTTTGGGCATACTAATCCCTTAGCCCAATGCATTCCCCATTAACTCCATCCACAGTGAACTTCCAAACATAACATGCAATAACCCCCTTTGGGCAGGTAACTGCATGTAATGATTAAAAGCATTTCTCAAATTACAAAGAAATTTCCATCAATTGAAATAGGTGGTCCCACTTTGGCGGTGACAACCCATAACAACTAACGAAAACTCTTGCACATGAGTCACTTTTCTCTTGCCAAACCATGACCCAGAAGGTACTTTATAAAAAACAACACTCATACTGGTCACATATCAATATTAATAGCATTCTTTACATGTTTTTCACTTTAACAGTTTTAATGACAAGATACACCTCAATAAGTAAACATATTCAAACATATATCAAAAGTTAAGAGCATATAATCTCACAATGTCATCCAGGGAGAGTGACCATCACCATAAAATCCAAAATATGGTCAATTATTTTTCCAACATATTTTTCATTTAAATTTCACCCAAAAAAATAATTAAATAAGCAATATAATGCATTATTTTTCATAATAAATATTTATCACATCGGAAAATTTATGAAAAATATATAGTAAAATCAAGCACAGAGAGTAGAGCACAACGACGCAAAAAAGGGTATGGAAAAACGATACCGGTAGAGAGTACACTCTCTCTCACTCTCCGCACCCCGCAAGTGGGCTTTGCTTGGCTATGGAAGCTCCAGCTTGTTACAGCAACGAAAATAAATTGCACAGGTACTGTTCATCATCATCTTGTTCCGATTTTGCACTCGTTTCATTGCAATTTTGCATGGGTTTCGATCAAAATCAAGTTTATAATTGTTATAGAGTAAAAGCCCCAATTTTTAACAGCAAAACATGAGATTTTCAGCCTCAAGACCGCGACTTTGAACCCTAACTGCGACTGTTTTTATTCATTTTCTCACTCCATAGTAAATGGAAATTCGTGATTCTTGGGTCAATGGATTCATAAAATTATGCTCTACAAAAACCCTCTCATTTTCGGTTCCAATTTTTCGAAAACAATTTCCCTAAAAAACACATCATAAAAAAAAAAAACGAAAATCATGATTAAAAAATAATAATAATGATGGAACCAGAAATTTGACAGTAAAACAATGATTATTATGTTTAATAATCAGGTCCTAAATCATATAATGAAGGCTCTGATACCAAATGTTAGATAAAATTGAAGCCTAATGGATCACATTATATGAAATTAGAACGTTGATTTGGTACTTACCTAGTTGACGACATAATCACTAACCAACGATTAAAATTCTCATCAACGGTAGATTCCTTGTCAACTCTAAGTCCCTAAAATTGAAAGACCAAGTCTTCCCTTTCCTGTTCACCCATACTCCTAATTCACAGCCGTCAATGGGGCAAGCCGTGGAGCAACTGATTATATTATCCGTGATGGCAGAGGGGACCTAGCCAACTATATATAATAGTAACTTTAACCCTAGGCACCTCCCATTACGGCCCTATAGGTTAAGGTCTACACTATTACCCACACAGATCAGAATTAGGTGCCAATAACCCATTACAAATAGATCACCATATTAGCGGGCTTAAGCATCATCAAATGGATCATAACATTAGCCCGTTTTTCGCAAACCAAAATCCACAATTGATTGTAGCCCACAAGAATTATTAGAAATAATTCTAACACTCTCAACTTAAGAGTTTAAAAAATTGAGCTAATAATAGCTCATTATGTGTGAGGATATGAAGGTTTGAGCTCGTAAAAGATTACAATGAATATTACAGAGAAAAGTTTGAACAGAGTTTTGGCGCTTTGATTTTTCAGAGCTTCATTATCTTCTTTACTGGGGTCGTCCAATATTTATAGAAGGAGTGCATCTTCAACTCTTAGTTCTTCAACGATCTTTAAGATATATCCGTTTAAAGATAACATTTAATACTAAGATCCATTGAGTCTGATAACTTGATATTTGACCTTCAGAAAAGAGCTCTTGATTATCAGAAAGCTCAAAATAGAACTGTCACTTCTCTGTTGTACCCAAAAGTTACCTTTTGTCTTTCCTTGTTTGAGTAGGGTCAACTTTGCAGCAGCTCGTGTTAGAGCAGAAAGTTAGTTATGTAATGGAGGGAAATATGATTTTTTACCCAATAATAATGATTTGGAACATAAATATAAAAGCCAATCATGCTAGAATTACATGTTACAATCTTTAATTAATATATTTCTTAATAATTGCATTTCATGATTAAATTATTCGTATCTTTGCAATTATTCCTTTCCTGGACACGGAAAAAAAATTACTGATAAAAATGGATAATCAACCATTTGCTTCTTACTTTAATTTGTAAACTACTGTTTAGTTGAAATGCCCCATTTTCACCGCGTATACTATTTTCTTATTTCTCATTATTTCAATAATGTTTTTTGCTTCTTTCAATTAGTTCGAACAGGTTGGTTTGCACTAAAGAAAATTCACACGGTTGTGAAATTATTTCTATAACTAATTAGAAATAATTTTAAAAGTGGCAATAGTTTACAATAATTAAGAATAATGAAAAGTTTAAACAAATGTCATGTAATTAAAACTGGCAATGATATAACATCGTATTACACAATGATTATTTTATAGTATCAAAGTATCATGAGTTATTTTGTTATCATAAAAAATATGATTAAATCTAAGCTTATTTAAAACACAATACTAATGATTGGACATTAGATATTTTTTCAGCAGAAAATTTCATGAGAAGAGAAAATTTTCTTAGTATTCAACACAATACTGAGAGAACGATGTCCATAATCAATTGAACTAATAAATTTTTCAAGTTAATAGCTCCACCCGAACACAATATATTCAAAATTTTAGCTAGTTTAGGCATACATTCAGTTGTAACATAATACTTTTAGAAGTGAAGCCTCCTTTCAAATCATCAGTCCACGGCTTAAAGCATGGCTCTGATTATAAGTTGCATATTTTGATCGACAGCAATTTGGTTACACAACATTCTAACTTCTAAGGATAACATCTAATAAAATTATCGAAAAATGTTATTTTGATAACTTAATTTTAACACTGTATGACACCGTATAGGTGATATCATGTACGATTTCGTTTTTTTTTTTTTTAAATTTCATTTTTCATCTTCTAATTTTCCATTCCTCTCCTTATGTTCTTCTTTCTTTTCCCTGATTCCTCTTCCTTCTTCCCACCTCCCATTCCCCCTTTTATTATTGTGTGGTCTATGCCCATGGTGGCTGCCACTCCCACACCATCACCACCCCCCTTTCGCTCCCGCCAATGCCATCATCAACACCCTCTGGGCTCACCTCGCCCATCTCGGCGCCTCCGATTATGACTCTTTCTTCGTCGCCATCCACCACCGCAGGCTCCGATTTCCCCTCTTTCCACCTCCTTTCTCCAGCTTCAGATCCTTCGACATCATCTCCCAATTGGCAGGGTTCACTTCATTAGGTTGATTCAAGAAACTAAGTTGTCAATGGCGGATCTGAAGATGGTCGAAAACCTTTAGGTGGTTATGGATGTGGTTGGGCTTTTTGTCCTACTAATGGCTTTTCGGGTAGGATGTGTTGTATATGGAATGAGTCAATTTTGTCAATGATGGGTTTCTGGGTATATGCACCGAGTGGGGGTAAAGACTCTATACTATGCTTCATTATCAATTTATAATCCCCGCGTGGTATCTCGGCAAAAGGAAATTGTGGAAGAATTTGTTAATGTTAAGACGAGGCTTTGGAGATAGTAGATGGTTTGTGGCAGGTGATTTAAATGTTGTTTCAGATAAAGGAAAAAAGTGGGTCTAAACTCAGAGGTTGGCATTAGAGAAATGGAATAATTTCAATAGAATGCAAAAGCTATGCTATAGTAGCATACATTATCTGTTTGCAACTCTGTTACAGGAAGTAGGCTGCTTGTGAATTACATAGCTCTCTGATTTTATTTGCTGGTGTTGGATTCATTTTCTTGTAAATACAACTTGTTTCTTTACTGATGTTGGAACTGATTAATATGTGAACATTTCCATAGAGAGAATTGCAAGAGCAAGGGAGAATCTCTTCTGTGGCATGAGTTTAGTTAAGCTTCAGAGTAAAGTTTGAGTGCATATACTGTGCCAACTGCCATGCCATTTCATGCTCGCTTGTACTTAGGATTATGTGATGATGTTGTTTGTCAAGGTTGAAGTTATATTTGTCCTTCTGAGATTGATTATTTTCAATAATTTTTCATATGTTATCCATGAATTCTAAGCATTTGTAGAAGTAAGAAGTGTCAAATCTGTGAAGTAAATATGCTAATAAAGAGAAGTGTCAAACCTGTGAAGTAAATATGCTATCTTTTTCATTAAGTATGTCTATTATGATTTTCATTGCTATATTGTGCTGATTTTTATTACCTTCATGCAAGATGGAAAAATAGAAGCTGAGGTCAAGTATGTTCTGATTTTTACTGCATGTGCACTGGAGAGTGAACAAGTTTCATAGGCAAGGCTCAGAAGCAAGTTTGAAGTTGCAAAGCTCTAATTTGAAGAACATTTAGAATAGGACTTATGTATTCTTTGTTGAATTTCATGTATTGTAAAATAATGTAACACAAGTTTTGATTGCAATAAAATGATATTTGAATTCCAATCCCTTGTGTACATTTATTCATGTAAGTTGGAGCAAAATCACATATGAACTTCCATAAATATATGATGATTTTTCACCCATAGAACTGCCATAAATATATGAGCTGAATCCCCAAATGGTAACCAACAAAGAAAGTATATTAAAACCACTCATTGGGTCATGTAGCAATATAACAGTTGCAATGCTTGTTATGGGTGTTCTTACTGTATTAAGTACACCTGTTAGCATAGTAGAAGCAAAAAATATCATAGCAATGCCCCCAAGAACCCCCAACTGAAAAGTGATTGCACCCCAGATGAGAACAAGAAAATAAGCAGCTCTACCACCTTTCTAAGTGTTAGCCTCATATGTCATTCCTTGAAAACCACCACTTACAATTACCCTTATAGTGGTAAACGAGAATGCAAATAGAGAAACCATGACTTGTTGTTCCAAAACAACAATGAAAGATCTTCTCCCATGTAACTTCACAAACCTGAGACTTGGCTTACTTACACTCGGCACCCCTCTTATTTTAGAAATGATACTAACCTCCCACAAGGTTTATGTTGTACGGGTTGTAAGTTAATAACAATATAAGAACTTACTTTGCAATTGCATTCTTCTGTAATAAAGAACTTAAATATCAATGGAGAAAAGAAGATTGAAATGAGTGACGCATGCAGCACCGGAGAAATGTGGCTTCATGTTTATATGCATACCAAGGTAGAAGCCTCTGGATAGATTTGAAAATTAGTCTAGGCTCTCCATGGGAGTGTATACTTAAATTAGCAGAGATATAGCAAACACACTGACAAATTTAGTAATAAAGATCATCTCCATAAGCAGGAAAATCAGATGAAAATCAAACAAGCTCCGATTGTTTTGTCAATGAAACCAGGAATTCATAAATGCATTCAGACTGTGGATGTGATGCATCCCTCACAACAAAATCATGCACAATTCCATTGATCTCAATTGAGCTGCAACCATGAGTCTTTTCTACTCCTCGTCCATCAATTTCCTTGCACTCCTTGCCTCCTTCCACATTTTTGCTTCAAAATACATGCTAGTAAGCAGAACATTAATTCCACTATCTTGAGGGTCCATCTCAAGAAGCTTGAAAGCTGTCCTATCTCCAATTAGAACATTTCCATGAACACGACATGCAAAGAATAAAACACCATTTTTAATAAGCATTTCTGCTTAATCCAAATGACGGACCCTTCCAAAAAGAAATAATTGTAATTGACAGTAATAGCACAAAAGTATGACTAACACCAGTTCTTTCAAGCTAATTTAACCTCCTTGGGACAGGTAATGCACTTGTTAGTTTTAAATCTATAAAAACAGCACCTGATACAGAGCCTACATGCAAATTACTGAAGTTGTTTTCATCTTACCCTTTTTCTTTATTTAATCAAAGAATTGGTAATGATATATAAATAATTGTAAAGGATTGTACAGAATTGCCAATTGTTCAAAAATGGAATAAAATGGACACTTTTGAATAAAATGAAATCTGATACAAGTCATTTACAAGCTTAATAAGAAAACTGATAACAATGCCAAAAAATGAAAGAAATTTGCTCCACATCAAAGTTCCAGCAAGGTCATTGATGCAATGCCAGGAGCACCTGGCACCAATAACCAAAATTCTGAAGAACTAGAGTCCATTATCCTACAATTTTGGACACAAAATAACAAAGGCTAAGCAAATCTAACATATAAAACACAGATTCAAAGGACTCATATGTGGCTCTACTTCTAGCATTTGCCCAAAAGACATTCTTCACGTGAAAATCATCATCTAAATCTATATCATAGACGAAATTACTATTTTTCTCCTGCATCCTATAGAAATAACTTATCAAAGCTTTACCATCACCTTCCTTGCCAATTGCTCTCGTTTCTTTCTGAACATAATTCCTAACATCTTGTTCAACAAATATTCTCAAAACCTCCCGCATCTACAACAATGGATCGATATGTCTTGTTAATATTCACCCCTGCATCATCATTGATTTGGATTGTCCTTTTCACTTTCATGTTAAGTTCATGAGAGTGGCCAAGATCAACATGTTTGATATACCATAGTCCATCTTCACTCAACTTAGTTGTAATATTTGCTGGACAATTATTCACTATAGTTGGCAATGTCTTCAACGTACTTGGAATTGATGAAACACGACTACCTCCATGTGAGCATGCTAAAATCAAGTAATTTAATTGCCCATCATCTCCATTTTTTTGAAGTTCTTATCTTCCATCCAAAGCCCTTTTTAGAAGCATAATTCCTATAAAATGTTTTCACATGTTCTACTGACGAAAATGACATCCCTGTTATTGGCTCCCAATTTGTGGAATCATCACTCAAGATGTCAACACTAACAACAACAGCACATGTATGAACGTTGTTTGAATACTCCATTAAAACACTGTCTACACTATCATCCCTGGTTGCATATGCGGCAAAGAAGAAACAAAATTGAGGGAAATATACACTTATGATGGAAACAGGGAATAGAAAGAAGAAAGTGTGTGGCAAAGATCATGGGAGGCACGATTAAAAGAACCAACCAACTTTCTAAGAGAGAAAAAGAAGGCCCACTAACGTCGACTTAAAGAATAAAACCAAAAATATCATCATGAGAAATAGGAACGATGAGTCAGCTTAGCCAACTCACCCAATGAGTCATCATCATGAGTCAACATTTTCATTATGACATTTTTTATAAATATCTTAGAAATCCATGAGAAATGACCATTTTACCCATAAGTTCTCTTATTGTTACCAAATGACCAAATCTCAAAGTTTGAAATATCTCATTTGCCCCCCTCCCCGTAAGTAATACATGGTCAAGCCACTAGATAACTATCATTTCATTCCATTTTACTTGATCATGATAGTTATGCAAATATCTAAGTATTCTATGAATATTTCCTAACCCATCCTAGTTTCTTTCAAACCAACCATGATTATACTTGACTTCAAAATGCTAGAACCTTCTTCTCACATGGACAACTCACCTTAGTGAGTCACCCTAGTGAGTCACCATAGCCATAAATGTGCATTGAATATGCATTAATGACAAATGTGGTGAATCACCTTAAGCCATTAATGCCAAAGGTGAGTCATTCTTCCTTGTCCAATAACCAAGTAGTTGTGTTCAAATTTTCTTCTTCTTGCTTCATGAATTTCGACCAAGCCCTTCTAAGCCACACATAGTCACCTAAATATATAAGATATTTTGTGTAAAATATCCAAGTTCTTTAAAATATCCAAGTTCTTTCAAAGAGGAGCAACATCTTAAAGGGAGCTACAAGATGTAGAGGGGAGTGAACCACCTCACACCATATTGGTGGGTGTGAAGATGGCTTAAATTGTTTGTGTTTGGAAACCCTAAAACCGAGGGTTATCCACTTTGTTTTGTTTGGTTTCCTATAAGAACATGATTGTATTATTGGTTGTGGAGTGATTAAATTGGTATGACTATATGCTCATGAACATGCTATGTTTGGTTGATATATTTATATGCCTTGATTTGACTAATTGTTTTGAATTGTTAAATATGAATATAGCATGAGAATGTGGATACAGCATGACTTTTGAGTGGTTATATGCTATGTTGATGTATGGTTATGACCATGAGTGTTTTTTAAAAGTGGAATCTTCTCTTCAATTGTGGTTAAGTTCGGCCACATATGAAATAAATGGAAGTTTAACTCCAAACCTCGAGTCTTAAGTGAATTTCACAACACTTAAGTGGGGATCTGAACAATGAAAATAAAGAAAGGAAAATAGCAAGTTCTTGAGTGATAAACTTATGTAATTATTAGAAGGAAAGATCTAATTAGAAGACTACTCTAAGTGAGGCATCGGTATGGTTTTCCTAAAATCCTCACTTAGAATGTTTTAATTTTCAATCAAGGTAATGTTATGTTGAAAATCATATTTGGAAATAGAATCGTGTAAACTTTTATGAATCAAAATCATCCAAAAGGGATGCTTATTTTAATCTGAGTTTGAGGAATAAATTGAATATGAAAATATTTTCTATACTTAGTTCACCAGTTAAATGATTTTACCTAAGTCAAAGATCGATTATATCAAATGTTTTTGTTGAAAATGAACCGTATCATGAGTTTGGTTTCTAAATTTTAAATGATTACTCCAAAGATTTCCAAAACAGATTTCAAAACCCAAATGAATGAAAGATGGTACCATGGTTTTAGATTTTGAATGATTTCACTTAAATGAGGAACTTTTATAAAGTTTCCACATGATATTCAATTGTTGACAATTGTTGGGTCATAAGAGTTCTATCATTTGGAGTTTTTAAGAGTGATGAAAAAGGAAGTTAATCCTTTAGAACTCTTCTTTTATTTTGATTTCAAACCCTTAATGCTGAAGTACTTAAGGCCATAAGTCCGAGGCATTTAAGGAGAATGTGTTTACCAAAGAAAAGATTTAAACATTTGGATTTACCATCAAATGGATTTTTAAATTTAAAGCAAATGTGTTTTGCAAAACCTAAGTCGAGGAATAGAACTTAGTGATTTAAAGAAATGGAATATTTAAAGTATGAGATACAGTAAAGCAAGACTATGTCTTCGTACCCAAGATGATTTTATCATCCAAGGATCCATAATACTTAATAACCAAAAGTATTATAAGATTACTTGCCAAGTAAGTAATCTCGTTCGGGAAGAACCAGAAGAAGTATAATGGATTAGGGAATGACCAATCTCCATAATGTACTTAAGCGTTGAAACATGAATAGGCCAATGAGGGAATCTTGAAACTTGTGCAAGGATTCATAGGTTGGTATTATCTTGCCTCTAGAATGGCTATTGATTCCGTCAAAGGAATCCCGAAATTTATTCGGTGGATAAATACGAACGCACATGCCGTGATCAGCTCAATCCAAAGAAAATTGTCAGTAAGGCCTTTGTGCCTAGGAAGTGGGCCTACATGTTCTGTGTGCGTGTGGATTATAGGGTGATGATTCTTCATTGATCTCGGGAATGTCAGGGTTGGGATAACTGCAGATGCCATTTAGGGTGATGGGTCATGGAGTCCTGTGCAAAACACCGACATCGTCCACTAGATGTTGTACAATCCTGGTTATTGATGGGGTTTTATCAATCAATGGGGTTATTATTATTGATGCACATGAAGTTGACATAGGCAAACACAAGAAGGGAGGGTTGAATTGTGTTTGGTAATATTTTTCGAAAACAACCTTTTCAAGAACAGTTTTCTCACACAAAGATAAAGAGGCAGAAGCAACCACACCGAAAAATAAACTTTTGAAAGAATAACAAATTCAAGTTCAAATCCCCACAGTTAGTATAGACAAGTAAAACTAAAGAGATAAGGAATTAGAAGATTCACACAAGATGTTTTATCCTGGTTCACTCTGTTCCAACCAAGAGCTACGTCCAGTCCCTTCTACTTGAAGGTTTTTCTCCACTATTCTCCAAATAGATTACAACAAGTATTCAACACCTCTCCAGGCTTACAAGTATTCCTTTCTTACCAAGCCTCTTCAGGCTCTACCTCTAAAAAAGAGATTTAGTTTCTTTTGATCTTCTAGCTCACTATGTGTGAGGATATGAAAGTTTAAGATCAGATGAATATTATAGCAATATTCAAGCTAAGGTATTACAGACTTTTGCTTTCTGAAAGAATAAAAGAATTTTTGGCTCACAAGAGTTTTCTTGTGAATTCTGTATATGTGCAAAAGTTCTTTCTTCAAAAGTCTTGGTCTTCTATTTATAGAGACCTTGCCCTTCTCTTCAAGGTCTTCAACGGTTCAATTTGAATTTTCCCGTTTAGGGATAGAATCAAGAGTGTAATATCCATTGTGACTTAGCTTGCTCGTGGCCATTGTACTATATGACAACATTCTTGCATGAAACGGGCACATCTCTGAGCAAATGCAGCTTGAAAAACTGTCTTGCCTTCCTTGTACAAATTCCAGCTATTCCAGCGTAAAAGGTGACAGGGTACAAGTTGTTTTGCATTGTACTATTTTGCTTTTTGCAATTCCTTATTTGTACTATGTCTCTCTCAAAGAAACAAGACAATAAAACCGTTAATAACAAATAAGAAGGACCAACATATAATTGAAATAAAAATCAATCATTTGAAATAAATATTTCTATATGGGTGAGATAGATATTCTGATTATATCAAGCATTCATTATAAGCGAAGAGCTCGTCTACTTAAAAAGTGCGTCTATACACTCATAGCTAAAATTCTATTTAGCTCGTCCAGTGACGTGGCAAAATTTTGCTCGTCTACTATCAAGTCTTTGGACTTGCTATATATCGGTGAGTAGCTTAAATTTGCGTCTGTTGACATGGCACATACGCTCGTCTACTCACATGAATTAAGAGCTCATCCACAAGCACTGTTCTATAGCTCGTCTATTCAAATTAGAGTAGAGCTCGTCTATTGGTACTGTTCTATATTCCGTCTACTTGAGCTATTTTCATAATTAAAATATACCATATAATTTGAAAGGCTCGTCTACCCGGTTGGACGCGGATATAGACTCTTAAGAGATTTCCTTATCATATTGAATTTCGAATACCCTGTAAGACTAGATTAAACTTGTTAGATCTTAACTGACACTTTACCATATAAATTTAATCCTTTTTGTTAACATCAAAACACAGAGATTATTTAATCCAAATTACTTTGGTTCCAACAGCACAAGTATGCCTAATGATTGGCAGTTGTAGAATGTGTGCTCTAACCACTCCTTCCGAACATTCTCGCAAATCTCTGGAGTAGAGTCAGATCTTCCTTGAGGCTGTGTAGGTATGGGACTATGCAGTTTCAATCAGTCATTTTTCCGTTCTTGTGAGGCTGTATATGTATGAGACCATGCAGTTTCACCAAGTCATGTTTGTGTATAAGCCGTGTCCGGACATGCTTTGATGTTGCAGGCTTTTGATGATATGAATTTACTGTATGTTTGTTGGTATATTGATTTGATTGTATGCCAATTCCTCCGAAAGTGAAGACTTTTTTGTGGAGATTGTGTAGAAATTGCATTCCTGTTCGTACTCGCTTGCAATGTAAAGGGGTGCAATGTTCTATGCTTTGTGTGTGTTGCGATAGTGAACCTGAAACTAGTTGGCATGTTTTTCTTGATTGTCCATCTAGCAATATTTGTTGGCAAAAGCTCAATTTGTGGCATATCATTGAGTCATATTTGTTGGTTAGCAATGATTTTTCTGCTCTGTTTTTCCAGGTTATTAAACACTTGTCTGCAGAAAATGTGTCAAACTTTGCCATGACACTTTGGAGTATTTGGAAGTCAAGGAACTTGGAACTCTGGGAATCAATACAGGAAGAGCCGCATACCATTCTTAGTCATGCAATGGAGATTCACAAAGGTTGGAGACTTGCTCATGATAGAAGTAAGTTCATGCCTCTTGGACAATCAGTAGCGCCAAATACTGCTTGGAGTCCTCCACCCATGCACTTCCACAAATTCAATATCGATGCAGCCATTTTGAAGGATCAAAACAAGGTGGGAGTTGGTGTTTGCGTCCGTAATGCAGCTGGTCAGTTTGTTAGTGGTGTAACAGATTAGGTGTTTGCAACAATGACACCAGGTGAAGGAGAAGCTTGGGGCTTGCTACAAGGTCTCAAATGGGCAATATATTCAAACTATGATTTGGTTCATTTTGAAATGGATTGCAAACAAGTTGTTGAGGATGTGCAACAAACAACTTTAGATTTAACTGAATATGGTTGCATTCTTAAGGAATGTAGAGCTATTTTATCTTTATAAAACAACTACAAGGTTGTGTTTGCTAGGCGACAAGCCAATGGTAGTGCCCATGCTTTGGCAAAGGCGTCTACCTTATATGCTACTCGCAATGTTTTTCATTCAGTTCCCTTCTTGTATTTGGAATATTGTTTGCAATAAAATGAAGTAATTTGATTTGAGTCAAAAAAAAAAAACACAATTTTATTTCTGTGTAACCACATAGAACATATTTCTAAATGCCATAAAACCTGCCATACTAGTTTAAGCTTTCTCCCTGTAGGTAGTGTACTTTAACATCATTAGGCAAAACAATTTGCATCCCAAACCCCGAGTAAAAGTTCTTCCATAGTTGATATATCGTTGGGTATGCTAGTAACAGGTGAGGTGTAGTTTCTGGGCAAGAATGACAAAAGATACAATGCAGCTAGTTCAATCTAATCAACACATTTCTAATGAACAAATTAAAGGGAAGAGTATCAATACTAGTAAATGGAAGTCCCACTCAAGAAGTAACTTTGTTGAAGGGCCTAAGGCAAGGAGATCCCTTAGCTCATTTTCTTTTCTGAATGGTGGCAGAAGGCTTAAGTGGATTATTAAGAAATGCTAGTGCTGTTAACAAGCTAGATGATTTTAAAGTTGGGAAAAAAATATTATCGAAATCTCTCATTTACAATACACAGATGATACTTTGTTGGTGGGGTAGGCACAAAAAAAACCTTTGGATTTTAAATCTATTCTGAGTTAATGTTGGGTCTGAAAGTTAACTTTTATAAGAGTAACTTAGTTGGGGTTAATGTGGGCGGTGATTTTTTAATATCGGCTTCAAACTTCCTTAATTGTAAAATAGGAAGTTAGTCTTTTAAATACTTACGCCTTCATATTGGGGCAAATTCGAGGAAGGTTCCAATTTGGAAACTAATCATTGATGTTATAAGGAGAAGACCCTCTTCTTGGAAAATTAAGCATCTTTCTTTTTGGGGAGGATAATATTAAGCTTGTATTATCAAGCATACCAATATATTATCTATCCTTTTTCAAAGCCTAAAGACTCATGAGCAAGTTTAGGCATAGACTCATGGAGAAATTATCTTCATTAACCTATATCTCCCTCTGAAGACGATTTTATGAAAGAAGGGTTGTTCCTTAAAAATGTTGGGACCAAAGTGGTTATGGTTAATAATATCTATATATTTTGATGTTAACAAAAAGATTAAATTTGTATGGCAAAGTTAAAGTTATGGACTAACTCGTCTATTCAAGTGTGCATGACTGCTTTTATATCGCTAGATGATCGGGTACTAGTCTAGAGCTCTTTAAATAAGTCTAAAAGCATCGTTGGTCCAAACTAAGTTTGCTAAACGAGCCACTAGCCTAACTTGGTAGATAACCAGTCCAATATAAGATCGTTAGACGAGCCGCTAATCTATCCGGTTGATATACCAAGTCCAAAGACTTGTAGTCCACCCAATAATAGATTAGATGATTTGATAAGTAGTCTACCCGATAAAAGATAGACGATCCGTTAAGTAGACTACCTGGTGAAGGCAAAATGAGTTAACACTAGACTACCCGGTAGAACACCTAGACGATCTATTAGTAGACTACCTCGTTGCTTTAGTTCAAGGTTAAAAATGCATGTCCAAAGACGTACTGCTTCAGAACCCGTCTAGTCAACGCTTTTATTTCAAATAATTTCTTATTTAAATTCATTTACTTCTTTTTCTTTACCTTGGTTATTTCAAATTGTTTAGGCTTTATTCCTTGGTAAAAGAAACATAGTACCATCGACTACACAAATACCTTTATACTCTGACACAAGCTGCTACAAAGTTGACTCGGTACAAAGAAGGAAAGACAAAAGGCAACTTTTGGGTATAACAGAGAAGTGATAATACGACTTTGAGCATTTCTGATAACCAAGAGCCATTTTCTGAAGATCACATATCAAGTTATCAGACTCAATGGTTCCTAGCATTAAATGCTATCTCTAAACTGATACATCTTGAAGAATGTTGAAGAAACAAGAGCTGAAGCTGCCCTTCATCTATAAATACTAGACAACCACAGTAAAGAAGTGACATAACAACAAGAACGAAGCTCTGATACTTTCAAAGTGCTAAAACTCTGTCAAAATCTCTCTTGAACATACTGATTGTAATCTCATATGATCTTAAACCTTCATATCCTCACACATAGAGAGAGCTTGAAGAGGCTTTACTGTAAAAGAATACTTGAGTGCCTGAAGAAGTGTTGAATACTTGAGAGTTTGTAAGCCTGAAGAGGCAAGTGCAAAGAATACTTGTAAGCTATTGGATTATAGTGGAGAAAACGTTTAAGTAGAAGGGACTGGAGGTAGCTCTTGGTTGGAAGAGAGTGAACCAGGATAAAATCGCGTGTTGTGAATATCTTATCCCTTATCTCCTTTAAGTTTTATGTTATACTAACTTCAGGGATTTGATATCGAGTTTGTTAACTCTTTTGAAAAAGGTTTTAATTGTGTGAACTTATTTCTTTGCTTGCTTGCAAAAGTATTTTGGAAAATCTGTTAAGAAACACAATTCAACTCACTTTACTTTCTATTTGCATGAACCAACATATACATGAATATGAATTGAGGGAAATTCTAGGGTGAGAGACATAACTCCTACCGTGAAAGACTCCTTTTTTACAATAAAAATTTATTTTCAGTCCGTCTTCTCTCTCACACATTCCGTGGCTCCTACAGTCTATAGTTGATGTGCTCCACTTCTTCACCTCACCTTCAACTCTACCACCACACCTCTGTCATCACCACCACCCCTTCACTGCCAATTACCCAACTTACACAAAGATTCTTGGTGTCCTAAACTCCATCATTCTCCGAATTGGCTTGACCCAGCTGCCTTGAATCCCTACCTAAAAAAACACATTTTTTTTTTTACCCAAAATTCCATCAGATTCAAAACTAAAAATCAATAATTGCTTCTAATAACCAAACCCTGTTAAACTACAACCCGAAAATCACAAATAAAGACAATAATTAGTAAAAAATAATTACTTTTTTTCCAACCCCTTTTCAACTGTTGAGCTAAATTTAACAAAAACCATGAAATTTTCAGCAAACTTAGCAACTTTAACCTTGAATTCATGGAGACTAGAAATTAAGAGGATAGAACTTGTTTACCATGAAAAGAGGAGCTGCAACCCATGTTGAGGGGAGAAAGTTTTCCACATGGTTGATGCAAGCACAACACTGATTCAAAGTTAGAATTTTTTTTGCAACCTTCTTGTTCTATTCCACCTGTATGAGAACGACTGTGACATGTGAGTGAGGTTGTGTGGTAAGGGAAGGTGGAGGTGGTGCGCTGGGGGGAGAAATGACCGCCATCGGAGCGCGGCACAGCGGCGAGACGACGCGACGAAGAAAATGCCGCCAAGGAGCAGATCTGACCGGAGAGGATGACTGGAATGGCAGTGAAGATGATCGATGGCGATGAGAGCGGTACCGACAAAAGCACGAGGGAAGTGGGTTTATTCATTGGGGAGGATGGCGGTGAATGCGGTGGCGGCGAAGGTGGCAGCGTTGGTGACGGGACGGCAAGGGAGAGGATAGTGCGATGCCGTGAATTGATGAGGAAAGGGACTGAAAAAACAATTTTTTTAATTCAGGGACTGAAAAACAAATTTTTTATTTTCAAAAAAGGCTTGCTCATGGTGAGCAACTTGTGAAGCTTGCTCACCCTAGAAGCAGCCTATGAATTGAACTTCTACTTCTAATTCCAACACTGCCTATTAAATTCCACATTAATTAACATTTATTTGCGTATTTCAACAGTTTTTGGATATGTTAGGGAGAACGAGTTTTAGCCTCAAATGAAGACAGTGGATTTGGGTTTGCTTGAGTTGTACATTAGTATCAATTTTGGTCAAAGGAAGCCCAATTAAAGAGCCCGGTGTGTCTAGGGGTCTTCAGCATGGAGATCTAATGGTCCTTTTCTTAAGTTTTTCTGATAGCAGTTGAGGGGCTACGTGTCTTGATAAGGTGTGTGCATCTGAGAAAGGAATCCATAAGGCTTACAAAATTGGAATATGTAATGTCGAGGTGTCGATTTCACATCTTTAATATGTAGATGACTTTGCTGGAGAAATGTCTTCTAGCATTTTTTTTTTTGGCATTAAAATGCAACCTTAGGATCTTTGAACTAGCATTTTGGTTGAAAGTCAACTATTATAAAAGGAGTAAATAGCCAATTTGGTCCCTGAAACTGTAAGGTCGTATCAAATTGGTCCCTGAAATTAACAAAATTTCAAAAACATCCTTCAAACTGAAAAACGTTAGTCAAGTTAGTCCCTCCGTTAACCTATGTTGATTAACGTCGTTAACGACGCTGAGGTGGCACGTTAAGTGCCATGTTGTCACCCTCAACTTGACACTTGTCTCCACTTGTATGGACCAAACTTACACATAACTCCTGGGACCATTTTGACACAAAATTATATTACATTTTTATCATCTCATCTTCAACCTTTGAACCCAGACCTCCATGTGAGCTCCACCAACCATCTCCAGCTACCCATAACTGCCAGCCTCATGCCAACCTCGCCATCCTCCACTATGTCGTCCTTGCAATATATTTCGTGGAGGCCAAAGACCCATCTGAAGCCATCTCTATTCTTTATCGTCTACTTGATAACCCTTCGTCTTCTCTAGAGCCCGTACAGATGAAAGAGCAGGCCATCACAAACCTCACTGATCATCTCAGGCAAGAGAATATGGCAGAGGGTTTGCGCAGCCTTTTTACATAAAATTATTCATAAAATTTAAGAGTTTATTCATGGGGTCATACATTTTGCATCATTTCTACCTCTCAAAACTGCAAGTTTTGATTTTGAACTCATAAATTTTCATCATTGCTTTGCCTTGCCCCAACTTTTCTCTAGTACTCCTCTACCACCAAGGTCGTTATATGACTATATGCAAAGTAGTTGTGTACAGTAGATACAAATTGTGCAGGGTAGATTGCCTCCAACCTATGCCCCTTCAGTTAAATAGTTTATATTTTCTTGGCAAATTAAACCCCAAACGAGAAATCAATGAGCCCAACAATAAAATGCTTTAGCCATCCAAGTGTTTTCCTCGCCCCAAGAAGTTCAAATCAGTAAAAGAGTAGTCACCCAAGAATATCAGGTTGCAAACTACATCTCTCTTTTTTTTTTCCTTAATTGATCATTTTCTCTGTACCGACACCCATGGCAGAGATCTGGTTTCCCCTCTTCTGGTTTCCTTTTTGCACTTTGATTTTTCTTGAATTTTTCTTTGGTTTCTCTTTCAATAATGTCTCCTTCTTCCATGGAGGTGAGGCTGGGAAGATGGGGGATAGTAATGGCGGAACCACCACCCATAGACATAATGTTTTGGTTTATTGAAGGCTAGGGTTGCAGAGAGAGGGGGGAAGCAGAAAGTGGGGAAGAGGAAATAGGTGTTTACATGAGTATCAATTTGGTCCCTGTGTCAAACTAGTCCCCAAAATTTTCGTCTAATGTGAGTCATCTGACATATACCTTGACATGTCAGCCACCTGGGCACTAAACGTGCCACCTCAGTGCCGTTAATGGCGTCAATCAACATAGGTTAACGGGGGGACTAACTTGATTAACGTTTTGCAGTTTCAGAGATGTTTTTGGAATTTCGTTAATTTCAGGGACCAAATTGATACGACCTTACAGTTTGAGGGACCAAATTCGCTATTTACTCATTATAAAAGCTATGTGATGGATTTCATAGTGGAACATGAATTGTGCTGTAACCTCCCTTAAATTATAAGTTGGTTGCATATCTTTTGACTTCTTGGGCATTCTAGTAGGCTGTAGCGGACCTTCTTTAGGGCGGAGGGAACAATGGCTCCCCCCAAATTTTTTCATCAAAATTTTTTTAATATAAAAATTTATTATAATACCTTCTTTAAAAATATTATTATGTACATAATTTTAGGTGTTTTTAGAGTGGAATTTTATACCTTGAAAAAGTACCGTTGTTAAACATAAAAAAGTCATTGTATTTTTGAAGAAAATTTCTGATAAAGATGAAATTGTATTACTTTAATATATGCACTTCAAAGCATTAAATATGTATATTATTTTGAAACTTTGATAAAATTAGATTTTTATTTTGACACCATGTTAGTGTAAAGTTTCTGACACTCTCAATCAACCATTGTTAGCAGATCACGTTAACTAATGACGTTGCTGACGGTGTGCCACATCATCAACTACATGTGTACAACAAATTATTATTTAATTCTATGTGGATAAATAAAGATTATTTTCATTATTTTTTAAAATTGAAATTATTGTTTTAAATCCATGTAGATTAATAAAAATATTATTTAGTTTTTTAATAAATAATGTTTTCATTTAAAATATCAATTTTTTAAATCATTATTATTTTAAAATAATAATGTAATATTAATTTTAATTTAAAAATAATTTAACAATATTATCTTGAAAATAATAATAACGTAATAATAATAATTTAAATGTAATAATATCATTACACTATATGTAATAATAATAATAATAATAATAATAATAATAGTAATAATAATAATAATAATAGTAATATCAGTACAATAAATAATAATGTAATAATATATTTTAATAATATTTAATAAAATATTTAAATAATAATATTGTTTAATAAATTAATTTAATAATAATTTAATTAATCTACATGGATTTAAAATAAGATTTAAATTTTTTTAAAAGAACAAAATAATATTTATTTATCCACATGGAATTTGAAAATATTTTTTCACACATGCCGCTAATTGCATGACGCCCCATCGACCACATCACCAGTTGACAGTGATCCACTAATGATAGGAACCATTTTCAAAATTGTAAGACATATAAATATCAAAGGAAAATGATTTTTAAACATCTAAATAGGGACAACAATATGATGTTCTTTTTTTTTTTAAATATGTGTAAAATATGATGTCCAAAATTTGATGTTCAAATAACATAATCGAATATCAAATCATAAGACAAAAAAATTGCAAGGAATAAAACTAAAATGTAACCTATTTATAGGGATCAAAAATTTAATTAACCACATATATTAAGTTTATTGTTATTTCAATGACTGTGACCAAGTCCTCCTTGCGGCCTTGCCGCCCCTCTCTCCGGTCTCAAGACAAGATGATGAATAGAAAATAAGACAAATCATTACTACTTGTATATTTATTTACAGGTAAAGGCTCATTTTGATCCCTGACAAAAAATACGATGCCCATTTCAGTCACTGATAAATAAATAAAAAATACTCCGTTAGTCCCTGATAATTTGTGACAAATTAGTCCCTGACAATTACTATGGGAAATTATAGTCCCTAACAAGATTTAAAGTGAGACTAATTAGTCCCCGACAATTAGTATCGTGGGACATTTAAGTAACAGACACTAACTAACAGAAGTAATATAGAGACTAAATTGTCCCACATTAATAATTGTCAGTGATTAACGAGATAAATTTATTTTTGTCAGAGACTGAAATGAGTTTCATATTTTTTGTCAGGGACCAAATGGGCCATTACTCTTATTTATATTGCTTGTAACAAATCCATCTCTCCACATGAGATGGTGGTGTACAAAAAAAATAAGACATTAATACTTCTGTATATTTATATTGCATGTAACATTTTTTTGACGAAGTATATTGCATGTAACTAATCAATTTGTTTTTTTATGAAATCATTTGTTCCTGAAAGAAATATTTCAGGTGCCACCAAACTTGTTCTGAAACATTTGCCAAAGAGGTTTAGAATTATCTTGGGAACTCTTGCAACTCAGTTTGACCAAATTCAATGTTGTTATGATTTATGAAATCTGTTCACTTTGTCATGATGACTTTATTGGATTCTATAAATATGTTGATTGTTACTTACAGGAGAATTAACTTGGATTATATTGTAAATAAAATTAGCGTTTTGCTAACAAGTGTCCTAAGAGCATCTTTATCACTCAAATTTTTGGGTGCTTAACTATAAAAGCACCGGTGCTTCCATTCCCAGCACCATTGGAGCAGGTGCTTAACAAGCACCCCATTTTTTAGGGGTGCTTTCACAAGCATGGGTGCTTGGTCCTTTTTTCTTTTCTCTTTTCTTTTTTTAAATACCAATTTCTTTTTTAACATATTTACTAGTAGGGTCCATTTAAGAACCTTTTAGAAGTTGCTGGGTTGGAGAGATAAGATTCTTAAGTTATAAAAAATAAAAATAAATGATGTATAATGGTGGGACCCATTTAAGAACTCCTAAGTGGGGTGCTGAGATGTGGATGCTCTAAGGGTATTGGTTAATAAACACACAAAAGAAAAGTTTGTATTGGGAAACTAAGTATAAAACTTTTCAAAATGCCGAATACATCATTTCCTATACAAATTTTCCTTTCATGGTCCTTAAACAATGTCCTAAGGGTACTCGTTAAGATTCTCCATAAAATTAATATAAGAAAAATTACTTGTAATTTTATTTTACTGAATTAGTTAACGGTAAAAATTGATGTTAGAAGAATAATTTCTAATTTATTAAAATTAAGAACGAAGTTAAAGTTTTTCTTTTTCCTTTTTGGTTTAATTATCTATACTTCTGTTACATAGAATTGATTTTTTTTTTTTTTTTTGACTGGAACATAGCATTGAAAATTGAAATTAAGTACATTGTAACTTTTTTTCCTTTAAAAATTCAAAAATTGTTGTATGTACTTTGTAACTGTGGTCATAGTAGAATGAGACAACAAAGAATTTTGCTAGTAATTGAGCATTGAGAAAATATTATCAATCAAACCACATAAATTAATGACATGCTTAACATCACAGAGGTATTAAGTTGACCTGATTATTAAACCTCTTATTCATGTTACCTATCATAGTCTCTTTCGAAATACAAACTTCTGAACCCAGAAACCAAACATTTAAATAAATAAATTTAGCCAAACATGAGTGCCTATTCATTTGATTAACCAATTCTAGGGACCCGAGTCACAATGTTGTAATTGTTGACAAACACTCGAACCCTGTCACACCTGAAATCAGCAGTTACTACTGATCCTTCTGGCAAAGTTCTAGCTGTCACTCTTGGATTTTCCCTCATGATGATTTGTGCTGCAGCTTCTCCATTGATGCCAACCAATTCCTCCCATGATCTTTTACCTGCTTCCAATTTCATTAACTAATACACTTAAACAAAAAATTGGATACTTAATTATTAGTGACATTAAACAAACACATATTAATTAGTGTATTACCTTTGCAACTTGACATCTTCACCCTTTGTTATCTTTTTTTTTTTTTTACTAGCCTAGATTTTGTGGTTATCTTCTGATCTGCAAAGACATGGTGAAACACAATTGTATTTATAGGAGAGAATTCATAGAGTCATAGATTTGGTCTCGTGTCTAAATGTACTTTTTCTGTATAAAAAAATTATAATAATATAAATAGCCGGCTAGCCTAAAGAGATTAAATTATTAAATTTGTACAATGGAAGGATGATTATCTTGTTTTTGCTGTTCAGTGTGTCCTTATTAAAAAGCATATGCTTCTTGTTTCGTACCAAGTCGGTAATGAGTGGGGCAGGGGGAAAGGAGGACCCAAACAAAATTCTCTTAAAATACTCCTAAAGGTGTGGTGTAATATATGGTTGGCAATTGGCATAATCTTATGATGCTCATATCGAATATTGTTTTTTCTTCTGAATCATGGATTTTGCTATGAAGGCTGGGTCATATGCCCAAAAAATAAAAGACACCCTTCATGGTTCAATTTTTCCAACAGGCTAGCTGGTTGTATGTCCTAATTCTATTCTGTCTCATATTTTTCTATTAAATTTTTAAATGGATTTATATAGTTTAAAAGTTTTTAACAAGATTTTAATACTTTAAAAAAAAAATTAGATAGGTTTCAATATAGGGTAAATATGCCATTTGAACACTGCGATATTTGCAACTGCAAGTCATCAAGTGTTACTGTTAGAAGCAGTGTTATAAAACTCAAACCGATGATCGACTCGATCAAGACATTGGGTTAATGGTTCAATCAGTATGAGTATGGTACATATCAAATATATAATACAGTTATAAATTTTGCACAGAATTTCCCGGATAACCGTCAGAGTGAACCGGTTCTGGGCGGGTTGAAGTCTTCTCCGGTCAAATGGCCAAATCGGACCAGCCATACCACCGGTTTCCGGTTCAACCGGTCAGTAAAATTTAATTGAAAATTTAGTTAAACTATTGGAACTTGTTTACCTTTTTTTTTTTTTTTTTAAAGAGTATAGGAAATTTACTTAAAACTTTTAGCATACATTTGAACTGTGAGCATTTTTTTCAAAAAATAAAAAATTAAAGTCACTTTTGTTGAAAGTAGAAAAAATTAAATGAAGGTAGAAAGTAGTTAAGGGAGCTTGCAATTGAGTTACACAAAGTTTTTCTTCTTAAAGTGGCACAACACAAGATGCAGTAAATACAAGGGAGGCCTTCACCTATAAGTAGAGGTCCTGTCTAACATTTTTTATATCCCATTTTTAGAGGAAAAATATACAGTTTCTAACGCGAGTTTGGGAGCGGGTGAAATTGCTAAACCTAAATATCACAACAATGGAATGTGTGCATTATCTCTTGATCTATCAATAATTGAAGTCAGCTACAATTATGGAATGGTTTGTTGGATAAAACTTGCAAAACTAGTTGCAGAATTTACAAGTTGGTAAAGTTTTAGAGCATAGTCAGACGACAGGTTCATTGTAATTATTATTACTAATAATGTGGCTAGCCCTCAGAAGATATTATTAGGTACTTGTTTAAAGGGGACAGTGCCACATATGTGAAGTTATAAAAGGTTTATCCAAGATATGTGCATTGGCATCTGCTCAAACCTAAGTACCTAAAGAATGCAGTAACTATTAACAAATGAGGCATCTAAATTCACTGCCTAACGGCAACATTTGCACCCTGACCAAGAAGGCTTCCATGTACAAGAATGACAAGAAAAGCAATGGAACCAATTGCAACAACTGGCAGTTGAGTTGGAAGTCACTTCAGATGCATGTTCAGATTGGAAACAATTGCAACTACTGGCAGTAGAGATGCTAGAAGCTTCTGATTCTTGTTTATATGATTGCCGTCGAGGAACATCTGTCTTCACAGAACTAGTTCTTTCTGCTTCTGTCAAACTGCAATAATTCCAAACAGATTGAAATCAAAATGCTTGTACAGTTTGAGCTGAAATTAAAAGGACATTTTGAGAATCTCAGGACAATCATAATGTCTTTAAGCATGTGCAAAAATCAAAACAGATAACGAGGGCATGCTTATGATCAAAAGGAGTAAGACAGAATATGGTAAATTGAAAGGAAAAGGAATTATGTAGTATAAACCAAAAAGAACAGCTATAAGTTTTTCAATTTGATGCCTAAATGTTAGACATAGTTGAAGAGAATGAAACGTACATAGGGGAAGCATGATAATAGCTCTTTGTATGGCTACAGTTCCAACAGTAGCAGAACGCCCAACCACAATTCGAACACTTACAGCTTGGCCGCATATGGCTGCAGCTTGGCCGTGCACGCTTCTTTCTGCAATGCACAGAGGGAATGGATTCAGATCTTGTATTATGATATTTGTCAAATATGTGATTTTGCTATATTTGGAGAGACCTTTACCTTTTTGGGAAAACTATTGCGTCATTGTAGCATGGCATTCGGTATAGGACGCTACAAATTTGTTAATCCCACTATTTATTGCGATTTTCTTTCTTTTGTAACATTAAAACAATTAGTATATCACTAATTGAATGCTTGAAAAAAAAAATCATATCAATTCAAAAAAAATAAAATCATATGTACAATTACTGTTTGATTTTATAGTTGATAATAGAAGTGACAATAGTTGGGAGCATGAATCATTTAGTAGAAGAATATAATTTGGTGGATGGATGGAGGAGGTTTGGAGGAAGTGGGTAGCTCTCTATAACATTCATTAGATTGCTATACTATTACAAATGAGAGCATAATTGCCTATTTATAGTGTTGTTAGATGGTTGTAGAAATAAAATAGTCTAGATTTTTCTTTGACTTCTCTACATTACATTGTTATAGATGTTTCTATACAATTCCTAATTCTAGACCATTCTTTTATTTCTTCTTGTTTTGCAACCTCTAGTTATTTCTAGTCATTTAGTCTCTAGACAATTCTAGAAACTTCTAACAAATGTGTATTACTGTTAACACTCCTCCTTAATGCACATTTCTATAACTCTATTACATAATTTCCTCTCCCTTCATTGATGCCTACTAGTATGTTGTTGAACTGGAAAATAGTACTTCCACCTTGATAATAGTTTGGGCCTCCTTGTCGGCCCGTTAAGGTCTTATGACAGGACCCTTCTTTGCTCTTATAGTTGTATGAGAATCTCACTTCCATCTTTGCTAGTAGATGCGAGTCTCCTTGTCGGCCAGTTAAGGACTTATGACAAGACTCTTCTTTGCTCTTATAGCAGTATGAGAATCTCCTTGTCAGTCTTGTTGAGAACTTCTTACAGGAATTCTTCTTGCTCTTATAGTTGATTGTGAGTCTCTTTGCCGGTCTTATTGAAGACTTCTGACAGGGACTCCTCTTGGGCTTGTATTTCATCCGAGCCTCAGAGGCCACAGGTCTCTCATTTTTAGTTATCGCCTGGGCTTGTGCTCTTCGTGTGAACTAGAGTCTCAGAGGCCATAGGTTTGTAATACTAGTAAAGTTGTGTTAGCCATGACAATAGAAAATTTTGAAAGTAGTTTAGAAAGTAGTTTAGGATGGTAGTTGGATAGTATTGCTACACCCAGTATATGACCAAACGTAGCTCTGATACCACTTGTTGGATTTTATAGTTGATAATAGAAATGACAATAGTTGGGAGCATGAATCATTTAGTAGAGGAATATAATTTGGTAGATGAATGGAGGAGGTTTGGAGGAAGTGGGTAGCTCTCTATAACATTCATTAGATTGCTATACTATTACAAATGAAATGATAATTGCCTATTTATAGGTGTTGTTAGATGGTTCTAGAAATAGAATAGTCTTGTTTTTCTTTGACTTCTCTATATTACATTGTTATAGATGCTTCTACATCATTCCTAATTCTAGACCATTCTTTTATTTCTTCTTGTTTTGCAACCTCTAGTTATTTCTAGTCATTTAGTCTCTAGACAATTCTAGAAACTTCTAACAAATGTGCATTACTGTTAACAATTACATAAAAATGGTTGGTGAATTTTGATTATTATTTTTTGTGTACCAAAAGTTTTTTTAAAAACAAAAGAAATATTATTAAAATGGATATAAGGGTACCCAACCCTTAAACATTTCTTTTGCTTATCAAAAAAAAAAAAAAAACCAACCCTTAAACATTACATATTTTTAAGAGTCCTAAAACAGTGAATCAATGTAATGTATTGGACTAGAGGACAAATCTAAACATGAAAAAAATCAACAACTTTATGTTTCTTAGCTACAATTCATGACCAAGATCTAAACTTAATGAGATCCAATAAATGAACCAAATCAGTAAAACCGTTCCTAAACACAAATTAATATGCTTCCTTATATCTATTCTGGACACACCATGGCTAAGGTGTCGTGAGAATCCAGAAATTCTATCCCTTCCTATGCTTCCTTATATTTACATGACATGCAGTTAACTCACTTATTGATCTTAATAGTGGTGGCTGGAATGTGAATTTGGTCAAAAATGTTTTTGGACCATGGGATGCAAATGAGATTTTGAAGATCCCTCTTGTTAATCTGCAAGGTGAAGACAAAATAATTTGGAGAGTTGATAAGAAGGGGCAATACTTGGTTAGGAGTGCCTATCGAGTTTGTGGAGACTTTTTTGTGGAGATTGTGTAGAAATTGCATTCCTGTTCGTACTCGCTTGCAATGTAAAGGGGTGCAATGTTCTATGCTTTGTGTGTGTTGCGATAGTGAACCTGAAACTAGTTGGCATGTTTTTCTTGATTGTCCATCTAGCAATATTTGTTGGCAAAAGCTCAATTTGTGGCATATCATTGAGCCATATTTGTTGGTTAGCAATGATTTTTATGCTTTGTTTTTCCAGGTTATTAAACACATGTCTGCAGAAAATGTGTCAAACTTTGCCATGACATTTTGGAGTATTTGGAAGTCAAGGAACTTGGAACTCTGGGAATCAATACAGGAAGAGCCGCACACCATTCTTAGTCATGCAATGGAGATCCACAAAGTTTGGAGACTTGCTCATGATAGAAGCAAGTTCACGCCTCCTGGACAATCAGTAGCGCCAAATACTGGTTGGAGTCCTCCACCCATGCACTTCCACAAATTCAATAATGATGCAGCCATTTTGAAGGATCAAAACAAGGTGGGAGCTGGTGTTTGCGTCCGTAATGCAGCTGATCAGTTTGTTAGTGGTGTAACATATTGGGTGTTTGCAACAATGACACCAGCTGAAGGAGAAGCTTGGGGCTTGCTACAAGGTCTCAAATGGGCAATATATTCAAACTATGTTTGGTTCATTTTGAAATGGATTGCAAACAAGTTGTTGAGGATGTGCAACAAACAACTTCAGATTTAACTGAATATGGTTGCATTCTTAAGGAATGTAGAGCTATTTTATCTTTAAATAACAACTACAAGTTTGTGTTTGCTAGGAGACAAGCCAATGGTAGTTGTAACACCCCGTTTTTCGTAAATGTTTTTATAAAGCTAGTTTTATTAATTTAAAAGTGTTGGTTAAGGGCTAAGTGGGATTTTAGCTTAAAAGTCCCTTTCTGGTACGTGAGCACGCCCGTGCGCATCAGCCAGCACGCTCGTACTTAAAGTCAGAAGCGTGTTTCTGATTTTAAGTTGAGCACGACCGTGCTCAATAGTGAGCACGCCCGTGCTCATTGTGCTGACCGCGTCTCGCTGACGCTAAGTTGAGCACGACCGTGCTCAGTGGTGAGCACGACCGTGCTCAGTGGTGAGCACGACCGTGCTCAGGTGCAGCCTCTATAAAGTTGGCACAGAAATCGAGGGTGACGTGAAAACCCTACTTTGTGTTGGCAGCCATCCCAGTTTCGGCCAGAGCTGTCTTCTTCCCTATTTTCCTCTCCATTCCTTGCTGTAGTGGAGTTTAGGGAACCGTTGGGGAAGCTTTGTACGTCCGTCTTGATTTGAGGTAATGGTCCCTTTCTCTTTTCAGTTTCTTCCTGGTTTTTGGTTAGAGAAACTGACTAAGATTGTTTTTGGTTATCTAAGGCGTAACTTCGGAGTGAGCCGCTTGAGGATTCGGGACCAGATTACCGTTGGGAACTGTACTTAGAGCAACCTTCAATCCATGTATGGGGAGAAGGGAATTGTACTCATTAGACAGTGGGGGTAGAGTAAGGTGAAGGGGTCCCCATGACCCCGGTTGGTTATATGTGGTTGTATGTTTATATGTCACTTTGATTGGTTGTGATAATATATGTGTTATTACTAAATTGGGTTGTTATAAAATTATTGCCATGATTATCTTGTTGGTATGTTGGATTGGATGATTGATTTATGGCTGTTGTGATGATGACTTTTGGACCCTAAAACACGTTGTTAACTGATCTAGAACTAAGGAATTAAGAACCTAAGAATTTGGCTATGAGTTCGGTTACTGTTCCTGCCCAGAATAGCACTGTCGCGCGATGAGCACTACCGTGCTGAACAGGGAGCACTACCGTGCTCCCATTTAAATTCTGGAAAATGGCCGCGCTGTTTAGCATGGCCGTGCAGGTCAAAAAGCACTACCGTGCTGTTGAGCAAGACCGTGCTGAAGATGAAGCACGACCGTGCTTCACTTAAAAAGGGCAGCACGCCCTCACGTGTCCAAGCACGACCGTGCTGGGGTTTAAGTATGACCGTGCTAACCCTCCTAGACAGAAACAGAATTAAAGGACTTAAGGGGTTTTTAACCTCATTCCCCAATGATGATAAGTTGAGATAGCTAATCAAAGAGAAAGATTAGACAACCTGGTTAATAATTATCTAAGATGATTAAGATAATAAGATGTTAAGTAGGTATCCGTTGGGTTACCGCATGTTGATAAGCTGAAGTCTTGGGTGCTTACTTGACCCAAGCACGTTGAGTTGAACCTTAGTGCTTATTGGCCAAGGGAGCCTTGACCCCGCGGTTTGGGTCTAAGGTTACGTTGAACGTTGATGTTGAATTCTTGGGAGCTTCATGGCCCAAGCAAGGAGGTGGTTGAGATTGTTTGTTGTTGTGCCATTTGCATAAAGCATTGGAGTTGTTGATGTGGGAGGCTCGACATAAGGGAGATCGCCCGAGAGTACGGTGATCTGGCCATCCACGGTATTTCACCCATGGTTTGGTGACTGAGGCCCCCCCGTGATAAGGCATCCACAGTTTGATGCGTTGGCTATCCATGGGGTTCACCTAAGGTTTGGTGAACTGCAGGTGTTAGTGCTTCTATGGCCAATACGGATATGTAACTCTAAAGTCGTTCATCCTGAGTTAGTTTGGATCCACATGCATAGATGGAGTAGCGGAGTAGTTGATGCATTGCACAGCATAGCATACTTGGTTGATATGATATTGTTGGATGTTGATGCATGCTTATGTTGTATGTTTACGTTGCTTTCTATTCCCATGTTGTATATTTTTACATGAATCTTACTCAGCATTATTTGTTTGTGTTTGGCCTGATCGACATTTTGCAGAGGATGACGAGCAGCCCGGAGAGGAGTGACTCTGAGGAGCCGCCACTCATAGTTAGGGCTTGTTTTATGTTTAGTTAGTTATTTCAGTTGTATTTCCGAGGATGTGTTTTCCGGAACGGTTATACCAGCTCTGAGTTGTGGCATCGGGGTTGGGTTATTTATTAGTTATGTTTTCATTCGTTTTAAACTTGTTTTATTTTCCGCATTGTAAAATGGTTCATGTAAGACTTTTCTATCCATAGACAATTGTTTTTATTTTATTCAGTAAAATGCATGTTTTCTGTTTAATTTATTTTTATATTAAATGCCTTATAACATGCGGGGTAGAAGGGTGTCACATTTAGTGGTATCAAAGCAGTTCGACCTTGTTCGGACGTGGTATGAGTCTGTTGTGTGACTCTTGTTTGAATTGTCTATACTTGTATAGATAACGATGCTTTAAGTTAGTTGCTTGTAGCTTTTACCGCTTAAGTTCTGTACTAAAAGTTGTTTTTGGGCATGTACAAGAACTAATGGCCGGTAGAGGACACAACGACCAGGCGATCGCTAATGCATGGGCACTCCTAGCCAATGCTATTGGTCAAGTTAACCCTAACAATAACGGTGGGCCAGCTGAGTTCCAGGGACTGGATAAGTTCCAGAGGAACAACCCTCCGTCGTTCAAGGGAGCGTACGACCCAGAAGGAGCGCTGTTGTGGCTGAGGGAGACAGAGAAGATCTTCCGTGCGATGGACTGCAATGATCAGCAGAAGCTCATCTTTGCCACCTTCATGTTGACTGAGGAGGCGGAGCATTGGTGGGATAACTGCAGACAGAGAATGCAGGCTGAGGGCACAGCAGTTATATGGACTGTGTTCAGGTAGAGATTCCTGGAGAAATACTTCCCACGGATATCAAAGACAATAAGGAGATGGAATTCTTGTCTTTGAGGCAGGGGTCGTTGTCAGTTGGTGACTATGCGGCCAAGTTTGAGGAGCTGGCGAGGTACTACACTCCTTACCAACATGAGACAGATGACCGCTCCAAGTGTGTCAAGTTCGAGGCTGGACTCCGACCTGAGATCAAGCAGGCCATCAGCTATCAGGAGATCAGGATCTTTCCAATCCTGGTCAACAAGTACAGGATCTATGAGGATGCCAGCCAGTTCCGAGTTACTAGTTCCAAGGGATCGGACAGTCAGAGTGGTAGGAGGACTGACCAGAGAGACAAGGGAAAACAGCGGTATGCTCCGACCGGCAAGGATTTCAAGCAGAGTGGTAAGAAGCCACAGTTTCAGCAGGATGGGTTTAGGGGCGGGTTCTCTAATGTCTCTAGGCCCATGAGGTGCGGCAAGTGTGGTGTTACGAATCACTACTCGTCTTAGTGCAAGGAGACGCAGGTTATCTGCTTCAGATGTGGCAAGTCAGGACATATCAGCCGAGAGTGTGAAGGAGCCAAGGCTGAGCCTCCCAGCACCAGCAAGAATCAGAGGTCCCAGGCCAACCGACTGAAGACCACTGGAAGAGTTTTTACTCTTAGTGGAGCTGAAGCCTCCGAGTCTGATGACTTGATTCAAGATACATGTTTTATTGATGGGACTCGATTAACTGTATTGTATGATTCGGATGCTACTCACTCGTTTATTTCACATGATAGGGTCATGAGTCTTAAATTGCCTGTTACTTTCCTTGAGTATGATTTGTTGGTTTCTACACCTACAAATAAACCTGTTTCTACTTCTTATGCATGCAAGAACTGTCATATTGTTATAAATGATAAAACCTTCATTGCTGATCTTGTATGCTTGCCTTTGAAAGACCTGGATATTATTCTAGGCATGGACTGGTTATCTTCTAACCATGTCCTCCTGAATTGTTTTGATAAAACCCTGATTTTTGGAACTCCAAAGGAGTCTAAGAATCCGGACCTTCTCTCTGCCAGCCAAGTTCAAGCTTCGATGAAAGACGAAGCCCAGGTATACATGATGTTAGCTTCCTTGGAAATAGAGAACAGCCCTCCTGATGTCGCCAACGTGCCTGTTGTGCGAGAATTTCCTGAAGTGTTTCTGGGGGATGTTTATAACTTACCCCCAGAGAGAGATGTTGAGTTTACCATAGATTTAGTGCCTGGCACCGGGCCAATCTCCATAGCACCCTATAAAATGTCTCCTCTAGAGCTAGCTAAGTTGGAGGAACAGTTGGAGGACCTGATGAAGAAGCAGTTCATTAGGCCGAGTGTGTCTCCGTGGGGAGCACCTGTGTTGTTGGTGAAGAAGAAGGATGGTAGTATGAGGTTGTGTGTCGACTTTCGGCAGCTCAACAAGGTGACCATAAAGAATCGGTATCCCCTCCCTAGGATTGATGATCTTATGGACCAGTTGATGGGCGCTTGCGTCTTTTCAAAGATAGATTTGAGGTCAGGATACCATCAGAGTTGGGTTAAGTCTGAGGACATCCCGAAGACAGCGTTTAGGACGCGATATAGTCACTATGAGTACTTAGTTATGCCTTTTGGTGTGACCAATGCTCCTGCGGTCTTTATGGACTACATGAACAAGACCTTTCACCCCTTACTTGGATAAGTTTGTGGTGATGTTTCATCTTAGTGTACTCCAAGAGTAAGGAAGAACATGAGGAACACCTGAGGGTTGTCTTGCAGACCCTTAAGGAGAAGCAGTTGAACGCTAAGTTGTCTAAGTGTGAGTTCTGGTTAGAGGAAGTGAGCTTCTTAGGACATGTCATCTCTAAGGGTGGCATAGCAGTGGACCCAGCTAAGGTAGAGACGGTGCTCCAGTGGGAAGCGCCAAAGTCTGTAACCGAGATTAGGAGAGTCTTGGGGTTAGCCGGGTACTATAGGCAATTCATAGAAGGTTTCTCTAAGATAGCTTTACCCTTAACCCATCTCACCGAAAAGGGACAGTTGTTTGTGTAGGACTCTAAGTGTGAAGAGAGTTTCCAAACCCTTAAGAATAGGTTGACATCAGCACCGGTGTTAGTTTGGCCAGACCCTAGTGAACCCTTCGTAGTTTACTGCGATGCTTCTAAGCAAGGGTTAGGTAGTGTGCTGATGCAGAATGGTAAGGTAGTTGCCTATGCTTCTAAGCAGTTGAAAACTCATGAGAAGAACTACCCTACCCATGACCTAGAATTAGGAGCTGTGGTATTTGCCATAAAGATCTGGAGGCACTACCTGTATAGAGCAAGGTTTAAGGTTTTTAGTGATCATAAGAGTTTGAAGTATCTCTTTGATCAGAAGGAACTGAATATGAGGCAGCGTAGGTGGATGGAGTTTTTAAAGGACTTTGACTTCGAGCTGACTTATCACCCAGGGAAGGCCAATGTGGTGGCCGATGCCTTGAGTAAGAAAACCCTGCATGTCTCCGCTTTGATGGTTAAGGAGATGGATCTGATTGAGGAATTTAGAGACCTTAGTCTAGCTTGTGAGTTTACCCCTAAGAGTATCAGGCTTGGTACCTTGAAGGTTACTAACAGTCTGATGGATCAGATTAGAGAGGGTCAGAAGTTAGATAAGTTTCTCTTGGACCAGCGAGAGTTGCTCGCTCAGGGTAGAGACCTTAGTTTTAAGGATGGCAGTGATGGTATCTTGAGGTTTAAGGATAGAGTACGCATACCTGATGTTCCTGAACTTAGAAAGTTGATCTTAGAAGAAGGACATAGGAGTGGACTGAGTGTGCACCCAGGTGCCACTAAGATGTACAAGGACCTTAAGAGGATGTTTTGGTGGCCTAGGATGAAAAAGGAGGTAGCTGAGTTTGTGTATGCGTGCTTAGTTTGTCAGAAGGCTAAGATAGAGCATCAAAGGCCTTCGGGTAAGTTGCAACCTTTGAGCATCCCGGAATGGAAATGGGATAGCATCTCCATGGTTTTGTGTCTGGACTCCCTAGGACTCCAGCTGGTTTTGAGGCTATATGGGTTGTCGTGGATAGACTGACTAAGTCTGCCCATTTCATTCCGATGAATATGGAGTATCCATTGGAGAAGTTGGCTAAGCTATACATCAAAGAGATAGTTAGGCTTCATGGTGTACCCTCTAGCATAGTTTCAGATAGAGACCTGAGGTTTACCTCTAGGTTTTGGAATAGTTTGCAAGAGGCTTTAGGGACAAAGCTTAGGCTTAGTTCAGCTTATCACCCACAGATTGATGGGCAGTCTGAGCGGACCATCCAGTCCTTAGAGGACTTGTTGAGGGCTTGTGTGTTAGAACAGTCAGGAAGTTGGGACAAGTTTTTGTCCCTGATAGAGTTCACCTATAACAACAGCTTCCATTCCAGCATTGGGATGGCACCGTATGAGGCTCTTTATGGGAGGAGATGTAGGACACCCTTGTGTTGGAGTGAACCTAGTGATAGTGTGGTGCTAGGGCCAGAGATAAGATTAAGTTGGTTCAGGAAAAGATGAGAGTTGCACAGAGTAGGCAGAAGAGCTATCATGATAAAAGGAGGAAGGCGCTCGAATTCCAGGAAGGCGATCATGTATTCTTGAGAGTTACCCCGACGACTGGGGTTGATAGAGTGATGAAGGCGAGGAAACTTACTCCGAGGTTCATTGGTCCTTACCAGATCCTCAAAAGAGTCGGCGAAGTCACCTACCAAATAGCTTTGCCATCGTTTTTGTCAAACCTCCACAACGTTTTTCATGTGTCTCAACTCAGAAAGTACATCCATGACCCTAGTCACGTGATAGTTCCCGACACGATACAGTTAAAAGAGAACTTGACATTTGAGGTGTTACCCCTTCAAGTCGAGGATAGGAGGGTGAAGCAGCTAAGAGGCAAAGAGATTCCCTTGGTCAAAGTAGTTTGAAGCGGGGAAACTGAGGAAAGTGCTACCTGGGAGCTCAAGAGCCAGATGATGGAGGCGTACCCGCATCTTTTCATTTGAGGTACGTAGAAATTTCGAGGACGAAATTTTTATAAGGGGGGTGGAATTGTAACACCCCGTTTTTCGTAAATGTTTTTATAAAGCTAGTTTTATTAATTTAAAAGTGTTGGTTAAGGGCTAAGTGGGATTTTAGCTAAAAAGTCCCTTTCTGGTACGTGAGCACGCCCGTGCTCATCAGCCAGCACGCCCATACTTAAAGTTAGAAGCGTGTTTCTGATTTTAAGTTGAGCACGACCGTGCTCAATAGTGAGCACACCCGTGCTCATTGTGCTGACCGCGTCTAGCTGATGCTAAGTTGAGCACGACTGTGCTCAATAGTGAGCATGACCGTGCTCAGGTGCAGCCTTCATAAAGTTGGCACAAAAATCGAGGGTGACGTGAAAACCCTACTTTGTGTTGGCAACCGTCACCAGTTTCGGCCAGTGCTGTCTTCTTCCCTATTTTCCTCTCCATTCCTTGCTATAGTGGAGTTTAGGGAACCGTTGGGGAAGCTTTGTACGTCCATCTTGATTAGAGGTAATGGTCCCTTTCTGTTTTCAGTTTCTTCCTGGTTTTTGGTTAGAGAAACTGACTAAGATTGTTTTTGGTTATCTAAGGCGTAACTTCGGAGTGAGCCGCTCGAGGATTCGGGACCAGATTACCGTTGGGAACTGTACTTAGAGCAACCTTCAATCCAGGTATGGGGAGAAGGGAATTGTACTCATTAGACAGTGGGGGTAGAGTAAGGTAAAGGGGTCCCCATGACCCCGGTTGGTTATATGTGGTTGTATGTTTATATGTCAGTTTGATTGGTTGTGATAATATATGTGTTATTACTAAATTGGGTTGTTATAAAATTGATGCCATGATTATCTTGTTGGTATGTTGGATTGGATGATTGATTTATGGCTGTTGTGATGATGACTTTTGGACCCTAAAACACGTTGTTAATCAATCTAGAACTAAGGAATTAAGAACCTAAGATTTTGGCTATGAGTACGGTTACTGTTCCTGCCCAGAACAGCACTGTCGCGCGATAAGCACGACCGTGCTGAACAGGGAGCACGACCGTGCTCCCATTTGAATTCTGGAAAATGGCCGCGCTGTTTAGCACGGCCGTGCAGGTCAAAAAGAACGACCGTGCTGCTGAGCACGACCGTGCTGCTGAGCACGACCGTGCTGAAGATGAAGCACGACCGTGCTTCACTTAAAAAGGGCAGCACGCCCTCACGTGTCCAAGAACGACCGTGCTCAACCCTCCTGGACAGAAACAGAATTAAAGGACTTAAGGGGTTTTTAACCCCATTCCCCAATGATGATAAGTTGAGATAGCTAATCAAAGAGAAAGATTAGATAACCTGGTTAATAATTATCTAAGATGATTAAGATAATAAGATGTTAAGCCGGTATCCGTTGGGTTGCCGCATGTTGATAAGCTGAAGTCTTGGGTGCTTACTTGACCCAAGCACGTTGAGTTGAACCTTAGTGCTTATTGGCCAAGGGAGCCTTGACCCCGCGGTTTGAGTCTAAGGTTACGTTGAACGTTGATGTTGAAGTCTTGGGAGCTTCATGGCCCAAGCAAGAAGGTGGTTGAGATTGTTTGTTGTTGTGCCATTTGCATAAAGCATTGGAGTTATTGATGGGGGAGGTTCGACATAGGGGAGATCGCCCGAGAGTACGGTGATCTGGCCATCCACGGTAGGTCACCCATGTTTTGGTGACCGAGGCCCCCCGTGATGAGGCATCCACGGTTTGATGTGTTGGCTATCCATGGGGTTCACCCAAGGTTTGGTGAACTGCCGGTGTTGGTGCTTCTATGGCCAATACGGATATGTAACTCCAAAGTCTTTCATCCTGAGTTAGTTTGGATCCACATGTATAGATGGAGTAGCAAAGTAGTTGATGCATTGCACAGCATAGCATACTTGGTTGATATGATATTGTTGGATGTTGATCTATGCTTATGTTGTATGTTTACCTTGCTTTCTATTCCCATGCTGTATATGTTTACATGAATCTTACTCCCCATTATTTCTTTGTGTTTGGCATGATCGGCATTTTGTAGAGGATGACGAGCAGCCCGGAGAGGAGTGACTCTGAGAAGTCGCCACTCATAGTTAGGGCTTGTTTTATGTTTAGTTAGTTATTTCAGTTGTATTTCTAAGGATGTGTTTTCCGGTATGGTTATACCAGCTCTGAGTTGTGACATCGGGGTTGGGTTATTTATTAGTTCTGTTTTCATTCGTTTTAAACTTGTTTTATTTTTCGCGTTGTAAACTGATTCATGTGGGACTTTTCTACCCTTGGACAATTGTTTTTATTTTATTCAGTAAAATGTATGTTTTCTGTTTAATTTATTTTATATTAAATGCCTTATAACATGCGGGGTAAAAGGGTGTCACAGTAGTGCCCATGCTTTGGCAAAGGCGTCTACCTTATATGCTACTTGCAATATTTTTCATTTAGTTTCTTCTTGTATTTGGAATATTATTTGCAATGAAATGAAGTAATTTGATTTGAGTCAAAAAAAAAAAATACACACACAATTTTATTTCTATGTAACCACATAGAACATATTTCTAAATGCCATAAAACCTGCCATACTAGTTTAAGCTTTCTCCTTGTAGATAGTGTACTTTAACATCATTAGGCAAAACAATTTGCATCCTAAACCCCGAGTAAAAGTTCTTACATAGTTGATATATCGTTGGGTATGCTAGTAACAGGTGAGGTGTAGTTTCTGGGCAAGAATGACAAAAGACACAATGTAGCTAGTTCAATCCAATCAACACATTTCTAATGAACAAATTAAATGGAAGAGTATCAATATTAGTAAATGGAAGTCCCACTCAAGAAGTAACTTTGTTGAAGGGCCTAAGGTAAGGAGATCCCTTAGCTCGTTTTCTTTTCTGAATGGTGGCAGAAGGCTTAAGTGGATTATTAAGAAATGCTAGTGCTGTTAACAAGCTAGATGATTTTAAAGTTGGAAAAAATAAGATCGAAATCTCTCATTTGCAATACACAGATGATACTTTGTTGGTGGGGTAGGCACATAAAAAACCTTTGGATTTTAAATCTATTTTGAGTTAATGTCGGGTCTGAAAGTTAACTTTTATAAGAGTAACTTAGTTGGAGTTAATGTGGGCGGTGATTTTTTAATATCGGCTTCAAACTTCCTTAATTGTAAAATAGGAAGTTAGTCTTTTAAATACTTAAGCCTTCATATTGGGGCAAATTCGAGGAAGGTTCCAATTTGGAAACTAATCATTGATGTTATAAGGAGAAGTCCCTCTTCTTGGAAAAGTAAGCATCTTTCTTTTTGGGGAGGATAATATTAAGTTTGTATTATCAAGCATAGCAATATATTATCTATCCTTTTTCAAAGCCTAAAGACTCATGAGCAAGTTTAGGCATAGACTCATGGGGAAATTATCTTCATTAGGCTTTATCTCCCTCTGAAGACGATTTTATGAAAGAAGGGTTGTTCCTTCAAAATGTTGGGACCAAATTGGTTATGGTTAATAATCTCTGTATATTTTGATATTAACAAAAAGATTAAATTTGTATGGCAAAGTTAAAGTTATGGACTAACTCGTCTATTCAAGTGTGCATGACTGCTTTTATATACCTAGACGATCGGGAGCTAGTCTAGAGCTCTTTAAATAAGTCCAAAAGCATCGCTGGTCCAAACTAAGTTCGCTAAACGAGCCACTAGCCTAACTTAGTAGATAACCAGTCCAATATAAGATCGCTAGACGAGCCGCTAATCTATCCGGTTGATATAGCAAGTCCAAAGACTTGTAGTCCACCCAATAATAGACTAGATGATCTGATAAGTAGTCTACCCGATAAAAGATAGACGATTCGTTAAGTAGACTACCCGGTGAAGGCAAAATGAGTTAACACTAGACTACCCGGTAGAACACCTTGACGATCTATTAGTAGACTACCTCGTTCCTTTAGTTCAAGGTTAAAAATGCATGTCCAAAGACGTACTGCTTCAGAACCCGTCTAGTTAGCGCTTTTATTTCAAATAATTGCTTATTTAAATTCATTTGCTTCTATGTCTTTACCTTGGTTATTTCAAATTTTTTATGCTTTATTCCTTGGTAAAAGAAACATAGTACCATCGACTACACAAATGCCTTTATACTCTGACACAAGCTGTTGCAAAGTTGACTCGGTACAAAGAAGGAAAGACAAAAGGCAACTTTCAGGTACAACAGAGAAGTGACAGTACCACTTTGAGCATTTCTGATAACCAAGAGCCATTTTCTGAAGATCACATATCAAGTTATCAGACTCAACGGATCCTAGCATTAAATTCTATCTCTAAACTGATACATCTTGAAGACCGTTGAAGAAACAAGAGCTGAAGCTGCACTTCATCTATAAATACTGGACGACCACAGTAAAGAAGTGTACATAACAACAAGAACGAAGCTCTGATATTTTCAAAGTGCTAAAACTCTGTCAAAATCTCTCTTGAACATACTGATTGTAATCTCATCTGTTCTTATACCTTCATATCCTCACACATAGAGAGAGCCTGAAGAGCTTGACTGTAAAAGAATACTTGAGTGCCTGAAGAAGTGTTGAATACTTGAGAGTTTGTAAGCCTGAAGAGGCAAGTGCAAAGAATACTTGTAAACTATTGGATTATAGTAGATAAAACCTTTAAGTAGAAGGGACTGGATGTAGCTCTTGGTTGGAAGAGAGTGAACCAAGATAAAATCGCGTGTTATGAATCTCTTATCCCTTATCTCCTTTAGGTTTTATGTTATACTAACTTCGGGGATTTGATATTGAGTTTGTTAACTCTTTTGAAAAAGGTTTTAATTATGTGAACTTATTTCTTTGCTTGCTTTCAAAAGTATTTTGGAAAATCTGTTAAGAAACACAATCCCCCCCCCCCCCCTTCCCCCCTTCTTGTATTTCCATATGTCAATTTCAAGTTTACTAACAAACAAAAGGTTGCAAGAAAGTTTAGGATCATGAAGCACATAATTTTAAGTTGATGATGACAGTGATAGTAACGATACATTTTCCTGCAACATGAGAGACACTACCATATGTAATTCTAACTTTTTCGTTGCTAGAACAAAGGAAAATATGTTTTAAACAAAGATGAAAGACTAGTCATATAGTCTAATGCCCCTGAATCAATGATCCAAGGGTCTGACTCTATGGTACTAGATAAACCACTAGAATTACTAAAGATACATGATTGTTTAATAGATGCACCGAGAATGCCAGATATAGTATGTATTGGACTACATGAGTTTAATGAGCTGATCAACTTGCTCCTTGATGAGCATGTTTTCAATCTTCAAGTTTAGTTCATACACTTGAGATTTGTTGCCTATATCAGAGTACACCTCATTGACACTATCCTACAGTTCCTTAACCGTTAAGTAGCACATATAATCATAGTCAATGTCTTATTCCATGGAGTTCACTAACCATGTCATGATCATGGAGTTTATGACATCTCATACAATAGATCATGGGTTATCCATGGCTAGTGGCTTTGAGTCACTAGTTAATTAGCCTATTTTGCCCCTACTGTGTACGTAAATGTGGACAAATTAGGACTAGTGAAAGAAATCCATTCCATTTAGGCGAATTGTAGTAGTTTGAACTGAATAGGAGTCGCCTAGAGTCATCTTGGGTTCGAAATTCAGGTTCTGCGATGGTGCTGGTCCATAATGGGGAGTGAGTGTGATAGTTGAGGGCATTGTCTTGAGAATTGGAAGACATGCCTTGAAGGGCCTAGCACCTACTTGGCAAGTGTGTTTATTTTTGTATTTTGCGATGAATTGCTTGAGTGTAATAGCACTCAACAAGTTTGATATTTATATATACTTTAAAATAATTATATCTTATGATTACAGGAAAGAATTAATAAGAATGCTACCTCCTAAGTTCATGAATGCTACTTTCTATTTGCATGAACCAACATATACATGAATCTGAATTGAACTTCTACTTCTAATTCCAACACTGCCTATTAAACTCCACATTAATTAACATTTATCTGCGTATTTCAACAGTTTTTGGATATGTTAGGGAGAACGAGTTTTAGCCTCAAATGAAAACAATGGATTTGGGTTTGCTTGAGTTGTACATTAGTATCAATTTTGGTCAAAGGAAGCCCAATTAAGGAGTCCGGTGTGTCTAGGGGTCTTCAGCATGGAGATCTAATGGTCCCTTTCTTAAGTTTTTCTGATAGCAGTTGAGGGGCTACGTGTCTTGATAAGGTGTGTGCATCTGAGAAAGGAATCCATAAGGCTTACAAAATTGGAATATGTAATGTCGAGGTGTCGATTTCACATCTTTAATATGTAGATGACTTTGCTGGAGAAATGTCTTCTAGCATTTTTATTTTTTTTTGGCATTAAAATGCAACCTTAGGATCTTTGAACTAGCATTTTGGTTGAAAGTCAACTATTATAAAAGCTATGTGACGGGTTTCATAGAGGAACACGATGGTATTAATCGTGTTGTAATCTCCCTTAAATTATAAGGTTGGTTGTGTATCTTTTGAGTTCCTGGGCATTCTAGTAGGCAATGGCGGACCTTTTTAAGGTGGAGGGAATAATGGCTCCCTCCAAAATTTTTTATCAAAATTTTTTAATATAAAAAATTTATTATAATACCTTCTTTAAAAATATTATTATGTACATAATTTTAGGTGTTTTAGAGTGGTATTTTATACCTTGAAAAAGTACAGTTGTTAAACATAAAAAAGTCATTGTATTTTTGAAGAAAACTTTTGATAAAGATGAAATTGTATTACTTTAATATATTCACTTCAAAGCATTAAATATGTATATTATTTTGAAACTTTGATAAAATTAGATTTTAATTTTGACACCATGTTAGTGTAAAGTTTCTAACACTCTCAATCAACCATCGTTAGTAGATCATGTTAACTGATGACGTTGCTGACGGTGTGCCACGTCATTAACTACATGTGTACAAAAAATTATTATTTAATTCTATGTGGATAAATAAAGATTATTTTTTAATAAATAATGTTTTCATTTAAAATATCAATTTTTTAAATCATTATTATTTTAAAATAATAATGTAATAATAATTTTAATTTAAAAATAATGTAACAATATTATCTTGAAAATAATAATAACGTAATAATAATAATTTAAATGTAATAATATCATTACTCTATATGTAGTAGTAGTAGTAGTAACAATAATAATAGTAATAATATCAGTACAATAAATAATAATGTAATAATATATTTTAATAATATTTAATAAAATATTTAAATAACAATATTGGTTAATAAATTAATTTAATAATATTTATTTATCCACGTGGAATTTGAAAATACTTTTTCACACATGCCGCTAATGACATGACGCACCATCGACCACATCACCAGTTGATAGTGATCCACTAATGATAGAAACCATTTTCAAAGTTATAAGACATAAATATCAAAGAAAAATGATTTTTGAATCCAAATAGGGACACCAATACGGTGTTCCTTTTTTTTTGAAATGCGTATATATAAAGAAAATAAAAAATAAGTGGAAGATAGAGATAAATGTAAAATATGATATCCAAAATTTGATGTTCAAATAACACAACCGAATATCAAATCATAAGAAAAAAATTGCAAGGAGTAAAACTAAAATGTAGCCACGTATATTAAGTTCATTGTAATTTCAATGACTGTGACCAAGTCCTCCTTGCGGCCTTGCCGCCCCTCTCTCCGGTCTCAAGACAAGATGATGAATACAAAATAAGACAAATCATTACTACTTGTATATTTATTTATAGGGTAAAGGCCATTTTGGTCCCCGACAAAAACTACGATGATTATTTCAGTCCCTGATAAAAAAAAAAAACTACTTCGTTAGTCCCTGACAATTAATAACATGTGATAAGTTAGTCCCTGACAATTACTATGGGTCATTATAGTCCCTAACAATATTTAAAATGAGACTAATTAATCCCCGACAATTAGTATCGTGGGATATTTTAGTAACGGACGCTAACTAACGGAAGTAACGTAGGGACTAAATTGTCCCATGTTAATAATTGTCAGGAACTAATGAGGTTTTTTTTTTTCCTCAGAAACTGAAATGGGCTCCGTATTTTTTGTCAAGGACCAAAATGGGTCTTTATCCTTATTTATATTGCTTGTGACAAATCCATCTCTCCACATTTGGTGTATAAAAAAAAATTAGACATTAATACTTCTGTATATTTATATTGCATGTAATATTTTTTTGACGAAGTATATTGCATGTAACTAATCAAGGCTTTTTTACGTTTCCAGTGTAATTTTGATTACAAAATTATAGGTACGGTGTATATTTAAAAAAAAATTATCAAAATAAAGTAAGTTGTATATAAGATATACGATTTATCTGAGCAAGTCGTATGCCTAGGCCACGAGTTCATTTCCCATACAAATTTTCCTTTCGTGGTTCCTTAAACAATGCCCTAAGGATACTCGTTAGCATTCTCCATAAAATTAATATAAGAAAAATTACTTGTAATTTTATTTTGCTGAATTAGTTAACGGTAAAACATGATGTTAGAAGAATAATTTCTAATTTATTAAAATTAAGAACGAAGTTAAAGTTTTTTTTTTCCTTTTTGGTTTAATTATCTATACTTCTGTAACGTAGAATTGAAACTTTTTTTTTTTTTTGACTGGAACATAGCATTGAAAATTGAAATTAAGTACATTGTAACTTTTTTCCTTTAAAAATTCAAAAATTGTTGTACGTACTTTGTAACTGTGGTCATAGTAGAATGAGACAACAAAGAATTTTGCTAGTAATTGAGCATTGAGAAAATATTATCAATCAAACATCACATAAATTAATGACATGCTTAACATCACAGAGGTATTAAGTTGACCTGATTATTAAACCTCTTACTCAGATTACCTATCATAGTCTCTTTCGAAATACAAACTTCTGAACCCAGAAACCAAACATTTAAATAAATAAATTAAGTCAAACATGAGTGCCTCCTCATTTGATTAACCAATTCTAGGGACCCGAGTCACAATGTTGAAATAGTTGACAAATACTCGAACCCTGTCACACCTGAAATCAGTAGTTACTACTGATCCTTCTGGCAAAGTTCTAGCTGTCACTCTTGGATTTTCCCTCATGATGATTTGTGCTGCAGCTTCTCCATTGATGCCAACCAATTCCTCCCATGATCTTTTACCTGCTTCCAATTTCATTAACTAATACACTTAAACAAAAAATTGGATACTTAATTATTAGTGACATTAAACAAACACATATTAATTAGTGTATTACCTTTGCAACTTGACATCTTCACCCTTTGTTATCTTTTTTTTTTTTTTTACTAGCCTAGATTTTGTGGTTATCTTCTGATCTGCAAAGACATGGTGAAACACAATGGTATTTATAGGAGAGAATTCATAGAGTCATAGATTTGGTCTCGTGTCTAAATGTACTTTTTCTGTATAAAAAATTTATAATAATATAAATAGCCGGCTAGCCTAAAGAGATTAAATTATTAAATTTGTTCAATGGAAGGATGATTATCTTGTTTTAGCTGTTCAGTGTGTCCTTATTAAAAAGCATATGCTTCTTGTTTCGTACCAAGTCGGTAATGAGTGGGGCAGGGGGAAAGGAGGACCCAAAGAAAATTCTCTTAACTCCTAAAAGGTGTGGTGTAATATATGGTTGGCAATTGGCATAATCTTATGATGCTCATATCGAATATTGTTTTTTCTTCTGATTCATGGATTTTGCTATGAAGGCTGGGTCATAAGCCCAAGAAATAAAAGACACCCTTTATGGTTCAATTTTTCCAACAGGCTAGCTGGTTGTATGTCCTAATTCTATTCTGTCTCATATTTTTCTATTAAATTTTTAAATGGATTTATATAGTTTAAAAGTTTTTAACAAGATTTTAATACTTTAAAAAAAATATTAGATAGGTTTCAATATAGGGTAAATATGCCATTTGAACACTGCGATATTTGCAATTGCAACTCATCAAGTGTTACTGTTAGAGGCAGTGTTATAAAACTCAAACCGATGATCGACTTGGTCAATACATTGGGTTAATGGGTCAATGGTTCAATCAATATGAGTCACTGGTTGAGCCGTAAAAAACTGGTACATATCAAATTTATAATACAGTTATAAATTTTGCGCAGAATTTCCCGGATAACCGTCCGAGTGCGGTTCTCGGTGGGTTGAAGTCTTGTCCGGTCAAATGGCCAAACCGGACCTGCCAGACCACCGGTTTCCGGTTCAACCAGTCAGTAAAATTTAATTGAAAATTTAGTTAAACTATTGGAACTTGTTTACTTTTTTTTTTTAAAAAAGAGTATAGGAAATTTACTTAAAACTTTTAGCATGCATTTGAACTGTGAGCATTTTTTTCAAAAAAAAAAAAAAACATTAAAGTCACTTTTGTTGAAAGTAGAAAAAATTAAATGAAGGTAGAAAGTAGTTAGGGAGCTTGCAATTGAGTTACACAAAGTTTTTCTTCTTAAAGTGGCACAACACAAGATGCAGTAAATATAAGGGAGGCCTTCACCTATAAGTAGAGGTCCTGTCTAACATTTTTTATATCCCATTTTTAGAGGAAAAATATACAGTTTCTAACGCGAGTTTGGGAGCGGGTGAAATTGCTAAACCTAAATATCACAACAATGGAATGTGTGCATTATCTCTTGATCTATCAATAATTGAAGTCAGCTACAATTATGGAATGGTTTGTTGGATAAAACTTGCAAAACTAGTTGCAGAATTTACAAGTTGGTAAAGTTTTAGAGCATAGTCAGACGACAGGTTCATTGTAATGATTATTGCTAATAATGTGGCTAGCCCTCAGAAAATATTATTAGGTACTTGTTTAAAGGGGACAGTGCCACATATGTGAAGTTAAAAAAGGTTTATCCAAGATATGTGCATTGGCACCTGCTCAAACCTAAGTACCTAAAGAATGCAGTAACTATTAACAAATGAGGCATCTAAATTCACTGCCTAACGGCAACATTTGCACCCTGAACAAGAAGGCTTCCATGTACAAGAATGACAAGAAAAGCAATGGAACCAATTGCAACAACTGGCAGTTGAGTTGGAAGTCACTTCAGATGCATGTTCAGATTGGAAACAATTGCAACTACTGGCAGTAGAGATGCTAGAAGCTTCTGATTCTTGTTTATATGATTGCCGTCGAGGAACATCTGTCTTCACAGAACTAGTTCTTTCTGCTTCTGTCAAACTGCAATAATTCCAAACACATTGAAATCAAAATGCTTGTACAGTTTGAGCTGAAATTAAAAGGACATTTTGAGAATCTCAGGATAATCATAATGTCTTTAAGCATGTGCAAAAATCAAACCAGATAACGAGGGCATGCTTATGATCAAAAGGAGTAAGACAGAATATGGTAAATTGAAAGGAAAAGGAACTATGTAGTATAAACCAAAAAGAACAGCTAAAAGTTTTTCAATTTGATGCCTAAATGTTACACATAGTTGAAGAGAATGAAACGTACATAGGGGAAGCATGATAATAGCTCTTTGTATGGCTACAGTTCCAACAGTAGCAGAACGCCCAGCCACAATTCGAGCACTTACAGCTTGGCCGCATATGGCAGCAGGTTGGCCATTTATAGCAGAACGCCCAGCTACAATTAGAACAGTAGCACAATGGCCGTGCACGCTTCTTTCTGCAATGCACAAAGGGTATATTCCTCATTACCAGCTTATTAGCTCTGGGATTTTATATATCTATATATGCATGTCTTTGTGAGTTTAACACACTCAGAAGAAATTGAACATATACTTGTCTATAAATTAGTTGTAAAAGACATGTGAAAGACCTAATCATAAACAGACATAAGCCTGTCCAAAACACATTTGCTTCCTCAGTTAGTTCATTTTTATAACATATTGACATGTAGGATAAAGAATGTATGTGGATTAAAGAATAAAATGGACTTGTGTGAAGAAAAAGGAGAGAGAATAAATGGACTCACATTGGGAAAGCAAAAGAGTGCACGCTGTTTCCACTATCACGGGAAAGACTAGATGTCTTGGACGACTTGCAACTTGCAGCTTGATGTGAAATCTTTATCTTGTTTTGGTCTTCAGCACAAAGTCTTTCTTCTAACTTGAAAGCTTTGTCTGGTGTTTCTGTTATTTGCGGGCTCTCTACATCGACACTCTTTCTGGCTGTGTCTGTCTCCTCTAGTATAATTGATGGGGTTCTGCTAAACAAATTCAACTCATCAGATTTGGTCAATTCCCGTGACATGCTTAGTTCACCAAACATATGTTCTCTGGAGAAACTGTAGTTCCCTATATGAAGGCTAAATAATGACTCATTAGAAGCAACACTCCATTCCATTGGACTAGTCATATTTCTTTCGAAGACCGAAGATGGAATCCTAGAAGGATCATATCCTCCAGATCGATCCATCACTTGGATGGGAGGGCTTACAGTTGGTGACATACCCTTTTGGTTGTGGCTCACATTGTAAACCTGAAATGTTGATGTGGGAACTTGAAGGCTGTTGTCAACTTCAGATTTGGCAGAGCTCTCACTACTAGAAACATATTCTTTTCCAGATTTTGATGTAGATGCACCAGATGTGGTGAACTTCAATGCATCCATTCGAAAAAAATCATCTGATGATGATTCTGACGAAGAGGAGGAACTGGCTGAGGCAGATATGCTTTTAGTACCATTGATATGTGTGTCAGAGTATCTATTCTTATCACTTTCACCTCTAGCCATAACATCTACTTGCCTTTGTGAACCATTACTACTTCCACTTCCATCTATTACCTCAGGGTTTGAATCAGAACATTCACTGCTTCCACTGTCATCAATGGTTTCTGAACATATTTTTTCATGCTTATCTTTTATGCTATGATCAGATCTCTTTGTATGCATTTGTGAACACTTGCTGCTTCCTTTCCCTTTGATAACCCTGCCTAGTTTCTGAATGCTTAGAACTTCATCTGCCTTGTTCCAAATCCATTAATTACTTACTTGACTTTAAGAAGGTGATATTATATCTTCACCTATTTCAGTGTCAGGGAATGAAATGTAAACATGAGGTAAATTCCCTAGTTAATTGCATGTTATTAAATTATTATTAATTTTTGAAAAAAAGGAAGAGCGCAGAAAATTATATAAACAGAGAAAAGTAGAAGTGTTTCAGCATTGTTATATCATGCAAGCTCTAGTAAATAATCAATGAAGGAAAAATGAGTTCTATGTCAAATAGAACAGTAAAACTGAAAATGGGGAATGTCATATTACCTCTAACTCTACATTTTGAAAACACATAAGAGCAAGAACAACATATATGTGCACCTAATGATAAATATATTGTCGTTTACATAGCATATCAGCAGAATAACAGAAAAAAATTGAAAATCCAAAATTTGATGCATATTCCAGATGCTCAAAGCCAAATCCTTTCTCTCATTCTGATAAAAAACAAAATCCTTTATCTCATTCCTGTAATTGCAACATACATAGCAATAATGTAAGCACATAAAATGCCATCAGATTGATTGTTTTATCCTATTATTTTACCTTCTTTCTTTCTTTCTTTCTTTCTTTCTTTCTTACATTGCTAATGCCCATACTGAAAATATATGTTCAATTATACATGCCCATCTTTCAAAATTTTTTTCCCTACTTGTGGATTTCTACGTTGATTCATTCTTTGGCCACAGAGAAACAGAAACAGCTCCAAACACAACAATTCACGTGAACAGTAGAAAAGGCAATTATATACCAAAAAGGAAAGGGGAAAAATGGTAAAATTTCAAAATAACTTACACATTATACCATGCCGCCAAAATTCCATTTGCCAGAAGCGGCATGGCTTAATCAGAAATCTGTTTATCCCAATTCCAATCTACAATTACAATAAATAAATTGTTACAAAACTAAAAATCTAAAATTTATATCAAAATTGAAAAAACTGTATTCATCAACAAAAAAAAGAAAAATTGTAAAAACCCGCTATTCAGAAGCCAAAAACCTAGTAGAAATCAGATAGATGTTATTGAATGGATTAGGAACGGTACCTGAAAAATCACATGACTGTTAAAAACAATTTGTAGCTGAAAATAAAATATTTTTTGATGTTGACGATTGAACTTAACAGTAATTGGTTGAATTTGAATTCTGGTGGCAAAGAGAGGAGATGAAAGGAAATAGGGCATAAGAAAGCGAAGCTGGAATGAGAAATTAGGGTTTTCGTGATGAATCCGGTGACGAGAAGTGTTGCAATAATTTCGGAAATTTCTGATTCCATTCTGTGAATAACTATTTCTACGTTTCGCGCCATATCTCTAACAACTCTCACTGCCTGACACATCCAACGGTTATATTACGTTGAGGCGTGCCAGGTAATTAATTAAGATTTTTTTTTTTTTTTGTTGTAATTTTTTATTTGATTACTTTAAGAGAGAAAACATTAATTTACAATTTCATTTTTATTTTCTCAAATTCTTTTCCGTTTTGAACATGTTTATGAATCATATATGTAAAGAATGGATATGATTTATGAATTAAAACTTTAATATGGAATGGATTTGATTTAGAAATTAGTTTTGATTCTTTAAGGATCTATTTTGGTTTTAATTGTGTACAAGTTAATATTTATTTAAATTTAGTTAGAATTAATTTTGATTTAAATTATTGAATTGACATTATTGTCTTTAATAATTAATCATTTAACATTTTGTAAGACTTATAGAGTAACTTGCTAATATAAGAAATTAATTTAATTCTTTTTAAATGTATTTCAAAGTTTTCATTTAATTTGAATATATTTTATATTGCATCCCAAATTTGAAAATCAAATTCTAAATCAAATCTAATTATTTTAATTTGAAATAACTTGAAATATATTCTCTATTTTGGCAAAATGGGTTACATGACACGCTTTGGCTGGTCAGATCTAGCCACAACCTATGTTAGATCGTAGTGGTAGCTATTGACCCGGGTAGACCCACAAACCCGATCAACCCGATCCAACCTAACCCATGTTTTGTGGGTTGGTTCGGGTGATTGGGTTATGTTGGACAAAACACAAAGAACCCATAGAGTATGGAATGTCTATTGGGTTTCAGAATTCCAAACCTACTGAACCCAACCCAACCTATATTGCTTAGTTTTGTATTCTTGATTATTGATTGTTGATGACTTTTACTCCTTTATTGTAATAATTTAGACTTTTAGTTGATGGTTGTTGATGTAATTTAAAGTTTTAAACAAGTTTATTTGTGATTTTGGCATTTTTTAACATTTTCTATCCTGGTAGACCCTACCCAAAAATGAACATACGTGTGTTCTTGCCAGATCCGACGACCCACCCAACCCAACCTAACCCATAAATGGTCGGTTGGGTTGGTTCGGGTTTCATAATTTTTTTTGACAAATCCAACCCAACCTAACCCACTCACTTTTGACTGGGTTGGGTGTCAAAACCCACTTAACCCAACCCAACCCGACCCATGACCACCCCTATTAGATCGGGCCAAAAAGGCTTGAATTCAATTTGCTCTGTCAAAATGAAGGTCAAGTTCAGTCCTATGCAAGCGGGGACCTTGTTTGGGCTAGGCTAACAATTTTTTTTTAAAATAAAATTAAAAACGTTTTCTTCACCAATATTCAAGCACAATTGCACCAGCTAATTAACATCATAGTCCTCCATATATATACTATCATTTTGAAATTATAGCTAAAACTGAACTTTTGTTTTTTCTTTTTGGGTCTTTGATCGGGTATCCCATAGACAAAGTTGTAAGACTAACACTCTAAACAGTGGTGATGTGTAATGTCCTTCGTTACATTAGTAACTCAAACATAAAAATAGTAAAATCCTTTAAAATTGTTTAATAAAGGTAAAATTCATAACATAAAAATTTCACAAATTTATTTGAGTCTGAAAATAATCTCAGAATAATAAAATAATTATCAAATAAAGATAAAATCCAATACAACGAAATAAACTGAAAAGCCTCAAAATCGCGCGTCTACTACAATTCAAGAAAAATAAAACAAATAATAACGTAGTCTACATGGTCCATGTCATAACACCAAACATGTCTAAAAGCTAATGAATAAATTTTCAAGTCGCGGGTCCTCTATGATGATGTCCTCGGGCTCTGAAAACAATACTACTAGTGAGATATAAAATCTCAGTGAATAACAATACAATTTATAAAATGTTTTCGAAAATAGTATGGTTCTCAGCCGGCACGGTAATCAAAAAAACTATCCATGGTATCCGCTAATTTTCCAAAATATTGTTTATTAAAAAATACATTTAATTACAACATAATGACAACTCAAAAGCACAATCAAGTATCATTTATTAATTAACTAAAGTAACTACACATCACACAATAACACAATCATCAAGTGGCTCGGAAACCCCACTCTGTGTTGGTTTCTTGCCTAAATCGGTGACCCGAGAGCCTCATAATTAAATTGGTTCTTTGCCCCTTATTTACGGTGACTCAAGAACCTCGTTCTAGAATTGATTCCTTGACCCCTCTTTGCGGTGCCTTGGGAACCTCGTTCTAGAATTGATTTCTTGCCCCTATGGTGACTCGAGAACCCTGTCCTAGAATTGATTCTTTGACCCCTCCTTACAGTGCCTCGGGAACCTAGTTCTAGAATTGATTTCTTGACCCTGTGTTGACTCGGGAACCTCATTTCAGAATTGACTCCTTCCTTGGTCCTATGATGACCTGAGAACCTCATAATTAAATTGGTTCATTGCCTCCCATTAGCGGTGACCCGAGAGCCTCGTTCATAAAATGAATTCCTTGCCCCATATACTCATGTTTGACATCCCCCTAAGTGGTGATTTTACAAGCCATTGCCCCTAACTTAGGCGGCATATCAACAAATTCCACACGTCGTGCATATACTCATTCATCCATATTCCGAAGCATAAAACCATCAATCACAATTAATAGACTTTCCAAAGCATATAACAATTACAATTCCATATCATCATATAATCAACTCATAAATACCAATTAAATAAATATCATGTTATCATATAAATTTACAAGTACACTATAGCTATCATAAACACAAGGCATAATATACACCACCAAGCATATCAATCAACCAATACAAATACCAATCATGTATTTCATATCATCAATTACAAGAGTAAATAGTCAATTTAATCATCTTTCGTCTTAATTGAAAACCCCCAATTTTAGAAAATATGTTAATAATAACATGCCTCATTTTAATTGAAAATTCCTAAAATCATAACATAAACTCTTGCCCACAAAAACAAACATTTATACCATGGAAAGGGTTTGTAAAAGGTATTGTTACTCACCTCTTGAAGACTTCCAAATAGCTTTAAGCGTTTCCTATGGCGAATCCTAATGTTTGCCAAGAGTTCTCCTCATCTTCCTCTTCCTAGACTCCCTCTTCCACGACTCTTTCTTCTTAATCCTTGAATGTCTTCTCTTCTTAGCCCTTTCTGATTTTCTAGGTGTCATTAGGGTTCAAAAGCGCATCCTAAGAGTATTAAGATTCTATTTATAGAGCCCCCAATAGCCCAAAACGTGTAAAAACGAGTCAAGCCCGCTTACTCAACACACAACATTGTATTTTGATCATATCTTGAGTTACAAACATCCAAAAATTATGAACTTTATATCGTTGGAAAGCTAAAAGAAATATATATAACTTTCATGAAGACCATGAAATCTAAAATGGACGTTTAAATAGTGAAAACTGGGATAGAAGTTAGAAAATTGGTTATGGCGCTGGAACCTAAACAGCGTGTACGAATTTGGTCATAACATGAGCTACAAGAATCCAATTTGGACGAATTAGGTGTCTATGAAAATCTAAAAGACAGAGCTACATTTCTCATGAAGACCTCGAATCCAAAAAAATTCTTTTGGCTATGAAATATCCATATGAGTTTAGGTGTCTGGTCTTAGGAAGTGTATTATGCGAAATTGGGCCTAAAACACTCAAAACTATCTATTTAATTTCTTTAAAATCACGTGGGAGCTTTTTATAGGAATCATAACTACCTAGCACTTATGTTTCTATTTTAAGATTGTGTATATCTTATCTTTTAGTCTCTTTTTTCTTTTTTTGATGAAAACAATTTAGGGTAAGGGGATGGTGCTCCAGTGCAAGGCAGGGAAAACCTTCGAGCATTTACAAATGGATTTACATTTACCTCACCCCAAGGAGACTAGTTGGGGCTCGAACCTGCAACCTGTCAGATTGTATTAATGCAAATATCATTCAAATCATTTTTCTATACTTTTAACTACATCTAAACTTGTAATATAATCCTTCTAATAATTTAGTTTTTATTAAATTAAATAGCAGACAATTTCTGGGATGTTACATGATGATTATGTAAAACCCTCCCTATAAATGATGACTTCAAGATTCGAACCGCTGACCTTGCTGGTAAAATCTGTACTTGCATGGATGTCTTCCTATTTTTCAAAGGCATCTAGCATCTTCAATATATGTAGCATGACTAAAAAAAAGAAAAAAAATGCCTCCGTCCATAATAATAGTAATCGACTAAATTATACTTTTCATTCCAATTTGGTCCATCTTTTATTTTTGTTCCGAAATAGTTCCTTATCTTTATTTTAGGTTTCAATATGGCCTTTTCCTTTTAGATTGTGATACAATGAGGACCACACTGGTATAATTTTTGCAAAATAAGGGATCATTTAGGAAAAATAAAATAAAATAAAAGAGGAACCATTTCAGAGCAAAAAATAAAAGATGGATCACATTGGTATAACTTTGCAAAATAAGAGATCATTTTAGAAAAAAATTAAAAAGCGACCAAATTGAAACCTAAAATAAAGACAATGGATCAAAAATATTGTTTATCCTAGCCCATGTTATGATGACAACAAAAGAAAGCTACATCCTCAATCACAAGGCCTCAATTTTCATGAAACAAAACTACAAATAAAAGATGAAGCGAGCTACCCAAACCTGATCGAGCCATTTTTATTTTTTTTTTGGTTTGGAATTCACCTTAATTATGGTCTTTGACTCCCCAATGAATTCACAGAGTATATATCCTCACAAGCTTAGATTCTTTAGAACGTTATGAGACTAATCTCCACTCGAGTGCTTAGTCACAGTTAAGGTTCTTCACCCCTCCCTAAGAATGTGTTCTGTGGGATTCGAACTTAGGTCCTCCCCCCACAAACTCAGCCTGCGCAACCAACTGAGCAACAATCATTTGGATAAATTTATAATATCTGTATAATATATTAATATTATATAATAACTTTTTTAAAATCATAAATATTTGAAAATATTATATATTAATATTATATATTTATTTCACATAATATAATAATTATTTTAAAATCATAATTATTTGAAAATAAAGAAAATAATTTTTTAAGCCAATATAAAAGACTTTATATAATATTGGCCTTTAAATAATTTTTTGAATTACATCATATTTTTATATTTTGATAAACAAATGAGCTAGCCAATAGGAAATATAAGACAGACAATTAGTTAATCTTACAAAATAATCTTAATCTTAAACCTGACTCACCTCATTTTAATCCCTCAACTCAATTTTTTTTATGACAGAAGTCTGCTAGGAACCGCTCCTTATTTGTGCCTTCTTGTACCGGTGACCACTCCCTGCCCTCATCAGCCCTGAGTGTCACATGCCCACTAGCTTCCGCTTGGTTCGTCCCCGAACCACTAACATCCCTGACTGCTCTATGGATTGATGACTATCCCTACAAACCAACACGGGCATTTTCATCATACTTTGTCCTCACTCACACGCTTCCTGCGAAAACTTCTCAGGAGGTCACCCATCCCAGAATTGCTCCAAGTCAAGCATGCTTAATTGTGGAGTTCTTAAGTGATGGGCTTCAGAAAAGAAGATGCATCTTGTTAGTATAGGTAGTACCAATCAATATATATAAGTCATCCTCAACTGTATAGTCCCATACCTACACAGTCTGAGGATCCCTCTCATTTAGGTGTATAATCGATTCATTCATGTGTCACTCCGCCTAGAAGCCTGCAAGGAGTCACTCCTTGTCCGTGCCTTCTTGTACCGGCGACCACTCCTCGCCCTCATCAGCCCCGGGTGTCACACCTCACACCAGTAACGAGAACTCATGACCTTGTGAGTTATGAGTTGTATCACTACCAACTGGATCAACCGTTGTCGGCAATTCCTCACCTCAATTTATTCTTAGTTGTCACGAGTTAATATTCGTACAAGATTTCGTTGAATCAAACATCACTCCTTTATTATTCAGTAAATTAGGGGCATGAAAGTTTTAACTTACAACATCTTACAACGAACAGTTAAAAACAAAAAAATAAAAATAAAAATGGAAAGAAAGATCAGATTATGAAGTTCGCCATATAGAGGGAGTGATATTGATATTCTGCATTTCCACTCTCTCATAAGGGAAATCCTTTCGTACAATCTTACCTTAATCACCTTCCATTCCATATCAACACAACAGTTCATTCACCCATCCCAATCTAATTATCCAAACCTCAGGTAACTACACCTAACAACTTTACTCATTTTCATTTTTTTTTTTTTTTCCCTGGGGTTTCACTTTTTGTTGGTTTGATAAATTGATATTAATCATGAATGTGGGGTAGTGTTATATATACAAAAGATGAAATCTTGTTTGAGACTCGGGCAAATGGGTGAAGAAGTTAGTAGAAAATTAAAAAGGGCAAGATGGGGGTATTGAACATGTTAAAGTTGGGATTTTTGAGTTTGAGATTTACTTCAACGATAGAGAATTTAACTAATTCACTTTGATTATGACTTGGGTTCGTTGAAATTGTTAATCTGAATTGTTACTTTGACACACAACACTGGCAATTAGCAGTTGCTCATGGAAATGAATTTAAGTTCTTTTCCATGGAAGCTTGGTCCACTCGTGTGAGCTTTTCCGTGTTCACAAATTGAAAGGAAATTACATTATGATATTCAGCTATTGCTATCTGTTTGAGTTTATTGGGAAAACATATTGTGCATTTAAAGAGTTAGGTATCAAATACTGGTTATTAACAGATTATTGGGATTTTTCTCCCCTTTAATTTTGTTTTCCTATTTTTCTTTCTTTGTTTCCCTGTTTTCATTGATTAATTAGCTAGGTTAAGGTTTTATTATATTCAACTATTAAAAGTATATGACCACATTTTTTTTTCTCTTTCCTTTTTCAATGGTTTCTCATTTTCAGTAGTTTCCTTTTCAGATATATGCTTCTTAAACTAATTAGCACTTTTGTTGTATCTTATCTTCCAGTTTTAGGTTTTAATTTGAGAAATGCACAAAGTATGGACCATATCAGGTAGCGGACTTGGTTTCTGATTCCAGTTACTGCCAGTATATCATGATTGTGGTGGAAATGAATTTCTGTATTAATTTGTACTGAATACTGATGAATACAACCTCAGCTAAAGAAATACTGTATGGGCACTGCAAGTGAGAAAAGAATAATGCAATGGAAGAAACGCAAGGCCAGTATTATCCTTCCAGTCTACCTGAATCTGCCTTATCTAATGACAGTGGTGGGAGGTCTAATTTCAGTGGGCAAGTGAATCGTGGGTCTGGTGTAACGAGCGTGAAGAAGAGAGGTCACGGAACTCGCTCTTGGATAAAGATTGATCAGGATGGGAATTCTCAGACTGTGACACTTGACAAGGCTACTATTATGAGACATTGTTCTTTGCCTTCCAGAGATCTCCGACTATTGGATCCAATGTTTATTTATCCTTCTACCATATTAGGACGGGAGAAGGCTATTGTAGTCAACCTTGAGCAAATCCGGTGTATAATAACTGCTGATGAGGTCATTCTGATGAATTCATTGGATGGTAGTGTTGGTCAGTACAGGTCAGAATTATGCAATCGGCTTCAGAAAGAGAAAACTGGTAAGGATTACAGATTTACAGGTCTTTCTGATGTAACTTAGGAGCAAGGCATAGAAAAGGCGGCCCAATGCACGAGGCTCCCACCTGGTGGGGTCTGGGGACGCTAAATGTACGCAGCTTTACCCTGCAAGCGGAGAGGTTGTCTCCAAGATTTGAACCCGTGACCTTCAGGTCACAAGGTAGCAACCTTACCATCGTGCCAACTGCCAAGGCTTACCCTCCCTTACACTGGTGGGAAAAATATCTTATAAGTATCTGGGTCCAATATGACTATTTTAGCTCACCTAATGAGCTTTCTGTTGTAGCCTGTTAGGAAATTGGAATGGATGATAAATAGCAAAGAAAGATATTGTGTATTGCAAAATCTGATGTTTTATCTTGGTTATAATTCGAAAGCTTAAATTGAATATGATACTTCTCCTTCAACCTTTGTTAACTCTTGTGATTTCTTTCTTAAAAACAAGGTTTATATTTGCTACACTTCCAAGCTATTCTGAGTTTTTATTTTTTATTTTTTTATGGAGTTAATTACTATACTACACATAATTGCTTACCATGTTTGTTATTTTTGTACAGATGATCTACCTTTTGAATTTAGGGCACTGGAGTTAGCACTGGAATTGGCATGCACTTCTTTAGATGCTCAGGTATGAGTTGACCAGAAATTCTATTTCCTGGGGAGTCCTCTCCATGTTTTACTTTGAACCTGTGAAAGTATATTTTCTATGCATTTTTACATTGAAGTTGGTAGTAACAAATTGACATGCTTGCCAGTGTTTTGGTTAAATTACTGGAGGATATATCATGTACTGTAAACTATTTATCGGCCGAATTTCATTAAGCATCCTAGGTATTATCCTGCTAATTCAGATAATTCAGAAAACTTCGTGGTGATTTCTTTTTATTAACAGCCTACAATCTTTTCTTTCATTCACTGCAATCAAGATTCAAGCTGGTAAACACAAGAAATATAGGGAGAGTAAAGAATGTGCAAGGAGATATGAAAAGTGGGCTGGTCTTCTAGTTAACATAACGTCCATTGAAAATAGAAGAAAACTTCTCAACCTATTACAGCCATTACATCACTCTGTATATGATAGAAACCCTGATTAAAAACAAATCCTAACCTGTTAGGATCCTCTTTCAGAGATCCCTTACAAAAGCCTAAATCCGAACTGTCTAAATTAAATTGAGCTAAAAGAAACTAAAAAGGCATAGATAAATAGAAAATAAAAATGCCATGCTGGCACCCAGTGCAGTACCATGAGCAGGACTTACTCAGGTAAAATCTGCATGATCGGTATTTGTTTAAAGTTGCTTGAACAGAAGCCCAAGTGGCCACACATCATTATAATTGAGTCCCCTTTGCCCTGCATCACTGTCTACTCAATCATTGTTTATGTTCTGCATGAGAAAAGGGTACAACATATTGGGGGATATTGTACCCAATGATCCTTGATTCTCTGGATAACAAACATGAATTCAGGTTGCAGTTGTTGTCACTGCTCCCGTGTCTTAATCTTATCTTGGGACCTAGATCATTGTATATTTTTTTCTTTTTGCTGAACTGGGCGTTCTTTATAGCATTGGAACCCGATGGTTCCATACTAGGTATAACTTGGGTTTTGCAAATTGATATTCAGAGTTTGAATTTAGGTAATTGTGTTTTTATGTTTCAATGCCACGCTAAATGCACAAGAAAAAGCCATTTATTCAGCTACTAGCCATATGAAAGTAATAAAGTTTTCATCTCCAATCCCTTATATTAAGAAGGTTCTTGATTTGATAGGTAAAAGAACTGGAAATGGAAATATATCCCGTGCTAGATGAACTAGCCTCATCTATCAGTACTCTCAATCTAGAACGTGTTCGAAGATTTAAAGGTCACCTCCTTGCTTTGACTCAGCGAGTTCAGAAGGTTGATCAACGTAGAATCCTCATGCTTGATTATTATTATTCTTACTTTTCTAGCTTTTCATCACCTGAAACTAGTAACTTATATTTATTTCCCAGGTTCGTGATGAAATAGAACATCTCATGGATGATGATGGTGACATGGCTGAGATGTGCCTGACTGAGAAAAGGATGAGATCAGATACTTACCCTTTAAATGATTGTCTTCAAACTTTTGCATTAGGTAGTGGTAGATCGATTTCAAAATCAGCTCCTGCTTCACCAGAGCGGTCAACTAGTGGGGTCCAGATGTTGCAAAGGGCTTTCAGCACCATTGGGAGTGCAAGTAAACATGGTAGTTCAATGGGTTCGTCTGATAATGGGGAAAGGATTGAGCCACTAGAAATGTTGCTCGAAGCATACTTTATCGTCATTGATAATACTCTCAACACATTATTGTCGGTATGAGAAGTTGGACTTACTCAGAGCTATAGTATTAGAATTTACCCACATTCCTTATAAATTACAGTATCTGTATGTTGGATATCATAATATTTGCTAAAATAACTAAGGTACTTATATAACATTAGATTAGCTCAAGCATGCCTTCAGTCAGTCGGCTATTGTGTAGGAAAGCTGCTAATTTTTTTGCATAAATTTTAATTTATTTAGGAGCTGCATATGGTTTAATTATTTAGGTGTGGTGCTTTGTGCACACACTAAGCATACTTTTTTTTGCTGGTAATGCAGCTGAAAGAATACATTGACGACACAGAAGATTTTATCAACATAAAATTGGTAAGTTAAGATTAACAACTTGCAACATTCTGCTATCCATTCCTTTATTTCTCTGATAGTCTAAATTGTGCAAACCAGGGTGCATTACTTTTCACTGTATCTATTACAGGGCAATATTCAAAACCGCCTAATACAGTTTGAGTTGCTTCTTACAGCGGCTACATTGGTAGCTGCAGTATTTGCTGCTGTGGCAGGAGTATTTGGAATGAACTTTCAAACCTCAGTTTTTGACTATCCATCCGGATTCCATTGGGTTCTGGTAATTACTGGATTTGCTTGTGCATCAATGTATTTCTGTTTCCTTTTCTATTTTAGGTACAAGAATGTGCTTCCAGCTTAAACTTCAACAGCTTTAACTATGCATTATAGCAAAGCCAAATTGGTCTTAGGTTCAAGGTGACACGGCTTGCTGCCTTACACACATCTATGTATTTTGTGGAAGACAATCTACCCACTGCTTCAAATAGATCATACATTTAAGCTTTGGCCTTTTCATCAATCAAGATGCCAATTTTATACTTGGGCAACTATGTATGGTGCAGGCCAAGTGATCTCTATAATCGCGCAATATGAGTCATAAACCTTCCCATCTCTGCTCTTCTTGTACTCAAACAACATATTTGAATGATCAAGTGCAGTTAGTTTTACAAACCCGTAATTATAATCTCTAAAGATACTCCATTTTGTTGTGAGGGAAGTAAATGTTGAAACTTGAAAGGAATGCCCCACTACCAGCAGCAACAATATATATGGGCCCATTTAAGGTTCCCTCATAGTCATAGTGGTGTTTCTCTTCATTAGTGCAGATACTCTGTTGTAAAGATAAGCGCTTGTTTGTAGAGAAAATATGGATATTCACACTTAGTTGCAGGCTTAAATGTTGTTACTTGTGGCATGCTAAACGGAAATTGAAGAAAGGTCATGATAATGTGCAAGAAATTCAACTGTCCATTATATTTATTTCATTTTCCTTAAGTAGTAGAGAACTTAGCATTTTAAAATTCACTTAATGCTTAACTCTGGGTGTTTTGTTCTTAAAGCTCTTGTTCTCAATGTGCACGTGGCCGTAGATAGCAATGTCCACCTTGTATTTTTGCCAGAGCCCCATTGGTTCAGAAAATGAACCCTCTTCTGCATAATAGATTTCTGCATAACAGGTACAAGAAGAGTAACCAACTGCTACCCATTGAGCATTCCCAGCTTGATGCCTCGATCCTAAAATCATCGGTGGGCTATATTAGAAAATAATTACAATGTTTCATGATCGCTTTCATTATTAAAAGTTATCTTTTTACAATAATTCTTGTTAAATATTATTTTATCTAATTTTATCCATGTCATTGATGGAACCAAAGTAAGTACATTGGACCTTTGCAAGTAATAGAACTGTGGTAAAACTAAGCATCATCCACATGGATTGTGTCCAAGTATCAATTCTAAAGTAAAACAACTATGTAGGCGGCAATTTGGAAAGAAGAATCTCAATTAAAATTCTCATGCAAAGAAATAATGAAAAAACAAGTAAACGTTTTTGTTATTTTCAATTAACAAATCAACAAACAGTTCGCAGAAGAGATACTTGATAATTAAAGTGTTGGGGATACTACCTCCCAACTTTCCTCATGGACAAGATACCCTTTGAATGTTAAAATCCTAATCATCTAATTCCAATTGGTTTGTTGTAGGTTAGATCCCTAATCCAATTAATCCATGATTCCTTAAAGGATCAATTCTATGAACTTTAACAATTATCCTAATTCCTTATGTCTAATAAGACAAATGATTAAGCTTCTAGAAATTATTAAGCAAACGCCATTAGTCAAATAATCTATTCTTAAACTATGTAACTAATGATACTGATTACAAGAGGCAATTCACCATAGTGAGGTTGCATCATCACCCTAGAAAAGAGTTTTTTATTCTAAGGAAGAGGCTCATAAGAGGCCTTACATGGGGGAGGGGACACTGGAGAAGGGGAAGGGAAAGGAGTGGAGGGTTGTGGGGTTTGAACTCGTACACTCACAATTCATGTCCCGCATGTTAACCAATTCAGATGACTCAAAGGATCGGATATACTTACAATTCATGCCCCACAATGAGTTGACTCAAAGGATCAGAAGTTCATTATGAATGAAATAATAGCAAAAATCGATGAATCCAAACTCATAATAAAAAACGAGAAGAATGAGAAGAAAGTGAGAACGTATTCCAATTCTTGTCGTCACAACTGCTTGCCCAAATTGCATCATCTCCCAAGAGTACCTAAATGATCCGATTTATAGCCTCTGGTTGTAGATCAAACACACAAAACGAAGCATGAATGTAATTTCTGACCGATTCATAAAGTCAAAATGCACAGCTCCAGTTACTGACCCGTGCCACTGCCTGTCTCCACTCGCGTCGTGTCCTGCTAGTGCAATTCCTACCAGTTTTGACATCTTTTCTTCGTCTTCTTTAGCTCTAATCCTTCCTTAGTCACATTTATTTATTAAAAACAGACAAAAACAATGCATAAATAGCCTCGAATAGTCCAAAAATCAAACTTAGAAAAACAATAAATAAGGGTGATGGCTAGCATGAAGTACCTTATTTAGTGGTACATGAGTGAAGCATAAATTTAAGCCATTGGATATATTAATAACTTATCCCACTCCACCCCCACCGTCCAAGCATGAAGTACCTTGTTTGTGTTGTCATGACCAAACAACTCCGCTTTTGTGCTTTCATCATCTGGTAGGGATCGCCATCTAGGCTGGAATTCATCTGCGTAACTCCACAAAGACTGAATCATGCAGAGAGGGGTGGGACGGTGGAGGAGGGGAAGGGGAAGAAGGGTGGGGATGGGGTGGTGGTGAAAGAAGGGGTAGAAATGGAATTTGCAAAATAAAAGAAATAAAAAAAAAACAAATAACAAAAACTGGGAAACCTTTTACTAGAATCCACCATAACTAAGTGGTATAGTTATTTATACAACTAATAAACTTTCATGAACAATCTTGTTTTCTTTTATATATGGATACTGGTACAATTCTTTCTATATTATACTCCTTTTGTGTTTGATCAGACTATCCCACATGCATTGATGAGAGACTAATCCATTGCTGTTATGCTCCCCCTTAAACTTAAGCATACATAAGCATTAGACTAATCAATACTCTATTAACAAGAGTGGTGTTATCATAATAAGGAAAATAACATTCTTATGAACCATATGCTAGAAATCAATTAAACGTTGTATGAATGTACACCATCTTAAAAAAAGAGAATAAATTAGACAAGATTGGGTCGTGATGGGAAAATTTTCACTTGTTTTTCGAAAGTAGTTTTCAACAGATACCCAAGATCTCTCTATCATTAACCGACAAAGTGCATAATCAAATTCATATTTCAGTTTACCAGCATAATTTTTTAGCAGATAAATTTACATCTTCTTCCATACTTGTAGAGCATATGCTTATGTGCAAAATATTTATGATCATTATGTTAGTTCTCTAAAATACAGTCACAAGAAATACAATTAGAACTTATTTTCATGTAAAACTATACTTTTTCCAATATTCTGCTCTCTTGGGAAACCATCCTTGAATAAAACCTTGGTCTACCATCTACTTCATAGCCCAATCTACGCACCTCTCTAGTTTTTACTTCCAAAGACCCTCAACCATCACTTTATGGACACAAATCTTGGAGTAATGCCCTACAAAACAAATTTTCAACTCTCATCATAACATTATCAGTCAATATATTCAGATTTGTATGCACTATATAAGATTGTTAAACCCACATAGTCCTTGGTCAGTCTAGTATATAATATGAACATAACATTTAAAAGAAAATCAAACACAATCAAGAATAATAACGACATCATAAAGAAGAAATTCAACAAACAATTGTGTTGGAAAAAAATCATTTGAAAAGAAATCAAAGTTCAAAAAAATCTTAGGTCCAAATATATCAAACGAGAAAATAATTGCTTACTGTTAGCCTTGGATAAACTATCATTCTCAGAAGGAGGATTCTGTGATGAATCTATTAAAGTTTTGTGCATCCATGAACCTAATAATATTACCTATGATAATAGGTAAACATGTATTTTAGATTTTTTTTATATTTAAAAGCCTACTTTTTGTAGCATGTGTCTTGTAAGTTAAAACTTAAATTAAAGGCTAAAATGATTCATCATCTTCTTCTTCCTAGTTCCTACAGAGACCAACATCATCCATATCTGGGTTAGCGTACTCCGCCGCTTCCATCTCTCCTCCTCCTCCCCTCAGCCCACTTCCCCCTCTGCTGCCGCAAATAAAGGCGTCAAGATGAAGATCTTGCGCTCTGTTCCTGCCCTTCCAGCTTCAGGTGCAGATCCGCCATACAAGAACCCAATCCAGAGGCCAGATTCAAACTAATGGATGATGATGGCGACAAAGAAGGTGTGGCGACCTGAATCATGGTGCAGAGGAGCCATATTGGGGCGAGAATACAGCAAGATTCACCATAGATGAGAATGCAACATGCTAATAGAGAACCCCAACTTGTTAAATTTTTCTTTTGTTAAAATAAAATATTCTATATGCAAATACAAAGAAACACCCATCAATGCAAACATAGTCAAAGATTAGAACTTTATTTACCCTAAAAACGAACACTGTTCTTGTTGAAGGAATTTCTGCATAAACAAAACGGGTCAACCCGGATAAAGGTAGGAGGTGAAGATTAAACGTCTTTCTGCTTTTTCGTAATCACCTTCAAATAAAATTAACTGTGCAATGTTAACATACATTTGGTTGTGGCTTAGTGGCTGAGGGTCTTTGAGAAGTCCTTCCATGCGGGTTCGAGTCCCAGATTTTGCAACTTTGAAATTTTTTTGATACGTTTTTTATTTAATTTCAAACAAGTATAGTAATACTTGCTAATATATGGGAATTAATTAAATAATAGAATAGAAAAGTATTACAGATGCAATGATAAGAGATTTTCTTGTTTATCTATCAGTGTGTAGGCAGTAGGTTCGATCCCAATGTAATTTTATTATTTTTTATTTTAAAAAATATATTTTTAAATAAAAGAACAATATTGTTCAATTCAAATAAGTATTGTCCAATATTTTAAATAATAATAAATAACAATACTTTTAGTTATTATCACTCACACAAATTCTATTTTTTTTAATTTGGTTAAATAATAAATAACAATTTTAAGCATATTACCTTCTAAAAAACTTTAATTTTTCTAAAAAAATAGAATGAGCTTCCAAATATGCTAAATCAACCCTAATAACCATTAGCTCTAGCTTTGGAGTGAAAAATAAAAAATAAAAATAAAAAATGATCCTGGGACATCTTGGCCTATAGAGGACTTAGTTGGGTCATCCACTATACTACTGCTTTGTAACATAATAATATTGTCTTCTAAAAAAATTTTTTTTTTTTTTAAAATTAGAATGAGCTTCCAAATACCCTAACTTAACCCTAATAACCTTTAACCCTAACTTAGGAGTGAAAAATAAAAAATTTAAAAAATGATATTGGGATATTTTGGCCTACGAATGACTTAGTTTGGTCATTCACTATACTACTGCTTTCATGACATAACCATATTGTCTTCTAAAAAAAATTTAATTTTTCCCTCAAAAATAGAATGACTTTCCAAATATCATAACTCAACCCTAGAAACCTTTAACCCTACCTCTTGAGTGAAAACAAAAATAAAATAAAAAAATCTTCGGACATCTTGATCTATGGAGGACTTAGTTTGATCATGCACTATACTGCTGCTTTTATGACATAATCATATTGTATTCTAAAAAAAAAAAAATTAACTTGAAAAAAATAGAACGAGCATCACCAAATAGCCTAACTCGCAGCTGTGTTCGACTCCTTACTAAGGCCACTTTATTCTGCCATAAACCTTGTTTTATTTTAAAAATTTAACCAAAAGCGAAATCATTTCGTCTTCCAAAAAAAATTATTTTTTTAAAAAAAATAGAACGAGCTTTCAAATACCCTAACTCAACCATAGTAATATTTAACCCTACTTTTCATAGTGATCTATCTAGGTCATATTGGGTTAGTTGAGTCATATTGGCCTACCTAAGTCATATTCGCCTAATATGACTCAACTAGCCCAGTATGGCTAATTATAACTTATATATATATATATATATATATATATATATATATATATAATGAGTTAGTTGAGTCATATTGGCCCACCTAAGTCATATTATACATATGTCTAATTATAATTTATAATATATATATATAATTCAAAAGTTTTATACATATGTGTAATATTTTTATAGTCTATGTATTTAATTAAAATAATTGATATCATTTTTTTTATAATTAATATACTAAGTCTATAACTCCTGATTTCATTTCAAATTTTGAAAATTGACATAGGGGAATAATTTATAGCGAACTATCTAATAAACTCAAAGAGTACGTAGGCACATAGTGTATACCAAACAAACTCATATTATATTCAACTCTAATTTTAAATTATATATGAAGAATACGTAACACTTAATTTAAATTCATTTAGATCTTAGAATAATCAATTTGATTTTTAAACTAATAAATACAATTTAACTCATAAATATTATTTATCCTTGTTCATCGATTTTTTATTTTATAAAATATGCTATATGATTATTATATGTTAATTTAAAATTTGATTTGTCTTAAAATTATTAATTAATATAATATAAAATATTAAAATTATAAGTAAATTATATTAAAATATAATAACAATTATTAATACCCAAATTTATCTATTTTTGGGGGTTTTGTTTCTTTTTTATTTTTTATTTATATATTTTTTTAGCTGAGGTAATTTGAGCACAATTGATAAAAAACTATAGAGGAGTTTGGTCCATCTAACTCATTTTTTATTTTATTTTTATAATAAATTCCAGAAAATGGAAAAAAAAAAACATTGTTTGTTATTTATTTCATGTTTATCACTTTATTTTATTTTTGTTAATAAAATTTTTAAATTTTTATTATGTTTTTTAGTTTTGTTTTACAAATTGGGCCAGAAAACCAGCCCACACCCTTTTGTAACCCAAACCCGTTTACACATCTTCCTTGGCCTAAACCTGATCCAAACCCGTTTTTTTTTTTGTCGCTGAAGGCTGACAGTGAAACTTCCCCTTCCTCCTCCATCAGCAACACCCTAATGCAGCAGCCTCACCTACCAAGTGCGAAAATCACACTCACTCTCCGATTCCGGTTCCGGCGTCTGCAGCAACCCACCTCCTCGTCCACCACCGCCGCCGCCGTAGCAGCATGACTTTCACTCCGGCCTCGGAATCGACCTAAATAAGATCCCTCAACCCTCTGTCGAAATCGTCCGCGCCTACCACCAGAACTACGCTCCTCCGCTCGGCGGCCCCGCCGCTATTCCCCACGGTTTCACTCTCTGCGTCGTATGCGACAAACACGGCAGCGATACTAGTACTACTGCGAGCGCGGCTTCCACTTGTCTTGCGCCGGTATCCGCGGCGGACGACATGCTGCAAACCTCGATGAAAGGCATGTGTCATTCTGGAAGGGGTGAGGAACATTGCTGAGTGAAGGGTTCTTTGTTGTTGATAGATAAACCAAGTTTCAGAAACAAAAGTGTATGAGTAGCTTGGGGATTAAAATTAATTTAATGAAAACTGACAGAAAAATGATTTAATTTTTTAATACTGAAGGTAAAACGTTATTTAAGAAAAAAAGGGGTAAAAGATTAGTATTTGTTACCAAGGACAGATGTGTAAAATACCAACTTGTAGGTCAAATACAACATTTATTGCCTTGACCTTATTAAATGAAAGAATGTTTTCCTATTGGTCAATAGGCAACTGTATCAAAACAGTTAAATTAGGCCAGGTACCATAGAATTCCTCTTATTCTCAGAAAAATTAACGACATCACCAATCTGAACTGGAACAGAAGTGCCTTCATTATTCTTCATTTCTAATACTACGGACTTATTATGTAAATTTTAATACTGTTAATTACCCGTTCTTCATGTTGTAGGTAACAGATGTATAGTCTTCAATTTTTAACTACTAAACGGTTATAGTTCATTGAAGACGTTGCCTTGGAATCATGGGTAATAAACAAACATAGCAATGGAAATGGGAATGTAGAAACCAAAAAGTGAAAAATAGAAAAATGGGAAAATAAAAACTACAACCAGAGATCATGAAACATGGTTGTCGGATAAAATTTACCGTTTCGTAAAAAAAAAAATTATTATGTTCATCCTGACGCCATTCACCATCTTCATACTGTGTCATTCGTACTTGGTGCGCTCAAGATATCTTGTGAGAAAGTCTCCATTTCGGGACATTCTGTCACATATAATGTTTCTAATAATGGAAACTTGAAGTTGAAATTCTCCTTGCAAAAGCATGCTAGCCTTGGTAAGTTTTCCAATGTTAAATGCTTCAATTTCATAAAAGCAATTTCACCTCCACCACTATCATTACTCCATATTTGCTTCAACGTTGGTACACCTTCCAAAGTCAGAGATCCAAAGTCTATTGTTCCAAATACAGCTTCCAATGCAGCACAATCACTTATAGCCAATTTCTCCAGATTATGCAAGTTATTTAGCACATTGGATGGAGATACACTCAACAACTTTTGGCAGAATGAAACTTTCATTTTAATCAGCTTGGGAAAGGGATTTGGTGTCAGTTCATCATGGTATATTGACTTCAAGTTATCCATGTGGGAGACCACCAACGTTTCTAAGCTCGGGAACTTTACCTTTGGTCAATGACATTTGTGGTTTTTGGTTAAATAAATACATAGGTAGCAAATGAATATAAAAGGGCAATAACACAATAGTCAGAGTGTCGAAGGAAATATTCACCTCTTCACATGTAAGTGGTTTCATAGCTGATTGAAGATTGCGCAACTTCCCATCAAAGACAAATATGTCCTCCATCATTTGGCAGTTAGTAATCTTAAGATGTTGCAGATTTACAAGTGCCATAACCATCAAGGATGAAAATAAATATTTTAAGCCATCACAACTATCCACTGTCAAATGAGTCAAGTTTTGAATGCTAGATGGGGTTGTCAGGTCATCCCATAATTTAACTGCATTGATGGAAGACAACTCCATGGTTTCAAGGTTAGGCATTACAACCTGTTCACGAAAGCAACCTTGCCAACATGTTATATTTTTACATAGTTGTTAATCAATTGATAGGAAAAAAAAAAGAAAAGAAGATATGATAGTTATGTGTCTCATATAATGATTATTACTTAAGCTAAAGTGACATCTTTATTTATTTTCAAGTAAATTAAATTTAATGTAAAAAACATGAAGATGATTTAAAACAAACTTGAAAGATAAGATAGCCAAAATATTTATTAGTCCAAAGTAGTTAGTAAAATTCAACATCCGTACTTGGATGAGATAGTGTTGTACGCTTTACGAGTATTGTCATGTCATGTCATGCAGATCCAAGGAATACAATTTTCAAAGGTTTGTCAAGAGACAAAAAAATATTGGTGAAGAGAAAACAAGTGATGTCATATATATCATATAATAAACTGAGAAAACAAATTAAATTAAAGTTTGCTGACTTTAAACAATTACGTACCCATTTATTTAATTCAGAATTTAGAACTCTTATGCAGAAGACTTCTAAAAAGTATGCAATCCTCTTCATTTATTGTTGCATATCTTATATTGCTTGAAAATATTATGCATTTGATTAAGAAAAAAAAATAGTGAAAATAATTAATATGTGTACCTTCTCATCAAATAATGCCAGTGCATTGAATGAGTTGTCCCTATATTTTGCAATGTTGCTTCCAGATTGTATATCCATTGTTCGATGCTTGGAAGAGAAACTAACAAGGTTAGGCAAGCCCTCTAGCTTGATGGAATTAATCTTTGGGAAGTTTATATGGGCGTTATCTTCAAACTCTTCTTGTAGTTTATCAACAATGACATTGGTCATGAATTTGCACTCAGAAATTTCAATTTCACGAAGTTGGGGGAGATTTCTAGCCACGGAAAATGGGAAAAGATTTTTCAACCTCTCACAACCTTCAACTTTGATGACTTGAAGTTTGGTAAAGATATGTAATGGAAGTTGACCACAACATATTTTCTCCAAATTATTAAGATTGTGAATGGCTAGTGACTCCAAGTTGAGGAAGGGACGGCGGGGATGAACCCACTCCTTTGAGTCAATTATGTACAATATTTCAGCACTATCTTGAATGAGGAGATGCCTCAAATGTGCAAAACTTTCTCCGCTAAATTCAGGAAAGACATTTCTAGCACCCCTCACTTCAGCTAAGGACAGATTCTCAACTCCATTCAACAGCAGTCTAACTCCGCGATGTAAATGAGTGGTTGTAGTCGAACTCATGTTCAACTTAAGTGTTCTAGAAGTTCCAGAATACCCCAAATAATCTGAAGGCCATGTCCAGCCATCACCTATCAAAAGATTGAAATTTTCTAGCTTCCCAAATATGAGAAAGTCCCTTGGCATATTTGAAATATCTTGAATCTTCAGATGTAATGATTTTAGGTGATGTAGATGCCTTAGCTCATCTAGACTTGCATTATTACACTGCTCACTTCCCTCAATCTTCCATTTAATATAGCAATTCCCCATATAGAGCCCTTCTAGAGCTGTCAAGCTTGATATAAGATTTGATGGAATCAATCTAAGCTTTATACAACTACCTAAACTCAGCAAGCGTAGATGTATAAGCTGCCCTATTTCTTTTGGCAACTCTTCAATCTCAGACTTGTCAAGACTAAGAATCTCCAAACTTGTTAGTTTAGAAACTATAGTTATGTCTTCTAGTATGCATCGATATAGATATAATGCTCTAAGGTTGTTCAAGAGACAAAGTGATGAAGGGAGGGAGGGAGTACACATCATTCCTCCTAAATCTAGAACCTTCAAACCTCTCATCCCAGAGAAAAAGTGATCCGATACTTTCAAATAGTTGCCTTCACTACAAAGAACAAGTATCTCCAGCTCTGGACAATCCAAACTTTCTGGAAGTACTGTCATATAACACCAGGGCAAGAAAATATGTTTGTAAGCTCTAAGTTGATCTATCCCAGGCCATTGTTTTAATTCGGCATACTGTTGCATACGAAAAGTAGGTTGAACCCTAGAAGCAATTTTAGCAGCTGCCTCGCGGATAACATCATGCATGGTAACCCAATCTCTTTCTCCTTCAAGTAACAAAGAAGAGGCCTTAAGGTCGTCAGTCAATTTGTAGAGTCTGTTGCTCGCATCTGCTAACCTTTCAACATTTTTAAATAGACCTAAACCCCAACCGTACACCAATAAATCCCCAATGTAGACATATCTTTTTCCGTATGAAGCAATGAGCATGAACAAGGACTTGAGTTGATCACTTCCTAAATATCTGTAACTCAACTCTATAGCTTCATTTGCTACAGAAGACAAACCCTCATGGTCATATTTGGTTAACTGTATAAAGGCATCCTTCCAAGCATATAAATCCTGGTTTTTCAAAGCCTTTGCGACTGTAACTATTAAAAGAGGCAACCCCATACAAGCTCTGGCTACTTGAAAAGCTGTAGGTTGGATACGATCGTCTTTAACAACATCACATGCTGTCTTCTCAAACAAGTTCCAACTCTCTTCTTCAAATAACGTTTCAAGCCTATAATTTTTCCAAGTACCCATCTCGTTGTTCAACACATTAAGGTTTCTGGATGTCAACAACAACTTGCATCCTTTGTGTTCATGACCAAAGGGAACCCCAACTTCTGTCAAGTCAATTTTTTTCCAGATATCATCCATAATAACAAGAATTTTATTCTCTTTCCTTATCCTATCCCACAACCGCCGAGCTCTTCCTTCTTCTGATTCCTCATTAAATTTTAGACCCAACCCATCTGCTAGTTGGTCTTGTATTTTTTTCACATTTGGTGAACTAGTTACAGTAGCAACAATGACAGCACCAAAAGAACCACTGTGCTCAGCTTGCCATGCTACTTCTTTGATTAACGTGGACTTACCCACACCGCCCATCCCGTACACCCCAATTATGTGCATGTTTTCACCCTTTAGTTCCTGCATAATCTCAATCAGGATTGAGGTTCTGGAGTGCAGTGCCTCGTAACCTCTAGCATATGGAGGGAATGCCACTGGTAAACGAGGCAAGGAAGATAATTTATCCATCTTTATGGTCTCGTTTACTTCTGTTGTGATTTCATATATTTCCTTGACCATTTCTGTGGCTTTTCTGCTTTGTTGATGCATTGTCCATAGATTTGGAAAGGGTCCATTGAGACACCCAACTCTTGCATTCCCTTCGCTCTCTTGAAAGTCATTTGCCTCGACAATAGTGACACTCGCTTTCATCAAGCAGTTTTGGACATTGACAAAAATCGTTTCGCCATTTTGCTCAGCAACATCAACACGTTGTTGCAGAGTTCTTTTGGCAGCTTCCAAAATTTGAAGCTGGACATTGTGATTGTCGATGTTGCTCCTGTGAAAGATTATATAACGAAGCTCAGACCAAATAGATCCAATTCCACAACGGACAACCTGAAAGGAAATTGATCTAACAAATTCCATGGCCATCTCTTGCTTCTGAATTTTACTCTGCCCTTCTGTACAGAAACATGCCAAACAATCAAATTTTAATTCCAAGAAAATTTATGATCCTTGTATTATTTGATTTGGTTTGATTTACAGAAGCAACAACAAAAATGAATTAATTTTTATGCAAGATGAAGACCAAATCATGGGAACCGAAGATTTGGGCACGACTCTTACTGCATTAATTATAATCCAAAGGATGCTTCAATTTATAACATCTCCTTATTTAATAATATTGATAAGGTGATAAGATTTTGGGGAATTAATATCAAACGCATTATGGTAATGCTCACTTAACTATTGAAAGAAAATCTAAGACCAAGACAAAAAGATATCCCTGAAAGCCCAATACAAGCGAAGTAAGTTCACATAAAATATTTAGAAAAAGTGAAGTGAAAAAGAAATATATACATGAGAAAGAATGTATGAAGTTTTAGTCAACTTAGTAAAGTTCTACCAAAAAAAAAAAAAAGGTCAACTTAGTAAAGACAAAGACAGGACAAGAAAAAAAATAGAAGCATATTGATTATGTTTTATATTCTAATTAAATGATCAATAATAAAATTTTAAATCATTGTTTGAAGAATAAGTACTTTCCCAATAAGGCATATTGTACGTGTAAAAGTTATAATTATTGAAAAAGGTTTTAATTTTGTCCTAAAGTGATTTTTGTGTTTCAACTATCGCTATTAAACATTTCATTTAGTAGCAATGTTGTCTCTAATTGATGTTAATATTTTCTTGTGAAAAGTAACAATATTAACTGACACCTTTGAGTCTGTTTGGTTTGTCAAATCTGCTAGCATATAGCGGATAGAAAAGTAGTCCCGTTTGATAATCGTTTTTAAAATTAGCGTATTGCGTTTTTTCACTAGAGTAATAACTTTTTTCCAGACGCTTTTTGAAGTAGTGTTTGAGCTTATAGAGTATAGCTTATCATTTTTTCTTTCATTTTATCCCTACTATCTTAATTAAACTTCCTCACTTATTCTTAGCTAATAAAATAAAACACTAATCATTTAACATAGTATATAAATAAGAATTAATTTCACTATTTAGATTTATATTTAAGATAAAAAATAGAAAATATATTTTTATCTTTAAAAAAGAAAATTTATATAAAAGTCATATTAGTATATAATTTTATTTTTATTATTCCATTTTGTTTATTAAAAATGATTCAAAACTAAATTAAAAATGATTAATATTTTAAATTTTTAAATGATAAACAATTTAAAATAAATTAAAGTGTTAAAAGTGATAATTATTTTAAAACAAATAATATATAACTTATATAAAAAAAACATGCAAACATATTTTTATGTCATTTTACATTTATCAGCTAATCCAACCGCTAGTTTTACCAAACAATTCAAGTTCAATCCGCTAGCTTATCCGCTATTCGCTATCAGCTAGCTTATCTGTTATCCGCTAGTTTTTGCCAAATAGAGTCTTTGTCATTTCTTCTATGCATGTCAGTCACCCTTTCAAACTTATTCAAGGTGATTTTTTTTTTTGGGGTGAAATGCACTTTTAGTTTTTTTGGTGAAATATTCAAGGTGATTTGAATATTAGGTCGATTATTATATCTTGAAACTATTTTTTATTGGCTCAACGGAATTTTTAGTCCCTACAAATAGTCACTTTTGTTTTTTGTTCTTATATACTCATTTTTTAGGTTTTTGTGTTTTTAATTAATTATAAAATTTTGGAAATTGTCACGATTGTCAAGATGCATCGTTAAGTGCTAATGTGACTAACAGATTGTCACGTCGCCATATGGCATTAAATATAACTTTTAATGTTAAAAACTTTTGTGATGCCACATGACATTAAAAATTATATTTAATGTCACATGACAATGCTGGTGTGGCAACCCGTTAACCATATCAACACTTAACAGTGTATCTTGACGGCATTGTCTATTTTTTAAATTTGAAAAGTTAAAGACATCAAAACCTAACAAAAGAAAAAATACTGGGATCAAAATCGAAACTGCCTATATTTATAGGCACTACAAAATTCATTAAGCCTTTTTCATTTTATTCTCATCATTACTTTCAATATCTTCGAGAAAAAAAAGGAATAACATGTCCTTCCTCCCGAGTCAAGTCTATAGTTAGATACTTAAGTGAATAAGATTATTTATTGGATGTTTGTCTCAAGTTCTTACATGTAAGAGATTTAGAAAGTTAATTCACTTTATTAGTGTTTTCCCTCATTAGAAAACACTTATATCATATTTGTTGATATATATATATTTTTTTGTGTGAATGTAAAAGTGAGGAATATGTTTAAGATTGTTGGCCATTTTTATATAAAATGTAAATGTTAAAGAAAACTTTACGATTTTCATATGTTGTTTTTTCCCTCGGCACTTGGATGAAGGAATTATATGTTATTATTTTTAAAAAAATTAAGATCAACTATATATAATTCTAAGTTCTAACATTGGTTTAAATATAATATGCCTTCGAATAACTACACATGCGCGTGCGTTAAAATATATATAATCTATAAATAAGTGACAGATATTGCCAATTTTTTTTCCATTTAACATAAACTCTATCCCATCATTTGTGTTAAGGGATCAACAAAATTGTACTTCCCATACATTTGTTTCTATTATATTATATAGACGAAATTATGAATTACGTCACAAACAAAAATAAATGATGACAATTAATAACTATTACAAGGGTGTGAAAATATGAAGCACGTACCTTTTGTTGCTTTCCTTTTAGATTGGATGTAGGCACCGATTGAAGAGTAGCCTGATATGAAATATAAAGAATGAAGGAGACTGAAGCAAGTATCAAACAAAATAGCAGTAGCAGGTCAGCGGAAGCCGGAAAGAAAGCAATCGATGTTAACTGTATCCACCGAGTTGGTAAACCAATGCGTGAAGCTGAATTGAGAAAATCCCAAAGGTTAGAGTGTGTTCAATTGATTTAAAACGACATCAGTGTATTTATTACAAGGAAGTAAGGAACAATTATGACTCAATCCAAAAAAAAAAAAAAAGAAGAAAAGGAAAGCATATGATGATAATTGGTATTGATATAATTCAATATTTTGAAAATCGGTCCAATTACAGGGTAGGTATGTACTCCCTCCGGTTTCTATTGTAAGCAAAAATTAAATGGAACACACATATTAAGATAGTTAGTTGATCTCATTTAAAAGAGTCATTGGGAATAAAAAATTAAGTTTGTTACCTAAATTACCCTTCCTCTTATTTATTAAGCTTGTGTTATTGAGAATAAAATGAGTCATTGGAAAAATAAAATTTGTATTAAATGAAGGGTATTTTGAGAATAACTTCATTAAATGAGAAGAAAGTAGTTGAAATTTGCTTTATATTTTGGACCAAAAAATTTGGAAATTTTTGCTTACATTGTGGACCGGAGGGAGTATATATATATATGAGTTAGGATCCATTGACATCAGGTGTAAGTCAAAAGACTTACACCAAATCTGGATCATTAAAATTAGTTAATCCGGTGGTTCCGATTAATCCAATAAATTTTTTTACAAAAATAAAAAAATAAAAAAATAGTCACGTGCCGTTGTTTCTTTGTTCCCCCTTCCATTCGCTTGCGCCCCAACTCCGTTTCTTCTGTCAGGGATTTCTTTTCCTCAGAGGTCGTAGTTCTATGTCCAATTTGAATCTTCTTATTTGAATTGAAGAATTTCAATGTTGGTGGCTGCTAAGAGTCTTTCCTTCCTTTACAAATAAGAACCAGCAGGTGTTATTCACTTGAAGCTTTTTTGAGTCATCATTTTACCTTGAGGCAATTAAGAAATCAGGCGATGAGTGGTGGTTAGAGAGGAGGAAAACCGACTTTTCTTTTTGCTTGCTTTATTTAAGGAAGGTAGAATGAAGGCAACATGTAGCAGCAAGGCTCAGGCCTTTAGAAATCAACTTTTGATTGAACAAAGTAACACAAGCACCAGCAATGGCCCCTGAACGGCAGCCTCTGTTCATCAGGAAAAAAACCCTAACAGAAGAAAGGGGCTGGCGTGAGGGAATCGAAAGGGAAACTTAGAGAGAAGGACACGTGACTTTTTTTGTATTAGTTTTTTTATTTTTTTTATTCAAATAATCTAAACCGTTAGATTAATTAATTTTAATGATCCAGATTTGGTGTAAGTCAGGAGACTTACACCTGGTGTCAACGGATCCTAACTCTATATATATATATATATATATATATATACACATACAAGTTTCATAAGATTTTAAAAATATTTGATACTTCATCGAATTTGATTAAACGTATAATGCGTTTTCAAAAAATATGAGTAAATGTCGACTATAAGATTACATAGCTATAAATGTATAATCTTTCTGAAATTTGGTGTGCATGATTGTTAGGATAATATGACAAGATTCAACGGTTGGATTGTTGAAAGTCAATGTCCCCGTTGAGTTATCAAGCCGAGTAGTGGATCCCACCAATACATATATATCAACAACTCAAATTTCAATCCAAGTCCCAACTTTATATATTAAGTTCAAATAATTAATTACAGATTTTCAATAATTAGTTGCTATAATTTTAATATTGAACTACATTACTGAAACATGCCTAGGTGAATTTGATCTAGGGTAGAACATACCTAGGTGGGTTAGGTCTAGGGTCCCCAGCCTCCAAACAAATCAAATCAAAAGTACCTTCTTTTTTAAAAGAAAAACAAGTGAAACAATAAACTAATCAGTTTCCGAAAACTAGTTTTATGTTATGTTAATAGGCTTTATGTTGGTTTAACCGGATTTCATATGGTTAGACCTCTTCCTCGATCCTCTAGTCCGACCAGGACCAGAGAGATTTCCGATCGACGGTCCAACTATTTAAATAGATCCGGTCATACCGATTTTTAAAACACAATTTAGTGATGATAATCCACACTCTTAATTTTTCCATCAACAATATTATTTACAATCCCTCGGTTCAATCTCTAAAGTGCACCCATTATTCTAGAATATTCAAATTCAACAATGTATTGGAGATGAAACTACATAACACTATGAGGTATTTTCTTTCACGAGTAATGATATTTTCACATCATTTTTATACAACTTTTTTAAGGTAATAACATAAAATGATACATTCCAAAAAGTTTAAATTAAAGGAGAAAATATTTAAATCTAATAAGATATGTTTAATTAATTCTATTATTTAAATTGGTTTGAATAAGTTCTTAGTTCCCGCAAAGTTCATCAATTTTGGTTTTAGTCTCTATAAAAAAATTAGGATTTTGTCCATGTAATTTCAATTTTTTTTGTAAATAGTCCTTACCATTACCCTTGAGTGCCCGAAATCATACCAGATGAAAAAAATGATATCTACTATTTTATAAATGAAAGTAGCCTAGAACATTTAATCACTCATAAGAGAGTATACTCTTCCTATGTTCACAGTTACAAAACAGTGCAATTAAGTAATACGTGCAATTGTGAAAATATCAAGGACGTACCTTTTGTTGTTTTAGCTACTCAGTGCGAATTCTCAGTGGCTATACCCTTGTCTTAGGAACCAGTTCATATGTTCAACTTCAACCACAACATAGAACCAAGGAGACTAAAGCAATTTGCAAACTGAATATCAGATGGACTAGAAGAAATTGCCGCCAGACACAGATAAAGAAATCCACATGCTGCAAAAGAGAGTTTATAGTGGTAATGACTTGAATTAAAAACAATAGATGGTTGACGGTTGACAATTCTAGTCTTCCAATTTAAAATAAGAATTGGTTGGGTTAGTAAAGCACGTGTATGATTAGCCCAAGTTGAACATAAATATTCCAATTATCTAGTAATTGGTTGAAAAGGCAATCAACTTGTCTGTTGTTCTATATATGGTTCAAATTTTCATCCTAATTAATCCTTTTATGACGACTCTCAACAACCAATTAAAAGATCCAATTTTAAAATGGCACAAAGACAAGGACAACGATGAATGATATTCCAGATTTTCTATTCATTGAACATTTAAAATTAAGTATTCTGCACATCAAGCTGATCGACGGAAGCGAGCATTTGAGCCAAGCTCTCCGTATTATTTGGTTCATTATTAATTGGTAAATTATATTTTTGGGATCTCATTCTCAGGAATATCTTTTTGCCAGTTTCACATTTGGGAATATAGTTTTTTACTTCCTTTCACTAATTTTATTCTTAGACATCTTTTATACTTAAGAATAATTTTTTAAAACTTGTACTAAACATAAAATTTTTTATTTTCAAGTTCACATTCCTAAAAATATTAAAATAAAACTTGTAGCAAAATGCTACCTAAGAGGCTAAGAGATAAAACAAGCAATTCTGAAACCGAAGAAGCTTGCACTGATAACGACTGTAACATAAGGAATAGAAAATAAAGAGTGGATATTTCAAATTCGCCTATAGGAAAAAATGGGGCACCAAATTTAATCTCAGGAAGATGTGTTACAATAGAATGCACCATCATTAGCATGTTTATAATAATCTATTAATTCTTTAACTTAGTTTCTTTCCTCTCCGTTTGGTGTTGGTAAATGTGTACAGAAAATAAATGAAATGAAGATGATACACAAATAATTACTTTTTTTTATTATAAAAAGGAAGATAACGAACACAGCTAACTAACTAGCCTGGGAAAACAAACTTCGCTAGCATCCTCTTCTAAACAAATACTTAATTGAATAGGAACACCCTCTAACCGAGTACAAGAAAGAGGACCATATTGACCTAGATTGGCAAGGCAGTCTCAGTTTCCTTCGCGATATGTGTGATTGACTGAGCAACTCCAGTTAGTATCATCAATTATAAATAATTACTTTAATCTTTACATTTAATACTTCTCTTATCTATAGGCATATGTGTATAATAAAATCATTGTATGGTTCTATTACCGGTTACCACTCCATTCGAGTAATATTATTTGTACACTTGGGTACTGGATACCTAGATGACACATAGTTAATGGTATACAATTCTTGGTTAATTCAGTTTAGTTAATGGTTAACACTACAAGAAAATCAGTGTTTAGCGACCGACATATTCGGTCGCTAAACAGTTGATTTCGGTCGCTAAAACAGTTAGCAACCGAGTTAGCGATCGAACTAAGGTGGTTGCTAAAGCAATGGTTTCCAACTTTTTAGCGACCGAATAATGGTGGTCGCTAATTAAAAATCTCGATCGCAATACTTTGATAGATAAATCTAGTGGCTTTTGTGACCATCTTAGCTACCGAATTATTCGGTCGCTAATTATATTTTTTAAATTTTTTTATTATTTTAGATTTTTTATTTTGGTACCATTATTTAACAACAGAGTTTATTCGGTCGCTATATATATATATATATATATATATTATTTTTTTAGTTAATTTGATGTTTTAAAAAAAAAAACCTGTAATTAAAAATAAATAAAAATACAGAAAACCATCTAAATAAAAATTAATAATAAACACCGCCAAAATTGTAATAATTACAAACTGTCAATGTAAGAGTAAAAAGTACAAGTCAACTGAGTGGGGGGGGGGTGGGGGGGACCAATCATCGGCCTCATGATCATCTGCATCATGCTGATGGCCAGAGGTCGGGGGAACGGATGGGTCATCGGGAGCAGCAGGTCCATCAGCATGGGTACCCGAAGCAGCAGCGGTCCTCAGGGACGGGACCAGATCCTCCGGGTCTGAAGCCCAAGTGCTGGTACAACAAATGATTCTCCCTCTCCAGTGCAGTCACCCTCTCTGCAAGCTGACTAACGAGCCCAGTGTTGAGGTCGGCGACGAGCCCTCTGACGTCCAGATTAGGGCCATGGCATGACTGAGAAGATGGTGTGGCAGAGGCCACATACTCATCTCCCAAGGCTCCCAAACCATATACATGGCCCTTCTTGTTCCTGCCACCTACCACCTTCAAGAAAATGGCATTGTTAGAGGCAGCAGAAGGCTCCTGCCCCTGACTAATGGACTCATCTCAGTGGCGGGTGAACTCGCCCTGCATTATAAGGCAAAATAAGTCAGCATCTGGAGGAATATATAACTATGTATAATTAAATAATATAATGATTGAATTTAACTTACAGCAATCTCGCCCGCATTCCCGACCCACTCCCCAGTCTTGGTCTTCTACGTAACATTCAACACCTCAAATGCAGTGGGGGGGCCCTCTCAAGCTCGTTCTTCTGCATATATATTCATAAATAACAGTTAAGATATTTAATAATTAAGTTTACTTAAGTGAAAATGCAATATATAGTTTACTTAATTACCAGGTTCTCATGATGCTTCATGATGGGCACAGACCCACCGATGTATAGAGGAGCACCGGTATCTGCGGCTCGGTTCTGCTTCCCGATCGCACTTTTCCTCAAGAACTCCTCATCGGTGGCCCAATACAGATGCAGGCCATCCAGAATCTCGGGAGTCAAGAAGTCCCCCGGAGATGAACCATCGCGGATCTTTCCCGTGAAATTCTTCACAACCAGAGATCCGCAATGCTCAAATACGGCTCGAATAGCATCCTCATCCTCTGGTCGTCACTTGTAAGTGGACTGCATGACATACAAGATATCAGACCACAATGTAATGGTAAAAACAATAAAAATTAAATCAAGCACCAATTAATTAATAAACCATTTAAATAATTAATACTTACACCAAAGAGGTGCTCGAACCAGTGATCCCAGACCGTCATGGGGATCTTCGTCCATGTGGGCCAAGATCCGGTGTAGTTCCCCTTAACAAGCTCGGAGTTCCTCTTGTGGGGCCTATCTACCGGATAGAAACTATTGGCAAACAATATATATATTAATTACAATATAAATATTCAAATAATAAAAAGCAACAAATAAAAATAAATATTTAACTCACTCCAGTCTTGCATATGGGCGAATCTATATGTTGTCGGTGGGTGTAGTCATCCCCGAACCCGAGGCCTCCCCCCCCCCCCCCCCGGCAGGATGCTGTACCGAGGATGCTGTAGGGGGCGGGGTGGGAGGCACAGCAGTCCGTGATGGAGCTATGGAGGATGAGCCGACACCATGTCTGGACGGTGTGGCTCCTGAATCGCCAAAGCCAGCAGGGTGATGAGAAGGGGTGGTGGTGGTGGTGGTGGGGGTGGGTGCGGATCTCCCACGGCCACGGGACCCACGCCCACAGGAATAACGTCCCCCACGTCCAGCATCATCAGCCATCTGTCTATAATTAAAACACAAGTTACATAACATAACAATATACAAATAACAAATATGCATCATAACCAATTTAGACTAAGTATCATAACAATATATATCATAACAAATATGCATCATAACCAATTTACAGATTACCTAGCTGGAATCTCTATCACTGAATTCACCCTCACTCTCATCGTCATCAGTTGAGACATATGTTTCCTCGCTCTCTGCGGCCAAGTCATACTGAGTCTCCAACTCCGTGTCAATTACCTCATCGCTAGGCCCGGGATCAGCAAGAATGCCCTGGTACTCGTCCGGGTCAATTTGCAACATTATTTGGATCCCGTCAATCTGATGAACAACTTGGTATGGAGCTTCTGTCTCAGGTTGACTTATCACATTATCGGTGATCACACTGCGTGCCTTTACCTGAATAACACCCAACCAATCTTGATGTCCCTCTGGAAACGGGGTAAAATATACTTGCTCAGCTTGTTGTGCAAATATAAAAGGGTCGTACACCTGATATCTTCGTAACTTCCTAACTTCTACAGTCCCATGCTTATTGTCAACTTTTGTGCCCCTTTTGGGAGTGTTATCAAACCAGACACACTTGAATAAGACTAAGTTTTTACTGGGATGACCTGAATACGCTAATTCATAAATATTAGTTAAGATTCCAAAAAAATCATCCTCTAATTGACCGTTGGTCCCTCTAACACAAACGCCGCAATTTGAAGTTTTCATGCCCTGTGCCCATCGACTTGTGTGAAACTTATATCCATTTATTATGTAAGTCTCAAATGTTCGAATCCTTCTGTCTGGTCCCCATGCTAAAGCATACAACACTGCATTTTGAATTTGGTTTTCCTTAACCTAGGATTAATGATTATGACGAGTATTAGTTGTGAAAACAATCGTAAGCTACCACTTAATAACAATATAAGTAAGATGGCTTACATAATTTTTGAACTACTTAGGAAAATGTTTGGCAACCTCTTGAGGAATTTGAGGCTCTGAGATGTCGGGATCAAGCTCTTTCAGCTCATTGGCATATATTCTATCATTAGACAATAGAAAATCTATTAAATAAGAAAAACTAACACAATTTAAGACATTACTAATGAATTAATAGCAATATACTCTAGTAATGGCTCCACCTCCTAGCAATTTTGAAGAACGTACAACTCAATAGCTATCATTTCACGGGCACCCAACCATGACTTCTTTTCTGCACCATATGCCCTGCCCAGATGATTAAAAATTGACATTTGAGGACTAGAAGAACATCCTTCACCAACATCAACATTATGCGGCAATCTAGTTCTCCTTGTCTTTATGTTGTCTGGATAGTAAAATGAGGTAAAAGTAGAAGCCTCCTCCACTAGATATGCTTCACAAATAGAACCTTCAATCCTAGCCTTGTTCTTTACTTTTAATTTTAACAAACGCAAGAACCTACATATATCACAACCCTAAGTTAATGATTATTAACATGTACATACCAATTTTAATATCATAATTGATTGCAGGTACAAAATAAGTTTAATACCTCTCAAAGAGATACATCCAACGATATTGAACTGGACCACCCACTCGTGCTTCGTACGATAAGTGGTTGGGAAGATGTTCCATCGAATCAAAGAAACTCGGAGGGAATATCTGTTCCAGCTTACATAGCAAGACCAAAATGTCGCGCTCCATATACTTCAGTTGCTCAACCTTCAATGTTGTGGAAGTTAATACTCTGAAGAACTGACTCAACTCAACAAGCGGCTTCCAAATCTCCATCGGTAAAGAGGGAAATGCAAAGGGAAGCAACCGTTGCTGGAATACATGACAGTCATGACTTTTCATTACATGCAGTTTTCCCTCCCTAGTATTAACGCATCTGGACAGGTTAGAAGCATAACCATCTGGTAACTTAAGTTGTTTAACCCATTCACAGTCAGCTACTTGCTGGGGTTTGCTCAGTACATACTTTGCCTTCGGTTTCCATAACTTGCCACCCCCGATGTCCACCAATTCTAGATCCCGTCATCTACAAATTTCTGTTATATCTAATCATGCCTTATACGTATCCTTCGTCTTACCGTTGACATCCATCACCGTGTCAAACACAGTCATAAACACATTCCGCTCAGTGTGCATGACATCAATGTTATGGCGTATCATATGCGTCTTCCAATACAGCAAGCTCCAAAAAATACTTTTTTTGGTCCAGTTATGTTCAATACCATATCCAGGTATCTGGCAACCTCCAGACTCATGAATCAACGGGAGCATACTAACCATCCGCCAAACATGTTCTCCTATAAATAGTTGGGGAGGTACGGCGGCCTCAACACGGCCCTTCTTGAATACAGTTCTATTCCTCCTATAAGGATAATCTTGTGGAAGGAACTAGCGGTGACAATCAAAATAAGAAGTCTTCCGACTATGGTTGAGCGTGAAACCCTTCGATCTCCCCATGCAGCAAGGGCAGCCAAGCCGCCCAGGAGTCATCCATCCCGACAACATCCCATACACTAGAAAGTCATTGATCGTCGACATCAAAGCTGCCTTAAGCAAGAAATTTTGCCTCAATGATACATCGTATGTCATTACACCGGAATTCCACAAATGGTTCAACTCTTCTATGAGAGGCTGCAAGTACACATCAATCTTGCTTTTCGGATGCGGGGCCAGCATGATCGAAAATCATCTGCTCAAAAGGTGTGAATTGTTCCCTCCCCTCACCAGGACCATAATATGCATCTTCCATCACAACCGGGGGGACCAATGGCAATTTTTCACCATGGTTGAGCCAATAATAATAATTTGCCATAAACCCCCTCTCGTAGAGATGCGCCATCACATCATCCCCGTACTAGAATTTTAGACACTTGCACTTCTTACAAGGACACCTCATTTTGGATCCTTTTGACTTAGATATTCCTCTTGCTGCCTCGCATAAATAACGAACTCGTTCACTCCCTTTATGAGCTCGTGCGCCAGTCGTCCACTATCCTTCCTTCTATCCATCCACTTTTGATTCTCAGGTGGTTCCATCACTGCTAACGACCACAAGAGTTATCAGTCCCATAGCTCCATCGTTCTCCAATTCTTATTACAAGGTGACCCTAACTCATTCGAGAACAAACCTTTTTAACACTTCGTTAACAGTTATTCCTTAATTCTCATGCCTTATACCAGACAAAATTTTGGCAGCATTTCCCATTAGTCTCCGGTATACACGAATTAAACGTAGTTATTCCACCACGATCAAATATGCACCCAAAGAACAACAAGAAATGTAACATACCAAAATTCAATCTAGTGTAAGATACGAGAATCCAAAGAATAATCGTTAGCTTTGTGAAGAAAATGTTTTTCCCAAAATGTCCAACTTGGACATTTCAAGATTCAATATAATGAGTGGTACCTTGAAACGGTACACGTGCTCATTGATATTACATCTCAAACGGGATTCTATGGCTTTGCTAAATTATCATATAAAATATGAGCTAGAGTTAACATACCTATCCCAATTCCCACTCATCTTAACAACATAACCGATGTCATAATGACTTCAGTTTTCCAAAACACAAGACTAGTTGTTGTAATGTTGGCTATCTTATTAATTTCCACTCATCTAAGTCATCTTAACGGCATAAACCAAGTTTAAATGGTTTCAAATAATGTAACTAAAATATATAAATTTTATAAGCAAAAACTAAGTTAATTAGAGTATAAGAATATACACTCTAACTCATATTCAGCAACTCAAAGTATAACAGACCCTATGTAAAAAATCAAAGTGCCTATTTCATTCTAAGTCAGTAAAAAAACATTTTCAATTACATAAGATACAGTGCCATGTCCTTAATGAAAGCAATATGGTTTCAAATTGACAAATAATAATCTATCTAACTGCACATTTACATATTTGTGCAAGTTAGAAACAACCAAATAATCAATAGAGTACACTAACACTACTAATTAGACAAATCTATTTGTACAAACACACATTTTTGTCCACTATTATCAGCTCTTATCGTATATAGGTTAAAGTAATCAGCTCGTCTAGCCACTGAATCTTTTTTACAACAAAAAAATACGCCGCTGTGTTGATGAACATGCTGACAAAGAGAGGTCATTAATCAACCAACAAGTCTGTTGTTTCATTCAAGCAGTAAAATATACCAATTGTTTATCCTAGTGATTTCTACCTTCATTCATGAATAATAGTCTTCTAAAGTAAAAAAAAATTATGTTGCTGTTGTTTCATAATTGCAAGAAAATGAGGAATCTAATTAACATATACTTGCTAATAGGCATAATAAGCAAAGGAATCTCATCATATGGAACAAAAACCACGACTGTGTTCTACTCCAATAATTTTTGTTACTTAAATTATATTTAAAGCTTTGACAATGACAAGGCAGCAAATGTTTTGTGAGTAGCGTGAGCAGAGCGTCTTCGGGAAAATGGTTTATCAACTAGAATTTCAAACATACCATAAGCCTAGAATTTCAATTTTATCAACTAAGCCCAGAATTTCAAACTTCAATCAAGATGCTGATATGGAAAATACCAGATTGGGGGTGGTGGCTCTGTGGTGGTGGTGGTGGTCGCGGCTCTGCAGGGAGGGGGAGGCTACCATTGCCTTGCTTGAAACAAAAAAAAAAAAAACAAATATTAATTAGAAAAACAGGGAGGAGAAGGGAATAAGAAGGGGAAGAAAGAGACACCTGTGACGACGAGGAGGAGCTCCAGTGGTCCTTCGCGGCGGCTCCGGTGACAAGGAGAGCAGAGACAGAGAGAGAGGAAATGAGCGGGAGAGGGAGAGGGTACGTGGAGGAGGAGGAGCTCCGGTGGTTGTCGAACGCAAAGGGAGGAGGGGGAGGGCTATATGCGGCCGTGTGAGGTGGGGGAGGGGGAGAGCTCTGCGCGTGAGGGACGGGGAGTGAAAGAGAAGGGAGAAATGGGGGGAAGGGAGGCCGCGCTCGCGATTTAGGGATTTTTACAGTTAGCGACCGAATTAATTCGGTGGCTAACTCGGTCACAATTTTTAAAAAAATAATTAGCAACCAAATTTATTGCGGTCTCTAAATTTAGACCGTTAGTCCATCGCTAACATGGTCGCTAATCATTCGTTATTTTTTATTTATGAATTTTAGACATTAGCGGCCGAATTGGTTGCTAATAATTACAGGGGACCAAATAGTAAAAAAGTAAGAAACCATAGCTAACACGGTCGCTACCGTTAGTCCGTCGCTAACACGGTCGCTAATCATTCGTTATTTTTAATTTTTGAATTTTAGACATTAGAGACCGAATTGGTCGCTAATAATTACAGGGGACCAAATAGTAAAAAAGTAAGAATCCATCGCTAACACGATATATCGGTCGCTAAAATTCGATCGCTAATCACCTATTTTCTTGTAGTGTAACGACGAATTGTGAACCATTGTACCTTTAACCAAGTCCGGCATACCATTAACCACGATTGTAAACGGTGTTAACCATCCATGCATCCTACATTGGTGCATGTTATTTTTTTTGTACACCTTCAAGCTTGGTTAACAGTATTCACAATCATGGTTAATGGTGTCTTGAACTTGGTTAATGGGTACAAGGGTTCACAATTCGTCATTAATTATTCACTGAATTGTATTAACCAATAATTTGTACATCATTAACCAGGTGTCACCCAACGACCCAAGTGTCTAGAACCCAGGTGTACAAATAATATTAGTCCACTCATTAATTAATTAACAGCATTATGAGTCTGTTTGGTTTGCCAAATCCGCTAGCGTATAACGGATATCTTATAGTGGATGGAAAAGTAGCCCCGTTTGGTAACTGTTTTAAAAGTTAGCGTATAACATTTTTTTCACTAGTGTATAGCGTTTTTTCTTGACGCTGCTTGAAGTTGCGCTTGAGCTTATAGCGTATAGCTTATCATTTTTTCTTCCATTTTTGTCCCTATTATCTTAATTAAATTCCTCACTTATCCTTAACTAATAAAATAAAACACTAATCATTTAATATAGTAAATAAATAAGAATTAATTTCACTATTTAGATTTATATTTAAGAAAAAAAATAGAAAATATATTTTTAGCTATAAAAAATAAAATTTATATAAAAATCATATCAGTATATAATTTTATTTTTATTATTCCATTTTATTTATTAAAAATAATTAAAACTAAATTATTATTAAAAATAAGAAATTAATATTTAAATTTTTTAAATGATAAATAATTTAAAATAAATTAAAGTGTTAAAAGTGGTAATTATTTTAAAATAAATAATATATATATATATAATTTATATAAAAAAAATGCAAACATATCCTTTTTATGTCATTTTACATTTATCAGCTAGTACAACCGTTAGTTTTACCAAGCACTTCAAATCCAATCTGCTAGCTAATCCGCTAGCTTATACGTTATCCGCTAACATATCCGTTATCCCCTAGCTTTTACCAAACAGAGCCTATATATCAAGATTACTTGCATTCAACCAATATTCTTTCTGCCGAAGCAACATTTACAGGAATTGTTAACATTATTCTATAAGTGATATATGCATTTGGAAAAGAATCATATCTTATTATATAATTAAGTATGTCAATTGGTGTATCATTTTCCACTTGTATAATTTCTCTTAAAATTTTTAGTTCTGTAAATAAATCTAATCCATCAATATCAGAGTTGTCATTATGTTTTAATGAACGTTACAATTTTCTTTTAAATTTTCATTATCCAATGACCTTAATTTCTCAATGCTAAATAGAAAGCCAAAAATATCTTGATACATTTTAAATTGTTCAAATCTACTTTGAAATGAAGTGATTGTTTTATCTATTATGTACAAGAAGTAATTAACTTTAAATGATTCTTTAGGAGATTTTACAACTTCATTGTCAATAATCTCATCAAATTGTTTCTTTCTACGAATAGTACGTTTTTCACAGAACTTGGGTTCTATATTCATTTCTATAGCAATTTCTTTGGCAAAAATTATGGCATTTTCAAATCCTTCTTCCCTATATTTTTCAAAAAATGAAATAAGACCTTTCAATTGTTGTATAGCAACATCAATACACATATCCTTTGATTGCATATTTTTACTAACTGAGTTTATCGCAAACAATATCTCATACCAAATAGTCATGCCTAGAATTGAGAGATGGATGAGACACTAAGTAGGGATGTGATGAGAGTGAGAGAGTTTGAAAAGTAAAGCTTGTGATTTTTTTTATTTTATTTTTGTGAAACAAAATAAATAACAAATAGCATTATGTATTGAGAGAAAAGAGTTTGCGAAAGAAATTGTCAAATTGATGAGAGTATGAAAGAGTAACGTGAATCAAAGGCCAAAGTAGGAGAGAGATGAGTAAGACACACTGATAGAGACAGTCATGAGTGAAGAGCATCATTTTTCATTTTTTTATAGCAAAATACCAAAAAATATTAACATTATTTTATTAATGAGCCATTATGTGGGTGAGATAGAAATACGTGAGATGAATCATGATTGAGGAAAATGAAGAGTCTTTTGCACAGTTGCTCACTCAACCTTTTGTACAACTGACTCTTTAACAATTTTTTAAATCTTTTATATAAAAATAGGTAGTACAATTTTTTTTTTCTCTGGAGGCCTAAAGCTTTGGGCAGGCCCTGTTTGTCAATCATACCATCATATACCTCATTGATTCATATATCTTCATAACCATTCAACCAATACTCTAACTCTATATTTGTCTGACATCAAAACCAATACAAATCTATGTTTATCATTTGGTATTTAGCATTGTCAACTTCCCAATGGGAAGGAAAATAATTTGCAATCTGGGAAATAATTCTTGGGAGTGTGCATTTCCAGTTTTTTTTTTTTTTTATTCAATATTTTTGCCTTACACATACTAGTCAGTAACAAAGCCACAGTCAAGGAAAATTTGTTTAGCTCATATTATACAGTATTTTTCTCAAATCAGACCTCCAAATTTCTAAATCAGACCTTCTAAAAATCTATTGGTTTGACTAAGAAATGAATTAGTACTACACCTGATACATATAAAATGTATTTGAAATTTTCATTTCCGTCAAAGACACTAATAAGAAGCAGGACCTGCTTGCAGTCTGGATTGAATTGCATGCACAAAAAAATGCACTGCAGTGCATTCTTGAACATCGTTTTTTTTTTTATATATATTTTATTCTAAGTGCATTCTTGAACTTCTATCTGCAATGCATTTGCTTCCAGAAAAATTCACCTCAGTAGGAATAGCCGCAACAGGTTCCGTGCCTAATAATAGTGCAATATTATAGCCAGCTAGTATTTTGGTTAAATTACTGCAGAATGTATCAGTTATTGTAAAATATCTATTGGCAATGTCATTAGCCATCCTATGTATTTTCCTGCAAGTTCAGATAATCCACAAAACTTAATGGTGATTACTGATTATACAGTCTTTATATCCATTTACTTCAGTCAATATTTAGGAAGCCCTAGGATCAATACTGTAGCACACAGGAATTATAGGGAGAAAAGAAAATGTGCAAGGAGGTATGAAGTTTAGACAAAAGAGGGCTGCTCTTATAGTTAACATCCGTGGAAAATAGAAGAAAACTTTTCAAATATTAAGGAAAATTGATCTCCGTATCGCAGCCACTAGACCCATTTGTATAGGATAGAAAGCCTGATTTAAAACAAATCCTTTCCCTTAGAATAAGTCTAAATATGAACTGTCTAAATTAAACTGAGCAAAAAGAAACTACAAGGCAAAGACACTATTTTTACAAACTATTTGCGTAAGTTTATTTTCATAAACTATTTTCATAAGCTAAAATAAGCTCTTTATAAGTTCTTCCAAACGCACCAATTATAGCACGATCGTTGATCAGTATCAATTTACATTATGGTAGCTTGAACAATAGCTCAAGTGCTCAACATATATTAATAATTGACTAACTTTTGTCCTGAATCACTTTCTACTCTATCATTGTTAATGTTTTGCATGAGAAAGGGGTCTGACATATTGGTGAAAATTTTTTAGCCAATGATCTTAGATTCTCCAGATAACAAACATAAATTTTGGTTGCTTGCGAATCATTGTATTTCTCCTTCCTATTCTATTTTAGGTACAAGTAAGCACTTCCAGTGTACACATCTACTATAACATGATTATGCATTACAGAAAAGCCAAATTGGTCATGGGTACAAGATGACAACTGACAAGGTTTGATGCCTTGTACACATCTATCCATTTTGTGGAAGACAATCTATCCACTGCTTCAACATGTTAAAACATGGCATATAGATTATACATTGAAGCCTTGGCCTTTTCATCAATCAAGATGCCAATGTTATACTTGGGCAACTATCTATGGTGCAGGCCAAGATATCTCTATAATCCCGCGATATTTTGAAGGAGTCATAAACCTTCCCATCTCTGCTCTTCTTATACTCAAACAACAAATTTGAATGATCAAATGCTGTTAATTTTACAAACCCGTAATCATAATCTCTAAAGATACTCCATTTGGTTTTGAGGGAAGTAAATGTAGAAAGGAATGCCCCAGCACCACCAGCAACAATATGTATGGTCCCATTTAAGGTTCCCTTATAGTGGTGTTTCTCTTTATTAGTGCAGATATTCTGTTGCAACACGTAAATAAAATTATTTGTTAGTAAAGAGAATATGCATATTCACACTTAGTTGAAGGTATAAATGACACTATTTGTGGCGTGTTAGATGGTAATTGAAGAAAGGTCATGACAATGTGCAGGAAAGTTAACTGTTTTTTTTATAAGTGCAGGAAAATTAACTGTCGAATAAGTTTATTTGATTTTTCTCAAAATAGCATAGTAGAGAACTTAGGGCCTATTTGCTTTGTTTTCTGTTTTCATTTCCTGTTTTCAGAAATAATTACAAAACTGCAACCTTGTACAGGAATCAGTGAAAACAGAAAAAAGTTGTTTCCGGTGTTTCCTATACAATCTTTTGAAAACAGGAAACAAGATGAAAATAAGGTGGCAGTTTTGCAATTAATTCTGAAAACAAGAAACGGAAACAGGAAACTGGAAACAAAGCAAACAATCCCTTAGCATGTTAAAATTTGCTTAATGCTTAACTCTGGGTGTTGTGTTCTTAATGCACTTGATAGCCCTATATTCACCAAAATTTGAAAGTATGGATGAAGTGCGGAAGGTTGAAGAAACCTGGTATATGGGGCATGTCCTCTCATAATTGTGCACGTGGCCGTAGATGGCAATGTCAACCTTGTATTTCTGCCAGAGCTTTTGAAGGCTTTCTCTCCCCATTGGTTCAGCAAATGATCCATCTTCTGCATAACTGATGCAGGAAGAGTAACCAAGTACCCTATGTGCAAGAAAAATTAGCCATGGCTGTTTTTGTCTGTCAACTGATGCTAAACAATGCTCAATGAACTTGTATTGTTCTGTTCCCTCTCTCCAATCATGTTCAGTGTCAGCAATACAGAAGTGAAACATGCCATAGTCAATTGAATACCTGGGAAAAGAGTAACAGAAATGTTACATGTTCCAAATATGTGTTAAAGTCTATTGAGCATTCTCACCTAAAGCTTTGATACAAAAAAATTGGTGGGCTATATCAGAAAATAATTACGATGTCTCATGTCACTTTTACCTTTCAATCATATTAATTATTAAAGGCTATCTTTTCGCCATCATTATTGCAAAGATAGTTTTCTATAACTGTTTACCAATGTCATCAAGGTATCCTTGTATTCCAATTTGCTGTTTCAACAGTGTCTTGTGTGCTTCCTTGCAAGTGTATTTTAACATTAGGATGCTCATATTGAACCCACCTCAGATTAATTTTCACTCACATCCTGAATTGACAATTTGAGATCACCATTGTTTTTTTAGTGAAATCCTTATTCATTATTGTATCTTGACTTGTATTAAGCATCATTCACCACCATATCCTTGATTTCTGCAACATGAATTACCATTTTTAGTAATTCATTTTGTTTTCTACAAAGGAAAAGATCCTGAGTTACTAAACAAATTGATTGTCATCACAAATGTATAGAGGTTAATTGTATCATACAAGACTGGTTAATTAAAATTTACAAACTGCAATACTGTCATACCAGAACTTTGCCCTGTTCGAAGCTGGGACGTAGAACATAGTCTCTGCTAATACACCACATTCTCCACCAGAATCCATGTTCTCATAAAAGGATCCTGTCCCAGGCCAGTCTCGCTCATGGTTCCCACTGTTAAGACAGAACACCTATCAGCAAAAGATTTCACAGAAAACAAGTGCTTCCTTGATTAATTTTTGGGGTAAGCTATAAAAAACCTTGCAATCATGTAAGGCACAGCTGATGCAATTGGCTCCACCTGTGCTGTAAACTGATCCCACTGAGAAAGGTATCCATTTGCATAGCAAATATCTCCAATGTGGAAAACCAAGTCAATATTTTCAATGTCCTGGATAAGCTGCTTGGTAGTGTTAATTGAGCCGCGCTGAAAATTGTTGTATTCATTGGAACCATCGACTTCGTCCTGCATGGAGAAATACAGATCAAACACACAGAATTGCATAATAAAATGATTAAGGTTCACATCGAGGACAAGAGCTCATAGGCATATTAAAACAAAAGAAGAAAATATTTCTTGAAGTAAACAGTTATACTCTTATTATTCAGCTAGTTTACGCTTTAACCTAAGCAACATCTTAAAAAAAGAGTATAAGAAGAGAGGTATTATCTATAAGCATCTCATAGAATATCCTTTGGATTTTTTTGGTACAGAATATCCTTTGGTTTGATAGTACAGATTAATATTTAAAAAAGGCTAAGCAAGATAGAAAAAAATATATGCTTTGAGTCTGAGCATATCATAATTTTAGATACCAAACTATCAGCATATAATGGAATGAAGATCATGGTAGATTCCATACAATGAATATTTGCCAGTATATTTTTTAAAAGCAGTTCAAACCTTCCCCATGTCACCAAATATGACGACACGTTGTAAAGACTTCTGCCCTGGAAAAGGAGCTGCTCTAAATTGATAGTTTTGACTCCAAATATATGTACCATTGTTTAACTTGTGTCCTATCTTGTACTCATATCTGCACAACCCACATAAAGCAATGAACATTCTCTCTATTTAATTGAACAACTATCATTTAAAATAAAAAAAATGACATGACATAATAATTTTAATTCTAGTTTGGAAATCAAATAAAAATAAGAAGTTTATGTATTCTTCCAAACTGTCGTGAAGGTCTAGATGAAATCTAGTAGATGACAATACAATAACATTAGCCTTATCCCACAAGGTGGGGTTGCCCCATACTAGATGACAATAGCAGAGAAAAAACGGATGGTTTCATAGTGAAGTTCTCACATAAATGAAAAGGTAATTTATGAAAAAGCAGTGAAACAAAAATCTGAATGCAAGTTTTGTGTATATTTGTTGTTGGCATATACCTTGAAGGAGAAACAGAAAACCAGAAAGTACATACAACTAGGCTATTGTAAACTAGAAATGATATACATTCTATTGGGCCACAGTTCTTTCAGATAACTGGTGTGTATATATCCAGGGTCACGCCATCCCACTGTTCTTGCTGGTGCACCTGTTAATAAATTGATAATGTTAGCGTGTGATGAGTAACATTGACAGGAAAACTTTCTTGCAACAGAAGATTTTGAGAAAATTGATTATCCCAATGGTAGACCTTACTTGATTGAAGGTTATGAAGCATAGAGACTTTAAGGTAGGGGCAGTGTTTATGTATGTGTTTGACATGAATTTGGATGTTCCAAACACAACCCAAAACTTAAAAGAAGTGCATGCGGAAACATCAAAATTTTGTTGTGTTACCCTTTCTGTAAGGCTTCTTGAGTTGAAGGGTATTAGTTTTAGTTCAATATGAGCACTCTTAAAAACTATTATGTACTGAAAAATAACGTAGGCTTGGCCAAGCCCGCAAAGAAACTGGACAATTCCAACTTCTAAGTGTGAATATCCTAGTTTTATTTGCAAATAGAGAAATTAAGATTTTGCAAATCTATAAAGCTCCCAAAATATTCTACCTTTGAAACAAAATTATAAAAATTATTCTTCTCTTCTCTCTAGTCAAGTTTTTATCATGAATATTCCTATATCTGAGACTAACTAATCTCTTGAATGTGTTGTACTGCTGCTAACATTGTTGATTTCAAATACTTAAGATCAACTACTTAATGCAGAAGTTACAATTACAAGATATACCTCAACTATGTAAATTTAAAGGCAAGACTTCGCTTACCACACAAGCTGTCCTGAGTGAAAGTCAGTGTTCCAGCTGGTGAATGTATATGATCCCCTCCTTTTGGACCCCATTGAACAAAAGGTTCAGCTTCATTGGTCCCATATCCACTTGTCCATGTTACAGTCATCTGATTTCAAGTTAAAAAAGATACAGTTCTTTTGATAAAACGAAAGAAGCATTTAAAGAAAAAGCAGTAAATGAAAGACATAAAAATATAAAAATAATAACTAAAAGAGATAATATGTTAAATGCTTTCTTTCTTCATATACCAACTTCCTTATCCTTTATGTCATTGGTGTGAGTTTTTTGCAAGTATAAGACAGAAGAAATTGAACTTACCTCATTCCATAGCTTTCCCAGTGCCAAGCGAGGGTAAACTGGTGCATTTGGATTTGCAAAAGATATCATATTCGATACTGCCACTACCTTTGGCTATCATGCAATAAACAATAAGAGATTGCATTTAGCTATATATCATGATAGATGAATAAATAAGAAGTTTCAGAGGGGTATAATGTCATTACTGGATTTATAGAATTGGATAATTTGATCCAAATTACAGATTAGAGGATGATTATGTAAAATACCAAAATCCAAAAGAAATGTATGTCAGCCATAATACTAGTATTCAAATGTGGTAAATCTGGCGAAACAGTGAGGTTGGGTAAATGTATGTGAACATGACCTCTATGTGTGTGTGACTGCGTATATTTAGTTCTTGTTCTACGCATATGCATAAAATTCAGTACGTGATAGAATATTAACAGCCACTTGGAAATGCTAATTCAAACTAAAGATTTGCTTACATTTGATAAGCCACCAGAAAACAGTGCAAATGAGAAATCTGATCTCTGATTAATCAGCTGAAGCTTCAGAATCCCTTTTCCAGTAGTTACATTGTACTGAGGATTTGAGTAACTTGCATATTGATACTACATAAAGGAGGAAACATATTTAAGACCATCATCACTTTCATTCTTTCATTACTTTTGGTATAGCCATTACAATAATATAATGCATGTTACATCTGCATGTACCTTAATGGGTGCAGAACACAATAGCGGTGGAAAAACCCTGTAGTTTTCTGCTGGACATATGGAAGCACTGAAATTCACAAAACATGAATGACTTCTGACAGTGCAAAATAAAAAAGTTTGATTGAACACGAAAAGAAGTTAACTAAGACAATTACAAATAAATTTTAAAGGCTCCATAATTTTCATGCAAAACTTTAGATATGCACATATTTTGAATTTCACCTAAAATTCGCGGGAGAGAATACTCCAATCCAATCATCAATTGATGGAATTGGAGAACTGTACTCCACGGTTACCCATTCTGCAGTCTGACCCTATAAAGGATTTGAGTAAAAATTGCATCAGCTATAAAAAAAAAAAAGGTATGCAAGGTGGCAAATAGAAAAATAATCTAAAAGCAAAAAGATTAACTGATCACCAAGGGAACATATAAATTACACCAATGATGAACTTAAATTGCACAACACTGTTAAAACTTACTTGTAGCCCAAGAACTGATGGAGATGCTTTGATGTAAGCAAGGTCAAGAAAGGATAATGTTGCCTTATGAATAGCAACTTTTGACAGAGGCTGATCTACATGTGACCACACCATTTGGAGCACTGAACAAACTAATAGATATGCCAAGAAGACAAACTTGGAATCTCCCATTTTAGTTTGCTGTTTCAGCATGATTTCTGATTAATCACAATAACTCACCACACTATGTGTGTGCTTGGATAAGCGTTTGACAAACGTGATTTTGGATATAATTGATTTTTTAGAATTGATTTCAATACAATTGAGTTTGAAGTAAAGTGATTTATGTTTGGATGTTTATATTTTGAAAATATGTTTGATGTAAAACTTAGTATAATTTTTCAATCCAAAAGCAGAAGCTATTCCAAGCTGTTTCTGGTAGAATCAATTTTGGATGCAAAATTGCTTCCCCAAATGTGCAACTAAACATCTCTTTTTTTACTTAGAATCATGTTTGACAGGTACAAAAACACTTCTGGTGCTCCCAGAAGTGGAACCAAACACATACTATATATGAGTGGTTATAATATGAAGCTATAAAGCAGTAAAGGTAGACTGTATTTATTCATACTGCAAATTCTAACTTCAGTTCCAGACAAGTTGCCTATACTCCATCAAATATTTTGTTTATGGTACTTATCCTTCCCCCAACATACCCAAAAAGTTATTAAAAAAGTGGCAAATTAAATTCTAGAAAGAATATGCATATTATAAAAAATTTATAGAATATGCAAAGCAACTGGTGGTTTATAACAAGTAGATGTGTGTTAAGAGTTCACCTGTTAAAAAGCTGAATTTGTTTGTGGGGAGAGATAGTGGATAGGACAATAGTTTTCAGGAGAGGAATCTTGTTGGGAACAAAAACAAAGATGCCACTCTCACTCTAACTTAACTCTTTGACGATTTTATATATATTTATATATAGAACCATTCATGATGCCATAATTAGCCATGCTACAGTTTTCAGTTACCTACAACGGTGGTCCTCACAAACGACGTCGTATAGTGTGTCAAACTAGGTGCCCAATCCAACTACGTTTTTATATATACACTTAAATGATTCGCTCTGTTTTTTTTTTTTTTTAGTATGCTTATTTTATTCCTTTGTAACTTTCATATGCGTAAGCCAAATTTCCTTTTCAAATATAATTCTTAAGAAAACCTTATTTTCCAGTTACACATAGATCATCTCACATCTATGAAATTATGATCAAATTCACATTATTTTTACACACATACACACGAATTTTACTACTTACCTCTGATGTGAGAAATGTACTTCATAGTGATGTATAAGATGCATTATTCGAATTATTATTATGCAGAAAAGTCTGCGTTGCTTTCTATTACTGTGTTCGAGATTTATCTGCGAGTATAAACTAGCTACGATAAGGCAATTTATAGACAGACCCCAAGTAATTTATTTTAACTTCATTTCTTTTGTGTGCATAACATTCATTGCGCATATCAAACTTCGCATAACATTATTTCATTGCAAATATCAAACTTCCATTACAACCTATCAATCATGGTCCATAGAGAAGTCAACAAGCCATGGGAACAGGTTGTAATGGAACAGATCCTGGATAGGTGTCATAGGGCCTAGCCTAATTTTCATACAAGAATGTTATTTGTAAACCCAGGATTTGACATCATTAATCAAGATTCCGACATCATTAACCAACTTGTTAACCATCTACTCGGACACCATTAACCAAGTTCCAGGTGTACAAATAACATTTTTGTTTTCATATATTCCAACTCATTTCTTGTATGAAATCCAAAGTTCAAGTATTTTCTTCCATTTGTTTTTTTTATCTAGATGCATCAACTCCCTTAGTTACATTCTCCAGCTTACAGATCTTTGAAAAAGTATCTTGCTTTGCAACTATAAATGGAAAGAACTGTTGAGACCATGACACCTGATAGTAAAAATTTCAATTCAGAGATGAAAATGTAAGTTCAATGGTTAACAAAATAGAAAAAGCATTTACAGAGAATATTTTGTTTCACCTTAATCTACCACTACACAATTCTCTACTTTATCTGCATAAACCATCTTTATGCTTTCTTTGTTAGGAATTATTGCCTGTATTCATTAAAAACATAATTACAGACTTACAGACACAACTTGTGTGGTTGGAGACAGTTCAAAGACAAGTAATGTGTAACTGTGTTACAGTCATTTCTAACAATTAGTCAGAACTTTGTATCTACTTTTCAATCCTCTCCCAACAATTACACAACTGTTCAAGGAAGATAGAGAAAGAATACTCCAGACAAAACAGAAGACAAAAAAGTGATGACTCTGATTTAGCACATTAACAGTTTTTGACATCCTAAGGAACCTCAGCGATAGTTTACGTCACAGCAAAACCCAGCTAAGCCTTAATTCGACGTATTGATGTATGTATATCCAATATCCATTGGCCTGTACAGCCCATGAATTCAAACCAGCATCAACACCGAAAATGTGCGAATGTCACCCTAAAATAGGGGAGTCATAGAAAACCAGTGTTAACACTAACAAACTAAAATGTCTGGTTGAAAAGGGTTCAGTAGCAACACAACTACTATTGTAATTTATGAATTTGCAGCATATAAGTATGGTGGAGGTAGCCTCAGTTTCAAAGTAAGCATAAACTAAATCATGGATATGCCACCAACAATGATGTCAAAATAGAGTTTTCCAGCAAATAACAATTGTTTTAGTAACATGCCAAAACATAGCTATTTAGCAACCAACTGGATCCAGCTCTACTCACTTTATATTGGTGGTATCTATCTGCAAAATCAGCATGGCTGAAATTTTTCATCTTGCCTTGCCTGCAATAGAAAGGAAGGAATTTCACACTGATGCAGGATTAGGGTGTATGATATTGACCTCTACTATATGTGATGATGTTTATAATATGCCTTTGGGTTACAGCCCACTTTATCCTTCATAAATGGTTAGCAAGAAAGCAGTCAACCTAAACTATATCTTTCTTCTTTCAGGGAAATATCGAAACCATCTATGTTTAAGCAGTTCATTGATTCTGTGTGTGATAAACTCCTATGTACAAGAACAAAATTTCTGATTCAAATCTAGCAGATGGCAGCCAGAAAACAGCTGATGACAACAACCAATGACAGAAGATGGGAGAGGGGGGAGAAAAAAATGGTGAAAAAATGATTACATTTAGCCCAAAATGCAATAACTAGCTGGAGAAACTTATTGAAATAGTATCAATCAATTGCTTTGCATAACATCAGAAAGCAAAAAGTAGTAAGACCTTGCTCAGCAGAACCCAACAAGCCCAAACAGGCAGCTATCCAAGTAAATAAAAAATTGAAGTGCTCCAAAATTTGTAAATTTGAGGCTCAATTCTTGAAAGAACATGCAATGTTGAATACTTCCTCAGCCGCCATAATGAGTTGTTTCTTTAAAATGTCAAGGATTAATGCTTGAGATAAGAAGTAGCCAGTGTTTAAATTTCATGTATTTAAGCCAGCCCAATTCTTGAAAGCAATAACTGCTTCCATTTTTCTGAAATTTCTTTTTCTTAACTTCGTCACTCTGAGCTTTTTATGGGTCTCCATGAATGCCTGCTTGTACCTCCACTTATCAACAAATATTTTCTTCTCCTTAGATTTCTCCACAACTTGCATAACTGCATCAAAGAAACCTCCTTTGACCAAAGCATACAGGAATGCATCAACCAGATTTTGGTCAAATTTGATCCCCTTCTGCACATCCGCTGATAGCTTTTGCCTAACCTCTTTCCACAACATCAGCACATTAAAATATTTCCCTGCCAATACATACCCATTAATCAGGGACAAGTATGTCTGATCATTTGGCTCAAATTGCAGGAATGTCATCCTTCTGAAAGTCCTTCTTGCATCTTCTAGTCTCGCAGCTTTACAGAAAGCATGAATGATAGAATTCCAGTCATGAGTACCAACTTCGACCCGAGGATCCTCGACCACCTCATCTAAGAAAGCTGCCATCAACTCAGGTCGATGATTCTCCATCAAACCTGTCATGATAGTTAAGTAACTCCCTTTCAAGTCAGGAATCCTTGCCTCTCTCATGTCCCTATACAGGGAAAATGCTGACTGAAAATCTTGGCCGGACATGGATGCTTCTATCAAAGCATCATAGGTTTCCACATCCAACTGAAGACCTGAACCACTAATCTCCATCACCAACTGAGTAGCCTCGGCAGTTCGATTTTCTTTGCAGTAAGCCTTCAAGATTGGCACATAGACCCCAAGACCCACAGAGCCTCCCAAAGCATTCATATCATCAAGAATACTATGTGCTTTATCTGATAGTCCAATGCTAACACATGCATTAACAATACCATAACCTATAGATTTACCAACTTCAATATCCGAAGGCTCTAACTTCTGAGCTTCAATAATCAAGTTAGCTAACCCCTTGATATTTCCATTATGAAGATATTCCTTAACTACTCCACAAAAAGTTTCTTCACCAAAATTCCAATCTTTGCCATGTCCATCATTCAGACTACTTAGAATAGTTGACTCAACAGAAGTTAAATTCCCTGACTTAACATACCCACTAATCAAATTAGAATAAAAACCCTTCTTGTTTGAGTAACCAAAACCCTCCATCAAAACTTGTAACTCATTTATCTTATCTTGCATCCCCTTCACTGCATACAAATAACCAAGTAATCCAAAACTCAATTCATTTGGTCTAACACCCAAATTTGACATTGTTTCAACAACCCTCTCAGCATCACTCACAGATTCAAGCTCACAACAGCAACCTTCCAAAGCTGCATTACAAGCAACAACATCAGGTTTCATGAATTCAAGCTTCTCATCCAAAGCAACCCTACAACTCTCTTCAAAAACCCTCAAGAAAGCAACAAGGCTACCATTTTTCCTACTAATCTCAACAAGCACACCACCCCACAATGCAAAAGGGGCAAAAAACCTGTTCTTGAACATGCACTTGACAAGTGCAAAAGCAGGGGCAGCAGTGTTGGCACACATCATGGAATGAAGCAAAGAGGCAACAGTGTCAAACTCCAACATCATGGGATTCTTTTCCATGACATAGACAGCAGAGGTGAAAGCCCTCTTGAGGTTGTGGATGGTGGTGGTGGTGTCAGTGTCATCATGGGGGGAGGATGAGGAGGAGAGGTGGGTGATGAGGGAATTGGTGAGGGGTTTTGATGGGAAGGTTTGGTGGGTTGTGATGGCCTTGAATGACTTCCATGCCTCATCAGTGTCACTTGTGATGAGGGACTTGTGGAGGGTGGTTTCAAGGTTGGATATTTGGTCTGGGGTGAGGGAGTTTGGTGGGGGAGTTGGGGGATTTTGGGGTTTTTGAGAAGTGGGTTTGTTGAGGGAAAAGAGGGAGGGTTGAAGAAAGGAATAAAGGTTGGGAATTTCAGGTGTGGAGGAGAAGGGTCTGTGACTGTGAGGTATAAAGGACAAAACTTTTTTTGCCATTGTTGATTAAATCATCTATCTACCTTGTTCAGTTGTTCCAATGGATTTCTCTGCAAGTGCAAGGTAGAGAGGCAAAAAATCGAGAAATAAAAGGGAGTGGGAGTGATAGAAAACAGAAATTAGAGAAGATTCGATTATCAGTGGTTTTTATATTAACGAAAGTCAAATAGATGCCAGAAGCTGGAATAGCTCAGTTGGTTAGAGCGTGTGGCTGTTAACCACAAGGTCGGAGGTTCAAGCCCTCCTTCTAGCGAATATTATAATTTTTATTGCCCTCCTTTAGAAAGGATTACAATTACAACGTCCCCTAAACATCAACTATACCACCTCTTTTTTGAAATTGTATCATTAATTTTTTTTTTATGTTCTCTAATTCATTTTATTAATAGTATTGGTTATTTTTTATATAATCTAATTAATTGTAATGTTATATTACTTTACTCACTACAATTATGTATAATTCACCGTCTAAATTTTTATTTGCATAATCAATTATTACTTTTCTCTAAAGATCAGGAAAAATAAGGAGGGGAAAAATTGTCTAGGACTATTAGTCATTATTCAATATTCATAAAGTGTTTTTTTTATCAATAACCCAGGAATACAAATATACTAGACTACCCCTCCCCCTCCCCAATTATCTACCAATCTACCCCTTTTTTCTTTGTAGGTAGGAAGTTGGCTCCCCAATGCCGACTTCCTAACAGATTTTTTTTAAATTTGTAATTAAATTATTTAAAATAAAAAAATACAAGTGAGAAGTCGACACTCCTAAGTCGACTTCTCAACATAATAAAAAAATATTATAAAAATAATAAAATAAAATTAGGCACATTTTAATACTTAAATAAAAGGGAGGTATCATAAAAAGGATATTTTGGTGTATAATTTTTTTTTTTTTGGATTATTGATAAAAAAAAAAAAACTCATTCACAGTTCAAGGTTGTACCAATATATATATATATATAGTTGAAGGTGTAATTTTTAATTTACTTTTCTAACATAATCAGTTGTGACTTTGACTTGGTGACTGAGAGTTTTGATATCCTGCGAAGTGATCAATCAAAGTTTGGGTTCAGTGTTTGTCTCACTTCATCTGAGCATGGCATCTTCTTCATCCAATAAGAGCATAACATTGGAAGAATGGAATGGTTCTTCCTCCTCAAAGACTTTCACCATCAAGGCTTCCTCTTCCTCTTCATCTGTTTCCTTTCAAAGGTTCTTCTTCCTTCCCTTTTCCCATCATCATCATCATCATCCCCACCTCTTTCTCTTTCACCCTTCTCTTTCATTTTTTTCTTTTCTTCTTATTCTTCTTCCCACTTTATACACAGATCCGGTGCCCGCTTCACCCATGTTTGGACACGATTGCTTCAGGCATTTGTACCTGAGGCAAGCTTCTATTTCTAACTCAACATCTTCTCTGAAGGAAAATAAAAAATGAAATTTTGTATATATACCATTACTTTTCATTCATCATTGTATAAAGGGTTTCTCTTTTTTCTTGTTTTTGATAACATACAGGGTTTTCCAAGCAGTGTCACTGCAGATTATGTTTCTTTTCAAATATGGGATTCATTGCAGGTAAACTATGTAGTGAAGAAATACTGTAATTGAGTTATTATATCAAAGCAAAGTTATTGTTCTTTAGTTAATTATAGATTGATTATTATGGCAGGGCCTTTCAACATATATAAGGACCATGCTTTCTACTCAGGTAAGGCATTGTTTCACTGTATTTTTGTAGGGACTGTTATCATAGAAAGCCCTTTATTGTACATAAGTGGCTGTGGTGTACTCTTTTAGGCTCTTCTGGGTGCTATTGGGGTTGGTGAGAAATCAGCTACAGTCATTGGTGCCACTTTTCAGGTATCATCAGCTAGTTATATTCTGTATTTACTTAATTAATGGCTGAACCCCAGTTTGTAAGAAGGGGCTTGGGAGAAGAAGCATTTTTTGTTTCTTTAGGCTGCAATGGGTTGACAATAAGATATTGAAAGTTGAAACTATTTCCAGTGGTTTTTGAGGGATCTAACTGGCATGCTTGGAGGAATCTTATTCACATTCTACCAGGTCTGCATCTCTTGTGCCACCATATTCCTTCATCTTTATTAATTTCAACCTGAAATATGCGGTACTAACTTTATGTGGAGTATCCTGTACCTTGGTTGGCATGGGTGTATATAACATGCTGATTCACGCCTCTCAAATGATTCCACAACTATGTTCTTTTAACAATATTTCTATTCAACCCATATGCTGCAGGGATCAAATCTCGATAGCAATGCAAAAATGTGGCGTTTGGTTGCAGATCTTATGAATGATCTTGGTAGATTGCTTTCACCTTCATTATATATATATATATATTCTGTGCATCCATTTCTTTATGCAATCTCTATCTGAGGTGTAGACATAGGCCAATAACAATTTTTCATATTTGAGTATTGGTTTAATAATATGTAGATTCAAGGATTGAGATTGAGAATAAATAAAGAGGTAGGGAAAGAAGGGAGTTTGCTTATGTTCTATGGATAAAATTTTCTACAAATTCTTCAAAGTTTTTTCCACTTAAATCATTTGGGTACAAAAGTTACCGGTATGTTTTACTAACTTCCATGTAGATCCAACATTGAGGCTAGGCTAACGTGTGCATTATTCTCCACTAACATCAGAATAACATTGTTTGTTACAGCTAATACTTGAGATTTATCAATTATCTAGTTAGACATCAGTTCTATACTATCCATTATTTAAATGAAAACATTTAGATTGGCAGGACATAGCAGTTGTCAGAATGGAGTTTGTCTTTTCTCCATTGGAGAGTCAAGGAAGAAGGAGACTTCCTCTAGTTTCTTCCTAATGTTGCTATTTAATTTCACAAATGCAGAAAAAAAGTGAGAATTAAAAGGGGATGAGATTGAGAAGATGGGGAAAAAATTGTCTTTCAAGAAAATTATTTGATCCTAGATTTGTTTTTTCTTTTAAAAACTTAAATAAAACTGCTTATTTTCTGATGGAGTAATTTCTGATGGCAACATTGTCCTGGTAATGCATTAGCAGTGTCTTCCGAAGCCATTGACTTGGTTGAAAAATATGATTTGCCTTTTACTCCCAACTGATATGACTACTGATGCAGATTTGCATTTATTAATTAGATTCGAATATTGTATATAGAACTTGCGATATGCTCATCATGTTGGTATATTGATAAGATATTGAGACTATAAGAAGAGGAGAAACTCTATTTAGAATGCTTTATGTGGCCACTAATGTGTAAACTCTTATTTGTTTCGTGAAACTAAAAATTAACAGCATCTCAGTAATGTAACTTTCACTGGTGCTGTTATGTGTTAAATATGATCTTTCATATTGCATTCTTCATATCTCACATTGATTTGTAAAGCTTTTCGCATTGACTGCAGGAATGCTAATGGACCTCATTTCTCCATTGTTTCCATCAGCTTTTGTGATTATTGTTTGCCTAGGAAGCATATCAAGATCATTCAGTAAGTTCCAGCTATTCTGGAAGTTGAAAAATAGATTAGTAACATGATTGATAGTTAGTTTCTAACTGTAGGTTTTTTCCCCTCTCTGTTTTCCATATAAGTAAAGTCGTAAGACATTTAAATTTTTTTTTGGTGCAGTAAGACATTTAATTTAAAGTGACATTAGATGATCTGATATTTCCCAAACAATTAAAGCTGTTCATCAGAAATATATGTTTTTGAACTATACAAGATTATGACATTTTCTTAAAAAATTGTTTCCTGACAGATATTTATTTGTATCTTAATTTTTATTTTAATATTTTCATTATTTTGTCTCTCAAAATATGATTATGAACTAGCTGGTGTTGCAAGTGGAGCCACTAGAGCAGCTTTGACTCAGCATTTTGCTCTTCAGGATAATGCTGCAGACATATCTGCTAAGGTATAAGTTGCATTCTTTCTAACTGTTTAGATTATCAGATAAGATTTAAGTCCTTTGTTCAGTAGTGCAGTCTTTCTTTTTTTATATTTTGAATTATTAACATGCATCTACAGGAAGGAAGTCAAGAAACAGTAGCCACAATGATTGGCATGGCATTCGGTATGCTTGTTGCTCGCATTACCATTGGACACCCACTAGCCATTTGGTTTTCATTTTTGTCTCTGACCCTGTTCCATATGTATGGTACGTTTCTAAATTGTAATTTGCTTTCTACATATCCTTTGCATCATAGTATAATTATGAAGAAAAATGAAATACAATAAATAAACCCATCTCTTGCATACTGCTTTTGTTGTACACAAACTATAAGAAAAAGAAAGAGGGAATCCTTGGGCATCTGAACCTTATCAAGTAGTAAAAGGAGGTTATAGATTGATGATATTAGCATGATGACAGTGCTATAGTTGGTCCATTTCTTACCAGTGTGAGTTGGACAAATTGGTAATCCATTTTTTGTAGGACAGGTTATGGAGAATGTTTGATGGTTTATGCCAACTAATGTTTCAATGTTAAGGAATATTTGTCGGTGGTTTATGAGAGAATGAAGAAAAGATTGAACTTCTATTGTCTCGCAAGCTTAAACTCATTAATAGGATTGACTATATTATTTTCTCAACAATTTAAAACATTTTTTTGCTTAATCCCATTTTCTCTGTCATGTTAGAGCTCGTAAGTTATAATTTTAATCTGAAAGTAGAAGGACGTCTTTTACTATGCATAGATTTTTTATTTTTTTTCCTAAATACAATGCCTAAATCTGAACACCAGCATCATATATGAAAAGTGAAAACATGATAATGAAAATCCTGTCTCGTTTCCATGCAGCGAACTACCGAGCTGTCCGATGCCTGTCATTGACCTCATTAAATCCTGAAAGGAGCTCTATTCTTTTGCAGCATTTCATGGAGACTGGCCAAGGTATTGTCTGTTTCCATTCATTTATGCTTTATGGCATCCACGACTTATCTTTGGTGTTGGGCAATAATTTATCCTGCTGTTTTTAATCTTAGCATAAAATTGGCCACATCTTGGAACAAAGTTGTGTCACCTAGCTCAAGCCAAGATCATTATAGTCTAATTTTAAATTGTTGTTTGGAGGTCACTGTCTGGTGTATTTTTAACCCCTTTCCCAATCACTTCCCAAAAAAAAGGTTGGTTTGATAGAAGTCGGCATCCTGTCAAGGAGAACGTAATTTACAACACTTTAAAAGCTAACTTTTTTCATTATAATTATGTATATTAATGCTTGCTTCTAAACTTTTTGCCAGTTCTCTCCCCTGAACAGGTCTCTTCACAGGAGCATGTTTTACCCATACAGCTCAGTTCATGGAGCTCAAAGAATGCTAATTCACTGGATAAGAAAGTATGTCTAGGCATGAGAGTTTCTTCATTTAATAACATGGAAATGTGAGTAGCTAAAATTTGTTCCCAGTGCATCAATTATACTTCTGCAACTTTGTGGGTTTTATCTATTCACTGCATTATTATTTCCCACTACCCAAATGCCATTCAAGGTAATGGTTATGTTATACATTCTGTTCTTACTTCTAATAGCCCAAATCATAAACTATTGTACTGTTGTGTTATAATTAGCAAACAAAGCCCCAGATAGCAAGTTATTCAAAGTTGAAATTATTAATTAGCTCTTGCATTGCCTATATCATAGGTGTTGGCTCAAAGCCTCAGCTGTTCATGATTATGGTTTGATTATTATGCAATTGTAGCTTTGAAATGTAATAAAGCTAACTCAGCAATTCTTTTTCTATATGATGCTGACAGTAAGGAGCTTTTGCTTTCTGCAGCATCTTACTACACAAAAGGTTGAGATCTTCTCATATCATTTTGACTACTGAGATTCCCCTTTCAATCTAAAACCTTATTCCTTCTTTCTCATTTCCATTTACAGCCAAGTACTTACTAGTGGAAAGGAAGGGAATCATTAATGTTATTGTGCATAAAGATTCAAATGCCGCCGATATCCTAAAATCATATATTCATGCTCTTGTCCTGGCAAATAATGTTCGTAAAAGCAAATCTTTGCATTCAGACGGCCAAATGTGGATGGATAATCACTATGAAGTATTTATACCGAAGGTACTTCTTTAAACTTAATAGTTAAATTTTATTTAGCTTCTTATTTATGCTCTTCAATTTATTAACTTTGCGATACATTAATCTTCTCCCTTTCTTGATGAACTTACAAGATTTATGATATGGGAATCAAACTAAATTGATAGAGTGACACCTTCACTTGCTTGAATTTATCTTACACTCTTCATCTCTTGTGCAGCTCAAGGCGTTAGGCTGGAAAACAGAACGGCTTCTATCACCTATAATATGGAGGGCAAACTGGATCTATGAACCGTTGGAAGAAAAAATTGATTAGGGTCATCTCCAGTTTTGATACATATACATTATTCTAGAGAAGGTGACTAATCACAGCTCCAGATGGATTTGGATTATTTGATGTCAAGTAGAATTATGGGGCCTTTTCCTAAATTGGAGGGGTTACATGGTTGACCTGACAATGTTAGAACATGATTGTTTTAACGAGCTACTAATGATTTCGCTGAAGTTCTGTCAAGGTAAAAAATACTTGCAAGCCAATTTAAGCATAGGGTAAAGGCTCATTTTGGTCCCCGACAAAAATGTGATGCCCATTTCAGTCCCTGACAAAAAAAAACTACCCCGTTAGTCCCTGACAATTACTAACGTGGGACAAGTTAGTCTCTGACAATTACTTTGGGACATTATAGTCCCTAACAATATTTAAAGTAAGACTAATTAGTCCATGACAATTAGTATCGTGGGACATTTTAGTAACTGACGCTGACTAACGGAAGCCACGTAGGGACTTACTTGTCTCACGTAATAATTGTCAGGGACTAATGGGATAGTTTTTCTTGGTCAGGGACTGAAATGGGTACCGTGTTTTTTGTCAGGGACCAAAATGGGCTTTTACCCTTAAGTAGTATAGCTCATAAGCTCATAGGCCTAGCTTATTGAGCTGTTAGCATACTGATCCTTGAATAACTTGCAAGCCAAATGAACTCTATAGATACTTTGTCTCAAATATACATTTACAGCTTCTTAACTGTAAACCAAACATATACTTAACTCATTGTCACTCGCCTCTCCTACTTCCAGCTCACAGTTTCATTTTTTTAAGTATAAACCTAATTATTTATAGTACCCCATTTTTGGATAAATGTCGAGGCTCAGATTTGATAAACAAACATTCATTTTCATCTACACGTTTATTATTGAATCACCAGCTTGGTTAAGTCATCATTCACAGGTAATTGTTTTTATTATTATTATTTTATTTTTTTTATTTTTTTGCTTGTGTATAGCATATTTTAGGAGCTCAAAGTTTTCGTTGAACTTAAATTACTTTACGCAATAATGTGTATAATTTGCCTTTAATATCATCTAAGTTGGGCACATTGGCCATTGGCAAACGTGAGGTCTAGTTATTGTCAGGTATCCAATGCCAACATTCATTTTCATTTTGACTAAGATACTAGCTTGCAAAATCAAACAACCATTTTTTAAGGCCAAAAAACTTTGTATACTCATTTAAATATGATGATAGAGTTTAATTTTTATACACTGTCAGTATAAAGATTTTTATACTGACATCCAATCAGAAATTATGAAATTGATGACTTTTAATGTGGTTAGGATAAGAATCAAAGATTTATTATGATGTGTCAATTTCTAATTGGTTGACGGTATAATAAAACTTTACACTATTAGTGTATATCAATTAAATCCATGATGATATAACAAACTCATCTTTTTAGGGAAACGGAAATCCGACAAGTTTTAGCTCGAGAATATTATGCCAAAGGCATACACAAGATTTACCTAAAAAAAAAAAGAAGAGGAGAAAAACTATGGATAGTATTAGTATGGACGGGAGAAGCAGTGGCTTGTCGGCCAATAAACAACATATGATTGCAGCTACCTCAAATTGCCAACTTTTATGACAAGGAAAATGTTTTTGTTTTTGTTTTTTTTTTTTTACACCCCAAGTACAACAATGACATGGGACACTGCCTGATGTGAATGTGAGAAAACTCTTATATACCATATACAAAGGTCAAATAGATGTACCATTTGTAAATATGAACGGTGTCACGTCACATTAGAGATGTTCAAATAACAAAACTCTTTATGATATAAGGCAGAAACCTTATGCATATAAATAGCTCTAAAGCTGCAACAAACTATTTTTTGAAACAAATAAGTGTAGAGTAGAATTAGTTTTAGAAAAAATAATTGTATGAGTTACAAAATAATATATGAGGGGTTCACAGCAGCCCCAAGGAAAACCACGATCATAATCTAAATCTATCTAAAACATGAATACCCATCTATTATTTCATTAATTTGCTTCATTTATCATTGCCTTCCAAATGACAACACTCCAACCGTCAGCATACAAATATTTACAATTTTAAACTAGCCACATCTACCTGAAAATGAGTGACATATATTGTTGATTGAAGAGGCAATTATGATGACATATATTGTTTAAAACTAAAACCGCCCTGATTTTAAACTTGAGCAATCAAAAGTGGGTCAAAATTGAGCTTACAATTCTTACAGGGCATTGCATTGCATTGCATCTTTTGCACTTACTGCACACAAACATCAGAACTATGTTTTTTTCACATATCTTTTCTTGTTTTTCCAGAATTCATCTTTCTTTCTCTTCGCTTTCAAAATGCCAGTCTTATTATTAATTATACCAAGCATGGCACTCCTATCCTTCTTGTTTTTAATTGCGGCTTTTACATCCAGAATCCCCCGAAGCTTCCGGTAAGAATCAATATCTGGCAACTGCCCACTCTTGACCATCTTCTTGTGATAAAAGAATGCACGTTTAAAATCTCGAACACGAACAAAGGCATATATCATAGTTGAATAAGTTATAGAATCTGGTTTCAGTTTACGAGCATCCATCTCTTTCAACAACTGTGGCAGCTTTAAGTGTTGCCCTCCTCGTGCGTATGCATTCATCAGCATATTATATGTCATCACTGTTGGCTGCAATCCAACCTTCCCAAATTCAGATATCACATCTCTTGCTGCCATGTAGTGACCTTGTTTAGCAAAACCATCAACCAGCATGTTAAATGTAACCTGAGTTCCTACAATCTTCTCGCTAATCATCGACTTCCATATTTTCATCAATGTTTGGGTGTCACCAGCACGCCTAAATGCATCCAGTAAAGCAGTGTAAGTTTCTATAGAAGGTTTAACTCCTTCCCTTTGCATGCTTTCAAATGCTGCATAAGCTTTCTCATGCCAGCCACTAATCGAATACGCATGGATCAGAGCTGTAAAAGAATGTGAAGTGGGTTTTATACTTGCTTTCTTCATCTTCAAGAATGCATCTGCAGCCATGTCACTCATATTTTTCTGCTTCCCATATGCACTGATTAGACTAGTATATGATTTGGCATTTGGCTTCAAGCCAACATCCTGCATTTCAGCCATCAGCTTCTCCACAATCTTAGGCTGCATTCTTCTGCTGTATGCATGCATTAGAATGTTGAAGGTAGATTCAGTTGGTTTGACCCCTTTGGTTTTCATCTCGACAAAAAGGCCTTCGGCTTCTTCTACATGGTTGGATTTACAAAATGCATCTATGAGAGTGTTGTACATAATTGCATTTGAAGAGACCCCTCTTTTCTCCATTTCAGATTGGATGATGAGAGCTTCCTTAATGAGACCCTCATCACAAAATGACTTCAATAATGCACCTAGGACTTCTTCACTCCATCTGACTCCTTTTCTGTTCATTTTCTCAAAAAATTGCCATGCATCTTTGGCACTATGGCCAAGTTTTCTCATGATGATAATCATAATTGAGCATGTCACGTGATCTGGTTGAATATTATCTGTTTCCATTGACTCATACACCATCCAAGCATCTTCATACCTAAGACAATCAAGCAGGCTTTAACAACGAACTTTTGCAATATGTGGTTTTTTAAGGGGGAAATGCTCCCCTAAACAATATAAGAACACTTTTCAGAGTAAGAAGATATGAAAGATTCTTTTCTTTTGGAAGCAGCACAGCGAGCCTAAACAAACTAACAAAGTTAAGACAGAAGTCACAGAGCAAGCCCCACAGGCAAAAGAAAGGACTACCATCTGAGACTAGGGTATTATTTGCTTCAATTCATGGAATAACCAACACCTTGCCAAATTACCAACACGGCAATAATAACCTCCAATTAAAAAGTAATTCAAATTATATTTCCACAATTAAGGGCAACCTTGTGCTATAAAGCTACTGCATTGCGCAAAGTCCAGAGGAGGGTTAGACCCACTATGTAGGTCAATAGTAGGCAGCCTTACCTTGCATTTGCAAGAGGCTGATTCCACAGCTCGAACATATGACATTCCTGTCACATGGCAACAACTCCAACCAAGGCTGGCTCCCCTTCAACATTTATATATTTCCACAATTGGGCTCCCATAATAAAATATAATAACATTTATAAATTTGACATCTAAGAAATGATATACTTCCAGTTCCACCTTTGAAGAATAATATACAGCAAGTAACAATGGTTTTCCGAATCAAAATTAAGAATACAGAGCTGAGGAACAAAAGTAGAGGCCATTTAAGAGAACTTGCTAAGAATATGGACAACCACCTGACCTCACACATCATGCCAAAACTGATGTATTAGTATCATCACAGTGAATGTTCATGTCATAACATTGCCATGTTTGGTCTTTGTTTAACTTTATGCAAGTGTCATCATTAATCAGAATTACAGGTAAAAGATGTTGAAACATGTCATTTTCAATGTTAAGCCATATATATGAAAATGAGCATGTTTTATACTATTGCTTACTTATGTTAACCTTCCTTACCCAAAAAAGCAGCAAGAGAGAAACAATCAAATCAAACTACATAAAAGTGCCATGAATTTTGTACCTGCCACTAGACAGAAGGCCTGAAATCACAGCATTATAAACATGAACATCTCTGAACTCCTTGGTGGAAGGTAAGTTTCTGAACAAGACCGTCAGCTTTTCACCCATCCCTGCACTTCCCAACACAGGAAACAACACAGTACATGCCCTGGCTGTAACAAGTGATGGTTCCTGCAACCTCATCCATTGAAAGAAATACAAACAACACACTAAAAGTTGTTCCTTCCCAAGTATTTCCAACACCTCCCAGCACTGTTCCTCACTAACCCTTCCTTCAAAACCAGTTAGAGCCTCCTCCAATGTCAGGTTTTCTGGAAGGTTCCTTGCAAGCTCAACAATCTCCCCTACAATTCCCTCTGGCAATGGCAATGGCAATTCCTTTTGACACCCCACAATTTCCTTCTTTTCCTCAAACATCAAAGGGTTTCCATCCAAACCCATTTCAGATTCTTCTTCAATAAGGTCAGTGTCTGGAGCAAGATGCCATGAACTGCGACGGTTCTTCTGAAGGGTCAATTTTCCTTCCTTTTGAGGGTCTTGGGTATCAACCAAAGCACGGGTTTTGAAGAATTTGTAGATTGGGTCATTGGGTTGCTCTTCTTCTTCTTCTTCTTCTTCTTCTCTTTCTTCTATGCTCTCTGCTGCTGCTTCTTCTTCTTCTTCTTCTTGCTGTTGGAGATGTTGGAGGAAAATTGGGGTTGTTGAAGAGTTGGGGGCATTAGAAGCAGAAAGAGAGAGTGAAGAAGTTGGGGTTTTGGAGTGAAGGAGAAAAGTGGGTTTTGAAGGAGTGGGGTGTGAAAGTGAAGGGTGAAGGTGGATGATGCAAGAACGAGAGAATTGGTGGTATGTGAGGTTGAAAGCCATGGCTATGCTACTCACTCTATTGATTCTGCTCTCCGCATCTTCAAAGGTTATCTTTTTGTCACCAGCTCATGATTCTTTGAGCATAAATATGTAAGGAAATAGTGTCAAATGGAATAAGAAATAACTTTTACAAAATAAATTTTGAAAAGGAGGGTTTATTTGAAAAAGTTATTAGGTTATTTTAGAATTAATCATGTTTTTATTATTTATATATTTATAAAATTAACTTTCAAATAAATATTATTATATTTTGAAATACTTTTTGTTTGAATGTTCAAGAAATGAGAGAAAAACTCTTATTGATTATTTGGCTTTAAAAATTAAACAAATTGGGGGCGAATAAGAGTAACGTTTTTTAAACCCGGATCGATCATTGAACCGGTAAAGGTATCGGTTCAAGATTCAATGGTCTGACTGTGGTTGAATCATGGTTGGGCTGGTAATAATTAAATAATATTTTCCAATTTTTAAAATAATATATTAAGAAATATTAGCAGAAATTTTAAATTCTTATATTTTGTGAAAAATATATGTTAACAAATTTACAAGAATAATTCTAGTATTTGCTCCCAAAAGTGTAACAAAAGAATAATTTCAAAGGGCTATCGGCTCAAAGTTTTTTTATATGCTTTTTGGCAACTATCAGAAACAAATAAAAAAACAAAAACTACACTTGGTCTGATTTAAGTCCATTTGCGTTAAAAAAAGGAAAAAGAATCTGAACAGGCCAAACTCATCTATGCAATTAACAAAAGAGAGGAGCCATAATTTTCTTCTATACAAAGCCCTCCCTAATATGCCACCTTTCAATGCCGCACTCCTACACTTTCAGCACGTGGATACTTTTCATTTTTCATCCTCCTCTTTAATTAGATCATCCTCCACTTCAACCTTCCTCTCACCCTCATTTCGGTAGCAACTTCATATCTATCACTCCTCCATCTTTGTCACTCCTCGTCATCCGCCATGTAACTCGTTCTCTTCTTCCTTCGCCCCTTTTCTCTCGTCCCCTATCAACTCCTTCTCACCTTCTCTGTAAGTTTGTCCCCTCTCAGCCTCCTTCTCTGTGTGACTAAGCAAACGGAGCAAACAAATTGAACTATTCAAGGGAATTCAGCAAACCAGTCGAATCGGGTGAACCACCAGTTTTCACCACTTTCTCCGGTTCATCACTGGTTCTGCTGGTTCTTGACCGGTTTGATGCACAAACAATTTTGTGGTTGCATCGGACTAGACACCAGACCGGTTCCCATCCCAACCAGTCAAACTAGCCAGCCCAGTCTGATTTTGATAACATTGGCTATTTGCCTTATTTATTCAATGAAATAAACTAGAGTTGAAAGTTATTTTCCCAAAATAAAAATTCTCCTCCTTTCATACTATCAAAAATATTTTTAAATAATAATTTGAGTTACTTTCTCTTTAGAGTTGAAACCAGATATATGTATATACCCAACACATCTTCAAGCGAGGATGTAGGTATGTGATAGTGGTTTTCTCCTTCTATGAATATATATAAATTTGAGCGGCTTAGTTCCATATTTATAAAGAAATTTTGTTTGCATGTTAAGTAGTATGTAAAAATATGCAATTTATATATGATTAGGATTGATAATTATGTGGAAGATACATTCTGGTGTTATGATCGAGGTTCATTTCAATTAAGGCATATGGCTTTTATCGATATCAGTAGTTCTTCATGGGGTCAGCGTACTGTTTCAAATGGAGCATCGCTTAATTTATCACAAACATTTAATTTGCGTATCAGGGTTGTTAGGGCTCCTCTGACACTTGTTTTATGTCAAGTGCCGCGCAGTCGTCATGTGACTAGTTTTGTATCAATGAATATTTAACTTACTTTCAAGTTGAAAAGTCAAATAACCACATGTACAAAGGATTGGTGGAGCTCTTGACATGTGAATAGTGTAATAGGTGATGCACCAATTGGGTGGTGTACCATAGCCTTTACCTCATTTTAAACACATGCAAAATTGTTAGTGTTCCCTTCCATGATGGTGGCAATTGGGAGCACTCACTCATGCATATAAAAGGGGAAATAGGAGATCTGCTCTCTCCCTCCATAGTTTTTTCAATGAATGAAGCAATTTTCGGCAAGGCATTTAGCAATAGCAGAGGTGGTGACGCAAGTTTGTACTTTGCTCAGATTTCCAATTTCCTTACATTATAAAGGTACTCCCTAGCTATCTCCTTTAGGGATGGCAATGGGTAGGGTTTGGATAGGGTACTATAGTACCCGTCCTCGTACCCGCGTTTGAAAAAATTACCTGCAACAAAGAAGAAGAAAAAAACAAAGGTAATGCGCAATCTCCAAGACGTGTAGGAACACTAGGCTTTAGGTTCGATTCGCCTCCACCAATCTCTCCTCGTAGATAAGATGCAACAGGTGTAACTGGCGAATCCCCTTCAGGATACAATGGAGAACCTTGGTTTGGTTTGCACACCCTAAACCAAGCATATCGACAATGGAAGTTTACAGAACAATAGTCTTCCCAACTCTCTCTGCGCATAAGGGAGAAAAGAAGGTGATTTGGAGTGAAGAATGGTTGAGAGGTTCTGAGAATTTTTTCGTATCCTTCACTGCATGCAGATGGTTCTATTTATAGACCAACTCATGTCACTTGGTGAAACAAAACAACCCTTCAAAGGATTCAGAACCAGTCAAATTCGTTACTTAAGTAACCATAACGATCGCATACTGACACAATATATCCGTTAGCCTAGTGGCGAGCGAATGTGTCCCTTGCGTGTGTTGGTCCCAGGTTCGAATCCGCACAAGGAATCGAACACACACTGGCACAGCAGAAACGTGAGGTCGCGACCGCTGGGCCAAGTAACCATCTGGTGCAAATTCAACATCGTTATATTCTTGTAACCGTTCTTAAACATTTGAAAATCTCTCACATTAGTGTTCCCTTCCATGATGGTGGCAATTAGGAGCACTCACTCATGCATATAAAAGGGGAAATGCGAGATCCGCTCTCTCCCTCCATAGTTTTTTCAATGAATGAAGCAATTTTCGGCAAGGCATTTAGCAATGGCAGAGGTGGTGCGCAAGTTTGTACTTTGCTCAGATTTCCAATTTCCTTACATTATAAAGGTACTCCCCAGCTATCTCCTTTAGGGATGGCAATGGGTAGGGTTTGGGTAGAGTACTATAGTACCCGTCCTCGTACCCGCGTTTGAAAAAATTACCCGTACCCTCGTGGATAGTAATTTTAGTACACTTATCCGTACCCTCTGAGTACCTAAGTACCTGTACCGGCATCCGTTACCCGTACTTTAACAGTGAAAAAGTAAAAAATAACAAAAGAAAGATATAACAATTAAAAAATGATTCAAAGGTCTTTTAAATCTACTAATAAATATTACAAATCAAAATATTTAAATAAATAAAAAACCCAAAAAGGAATTATGGATGCAACTAGGTTTAGAAAGTTAAAAATCTTTAGATTAATTTTGGTTTTATAATTTGTATTATAGTTAAAATTATATATATTAGTAATATAAATAAAAATATATATATATATATATATATATATATATATATATATATATATATATGTATATGTATACATATGTACGGATATGGGGCGGGGTGGGTATCATAGTACCCGTACCCATTCATTTTTGCGGGTAATTACCCGGACCCTTACTCTTTGTGGGGGTAATTACCCTATCTATTGTGGGTAATTTTTTAGGGTACCCTATGGGTAGGGTACAAATCGCCATCCCTAATCTCCTTCTGCATTTTCTTTACTGTCCATTAATGTACATAATGCTAGTGTACTATTAAAATATATGATAAGTCCAAAAATATAGTTATCATTTACATATTTTAACTAAAAAAAACACCGATGCACACTGTTGTGATCACCTCAGGTCTTCCAAAACTCATGATGGCAAGTTATGCAATGCATTGTGTAATATGCCGGAGTAAGATCCCCCTAAAATGCTTAATAACATAGAAAATTTGACCTCTTTTGAAACAATATTCACGTGGATATAATTTCAAAACAAAACACAAACACGTACTATATTACCAGATAAGTTGGATATGCAAAAAAAAAAAAAAAAAAAAAAAAAAAAAAAACCGAACAACCACTGACTTGCATACTTTTTTTGTGGTAAACGTAAATACATAGTATGTCCAAGTATATAAACATAAAAGTATATAGACATGTTCCATATAGCTGAAAAAGAAAGAGAACTAATTCCAAGTATATAAACATAAAAGACAATTAATTCATAGTCTATAAACATGTTCAAAAAGATAAAGAAGATACAACACATCATGGGTAAGGTTGAAGAGCTTACCTTGTGCGGATCAAGTTCACTATGTTTGTCATTAATGGCTATTGAAGCAACACGACTTCCCATCTGCACATAAGTCCAACTATTTTGTTTTTCAAAACCACCCAATAAATAACCATATACTATGCCTAGTTTTTTTTATAGAAAAAATAATCACTTACACTTAAATCAGTCCAAAAAACCGAAAAAAGATTTATCTTTAGTCTAGAGAACCACTTACACTAACTCAAAGTATTTTAATTTCAAGCATAATACCAAATACATAAAACCACTAAAAATGCTTTGAAATCATTGCCAAACTATAAAAAATGAGAATATTATCATATTATAGTGGTCGTTTTAATTAAATTTGTATCTATCCTCACTTTAAATAATGTACATGCATGCCTAATTCAAGGGATTGAAAAAGTGAATGGTTGGTACCAAAGCACACTATGTGGTAGGTAGTAGCAGCACCAAGGATATGATAAAATGTCATGTAAAATGGGATGCAGATTCCCTGCGGTCACTCATTTCTATCTCTCTACTTGAATTTTTTTGTTATTTTTTTTAACAAAGAAAATCAAGGCTTAGTTTGAGGGAAGCAAATCCAATAGAATGTCTGATCACTACGTGAATGCATGGATTCCCTGACCGCAGGAATCCGGGTCCTGCAAAAAGTCATTGAAGCCTATTCAACGAAATTGAGGCAAATTCTACGGGGAGTGAGAGAGAGAGAAGACCCTCATCATGAGGGAGCCCTAATTTGCAAATCAAAATAACTCCTCAGTCCTCACCTCTTCCCCTTCTCTCTCGCTACCGCGGCTCTCCACCCTCACCGACACTTCCCATCCTAGCCAACGTGCTTCTCTGCCTTCACCTTCATCGACCCTTCCAATATAGCCGTCGGCTTCCCCACCGGCACCAGCGACGTGTTGTCGAGAATATAATCCCTTAGCTGAGCCTTCCCTCGCTTGTTCCCACCATTCTTGATGGTCTTCTCCGCCATGTCCAGCGTACTGAGGCACCTATTCACGACATGATCGATATAGGTGAAATCACGCGCCACCTCGTTTCCCATTACGTGTCTGGAAAACATTAATGGTCTTCCCCTGAATGATATCCTTGGTGAAGAAGTACACCATGTCAAGCCTCCCCATGGACTGTACACGGTGAAGAACCACAATATAGTGAGAGAGAGTCCATAGATGTGGTTGTAAGTGTGTACGATTTCCTCGCCGGCTTTCTCCGGGTACATGGACTTTGGGGGACAAAACCTCCATATATGCTGGTGACCATCACCTCCATTGTGTGGGCCTTCACGTCATCGATGTCATCCTCCATCTCTGCCACGAATATGAAGCAATCAAGGTCCTCCGTCTCTGCTTGTTCCCTTTATGAACTCTTGACTTTGGTTTTTTTTTTTTTTTTTTTAAAATTTCATTTGTTTTATACTTTCTGTAATTTTCTGTAATTTTTCTTGTAATTTCTCCCTTTGATTTATCAATATTTTGTTCTTTGATTCTATAATTTTAATTCTGAACTTCTTTTAGGGTTTGGGGTTTGCTCTTTGATTTGTTTTTGCTCAGTGTTTCTACCATTTGAATAAAATTTGCCCTCTAATGGGGGAGTGGGAGGGTGGAGGAGAATATAGGGGGAGTGGGACGGAAGAGGAGGAGGAAAAGGGGGGATGAATCAGCGTATGAATCGACAGGGATTTGAACGGCTGGGTGAGGGAGTGACAGGTGGTGGAGGAGGAGAGAGGGGAAGTGAGAGAGAATGACTGGAGCAATGTTATTTGTATACCTAAAATCAACATCAACACCGTACAAATATACTCCTTATAGTTTTTTTTTTATAATTTTTCTTAATTTTTTTTTCACTAAATTCAATAAACAACAACATTTTATAGCTAGGTGTCGGATACGATATCATAGTTGTCTAAAAAACTTTCCCAGGAGGACTGAAAAACAATAATTTTATTGCAAAAAGGTTTTTTTTTTTTTGCTAATAAGGCCTCCCTATTGGTGACACCGAGAGACTTGTGTATTTTACTCCTTTTATTTTTGTGCAATGTGTATTTTACTTCTTGTTTTTTTTTTTTTTTTACAAAGTGTATTTTACTTTTATTATCGTAGAATTCACCCTACTTCTATTACCACCTACCATTATTTGGGTATTTTACTTGTATTTTAACTGTTTCATATCTTAACATTTTTTGCTTATATAAAATATTTCTGCTTGATTCTCAATGAGTACAATTAGCTTTTATTTAAAATGTCTTTTTTTTTTTATACAAAAATGTCTTTATGTTATAAATTAAAAAATAGTTTGCTGATAAAAGCTCGTAAAAAAAAAATTTAAAAAAAAGCAAATATTAAATGAAATGTATGCTTTTTCAGTTTTTAATGGATTGAATACTTGATTTTCAATTAAAGCGTATTATTTTTTATTTATGTTAAAAATCCCTTAGGATACTTGTTAATAAAACCCAATAATCAATAAAAATAAATTTTGATGTCGTAACGTTTTAATTTTGATTTGGTGCCAACAAATTTTTTTTTTTTTGGTGATAGGGTGTCAATAATATTTTTTAATGTTATTAACTTATTACTCATAAGCTAACCATACGTATATAATTAAAAATATTTAACTTCTTAATATTATAATCAAAACTTTATTGTCAAAAAAATAATTATAATCAAAACTCTTTTAATAATATAATAACATCTTATAATTAAAATGTAATGCAAATTATTAAGTCAAATTAAATCATATCCAATTTCATAATAATTGTGTAATAATGCATGGCAAACTAGTCAAGAATATCAGCTGTGTTATTTGCACACCTGATTGGGACACCCACTTTTAACACCTGGTTAATTATGTGTAAATACTTGGTTAATTCAGTTCATTATATGGTTAATGGGTCATATGAAGCTTATTTTTTATTATGACGTAAATATTTAGTTAATTACATGCAAATATCTATTTAATTCAGTTCTTTATATAATTAATGAGTCACCATGAATTAACCAAATATTTGCACGTGATTAACCATATAATGAACTGAATTAACCAAATATTTGCACCGATTAACCAAGGTGTCAAAAGTGGGTGTGAAGTTTAGGTGTTCAAATATCTTTTCTCCAAGAATATACTCCACTAAAAAAATTAATTATTTCCAAATCAAATAAGAAAGTTGGAATCTGCTGTCAAGATTCCATTTCCAGTCAACTGTATCTTAATAAGTCAACTATATCTATCTTATTATTACAAAGGTTCCTTCCTTTGTCTAAGCTTGTAGGTCCCAAACTCATTTTCATTACATGCCCGCTCCCAAATCAAGTTCTTCCACTTCTGCAAACTTTCAGTGACATAATCATCTTCCCATCAACAGTTTTGTGAGATTCTCAAACCTTTTCCCGGGAAAGTTTGAATAATTTTTTTTACCATGGTTGTGATATTTGGCCCATCTGGTCGGTTCAAAAGTTCTATTATTTGTTTGTCTTATTGTCCACTATTGCTATGAATGGCTAATATTACAAGAAACTGGTTAGGTTTTCAAATCTTTATTTATTATTATTTTATTTATTTATTTAGTGTTTAGCCTTTGATTAGCTACTATATAGAATGGTTTGTTTTTTAATTTGTTTTTAATTTGTTTTTGTTGCTTGTGATCCATGGATTCCTAGGTAGCAAGATTCTTTTCTGGTTCTCTCTCCTTGTATTCGTGTCTGTTCATGCTTGGCTTTGTTTGTAAAGATTGTGCTTCTCCTTTTTCCCACACCCCATTTAGTTGTTTTTATCATGTTTTAAAATTGAACTTTTAGTGTGTTATATACTTGCTTTGGCTTTTGACTGGCAATCCTTTTGTCATCATATCAGTGGACATGACTTACTTTTGTTTCAGTGACTGCTTATCCATGGATTCTAAGATAATAATTTTAATTTCAGTTTTTCTCTCTGTGCTTGAGTAAATCCATTTATGTACAATTTTATCCTGTGTGAAGATTGGAGATGATGCTTCTCATTTTGCTCATATTCAATTTGAGATTTTCATTACTAAAAACAATTTTCATTCCATTTATGTATGTACTTTTGCCTTTGACTTGCAACTATTTCAGGAGATCCATCCCTTCCTTAAAGTTTGATTTCAGATTATCTCATGTTGCATGAATTCCTGCCCTCTTTTATATGGGTGATTTTGTATTTTGTATTTTTTAAAATTTGAGCCTTATTTCTTGTAACATTCTAGTATTAGTTTATCATTTTGTGATTTTCTGAGGTATGACTGATTCATGCTGCTTTCAGGATTTGTCTGGTATTTTCTCCTTGATTACCACACCTTGTGAGAGCATTTTATGTACTGGGTTGAAAATGTATTTGGTGGAGAGCAAGGGAGGTGCCATATTGTGCATGCTCTTGGCTCTTTTCTTCTTGGGGACATGGCCTGCTGTTTTGACTCTGTTAGAAAGGCGAGGTCGTCTTCCTCAGCATACCTACCTTGATTACTCAATCACCAATCTCTTGGCCGCTTTAATCATTGCTTTCACATTTGGTGAGATAGGCAAGAGCACAACTAGTGAGCCTAATTTCTTAGCTCAACTTGCTCAGGTTTGTATTCATTGTATTCTGCACTGTTGGTGCTATCATCATAGAAAAATTGAGAAGATACTTTACCAAGGCATTTGAGGGTCATCTTAATCCTAAATAGAGGCCTCATTGTAGATGATATTTCAGAAAGTATGAAAAATAGAAACAAAAGCATGTATGACAAATTAGATGTATTGAAGAATTACATGCTATATCACTGTCATTAATAAGCTATAGCTTCGTGCATGGATACCAGAAACCTAAGAATTAATATTTGAAGATTGAATGCCATTAACGTTCTTCATCATGTAAAATGATTTTATTTCTTAATGATGTTACATTCTGATTGTTCAATCAAATCAAAATGGCTCCGAGTCTCTTAATAAATGAGCTCTTTAAAAATCTACAGATAGAGGGTAACATACTTCCACCTTTGATTGTTTCTGATTCTCCGTAACCCTCCTAATGTTTTGGATACATACACAGTTCTCCCTTGCAAAGAGTCAAGAGGGCAGGTATGAGTAGTTTCCAAATTCCAAAATCTAGGGGACATATGGAGCAATCAGTGAAATCAAGAGAAGGCTGGAGTATTTTGCTCAATATTCTTATTACTCAAATTTTAGTAATAAGCAGTGAGTTTAATTTTAATTATATTTGAAACTATGCCTTCAGCTGCATGATGCTTAGCTTTGATTGCATACCATTGCTAACAACTGGTTTAAGAATATGAATAAATCATTACGTGCAGGATAATTGGCCTTCTGTTCTGTTTGCAATGGCTGGTGGTGTGGTCCTTAGCCTTGGGAATCTGTCCACACAATATGCTTGGGCTTTTGTTGGGTTGTCAGTTACCGAAGTGATCACATCAAGCATAACTGTTGTTATAGGTATCTCACTCTCAAATCCATTCCAAAATTATTAAATATCTAAACAAGCAAAAATTAGAGAATATTTAAAGTGAAGACAAAAGTAAATATATACTTAATGACATGGATAAGCATGCCATGTAAGGATTTCAGTGTGCATAGGCTATGCACTTAGAAAACCTTTGATATGTGTAATAATTTTTAGCTTGCTCCACTACTGAATTCTGCTGTAATACCTTTGTTCCAATTGTAACAGGCACAACCTTGAATTACTTTTTGGATGACAAAATCAATAAGGCTGAGATTCTTTTCCCAGGAGCTGGCTGTTTCTTGATTGCAGTTTGTCTAGGCTCTGCTGTTCATTCATCTAATACTGCTGATAATAAAGCCAAGCTCAACAATTTGTCAAGTAATTATAAAGATGGAGCATTGTATGTGTTCAAGTTCCTCTATATCATTTACAATATCAATGATTGTATTTGAGTTTAGTGCTGTCTTCTTTTGCTATCTAAGTTCAGTAGCATATTGCTAACTTTATCAGCAACTTTTGCCAGGGACACTTTGCAAGAAAGAAATGGAGATCAAGGTAAGAACCTCCGATAAGGTGCAATTTACTAAGTTGTGGCCAAAAATTAGGTAGAGTTCCATAGATGCTTGTGGTTTTGCTTTCTAATGGGGAGAATACACGTGTAATAGCTGTTATACATACTTTTATTAATGGACCGTTACACATGTATTCTCCTCATTGAAAAACAACACCACAAACATTTATAGAACGACACCTATGTTTTGTCCTTGTTTTATTTGATAAGATGCTAATTTCTTTTTTCTACCTTTTCAACATTTATTCTTACAGTTAAATCAATGGATCTTGAGAGCAGACGTCGTTCTGGAGACAAAGTTGAAGCAGGAACTGCAGGTTTTCTTATAGAGCTGGAGAAAAAAAGAGCTATTAAGGCAGGTGACTATCATTTATTATGTGTGTTTTGGGATGATGACTTTAAAGAAACATTCTATTAATCTATCTTTTATGGCACATGCTTGTCAGAAACTAAATCCTTGGCCTGAATTTTATATCTTCCTCTCAAATAAAAATCTGCTGCAGGTTTTTGGGAAGAGCACTTTCATTGGATTGGCTATAACTTTCTTTGCTGGAATTTGCTTCTCTATGTTCTCACCAGCATTTAACTTAGCAACAAATGACCAGTGGCACACTTTAGAAAAAGGGGTTCCCCATCTGACTGTTTATACTGCCTTCTTCTACTTTTCTGTCTCTTGTTTTGTTATTGCCATAATTCTAAACATCACCTTCCTTTACCACCCTGTCTTAAACTTACCCAAGTCATCATTGAAGGCTTATTTGGGAGACTGGGATGGCAGAGGCTGGGCCTTGTTGGCTGGTCTCCTTTGTGGGTTTGGGAATGGCCTGCAATTTATGGGAGGTCAAGCTGCAGGATATGCAGCAGCAGATGCTGTCCAGGTGAGTTTTATTACATCTATATTAAAGAACACATGAGGCATGATCTCTTTTTCATAACATGATATCATATCATATCAACAACTATTGAACATAGTGTGACCACAATATCAAAAGGATTTAATTGTTATTTAGCGTAAAGATTTTTTACCTTATCAACTAATCATGAATTGTTGTATCATTAAAATTGTTTGACTTCTTAATAGTCACACATAAGATGATTTGTGATTGATTGACAGTTAAAAAACTCTACACTGACAATGTCATGGACACATGAGAATTTCTCAATACCAGACTTCCGCATTCCATGAATCATTTCATTATTTGAATCTGTGTTGTTGAAACAGGCACTTCCACTTGTGAGCACCTTTTGGGGCATTGTTCTGTTTGGGGAGTATAGGAAATCATCACGAAGAACCTATATATTGCTAGGAAGTATGTTGTTTATGTTTATTGTGGCTGTTGCTGTGCTCATGGCATCATCAGGCCATAGGAAACAATGATCATTCAGCTTAAGAGAAACTGCTCATAAATATTGCAAATCATTGAAAGGACTGATTGAGGTGTCATAGAACAATTAAGTATATGCCAAGGATTAATTGGAAAGTTCACACGTCAATAAGAGATTGCCCAGTGCAAAAGGAGAAGTACTCTCAATGTTCATTGGTGTCAATCAGAGTCAAGAACAAACTATTAAGAAAAGGGTATAGAAGAAGAAAAAGAAATAAAGTAGGAACAGAGTTGAAATATTGTTATTGATTTTCTATGTATATTTGAACTTTCAAACTGAATATTTGTTGCACGAAATATTTATCCAATGTGAGGCAATGTCTGTTCTAGCTTTATTTCGTGATTAAATGATTATTGTATTCTTCTATGGGCTTTTTTAGTGGAACATTGAACTTTATTAAAACTTTTGAATTTTCTATCTATTATGTATACCATTTTTCAATAAAAAAAATTCAATTTTTAGTTCCTTTAACTAGTGTCTTACCAAGTAACAAGGCAAAAAAGGTCAATGAGAAAATGCTTTGAAAAGGATGCTTGTGTTTGTCTAATATTGGAGAACAAGTGTAATTGGAGGAGCACGGATTGGCATGGAAGTTGATAGTGTCCAATGATAGGTAATAGGAGACTATATCAAATAGACTTTTCACACTATGAATACATGTGTTAGAGCAGTGCAAGGCAATACAAAATTGTGTTGAAAAAATGGTTACCAACCTCCAATTACCTTACAGTGAGAATTGGTATATGAGTGGGGGAGAGAAATAAAACTGTTAACCTTAAATGCTACTATTTAACTGTTTCCTGTTATTGTCTTTTGTTTTTCTTAATTTCTTCCTGAAAATATTGGCCACATAATTCCTCCAAGGGTTTCAACAAAACTGAGCCATTGATTGGTAGACCCTTCACCTTCAACTTAAATTGTTTTCATTATTTTTCTAATCTATATTCCCTTTTTTTTTTTTTACTGGTAACTATATTCCTATATATTAGCACCCTATGCTTTATCATCTAATCAATCGTAGCTTCAAGTGCTAATGACAAGTCTTTGATATATAAAAGAATAATATACCAAAAAAGAAAAAATGATAGGCAAGATATATTGTTTCACCGCTCAGATTCAAATTATACTGAATACACACTTAAACTTCCCTTTCAATTATTATTTTTTTAACGAGAAATTACCCATTTCGATTGCTTAAATGTGAAAAGCTATTTTTTTTATGATAAGGGTATCAGAAAGAAGTTCATATGCAGTACAGTATTGTTGCCATTTGGTGAGTTGTGGTGCATATGAGCGTTCTAAATTTAAGGTTGAATTGAAAGTCCCTGCATCTAACTAAACTTGTGGATTGATAAGTATTGAACTCTGAAATTGTTCAAGGATGGTGTATTGCTGTTTTTCCATAACAATTAACTTTTGCTCATGTAATTTAGCTAGAAAAACAGGTTGAAAATAGCTGTTAGGTTTTGTCAAGAAGAGTGGTAACATTGCAATGAAAAAACTAATCAACCAAGATTCATTGTTCAATGGCCTTTATGATCAGTGTGGGTGATGACTTTCACTTTGAAGTTGCTGCTAGTGCAAGGTTGCCAGGAACCTTCTGCTTGAGTGTTAGACGCGAACCTTATGAGATTTTATCATATAGAGATGCTCGAGGATTTACAATCTGCCATGCAGCAGCTGGTAGAGGGCAGGCTGAGGTAAGGCAAAATACTTAATGTGCTTGTAGAAAATTAATGAGTCCTACTTGTTTAAGGTATATTCTTGTACATAGAAATTCTTAGGACATAGATTCTTAATAAATTATACAAAAAAACACGGTATATTTTATGGATCACTTGAATACACTAGTTCATTTGGCCTGTAGCCTGCTGAGGCTGAATAACTTCAATTGTAAAGGGGGGAAAAACGAACAGAAAAAGTAATTGTATTATAATTTAAAACCCTAAATTAACAATCAGAAAATTTCTATGGCAAACACATAAAATCTTCCTCAGCATGCAAGACTGTTATGATCTTATGACTCACTATTAGTGTGGAATGTAAGATTTTTAATTTTTTTGAGTACTCTGTTCAATTAATATCATACACTGAATTCCTCTTAGGATATGTCTTAATGCTTTATTACAACTGACACACCCTTTTGGCACCTGATTGGGAGTAGAAAACATAGAATCTCTTAGTCATTAGACTCTAATCAGGGATCATGTTAAATATTTTACTTAAAAAACGGGTGACTCATTTTATGACTGCCATTTGTCTTTACATTTGATACTTGAGTGGACAGTTAATGCTACAGAAGTTCCATATGTCCAAACTTACTTGTTAATACGCTATATTCAGTTATACTCACATAAGGTTTAAGTATAATGTCTCGGGTCAAAAGATATTTTAGATGACAAAAAATTTGTCTTGTCCTGCCTCAATAGTCAATAGATGAGAAATTCCGCTCACTAGGGGAACTGGCATGCACCACATATTTCAGGACAGTATCTTTAGATGTGTTAAATATAGTTCACTTATGAAGTCTTTTTGTAGATTTGTACATATCTTTATCTCTACCTTTCTCATTGGGTCCTCGTCCATCTGCAATCATGGAGCTTCAAAACCCTTTCACTATTTTCTTAGCTTCCTTTCTCTTTCTCTTTGTGTTACTCAAATCAGTTAAGAGATTGAGTTCTAAGAACTCCACTACCAATTTACCCCCAGGGCCATGGAAACTACCTCTCATAGGTAATGTACACCAGCTTGTTGGCTCATTACCCCATCACTGCTTAAGAAATTTGGCAGCCAAGTATGGACCCATAATGCACCTAAAACTAGGAGAGGTATCCAACATCTTAGTTACTTCACCAGAAATTGCCAAAGAAATTACCAAAGCACATGATGTCAACTTTTCTGATAGGCCCGGAAATACTCTTTCCAGCATAACAACCTACAATAGAACAAACATTAGCTTTGCTCCATATGGAGACTATTGGAGGCAACTACGAAAGATATGCACCATAGAACTATTAACAGTAAAGCGTGTCCAGTCATTCCGGTCCATAAGAGAAGAGGAAGTGTCGGCACTGGTTAAAAGAATATGTGCTAGTGAAGGATCCATTGTTAACTTCAGTAAGATGATTTCCTCAACGACATATGGGATAACGGCACGGGCAGCTTTTGGTAAAAAGAAAAGAAACCAGCAAGTGTTCATATCTGCAATGGAGGAAACATTGGTCCTGGCAGGACAACTTTGTGTTGCTGATCTCTTTCCTTCCATAAAAGTGCTTCAAATGATGAGTAGGACAAGGGCTAAAGTTGAAAAATTGCATAGGGAGTGTGATAGGGTATTGCAGGACATCCTTGATGATCACAAAAATAGAAACAACAGTGACTGTGAAGTAGAGGAAGATCTAGTTGATGTTCTCCTCAGGATTCAACAGGATAAGGACTTGAAACATCGCTTGACTGATGAAAATATTAAAGCAGTCATCCAAGTTAGTCTCTCTCTTACCCCTCCTCTCTATGTGTGTACATGTGTATGTGATTCTTGAAAAATATGGCAAATAGCAGATAGTTTGTCTAATCCTAAACAGGTTGAAACTAGTATTTGTTGAAACTATTCTTTCAAAGGGAGAAAAAGGGGGAGCCTTGGCTCAAACAATAAAATTGTTGCTTCGTGACCTGGACGTCATGGGTTCAGAAAATAGTCTCTTTGCTTGCAGGGGCAACATGACATGCATCTACCATTTCTATACCCCTCAGGTGGGAGCCTCGTGCATTGAGCCATATTCTTTCAAAGGGAGAGCATCACAGTAAATTAACTTCCATATTCCATAAATTTCTTGTATGACATGGTTTACATGAAATGGTTGGCATCAAGTCAACGGTTTTTACTCTAGTATAACTCTTTGTATCCAATGAACTCGATTGTTTTATCTTAATTGCCTTTTAATTTATTAAATGAGTTAAATAATTCAGATATGGTAATCCATTTATTTTATTTTGTTTATATAACCTAAAACTGAAGCAACTACTGATCAGCTCCTAGATGTTTGAGAGAACATGAAAGAACCTATAATATTAGTTGTAAAGAAGAAAATGCATATACCAGTTTAGATAACAATTTATCAATCCATTTGCAGGACATGTTCACTGCTGGTGGTGAAACAACGACAGGGGTTATGGAGTGGGGGATGTCAGAAATGATGAAGAACCCAAAGGTGATGGAAGAAGCACAAGCCGAGGTAAGACGGGTGTTTGGTTGCAAAGGATATGTGGATGAGTCAGAGTTGCACCAGTTAATGTACTTAAAGTCTGTCATCAAAGAAACCCTGAGGCTACACCCACCCTTGCCATTGTTAGTTCCAAGAGAAAATAGGGAGAGATGCAAAATCAATGGATACGAGATACCAGCTAAGTCAAAGGTGTTAATCAACATTTGGGCAATTGGAAGAGATCCCAAGTATTGGGATGATGCTGAGAGTTTTAAACCTGAGAGATTTGTTAGTAGTTCAATTGATTATAAAGGCACAGATTTTGAATATACCCCATTTGGTGTTGGAAGGAGGATGTGCCCAGGCATTGCATTTGCCATGCCCAACATTGAGCTGCCACTTGCACAGTTGCTTTACTATTTTGATTGGAAGCTTCCCAATGGAATGAAAAATGAACAACTTGACATGACCGAATCATTTGGGATAACTACAAGAAGAAGAAATGATCTCTGCTTGATTCCCATTACTCGTCATCCTTGATATATATTACCTAAGTGCATAATGTCAAACTATTCTCCTTTTACAATTTTGGGTTAACGAGTAATGTGCTCTCATTTATCCAGAGAGTAATGTTTAGTTATCAGTTGGTAATTGTGGTTCTTTTGCTTATTGTAACTCTTTCAATAACTAAGAGTCACTTATGTAATGAAAGAGTTAGTTAAGCAATCTAAGAATTAACCTGTACAATCTAAGAGTCAGTCATCAATCAATGAATTTATGTGTATGTTATTGCAAAGTGTGAAAATAGAGAAAATTATTTGGCCCAGAATCTAATTTTCTGCATAATTTTGTTGTAGTTATAGCCCACTATATCCCACTACTCTGAGATCGAATTTTAATTACATAATAATAAATCACAAGGCATATAACGTGAATAATAGTCATTCGACATCTTTCTCTCAATCTAAACAATGCAATGTTTCTTTCTTCTCCTTGCTCATCCATCTATAAAGAATGTGACAGCAACTAATAAATGCACAAAGAATGGTATATTTTACACTACCTCTAAATTAGTTTTTTGAACTAAATTATTGAAGAATTTCAAAACCAATTACCTTAATCATGTATATCAAAAAGAGTTATATCACTGACAGGATAAAATGTAAAACAGCAGATGATACATGACGTTGACCTCAGACAGGAGTCAATAATCTTCAAATTTCTGATCTAGACATATTTGCTTGAAGATAAATGCATCAAATTGTTCACATCATCACCGTGTACTAAATCTATGACAATGTCTATGTGCATTTCTCTGTTGCAAGATATGGAAAGGTCAACTTGAAGAAGTGTATAACCTTTTAGTTGTCAGTGTCACTTATCATATTGTAGTACTTAAAGCTATAAACGCATCTAACTCTACCTTAACATTATTTCAGTGCAAACAGTACATCCTTTGATTTTTGTCAGAAAAACTAGACCGAGACTCATCCCCCCATAACATAAACTTAGTTTCTAGAATATAGTCAACAGAATTATGACCTTTCATATAACATACAAGGTTTCATTGGAATTAAAAAGAGTTTGACACAGCACTAAAGGCTATCTTCACCGAAAAAGGACATCACTATAAGTGTTTACCAGGAATTGAGTAAAGTTTAGCTAGTAGATCATGTCTCATGTAAGCTATTAGTTCTTCATCTTTGGATTTAACTCATTTCCCATTTACCAATGTCCCAGACTTGAGCTGGCATGATGGGATAATCCAATTTTCTATTAAGTGCAAGTAATATAAACCAGCTACACGCAACTAATATAAAGTGCAAGTACAATGGAAATTGCTAGTTATGCATGTGCACCCAAGATAAGAAAATATTTTAAGGAGCTGAGGTGATAAGAAAATACCTTCCTCACAGTTTGGAAGGGGCTAATTTTGCTAATGCGCGTTCCACTTCTTAGGTAATCTGTTCAGCAGCAAAGTAGCACTGCTAATGCCAAGTAGCACAAATATTGTTATACTTAGTTATATTGTTATAGTTTCCTATATTAGGAACAAGAGAAAAATTAAGACCTCAACCTATAAAGGGGACCCAAACCACACAGACAAAAAGCAACACCAAAACTAAAAGGAAACAGTTCCTCATTTGCTTTCAGATTTATCATCAATCCAAAATGTTTGTTTGATGTATTATTTCCTCAAAGACAAGAGACAAGTGTTCTCCAAAGACACTAGAAGCAATCAATAACAGAACATGGGAAGGGGCCAGTTGATAGGACACCAGCAACATGCATAGGACTGTGAAAGAAATCAAGACAGTATCTCCATTCCATAGAGAGTGTTCCTCATGACCAAGAGACAGCCTACACTATAGTAACTGAATACCACAAAGCATCATGGTTCCCGGAAGTTTAAAATAGGTTGATAAAGTAATTGGATTGCAATTAAAAACTCTAAATTAACAACCAGAAATTTTATATGCAAATACATAAAATCTTGCTCATAATGCTGTAAGAAGTAGCTGCATACAAGACTATAATGACTTCCACTCGTCAGGGTGAGTGTGGAATGTAAGATTTTTAATTTTTTAGTACTCTTTTCAAATAATATCATACACTGAATTCCTCTTAGGATATGTGTTAATGCCTTATTGAAATTGACACTTCCCTTTTGGCACCTGATTGGGAGTATAAAACATAGAACCTCTTATTCATTAGACTCTAATCAGGGATCATGTTAAATATTTTACTTTAAAAACGGGTGACTTATTTTATGACTGCCACTTGTCATTACATGATTTGATACTTAAGGGGAACTGGCACTTCAAAAGATATTTTAGCTGACAAAAAAAAAATCATCTTATCCTACCTCGGTAGATTAGCAATTCCACTCACTAGGGGAACTGGCGTGCACCATATATTTCAATGTAACTATCTTTAGATAAGATATGTTAAATATAGTCCACTTATGAAGTCTTTTTGTAGATTTGTACATATCTTTATCTCTACCTTTCTCCTTGGTTCCTCTTCCATCTGCCATCATGGAGCTTCAAAACCCTTTCACTATTTGCTTAGCTTCCTTTCTCTTTCTCTTTGTGTTACTCAAATCAGTTAAGAGATTGAGTTCTAAGAACTCCACGACCAATTTACCCCCAGGGCCATGGAAACTACCTCTCATAGGTAATGTACACCAGCTTGTTGGCTCATTACCCCATCACTGCTTAAGAAATTTGGCAGCCAAGTATGGACCCATAATGTACCTAAAACTAGGAGAGGTATCCAACATCTTAGTTACTTCACCAGAAATCGCCAAAGCAAATTAGCAAAGCACATGATCTCAACTTTTCTGATAGGCCTGAAAATACTTTTTCCAGCATAACTGCCTACAATAGAACAAGCATTAGCTTTGCTCCATATGGAGACTATTGGAGGCAACTACGAAAGATATGCACCATAGAGCTATTAACAGTGAAGCGTGTCCAGTCATTCCGGTCCATAAGAGAAGAGGAAGTGTCAGAATTGGTTAAAACAATATGTGCAAGTGAAGGATCCATTGTTAACTTCAGTGAGATGATTTCCTCAACGACATATGGGATAACAGCACGGGCAGCTTTTGGTAAGAAAAAAAGCAACCAGCAAGTATTCATATCAGCAATGGAGGAAACACTGTTCCTGGCAGGACAGCTTTGTCTTGCTGATCTCTTTCCTTCCATTAGAGTACTTCATATGATGAGTAGGACGAAGGCTAAACATGAAAAATTGCATAAAAAGTGTGATAGGATATTGCAGGACATCCTTGATGATCACAAAAACAGAAAAAGCAGTGACTGTGAAGTAGAGGAAGATCTAGTTGATGTTCTCCTCAGGTTTCAACAGGATAAGGACTTGAAACATCGCTTGACTGATGACAATATTAAAGCGCGCTGTCATCCAAGTTAGTCCGTCTTTCCCCTCTCTATGTGTGTGCATGCATGCGTGTGTGTGTGATTCTTGAAAGATATGGCAAATAGCAGATAGTTTGTCTAATCTAAACAGGTTGAAACTAGTAGTTGAAACTATTCCTTCAAAGGGAGAAAAAGGGCGAGTCTTGACCCAAACGATAAAATTGTTGCTTTGTGACCTGGACATCATGTGTTCTAAAAATAGTCTCCAGCTCGTGGGGACAAGATTGCATTCATCTATCTTTTCTAGATCCCACTAGGTGGGAGGCTCATGCACTAAGCCATAATATGTCAGAAGGAGATTTTCGCAATTAATTAACTTCCATATTTCATAAATTTATTGCATGACATGGTTTACATGAAATGGTTGACATCAAGTCAACGGTGTTAACTGATATGATATAGAAAAAATTTCAAAGTATTAAATAAGTTAAAAAAATCAGATATGCTAATTAGTTGTTTTTTTTAGTTTACATAACCTAAAACAGAAGCAACTACTGATAAGCTACTAGCTGCTTGGAGAGAACATGAAAGAATCTATGATGTTAGTTGTATGGAAGAAATTGCATATGCCATTTTAGATAACAATTTATCAATCCATTTGCAGGACATGTTCGTTGCTGGTGGCGATACAACGACAAGGACAATGGAGTGGGGGATGTCAGAAATGATGAAGAACCCAAAGGTGATGGAGGAAGCACAAACCGAGGTAAGAAGGGTCTTTGGTTGCAAAGGATATGTGGATGAGTCAGAGTTGCACCAGTTAATATACTTAAAGTCTGTCATCAAAGAAACCTTAAGGCTACACCCACCCTTGCCATTGTTAGTACCAAGAGAAAATAGGGAGGGATGCAGAATCAATGGATACGAGATACCAGCCAAGTCCACGATCTCAATCAACTTTTGGGCAATTGGAAGAGATCCCAAGTATTGGAAAGATGCTGAGAGTTTTAAACCTGAGAGATTTCTCAATAGTTCAATTGATTATAAAGGCACATATTTTGAATATACCCCATTTGGTGCTGGAAGGAGGATATGCCCAGGCATTTCATTTGCCATGCCCAACATTGAGCTGCCATTGGCACAGTTGCTTTACCATTTTGATTGGAAGCTTCCCATTGGAACAAAGCATGAAGAACTTGACATGACTGAATCATTTGGGATAACCACAAAAAGAAAAAATGATCTCTATTTGATTCCCATTACTTATCACCCTTAATATATATTACCTAAGTGAATAATGTCAAACTATTATCCTTTTACTATTTTTTGTTAACGAATAATGTGCTCTCGTTTGCCGAGAGTAATGTTTAGTTGAGTCGATAATTGTGACTCTTTCACTAATTGTAAGTCTTCCAATAATCTAAGAGTCACTTATGTAATCAAAGAGCCAGTTAGTTAAGTGTCAGTGGAACTTACCCGACAGATCGACTAGGGTCGCAGTACCGTAAGTACGTCCCTTCTTCTTCCCGCCCGCCACATCCATCCAGACCTGGGTCTGTAGTCGCTCAACCTGGGCGGGGTCCAGCTGAGAAGGATCCCTGGCACCAGAGCAGGAGTTTGCCTCAGATGCTACCTGACTAAACCTGGCATTGTACTCTACTTGCGATCAATACATTACAATCAATATATATATATATATATATACTACAATCAAGTATGGACCCTGAGAACAAAAAGAATTTGTTAATACCATATTTTTTATTAATTTATATTGAGTGTAGTGTATGAAAACAAGGTGGGGCCCATCCGAACATTTTTCCAATTCATTTTTTTCAAAAGCAATTTGTTTATTTAATTTGTTCATTTTTTTTATTAATTTGTTTATTTAATTTGTTGACTACTTTTTGGATGGAATGAAGTGATTCATTTTTATGTGGGTTGACAAACACCTTCTCAGATAAAATTGTTTTTCTGATAAATTTTTTTTTATATTGTAGTTTTTTTTTTTTTTGACAAAGTAGTTTATTATTGATATTGTAGTTATTAGTATTATATTATTAAAAAGTATTGTGTAAGAGCCAAAAACATTAAGACAAGTAGTTATGAATATTATATTATTAAAAAGATAAAAATATAATCTAATTAGGAGTTTATTATTTTTTGTAAAAAAAAAAGGAGTTTATTATTTAAAAAATTTACAAGTCCACTGACCACATAAAGATATTAAGATATAGATATCTAAAAATTTTGAAAAAAAAGAATTAAATAAATCTAAATTAATTTATTATATAACTAATTTACACTATGATTAAATCTATATTGACTATATTATTTGGCAAAAGTGAATCTTACAAAAAATATAATTTAAAATACTACAAAAAAAAGCACTCTAAAAAGATTAAAAAAAGTAATTGAACAACTTTTTAAAACAAACAACCCTATATTGTCTTTTTTTAATAGGTATGATAATACGTAAGGGAAAAAATACAACTTACCTATTAATAATTAAATTAAATAAATAATATAGAATATAAATTTAAAGATCTATACAATTATAATGACTGAGAGGCTTTTTTTATTGTACATTAACGTGGCAATATGATATTTTTTTGGGAACTTTTATTTTTTATTTGTTTTATCTGTTTAGTGGTTATTTTATTTTTGTTGGTTTTACTTTTAAGCAATTGTAATTTGCTTATTTTATTTGTTGTTTGCTTCATTTGCAAAGTGTTTCATTGACATTAACTTGCTTATTTATATTGGATTTAATGTTTTAAATGTGAAGATAATACTTTAAATATTTACAATTCACATGATTAGTTTCTAAATGAGTATATGAATTTGCAATAAAATTTCATTTTTTTTTTTTATATATATCTTCATTTTGATTGGATCATATCAATATGAGTTAGTAGAAAAACTATATTACTAAAACATATTTTAGTTGTCTGAATTTGAGAAAGACATTTAAACACGTTGGGTTACAACTTTATGAAAAAAAAAAAGAGCAAAAAAATAATGATGGGGAATGAAAAGGACACAACTCTTCGCTGGGAGAGCATTAAATGAATTTGAGAAATCAATTGAATTGTTCAAATACATTGGAAGAAAAAAAAAAACAAGGCATGGAAAGAACATAACTCTTGGGAATCATTGTTAATGTTCTCAAATGTAGTGTCAATAGAGGGAGTGCAACTTTATCAATAAACCATAGAATGAATAGTCCAAATACATTGGAAGGAAAGAAAAAAAAAGGCATGGAAAGAACATAACTCTTGGGAATCATGGTTAATGTTCTCAAATGTGGTGTCAATAGTAGGAGTGCAACTTTATCAATAAACAGTAGAATGGAATTTGGAATGTTGAAAAATGCTATGAGCTGTTAACCAAAGTTTCTTTGTAAGTTTGTAGAGGATCACGTGGTAGAAAATTTCTGCAAAGTTTTATTTGTTGTTTGCTTCATCTGCAAGGTGTTTCATTGACATTAACTTGCTTATTTATATTGGACTAAATTTCTATCATAATTTTTTCAAATATATTTCTACTCATATTTAGTTTATTTATCAGCAATTTTAAAATTTAACTTCACTACTTTTACACATCTCATATTTGTTTGGAGACCTATTAGATAAAATAATGTTGTGCCAAAAAGCAGGGACGGATCCACACTGTCCCTAGTGTGGGCAAGTGCACCCACTCACTTTCTTAATTTTTGTTCAAATACCTTATGTATTTTAATTTGCACCCCATATTTGAAATAATTGCACCCATGTCATTGCCACTGGTGCAGAAAAGGGATTTCACATCGGTTTTTTTTTTGCTTTTCACATCGATTTTCAAACTGATGTTGAAAAGGCCGATGTGGTTTATTGCCACTTTTCACATCGGTTTTAAAACTGATGTAAAAAATTCTGTTTTTGCAAGACAATAAATTCTGTTCAGCACTTTCCACATCGGTTTCTGAAAAAACCGATGTGCTAATCCCACTTTCCACATCGGTTATTTTAAAAACCGATGTGAAAAACTAAGTTTCGACATCGGTTTTTAAAATAGCCGATGTGGAAAGTGGGTTTACCACATCGGTTTTTTCAGAAACTGATGTGGATTTTTTTTTTTTAAAACCACCCTTTTCAGTAGTGACAGTCCTTTCTCCTGTTTCAGTAATCCAGTAATCCAGATCAATACAGAATCTAAATATTGTCAACAGAATCACTTTTGTACAACCAAAACACACTAAATTAAAAGATTACTAACAATAAATATATTCAATTACATTCAGACAACAAAGATAATTAGAAACCAAAAGGCTACATATGATATAATATATATTTCATGTCAAAACATATATCAGTCAAAAGTACACTATAGCTAGTACATGATGCGTTTATATACTAACTACATACAAACTATTGTTGGTACACTTCAAGAAAGAAAGTTGCCCAACGCATCCTTATGTTTTTTATGTCGGCATCAGAGAGTGGAGTCGGATTGTTGAATATCTGCAAGTTTAATTGGACATAAGATTATATCTTTTAAGTAATAAACTAAAATTAAACATATAACGAATCTATATATAATTGTTACAACTAATTGTTACCAATTAGCATTTACCTCCTGCCATCTTTCAGTGATACCGGAGGAGATAATTTCGACCATCCACTTCATCACATAATATCCACATTCCCATGATCCACGTTGTTTACGGGACTACGTACAAATGAAACCCAATTAGAATATGAGGATTAAATACAAATCAATAATTATACCCACTGCGCTTGAAGCGTTTGAACTAATAAATATCTTACGTTAGGAATAATCCATCTAATAGCCCGACGCCTTTCACCACACAGCATGCGGCTTGCATCAATAGACCTATCATAAGAAAATAAACATTAATTAAAGTATATCTAATAGATTTCAGATAATTAAAACAACTTCATTACTGATTCTAAATTATTTTAATGCTTACATTTCCATGATGTGCTTCAGTTCATTCGCCGGCTTATTTCCCATCGAGCAGAAGAAGACCACGGCATTCAACCGAGGGCACAAGATCAACAACTACCAATGTTGTCTGCATTTGCGGAACAATTAGTGACTAAGTCATATATAGTTATAATTAAATAACTGGTACTTACTTATTGAGATAAGGCGCAAGGTAGAACTGATGATGGTCTCGGGCAACTGGTACCTCATTGTAAGTTGTTCTTCCCTTGCTTTCCACCTTCTCACACACTGGAGACAACCAACAATAAATGAGAAGCAAAACCAGTAAGATAAGTGTCAGCATGACCTCCACAGAAATAATGTAGGATAAGGATCTAAACACCAGTGCGGAAAAACCATTACTTACCAAAGTTAAGGTTCAAAGTAAATATTGTACCTTGCAAGGAATGAGGGCAAGATAGGTAACAGCTGAAGGGAAAGCCTGAACCACAAATGTGAGCTGAAGGGAAAGCCTGAACCACAAATGTGACCACTAACCAGTATCACAGCAAGCCCTTTGCACAGCCCTAAAATGAGAAAATTTAGTCAAAAAATCGAAATGGGTTGAAGAAGCTCCCATTGTACTTTCCCAATGCTCAGATTCCTTAGAAACATGGTATAAGAGGTGCATTACCTGAGATGACTAAGCGGCGGAGCAAGCAGCGGAGCAAATGGAGCAAGCGTCGGACAGTGGGCTTCGAGGCTACAGGAAGCGGCGGAGCAAGCGGAGGCTACAGGGTCACGGCACGAAGCGGCGGAGCAAGTGGAGGGGCTTCGAGGCTGAGGTGACAGCGGAGGATGCGGCAGAGCGACCAAGAACGGAGGTGTGAGGGTGTGAGGGTTACGGAGCACGCATGCAACAGAGAAAATATTGGGTTTCAGATAGTGGTAGCGTTCAAGAAAGGGAATTGGAGGGATGAATAAAAGAAAACAAATGAGAATACACATCGGTTATATACAAAACCGATGTGTTATACTGATTTTCCACATCGGTTAAAATAAAAAATCGATGTTAAAAATGTTGCTGCTTAAAAAAATTCAATTTTTTCGTTCAATCTTCCACATCGGTTATAATAAAATCGATGTATAATCTTATGGCTGATTAAAAAAATTTGGTTTTTGTTTCCCTTTTCCACATCGGTTATCATAAAACCGATGTCTAAAATCTATTCCACATCGGTTATACTAAAACCAATGTCTAATCTTATGTCTGATAAAAAAAATTTGTTTTTTGTTTCACTTTTCCACATCGGTTTTTATAAAAACCAATGTTAAATAATTATCACATCGATTTTTATTATAACCGATGTTAAAATACTTCAGTTTAATTTAAAAAATGTCACCTTTTTCACATCGATTTTGTTAAAACCGATGTTAAAACCTCGATGTTAAATACATATTTTGCACTAGTGTGCTTTCTTTTCTTTGATCATTTATTTCTCTTGATGATGGTTAATTAGAAATATTGATAGGTTAGTATGTTAATATGCCCAAATTTGTGGATTTTATGACAACTATGGTTTTTCACCAAATTCATTGATTAAACATAATATTAAATGTATTAATTTTTTTAATAGATTAAATTAGTATTAGTGTAAAATATTATACACTGACATCCAGTAACATTTTGACAAGTGTAACCTGCATGTTTTCATTTTAATAACCAAGAAAGAGAAATAATTAACAATAATGTTGATTTGTCAAAATATAATTAGATGTCATGGTTAAAATCCCTTGCAGTGATAATGCATAGAAATTTAACTCTTTTTCAATTGCAGGATATAATGAAAAAAATTTAAGAGAAAATTACCATCAAAGGAGCAACAATCTTCGGGAAAAAAAAAATAATATGAAATTACCATAAAATGAGCAACAATTATTATTAATTTTTTTAAAAAATAAATTGCCCCTACTGGCTCAGGGTCTTGGATCCGCCACTGCCAAAATGTAAAATTAAATGTGTTTAGAATGACACACACTTTTTGTGTTAAAGAACGAAAACCATTCACTAAATCAAAATGAAAATAATTGTAATTGGCAGTTGAATTAGAGTTGCATTAATTAAAATTTGCTCGTGCGTTCTAATCCATAGCAGATGAATACCATCTACTGCTAAATTGAGCAGAGACAACATTCATGGACATGCAAATAAGTGATATAGAGAAATAGTAGTAGGAGGTCTAGAAGATCTTTGTTGATATTTTTATCCAAACAACATTTACACCCGTAATCCTATTTCACTAAGGGTGTGTTTGGGAGGATGTGGTGGGATGGTTAGTAATGGAGTAGAATGATACAATACCCTTGACCCATTGTTTGGAAGTTTTTTAAACAATGGAGTGAAATGATTGGGGATGAGAAACCAAACCACTCAAAACCACCCAAAGTTCTATTTTTCATACCCTCCAATTTGGGGGGTTTGGGAGGGAACATTAAAACTCCCAAACAATGGAGTGGTATATCACTCCATTCCACTCTAAATCACTCCATTATTAACTCTTCCACTTCATAATCTTCAAAACTCTCAAACATAGCCTAACCGATTTGAAAGCTAATTGCTAGCTGCCAAATATTTTTTTAGCAAAAATAAATAAATAAATAAATAAAAATTGATTAATATCAGTGGTCTACCAAAGTGGTGCATAAATGCACCTCTCCAATGACCTGTTACAATAGGTTTTTTATATTTATAAAAATGGCCATATAAGTCGGGTCCACAGTATTCATTAATATCAAGGATAAAATTGATACAATTTTACATTTTCATAGCTAAATTCGGGATTTAGTCTCCAGACTCGCCACTGAATCGAATGAAAAGCCCAACTGATTCTCCCTCGTGTATCTTCGAGCAGCCATGGAAGTAAGCTGTTTTAGCTCCCATCCATCTTCCCAGCTCATCAGCCAAACACACGCCCACACCGAACCACCGCTAATGACGGAAGAAGGCGGCGTCGACATTGCATTTTACTGTTCCAGCTGGCGGAGGGAACCACCGATCTGCATCAGGTACGCTCCTATGACTTTCGCGGATATTCTTGCACACATTTGCTTGAAGCCATTCGAATAAAACTTGTTTAGATTTGTGAATGGTGGTTGGAATGCTTTATCCTCCCACACTTTCTCGTTTCTGGCTGACCATATCCCCCAAGCCACAATGGCAAAGAATTCTCTTCGATTGCCCTCTAAGTGTTCGATAATAAGCCAGAACAAATCTACAAAACTTTCAGTCACATCAAGCCTATTCTCAATGACATATTAATGGGGAACCTGCAGAAACAGAATAAAGACATATTAATAATTTGTAATTATTTTTAAAAATAGAAAATAAAAACAGGAATCTAAAACTAAATCAAAGAGAACATAATATCTAATGATAGTTAACAGGAGACTGTATCAAATAGACTTTCCACACTATGAACATATGGCCAATCTAGTCATTAGCCAAGTTTGGACAAGTCTGTTGGAATAGATGCTGCTTGCTTAATTTCATGTACAGAAGTTGGAGTCTCACAGTAGCAACATTTTTTTTTTCTTTTTTAAAATACCTGTAATACTTCAATTTGCAAATACAACTTATATGGCCATTTTTATAAATATAAAAAACCTATTATAACAGGTCATTGGAGAGGGTGCATTTATACACCACTTTGGTAGACCACTGAAGTTTGTCTTCAACTAACAAAGCTTCTTGGGCGGTGGTTGTTTATCAATTGGAATTTGGAACGTGCCTGTCAATGTCACTAGCTAGCCCGTGGGAAGCAGGGAGAGGCAAAAAATGATAGCTCTATTATAAACTGATAAATCGATGTCTCGTCCTGCCCAATAATTGAGCAATTCCTAATCACTACGGCAACTGGTGGCGTGGGCCATACATTTCAATATAACTATTATCTCTAGATAATATATTTTAAGTATAGTCCGCTTATGAAATCTTTTGTAGAATTGAAGATAACTTAATCTATGCCTTTCTCCTTGGTTCCTCGTCCATCTTCCTAATCACTACGGCAACTGGTGGCGTGTGCCATACATTTCAATATAACTATTATCTCTTTAGATAATATATTTTAAGTATAGTCCGCTTATGAAATCTTTTGTAGAATTGAAGATAACTTAATCTCTGCCTTTCTCCTTGGTTCCTCGTCAATCTGCCAATCTGCCATCATTTTAATCTCTGCCTTTCTCCTTGGTTCCTCGTCCATCTGCCATCATGGAGCTTCAAAACCCTTTCACTATTTGCTTAGCTTCCTTTCTCTTTCTCTTTATGTTACTCAAATCAGTTAAGAGATTGAGTTCTAAGAACTCTACCAATTTACCCCCAGGACCATGGAAACTACCTCTCATAGGTAATGTACACCAGCTTGTTGGCTCATTACCCCATCACTGCTTAAGAAATTTGGCAGCCAAGTATGGACCCATAATGCACCTAAAACTAGGAGAGGTATCCAACATCTTAGTTACTTCACCAGAAATCGCCAAAGAAATTAGCAAAGCACATGATCTCAACTTTTCTGATAGGCCTGAAAATACTTTTTCCAGCATAACTGCCTACAATAGAACAAGCATTAGCTTTGCTCCATATGGAGACTATTGGAGGCAACTACGAAAGATCTGCACCATAGAGCTATTAACAATGAAGCGTGTCCAGTCATTCCGGTCCATAAGAGAAGAGGAAGTGTCAGAATTGGTTAAAACAATATGTGCAAGTGAAGGATCCATTGTTAACTTCAGTGAGATGATTTCCTCAACGACATATGGGATAACAGCACGGGCAGCTTTTGGTAAGAAAAAAAGCAACCAGCAAGTATTCATATCAGCAATGGAGGAAACACTGTTCCTGGCAGGACAACTTTGTCTTGCTGATCTCTTTCCTTCCATTAGAGTACTTCATATGATGAGTAGGACGAAGGCTAAACTTGAAAAATTGCATAAAGAGTGTGATAGGATATTGCAGGACATCCTTGATGATCACAAAAACAGAAAAAGCAGTGACTGTGAAGTAGAGGAAGATCTAGTTGATGTTCTCCTCAGGTTTCAACAGGATAAGGACTTGAAACATCGCTTGACTGATGATAATATTAAAGCTGTCATCCAAGTTAGTCCGTCTTTCCCCTCTCTATGTGTGCATGCATGTGTGTGTGATTAAGATATGGCAAATAGCAGATAGTTTGTATAATGTAAACAGGTTGAAACTAGTAGTTGAAACTATTCCTTCAAAGGGAGAAAAAGGGCGAGTCTTGATGCAAACGATAAAATTGTTGCTTTGTGACCTGGACATCATGGGTTCTGGAAATAGTCTCCTGCTTGGGGGGACAAGATTGCATACATCTATCCTTTCTAGATCCAACTAGGTGGGAGCCTCATGTACTAAGCCATAATATTTCAGAAGGAGATTTTCGCAATTAATTAACTTCCATATTTCATAAATTTCTTGTATGACATGGTTTACATGAAATGGTTGACATCAAGTCAACGGTTTTAACTGATATGATATTGAAAAAATTTCAAAGTATTAAATAAGTTAAAAAATTCAGATATGCTAATTAGTTTTTTTTTTTTTTTTTTGGTTTTAGTTTATATAACCTAAAACAGAAGTAACTACTGATAAGCTACTAGCCGTTTGGAGAGAACATGAAAGAATCTATGATGTTAGTTGTATGGAAGAAATTGCATATGCCATTTTAGATAACAATTTATCAATACATTTGCAGGACATGTTCGTTGCTGGTGGCGACACAACGACAAGGGCTATGGAGTGGGGGATGTCAGAAATGTTGAAGAACCCAAAGGTGATGGAAGAAGCACAAACCGAGGTAAGAAGGGTCTTTGGTTGCAAAGGATATGTGGATGAGTCAGAGTTGCACCAGTTAATATACTTAAAGTCTGTCATCAAAGAAACCTTAAGGCTACACCCACCCTTGCCATTGTTAGTACCAAGAGAAAATAGGGAGGGATGCAGAATCAATGGATACGAGATACCAGCCAAGTCCACGATCTCAATCAACTTTTGGGCAATTGGAAGAGATCCCAAGTATTGGGATGGTGCTGAGAGTTTTAAACCTGAGAGATTTCTTAATAGTTCAATTGATTATAAAGGCACAAATTTTGAATATACCCCATTTGGTGCTGGAAGGAGGATATGCCCAGGCATTTCATTTGCCATGCCCAACATTGAGCTGCCATTGGCACAGCTGCTTTACCATTTTGATTGGAAGCTTCCCAATGGAACAAAGCATGAAGAACTTGACATGACTGAATCATTTGGGATAACCACAAAAAGAAAAAATGATCTCTATTTGATTCCCATTACTTATCACCCTTAATATATATTACCTAAGTGAATAATGTCAAACTATTATCCTTTTACTATTTTTTGTTAACGAATAATGTGCTCTCGTTTGCCGAGAGTAATGTTTAGTTGAGTCGATAATTGTGACTCTTTCACTGATTGTAAGTCTTCCAATAATCTAAGAGTCACTTATGTAATCAAAGAGCCAGTTAGTTAAGTGTCAGTGGAACTTACCCGACAGATCGACTCGGGTCACAGTACCGTAAGTACGTCCCTTCTTCTTCCCGCCCGCCACATCCATCTAGACCTGGGTCTGTAGTCGCTCAACCTGGGCGGGGTCCAGCTGAGAAGGATCCGAGGCACCAGAGCAGGAGGCAGCCTCAGATGCTACATGACTAAACCTGGCATTGTACTCTGCTTGCGATCATTACATTACAATCGATATATATATATACCACAATCAAGTATAGACCCGGAGAACAAAAAGAAATACTTCGACCCAAAATTTCATCAACTATTTAACAAATGAGAATCATCGAGTAACTAGTATATTAGTGGAGAAAAAGTTTGTTTCCAATTGGACAATTCAAAATTCAATAAAATGAGCGATACCATGATCACGAGTACACATGCTCAATAATATTGAACCTTGAACAGGAATCTACGGTTTTTCTCAACAACGTACAATTAATTGTACTCTATAAGCAATATAACTTTAAATAACAACATTTAAAATTTGGCACACAAACACATAAGTAAAACTATTGGGACTAACATAATTTCATACTAATTAACAACATAAACAATTTAAAACAAATTTAAGTAAATAAAAAGTTAACAATAAACTAAGTAATTATTTCACTTAAACAACATAATTTCTCAAACATATTTAACAACATAAACAAATTAAAACAAATTTAAGTAAATAAAAATTTAACAACAAACTACGTAATTTCCAAATTTCACTTAAACAACATAATTTCTCTAACAAACTAGCTAGACAGTACACCACATAATTTTATACAAACTACATAATTTCACAAATATTAAAAACTATCTGATTTTCTAACTAATTAACAATAAAAACAATTCAAAACTAATTGAAAACAAAAAAAAAGTTTTGAACCTGAGAGTGTAGGTGCCTGCTGACAGTGGTGGCTACCGCCGCGGTGGTGGTGGTGGTGACACTCTGCCTTCAACAAAAAATAGGGGCAATGTCAAATGCAACCAAAACAGTACAGTGAAACAATGAAACAAAAATCAACAAAAAATCATCAATTACAAACCTGTGGCAGCACTGGGAGTGGAAATGGGTGGCTGCTCAGGTGGTGGCAGGCACGGCGGAGCGAGGGCGCGGCGGAGTAGGGAGAGGGAGAGGGATATGGAGAAGGAGAGGGAGAGGGAGAGAGAAGAGAGGGAGAGGGACGACTTGGGTGGTGGCTTGAGGTGGTCATAGTGGCGGACGGCGCGACTGAGAGAAGAGAGGGAGAGGGAGAGAACAAGAGGGAGAGAAATAGAGAAGGAGAGGGAGAGGGCGACGGTCGTGGTGGTGCTTGCGGTGGTCGCGACGGCTTGCATTGGTCACGGGGGCGGAGGGCACGGCTGAGAGAAGAGAGGGAGAGGTCTGGTGGTGAGAGAAAGCAGAAGAGGAAAGTGAGGGGAAGAGGGTGGGCACTATAACATAAGCGCGGGATTTCCAACGGACCATTAATCGTTTCCGACGGCCTAAGCCGTCGAAAATTCAAATTTTGCCTTACCGACGGATAAGCCGTCAGTACTAAACCCAAATTTTTCCGACAGACAGCCCGTCGGAAATCGTTGTCTTCTTTTTCGACGGCTTTTGCGGCGAACTTTCCGTCGGAAAACACTGGCGCCAAAATTTTGTCATTCCCGCCAGAGTTACCGACGGACTTTGCGACGGAAATCCACTCGGAACATATTACCGACGGCCATTCTGTCGGTAAGTTTGCAAACTATTCACATTCTTTGTTTATGACGGCTTTTTCCGTCGGAAATCCGTCAGAAACCTTAACATTTCCGACGGACATGGTGTCCGTAGGAAAATTTCCGTTGGTAATTGACAGTCTTGTAGTGAGCGCTGCAGATCCTTTTGTTAGGAACCAATAAAACAGAACTGAGAATTTGAATAGAAAAAGACAAATGAAATGAACAACAACTAAGGGTAGGAGAACTCCAAGGATTTCTCCTTCACAAAGGGTTGCCCCTTTTTCCAACTGATCATTTGCTCAATTATTACAAAGGTAATATTATGAATGAATCCCCTCTACTCCTATTCTCCCTTATTTATAACCGCTCACACTAATTAACTAATCCCCTAACTAACTAACTAACTAACTATTACAATTCTCCTTATTTCCTAATTGGGCTGGGCTACATTCTTGCAACAAAGAAACATGAGAAGATTTAAGGTGTGTCATGGCTTTGTCAAACAACTCTTCTACAACCAACAATAAAAAAAATAGTAATGTTCAAGTTCCTTTGTTTGAATGAGAAAATTATGATTTTTGGAAAGTAAAATTCTAAACTTTGTTCACCTATTTGGATGTCTTGGAGCTAGTGAAAACAGGATATGTAGAGCCAACAATTACATCAAACGTTACAACTACGCAACGTGAAGAATTGAAGAAGAAGAAAAAGAAAAGGAAAATCATAAATGTGCTAGATGGGATAATTCAAAGAGGAGTCAGACTAGCCATAATTCCAAGGATTATGAGAGTATGGGAAGCATGGGAAAATCTAAACAGGATTTCAAAGGAGATTCAATTGTGAAAACGATTAAACTTCGACCCCAGAGCAGATCAAGATTGCATATAGTAAGTTTGGTATACCCTTAAAAATAGGAATGAAAACTCCATGGATGAGGACAGTCAAATAATACTTTTATCCTTGAGTCATATTTCAGATGGGTTTGGCTATTAGGTTACCTAGAAGGTGATTATCTGTGTTAAATTGATTATCAGGTCTTTTATCATGTTTCCTAATTTGCAGCTGTCAACTTCTGGTTTAGTTATCCCCAGGGCCCCAACTTATACAAATGATGTGCAATGTTCTAGAGTTCATCCTTGACTCTGGACATGATTTTCCATTTTTAAACTCTTTAATAGGAAAGTTTTGAGTGAATTTGGACTGTTTGTCTTGTTCATTATTGGATTTAAATTGTATTGAAAATTTGTTCATGGCCTTGTAAGTTCTTTCTGGTTTCTAGTCAACCATTAAACAACAGTTTTCTGTTTGATAAAATATATTAAAACATTTACTTAGTTATTTGATTTACTTTAATACTAGTTTCCATTAATATTTCTATGGCTTGTGAGTTGCAACTTGCAATGCACCTTGCTATTAATCATCAGCAGTAGAGCAACAAAGCTCACAACTTAAGAGAAATCCACCTAGGTCCTAGTGAGAAAGTTACTGATCTTTTGTTACTTTAATGTAACAACAAAAACAATTTTCCCACCAAATGGGGTTGCCTATCAATGACGCGATTGTGTAGTATCATGAATCATGTCCTCATAAAGTCCATATAGTTCTAACTTCTAAGTCCATTTTGATAGTTTCCCCTATATAGTTCATGATCTATTTAATGTAAAAACAAAACACAACATAAATGTAGTCCTTATATCCTCATTGTACAACTCTAGAGATGAGAAGTTTATCAGATGAAAGAGTGAAAGAGAAAATAAGCTCATTTTAGGGATTATATTATACTGACATCACTGGTTTAAATTTTTTCATGCTTTGATATGTTAGTAGCCAAGACCAATATACCTGCTTCTCAATGCAGCTGACTTTTCTATTAAAGTTGCTACCTGCATCATTGATGAGTTACTTGCTAGTTCAGGTAAAGGTTTGCATTCATTTCCATTGTTTGTACAACAAAAGTTTTGGTTTATAGTTCTAGGATACTTCTGGTATTCTCAGGAACTTTAAGAAATCAAGTGCTTCTGTCTTTTAGTAACTAAATTAGAATCTAAAGAATATGGTTGAGTGAACATGGTTCAAATGTTCCTCATAAGCTGTGAGATTTCAATCTTCTTGAACTAGGATAATATTGATGCATAATTAAGTCATACATGTAATATTCTCGCTTTTCAAATAGCATAGAGTTCAGTAACTTGGATACCCTCACTGGTGATTTTTCTTTGGAAAAATTCACTGGCAAGTAGTGAATGTAATCTCCCATTTTGGATTTATTATTTGGTGGAGTAGTGAATGTATTTATAAAGGGTGTTTAGAATGTGTTAAACACAAAATATTTTGTTTGGGTGACTGATCCTAGATTTTCAAGGAAATTCGATTTTCAATTTGTTCCTCTTCATCCTCCTCGAATAGACCCAGTCCTTTGATAACCTACCATGAAAGACCTCAAATCAAAGTGCTTATTGGGTGATACTTTTGATTATGACCAAATTCAAATGATATTTATCAATTTTTTTGCCAAGAAATTGCTAAATTTGTGATTTTGTGGTAGTGTCTTCTGTTGATTATAGAATGTGGAACACTTGATCTTTTATCAACGCCTATCAAGGGCCTGGTTGCTTAGTTTCCAGTTTTCTGTTTTCATTTCCTGTTTTCTAAAACAATTACAAAATTGTCACCTTGTTTTAATTCTGTTTCCAGTTTTCATAAATTTGTATAGGAAATACTGAAAATAACATTTTTTTGTTTTTAGTGTCTCTTGTACAAATTTCTGAAAACAGGAAACATAATGAAAACAAGATGACAGTTTTGTAATTATTTCTGATTCTGGAAACTGGAAACTGGGAACAAAGCAAACAGGCCCCAAACATTTTTTTTCTATTTTCAAAGGGTTATTAGTATACTCAAGCTATTGTGTTTTTTAAGGGTTTTCACATTGCATCTTGATGTAGCTATGGAATCAATTTTCATCTTTAGTTCTTCCATTCTTTTGCTTCAGTATTTATTATAGTTTTCATGCATCTTATTGTGGGTGTTTATTTTGACTAAATCGCTTTTCCTAATGTTTTTGACTGCTTTCTTTTTCTTAATCTGTAGAAATTTACTGGCTACAGTTACTAGATCATCAAAATTTTAGGGTATATTGCAGTAACTCTCGATTCAAGCTTGTTTTGTTGCACTCTGTATTCTCAACTATGGTGGTGAGATTGATCTTTATTTGATATATTTGCATTGGGTATATAAAAGACTTGTGTTGCCCTACTCCCATAAAATCACCCTTATTCATTAATTGAATGAAGGTTTTGTCTTGCTTATTTATATATATGTGATGGAATGGCAATTCTAATTTGTTGAATATACTTAATAGAATGGAAATTTTAAAAACCACAAGAACCAACTTGTTGATTGGATCCCACTTTGCATTAATTATAAGTGGAATGATGCATGGCCTTTTATGTGTGGCGTCATTGATTATGTGGATAAGGATCTCTTGTCTCATTTTGGTGTGTCACACCATATCCCAACCAATAATATCTTATCATATATTTGACTTTTTTGATATTAAATAAAATTTTAACTTACATAGCAAGATATTATTGGTTGGGATATGATGTGACACATCAAAATGAGACAGGAGATCCTCATCTTGATTATATAGGATGAGTTCCTAGTGGGTATTTATTTGTCCTGAGGCTGATCATATGGATGCTTTAGAATTAATATAGTATAATTTGAACTTCAGATTTCACATTTCAGTGTTCCTTAAAATCTGCCATTTCTAAATTCTAAAAAAACAGTTCTTTCTTTGCACCGAAGACTGTTCTAGGTAGTTCCATAAATTTCCTTCTCATTGTTTGACATTTTCTAGTGTTTTGTATTTGAATTTTCTATTAGTGTGTACTATCAATTCATAAGTTTCTCTTCATGCTTTGTTTGTTGGGGAACAACCTCAAAATGTTTTTAGTTGGTGAGTTTACCTTTTCTTTTTTCTTGTTTCTATTACTTAGGGAAATTGTTGGGAGGAAAATTAATTTACTTGTTTTTCAATCCTTTATCTGTAAGTTAATAGTTTCACATTTTTTGTTTTAGTGACATGGATTTATTTTATTTTTGGTCTCAATATCATTATGCTTTGACAAACAAATCTAAGTTCAGGCATTGGATTGGCATAGCATAATGAGTGCAATACTTTAGTTGTGTTTAATATTATGTAATTTATGTCATCCCATGTTCAGAGTTCAGCATCTGGTTATACTTCTTAGTCTAAGTGCATGTTTGGATCAACATTTTTTTTTTATCACACTCGCCTTCATCACATTTTTTATTATTAGGTAGATTTCATGTGAGACCCATCAAAATATATGGTCCCATATGAATTCAACTCAATGATAAAAGATATGTTAAGGGAAGTGTGATAAAGAATGTAATACTAACATTGCTTTATTATAAACTGATAAATCGATGTCTCATCCTGCCCAATAGATGAGCAATTCCTAGTCACTACGGCAACTGGTGGCGTGTGCCATACATTTCAATATAACTATTATCTCTTTAGATAATATATTTTAAGTATAGTCCGCTTATGAAATCTTTTGTAGAAATTTCCGCTTGGTTCCTCGTCCATCTGCCATCATTTTAATCTCTGCCTTTCTCCTTGGTTCCTCGTTCATCTGCCATCATGGAGCTTCAAAACCCTTTCACTATTTGCTTAGCTTCCTTTCTCTTTCTCTTTATGTTACTCAAATCAGTTAAGAGATTGAGTTCTAAGAACTCTACCAATTTACCCCCAGGACCATGGAAACTACCTCTCATAGGTAATTTACACCAGCTTGTTGGCTCATTACCCCATCACTGCTTAAGAAATTTGGCAGACAAGTATGGACCCTTAATGCACATAAAACTAGGAGAGGTGTCCAACATCTTAGTTACGTCACCAGAAATTGCCAAAGACATTGTCAAAGCACATGATGTCAACTTTTCTGATAGGCCTGATAGTACTTTTTCCAGCATAATTACCTACAATAGAACAAATATTAGCTTTGCTCCATATGGAGACTATTGGAGGCAACTACGAAAGATATGCACCATAGAGCTATTAACAGTGAAGCGTGTCCAATCATTCCGGTTAATAAGAGAAGAGGAAGTGTCAACATTGGTTAAGAGTATATGTGCAAGTGAAGGATCCATTGTGAACTTCAGTAAGATGATTTCCTCTACGACATATGGGATAACGGCACGGGCAGCTTTTGGTAAAAAGAAAAGAAACCAGCAAGTGTTCATATCAGCAATGGAGGAAGCATTGGTTTTGGCAGGAAAACTTTGCGTTGCTGATCTCTTTCCTTCTATTAGAGTGCTTCAAATGATGAGTATGAAGAAGGCTAAACTTGAAAAATTGCATAGAGAGTGTGATAGGATATTGCAGGACATCCTTGATGATCACAAAAATAGAAAAAGCAGTGATTGTGAAATAGAGGAAGATCTAGTTGATGTTCTCCTCATGTTTCAACTGGATAAAGACTTGAAACATCACTTGACTGATGAAAATATTAAAGCAGTCATCCAAGTTAGTCTCTCCCTCTCCCTTCCTCTCTATGTGTGTGCATGTGTGTTGTGTTATTGTTTAAAAATATGGCAAACAGCAGATAGTTTGTCTAATCCTAAACATGTTGAAACTATTATTTTTAAGGGAGAAAAAGGGTGAACCTTGATGCAAACAGTAAGATTGTTGCTTTGTGACCTGGACATCATAGGTCCTGGAAATAGTCCCCGCTTGTGGGGGCAAGATTGTATCCATCTACCCTTTCTAGACCCCATCAGGTGGGAAACTCATGCACTGAGCCATATTCTATCAAATGGAGAACTTCTCTATTAATTAACTTCCATATTCCATAAGGTAGCGTTTGTTACAAGTTTTTAAAAAATATTTTCAGGAATGTTGGCATGAGATTAAAAGTTTTCCATATTTGGTATAAATTTTTAAAAATTTATTCTCAGGCATAAAAGATACCCGAGAATAAAATTAGTTAATGATAGTTAGAAACTTGGGAAAACTCTATTCCCATGTGTGAAGGTGGGAAAAAAAGATTCATGGGAATGTAGTTTGCCTAGGAATAAAACATTCCAGGAACCAAACGCCACATAAATTTCTTGAATGACATGGTTTACATGAAATGGTTGAGATCAAGTCAATGGTTTTTACTGAAGTTAACCTCTTTGTACCCAATGAACTCATTTGTTTTATCTGAAATGATTTTTAAAGTACCAAATAAGTTTAATAATTCAGAAAAACTAATCAGTTCATTTTATTTAGTTTATATAACCTATAACCTGCACCAACACTTTCAGCTTTAGGGGTGTCCCAGTGTCTGGCACGCATCTAAAATTTGTACTACACTCCTTGTTAGGTGTCCAAATTAGAAATTATTCTAGCTACACTTCTACGTGGCTAAACTCCTAAAATACACTTAAAATTTTACAATGATGTCTATCATTATTTTTTTTTGTGACTCATCATTATAGGGAAAATGTACATACTTAATGAGATGATGGACATATAAATCTTGACTTCAATTTAGATCTTTTATAATGATGCCCAGTTAATTTTATTTGATTTGACATATATATATATATATATATATATATATATATATCAAAGTTGGCTCCAAAAATGATACACAAGCCGAGCAAATATGCCAATTTGCAAATGATAGTTAAGTTCCTATGCAGTGGTTTTGTGAAAGCACAAATTTTCTTGAGGAAACTACTAGGAACCTATTTGCACACAAATGTTTTCTAATAAACCATAAAGATAACGGCCATAAGCAAACATGTTATGTATTTAATCAATAAAACTTCCTGGTGAAGCAACTACTGATAAGCTACCGCCGTTTAGAGAGAACATGAAAGAGAAAGAACTTATGATGTTGATTGTATGGAAGAAAATGCATATGCTAGTTCAGATAACAATTTATCAGTCCATTTGCAGGACATGTTCACTGCTGGTGGCGAAACAACGACAGGAGTTATGGAGTGGGGGATGTCAGAAATGATGAAGAACCCGAAGGTGATGGAAGAAGCACAAGCCGAGGTAAGAAGGGTCTTTGGTTGCAAAGGATATGTGAATGAGTCAGAGTTGCACCAGCTAATATACTTAAAGTCCGTCATCAAAGAAACCCTGAGGCTACACCCACCCTTGCCATTGTTACTTCCAAGAGAAAATATGGAGAGATGCAAAATCAATGGATACGAGATACCAGCTAAGTCCACAGTCTCAATCAACATTTGGGCAATTGGAAGAGATCCCAAGTATTGGAATGATGCCGAGAGTTTTAACCCCCAGAGATTTCTTAATAGTTCAATTGATTATAAAGGCACAGATTTTGAATATACCCCATTTGGTGTTGGAAGGAGGATATGCCCAGGCATTGCATTTGCCATGCCCAACATTGAGCTGCCACTTGCACAGTTACTTTACCATTTTGATTGGAAGCTTCCCAATGGAATGAAGCATGAAGAACTTGACATGACTGAATCATTTGGGATAACTACAAGAAGAAAAAATGATCTCTGCTTGATTCCTATTACTCATCACCCTTAATATATATTACCTAAGTGAATAATGTCAAACTATTCTCCTTTTACTATTTTGTGTTAATGAGTAATGTGCTCTCATATATTGAGAGTAATGTTTAGTTGAGTTGATAATTGTGACTCTTTCTAATTGTAACTCTTCCAATAATCTAAGGGTCACTTATGTAATCAAGAGCTTGTTAGGAAATCTAAGAGTCACATGTACAATCTAAGAGTCACTCATCAATCAATCAATTTATGTGTATGTGCTATTGCAAAGTTAGAAAAAAGGGAAAATATTCAGCCCGAATCTAATTTTCTACATAAATTTTTGTTGTAGTTATAACCCACCATTTGGGTGGTTGTTGATAGGCTCTCTAAATTTGCACACTTCATAGCACTCCTCACTCAATTTTCAGCAGCTGCACTTGGTGCTATCTTCCTCACTGAGATCTACAAGCTTCATGGTATGCCAAAGACTATAGTCAGTGATAGGGACAGAGTTTTTGTCTGCAAGTTCCGTTTAAGTGGCACAAAACTAGCGTTCAGTACAGCATACCACCCTCAGACCGACGGCCAAACGGAAGTCACCAATCGGATTTTGGAAACTTATCTCCGTTGCTTTGTCAGTGACTCTCCTAAACTGTGGGTGCAATACCTCCATCTTGCAGAATTCTGGTACAATTCCTCTTTTCAATCAGCCATTCAAATGACTCTGTTCGAAGCCTTATATGGCAGACGCCCTCTTTTCAATCAGCCATTCAAACTATTGAGCCTTATTTGGGATAATCTTTCGCGTGCCCAACTGCGTATGCGCTCTTGGGAAGATGAAGAGGACTTCAGGAAGGCTTTCCCCGATTCAAACCTTGAGGACAAGGTTATTTTGGATGGGCAGAGAAGTGATACACAGCAAAGTCTGCAACAGGCTGGAACCAGTAAGAATGGACCACCAATGGGGACTTCACCAAAGGAAACCAGGCCCAATCGCACAAAACAAGCTCCCACTTGGATGAAGGATTATATATAAATGGGCTTTGAGCTCTTTATCTTTTAAGTTTTATATTTAAAATTCTAAGTTAGCAATTTCAATTCTGTTAGCTTTTTCAATTCAGTTATATGATGTAATACGTGGGCAGTGATCCGTGAATGTAGGAACCGGATTTTGTAAGAAATGGATTATATATCCATGAACAGTAATGAGGAGAAGATAAGCATATAATTCAGGAAAAATATTCTCTTGTTTCATCTCTTACTCTCTGGAGCTCACTCCTGCTCGAAAGGTGCCCCTTCCCTGATCACCCAGTGCTAACACGTTGCATCTTGATGTGGGTGGCTATGGTATCCATTTTCGTGTTTAGTTCTTCCATTCTTTTGCTTCAGTATTTGTTGTAGTTTTCATGCATCTTAATGTGGGTGTTTATTTTTACTAATTTGCTTTTCCCAGTGTTTTGACTGTTTTATTTTCTTAATGTGTAGAAATTTACTAGCTACAGTTACTATTTCACCAAAAAATTTGGGTATATTGCAGTAACTCTCGATCCAAGCTTGGCCTAGTGTCATATTGTGGTGAGATCGCTCTATATTTGCATTGGGTATATAAAACACTTTTCTTGCCCTACTCCCATATAATCACCCTTATTGATTAATTGAATGAAGGTTTTGTCTTACTTATTTATGTGATGGAATGGCAATTCTAATTGTTGGTTTGGGTTCTAATTTGTTGAATACTTAGAAAGGAAATTTTAAAAACCACAAGAACCAACTTGTTGATTGGATCTCACTTTGCATTAATTATAAGTGGAATGATGCATGGCCTTTTCTGTGTGGCACCATTGATTATATAGGGTGGGTTCCTAGTGGGTATTTATTTGTCCTGAGGCTGATCATATGGATGCTATAGAATTGATATAGTATAATTTGGACTTCAGATTTCACATTTCAGTGTTCCTTAAAATCTGCCATTTCTAAATCTCATGTTCTCAAGAAACAGTTGCTTTGGTTCTTTCTTTGCACCGAAGACTGTTCTGGGTTGTTCCATTCGTTTCCTTCTCGTTGCTTTGACTTTTCTAGTGTTTCGTATTTGAATTTTCTGTTACTATGTGCAGTATCAATTTATAAGTTTCTCTTTATGCTCTATTTGTTGGGGAACAACCTCTAAATGTTTTTTAGTTGGAGAGTTTACCTTTTTTTTTTTTTTTTTTTTGCTTCTGTTACTTAGGGAAATTGTTGGGAGGAAAAATAATTTACTTGTTTTTTAATCCTTTATCTATAAGTTAATAGTTTCACATTTTTTGTTTTAGTAACACGGGATTTATTTTATTTTTGGTCTCAATATCATTGTGCTTTGACAAGCATATCTAAGTTCAGGCATTGGATTGGCATAGCATAACAAGTGCGATACCTTAGTTGTGTTTAATACTAATATATAATTTATGTCATCTCATGTTCAGAGTTCAGCATCTGGTCATACTTCTTATTACCAAATGTAAAAGTATGTTAATGACCCCAAACTTACTTTTGTTATGTAAAAAAAATTATGGTGTTTACTGTTATTCAAATGATGACATTTGAATTAGGATTATGTTTTCTCTGTTGCTATTTGAATGTGAACTATATGATGCTATTCTTTTTTTTTTTTTGATAAATATGATGCTATTCGAATATTAAGAAAAATGCACTCTTATATGTTTTCAGTTGCATTCTTGTTAATGTCCCTTTTTCAACATAGCAATGATAATGTTGTTGAGGATGATAATCTCACAGTGGTTATGTCTAAATCTTAGAAGTATAACCTGAGAAAGAATAGAAAGCTTAATCCTAGATTTACTTGATTTTTTATTTTTATTTTTTTTGCATGGGTTTTGGTTTATGGTCCCATGATTTTGTTTCCTTTGTTTTTCTTATTTTCAATAAATTTAATAATTTATGGTGACTTGATCACCTTGCTCGAAAAAAAAAAGTTGCATTCTTGTTGAGCATGGAGACCTCCTTGGCAATTTCTTGTGAAAAGGTGACAAGAGTGCCTTGTTTGGTTGGGATGGTAAAGGATGCCACTGTATGGATGTTTATGTGAGAGATTTTCAAATTAAAAGTGGCAACTTATTTAAGTTGAGTGTTAACGGTTAAATGGAAATGACACCAAAAGGACGCGCCTGCTGGCCACTATGCCAACGAATGGGTTGTGTCATTTACTGACTATTATTTGTACTTAAGTCTAAGATTTGACCGTTGATGTAACCCTTGGAGGGTTGTTTCCTTTCACCAAGAGGCATGAGTTGGTCTATAAATAGAACCATCTGCATGCAGTGAAGGACACGAAAAACTCAGAATCTCTCAACCATTCTTCACTCCAAATCACCTTCTTTTCTCCCTTATGCGCAGAGAGAGTTAAGGAGACTATTATTCTGTAAACTGCCATTGACGATACGCTTGGTTTAGGGTGTGCAAACCAAACCAAGGTTCTCCATTGTATCCTGAAGGGGATTCGCCAGTTATACCTGTTGCATCCAATCTACGAGGAGAGATTGGTGGGGGCGAATCGAACCTAAAGCCTCCTACACGCCTTGGAGAGTGCGCTTTTTCTTTTGTATTCTCTTCTTTGTTGCAGAACCAGACCCCATTTTCTAACAATCTTTAGGTTCGATTTTCGTTATATAATTGTGGTTGCAACATTGGAGGGAGATGATATTTGATACTGTCAAAGTGGAGATATTCGAGGGTGGAAACTCCATTCGTTGGAAGTAAGAGATGCATGATCGCTTTACAACAAGGAGTTGTGAGTACTCAAATGCTTCATAAAAAAAAAAATTGTTTATTTGTGATCATGGTGAAAGGTACACAATTACTTTCTATGGCTATATGATACTTGGTGTTCTAAATTCATGTATGTTCTATCCTAAAGGCATTCTTTGGTTATGTTAGTTTTAACATGTGGTTTTAGAGCCTTAGATGCATGATTTAGAATAAAATCAAGTATGTGAATTTTGATGAACATGAATATGTTTGGTTTATGATGCATGTATTTGTGTTACTCTATTTTGATAGAAAGGTCTTAGATATATATGAATGTATAAGTGCATGCATTAATGGATATGATCCATGTAAGAACTAATTATTTTTAGAGTAGGAAATCTTATATTACAAGTGTATAATTTTGTGAATATAAGATGAAAATTGTTTGTTGATTCTTTAGAAATGTTTTGGATATGGTTTTGGAGTGTTCTAAGTTGTTAAAATGGATATGGATGTTCATGAAGAAATGTTATAGAAAACTGAAAAATGATTGGATCATTGTCTTGTTTATTTTCTATAAAATGAAGATCATCTAGATTTATCCTAGAACATGTTTAGACTTGAATCCAAAACTAAAAGATGATGAAAATAATTGGTTAAAGTAATGTTTTGGTCCCTATACGTGACACTGATTTTCAATTTGGTCCCTATACGTAAAAAGTTATCAATTTGGTCCCTATACGTGACACTGATTTTCAATTTGGTCCCTATACGTAAAAAGTTATCAATTTAGTCCCTATACGTGACACTGATTTTCAATTTGGTCCCTATACGTGACACTGATTTTCAATTTGGTCCCTATACGTGACACTGGTTTTCAATTTGGTCCTCACCGCTAATTGGTCCCTATATAAGAGTGACCAAATTGCAAATTATTATCACATGTATGGATCGAATTGAAAATAATTGTCACATGTAGGGACCGATTTCAATTTTTTTTTGTTGAATTGGTCCCTATATGTGACAATAATTTGTAATTTGGTCCTCTTATATCGAGACCAATTAGCGGTGATGACCAAATTGAAAACCAGTGTCACGTATAGGGACCAAATTGATAACTTTTTATGTATAGGGACCAAATTGAAAACCAGTGTCACATATAGGGATCAAATTGATAGCTTTTTACGTATAGGGATCAAATTGAAAATCAGTGTCCCGTATAGGGACCAAAACATTACTTTAACCAAAATAATTTTAAACTTCAGTAGTGTCCAAAAATGGTTGTGGTTCGTATGAACCCGGTTCCCTGCCAAACTTTAACCCAGTTGGAAGTAGGAGGTAACACCCAAAAGTCGCATCTTATTGGAAGGTTGCGTTGTGATTAAATGTTAAATATATAAGAAACGGTTTAGCAACTGCCAGTCTTTTCGTTGGTCTAGCGGTGGGTTGCTGCACTTGTTTCTGAACGGGTCTCGTGTTCGAATCTCAGAAATTGATGTTTTCAAAAATTTTGGTTTTTAAACAAAATGTTTTTAAAGGAAAAATTGCGTCCAGTGAGGTTCGAACCCGCGACGCATGGAAAGTAGTCCAGCGGGTTTACCAACAGCCCAAGGTCAGATACGTTGTTAACGTATTTGTTAATATTCTATATGTATCTGGGATAATTGGTTAATAATTCATGTTTGTATCTTGCATACATGACTTAAAATTATCATGAATGCTTGTTAGTAACTATTAAGAAATAAATTTTAGACCGTAAAGTATTCTCAGTTACCCATTAGTTTTGATGCTTATATATGTTATTATATAGTATGAGTAAATTGAAATTTATTGTTATAGGACATTTATTAAACGCTTTAGGAGTTATAAGAATAGGATAACTCTATAACCCTTGTTACTTTGAGTCTACTAGAATAGTTGTCAAAACAACTGCACCTTATTCCCCACAACAAAATGGTATAGTTGAAAAGATTAGGATATAAGAAGAAATGGTAAAAGCCATTATATCCTACAATGGTCTAGGAAAATGATATTGGGAGAAGCCATGTCCAAGGCTTGTTAGATTGTAAATAGAGTTCTAAACAAAGGAACAAGATATCCCCATATGAGCTCTTGAAAATAGAAAACTCATTCTCAATTTTTTCGAAGTTTGAGGTTGTAGGACAGTAGTAAAAGTTCTTGAACCAAAAGAAAGAAATTAAGTGAAATGGGAATTGAATGTGTCTTCTTGGGCTGTGCTAAAAATAGAAAAGCATATAGATTCATGGATATGGAATCTAGTGACTCATCCTGTAAATACAATAATTGAGTCTAAGGATGCAATATTTCAAGAAGATAGGTTTAACTCAATTCCAAGTCACTAGGATAAATGTTTATAGTAATGCACATGAACCAGAAAGCAATGTATCTAATAAAGATACTTTGGTGGGTTTAGAACTAGGAGAAGTCAGAGAGCAAGAAAAGATAAAACTTACAGACCAAGGTTTTCATGTTCCTTGTTGAAGGAATAATAGAGTCCATAGATAGTTATAGGTCAATCTGTTAGAATACAAAAAGTGATCCAGACACATTTAAAGAGGCAATAAGTCTCAAGATCCCGCTTTCTAGATGAAAGCTATACAAGAGAAATGGACTCAATAATGGGGAATAAAACGTGAAATCTAGTAGACCTCCCACCTGATTCCAATCCAATAGGTTGTAAAAGGATTTTCAAAAGGAAAATGAAGGTAGATTGGAATCATTGATAAGTTTAAGGTAAGACTAGTTGCTAAGGGATTTACACAAAAGGAGGACATTAACTATTTTGATACATATGCATCTATGGCAAGAATTGCTTCAATTAGAGTGCTATGGGCACTCGGATCCATCTATAAGTTTGCCATCCATCAATTGGATGTGAAAATGCCATTCCTAAATGGGGAATAGATGAAGAGGTGTATATGACACAACCTGAAGGGTTTGTGGTTAATGGTCAAGAAAAGAAAGTGTGTAAATTGAAGAAGTCATTGTATGGACTAAAACAAGTTCCTAAGCAATGACATGAAAAGTTTGATCAAGTTGTGCTAGCTAATGGATATAAAATAAATAAATCTGACAAGTGTATTTATAGTAAATTCCATAGTGGAAAAGGGGTCATGATTTGTTTGTATGTTAATGATGTGTTGTTATTTGGTACTGGTCTAGGAGGTAGAAGAAACTAAGAGTTTCTTATCTAGAAATTTTGATATGAAAGGCTTAGGGGTAGCTGATGTCATTCTAGGAAGTAGAATAACAAGAGATGGTGAGAATGTAGGTTTACCCCAATCTCACTATGTAGAAAATGTATTAAAGAAATTTAATCACTTTGATTGTCAACCTATCACTACTCCCTATGATCATAGCATTAATTTAGTATCAATAAAGGTAGTCTAGTAGCACAACTTGAATACTCAAAAGTAATTGGATGTTTAATGTATGCCATGACATGTACCCGATCAAACATTGCATATGTTATAGGGAGACTAAGTAGGTATACATGTAATCCAAATAAAGATCACTGGCATGTTGTCCTAAGAGTATTGAAATGCTTGAGGGGGGCAGTGAACTATAGTTTAAACTATAATGAGTATCCTTCGGTATTAGAAGGTGACATGGATGCCAGTTGGGTGACTTATACAAGAAGATCATGCTTTAACAAGCAGTTGAGTCTTCACAATTGGTGGGGGTGCTATTTCTTGGGGTTTCAAGAAATAAGTCGGCATTTCATAGCATTGGCAGCATTTAACAAAGAGATTAAATGGCTTAGCAATTTGTTGTATGAGATACCAATTTTAATGGCGCCAGTATCCATACAATGAGATAGTCAGTAAACACTATCAAGTCCATATAGCCAGGTTTATAATGGAAAGTCCATGAACATTGGACTATGACATAGTTATGTCAATGAACTAATTGCAAATGGAGTAATATCCAGGGTCTTTATAAGACGGAAAGAAATCTTGCATCCTTTGACGAAAGGACTGACAAGTGATATGATGTGGGAAAACATTATTAGGGATGGGAATCAAGCCCATATCTACATGATCACCAATGGTGGAAACCCAACTCACACTTGAGTAGCATCAAGTCTTGAGTTCAATGTGGCCAAAGTACACTATGAGAGTGATTGCAAGTACTTGACGAATAGATACATCCCAAGGTTGAAAAGTACTTGGATACCATAAGGACAAAAGGAAAAGGGTGAGCTTTTGCTCTTAATGGACCTATAGCATATATGTGCTAAGTGCCCAACTTATGGGGGTGCTTTTGGTAAAGTCCACCTATATGAGAGTGAAGTGGGGCCGCTTCTTAGAGTTGGGCTTGACTCTATAAACTCTCATGAAAGGAGGATACACGACACAAGGCCTTACCAAATGTGTCACACAATCACGTCGTTCAATGGTACCGAGATTTCATGTGTAAGTCGTGCACGCTTGTTCTAATGAATATTTGGTTCAAAGCTTGTCTACCACTTTATTCGGGGATGAGTGATACCCATGGCTTACTAAGCAAAGGTTCAAATCCACAAGATACCTTTGTCTGAAAGCATGCGATTTCCGGAATAATGGGATTTGGATTTATTTTGAAAATGGTGGGGGATTGTGAGAGATTTTCAAATTAAAAGTGGCAACTTATTTAAGTTGAGTGTTAACGGTTAAATGGAAATGACACCAAAAGGACGCGCCTGCTGGCCACTATGCCAACGAATGGGTTGTGTCATTTACTGACTATTATTTGTACTTAAGTCTAAGATTTGACCGTTGATGTAACCCTTGGAGGGTTGTTTCCTTTCACCAAGAGGCATGAGTTGGTCTATAAATAGAACCATCTGCATGCAGTGAAGGACACGAAAAACTCAGAATCTCTCAACCATTCTTCACTCCAAATCACCTTCTTTTCTCCCTTATGCGCAGAGAGAGTTAAGGAGACTATTATTCTGTAAACTGCCATTGACGATACGCTTGGTTTAGGGTGTGCAAACCAAACCAAGGTTCTCCATTGTATCCTGAAGGGGATTCGCCAGTTACACCTGTTGCATCCAATCTACGAGGAGAGATTGGTGGGGGCGAATCGAACCTAAAGCCTAGTGTTCCTACACGCCTTGGAGAGTGCGCTTTTTCTTTTGTATTCTCTTCTTTGTTGCAGAACCAGACCCCATTTTCTAACAGTTTAAAAAGGAGATGGAAAGTAATGGAATCGGTGGAATTCACCTCCTCCTTACCCCTCTATTCCCTCCCTTTTTAAGTGGGGGTCAGGAATGGAACAACTCGTACAATTATATATTTGTCCATAATCCTAAAGTTTAATGTAATTTTTTTTTTTTTTGGTTTCTCGGGGTATCCTTCGTGCGCAATAATAAACTTCTACTAAAATTTAATGTATTTGAGATAAGGGTAGTACGAAAACAATAAACTTATATTTCAGAATCACTTCTACTAGAATTTCGAAATAATTGAATGAAATCAAACTATGGCAACTTTTTTCATTTCATTCTATTCATTTCTATTTCATTTAATTATACATCAAATCATTTCACTAACCCTCAAATATTCACATATATAGAATGAACATAACCTTTCTATATATTAAGTGGGTTTTTTGTATTAATTTGAATACTATAGGCTTAATAATATTAGCATAGTTTATTCTCATAAATTGCTTACAAATTTTAAGACGAGTTCTCATTTAAGAAAAGTTACATATGGACCATGTTATTGATCTATTTTATGAGTTGTGCTATATAGTACGAAAAGGATGGGCGCGAATTCGACGAACCACTTACGTGGATTTTCTCGTTTTTTTTTCCAAAAGATAACAAATTATTTAAAAAATCAAAACATAATAGTTCCACAAAATCGCATTATCTGCATCCATTCAATGTTCTCTCTGCAATTCACTGCCCCATCTAACAACTCTGAAGCAAAAGTCAAGCTATTCTTCTTTCTTAGCCAAATACATAAGTAATGAAAAAAAAAAAGGAATTTGGGAGTCTCTACTGTTATCTTCAAGTTTCATAGTCCTTATAGTCCTGCCGTCGTGTCGCCGTCGTCAGTCCCAGAATATGGCCCCCTATTTTTTGTCATTACTGCGCGGCCTCCATACCACTGTCAGTCGTGAGATGCAGTCGTTCCTTCCCTACTGCCGTCAGCCTCCATGCGTGTCTCTTCTATTTCCTTCCCCGAGGCTTCTTTGTTATGCGCGGCTTCTCTGTTCTCTGTCCCTCAATGCCGCCGTCAGTCGCGTGGCCTCCCACTTTCCACCGCGCAGCTGTCCGTAGGTTGTCCCATCCCCACTCCGCTGCGAGAGAACTCGCGGATCTGCCTCTGTCGTCGCGTGATATGTGATATCTTTTTTACTTTTCTTTGGGTGGGTTGCAGAGAACCATGGTGGTTTTTGTTAAGATGAGAGGAAGGGGCAAAGGTTTTGTCTTTTGTGACAATTATTGCATACAGGGCAAATAAATAGAGAGTAAATTAAGGTTATGTGGTTAAAGGGATTTGCGATTATTATTAACTTTCTTTAAAAAAAGAAAAAAGAAAAAAAAAAGATATCCATGTCGTTCGTCAAATTCGTAGCCAACTTTGTCATACCAAACAACATTTTCCCTATTTTATTGGCCTGCATGAGATCGAGTTTGAGTGTTTATGAAGATAAATTATGTGCATCCATGAAAATATCGTTTTTCATTGAAATTAATGATTTGAAGAATGTGATCGTTAATGGATATGAGGATATATATCTTTTTTTTTTTTTTTTAATATTTGTTTATAAAAATATTTTTGAGATTTTATTAAAAACATTTATCTGAATTTTTTTTAAAATTTAGGATAATTAAAAATATTTCGAATCAAATTTTTAAGTTTAAATAAGCAAGTCTTTAGTTTATTTTATTTTTTCTTTTTACAAAAAGGGCCATAGCCCATGAACTTCACTAGGAAGAGGGTTCTTGATTTCCTTGAAACCCATATCCGTCGAGTTTCAATTTGCTTAGCAATCTGCACAATCATTTCCCTTCCGGAAAATCTGTAACAAATATACCTGCCAGTCTTTTTCCATTCACCTTAGAGTTCTTGAAATCGATTTGTTACTGTTCTTCCCAACTCCTTTGCCATTTGTTCAAGAGGGCTACTAGTGTTGTACATTCACTTTCAACCAGTTTCATAACTCGAAATCAATGTAACTCCTAGACCTGCATGATGCCTCATAACTCATAGGGCTGGCCCAAGACAAGGTGCATTAGTAATTTCCAAAAAACTGGCTAACAGATGATATTCAGATAAAAAAATTTATTTACTTTTGCCTGAAACCTTGGCGTGGATCTAAGCTACAATATTCTGAAAAAGAAAAGAGATCCCATGAAAAAAAAAAGGGAAAAAAGACTTTTCAGAGTGAACAAATCATTGTAGGGGGTCTCATAATGTGCAATTTTTATTAGGTATCAGACAATTTATGTTAGTATACTATATAGGGGGCTAAAGTAAGGGCTTGTTTAGCCTTACCTTTGGGCCGACCTTGATAACTCAATGTAAACTCTGACTTAGGTCAAATAGGTGGCATATAAGCACAATGGACTGCTCTTCAATATATATATGTGATCCAAAAGAGTGAATGGTGAGTAGTAACTTGCATAATTTAAGCCCTCAAGATTCTCATTCTCTCATTCTTATCTCTCCTATAATGATCATCTTCAAGTAACTTAGATAACTTCACAAAGCTTCCAACTCACGTTGATCGAAATCTGTAAATCCGTAAACCAATTTTTTCAAAATAAATAAATAATAGTATATTTCCCAAAATGAACCACAAAGTGACACATGCCCTATTCTTGTTGTGCTACAGGAAAGTAACCATTCCCTTTTACTAAATGCATAGATATTATACTTAACTCCAACATTTACTTTTTAGTAAATAGAGTTTAATTTTGATACATTTTTTTTGAAAATTTTTTTTATGCTATCAACCAATCACTAACCATCATATGTGTGATTGAGATAGTTATTATGATAGTCAAATATTTTTAATATATGATAATTTTATTTTTGATAAAAAGACTATTAGTATGCTAAGGCATCACAATAGAGAGAGACATCCCAACTAGGTTGGCACCCCAAACTCTAACAATCATTTGTAGCATACTAAACAATATTATTAAAAATGAATAAAGAATACAAAAAAGAGAAGGAACATGGGGGGATGTAGACCAAAACCCATGATAAAGGCAATAGTTATTTAAACCTATAGGAAGGTAATCCTAACCTATCTCTGCAAAACTCATCCCAAATGAAAGGTGGAAAGCTATCCCACCAAATGAAAGACTTACTATCTATACCATGATTAGCAAGCTTGTCTGCACAAGCATTACTCTCTCTAAAAATATGAGATACCCTAAGCCAGGACCAGAATTTGACAGCAAAACTACATGTTAAGAATAAATGCTCAGCTGATTCCACTGACTTATTGCAAAGACTACACATGGAGACAATGCAACAACCTCTTGACATTAAATTATCATCAGTTGGCATTTTAGTGTGAAACAACCTCCGAACTATGAAGGTTGAAGGACTTTGAAGGAGGGATGCAGTTTTTCCAAATCCATTTACTTCAACTAACTTAGTTGGAACCAGGCACCATGAAACTGTAAGCCTCTTTGAATGTAAGCAAACCCGAGTCAGCTTCACTCCACACTACCAATTCCTTTTCAGGAAAGACATGAAGCTTAATGGAGAGAATTTCCTTGGTCAAATATGGAAATCTACTCACAAAACCAGCAGGTAAACTCCAAGAACCATCTTTAATAAAGTCACTAACTTTAGCACCAAGCAAGCCCTGCATATCAGCAGGAACAACAACCATTTCCACAATAGGCCTAGACAGCCACTTATCATTCCAAAAGTATACTTGAGAGCCATCACCAATGATCTAGGCAGAATTATGATTGACAATATTGAGGAACCTCCTTATTCCAGGCCAGATAGATGACTTCCTATAGGATGAGATAGGCTTACCTGCTTTGAAAAATCTAGACTTTAGCTGGTTAGCCCAACTCTCATTAGAAAACAGAACCTCCTAGCTTAGTTTCATCATTGCTGCATCATTGATTGATCTAATGGATCTCAAACCAAGGCCTCCTTCATTTAATGGAGAACAAATCTTCTTCCAAGAGACTGTAACCAGCTTTTTTGTGTGAATATCCCCAGACCAAACAAAATTTCTAATCCACTTGTTAATGAATTTAAGAAAAGCTATTGGCCAAGAATAGATATGGAAACTATGTAACAGCATGCCAGTGATTATAGAATTGACCAGCTGAACCCTTCCCATTATAGAAAGCAAAGAACCTTTCCATGAAGCAAGTTTTGACTTTATCCTATCAACAATAGGCTGAAGATAAGCAACCTTAGGTCTGCCTTTGAAGATAGGCACCACCAAGGTAGATGAAAGGGGATTGACCTGCAGAAAAACCTAGTAAGTCCTTAATCTGATTTAATCTGCTCTGTTGCATAAGGCCTGAATAGAACTTGCATTTTGAGATGCCAAGATGTTGGCCAGAGACTTCAGCGTAGGCATCGAATAACCTCATCAATCTTCTAAGGTTATGTTTTGTTCCTTTGCAAAAAATCATGATATCATCAGCATAGAGGACATGAGTTTGGACAACCACATTCCTAGGCCCTTGGATAGGCTTCAGCAGGTTATAATTCACCAAATAAGTGAAGCTTCTACTAAGAACACCTTCAACAAGACAAAATAAAAAGGGAGATAGGGGATCACCCTGCCTAACACCCTTTTGCAAGAAAAGTATCCTACAGGCATCCCATTAACTAAGAAAGCAAGCTTGGCAGATTTAAGAATTGTGTGGATCCAATTACAAAACTGTTGATTGAAACCAAATGAGCAGAGAACCACTAATAAGAAGTTCCAATCCAAAGTATCAAAGGTCTTTCTCATGATAAACTTCAAGGCTAAGTTACCACCAAAGGGTTTAGAGTCTAACATGTTAATAGCTTCAGAAGCAAGACAAATACATTCAGAGATGTGCCTACCTTTGATGAAACCCTTTTGTTGCTCAGAAACAATTTTAGGGGCAATAAGAGACAATCTATCAGCAAGAATCTTAGTTATTACCTTAAAACTGAAGTTTGCAAGAGTAATAGGCCTAAAGTCCTCAATCTTATCTGCTTCTGGAAACTTGGGAATCAAAGCCACCATATTAGAGTTAAGGCCAGGCAAGATCCAATTTTGATTGAAAAACTGCAACACAGCCCTATGCACATCCTTTCCAACCACATCCTAAAAGGTTTTATAGAAACAACCACCCAAACCATCTGGACTAGGAGAGCCTAATCCATTCATTGAAAAAACAACATCTTTGACTTCTTCAAAAGTTGGCATATTGGTTAACATAGCATTGTCTTCTAAAGAAACCAGAGATGGGATAACTTTCTCAATCAGGCCATTGTTGATGCAGGAATTATTTGTAGCATACAGCTCCTTGTAGAACTGGATGACCTTGAGCTCTATGCCATTAGCAGAGAAAAGAATGTCATCACCACTTCTAAGCATTGTCAATTTCTTTGTGGCATGTCTGACTTTGGTAACTCCATGGAAATAACTTGTGTTTCTATCACCTTGAGTAAACCAGTTGAGGTTTTATTTTTGTTTCCAGAAAGATTCTTCAATAGATAAGGCTTTATGCAAATTCAGTTGGGCATGGACCTCCCTATCATGAAGCTCATCAGCAAAACCATCTGAGTTTATAAGCTGCTGAATTGAATCTACTTCTGCTAGAGCAACATCAACCTGCTGCTGAACATTACCAAAAATAGTCCTATTCCAAATCTTAAACTCCTTTTTAAGATTTTTTAGTTTCTAAACCAGAACAGGCATAGGACAACCAACCACCTCTTTAGACCAGGACTCCTTTACCAATCTAATGCAATCCTTATGCTCAGACCACATGTCAAAGTATTTAAAGGGAGAAGGGAAAGATTTAGAACCTGAATCAGAACTCAACATGATTGGGAAGTGATCAGAACTGATTAGGCAAAGTACACCAAGATATATTGTCCCAAAATGAAATCCAGTCCTCATTAACTATAGTAACATGAGACAGTCTTCATCAAATCATCCAAATCTTTCCAAAGTTGTCTTCTGACAAGGTGAGATGTGGAGGCATAAATAGCAGTAATGTGCGTATTATGATTCTGAACAGAAATTGAGAATTTATAAAATTAAGAGGATGAAGCAATTACAGTAGGAGCAACTGCTACTACAGCAAGGCACCAGAGATTGGGCAAAGAAGCTCCTTTGTCATTGGTATTGAACTGTAGACCAGTTGATTTATAAAAAGAAACAGGAAACTGACTAAAGTCCATCCAAGGTTCTGCTAGCAAAACCAAGTCTGGCTTATGCAAGGAACAAAATTTCTTTAACAAAATTAGCTAGGCCTTTAGCATTCCAAAAGAGAAACTTCATTGGGAATTATAAGACTTGCCAGCCCTTGCATGGGTGTTGTGCACTTTAGCTTTCTGAGCTTGTTTTATCTTCTTTTTTTTGAGTCTTTGATAAAACTAGAGTAAAATCTGAAGCTGAATCTGCATCCTGAGCTCTGACAGTAGGAGGAGAGGAATCACTCACCATCTCTTCCTCCTCACTCCAAAGCCTTGGAGCAGATTGTATTTTGGCCTGCAAGGCAATATTATCTGACACAAAAACAGGAGAGCCTGAAGTACTGACCCTACTATTCGAATTAGTGTTAAAACTGCGGCTTAAAGAGTCTGGAACAACAGTGTCCTGAGATTTTCCAGCCTCTAGATCATTACCATCCTTAGAATTATTAGAGAGACTTCCAGGAATAGGAACTACATTCTGATCAGCATCAATTGATTCATATTCACTATCTGAATTATCATCCTGATTAACATCATCTGGAACAGAATTATCCACATTCACTTGCACATCATCTGCATTAACTGGCTGAATAACTAGATTAATTTCACTGCGAAGCTCCACATCAATCACCATATCAGGCCTATGTCACCCTGTAACACCTCCTGCTGTTTAGGAGAAGAATCAATAACAATCTCCTTGCCTTTAGAAGAGCAGGTCTCATCTCATCATTAACATTCATTGCTAAAGCATCAACATTCACCAAATCCCCTGATTTCTTCAATTGCTTAGGGACATATCGAGGGACAGTTTTCCTATTTTCATTAAGTCTATTGTTCCTGCCGAGATCCGACTTGCCGGAATCTCGCCGTAAACGTCAGACCAGGAGTGAACGATGGGGTTGTTTTAGATTATGGCTTGACAGAATACTTATGTTCCGGTCCTACGTATCCCAATGGGAATCAAAGCCAGACGTAGTTCTGAGTTCAACCCTTGATCATGTGGTGCTTCAATCTCTTAATCTTGTATCCGATGTACACCGGTGGGCAAGGACCTTTTGATAGTCTCTTGATCACAACTGGGACTTCTAATACGCTTAAGAGAGAACACCACTCTTCAGTAAAAGTTAAAAAGTGTCCCTTCTCTTAGGCTCTTCCTCCTTTTATAGAGGAGTAGAGGAATAATCCGATCCTATTTTCTAGGATCTGATTTATCTTTATCACTTATCTCTTTTAGCCCAACTCCAACCTCCTTATCTGACAAGACTTATCACTTATCTAAGGTAAGGTTGTTAGCTGAGTTCTAGATAAGTGTTATTGTTAAGTTAGTTAGGTTTCCGAGCTCGGCGGCCGAGCTTGCCACCTCGGCCAGTACACAAGCCCCCCAAGCTTCGAGCTCAAAAGAGCGAAGAAGTTTTCATGACAGAAGCCGAGCTTGTCCTTTGAAAAATATCTCTGAGAATTTAGAGTTCATGGCTTAGGTTTTTTATTTTCCTTTTCACCATGATTTCAGTGACTGATACTGCACCTTGGCCGTTCATGAGCTCGGTGGCCTCAATTGGCCAAGCCTAGCATCTTGGTACATTTTGTCATTCAAACTAGTGAAGTAGGTGACAAAGCCTTACGTCTCGGTCCATATATATTTCAGATCGGTAGGTTTGGTGGCCGAGCTTTACACCTCGGCTCATACACCACCTCGGCTCATACACAAGCCCCCCAAGCTTTGAGCTTCAAAGAGCGTGAAAGCTTTATTGAAGGAGCCGAGCCAAGTTGAGATAAGAACGGTCGTGTCAATCTTGTATTGTGACGTCAGTTTCTCAGTTCCCGAGATGAAAAGAGACGTTGCTTTTATTAAGACCGGTCTTGTTTGTGACGCGTGGCCTTTATGGCCTTATTTCCGAGGTCTGCTCTGTGGCTGTGTATTTGAGTTGCGACGTGTATTCCGATGTCCTTGCCACGTGTTACTCCGCAATTGATGTGCCGAACGCAGACTTGAGGAGACGTTTCTTTTCCCTCACACGGCAACCACCATCATTACTAACGTTTCAGTTTTTGCTCAAACGACGTGTTGCTTGTTATAAATTGAGGGGTTTCGAAGATAGGCCCTTACTTGCCTTTGCTCTCATACTTCCCTTGAAGCTTCTTCTTCTTCAAGCCTTTCTTCTTCAAGCATTTCTGTAGTTTCAACTCCTTCCAGGTACGGCCTTCATTCCTCCTCCATTTTTATTGAGTCTCTATTTCCTCTTTACTTCACCATGGAACCCTCTTTTAAGGTATCTCAAAATGCTTCCTCTGAGATTCAAATTATAGACAAAGAAATTAGCCCTATCGGGGGTTCCCCCCATTCTTCACCTTCCTCAAAGGGTGATGGATCTAACCCCAGGGCTTCTTCTTCCTCCTCTCACGAGAGTAGTTCCGCTACTCCTGAGGCCGTTACGACCCCAAAATGCCGACGGCATGCTTCTAGGATGCTCAGGGTTCCTTACCCCGAAATTACTATCCCTGGGTATTTCTGGGTTAAACCAGATGTTGGTGCCTTTCACTCGAATTTTAGGACTTATGACTCTCTTAGAGCTGTTAGACCCAAGGTGTCTTCATCTCGAGGAACTGTTCGCAGTCTGCCTTGCTCAGACACGGAGCATGTATTTCTGCAAGCTCTTCCAGTAGAAACACATTTCACATATGTTTACAAAACCCTCTTTGAGCAAATTGGTGTCTCCCTTCCCTTCACCAATTTTGAGTGTGATGTTATGAAAATTATGAATGTTGCTCCAATGCAACTGCATCCGAATAGCTGGGCCTTCCTCAAGGCTTTCCAGATTCTCTGTGGGCAAATAGGGATGGAGGCTACCGCCCCAAATTTCTTTACTTTTATAAAGTTAGGTTCGGGGACCGAGTTGGGTGGATCTCTCTTAGTGGGGTTGAGAAGAGAGGTATCATCGGCCTTTACAAGAGTTCCTATAAATTCTTCAAGTCGGACTTTTTCAAAGTCCGTCCTATCGAGGGGAATGAATCTATCTTTTTTTATTCTGAGGGAAAACCGAGGTTTCCTTTATATTGGCAACCCCACCCATCCAAATTTTCCAGCTTCGACCTCGGCTGCATGACTGCTCAAGAGCGGGCCGACGTTGAGGTCCTGAAACTTTATCCTCGGCCGTTGCCTTGTGGAAGGCTTTTGAAACTCCTCACTTCTTCCACTCGGCAAGCCGACTTCGAATGTAAGTGGCTTTTATTGAAAGGCATTTTTATATTACCTTCTTGCTATTATATTCTGACCGATCTCCCTTTTGTAGTGATAATGGGAAAATTCAACTACAAGGCGTTGCTGAAGAAGTCGGCTCATCAAGATGCAGGTGCTTCAGCTCCTGCTACTGACGCGAAGGGCAAAAAGAAGAAAAATGTTGAAGCTTCTACTCCAAACACCCGCCTTCTCAAGCGGGCTCGAGCCGATGCTCAACTAGAGATACCGAGGAGGAGCATCCCGCCCTTTCCCGTAGCTGATGAGGATCGTAGTGCGGAGAGGAGAGCTGAAAGAACACCACATGTGACCGATCTGACAGCAAACACTAAGTGGTACAATGGCCATTGTAACCAGGGCTTCAGCTCGCTTTGGAGCAATGACTTCAACCCCGGCTCTCTTATTGATAGCCAAGTGCTCAAGCCTTCTGATGCTCGGCTTTTGTTGGAGCAGGGCCCTGAGGCTAGTATGGAGGCTGCCGCTGCTTATGCTCTTCAGATCTCGTCCATCACTCGCTTCTGGAGTAATGAACTTCCCACAAATGCAAAGAAGATGGAGGCGATGAGGGCCGATGCAGCTCGTGCTCTACTGGTAAGGGATGAGCTAGCCCAAGCTATGACCAAGTGTGAAGAGCAGGCTCGGTTAATTGGGAAACTAAAGTCGCAAAAAACCGAGCTGGAGAAAGCTAACTCTTTCCTGCAAGCCGAGCTGTGCGACAAGAAAGCCGAAAGGGCTAAGTTTGAGAAGATCACCGAGGACTCTCAGGCTGAGAAGGAGGCCAACCTCGTGCTCCAAAAATCATTGGACTCCGAGAAGGAGGCCAACCTCAAGCTGTGATCTGATCTTGCCGAAGCCGAGGCTACCATTATGAAGGAGCATATTAATGGGTTCTTCCGAGCTGTGAAACAGCTCCAATGTTTTAACCCCGACGCTGATTACTCCCAGGCTGATGTGGACAAGGACTTCAACAAAGAAGGGGTCTTTGTTCCTTTATCCGAGCTTGAGGATGAAGAAGAGGAAGAAGAAGTTCCAGGGGAAGCTGAAGGACAAGCTGTCGAGGAGGGAGGAGAAAATGAAAGCGGAATGCCTGATCCCACCTTTGGTACTCCTCCTCTGAACGAAGATGGCCTTCACTTAGCTCCTAATGAAACTTTTACTCATGGGGATGCCCATGAGTAACTTAGAAAATTTATTTTCTTCTTCTTTTTATAATGTATTTTGCTCCATGGGCCATGCCCTCTTTTTGTATAATGGGCTTTGTCCCCTAAGTAATGAATATTGCAACTTTTGTTTTCTAATTTGCACTTTGTTTTTCTGTTGATAACTTAGAGAAATTTCTAAGCTTTTCTTTTGATAAGTTAGAGAAAAATTTCTAAGTTTTTCTTAGCTCGGATGTTTACTTTTAGCTTTCTACTATGTATTAACACTAGTAGTTTGCCCAAGTTTTTCATCGGATGGAGCTCGGTTTTTCAACCCTCCATGAATTTGAGTTTTGCGCTCGGCCTTTTTGAGCATATAAGCTCGGCCTTTTTAAATTTTAGTGTTGCTTTTTTAGGCACGGCATTTCGACCTTAACTCGGTCGATTTTAGCTTGGTTAACCTCTTTAAGCTTATGCTTACCTTTTTGGGTCCGACATTTCGACCTCAACTCAGTAGATTTCAGCTCGGTCAACCCTTTTAGGTTTTGATTTTGCCTCTTTAGGTCCGGCATCTCGATCTCAACTCGGTCGATTTTAGCTTGGTTAAACCTTTTTAGGTCTTGTTCTTACCTCTTTGGGTTCGGCATTTCGAACTTAACTCGGTCGATTTCAGCTCGGTCAACCCTTTTAGGCTCGGTATTTTTAATTGTAAATACAAGTGATTTTTAGTCCTGTAACAAATATATGTAACTGAAATGGACTTCATTCATTTATTTTCCCAGGTGTGTCTCATTAAAACCTTCATGGCCAAAACCACATGGGAAAAAGACCAGGGTAGGAAAAAGAGTACATCACCTGCTTTACATTACTCAACTAAAATAAAACTTAAGGTGGGAAGTGTTCCAAGATCTTGGAACAGCCTTTCCTGACAAATCTTCAAGCCGATAAGCACCATTTCCTAGACTTTCAACTATTCTGAATGGGCCAGACCAGTTTGCTGCGAGCTTGCCCTCTTTGGAGTCCTTTCTTGCATCATTTTGCAATCTTAGTACTAGATCTCCTTGACCAAACTCTCTCGGCCGCAACCTGGAGTTGTACTTCCGAGTTGCTTTCTGCTTACATAGTTCTTCCCTGATTTTTGCTTCATCTCGGACTTCTTCAACCATGTCAAGCTCAACTCGGATCCCTTCCTCGTTTTTGCTTTGGTCATGATAGTTGCCTTCTGAAAGAAAGTTCACCGAGCTCAACTGGAATCATTGCGTCAGTTCCGTAAGTTAGCCTGAATGGTGTTTCTCCAGTTGATGACTATGGTGAGCAATGATAAGACCAGAGGATGCTTGGTAATTCTTCAACCCATGCCCCTTTTGATTGACCCAACCTTTTCTTGAGCTCGTTCAAAATGACTTTGTTAGCTGCTTCTGCCTGGCCATTTGTTTGTGGATGCTCAACCGCGGTCACCTTATGCTTGATTCCGAGGTTAGAGTAGAATTCTTTAAGCCTTTTGTCGGTGAACTGCTTTCCATTGTCGGTGACAATTGCATAAGGTAGGCCATGTCTGCATACGATGTTTTTCCATACAAAACTCTGAACCTTTTTAGCTGTTATGGTAGCTAATGGCTCGGCTTCAATCCATTTACTGAAGTAATCCATCCCTACTAGCAAAAACTTCACTTGGCTTTTGGTAACAGGGAAAGGGCCCACAATGTCCATCCCCCACATAGTGAAGGGCCAAGGTGATAACATGGAATGGAGCTCTTCCCCTGGGACTTGCGCTACATTAGCTAATTTCTGACAAGGGTCACATTTATTAGTCCAGGCAGCACAGTCTGATCTCATGGTTGGCCAATAGAAACCTGCTCGCAGAACCCGAGCTGCAAGGGATCGGCCACCCGAATGCATTCCACAGATTCCTCTATGCATCTCGTCCATTACGTACTCGGATTGCTCCTTTGTTATGCATTTTAACAAAGGCATGGAAAATCATCTTCTGTACAGCTCTCCATCTTAGATAGTGTAATGACAAGACTTCAGACGAATTTTCTTTGCCTTTTTGGGACCATCAGGCAATTTGTCCGAGGACAGGAATTCCCAGAATGGCGTCATCCAGCCCCGATCGCAATGCTCGGTCATCAACACCTCGGCACTTTTTATGCTCGGTTCAGGGAGATTTTCCTGAATGATAGTTCTTAGCTGGCCAGTTCTTTTGGTGCTAGTCAACTTGGACAATAGGTCGGCCCTAGCATTTTCCTCTCGAGGTATATGCTCAATAGTAAAATTGTCGAACTCTGAAATTAAACTATTGACTTTGCACAAATACCTGGTTAATTGAGGGTCCTTTGTTTGGTAATCCCCCGAGACTTGTCCGGTTACAAGCTGTGAGTCACTTCGGCACCTCAATCCTTTGACTCCAACTTCTTTAGCCAATATCAGCCCGACAATAAGAGCTTCATATTCTGCTTGGTTGTTTGAAGCATTGAACCCAAACTTCAAGGATTGCTCTAGGATAAGATTGTCTGGACCCTCGAGAATTATTCTGGCCCTGCTTCCTTTTAAGTTTGATGAACCATCTACATACAGAAGCCAAGTAATGGGTTCCGGATTCGGCTTTGAAGAGAGCTCGGCAACGAAGTCGGAGAGGCATTGGGCTTTCATTGGTCCCCTCGGTTCATATTGTAAACCGAACTCTGATAGTTCTACTGACCAAGCTATCATTCGTCCTGCCAGATCGGGCTTTCTAAGCACTTGCTTGTTTGGATGATTTGTTTTGACTATAACTTGGTGTGACTGGAAACAAGGCTCTTAACCTTGTGGTCGTGGGTTCGAGCCCCACGGTGGGCGCCAAATGTTCCTGCCGAGATCCGACTTGCCGGAATCTCGCCGTAAACGTCAGACCAAGAGTGAACGATGGGGTTGTTTTAGATTATGGCTTGACAGAATACTTATGTTCCGGTCCTACGTATCCCAATGGGAATCAAAGCCAGACGTAGTTCTGAGTTCAACCCTTGATCATGTGGTGCTTCAATCTCTTAATCTTGTATCTGATGTACACCGGTGGGCAAGGACCTTTTAATAGTCTCTTGATCACAACCGGGACTTCTAATACGCTTAAGAGAGAACACCACTCTTCAGTAAAAGTTAAAAAGTGTCCCTTCTCTTAGGCTCTTCCTCCTTTTATAGAGGAGTAGAGGAATAATCCGATCCTATTTTCTAGGATCTGATTTATCTTTATCACTTATCTCTTTTAGCCAACTCCAACCTCCTTATCTGACAAGACTTATCACTTATCTAAGGTAAGGTTGTTAGCTGAGTTCTAGATAAGTGTTATTGTTAAGTTAGTTAGGTTTCCGAGCTCGGCGGCCGAGCTTGCCACCTCGGCCAGTACATCTATGATAAAGAGTGTCCAATTACTAAACAAGAAGAACAAAAAAGAGGCAGCTTTTCGTATTCAATCTGAACCGAGAAGGCAAAGTCTTCCCTCTCCACCATAACTTGATCCTGAAGCTGTTTTGACAAATCAAGATCCACCAAAACCCTTGCATAATGCCCTAAAGTTCTATTTATAGTAGCATCATCTAGAGATAGGGGGATACCAATTCCTCTAGCAATTGAGAAAAGGATTTTGGGCCTCCAATATTGAAAATCAGTATCACGAATAGGGACTAAAGTATTAGTTTAACCATTTTTAATTTTTTTTTCAGGGATGCTTTGTACATTAAAAAAAATTAAAAGAGAGAGCTATTAGAGATAAATGGTGAGCAAATATTGCGGGAAAAAATAAAGATAACAAACAGCAATTCAATTAAAAACTTTCGTACAAATTTATGAATCTAAAATTCGTAATAATAAGCATTTCTGATTTTTGTATGTGATGATAAGATAATGTAGAAGAGAAAAAAAAATAAAAAAATAAAAAAACATTTCAAAAAATTTTAAGTATTTTTTTTTCTTGAATTTGTCTTTTTACTTCACTGAGATTCATCATGTGAAATATCATATTGGTTCATAATCACCTTCTGAGACAACCTTCTGAGACATCACGAAATGGTCCAAAAACGTCAATCTAAATCAATAGAAGCAAGAAATTGACCCGAACAACCTTGACGTCGATGCTATTCATCAATCCCTTTCCTCGAGTTTCGAACTGCAAAAATTGCAAAAGGGTGTCTATGTCATGAGATGCTGATCCCATTAGTAACCATTCATTAACTATCATCGTTAAGAACTTATTGTAATTTGTTGGTTAAAGTAATATATTGGTCTTATACTTAATATAAATTCTCGATTTGGTCCCTATATATAAAATATTATTAAAATGGTTCGTATACGTACAAAAAAATACTTGTTTGGTTCCTACCGTACAGCATGCTAATGAGTGATTTAATAATTTTTTGTTTCATACAGAGACCAAACGGGTAATATATAAGGACCAAACGAGTACTTTTTGTACGTATACAGATCATTTTAATAATTTTTATATATAGAGACTAAATCGAGAATTCGTGTGAAGTATAAGAACCAATATATTACATTAACCTAATTAACCTAATTTAAGCTGCGGTTGTTAGAGTTTTGCACATTGCCACCATCACCACCCGCCAACTGCAATTAATTAGAACCCATCAACAAAGACTGCAAACCACACTGCCACGCTTGAGGAGTTCTGATGAAACCTTCAGTTTTGCAAAATAGGATTACACTGTAATTACAAATAAATGAAGCCCTTACTTGCAATTTTTGGTTTACCTTATGCTAGAGATAACTAGCCAACATAATATAACTGTACGTGGATCTCTCTGCCACAGGAAATCAATGTAGGTCAACACTGGCAACACTGGCATACTATTATGAGAAGACATGTGAACGTGAATCGGAAACAGCATGAGTGCATGACCATAGTATTGAAGAAATGAACAAATAAACTAGAGCATGATACAAAAGTAGGACCGCAACATGGGTAGATATTATTACGCAGGTGTTGTTGTCTAAGATATACATCCACTAAAATGGTACACCTATGTACTATCCAAGTAGCACATTGTAGTTCAATCATTTTGTCACTTGGGATGGTTCGATTTTTCAACATTTTTTATATTGGTCAAAGTGCTTAAATATTATATTTGATTGGTATCTGCATATAAGGACCTCAATTATTCATATTTGTGCATAAATATTTTTTATTAAATTTAAAATATATTTATAACTATAATTATTTTAATTTTAAATTTTAAATTTTTTTGTGTTTTTCTTTTATTTGTTAGCTAAATAATTTTTCCTTAATTACTTATGTATAATTATATTGAGTAAAATAAAATAATATAACACATTAAAATCCTTGGAGTGGTGCTACCTACATTATTTGTATAAAATATTTAAGTAGAAAAAAAGTTAACAAAGTATCTAAGGAAGATGTTAGACGATCTTTTTATTCTAATAGTCAAGAAACAAATATTTTAGGTATTTAAGATTTACTAAGATTTTATTTTTTCTTTCACAAAATTTTTCAAAAATAAAATTTCAAATAAAATTATGGAGTTAACAAAATAAAATTATATTTTAAAATATATATATTGTAAATTTAAAAAGAAATATTTATGTGCAAATACAAATAATTGAGGTCCTAATGTACAAATACAATATTTAGACACTTTGACCAATATAAAGAATGTTGAAAAGTCAAATCATCCCAATTGGCAAAAAGATTGGAATACAATGTGCCACTTGGGTGATGTGTGGGTGCACCACTTTAGTGGGTGATGCACCATAACTTTCACCTATTATGCATGCATATGTTTTCCTTTGGTACATAAAACACCTAATTGCTTAATAATTATTAAAAAAAACTTAAAATCTTAGCATTTTAAATTTGTCCATTTCCACTGGGAGTGGATAGCCAACACAGTTTTGAGTATTTGGTGCACGTAAGTATATTTTAATTTTATAATTTATTTAATTTTTATATTTTATTTCAATTTTGTAATTTATTTATATTTGAATATATTACGTAATTAACATAGACTTATTTCATATCTTAGGTATCTGCATCGTCTTCTAATTGACAATGGCTGCAATGTTTATGGATTCCTAGACCCCACTGTCATGCTTCCTGATTTCTTGTCTGTTCACAGTAAAGTCAGTTCGTACATTTGCGACTTAGTGGGCGGAAGTGATCGGAAAGACATATATTTGACACCCTACTTATGGAAGCAACATTGGCAGTTGCTCATACTTCATCCTTCTAGGCATATTGTTATATTCTTATGCTCTCTCCACCAGGACCCACCGAAGGAGGTGGTGGCCTCTATCAATACGTAAGTAGTTAATATTCTATTTAATTAAATTTGTAGCATTTGCTTTTATTTTATTACATATATGATGAACATATAATTGGCATGAATATTTTGTTTATGAAGGCATGTAGCATATCTTGCACCAACGGGAAAAGTAGGACTTCAAAGTCAAAAGGAAATCCTGAATGAATTAATGTCAGGGTTGCTAGTTTATTAAATAATAATTAATATTATAATTACTATATATATATATAGCACTTTTTTTATATGAGAGTGAGATGAGTAAATCTGGGCCATACAACCATATATTAATGGTTAAGATTAAAAGTTATTTCATGGTTTTAAAATGTTACATGAACACTTAAAAAAGTCACATGACTTTGTGGTTTAATCTTGACCGTTTAAAGTTTCATCCAATGGCTATGATATAATCCTCTCACTCTCACATAAATAATGCCCTCTCACTTGATATGTCCCATATATATATATATATATATATATATATATATATATATATATATATATATATATATATATATATATATATATATATATATATATATATATATATGTTTAATTTGACATTAAATTTCATTTCTTTTGTAGTAAAGTCATCAGATAGATAGTTGGTCGTGTGCCTATTATGTGATGCATCATATGTTGAACATCATCTCCGCATCTCTTATCGAGAGATGGAGGAAGGTAATTAATTAAACAAGTTATTTAATTATATATTTTATTTTTGGTGATGACTTAAGTTAATAATTATTTTATTTGAACTTGTGCAGGCTTTCAGCGATCAATCTCCTCTTGAGAAAGGGGATATTAAAGACTTGAGGATGCGATTTGCAGAATTCTTTTTTAAGTATGCTACAGAAAAAGGAGTGGAAAAGATACCGCCTGCATACTTAGAAGATGTGTAGTTTGTATGAATTTACATTTATATACTTAGAAGATAATGTGTAGTTGTATAGAATATATATTATATTATGAATTTTTCATGTATAATTGTGACTATCTAGTTCTAAATATATATATTGGAATGCAAATGCATGAGTTAATGTATATGAACTTGTTAATGATGAGTGTGTGCAAATTTTGTAATCAGTGCAAATTCTGTATTCTGGAATGTTAGTGAATGCAGGGAGTTAACAGCGGGAAAGGACATTATATAAACAGAATTTAAAAAAAAATACTTTTCTGTTTTTTATACAACAGACGTTAAAAGTTGACGATAAAACTGACGTTAAAAGTAACACTTTTAACGTCTGTAACGTTTGTTAAATAACTCAACAGACGTTAAAAGTGTTACATTTAACGTCTGTTGTATTAACATCTGCCTTTTTTGTGACGCTTAAAAGCACTTTTAACAGACGTAAGAAGTGCTTCTTGCACTAGTGTATGTAGAAAATCCAAGCTAGATACACATATCAATCATCTATGGGTGGTTTAGGTGGAGGATGAACCTTGAGAAATTGTCACAGCAAGATTCAATAAGATGAAGTGAGATGTAGTAAGTTGCAAGTGAGAGAGCTATTTTGGACGAAGCTATTTCAAGAAAGGGGTATGCAACCACGAAATAAAGATTGTGGAAGGAATGGACTATTGTTCAGATGGAGAAACGGTCAGAGGTCATGTTTCAGTCTTCTGATTTAGCATTTTGGTCCCTTACAACCCTAAATAGTAAATACAAATTGGGGAAATTTAAAGTCATGTTCCATATCAACAAACTTAACGACCTCTTCATGAAAACCTGCCCCAAGGATCCTATTAAAAATTTTATATAAATTTAAGGGCCCAATTAAAAAAATTTTAAGTTCGGGAACTCAATTAAAAACTTTATAAAAATTTAGGGACTCAATTGATTTTTTTTAATTTATATCACTATTTAAAAATTCTTAAATAATTATCAACTCAATAGTTAAACCTTATTATAACTTAAGGTCCGTTTGGTTTAGATTTTGATAGAATTGATTCTGGAAGAATTGATTTTGGAGAATTGATTTTGAAGAATGGAGTTTGAAAAAATTGATTTGTGTTTGGGAATGATATTTTAAAAGTGGGTTTAGAAGAATTGTTTTTGTTTGGATGATAAAGTAAAATCACTTTTGAAGTGTAAATATGTAGAATTTCGTGGGTCCTACATCTAGAATCAATTATTTTCAACGGAAAAGCTAGAAATTTTTGCTTCCACAAAACTCCGTTTTGACCAATCAGGAATCAATTATTTCCAACGGAATTTCGTAAACAAAAGCATGAATAGTAAATAAATGAATAGTAAACTGAGTTTGGGAGTGACACGGAGTTTCAAACTCCAAACCAAACAAGCACTTAGAGTGTGTTTGGAAAAGCTGGAAAAAAAAGATTATGCTGATAATCTTTCTTCAAATAATCGATTATTGTGATAATTGATTATAATCATAATCTGTTTTTGTTTGGGTATGTTTGCTGAAAAGTGATTTTAAGATAATCTATTTCGTTTGGGTGGTACAAAAATAATTACTTTTATATAGTAAATTACGAAAAGGGGGTATAAAAAATTTTGTTTATAAATCATTGGTGGCTGACACAGACTTTAGAAGGATGGAAGAGAGTGGCTCATAAAGTAATTGAATAAAAGATGCTAATTTGGAGGGATAATCAGAAACAGCTTTTTCTAAAACAATCCATTCCCTTAGCTGTTTCTAAAACAGCTTTTTATTCAAAAAAAGCTTTTTAAAAAAATAATCAGTGTACCCAAACACATTGCTTATTCCATGTTTCAGCTTTTTGGTTGAAAAACAGCTGAAACTATGAAAAATAAATGTTTCCAAACACACTCTTAGATTCGAAAAAGTTTTCATTAATATATAATTTTCGATTTCAATACCAATTAACAAATAGTATGTCTTGCTTTTCAAACAGTATCTCTTTACACTCTGACATGTTTGCTTCAAAAAGTAGAATAAAACATTAACCAGTACTGTACTTTCTACTTCTAGATAAGGTAACATGTGTAAGCTTAACAGAAAGAGAAAAGCTAGCTTAACAGAAAGAGAAAAGCTAACTGAACACACAGAAATCGATATCAATACGGGCGACACCGTATGTGCCGCACTGTGCGGCACTGTAGCTGCACTGTAGCGTTTTTTTTTTATATTAAAATTTTTAGTTTTTTTTAAAATATTTTTTTTTATTAAATAATTTTTTTTTGTTAAGTATGTGTGAATATCCGGTGAATCAGGTACAAATATCTGGTGAATTCAGTTCATTATTTGGTGAATGGATTTTTTTGAGAAATAAATTTTTTGGTTAAGTATGTGCAAATATCTGGTGAATTCAGTTTATTATCTGGTGAATGCGTTTTTTTTTTTAAATAAATTTTTTCGTTAAGTATGTGTAAATATCTGGTGAATCAAGTACAAATATCTGGTGAATTTAGTTCATTATCTGGTTGAATGGGTTTTTTTGAGATAAAATTTTTGGTTAAGTATGTGCAAATATCTGGTGAATCAGGTACAAATATCTGGTGAATTCAGTTCATTATCTGGTGAATGGGTTTTTTTGAGATAAAATTTTTGGTTAAGTATGTGCAAATATCTGGTGAATCAGGTACAAATATCTGGTGAATTCAGTTCATTATCTGGTGAATGGGTTTTTTTGAGATAAAATTTTTGGTTAAGTATGTGCAAATATCTGGTGAATCAGGTACAAATATCTGGTGAATTCAGTTTATTATCTGGTGAATGCGTTTTTTTTTTTGGAAATAAAATTTTTCGTTAAGTATGTATAAATATCTGGTGAATCAGGTACAAATATCTGGTGAATTCAGTTCATTATCTGGTGAATGGGTTTTTTTGAGATAAAATTTTTGGTTAAGTATGTGCAAATATCTGGTGAATTCAGTTCATTATCTTGTGAATGGATTTTTTTTAGAAATAAAATTTTTATCTTTTTAAAAAAGGCAAAAAAAAAAAAAAAAAAGGTGCTACAGTGGCTGCTACAGTGCGCCACTGTAGCAAGATGTCACGTATTTGGTGTCGCCCGCTGTGTTCAGCTATCACGACTCTAACAGAAATGTTATTGGGACACAATATTGGTAACACATACATGATACAGGGGTATTTTTGCAAATTCATTGGGTGTCCAGCACTTGGTCGTGTCAAGAAGTGCAATTAACGACTTAATGGATGCCATTAACCACATATGTGAACTAGATTAACCAGATAATTTATTAGGTGTCCAGCACTTAACAAGTGTCAGGAAGTACCATTAACCACTTAATGAGGGCCTATAACCAGATAAATGAACTAGATTAACCACATAATCCATAGGGGTGTCTAGGACTTGTTTGTCAGGAAGTGCCATTAACCACTTAATGAGTGTCATTAACCAAATAAATGAATTAGATTAACCACATAATCCATAGGGGTGTTCAGGACTTTTAACGTCAGTTTTATAAACAATTGACGTTAAAGGTAGTTTTTAATTTTTTTAGCAACTGTACGTAACTCGCACCCTTTCACTAAAAACAAGGTGGGACCTATTGTATGTATTTCTGATTCAATATTTGCAAAAATACTCCTGTATCATGTATGTGTTACCAATATTGTGTCCCAATAATATTTCTGTAAGCTCAACTGCACTTCAGTGGGGTTACTATTGATATGGTGCGGTTTTAATTTCTATGATTTTTTTAAAATTAGGTTCTCCTATTTTTATTTTTTTTATTATTGCAGATTCGATCATTTATTTTTAATGTCCATCAAAGGTGAGGAGTGATAGTAAGACACTATTTAACACTCTCTTTTTAATATACTCTCTTCTATAGATTGAATTTCTTATGGGTCGTCCCACTATTGGATTCATTAATTCATATGGGTCCTGTCTAAATTTTGTAGGACCCAACTGAATTTTAACCAATAGAAGAGAATATGTTGTAAAAGAGTGTTAAAAGAGTATCCCTCTGGACTCAATTATAAGTAAAATAGTACTTATATTTTGTGGACTCAAATATAAACAAAAGCCAACTAATTCAACTCTATTTAATGTTAGTGTTCCAAAAGTCAAGACAATCAACCAATCCAATTAATTTTCTTTTTACTTTTCCAAGAGTATTGCACACTCCCAAGACAATTAAATGATAGTTTAATAATTGTAACTCTATTTTTTTTTATACATAAATCAAGATAATTAAACTAAATTAACTAACTTCCTTAACACTCCATTCGGTCTCTATTATAAGCAAAAAAGTCTCAAATTTTTTGGTCCAATATATAAGCAAATTTTAATTACTTCTATCTAATTTAATGATATTCTTCCCAAAATACCCTTTATTCAATATAAATTTTATTTTTCAATAATTCTTTTTATTCCCAATAACACATGCTTAATAAATAAGATAAAAAATAATTTAGGTAATAAATTTAATATTTAAATAAGATTAATAATATTAAATAAGATTAACTACCCATCTTAATATATAAGTTTTATTTAATTTTTACTTATAACATAGATCAGAGTAACAAGTATGAAGTTACTTAATTTTAATTATAATTGAGCCTGATGGAGTATATTGTTAGCATCTCCATAAAGAAGTCAGAAGTTCAACAAAAAATTCTACGGGCTTAAAACAGCGATTCCTCGCGTCAAAATGAAACAAAAAGAAAAAAGAAGTGTGTCAGGCAACGCGCGTGAGAGCGCGTGAGGCTAGTTCCTTAAACACTTGAGCGGGAGCTGCAAACACGTCTACCATTACTGTGGCGTTATGGGACACAGCCAAACACTACACGCTGTGCTTAACTGGGTATGCATGAGAATTACTGACACACGCACATACATAACAACTTCACTCTCTCTCTCTCACCGAGCTGAGTTGATTAAGAAGAAAGAGACACTGTGCTTCGTCCTTGTTCTTGTTACTCGTTCACAACACAAACAGAAACACAAACCATGATGTTCTCTCTTTCTCTTGCTTCTGTTCCATTGTCCCTGCAGAACAAACTAAGGCCTTTCAAGGTTGTTGCTGATGCCTTCCCTTCCTTTCTTCCTAAGCAAGTTGAGACAATCAAAGACCCTATTGCTAGAAAATTCGCTATGAGGATTCAGAGACTACCTGTACCTGTAAATAATATACATTTACATTTTTATTTTATTTTTCTTCCTCGAATTCACTCGCTGTTTTTGCAGGGATATTAATTCATTTTCTCCCATTTTCTGCATTTTTATGTTGATACTACTTGCTACATTATGTGGGGTTGTTCTCCTTCTTGATTCTGTGTGTGAATGTGTGTATTTGGTACCGATGTTGTTGCTTTTACACTTTTACATTGTTATTATTGCTCAGAAAACCAGTGCAAGACTGAGTTTTTTGAAGGCCTTGTGAGATTTTATTTTCTGATTTTTAGTTATACGGCAATGGTATTGTTGGGGTCAACTTTTGAGTCTGCTGAGACAATTAATCTTAAGGGTGCACCTCAAATGCTTTTAGGGATGTGAGATTTGATTTAGTTTCAAGTAATTATTGTAGATTGTTTGAATTTATAATTGGGAAAATTCTTTGGCTGTTGTGTTATGGTCCTTTAGAGTAAAATCTTTTTTAATTCACTGAGAGCTTCTGCCCAAATGGTCCATTGCCCTCTCCCAAAGCTGCACCTCCTTCCTCAATTTCTCCCACCCCACCCCTGCCTCCTGCCATTAGGGGGTCCTTTTACTAGGCCCACAGGGCTGGACCAAGATCTTTATTGAAAAAAAAAAATCCTTTTTCAACGAACCTTAGAAAGTTAAAAGTGCGTTTGGTGATAGAGACCAGCGTTTTGATAACTAAAACGTGAAAAAACGTGAAAACGTAGGTGCTATTCTTTAGATGCTTGTGGTGTTTTTTTTTTTAACGAGAATATGACATGCTTAACAGCTGTTACATATATTATATTTCCATCGATGAGTTATTATAGATGTTTTCTTCTCATTGGAAAAAAGCACCACAAGTACCTAAAAAACCACACCTAAGTTTTGTCCGGTAACCTCGTAAGAGGTTAACACTTATTAGACTCAATTACTTGGAAAATTATATTCGAATCCCCTTTGTGCACTCTTCCTATACCCAACACCTTTCTTTATTTAAGAAATTATACATACCTCCTCTACTTGATATAGGAAACCTACACAGAATCCCCTTTCAAATAACAAAGCAAGGGAAGCAGGCATAATTTTCCAAACAAAAAACGTGTCAGTGTAATATGCACTAATAACCTCACAGGTAATCAATTTAATTATCCTTACTTATAAGAAGGTGTCTTTAGTTCAACTTTGATACCATGGTTAGCGCTATTATTGTACATAAAAACAAAAAATATCCATTGGAGAAATGGTCTTCAATTATTCATTTCACTTGTTAGGATGAGTAGGATTTCTAAACTGCATTTGTTTACTGTGCATTGTCATTTGACAATTAAAGTAAAATTGTGTAACCAGTGCTAACTTCCCAAGCCTGTGGAATTGGATGTAGTTTTTCCACTTACTGCCTAACGTTTATGGACTTATTTTCATGGTCTGTTCCACCAAAATACAATTTATCTTCCAAATTTGCTTAGAGTAGCAATAAATCTGCCAAGTTATTCAAGCTTGTTCACTTGCAAAAATTGTTCAATATTTGAATTGTGCTTGTAGTCATGGTTCATGGTTGCTCCACAGTCCAGAGTGCTAAGATTAGGCCCATTTAACAATATATATTTTTTGCAGCTTATAAATATCTGATCATTTCCATATTACTCAATTAGGTTAGGTTCTCAGACAATCCCATCATGAGTAGTTGTGTGAAGCCACTGATGCAGAGCAAGGAAACTCCAGTTGTTCTTCTACATGGTTTTGACAGGTGCTCAAAATATGCTAGAGAGAAAGTTAGTTTATACATTTTATGCTTAAGTAACCCTGAATTTCACACATTCTTATTATTCAGCTCATGTTTAGAATGGAGATATGCATATCCATTGCTTGAGGAATCTGGTTATGAGACCTGGGCCATTGACATTCTTGGTTGGGGTTTCTCTGATTTAGGTTTGTTTTATTACTTTGCTTATTTATGTTAGTCCTTTCCCCCTTTCTTCACATAATTTTTGTGTTGCTTGCTTATCTTTTTCTTCTTTTATCCATCAGAAAAACTTCCTCCTTGTGATGTGGTATCAAAGCGTGATCACTTCTATCAGGTACTTGTGTATTGGTTAATCTTCAATCCCAAGTCTTAATCAAACCTGATAGGTTAGTTGTAGTGTGGCAAGTCGTATGAGGGTGAGCCTTGATGCAATGTTAAGGTTGATGTCTTGTGACATGGAGGTCACGGGTTCAAATCTTTGAAACAGCCTCTCTGCTTGCGGGATAAGGTTGCGTATCTATCCTCCCCAGATCCCACCAAGTGGGAGCTTCGTGCATTGGGCCGCCCTTTAGAATTTTGAAAAATCTACTCGACTTATTAAATTGTTTGCCTCTGTTACAAAGCATAAATAATGTAATGATAAACATATAAAATGACAGCAATGGAATGCCAATCATCAGCTGTCTTATGAGGAAATGGCTGTCTTCACTTCACCAATTGTCAATTAATTTCTTGTCATATCTCTCTTGTTTTCCTTCCAATTGTTACACACTGTGTTGAGGCTGAATTGGATTTATGTATGACAGTTTTGGAAGTCGTACGTCAAAAGGCCAATGATATTGGTTGGAGCAAGCCTTGGCTCTGCTGTTGCCATTGACTTTGCTGCCAATTATCCTGAAGCTGTATGTGCCATCAAATAGTTTAACTTGCAAATATCCACACAACCCAATTTGCATGAAAACTCTTTATTAATTAACTTATTCGTTACATGACTTTGGTGTTCTCTGATCATTCACTTGCAGTTCATCTTTTCAGGTGGAAAAGCTTGTTTTGATTGGTGCTAGTGTATATGCAGAGGGAACAGGAAAGCTAGCAACCTTACCTAAAGCAGTAGCCTATGCTGGGGTGAGCATATCTCTATCTTACTAAAACTTAAAGCACATATCACTTGCAATTATCTAGAAAGTTACATCATATCCTATGTCTATCTATGCTAATGTTATCTTGCTTAATTTTTATATTTAATTACCTAGAAAATTATTTGAAAAATGTTCATTCCCCCTAAAGTGCAGTAAATGGAATTTATGCTGCATGTTATTTTTCGGTCTTCATTCATGATATCTTTAAGTGAGTACGGGATTTCTTAGTATATTATTTGGCTTTTGGAAATGACATCTCTCTTTTCAGTTTATATCAGTTGGTGTTATTATTCCTGCCATCTCATAAGCCAGTAAATATAGTTAATTGATCTTTGAATGAGACATTCCTTATTGGTTCCAATTCATCTTTTTCACATTTGGTTTTTCATTTGGACCCTATTTGAATACATTTTTAATTTCTCTTAACTACGAAGTGGATGAACTCACTTCTTTAGAATACTGGTCAAACTATAGTAAAAAGGCACAGTATGTTGAAATATATATATATCCTTCTGACTCTATCCAACATAATTTCCTAAATGTTGCAAGCATTGATGGAATCAAACGTTTTGAAAGAGGGGGTGGGGGAGGCCTCAGCCTACACCTTTTGACCAAGAAAGAGGAACTGTTGACTTGGAATCAAACCATCTTTGTTTTTTGTGGCTTTACTAGCATCATGCATCATCCATGTTCATACATTTTTTTGTTCACTTATTTCACTTTTGGTGCACTAAACTACTTATAAGGATTAATCTTTTTTTTTCCTTGTTTAATGAAACAATAGTTTATTTGAAGAGTAGGGAAAGTTAGAAATTTTTCTTGCAGATGGTGTCTTTTTTGTTGTAGTTTTGCTTCACCCATTTTTTTCTGATTATTTCTATAATATTGGTGATCTTGCTTATTAGATTTCATTTTTCAATAGTCTATCTTCCCATCCAATTAATAAGGGTAGCGAAAATAAATGAACTCTTATTTTTCCTAGTTATGATTTCCCTTTTTTCTGGTAAGATGAAAGTATCTGAATGTCCAGGTTATTTATTTTCAAATCATTGAATGGAAACTTGATGTTTAATTAGAATAATTTGATAGAAAATTTTGATATTAAGTCAAGTAGCACAAATCATCTGGAATAACTTATTTCCCCTCTAATATTTCCAGGTTATAGATTTTATTCACTAAAGATTGTATAACCTGTTGTCATTGCCAGTAATGCTTATTTGCTGCTGGATTTATGCATGGCTACTTTAATCTTTTCACTAGAATTTTTCCACTATTGTTGTGGGAGAGATAAGAATGAGAGTATGAGGATGTTGGGGGCTTAAATTATACAAGTTACAACTCACCTCTCACTCTTTTGAATCAGGTGTATATATTGAAGATCTTTCCATTACGCTTATATGCCACCTCTTTGACCTACACTAACATATCATTCAGAACCAGCCTTGATTGGACTAATGTAAGTTGCCTTATCCTAAAATTACTGTGTTCTGTACATAACATGGTGTACATATTTTTTTTTTTATGTACTTTTAGCTTCATAATGGGCCATTTGGCACCTTCACTCTTGGATACTTCAGCATCACGTGGTCGAGCGCCCTGTGATCAGTTGGTTATAGGATTGCTGAAAGTCCAAACTCCAAACAATACTTGTTACAACAAATGACACTGTCTTGAGTCCAATATTTCATGCATATGTGATTACTATGTGAAAGAATTGCATATCAAAAAAAAAAAAAAGTGTGCAAGAATCCTAGATACCCCAGAAAAGTAATTCTAAAACTACCCTTAGACAGATATTACATGTCTGGCATCTCTAATAGTCATTTTCTTATTGGATATAGCCATTCAGGAATGCATCCTATCTAGGCATCTTATGTCTGTCCAAGAATATGTACAGAAGTCCCCTCATACAAAGGCCTTCGTATACTTGGTCTTTTGAGATGTTTCAAGAATGAAGAGTGCTAACAGTCTTCTTATCATTTTTACAGGTGGGACGCTTGCATTGTTTATTGCCTTGGTGGGACGATGCTACTGTGAATTTTATGACCAGTGGTGGTTACAATGTTACTTCCCTAATAGGAAAGGTATATGCAGCATTACAACTTGTTGAATGTTGTATTTGTTATATTTTATATTTATGGCATTTGGACTAGGGAAACCCTTTAACACAGATGAATACTATGAATAAGGATTGGAATCAAGGTTTTAAATTACGGTCACGGTTACATTGCATTTACCGCAATCACGGATAATTGCGGGAAAATGCAATCGATGCAGCAACAATGGCCGTCGTGTTTCGGTTTCGGAGACCTCTAAAACCAAAACGCTGCGGCCCCAATTGCGGTTGCAGCCCTTTATTTAAAACCCTGACTATGAATATTAATCCTCGTCACACCTTCACATATTTCCATGAGGTACCATGACTGCTCATCTCATATACCCTTTTCCACTGAACTGCTATATGGCCGCTCTCAAATTTCAGTTCTCTTTAAAAGTCATGTGCTTGTTACTAACTTGTCAGCTTTGCTGTAGAGCAACAATCATATATAATCATAAGCATCATATTTATCAACTGTTTGCTGTCTTCAATTCGTACCAATTTGTAAGAATGAGGCTTAAGGTATAGATGGCTATAATTTCAAATTTTCATTTGAAGTTCTTTATATTGTCAGGAGACTCAGGACAGTGCCTATGATGAATTTTTTAATCATAGAGTTTCGTTGGTAAATTTTAGAACAGTTATTAGATAAAGACACACTTATCTGTGGTCAATAATGTTCGAGAATTCGTTGGATTTTATTGCTGCATACACTATAGATCATTTGGAAGGTTGTCATCATTACTTTGATCATTGTTAATTAGACATGTTGAAATTTGCTTTATTGATAACCTTTTATACCTGTACTTTGTTTTTTTATTATTCAACTAACACTCCCACCAGTCCAAACTTAAAACACACCCTTCTTTCCTGGGAAAATAAATTGGGGATGAAAGTGGGGTTGACAGAGGTATCAGTTGTACCGAAAGCTAAACAATGCTAAAGTTAGTTAATGTCAGAAAACATGCTTGTATACTTGAAAAACACATTGATGGGTGGATTCATATATGCACAACTGTTATGGTTTCTTTCTTGCCTTGCATTGTTTCTAGTCCATATTTAAGGAAGGCTTGTATGGATAGTGCTCACCTTAGACTTCATTTTTACTTCATTTCCTTCTTAAAATGATGTTGTGAATTTGTTTAACAGGTAAAGCATAAAACACTAATAATTTGGGGTGAAAATGACCGCATCATCAGCAATAGGCTTGCAGTGGTTAGTTACCTAAGCACTATTTCTGTAACATGTGATGAACAAGAAATCTATTACTTCAATTGAATTACTTTCATTTTGAAAATACTTTGTTTGGATAAAACATTTCAATTACCTTCAATTAATTTTTTTTAATATTCATTTAAAAAATTGGGATTTCAACTGTCTGGAGACCGTCCCCCCCCCCAAAAAAAAAAAAACAAATGGGTGTCCTGGGGATGGGGGCTGACGCCCCCCCACTAGGTGTCAGGGGGCCAACGCCCCCAGGTGTGCGGGGACCGGTGCCCCCGCACCGGGTGTCCGGGGGCGGGCGCTCCCCCACCGGTCCCCGTCACCGACTGTTCGGGGGCCGATGCCCCCGCACCGTGTGCCCGGGGGCCCGTGCCCCCCCACCGGGTGCCTAGGGGCCGGCGTCCCTCACCGGGTGTCCGGGGACCATTTTTTATGGTAGGTAGCACATGAGTAAGGAGAGGGAATTTCAAAATACCACATCTTTAGGAGGTATTTCAAATTCCTCAAATTTACCTTAAACAAAATACCCCCATAAAATCCCTTAATTTCTAAAATCCTTCATATTTAATATACAAATAAAGTATTTTAGAGTGAAATATTTTAATTACCCTCTTAAAATACTTCACCCTCTACAAATACCTCATCCAAACACACTTAGATTTATTTGACTAGCTTGAAAGTTATGTTGAACTATAATTCTCTCTTATTTTGTTTCACTTTATTTGACATCTAAGGAATAGTATTCGATGCTAATACTACAACTAAATTTGGATTTTGTGCTTTTACCATTGCAGCAACTACACTGTGAATTGCCTGATGCAATTATACGCCAAATACCCAATTGTGGCCACCTTCCTCATGTTGAAAGACCAGATTCTGTTGTCAAATTAATTGTTGAATTTGTTCAAAGAGAGACCAAGAAGTTAAACTTATGAATTTCACAAGTATGATGGTTGAACATCTTTTTTGCCATTCTCTAAGAGAGAAGGCAACTGAGCAGTTGACATTTGGCAAACCAGCTGGTGATAGAGCTAAATAAGCTTTTGGAATGCTCCTTCCCTCACTAGATAGCTGCAGCCTAATATTGTTGCATGAAGAAGACTCACTCAATATTATATACTAATAGTACTAGGCCGAACACCATGTGTTCTTATTTGATCCATGTAGCCAAACCCAGATAATTAATGGGATAAGATTCGGCCATTGTTGGTCATATTTCTATTTGGTTTCTGATAGGAACCAGATTAAAGAGAGAACAAAACTATGTATTATTGATTGGAAAATTAGAACTATTATAGAAGAAACCTCTAATCCCAGAGCTATTGCACCTCAGAGAAGAGAAGATTCACTCGCTGCCAACCTCTAAGGTTCTAACTGAAAATGATCCAGAATGAATTCACCCTTGCCATGCCCTCTCCTTATAACTGCCTGCCTCCCTTCACTAACTAGCTGCCACATCACAATTATAACTAATTCTATATTCAGCCCACTTGTTGGGCTAAGGCCCAAACCTAGCATCCTATCACCTCATGATTTGTTGAGAATAAAATTGCCACTTTTTTTTTTTTGGTATTCTCCGAAGCATGGCCAGTCAAAAAATGGTGACGTATCCGTATAAAGTACTAATACAAATAAGTATTAGTACACATGGATACGTACCCGATTGGTATCAACTTGTTGATATTATTTTTAATTTTTGTACGCAAATTCGATATGGTTGAGTATACTTTCGATGGGAGTCATTCTAAATCTCCGTTGTTTCAAGCTAGAAACTTTGGTTTTTTGTTTTTCTTTTTCCGACCACATCATGATATTGAAACTATTGTTCTTCTCAGAATTAGACAAAGCTCAATTTCTTGGAGGTTAAGTCAACTTGGGTATTTATCTTCCTAAAAGTCCGTCAAAGGGACTATGTAAGACCGCTAGTTGTGAGAGGGGGGTGGGGGACCTTAGCATAGGACCTTGGTAATACATCTCTAATTGCTTCCACCTTGACGAAATAACTATAAATCACAAAATCAATTTCTCCTTCTCACATCTTGGTTTTCAGTCTCAGCCTCATCTTCATACACTCACATCCTTTGCTGGTGGCAGCGCTCCTCCGTAGTACCTTTTTTTTAATTGTCTCGTACCTTAGATTTTTAGAAAATATTGTATCTCGTATCCATGTCCATATCTGTATATACGTGTAACACAGTTGGTAATTAATCTAAGGAGTACCAGCACCCCTGAAAACAATCGATCATAGATATGTCTCCGACGATGCCAACATGAGTATTGCTTGGAAGTGATAGAACACTGTGAAAGTTGCCGAGTCAGGTTTGTGTCCCTTTAATTCAATTATTCTTTTATTCAATTATTCTCTGTGGCTACGATACCACGAAAGTATATGCAGGTGTTTGGATGCCATTTAATACTTATTGGAGTTGTTACATATTTATTGGTTCAAATTTTTTTTTTTGGGAAAGATACACCTCTTATTTTAAAAGTTACACTCAACATTCATTGGGGAAGTTAGTGTAATTTCGGTTGTTACTCATTCAAGGGAGATAAGTGTAACAAAAATATACATAATGTAAGCAAAAATTTCCAAATTTTTTGGTCCAAAATATAAGCAAATTTCAACTATTTTCTTCTCATTTAATGAAGTTATTCTCAAAATACCCTTTATTTAATACAAATTTTGTTTTCCAATGACTCCTTTTATTCTTAATAACACAAGCCTAATAAATAAGAGGAAGGGTAATTTAGGTAACAAACTTAATTTTTTATTCCCAATGACTCTTTTAAATGAGATCAACTAAGTATCTTAATATGTGTGTCCCATTTAATTTTTGCTTATAATAGAGACCAGAGGGAGTAAACTTTAAGTTGATATAATTTTTAAGATAAAAAGGATGCAGGGTATTATTAAGTTATATACTTTTAGTGTAATTTTATTGTCATTCTCATAATAAATGATTCTTAGTTGGACTTGAGACTCGTGTATGATTTAGGGTAGGTTTATGTTTTGGACTTGAGACATCGCGTATGATATAGGATATTCTTTTCTAATTTTCTTCTTTTCTATATTTGTCCTTCCTTGCATTAGACCACCCTTAACCACAGTCCACCATTATTGCTTCTTGTGTAGTTGATAACTTCATACTTTGTTTTGTATTGACTTTATAAAACCTTACAACTTATTAATTGTTATATTGAGGGTGTATTTGTGTTGATCCTCATATGGAATTGAGACAAATATGAATTATTGTTGTGTTATGTATTAATTTTAATATCAAGGTTTGAGCTACCTAAATGTCAACTCAAGTATGATATTTGTTTAAGCTATGCTTAAAATTTATAGTTTTTTCTTCAAGGGTTACCTTTTATCAATTGTGTAATTGCTTATTTTTTTCAGCCGACAAGAATTTGCTTATAACAATCATAGAAGTTTCAAGTTGCATTAAAAAAAAAATCATTGCGCAGCCCAATGACCCACCCAAACCAATCCACTGGTATTCAGATTGAGTTGTTTGAATTTGAGACCCTAAAATTATTCAACCCAAACCAAATTTGTTGCGTGCAAAACACACTTAAGGGCAAGAGTGAGACACCTCGACGTCCTATTAAAGAAAACCCGAAAATATTAAAACCTAATCGTGATATTAGCATTACGCCATTATATTAAAATAGCGGAGAAATTTAAAACTTAAATATAAACAACTATCTACAACATATATATAAATATATGCATACATACGTGCATCAATATATACATCACATCCTGGTACAGTACTGTAAAGGGAATCCCCTCAGTAGGATCCCAATAGGTACAAACTGATATCATAACAAAATACATTAAAATACTGAAGGAAAGATGCCTCAACGGCTCTCAAAACCAAGTCCCCTCTCAAAATACATGAAAACCTCACACACCTATACTGATAGCACTGGCCTGAGCCATCACAAACTACTACCCTCGCTACCACCCCAGGGTCTTGACGGTCCCGCCACTCCTCCGCTACCGCTGGAAGAGCTCCTATCTGAAGGCCTCTGGAATATCCGTCGGTAGACTCTGCTATCTCGGGAAGGCAGCCTGAAGGACACTCGGGAAGACTTCGACCCGGTGGCTCTAACCTCGGGAGGTGCGGGTGCCTTTGGAACAGGCATTGGATCAGGAACTGGTACAATAAGGTCCTCCTCAGGCACTGGTGCAAGCATAGGCTCCGGTGCTGGTGCCTCATCTGGCACTGGAACGGGGACTGGTACCATAACAGGCATCGGCAGCATCAGTGGCAAACGTGCATCGGTCCCCACTATCCCAAATGGGGCTCCGTTCCCTACGTCGGAAGTTACCGATACGGGACCCGTATATACAGCAAACCGGGTGACTGGGTCCACTAGCCACCTGTTCGCATCCACGAACTCCAACTCAAATGTCCCCATGAGGGGGAACTCTGCCGGCTGTGCCATCCACGACTGGTCCCAATGCTCCATCAGCGTAGTCAAGGTCTAAGGTACTACAGAAAAGAAAACAACGTACAAGAAAACAGAAAAGGGGATAAAAAACTATTTAACGTCAAACGCGAAAAGAGTTTAGTAACATTTAAATCTATAACAACACACTAAACATCCATCTCCATAAATCTCTCTCTCTCTCTCTCTCTCTATATATATATATATATATATATAACACAATCATCCTCGACAACGTCTATATTTTTTTTTCCTTCCTCTACCCTCCATAATGATGCAATGCGATGCAATGTGTATACTCAGGTTTGGCCACATATCCGGATATCCATAACGACACGTCTCCAGAGTCCCCGGCTCACATTCTCGTTCGCGGAGGAAGAATGCCCATGCAAAGCAATGACACTATAGTTGCACAATACACGTCGATGCACACCACTGATCCCACGGCCAGGGTGCTCATGCAATGCATGAACTATAGCTACGACAATAAAGAATAATGTCTGGGACGGTCCTGCCAGTAGTCTAAACCACGGGAATGCACCCTCCGAGGAATAGACCCCTAGCTAGTGCCAATGCACTAAACCACAGACCATGTTTCAGGTTACCCATATCATAGACCATGTTTCAGCTCACCCCCTAGTGCCTTAACCTCTCATCATTATCTCAAAGATAACCTAACAATAATCACATCTCATCAGTCTCATCACCATATCACAATAATCATCACAGTTAGGCACTTCTAAACTCATGTATCATGAAACCCCACACTCATCACTATATTCATCATGTATCAATACTAATAACACCTCTATCACAATAATCACCCATCATGTCAACATGTCATAATTACAATCATCTCCATATAAAATAATAAATATAATAATGACCACATTCATAATCCAGCCAACATCAATAATACAGTCAACTCAACATGTATCAAGCAGCATACCCATAACAGTCAAACCAGTCCAATCAGTCAAAGCAGTCAGCATTAATAATAAAATAATACATTTTTATACGTAATGACGATAAACATACAATTCCAATATCATCATTGGTACCACTAAGTAGTCCCCAATGTGATATTGACATTGTCCGTTACTTGCTCTCTAGTAGGGTTTAGGTCGCCCTACGCCATTATCGAAATAAATGCCACTTCGTCGTTTCTGACGTTAGATGGCTTCTTTCCCCTACCTGGAAAGTCGTACGATGATTTGACCGTAAAAAAATGCACTCTCCTCAACTCCTCTCGAATCTGCCACGCTCAGGAATAAGGCTTCTGAGCCTCCGAAATTCCACCTAAACATCACATTGTGAAGAGCACGTTACAAGGAGTCCTAACACGAAGACGGAATTGAAATCTGATAACCGAAACTAAAGATAATTCAAATACCATAACTAACGGCATTTCGACATAAAGAGAGTAGAAATTACCTCCAATATAGAAGAAAAGAGAAAGGGAAAGACAAAGACGACGTTGCCTCGAACGCAACGATATGCTCGGATTCGTAACAGGACGATCAAATCGCTCTAACTCTTTTCTCGAAGCTTTCTCTCTCTAAGTTTTCTCTCCTCCTCTCTCTAAACTCACCCTCTCTGTTTTCTCAGTTCTCTGCCCTCTGTTTTCGTTCTATGGACTTAAGTGACTTAAGTCCCTTTTATTTTTGCTGACTCACGCTCCAACGCTCAAGTGTTGGAACCCTAGCGCTTGAGCACTCCAACGCTTGAGTGTTGGCTTCTCCACGCTCGAGCGTTGGAGGCAGGTAGGCCACCGCGCCATGCAACCAATCCTGAGATGCCACGTAAGCCCTGATTGACACGTTGCAGGTCAACGCCAGACCTTGTCTGTTGACCAGAATGCTTGAGCGTTGATACACCCATGCTTGAGCGTTCTGTGGACGCTTGAGCTTTGGGTTTACCATGCTCGAGCGTTGACCATTGACCAAAGGTCATTTTGTTGCGTTCTGGGTCCTTTCGATGTCCGATTGACCTCAAATTTGAGATATAAGCTCATCAAGACCTAATAAACAACCTCAAACCATAAAAAAAATGCATAATCTCAATCCTAACTCTAAATTTATTGTTTCACACTCATACGTCTTAAAGACGATAACCAGGGAAAACCCTAAGATGTTTTTACGTTCAAACTCACTCTAGACGGTCGCGTACTTTCCACGCAAAGGTCTCTAAACCTTAAACAACCTCTTAACTATGAAATCCAAGTCCTAAATCTAATCCTCTTACATAACAACACATAAAATCACGGATGTTACAAAGTGCACCTTATCGCAATAGTAATAAAGGAAGTTCTGGATATCGTAACCACATAGATTAATTAATATTTACTATCCTAGAGAAATTCTTATGTTATTTAGACAAATTGAAATTGTGAGAGAATGGATTTTAGAAAGAAAAGGTAATTAAAAAGAGTTCGCAAACACAAGCACAAGCGCACACGAAAGAGAATTCAAGAATGAGATTCCACTTGCACTTTTAGTTTCCAATTCCTAGTTCTTCATGATTTAGGAGTTAAGCCACATACATGAATCCCTCAAAAAATTCTATTAAAAATCATTGGTAATGAATTGCAAATATTCTTTTCTCCAAATTAATTTCTTATTTGGTCATATACGAAATTCAAAGAAAGAAGAAAACACAAAGAGGTTGATTAACCTAATTGGTTGACCTGGTTGGCAGCTTAAGATTAAAGTTTGGTCATGCACCTCAAACTCGATTATATTACATGTCTATCAATTAATTACGGTACGATCGTTGATCAATCAACCAACTCAAACATGTCAAGGAGGACCAAACCTTAACATGAGTTAAAGCAACAAAATATTATGTATGAAAGCATAATCATAAAATCACGTTGACTTAGGGGGAAAGGTTTTGAAGTAACAAGATCCACCATAACCCTAGTTATGGTATTTAGAAGTCTGTAAAAGAATAGAAATCCAAAAACAAAATTAAATAATACATAAAGAAATAAAGATTAAAACCCCCTTTTTCCAAGATGAACTTCTCCCTAAATTTTTATGCGTCTTCTTTCACTCTTGAATCCTTCTAACGATGTAACAATGCTCTATAGAAGTTAAAAGATATGTTTCCAAGCAAGAGTGGCAAACCCTATTTATAATATAAAAAGGTGGACATATAAAGGTTCAACATCAATTTCCAGCTCAATTGAAGTCCAAAAGGTGCCATTTCTACTCACTTATACTCCAACAAGGCTTGATCCATCAAATCCGCAAAAGTTAACAATACTTAATGAGATTTTATCCAATAATAGCCAATATTCATTAAATACTCACAATAAATATATGATTTATGGCTATATAAAATACAATTATCAAAATCATTTAGTTTGGTTCGGGTATTTTTTCACTCAGTCAGCATAACCCGATTACTTTGATAAATCTCAATTTCTCGTTTGATTTGCTATCCCATTAAATATGTACTAAAATAAATGACATGAGAATTCTTAAAATACTAAACGCCTTCTAAAATGCAGTGTCAAACAGATAATGCTATTTTTAGTTCTCTCCAAAGCACACTTTATTCCAGGAAGAGGTACTGCGCATAATGCTATTGTTGCTCAGGAAGTCCTTCACTACATGCATCACTCCCATAGTAAGGAAGGATCCATGCCTTTCAAAATAGATCTCGAGAAGGCCTATGATAATGTTTGTTGGGATTTTTCTACGGTCTATGCTTCATGAATTTGGTGAATTTGGTTTTCCGGATCGCATTATCAATCTCATCATGTTTTGTGTGTCCTTAATCTCGCTTGCTATCCATTGGAATGGTGATCGGCTAGAGAAGCTTCAACCTTCCAGAGGTCTTTGACAAGGAAACCCTATGTCTTCTTATCTCTTTGTTTTGTGCATGGAGAAGTTGGGTATGGAGATCATGCGCAAGGTGGATTCTAAAAAATGGCTTCCTGTGAATTTGTCCAAAAATGGTCCAGCATTCTCCCATCTTTTCTTTGCAGACGATGTGATTCTTTTCGCAAAGGCCAAGCAATCTCAAGTCCACCTTATCATGAATACTTTAGAAGATTTCTCTGTTGCCTCGGGTTTAAAGGTAAATTATGAGAAGTCTTCTACGTTAGCTTCTAATAGAATGGCTCGTGGTAGGAAAAGCCCAACTTTCCTCTCTTTCTTCAATTAGGTTTGTCTCCCGTTTTGAAAAATACTTAGGATATCCTCCCCTGCAAGGGCGGGCCAAGAAAGAGGACTTTCTTTTCTTGGTTAAAAAACTCCATTCGTGGCTTGCTTCTTGGAAAGGAATGTTATTGAATAAGGCTGGTCGCGTTGCCTTAGCAAATTCAGTTTTAACTTCTCTCCCTTTCCATGTCATGCAGACTATGTGGATCCCTAAGGAGATTTGTGATGGGTTGGATAGAGTTGTGTGCTAGTTTGTTTGGAGAAATCCTGAGAGTATTAGAGCTTGCACTTAGTTAATTGGAATATGATTACTTGCTCAAGGACACAAGGTGGCCTTGGTATTAGAGAGGCTAGTTTTTCTAATGTTGTGCTTCTTGGTAAGCTTGTTTGGGCACTCCTACATCAGAAAGATAAGCTTTGGACTCAAGTGTTGTTAAATAGGTACCAAGAGGCTAGTTATCATTGACTTCTTAAGAAGTATAAGGACTTGGATACTCAGAACTCTTGGAAATGGATTTGGAGACTTCCTACCACCGATAAATGTCGTTTTCTTGTTTGGTTGATATGTCACGAGTTTATCCCTACAAACGTGCTTCGTATAGCTAGGGGTTTAGCCTCGTCCGAGACTTGCAATCGCTGTCATGCATTTCCATAAACCTCTTTGCATTGCTTGCAGGACTGTAGTAGTGCTTGGAGAATTTGGGTTTTTCTCTGCTTTAGTATGGATGCAGGTTTCTATATGGATGATACTCGAGCTTGGTTACAGGAAGTTGCAAAGAAGGAGTCAACCACTATCTTCTTCTCTAGGTTGTGGTGGTTATGGGTGTGCAGGAACAAAGCAATTTTGGATCGGGTGTTGTGGGCTGATTCTGAAGTGCTTCATAAAATCTTCCTATCTGTGGAGGACAACAAAGCTTCTTTGGACCCAGCAGTGCAGGTCATTGCTCAACCGTCTCGGATAATAGAGTGGCAGCATCCCGCTCTTGGCAACGTTAAGCTTAACGTGGATGGCAGTTCGAAGGGTAATCCAGGTCTGGCTGGGTTTGGTTGCTTGATTTGTGATGTCGAGGGATCGTGGCTTGTGGGCTTCAAAGGTTCTATTGGTGTAGCCCCAATTTTGTTAGCTGAAATTAAAGCGTTGTAACAGGGTTTGAAAATCGCATGGCAGAAAGGTTATGGAGAGGTTATTTGTGAGAGTGATAGCTTGGAGGTGGTTCGATTGCTCACTTCTTAGTTGAAAGAGTTTCATATTTATGGCTTTTTGCTAGTGGATGTTAGGCAGATGCTTGCTTGGGAATGGGATGTGCAGATTGTTCATACTCTTCATGAGGCCAATGCTTGTGCTGACTTATTGGCTAAGCAAAGAGCAGATGGTGTTACTGTGCTGGATGTGCTGATGTCTCCCCTTGGGGGTCTGCCTTCTTTTTTGTTAGCTTATGCAATAGGAACTCTCTTTAGGAGGGGCTAGTTTTTATTTTTCGTTCTCTTTTACGCAATAAAAAAAAAATTTGGCTAGTGCCATTCTATGAATAAGTAAGTATAAGACTCCCATCATAGGAGAAATCATCAACATCTTCTTCTAAAGAATTATATTATTTTTTCCTTTGAAAAAAAAAAAACAAATTAAGTCTCTCAAATTTCACTATAATCTTTCTCTAATTTGACTCTTTCAAATTCTCTTCAACTTCATTTTATGCTTTTCAAATAAACATATAAATAAAGGGGCGGGGAAAGAAAGGGAAAGGAAAGCAAACCAAAGTTTATGCATGTGGTTCAGAAGTACAAAAATGCCAGCCAAAGCATGCACAGTTAATTTCATATATCGACCTCAATTACTCTCAATTTTCATAACTGATTCAAACCGCAAAAGCCAAGTCGGAAAATCGAAAACTGAACAAACCGAAGATCGAAAAAATCGAAAACCGAAAAAGCAGCTTTTTTTTCTTTCATTAGATCGGATTTTGGATCCCCTAATGAAATCTAATCCCATCTAATCTAAACCGATCTACTATATACATATATACTATTATTTTTGAAATTATAGTATTGCTCATACTTAAACATTGTTTTGATACTTTTATGTCCCTCATTCTCTTTAATATTTTTGTTGGAATTGACATATATGAGACTATATAGAATAAACATTAATGTCTTGAAGTTATATTTTGCTAAAAGTTTTGATACGTAACATATATATACTTGATTGAGTAAACATGAAAAATAGGAAACCAAATAAGTAAATTTGAAAAATAATTAGCTACAATTTATTTGTAGCCGATTCAAGGAAAAATAGGATAAGTGAGAGTAGATATAGAGATTAACATAAAATAATATTTAACATAAAAAATGTGTTAAAAATATCAATATTTTTTTTTTTTTTGTAAAACTCCCAAATTAAAATTTTGTTAGGTATTCTCTAAAATTTTCCTCACCCGTCATCAAATCAAATAATGGTTAATGAATAAATAATTATTGCCTTTCATAAAGGTTCTATTGTTCTAACGTAGAGAGAGGTTAAAATAAGTATTGACACCCTAAACTAGTTCCCTTAAATGATGATGAATTTTTTTGAACACAAAATTGAGGACGCCATACGGTGTCCCCTTTTATTTTTCGATGTATTTTTTATATGCGTGTGTACAAAGATGATAAAAAGTAAGTGGGATAGAAAGAAACACATATAGTATCATATACGATGTCTAAAATTTGTGTTTAAATAACACAACTCTAAATGAAGATTATTTTTTGTCCACTATTAAATAAGTAGAAAGGACACTTGACATAAGAAAGAAAAAAATTTATGGCGAAAACCAAATTATCCAATCCAAACCTCATTTGATTGAATTGGATTGGATTGAATTTTTTTAAAGGAAGCAATCCGATCCAATTCAAACCGCACGTTGCTTTCATCGTTGGATCGGATAATTTTTTAGCTCAAAATCAATCCAATCCAATCCGTGAACATCCCTAATTGATGTTAGTTTTTTCAACAAGTATGGACATTATGTCCAAGAGAAAAATTGGTCCACCCAATGATTGAAGAGTTACAACTCACAAGGAAAAAGAGAAAATAAATTACAAATTATCCCAGACTGTGTGTGCTGGTCCTAGCATATGATACCGAGACCTTTGAACCACCACCACTTTTCATTTGCTTTATACGCATTCGGTTCTGTGGGAGCCACTTGTAGGCTTGTAGCAGTAAAGTGGCCCAAGTGGCAAAAGTTGCAAGTATAGAGTAAAAAAGGGAGAATGTAACCCAATGTTCTCTTGATTTAGGAAAAAGATTAGAAAGTTGCGCTATGTCATTAACTATTAGCAAGATTCAAAGACAACTTTTAAATATACAATATTCGATTTGTATTAATTTAGCCAACCCTAATTAACAAGAAAATATATATTTATACAAATGACTATTCATTTCTTCCAGAGGCACGTATATAAGAATATACATAATATTTTTTTTTCCAATCCGAGGAAAGTGCATCGATATATTCATTTATGTTGCCATAACAAGTAGGCTAAATCGTGGCAAGGCACCAGCGTAAATGTGAAAACGACAAGTTACGTAACGTTTGGTTAGCCGAAAACGATGCCAATTGATGCAAATCTTGTAAGAAAAATAGCTCAATAAAAAGGTGAAGAGTCATGGATAAAAACATATTACATATAATGTAGCTACTAGCTAGCAAGGCTCAATTAAATTAAAAAAATAGTGCCTCTCATAATAACAGAAATTAATATACAAGTGGAAATTGATCAGGTTCTACCCCCCATTAGTAGCCTAGTGAGTCATATCAAAATATATTCACCACTAAAGAGGGAATCATATTCCCTAGCTTTTTTTGTTCTTTCACATAAGAGTAACAGAACAAAATAAAAACAAAGACAGAAAGGCCAAAGTGGGGTTTGCTTCTGGATGATTCCCAGTGATGAAATTACATGAACACCCTTCCTGTCGTGGCAAAATCTCATCCACACATCAAACCCCCCCACATGCTATTGCTAGAAAAATGTACCATTATTTAGATTTTAGACCCTTAATGCTAACCATAAGGTAAGAACAAGGGATAATACTAATAGTAACATATTAGTGCCTTTCAATTGAGCCACTCCATCACTAGAGTCATTGAAGCCAGTACCAGTTGAAGATGTTGGACTAATTCCAAACACATTAGGACTCCCTGTGGTTGTGCCTGTGCCTGTACCAATCCCAGTACCTGTGCCTGTGCCTGTGCCTGTGGTTGTGCCTGTGCCAGGAGTTGTACCAATAGGAGTGGTTGGAGTTAGAGTGGAAGGTGATGTGCCTGGTGTAGTGGTTGTTGGGGTTGTGGTGCTTCCTGTTCCAGTGTTGCTGCAAGTATAAGGCAAATAAAATCAGCATATGATCTTCACATAGACTAATAATAATATACACAAAACATAGAAACCATTTTATTAAATGTTGTAATATATGATCACAGATCTAGGATCAAACATCTAGGGAATGAAATGGACAAAAAATAATTGTGAAACATCCAAATCATGACAGCTAATATTTAAAAAGAGAAATCATGCTGTGCTATGGCTAGCATGTAACATTCATTCAGGGGTGGTAGATACATGAACCCAAAAAATATGGCTTTTTGGCTAATGTATGTAAACCGACATTTAAGTTGTACCAAATAATAAAAAACACAAAAACAAAGCAAAACATAAGGTATGTTCACCAATATAGATTAAACAAGTTTAACAGTTACTTATGCAAGTCATTAAATCGAAGCTGAATCTAACCAAGGCATCTAAAGCACCAAAAAAGAAAATCAGGCTTCAATAATATAAAAACTGAGAAAGAACAACTTTATATTTTATAAATAGAAAAATATAAATTTTAATACATTGTGGAAACACCCAACTAATCCTAATTTTCTAGATAAATAAAACAAAACAGCAAGACCCATTATCAAGAATCATACCTAGGACTCGATGGGAAAACACATGTGGATGATGAAGCTGCAGATTAGAGAGAAAAATATTAGTAAAAGTGAAACTCAACAAAGGATGTACCAAAATTTGAAGGTGGTTTGAAGGTACAGGATGAGGATACTTACTAGGAGCAGTTTGACTGGGGGCAGCAGCTCCAGCAAAATCACAACTTCCCTGAGTTTGACCCTTTCTCTGGAAATAGCTATTAACAGCATAGCTGCAATGATCCTTCACAGTGTTGGGTTGGAAACATGGTCCATTTTGGAGAATAGGGGTACAGTCAGCACCAGCACCACAAGCATAATCTATAGCTTTCTGAAGAACTTGATCACTCAGACCATCTTTGCAAATACAGTAAAGAGCACCTATTGAAGAAATTTTGGTTAAAAATAAACATAAAAACAGTTAGTTCACACAAAATCCTATTTTTTTTCTTCATCACTGAAAAAAATATTCTCTAAAGTTTTTATCACAGAATAAAAACAAGAAAAGCAAGATCTGCAAATAATCATGAGAACATATCTAAGGGAAAATATAGAATGATGTGTTGTCATGATTAAAAGCCTCTTATGACAAGATGTTGAAACATGAAAACAAACACACACAAATCCAGGTACTTACTTGAATGACCAGTCAGAGCCATAAAAAGCAAAAAATATACCAAAAGAGCCATAACTAATGGTGGTTGGTATTTAGCTAATATAAGAGAAATTTATTTATTTTATGGGAATAGGAAGAAGTTGAGAAGGGGTGCTACAGGATGAGGCAGAGAGAAAGAAAGAGATATGAAGAGAAGAAGCAGTTTGGAGAATAGAGATTTCTGGACAAGGGAAGGTGAGTAAGGTCGTGGGTGCCTGTGGTACACTTTTCAAGCCCTTTTTATGTGTTCTACACTTTGTACAATACTGCATTAATTAATAAATAAATAGTAAGGAGTAACTTTTATGGATGCTAAACAGGTAAGACTTGAGAGTGTTCTGGGGAATTGCATTAAAGCTGAAGCTTTAGTTAAAGCTTTAGTTACATAATTATGATATTTCAACATCCAATTTCAGATATCATATATATTTATTTTTTATTTTTTTATTTTTTTTTTTATCTTGTTTGTATACACAAATCCTAGAAATACACCAAAAAATAAAGGGATGTATGGTGTCCCAAATATGGTGTTTAAATATAATTTCTCTGGGTTATATTATAGTATGTATTGCATTTGTACCAAAAATATATATATTATATAGTATGTATAACGTATAGTTTAATAAACAAACATGTAAACTGTAATGTATCTGACTATTTTGTCCATGTGTTTCAAACGGTCCTAAACTCATGTGGGTAACTCGTCCTAGTATAGGTTGGCACTTTGAATAGGATATGGACAAACTGCCCTATGGGCCTTGGTACGAGGGAGGTTCATATGAAAAAGGAAATGGATCAACTTACGAGATTTTTTTTTTCTATCATACGAGGAACTCGCTAATCTTGGTCTGAGTGATGGCAAATTCTAGGGTGAGAGACTAGACAAAGTCTCTCACCATGGGCAGGGGCTCTTTTGAGAGAAAAAAAATTATTTTCCAATCCTTCAATCATTTTTCCTTTGCGGGGCAGTCATTCATTCCATCTCCCTCGCCATTTGCTTCTCACTGCTCTCTCTCCCTCATTCCGACGGTGTCGTGGTCATCGTTGGTATCATTGTTCAGGAAGATTCACCTCACCTCCCTCCCTCACTCCCTTCGTACAAGTAGCAGAAACATGAAAGGTGAAGACTTTAACAAAAACCCCAAAATCAAAACATGTTTCCAATGACAGATGAGTAGATGACATATAATCGTAACTAGTTTGAGAAATTGGAATAACAAAAATTAAAAATTAAAAGGTCTTGTAATCGTTTTCTCCATTGTTATGTCTTTCTCCTTATCTCTGTTTTTTTCAACAATTTCTTCATTGAAATTAAAATCTTGGATTTTTGCTCATCACCGACGAGAATGTGAAGACGACACTCAAGATCGAAGCTTGGTTCGCTCCATAGAAAACCTCCGCCCTCTCTGTATTTCAGATCTGTACAAAATGGGCTTTTTGTCGGTGTTGGCCTCGCCCTTGGTGTGGATCATGGCGGCGCATTCATGGATGCGATGATGTGACTCGGCGAGGTTATGACAGCCGCGACAAAGCCAGAGCTGTGTCTTCGTCGGCGGGGGTGAGGAAGGTTGATGTAATCTGGGCTCCGACGAAGTGGCCAATGAGTCGATGACGAGGATGATGACGGCCTGCATGAGGATATTCGGGCCACACCGTCGTGGCCCCGAATGTCGATGGGGACGCGCTCCAGAGCCATGGCGGCGCATGGGTGGCGGTTTGAATGAAGAGTGATTGGGGGTGGTGAGCAGATGTGCGAAGGGAGCAAGGAGAGTGATAGGGATGGGGCTTGCAAATGGGAAAAGTAAAGGAAGGACCAAAAACAAATTTTCCATTGCAAATATACCCTTGCTCATGGTGGGAGACATGTGGAAGTCTCCCACCGTAGCCTTCGCCCTGAGTGATAAGGGGTACTTAAATAGAGTCTCAAATTTAATTTTTGTAAGTGAAAAAGATAAATACTATATTGAATCTTTTCAATTATACTCACGTTAATCGAAATCTAAGGTAGGGAATTGTACTGGCCGAAGTGGTGAGCTCGGCCGCCGAGCTCGGAAGCTTAACTGCTTTAACGATACACTTATCTAAAATTCAGCTAACAACCTTACTTTAGATAAGAGATAACTCTTATCAGTGAAAGAGGGGAGTTGAGCTAAAAGAGATAAGTGATAAGTGATAAGAGATGAACTAGATCCTAGAAAATAGGATCGGTTTACCCCTTTACTCCTCTATAAAAAGAGGAAGAGTCTAAGAGGAAAGACACTTTAACTTTCACTAGAGCTTGGTATTCTCTCTTAAGAGTATTAGAAGTCCCGGTTGTCATCAAGAGACTATCAACAAGTCCTTGCCCACCGGAGTACATCAGATACAAAATTAAGAGATTGATGCACCACGTGATCAAGGGTTGAACACAGAACTACGTTTGGCTTTGATTCCCTCTGGGATACGTAGGCCGGAACATAAGTATTCTGTCAACCCACGGTCTAAAACAACCCCAACATTCACCCTTGGTCTGACGTTTACGGCTAGATTCCGGCAAGTCGGATCTCGGCAGGAACATTTGGCGCCCACCGTGGGGCCGAGGAAAAACTTTCCCCGGTTCCATAAGATTTAATGGTGACTACACGGAACGGACCGAAGGGAGGGGCCCACAGTGCAAATCATGTTGAGGAATCAAACTCTAATCATAACAACCCCCACCTCCTCCCTTCGATGAAGGTAATCCGCAACTGGGAGAGATCATGGCACAATTGAGACAGTTGCGTCGGGAGAACGAGGAGATTCGTATGGAGTACCAAAAACTGTTGAGAACTCGGAAAAGGGGAAAATCGGCAACACTTGCCGAGGAAGAGCATTCCTCACCCGAGGACAACCAGAAAGACCCCATTTATGTACCTTCTCGTGATGACAGAAGCCGACCTTCCAGAACCAGGCTCGGGCCCGAGGCCTCAAGGGTCCGATCTCGTACTGAGGAGACCACTCAGAGAGAGAGAGCACGGGACAGACGACCGAAATTACCTTTTACTGATGCCATTGACGAGGTGATCATACCTCGGCATTTCAAGTCTCTTAATATTGATAAGTATAATGGCACTACTGATCCAACAGAACATGTAGAATCTTTCATTTCATCTGTTTACTTGGTGACCGATTCGGAAGCCATCATGTGCAAGATCTTTCCAACCACTTTGCAGGGACCTGCCTTGACTTGGCTCACGAATCTTCCACCTCGGTCAGTAGATTCTTTTGATATGTTGGTTACAAAGTTCACTGCACAATTCGCAGCAAGCCGAAGGCATAAAAAGCACTCGGTCTCGCTTGTGAATTTCAGGCAGGAGAAAAATGAATCACTCAGGGATTACATGGCTCGCTTCAGCGCTCAACAGGTTTTAATCCCCAATATGAGCTCAGAACTTTGCCTTCATACCGTTATGAATGGTTTGAGGCCAGGGCTGTTCTTTGAATATTTGTCTCGGAAGCCACCGAGGGATTTTGAAGAACTTTAAGAAAAAGCCACAGGGTTCATGAACTCGGAAGAGATGGTAGAATCATAGAAAAGAAGTTTTGAAGAAAAAAGCATAATCTCAAACAAAGAAAGAGATAAAGGAGCCAATCCACAAAAGGCTTTCAGGAGTAATGACAGAGGGTTTTCAGAGAGGCAGTCCCAACCCCGACACCAGTCTTACACTCCATTGAACCGATCCAGAGCCGCTATTCTCCAAGAGGTGTGCAATACCGAGTTGATCACTTTGCCAAAGCCATCCAAAACTCCTGCTCAGGCAGACAAAAGTAAAGAGTGCAAGTGGCATCAGAACTATGGCCACTCCACTGAAGACTGCAAAACAGCCCAGGATAAAATTGAAGAATTGGTACAGGCAGGCCGACTTGACCGGTTTGTCCGCCGAGAGGGGGATGGTGGCGGAGAGCTGGCCGACGGCGAAGAAGACGGGGTTATGACAATCGTAACCAAGATGAGAATCAGCGAGGTAATAATCAGAACGGAGATCGGGATAACAGTCAGCGACCACCTAATGATGAGGCAGAGGTTGGCGTGAGAGGAGTCATTAATACCATCTCGGGAGGTTTCGCAGGAGGAGGCACAACGAGTTCAGCTCGGCGACGTCACATAAAGGCTATCCGATCTGTCAACTCGGTTTCCAGAAAAACCGCAAGGCCGAGACCACCGATTACTTTCTCAGATAATGACTTCCAAGGATTAGATCCCAATCAAGATGACCCAATGGTAATAACAGTTGAATTGGCCAATTACTCGGTCAAACGTACACTAGTTGATCAGGGTAGCTCGGCCGACATTCTGTACTTGGCAACCTTTAAAAGCTTGGAATTCCAAAAAAGTTGATAAAAGAACAGGAGGACAAGCTAGTGGGGTTCGCCGGAGAGCAGGTCAAAACTCGAGGATATATAGACCTCTTGACAACATTTGGTGAAGGCAAGCTTGCCCGGACCATATCTATCAGATATGTCATTGTGGATGCCAACACTTCATACAACATCCTCATCGAAAGATCGACTTTGAATGAGCTCGGAGCAATTGTCTCCACACCTCACCTCACCATGAAATTTCCAGCTGATTCGGGTGAGATAGTTGCAGTCCGAGCTGACCAGAGGATGGCCAGACAGTGCTACGCAGATAGTTTGAAGGTAACTCGGGAGCCAGATATCACAGAGAATGCTAAAGATCATCAAGCAGAAGTGGTGAACTCGGTCAGTTCAGTAAGCTCAGCAAGATCGGATGACATGTTTGAATTGGATCCAAGGATAGAAATGTATGGATCCAGAGCAGAGCCTACGGAGTCATTGGAAAAATTTCAACTGGGAGCCCAGGTCGGTCAGTGCACAAGCATCGGCAGTCAGCTCGATCCCTTACTGAAACAACAGATACAAGCAGTTTTGAAAAAGAATGCCGACCTGTTTGCTTGGAAGACATCGGATATGCCTGGCATAGACCCCAATTTTCTGTGCCACAGGCTTATCTATAATGTCCGGAGGCCAAGCCCATAGCACAGAGGAAAAGGAAGCTCGACGAAGAAAGAAGAAAGGTTGTAGCCGAAGAGACTGCAAAGCTGAATAAAGCCAATTTTATCAGAGAAGTAAAATATACTACTTGGCTAGCCAATGTCGTGTTGGTTAAAAAAGCCAATGGCAAGTGGAGAATGTGTACTGACTACACCGATCTCAACAATGCATGCCCAAAGGATTCTTATCCTCTTCCAAACATTGACAGATTGGTAGATGGAGCTTCGAGTTACAGAGTCTTAACTTTCTTGGATGCATACTCGGGTTACAACCAGATAAGAATGCATCCACCGGATGAAGAAAAAATGGCGTTTATGACCGAGGGGACAAACTACTGCTACCGGGTAATGCCCTTCGGTTTAAAAAATGCTGGTGCAACATATCAAAGACTCATGGACAAAGTGTTTCTCAATCAGATCGGAAAAAATCTAGAGGTTTATGTTGATGATATGGTGGTAAAGTCTGATGACCCAAAACAACACCCTGCCGACTTGGAGGAAATCTTTTCCCAACTCAGAAAATACAACATGAGGTTGAACCCTGAAAAATGTTCTTTCGGTGTGCAAGGAGGAAAGTTCCTGGGGTACATGCTAACACACAGAGGGATTGAGGCCAACCCAGATAAGTGTAAAGCTGTCATTGAAATGCGGAGTCCGCAAACCGTGAAAGAAATACAGAGGCTAGCAGGCCGATTGGCCTCCTTATCTCGGTTCTTGCCCAAATCAGCCGAAAAGGCCAGACCCTTTTTTCCAACTCTTGAAGAAACCCAAGGAATTTGTTTGGACCGAGGAGTGTGAGAAGGCTTTTGAAGAGCTGAAATTGTTTCTCACCTCACCTCCGATTCTAACTCGGCCCGATCTCGGTAAGGATCTGTATTTGTACTTATCTGTCAATGATTACGCAATCAGTGCAGTAATCATCCAGGAGGAGGAGAAGCAACAGATGCCAGTGTATTACATCAATAGAATCTTGAAAGATGCAGAGACACGGTACCAAGTAATTGAAAAGCTTGCCCTCGCTTTGGTAATGGCTGCTCGGAGGCTAAGACCTTATTTCCAGTCTCACCAAGTGATAGTCAAAACAGATCATCCAATTAAGCAAGTGCTTCGAAAGCCCGATCTGGCGGGACGAATGATAGCTTGGTCATTAGAATTATCAGAGTTCGGTTTACAGTACGAACCGAGGGGACCAATGAAAGCCCAATGCCTCTCCGACTTCATTGCCGAGCTATCTTCAAAGCCGAGTCCTGAACCGATTAATTGGCTTCTATATGTAGATGGCTCATCAAATTTAAAAGGAAGCGGGGCTTGAATAATTCTCGAGGGCCCAGATAACCTTATCCTGGAGCAGTCCTTGAAGTTCAGGTTCAATGCATCAAACAACCAAGCAGAGTATGAAGCTCTTATTGCCGGGCTGATATTAGCTAAAGAGGTTGGAGTCAAAGGATTGAAGTGCCGAAGTGACTCACAGCTTGCAACAGGACAAGTCTCAGGGGATTATCAAACAAAGGATCCTCAATTAACCATGTATTTCTGCAAAGTCAATAGTTTAATTTCAGAGTTTGACAACTTCACTATTGAGCATATACCTCGGGAGGAAAATGCTAGAGCCGACCTGTTGTCCAAGTTGGCTAGCACCAAGAGAACTGGCCAGCTAAAAACTTTTATTCAGGAAAATCTCCATGAACCGATTATAAAAATTGCCGAGGTATTGATAACCGAGCACTATGATCGAGGCTGGATAATGCCATTCTGGGAATTCCTGACCTCGGACAAGTTACTTGCTGATCCCAAAGAAGCAAAGAAAATTCGTCTGAAGTCTTGTCATTACACTATCCGAGATGGAGAGCTGTACAGAAGAGGATTTTCCATGCCTTTATTGAAATGCATAACCAAGGAACAATCCGAGTATGTAATGGACGAGATGCATAGAGGAATATGTGGAATGCATTCCGGTGGCCGATCCCTAGCAGCTCGGGTTCTTCGAGCAGGTTTCTATTGGCCGACTATGAGATCAGACTGTGCTGCCTGGACTAATAAATGTGACCCTTGTCAGAAATTTGCTAATGTGGCACGAGTCCTAGGAGAAGAGCTCCATTCCATGCTGTCACCTTGGCCCTTCACTATGTGGGGGATGGACATTGTCGGTCCTTTCCCTGTTGCCAAAGGCCAAGTGAAGTTCTTACTGGTAGGAGTGGATTATTTCACCAAATGGATTGAAGCCGAGCCATTAGCTATTATAACAGCTAAAAAAGTCCAGAGTTTTGTATGGAGAAACATCATATGCTGACATGGTCTACCTTATGCAATTGTCACTGACAATGGAAAGCAATTCACGGACAAAGGTCTTAAGGAATTCTACTCCAATCTCGGAATCAAACATAAGGTGACCTCGGTTGAGCACCCACAAACAAATGGTCAAGCAGAGGCCGCTAACAAAGTCATTCTGAACGAGCTCAAAAAAAGGTTGGGCCAATCAAAAGGGGCATGGGCTGAAGAATTACCAAGCATCCTCTGGTCTTATCATTGTTCACCACAGTCATCAACTGGAGAAACTCTGTTCAGGCTGACTTATGGAACTGACGCAATGATTCCAGTCGAGCTCGGTGAACTTTCTTTCAGAAGGCAGCATCATGATCAGAGCAAAAATGAGGAAGAAATCCGAGTTGAGCTTGACATGGTTGAAGAAGTCCGAGATGAAGCAAAGATCAGGGAAGAACTGTGCAAGCAGAAAGCAACTCGGAAGTACAACTTGAGGTTGCGACCCAGAGAGTTTGTTCACGGAGATCTGGTACTAAGATTGCAAAATGATGCAAGAAAGGACTCCAAAGAGGGCAAGCTCGCAGCAAACTGGTCTGGCCCATTCATAATAGTTGAAAGTCTTGGAAATGGTGCTTATAGGCTAGAAGAGTTGTCGGGGAAGGCTGTTCCAAGAACTTGGAACACTTCTCATCTTAAGTTTTATTTTAGTTGACTAATGTAAAGCTAGGTAATGTACTCTTTTTCCTACCCTGGTCTTTTTCCCATGTGGTTTTGGCCGGGAAGGTTCTAATGAGGCTTGCCTGAGAAAATAAATGAATAAGGTCCGTTTCAGTTATATGTATTTGTTACAGGACTAAAAATTCACTTGTTTTACATTTTAAAATCAAAAACCTAAAAGGGTTGACCGAGCTGAAATCGACCGAGTTGAGGTCGAAATGCCGAACCCAAAAAGGTACAATCAAAACCTAAAAGGGTTGACCTAGCTGAAATCGACCGAGTTGAGGTCGAAATGCTGAACCCAAAAAGGTACAATCAAAACCTAAAAGGGTTGACCGAGCTGAAATCGACCGAGTTGAGATCGAAATGCCGGACCCAAAAAGGTACAAGCGTGAGCTTAAAAAAGTTGACCCGAGCTAAAATCGACCGAATTACGGTCGAAATGCCGAACTTAAAAAAGCAACGTTAGAATTTAAAAAGGCCGAGCTTATAAGCTCAAAAGAGGCCACGCGCAAAACTAACAAAGTTGGAAAAACCGAGCTTCTCCCGGTAAAAAACTTTGAAATGCACTAAAAAGCTAAGGGTAAATATTCGAGCTAAGAAAAACTTGGAATAATTTCTAAGTAAGCAAAAAAAAAAAAAAAAAAAAAAAGCAAGTTACGATATGAAAGCAAGAGGTGCAAAATTTCATTAACTACTTAAGGGACAAAAGCCCAGTACAAAAAAGGGGGCACGGCCCAAAAAAGCAAAACTACATCAAATTTTTCCAAGTTACTCATGGGCATCCCCATGAGCAACTGTTTCATTAAGAGCCGAAGTGGAGGCATTGTCATTAGGTGAAGAAGCACCCAAGGTTGGATCAGGCGTAACCCTACTGCCACCTCCGTTCAAGCCTCCCTCCTCGGCAACTTGCTCCTCGGTTTCTCTTTCTTGCTCTTCCTCCTCTTCATCCTCAAGCTCGGACAACGGAACCAAGACTCCGTCTTTGTTGAAGTCCTTATCCACATCAGCTTGGGAGAAGTCAACATCAGGGTTGAAGCGCTTAAGCTGCTTCACAGCACGAGAAAACCCTTTAACATGTTCCCGCATGATGCTGTCCAGAGCCTCGTCCAAGTCGGCTTGAAGCTTGTAGTTGACCTCCTTTTCAGCATCCAAAGACTCTTGAGCCTGCGTCAAGGCAACACGGGAGTCTTCCGCGGTTTTTTGAAGGTTGGTTTTCTCTGACTTCTCCTTGTCCAGCTCGGACTGAAGAACAGCCTGAACCCTTTCGAGCTCGGCTTGCCGGGCCTTCAGCTGCCCGATAACTCGGCCTTGTTCTTCACACTTGGAAATGGCCTGAGATAATTCGTCACGAACTAGCAGAGCACGAGCAGCGTCGGCCCTCATCACTTCCATTTTCTTGGTATTCTCGGAGAGTTGCCGACTCCAAAAGCGAGTAATGGAAGCAATACGCAATGCATAAGCAGCAGCGGCCTCCATACTCTCATCAGGCCCTTGCTCCAGCAAAAGCCGAGCATCAGCGGGCTTCAGTACTTGGCCGTCAATAAGTGGACCGAGGTTACAATCGTTACTCTAAAGAGAGCCGTAACCCGGGTTACAGTTGCCGTTGTACCACCTCATATTCAAGGTAGAATCGGTCACTATTGGACCTTTGCCGATTCTCCTCTCAACAGCAGGATCCTCTTCGGCCACCGGGAAAGGGGGAGGTACTTCTTTGAATCTCAGTCGGGCCATCTGGCCGAACCTTTTTGAGAAGGCGTGGGCTGGGATCCGAAGCCTCAGCAACTTTCTTCTTCTTCCCCTTTACATCAGCAACAGGGGCCAAACCACCGGCTTGATGAGCCGACTTCTTAAGTGCCTTGTAATTAAACTTGCCCATTATCACTGCAAGAAAGAAATCAGTCAGATTGTAACAAGTATATGGTAAAGTTTGGCAAATACAGAAGGGCTACTTACAATCGAAGTCGGCCCGCCGAGTAGAAGAGGTCGGCAATTTTAAAAGTTTTCCACAAGGCAGTGGCCGAGGGTAAAGTTTAAGAGCTTCAACGTCGGCTAGTTCTTGATCAGTCATACAACCGATGTCAAACCCGCGAAATTTCGACGGATGTGGTTGCCAGTAAAAGGGAAATCTGGGTTTCCCATCGGTGTCAAAAAAGGCAGACTCATTCCCATTAGTAGGTCGGATTTTTTCAATCTGACTTAAAAAACTTGTAAGAGCTGTTGTAAAGACCAATAATGCCTTTTTTCTCAAGTCCGCTAAGGGAGATCCATCCTATTCGGTCCCCAAACCGAACCTTATAGAAGTACAAGAACTTCGGTGCGGTGGCCTCCATTCCGACTTGCCTACACAAAATCTGGAAAGCTCTCATGAAGGCCCAGCTATCGGGATGAAGCTGAGTAGGGGCAACGTTCATAACCCGTAGCACATCACATTCAAACTGGGTAAAGGGAAAAGAGATGCCAATTTGTTCGAATAAGGTTTTATACACATAGGTAAAGTGTGTTTCAATGGGAAAAGGTTTCAAAAAGACGTGTTCACTATCTGAACAGGGGAGACAACAGACAATTTGGGGAGTAGGGGACACTTTGCTCTTGACAGTACGAAGAGAACCGTAATTCCTGAAATTTGAAAAAAAAGCTCCAACCTCAGGCCTAACCCAAAAATACCCAGGGATGGTAATGTCTGGGATGGGTTCCTTGGGAACCCTGGAAGCATGCCTGCGGTGCGGTGGCACCACGGTGGCCTGAGGAGCAGTAGAGCTACTTTCTCCAGATGAGGAAGATGAGGCTTCATCTGGGTTACCCTCATTACCCTTCGAAGAAGGAGGGGAAGGAGGAGGAGAACCCCCAATAGGGTTAATCTCAGATTCTACGATTTGAACCTCCGATGAAACACTCTGGGATACCTCAAACGAAGGCTCCATGGCACAGACAGCTTATAAATTGAAAGAAACAAACGGCAAGTGATGGAAGCAGGGGCGTACCTGGAAAAAGTAATGAAAGAGCGAAAATGCTTGAAGAAGAAAGACTCGAGGAAGAAGAAGCTTCAAAGGTTTATGAATAGCAAAGGCAGGTAAGGGTTTATCCTCGGAAATGCCTCAATTTATAGCACACAACGTGATCTTGGAGAAAAAACCGAAACGTTAGTAATGATGGTGGCTGACGCGTGAGAGAAGGGAAATGTCTCTTCACGCCTGCGTAAGTTCGGCACACCTATCGTGGGATACCACGTGGCGAAGACATCGGAGTACACGATGCCACCAAGAGGGGTTTTAAATGCGCAATCGCAGAGTAGGCCTTGGAAATAGGACCATCAAGGCCACGTGTCACAAGCAAAACGGGTCTTAAAGTAACGCAACGTTTCTTTTCATCTCGGGTACTGAGAAACTGACAAGATTGACATGACCGTTCCTGTCTCAGTTCGGCTCGGCTCCTTCGATAAAGCTTTCACGCTCTATGAAGCTTAAAGCTTGGGGGGCTTGTATATGAGCCGAGGTGGTGCATGAACCGAGTCATAGAACTCGGCCAACAAACCCACCGACCTGAGATAGTTACGAACCGAGGTACGAATGACAAAAAGTAGCAAAGTGTTAAGCTCGGCCAATTGAGGCCACCGAGCTCATAAGTTGGCCGAGGTGCAATATCAGTCACGGAAAGCATGGCAAAAAGGAAAATAAAAACCTAAGCCATGAACTCAAATTTCCAGAAGGCAAGCTCGGCTCTTGTCATGAAAACTTCTTCGCTCTTTTGAGCTCGAAGCTTGGGGGGCTTGTGTACTGGCCGAGGTGGTAAGCTCGGCCGCCGAGCTCGGAAGCTTAACTGCTTTAACGATACACTTATCTAAAATTCAGCTAACAACCTTACTTTAGATAAGAGATAACTCTTATCAGTGAAAGAGGGGAGTTGAGCTAAAAGAGATAAGTGATAAGTGATAAGAGATGAACTAGATCCTAGAAAATAGGATTGGTTTACCCCTTTACTCCTCTATAAAAAGAGGAAGAGTCTAAGAGGAAAGACACTTTAACTTTCACTAGAGCTTGGTGTTCTCTCTTAAGAGTATTAGAAGTCCCGGTTGTGATCAAGAGACTATCAACAAGTCCTTGCCCACCGGAGTACATCAGATACAAAATTAAGAGATTGATGCACCACGTGATCAAGGGTTGAACACAGAACTACGTTTGGCTTTGATTCCCTCTGGGATACGTAGGACCGGAACATAAGTATTTTGTCAAGCCACGGTCTAAAACAACCCCAACATTCACCCTTGGTCTGACGTTTACGGCCAGATTCCAGCAAGTCGGATCTCGGCATCTCGGCAGGAACAGGAATATAATGAAAAGAGAAAAGGTAGAAAGATTTGGGTGAATTCTCCCGTACCACCCTAATGTTGGGTTTAAAAATTACCCTTTTGAAGTGGCCCAATTAGTGGCAATTACACACCTCCACCTCATGCCATGTCACTTTTAGTGTACAAACTAATTACCTACATGGAGTGTCAACTAGTCATTGTTTTAAAAACCCCTCTTTTTATTTTATTTAGTTATAGGTCCAAGAGGACCACTTTGCAAATCTTAAAAATTTCACACTCCTTCAATGCTTGTAATTGGTACATGTACTCTCGACCCCTCCATTGCTAAGTTCAATCTCCACATACCTATTCCACTTTGCAAAGGATTGTGTTTGGGTGTTCATACCCAAATCATCGCCTACTCTCGTCTGAATATTTCCACCGTCCTGCTATAAGTTATCCGCCCTCCACCATGATTTGCGTCCACCAACTAGGGGTGGACAAATCTGTCTGACCCGACCTGGACCCGATATAACGGGACCAGAAAATGGAAAACAGGCGTGTCTGAACAGTTCGGCAGGTCCATCGGATGCAAAAATTGGTTTCATACAGGCTGTAACGGTCAGGCACAGGTGTTAAAAAACAAACCCATCGGTACCCAGACCCGACCGAATGTATCAAGATATTATTATTATTTTATATCTAATTCCCCTTCAATCCTATTGGCTGCCCCATATTTCCCTTCAATCTTATTGGTTATCACATCTCATCCTTATCTGTTAACCCAAAAAACAAATCCTATTCTCATCTTTTCCATATTCCCTCATTAATCGTTACCATTTACCAACCCACTAATTTCTCTTCTTGAAATCTCTGAACCCGAGCTTCTATTGTTCGACTTCACTCACCTCAGCCTCTCTCAAGTTTCAATCTCTCATTCCCAACAAGAACCCTAGCGTCGCCGCCCCTCTCTCAGCCTCTTTTAATCTCTCATTTTCAGACTTTTGTTTTCTCTTCTACGAAGTGCGATGCAAACACCTCTCTAACCATCGCTCCAGATCTGCCAAAATCACGTCTCCAACCAGCACCGCCTCGTTCTGCTCCGACCGGCGTTGCTGAGCCCCCTATCATGCCTGTCATCTTCGGTCTTCTACTCCGCCGCATCACAGTTCTTCCGCTCCGCCGTGAGTCGCTGCCGTCATCCACTGCTACGTGTTAAGATCCAGATCTGCGAATGAAGAACCATACAGAGAACTGACGAAGAAGATTATGTGTTTTGGTTGAAAGTCTGAAGCTTTTTGTTAAAAAAAGTTTGCTGCTTTTTGTTTAATTTGTTTTGTTTTGTTTTGTTAAAAGATTGGTATATTTTGATTTTGGTTTGTTTAACTATTTATGTTCTCTTCATAGTTCATGTTTCTTCTTCTTTGTTTATGATTTTGCTTCTTTACTCTGTTTTTTACTCCACAACCGTCGGAATCCGACCGTCGACCCGCCACCCGCTCTAACCAATGCCATGAACGGCCGGGAATGGGTTAGCTTTTTCCCTCCTCGGTTTGGTTCGAATTGGCCCGTTTGAGCCCGAACCCGACCAAACCCGACCGTTGTCCAGCCCTACCACCAACATTCATCGTGGAATCACCTATAACATAAAATTTAAACTGAGAAAACTTAAAAATACAAAACACTGGCAAATCGCTTTAATGCAAGTCCAGCCAGTTCCATCTCACTGCCTTACACACGGACTTTGTCCCATTTCCCAACATAACAACGCTCCTCCTCTATAAAAAATTAAACAAAATGAAGCATATTTATTTTTGAAAGGAAATGAAGCTTATTTATTAAATAAATAATTATAAATAATTAAATAAAGATTTTTTTTATTTGTCGTTCGAATTGCTTTCTCACTCATCGATATTTCTGTTTCCTTCCATTGGCCAATTCGGCCAAATAATCCTTCTTCTTCACCATTATCCTCTCCAGTCTCCACTAAAATTCCCTACGGTTCGTTCGGTTACTCCTACCACTCTCTCTCAAGTTTCCAAGTTCAAGTAAAACCTTCACCAAACGCATTTCATTTATAGTCCCTTTCTCTATCAATTCATCGTTGTCTCTCACGGTGGAAATATTTAGACGAGGTGGGCGATGATTTGGGTATGAACGCTCAAACACAGTTCTTTGCAAAGAGGAATAGATACTTGGAGATTGAACTTTACGGTGAAGGGGTCAAGGGATCATGTACCAATGTCAACAATTGAAGGGAGTGTGAAACTTTAAGATTTACAATGTGCTCCTCATGGACCTATAACTAAATAAAATAAAAAGAAGGGGTTTTAAAACAATGACTAGTTGATACTCCATAGAGGTAATTAGTTTGCACACTAAAAGTGACATGGCATGAGGTGGAGGTGTGTGATTGGACCACTTCACAAGGGTAATTTTTAAACCCAACATTGGGGTGGTATAGGGTAATTTTTCACTTTTTTCTCGTTTGATTGAGCATAGAAAGATAGGTCAGAGAAAGAAAGGATTGGACCAACGTGATGTTCTTTCTCTCATGTTATGAGAAGAAAAATGGGGTAAAATGTCAAATTTATCTCTCATCTACTTGTAGCAGTTTTGTCATCTATAAGGGCATAATTGTTTATTTTTAAAAAAAAAAAATCATCTTCTTCCTTTTCTCTTTTTTCCACATTCTTTGATACCAAACAATCATTAAAATTCATTTCTTTTCTCACCATTTTCTTTTCACCAACATTCTTTCTTTCTATCTATCTTTATTTTTATTTTTTAAATTTCTTTCTCAAATCAATCAAAGCATTATATCTTTTCTTCCAGTTGAGCATTAAAACGGTCCAAAAGCCACCACAATCTCTTGCAGAGGCGGACCTTCTTGAGGGCGGAGGGGAGGAACGGCTCCCCCCAGAAATCTTTTACCAATTTTTTAAGAAAAAAAATATTAGTGACAGAGATGTTGAAGGGTAGAGTTTTTTTGTTGAAGCAGGAGGACTCTAAAATGGAGTCTGGACTGACCGATAGTAGGGAAGAAGAAGATATGATGTGGTTACTAATATTATTATTATTATAATAATAGGTATAGAAGTAGCAGTGGTTTAGTAAAAAAAACAAGAAGTAGCAGTGGTACTACTACTACTAATTAATAATACGTGGGAGCCAGCTTTTGTCCTTTAGTTAATTATAGGCTATAAAATATAAATATATGTCTTGGTTTGAAACTTTCAATATAAAATAAATTATTTAGTAAATACCAAATTTAGTCCCTGAAATTGTAAAGTGGTATCAATCTGATCCTTGAAATTATCAAAATTTCAAAAGCATCCCTGAATGATAAGTTAGTATCAATTTGATCCCTTATTTTACTCACTTAATATCAATTAAGTCCCTGACATTGCTAAATTAAAATTAACTTAGTTCATACGATTTTCAACGGGGGGACTAAGTTGATTATTTTACAATTTCAGGGACTAATTTGGAATTTCAATAATTTCAGGGATCATGTTAATATTACTTTATAATTTCATGGACCAAATATGGTGTTTACTTTTAAAATATTGTTTTTTTACTTTTCAATTTCATTTTTTTTCCATTACTTTTCATTGACAAATTTCCAATTTGCGTTTCCCATGACTGCAAATTTTCTTTCATCTGTGTTATTTATCCTTCCTTTATTTGCCTCTGTCTTGGCAGTAAGCATATTTATCTTCATTTTTTTTCCCAGAAAATATTTCCAAATTTGGGAATATCTATTGAATAAAAGATATGAAGTTCGAAGAGTTTTTATCTTTAAAGAGATCATATCAATGTCATGTTGAAAATTATATTAATTTAATTAATAATTTAGTGGCTCCCCCAACTATTTCTATCAAGATCCGCCACTGATCTCTTGTGATCGAAACTATGGTACTGTTAGTAGCTTGTAGATTATTTTTTACTTATTTGAGTTGGAATTAGCACACTAGCTGTGAAATTTTGAGCTAACAATTTATTCACGAATAAAGTTCAGTCCTTGAAATCATCATAGTAAATCATAATCTCCGACTTTATGAATAAGAAAAATTAGTCCCTGGTTTTGGCAATTGTTGGTCAATTTGGTCTGTGACATTAGTGCATATCAGTTATACTTAATGGAGTGCCACACATGGCATGTTTAAAGCTAACTTGGAGCCTATGTGACAAATCATACTTGAAACGACATTATTTGTAACATCAATTTAGTTCTTGAAGTTGTCGTGATCAATCATATTAGAGCATCTCCAATGGTTAGTATTTAAGCAACCCATTTTGGGTTGCTTATTTCCCATTATATGAGCCCCACTACGTCACATCATATTGAAGCAACTCACCATACTTTTACTGCAATGGTACCTATTTAAGCAACTAAATTTTTTTATTTTTTTTATTTACACTTAATTTTGTTTTTATTTAAAATATTAATTTATTAGCAATTCATCCTTGAGATTTGAGCAAAAATTATTTTTTTTCATAAGCAACTAATCTTTATGGTTCCTTATATAAGCAACACATCCTTATTTTAAGTAACCCACATTGCCACATATATCAACTCCAATAAGAAAAAATTAAGCAATGTTTCCTTATTTGCCACATAGATTTAAGAACTTAACAAGAAACCCCCATTGAAGATGCTCTTAGCCTCTAGCTTTACGAAAAAGAGACATTGTCCCCGATGTTGGCGACCATCGATCAATTTGATTCTTGATGTTAGTGCACAATAGTTGCAGTTAACAGAGTGTCTCATGTGTGCCAACTCCATGCCCACATGATCAATCACACTTGAAACGATGTCGTTTATACTTACCTTAAAAACATGAGCCATAAAATGACGTCATTTAGCCTTCTTCTCAAAACTTACCTTGTTGCTTTGAAATTTATGATAGTTGAAGAAGGAAATTTCGTTTTCTACAAACCCCTAATAACAACCAATTAATACTTCAAACTTCTCCAAATTCCTAAAACCTAAAGTCTCCAATGTCGCGCCAAATCCAATTTTGTATAGTTCCATGTCTAATGAGCATCACTACACTCACCAATTTTTTAGCAGGTGTACGTTAGCAAGCTATAACTAAAAAAATAGAAAATACACCCGAAGGTGCAGCTTGCTAACGTACTCCTTCGAAAAAAATGGGTGGGTGTACGTTAGCAACTCTTGTAAGGATTTGTTAACGTATAACCACTTATTTTTTAGAAGGAGTACGTTAGCAAACTATAACTAAACAAATGGAAAATACACCTGAAAATTCTAACAAACTATAACCTAACGTCATTTCCTATTTCATTTATAAATTAGTTTCTCTTAGATCTATTTTTTAAATTCTAACAATTGAAAAAAAATAATGCAATGCCAAAGTATATTCTCTAGTTTAAGAAAGTGAATGTCTAAATAAGGAAGTGAATTTTAAGAAAAAAGGCTCAATATTGTCGTTTTACGTCTTATCTTCTAAATAAAATACAAACGACATAATTTCAAGTGTATTTAAGCACCAAGCTGCATCTGCATGGCATGGCATTCTAGTTAAGTACTAGTGTTCTTGACCCATGCCATGCACGGGTATGTATGACTTATGAAAAATTGAATAAACATCTCTCAACTTTAATATATTTTATTTTCAAATATAGACAATAAAATATTTAAAAAACTATTTATTCAAATGTGAATATAAAGTACAATACTTACCAAGTTTCTTATTTTTGTTGAACGTTATAAATAGTTGATCAACTATAAGATTATTTGTCATCTCTAATATAGAACACTTGATAAAATACAAAATAAATTATAGTTAAGGGCATAAAATAATTGATAAATTATAGTTGAAGCCTGAAGGTATAAAATAGTAGTGATCCGTGTCATGTATGAGTGGTATGTATTGCTTATGAAAAATTATATAGATTAATTATATTTAATATTAATTTGTTTAAATCAGAGCATGGACCGCCAAATAAGGTCCCTAATATATTTGACAATTTTGAAATATTGTATTAGATAATTCAGTATTAATTAATCGCAGATGTGAAAAAATATTAGCATCAATGCTTTTATTCACATTCATATTTTTTGTATAGAGGATTAGACTATCATTAAAAACATGTTCCCAATCAGTATCAAGTTTGAATATTTATATAATCATTGAAGATTTTCGAATTAATTTTGATACTCCGATTATACTTGATTGTATTATTGTTTCCAGTAGCTAAAATGGCAAACTTTGTATTAAGTTTGATAATTCAAAATCACACTATCTGGCTTTCGAATTTTCTTTATTAAGTATAATGTACTGGAAACATAATATTTGAATGATTATCGATTCCAGAATATATTTAATCAATTCTTTTAATGATTGATCTCATTGTCAAATATTTTCAAATTCAAGATATTTTTTAGTGATTTGTAAAAAAAAGACGATATTTTTTTATGATTGATCTCTTCAAAAAATTCTGTCAATTATTTTAATGAATGATCACTTAAACTGTTTTAAAGCAAACAGTTATTGATTGATGATTGATTTCTTAATATATTTAATCAATTATTTTAATGAATGATTTAAATGTTAAACATTTTCAAATTCAAAATATTTTTAAGCAACACTTTAAATGCTTGATTCCTATTTTGATTCAATTTTAATGTTCTATACATTGAGTATTCACCATTTGTTTTCAATCGATCTAGATCAAACGACATCTAAGATTATTTTTTTCCAAATTTAAATGTTAGGTTCCAATTTGATTTCATTGAAATTATAACATATTAAAATGAATATTAATGACTAGTTGGCATATCAGGCAATAATGTATAAGATAATCCGAGCTATTAAAAACCTGACTATCATTAAAAATTTGATTTAAATTAGAGCCTAGGCTGCCAAATAATGTTCCTAATGTATTTCAAGATACTGTATAAGATAATTCGATGTTAATTAATCGCAATCATATATTTTGGATGTGAAAAAATATTAGCATTAACGCTTCTATCACAATCCTAATTTTTTTTTTACAGATGATTAAATTGTCATTAAATACATGTCTAATACATGCTTAATATATTTTATAAAAAAATTAATATAAGTTGTTTTTGAATCAATTATATGCTCTTATATAAAATATTCATCATTGTCTAGTATTTTATTATTTTTAGGAAATCATATTTTATTTATTTATTTATTTATATGTTATAAATCAATGTGCTTTTGTGTAAAAAAATAATTCAATATCATATAAGTATTTATATTTAAATCTTATTACGCTTTCATTCAAAATTTTCATCTTTGATTAATATATATTTACCTTTTACAATCCATAAATTAATGAGTTTTTTTTTTTTTGACAAATAAGTTTTCTTGTATAATTTATATCTTTATTAAAACATATAAATAAATATTTTTCCATCTTGGTTCCATTATTAGCTTGTATAACATCCACAACTCAATTCTCAATTTGGACCAATATGGAAATGAGATTTACATCTTTGGTAAGAAGAAAGAGAATGCGATGAGAACAAATGAGAAGAGAGTGGAAAGCAAAACAAAAACATGAAAAAATAAGTATGAGCTGAAGAGAAATCAGACCTGTTAGAATCCGAGCAGCGGTGGTCACCTGAGAAAATTATGTTCCTTTTCTTTCTAGCACTGATCACTCAGTGTCTATTAGAAACTCGGTAGCTTGAGCTTCTCCCCAAAAACAATTCTTAATCATTGTTGCCATGCGAAAGAACAAATTTTAAAAAAATTCATTACACATGTTAACAAATAGGGAAAAAACCGAATTAGGTTATGGCAAATGAAAAAAATATGATGCTTGTGATTTGATTCAATTTTATTTATAGTAGTCAAATTTTTTAAAAAAAAAATCAGATTTGATTAATTGGTGATTTGATGACAAAAAATGAAATTAATGTTGATAGAGGTAATAAGTATCATAATCAAAAATATAGTCAAATTAAAAGGTAATTAATGAGCCGCAATTATATTCATTGTGAGAGCGACACATGTACTGTTTCATGTAAGACTCTATGATTGACTGCCACGTGTAAAAAGTTGCTCTATGTAGAATCAATAATTATTCTGCTTTGTATAGATTATAGATTATAGATAAGTAATGCACACTAATACCCTTTTTTTAGTTTAATAAAAATGATTATTAATATATTTTACTATAGGTGGACTACCACGTATGCAACTTTCATTAGCAAATTGATAGACATTGAATGGAAGGACTAAATTTGCAATATTAAAAACTAAGGGGACTAAATGTCCTAAAAAAAATTATATAGACAAAAATCACACATGACAATTGTAGCTGGACCAAAAGTATAATTAAGCTTATTTTAAAATGAGAATGAACTCCCTTTAAATTTGTGTTATAGAGGGTGCGAATAGAATGAGAACATAAATCTCAGGAGAATAAGCTTAAAAAGAGTATATATCTTAAGGAATAAATATAATAATGATATAAATCTCATGAATATCCAACAAACCAAAAAAATAATCTCATGGATATCCGTATAATTTTTAAAATAAAAAGGAAATATACGTAATTTCTCTCCTAATAAAAAGTATATAACCTGTCACAGACATTCAATCTCACCTTGGATGCAATATAGTTTGGAAATTTGGAAAATTCGCAGTGTCTTTTATGAGGTACTACGACGATGCAAATAGTTCTTCGGAATCGGAAATTAGCATAAATATTTCAAAATTAAAGTATCATATGAGATGATTGAGTCAGTCGTTAGAGGGAAAAAACAGGAACAAGACTTGAGGAAAGATTCTGCGCCACTCACAATGTTTGATGAAATTTACTTTTTTTTTTTTTTTATGGTTAAAGATGAAATGTCACTTTGCTACAATGAATTCTTTTCATGATATAGGTAGACAAGCGGTGGTTACGATGTGTACAATTGTCTCAATGTGAATTTTTTAGTAACATCATCAATATTTTAAATTGTTTATTTTCACTTTTTATTTTCAAAAAAAAAAAAATGTTTCGGATTCAATAGTTGCTATGCTAATGGCCCTTCATACGTCATCTGTAATCAGTGTAAGTCGAGTTGTGTTATTTGCACACCTGAATTTGACACCCCGTATAGACATCGTACATTGATGTGAGTGTGGGTAAGTATAATATTTTAAGATAGAGTATATATATAGTATGTGATTGTGAGTGGAGTGTCACATGAGGTGTCAAATTCAGGTGTTCAAATAACATAAGTATTGTAAGTGCTAGCTTAAGCTTATAATAATATGCACTTACCTTGGAATAATGGAATTATGGAATGAAATAACCTTCCTTGCTGCTACACTTTCATCAAAACTAGCAAAGAAGATATTAAGATAAACATTTCACGGTAGAGCCCACATTATATAAAGAAAGAAGAACTAACTAATTATGCTTTTTTATATATGGATTTTGTAAGTTATGAAGAAGGACATGTTTTAAAACCTGGAAAGGAAAATTAATTTTACTATTAAAAATGTCGTTTAATATTTTATACCTTTTTTTTTTAAAGGAAACCAAACTACTTCATTTCACTGGAAATAATGTGGGCAATATAAATAGGAATATAGTGATTAAAAATGGGGGCTAGACTTAGATAGAACTTCCCTAGCTAAGGAGTGGGCAGCTCTATTTGCTTGTTTCCTAATAAACTTCACCTTGAGCAATCATTAACAACAACTCCAACCTCAGAGATGTCCACTTTTGGAAGAGAAAAAACTGTCCACAACACCCTTGCAGTCAAGCTCGAAAATCACGTTATGAAAACCAAGTTGCTGAACCCAGTTGATGGCCAACCACAAACCAAGGGCTTCACCTTCCAAAATTGGACTACAAGGAACGTCCCAAAGGGTCTTAGCCTGAATGAAGTTTCCTGAACTATCTCTCAACCACATCCCCCAACCCGTCTTACCTACAGATTGGTCAAAAGAAGCGTCTACACAGCAAGAAACAAAGTCGGATTTTGGGTGGGGGGACCAGGTCGACGCAGCAAGCTCAAGGGTCTCTCCATTTGAGCGCTCCCAAGCACCCTGAGCTTGGTGCCAATCCTTCAAGCAAACAGCTGCTCTATAATAGATTTAGGTTGCATCATAGTTCTTTTGTTCCCACAACAAGTCATTTCTACTGCGACATAATGACCATAAAATCATAGCAAACCCAGCTATCTTCTCATCCAAGAGTCTACCAAGCATGGAGAAGCACCAATCCTTGAAGGATTTTGAGTTGTTCGCGACCTGAATAGTATCATCCCATAGCATGGAGCTGCGCCGACAATCTTCAGCTCTAGAGCAAGAGACAAAAAGATGCCAGTTTGATTCAATATTAGTGTTGCAGTTCACACACGAACTAGGACACTGAACACCTCTACTTTGGAGCTTTGATTGATTAGGGAGGCAGTCCCTACATGCTCTCCAGAGGAAGAGCTTCACCTGGGCAGGGACTTTGAGGCTCCAAATTCTCATCCAGTTTCCTTCATTTCCCAGCTGCTCGGCCTCTAGGACAAAAGACATGGCAAGCTTGTAGGCACTTTTTACACTGTAAGAGCCACACTTGCTTGGGGACCAAATGCGCTCATCAACCGTGACAACAGGGGATAGAGGAGTATTTAGAATAGCATTAACCTGGTTGCTTGAAAACAGCATGTTGAGAAGACTAGGGTTCCACGCTTTTCTGTGTGGGAGCCACAGATCACAGACTTTGGCATTTAGGGCACCCGAACTGGGCGAAGGAATCATGAATGGTTGGTCATTTGGTCTCACCCAAGGCTGGTCCCATATACAAATACTTTGACCATTCCCAATACGCCATCTGGTGCCAGACTTCATAAAAATGCATATTTTGAAGGTGAATTCTCTGGTACCATCAATAAATTTAGTGTAATTTTTACACTTCCTACATGGCCCAATGACAACATGCCAAATCAATTATTGAACCCACATCAGCACCATGTGAGATATACTTTTATTTTTATGGAAAGACCCCTGCAACTCTTGTCTTTGTTTTTTGTCCCAAGGATCATTTTGCAAAATTATATTTAAATCAAAAATATCAAAAATCAAAACAAATCAAGAAGGGTTTCATCTTCTCCTCTGCGTTCATAACCCCTGTTCATCAACTTCATCATCTCCTTTGTGTTCCACTAACCCTCAAACTGTAGAAGCAGTTTGTAATACCATCATCCTTTTTGCGAAAAAATCAAAGAACATCATTCCAACCCTAAGCATCATCACCTCTAAGATCAAAATATGCAAAAATCGAAGAACACCGTTAAAGCTCCATTAACCAGCAGTAGCTCGAGCCTTAGCACCCATTCGAAGACCTTTTTTATTTTTCCCCCGATTTTCGACATTTTTTGAATGTAGAAATTACATTTTTTTTATCTTGAATCATCAAAATAATCATCCCTAATCAAAAAGCATCAGAAAATGTTCCAAATAGTTCAAGAAAATGACCAAGACTGGTCGCGGGTCGTGCACCCGTTTTCAAGCATTTCGGCTCTTGCCCGGCTGGAGGTTGGGGATGATTGGAATGTCACCTCGATTTAAAATATATAATAAATAAATAAAAAATGACACACTTAATACCACTTGTAATAGTGGCGTAGTGGTATGTACCAGTAACCCACATCGCCAGTGCTTTAGTTTGAACCACAACTTTGCTGTTTTCAGTTTTTTTAAATTCTATTTATGTATTGTTTAAAAAAGGGTAAACGAAAATAGCACGAGGTGACTCAGTAAGATTCGAACCATTGTCCTAACTGTTGGAAACACAAGCTACAACCACTGAACCAACATTACATATGAATTTTTAATAAACAATTTAAGTAAATTAAATCATTAACATCAGATTATTTTTTTTTGGACAAATTCTTTCCAATTTTTAGATTACTGGCACATTGCCTGTCTTGGCCCAAATAAAAAAAATATAACAGACTTTGAAAAAATAATTTGGTTTATGAAGTATAAATGAGTTTACAACTTATTATATTTTCTTTCAATTTTATCATTACTATTTTAATTAAGTTCCTCGTTTATCCTCTCATTGAATTAACAAAATATATATTTAAGAAACCTATTTGCAAAAATAATCATAAAATCCTGATTACATATGTGAGGCCAAATCTAATTATGCCATTTTTAGTAAAAGCTAGCTGATAATAGATAGTGAATAAGTTAGCGGATTGGATTTAAAGTGTTTGGTAAAATTAGCGATTGAGAAATAAAAAGCTACAAATCTAGGCTACAATATTCTGAAAGATAAAAAGATCCAATGGAAAAGAAAGAAAGAAAGAAAGAAACAACAGTGGAATCCCAAAATTGGAAAAAAATTTGTCCCAAAAAAATAATCTGATGTTAACTATTTAATTTACTTAAATTGTTTATTAAATAATGATACGTAATGTTGGTTCAGTGGTTGTAGCTCGTGTTTCCAACATTTTAGGACCATGGTTCAAATCTTACTGAGTCACCTCATGCTATTTTCTAGAATTTAAAAATAAAAAAATTAAAACAGCACCAGTGTGATTCGAACTCAAGCACCGGGGATGTGGGTTACTGGTACATACCACGATGCCACTATTACAAGCAATATGAAGCACCTCGTTTGTTTTTTATTTATTATATATTTAAAATCGAGGTGACATTCCAATCATCCCCAACCTCCAGCCGGGCCAGAAGACCCGAAATGCTTGAAAACGGGTTAGCGCGACCCGCGACCAGCCTTGGTCATTTTCTTGAACTATTTGGAATATTTTCTGATGCTTTTTTATCAGGGATGATTATTTTGATGATTCAAGATAAAAAAAAGTGTAATTTCTACATTCAAAAAATGTAGAAAATCGGGAAGAAAAAAAAAGTCTTCGAATGGGTGCTAAGGCTCGAGCTACTGCTGGTTAATGGAGCTTTAATGATGTTCTTCGATTTTTGCATATTATGAGGTGATGATTCTTAGGGTTGGAATGATGTTCTTTGATTATTTTTTTTGCAAAAAAGATGATGGTATTACAAATTGCTTCTACAGTTTGAGGGTTAATGGAACACAAAGGTGATGATGAAGTTGATGAACAGGGATTATGAAAGCAGAGGAGAAGATGCCTTCTTGATTTGTTTTTTGATATTTTTGATTTAAATTTAATTTTACAAAATGATCCCTGAGGCAAAAAAGAAAGACAAGAGTTGTAGGGGTCTTTACATAAAAATAAAAGTATATCTCACATGGTGCTGATGTGGGTTTAATAATTGATTTGGCATATTGTCATTGGGCCATATAGGAAGTGTAAAAATTACTAAATTTATTGATGGCACCAGAGAATTCACCTATTTTAAATACTACATGCAAACATAAAATAACTTTTACTTTCTTAAAAGACCTTACTAAAAAATCATATAAATAAAATTTTATTTTGAAAGTTGATCCCAACAAGTTTCATTGGAAATCATCAAAGAATATCAGTACAATTTTTGAAATAATAAAGGTATCGGAGATAATTAATATAAGCGAATTCTCAAAAGAGATCAATATCATTTTCTCTATGAGAAAATGATGCAACTTTAAAATTATCTGTCAAAAAAATCAATTAACACAAAAACTGATTTTAAAATATCTTTACTTTAAGAGATAAAAGAGCTGTCATTGTTTTTAATTTAATATCAAAATATAGGAAAAAAGGGCAGAGAAAAATAGTAAGTGGTCCAAACGACAAAAATCAACAGGACTAGAACGAGTTTTTTTTTTTTTTTTTACTAAAGGACTAGAACTAGTTAAGTCGGTGTTATACCTCTCTAGGTGTTGATTATTGCCAATAATGAGAGAATGGATTCGTTATCAATGAGAACGCTAATATAAAACATGGTAAAGGACATCAAAAGGAATAAGGAATTTCACCTTTTTGTTAAGCGGGGTCATGACATCAAGTGTTTGTTTGGATGGAAATTTGACAAAATATGATTTTGAATGGATTTGATTTTGTAGAATTGATATGAATAAAACTGAGTTTGAAGTGAAGTGATATATGTTTAGATGTTTTTATTTTGAAAGTAAGTTTGACATAAAACTTAATGTAATTTGAGGCTAACAATCGTGTTTGGGGCAGAAGCTACAAATTTCAGCTTCAAGTTAGAATTGATTCCAGATGCAAAATCAATTCTAGTCAAGAACACCTAAATATGTCAAAATCAGTTTTTTGTCAATGGAATCACTTTTGCCTCTCACAAAAGTGAATCCAAACATGCACGAAGTATTCCATGAAATTCTGTTGTTGCTTTTAGGCTAAATTACTATTTTGGTTCCTTATTTGTTTTAAAATATTCAATTTGGTCCCTTATTTTTTAAAATATTCAAATTGGTCCCTTATTTGTTTTAAAATATTCAATTTGGTCCCTCAATTTTTAAAATGTTCAATTCGATCCCTCATTTGTTTTAATTTATTCAACTTGGTCTCATTTGTTGTAACTTATTCAACTTGGTTCCGATATTTTATTCAATTCGACCCCTCATTTGTTTTAATTTTTTCAACTTGATCCCTTATTTGTTTTAATTTATTCAACTTGACATTTTTGCTTAACTTTTGATAATTGAGGGACCAAATTGAACATTTTAAAATAAATAAGGGATCAATTTGAACATTTTAAAAATTGAGGGAGCAAATTGAATATTTTAAAATAAATAAGGGACCAAAATATTAATTTAGCCTTGCTGTTATATCACTTTATTTATGTGTCAATAAAGTGCTTATTGGAGTTGTGAAAATACCATCGGGCTTTCAAATTAATTGAGAAGAGTTGTGTTATTTGCAACTATTTTATTTATATCAAAATATAAAAAATTAAAACAAAAGATAAAAATATTTTTTATACTTAATCTCTATCTTTTTCATTTTTATTTTTAAAAAACGTATAGAAGTTTGATTAAAAAAATGAAAATTACACTAATATTTCCTAAAATTTAGTTTAATTATATTCGATCCTTTTACAATTTCAGAAAAGAGGTTAATATAATTATAAATAATTATAATCCTCCATATTGAAAGGAAAGTAAGTTTAGTAATAGCTAAATCTAAAAATATATATATAATTATACACAATTAGTGTGACTCAGTTGTTTGTGCTTGTTGAGTTTGTGAGGGATCTAAGTTCGAATCCCACGAAGCACATCTTTGAGAAGGGGTAAAGAACCTTACCTATAATTAAGCATTCGAATGGAGATTAATCCTATAACGGGTATAAACGTTAACCTAATGGAGCTGATATCATTCTATTCAATTAGGGACACGACGGATGGTTCAACCTCAAGTCCAACTGCGTAAAAGTTTATCCTTCTACTAGAAAGTCCATCATCTATGATCCATGAAACAAAAAGATGCGGTCGCCCGTTTTCTACGTTTCTTTTTATGATCTGTCCACCTTTATTGTCGTCTAAATCCATACTTTTAAATTTTTTTTTTTTTTCAGAGTATCCTCTCACCCAATAGGTAAAAGATTAATCTCTCGAAATATTGTGACACACCTAAACGAGCGATCCCTTCCAAGGATATTTTTTTTCATACACACGAATCCAGGGATCGAACCCAAGACCACATGCTCAACGGGCCCAAATCGTGTTACCACTTAAATGAACACCACATTGGTAATCCATACTTTTTTTAGATTATTATTATTATTTATTTATTTTTGTTCCTGGCATCGGTGTTTCATTTTATATAACGTAATTAAAATATAATAAAATGTACATGAGATTTTAGTTATTATTTTATATGTTAATTCTCAAAATATAATTAGAGGTGAGAATAGACAGATTGTCTAAGGCTTACAACCTAGTATATTTCTGTTATTTTTTTTTATTTTTTTTACAAACCTGACCTATCTAACAAACAAGTTAGTTTAGACTTTTCAAAAATCCTATTTAGGCTGACTTATATATTAAAAATCTATATATATAATTAATAATTTATAATCCTTAAACAATTTATAATTAAAAATACGTATATTATTATTATTTTAAGAACATAAAACTAGGAATACATGTTTTGTCAAAAAAGAAACTAGGAATACATTCAATACTTTTTTCATTAACGTTCTTAGGAAGATTGGATTTAACGTTATTATTGTTAAATATGGATATTACTTTGGTTTCTTAGCAAATTTTTTTCTTTTCTTTTTTGATGAATGGTTTCTTAGCATGTTACTATTATGTCTCTTGCTCTTTAACCCTTTCAGAAGAACTTGACAAATGACAACGAAGGATGTTCCTTATTTCTCTTCCAATCGTTTCGAATTGCGAGTTACTGGTCCAAGCCAATTGTCGAATGTTGAAGAGTTGGGCATGGACAGAACACAGAAGAATCAAAGTCCCAACGGCCCAACCTTTCATTCTTGGGTCTCTATTCTCTAACATTCAAGTTCAAGGCCCAACCTTTAATCATATATATTTAAAAAAAAATAAAAATTAGAATGGGGGCGGCTACCTACACCCCCACACATGGACATCCACCCCCACATAACTTTTTAAATCCTTTTTTGATTACTAAACTACCCTTATCCTTAATAAACCTATCTACTCTAATTACTTGGTAAATTAGTAAAAATACCACCCACCCCCTCTTCTCTCTCATCTCCCTCCACCCTTTCTTCTCTCTCATCTTCCTTTAACACACGTGAATTGTTCAATAGAGTTTTTTTATTTTCTATCAAAACTCAGATAAATACAAACACGGTTAAATCCCTTTTGTCAACAGTGTCCACCATGTTCACACTCACTCCTCTTTCACCCAAACCCATTTGTGCAGTTAATGTAAAGTCGTCAACTTTAACCCTTAACTCCGTGTCTTATACATACCCAGTTCCTAAAATTATGACCTTTGTCCAGAAATTCAAGGTAAATTGTGAGTACCAAACGGAAAGGGGATTGGAATTTGATATTGGTAGCGCATTTTTCGGGCAAGAAAGCGCCACTGGACGCGACCTCAGAATCCTTGCAGCTTCGCTGCACAAGAAGCCAAAGAGAGGGGATGGGTGACGAATGGCGAGAACGGCGAACGGCGAGGGGGGGGGGGGGATGGAGGACACTTTCGATTACAGAAGCAAGAAGAAAAGATGAAAGCAAGGTGATGAAAAAATGAAGGAAGAAGAAGGGGGTGTGTGTGACATACAGAGAGAAAGGAGGGAAAGGTTTTTGAAAGCTAGATGGGCAATTTCTAATTTCACGCAAAAAAAATTAGAAATGTGGGGGTGGATGGGGCATATGGAGGGGTACATTAACATGTAGCAGTTCCCAGATAGAATTTACTATTTTCTGAAATGGCATAGGCCCATCTTCGAATGAGTCTTTAGTGAGGTTTCTAAATGCCCCATCAGTGAGACACGCGGAGAAGAAGAGAAATTGAGATGAGTTAATTACGCAAAGATAAACCTAAGTATGTCTGGGCGTATTTGAATAAATAGGTTAATTAGTATATAATTTTTTTTTTAAATAAAAATAAATTTATTTTCATATTATGGACTCTTTCGTGGGCTAATTTTTTAAATTTATTTTTTACAGAGCTTAGATACAATTTTATAAGAGGTACATTATATACTTTTTTTTCAATGATAACTAGAACTAAGACCTGTGCGATGCACGGGATATTATAGTATTTTGAATAAATATAACTGTTGTTTTATGTTGTGTTACGGATTATATTTGTTTAATAAAATGAATAAGGGCATATGTATTGTTTATTTTTAATGATTTTGAAGAAAAAGAAATGTTGAAGAAAGAAGTATCAGAGAAATTCAGAATAGTAATACTTAATGTGGAATGTTTGAAATTATTATTGTGACATGAATTAAGTAAATCATATTGGTTAAAAAGGAAAACCTCCTGAACAGTTACAATTTTACATGTAACATAGTTTGGTGAAGTCCATATGAAATTGAAAGTGAACTAATAAGAGTATGATTTATACTTTTTTATTATTTCAAAGAGTATGATTTATACTAAAACATACAATAAACATATTAATTTTAGAGTAACTCACCTAGACTAAATTCTGTTTGACTTCTTTATAAACCGTATTTGGTATAGTGTTTGAATTATGGCCTTCATGATCACTTATTAATATTTTCAATTCACTACGGGAGGTAACTTTTGATATTGTGACATACAATTGTTCATGTGAAAAACCTAATTGCGGAAGATAAATTCCCACGTGTTTGAGCGATTGTCCTTGACATTTATTTACAGTCATTGAAAATTGGGAATTGCTTCCTTTGAAATTTGAATCGAATCCTGTTATCATAAGGTGTCAGAGAAAGTTTTAGATAAACTTTGATGATGAAAGAGATATCATTATTTCTAACAAAAAAACAACAACATGTGGTTGGTCCAAATGGTAAGGGACTTGGACACCTTAAGCAAGTGGTTAGGGGTTCGAATCCTGACTCTTGTGTATGGTGTAACATCCCTGACTGCTTTATGGATTGATGACTGACCCCACAGACCAACACGGGTCTTTTCAGCGTGCTTTGTCCTCACTTACACGCTTCCTGGGAAAACTTCTTAGGAGGTCACCCATACCAGAATTGCTCCAAATCAAGCACGCTTAACTATGGAGTTCTTTAAGTGATAGGCTACCGAAAAGAAGATGCATCTTATAGGTTACTTTTACTGCATGTTAGAAGAAGAAATTCATATAAAGATCACACAATATTTTGGAACACAAATTGATTAAAGTAAACAATGTATAGGAAGAATTTGAAACACCGAATTAGCTAAAAACCTTTGTTCTTCCATTCCACCCTTTTCAAATACCCAAAGTACAAAATTACCAGGTTTCACTAAGTGAAGATTCTATTTACATTTTTACCTAATTTATCCAGTACTATTATTCATAATTTTAAATAAAGCTAAATTTATACCTGTAAATGGCTAGAACAGTAACATAGTTGCATCCAGACTCCAGTCTTAATTTGTTCAAAGATACAAATATATCCAACCTTAGGATATTTCTCACTCTCTGCAACAATCATCCCAATTTCAAGAAATGCTAGGGTACCAGCAACTTTGCCCACTCGACTATATAGCCCTCTATGCTTTTCCCATCATTGAAAAGTGGAGTACCAAGAGATCGTAACCTTCAAGCATCCAGTATTCAATGTTCTACCGTTTTCAGCCAAAAAAATGTTATGCCCTTTTTTTTTTTTAATTCCAGCTTTCTTTTTCGAAAATAAGTGTTTTATAATAGTTGTTATTAAATTAACCAAATCATCCCTAAGACAGTTTACCAAATTACCCTAATAACAACCCTAGAAAAACCCTAGAACTTCTTCCTTTTAGCTAAAAACCTTTGTTCTTCCATTCCACCCTTTTCAAATACCCAAAGTACAAAATTACCGGATTTCACTAAGTGAAGATTCTATTTACATTTTTACCTAATTTATCCAGTAATATTATTCATAATTTTAAATAAAGCTAAATTTATACCTTTAAATGGCTAGAACAGTAACAAAGTTGCATCCAGACTCCAGTCTCAATTTGTTCAAAGATACAAATATATCCAACCTTAGGATATTTCTCACTCTCTGCAACAATCATCCCAATTTCAAGAAATGCAAGGGTACCAGCAGCTTTGCCCACTCGGCTATATAGCCCTCTATGCTCTTCCCATCATTGAAAAGTGGAGTACCAAGAGATCGTAACCTTCAAGCATCCAGTATTTAATGTTCTACCGTTTTCAGCCAAAAAAAATTTTATGCCGTTTTTTTTTTTAATTCCAGCTTTCTTTTTCGAAAATAAGTGTTGTAACCCTAGACCTTCTTCCTTTTATATATATATATATAAAAGACATATGTTTTTGTTTTTGTTTTCCAGGGATCCTCTATACGCAAAACTCTCCCTCCCTCCCTTCCTTTCTTTCATTAAACAAAGTAATAAAGGATTATAGATTACACGAGACAACCATGTTTGCTTTATTTCCAGTTTTCTATTTTCATTTACTGTTTTCTGAAATAATTATAAAACCGTCACCTTATTTTCATTCTGTTTTAATAGTAAAAACAGAAAAAATTTGTTTACAGTATTTCTTATATAAATATTTGAAAATAATAAATAAAATAAAAATAAGATGATAATTTAATAATTTTAGTAAACAAAAAATAAAAACTAGAAATGGGAAACAAAACAAACAGGGCCTATCCCAAAAAGGCAAAAACAAGCGATCCGAAACTCCGAATCCGAAGCACAAACCCTAACTAACAAAGCCTCAATCAAAGTCGCAGTTAATCCGTTAACACTCCCCACACTCCACTCTTCACTTCAATGGCGTCTCAAGCGATCCTCTCTCGAACTCGTTCCTTCCTCCTCCACCACCCCCATTCCCATTCCACCACCACCATCAAAACCATCACCACCTTCCCCTTCCTCTCCCAAGAACCCGAACTCGCAGACCCAACCCCACCACCACCACCACCACCACCACCCCAATCACAATCCCCATCACAGACCTCACTCCCTCCAAACCCAGCCACCGGAAGCCCCCTCTACAACGAGAACTGGCGTAACCCTATCCCCCCTTCCGCTTTCTCCCACTCCTCCGTCATCCCCATAGGCTTCTTCAACAACCAACCCTTCCGCCCCAACAACAACCCCTCGCTCTCCGATAAGACCTACGATTCCCAAACCCTACTGGACCTCTTCGCCGATTACACCGCGTCGCAGCGGTGGCACGACGTGAAGGACCACTTCGAAGCGTGGGTCAGGTCCCTCGACAAGAATGGGAAGCCCAACAAGCCGGATGTTAATCTGTTTAACCATTATCTGAGGGCTAATTTGATGATCGGAGCTTCTGCTGCTGAGTTACTTGACCTTGTGGCGCAGATGGATGAGTTCCAGATTAACCCTAACACGGCGTCGTTTAATTTGGTGCTTAAGGCTATGTATCAGGCTAATGAGACGCTTGCTGCTGAGAAATTGATCGAACGGTTAGATTTTGTTTTCTTACTCTATGTTTGTGATGATGATTATTCTTTTGAATTGATACATTGGAAATGGTTGAGAGAAAGTTTTTTTTTTAAACATTTTAGGGGTTGATTTAATATTAGGGTTAATTTAATCTTTTAATAATTAGCATTTAGCATGATGGTGTTATGTGTTTTAGGGGTTTTGTTGCCAAAAAAAAAAAAAAAAATGTTAATAGGTTATGTGTTTTTTCTTGTCATTTGGTCACGTAGAAAAGAGAGATAGACACAAAAAGATTTTATTAGCGGGTTTAGTTAAAATTTGTGAAATTTCTTATATAACTTTTGTGTCTATCTTTCTCCTTCACGTGATTACGTGACAAGAAAATCACACCAGTGGATCCTTTCTGTGTTTATGCAATGTAGGTTGTGTTGTTAGATGTGCAAGATTATGTGAATTAATTTCTTTCTTTCTTTCTTTTTTTGTATTTTCTTAACACTCACATGTTTGCTAGCTTCTATGTACCTGTGTGATTAAGGTACCTCGTGAGGATATGTTTTAGCTTTTAGCTTGGATTATTCAATCTGATCGTTTTTGGAAGAAGATAAATAGAATCTATGTGATTGACACTATACCTACTGAAAATTACGGGAAACTAGTTTTTGCAATTAATAACATGTAGATATGTTACGAGCCATATAAGATTGGTTTGAATTATTTTCTGAGGGGAGTTATTTGGTCTAGTAGCTCAGATGGAGCGCTTTGCAGCCACTTGAATTATTTTCTGAGAGGGAGTTATCTGGTCTAGTAGCTCAGATGGAGCGGTTTGCAGCCACATCCAATCCGAGAACTCAACTTTGTTCAATTATTTTGGTGCTAAAAGTAATTTATCAGGCCAGGGAGGCTGAGACTGCTGAAATTTTATGAAATGGTTAGCTGTAAATCTCCTTGTTGAAATCTGCATATGACATGGTCTCAAGCTTATTTGTCAAGTATGGAGCTGATGCTAGCGACACTTTTAGAGATGTGAAATAATTGAAAATATGGTTTTACGTCTAGTAGTAATGCCTTTTTGCCTAGGAGTTTCTTATCCACGTCATTGTCAGGAAATGAAAAATAGAATCTTCCTGACCAGAAATACCTCAAAGTTTCTTTTAGAAGCGAATTTTGCAAATAATGACCTGAAGATATTTTCTTTCGGCAGTGAACTTTCACTGAACTAAAAGTTGAAATGCCATTACACAATTACACATACCAATGAGGCAAACCAATGCCAGAATTACTCTCTGAATACACACCATTTGTTTGGATTACTTGAATGCGCATACATTGATCACATTTGCTTCTTTATGTATCAAGCCTTGCTTTGTTATTATCAGGATGCTGCAGACAGGAAATGAATCTCTCCCTGATGATGAATCATATGACTTGGTCATTGGAATGCTCTTTTTGACAGACCAGATTGATGCTGCATTCAAATATATAGATTTAACTTTGAAATCTGGTTACATGTTGTCAATGAAGGTATTTATGGACTGTGTGAAGAGTTGTGTCAATAAGGGCAGCCTGGATACATTAGTGACAATAATTGAAAGGTGCAGGGTGAGTGATTAATCTTTTTGATACCTAAGTTTTTTGCTTTAGAAGAATTACTAATAACTTATTTGTTTCTTCTATATAATGTTCTCATTGGTGTTTGCAGGCAACAGAACAGAACAAAGCTCTTTGCCCCTCCTGGAACTTGTGCAATTATATAGCTGAGATTGCAATTCGAGAGGATAATAGCAAGTTAGCTTATTATGGACTGGAGTTTATGGCAAGGTGGATAGTAAAGGGGGAACGTGCAAGACCCCCTGTTTTACTTTCTGTAGATGAAGGTTTAGTTGTGTCAGCTCTTGTTACTGCAGGTAGAACTTATAATTCTGAGCTGATAGGGGCTGCATGGGCTGTTTTGGACCGCTCATTGCGTAAAAAAAAGGCTCCTAATCCAGAGTCATATCTTGGAAAGATATATGCCCTTGCATCATTGGGGAATCTACAAAAGGCTTTTGGTACTCTACATGAATATGAGTCTGCTTATGGAGATTCCGGTCAAGAAGCAGAAGACTTGTTCTGCCCATTTACTTCTTTACATCCATTGGTTGTGGCATGCTCCAAGAAGAGTTTTGAGACTTTGGATACTGTATGTTTTTCTTTCTGTTGAAGTAAATAATTAATACCACCTAATCTTTAGGATATGTTTTTAATTCAATCTTGCTATGATGTTAATAGTTTTAATTGACAGTTTGCAATTTCTCTGGTTGGAAATAGGTTATGCAAATTTTCGTTCATTACATAATATATGTATTGTCCTAAGTATAACTTTTTTTAATAGAATTCCATGTGACTTTGACATGCCTTGCAATATACTACCTTTTTGCAACTGTTGGCATGCGTGCATCATAAACTAAATTGCTGCCATTATCCATTTGGTTCATAAAATGGTATATTAATTTGCAGCATTATCTAATCATGTTATGCTCTGTTTAGGTTTATTTTCAACTGGAGAATTTAAGCCGTGCAGAGCGTCCTTATAAATCTGTTGCCGCACTAAACTGCGTCATTTTAGGATGTGCAAATGTATGTGACCTTGATCGTGCTTACCAAACTTTTGAATCAATTGGATCTACTTTTGGGTTGACCCCTGATATTCATTCATACAATGGGCTGATGCATGCCTTTGGGAAGCTCAAGAAGGTGATGACTCATTCTACGGTGCCATTTCTTTAAGTGTCTGTGCTCATCCTCTTTCTGTCTCTTTCTAGCACCCCCTCATTTTGAAAGCGTGCATTGGATTTGAAATCATTTTTTTTGCGTGTTCTTTTCATACATGGTATTTGACATATATAGGTGTTAATTGCCACTCAAATTGGCCCTTCTCCGTCACTTCAGCTGTTTCTGTAGGGGCCTTTGGGACACGAAGAGAAAAATTTAGATAAAGAGAAATTAGCATCATTGGCATTGATATTGATTGCATAGGAAATGACACTGATGCCTTGTTTAGGAGAAAGGGCAAACACATTAGTTTTGGCTGTTCTTTTCCTGCTTAATTATTTATGTGCTACAGCAGGGCCTGATGTGTGAAATTCAAACCATGAAAAACATACTAATAACTTCAATTATCTTGTTGCAGACTCATGAAGCTTCTAGGGTTTTTGAGCACCTAATGAGTTTGGGTCTTAAGCCTAATGCAAAATCATATTCACTGCTTGTTGATGCCCACCTGATCAACCGAGATGTCAAATCTGCTCTTGCTGTCATTGATGATATGGTAACTGCAGCGTTCTTTTTTTTTTTTTTTTCATATTATTATTATTTTGAGTATATTTTGCTAGTGAAGGACATTGACGTATACCAAATTCATTGCCAGATAGCTGCTGGTTTTGAACCATCAAAAGAGACATTAAAAAAGGTTAGAAGACGATGTATACGAGAGATGGACTATGAAAGTGATGACCGAGTGGGATCACTGGCTAAATCTCTGAATATCCGAATGGGTGCAGAAGGCCGCAGGGACATGCTGTTTAATATTGATTACAGTATGGACTATGCTTGAATGGTAAGTTTTGATGCATTTTCTTTAGACAATAATTTTAAACTTGTTTCTTTTTGACCAATTGCTCACAACTTCGCACTTGGGGTGGTGGTTAGATAAAGTTTTCCCTAAATTGGTCATATTTCAAGATTCAAACTGTTAACATTGCTGGTAAAGTTCACCCAAGGTCGCAGTTTTATGACCGACCACTGTTGGGTGAACCAGTATTTTTGTTTACTTATGGGACATGGGTGATGATGATGATATATACTTTTAAACGAGTGTAAATATTTTGGTTCAGAGGCTTGCTTCTTTCATACATGCACAAGTAACACAACACACTGGTACATACGGGTATGACTGTTTGAAAAGGGTGCCTTGAATGGTCTTAGTACTAGAGCAACTATTGACAGATGGTTTTCTCTTTTTGCCAGGTGCACTTGTCATTGATGTCTAAATGAATTATTTACGCAAATTGGCAAATCTTTTATTGCATTGATTTCCGTTGGAATCCCTGTGTGTATATTAGCGGATGGTGGCCGTAGCAGGATGATTCAATGATAGCTTCCAGCAATGATTCATTTTTGTATTGTGTTATGAAGCAAGGAGGGTGTTGAAGATGGAATTGGCTTTCCTAGGGAAAACTGAGAGCAGTGAATTTTAAAGCAAAGTTATTTGAAATAATTGTAGGACAGATGCAATTTTAGTAGGATAGATATTAAGGCAGGCATTTACTTTCCTCATGGTTCTTATTTTTTGTTTTCTTTTGGCACTTCCTATTTTTAACAACCTAATGATGGCGACGACTGGAAGCTGTAAGGATTTAGAAATCTGAGTTACCAGAATTACAATTCTGCTTGTATGGAGCTGTGGTTGTATTAAACTCAACTGCAAATAATGTTAACATTTTTAATAGACTGGTTCTTGTTTTGATAATGTCTAAGATAACGAGATAGGTAAGAAATAATAAATAAATAAATAAATAAAATTCAAAAACGTTGTGTTTGGAAATGTTAACTTAAATGTACATTGTAAACGAGGGCTGCTTCACAGGTCTCTCGCGTGCACTATCTCTAATAATCGTTGGATCAAGTGTGTCACCATTTTGTGATGTACACTCCACAGGACCACATCAGATTAATTAATTAATTAAGGTTAAAGTAATGTTTTAGTCCCTATACGTGACACTGGTTTTCAGTTTGGTCCCTATACGTAAAAAGTTATCAATTTGGTCCTTATACGTGACACTGGTTTTCAATTTGGTCCCTATACGTAAAAAGTTATCAATTTGGTCCCTATACGTGACACTGGTTTTCAATTTGGTCCTCACCGCTAATTGGTCCCGATATAAGAGGACCAAATTACAAATTATTGTCACATGTAGGGACCAATTCAACAAAAAAAAATTGAAATCGGTCCCTACATGTGACAATTATTTTCAATTTGATCCCTACATGTGATAATAATTTACAATTTGGTCACTCTTATATAGGGCCCAATTAGCGGTGAGGACCAAATTGAAAACCAGTGTCACGTATAGGGACCAAATTGATAATCATTGTCACGTATAGGGACCAAATTGAAAATCAGTGTTACGTATAGGGACTAAATTGATAACTTTTTACGTATAGGGACCAAATTGAAAATCAGTGTCATGTATAGGGACCAAATTGATAACTTTTTTCGTATAGGGACCAAATTGAAAATTAGTGTCAAGTATAGGGACCAAAACATTACTTTAACCATTAATTAATTAATTAATTAATTTTTTTTTTTTTGCATTTTCTTTCATGCTTGTCCCACCATCTTCAACCTTTTGTCAGCACTGTTCTTCGCCACTGTCGTCATCTTCATGGGTTCCACATGGTTGCGAACGACACTGAAGAAACGAGGGGAGAACAAGTCAGTGCGAGGGGAGGAAGAAGGGATGAGGTGGTGTTTCTCAGCATGACGACGCTGGTGGAGCTACTCCATCTTGTGGCGGCATTGGACGGCGGCGGACTTGGAAGGGTGATTGAAGTTGTAGCCGCATCGGGTTGCAACGACGACGGTCACCTCTTCCCACTGACTGACCAAAGCAAGCCCCGCTTGAGGGAGTACCGCTTTTCTTTGTAAGCTTTGATGAGGTCCATTGTTTCTTGAAGCGACGTCATGAAATTTGTATTTTTCAAAATATTACGTTTTTGTCTCCATTTTATATGAAATCCCATTGAAGTGAAAAGAATTAGTTAGATTCTATGTGGCCATTGTTATATTATACTCATTTTCAGCTAGACATTGCTTGTGCTAACCTTGCGCATTTGATTTTAGAACATGAAGAGATTATAGGTGACATCACCAATGGATATGCAGTCATACCCAGTTGAGCGATCAACATGAATGCCATCGGTGTTAGGGCTCTTGTCTGGTGCAATATCCTAGCAGGTCGAGTTTAGGGTTCGATCGACATTTGGTGGCGGTGGTTGGTGAGGTGATGGTGGTTGGTGCGATGCCGACAGTGAAAGAATATTCACAAGGCGGATCTGCGCTTCTGGTGGAGTTTGGGTGATGTTGGTGCAGGAGGTGGTGGTCGGTGGTCAGTGGCCGGTGATGGTGGCAGGGTGATATGGGGTAGGTGGAAGGGGTTGTGGAAGGAGTAGTCGAGGAGAGTCTACCGTGGGGAGGTTGAAGAAGGTGCCAAGCAGAGAGAATAAATGCAAAAAAAAAAAAAAAATTATCTGATGTAGGTAGGTACATGATAAAATTTGATGAATTACTTAATCCAATAGTAATGAAAGGTGGCGCATGGTGAGAGACATGTTAAGGTCTCTCACCCTAGAATTTACCTGTAAACGAGTTTCTCTTACGGTAGCAAATAGAACTATGTTTAGGTGTAAATCAAAACCAAGGGCATATTTAACTTTATCTTTGATATTAGACATTTTAATATTTTTGGGAGAAAGAGATGAGAATAATGGTTTTCATGTTTGATATTATTTTCAGGTATAAAGGATGATAAAATATACTAGTAGATAAAATTTAAAAAAAAAAAAAATTCATGTATGGGACTTGGAAAAGAAATATTCCCTAAAATGTAATTTCATAAAATATATCATCAACAAAAAAAACTAAACACCAGGTTTGAATTAAATAGATGACAAAGATTATAGTCTTGGTTCAAGTGCATCTTCTATTTTGTTTGGTTGAATGGTTGTGTTTATTAGTCTCTGGGTTGAGTAAGGTAAGGAAGGGGATGAAAATCCCAATAAAATCCTCACATTTTCTTGTCTCAACCTGTGCAGCAAATAAAAAATTGACATGTCAATAAAATTGCTATGTCATGTCTCTCAATGTCCAATTAACTATAATATTTAGGGTCTTTATTTTGTTTCTAGTTTTCTATATAATTTTTTTTAAAACGAGAAACAGAATAAAAATAAGGTGATAATTTTGTAATCATTTTTTAAAATAGGAAATGAAAACAGAAACCTGGAAACAAATATTATTGTTGCAATCTGTTTCGACTTCGTTGAAGTGCATAAAATGGCCCACACCTTGTCCGGAAGAGACCCCAAGTTGTTAATGCCTCTCTAGTCAAGAGTTGCAATTAGGTCTTTCATTAATTGTACAGGAAGCTTTCATTGACAGACTTATCAGTAACCCATGCTTATATGCTCTTAATCTAACATCTTTTCTTAATCTTTATTTATTTTTATTTTTTTTTATATTCCTTATAATTTGTTTCAAGCTCCTTGTTTGAAAAAAAAAAAAAAAAAAACAGTTTGTTTGCTCCTTTGAAATTTGTGCTAACTGTTGCAGAATGGAAATTCCTAGCAGAATGTGAGGAGATGAAGGGAAAATGCACAAAAGCACCTTCAACTGTGACTATATCCTAAACTTTTATTTTTGGACAAAATGATATAATGATGCCATGGTGCTTCAAAGTGAAAAGAAAAGGTTAGCAGGGGTTCAGATAACAATTGAAGATCTTTAGGTTGAGTAGGAGTGCATGTTCAGATGTTCGATCCACACAAGGGTCTTGCATCTTAACATGCTTACCAACCACTCCACTCCATCCCCTTCAAAACTCCCAAACATAGCCTTAGGCATGTTATTAACAATGACAACTCAGTCGTGAATGTAAGCTGTAACTTACTACTCTCTATCATTTAATAAAGTTGTGAATATTTTGGATAAATGAAAAATTAATACACTTGGCCAACTTAATTTCCCTTACTTTTTGGTGGCTAAGCAACTTTAGCTTGGCTAAACACTGCACTCAAGTTGTGCATGCACCAGTAACATTAGATCCACCAGCAGTGGAATTATACTGCAGCAGGAAAAATACTGAATACATACAACATGAAGCAGAATCAACCTTGTGTTCCTGATCTGCATCTTCCACAATCCACTTTTTCTGAAAGATTTTATTTTTCATATGTTTACACATAATTGGATTCTCTGAATGCTTCATGTCACTTGACCTATGCCAATGTAGCATGGTCTAAAAGAGCATCCATTAGGATGGAAGAGCTGCAGCAGCTTTCTGAAATGGAATATGATTATCCATAAGTATGTGTATTCCCATTGTCATACTGATTAATTTAAACAAGATATATGCTACTACTTTTAGAGTATTTAGGAAATATATCATAATATCTTTATTGCATCTTAGGATATTTGTTGAAGAATTAAGTTTAGAGCTAGGGAATAATGAAAAGAGAGAAACGACTTACTCATAATAATATTAACAGGAAGTTATGGGATGATACAAAAGACTAGGTAATAACCCATATTCTATGAAGTAGAGACTCTTATCAAAATACCTTTCACAAACAATTCCGGACACTCCTGACTATATTCTACAACCTTTTATATTTACTTTTTGAACTGTTATTTGGTTATATACTTACATATAAAAATGTCATATATAATGTTAGCATTTTGTTATGTTTACAATTACTCATGCTAACTTTTAAAGCATCATTCCTCTCTTATAGTTTAAGATTTGTGCTTTTATGTTAAATTTATATTAGTTTTACATCTTGTATTATAGCCATGCCGTGTCCTATAATTTTTAAAATGTGTCGAATCCACGTATCTGTATCCCGTGTCACATCCGTCTTCCTAGCCCCTACTTATACTAAACTCAATCTCTAACCAAATAAGGAGATAAATCAAGAAATATAATGAGATCAGAAAATAACTCCTAAGATTGCTTCCTTGATTAGATAACTGATTGATTCCATAATATATTCTAAGAACATATTCTGAAATATCCTAAGATGCATTGAAGATATTAAGATATATTTTCTAAAATATTCTACCACTTCTTTAACAAGCGAATATATTGCACTTGCAAATTAGTTGTCTTGTGATGGAAAGCATATACAAATTTAGCATTGCATCAAGATGCCAAGAGACATGGGATAAAAAAAATTGCAAGATTTTCATTTTTCAATTAAGACTTACCCGTCTTTGCTCTTCCATGCTTGCCTTTATCAGAGAATAGATGGCAACGCCAGCAATTGCTATAGCAGTGCCAATGCCAGTTTGTGTGGATATCTTATTGCCTACAGACGTTTGGAATTTTAAAATAGACAGGGAAATGTATTAAAATGAAATTAAAAATTAAAATCACCCCTTCAACTTTGACCCTTTGACAAATAACCCTTCAAAGTTTCAATTTTGGCAATTAAACCGCTTAAACTGCTACTGTGGTTTCAAATAGCCCCTTGTGGTCAATTGCCAAAATGAAACCACAGAAGACTAAATCCAGAGGAGACTATTTTCCAAAAGATCAAAGTGGCAGGGGTAATTTGCATTTTTCTCAATGAAATGCAGAACTGCACTCAAATTTACAACATTGCTTATATTTTAAAGATAACGATGAATTGCATTTCAAATTACAAGCAGATTAAAGTAATTACCAAATGCTACTATAGAGAATCCAATGACAAAAACTCGCTTCAGCACATTTCCTACTGCATGTGTCAGTGGTGCAACCCGCTCCAAAGTATTTGTAGCAAGCTGCAATTATAATGTTCAAAAATTGTGATGATAGTTCATTCTTTGCACATCAATTTGAGTCTTCAGAGAAGAAAAGGTCTTAAATATAGAAATCTATTATTTTTTAACTGAAGCAGAAGGATACCTGATTGTAAAGATGGTAAAACATTCCAATCCAGAAAAGATCAGACAAAAACTTGAACAGGCCCACTTTGGCAATAGCATTTCTAAATCCAAATTCCATAAGTTGAGGACCCTCAATCTGGAAACAGACAAAATACAATCAAACATGAACTTACAAAAAAGCAATAGCAAAATTAAATCTCCCATCAATTTTTGTTGCAGATAAACTTACAAGTATTGCTGGGGGGATGCAAAAGAAGAGGGCAATCACTGAAGTATATGCATATACATTCGTACTGTCCATCCCAATCTGTTAATATCAAGCACATTTATCAACTTGATGAAGGGACTTGTAATCAACTTCATATGCAGAAGTACTAGATGAAGGGACTTGTAATCACATTTATCAAGTTTTTTGGTTCATGAGTCCCTTACATTTAGATTGACCACGAGATTTACCTATCAAATGTATGACCATGAACAAAATTTATTTGTTCAACAAAATATTGTCTGCCAATGCATCGAGAATAATTTGAAATGGAGAAACTTAAAAATGTCTTGAATTATTTCTAAGACATCAACTACCTACTGTGAAAAACTGAGATACTTTTCATGAATGTGACAAAAGAAAAAAGGATGGGTATTAGCATTTTTTTAGTACATTAGAGGTGTTGAGAGTAAAACAAAGAGGTGTGATGAATCCATGTGTTCCAACAACACAACGGAGGCTTGAATGAGTTAATGTAATAAATACAAAGATTAGAGTTACCCTAATTACATGATTTGGTTAGCTTATACAATAAATTTAGACAAATATATATAATAATACACGATTCTAACAGGAGGTGCATGCGCCATGGTTGGAGAGGGGGATAGGTGGCCTAGTGGATGATTGAACCTTCAGCATCATCATCATACTCAAATCTTAAAGACTTAGGTTGGTGCCAGTTGAGCTATAAGCTTGTTGGTGGTATTAGCTATTTACAATCATGTAATTTGTTTTCTCGTACACAATGCCCACAAGATCACTTCATATATAGTTAAACAGCTAAGAAAATTAAGGAACTTGCTTATAAAAATCACTTGCAACAGTCATGCACTAAAAGATCTTACCATTGCTTTCTTAGAATATATGCTTCTGTATGTAAATGCTATATTCGAAATCATTGCACTGATGAAACCGGTCCAGTTGAAAGACAACTCAGTTAGTGATGCCATCGATACACCTAAAGTGAAAGCTAACATCAGTAAATAAACATTATAAACAAGAATTGTAAAGTTTTAAGAATTCACCATATATGGATTATAAAAGATATATTTAAGCACAGAGGAGACTATACGTGTTGTACATGCCAAAATTTAAATAGGCAACATATTTTAAGAAGTTAGGATCAGGAAGCTCTTCCTTGAATTAAAGAGAAGGAAACAGTAAGCGGCAAAAGCTTACCTATAACAACAGGGGCCAATGATAGCCACAGAGACAATGGAATCTGATGGCCCAAGACAAACTGGGAAGCTGCAGCATTGAAAAATGGCTCCAGGGCTCCAGAAAAAAAAATTACGAATGCTTAATCAGAGTACTGATCAATGAATATGGATATTGCAAGATAATTTTGTTAATAAACAGAACATCAATTAAACAATAAAGCTAAATATTCTAATCTGTGAGAAATTTGTGAATTGTATATTTTGACAATATTCATGTTTGGAACTTCTTTTGCTCATTTGCTCATTTTCAAGAAAAACTGGTAAATCATCAGCCAAAAATATGACCAAATTTGCCCCATGTGAGTAATAATAGTAGTCTAGAATTGTGTAGTTATATAATGAGACTAATTCAAGGACAGAGGTAATAATCAAATTGAAATCAATCGATAGAAATTCCCTATATGAAAATCAGAAATATGGGTTTACCGAAACTTCATAATCATCATGTTGTTGCATAGGCTTGATTGCAAAAACATTGAGACATACAACCAGTCAGAGAGGATGTCTATTGACTTCAATTGTTAACAACTCGTACATATAATGTGCAGATAAAAACAGCCTAAAAAAATTATCTGGTTTTCTTTTTCTCCATCCAAGTATCATACCTTTTATGGTATGTGTGAAAGATACAGCAACAGCAGCAAATGATACATTGGACATGACATGACCAAGGGCATGACACATTGCAACTGGAGTTAGTAGCACCAAGAATTCCTTATCAATTGGCTGGTAAGAGGAAAAAACATGTTATTTAAATTTATAAATATGCCTTGAGTATAAAAGATATTATATAGGAATTGTAACTTACTGCACGTTTTGGTAGACCTAAGGCCCAGCAAACAAGGCAATATCCCACCCCCACAAGGAGATGCACAACAGAAACAAAACTGCAATTGATTTGAAAAGATTTCTATATGTTACAACTTACAAGGAATGGAATCTTTGAAAAGATAATAAATCATATTAAGAGTTCTAGAAAGAACAGTTATCTAGGCCTAATCACGCAGATACAGTGATAAAAATCTGTATAAGCATAAGAAAAGGAGTCAACTCTGGAGGAAAACATACTAGGGATATGGAAAATAATTGTAAACTTTCTTGTTGAGTATGTTGAAAATCACATTTAAGAAGTACCTGCATGGAAGAAGGACAATATCAGAAAAAAAATTGCAATAATCTAGCCTGTATAACATTGATCTCATTATCCTAAATGTTCTTCGTCTGGCATTTTATCGTTTCTCTCTTACTTTTGTGTGTACAAGCGATGGGAATAATATTTTTAGTAGATGGTCGCAAAAAATTAGCAGCATGCAACCACTACTAATCCATGTCATATAGATTTCTTACCACAACTGAAACATAATTGAAAAATAAAGAGGGGTAAATTCTTACCACATAAAGAAAAAGAAACCAGTGACCAGAGCAGGAAATTTCTCACCAAAACTCTTTGAGGATTGAATAGACCTGTAATAGGGTATCAATTATCAAAGGAGATTAAAAAAATAAATATCATAAAAAATTAAACAGCACAAGAAAGTTCTTAGGTTGCTGGGAAGTAAAGTACTTAACACTGTATCAGAATTTCAATCCAACTTTTGTTTCGTTCACACCAACACCTCTGCCCCCAAAAGATAAGCATAGACAATATTTCACTATTTTACTTTATCTAATCAAAAGAAAGACTCTCTTTCAATGTTTTTTACTTTTAAACTATATATTCATTTTGTCCCCACCCCATGCAAGCAACATGTAAAAACAAGAGTAAATAGTAAAATTAATACTCGAAAGATACCTTAGTAATATTAATTCTGAGTTAGTCATACTAGTCTCTAAATAATGGAAATTAATCCTAAGTTTAATGCACATTTCGTTGTTCAACAGCCTGTTTAGTTGAGATTATTCTCACGACAAAAGTGAGGAATCGTCTGTGGCACTTTTTTCAAAAGCTATGTGAGATGAGCTTTTGGCCAACGTGATTTGCCATGTAAAATTTAAAACAAACAGAGGCCAAATTGGTTCCTAACATGAAGACATTCAGGGACTGATTTAAATAACGGAATTATTTAGGGACTAAAGGGTAATTTTATCATTCAGGAACAAATATGACAAATGCTATATCTTTATGTAACTAAATTTATTCTTTACTCTAAAATGTAAAAACATAGACATCTTTTATGTTATAATTGAATCAAACATGTGTAACTCTTCTAACCCATCAGGGATTTCGATTTCACTGTCATCAGCATCTGCTGCTAAGGCTGCAACAACTGGAAGAAACCTTCGCTGTTTTAAGCTCAAAGCCTTCCCAGAGTGCAAAACCTCAAGTGGCACCACATGCTTCTTCTTTGCACCCAGCACCAATGGAGAGAAAACCAAGCTCGAGTCTTTAGCCTCAAGTTGAAGTGCCCGAGACTTGAACAAGCCATAACTGGTTGAAACTCTTCTGGGTAACAGAAAAAGTGAAGAAATTTGAGGTCTTTGAACTGATATGTGAACTGGGTTGGTAACAACAGAAGCCATTCTAAAATCCACAATATCCAATGAAAACACGAAATGGGTTGTGTTAGTCTTCTGGTTTTTGGAAACAGGTTGCAATTAAACAAAGGGAAACGATGAAACCAAGGAGGTAGTATGATAATATGAAACGGAGAAAACAGTGTGATGGTTTCTTTTCATTTAATTTTTTTTATATGGAAAAGGGTTAAAAATTTAGATTTTACTGAAAAATCTGAGAGTCAATAGTGTAAAGGAGGATCTTTGGATGAGATACACTGAGCAAAAATGGAAATTAAAAATTTGGTAACCAATAATGAAAAGAGGTTAAATGGTTGAAACTTTGTGAGAAAGAAGAGAGAGAATGATTTCAGAGAGTGTAAGTGATTTCAGAGGTTCCTTCTTAAACCAAGAGTGTCTGTTAAGGGATGGAGGAAGGGAGTGAGAAGCAGTTTGACTGTTCGAGGAACTTGAAACAGTGTTTGCTAGAAAAGAAAGCGAACTGCTACAAAGTACGAAACAACCTTTTCCCTCTTAAAAAAGGACGCTTTCTGTACCAAAATATAAAATATTTGATAAAATAATTAGCTGATAATAGCATATTACTTCCCCTGTCCTTATTATAAGAGGTAAATGACTATTTTTTTATCCAAAATATGAGAGATATGCATGTATTTTGATAAATATTAAATGCTCGTTTCTAATTTTACCCTTATTTATAATATGGTTTATATTTACAAGACAGTGTAACTTTCAATACAAGTAGATTTGTTCATTAATTATTGAAGGGTTAAATTTGTAAATTTATATGAATATTAATTACAAATAGCTTATTTCAATACATTTCCTTGATTTATGTGTTATAGGGTTTTGTCTCTTATATATAGGACCAGAGGGAGTAGTTTAGTTTAGAAGAAGACTTGCCTATAGTTGTATAGATATATTAGGTGTTCTTTTTCATTAAAATTGTGTATGACACTAGTATCTTTCATCTGCATTTACGCACGGGTCAATTTTTCTTAAAACAAATTGAATAAATATTTAAAAATTTTAATGGAAAGGAGAGAGGTTTTTGTCAAATTAGGATTGTCTAAAGTGTTAATATGAGGGTTATACTCGAACAATGATGCTTAACATGAGCACGGGGTCGTGCTCGTTTAAGCACGGACTGGCAACTTTAGCGTCACGAATGCACATGAACACGCCAAACAAGCACAGGCGTGCAGGTACCTCATGCACCAGAAAGGGATTTTATGCTTCAAAATCCCACTTAGCCCCATTTTAACATATACAAAACATATAACATCATTTAAAAACTTTATACGAAAAACGGGGTGTTCAAAAGCCATAAATATTTTTAGCTGGAATTGTCGAGGCCTGGGTATAGTCTTGTATTGATAATCTGATCAAGAGTGTACAAGGACAAACCTAACAGTCTTGTTTATAAAGATAATGTATTTCTAATTCTGAACCAAATAAAGAGACATAAATAAGGAGCAAATCCAGTGATATACTCCATAATATTTTGAGATATGGTCAAGATATTATGGGATGCTTTCAAATAATAAATTAAGATAGTCATACATCAAAACTACATATTTGCAACATTTCCCATTAGATAACTATACACTGTGAATGTGCCTCGTCAAAACCTACCTTGCTAAGAAAAACCCGGTGGGATAAAACCTTCAAGTTCTTTCCAAATTGCTCAGGTGTTAAAACCTTTAAAATCTGGAAAGTTGAATGAGTGTATGTTGATTGATCCTTGGGATCTCGATAATGTTTAATCGAGACTGAATCAGTATCAATCAATATAAACTCATAAAAATTTCTGTTTTTATTTGATTGAGTTTGTTGAAAATGGGAACCATTTTGAAAGATTTTGGTCGAAACTTTGTTAGGGTTATTATCCCAAAATCCTGGTTCCATTTGAACAACAAATTGAGTTTGGTTTTTTGCAACATACTGAGTTGCAAAGGTTTGGGTGTTGTCGGCTGATAATCTTGTATCAGGTTTGGCAACATTCAAAGGGATAGCAGTTTGGGCTAAATCTTTGATTAGGTCTTTGGGAGGGGGTGGAGAATCTGATTCTTGCTCCACTCTATCTCCCCAAGTTCCTTTAGGGAGTTTTGTTAGGCCTTGATTTTGAAAGGCTAACAATATTTGAATTGGGATACCATAGTCTTCTTTTGACTGTTTGGTGGTTTGCTGGGTTGATGACCCAGGTTTGATTGTTGGTTTCTGGGTTGATGACCCAGATTTGGTCGATGACCCTGATTCTTTTGACGCACCTTGGCGTGGTAGTCCTGCTAGGACTAATTTTCCTTTTCCCTTCCCCTTCACAGAGGAAGTTGATGTTTTTGGCATTTCTGCCACTCTCACTCTTTTACCTACCCTGTAAATATTCACGAGTAAGGAAGTCAGGAAGAGAATTGGAAGAGCCTTTGAGAAATTCAATTTGAAAATCAAAAGCACTTAATATTGCTTGCCATCTGGCAAAAATTTGTTTTGATGCCAAATTTTTAACATCTTTTTGTAAAATATCTTTTGCAGATTTGCAATCTACTCTAACCAAAAACTTTTGATTAAGTAAATCAGATTGAAATTTTGAAATACATAAAACTATTGCCAAAATCTCTTTTTTAACAGTAGAATAATTTTGTTGTGCAGAATTCCAATGTTTAGAAGTATATGCAATGATATGCTCTTTTCCTGAAATTCTTTGTTTCAAAATACCGCCATAACCAATGTCAGAAGCATCGGTCTCAACAATTTTGTAGGCAGAAGGATTTGGAAGATAAAGACATGGAAGATTCTTTATCTGAGATTTGATCATTTGGACAACTTTTGTGTGTTCGTCTGTCCAAGGAGGAGGTTCCTTCTTTAGACGGTTGTGTAAATGTTTGATTATATTACTAAGATTTGGAACAAAATCAGCAACATAATTGAGACATCCTAAAAATATCTGAAGCTGAGTTTTGTCAATTATTTGATCTGGAAACTTATCCGCAAATTCTATTGCTCTATTGATTGGAACAATAGTTCCTTGGTAAATCTTATGACCAAGAAATCTAATTTTTGTTTGGAAAATATTGACTTTGGTTTTAGACACAGCTAAACCATTCCTTTTGATTACTCCTATGAAGATCTTTACATGTTTGAAGTGTTGATCAATAGATTGAGAAAAGACTAAAACATCATCAATGTAGACGAGTGTAAAGTCTGAATATGGATTGAATATCTCATTCATAATTCTCTGGAATTCTGAAGGAGCATTTTTGAGTCCAAAGGGCATTATATTCCATTCGTAGTGCCCAAAAGGAACAGTAAACGCTGTTTTGTAACGGTCACTTTCTTTGACTTCTATCTGATAGTAACCAGATTTCATGTTAAACTTTGAGAATATTTTAGCCGAATTTAGACGGCTAAGCAAATCCTTTTTGTTAGGAATTAGATATCTTATCCATCTAAGAGCTTGGTTTAAAGGTTTATAATTGATCACTAAGCAAGGTGTTCCTCACTCAATTTCTGCTTGTTTATTAACATAAAAAGCTGAACATGACCAGGGAGATTTGCTTTCCCTAATCAATACTTTTTTCAAGAAATCATTAATCTCCTTCTGGCAGTACCTAAGAAGTTCATAATTCATTTGGATTGGTCTAGGCTTCGTAGGGATTTGCCTTTCATTGAAATCTTGTTCATAAGGCAAGTCTACAACGTATTTCTTTCTATTCCAAAATGCTGTTGGCAAATCAGAACAGATAGATTTTTGAATTTCATCAGATAGGATCTGGATCCTATTTTTGATGCTTGGTTGTTGTAGCTGTAACTCAATATTCTTAAAAGAAATTTCTTCTTTCAAGAAATTGATTTGGTTGATTTTACAATCGAGAAAATTCAAATATCGAATGATAGGTTTTCTGATAAAAGGGAAAACTATGTCTTTTCCCAAATGCTGAGTTGTGATTCCATCATGTGTAATGGAAAGAGGGAAAAGTGATCTTATGAACGGTGTTTCAAGAATCACTTCATTCTTATGATTTCTAACTAACAGAAAGGGGGTCTCAACTTGAAGACCTTGATTTTCTATTAAAGCTCTTGACAGCTTGTAATTGATTCTAAGTTTAGAACCACTAGCTGCACTTAGCTTCTCTGAAGTCTTCTCAAAATATTTGGTAGGAATTAATCCTTCCTGAATACAATTGGAATCAGCACCTGTATCAAAGAGTGCTGTAGTATCAAGAACAAATTCTCCAATAATAATTTTGATCTTGATATGGAATTTCTGAATCTTTAATTGATTAACTAAATTCAAGAATGCGTGATCTTCATCTAGATCTTTGCTATCCTGGACTTTAGCAGCATCATCCTGTTCACTATCTTTGATGATACTTGATTCAGGTTTTTCTTCTAAATCAGAATCATCGGATTGGGCTTCTGCTAGCTGAGATAGAATTAACTTATGAACAGATTGTTCTTGTTTGATTTCTTTAACTTCTTGCTTCAAATTCTTAATCTCTTGTTGGAGATCTTGAATTGTTACGGGCTTTGTTTGTTGAGTAGCTTCAAGCCTTTTTAAGGATTTGTTTAAAGTCAAAATGATCTTTGACAATAACTTTTCCTTTGTTTTTGAAATCCTTTTCCGTTGAGGATTCCATTGAAGACTTAAGCTTATCCAGATATTTTCGTCTTTCTTCTGGATTAGAAATTGAATTAGTTACCTTAAAAAGGGGATCTTGCTCCTTAGTTAGGACATTAATTTCTGGAGATGAATCGGAACTAAGGCTTCCAATATCATCTTTTTGAATGTGATTAAGGTCTTCATAAAAATCACCATCTGATTCCTCCGAAGAATCTGATTGGATCAAATGATTATTCAGTTGTTCCTCAACTGATGGTTCAAGATTTAACTCTTTGATCTTTTTCTTTAACCTACAGTATTTACTGATATAGCCAGGTTTGCCGTAGTTATAACAGATAACCGCTTTCTTGGAAGACCTATCACCAGATACTTGCTTAGGTTTGAACTCTAGTTTAGGTTTGTTAAAATGTTTGTTTTTCTTATACTTTGTATACTTGGTATACTTAGTCTTTTGGGGTTTACCTTTGTATTTTTTGAAAGGTTTGGATTTATCTTTTGGACAAGGAGGTATACCAAATTGTTCGCAAAAAGACCCTAAGTCTTTCTTCGCCGCTTTCTCTTTTTTGAATTGATCTCTGACTTTGTCTTCCTTACAAAGTCTTGCCCCTATTTTTTGAGTGGCTGCAATGAGTTGTCCATAATTTAATTGCTCATATGGAATATTTCCATCTGGAGATTGGTCTATAAGCTCATCTTTTACAAGATCACCTAAAGATGTTGGGAGGCCTGCGATAAACTTTTCTTTCCAGAACTTGTTCTGGCAATCTTCTCTAGTGTAAACCCTAGTTAGGAAAGTATCTTTATACCACCTAAAACTGGATAAAGATCTATAGTTAAGTTTGGACAATAAATCCGCAGATCTATCCTTCCAAGTGGAAGAACAGCCCATAAAGTGATTGCATACTGAGAAAATTAGGGTATTGACAGCATCTGGAATAGTTTGGCCTTCATTCGCGGTTTGATATGCAGTAGCCATCATGGTCATGTGCTGCATTGTTTGAAGGATTTGATACACCATTTGACCATCTATGTTCCATTCATAGATGTTGTTAGCATTGAAGCTTTTGAAAGCTGAAGTTTTTTCTTCAAGGAGCAATTCCGGAGGAGTTGCTCTAGTATAATAGAGTTTTGTTGGCTTTTTCCAGGGTTGTGTATATACTGGATTTATATTGATCAAAGGTTTTTCCACTGAGTTGGATTTAGAAGTACTAGCCACAGATTTTGTTTCTGAGCCGTCTTCATTTATGACATTTATGGTTGGATCTTTGATAGGTTCTTTGCCCCTTAATAAGGGTCGTCCTTCTTGAGTGTCAGCAGGAGACTCTGAAACACTTAATTGTTTTAACTTTTCTATTAATTCTCGGTTTTCCTTTTTTATATCTGGGTTAAGAAGGAGTTGTAAACTTTCTTCGACCTTCTTATTGACCTTGAAAGGTTTAAACAAGGGTTTTTCTAAGGGAATATCTTTTTTAGTTCCCGAAGTAGATGCATTGGTGGATACATCTTTTTTTGATAACATGTTCCCCTATAACTTGTAGGTATTTATTGGTATAATTTGATTGCTCCATTAATTTGTTAATGTCTAGAGTTGAGATTGTTTCATCCACGTTTTTATTTTTGAATGGAGCAGCCATTATTGGTTTGTTGGTGTAAGAGTCTTTAACACCAGGGAGTTGGAAAGAGTTATTTGGTGGTAACTCTGTCTTAACTAACTCACCATTTTTCAAATGCCATACTGTAATGACATTAGTGGTTTTGTCAACATCTATCTTTGTTTTCCAAGGATAGTTAATTTGATTTTTGGCTGCATAAGCATGAAACCAGTCAAAAAATAAAACATTTGTCTTAACATTATTAAGAAATTGATAATATTCTTCTTGAATATTATTTTTGGTTGTTCCCCTATATTATTGTAAGAACCATTCTCTTTGAGGTTTCCATTCCTCCGAGTAAAAGTCCTTTAGTTGATCATCTTCTGTCTGATAAATTGGTCTAGGGATAGTAGATGAAGTATCTAATCCCTGAAGATTAATTGTCGGAATTTGTGATGTGGTTGAGAAAGATTGTCTTGAAGGGATAGAAAAAGTAGGGTGTTACAGTTACAAGATAGATTGAATGCGTTAGACATGCTATCTATTGAGAGTGAAATGTTATAATTACTTAAATATAAAATTTGATAAATGATTTTGCTGCTCAAAATGCCAGAAGAATAATATAATAATTAATAATTTAAATTATATTAAGTTTCTCCAATGATTTTGACTTAAACCCCAAAACGTCTGAATACGACCCTGGGCGGGGGTACATGATGGAAGGCAATAAAAGTTTGGGTTTTTCCTTACTTTTATTAATTTTTTTAAATGTTAAAAATTATGATTCTTTTGGACCGTTAGATTTGATGGACGATTCAGATCTGATTGTTGGAGAGGGGCAGGAGACAATTGACTGTAGAGAATCTGATTCCATGTTGAAATGGCTATAAAGAGGAGCCTTATCCTAATTTGAAAATGGCTATAAAGAGGGAGGCGAGAAAGAGTGAGGACATGACATATAAGAGAGAAAGAGTAAGGCGCAACAAGAGAGGAAAAGGTAGGAGTGGAGGCTAGGTTTTGATATTTCTTTCATTTCTTCTATTTCAATCCTGATTTTATGTTTGAACCGTGCATGACAGCGCTAAGTAAATTTTCTTTTTGCTATTGTTCTTTTTGCAATTCAATGTTTAGTCCACCTATATGCCTACCATTTATTTTGTAGTTCAACTTTCACCATCATCACTGTTATGAGTTTTCTGGATGCTCTATTATGTATTTTTGTTTATAATTCATTTATTTATTGGGGTAAATTTAATATTTTTAGGGTCATTTTTAATTTGTATAATTAATAAGATAATCGTCTTCAAATGAATGTATCGGAGTGTTGAAATATTTAATCGTCATCATTCTATGTGCACATCTAATTCTAAAACTTGACTTCATTTTTAAGATTAGTTTTAATTTTTTTTATAATTTAAATAAAATTCAGCACGACTCAATTTTATAGAAAATTTATGTTGTGATCTTCATCATGTAAAATGACCTTAATTATAAGTATTTAGTTAATATTTAATTCTTTCTCAAACCAATTTTTTAATATATATAATATTGATTTAATTTAATATCTTGTCTAACATTATTTGATCTATACAATTAATATGGTAAGATTAATCAATTCTCTACTCAAGTTTAAGAATATTAAATATCACTACAAGAAAAAAGGAATTTAGCGACCGAAAAAATGGGTCGCTAATAGTATAAATTCGGTCGCTAAATATGTTAGCGACCGAATTTGCGACTGATTATTAGCGGTTGCGAAAACCTTGGTCGTTAATTGGTTTAGCGACCGATTTATTCGGTCTCTAAATCATAAAAATCGGTCGCTAAATTGGTCCCCAATCCCTTTTATGGGACCAATTTAGTAACCGAAAATTCGGTCGCTAATTCGGTCGCAAAAATCGGTCGCTAAAGAAAAAATCAGTCGCTAATTCGATCGTTAAATTGGTCACTAATTAAAAAAAATCAGTCACTAAATTGGTCCCCAATACCTATTTTGGGGACCAATTCAGTGACTGGTTTTTTTAAAGCATATGATAAACCAATACTTATTACAGTCACAGTATTATTATAAAAAAGAGAGAACTTCCATAAAAAAAAAACAATTAAATAAATTGTCAAAAATAATTCTAAGTACATAAATACATTTAATATGAAAACATATGCAAGCACTTGTTAGAGAGAGAGAGAGATTAGATTAAAATAAAAAATAATAAAAAGATTGAGAATCATTGCATTCCATGAAGAGACAAACAATACTATACCATATATTGTAGAACCCACAAACACACAGAGAGACACACAATACTACACCATATATTGCCAAACCAGAACATGTTCAAATCATAGTGGTCATGGATTCTTCAATATCTATAACAGTTTTCTACATTGTCTTATATATGTTCATATATTCTTCCATTGTGTTCTTCTTTTGTTCATCTTAGCAGCCAACACTATTTAGGTGTTGTCCTTGTGATTGGGAGCATCTTTGCAGAGCACAGAGCGAACTTCCATGATGGATCCACTACTACAGAAAATACAATAAATAGCGCACTTTCAATAGCGTTTTAATGAAAAACGCTATCTAAAAGGAGGCGGAAGACCTTTAATAGCGCTTCCTTAAGAAAGCGCTATCTTATGTTCATCCTAAGATAGCGCTTTCTCAAGCAAGCGCTATTCATTCGTGATGGATAGAAATGGATAGCACTTTCTTAAGAAAACGCTATCTTAAGTATAAGAATAGATAGCGTTTTTTCTAGGAAACGCTACCTATTCCTTTACCTAAGTATTAATTATTTCCCTGAAAAAAAAAATTGTTCCCTCCTACGCAAAATTTCCCCCCTCTCTCAAATTCACGCACCACTGCTCAAAACCTTGCCAAGTATTCCCTTCTACGGCGGCCACACTCAAAACCTTCTAGGTCACTGCTCGCGACTTCCATTATGCCGCCTGTGTCTCCCTCTGCCGCGCCTTCCGCTACTCGCGACTGTGTCTCCCTCCGCCACGCCTTCCACTGCTCGCGACTATGTCTCCCTCCGCCGCTCGTCGAGTCGAACCAGGGCGCGCCGTCTCTCACCACCACCATACAACCGCGCGCCGTTTCATGCAGAGAGAGTAATCCAGGTAATCCCTAATTCCTTCACTCACTTGGAGCCTGCTTCTTCGCTCAACTTCTGCCCTTCACTCACAGTGGTTAACAAAATCGCTGGCCAATATCTGGAATAATAACAAAATCGCTGGCCAATCCCTAATTCCTTCACTCACTATGGTTCCCTTTCTGTTTCTGGAGATGATGTTGATATCTATGTAACTGAGACAGTAGAATGTTATGGAAGTTATTTTCTGTTCCCCCTTAAAGTAAGAACGCTAGAAGGACCAAACATAAGTTTATATTTGATCAGAAATTTCTCAGAGAAGCTAGTGTTAGTTATTGCATTTGAGATTTAATGCATCCAACACATACAATTTATGTTAAAAAACAGATACCTTCTGAATAGTCATAACCTCATAGAGCATCACTATGATTCTTGTAATTGGAGTCACTTTCTTCTTTGTCATCAGTACAGACATCAAATTTTCCTTCAACACCGTTAAACCAATTGAGACAGCTTTTCAAATTGACCACTGTGCAATTGTGCATCCTACAGCTTCTATATATATCATTATTTTTATTTCTTGATTAATATTTGTTTTGTCCTCACTTGGGGTTGACCACTGATTTAGTTTTGCAAGGTGAAACCTTGTCTGGTTTTCTTGTTGGATTTTTATATATCTTACTTGCATCTATGCTCTGAACTCTGAAGCCCTTTAAAGGACATCATATAAATACGACGTGGTCCTTGACATGATCTTAGCTTGTAGGACCTGATCTAATGTCATTATAATTTAGATCTTAGGCACATCCAGAATGAGCTTCTGTGTAAAGTTGATATTGTTGTTTTTTGGTCTACTAATTTTAAGTATAATTAGGCAAAAATACACGCATTGCTGCTTAACTTTATGGAGATTGATAGTAACTACCAAGAACTTGCAAATCCATCGATTAACCCTTCAAACTAAGAGAAATGTTGCAATGGGTTCTTTAATCCATATCCGTCTAACAATTTTCTATTAATCATGTGATCACTACTATACTTGTCATTGTGTGAGAATTTTATTTAGTATTTCATACTTGAAAATATGAAAACATTCAAATACTCTTAAATTTTCATCTGATGTGGATTATAAGAGGTGATCACTAGTGTATTAGACAGACATTTCAAATACAGTAGACAGTACATGATAGGGTCAAACTCAACATTGATAATATATGAGAAGTACCTGATTGAAGTTGACAGGGTCATTAGAAAAACACAGTTAAAACAATGAATGAATGAATGAAGCTACACTATATATCAACCCACAACTATTTAAGTTTGGAATAATTGCCTACACAATTGATTATTTCATAACTAATAATACAAATCTTTAACAAAAAGTAAACTGCACAACCTTGCATTCACAAATATATATGCACTAACAATATAAGTAGTTCCATCTGATGTAGAAATTATATCACCCTTGGTTTTACATCATTTCAATCTGCACTTGTTACTTGGATATGTAAACTAGCTATTATGTTATTTGAACAAGCTTGTATGTTAATTAGAAGTATACTAACAATATAAGTAGTTCCATCTGATGTTGTTTGTTTTTCTTCTATCTGGATTAGCTTGGTTTTCTTCTCTTATGACCTAAGATGCTTTGCTCCCTGATTTTCTTTGTGTTTCTCTGCATCAGAGACATAGTCCAATCTGATGGATGAGTTTAGCATGATGTGACTCTGTTTTTTTTTTTTTTTCAAAATGGTTAACATGTTCAGCTTCTGTGATATTGGCCTTACTGTATGGTGTAATACTTAATGTGCAGGAAAACTGAATGTTTGATAAAACTGAATGTGTAATACTTTATGTGATATTGGCCTTAATGTCTGTCTTCTGTCTTGCACAATTAGTATATGCTGGTATTGGAAGAAGTTTCCTCTTACAACCCTTTATGTTGTGTGTTTTATTTTTATTTAAAAATAAATCAGGTGGCATGATGTTAAAATTCGTGCTTTTGATAATACTTTTGCATCGGACATATGTGGAGTTGAAGGTAAAAACGTTTGTGACCCTTGTGCAAAGCAACTGCAGTATTTTGTGAATTTTATTTTATTAATAACAGACATCACTCTTCATCTGTACCGTGTGTTCTTCATCTGTTGATTCAAGTTTATGTTGTATGGGATCAATTTAATATGGCCAAACAAAACTGTTTTTTTCCTTTCATTTTGTCACTTCTGCATTTGTTGCTTGGGGAAGGGGCTAATATTTACAATCATCGTCACCTTACTTGTGCCTGATCGTGTCTAGATTTTCAAGAAGTCCTGTCTGTAATGTGGCAATTTTAGTTTACTCTTCATTTTGGTTACAGCTTAGTCTAGTATTCTACTTGATATATAAATAATTAAATATCAGCATCAAGTAGTTGAAGCTTTTAAAATGGGTGTAGTTGATATATCCTATTTGTTACACGCACTTTTATCCTCAACTGACAAAAGGTAAGATTAATAATTCCTTTTGGTCTTCTCAAAATACAGGTAACATTAATTTTGTTCTTGAAAAAGTTAACATTGTACTAGTACATTGTAACATTTGTTTTTTAGGGACCAAATGAGAGTTTAGTCTTGATTTTAAGTTGATGGTATGATTACTAGTTAAGAGTAGGGCATTTAGTTGATGGTAAAAGACTTTGAAATACCAAATTAATTCATTTGAGATGAAATTACAGTTTTTATATGGCTATGGACCAATGCAGAGGCTCCTGTCCTGCTATTCAAGCAGGAGATAATTCAGAACTACCCCAATGCTTATATACATTAAATCATTCAGAGGCTTGGTGGGTTGTTATGGTTAATATCAGCTGATGGTGGATAAACTTATGGTTATATTTGGTTTCATTTTTTACATTTCACAGGTGATTGATGAAACAATGCGTGCGATTACATTCTCACTGGTGGTTTCGGGAGGCAAAATCTGATGTCAATATCAATGGTTAGTCCATGTTCAGTTTATTTATTTCTTATGTCAATATCAGAATATTACATGATGTATTAAGACTTCAATACATCTTAAGTTCTTATCTCTTTGGTCTTGCTTAGTAGATATGAAAAAGGAAGTTAACAGAGCTATCCCCTTCTCTTTCCATCAAACTTAATTTGGTATAGGGTACTAAATTACTAATGATGCCTAGTATGATTGTTTATAACATAAATGATTTGAGAACATCCTAATGTGGCATGAAGCAGATGCAAAGATGCAGCATAATTACAATTATGATTGTTATTAATTACATAAATTTTTTAATCATTGGCAATAAGTAGAAGTAAAGGTGCACAAATAAGTATAATCTTTTATTTATATTACCAAAGTATTAACTGCATATGGATGAAACAGGTTACACCATTCCAAAAGGTTGGAAGGTTCTTGTCTTGTTCTTATAGATGGAATGTAAGTTACAAAAATTGATTTTTAACTCATTTAAATTGAATGAACAATTTGTTCCATGTATTTGGCACTTGTATATGTGTTCTATGTTCTTATTTCAATTTGGTTACTTTATGCTATTTTAGAAAGAACACAAGACTGGAGAATTCCTTCCCTTTGGAGCAGGAACTAGATTGTGTCCCGGGAATGATCTTGCCAAGATGGAGATTGCAGTTTTTCTCCATCATTTCATTCTAAATTACCAGTGAGTAACAGTAACCTGTTCTCCCATTTTTACATCTGTTTTGTAGAATAAAGTTTATATTATCCTATTTTATAAGTTCTTTGAATAAACTTAAGCCTGTGTCTCAATATACCCTTCATTTTGTTATATAATCTAGCCAATCATGCAATGAATTAAAAGAAAAGGAAGCCTTTTGGTACTTAGCTCTTAGATAGATTCTTAACTCCTTGATTCAATCTTGGATCATATTATTTGGTATAATTTGTTATCTGTAATCAGTTAACTGAAAAATATTAGTGCATCAAAGGAATACAAAAAAATAGAAAAGTTGTGTTTTTTATTTATATTGAATATTTAACTGTCTTTAACAGTTTTTCCAGAGGCTTTATTTATTAGTTAAAAGGACAAAGAAAACTAATTTATTGGCTGTAACAAACATTCCGTTAACAAAGTTCTATGTTATTGGTTGATGCAACAGGCTTGAACAACTTAATCCTAAATGCCCTATGAGATACTTACCGCATACAAGGCCAAGGGCAATTGCTTGTGAAGGATCAAGAAATGTTCATCTACATCAACCTAAAGATGATAAAGGAGAGAACACATTTTTTAATGCCAAGTGGTGGTCGGTTGGATCAAGCAGAAGATGGAAGACGCATGCACAAATTGTTTAGAATTACTTGTATGTTGATTAGCTTGTATACATTATTAGTAGTGCATGGTTATTGCCTAATATAGGTTAGCGACCTTTTGGTTTATGGACTTAAATATTAGAATTGGTTATGTGTAAGCCTTACTGTGAATTGTGTTAAAGTATATTAGTTAATTGGTTATATGCATTATTTTGATATTTGGTTTGATTTATATATGCTTACCAATATTGTATGTAAGCTTTGTCTAATACTCTTTCAATACAAATTTGATTTATCAACAAAAAAAAAACTGTGAATTGCTGAGTGCATGTGGGAAATATAGAAAAACAAAGTGAATAATAATTAAAAAAAAAGGGGGGAATAGGTAGCGCTTCCTTGAGAAAGCGCTATCTATTGCATACTTTAGATAGCGCTTTCTCAAGGAAACGCTGTCTAAAGTATATGCAATAGATAGCGCTTTCTTAAGGAAGCACTGTCTATTTTTATTTTTAGACAGCGCTTTCTCAAGGAAGCGCTACCTATTCACACTTTCAATAGCGCTTTTTTAAGCGCTGCCTATTTTTTTCACCTTCAGTAGCGGGTGAATAGATAGCGCTTGTAAGCGCTACTAAAGGCAAAAAAAAAAGCGCTATTAAAGCCCTTTTCTGTAGTAGTGATCTAGGTGGCTCCAGGTCTTTCTCTTAGAATGCTTTGCCAAGAAGATGATGCATCTGTGTGGCAAAGGTGTCATCCAGAACCTGCACACGCAACTTGAGCTCGTAAATCACTAACAATCAGTCTCAGATGCATCAGTTAGCTCCTTTGCCCATTAGTGGTTCTAAGATATCAGCAAATACTCCCTAGTTTTTTTTAATTAACAACAGAAGCACAATTTAGAGTAAATATGCAAATGATATTAAAATGAACTAAAATATATAAATTAATCCAATGAAATAGGCCTTTCGATTTGTGGTAAATCAACGTGTCCATACTCATACATCCCAGGTCGGCACATACTTTACTGTTGAGACCTCATAAGTCTAAAACACATTCAAAGTGTAAATCCTCTATGTTTTGATGATTCCAAATAGTTCAAGTATGGTAATATTGAACCAAAAGAAGTTACTGATATATTTGATAAGTGTGCAGGAAAATAGACTTGAAGTCACTCGTCTAATTTTCACCCGTCTACTTTTTAGTAGAAGCTCAACAGTGACTCGTCTAAGTTTCACTCGTCTAAAAAGTTAGTCAAAGAAAGTCAACGCTCAAGAAAGACTAAGCTCAGTTGATGACGTGGCAAGAAGCATGCGTCTAAGTTTGGCTCAGCTAACCACTCGTCTAACTTTGGAACAAGCTTTCACCCGTCTAAGTTTTTGGATGACTTTCACCCGTCTAAAAATTCTCATTGCTGACACCAAGTCAGTATGTCAGAAATCAAGTCCAAAGCCACCATATTCAAAATTATATGCCATCCTTAAGGATCTCGAAGACCTATGGACAATAGCTCAAAGGACAAAGAATAAAGAACGTTGTTTCAAGGTTTTAAGGAATAAACACGCTATCTCTGCACCACTGCAGTAACCTTTTGCCTTTTCTAGTACAAAGTAAAAAGTACTTTATGCAAAGTAAACTGATGTTGCACTGAAAGAGGAAAGCTCTCTGCAACAAGTACAAGAAGCCTGCTGCCATATACTCTGAAAGAACAGCTGTTCAGTTTAAAGTGTACTCTTGGACACTCTTGACAATGCCCAATGTTTTCAAGCATTTAATGAATACTCAGAACGACTCTTTGGCATTAAATGGTGTCTCAGAAAGCTCAAGTCAGATGCAAACACTTTCTGAAGCTGTGTCAAAACGGATCTCTTGATTGAAGCCTTTAAATAGATCAAACAAAGAAGATGAAGCAAAGAAGTTGAATATCAAAAGAACTCTGCACAGAAGCATTTACTCTCTTCATTAACTTCTTCATTCCTTCATTGAATACATATTCAATCATTTGATATAAATTCGCAGTCTTTCATACTTCATATTTATTCCACTCTGAGTGTGATCTGAAAGACTTGCAAGTTGTATTAACTATACGAACCTTTTATCTCTTACTGTTTTTGAGCCTGAAGAGACTAGGTGAGAAAAGAATACTTGTTTGAGTGTTGAGCCTGAAGAGGCTAGGTGTGCAAAGAATACTTGTACTGTAATTTACTCAGTTATAGTGGAAACTTGGTGCTGCCAAGAAACTGGACGTAGCCCTGTGGATTTTGGGGTGAACCAGTATAAATCTCTTGAGTGATATTTCTACTCCCTTATCTTTTAATTTGCTTGAGTATTGTTTCAGTCTTAGCTTTTTAACTTGGGGAGTTAATACTGTGGTTATCAAACTCTTTTTAACCTTCTTCGTTTGTGTGTGCTATTCTGTTTTAATATTAGACGTTTCACTCGTCTAATCCTCTCTTAATCAAACCTTCTTGCTGTGCCTGCGAAAATCTTTTTAAGTAACCGAAAAAGTTAGTAAACACAATTCAACCCCCCCTTCTTGTGTTCACTTTGGTTATTTCATTTACAACCTGTTTGACCACATTTTAATGGATAACCGCCAATCATAAACTTCAGGTTTATGGCCAGCACATTTTAATGGTCATATGAATAACAACCAACATTGAACAAATCACCTAACATAAATTTCATACTTTTCTATCAGAGGCTGCCATAATGCAACACATAAACAACCTCTCAGATGAAGGATTGAACCTAGCAAAATAAAAATGTAGCAAGGGTTAGGATAGTACGTTGTCATAAAAATAAATGCATTTTCTGGCTGTATATTTTTTGGAAGTTGCAACTGTAGGATCTGATGCAACAACAACACCTAAACAAAACTCAGAATAGAGCGTTTCCGAAGCAGCTTGAAAGACAACATATCAGTTCCTAACTATAAATTTCAGTTCTTCTTCACAGTGGCAGAATTGATAGGTCAATGAATTACGGTAATTGACAGGAAAAAAAAAACAAAATGTCAGTTAAATAAAATTCAAAGCAAGAAACCAACTCCAAGCAAAATAAATTGGAAAAGAAATTCACCTTCAAGGAAGCACTGCCAACAAAAATACATCAACATCAGGCTGTGCTACCAATTCTTTGCAATTTTCTCCATTTACAGAACCTGCAGTTAATGTGTGGTAATTGGCAATTAAATAATAAATTACTTATATGTAACTATGTACCAAATCTTGATAAAGCAACTGGAAACTCCCAAGTGGTGCAGACAGAAGCATCATGACTCTAGAGAGATCTTACATAAGAGAGGTTAATTTTGCAAGGATTCATAGTCTAATTACAAGGGAGATAAAAGAACCAAAAATAAGCATGTTTAATAAAAAACCGAAGCTGGACCGAAAGATGATGTGGAGAGCAAAATGAACTGTTGAGTTTGACATTCTACAACTCAAACTAAACATAAGCATTAAAATGAACAGAGTATTGTATCTATAGGCACAATACCATTAGTTCTGGTGAAAAAAATTTATAAAGCTTCGTTTTATGCCATCAACATCAATATCAAAAATTAAAAGTAATGAAGTGCCTAATCATATATAAAATGTGCAGGGTATAACATAAAATAAAGCCAAAATATTTAAAAGAAACAAACTCACCACAATGAGTTTTCCAGAATTCTCAGGACGTCTTGGTAAACTTATGGCAGCAGCTGCTTCAGCTCCTGAAGAAATTCCAACCCGGATAGAAATTTGAAACAGTTATAAAACAAATTTTAAAAAGTAAAAACCAAACTACTTTGTAGCTTATAGTGACATTGTGATACCCAGCAATATACAAAACTGAACATGAAGAACATCAAACCAATAGCTAAATTGAATTTTGTATCTAGAATATAGACACACTAAAAATACATACAGAAAGGCTAAATACAGACCAGCTACTTCAGTTTATATGCAAAACCGAGAAATAAATGCTAGAATCTGTTTGGCAGAAACATATAAGGATTAAATAGCCAAAGTTTTGAAAAACATTGCTGATAAGTGAAACTAATTCATAACTTACCAGCAATCCTTCTTCCAATGCTAATCTCCTTGCTATTTTAACAGCTTCGACATTAGAAACATGTGTTCTCATGAGTCAAGTTAATTTATTATGTAAAAATAATCTATTTAAGAAAATTATGAAGATAAAAGCACTGCATAAACAAAAAGTCACTAAAGCAAAAACTAGAAAGTGTTCAACAGATGACATTCCAAGCAAAGCAATTATAACCAAGTAGATGACTCCAGAATTGAACTCTATATTATCTAAAATTATGATAAGCATAAAGGTTCTCCTTTAGTATAAGAAAAATGTTTATGTTTTAAATATATACAATCATACACTAATAAATAGATACAAAAATATAAGAAAGAATTTGGTTTGATCATGATTAATGAAAGTTCCAAGCTGTCAAACTTGTTGAATTTGTTCCTCTATTCAGGGAGTTTAAGGAAGCTAACAAAGTGGACAAGGTTGTTGTCCTATGAACTGCTAACACAGAGAGATGGAGATGCCTTTGCATTATCCTTAAAACCACCTTTTCCTAATCTAATACTATAGCTGACAACTAATTGACAAGAAAGAGCAATTGATATATCTTATTATTTCATTACATAACCATTCTAAAACAAGAACATATGCATCACCTTAAAAAAGAATTCTTTCAAGTATTACATCAAACACATGGTGTGCAAGTAAACAAAATACACGATGTTATATGCCTTATAGCATATCTATACAATATCAACCAGGTAAAACATCCAACCCACAATTCCAAGTGTTCATACATCAATGATATCTCATCTCAAAACATAAAAATCAGCCATGAAACCATAACCAACAACAATAACAAAATGTCAAAACTGCATTGTCACAGAGCATTTCTCATGTACAGGAAACAAACCCAACACGTTTCAAGCACCACACCCATGCCTTCCAACTCTTTGCAAAACCATCAAGCAAACATATTAGACACAAAAAGGGAAGGCTTGAGTTCAGATTTCAGTATCAACAACAAGGGAAGAAAAGAGGGGTTTTCCAACCACCTACCTCCAGAAGTACAGCAGCGACGCGGCGGAGCTCTGGTGGCGGTGCAGTCGATGGCGGTGCGGCTCGGTGGCGGTGCGGCTCGGTGATGGTGACAGGAGAATGACAGAGTGGTGGCCAGAGAAGGAGAGAGAGACGAGATGGCCAGAGAGAGGGGGAGAGAGAGAGACGAGACGACCGGAGAATGGCGGAGTGGTGACCGATCAGAGAATGATGGAGCAGTGAGGGAGAGGGAGAGGGAGAGGGGGAGAGCAGATTGCAGTATTGCAGCGTGAGAGGGAAAAATGAAAAATGAGGGGGAAAGGAGCTCCTATTGGTGATTTAGGGTTCAGGAGGTATAACGACAGAATTTTTGGTCGTAAATTCGGTCACAGTTCATTAAAAATATTCAGCAACCGATTTAAATTCGGTCGCTATATTTTACCAGAATAACGGTCGCTAAATCAGTCGCTGACTAAGAAAAATAATTTGACTTTTTAAACTTTGGTGTTGCGACCAAATTAGCGACCGAATATGTTGGGACCGAATATTTTGGTCGCTAATTCGGTTGCTGATGATAAACCGATAACCAATTTTTGGAAAAAATAACTCAGTCGCAATTTCGGTAGCTAATAGTGACGGATCCAAATCGATCGCTAAATTCGGTTGCTAAAAACCATTTTTCTAGTAGTGTATAAATATAAATATAAATATATAAATATAAATATAAATATTTGGCTAAATCACTGATTATAAAATAAGTGATTTCAAAATTTGGCTCCCAAAATTATAATGAAGACCTAGTGTTTTTTCCATCACTCTTTGTTTTGAGGAAATAACCTTGCTCGTTTTCTTCGTAAATCAGGTAAAGTTACAATGGAAGGAACTTCATTGAAGATGATCATGATATTGCTGGTGTTGCTTGTTTCTATTGCCATTACTTTGATGGGAAGCACAGAAGGGTTTCGTTATCCTCTCTTTTGCCCTTGTCCAAAGTTCCCACAATGCTGCATCCGTACCCTCGAAAGCACAACACAGTGATAATATTATGTAGCTCTTCCTTCATATTTACAATAATCTATTTGAGTTTAAAGGAGGGGCATTTAATATATATGTAATAAATAAATTTATAAAAATAAATGAGAAATCGTACTTTCTTTTTCTCTTAGAATATATATATATATATTATCACTTTGGTTTGAGCAATAAGTCAAGAAATGTATCAAGTTTAGGGGATTCGTAAGAAAATTATCAAGTTTTTCATGGTTTATATTTTAATTAAATAACATAACTTAAAAAAAAATGCCATGTTATTCGTATGTTTCTCATAAATCTCATTTCGCACCAAATAGAGGTCCTGTAAGATTTATTACATTGTTAACAAATTATAAATTGTCACATCATTTAAAACATTTGATTTTTATAATACACTACAAAAAAAGGCATTTACCGACGGCCAAAACCCGTCGGAAAGTCAACTAAGCCGTCGGAAAACAGAGTTTCCGACGGACTATCAACCGTCGGAATCCAGTGCGTTGGAAAGCATTTCTGACGGAATGGAGCTCCATCGGTAACATTACCGACGGATTACACCGTCGGAAACTGAAGACGGATTTTCCGATGGAATTGTCCGTCGAAAATTCTTCCGACGGAAAAGTCCGTGGGAAATTCCGAGCCTTGGTTTCCGACTGAATTTTCCGTCGGAAATTTTGAGCATGTTTTCCGACGGAAATATCCGTCGGAAATTTTTTCTGAATTATTTTTTATATATTTTAATACTATTTTGTTTTTAAATATTAATTAATTTGTTAATGTTATTTTATTTATAATTATTAAATAAATTTTTTATTTTAAATATTATTTATTATTTAATTTTTATTTTAAATAGTGATTATTATTTTATTTTTATTTTAAACGTTAAGTTTAATTTGATTTTATTATAATTAATTAAATATAATAATTTAAATTCAAAACTGAAATTACAAATTAAATTAAAAAATGCTGTTACATTAAAATAAAAACAAATACATAAATATCCGTCAATGTACTAAACTCAGCTACATCTATATAACTATCCTAATAGTCATCATAATAATGGATAACGTCGTCATCCTGTCGGGGGGATGTCGCTGGTGTCAGGTGACCATCATCCTGCGGCCCAGTAGGCGCATCGCCATCATGCGGCTGCGGCGGTGGATCGGTACGAGTAGTGGAGGGCTCGCCAGTATCGAGTACCCCCTGCATAGCGCTGCGCCTCTCAGGTGGAAGCAAATCGATCAGAGAGGTCATCACCTGCGACCATGACTCCATCCGCTGCTGCATGCGCTCTGAATTCCGCCTATGCTCCTCCAGCTCCTGCCTCATCCGCCGCATCTCCTCCGTGTCCTGGGAGCCGGAGGGTGAAGTCTCCCGAATGGTCAAGTTCGACGACGACCCCCGACGGATGGTACGAGCTAGAGACGCGGTACCGTAGATCCGCCCTTTCTTCTTCCCGCCCGTGACATCCATCCAGACCTGGGTCTGTATCCGCTCAACCTCAGCAGGGTCTAACTGAGAAGGATCCGAGGCACCAGAGCAGGAGGCAACCTCAGATGCAACCTGACTGAACCTGGCATTGTACTCCTCCTGTGATGAATACATTACAAAAATTATGTTATTAAACTGTAACACTAACATATACTTTAAATGTGATAGCACTTTATATATATATATATATAGCTCACCATGGTCTGCCTCGACCTCTCATCAACATACTGGCCGGTGTCCGAGCGAATATGCGTCTGCTGAAAGACGGTAGGGACATCGACGGTAGGGACATCGACGATGCGGGCAAGCTCTCCTGCCTGCAATCAACACAGGAATAAAATCAATTAAATATTTTTTAAATTGTTAACAAAAATGTACAGTTTATATATTAAATTATTTATATATGCATACCATGTTAATGGCATGTTGCATGTGGCTAATCGAGCCACCGTGTGCATGCTCCCACCCCTCTCTGAAGCCCGATTCCTCTTCGCCTGCAGACACTTCAGCTTGTAAGCTGGAGTGTCCCAGTAGGCACATAGCTGGGCCCAGATGTTGGGCCCGGTGTAATCCCGACGTATCTGATCCTCCCTACACTCCCAGAGCATGCCCCTCATTCGGTGAGGTGCGCGCTCGTTAAAGATAGCGCGTATCTCTGAGTCATGCTCCGGTAACCAGCGCACAAGCTCCTGTGGACAAAGAAAAAAACATTAATAACATTATACAAAAAATATATATAAAATACGTGAAAAAATTAAGGGACAATTACAGGAAATAATAAACAACAACTTACCCCGAATCGTCGGAAGATACGATCCCTGTCGGGATCGGGGATCACCCCCCATGATGGCCAGAAGCGACGATAATGCTTCTTGATGGCCCAGGTAACGTGCTTGGATCCCACTTTCGATGGGATCCACCTGAAAAATTTATAAATTTATTAATACAATAATATGGCAACCAACAAATATACACTTAATGAATAGTAACTAAAATAGTCAAAGTTAAAAAACACTAAATTAAATGAAACTTACGTGTGAGAAACTGGCCGGATCCATGGTCGATCCTCAGGTGCGGGAGTCCTGGCCCAGTCAGGAGTCTCCTCTGCCGCGACTGACTGCTGTGCAGTCGATGATCGTGAGCGGCCGCGGATGATGCGGATGGAATGTTAGTATCTGGCTGTGGCCGCCTCCCAGGAGTCGGCATAAATGCCAATCCTGGTGACTGTGTGGCCGGTGCAGTCGATGATGGTGGTGGGGCTGGGTGTGGGTGTGGTCTGGGTCCAGTAGGGGGCGGCGAGTAGCCGACTGGTGCGTGTCCTGGCGCAAAGCGACTGGACGAAGGGACATAGATGAAGGGTGGTACAGTATGGGTAGGGGATGGTGTCGTATGGGTCGGTGAGGGTGTAGAATGGGTGGGGGATGGTGTAGAATGGGTGGGAGAGCCTGCTGTAGATGCTGCTGGGGTGGATGAGGAGGGGAAGGGGGTAGGTACGGTGGGTGCGGAGGTGGCTGCAACAAAAAAAGCAAGCACCTAGGGCCTGATGGTGTATCGTCCCCGTGCCTTAGCCTTCCCCTTCCCCTTATCACCGCTGGGCGGTGGGGGGCGGGGCGGCTCTCCTCCTGATGCTGACATATCTATTTTTATAGCACAATTATAAATCCATGTAAATTTAGTAAATCGATCGACATTTAAGTTACTAATTAGGCACATATTTAAAATACAACAAAATATGTCAACTCTTACATTGAAGTGCATAAGAAAATATTTAAAATACAATAAATTTAACTTAACAGAGACATTCCTATTCAGTGTCAGTATCATCATCTGATTGTAAGTCTGACTCTTCTTCTTCTTGCATTGAGTCATCACTTTGGACCTCTTCCTCTGGTGACTGATTGCCAATGACCACTTCTTCCCCTTCATTTGCAGATCCCAACATGCCAGTAATACGCTCGATCTCAATGACTTCATTGACATGTGACAGTTCATCCGCTTGGAAGGGCGTCTCATCTTCTCCATCATCGATTTCTATGCGACCCCTAGGCTTGGTAGTGACAGCAACACACCAACCTCGTTTGTCCGTTCTCATTGCTGGATAAGGGACATAGTAAACTTGTTTTGCATTCTGAGCAATTATAAACGGATCAAACAGTTGATATCTTCTATCCATGCGAATGTCCACAGTTCCATACTTGGGATCCACCTTTGTTCCTACCCTTGATGGATCAAACCAGTTACAATAAAATAAGACTACTTTTTTAGGATAAGTAGTAGTATTGTATTGTAACTCGTATATGTGTTTTATGACCCCATAAAATGCACCAGTACCTTCACCCTGTACGACAACCCCGCTATGAACTGTCTTTTTGCCCATGATCCATTCATCTGTGTGGAATTTGTACCCATTAACAAAGTATGTATGCCATGATCTAACACAGCTATAGGGCTCGTACGCTAAATCTCTCAAGTGTTGAATAGTCACGCTTAATCGTTGCTGATAAACCTACGAATATGTAAGTCATAGTAAATAATTACTTTATCAATTAGAACTTAAGCTTAATATATATTGACACTTACTTGTTGCTTGAACCATTCAGGAAATTCTGCATGTGTACGAGCAGAACCATCTTGTTCACTTAATTGATTAATTTGCAGGAACACACTGACAAATAAAATGAGTACAATGTGTTTACAGAGAAATTGATATAATATGTATATATTATGTCAAATTAAGTCGTTGAAACTTACTCGTGGTATGGTTTCACCTCGGTGCAATTTATCAACACATGAACATACGCTGATGTATACTCCTCATCACTTAACCAGTAAGTAAGCTCCTTGCCAGCATGACGACCAGGAAGGTTAAATACGGACAGCATATAAGGATACCCTGCACTATCAGCACTTACCTCGTTCCTAATATTTCTTGGGGCCAACATGAAGTTATTGAAATAGTTGGAACAAAAATGGGTTGTCTCACGGTGTAAGTAAGAAGCACAGATTGATCCTTCCACCCTAGCCTTGTTTTTAACTGATCGTTTAGAGTCGCCCATGAATCTAAGTAATAAAAAAATGAATGACAAGTCATTATCCAATGCATGGACGATCTAAGAGTTTAATGTGAAAATATAATAAAATTACCTTTCAAACAGATACATCCACCTATATTGTACTGGTCCACCAAGCTTCGCCTCATATGCAAGATGGACAGGGATATGTTCCATTGAGTCAAAAAATCCTGGGGGAAATACCCTCTCCATCTTACATAGAATTATTGGAATGTTTTCTTCCATCTTATTCAGACCATTCGCGCTTAAAGTTGCAGAGCATAGATCTTTGAAGAAATGACTGATTTTAGTAAGCGTGTTCGAAACAACCGAGGGCAATGAGCCGAAAGTAATAGGAAGCAAACACTCCATGAACACATGACAATCATGTCTTTTCATCCCATGAAGCCTTCCCGTTCTTACATCAGCACATCGTGCCAAATTAGACGAATAACCATCAGGTATCCTAAGGTCTTTTAACCACCGACAAATTGACTTTGCTTCATTGGCAGTTAGACTGTAACAAGCTTTTGGTTTGACCATTTTTCCATTAGGCTGCGGCTTCAGCCCCAAATCCTTTCGTCTACAGTACAGAGCTAAGTCCATCCTTGCCTTCTCATTGTCCTTCGTCTTGCCAGACACATTCATAACCATGTTAAAAATGTTATCAAAGAAATTCTTCTCGATATGCATCACATCAAGATTATGCCTTAACAGATTATCCTTCCAATACGGTAGTTCCCAAAAAACACTTTGTTTTGTCCAGTTATGTCATTCTCCATACCCTGATAATTTTGAGACACCTGCTTCAGTGACCTTAGGAAGATCCCTAACCCGACCCCAAATTTGTTCAGGAGTCAACAAAGGCGGTGGACCTTCCTCTTCTGTCTGATTCTTTTTGAATGCTCGGGTATTCCTCCGGAAGGGATGATCACGATCTAAGAACCGACGATGAGAATCAAACCAGGAACATTTGCCACCATATCTCAGGGTAAAAGCCTTTCCATGTTCCATGCAATACGGGCACGCCAATTTACCATGGGTCCCCCAACCAGATAACATGCCATATGCAGGAAAATCATTGATAGTCCACATCAGTGATGCCCTCATCATAAAGTTTTGCTTCTTTGAAACGTCATAAGTCACCACACCATCCCAACACTTTTTCAGATCATCGATAAGAGGCTGCAAATATACATCTATCCCAGCCTTCGGGTTAGATGGTCCCGGTATGAGACAAGTCAGAAACATATATGGTTTTGACATGCACATCTCGGGAGGAAGATTGTACGGCGTAACAATCACTGGCCAACATGAATATGGCGAGGCTGATGCTTGAATGTACAGTGTGAAACCATCCGAGCATAGCCCAAGTCGTACATTGCGAGGATCTGCTGCAAAATCAGGATGTACCCGATCGAAGTGCTTCAAGGCTTCACCGTCAGAAGGGTGGCGTATAACGCCTATACTTCTTCTATTTTCATAATGCCACCTCATCTGTCCTACAGTCTGCGATGATGCAAACAGTCTCTGCAACCTTGGAATTATAGGCAGATAAAACATTGCCTTCTCAGGAACTCGTTTGTTTTTACTACGGTCACTACTTTGAACGCGGTACCTGGATGTCTGACAAAATTTACATTGATCGAGCGTGCTGTCATTTGTTCCCGAAGCACTATCATAATACAGCATGCACCCGTTCGGACAACAATCAATCCTCTTAGCCCCCAACCCAAGTTTCGACACCAACCGCTTCGCATCATAATAACCTTTTGGCAACAACTCTTTGAAGGGTGTCACATCTTGAAGCATTTTACAAAAAAACTCCAAACACTGCTCGGGGACATTCCAATTGGACTTGCAAGCTAGAAGCCTAACACAAATTGATAATTTTGAATCTGACACCCCTTCAAACAATGGCTTATTTGTCTCTAACAATAAGTTGTAGAATCTCTGCGCCGATTCATTAGGAGGCTCTTCCATGTCATCAGACTCATCCGCCTCGAAATTCCCATGTTGCCCAAGACAATGATCCACCATCATATGCATTGACTGGAGTTGTTCGACATAGTCATCGTGTAAGCCATTGCCTGATGCACCCATGTCAAGATCGTCATCACCGACTTCATTCATATCAATATCCGGCAACTCCTCGCCATGATCAGGCCATATCCAATAATTAGGCTTGAACCCACGTCGGTATAGGTGTAACCTCACGTTGTCATCACTCAAAACCGTCATACAATTGCACTTTATGCACGGACATCTAATCCCCCCCTCTTCGGCATAATCACTATGTTGCTTGGCTTTCGATATAAACTCCTCGACTCCATCTACAAATGATTGTTTCAGAAGTCGTCTCCCAGACTCGTTCCTATCATACACCCAACTACGGCTCGGGGGATAATATTCCATCCTTCTGCATTTCCAGATAAATTAACGTATTTTTAAACATGATACTATAACTCCGAACCGCTCCCTTTCCTTAAAAGGTGTGGCCCTATCCCATTCGAGGAAAAACTTTTGCAACACTGTATTATACTAGTTACTCATCGCTTCTCATGCCTTATAGCTAACGAAATTTCGGCAGCATTTCTCATTGGTCTCCAAGTACACGACTTGACCGCGGTAAGATACCACAATCAAATATGGACCCGGAGAACAAAAGGAAATGCTTCGACCTGAAATTTCATCAACTATTTAACATATGAGAATCAGTGAGTAATTAGTATATCAGTGGAGAAAAAGTTTCTTCTCAAACTGTCCCAATTGGACAGTTCAAGATTCAATAAAATGAGCGATACCATGACCACGAGTACACATGCTCAATAATATTGAATCTCGAACGGGAAACTAAGGTTTTTCTCACGTACGTATTAATAATACTCTAAAATATAATAAAATAAACCTTTTAGTAACATAGACATTTTAAATAAAGTTTGACATTTTATATAAAAACACACATATATATATATATATCAACAACAACAAAAAATAAAACACATAAGCAATTATCATACACAAAGTATTCGTCTAAAAAATTAATCGCATAATTACCCGTCTAACTTTATATCAAATCATTTAGTTTTAAGTTAATTTATTTATTAAATCATTATTCATTATTTATTTAATTTTATATTTAATGTTATGTAAGTATTTAGTTTTTTTTTTGAAGCAAAGTATTTAGTTATTAGTTATTTACACATATTAAATTTTATTATTAATTTTATTATTGTTATATAAAATTAAATTTATTTACTAATTAAACTATTTTGTTATTCAATTTCTTTAGGCAACTTCATTTTAATGACAGTCATTTCGTCAATGTTCCCCGATGCGTGTCATTTTTTTAAATTATTGTTTTTAAATTTTTATTTAATGCTCCATCTAATTTATTGTTACGTAGTTATATAATTATTTACAATTTTAATCTTAATTAATTTTAAATTTATTGTTATGTACGTATGCAACTTTATTTACACTATATGTTTTAATCACGACTGCCACATCGTCCACGCTCTTCGATGCACAATGATTAGCTAATTGTCTCACCGCTCGTTAATATTTATTTAATTACCTTTACACGTAATTTATATTAGTTATCACAAAATTTATTTCAAATAATTAATATTATGTTTCATGTACTCTCCCGCTAACTAACACCTAGACATCGGTTTCATTCCGCACCACGAAGTAGTGTCGCATCAATTGTATCGTCACTGTCATACTTGGGATGGAAACCTTTCTCGATCATTTAATTTATTTCAACAATTTATTACTTAATTAGCTGGATGCTTCATTATTCCAAAGTTATTTAATTAAATCAATATTTCAATTAATTATTTTTATTAATTCAAATTTAGTTGCATCAATTTAAATGTTAGCTAAATATTAGCAACAATATGAATTAAATCCTACAATAATTATAAATCGAAAACATAATTAACATCTCACAAAATCCTAAACTTCCAAATCAACAAATATAATTGTACAACCAGTCCAAAAAAAAAACATATGATAATTATACAAATTATATTATATATTATTACACACTTAACAAAATAAACAATTTGAAACCAATTTAACAAAATAAAAAAAATACAAACCTGGCAGTGTAGACAGTGGTGGCTCCTCTGCAGCGGTGGTGATGATGATCACAACAACTCTGTAACAAACAAAAAACATCACAACTAATTAAACACTTAATTAACAAACATTAAAATTAGAATTTAAAAAAAAACTAAATATACCTAACAAACAGTGGGGGAGGAAGTGGTGGTGGTGGTGGCTGTCCGTTCTGGCAGTGGGGGAGGAAGGTGGTGGCAGTGGTGGTAGTGGTGGCGTGCGGTGGAGATGGTGGTGCTGGCGCGGTGGTGTGCGACGGCGTGCGGCAGTGGCGGAGGGGAAAGGAGAAGAGGGAGAAGAAGGGAAAAGAGGGAGGGGAGAGAGGGAGAAAGGAAGAAGAAGAGGAAGGGGAAAGGGGCCAGAGGGGTTTTGGGTTGCCGGAGGGGACGAGGTGGGGGCGCAGCAGTCGTCGCCGGTGAGGAGAGGGAGGAGAGTTGGGAGAGATGAGAGAGGAAAAGCGTTGCAGAAGTGAGGGGGGAGGGAAACGGTTTCAGACATATTACAAAGTTACCGACGGATTAGGCCGTCGGTAACTATAGACGGATTCAAATTTTCGACAGAAATTCCGTCGGTAAATAAAAAATATTTTTACCAACGCGTTATCAACGGAAATTTCCGTCGATAATTGTTCCCGCCATTTTTCGCGCCAATTTTTCGACGGACATACTGACGGAACACCTGTCGGTGACGTTTCCGACGGCCTTTCCGTCGAAAACTTCTGTGACTTTTCAAAATCCGGATTTCCGACGGCATTTTCCATCGGTAAATGATAGAGTTTCCGACGGAATTCGTGCCGTCGGTAACATGCCGTCGGTAATTCCCTGCTTTCTTGCAGTGATAGTTACTTAAAAGTCATATATAGAATGATCTGCAATTACTTTTACTCTAAAAAACTTTACGGTGTATATATTCTATATATAATTAAATACAATATAACAATTAAAAAAATGTGAGAATGCTTACATATACATTAATCATTCAGATCTTTTATCTTGCAAGCATGTTATCCACACTGATGCCATGTTTCCCTTTTGACTAATGACTTATTAAGTGATACTTCAAGAGCACTCATAAATCTACATTTTTTAGTCAGTTTTCCCCATCCTTCTTTCTCCCCTTTGTTTGCGATATGTGTGAGTCTCCAAAAATCCATTGTCTTGCTTCGCTCACTTCCTCCCATATGCAATATTGATTTCCATTTTCGCGGCTTTACTCTGTAACATCAGTGATTTTATGTTTTGGTTACGTAAGAGGATTAGGTTTAAGATTTGGAATACATAGTTAAGATGTTGTTCGAGGTCTATGAACCTTTGCATGGAAAGTACACAACCATCTAGAGTGAGCTTGAACGTAAACACATCTTAGGGTTTTCTCCGGTTATCATCTTTAAGACGTATGAGTATGAAACAAGAAATTTGGAGTTAGGAATGGGATTAGGCATTTTTTATGGTTTGAGGTTGTTTATTAGGTCTTGATGAGCCAACATCTCAAATTTGAGGTCAATCATATGTCGAACGGACCCAGAATGTGACAAAACGTCTTCTGGTCAATGGTCAACACTCGAGCGTGGTAAACCTGACGCTCAAGCATCCACAGAACGCTCAAGCATGGGTGTATCAACGCTCAAGCGTTCTGGTCAATCAGACAAGGACTGACGTTGACTGCCACGTGTCAATCAGGGCTTACGGGGCATCTCAGGATTGGTTGCATGGCACGGTGGCCTACCTGCCTCCAACGCTCGAGCGTGGAGAAGCCAACGCTCAACAGTTGGAGCGCTCAAGTGTTAGGGTTCCAGCACTTGAGCGTTGATGCGTGCCTTGCAAAAATAAAATGGAACTTAAGTGACTTGAGTCACTAAGTCCCAAGTTCAAAACATAAAGAAGCAGAGGCAGAAAACGGAAAGAGTGAGCAAGAGAGAATATAGAGAGAGAGGGACAAGAAACCTGGAGAGAGAAAGAGTCTTAGCTTGAGTATCAACTTGATCAATCGTCCCGTTACGAATCCGAGCACGTGGTTGTGTTCGTGGCAACGTCATCTTCATCATTCTCTTCTTCTATAGAGAAGGTAAATCCTACCCCTTTTATGTCGAAATTCCATTCGTTACGGTAATTGAATTATCTTTAGTTTCGGTTATCGGAATTCAATTATGTCTTTGTGTTAGAGCTTCTTGTAACGTACGCTTCGTAATGTGATGTTTAGGTGGAATTTCGGAGGCTTAGAGGCCTTAGAACTGCGCAGGGAAGAATCGAGAGGATTCAAGGATGACTCGTTACATCGTGTTCTTTCACAGTACGACTTTCCAGGTGGGGGAAAGAAGTCATCTAACGTCGGAAACGACGAAGTGGCATTTATTTCAATAATAGCGTAGGGCGACCTAAACCCTACTAGAGAGCGAGTAACGGACAATGTCAATATTATATTGGGGACTACTTAGTGGTACCAATGATGATATTGAAACTGTATGTTTATCACCGTTACGTATAAAAATATATTATTTTAGTATTAATGTTGACTACTTTGACTGATTGGACTGGTTTGACTATTATGAATATTTATGATAAGTTGTCTGTGTATTTGTGCTTATTGGATAATAGCTATAATTATATTATTTTATATTAGTTTATATGGAGATGATTGAAAAGATGACATGTTGACATGATGGGTGATTATTGTGATTAGAGATTTTATGAGCATTGACACATGATGAGTATAGTGATGTATATGGGGGTTCATGATACATGAGTTCAGAAGTGCCTAACCGAGATGATTATTGTGATATGGTGATGAGACTGATGAGATGTGATTATTGTTGAGGTTATCTATGAGATAGTGATGAGAGGTTAAGGCACTAGGGGGTGACCTGAAACATGGTCTGTGATAATTTCATGTGGGTGACCTGAAACATGGTCTGTGATATAGTGCATTGGCACTAGGGGTCTTATTCCTCGGAGGATGCATTCCCATGGTTTAGACTAGTTGCAGGACCATCCCAGACATTATCATTTATTGTCGCAGCTATAGTTCATGCATTGCATGAGCAGCCTGGCCGTGGGATCAGGATGTGCACCGACGTGTATTGTGTAACTATAGTGTCATTGCTTTGCATGGGTATTCTCCCTCCACGGACGAGAATGTGCGTCGGGGACTCTGGAGACGTGTCGTTATGGATATCGGGATATGTGGCCAAACCTGATTATACACATTGCATTGCATCATGATGGAGGGTAGAGGAAAAATAATAGACGTTGTCGAGGATGGTTATATATATATATATATATATATATGGAGATGGATGTTCAGTGTGCTGTTATAGATTTAAATGTTACTAAACCCCTTTCCACGTTTGACGTTAAATCGTTTCTTATCCCCTTTCTTCTTGCTGTGGTGTTTGTTTTATTTTTATTGTTGTACTTTAGACCCTGAGTATGAGGATGGCACACTAGGATCACCTGTGGATGACTCAGCCGGTAGGGTTCCCCCTCACGGGGACGTTTGAGTTCGAGTTTGTGGATCCCAACGGGTGGCTTGTGGACCCAGTCACCCGGTTCGCAGTATATACGGGTCCAGTCTCGGTGACTACCGAATTCGGACAGGGAGCTCCTTTGGGTCTAATAGGTACGTTCCGAGCCGGTCAAACATATGCACAGTTACCGCCGATGCCTCCGATGCAGGAGATGGCACCGGTTCCCTTCCTAGTACCCTTTGAGGTACTTGTCCCAAAGCCCGCACCGGCACCTGCACTCACATCAGAGCCTGTTCTTGCACCAGTTCCAGAGGAGGACCCAGTAGCACCAGTTCTTGATCCGATGCCTGTTCTGGAGGCACCCGCACCTCCCGAGGTTATAGCAACAGGGTCGGAGTCCTCCGAAATGTCCTCCAGGCTACCATCCCGAGATAGCAGAGCTTACAAACGGTTGTTCCAGAGATCTTCTGATAGGAGCTTTTCCAACGGCAGCGGAGGAGTAGTAGGACCGTCGAGACCCCAGGGCGTCAGTGAGGGTAGTAGTTTGTGATGGCTCAGGCCAGTGCTATCTTTATAGGTGTGTGTGAGGTTTTGATGTATTTTGAGAGGGGACTGGGTGTTGAGAGTTGGTGAGGTATCTTCTGTTCCGATCTTTTGATGTATTTTTGTTGTAGTCCTCAGTCTGTATAAATTCGGGATCCTATTGATGGGATTCCCTCTCTACAGTACTAATATATATATATATATATATATATATATTAAATTTAAGTTTTAAATTTTTCCACTCTTTTAATATAATCGTGTAATGCTAATATCACGATTAGGTTTTAACATTTTTGAGTTTTCTTTAATGGGACGTCGGGGTGTCTCAGACTTCAAATGAGGTATGTCGTCAACAATATGTAAATTTGTTTTTATTGCAATTTCTAACTTATGAGTGTGGCCCATTTCTGAAAAATGAACTTATGTATCTCTTTTGATTATTCAACATGATCAACTATTATGCTTGCTTGCTTGTTGTGCATGTATCCTTCTTAAAATTCTGGGTGTAGTAGACTGACCATTAAAAGTATTTTTAGTATAGAGTATTTTCAGTATAACTGGCCTCAATACCTTTGTTAGCATATCCTTATCCAACATTACAAAATGAATTGATTAAGAATTTAAACAACCTCTTTTACTTGAAAAATTACTGGTACATATTTGCACAATATCCCCAGAAATTCAAACAGTTTGCAGCCACTTTTAGTAGTCTTGATTTAAATCTATATCTATATCAATAATGAACGTATCTCGAGCATCATAGCAACTAAACTTGATAGACATATTTAGACATGTCTCTTACTCTTATAATCTATTGCTTAGTAATCTGGTTGATCTTCCATCTTAAAATTTACCAAACTATTTCTTGTATAAACAGATGAAACATGGTGTTCAAGTTTTGACCCAGTACTCAAAATACGAGATTTGTGCATAGATTCATGATTCCCCCCTTTTTTGCCTCTAAACAGCTATCACATATTGCAATGTGCTTATGCAAGTACTTGCATATGGGCATCAATAATCTGCTCAATCTTGAATCCTGATCAAGCTTAGCTTGCCCTTGAAATCTTTCAACTAAACACCTACCAATCTTGGGCTGTGTCTGAACCGAATTTTTGTGGCCCAATACAGTTTAAAAAAATATTGTTAAAAGTGCACAAGTCCATAGACGGGTTCGCAAATCCGAGGACCGAAACGGACCGGACCCAAAAAGCACGCATTTAAATGGACTCGCATTTTAGGGTGTCCAAGTCCGCGCGGACTGCGGGTTAAACGGACTGTCCGCGGACTTAGGTCCATATACCCAGTTCTAGTACTATAGAGAAAAAAAAAATATAGAGAATAATTTGCAATTGCTTATAATCTAAAAAAACTTCACAGTGTGTTGAATTTATATATATATATATATATATATATATATATAATAAAATATAAAAATTCAAAAAATATGAGAATGCTTACATTTACATTAATCATTAAGATCTTTTTTCCTGCAGCTATGTTATTGATAATCTTCTAGATTATGTAATTTTTATGTGTTTATTGAGTGAATCTTTGCTCCTAATTGTATTAATTGGTTGAGTTATGTTCCTAAGTTTATTTATTTGAGTTTTTAATAGTGTTTTACGTATTTTAGTTTTATTTTATGTTTTTAAAGTCAATCTAATAATGTTTCTACTTGTTTCATTTGTAGGAAATAATACAGATGAGATGGAAACATGCGGTGATCAATTTTAATGAAGAGTGATGAAAGCAAGATTTTTTTATGGAAAAGCTAGAAGACTTTGAGAATTAATTTGGACCAGAAATGGACGTAAACCTCCAGAAGTAACATGAATTGCTTTGGTCAATTGATGATCAAAAGGCCGTAGGCCCCACATGAATTATTATAATAAAAAGGCTGAAATTTCTTTTTGGTCCTTTATCTTTTGGTGAAAATTTATTTTGGTCTTTTTCTTTTAAAATATTCATTTTGGTCCTTTATCTTTCATACATTACTCAAAAATATGGTTCTTCCGTTAGATCTGTTACTAATATCCGTTAATGTTAGTCGGAGATCCGTCAGAATCTGGACATTTCGCTAGAATATTTGAAAACTGAAGCAGCATATAACCCTCCCTAGATATTTTGAATGCCCCTGACTATAAAAATGCACCAAAGTCATCCACAACTTAGGACACATCCATTGATAACCACCATCAAAAGTTCAAAACCAAGATAAACATACATCAAGCGGCTCGAATTCCGACGGTCTAGGAGTCACCGTAAGTGTAGCCTTCCCTTTGTAAATGGAGTGACATAAACCCTAGGTGGCAAAAAAGAAAATGCAAAAATCATGCCCCCACTTGATTACTAAGAAACCCAACTTAGGAAAAACAAAAAGGCTTTATTTTCTCAGCAGCCAAACAGATTTTGTTTCCTAGCTGTCTCAACCTTTCTTTAAGAAACCCAACAAAGATGGGTTTTTTTTTTAGGGGTTTAGGGAAAACAAAAACAAAGGTACGAAAAAGGGTACCTGAGGCAGTTGTGGAGTCAAAGATTTTCTGGTCAAAGAGTTCTGAATGGTGGCATTTGATTGGTTGGTTAAGACCTTAAGGGTGAGGCGTTTGGGATTAAGGGGGAAAGGAATGGACTTTGGAGAGAAAGAGTGGTTTGGAAAGAGCTTAATGGAAAAAGATGATGATAGTGATGGTAATATTGGTGAGTGCAGTAGGGCTGGACATCGGTCGGATTTGGTCGGGTTCGAGCCCAAATGACCCAATCTGAACCAAACCAACCATTTGTATATGCGGCCCATTTCCATCCGAATAGTCCTTCGGGTTTGTCGGGTAGCGGGTCGGTAGCTGCATCGGGTGGGTTGTCACGGTTTGTATCAGAGAACTGAGATGGAAGAGAAAGAAACCAGAGAAATATAGATGGTACCAAAAAAAAGGTTTAATGAACTTTTTGGTCCCTGAAAAATAGGTGTGTTTTGATTTTAGTCCCTGTACTTTTTTTGTGTTGGTTTTGGTCCCTGTAAAATCAAAACTTTTGGTTTTAGTCCCTGCCGTCAGTTATCCCCTGTTAAGTGCTGACTTGGCTAATGGAGTGTCACATCAGTACTGCCACATCAACAAATATGTCACGTCAGCTGCCATGTATGAAAATAAACTTTGGTTTTAGTCCCTGAAAAGTAAGTAAATTTTGGTTTTAGCGTCCCTATAATTTTTTTTCATTGGTTTTCGTCCATGTAAATTTATAACCTTTTATTTTAGTCTCTATCGTCAGTGACACTCTGTTAAGTGTTGATACGGCTAGTAGAATGCCATGTCAGCATTGTCACGACAACAATTTGTTAAGTCTCTAAAATGTCTGTGTGCATTTCCCTAAGTTTTGATGAAAACTAAACATTGGTTAATGATTTAATTAACCTATTTTGTGGTTGCTAACCTGTCTACTTAGTGTACAGATCAGAAAATAGCAAACTCACCTGTCTGTCTACCTAAGTAACAACCTGTCTGGATAAGCAAAAAGTCAACCTGTCTGCTGACTAGGATTGTTGACTTTGTACAAATTGGTTTCAACCTGTCTCTGCTCTGCTCTCAACTCGTCTAAGGTTCTTTGTTAAGAACTCGAAGTACACGAAGCTTTTGGAAGCTGTCCCCTCATGCAGAAGACTCTGAATCTCTCTCTCACGATTATCAAGAAATTCAGAGGTTCTCTCTCTTAAGCAACCTAGGAAGTCAGAGACAAACTTCCAGTTAAAGAATGTTTCCAACATGCTTTATTCCCTAGTACTTTCGGTTATTACACAAGAAGGGAAATGTACTCTGCAAAAGTACAAAAGCATTCTGCACAACTCTGATTTGGCTACTACACGATGCATAAAGCCATAATCCTTCATGTTAGAGTACAACCAACGTCTCCATTGCATTAATGGCTGCCCAGAACGACTATATTGCATTTAATGAAGCTCTGCTTGAAGCCATCGTTGCAAGGAATGTCTCTAACGGATATTAAATGTTTGAAGGCTATAAATACAGCAAGCATTGAAGATGAACACATCAGATATTACAAAGCATTAAAGAGCCATTACTCTGTTCATTTATTCATTCTGTATTCTTCAATCATTTGAAGTTATTACGCAGACTTTCCTAAGCTTTACATTTAAACCACTCTCTGAGTGTTAGTGAAAGATCTGTCTGTCTGTAATTGTATTTATTACAAACCAAACTCTCAAACAAATCTGAGTGAGCCTGAAGAGGCTAGGTGTGCAAAGAATACTTGTCTTGGAGCCTGAAGAGGCTAGGTGTGCAAACAATACTTGGAGTCTGTAACCTGATCAGTTATAGTGGATAAATCTTGGTGCTGCCAAGGACTGCACGTAGCTCTTTGTGTTAAAGAGTGAACAAGGATAAATCACTGTGTTAATCTCTCTTCCCTTAATCTCTTTAGTTGTTTTGATTATATATCATCTGCATTCTAACTAAGGGAATAAAAGTGTTTCTGTCAAACTTGTTTTTCATCTGTATGCTTGTGTGGTTTTGTGTGAAAATACAACAGACAGGTGACCTGTCTGTGTAACTTCTTTTACACCTGTCCGAACCTAGCTTCTGTGTGCGAAAAGTTTTCAACTTTATTTTAATTTCCGATAAACACAATTCAACCCCCCCTTCTCGTGTTTATAGTTGTCTATTTCACAATTTTTATGCAGCAATCTTGCTTCCTCCTTCATTCTGCAACAATCTTGTTTCCTCATTCCACAACAATTTTTGTGCTCTTGCGTTGAGGGCATCATGGTCGTGACTTCGTATATTCATTGCAGAGAGCGAAAGGGGGAAACATTAGCAAAAGAAGTAAAACACAGGTCTGGATCGAAGTAGAGAAAACGTTGTTGATAGTATGGATAAACACTTCAGAATGAGGAAGCAAGATTGCTGCAGAATGAAGGAGGAACAATGGAAAAACCGAAAGAAGAAATGATAGTAAGATTTTATAAGGAAAAATAGTTATTACATTATAATAATAAAAATTAAAATAATATAATGGTTAAATATAATAATAATTAATGTTAATATTTTTTTAAAAATTAATATTATGACATGGCAGCCTACATGGCTTAAAATAACAATAATTAAGCTATCGTGACAATGCTAACGTGGTGTTCTGTTAGCCACGTCAACACTTAATAACATACAACAAGGACTAAAATCAAATTTTTTAAATTTACAGTGACCAAAACCAACAAAAAAAAGTACAAGGACTAAAACCAAAATTTACTCACTTTTCGGGACTAAAACCAAATTTTATTTTCATAAGTGACAACCAACGTGACATAAAATAATAATAATTTTGATGAGGTGGCAGTGCTAACGTGGCACTTCGTTAGCCACATCAGCACTTAACGGGGATAACTAACGGCAAGGACTAAAACCAAAAGTTTTAGTTTTACAGGGACCAAAACCAACACAAAAAAGGTGCAGGGACTAAAATCAAAACACACCTACTTTTCAGGGACCAAAAAGTTGATTAAACCAAAAAAAAAAAAAACCCAGATCTTAGATCTGTACCAAACAAATCAGATTTAAAATCATAAAAAAAAAAAACAGATTTATCAAAAAAGAAAAAACAAACCTAGATTTGTACCAAACAAACCAAGATCGATTCCAAACAAACATAGATCTGTAACAAACAAATGTTAGGGTTAGGGATTTTACAATTTTCAGAGAGAAAGGGGAAGAAAAATCTCATTCTCATCCTCATCCCCTCACCGTGCGTGCGTGTGTGGTGACTACATCGGAGCAACGAGCAAGGATGCGCGGTCACTATGTTGGAGCAAGGGTGCGCGACGTTGTGGTGGAGACAGATCTGGTTCATCTGGACTGTTGAGTGACCCAGTGAAAGAGACGAAGACAAACCAAAGATGGAGATTGAAAACGGCGAACCAGAGAGAGATGAAGATTGAAGACTACGAACCAGAAAGAGACGAAGACGACGAACCAGAGAGAGACGAAGACGGCGAACCAGAGAAAGGCAGAGATGAACCAGAGAGAGGCATGGAAGAACAAGTGTGTAAGAGTGAGAGAGGTGGAGGAATTTGGAAAGTGAGCTGCGCTAGGGTTTGGAAGGGAGATGCAAAGATGAATTTGAAATGGCTTGGTCTGTACAAGAGTCTTCCCCCTTTTTCGTAAGTAACAAAACGACGTCACCTATAACATTGGTCGGTCGGGTTCGGGTACCGATGGAAATTTTTTAGCACACCCAAACCCGCCCGACCTTATCCATGTGTAACAGAAGGAGAGAACCGACTTGGCCCGCTCGTCCAGCTGCTGCTTCTCTCGGGTAATTCGGTTACGGGCCCGGTCAAGTGTTTTTGTCCAGCCCTAGAGTGTAGCTCCATATGCCCATATTCCGACAGAAATGTCTAGATTCCGGTGGATCTCCGGCTAACATTAACAGACATTAGTAAAAGATCTGACGGAAGGAACATTTTGAGTAACGTTTTAAAGATAAATGATTAAAATGAATCTTTTAAAAGATAAAGGATTAAAATGATTTTTCATGTATTTTAGCCTAATAAAAAAATGAAAGAACTTTGGGCCTTTTGGGAATATTCAACTTTTTAAAAAAATATCGTGGACTATTAGAAAAAGTTGTGGCGTAAAAAGCAATAACCGAAAAAGAAATATACAATTTTTGTTTCAAAACCTTTTCGGTACCAAAACCCTAAACCCGAGAACAAAAAATCATAGAATGTAGCGTTCTTCATTTTCCCCTTTGCAGCTTAAATAATCAGAAAAATCATTGAAGTGAATAGTTAAAGAACATTTCTCTGAAGAAAGTTTGTGGTGAATTCATATTCAAAAAGAAACAATGAGCAGTGGAAAACTCAAAGAAGAGGAACAAGACGGCATGTCCGTACACTCTCCCTGCAAGCCTCCTCCTTCCTCGGTTTCCTCTCTCCCTAAGGCCTCTCTCTCTCTCTCTCTCTCTATATATATATATATATATATATATATATATATCCTTCTTTCTAAAAAGTTTTAAATTGGAAATTGAAATTGAATTGTGATTGTTTGTGATAGGATCAAGCGCAGGTTGAATTGGAGCTGAAACTCTTGGAAGCTCTTGAAATTTATCCTCCTATAAAACTACAAGGTGATTTTCTTTTTTAAAATAGAATATTTGTTTCTTTGAATTTTAATCTCCTTATGTGCTATTTGGTTTTATCGATTCTTGGGAAATTTCGAATAGTCAAATTAGTGATAACTGATAAATGTAAAATATGGTTTGTTTTTTAACTGGGGAAATAGCAGGAAGTAATTAGTAATGTTGTTCAAATATAAAGAAAGTAGTAACGTTAATTGAAGGATTTGGTTTGAAAGATGTTTGTATGCACCAGGCCTCCATTTTTTTGTATTAGTTGGTACATTCTTGGCTTGTTGGCATCATATTAATGTTCATTTGTATTGCTTTTAGTTATGGATACACCATCTCAAATTAAATTATCACATAGATTTATGTAGTTAGGATGCTTGACATGCCAGATATTTGTATGGATGAAATTCTCTTTAATAATATTGATACAGGATTTCAAATTAGATAATGAGGGCAATTTCTTTAACTTGAGCATGTTTTGCTGACTATGACATTTGTTATCTAGAGAGGGGGAGGGGTCCCAGAGAAAAGATGCTTGTGTGATAATGGATGTAAGGCCGAGACATACTGCATTCTGTTGCTTGGCAGCATTCTTTACTTTGAGATTTCCTGATTGAGAAAATGCTAAAGTGAAGTTTTATCCGTTTCTGCAGTAAGTAATATCCTGTCAGAGTTTGGACACTAGGTAACAAGTAATATCTGGTTAGAGTAAAAGAATCAATTATTTATCATTGTTGATTGAAAAGCTTTTGTCAAGTTTGGTGCAGGGTAGTCAATTGCGCACTTTAGCGGCGCTATAGCGGTGGGGCGGAGCAGAGCGGTGGTTGGCTGCCACTCGAGCGGCGTGGTGGAACGTTTTCCTGTCGCGGCGGAAAAAGTGTCGAAAAGCGGTGGAGCGGGCGCTCCTGGGCCGCTCTTGTTTGGTGGGCCGATATACCGTCGACAGAGCACTTCGGCGAGCCTCTTCCGGCAACACCCAACCGCCGGCGCCGCTGTTCGACGGCTGGATCTTCCTCTCCCACGACCGGGTGTTCCTCTCTGGCGGCTGGGAGCCTGGGACTTTCAGATCTAGGGTTTTTTTAAGTTCTGCTCATTCTTTAATATGGTCTTCCTATTCTACCCTCTCTTTTAACTCACAAATTCTCTATTCTGCCCTCTTTAGCTCACATATTCACTGTTTTGCCCATTACTATTCACTGTTTTGCCCCTTACTATTTATTCAAATGACTTGTTTACCCTAACTTATCCCAACTAAAATCTCTGTTTTACCCTTATTTCTTTTAAGGACTCTTCCTGCCACTCTCTTTTCCCCTAACGTTTTTCTTCTCGTTTTGTTTCAGAGCACCAGAGCCTCTTCCTCCCCTCTCTTCTCGCTCCCACCTCCATTTTCCTCGTCCCCTCTACCTCTCCCCCCTCTTTTTCCTTCTCATTCCTCACCCTAAAATAGCGGCCATCCCGCTATACGCTATCCTGCAATAGCGTTTTCGGGGTCAGCCGCTCCGCTCCCCTATCCGGGATTGATAACTCTGGTTTGGTGTATGAACCTGTCAACAGTAAAAATTTCTAGCGACTACCAGAAGATTGAAGCATTTATCATTATTGATTGAATTGCTTTTTCTCGAGTTTCATGTATGAATCTGTCACGTGCAAATGCTGCTGTCTTTAGTTGTTATTTGATACTATGCATTTTTTAATTCATCAATTGTAGTCATTGCTAAGATGGATGATCACTTTATCCTTGTAAAGCATTGCTATGTCAGATGGTTAACACTAGTTGTCAAGTATCAAAATTCATCAAATTTTATGTGTGCTTACAATGAATATACCTTTTATGAAGGAATACATCGCAACTTTGTCCTATATGGTCTGATGGAACATCTAAAGAGGAGGTTAGTTCCTCTATCCAGTTTTATGTCTGTCTTGCTTGTTTGATTATCAAGCATAATGAGCTAGATCTCTATTTTATGATAAATAATCTTTTAACTACTGTATATGCTTCATTCAGTTTTGACAGACACTTCACTTCTGAGGAGGTCCTTCAGTTGTTGGATCGGTTCTACAACTTAGAAATGCTGGTATGTTATCCATACATTATGATTCTTCTCATTTGTCATTTATGTTGGTTTCTGTTTAAGTTTTGAGATGGTGCTTTGGATTTTGAGAGCTGATAGTGTTGTGGTTCATCTTTCTCTCTCCTGCAGAAAACAGATGATGATGAGATCGAATTGCTTAATCATGAAGAAGATTTCAGCTTGCCTCCGAGTTACTTTATCAAGGAAGAATCTTAAACCAAAACTTTTGGGGTACATATACATTTTCGTTTGAACCGTTGTTCACCTTTTGATATGTAAAGCCGGTTATTCCGTTCTTACATTCCCTAGTGGTGGTTTCCTGTTTAGGTGGTAATTGCAATAATTCTTACCAAGTACCCTCATTTTGGGCTAGATCGTATTGTATCTAACTACTCTGATCTGGGTATAATGCATTTAGACTTTCGACTATATTAGAATTTTCCGATGATGAACACATCATACATCTGTAATCTATTAATTTTTTCATCCCGCCACTAAATCATTGCAATTTATTGCTACGATTTTTCACCACTTAAAGGGTCATTTGGTGCAAAGGCAGTTGGCCATAGGCATATAAATGCATGGTCATCTTGGACATATGAACAACATGATCATGGATGTCTGAAGACTCATTATTCAGTTAACCTTAGGTGGGTCATTGGGTTGCGGTAACGAGGGTTTTAAATAAAGGTCCGCGATTATAATTAGGACTACAACATTTTGGTTTGGAGGTCTCCGAAACCAAAATGCGATGGCAATTATAGCTCTATTGACCACATTTTCCTACAATTGTAAACAATTGCGATAAACACATCACAGTCGTAATTTAAAACCTTGGCAGCGACATTAACCCGCTTAGTTGCTTGCCCCAGAAGATCTTAGCTGTTCAATCATGTTCAAAGCTAATTTATGTTTATATCCACACAATGGAAGGTTGCACCACTTTTAGAATGGTGTATCAAGGAAACACATTCCGTGTGATGGAACATTTACAAATTCTCATGCAAGACAGTGGATAACCTTTGGCGTTATTATATGAAATGCCATACTGAATATGAAAATTACTTCCTGAACCATGCCTTATTACAATGGCTTTATCCTACGGAATCAGGTGTTTCAGTTTAAGGTTTTTCAACTTTGGATGGAGACTCGAATTTCTTATTAGGATAGGACCACTGGAGTCTACAACCGTTAATGGGTTGCGTAGCCACCTAACCTTTGACATGTAACCAGTAGCCTAGGCTCAATTTTATTATGGAAACGATTAATGTAAGCATTTAAATAGAATTTTAGGTCAGATCATACTTCTATGTTTTTTAAAATAAATAAATCAGTTTAAATTCAAAAAAAAAATTTCTTATGACAGATAATAGGCCTGTACTATCCGGAAATATAATGTTGGTCATAGTCGAGCTTAATGAGCAAGACGAGCTATAACTCTATATGTTAACAATAATATCTCTTGAGCCGAGAATGTATACTCAGGCTAATTCAAATATTTAGACCCAAGATATATATTTCGGCATATTATGACTTAGTCAACGCTGACTTGGTCAAGGTATAACTGCACACTTATCCACTACCGCGAATATGGTTAGACACCCACAACTACACTATCCCATACAGATAATCACCCACTATCCCACTACTGGATAAGAACTTATCCTAATCAGTTATCACACTGACAGTGTAAATTGAGAGGTACACTACATGTATTGGCACCTTATTCAGATGGAACTTGGAACTACGTCAGGTTTGATTCCCAATTGGGATATGTAGGAGCAGAATATCAATTTTGTCAAGCTAATTCACTAAACATTCTTAGAATTCATATCGAGAAACACTTGTTATACTCAGTTGCGGTCAGACTCCGATTTCCCGAATTTTGGCAAGAACAAGGCCGACACATTACAAAACAAATTTACTACACACAAATCCTAACCTCCCAGGACTTTTCAACCTCTAGTGATTTAAGCAAAACATCAAGTTGTCTTGTAAACATAAGCATGGTGTGCCCCACAAAGTTACAAAGTGAAGGGGTTTGATGGGAGCACCTTTATTTGCTTCATTTAAATTACTTTTGGAAAAATTGTACTGGACATGTGTTTGGTAACACGTTTGAGAATCACGGTGAAATGATATTTCTGTAAAAGCAGCTTTGTCTAGCTTCCATGGTGAATTCCATCCAATGTGCTTTTTGACTGCCTCATCGCAGTTTCAAACGCACGCTGGGACATGTGAAATACCGTTTTTGCGTTGGATAAAATCGATACCAAACTGGCTTTATATTGTCACCTTCCGTTCTTGAAGTCCTTCCTCTTGCTAGGAGAAGAATTTCTGTTGTCTTCATTACTCAAAAAATAAACAAGTTCATACAGAACATATGGTAAGCCGCTTATGCTTTCTAGCAAGTCGATCATCACCATCGTCCATGATAACCCTAGATGGCAAGTCAAAAAATGAGTCATTTTGAAAGGTTACTTTCTCTCCAGATTATCAGTAATCATTCTCAACTACGGGTTTATGTGGTGTGGAGCATGCCTACCCTAAAGATAATTTGGAATAGGTAAAAAAAAATCTATTTATTAGACAAGGTATCATCACAATCATTCCAAGAGAAATAATTCTTTCACAAAATGAAAACTATCTAACATAACTCAAAAAAGGTTTTGTGGGCGCTAATAGAGAGTAGAAAAAAGGAAAACGAAAGATGGTGATGAGTTTTGTAAAGTTTGTAACGAATGTTGTCTAAATAACAAAATTGTTCTTCAAAACGATTGAGGAATAACTATCTCTAGGCAAGAATAACCTTCCTCCTGCTTAGCATGCGTAATCATCCCAAAGAACAACATCACGGGTGTTCATATTACGATCTATAAAGTTTAAACTAAAAAAAGTAGTAAATTTCTCAATTTTTATGGTATATATATATATACATCCCTGCTCAACTGTAGATTCCAATATAAGAGAAACAAGATCTAAACTTGTCGTCCGATTCCATGCTTACAGCACAACTATTATGGAATGAAGCTATATTGATTTTCTCCCTTTATTCTCTAACATCTGCCACTCTGGCTCACTTGGCTTCTTGACTTGCATTTGGTTAGATGTGCAGTTACATAATGTTTCTCGTATTGTCAATTTGGAATGCATTATGTTTTTAAAGTATTGTCATGACTTAATTTGCGCCAAGTCTTATTTTGGTTATGATTTTTTGTTATATGAATAATTGTAACTATTTTTACAATATCTGCATCACTTCAATGATGCAACCACATTGCCTCGTCGCATCAAAGTGAAGCGGTTTTGGGTGTGGTCACCTGAACCCACTGCTTAACTTGTTGTGATAACACTGCTAGGAGTATATGCTAAAGAAAAACATTTTAAACAGAACCAATTCAAAAGTAATGAACACATAAGGTGATGATTATAAGAAAATGTAAATTGTCCATTGCTTCAACTGACCACTTTACTTAAAACATAAAAGGCAGTAGAATGAGAAAGTTTGAAAGATAGAAAGAAAAAAAAAGAAAAAAAAAGACAGGCGCAGATCTTCTGGCTTTGGTTGGATATTAAGAGAGCACAAGAATTATAAAATCCACATTGTCCGGTCCAAATCCATTGCCAGAAAAGCTGAAAATTTTCCTCTTTGCAGGTACCTTAGATATTGCCAGAGGAACCTCGTCAATGCTGTCAATGCTGCAAAAATAGAAGAATGTCAAATTTCTGGGTATAGAAAAAGCGCTCTCACGCATATACCCCCCACCATTTATTTTACAAGAATTCACTTGTTCTCTACACCATTAAATTTATTCTTACAATCTAACAACTTTGCACACACAATATTTCAATCATAGACATACCTCAGGCTCAGCAGGTTTGGCTTCTTCAGCTTTTATGTTCTCCTCACCTGCATGAGATCATTGATGTTTAGATCCATGGCATTTAGAGTTGTGTCAACTGCATTATATACTAAATAACACGAAGCTTGACTATGTAGCTAACTAGGAGTGATCTGTAGACTCCACTCAAGAAAGAATGCGACTTTAATCTATTTTTCAATCAATCCGAGGGCAAACAACTTTTTCCTTCTGCTTATTCTAATTTGATTTTCTCACAAGGTTGGACAAGGGACGGAGTGAGTGAAATGCAAGTGTTTTGGTGACACTGTATGATTGTACATCAAGCACTTTTATGTCTTGGACATCATTTTTCAGCAACATATGGCATTAAATTTACTGATTTACCAGGGCACACCTCAAACGTGTTCTATATCAAGTCTCAATCATTCCCATACCTCCATCCTCGGGCAAATCGGAGGTCCAGAGAGTCAGGTTATCTCTCAACAACTGCATGATCAAAGTGCTGTCCTTGTATGACTCTTCACTCAAGGTGTCCAACTCTGCAATTGCCTCATCAAAAGCTTGTTTAGCCAAATGGCAGGCCCTGTAAGTTTCAATAATGACACTAAGATGAGTACTAAAAACAAAAGAAACTCAATGGACCCATGCAGAATATGAAGAACTAGTAACTTACCTTTCAGGAGAGTTCATTATCTCATAATAAAAGACAGAGAAATTGAGTGCAAGTCCAAGACGGATTGGATGTGTTGATGGAAGATCTGTGTTTGCAGTGGCTGAAGCAGCCTACCAATTAAAATATTTGCATACATTAAGTTACAATACAATATAGAGATATAGTTACGATATTATTATGAATCAGTTCAGTGCTGAATTACAAGAGATCGAACACATACCTCATATCCTTTCAGCGAATACTCAGCTGCTTCTTTCCTTTCTTGGTCAGTCTTGAACTCAGCAAGATACCGGAAATAATCACCTTTCCTGGATCAAAAGAAGCAGACGGAAATCAGGGATGGATAGCCAAAGTATGCGGCAGCTAGCAAGAGGTGTCATATTGCATAAGGATGAGAGCAGAGTATTAACACACAAACCCAATGACTCATTCTTAGCATTGGACTCCCTTTAGAATTAGTTATGAATCAAACTATGGGTGCTCTACCCGTCATGTAGACAAACAGTATGTGAGGCACAAAAATAAGTAATTACATCATCAAATTTGTGCAGATTATATCCTCCAATCACATGATATCTTGTGGATGATAATCCAAAAATGTAATTATATCTACTCAAAGTAAGAAATATATTCAATAAAGAAATGGAGAGATAAAAGTATTGACTATATGGACAGGGAAAGGAATTGAATTAATCAAGCAAGTAGCAAAGAAGCAGTGTAGCAACATGACTCACATCTTATAATAGAATACATTAGCTTCTGCCGAGGTAGAAGATGGAATCAGATGCTGGTCTATAATTGTCAGAATGTCATGGCAAATTTTGGAGAGTTCCTCCTCAACCTTTTGGCAGTAACTTTTGATCAGTTTAACATTGTGCTCATTTCCCTTTGATTCTTCCTTCTGCTCAATTGAAGACATAATGCGCCAAGAGGCTCTTCGTGCACCAATGACATTTTTATATCCCACTGAGAGGAGGTTCCTCTCCTCCACAGTTAGCTCAAGATCAAGTTTAGCTACTTTCTTCATACATTCAACCATTTCTGCATAATAAATACGAAATTTCAGAGGGATATCATCATATCAGTAATTGGATTCCTATAGATTATGGTATGCAGGATGCAACAATAACTAAGCTCACATAATGTAGATTCTGAGCAAAAATCTGACTTCCTTCCCTGGGGTCGTAAATCAAACAAGATTAACTAAATGAACATAATTAATCTTCATCTAATCACTAATCAGGCCAAAAAAATTAACATTCAAAGGTAAAAGATATAAACAAAGTGCAATCAGAGCTGACTATTGCCATCAAAAGGGTAGCAATGCAAATAGAGTTTATTAACTTCAGGTAGACAGGTTCAATAGAAAAAAGAAAAGGGGGGACATAGGAAATGACAAAAGGGGAAAAAAGAGCATTTCTTCCTCTATGATTCACGTTAATGACAAAATGAATCATGAGTCAAAAGGACAGAAAGGACATACTGGCTCCATGAATCAAAAGGTTTTGTTTTTTTCTATCCAAAAATCAAATCAAACAAGTAACATGAAACAATTACAAGTTAAATCTAATTCAAACAAATAACCAGCCAACCTATCAGCTTGAAACACCCCACCCCCAAAATCAAAATAAAATAAAAATAGGGTTTATTTTTTTCCTATGACGTGAAAACGGGTTATTATGATAGGGAGAATGATCGAATCTAACATACTGACTGATCCATAAAAAAACATATGAAACCCAAATCTCAAAATCAAGTCTTTTGCATCTTAATTCACATTTCAAAAACATTACAAAAACAACATTTAACCATAACCACAAACCGATTCAACAAACAGATCCAGATCAACATCAGCAACAAAAAACACAAACCCCATTAAGGAAACAACGATAAAAACTATATATTTAAAGAGGAAAAAAAAAAATAACACACACCTTCATATCTTTCGGCCTGTTCAGAAAGCTTGGCCAAATAAACCTGGGTTTCTCTCTCCTTTTCCGCGGACATTGTTGTTTCAGAGAGAGATCACAAGAGCAACGATAACGCTAAAAAAGACAAAGGGTAAGGGAAGATGAATGAGAAAACGAGAGATGCGAGTAAGAAGGGGAAAGAGGGGTGGAGTGGTTATATAGTGGTTAAAGATGGAGCATGTTGTGGGGGTCAAGGGAAGACTGAAATCTTCACCGTTGGATCAGAGAGTTTGAAAGAGGAAGCGCGCAAATCGTGATGGACAGAGATAGAGGTTCGAGTGCAATGCTTATCTGTAATTTTTTTCCAAATTTAACATAGGGACAGGCGTGGGTTCTTTGTTATGGTTTTGTTTCTTAGCTGTTTTTACTTTACATTTATGTTGGATGATAATGATAATTTTCTTTTAGCAAATTTTTTTTTTTTAAAAAATTAGCGGATATTGGATAAGCTAGCTGATAGTGGATGACCTTATAGAGAATAGCGGATGATGATCTTTGAAGTGTTTAGTAAAACTAACGGTTGAAAGCTGATAAATATAAAATAATATAAAAGGACATATTTATGTATTTTTTATATAAATTATATTTATGTATATATATTATTTATTTTTAAATAATTATCACTTTTAATACTTTAATTTATTTTAAATTATTTATATTTATCATTTTAAAATTTAAATATTACTCTTAAATTTTTAATTGATTTAAATATTTTTATAAATGAAATGAGATAATAAAAATAAAATGATATGTTGATATGAATTTTTTTATAAATTTTAATTTTATAGATACAAATATATCTTCTATTTTTTATCCTAAATATATATCTAAGTAATATTTTCAATTTTATTTAATTCTGGATAAATGAAGAATTTAATTAAATTTGTACGGATAAAAATGGAAGAAAAAAAAATGATAAGTTATAAGGTATAAGCTCAAATGCTATTTCAATTAGCGTCCGGAAGAAACAGTATAAGCTAGTGAAAAAATGCTATAAGTTAGTTAAAAAAAATTATTACCAAACGGAGCTACTTTTTCATCTACTATAAGCCAGCGGATTGGTCTTACCAAACAAAGCCTTAATGTTAGCATTGCATCCTACAGTTCACTCTTTTTTAACGTATTTTTTATTATCGGATGAATTTCACTTGTGATTTATTAAATAAAGTGTAAACTCATATGATTTAGTGGGTTTTACGTGAAATTTATTCAATAATCAAGGATGTGTGAAAAAATATGTTGTTAACATTTTTTTTGACCAATGTATGTGTTTTTGGCGTGAGTGGTTAAAGGCCTCTCGCCCCTTAACCAAGGTCTCGGGTTCGAGCCGTGGGTATGGAAAAAATCTCAGTTGAGAGGGATGCTACCCATTGAGGTGCCGAACAAACTCCCGCTAGAGATTAGTCCCCGTCTTAGGTTGGCGGTGGGATACTCCTTGAAGTAGATCGAAAAAATACTCGTAGTTGTATTTACTTTCTTGTGGGGGGAAGGGGGATAAACTAGTACTTTTTTAAGATGTGAACTTGTATTTGCTTTTTGAATATTGTTAAAAGGCATGATTAGTGGATTGTAAAAAAATGTATTTTTTTTCCTACAATAAAAGTTTATATTAGAAGAAGATACCTCTTCTTATAAGGTCAGAGAAAATCATCAGCCTCAATGAAGATTTATAGTGGAATCTATATACTGTCTACCAATAAGAAAAATTTGATAATGGAATCTAAGCTACAATAAGAATGAGCAGAATGTAAAAATAATATAAAATTAATTATAATTATATGATCAAAATTATATAAATATAAAATACATGTGTATAAATATGTATACAGTATTAGTATTATTCTATACATAATAAGATAAAAAAATTGCTGTAGCCTTCATAGTTGTAGAACAATCTTTCTGTTTGTTATCATGAGTAATCTGCAATTTTGAATGCATACACGAGATTCATGCTCTGGTTTTTTTTTTTTTTTTTTTTTTTTAATGTTTTTAATTACTTTTCGTTGTCTTCTTTCCTATTACCTACATTTTGTCAAACATATTTATAGTACTTTGTTGAGCAATTGTGTTGGTTGTTCTCACGAAAAATCACTGGTTAAAATGTAGTTTTGATTTTTATAATGGCTAAATTACTTTTTTGGTCCCCAAATTATTTTAAAATGTTCAATTTCTTCCTCAAGTTTTTAAAATATTCATTTTGGTCCATTAATTCCTAAACATTATTCAATTAGGTCCTTCCGTCAAGCTGACTAACGGCGACGTCAAGTTGACTAAAGGACCAAAATGAACATTTAAAAAACTTGAGGACCAAATTGAACATTTTAAGACAATTTGGGGACCAAAAGAGTAATTTAGTCAAAAATATTAAAAATAAAAAAAATATTTCCCAAAATTGCCATGTGGCATTAAAATATTAAATTTAATACCACGTGGCATTAGGTAGGACGGCACCGTTAGTCAACTTGACGAAAGGACCTATTTGAATAAGTTTTAGGAATTAAGTGACCAAAATGAATATTTTAAAAACTTAAGGACCAAATTGAATATTTTAAAACAATTTGGGGATCAAAAGAGCAATTTAGCCTTTTTATAATTTATACATGTTTTTAAATTGGCCTTTGCACTTAAAATCTTTTTAAACGAATTATTCTAGAATTTAATTAGACTTGATATGTTTTTGGTGTTGGGTTTGAATTGTGTTTTCATAAACTTTATATCTTTTTTTTATAGAAAAAAAAAACTTGTCACTTTATGGAAACTTTTTTAGTACAGGGACCCAATTGAAAACTTTATAAAAGTTCAAAGACCCAATTACAAATTTTTTAGTATAGGGACTTATTTGAAAATTCTCAAATAGTTCGGGACCTACCCAATAGTTAAACCTTTGTTATACTGTTATCTTACTCTAAGAAGATTATAACTACAGTCTACAATGGCCAATATGTTGACTTACCTATACCACTTTAAAAAAGATTTCAATATATTCACACTAGAACTAAGACCCGTGAGATGCACGAGGTATTCTAGTATTTTGAATAATTATAATTGTTATTGTATATTGTGGTTTTGAATATTTTTGTTTGATAAAATTAATATGAATTTATGTATTGTTTGTTTGTAATGATTTTGAAGAAAAAGAACATTTGAAGAAATAAGTATTAGAGAAATTCAGAATGAGTAGAACTTGAAGTGCAATGTTTGAAATTATTATCGTGACGTGAATTAAGTAAATCATATTTGTTAAAAAGAAAAACCTCCCGAGCAGTTACAATTTTATATGCAACCTAGTTTGGTGAAATCTCTTTATGAGTGAAAGTGAATTAATAAGAGTATGTTTTATACAAACTTTAATAACTCTAAATAAAGTTTTTATTTTTCACAAAAAGATCAAAGATAAATTGTAATAAATATTGCATGCACGTGGTGTTAACGTGGTATTCAAAGCATGATTTGCATGCATGCGTTATTCACCTCTTTTTAATAAATGTTTTTTGTATTTTATATCGCGACTTTGTAAATATTTGCTTAATTAAAAGTAGGGGTGTTCATCAACCGATTCAAACTGGAAAAATCGAACCGAAAAATCAAAAACTGGAAAGCCGCTTTTTTTTAATTGGATTTGATCGGATTTTGGATCCCATTGTTGCGACACCCCATTCCCAAGGGATCACATTTATGTAACGTGTTATAAAACTCCACTTTGATAAAATTATAAATTTGCTGGTTTCCTTTGAAAAAAGAAATAAGTTTACTACTTACTTATTCTTGTCAAAAAAGTGATAAATTTTTTTTTCTTTTTCTTTACTGTACATAGAACTCACACCCAGTAACATAATATACAACTCTATATATCATACATATGCTTCAAAGTTTTATACAAGACCTTTATCTTACCAGGTCACCATCTACTGTCACACCTATATCACAATAACTGAAAACGACATAACTATGTCATAGTGGGAGTCTGAAAAATACTACTAAAAAAGATTGGCTCTCAGTAGCCAAATAGTCAGACTATCTAAAAGTCCCACCTACCTAACAGACTACACCCTACAGCTGGCCATCACCTACAGGAACCCATTAGAGAGTCCTGTGTAAACTCCCCTACCTCCAAGAGGTGTATCAGGAGGGGATGCATCATCTCCCACCCCGACATCTGGGACAACTCTATCATCCTCCGGTACATAGTCCTGATCAGCTATCGGATCCTTCTCGGGATCCTCCTCCATCTCCTGTGGCGCATCCTCTGGTATCAGGACTATAGGCCCTGGAGGAGACTCCGGGGTAACCTGCTGTAGTGGCTAAACATAAGGAGGCGGCTGATGCTCCAGATCGCCGTGACGTACCAAGTGCTGTAGAATCATCCATATAGGAGGCAGTGAAACTTCTATTGTCTCCCTTGTGTGTATCAGTTGTTGGGGTCCATCAACTACTGTCCCTCGAAGTGTCCGCATCGGACCTGTGTATGTGGCACTCCGAGCTCATGGGTTGATCACCCAGGCGTTACCCTGATCAGCATTATCGAACATGAGGGCTCGAACCCCCGAGTAATTCAGGTCTACCGCATTCGGGTCCATCTGAACGTATATACATAGATTCCACATACATAGAAAAGAAACAACAAAACAGATATGCAAAGGTGAGTTACCAATATATGAGTTTTACAAAGACAACCCCATGCACGACACACAAAACAGCACATACCATATAATTATAATATACAGAATTATATAAAATAGTAGACTAATTCAAAGGATATCATATCCGACAGTCATCGTCATTTTATAAAAATGCATGACACTTCAATATCTCGGCTCTATTTTGATACCTAATCTCATGAGATCCCACAACTTCTGTTTCGTTTTGAGCAGATCAAGCTCGCACATGGCACATTGTAAAAACGAAATAAACCAATGTCCAAGAAAAGAACACATAACACATTGGCAACTCTCCAACATACCAAGGTTATTGTTCAAATATGTAACTCATTGGCTCACACAGAATCCCAATAGTCACTGCGAACAATGGAGTTTATTGTCCATAACCTATTGCATCACTCAGAACATCAATAGTTATCGCATAAAATTGGACACTCAGTCCAGCAAAATACATTGGTTCACACAGAAACCCAATGTGTCATATGGAACCATAGTCCATACCAGATACATTGATCCACTCAGGACTCAATGATCACATCACATGGCACGTCTGCCAAAAATGCATGAGAAAAACTTTTATTCTCGTTTGTATTCTTTGTCGTAATAATCTTTCCTTGTCGAAGCACAAAGCTAACGACCATGCTTAATTTCTTATTAAGACTTTTACTGCAAACAAACACAGGACACACAGTCCAGATGTTTTAAACTCAACACAGGACACACAGTCCGAGTGCTCAATCGCAAAGCCCTAAACTGATGCACCAGTCTTAGGCTCGCGGATATGGAACTCACATTTTCCACATCAAATTAGGACACACAGTCCACAAAATCATTGCAGGACCCTCAGTCCAATGACACAGATCCCAGATCTATGTGTCCACAGAACACTAGAACCCCGACGTCTCGGTTTCTAGGTTCGTTTATCCTTTATAAAATAGTTCGCTCAGTAAAAAACAAATACAAAACCAAATCTCCGAAAACTTATCCAAGTTTAAAGGAATTATCTTCACTGAATAAAACTCTTTACAGAAATTCTTTTATGTTAAAACGTTGATAAAACGTAAAACCGTAAATCAATTCTTTTCTGTTTAAAATTATTTATTTCTAAACTTTGTTCTCAAGAAACATCAAATTTTAAAATCTCAATTAAATAAAATTAATAATTCCAAAATATAAACCTTTTTCTCAAAAAAATTTCCATAAAAATCTTTTTATAGTGTAAATAACTGTTCTGCTTCACGTAATTATTCTGACAGCTAAAATACGTTATTTTCGAAACTTTATCACTTTAAATAACATTTTATAATAAATTTGAATTTATTTTGGAAAAACTAGAGCCTGTGAAAAATTTCACAGTTTCGCCCTTACTGTCACTTTATTGACGTATTTTCCCCAAAAATATTATTAAAATAATATTTTTCCACTTTTTCTCAAAATTACACAAATTAATCACTCTGATTAATTAATCAAGCTTTTTAAGCTTTTATCCTCAATTTAATTTTAAACTCTGACCAATGTCAGGTTTCACAGTCTAACAGTTAACAGCAAATAATTTTTATCACAGAATAGCATGACAGATATCAATTCATGACATGCATCACAATTATAATATAATCAAATATAATTAGATATATTCACATATCATATAGCTCATATAGCTCAATTACTCAAGTAAACAGCTCAATTACTCAAGTAAATAGATAATCAGATAATCAGCAGACAGTCAATTAAAACATTAACCGCATATAATTTAAAACACAGTAAATTACTACGATCATACAGATGACTCTAACAAATAAGCATGTGGTTATCTTATACTCCCCTGGCTTACTCCCCTTACCTCAAGAGTTGAATCAACAGTTTCAAGTAATCGCCCGATTTTGATCCGATTCGTCTTTGACGACTTAGACTAAACGAACTCGATCGATTCCTTCAAACGAATTGCAACCAAAATAAATCAAATCAAACAACAACACATCTAATTCATGAAGAGTAGGTTTCGGCCTCTTCAAAAAAATTAGATTAGGAAACTTAAAATTTTTCCAACTTAGGGATTTATGATCCTTAAGTATCTTAAGCATGATTAAGAACTTAAACCAAGATCATGAACTAAGAACATGAAATAAAACTCATCCAATTTCAAGGTTGGGGTTTCGGTTTTCTCAAGGCAAAAAGGCTAGGGATTATTTGGATTTTCATCAACTCTTGGATTCAATCAACTTACAAAACCTAAAATTGGATTCAAGAGGTTTTAAGACCACTTTGGAATCAAAAATTCCTTCAACAACAAAAACAGGATTTCGGCCCTTTTGAACAAAACCAAGCTTGGATTAGATTCTTGGTTTTCAAATCACTCACATACAAGAGCCATCAAGGTACTAAAGGATTAAATCATGAATCAAAGCTTGAAGTTGAAAAAAATTCAAGAACACCCACTTTAAGGGGGGTTTCGGTTTGGCTCAGAAAATGGGTAAAGAAATTTCTCATGATCATATGCTTCTAGATGATGAAAATAGAGATGATTATGAGATCATAGCAATTGGTTTCATGTCAAAAGGATTTTTCTAGAATAAGTTATGGATTTTTGAAGTTTGCTTCATGAACTTTGAAGAAACTCAAGAACATGATGAACATAAGCTTAAATCCATAAAAGTTGTGAAGAGAAAGGCTTAAGATGATGAGATTAAGAGAGATTACCTCTTGTTGATCTATGAACTTGATGATTAGAGGTATGTTCTTCACAAAATCTCCAAGTTTCAACTATGATGTTCTTATGAGTTCTAAGGCAAAAATGATGAAGTTCATAAGACAAAAGGCATGAAGGAATGAAAATGAAATGCCTAAGTGAGCTAAAAGAAGGGTGAGCCGTGAATGGAGGGGCCAAATGGTCCAAAATTGCAATGGCAATTTTGCAATTTCCTTGACCAACTAAGGGCAAAATCGTCCATTCCACGCAAAAATATCTGTTTGTCATAAATGCGCCATTATGGCCATTATGATACGGATAGGATTGTCATAAATGCTAGTCACATCAGTCACATCAGTCATCTGAGCTCCGTTGCAAACCCTTTTTGTTCATCTGACGCGAATTTCCTAGAGATATCTCGACGTATATGCCCGCAGCAAATATAATATTTTAATTTTTTTGCTACAATTTTCAAAACTTCATATATCGAAGCAAATATGATAAAAATATTTTTCATCTCGTTCACGACTTAAAATTAGGTCATCTGAGCAGTAAACTTTTACTGTCAGTGAAAACGCAGACTGGACTCCGTCTGAATTTTCAACCCAAAATTTTATCATAAGTTTATAATATTAAGCATAACATGGAAATGACGTTGGTTTACCCAAAATCATTTTCTAAGTCTCGGATAAAAATATAATCATTCGTATACACCCGCAGCAAATATAATATTTTAATTTTTTTGCTAAAATTTTCAAAACTTCATATATCGAAGCAAATATGATAAAAATATTTTTCGAAAGCAGTAAAAATCGGGGTGTTATAATTGTGAAAGCCAATTCAATTGAATCCAAACCGATCTACTATATACATATATTATTATTTTTGAAATTATAATATTACTCATACTTAAGCACTGTTTTTCATACTTTTATATCCCTAATTCTCTTTAATATTTTTGTTGGAATGACATAAATGAGACTATTTAGAATAAATATCAATGTCTTGAAGTTATATTTTGCTAAAAGTTTTGATGCATAACATATATATACTTGATTGAGTAAACATGAAAAATAATAAATCAATTTAGCAAATATAAAAAATAATTAACATAAAATAACATGTTAAATAGTTTGGTGAAGTCTCTTTATGAGTGAAAGTGAATTAATAAGAGTATGTTTTATACAAACTTTAGTAACTCTAAATTTTTTTTTTTTTATTACAAAAAGAGCAAAGATAAATTGTATTACATATTGCATGCACGTGGTGTTAATGTGGTATTCAAAGTATGATTTGCATGCATGTGTGATTCACCTCTTTTTAATAAATGTTATTTGTATTTTATATCGTGACTTTGTAAATATTTGATTACTTAAAAGTAGAGGTGTTCATCAACTGATCCAAACTGGAAAAATCGAACCGAAAAATCAAAAATCGAAAACAGGAAAACCGCTTTTTTTTAGTTGGATTGGATTGGGTTTTGGAGCCCTTGGTGAAAGCCAATTCAACTGAATCCAAACTGATCTATTATATGCATATACTATTATCTTTGAAATTGTAGTATTACTCATACTTGAGCACTATTTTTCATACATTTATATCCTTAATTCTCTTTAATATTTTTGTTGGAATGACATATATGAGACTATATTTAGAATAAATATCAATGTCTTGAAGTTATATTAATTAGCTACAATTTATTTGTAGCCGATTCAAGGGTAAAAATAGGATAAGTGAGAGTAGATATAGAGAATTAAAATAAAAGATAACATGTTAAAAAATATCAATAATTATTTTTCTGAAAATCCCAAATTAAATTTTTGTTAAGAATTTTGTAGGATTTTCTTCACTCGTTATCAAATCAAATAAGTAGAAAGAACACTTAACATAAGGAAAATAATAAAGTATCATAAAAACTGAATTATCCAATCAAATCCAAACCACATTTTATTGGATTGGATATGATCAGTTTTTTTTTTTTAAGGAAGTAAACCGATCCAATTCAAACCGCACGTTTTATACATTAGTTATATTTGAAGTAGGATTGTTTAAATAAATCTTTGTTACCTATATTAAATAAATTATTCAAGCTAAAAAGGTTAACTTCCTGGTCATATACTTTTCTTCTTTGATAGTGGACATATACATTTTAAATATTAAATTGGTTGATGAAGTCCTTGTAAGAGTGAAAGAGAACTCATAAGAGAAAGTTTGAAATTTTAACAACCAAGAAATATAATAATTTAAGAGCAACTTATCGACCTTAGATTCTGGTAGACTTATTTATAAACCACATTTATATGTAGTGTTTATTTGAAGTAGGATTGTTAAAATAAATCTTTGTTACCTATGTTAAATAAATTATTCAGGCTAAAAAGGTTAAATTCCTGGACATATACACTTGAAAATATTAAATTGGTTGATGAAATCCATGTAAGAGTGAAAGAGAACTCATAAGAAAAAGTTTGAAATTTTAACAACCAAGAAATATAATAATTTAAGAGCAACTTATCGACCTTAGATTCTGGTAGACTTATCTATAAACTACATTTGTATGGAGTGTTTATTTGAAGTAGGATTGTTAAAATAAATCTTTGTTACCTATATATTAAATAAATTATTCAGGCTAAAAAGGTTAACTTCCTAGACATATACAGTTGTAAATGTTAAATTGGTTGATGTAGTCCTTGTAAGAGTGAAAGAGAACTAATAAGAGAAAGTTTGAAACTTTAACAACCAAGAAATATACTAATTTAAGAGCAACTTGTTGACCTTAGATTCTGATAGACTTATTTATAAACCATATTTATATGTAGTGTTTGAATTTTGCATATTAGTATCTTCGATCAACTACGGTAAGTAACCATTTACATTGTAACATAAATTGTCCATGTGAACAAACAGACTGTGAAAGACAAACTCCCACATGCTTAAGCATTTATCAATAATAAATTTTATTTATTGTCATTACAAAAGACACAACAATAGGAAATTGCCTATATTGAATTTAATTGAATGGTTTTTGTATTCATTTTATTTAGCAATTCTAAATTCATCATTTGATTTTGTATATAATAGAAATTAACGTTTATTTGAGTATTTTAAATTGCTTGAAAATGATAGTGTACATCTAAAATATCTTGATATTTAGTATTTATCTAAGTATAATGAATTTGTAATATAGAAATAATTGAATCATTGGTGATAATAAACTTTTAAGTATTAGGAAGTGTAGTTATAAAAGAATTAGTGTTTGTGGTGTTAAACAACTATTGAGATGCCTATATTTATTTATTATTCCCTTTTTCATATATATATATATATATATATATATATAGAGAGAGAGAGAGAGAGATTCCTTTTCCTATACATTTTAATTGTATTACTATAACTAAGAGAGTAGACATTAAAGAGTAGACATTATATTAAGATCAAATATATATTACCAATATTGGGGTGGTGACGTAAATTTTTTTTTCAATAAGGTTTTTACGTAATGATATATTTTTTGATTTACATAAATGTAATTTCGAAGTTCATCATACAACTTACATTATAAGAAACTTGATAACAGTTTCATCGATTTTTTAATTGATTGATACAAAGAGAGTGTTTATATAGAAACACTTGATAGCTCTAAACTATTTCTCTTACTAATAAAACTAACTTCCTAACTAATTCTGTTTACATATGGTTTACACATCTAATACATATGTATATTAATCCAATCTATCTATATCTATATCTATATCTATATCTATATTCTATATATAATACATTTGCGAATAATTTCAAAGAGGAAAGTTCCAAATGGCAACCTCACATGCATTTTCTCGAAGGAAATTATCCCACTTGGCTTCACCAGAATGCTTCCCTCCATTTTTTGCTTAGGTGTCAGCCTCACATTCATTTTCACACAAATCCCATTAAGGTAGTTGATTATGACACAAAATAAATTTGGATGATTCTAAACATGGAATATATCTATTCTAATCGGATTACACTAGGCTGATTGGCAATATCTTTAAAGTTTTTTCCAAATTGCCTACCTAAATCTAACCGAATAGGAATAAAACATATTTCCAAAAAAAAAAAAGGAATAAAACATTAATAATATAAGGAAAGAATTCAAAATAACATGATTTAAATGGAATCAAATTGGAATAAAATTGGGAATGTCCAATTCCATGGTCAGACATTAATGGTGTTCGCCCAATTCAAAATTATTAGTGCAGTTACAAACAGAAAATTAGGAGAAATAAGAGTAATAAACTATGTAATTCTCAGGAGAAATTATTTAGAGAGGCAATTCAAATAATTTTGAGCACAGGTTTAGTGGGCAATTTGAATCAATAGACGGAATAATTGATTGACTCTTTAAAACCAGTAAAGTTATTTGAATTTTCATTAACCTGGTGTGGACTATAAATATTTGCTTGCTTCTGAACAAACAAAAATCTTACCCCTCACAAACAATATATATATATATATATATATATATATATATATATATATATATCTATATCTATATCTATAAATATTTGCTTACTTTTGAATTTTCATTAACTTGGTGAGGAAACTTCCATGTGTCAAGCTCATGTGCAATTCCTCAAGGGATTTTATCCTGCTTGGTCAACCACAATACTTCCCTCCAATTTTTGCTGATATGTCGTCCTCATATTCATTTGCACACAAATCATTATTAATGAAATCTATTTTTGAAATAAAGCAATAGAAAATAATCTCATTAATGACCATAAGAAAGGAAATAATCGGTATTGATCATAATAATTTTCAATTGAATAAATAAAAGGAAAGTGCAATAAGTTTTTGTTGGGTGAGAACAATTCGAAATAATCAATTTAATGCAAACAAATCGTAATACATTAACATGACTAACAATTTCATTTATCATTATATCAACTTATTTCTATTTCAAGTTCATAATTCTGATTTTCATCCACCTTTCCAGATTTAGTGCGATGTTCAAAATCAAATATGTGATTATTTTATTGCATAAAAAAAAACTGATTTAAATGATTTTGATTGCTTTCTCTTATTGACAACCAAACAATCAGCAAATTGTCTAACTTGAATCCTCTTATTTAAACCATTAGCCATTTGGTGGTTGTATATTGATATTGATCATCATCTCCTTGAGGGGAACTTGGGGTTTCACAAACTAAATTAACCAGATGCATGTGGAGCCACCAAAGTAGGATGGGCTTTGTTGTTTTTGTTAACTATGAGTGAAGTTAGAACACGACTAAATAATGATTATACAATTGTTTTATGCACTTTTGCAGGGAAGTGATATGAGCCCTTTAACTGATAAATCGTGGGAACAATAATTAGGATAAATTGTACTAATGAAGTAAGGAGGATGGAAGAAAAGGAGTGTCATTCAAATAGATGCAGTTGTGCCAAGGTAATATTTTTTATTTGTTTTGACTTTTGTTTTTCAATTTTCAGATTCAGTTATATTTTCTTCTTCTTACTCCTAATAATTTCTTCTATTTTTAATGTGCGTAAAAAAAAAATTCTATGATGAGATCGATCAGATGATGTGAAGAGGTATGCACCTAAGCAAATTTCATTTCAATAGTTCATTTTCAAATAACTCAATTTTGTAAATGTTTAAGAAATGTACTTGTGTTGCATGGCCACTATTCTTGCTGATGAGTCGGATGAGAATTGGTTTTACACTGTGTGCAAGAAATGCAAGAAGACAATTGTTTCTAAGAGTGGAAACTTTTTATCGCCTGAGGTGTGACAATATAGTCTTATAATATCAATATGAATTGGTGATTTATTTGAATTGCTTATAATTAGAATTGCTATTGGTATGAATTAATTCTATATATATATATATATATATATATATATATATATCATTGAAAATCTTCCTATTTAATTTTTTTGTTTGAATAATAATGATTCTTTTTTTGAAACACCGGATCTTTTTTTGCGTGTCTTCATCATCTTGTACCAAAGAGAAAAGTCGAGTGGGAATTTTTTAAAACCTATATATAATAATGATAAATACAATTCCTTTATATATTTTTTCTTCACTTTTTGGATTAAGTCTAAGTGTGAAGTTGCAATTTGTTTAAAATTTAAATAAATATAAAAGATCATTATTTATTATTATTTTTATGATAAAAAGATCATTATTTTCACTACAATTGACTTATGAAGAAAATTAAAACGGGGCAATGATAGTTGTTAAATTGTAATGACAGTGCTAGATGATAACCAAGAATTATTGAAGCCAATTTATAGCTGCCAATAAAATTTTAATTTAATGTTGTTATAATCAGTTTTAAATGAAAAATAATTTTGGAATGTAATAATGTACATGTTTCAACGGCATATTCATCAGTCACGCATTATGTCTACTTAATTATGATATTTAAAACAGTATAATTAAAAATTCATGGAATGTTTAAATCAGATTGAAATGAAAAATCAATTCATTCTAATTATAATGTCAATTTATATTTGGGTGTTTTATGCGTTAAAATTATATGAAATGTTATAATGATTTTTAAATTTAAAATCAATTTGGAATTTAATAATTTAAACGTTCCAAGAGCATTAATGATCCAGGAATTATGCCTACTTAATTATGATAATTAAAACATTATAATTAAAAAATACATGGACGTTTTAAATCTGTTTTTAATGAAAAATCAATTCTTCTTAAACGTTTGAATAGTAGTCATCAACCCAGCATATTGTTTAATGCCAATTAAGGCAATAAAAAATTACAATCAAAGTGTAAAATCCTTCTAATTATTGTAAATGTCAATTAACAAAGTTGCCTCAGTCAGATTGTAGCTTTTGTTTGAATTTTGAGATGATAATTACATGAAGTATGGACCATTAAGCAATTAATTCTGCCCATTCACCTATAATTCAATTAAAATTTAGAATGCAAAATACATACAGGTAATGCCTAAAACACGTGAAACCCAATGCAAGGATTTAAGTACATAAGGTACCTTGTATTGCAAAATGATATGTAATGTATAAGTTATCCTGGGTGTTCTCCAATAATCTAAACCACAACATAAGTCACCATTCCTCGCGTTCAAGCTCTGTTTCCCTAGCAATCTGCCATGAAGATTCTTCTGTAAATAATACTGCAATGTTTTAGATTCTTCTGTGTTCTTCACTCTGTGTGGATGTATCTGGTCCACCTTCATGTTTAACAGTTGTGCGAACCGATTACCACCGATTCCAGTTCTATGTGGATGCAAGATATCAAATGAAAAATAGTCAAAACTCAAAATACAGATTGTGTTTGAAAGATTCCATCTTTTCTAAATTACCAAAATACTAAATCACCAAATTTCCGTAATTAAGATTTTAATTATAAATCTAATTCCAATCACCTCTTTAGTTTCCGCCGTTTTTTTTTTTTAAATTAAGCTTTTTTTTTTTAATGTAAAGTAAATGGTTTATAATAATCATTATTAAATTAGGGTCATGATAGCAATATCTAAGGAATTCCAAAACGCCAATATTTGCACATGATAGTACTGAGTCATGATAGTACTGAGTCTTTGCACATGAACCTTCAGCCTCCTTATCATTATTATATATAGGTTTATAAAAATTCCCACTCGACTTTTCTCTTTGGTACAAGATGATGAAGAAACACAAAAAAAGATCCGGTGTTTCAAAATAAGTGATTTGCAAGTGGTTGATATGTTCAATAAGGTAATAGGAGTAAGTTCTCTTCTTAAAAGTAATGCTTGAAAAATACATATTTACTTTATTTCATCTCAGTGCATGACTCTCAAATATATAAGTTATTGGATTAATATACATATGTATTAGATGTGTAAACCATGTGTAAACAGAATTAGTTAGGAAGTTAGTTTTATTAGTTAGAGAAATAGTTTAGAGCTATCAAGCGTTTCTATATAAACACTCTCTTTGTATCACTCAATTAAAAAATCGATGAAACTGTTACCAAGTTTCTTCTCATAATGTAAGTTGTATGATGAACTTCGAAATTACATTTATGTAAATCAAAAAATATATCATTACGTAAAAACCTTATTGACAAAAAAAAATTACGTCACAACCCCATTGGTAATATATATTTGATCTTAATATAATGTCTACTCTCTTAGTTATAGTAATACAATTAAAATGTATAGGAAAAGGAATTTCTCTCTCTCTCTCTCTCTATATATATATATATATATATATGAAAAAGGGAATAATAAATAAATATAGGCATCTCAATAGTTGTTTAACACCACAAACACTAATTCTTTTATAACTACACTTCCTAATACTTAAAAGTTTATTATCACCAATGATTCAATTATTTCTATATTACAAATTCATTATACTTAGATAAATACTAAATATCAAGATATTTTAGATGTACACTATCATTTTCAAGCAATTTATTATTTTCCTTATTTTAAGTGTTCTTTCTACTTATTTGATTTGATAACGAGTGAGAAAAATTCTACAAAATTCTTGACAAAAATTTAATTTGGGATTTTCAGAAAAATAATTATTGATATTTTTTAACACGTTATTTTATGTTAGATATTCTTTTATTTTAATTCTCTATATCTACTCTCACTTATCCTATTTTTACCCTTGAATCGGCTACAAATAAATGGTAGCTAATTAATATAACTTCAAGACATTGATATTTATTCTAAATATAGTCTCATATATGTCATTCCAACAAAAATATTAAAGAGAATTAAGGATATAAATGTATGAAAAATAATGCTCAAGTATGAGTAATACTACAATTTCAAAGATAATAGTATATGCATATAATAGATCAGTTTGGATTCAGTTGAATTGGCTTTCACCAAGGGCTCCAAAACCCAATCCAATCCAACTAAAAAAAGGCGGTTTTCCTGTTTTCGGTTTTCGATTTTTCGGTTTGATTTTTCCAGTTTGGATCGGTTGATGAACACCTCTACTTTTAAGTAGTCAAATATTTACAAAGTCACGATATAAAATACAAATAACATTTATTAAAAAGAGGTGAATAACACATGCATGCAAATCATACTTTGAATACCACATTAACACCACGTGCATGCAATATTTAATACAATTTATCTTTGCTCTTTTTGTAATAAAAAAAAATATAAAAAAAATATTTAGAGTTACTAAAGTTTGTATAAAACATACTCTTATTAATTCACTTTCACTCATAAAGAGACTTCACCAAACTATTTAACACGTTATTTTATGTTAATTATTTTTTATATTTGCTAAATTGATTTATTATTTTTCATGTTTACTCAATCAAGTATATATATGTTATGCATCAAAACTTTTAGCAAAATATAACTTCAAGACATTGATATTTATTCTAAATAGTCTCATTTATGTCATTCCAACAAAAATATTAAAGAGAATTAGGGATATAAAAGTATGAAAACAGTGCTTAAGTATGAGTAATATTATAATTTCAAAAATAATAGTATATGTATATAGTAGATCGGTTTGGATTCAATTGAATTGGCTTTCACAATGGGATCCAAAATCCGATCAAATCCAATTTAAAAAAAGCGGCTTTTCAGTTTTTGATTTTTCGGTTCGATTTTTCCAGTTTGGATCGGTTGATGAACACCCCTACTTTTAATTAAGCAAATATTTACTAAGTCGCGATATAAAATACAAAAAACATTTATTAAAAAGAGGTGAATAACGCATGCATGCAAATCATGCTTTGAATACCACGTTAACACCACGTGCATGCAATATTTATTACAATTTATCTTTGAGCTTTCTGTAAAAAATAAAAACTTTATTTAGAGTTACTAAAGTTTGTATAAAACATACTCTTATTAATTCACTTTCACTCCTAAAGAGATTTCACCAAACTAGGTTGCATATAAAATTGTAACTGCTCGGGAGGTTTTTCTTTTTAACAAATATGATTTACTTAATTCACGTCACGATAATAATTTCAAACATCGCACTGTTCTACTCATTCTGAATTTCTCTAATACTTATTTCTTCAAATGTTCTTTTTCTTCAAAATCATTACAAACAAACAATACATAAATTCATATTAATTTTATCAAACAAAAATATTCACAACCACAATATACAATAACAATTATAATTATTCAAAGCACTAGAATACCCCGTGCATCGCACGGGCCTTAGTTCTAGTGTGAATATATTGAAATCTTTTTTAAAGTGGTATAGGTAAGTCAACATATTGGCCATTGTAGACTGTAGTTATAATCTTCTTAGAGTAAGATAACAGTATAACAAAGGTTTAACTATTGAGTAGGTCCCGAACTATTTGAAAATTTTCAAATAAGTCCCTATACTAAAAAAATTGTAATTGGGTCTTTGAACTTTTATAAAGTTTTCAATTGGGTCCCTATACTAAAAAAGTTTCTAATTGGGTTCTTGAACTTATATAAATTTTTCAATGGAGTCCCTGGGGTATGGTTCCGTGAAGAGGTCTTTAAGTTTGTTGATGTGAAACGTAACCTGGAATTCCCCCCAAATTTGTATTTAGGGTTGCAAGAGACCAAAATGTTGAGTTAGAAAACCAAAACTTGACCTGTGATTGCTTCTCCTCCATTTGAACAAATAGTTCATTCATTCCCCGATTTATGTTTTACGGTTGTATATCTCTTCCTTGAAATGATTTCATCCAAAATAGTTCCCCCACTTGCAACTTACTACATTTCATTTAACTTGTTACATCTTGCTGTATTTTATTGTTACAATTTCTCAAGGTTCATCTTTCACCCAAACTACTCGTAAATGGCTGATGTGGTTATCCAGCTTGGATAAAATAAGCTATATTGCGTCCAATTAAACATATCACTAACAAATTTTATAATTTAGGGACCCTAATGAAAATTTTATATAAGTTCAGGGACCCAATTAAAAACTTTTTTAGTTCAGGGACCCAATTGAAAACTTTACAAAAGTTCGAGGACCCAGTTACAAATTTTTTAAGTATAGGGACCTATTTGAAAATTCTCAAATAGTTCAGGGACTTACTCAATAGTTAAACCTATAATAAATTGGCTTTTATAATAGGGCTCAACTATACTTTTGTCTCTTATCTTTGTTTTAGATTTTAATTTGGTCTCTCTTTCATTCTTTGTTTCAAAATAGTTCCTTATTTTGCAAAATTATACTAATATTGTACCTCTTTTATTTTTATATTCGAAATGGCCTCTTATTTTGCAAAAGTTTAACCAATGTGGTCATTTTTCTGTTTTGAAATGGTCTCCCTTTTATTTATTTATTTGTTCCAAAATAGTCCCTTATTTGGCAAAAGTTATATCAATGTGATCTTCTTCGTGTCACAATTTAATCAGAAAAGACCATATTAAAACCTAAAATAAAAATAAAGAATCAAATCGGTACAAAAAATAAAAGTAGGACAAAATTGAAAAGTAAAATAAAGATAAGGGACCAAAAATATAGTTTTGCCTTTATAATACTAATGTATCATAGTTAGTAACTCAGTAAGAAATTCTTTTTTTCTTCATTGCTTTTTTTTCTTTAGTTACAAGGAGGGGCCTAAGCTTAAAGAAAAAAGAAAAACTACAAAAAAGTTAGTTGTTTAATTTTAGAAATCCAAGGCAACTTGAGCTGAGACCCTTCTTTATTTAAAATGGCTTGGTTTTTCATTTCTTCTCGATTTAGAATCAAGTAAGAAAAGAGATTTAAATAAAATCTGTAATCAGGATAGCTAACTTCACTAATAAGTGAATGTTTTTACACGTATTTTATATAAAAAAAAAAAAATCACACGTATTTACACTACACGTGCATATTTTGTTATGGATTTTTTTTTAAAGAATTTGTTTTTGATGCAATAAATCATAAAAATGTTTCACATTATTATTTGAATTTAATTTTGATATATTGTAAATGTATGATCAACTGATAAAAAATCATTTCGTGTATGGCTTATACGGTGGCTATAAAAGTCAAATATTTCTAATATTTGACATTTTATGATTTGTTGATAGTGAAAAAAATCTTTAGCTTAATTGTCTTTTTGGTCCCCATATTATTGGTCATGTGTGATTTTAGTATCTATGGTTTGTTTTGAGCACATTTGGTTCTCCTATTTTTTCAATGTTTCAAATTTAGTTCTTCTATCTAATGTCCGTCAATTTTTCTAATGATCGACAAAGAGGAACCAATGCTTTAAGCGGCAAATACATAGAATCTCTTATTGAGTTTCTCCCTCATATGTCTCTCTGTTTCAACATGATTCAATGATTCTTCTATGATATTTGTTGGTTATGTACCTCCTTTATGGAACTTTTTTTAGTTCTGTCACATAATCCTTTACCACATAAGCTTAATCAGAGGTTTCCATGCATTTAAATCGGTGGCTCATCTCTATTGACATGGTTAGCCCTAAGCCCAAACCATCAAAGCTAGGGCTTTTGGCCTAAAAAGAATGTTGTTTTGATACACCTATTAATTAAAAAAAATAGTTAATATTACTAATTCAATTTTTTTTATTAGCTTCAAAAAGGTCTCATCTCAAAATTTGATTTTAGGCTTCAATAGATGTGGAACCGGCTCTATCTATTGATCATTGAAAATTAATATATATTAGACGGAATGACTGAACTTGCAAGATTGAAAAATTGGTTCAAATGTGCAAATTAAAAAAAATATAGAGATCAAAATCGTTAGTAACCAAATAGTGGGTCCAAAAATACAATTATGCCAAAATCTTTTCCATCAAGTAAATCTTTTACTTGATATTACCGTTACAGAATACATTCATAATGAATCACATCGGTCCGGATTTCGCATTAAATAAAACAATAAAGTTGCTGATTTTCTGAATAATAAATCAAATCTTTAAAAGATTTGCATCGTGCCCTCCGCTCCGCGTCGACATCTATAAATAAGTATATCAGTATACCATGTAAGACATATCACTCATAGTACCTGTGTCTTTCTGTTTGTCTAACTCTCTGATCAGTGACAATGTCGTACGGAACAAGAAGATCCAGGAACCAAGAAGAACCATGCCCCGTAGTAATTCCAATTCGGGCTTCGAATGCTCGACGCCATGACGTAACAGCAACACCATGGACACTTACCGATGATGTTTATGTCTTTGATTCCCTAGACTTGCAACATCATCATGGCTACAGCGTGGAGAACAATGATGTTTATGTCTTTGATTCCCTGGACTTGCAACATCATCGCGGCTACAGCGTGGAGAACAATGGTGGCCGAGTGAACCCTGCAACTCAAGATTCAATTGAAAATCTTGAAAGGTTCAGAATTCAAGGAGCACCAGACTCTGATGACTCCATGCCTATGTGTTCCATATGTCTTGGAATGCTTTCAGTTGGATCGGAAGCAATTCGCATGCCCTGCTCTCATGTCTATCATCACCATTGCATCATTAAGTGGCTCAACATGTCTAACACATGCCCTTTGTGCCGAAGGACAATATAGATCTTTGTTAAGTGGCTCACAATTAAATGTATGAAGATTTGTTTGTAGATTTTTGTTAACTTTAGATAAGGATATCTGAGTTAGTTTCTGATTTTGTTTCGTCAGATAAGGATAGAGTTTTGAATTAGGGATATGTTAGTTTGTTCTGATAAGGATAAAGGGCAGATAGTTACAATTCTGTTCTATATATACATGTATTCTGTATCATGATTTTTCAATTAATGAAAGCAGTACTATTTTACAATTTATATATATGAGAGACATGTTTATATTTTATATTAATCTAATTGCCTTTTTGTCTTTTAAATTCTTTAGTTGCATTTATATTTTCTTTTATTTTCTTGCTGTCCTAAAAAATTTGGTTAGAGGTTAGTGTTGCCACTTATCGGTTCAGTAAAAGAAACCTTATCTTGACACTGATCGCAAGTTGCAAGACCAAGGCTCTTGTTATTCTTCTGGAATTTGGCAATATCTCAGGCCGTTTTGATGCAATGGTTGCACAGCTTCCCGCTAACAATTCCATTCAACAGAAAGTGTTGCCATTCCATATTGACTTCACTTCAAGGCCCCACATGTAGTATCATACTCACCAGAGTCTCAGTCACAAGTCGTTTTTTAATGCTAAAATCTAATATCTGCTTTTTTTTTTCCTAATTAATTCTTTTTCATATAATTCCGTTTAATCAACACATTTTATACTTCAAAAACAAAAGGGGATCCTGATAATGTATAAAACAAAAGATTGACAATATTTATTCAGCAAGTGAATAAGCTGTGTGTAATCTATTAGCAAATTTATGTGGCTTCCATAAGTAAAGAGAAGAAACATGAAGGAATGTGCTGCGGATTAAGCTATCAATAGATGGCAGAGTTTGAAAGCCTGACCAATACCAACTTTAGGGATTGTTGTACTGTATTTAAGTTGCTTTACTTGTTTGTATCATAATATCAAGGCATACCTTTTGGTTCTACTTTGTTTATTATCATTGGTCGTTTTGCTCAGTTTTGTAATTTGTGCTTTCATCACAGTATTTGTTTGACTTAATTGTTTGAAAACCAATTTACACCAACTTAAATTAAACCAAACAAGACCACTACACTACTTTATAACATAGTACGAGTAAAATCACCAGCTAAAGCTAAAGGATTCAAAATGAATGTTTTTAGCTAAATCAGATGAGCAAATGGCTGCAACCTCCTGCCTCATTTTCTTTGGTCCAGAAGCAAGAACTCCCACACTTGACTCTTTTGAGTTCAAGCAACAATCCTGCAAAAAGAATAAACAATGATATTTAATTAGTGATTCCATTTCATTGATGAGTCATTAGAGCATAGTTAAAGAAACAAGAAGTGACTTACTTCTTAGATCAGGTCTTGCACCATAATGCACATTAATAGCTTGAGAAAGGGATTGGTGGGGGAGGCTTTCCAATTCTCTATCTACATCATAATTCTTTAAATCTGGAGACACTTCTGATGATGACACTTCCATGTTCTGAATCTGCTTTGCTTCTTGGCCATTGTGTTTCTTGTTCCAAAGAACAGCTGCACTAGCAGCTATGACTATGGACAAACACATTACTAACAAGTTGAGAAAAGACCTCAAAGGGTATGAAAATATTTTATTGGAGTTATGATCTTTAGGGAAAATGAAATAATGGGTAATGATCCCAATTATGATAAGGAAAATTATGAAGGAGGATGAGATTATAGCAGCTAGCCAAAGCCAACAGTGTGGACCTAACATAGCAGATATGGGTGCATCAGCTGCATTGGTCTTGAACCATATGGATTGAAGGTGAATTGGACTATCTGATTTAAAATTCTTGTCTCTTGTTATGTAGGCCTCAATCTGTACTTGCATATTAGACATGTCAAATGGGGTGCCAGAATTTGGAAGGATTAAGTCTAGCATTGAGAGACATGAAGAGCTCTTGAATGCACAAATTAGGATAATTTTTGGGGTTGTGTATCTGAATGTTGTGCTCAGATATATTAGTTCCTTGATGATTGACACAAAGGGGGTGATTCCACTGCCTCCACTAACCATCACAAGAGTGTTATACCTAGTGAACATACATACACCAAAGAGTTACTAGCAGAAATTACAGCACTTATTTGACATTAAAGCTAACATGATGCTTTAATTTTATTATAATGTTGTATTTTTGCAGTGCAGACCTTGTATAATTGGTTGATGCAGGTCCATATGGACCTTCAACAGAGACATTGAGATGATCTATTGTAGAAGGTACTGAAAGCATCTTGTAGAGCTTCTGTGACCAAGTTCCATTACTTTTAATGACAACACTTAGCTTTTCTGGCTCCAAGTTACTATTAGAAGTAATGGTAAATGGATGCCACTGCAGCTTCGATATGCTTGGTACATTTATGAATATAATACTTGTGGGATTATAAGTCAACCCTGCCAAATATAAAAAAGACTTGTTATATTATTAACTCTGAAAACTTAACATGAGAAATGCTAGCAACACATTCTTTTTAACACTCTCCGGAATACACTTTTGATTAATGGATGAATTTCACATGGGGTCCCACTAAATAGAATAGATCCGACATTTCATCCCACATGAAATTCATCCAATAGCAAAGACTGTGTCGGAGAGAGTGTTGAAAAGAGTGTGTCCGTAACATTGGTCATTTCAAGATAGTGAGCTAGGATAGTGATGTTAATTACCATGGTTCTTAGAGAAGTTAAGTTCTACGGTTTCACATGGCAAAACACGGGCAGAAACCAACCTAACACGTTGTCTTGATTGCAAAAACCTTAGGTAACGATCAACTAAGAAGAGGTAGAAACCAGGGAGAATAATCAAGGAATGGTAGATGCCCACATGAAAAATGAAGAAGACAATGAAGAGGATGTAGAGGTAGTGGGTGTAGAAGAAGAGCTCAAACACTTTTCGCCTAACCCGGGGAATGGTTGCAACCCATATGCACAAACCAGAAAGCAAACTTAGCTCTCCAGCCACATATTTTTTTTTTTTTTTTGAAAAGCAAAAGTATTATGTAATTAATAATGATGGAGATACAAGATGTACCCCAAGCCTGAGTACAGTTTAGTAAAGTATCTATAGCCTATCAACTCCACAAAATATACAAGTGATCAACTAGATAGCAGCCCCCCAAACTGCAACTAAGTTTTTAAAGGATATATATAAATAAATATATCCACTAATAGAAAAACTCAGAACAGAATAATGCCATGCTGCACCCAATTCGACCCCATCCAACTAAGGTGCCAAGCTTAAACAAAGAGCTGGGTTAATGGTCCAATCCACATATGAGAAACCTCCATTCTTTGCATTTCCTTTGCACCACAACCACACTTTGAGGAATATAAGATCTTTGGCCTTTTCAAAATCAGGTACCTGCTGGTTGAATAAGGAATCATTTCTATGTAGCCATATAGTCCAAATAGTTGCAAACCAAAAAAATCTCCAACTCTTCTTTGCTTCCCTTCCATAAGCATTCCCATATGCTGTTTTAACAGCTCCAACAGATTACCTGCCAATACCGTGTGTACCCCAAAGCAGTTATAAACACTCATCCAAATAGCATATGAAAAGTGACAGCTAATAAACAAATGTGAAGGGGTCTCCACAGCTGATCTGCACAAGTGACAAGACAGATTGCCATCTAGAGGCAATACACCTCTATACTGCAAGTTATCTAAGGTTGGAATTTTTTCCAACACCGCTCTCCAACAGAATGCACTTACTTTGAGAGGAATCGACCAATCCCACAACAATTTGAAAGAGCAGTCCACTATTTGGTTACTCACTCTATTGATTTCATTATAACCAGATTTTACAGAGTAAATGCTATTTGGAGTATGTTTCCAAACCCAATAGTCTTCCATATTGGCTACAGGTCTCAGAGCAACCAGAATTTCCATGAGGCTTGCAACCTGTGATTCTTCCCATGTGAATAATGCCCTTCTCCACGGTATATTCCAATGCCAATAGCCTTCTTGCCATTCCCCCATCCTTGCAATCGGACCATCCTTAACCAAGGCAATGCTGAATAGCCTTTCAAACAAAGAAGAAAACGGGGTTGTGGTCGCCCACGCTTCATTCCAAAAAGCGATATTGCAACCATTTCCTAATTTCCTAACCAAACCATTGGACAACCACCCTTGCCTCCTGACTCCCTCCCCCTCTAGTTTACCCAAATCCCTCCACCATGATGAGGCCAAACCACCCTCCCTAGTTTTTTCAGCCCAGTTAACCCCCCACATGTTTGGATAACCATACCTCACCCTTAGTAACTTTGCCCATAAAGATTCGTGCTCTGAAAAAATCTCCACCTCCACTTTCCTAAAAGTGCTAAGTTGAAAGATCCTACTTGCCCATATGATATCCCAGTTTTGTGCCATTCCAGCATCTGCATTGAAACATAACCATATATAGCCCCATGATCTCAAATACGATACTATAGACAACCAAATACTTATGTGATTTGTAAGTGCTTATAGAAATTTTCCAATTTGATTTCATGAACTTAAATTTATGGTTATGAAAATAAGTTGAAGTTAATTAACTTCAGCCATATGTTGTCTAGGATTGACTACAGTCATGTTAAATTTGCAAGATTCCTGGAAAGATTAACAATCAACTCAAATGAGACTACCAAAGTACACAATTTTGGAAGTTGGAACTTCTTTGAAACTTCACAAGACCATGCAAAATATTAAAACAACATTTATTCATTATTGGCAGCAAGAGTTAAATATTGTGGTTAAAGTAGGGGAAAAAGTTTGATCAACATAGCGGAAGTTCAGTGGTAAAACTTCATAAAAAAATTTAGACGGGTCAATGATTAGAAATTAGATGGGTAAATAGCAATTGCATGATAGTTAACAACAATGTAACGTTAATCCTCCACTATATATATATATATATATATATATATATATATATATATATATATATTTGAAATTAGTTATTTAAAAGGATCCTGAATTTTCATTCCCTCAAACTAGCTAATTAACAAGAAGAAACAGTTAGAGAACAACGCTTTTTTTATAAAAAAAATTAATTTTGAAATGTTTTGAATAGAAAATCAAATTATAAGAATCTCTACAGAATACCGTTTTTAGTTCTAATTCAAAAAATAGCTAGCACAAACAATTTCATACTAACGAAAATGGCAGAGATAAAGTAGGAGTAACCATTGAAAGTTGATTGGTAACTGCCCATTTGATGATGAAACAAACACCATGAGCAGTGTAGAGTGTCATGGTAATGTGACCAAGCCAAATATGGTACTTGATGCAACTGTCTGATGTGAGGCCAAGTAGTGGCAGCAATGAGGATCCACGAGCCACAGGGAAAAACAGGAATGCCAAGCATATGTTCCCAACTTGGCCAAATCTCAGAGCCACTCTAACTAGTTTTTTCTCCCACCTGGCACAAAAAAAAAGCAAAGAATTATTAATAGAATATATGGTTAGTTAGTTGGTTGGGAAGTTAGTTACGTATGGTTTAGCCTAATAAGCTCTATAAATAGAGAGAGTATAATTCACTTTTTTCTTTGACGCAAGTGTATAATTCACTTGATCATCTTTTAATCAATCAATTACAATGTTACCACATGAGTACGTATCAGTATGCTCCCTACCTCTCTTAGTAGTATGATCTTCATCCCTTTGATCCGTGGATTTGTAACAATTATATTATTGGTAGAATATTTTTTAACATCTTAATCTTATACTTCAACACATTGGTTTATATATTTTGTTTTATTCCATCACTTCAAAAAAAAAAAAAGGGGCCACTTTAATGTTGTTCAAATAAGCTTTTCTAAAAACAAAAGACAAAAAAAGAACACCACCATCACCAGCCACTACGCCTCATTATATCACCATGCACAATTAAAAAGTGTCAAATTTTGATGCAGAAATTACATTTTTTTTGGGACCCATCAAGTGGTTGGATTTAAGTGTTTGATGAGAATATTCTTACACTTTCAAACCAGCTTCTGCTGCTGATTTCTTTGTGATTTTTGCAAAGTCGTTGTGCAGATAAGTTGAAAAGGACCAAACTAGGTACGCAATCAATGAACATCAACAAGAAGACTAGCTCTGTGACAGAAACTATGCCATGGAGGCCTTTCACTAGCACAGGACGCTTCCATATTAGTTCCTTAGATTTCGTGCCATCATTGCAGCTGCTAGTGCAAACAAAACCCATAGAATTGAAGCCAATTATCGAACTGGATTTTCCTTATCTTAATGACAACAAAACATTTAGTTAAACAATCAAAATGGGGTTTAGGAAAAAGAAAAGATTGCACCTTTCCTTGTTGAAATCATTTGCTTTCTTGGCTATATGGATGTAGACACATCCAAGAACAGCTATGAACAAAGCTGGAAAAGTGTAAAGTAGAAGTGGTAAACCTACAAGAAGAAGATCATAGGATATCAAATATAAACTATTTAAGAATTGAAAAACAAAGTAAATTTTGAATATCTAATAAAAAAAAATTGCTGGTAACACATTTTTTTCAACACTCTCTAACAGAGTCACTTTTATCCTAACTGTAGGGTGAATTTCATATGACCTACTAAACAGAATGAGTCCCACATAAATTTCATGGCCTCGTGAAATCTCACGTTCATCCAACAATAAAGAATATGTTAGAAGAGTGTTGAGAAGAGTGTGTTGATAGGTAGGATTGCTTAAAAAAAATACCTTGGTCAGCAAAATAGGTAGAAGTAGTCTTTTCTCGAAGTTGAGGCAGCCATCACTACAACATAAGTCATTTTTTGCGACATTTAAAAAATATCGCTAAATTGTATGGAAATGTTACATATTATCTTTAGTAACATTTATCAAATGTCGCATAAAGTCCACGTCGCAAATAGTCATTAGCAACAATTTTTTATGCCTATAGTAACATTTAATAAATGTTACAATATTATCTTCTTGTAACACTTATTTAACATATAACAACATTTTGTTAAATGTTGCTAAATGTTAAAAATGTCACTAAATATATTTTTAGTGATGTTTTAAAAAATGTTGCTAACTTTAAAAATGTTACCAAAAGATATTATTGATAACATTTTTTAAAATGCAAGTAATCATATAAAAAATGTCGCGAAAAATAATATAAACATTTTCAAATACTACTCAATTTAAAAATACTAATTTCTTGCCAACCATTTGCTATCTTTAAGAAACCACATAATCCGTAATACAAGCAAAATGTTTGATATATTTATTGCATTAATTTTTTGCCTTAAAAGTCCAATAGTTCCAGTTACATGTAGTACTAGTATCCAAAAAATAAATGTCCAAATCTTAAAGATCCAAATCTTAAATGTTCAAGTCTACAACAATGAGACACTATAGAGTTGGGGGACAAGGCATAAACTGCAGCATTAAGGAGTTGGGTTGAGCCTTCTCCAAATATGATATGCTTTCCTTTAGTTCACTACTTGCTGCATGTCGCATCCAAAATGGCTCCAAGAAATATGGATCCCCACTGCACCAAACAGATCCAGTTACTTTATGATAGACCAAAGATACTGTATCTCATGAAATTCATAAATATCAAGCTCCAAGCATTTTACCTTATTATCATTGACAAAACAAAATCCCCTTCCCCTTGTCCCTATGATTGACCTCATGTTTATGGTTTTCAACATTCTTCACTAGGTCTTGTGTTTTCTTTCCTTTAAGTTGTTTTCAACCAATAAACAAATAATACAAGTTAATCATAAAGGGCACAAAGGAAAAAAGAAAAGTTAGAATTAAATTTACCTTCTTGTAAGCCTTCTTCAAATCATCACGAGAAGTGTTCTTAGAAACGCCCAATTTCTCATAGTACCTCGTTTTATCGCTCTTCTTCGGTGACTTCCTAAACGTCTTTTTATCCTTCTATTTCACAATTAGATCACAAATTTAGTGGCATACCAATAAGATCGGAGCTCTAATTAACAAAATTTCTTGGTTCCAAAATCAAAACAAACGCTCTTTCAGTTTCATATTCTTACTTTCAAAATCAGAACTCATTTCCCTTTATCTTCAATTTGCCCTCTTTTTTCTTTCCCAACAAAGAAACTAAACCAACCCCATCCATCCATCCTTAGCATTGGTTTCCTCTGTCCTGACACACTATCCTCATTGATATGCCATTTTTTACTCTCTACTATTTATATTATACTCTCTTATTTTAACCCAAAATAAATATAGACATGAGAACAATAACATGACATAGATTCAAAGCATGTAAACACAATAACATCTAGTTGAGGATAAAAACAATGACTAAATGACTCAACACAGAACACAACAGGACAACAAAGACCTATTTTCAGCAGACCTACAACAATCTCATCAACTACTACAACATCATGGTCATAACAGGAGAAACAGAACACGATTAGCTTAACTTGATTAGCACTCTTACAACATCTTTTGGTAGAGCTCTTCAAATTGTGTCGACATCATAAATGTCTCCTCTAAAAGTCCATCCAAATTATTACGCATAAGAAATTCATTACTCTCCTCATTGATGGAATTCTTTGAAGATCCACCTTCTCCATGAAAAACCCAAGTATTATAACCTCTATCAAATCCATCACAAACTAAATGCTCATACACCTCCTCTTCATTACCCCAATAACGATTGTTGCAATTCTTACAAGGACATAGAATTTGACTTCCTTGTGCAGCATTATGAAATGCAAAATCTAAAAATCGTTTTAAACCCATCCAAATACGTGATAGAAGCCCTTGGTTCATGCATCCAACTCTTATCCATAGCTATTCTATAATGTAAAAAATGCATCAATTTAGAGGGAACATATATAACAAAGAAGAATAAGGAAAAGTCATAAGAGACGAAACAGAGTGTATGTTAAGCTGCGTCGCAAAAACTGTTAGCCGCTTTTGCGACTGTGCAGCAAGTTGATAGTTTAGTTTCATGTTTTATATATAGCTTGCAGAATACACTCAATATCACTAGCTTATAATTATATGTCTTGATATCAGTGGGACATACTGGCGGTTCACTGAACAGATACAAGTATTCCTGCATCCATAATCAACATCAGTTAGTAGGGGCCAAAATCAGATAACCCTGCTTGACTAATTTTGTAGCTTGTACTACTTGTTCATATCTTATTATTTATGGCACTACAAATTCTTGTATCTTGTTTTATTCTTATACAAGATTATTCTGTGTTGCCACTAGAGAGAAGAAGGGATAGATGTTAGAAACATGATGGGACATAAAAGGAGCCCCTGCTCTGTTGACCAAAGCAGTTATACTTCTATTGCATCCAAAAGGCAAAAGGCTGATATAGCTATCACTACTAAGGTCTCTTTTGTTTCTGTTACTACTTTCATTGCTGTTAGTTGTTTAATGATAGTTGTTACTACTTCTTTGATATAGCCATATATCTATGATTTCCTCCATCTATTTTATATTAACATTTATGATGTTTCTGTGAATAGGAGAGGAAGGAGAAGCTTGGAGAAAGAATTGTTGCCCTTCAGCAGCTTGTTTCACCATATGGGAAGGTATACAGCACTTAGTTCCTGGCACAATATATTATTTGACAGATTCTAAGTTTCTTAAAGTCTAAAGACTCTCATTCTCAATGCAGACTGATACATCTTCTGTCCTAAAGGAAGCAATGGAATACATAGGGTTCCTTCATCAACAAGTTAAGGTTTGGCTTAACTACAGCATAGAGGATCTCTAATTGGGCAACTATTAATTCATAAGAATGAATCATGGGTCTAATTTTGAGCCTAAATGGATGCTCCCACAAAGAACAGACTAAACTGTAGAAATCCCTTCTTTTATCTATCAGTTTTGCTTCCTTCTTGCATTGAATGAAATGTGACTACAGTTGTTAAACAATTATTTAGACAGAGCACCAACTTTACATCATCCTTGCTGGAAACCTTGAAGGTTACAGGCACTTCAACAATGGAAGCCAATACACATCACTATCATATTCTCTTGCCCACAGTTTTAGGTGCTAATACTTGGCAACTCAGGTAATTATCATAATACTCATTAACCCTTTGAATAAATATAAGTACACAACCAAGTCTCAAGATTATCAAAGAAACATGCATGGAAGAATGAATTCAATCTCAAGAAACTAAATTAAGAGTAAGACATTGAAACAAGGGAACATACAAGAATTGTGAAAAGGGCTCACAATTTTAAAATCATCATCGGTCCAGTATCCTAACTTGAGCATAGTTGCTGCTACATACACTACTAAATGGACCTTATTTGCAAATTTGTAACAGGCCTGAGTAATACTCAATCCATGCTCATACTTGTATAGAACAAGAAGAGCTCAAATACTCAACTCAACTATAGAACAAGAAGAGCTCAAATCAAGTTTCCAATGATAAGAAGTAGGAATTAAAGATTCAAACTCACCTTAAATCAAATTGTTAGATCTGCCAAAAACTGGAGAAAACGAGCTCAGATTCGAAGGAGGAATTGGACCAATTCACGATTGGAGTTCAAATCAAAGATTGTTGCCCTAACCTGAATCTAAGACGAATGGAAAGGGAAATGTAAGACAAAATTGAAAGATGAAATTGACGAAATAGATTGATGAAATTACCCTAACCTGGTTCAACGTGAGAATCGAGTGAATGAAGAATCGAGCGAGCGAGAGTGAGAACGCGAAAGCAGAGCAGAGGCGAGAGCGAGCACGAGCGAGCGAGAAACGCGAAAGCAGAGCAGAGTCGAGAGCGAGCGAGCAACGAGCAAGAAACACGAACGCAGAAAGCAGCAGAGTTGGAACGTGAAAACGAGACAGGGAGAGCAAGTGAGAGAACGCACCTTCACTCATTTAGCAACATTTTGGGTTAAAAAATGTTACAATACCCCAATCACTAATCCTTTTCTTAACATTTTAATAAATGTGATTAAATAAATGTTGCTAATTATATTAAATGTAGTAGTGCATATTTGATTATAAGTGTTGGTGGGGGACATTATCCAAATGAAAATCCAAGCCAGAAACACAACCAGCACTAGAAGCCTTATTCCATATTTAACCATGCCATACTTTTCTTGTAAAGGTGACTTTTTCACCACTTCCACAGCCATCTTAATTAGGTTTCTTACTTTATTTATTATTTTTCTTCTGCCTTATATTCTACACATGGATTAGCAAAGTAATCAGTTTAGAGAAAGAGACAAATCATGTACTTAAATTCAAGAATTAAAACAACAATATAATGGGACAATTACACAAGTAGAAATCATGTTTGAGACACTATAGGAATGAAAACACAAAAAGCATATGTACAGAAATCATGTGGGTCATAGAGAGTTGACATTGTTTGAAGGTCAACAACCTATTCAGTGTGGTGACTTTGCCAATTAATAGTGAGGGGAAGTATACTTTGGCTTTGGCCCCATCTGGATTTATATACGAGGGGTGTATTGTGTTTGTGTTCAGTTCATTAGTGTTAACCAAAGTAGATATTGTGAGTATTCGGGATTCATTGTTTCATCAGTGCCTTCAAAAAGGGAGGAAGTGTAAAAGTAGTTAAATTTGGTGATCATGAGTTTATTTGACTGTGATTTTACGAATAATAAGGATATACACTTGGTAGCATGCAGGCTCGTGGCTCTCTGAAGCTTTATTTGGTTCTGCTTGTTTCTGGAGTGTGGAGGCGTGTGTTCAGCATTGGTATGTGAGAGAATACACTCGTACACACATGGCAAAAGAGGACAAGTAAATATTACCAAGTTTCCATCAAATTTGAAAATAATTAGCATATTTGTCCGCGCTATCTGTGGGAAAAAGGAAAATTTTATATAAGCAACAAAAAAAAAAATCATAGTAATTTAAAATAAATAAACTGTTATAAATAGAAAAGAAAATAGAGAGATGATGAGAATCTATAATCTATAATCTATAATATATACATACGAAAATGTATGCATGAAATTTCTCTGCCACATGTCGCTCAATTACAGCACCACCTCACATGAATCCTAGATGTCGATCAATCCATAAAATCATGGATTACTTCCATGCATTACTTTATGAATGTTATCCCATATCATTATGAATCAAGATATGCAGCCCAACAAGAATCAAATATTAAGGCAATCAAATACTAAACCTGCATAATATACCAGCATTAAAACAAAGTAATCATAACGAATAAGATTTTCCATTTCAAAAATGGTTATTCAAAATTCAAAATGATGGATGGTAATTTCATTAAGAAGCAATAAAGATTATAAATTATAATTGATTGCCCAATGGTCTGAACAATTTGATTGCAATTCACTTAGCTTTTTATTTTTCAACATGTGCTTTTATTTCCTTATTCGAAATATAAATTTGGTTTTTTTTTTTTGGAAAATATAAATTTGGTTTAATACCAATTCATTTGGCTAATTGTAATTTAAAGGCTATTCAAGCCTTTATGTTTTTTATAGCCTTCTTTTACGGTTTCCTATCTTGGACAATCAATCACAATATTGCATCAGGATTGCAGGGCATTAACTACTCATTTGCATTAGTATATATATCAAACTGCAATATTACAAAAAACAATTCACGCCTTACAAAAATTTATATTTTGGTTTTTTATACATGTTTTTGCTCATTCTCTTAATTTTTTTTTTCTTCCTCTCAGCTTCTTTGAAGACCATCTCGACTCCTTACTCATTCGATTATCTCTCATATCAGGTAATGACTCACATCTCTTTTAAGACTATCTCAGCTTAATTTTTTTTATCACTACAGTCTGCAAAGTTATGAAAATTAGAACCCTCTAATTCTTTTTTTTTTAATTTATCCACAGCACCATCACAAGTCCTTAAAAGGTAAGGTCCCTTCTCTTTTCATTATTTTCGAAGAACAGGAAGAAGATGATGAATAAAATGATTACAAAGATGAATCGGGTGACCTTTTTTTTATCTTGAAATATTCAATCATTTTCCTCTTTATCTTTCCAATGTTTGTGAAGCATTGAAATTGTTTATCCACGATAATAGTATGACTTCTCCAATAATTTTCTTTCACTCTTTTAACTATAAATTGAATTCATTGTGACTTTTCTTATTGTCATTACATACAATTCTTTTTTTTAACCTATAATTATTTTATTTTTCTTCTTGAAATGTCGTTGAAAATCTTTTTTTTTTTGTTGTTTACAGATTGAATATTTTGTTATAAATATTATTTTAATTTCGAATTTCATTTAAAGGTAACATCTTTTTAATTTTTTTTTTCTTTTCTAATTTATCCTTTTCTCTTATTCGCTACATTTTTTATCTCCTATCCTTGACAATTAAAATCTATGATATCAAAAGACCAACATTAAAGAGTAGATGAACACAACAGCTTGACAAGTGTGTATGAAAATGAAATTGCATTTTGATGTTATGAGAAGAAGGATGAAAGCATATTGGCCTCTTAACAATGATTTATTATGATTTCATCACCCATTTATTTTCATTCTTTATTCTACTCAGTCAAAATGAGAAGAGTGTTAGTACATCATTTTTAAATATCATCTTTATGGGTGGATGTTTCGGAAGAAGCAATTTATGATTTGTATCGTATTTTTAGACCCAAATCATAAATATTGAAGAATTTCTTTTATACAAGTAAATTGAAACTTTTTTAAACTTTAATATCTCTATGTATATAAAGTGATTAATATAGAAATTATGAATAAAAATATAATATATGGGATCAATTTTGAAAAGCATTTAAATATGTTTTTAACTTCCAATATGATGTTAGGTAATATTTTTATATAGTCAATTGAAATTGTATTTGCTTAATATTTTCGTAAACATTATGTTATTAAAAATGCATATAATAATGTTGAATGAAAAGCTCAATGCATGGGAAAACTAGCATTGAGACCCATATTCTCTCAATGCACAATACCCATATTCTGAAAAGGAAATAATTCAAAAACCCTAAACATATATCAATTATTGAAGAAATTTGAAAACACATTGAATATCATCAATCAGTCTACATTTTAAAATGGCAATAATCAAAACAGTTTGAAATTTAAAATAATTCAATTGAAATGTCATTAATCAAAGCAAATCATTTGCAAAAATATACGCACATTAAAAATGATGTTATTAACCAAATCAAATCTAATCAATTTAAAATATTATTAATATTTGTTTACTATAATGTTAATAAGAAAATTTTGACATTGATAAACGAATATTTTAATATTTTTTATTATAATACTTTAAATTTCTTTATCAATGAATATTATAAAATTTGAACTTAAATATCATTAATAAATTTCTTCTTAAAACAATATTAAAACTAATATTTATTAAATTTCAAACAAATATCATTAAAATAAAATTAATAAATTAAAATTTGAATTTAATGACTATAATATTTTGTGAAAACCGATTTAATTTGCATTAATTACAATGAAGCAACTCAAACGAGGCACTTTAAGTTTCTCAATAGAATGACTCAATTAAGAACTTGCTTCGATAGCTTAGTTTCCACTAACACATCATTCATTTATGCAATATCAAACGGGATGTCATTAATGTCAATTGAAAATATCACAATTAATATCATCACATTAACAACTCATTCTATAACACAGATAATAAATATTGAATTCTTTATTTTATATAATTAAATTAAAACTTTTTTTTTATACTTTAATATCTACATGTAAAGATTAATATAGATATTAAAAATAAAAATATAACACATCGGTTCGTGTTTGAAAAGCGTTAAGTATGTTTTTTTTACTTCCTATATGATGTGTGGTAATATTTTTATGTAATCAATTGAAATAGTATTGGCTTAATATTTTTTATAAGAAAATAAATGAAAATCTATACATAAATACCATAAAAAACTCAATTAAGTATTTTTTGTTTTTTAATTAATAAACCAAAAAGTGTGTTATTTAATTAAATAGAGTTAATTTGAATAAGTAACCATTTACAATAATACAAAAAATTCATATGTTTAACTTTCATTAAAAAAACTTCATATTTCAAATTATATTTAAAAATTTTCGTAAAAGTTTTGTTCTTAAAAATGTGTATAATAGATACTATTTGTGATATTTAGACTAGGATTACAATTTCAAAATAACAAAAAAACAAATATCATTTTCAAAGTTTCTATTTTAATAAATTTGATTGTATATTAAAATGATATGTTTTTAATTAAAATTTGTTCGAAAAAAAACAAATTCACTATAATATTGATGTTGAGAAATATTAAAAATTAAATGATAGAGAAATATATTCTTTAAAAATGGTTAACTTTGACATAAAAATATGAGAAGTAAATCAAATAGATTTTCAAGAGAGAAGAAAAAAGTAATATTATAGATAAATATGTTTTCTAAAAATGGTTAACTCACACCGGACAAAGAGGAGAAATAAATCAAATAGATTTTCAAAAGAGAATAAAAATAATATTATGATAGATGATTTTTTTTAAATGATTAACTTGCACTGGAAACAAGGAGAAATAAAGCAACATATTTTGAAGAGAGAAGAAAAAATAACGTGATAAATAAATATATTTTATAAAAATGTTTAACTTGCACGGAAAAGAGGAGAAATAAATCAAATAGATTTTCAGGAGAAACGAAAAAAAGTATAGATAAATAATTTTACTAAAAATGATTAACTTACTTGGGGAAAAGAAAAGAAACAAATCAAATAGATTTTCAAAAGAGAAGAAAAAATAATATGATAGATAAATATATTTTCTAAAAAAAAATTATATTTGAAGGAAAATAGGATAAATAAATAAGAAGATTTTCCAGAAAGATTTTTTTTTCATATGATAGATAAATATATTTTCTAAAAATGATTAACTTACTTGGGGAAAGGAAAGAAACAAATCAAATAGATTTTCAAAAGAGAAGAAAAAATAATATGATAGATAAATATATTTTCTAAAAATTGTTGACTTGCACAGTGAAAAGAGAAAAAAATAAATCAATCGATTTTCAAGAGAGAAGAAAAAAAGGTTTATATCATAGGTAAATATATTTTCAAAAAATAGCACAAAAAAAGAGGAGAAAAAAATCAAATATATTTTTAAGAGAGCATAAAAGAATTCATAGAATTACCAAGATAATATGAAGAGTTTAAAGTTAGTGTTTAAATATATTACTTCGAGAAATGATTAATTAGCTTGAAATGTAGTTGTATCATTGAAAAATATACATAATATTAAATGTTCAAAGAAGTATCATGCCAAGGTAGTAGAAGAAGAGATAGTTAGTCCTAATTTATATTTTTTCTTTGGAAAAAACAATTTCACTCTAATATTTGTATTATAATATCAATAATAGTTATTAAGTTAATATCTGGTATACTTTATAATCGATGGTTTAGAAAAAAGTAATTTTTTTTTACTATTTTTGAATATATTTTTTTACAATTTTTGTATATATTTCCCCCCAAGAAAATTGAACAAAAATGCAAAATAAAAAATAATATATTTCTTTGAGAAAATCCTAAAAAATTCGCATATTCCCCGTGCATGGCACGGTCCATACACTAGTAGAAATATAAACTTAAAAGACTAGTTTTTCATGAAGTAAGATTCAGAGACTTGTTCTTTAGGAACTAGCTATAATATTTGTTATTGATAATCTGATCAAGTGTATCTAGAATACAAATTGACTACTACTATTTATATAACATAATAGTAGACTCATAATCTTAATCAGTTTCCTATTAGAGAAGATACGAGAAGATAATATAAGATAGGAGATAAGATGATATAGTCATCTATTAAATCAATATGTTTATAACATAAACAATTTTTTTCAATTATTTGATATTACTCACTGGAAACAAATAAACGTGTTAAATCCTCCACTAGTCTCCTCGGGGTGAGATAAACATAAATCCATTTGTAAGTGTTCTTAGAGTCCGAAGGTTTTCCCTACCTTGGACTGTGGCATCATTCTCTCAGTATGTGTTGGTTCAAACTTCAAATGAAAGGGGTTTGGGTTCCTTAAACATGTAGTCGTCCTAAGTTCGATCACTAGATTCATGTATATGAAAAAAATATTGTTGGGAGGTGACAGTACCTCGAATGATTATTCTCTCGTCTATCGGATATATAGAATATTTTGAGAGACCAAAAAATAAATAAATGTGTTAAGTAAATGGTCTATTATTAAATATCTTTAATATAAATAATATTAAATTTGTTAATTATAATTATAGAATAAGAAACATGAATAAATTAAAATTTAAAACTAATTAACAAAACATTACTATATACTAAAATTTAATGGGACATATTTAGATAAAAACCAAATATTTAAATGATATTAATAAATAATTAAAATTATTTCTATTAAAAATTATTAAAAAGGAAATATAGTTATTGTCTTGAAATGAAACAAAATTGGATAACTAATATTTGTTTGAAAATAAGAGAATAATGTATAATATTTTTTATTATAAGAAAAATAACTCACTATTCACAATTATATGATAAATAAATATATAGATACCATAAATGAGTAAATAATATTTTATTTTTTAGAGTTAATATTTATTATAACGGATATATAAGATGTGATATTCACTTATAAACTACTATATATATTAAAGGTAACATAGGTCCTCTCATCATCTATCTTTATTTGATTTTTCAACTTCATCATCAGTCTTTTATTTGTTTCATTTTAATCCTCTAAGTTTATACTCGTTAGTCACATTTGTCTTGATTGTTAACTCTGTAATAACATCATTGATATTTTGCATATGTTGCAATTAAAAAGACATACTTATACGGCATATGGCATTGTGCTAAATGAAAATAAATAAACGATATGCTAAATAATCACCACAAAAAAATATGCTACTTTACCGCGGTTTTAGATGTCAAATTGCGGCTGTTTGAACGGCCGCTAGAATATTTTCCGATGGTTTGAAAACTGTCTCAAAAATAACAATCGAGAAGCTGTTTTTCAGCGATTTTGTACAACCACTGGTACGATGGTCACAAATATAGCGATGATAGGAAGCTGCCACAAATAATATATTTTGAAATCATAGGAAAATATATAAACCGCCACCGCAAAATATCATGATTTAAAAAGTAGAGGAACAGTAACGACGGTTGAGAACCGCCATGAAATCTATTACTTAAATTGTTGATTTGTTGGGACAATCATTAATTCATAGAGCAGCCAAGGATGTTACAAATAGAATCAGAGCGGCACCTTTCCCAGAATAGTATGGTTCGAGGATGGTGAGAACAGAGAGTCGCCAGTGCAAGAAGGCACGGAGAAGGAGCGGCTCTGTGCAAGCTTCTAGGCTGAGGGACACATGAATGAACCGATTCCGCACCGGAATGAGAGAGGGATCATGAGACTGTGTAGGTATGGGACTATACAGTTGAGGATAACTTATATGAATTGATTGGTACTACCTATACTAACAAGATGCATCTTCTTTTCGATAGCCCATCACTTAAGAACTCCACAATTAAGCGTGCTTGACTTGGAGCAATTCTGGGATGGGTGGCCTCCTAAGAAGTTTTTCAAGTAAATGTGTGAGTGAAGACGAAGCACACTAATAATTCCCCTCCTATGTAAGTTAACAGCCGTTGGGATGCGGTTTAGAATCAATCTCCAGCAAAATGCCCCAACCTTCAAAGGAACTTTGTTGTTGGAAAGCAGCCCGGATGTCTCATTATTTCCTGTGATTCTAAGTTCATTTATCTGTGCATATGCTGATTTTACCGCATATGGGTTATTAGTCTTCTCCAACCAACACCAAGCATCCTCCTTATCTTCATAAATCTGTTGGCCTGCAAGTATATTCATCAAAATTATGAGCATCTCCTCTTCCCACTCGAAAAGTCTTCTTCTCCATGACATGATCCAGCACCACGAGCCATTTCTCCATTGCCCCATCTGTGCAACAGTTGCATCCTTCAAGTTTGTGATTGTATAAAGCCTGCTGAACCTGTTTACAAAAATAACAGTGCATTCCAAGTATCTTTCCAAAAGGACACAGTGTTTCCATTCCCAACCTTTTTTGTAATCCCAGATGACAACCAGCCCATTTTGAAACTCTCATCCCCTTCCAAATTTCCTAACCCTCTCCACCAGCTTGACACCCCCCTCCCCTTAAGAGCTTTTTCACACCAAGGTACCCCCCACATAAAAGCATCCCCATACCTCACCCTCAAAACCTTTACCCACAAATGTTCCTTTTCAGTTAAGTATCTCCACCTCCATTTCCCTTGAAGTGCTAGGTTGAAAGCAGACATATTTCTAATGCCTAACCCTCCCTCTTCCCATTTTTACATACTACATCCTACTTTACCCAACAATTTTTTTTTGCACTCCTCACTCCCCCCATAAGAACCTACATTGTATTTGAATTATCTTATTTATTACCTTTTTTGGCGCTTTGTGGAATGAGAGTAAACAACTGGGAGGCATGATAAGACAGCATTAATGAGTATGACTCTTCCACCAAAAGATAAGAATTTATTCTTCCACCCAAGTAACCTTTTCTGTAATGAATTTATCAAAGGAGTCCAGGTTGAAGCCTTCTTTGGATTCACACCTACTGGAATACCTAAGAATGTTAGTGGTAGTGACCCCAACCTGCAGTTAAGAATGTTGGCAGCACACCCGGCTTTAATTTTATCCCTATGAAAGCACTCTTGTAGAAGTTGACTCTTAAACCAGCCACCAATTCAAAATTCCTGAGAATGCAAACTTTTAAGGCCCGCATATTAGAACTAGTCATCTCCTCTAATATAACCGTGTCATCAGCATACTGAATGTGAGAGATCCTTATTTGTTCATCTCTTCCGGAAATAACATACTCCTTGAATATATCACAATCCACCGCCTTTCGGATCAATCCACTTAACCCTCCGCCACTATAAGAAACAAAAATGGTGCCAACGGGTCTCCCTGGCGAATCCCTTTTGTCATGTTGAACTCTCTTGTTGGACTTCCATTTACCAACACCGACACTGAAGCTGATCTAAGACAACCACTAACCCAACCTCTCCATTTAGCATCAAATCCCATCCTTTTGAGCATGTAGTCTAGAAATTCCCAGCTTACCGATTTGTAGGCCTTCTCAAAATCGACCTTAAAGATCATACATGGTTTGCCTTTCTTCCTCGCATAATCCATTACCTCATTAAGAAGTACCACACCGTCAAGGATGTTCCTACCCTTCAAGAAAGTTGTTTGCTTTGGTGAAATCAATGAATTCATTATCTTTCCCATTCTCCCTGCAAGTAATTTAGCCAGTACCTTATAGATGCAACCAACCAGTAATATGGGTCTATACTTTCATTTAGGCCAACGGGGTTGTCTTTTTTGGGAATCAAATGATGCATTGCAGCCTCTTGTCAATCTTCATGTTCTATGAAATTCTGCTACCATGTTGCAAAAATATGTAGACAATATATCCCAAAATTTCTTAATTAAAATGAAGTTGTACACATCCGGTCCGGGGCTTTTATTTCCTTCACAATCCCATACAACCTTCTTTATCTCTTCATCAGTGAAACTTGCTGTTAACATTTTGTTTTCCCCAACAGAAATCTGTTTAAACTCAATGCCATCAAGTGTAGGCCTCTGCCAACTCTCTTTTTTGAATAAGTTTTCAAAGTGAGATGCTATTGCCTATTTACCAAGGCTGGCTCCTCAATCCAGCCACCATTAATCCGCAAACCTTGTAAACAGTTTTCCCGAGATCTCTTCTTCACACAAGCGTGAAAAAAAGATGAATTTGTATCACCCAATTTCAGCCATTTCAACCTTGATCTTTGGTACAGAAATGAGTCTTTTAACCTAGAGACTCTCCAAAAATCCTCAAAAAGTTTCTTTCTCCTCACAACATCTCTATCCTCCAACACCCTTTGTTTCCCTTTGTCATCAATAGACTTGATTTCAGCCACTGTATTAATTAACTTTTCATCTAAGTTTCCTAACGAAATCTTGTTCCACTGTCTCATTTCCTCCTTCAACTGTTTCAGCTTTTCTTTAAGAACATATGAATTCGTCCCCTCGACCCTGAAGAGTTGCCATTTTTCAGTAACGAATTTCTGAAAATCCTTATCATCCATCCAATAATTCATAACCCGGAAGGGTTTTGGACCCCACAAAATGTTCCTTGATTTCAAACTGAGAATCCAAGTATTCATAGGAGTATTGACAGGTTTTGAGGCCAGTAATCTTGCATCTGACAACAACTCGAAGGCATATTTTCTTTGGTTAATGACTAAGCCTGAGCTGGATCTGGAAACTTCAAACCTAAGGAAGAACCGAAGCTATCCCAAGTCCTTGATTTTAAACTGAGAATCCAAGTATTGTTTGACATAATGAATCTCATTTAGATCAGTCCCTGCTAGAACCAAATCATCGACATAAACCAAAATTGATGCCAAAGAGGAACCTTGTTGTTTTGTGAATAATGAGTAGTTAGCAGCTGATTGCACATAATGGAGTGAAAGAAGAGCATTAGAGAGCTCAGCGTACCACTGCCTACTAGCTTGTTTAAGCCCATAGAGAGACTTTTGTAATTTACACACTTGATTGGGTTTGGAGGAATGCATTCCAGGAGGGAGCTTCATGTAAACCTCCTCATGTAAGTCACCATGCAAGAACGCATTGTTGACATCAAGCTGTTCTAAGTGCCAATTTCGGGCTGCAGCAATGGCCAGAAGGATCTTAACAGTAGTGAGCTTGGCGGCACGGGAGAAAATGTGTCAAATAAGTCCACTCCCTCCAGTTGATTGTAACATTTGGCTACTAGGCGGGCTTTGTACCTTTCAATGGTACCATCTGCATGATATTTTACTTTGTAGACCCATTTACAACCTATGGGATACTTGCCAGGGGGCAAATCAACCAAAGTCCAAGTGTGATTCTGTTCTAGAGCAGTGATCTCAGCAGCCATGGGTTTCTGCCAGCAATCTAATTTGGATGCTTAGGAGTAGGAAGTTGGTTCAGGAATGGCTCAGACATTCAGGCAAAAAGATTTATATGTAGGTGAACAATGATCATATGAAATAACAAAAGAGATGGGATAGAGGGGAGAGGAAGAAGAGGTGCTGGAACCTGTACCTGAGAGACTATTGGTGCTTGAATCAATTGCAAGATTGCAGTGGTAATGCTGGAGATATGAAGGTGATTGTCTGATCCGAGTGGAATGTCTCTACACAAAGGAATAAGGTGGCTGTAGTGGGGAAGGGTTTGGCTGAGATGTTGGTGAAGGAGATTGCTGAGAGGATGGCGAAGGAGGTTGTTGAGATGGGGAAGGTGATGGATGAATGGTGAAAGGAAGAGGGGGTGGGGAAGCATTGGTGGGTGAAAGAGGTGGTTATGTAGGTGATTGGGGTTGCATATTATCAATAAAATGATCATTAGAGGATTGAGTATCAGTAAAATGATCATTAAGGAAATAAGGTAGGGGATTGTGGGACACACTGTCAGTATGCAAGTTTGAAGAAGTGTGTGGAAAGGAAAATGATTCTCAAAGAAAATCACATTTCTAGAGACAAATATTTGATTAGTGTGCATATTGTACAAAATGTAACCCTTTGTTCCTTCTTTATAGCCAAGAAAAACAGCTTTAGTGGCACGTGAAGAAAACTTGGTTCTGTTATGTTGAAGAGTGCTAGCATATGCTAGGCAACCAAAAACTTTAAGATGCATGAGAGATGGTGGTTGATTGTATAGTATTGCATAAGGTGACTTGTTTTGTAGCAAGGGAGAAGAGAGTATGTTGATGACATGTGTGGAGTGTGTGATTGCATATGTCCAAAGATTGTGAGGTAGATGTGCTTGGAAAAATAACGCCCTTACTACATTTAGTATGTGTTGATGCTTCCTCTCAAAGATGCCATTTTGTTGAGGGGATTCAACACATGTTCTTTGATGTATAATTCCTTTATTGAGATAGAAGTCATGCATCATAAACTCTTGACCATTGTCACTACGAATGGTTTTAATGGTTGTGTGAAACTGATTTTTAGTGTAAGCAACAAATTGTTGAATATGTGTTCTAGTTTCTGATTTCTGTTTCATTAAAACCATCCAAGTAAATCTTGAAAAGTCATCTACTATTGTTAAAAAAATACTAATGACCATGAATAGAAGGAAAATAATATGGGCCCCAGATGTCAATATGCACAAAATCAAAAATTTTTGTAGAGTGAGTTTTAATGTTACAATATGGCAAACGTTTTTGCCTTGCAAAATGACAAGTACCACAAGGAGAAACAAAACTATTTGGAATAAAAGGGAAAAAGGGAAGACATTAGTTGCATACTGGACTTGGATATGTGTCCTAATCTATGGTGCCACAGAACATCATCTTCTTTATTTGTGTTAAGAGCATTGCAACTTGTATCAGTTGTTATATGTCCTTGCTTTATCTCCAATGTGTCTTGAATTACCACTAACAATCCTCCAGTTGGTTTAGCTAAACTAATCGTCTTGGAATCTGATATATGTTTAATGAGACAAGTGTGAAGATGTATTTCAATAAAACAGTGAAGTAAACTAGTTAATTTGGTGACAGAAATAAGGTTCACTTTGAAATCAGGGACCTATAACACATTTGTCAGGATAAGGGTATTGGTGATATGCACAGTACCAGTATTTGGTAAAAACATGTTTTATTGGGATTAAAGATATGAAATGTTCAATTTTGTAAGTGATGTGATCAGTAGCACCAGTGTCTAGGAGCCACTGATCACAAGGTTTACCTGAGACTTGGTTAGAGTTTGAGGTTATCGGAACAATATTGGAATGGGCAGAATTAATGGCATGGACAGGTGTTGTAGCGTTCACTTTAGATTGCTGGAGAAGGGACAAGATCCCTTCATACTCCTCTTAAGTAAGAGTCACATTCGAACCTTGAATTGAATTTGTTCCTGCATTGATTTTAGCTTCATCAGTATCATCTACACACACTGCATTGGCATGGTTTCTAGTTTTGTATCCTGGAGGAAACCCGTGTATGTGATAGCAATTATCAATTGTGTGATTATTTCTTCCACAATTAGTGCATACACGTTGTGGACCACCTTGTGTCCCATTACCAAAGTTGCCTTTGCCACGCCCCCCAGGGAAGAAACTTCTTCTGTTATTAAAATTGCTTTGGTTCTAAAAATTGCCTTGGTTTCTCTGATCTTGACCATTGCCTTTCTGATCAAAGTTGTTGTTAGCAACAAATGTTGTAGAGTTCTACACTAACTCCATATTAACACCTGAATTGAATTGGCTTTCTTGTTGTATTACAAGAGAAAATGCCTTAGTGACAGGTGGCAAAGGATCCATCATCATGATTTGTGACCTTACATTGGTGTATTGCTCATTTAGCCCTTTCAAGAACCTAATTACCAAATCTTGCTCTCTATGATCTTGTGCTTCTTTAAGAGCACCACAACAACATAGATTTGAACAATTACATGTAGGTACTGGCCTAAGTTCCTCAAATTCATCCCAAACAATCTTCAATTGTGTAAAGAAATCAGTTACATTCAAAGTACCTTGTTGTGATTTGAAGATTTCCTCTTATAAATCAGCTATCCAGAAGATATCACCCTGTGAGAATCTGTCTCTGAGATTCTTCCATGCATCACATGCCTTATTGAAAGAAAGAATTGATTTGAGTATGGATTCAGAAATCGATCGATGAATCCAGGCCAAAACAGTGTATTGTATCGTTGCCAAGCCACAAACAAAGGATCCATCACAAGTGGAGAATTGATCGAACCATCAACAAAAGATAATTTGTTTTTCGACATAAGAGAAATTTTCATTGCCCTAGCCCAAGTATGGTAATTTCCTGTTGTTAACAGAGGTGAAACAAGAGGTTGCAAAAGGTTTTCATTCGCATGAACAAAGTATGAATTCAAAGGATTGGCGAGAAAATTGTTGGAGCTTTGGTTTACCATAGCTATTCGACAAACTGTGATTGGAAAATGCGATAAAGTAAGAGAAAGAGAGGGAAATGTTTTTGATTTCAAAGAATTCTTGATTTTGGCAAAGGAGCTCTGATACCATGTTAGTTGGAAATGATTTGTGAATTCATTGATTGAATTTCAGAATAGTACAAGTGTTCTTATTTATACATGAGCTGGGTAAGATAACCAACTTAACTAATCAACTGAATCTAATAGCTTGCTAACTGTATGTATTAACTGTCTAACTAACTGTATAGCTAACTGTATAGCTTTGTATAAAATAATTTATATCATAACAGAGATAGAGTGAGGTGATTAGTGATGGAATTAAGTGAAAAGGTAAAAGTACGCATTTGATTGTTTGAAAGTTTAACGAATGCATAAGGGAACATCTCAAACCCCGTAAATTTGAAGGATATGAAAATTGGAAGGTTTAAGTAGGATGGAGTAATTTGAGTTACCATCCATCCTTAACCACTAAATTCTATTACTTAAGAAACTCCCAAATGATGTGTTAATGTTTTTTTTTTTTTAAACTATTGTAATCCATTATTGATCACTTTTCTCATTCATCCAAACATAGGAAGCATGATTAAAACTAAAAAAAAATCATTTTTATAATAAAATAATAGAAAATGTTAAGGGATCAAGAAAAGAGAGATCTGTGAGCAAGTGATGTATTTAATATTTTAAAAAATGATCCACTTAGTTTTCCTCTTCTAATAAAATTTTGACGTTTTGGAATTCCTTAGATATTGCTATCATGACCCTAAAATAATACACACAAATTATACACATTTTTATAAATTTTTTGGATTATTTGGTAACTTTACTTTGTTAAAAAATATAATATTAATTTTTAAAAAATTAATATAATCAAATAATTATTTATAAATATATTTTTTTTGTTTCTCAAGTATATTCTCATCTGATAGGTTAGAGACTAATATCTCATGGTACTGTTAAGTGCCTAAGTGGGGACTCCTCCAATAATATTTTTTTTCCATATAAATTAATTTAGGGATCGAATCCAGGACCACATGTTTAAGGGTTCTAAGTCCATTTCACCTAGACCAATACACATTCGTTGGATATTTTTTATTTTCAATAAGTTAATATAGTATTGAGTCAAATGACTATTCATTACTAAAAATGAGGTAATTTATAGCTTTTTATATCATCTTTGATTTTTTTTTAATAAACTTATATTCAAATAATATTTATTTAAGTAGTTTTTAAAACAAAGAATGGGTGATTTTTAATTTTGTTTACCAAGGGTATGCTGAAGACTAATCTCTTTCAAGATATTGAATCTCTAAAGCATCTGAGAATAAATCAGCTATCTATCAATTGCGTTGAACCTCGTTGGTTGCGAGTTATTATTTTCTTTGGTAGAAGGTTGAGTTATTTTTATTTCTCATATTTATTAGTCATATACTTTTTTTTCACATCAGTCCTATAAGTTTTTTTTTTCTTTTCAAATTGGTCATATACGTGACGTTCCGTTTCCACGTTAGTCATTTCCGTCAATTTCAAACTAACGCCACCGATTTTGACATGACGTGGCTATTACGTTAGTCTAACACGTGGCTTTTGATCAGATGATGTTAGGTTGAAATTGACGGAAATGACTAACGTGGAAACGAAACGTAACATGTAGGACCAATTTGAGAAGAAAAAACTTATATGACCGATGTAAAAAATAAAGAAAAGGTATATGAGCAATCTACCTATTTTGACAAAAAATGCTTAATTGCAACTTTGCCACCCTACTATTGGTCATGTGTGATTTTGATCCCTAAAGTTTTTTTGGTACACATTTGGTGCCTTGATTTTTCAATGTTGACTTTACTTTGTTAAATAATATAATATTAATTTTAAAAAATTAATATACAAATTTCAAATAATTAATTATATTTTTTTTTTTGGTTTCCCAAGTATCCTCCCGATCCGATATGTAAGACACTAATCTTTCATAGGTGCCTAAGCAGAACTCCTCCCAATGATGTTTTTTCATACGCATGAATTCAGGGATCGAACCGGGGATTTGTGTTTTTTTTATTTTAATAAACTTATATTCAAATAATATTTATTTTAGTAGTTTTTAAAACAAAGAATGCGTTTTTACCAAAGGTATGGTGAAAACTAATCCCTTTCAAGACATTAAATCTCCTCAAGCATGTTTAAGAAAAAAAATCAGCTATGTATCAATTGCGTTAGATCTTGTTGGTTGCGAGTTATTTTTTTGTTTTGGTAGAGGGTTGTCGGTTATTTTTATTTCGCATATTTATTGTAACGAATACTCAAAAATGGATTACAATCCACTCGGGTCAATTTATCTCCATCATTTTTTCATCCATAATCACAACCATACATTATGCATCCAAGAGCCGTGATTTATTTAGGCATTGTAATAAAAAAAAAAAACATAAATTGCATCCGAATACAAATTCCCAGCCTCAATCACACACAGAGACATACGGTATTACCCTTTTTTTTTTCTTTTCGAAGAACGTATATATAAAGAAGATAAAAAAAAAAAGTAATATACAAGGTACATTTGATTTGCAAAAATTTTGGGGATTGGACAGACAAATTTTTTTATCCCTTATTTGATTTGAAAAGTGATCAGGGGACAGAACAAAATAATGGGTGAGGTACAATACAAAAACCCAAAATTTTGTCCCCCACCAAATCATACAACAAATTTTTATCCCATGGACAGGTTACCAAAAAAAAGAAAATTATTCTTACATCCCTTTCCCTATCTCCCTCCCTCTATCTCCCCACACCACCCTACCAGATGTTAACGTTATTTAATTTTTTTTCAAATCTTAATATTATATATAATATATATTAATAATATATATAATATTATTATGAGAGTAATAATATATTATCATATATACTATATATTATAAAAATATATTATATATTACCTAATACTTACATATATTAATAATATTATATATTAATATATAATAATATATATTATAAAGGATATTAGAGTAAAATTAATATTATTTTATTTATGTTGTTCATTATCTATCAAACGAAATAAATGACAAAAAGTTGTAATGTGTTGTCCCGTGCCTTGATGCAACGTTGATAGAACACACACTGTTATACACACCCCCATCCCACTGTTATACACACCCCATCCCGTGATTTCTGGTTTCTCTCTTTTTCACCCAGAAAAAGCCGAAAACTCCAACATAGATCAACATGCTTCTCCGCCGAACAACCACCCTCGCCGGCCAACTATTCCGCCGCCTCCTCACAACCACCACCACCACCGCCAACCCCATCTCACCGGTGAACCCAGCCCACCTCCTTCGCGTCTGCACCATCCTCTTCCAACAACAAAACTCACCCGAGTCAAGGCTCCACTCCAAACTCACCTCCACCGAGTTCCAACTCACCCACGAGTTCTTCCTTCAAGTATGCAACTCCTTCCCATATTCATGGCGACCCGTTTACCGCTTCTTCCTCTACACACAACAAACACACCCCAATTTCCCTCACACCACTGTCTCCTTCAACAAGCTCCTTGATGTCATAGGCAAGTCTAGGAACATCGACCTCTTCTGGAATGTTCTAGAAGACATGGCACGTCGCCGTGTCACCAATGACAAGACCTTTGTCATTGCCCTGAGGACTTTGGGTGGTGCCAGAGAGCTTAAGAAGTGTGTGGAGTTGTTCCACTTGATGAATTCTAATGGCTATGAGTACAATTTAGGGACTTTGAATAAGGTTGTTGAGGCAATGTGTGGGTGGAAACTTGTTGAGGAGGCTAAGTTTTTGGTTTTCAAGTTGAAGGAATGGGTTAGGCCTGATGGGGTGACTTATAAGCATTTGATTAGAGGGTATTGTGATAAAGGGGATTTGATTGAGGCTTCAAAGATCTGGAATTTGATGGTTGATGAGGGGTTTAAGCCTGATGTTGATGCTGTTGATAAAATGATGGAAACCTTTTTCAAGGGGAATCAGTATGGTGAGGCTTTGAAGCTCTTTGAGACTATGAGGTTCAAGAGGATGGATGAACTTGGTCTTTCAACTTATAGGCTGGTGATTAAGTGGATGTGTAAGAAAGGGATGATGTCTGATGCTCATCAAGTTTTCGAAGAAATGCGCGAGAGAGGGATTCGAATCGATAACTTAACATTGGGATCTATAGTGTATGGGCTTCTAATGAAACGTAGAGTTAGAGAGGCTTATCAAATGGTGAATGGGATTGATGCACCTGATGTAAGTGTGTATCATGGATTGATAAAGGGGCTGCTGAAGATGAGAAGGGCGAGTGAAGCAACTCAGGTGTTTAGGGAGATGATAAGGAGAGGTTGCGAACCGACTATGCATACCTACATCATGCTGTTGCAAGGCCATTTGGGGAAGAGGGGAAGGAAAGGGTCTGATCCGCTTATCAATTTCGACACTATTTTTGTTGGTGGTTTGGTGAAAGCAGGAAAGTCAAAAGAAACCACTAAGTATGTGGAGAGGGTGTTGAACAGAGGACTTGAGGTGCCAAGGTTTGATTATAATAAGTTCTTGCACTACTTTTCAAATGAGGAAGGGGTGTTTATGTTTGAGGAGATGGGGAAAAAGTTGAGAGAGGTAGGGTTGGTTGATTTGGCAGACATACTTGAGAGATATGGGCAGAAGATGGCTACTAGAGATAGGAGAAGGAACAGACCTCCAGTAACTGAAGATACTAATGACTGATTAACGGCTGTGTAAATCGAATGGCTGTACAAAGTGATGTCCGAAACCAAAGTTTATTGGAAATGAAGCAGCAGGTTGATGAAACCTCAACATTTCTAGTTTAGTGACAGTGGAGAAATCTGGCTTGCCAGAAGTACATGATTGAGGTATACAGCCCTTAATAGTGTTATATCTGTATTACATTATCCTTGGCTTTCCAATGTTATAGACTAGTTGCTTTTTGGTTATTTCTTTAAAATTATTTGGAGGTTTCTGTGATCCCATCATTTAGAAATAATCGTTTACTGGAGGATAATTTGCTTGTGGCATTTACTGCTTCTGAGGATAATTTGCTTATTTCCATTTTTTTTTTTTGGAAGTCACAAACATAGCTCACAATCTTTTCTATATAAAAAAAATCAGGGTAGAAAGTTAACAGCTTGCATGCTTCCAAGCTAACCCAGTATCCAACCTTAAAGATCACAGCAGAAGTGCATGCACCTTTGAAATGTCCTTTATGGAATGTTTATGTCAACCATTACTACCTTTTGACTAATTGAAGAAAACATATACTATGCAGGCTTTAAAATTTTCTACTTAAAATGATTGATATCAGGCCCTCTGTCCAACCATTCTTTTTGCATTTAATATGACAACAAAATATTGAGCTGTTTTTATTTCTTTTCAGCAGCAGTATTTGTTCTGCAGCTGGTAATTTGTTGAAGTGCTTTCAATCTGTTAACTTTCCTTCAGGAGCATGTCTTGCTCTAAGTAGAACCAAAGATGTTACTGATTTATTTTTATTTTTTAAAAAAACTATGGAGCGTGAATTAATAAATCATTCCTTTTTCTGCATAACTTTTGATTCCTTTAATCTCACAACTTGAAAGTGGTATATGTGATGTTCTTTAATGTATTAGAAAATGGAACGTTGTCAAAGTTGAATTCATTTCTCAGACATGAAGATGGTGCAGCTCATACACCAAGAATTCAGTCTTGCATGTAAGGGTGCTCATAATACCTTGGGTAGTCGGATTACTCTTTTGTATTTTGAAGGGAGTGGCTCAAGGGATAGAGAAAATTATGATCTTGGCTAGAGAGTAGAGATAGCGATCCCCACTTTTCTGGTTGGAACTTGTGATTGAAACTTTTAACACTAATCATGTACAGAATGAAAAGCATCATCAAACTTGCAAATATTTGTTTATGATGCCAACATATATCAACTGACTATCTTAATTTCTTTTATAGCTACTAAGTTAGGCCTTACATTATAAGCTTATAAAGATCCTTTGATTGTTTATTATGATACTGTTCTGAATTGGTGGAGAGAGGGGTGAAAATTAGCCAATTAGGCCTAAAGTTCAAACATAGTTTCTGGGAGATGTAAGATGTTCTCATATGTAAGATGTTCTCATATGTTTTTTTTTTTTTTATTTTCCAACAAAGAACTACCAAAACTGTTCCTTGCATGCATTTTACTTATCTTGGTCGCCACCTAAATTCATGCATGAAGTATCAAAGTTTATTGAGATCTTGGCTATTTACTTTAGTCAAAGATCTTTTACTCATCAAACTATAATATTGGTGTTAATCTTGCTTAGGGGCTGGCTTTAAAGTTCAAGTAACTAATTTGGAAGCAAACATGACGTGGTCCCAACAAGCTAGAGTTAGAACGGAGAACTGAAAATAACGTGCTACTATATGTTGCAAGCTCTGGCTGATGTTTAATTGAAAGTATAATCACAGAATCAGACATTTGAATTAAATAATAAGTCCGAAGTGCCTAACTTGAAATATGAGCTAACATCAACGACCCCTATGTTTCTTATCTAAAGTTTATAGATTTTAATTTAGGCCTTTTAATTAACTATTAAAATTAGTTCTTATAGTCTATAGAAGGCGTTTCAAACTACACTGAGACACCAACCTACCCCTCTGGCATTATTGCATAATAGCTGAATGAGTGAATCACCATTTTGATACTTGAAATAGTAGGATGGTGACAAATTGATACCTCAAATTAAGAAACAGGCAAAAACATTCTCAAATCGAAAATGTTCATTACATTAAGGTCTCCCAAATTGAAAAACATAGTCAAATTGAACTAATTTGATCGATTTTTTTTTTTTCAATTTGATAGATGTTTTTGTCTACGTCTTAATATGAAGAACCAACTTGCCACCATCCTACAATTTTCGGGACTAAAATGGTGATTCACTATAGCTGAAAAATCACACCTCACAATGGATTCATGACTCAATTTCATTCTTGAATTTCGTGGCTGTTGACATTCTTTCTCAAAAATCAGTGATTGTTTAACATAAAGGTTTGTAAGTCCAATGATCAATAAAAAAATCATGAAGGGTAAAAAATGCTTACAAGGTATTAAATGAATGAATTACTACAAACACCTTTGACAAAAAAAATAAAAATTGGAGCTAACTTCAACGTGAAACCTTCACAATCTACACCTTCCTCAATCCCCCGTCACAATTGTGCAAAAATATGGAAAAACGTCGGGGCTCCGAGCAATATATACAACCTGTGCCAACTAAAAAAATCCATTCTTTGAAATTGGACAAAAAATAACAAAATATTGCAGTTCAAAGTACAGATAAGTTGCAGTAAATTCTGATATGCAGAGAAAATACAATTCACAAATTTGTCAGAAGATTCTTGGAAGGTGTTTAGCTTAAAGAGAAAAGAATTTTATAGCAAGATGTTTAGAAGAAAAGAATTACCAGAGCAAAAAATAGTGTTCATCCGCCATGGTGAGACATAATAGTGCTCAATCAATCATTTTTTCAAAAATGGTTTCTGACAGACAAGGAGACGCTGGTCACTGCCATTCTGAAGGTCAATTAACCTTGCCTCCCAACGTACTTGTGTTGCAAGTGTCCGAGCCATCTCTATAGCTCCAATGTTATCAGAAAGAATGACCCATCCCTACCAAGTCATGTAACGTTATGTCAACATATTAGACTTCACAGACCATTCCCAATATATTGATACAGACAATGCATCACAAAAAAAAAAATCCAATGAACTGTTTTGAGTGTGCATCACATGGATAAATGAGCATGCATGAATAGAATCAAATGATTAAAAAGTATCATCAAGCTGGAGGTTATGTCAAAAAAACAAAAAAGTTGAAAGGAAGGGAATGAAGGTGCCAGATTATTGCTCTGAGTCTTCTGCTTATAAATGATATGTTTTCTAAATATGCAAAATACAAAAATCAAGTTGTCACTTTGACCGTTCCAGCACAAATAATCCTGATAATGAATAAATAGGGACATTGTACCTCTGGACGCAGTATTCTATCCATCTCCAAGAATAAGTCTATCATGTTGCACCTCTCTGAAGCAAGATGAGAGATAAGTCCATTCCCATGAAGCATATCATATGTCCGGGGATAGGTGGGGAAAGGCTCACACCTGTAGACCAATCAGCAGATCACAAAAATGAACCATTTACTTTTCAAGAGTATCATAATGACTTTAATGAAAAGAAAATTTACAGATGGAACTCAAAAGCAGAAGGATATTCCTTGGAATTGGATTTTCCAATAATCCAAGTAGTTTCAAGACAACAGATGAAGTACATGCACGCATGCTAATTCCTATCTCCAAATTCAGTCATAAAATGAAAACAAAATTAAGAAAGCTAATGGTGTGTTTGATAGAACTGAATATTTTTTAGCACTTCAATTTTGGCATTGAATGTTTAGTGATGAAAATTTTCAGCAATGAAATTGTGATGCTTGAAACTTCATTCAAAGAGCTGAATGTGTATAAAGGATACTATAGTCATTTTCTAAAGAAAATGAGGCTATATTAACCAAAATGAATGTCATTTAATAATTTTATTAAATAAGGAGTTACTCCAGAAAGCATTTAGTGACCTCCCATATGCTAAATATTTCAACATTATTTTCACTTGAATCCATTCTTTTGATATGTATTTAACAAACACTACTAAATCATTGGAATTTTTCATATTGAGCGGTCAAAACTCAAAAGTCATAAACATATATCTTTAAGTTATTTATATAAATGACTGTTTCTTTTTCAGCTAACATACACCACTCCTGTTGTATGCTATTAGAGTATGTTAAGGAACAGGAAAGAGCTATATATTAATCAGGCTTTAATGGTATTATCATCCCCCATGTCTCACCTCCAGTCAATTTTATAAACACTTTGTTTAGGACACTCAACTACTTGCCTAGACCAAGACCAAAAAGCAACTTACCAATCATGCATAACACCAGCAAAACCTCTATCTAGTATAAGAGGAAGTGAATTAGAAGCCCTAGCAGGAACAACATTCATGACCCAAACTGATTTTTTCTCCTCCAGAAGAGCAGCATTTAAACCCCCATAATTAGCACTCATGTCCATCACATTGCGTATCATGTTGAATGGAGGTAGTGGATCTTCATCTCCTGGTCTCTTCGGATGGTCAGAGAAAATTAGCGGTGTAAGCAAAGACCAATAATTCTTTAGAGATGATCTCCAGAATTGTAAGTCTTCAAAAAAATCTTCAGGCTGAACACCTGCTATAACAGAGGGAGGGTCAATGAAAAGGTACAGCAATAAAAATGGGAATGGAAGGTAAGAAGGAGCTGAAGCAGATAAGCATAAAGCTTTTGCAATCAATACTTTCCATGAATTTTAAGCTCATCTGAACTCAATTCAGATCCAGAGGATCTGTTTTGTATTGCAATCCAGCGCTTGCTAGAGGTTCCGCTTATACATTGTACAAGAGGCTGATAATATGACTGAACATCATTGACTTCTTTGCATAGTGGTATGGCATGCTTCTTGCTACAGTGTAAGGAAACATGTCCGCTAAAAAAATTAGTTATAGTACGAAACTACTCCAAGTGATCCATGGAGAAAGCCAATAGCAGAACTAACAGTAGTTGATATTTGTAATCTCGAACAAACAGTCTATAGACTATATTATTATTAAACAACGCAAGCATTTACATTAATACAATTATCTTTACCGAGACGCATAGCAATCCACATCAGCAGTTTTCTGCCAGATGAATGTCTCATCTTGCTGAGCTAGAAGAGTCCAACAGAGTTGCTGGGCCAGCTCTTCCATCGGCGTCAACATGTCTCTCTTTTTCTCCTGTGATGAACTTCCCTGAGGCCTGCTTGTGGGCGAGGTTAAAACAAAGTATCCTCCAGGTTTAAGAACACGGTCAACTTCAATAAGGAACATGCCATCTGTCGGATGAGGCCAATGTTAGAGAGCAAAAAGAAAGGCAGCAGTTCACATAGAAGCTAAATTGATTTGCTATGGTACAGGGCAACCTAGGAAAGAAGAGGATGTGAATTGTTTTAAGAAGTCTTCTGCCAAGGAAGCAAGGACAATAAATTAATGCCCATTAACAGAATATAATTACCTTTTTCATCCCAAATGATGCCACACTGAGCACAGTGAACCATGTCATATGATAATGAAGGATATGGCAGCTTTCTTGCAATAAAATTCCCAATCATAGCAGGAAGGCCTCTCTCAAGGGCCAATTGAACCTGACTGCCAGTTGCCTCATATGCTGCGATACAAACTGCCATTAATTTCAGTGATGCCAAATGAGCTCCAAAGCTACCAAATCCACAATTTATGTCTAGTAAAGTGCGAACCTGCCATAATGGGATCAACATAGATCAGTCACATATAGTATGCTATAAAAAGATTGTGGTCCTTAAAGAGAATCAAAACAAGACTTTACTTGTATTAAAAAAAACAAGACTTTACTAGACAATTAATCATTTTTGCACACAAACCAGCCCTGTCAAACATTATGGTCCCGAAAGAGGAAGAACTTGTGAACAATGATTGATGAAAGACTTACACCAGCTTGAAGAAACTCAGTCTCACTTCCCAATCCTATCATCTCTGCAAGTTGGCGAGAGTAATCTTTCACGCCATCAAAGATCAGCCCATCTTCTGATTGAAAAGCAATTTGATTCTCTTCTAGTAGCATTAACCTAGATAATTTTTTGCACAACTTTAGAAATAGAAAAACCCCATTCATCAATAATCATGATCAAGAAACACCTTGTAAAACTTGCAGCACTTTCATTCAAGCAGTCAATTGTTATTTGCTGAAACACTTTTTTTTAGCGAAAGGAGGTCAACTTCGCTCTCTTGCAATCAACTTAGAGAAAGAATTACCTTTTGGTCATGCTTCCAGATGAAAGAAATTGGTCTTTGGTTATCTTCACATTTCCGCTCCATATAATATCCCTGCCAATTGGCCATCGCAAGGGAATCTTATATTCCTTTGGAGGACGAACCAAGCACCTCTCTTCTTCAACCGACAGTTCACAATGCCGATCAAACGCCTCGCCATCTTTAAATCCCGCTAACAAGTTGGCCGTAACATTATAGCAAGGCACAAAATTCTCTCTTTCCTTGCCACAAAGGCCAAGTTCTCTTTGTCCACTGACACCAGCTGACACAGACTTCAACTCCAAATAATCGACTGCTGCTTGCTCTTTAAACCTCCTATAGTTCCTATAGATGAGAGATACCGGAATGTCAGTCTCCGAATCAATAATACTCGAAGAAGATGAACCTAAGACGGCAATCAGCACGAGCATACTGATTAGACACAGGAATATCCAGCTCACCCGGGGTCCAGGGCCAATAATGATGGACAATTTATTGAACCAGGAGCTTCTCATGTCCAAATCCTGGAACTTCCTTTAATAGAAAGGTTCAACCCACACTAAATTGTAAAAAAACGCCACCAACCCAAAATTCCAAGAACTGCAAAAACCACAACCTATCACAACATAGAGGATTTTACATATGTTATCATGAATCCTCACTATCCCTACAAGCATTGAAACAATAGCTCACACTCCTTCCCCAATAACGAAGGAACGGATTCATCAAAAAAGTTCAATGACCCAAAATTCTGAATCAAACGCAATTCTTAAAGAACCGATCAGATCGCCTGCAACACAAATTCAAAGAGATTCACTTCATTAATCAATGCACCCATTTTCTCAATTTTCTTTTTTTTTTTTTTTTTTTTTTCAATTCCCCAAGATTCCCAGCAACTATACAGGGAATTTTACATTAAAAAAATAACAAAACTCAAGAAAAACATAAAATTAAAATGAAAAATAACATAGATCAGATCAAAGGTAAGAAAAAAGTGAAAACAAAAAGGGAAATGGTTAATTAGGGTTTTGGTTGGTACATACCAAGGAAGGAAGTTGAGTTGGTTAAGAAGAGAGTGAGATTGAGAGAGCAATTGCCAACTGGGGGAAGAAGATGAGTGAGTCCAGTTTTGTTGTATTGTTATGTTTGTTATAAACTGCGTTTGCATTTGCCATTTATATACCAACAAAACAATCATTCATGTATCAGATCCAAATAGGGAAAGACACAAATATTTAATTATTCATATGAAAAACATAGGTATGATATAAATACTTTGGAAAAACGAAAACGAACAAGGAATAGTTGCTATTAATTGTATTTTTTTGTTTGCACTACGAACAAGGAATAATTGATGTTTTTTTGTTACCGTGCCATCAAGGTTAGGGCAACATAACATCTCTTTATTTAATTATCAAGGCGAAAGAGTTATTCAATCACAAACTTATTTTATCGTTTAGTTCAACTAGTTTAAGCTCAAAAATAAAGATATTTAACAATTTTAATTACTTACCAAATCAAAATAAAAAAACTATTTTTTTTCTGAATAAGAAAAAACTAGTTTAATTACTTTAAAATAATATAATTAACTAAGTGTCGAAAAGCGATACGTTCAAGAATTTGAAGTAAAATTTAATATTTAGAGATTGATAGCATTTCACAAAATGGTTGGTGCCTTAACCTCTACTCTCTTTCTTTATCTCTTTTATTAGAAGTATGATAGGTATATATTGGAACCAATGAGAAAAAAAAGAAAAAAGAGAGATTATATTTATGAAATTTAATGCTAAATTTACTAAATTAGCTTGACACTTAACCTCTATATATTAATTTAGAGATGAATCATTCTCTACGAATTCTCTCCTCCTTACATGTCATGTGTCATTTTTTAAATGCATTTCAAAAGTTGATTTTTTTACTTATTGTTCATTTATTTATTTTTCTTTTCAGGGTAAATATTTCTAATTACTATAATTTTATTAATTAATTATTATAATGAAAAAAAATTATTATTTATTTTGTATGTTTAATTCTATTGTCTTTTAGGACAAATGTTTCTAATTACTGATTACTAATACTAATTTCAGGATCGTGTAGTAATTGTCTTGTAATAATTTCTGGATCTTTTACCAATAATTATCTACTATTATTTACAAATAGTCTACCCTTACATATTAAATTAGAGTACTCATTCTTAGAATGAACGTTAGTCGTTTTCCACGACCACAACTTCTTTATTCCTCTGTAAGCCAAGTGGCATCAATACATTAAGCAATTTCTTACTTTTTTTTTTTAATATATTTTCAAATATAATAATAGTTACCACTACCAAATCTCCATACCATTTACTTATTTCGAATTTAATTCTTTTTGTTTTTAGAATATATTTTCAAATATACTAATTAATAGTTATTATTATCAAATCAACTGATAATTAACTTATTCCTATTAACTATTTCCCTTTTCAATATAAAGATTTATAAAGGCTAGATTACATTTTTGATCCTCAAATTGTTTTTCAATGTTCAATTTGGTCCCCAAGTTTTTAAAATGTTTATTTTGGTCCCTAAGTTCCTAAAATTTATTCAATCAAGTCATTCCGTCATGTTGACTAAAGGACATGGACGTTGACCCCATCTGATCTGCCGGAATTGGGGACCAAATTGAACATTGAAAAACAACTTACCAAATTGAATATTGAAAAACAATTTGGGGACCATTAATTTGGGGTCAACGTCCATGTTCGTTAGTCAACTTGACGGAAGGACTCGATTGAATAAGTTCTAAGAACTTAGGGACCAAAATGAACACTTTAAAAACTTGGGGACCAAATTGAACATTGAAAAATAATTTGGGGACCAAAAATGTAATTTAGCCATTTATAAAGTAAAAATATTCGTGCCTATATATTAAAATAGAGTATATTCTCTTAAGAGTGATTAAATCTCTCAAGTATATATTTAGATGATTTTTTGTAATCATTTTTTAAAATAGAAAATAAAACCAGAAAAATGAAAATAAAGCTAACATGCCCTAAAGATGTACCCACCCCTTGACTTGATAAAGCCCATTGAGATATCAACCCAATAAATGATCTAATGGCATACACTCTTACTTTCTCGCTTTATAGGAGCTAAATCCATTTTTATTGTATATTTTTTATTCAACTTTCCACTAAAAGAATGGGTGGCAAAATCCAATCTGACAACTTCATCATAAATGCATCGATACTATGTCATAAACAAACTCTCTCAAAAGCTAGGGCTGACCCAATGGTGAGGTTACTAAAGCCCTAGCTTTAAGCCTCCCAGCAAGGTCCTTGAATTTTTACAAGGTCTATTGAGCAAACAAGGCCTCCCCAACAATGTCCCTATTTTTTATAAGGCCTCTCGAGCAAACAAGGCCCCTTATTGAGAACATCTATGATTTTTTTGCTTTAGGCCTCTAAGTATATTGTGCCAGCCCTGTCAAAAGCTTAAGCTACAAGGTGACCAAAACGATGAGGTAACTTCAAGAAGAATACATGTAAATTCCCTACTACCATGTCTCTCTTGTCTCCCTCCCCTTGACAGAAAAATAACATTGTGAATTGGTTGAATCTCATAATCATCAGCAAAATCATTGATTATCCAGCCATTACCCACATAGTGAAAATAAATACAGCTTAACAGGTTGTACAAGCTCTGAAGGAATTAATTAGAATATCTTCTTTCAGATTATGACCTGTCAATCAGAAAACAAATAAACATGTTAACAAGCTGAAAAAGGCCTTTCCACTATTCAAAATTATGCTTAGACCAGAAACGCTCATCTAATTACCTATAAAGACTATCTTATTCATCCTGATTTCTTCATTTTCCCACTTACGAGCTGGAACAATCTCATATAGTTCCCTCACTGCCTGCCAGATTTTCAGGAATAATAAATGGTTTGACAATAAATATATAACAAACCTAAGAGACAAAGTAATAGTGGAGCCAATTAAAAGGTATCTTATTTATAAAATATAAACATAATTTTAACCAACATTGACTATAACCATAAGATACAGAACAACATGAATAAAGCCATCCAGGTCTTACTCATTGTAGTAGCATAAGATAACTTCTGGGAAAATCTTAATGGTTCTAAGTATAATTTACCTGCATAATATGTAGTTGATCAGAATTTTGAACACTTAACACTCCTTTGCAACGATATACATCCATATCATATTTCTTCTCCCAGAGAATCTCCTCAAGCCATATACGAGTCTGTCAGCGTTTATTCAAGATATAAATACAAGATTAGACACAGAAAGGTTTATTCAAAATATTGAATTTAAAAAATTGAGTTCAGTAAAGAACAAAACTTTCACTGTTATGTATTACGGAAACAAACAATAGATTGAGATTTAAGTGCAGAGAAAGTAGTATTCTAGCAGCATATACAAGTTATCCCCACAGGGCTCGGTGGTGCCAAGTAGCCTGAAGTAGGGAAATAAAGGAAATATTTTTTAAATAAGTTTCCTGCTTTTTCCGCAGCAGTAAATTGTAAAACAAAATAAACTATATTGATAGAAGCTATTAAAAAAGGAAAATTTTCACGCGATTTATAATGTAATCTACAATAACATGATGAATGGAATTTGAAATCTACCTTATCAAGATCAACTGTCTGTCTCTCATAAATGCATATAGTTCTCACGCCACCGTCATGAAGCTCTTTTGTAGACAAAGAACGACTTTCTTCTAACAACGTCTCTAAATGTGTGACATGCTGGAGAGAGAGGGAAGGTAACTATTAGTCATATGCAGCTATGCAGGTGAGAAAAGAAACACAAAACTATTGATTAAGAACAAATATATGCATAATGAAGTTTAACTGCAGTATCATAAGCTTGGCGGTTTAATATCTTAGACAGGTCAACTTGACATCTGACGGAATGAATTATCTCTGTGAGGGAGTTAATGTTATGTATTTCCTCCTCAAGTTTCTCCAGAGCTCCAGAGCCCTCTGCAGATACCAAATCAACCTTGTTAAGAATTATAATGTCCTGAAACAAGCCGCAAAATTATTAGCTCCCAGTACTTAATTCCACTATATCAAATCACAATTAAGAAAGAAATATTCTTGTGATAATATTATGGTACCCTATGTTAAATGCTTGTACTACTTTGTACTTGACCTAAATTATTAGTATAAATAGGGTTATAAGGTCAATGTTATATAATATAACAATTAATTAGAGACTCCTGAGTGAAATATATCTTCTTGTGTTCCCTCTTTATCTCTTTTTTTTTCCCCCCTTTTCCATCAAATCTCTAAATTTTGGCAATTATCAAATGAGAAAAGGAGAAATCTGTTATCAACAAGAATCAAAACCCAAATTCGGTTCATATAATAAACAATTACCGCAAATGCTATCTGAAAATAAGCTTCAGGGGATGAAGATGAGCCACGATGCTTGTCAAGTTGGAAGTGGAGATTTTTGGCATCCACCACCTGTGTGGGAAGAAATTCAATTAAAAAAGTGACAATGAGGCACAAACCATGCTCTCATATACCAAGGAAAGAAATAGCTTCTACCATAAAATAAGTGGAAACCAAGCCATAAAACTTAACATGATAAAAGTATATTAGTTCATAAACCGAGACAAATGCTATTCAATGTCCTAACTCAGTTTCCAAGAACTATTTCTTTCACACAGAAAAATGAAATGGAAAAAAACAACTAGAAAGAGCAACCCGGTGCTATAAAGCTCCCGCTATACACAGGGCCCAAGCGAAGGATCAGACCTACTATTAAACAACTATAACAAAAAATGACTTATTTTACAGATAAATACACAGTCAATTTAAATACAATTTATATAGAAAATTACAGTGATATTCTTGCCCAAGAAAGAAAAGACAAAACTAGTAATGAATTTCAACCAAAAAATATACTTACAGTGACGATAGAATCGAGCTTCACAGATGATTCCAACTGTTCATCCAACCAAAGAACAGATGCCAAAGGTGCTGGATTTGCCAATCCAGTGGTTTCCAGTAATATATGGTCAATCCTACAGACACAAGGTACCAAAAAAAATTGCTTAATTTTGGCAATATATTCAGCAAAGTTGACCCACTTTACTACAGCTATATCGATCTATAATAGAACCAAAATGGGGGTTTGTCGAAAATTAACCAGAAGATTAAGTGTCATTTAACAGTTACTTGCTTCAATTTTCTATGCTTCAAATTGAACACAAAAGTTTATGTGTTTTACCTTTCCTTTCTCTGCACAAGCTGCTCTAATGCTTGAACCAAACTATGCTTGACTGTGCAACATACACACCCATTGGCAAGCTCAACCCATTCTTCAACCAGTGCACCACCATCCCCTTCATTTATCATTGCCCTTTCTACTCCAATTTCCTCACCAAACTCATTCAATATGACAGCAATCCTCTTCCCATGTTGTGAATTCAAAATATGGTTTACCAGCTGAAAAAACAATGATTCAGTTGCTAGATCACAATCCTCATTCCAAAGACAAGTAACAAAGAACCAACAGGAACTTAATAATACAAAAAAGAAAAAAGTGAAAAAATATTAAATTTACACTACCCAATTGCCCAAAAGTTATAAAAATGGAAATGATTCAGTTAGAAGATCAAAATTACACATCACATAATTGAAACACTATCATCCCAAAAACTAGCAGTAACAAGAAACAACACGAACATAATAAAAATAAAAAACAAAAAGCAGAGGTGAAAAAGCACACCACTTTACACTACCCAATTGCCCAAAAGTCCGAAAAATGGAAATGAATCAGTTAGAAGATCACAATTACACATCACATCATTGAAGCATATCATCCCAAAAACTAGCAGTAACAAGCAACAACAAGAACATAATAAATAAATAAATAAAAAAGGTGAAAAAGGACACCAATTTACACTACCCAATTGCCCAAAAGTAAGAAAAAATGGAAACTTGTGAGTGAATCAAGTGCAGAAAAAAGGATGGGGGTGTTCGGAATGGGGCAGAGAAATGGAAGCTTACAGTGGACTTGCCAGCACCAAGATAGCCAGTGATGAGAGTAACCCCAACAGAAGATTGCTGAGAAATGGATGCATCATCATCATCATGGTCTTGAATCTGAACAGCTAGAGGTGGATCCTCTCCCTCTTCGTTGTGCTCCATCTTCAAGTGGTTCGTTCTTCTATGTTGTGTTCGTGGGTATCTTCATTTTTCTTCTTCTTCTTCTATTTTTTTTTTAACAATAAATAGTTTTTGGTCTAATATTCATTTGGGCCTAGAAATTCGAGATACTCGGCCCGTTTCCTGTTTAGGTCGACCGGGTCAGACTTGGACCAACCTGATTGTTGATCCAAGCTAGTGCTGAATCACCCCAAGAGTGAGAGCCGAAGAGGGAAGAAATGGTTGGGTAATTGTGTTGGGCAGGAATATTGTTAACCGAACCCAAAACAAAAATGTGTTGTACATATTTGGAATAAATATTTATGGTCTCATTTGGATATATCACACTTTGTTCCCACCAATAATATTTTTACACATAACATAAGTTAAAATTTAAGTAATTTTAAAAAGGTAGAATATATGACAAGATAATATTGATGGGGACAATGTGAGGTATATGAAAATGCGACAGCAAATTCTCATCTCATTAGGCCATGAATTGGGAGTTGTGAGTTTGCAGCAGTTTGTTGAGTTGAGAAATCTGCTTGTTGATCCTAAAATGATAAAGATTGTTTCAATTTCATCAGTTTCATAACTTGAAACAAGTTTATCACTTCTCAAGGAATATAAAAAAGAAAGCAAATTCTCATTGAAAAATTACATTATCACTCCTTAAAATATCAGAAACTTGCAGACTTAGATAACTTCGAGGTAGGAGGAGCAGACCAAAGCAGTAATAGTCGAATCTCACTGGCTCATTTTGGAAGAATGCACTAGGACTCAGTCATGCGACCCATGGTCAGGCTCTCGTACTGGGACATGTACACCCTGGAAACAATCAAATGACACGATCAGGCAGTATGACTCAGTCATGTGCACCCAAAACAAGGATTAACTACTGAAATGGCACAAAACAACACTAGAAGGGGGCTAAATAGTATTTTCGCAAAATAGATTTTCTAGCACAAATCAAAACAAGAGCAGATCAGACGCTTTATACAGACGTTTGTCCGGAAGGATAAAACACTTGGAACTATTACAAACACTCCCCAAGGGTTATTAACTTAAGAGCAGTAAATAAAAGGGTAGGAAAGGGAAAGTTTACTCAGAGGTTTATCCTGGTTCACCCATAAACCTTGGGCTACATCCAGCCCTTGGCTTCACCAAGGTTTTCCACTATAACTAATCAGGTTACAGATAAGTATTATTTGCATACCTAGGTTCTTCAGACTCCTTCAAGTATTATTTGCACATCTAGCCTCTCCAGGCTCCTTAACAAGTATTCTTTTATTAAGCCTTTTCAGGCTCTACAAGAAATGAGATTTTTGTGAAGTAACAACTTCAAGACGCTTCCCTTAGAGACAAAGGTCTTGATGACTTGCTCAGATGCTTCCTTCAGAGTATTCTACTGACAAGTTCTTCAGATGCTTCTTTGTTCTGGTAAGATATGACAGTCCTTCAAACGCTTTCATCTTCAAGTAAATAACCTTGCTTGATGTGTAGAGGTTGTATGTTTAAGTTATAACCTGATCTTGACTTGAATTGGTCTTCAATCTTTCTTCAGAGATTGCATATATATTTGGCTTTGCAATCCTTTTTAGAAACTTGTTGAAACATTCTTGATGCAGCTTCCAAGAGTTCTTGACTTTTACAATCTTTGTTGCAAAGATGTGAAAATTTTGTTGTTCATTCATTTGATATACCACAAGAATTTATGTCTTTATAAGCTTTGCTTTGAGTGTACTCTGGCCTTCATTCTTCAGGGAGATCTTCAATCTGTTCTAGCAATATCAGATTGATAGCTTTATCTTTAGCTTTTGATCCAATCTACAGATGCATTTACCTTTTAACTTGATTATGATTATCAAGACTTTTATTCAAGCTGAGTTGACTTTGCTTCATCATCTTTAAGAGAAATTATGATTGAATCTTCCATTGGACTATTGGACTGAGCTTTGACTGGTTGATTACTAATCAGACGCTTGCTTCAGTTGAATCTTGACTTTAACTATTCGACGCATATACTGCACTTTGTTCTTCCATTCCTTTCTTTGTTTAATTTGTACTCAGATTATCTATCCTGTACATCTCAAGTAAAGAATTAACAATGCTCAAATAGTTCATTTAAAATCATTTGCTTAACATTTGGATTCATCAAAACACAAGGGTCAGACGCTTGACCTAACAAGAACTTGGACTTGGTCACTTGACTCATGCTTGTGGGCTTCTCACCACACTTACTCGGTTATGCGACCCATGATGAGGTTCTCGGACTCGATCACGTGCATCCAGGGCTCTATCATGTGACACAAGATGAGGCAGTGTTTGCGTTAGTTCAATTGACAATAGAAAAAGCATATCAAGTTATTTATTTTTCTTAGGAAGTAAGGTTTTTTTATGGTCAATTGGTCATCAAAGAAGCAAAAGACTATGCCTTGTCTTTAGCAAAAGCAAAATATATTGCAACTATTAGGGTAGCATTTGAAGCCATCTGCCATAGAAGAATTCTGAATGATATGAAGCAAAACCAACCCACAACTTTTTGTGACAATATGTCCTCAATAGTAAGGGGTTGCAAAACATCCATTTAACCATGATTCAACCAATCCATCCACGTGTAATTCTAACTCAATCCATCCATTAATAAAAAAAGTTTGAATGGACTAGAAATAAGGCATTGCATTAATTAGAATTTACTTTCCTAAAATAAGGCACTATGTACTTATGGTTCAAATATGTTACAATCTTGAACTTATGTAAGAGTTTTAGATAAATAGGTGTTGCATGAGTTGCAAAGCAAGACATGAAAAGGATTATGAAAATTTTCTCTCATCTCCTCTCCTAAGGCTAAGATCTTATGACTATCACATTAGTTTTTTCAGATTCTAATATCTTCTATCAAGTATGAATATTTAACAACTTAGTTTATTTTGACGAGGACAGTAAATTTAATTTATTGCTAAGTCCAGATATTTTAAGAATAATCAATTCTTAAAATTATAATCCTTAAGAGTAGATACACAGGATGTTGATTCGTGAAATGTTATCTCGATTTTTAATTAATTAGATTACAGTTTGGTGGTGACCTTGGTTCCACCATGTGATGTTAAAGTAGACTATTGCTTGGAATCTGGATTTTAGGAGATGGATACCACCTGTGCGTTAAGTTTAATAATTAAGTTTAATTTTAAAAATGTATGGAGGACGATCACTATTCACTATTCACTATTCACTATTCGCTATTCACTATCATGTTGCTCTTATATGGTGCACGTGTTTTAGGAGACAAACTCAATATCTAGGATTAAGCTTCTTTAAAGTGAATAAAAGTGTAAAATGAGAATGAATGATGCATTCATCCTTGAGTTTTTAAAATATATTGAGATGTGAACTCATTTTAATTAATCAATGATAGATATATCCTTACTTTCTCATTTTATATTTTTATTCATTTTAGAGGAGCTTAATCAATGTTGCTAAGTGGGTACCTTCTCAACATTTTGGTGTTCACGTCTCTGAGCATCTTCTTGGTGTTGCGGGTCTTCTAAGACAAGACTTGGTTGGTGTAGCCTTTTCAAGGCTAGTTCTGTGGTTTTGGCCCATGATGGCCCCTTTATTTTTTTTAAAAATATATGATATAAATGGATAAATATCTTCTTCAACAATGCCAGGACTTCGAATTTTTCTTATATGAATGAAAAAACTTGAAGGCCACAATCAAAGTTAGGCTTTTAATAGCAAAGATAAACATTTTATTACTGTAATGAAATCTTAAAAGAATTGTGATCTCAATCAAAAGTAATATAGATAAAACAAAGTAGTATACCCGAAAAAATCCAACACTATAACTGTACTTGGGTGTTGTCTGAGGCGAAGCACGTTACTAGGTGCCTCACCCGTGAAGCACAAGTTTTAGCCTATGATATAATATTTATTTAATCAACTGTAGATATCTTTTTGTCCAAAAAAATGGTGACTGGTTAATGGTAATGCTTATCTTGCTTCCATACACACCACACACCACCATCCACCCATGGCTGATTCTGTTTCATTCGAAAGTGCAAAAGATCTATCTCGGTGGAAAGGTTCCTCCAACTTCACCATTTCACCTTCACCTAGCGAGTCACTGCCTTCCCAACTCAGGAACCCACTCATGTCGGCACTTCCCATCACCACCGCCAAAACCCATTCGCGTCGGTGCTTCTAATGCATACCTCGAAAAAAAGGACCTCTTCATCATCGCCTCAATCTCCTGCATAGTGCATACCTCATAACACATGAACCTTCACGAACCCCTTTCCTTTCAACCGAAACATAGGCAACCATAGATTCTAGAATCGGGTGACACCATCAGTAATAGTACTACCATCCATGGCTGATTCCATTTCACTCGCCCCCCACCTCCATCCACCCCTATCTCAGATCTTCCTCACCCAATCTCCAAGATAAAAGCACGACGGTCTTCTACAAGTTAAGTTAGTGGAGGCATAATTAAAGGTGGTTGCTTTGCTGGATCATAATCGGAGGAAAGCAAAAAACAAAATAAAAAAATGGAAGAAAGAGGGAAAGGGGAGAACCCAGAAATTAAACAACCCTAACCAAGTTAAGAGGGAATCAATCAATAATCCACAAAGGGAAAGGGAAGAACCTAGAATTTAAACAACCCTAACCAACTCAAAAAATCCTTCTCCCAGATCAAGCGACTCTTGATGGCGACTCCTTCAGCACGACGACAATCCTTCTCTGTCATGGATATTTATCCCAAACTCCCTAGAGCCAAGCAAATCAGCAACATCTGTTATCGTTAAAAAAAATTAAAAACAAAATATGCCTAACCAGAACAATCGACTGTAGTTGGGTCAAAGTTGTGCTTCACAGGTGAGCCGCCTACTAAGGTGCTTCACCTTAGACTACACCCTATACTTGTGAAAGGAAAGGAAAGAATCTAATAGAAACAAGAAAATAACCAAATATAACATTTGAAATCATTTGCATGCTTCGCTATAAAATATATATATATATATATATATATGTTGGAATGGATATCTCAATATCTGTAAGATTTAATTTGATAGCCATTTATCCACATACATCTCCAAAAATATTAAATTAAATTGCATACTTGTCTTGGTCATGGTGTATCTCACCTATTTCTTTGAGGGTCAAGTCTTCCTTTCCATTCCCCAAGTTGTGATGCGGATTCCAGCAAGTAAAACTCTGGCGAATAGAAGTAAAGAAGAGTGTTAATAGACCTAAAAATAAATGGATTAACATTGACTTGTCACTTTTTCCATATGAATTCAATCCAATGAGGGTGAAAACTAGCTAAACCCATCTCTTCTCTATTTTGTTTCTGCCTAAATGAGTTGAACTTATAATATTTTTCTTTTTGCAATCCATAGATTTCTTTTCGTTATTCAGTGACGTGATAAATTAGTCATTATATTAACACATTTTGTACTCAATTATAACTTCTATATTGAATATAAAACAACTTATCCGTTGCCTTAAGATATAAGCGTGTCATGTTAAGTTGTTAACCAAAGGCAGCAAATACCGTTCATCTTGTCTTCGTACCATGATGCAACTTAAAATGACATGCCAACCAGTTGTGGCCCATTATTCTAACTTTTTCTTAGTGGGCTCATTACTCTACCCATAATTGGACTAAAATCCAATTGAAACCTTATGTGGACTACTGCTTCCCCACAAGATTATAAGATTGCCCCATCATATAAATAAAGTTTTGGAACTGAAATTTTGAAAATTGAACTTTATACTTCTTGAGTACTTCGAGATATTTCTGGTCAACAACTTTAAATTGTTTTTTCAATTTTTTCATTTAATATAAGTGAGATACCATAATAATTGGTGGCTTCTAGCATGGAGTTATTGTTTTATGGGTATACCAGTATACCATTAAATATACTGTTTTTTGTTATTTTTTTTAATAGGAAATTCCAATTCTACCCTTTTCTTCATCTTCCTCTAATTCAGTCTAACCTCCAACTCTCCCACTGAACCACCCACCAACTGAATCGCCGTCACTGCCACCCCACCGCCGCCACCGCCACCGTCACCGCCCTCAACCTCTCCAACCACTGAATCTCCGGCCCCTTCCCCACCTCGTCCTATCACTGCCACCAACAACAATCAGGAGTCACTCAACCCAACTATCACAGTACCACCATTCAAGACCAGAGACTTACAAAAGATGAATTAAAAGCTAAGGATATGGAGGAATTTGTGCAAAAAATCTCAGATTTTTGTGCTAAGCAAGGCACCATACCTCTGCAACTATTAAATGCAAGAGTCGGTGACGATGGTGGCACGGGGATGTAACAGTGGTGTCGATGGGGCTGCAGTGGTCGGAATTGAGACAGCGGCGATTGTCGGAGTCGATGACGGTGGTCTGATGACGGTTGGCTTGGATCGATGCTAGACAATGTGGGATGAGCTCTTCCGTGATGGCGGCGCCTTCAATGACGTGGGAGCGCTCAATGACGGCGACAGAGAGACCTCCGCGGGCGAGATAGGCTGCGACTCAAAGCGGGGCTGTGCTCACGAAGCAGAGACCCGCGATGGCGGCGATGGATGCTCACGAAGTAGAGACACGAGACGACGGCGGTGGATGTTCTGCCCTCCTCCGCCTCTGTAGATGGTTTCTATGTTTCTTGGTGCTTATGGTGGGGTGGCGGAGGGGTAGGGTAGGGATGAAGGTGGTGGCAGCGGCTGTTTGGAAGGTGGCTGATTGGACGGTGGCTGGTTGGGTAGGTTTCTAGGGTTTGAACAGTAGGGTGGATGGGGAAGGGGAAGGGGAAGGGGAAGGGCAAAGTGGTATTTTCTTTTCTTTTTTTTTTTAATTTTTTTTGGATTAATAAAATCTGGACCATTAATTATTTAATCAATATATCGAATGGTGCAAAATCATTTATACTGAAAAAATTAGTGGACATACTGATATACCCATAAAACATATACTCCATGCTAGAAGCCACCATAATAATTAGATAAGTAAGAAAAGTTTATTGATACAAAAATTATTAAAGTTGAATTAATAACATTAACAATAACTTTACATGTTATATTCTAGCCATATTATGTTCTATAATTATAGAGCTTCAGTTGCCAAAACAAATGGCGGGAGTCACCGGAAAAATGGTAGAAGAAAGAGAGAAAATAACTTTTATTGAGTTTAAAAGAATTTTTTTGATGGTGTTATAATGTTTCTAACGGCTAGGTTAACGTTGCTGACGTTTAGAAAGTTAAATGATTAATAACTTGATAAAAGTAAAAGTTAGAGGACTAATTTGAACAAAACAGTTAAATTAGAGGACGAAAAGACTAAGGGTCTGTTTACTTTATTTTTTGTTTTCAAGAATAATTTTAAAACACAACCTTATTTTTATTATGTTTACTGTTTTAGAAAATTTGTACAAAAAAACACTAAAAAATAACTTTTTCTATTTTCATCATTTCTTGTATAAATATTTGGAAACATGAATAAAATGAAAACAAAGTGACAATTTTGTAATTAATTTTTAAAATAATAAATAAAAACCACAAATAGAAAACAAAGCAAACAAGCCCTAATCTTACCTGTAATATTTAATATATATTGATGAGTCCCGTTTGCTGAATAAATAATTTTATATGCAAGATTTGTTTTTAACAATTAGAAAAGCTTAATTATTTATTTTTAAAGAGATAGAAAATAATAATAATTAGAAACAGAAGTATTCCATCCCTAATTTTTTTTTTACAATTTAAAGTCCACTTGTTTAAATACACTTTTTTTTTCTCTAATACGATTCATCCATCTCAGAACTCATCTATAAATAAAGGGCATTTTGGTCTATACATATCACTTTCCGTTACAATTTAAAAGGAAAGTAAATAGGGGTGTATATGGGTCAGGTTGGGTCCGATTTATCCCAACCCGTTACCCTAACCAATCATTGTTTGACGAGTTGGTTTGGGTCGAGTCCCTACAAATTTCTATCATACCTGAACCAAACCAAACCGATCAAAATCGGGTTGGGTGTTCCGATCCAACATGTATGGTGTGGTTTCTTTATCTCAAAAATCACGGGAAGCTATTTACCCCAACCAAACAGAAAAACGAAAGAAAAAAACAACAAAAGCTTGATGCAGATCTCAAAGAACGAACAACGATAGAGAACGAACAGAGCACGTGGTGGAGAACGAACAAAGTAGGCAAATGGCGGTGTAGGACAGAATGGACTGGGGAAGAACAAACGGTGCCAGAGATAGTGCAAGATGAACAAAACCGTGGGGGTGCAAAACGAACGGAGCAAGCGCACGTACGACGATGCCACAGTGGAGCACATAACGAAATGGTGAAGAACGAAATGCGGACGACGACGTTGAGAGGAGTGAGGGACGTTGGGTCAGATCTAAGGAAAGGGAAAGAAAAAAATGAGATGAGAAAACAGAGATAGGAGATGAAAGCATAAATGAGATGAGAACCTACAGAGGGAGATTAGAACAACAACGAGATAAGAGTGAGCAAACGACTGGCCCTATCTTTTCTTCCTAGAGCAACTATCTCCAACAAAAAAAATATAATATGCTTGTACAAGTCGATGGGTCAGGTGATCGGATATCAAGTTTGAAATCAATAATCCCATTACTCGAACTAGTAGAGATCGGGTTTTATCGGATCGGGGCGAGTTGGACCCAAACAACAAATAAATATAGACCAATTTATTAGGGTTGAGTTGGATTCTCGGGTTCATCGGGTTGACCCACGAACACTGAAGTTGACACAGGGAAACACAAGAAGGGAGTTTGATTTGTGTTTCTTAACTTTTGAAAGATTCTTTTCAAAAACGTTTTGCAAGCAAGTAGAAAGTAAAACACACTCCGGAAAATTCTTTTTGAAAGAGGTGTTGATAAACTCAATGTCAAATCCCCACGAGTTAGTTCAAATATAACTAAAGGAGATAAGGGATAAGAGAAAAATCACACAAAAGATTTATCTTGGTTCACTCTCTTCCAACCGAGAGTTACGTCCAGTTCCTTATACTTGAAGGTTTTATCCACTATTAACCAAATAGCTTACAAGTATTCTTTACACTTGCCTCTTCAGGCTTACAATATCTCAAGTATTCTACACCTCTCCAGGCACTCAAGTATTCTTTTCCAGTCATGCCTTTTCAGGCTCACTCTAACTTAAGAGTTTAAAAGATTGAGATTTACCAATAGCTGAGACCCAATCAAGAGATGTTTCAGCTTATATTCCTACTAGTGTAATTTCCATTATAGATGGCCAAATATCTTATCCCCCGATTTATTCAATGCTGGAATCAGACCCATGATTAATGTGGGTATTTCTATTTCCAAAGTTGGATCGGCGGCTCAAATTAAAGCCATGAAACAAGTAGCTGGTAAAATTTCAGAGAAAACTTGGGCAAGGTTTTGGGACTATGATTTTTCAGAGCTTTGTTATCTTCTCTACCAGGGTCGTCCAGTATTTATAGAAGAAGTGCTTCTTCAACTATTGTTCTTCAACGGTATTCGAAATATATCTGTTTAGAAATAGCAATTAATACTAAGATCCGTTGAGTTTGATAACTTGATATTTGATCTTCAGAAAGGAGCTCTTGGTTATCAGAAAGCTCAAAGTAGAACTGTCACTTCTCTATTGCACCCGAAAGTTGTCTTTTGTCTTTCATTGTTTGAGTAGGGTCAACTTTGCAGCACCCCCGTGTCAGAGCAGAAAGACAGTTGTGTAAACGAGGGTACTATGTTTCTTTTACCAAAAAGAATGATATTTAAATTTAGAACATACAAGGTTAGTTCAAGTGAAACATAAGAAGATTAGTCAAAAAGATAGACGAGTTTTGTTTTTCATAAGACAGACACGTCTTTAGACGTCTACTCGATAGAACTGATTTGTTCATTATCGGTCGTCTAGTAACTAGTCATCTGGTAACTAGCGATAAGTCTTTGGACTTCTTCTATAGAATAGCTCAATGGACTAGTTGACTCGTCTAGTAGGCTTACACTTATTCCCGCACACTTAGACATATGAGTTAGTTATAAAAGCTAACTTTGTCATACAAATTTAATCTTTTTGTTAACATCAAAATTTAGGGTTCATTAATCATAATTACTTTGGTTCCAACAAACACCCACTAATCACACAATTGTATTTTGCCATATTGCCATTCGGCTCTCGAAAATTACAAAGCAAGAGTAAATACAGTTTATTAAACATAAATAACTGTTTTTTTGGTTTAAATAGACTCTCTGTTTTTTTTTTTTAATTAAACTTAAGATGTGACTAATAGTGACTGAACAACTGATCAACAGCTTAAAATTTAATATTTATCGATCATGTCCCTTATTTCAGAATTGGAGAGGTCTTATTTAATTCAAAAATTGATGTTATTTGTTTAAAGTTACAGTTGTGTTATTTGAACACAAAAATGAGACTATAATTTTCGACACCAATTTAGATGATTAACACATGTTCAAATATGTGGCTAATTGTGTTCAGTGGATAATTAATTGATATAACAAAGTGTCGGCAACTTATTAACCATCCACTGAACATAATTAACCACGATTTTGAATATTATTAGCCATGATTTTCAAATATTTGAACATCTAAAAATCGTGGTTAATAATGTTCGAAATCGTAGTTAACTATGTTCAGTGGATGGTTAATGAGTTGCGACACATTGTTATATTCATTACCATCAACTAACGTAATTAATCACGTATTTGAACTTGTTAACCATTCAAATTGTTGCTGAAAATTGTTGTTCCATTGTTCAAATTTCTCTAAAGTTATTATTCCTTTCTTAAATGAATTAGCGGGTGACTTTTTGAGAGAGAGAAATCCATGTCTTAGGAGCTACTCAAGACCATTAAACTAAACTCTTCATTAAGTATGGACCAAATCTGGATCTATACATTGTGGCATGCCTTAATTATTGGCTACACCTTGTTTTAGTTTTTTTTTCTTTTTCGAAAGGCACTTTGCCATAACTTTGACCGACTTCAAAGGGAACCGCGATTGGATTTTATAATATATATACGACCTTCTGAGTTCTGTCATCACTTCTCTTTTTGAAGACTTCGTATCATTACTTTTCGACATGGGAAAAGATTTAGGCGATAGCTAGGGTGAGAGACTTTAACATGTCTCCCACCTTGAGCAAGGGTATTTGTGCAACTTCTTTTATTGTTTTTCAGTTCATTTAATTTTTAAAATTATAAAAATGACCCATCCCATTCTCATCTTCCCAAATCCCACCGACAACCTTATCTCCCCACCACCAAATGACGCCGGTGAGGCCAAATCCAGGCATTCTCCTCAACAACATCTCCATCGTGGCCTCTTCTCTCCAACACCTTCTTTGTTTGCTATGGTTATAAACAAGTACAAGCTAAGAAGTAACATCAAAAGCTTCAACCTTTCGGGTATGGGTTGTAGTGCAGGTCTAATATCTATAGACTTAGCTCGTAATCTTCTTCAAGTCCATCCAAATTCAAATGCCGTGGTTAATAGCACTGAGATCATAACCCCAAACTATTATCAAGGAAACGAAAGAGTCATGCTTCTTCCAAATTGCTTGTTCAGAATGGGAGGTGCAGCTATTCTCTTAACAAACCACAGATCAAAACATAAACCTGCCAAGTATAGATTAATTAAGCCATAAAGGTTCTAATGATAAAGCTTATCGGTGTGTTTTTGAAGAAGACAAAGAAGGGAAAGTGGGTATTTCACTTTCAAAAGATCTCATGGCTATAGCAGGAGAAGCACTTAAATCAAATATCACTACAATGGGCCCACTTGCTGATGCGACAAGCACTTCAATGTGATTTCCCCAACAACATCACTTCCATCAGCAAGAAGAACAAGTCGGAACCGAAAACAGAACAGAGACCCCAAAGCCATCTTCATCGACTTGAAGGGGGGATCAGAACGATGACGGCGGAGAATCTTCTTGCCATCGGGTAATGGTACCGCCGTCAATGACACCGTCGGAGCAACGAAGGGAGGGCAGTGAGCTAGCAGAGACAAGGGAGATGAAGTGAAGAGTAGAAGGTGAAAATCAGAAAAATGATGAAGGACTGAAAACTAATTTTTGTTTTTCAAAAAAGCCCTTGCCTATGGTGAGAGACTTGTCATGTCTCTCACCCTAGAATTACCCGAAAGATTTAATCATTTGAAGATAACTGAAAAAAAAAAAGCTAAATTATACTTTTAATTCCTTATCTTTATTTTAAATTTCAATTTGGTCCTTCATTTATTCTTTATTATGTTTTGGTCCCTTGTTTTTATTTTAATATGATATAAAGAGGACCAAATTGATATAATTTTTGTAAAATAAGGGATCATTTCGAAACAAAAAATATATATAAGAAAGACCATTTTGGAACAAAAAATGGGACCACATTAGTTTAACTTTTGCAAAATGAGAGACTATTTCGGAACAAAAATAAAAAAGGACCATTTTGGAACAAAAAATAAAAGAGAAAACAAATTAAAACCTAAAATAAAGATAAGAACCAAAAACGTCCTTTTAACCATTGTAGGCTGGCTGGACTTGAACAAACTTCTGATTTTCGATGAAGCATTCCACATGCAGCAAACAAGGTCGTTGGCATCCTATTGTTACTTAAAAAATGAATGTGATTATATTTTTTTTTTTGATAATCATGTAATAGGTACGAAGTATCCATCATCGTAAATAGTGATTGATCTCCGTCAGGAAACCTGTTGGGCACACAAGCCAGGATTTAAACCCTTGACTAATTGCTTAAAGTGACCGACTCCCTTACCGCTCAGACCAACCACGTGTTGGTATAAATGTGATTACTTGTAACTAGATTACCGATCCAAAACACACAAGACCCATTTTGCTCCCTGACAATTTTCGCGGTGCCCATTTTAGTCCCTGACAAAAAAAATAAATTCATCCGTTAGTCCTTGAAAATTACAAACCAGGGACACGTTAGTCCCTCCATTCCTCTCCGTTACGAAGGCTCTGTTAGTTTGCTGATGTGGTCCGTTAACTCGTCCACTTGTCAGTCAAGTAGCCCACGTGGATTTATTTTTGAGTAAAAGCCCATTTTGATCCCTGACAATTTTGACATTCCCATTTTAGTCCCTACGAAAAAAAAACTCACCTATTTTTTTCATCTTCTTCATCCATCTCCTGCATATACGAAAATCCCAATCAAAATCAACTGCATTTTCATTACATTGAGATATAGTTGCTCTTTTTCTCGCTATCCTGAACCCTCTCTGAGCTCGAACTCAAGTGTATTGTGTTTGATTTCCTTTCAACCTTTCTTGTCCCCAATTTCTCCAATCAGGTAACCCCAAGATCACAGCCTCTTCTTCTACGCATCACAAAGAGAAGACTATGAAAATGTCAAGAACAAAAACTCAATTTTAGAAAGAAAAAAAAAATAAAGATACCCATTTACAAATATATATGATACAACGAATGGGTTGGTAAAAAAATCCAAACTTTTCATCTGGGGTTGGTAAAAAAACTGAAATAAAAAAACAAAGCTTGTAATATGGTGTGAGGTTAAAGGTTTGTTTGATTATATTTCGAAAAATTGTGTTGTGGAAATGAGTTAGGATAGAAGAGATTAATGTGAAAAGTAATAATAAGTGAAATTAAAAAAAAAGGGTCACAGTAAATATGAGAGGTGGACTTCAGGAAGAAGCCCTAGAGTCATAAATTAGAAAGAAGAAAATGGAATGAGACATTATTATTTTAATGAATAAAAGGAATGGCGAAAGAAAGGAGAACTTAAGAAACGAGAAGAGAGGGGTAAGGGGAAGGGTAGAGCTTGAACAATATTCAAGAAGAAATTGGGGTGCAAGTTGGAGAACAAATGTGAGGTGCCTCTCCCATTAAGCCTAAAATAAGACATTCATTGTTGGGGTGCAAGAAGAAAGGATGAAGAAGATGAAGAAAAAAAGGGGCAAGTTTTTTTCTTCGTAGGGACTAAAATGGGTATCTTTAAAATTGTCAGGGATTAAAATAGGTCTTTACTCAAAAATAAAAATCCACGTAGGCTACTTAATAGACACGTGGACGAGTTAACGGGCCACATCAGCAAACTAACGGAGCTTTCATAACGGAAATCAACGGAGGGACTAACGTGTCCCTGGTTTGTAAATTGTCAAGGACTAATTGATGTGTTTTTTTGTTTTTTTGTTAGGGACCAAAATGGGCATCGCAAAAATTGTCAGGGACCAAAATGAGCCTTTACCCTTATATATATATATATATAATATTATGTATCCAAAAATATATATATATATATATATATATATAATATATATGCATAATTAATTTTATAAGGGTTCTGTTTGGCAAATTTTATAATTAATTCAGATTAGGGGAAGGTTGTGGTTTTGGGTGGTGATTTTAGGCAAATTCTTCTAGTCATTCCGAAGTGGACAAGACAAATGTTCATGTGAGTATTAATGCTTCATACCTCTGGCAATTTTGTCGTGTCCTAACTTTAACTAAGAACATGAGACTTCAGTGTGGGGTTCTTCAGGTATTAGTGTGGAAGGCATGAAAAAAATTCTCAGATTGGGTATTGAGAATCGGGGATGGCACCATTGGTCAAATCAATGATGGAGAGGTTGTCATTGATATATCGGATGACATGTTGATTACAAATTCGGGTGACCCCCTCGCTTCTATTGTGGATAGCACTTTTCCATCCCTTTTGGAGAATATGAATGATCCATCATTTTTTCAACATAGGGTATTTTAGCACCAAAAAAATGATGTTGTTGATAAATTGAATGATTATATGATGTCATTGATCCCCGGGGAAATGAAAACTTATTTGAGTTTTGACAGCCCATGCTCCCTTAGTGGAAATGTTGATAGGCCAGATGATATTCATACTCTTGAATTTTTGAATACCATTACTTCATTAGGACTTCCTAATCATGAATTGAAGCTGAAAATTGGTGTTCCCATCATGTTGTTAAGAAACATAGATCAGTCTTATGGATTATGCAATGGCACATGACTCATCATTACCCACATGGGCAACCATGTTTTGGAGGCAAAAATCATTTCCGGAAGTAATATTGGACAAAAGGTTCTTATTCCTCGATTGTCATTGATGCCATCTGACAACAGGATCCCTTTTAGATTCCAACGTAGACAATTTCTTGTGGTTGTTTCTTTTGCAATGATAATAAATAAGAGTCAAGGACAATCCCTAAAACATGTGGGCATTTATCTCCCACGGTCCATTTTTTCACATAGGCAGTTGTATGTTGCAATATCAAGGGTTACATCACGTCAAGGTTTGAAGATACTGTATATGTGACAATGAAGGTCAAATTTAAAATTCCACCTCCAATGTAGTATATAAAGAAGTATTTCAGAATTTAACATAGGCAGGTGACATAGCATTTATTAAATTTATTTTGTATATATTACAACATCTCTTACTCATTGTTTATTCAGTATTTTTTTTCCGAAGATTGTGGCATTTTTTTTCATTTAGATTTGTTGATGTTGAAAGCTAATTTTGAAAATCTTAATTATACCCTGAAACATTGATTTCCCGTGCATCACACGGGTACACGGTAAAAATATATAACATATTATGTATAATTAATTTTATAAGGGTTCTGTTTGGCAAAAATAGCTGATAAGCTATCTTATAACTGAAAATTGAAAAACTAGCTGATTGAATTTGAAGTATTTGGTAAACTTGACGGTTGAACTAACTTATAAATGTAAAATGATATAAAATGACATATTTATGATAAGCATGATAAAGTTAGAATTTCATTAAATGAATGAGGGAAAAAACAAGAGAAAAGTCAATAAGCTATAAACTATAAACGAAATAAAATAGCTTATGAAGAAAGCTATAAGCTAATGAGATAAGCTTGTTTACCAAACACATTTATTTCAGTCAAACAAACTTATAAGATAATCAAACAAGCTATAAGCTAGTTTATTGAATTTGCCAAACAGAGCCAAGATCTACCGTGGAGGGAGGATTCAACATATACGCTCGCCCTTCCTTGAATTTGCTCCTGTTAATAACTATTTTTAAAATATAATCCGTCGTTTACATTTATTTTCAGTCATCAATCTTATTTTTAGCCAATGATACAAATTATTATTAGAGTTTTAATTAATTATAATTACTCTTGATGAAAACAAGATCAACAACAGAAAATATATGGGAGTCATAAGGTGGTTAGGATGAAGGAGTTAATGAATGAAGTGATGAGGAGGTTGAAAGTTCAAACCCTATCCACTAATAAAATACTAATATTAACATTAATATTTGCCTATATAAAATAAAAAAAAACACAACTGAAAGTATATATAAGTGAAAATATGTTGACGTGTGTCTATATATATATATATATATATAATATTTAACAGTAGCTATTCTGCTTCATATAAAATTCACCTTTAACGTCACTCAAAAATTATTGGCAAAGTATAAAAAAGTGCTTACTTATTTATTAACGGTATTCAAAGTTCAACAGATAAATCAAAATGAACCAGTGCGTTTTGGTAGACTAACGACCCCTTTTCAGTTTTGTCGGCGAAAGAAAATAGGAATATATTTTTTGGACATCAAATTAGGACACCATATGATTTCCCTTTTGTTTTTTTTTTTTTTGACGAATTTCCCTTTTGTTTTTTAGTATTCTTGAATCTTGATAAACGTATATACAAAAGATGATAAAAAGTAATTAAGAAATATAAATAAATATATACAGTATCATATAATGTATAAAATTTTTGTGTTCAAATAATATAACACAAGAAAATATCATCTTTCAATTGCTACAGTTCAAGCATTCTCTCTCTGTATTCCCTTTATTTTTCTTCGAAGCATAAGTGCAATAATAAGAAGAGGCTTGAATTTTTGGCAAAGGTCTAGATGCTGTTACAGACTGTTGTGCAGTTGGCATTATTTGCTTTGCTTGCCATACTTAAATCTGGCTTGATTAAATGAGTGTAATAGAAGGGAAAAAAAGGTTTTAGAGGAGAAAATCCGTGGAAGAAAAAAATAATCACGCTTCATCCTCTTTCTCACCTGAAATAAAGAAAAAATAATCACGCTGCATGCAGATGCAAGGGCCAGGCCGGCCAGCAATCGTGCACCAAAAGTTTAGCGTACAACACAAATGAAAAGGAAGAAATAAAAGGGATATATTTTTTGGGAGAATGAAAGAGTACCTAAGCATTAGTCAACTACAAATGTTATTAGTACTTATTTTTTATTAACAGCATCAATGAGAGTTGCTCATGGAGGTCCGTCGAAGGTTTTAAATTACGGTCACGGTTGCAGCTCCGTTACGTTTTTTATTATTGCGGATAATTACGGGAAAATACGGTCGATGCCGCTGCAATTAAGGTTGCGATACGGCTTCGACGACTGTAACTAGTAAGAAATCATTAATTATTTTTTCCCTATTGGAATTGATCTATGTGGCAATGTGAGTTGTTTAAAATAAGACATGATTGCTTATATAATGAACCTCAAGGATGAGTTGCTTATGAATAAAAAATAATAATTTTTACTCAAATCTCAAGAATGAGTTGCTATTTTAAATTAAAACAAAATTAAGTACAAATAAAAAATATAAAAAATATGGGTTGCTTAAATAGGTATTATTGTAGTAAAAGTATGGTAGATTGCTTAAATATGATACGGTATAGTGTGGCTCATTTAATGAGAGATAAGCAACCCACTTAAATATTACCCATTGGAGATGCTCTAATACCCCCAAATAATCAATTATAGTTTTTTTCTCTCTATAAAATTATAATTAGTTAATAAAATTTTTAATAAATAATTAAAAGTACCAATAGTCTCAGTACCCCCTGCTCCTGTAGCAAACAAGTTAATTAGGATGGAATATATTTCTAGACTATAGAGTAGGTTTGAGGTTCAATGTCTCGTAGAGCTACAAAAAAACAAGTTAATTAGGATGGAATATATTTCTAGACTATAGAGTAGGTTTGAGGTTCAATGTCTCGTAGAGCTACAAAAAAAGAGCTGTTTAGGGACCGAATTTTCGGTGGCTACAAAGCCAAAATCGATCCCTAAACCAACTAGGGACCGTTCTGGGGACCGATGTGCGGTCGTGACTAAAATAGTGGTCACAAATCAGTTTAGGGACCGATTTAAAATCGGTCCCTATTTAGAGACCGAAAATGGGATCCCTATATTCAGTCTCGGGCCTTGGTCGCGCGCATGATTCCAGAGACCATATCTGGGATTGATTTTTCAAATTTTAGGGACCGAATTATCAGTCCCTATATTTTACAACGACTAGTATTTAGCCACCCTGGAATCGGTCCCCAAAGGGGTGGCTATTTTTGAAAATATTTTTTTTAAAGCTAAATTAAATTAAATTAAACTAATTAAATGAAACTTAAATTGATTTGAATTAAACTAAATTAAATTAAGCAAAATAATGCATAAAAGAGAGCACAAATTATATATAATCCAAAGTTTCCACATCATATAATCCATAAAATATATAAAAAAAAGTACATAACATAAATGTAACTCTCAGTCAACAAAAAAAGAAAAAAAAACACATAAATGTATCTCCTAATCAAGACGACGGGGTGAGGGAAACGGGCTAATATCATAAACGTCATCAGCATCCTCATCAAGAGCGTCGTCATCAACAAAAAATAAAAACATAAATGTATCTCCTAATCATGACGACGGGGTGGGGGAAACGGTCTAATATCATCAGCATCCTCATCAAGAGCATCGTCATTAGCAGCTACATCATCATGTGAGTGACTGCCTGAACCCGAACCCGAACTACCTGCCCGCATCATTCGAAAAAGCTCATCGATCTTAGCCTGTTGCCGATCGATCAGAGTCTGCTGGTCATTGATCTTCGCAACTGTTTTATAGCTCCTGTTTTGATGAACTTGAACAAAGAATAAACTATATAGATTTATATGTTTTTTCGTTTTTTGTGTCATTTTTTTGTTTATCATTTTACATTATACTCAACCTAAAACTCTGTATATTGCAGCTGAACTTTTGGGATTAGAGAATTTCATCCCACCCTTTGCAAATACTAGTGGTTCAGACATACTTCAAGGTGTTAATTATGCATCCGGTTCAGCAGGAATTCATAATGAAACCGGCACACATCAGGCATAAATACAACTCTTTTACTTTCTTGAATTTGTTACAGAGCTAACGGACTTGTAGTGTTTGCAACAAATGCTATATACAAACATTTATGAATATGCACTTCCCATGTATCTTATAATTACATTTCCACCATAAAGAGAAAAAAAACATTTCCACCATAAAGAGAGAAAAAACCTGCACTTAAATGACAGAAAAGCAGTTACAGCTCAAACAACTTGGGACAACACAGCTGCTACACTGCACCTCCCTCATCCAACTATTGTCAATTTTAAAATTTTTATTTAAGAGTGTTCCTAATATACTAGCTGATACAATAATGACTTATTCATAATCTTGTCGCCTCTTGTCATCAAATACCCGTATCAACAGAAGAGAACTTAGAACAGAGAGTTAGGAGAACTAAGAGTGGGGGAAATTTTACCTTTGTTTACGTTCTCTCAGCAGAGGGAGATGGAGAATGGTTTCTTCCTTTCTTCTTCACGTTCTAGAAGAAGTGGGTGAAAACCCCTAAATCAAAAAAACCAGAAATCAACCATCAAAACCAAAATTGTTTAGGTAAATGCTTTAGGGTTTCAAATATATTCAGCAATTTGAGAGTGAGAAAAGAGAGAACATACCTGTGCACTGTGTCGAGGAGAGGACTCAGAGTGAGACTGGTGGCCGTTTGAGGGCTTGGTCAGGATGGAGAGGGTTTGGACGGTGAGAGGAAATGGAGAGGCTTCGGTCACGGTGCGACGAGATGAAGAGGGAAAGGTGAGGCTTCGGAAACGGTGGCGGTGCGAATGGGGAAAGGGACAAGTCATAGAGAACAGGGTTTGGACGGTGAGAGGAAATGGAGAGGCTTCGGTCACGGTGGTGGTGCGACGAGATGAAGAGGGAAAGGAAAGGCTTCGGGGCGGTGCGAATGGGGAAAGGGGCAGTGAATGCAGAGAATAAACTTGCTCTGCTTTCAAGGGTGTGACGAAATGCAGAGAAAGGGTTTGTGACTTTGTGTTAGGGAAAGGAAATGCAGAGAGTGAAAGAATAAGTGAGGAGGGGGGAACGGAACGCGGGCAATGTTTTTAGGATTTTTGGGTTAGGGACCGATTTATCGGTCTCCAAATCAATATCAGAATAAGAGAAAAATAGCTTAGCCACCGAATTGGCCGTCGTCGCTAAAATAGAGTCGTTGGCGGTCCCCAAATCAGTCCCTAAATGAGTCAACAGATTTGACTTTTCGAATTTTCTGTTTAGGGACCGATTTAATTGGGACCATATTTTCAGTCGCTAAATCAGTCTCCGAGTTGGTTCTAATGACCAAATTCTTAAAAACTCTGCTCAGTCCCTAAGACGGTCCCTATTAGGGACGGATTATTGTCGGTCCCCAATATCGGTCCCTAAAATGCTCTTTTTTTGTAGTGATAGTATAAGTAGATAACCAAGAAAATTAAGTGAAAATTTCTCAAAAAAAATATTAAGGAAACTGGTCCTAAGATACATTAAATAGTACAAATCAAGAAAACATTGAAGGGGAAAAAAAAAAACTAATTCATGCCTATTAAGTATTAAATGTTCACACAATGAAATATAATCAGCCCCGAGTTCTATCTTGCTAAAGTTGGTGCGAGTGACAACATGTGGTTGGTCCAAGTGGGAAGAGACTTAGACTTCTTAAGCAAGTGGTTAGGGATTCGAATCCTGACTCTCGTATATGGAGAAAACCTGGTTGGGAGAGGAGAACCCACCTTGTGTGCCCAACAGGTTTCCTGACGGGGATTAGTTATTACCAACAGTGATGGATACTTCATACCTATATCATGATTAAAAAAAAAAAAAAATTAGTGCGACTGGCAACCAGCATATTCAGATTATGAACTTCACCTTCACGAGGCAAGGTGTGCCTCCTCTGTTGTTGGCGGAGTCAATGGGCATCTCATAACATTTTTTTAGGATAGTTCGTAATATAATTTTACACATTGCACATATTTTAAATTTCCTATTTGTAAAAAGAAAAAAATGAAAATTCAAATTGGTTCCCATAAGAGATCAAGAATAGTTATTTAGGAGTGTTCTCTAATCAAATAAAAAAAAACTACAATTTGACTTTAAAAAATTAAAAATCGCTTAAAATCGACATTTATTATTTAGTTTTAGTTTTAATCATTATAATACTGCATTTGTAAGGCCATACTTCAGTCACTTTCACTCTGCTTGAAGAAGTTCTATCACCAATATGGTATGACACAATTGATAGATAATTGGTTCCCTTAAGTACATAGTCATGGATTCGATTCATGTCTTATGTCTATAGAAGAACATCTGTTAAGAGAGGTCAACCCCTTAAATTAATCTCAATACCTCGAGGGATTAGTCTCTGTCTCCCGATCAGAGGATACCGGATTAAAAAAAAGAAGTTCTAGCGTGTTCCACGGGATCTATGCATTCTCATATACGTACAACTATTATTTATAGTTTTGTATTTGTCTTTCAGGAAAATAAATGTATAAAAATAAAATATACTTTTAAAAATACATGTATGTTATATAGCACAAAAGTTTTTGAGTAATGTTATTTTACACATGAATACTGGACACCTGATCGACACCTGGTTAGTAATATATAAATTATTAGTTAATTTAATTCAATAAATGATTAACAATATATTGTGAACCCTTATACTTATTAACCAAATTCAACAGACCATATTAACCACGATTGTGAATGATGTTAACCACGATTGTGAATGGTGTCATACATCGGTACTTGTTATTTTTTTGTATACCTTCAATCTTGGTTAACAGTATTCACAATCGTGATCATTATGTCTTGAACTTGATTAATGGGTATAAGGGATCACAATTCATCGTTAACTATCTACTAAACTAAATTAACTAAGAATTTGTACATCATTAATTAGGTGTCGCAAGTGTATAATAACATTAATTAAAGGAAGAGCAGAAATCACGGCAGGTAAATAAATCACCTTCGTATTGAATATCATTTTTCTTAAAAATCTTGTTAAAAAAAAAAACATTTTTCTTTTAAAAATATTCCAGTGAGTATTGTTCATCGAGTATCTTGTTTTCCATATAATCATACAAAGTAAAGTGCACTATACTATAATGATTACGTAAGAAATTTTTTATCCGAACAATTTTATTCTCTTATTCCCTATTCTGGGCTAAAAATATATTCCATTCCGGATCTCCGCATCTGACATATTAATTTGTCTTCCGAGTATCTTTACGATACGTTTGATGATTAGGATAAGAGAGATGATATAGGATAAGTTATCATATCCTATCTAAAACTATTGTTTGGTGAGCTATTAGGTTAGGATAAATCAATCCTGTCACTTATTCTATCATGTCCATCTAGTTAAAATTCTATCCTGAGGGGAGGATTGGGTTAGAATTCAACAGGATAGGATAAAATGACTTAAAATATAAAAATATTTAGTATATAAAATAATTAAAAAATAATAAAATATAACATGGTTAACAAAAAGGATATAATAAAACATAAAATAATAAAATATTAATAATTACTTTTAGAAATTATTTTTATTTTGTAACAAGATTAAATTTGTTATTTTATATTATTTTAAAAAAACGAAAAAAAATTTATTCTAATAATTTAACTATATTTAAAGTAAAAACTAAAAGTGAATAAAAAAATTTTAATTTAAGTTAAACAATATTTTTAAAATTTTAAAAATTATATGAAATTTTATCATAAGGATAATTTTGTCTTTTTATATAATCTAAAAAATTAAAATTATAAAAAAACTAAAATCTAATAAAATATGAAAACATTTAAAATAAAAATGAAAATTTTAAAATTCATACCAAAATTATAATACTATCCAGTTGGTTATCTGGTGAACACCAAACGTTGGATAGGATAACAACTTATCCTACTCCTTTCCTGTTCTTTTATCATATTCGCCCCTATCCTATCCTAACTACCAAACGAGCCCTTAATTACCTTCCATGTCACTAAATTCTTCTGTCCATGTGATCTACGTGACTTTCCTGAAGTTCCAAGCTTCCTAACACTTAAAAAGAAAAATAAACAAATGAAAGCTTCCTTAACTATGTTTTTCAATATTATTGTATATTCTCATTTGTTAGATTTGAGCTAAGTTGACTAAAAAAAGACATTTGAGAGCTACGAAAGTTTCTTTTCAAGTTTTTGCGCTTGGAGTTGATTGAAGGTTCTCAACAAGTCTAGGTACATCCAGTCAAAAAAAAAGAGTCTAGGTACATGTTTAGATCCATGCACTCAGAGTATATATATATATATATATATATATAAGAGTCATGATCCGTTGATACTAGGTGTCAAACTTTTCTCTTACACCAATTTTCAATCATTGATTTTGGTTTCATCTAACGGCTTAAACTTACCATTTTTAGATAATTATTAAGAGTAACATAAATGTGAAGAGAAAGAATAAAATGTATTTAATGAATAAAGATTAGTATCTTGAATTTAATTAAAATTACAAACTATATTATTAACTAAAAATTGATAGAAGAATAATTTGCTGATGATACAAATCTTCCTTTTTTTAATAACAAGACTGTTTCGCTTAAAATTATAACGTCTTGCATTTTTATTAAAATATAATATTTATATCCTTTTTTTTTAATTATAGTATTTTATTTATGCTCTTCTTAATAATTTTAGTATTAAATATATTTTTTAAATATTTTAAATAGTTGTTAATAATTGTTAATATGAAATAGTATAACCGTCTTCAATCATTAAATTTATTTAGTAACTATTAAAAATTAAAATTTTAAATATTTAAATATTTTATAATTTTAATTTTTTAAGATAATTTTTATCAGTAAATTTTTTTTTTATTTGTATTATATATACATATAAGATTGTAGTTAACTTTAGTATTTAACAAATTAAAAAATATTGCATAAAATATAAAAAACTTAGAAAATATTATTAAATTTTTTTTTTGAAGCAAAAATATTATTAAATTTTAAATGCGGAAAAAATATTATAAAAATATTAGTTAAATAGTATGCATTTAAAAAAAAAAAAGGATAACGTTGCACTTAAAAAATATATACATTTTTAACCAAATATTCTTCAATCCATTTTTAGTTAATATGATAATAACTATTATCTATTTTAATAAAAATGCAAGACGTTATAATTTTAAGCAAAACAATCTTGTTATTAAAAAAAAGGTGGATTTGTGTAATTAGCAAATTATTCCTCTATCAAATTTTAGTTAATAATATAATTTATAATTTTAATAAAATTCAAGATACTTCAAAGATTTCTTCATTAAATACAATATATTTTTTCTCTTCACCTTTATGTTACTCTTAATAACTCCCTCTCTTCAATAAAAATGGTAAGTTTAAGCCGTTGGATCAAACCAAAATCAATGGTTGAAAATTGGTGTAAGAGAAAAGTTTAACACCTGGTGTCAACGGATCTTAACACATAATATAATGCTAATATACTTTCACTTGATTTTTAGAAAGAGTTATAGTAACCCACCCTCACTCTTTTGTACCAAAATATTATTTTTTCCTTTCATGAAACAACTAAACTCTTAGGGAAGTTTTATTAAACTAAATTTACCCTTCCCTACTCCTAGTTTGGTTTCATGACACATTGACATGATACAAAACATATGTTTGGGAATGAATTTTACGTCGGCACTTTAAGGTTTTATTTTTTCTTGTTAAATAATTTCTTGTCATGTGTTAAAATTTATGGATCAATTACCTGCAAAATGTTAATTTTGATTTTTGACAAAGATGCAACCTTTTTTAGTTGGTATATATTTTGAAGGATGAATATTCGGTGGAGGAGGACCAACAAGTTCATTGACATTTCTCATTTTCCTAAGGCTTAATGTGAATTTGGGAATTGCTACTACTTTACTGTTTTCCGGTGAATCTCCATTTTCATTGGACATTTTTGCTTGCTTAGACATCGGAACAAAGAGATAAACACAGCAGAGCTATTGATAATTGATAAGTCGTCCGATACATGCAAGGGCGTTTGTGGTTTGGTTTAGATTGATTTTAAGTTAAAATATCATCTGATTTAAATATAAAAACAAGTTGTGGTTCGAATTGGATTGGATAATTCGATGACCAACAAAATAACTAAAATGTAAGTCTAAATAACATTAATAGATAAACGTTACGAGCCAACAAATATCAATTTTATGCTTGGAAAATTAAGAATAATAAAAAATTACATCTCATCAAGCTAATAAATATTATTAGGAAAAACCCAACAAATAAAAAAAGCAATAATGTAAAAAGTAATATAAATATAAATATAAATATATGTTAAATTTTATATATGTGGTTAAGTTTAGTTTGAATGTTTGATTTGGTTTTAATAAGAAAAAAAAATCAGTTTTTACAAAAGAAATCCAAGAAATCTAATAAATATCTAGTCTGATGTGGGGTCTGGCACAGTGGAGAGGAAATGGAAGGTAAAGGAAGAGGAGGGGTGTGGGATGTAGGAGAGGAGAGGAGAGAAGATTGAGAAATTTGCATATTTTTTTTTTATTTAATTTGAAATTTTGCTAACATGTCCTTAAAAGTTTAGTTGTTTTATGAAAGAAGGAATTGGCAAAAAATATTAATGACATTATATTATTAAATATATAAGTATTACTATTATTATTATTATTATTATTATTATTATTGGTGGTCTGAGGAGAGTCTTACATGAGGCCTTAGGGATAGGAATAGGTCAGGCCGCTCGATCGTCGGTGGCTTATGGCCTAGCCTATTTAGGGCTTAGCTCGGCCTAGTCTATTTAATAAAAAGGCTAGGTCATGGATTTTTAAAAAGGCTATATAGTTAAAGAGGCCAAGCTTAAGGCTTTAAAATAAGCCTACTAAGCCTATCCGACCGGCCTATTTACCACATACACAGACATAAATATATAGATATAATATAATATAATATATTATAATACTATAATAATATAATTTATAATATTTGAAAGTAAAGATCTATTTATTTGTGAAGGTCTAGTGCTCTACTTATCAGTATAGGTCTATCAACCTCTTTATCATTAGAAGCCTAGAGCCTATTTGCAACTGAAGGTCTATGACTTATGTATAGGTGTATGCATATTTAAAGGTCTTGTTGATAAGTAGGTTTTCAGGTCAGGCCAAACTTTGAAGTAGGCCAAGCTAAGGCCTTAAAAATTGAACTATATGCATATTAGAATGCAGGTCAGGCTCAATCCTGTTAGGGCCTGTAACATCCTTAGTTGCTTTATGGATTGACGACTGCCCCCACAAACCAGCACAGGTCTTTTCAGTGTGTTTTGTCCTCACTCACATTTCCCATGAAGCATAAGAGTGAGGACAAAGCACCCTAAAAAGACCTGTGTTGGTTTGTGGGGACAGTTGTCAATCGGTAAAGGCAGCCAATGATGTTACAAAGGGTAACAGAGCGGCACCATTCCTAGAATGGTGGTTCGGGGACGAACCAAGTGGAAACTAGTGGACATGTGATACACGGGACTGACGAGGGCGGGGAGTGGTTGCCGGTGCAAAGAGAGCACGGACAAGGAACGGCTCCTAGCATGCTTTTAGGCGAAGGGACACGTGAATGAACCGATAAAACACCTGAACCAGGGGATCCTAAGACTGTATAGGTATAACGCCTCATTTTCTCGGTCTCGGTTAGTGTACGAGGAAATGATTAAGCATGTTTGAAGGCTTAATCATGTTCCTTAGGTGTTGGTTAGTTTGCGTCTCAAGTTTGAGAAGAATCAGAGTTAAAACGGGTCCGGAACCAAACAAACGCAAACCAAGCGATTAATTGGTCAATTAATTAATTAATATAGAATTGGAATATTAAAATTAGGTCGGACTTGAACAATAATAAGTTTTTTGGAATAGCCTAAAATAATTAAGAAAAATATTCCAGTAGTAGGTTATGTAGGGAGATGCAGAAGAAAACACCCGGTTGTGCCGACGGAGCAACACGTAGTGACACGTGTCATGCCTGGTGATGTGCAAGTATACACAGTCAAACAAGTAATAAAGTGTGAATAAACCCACGAGGATTTAAATGAATTGAATATAAATTCTAGTTTTAACCTTTTCTACTTAGCGTAATAAAAATAAAGAGTAATTTTAAACATGTAAAGTAAATGGAATAATTGGGTATTAGAACAGTAATTAATAAATGTAAGGAATTAATAAAAACAATAAATGGGTGCTTAAAAACAGAGATGGAAACAGCTAGGATTCTAATCCTTTGTAATATTCACTTCAGGGTAATTTATGCTTCAGGATGCTACAGCATTTAGCCCAGGAATTGAGAATTGCTTTCCAGCAGTAAAACTGAGTTCATTAAAGCTTCTCATTCCTAAGTTCAAATTAATTTTCCTCAGCTGTCAGATAAAAACGTCCAGCTACTTAAAGACTTGAAGGCTATTCCTAGCTCATTCAACACAATTAATTTTCCAATTAATTGCTCTATCTTTATCTTCTAATCAAGTCCACTAACTTGGCTTTTCCAAACTTAGTCAGCTGATATTTCAGATCAGTTGATCAGGCTAAACTGAAATTAAACATTAACGCAGAAAAGAAGAAAATGCATAACATCCATTGCATTGAATTACCCATCAGTTTAATTACAAATTCATAGAATCCTAACTTGATGGAATTAGCTGATAATGAGCTTAAAGTTAAAACAAGTAAGAAAATGGTAAAATAAAGACATAAGTGTAAAAATGAAATTACAGAGAAGACAAGAGAGCTGACGGTTGCTACAGTACGAGCTGATGTAGTACAAGCTGCCACAGTACAAGCTGCCTTAAAAGCAAGGTGACACTTATTATTTGTACTACCTCCCAAAATAGGGCTACACTCTCTCTCATGCCTCACTTTTTGGGCTATTACACAATTCAAATACTAAAATATTCCTTGGCCCAATTCCCAAGTACACTCAGCTGCTGCATAATATTCTCTCTTCCTTTTTGCACAGCGTAGCAGGTACTTTGTTTTCTAGTGAGCATTAGTTTGGAAATGATTTTAGCTTGTCATGACCTGCTCTCTAGATGTTGCGACATTCCGAAACATCCCAGAGCACTTCCTTCAGCAATTTACACTTCTAAATCCTGCTCAAGCTCAAAAAAACTTTTTAGCAATAACAATTCATTAATTACAGCTTTTTCCGCAGTTAATAAAATCAACTCAAATATTTACTCAATCAAACAAAACTTGAGTTCTTTTCCCAAAATTGATCAAAACAAGCACAATGATTAAGGTAAAAGAATAGTAATAACTCTTATTTCTAAGAGTTATCACCACGTCACCATTCCACTAAGTCATCTAACCAAGCCTAATACAATGACACATGGCTCCAGTAAAATTTCTAACTAATCTTAAAAGGTGACACCTAAACTACTTAAGCCACCTAAACTTCCACTAACTTAATATAATAATAAAATAATCCTAATATAATTAAAAGAAGCTAAAAGAACTTCATCTTCTCCTCATTTGCTGCACGACCAGAGAAGATAAGCGAAGGGTTTTCACTTTCAAAAGCCATGGTTGAAGGCTTTAGAGCTTGGTTAAGGTAGTTTCGGTGACCGGAATTTCAAACCGATCACGTATTCGTACTTGTGGCTTCGACATCTTCGAGGTTGTGACTTTGCATGTGAGTTTCGTCAAGGAAAGTCGGTGTCGACGTCACCGACATTTATCATTTTTAAGCTATTTAAATTAATTCTACTCCTATTCTTAGTCCCGATATCGTTTTCGATGTATTTTAGGCTTTTAAGTGTTTTTTCTGCCGAATCAGTCGACCGGGAATCGATAGTGGGAATGGAGGCGAATATGATTTTACAGTGTACAACTGCTGTTATTGTAAGTTCTTCCTTCAATTTCGTGCCTTAATTCAAATTGGTTCATTGAGTGGAGCCCTGTTGTTGATTCGGTGGTTGTTTTGGTCTTTCTGGTTGTTTTTGGACCTCATGCATGTGCTTGAGACAATTTTTGGTCCAACGCACATATCGTAGCATTACAAGAAAGAGGCGTTTTACCGAAGGAAAATACGTCGGTAATGAAGGGATTACCAATGGATATATCCTTCGCTAACAGCGAAGACCAATAGTTGCATCACTTTCCGATGGAAACGGTCGTCGATACCTTTACCGACGACTTTTCCATCGGTAAGGTCGTCGGAAAAGCTGGCGAGGATTCTCAAAAGTTGGCGCCAGTTGTTATCGACGGACTAGACCGTCGGAAATCGGGACCACAATTATCGACGGATTTGCCGTCAGAAATTTTTTGCATTACCGACGGCTTAATCCGTCGGAAACATTTTTTTTAAAAAAATTCATTAAGCCGTCGGTATCAGTCGGAATCCATTGTTAAAACAACCGTTAACCCTCTCTTCCCCCTCGTCTCCATTCTACCTTCTCCCTCTTAAACTCTCTTCTCTCTTCTTTGACGGCGCCCCTCCCATCGCCCCGCCACCACCCTCCGCCAACGCGACCACAGTCGTCGTCTGTGCCGCCTCTCTACGCGGCTCCCCCTCTCTGTGTGAGCCACCACAAAAATCCCGGCCCCCTCTCTTTGAGCCACCCCCGCGGCGTGCCTGTTAGAGCAACCACCGCGCGGGGCCGTCTCCCTCTCTGTTCTAGCCACTGCCGCTCTGCCGCGAGGACCACCAAGGTGAGCAACCTCCCCCCCTTCTTGCTCTCTGCCTCAGTACTATTTACATTAATTTTTTTTTTTGGTTATTGTTTTTGTTAATTTGCTATTATGAGTTCCTTCAATTTGTGTTAATTTTTTGTTGTATCATTTTGAACTATTGAAATGTAACTATTGAAAATGTGGTGTTGTTGTTGTGTTGTTTGCTGAAATTCGGTGAATGGAAGAATACTTGTGGTGTTGGGGAAAGTTGATGTTGTTGTGTTGTGGTGTTGTTGTGTAAGTGTTGAAATTTGGTGAATCTGATTTATTTTGTTGTTTTTGTGCTCTCTGTTTTGAAGGCTACCAGAGGTTTGAGACTAGCCACCATCACCACCGTTGCGTATAGCAGTTTCTTGGGCCGTCAGAGGTGCGAGAGGTTTTCTATTTTGGGTTATTAATTATAACTGTTCAATGCATGCTAAAGAAATTGTATAAATTTAATTTGTCTAATTTGTTGTAATTTGTATATATCTTTTTAATTTGTATGGGTGTATTTTTTATATATATATATTTGTCTAGTTCTAACTAAAGTGTTTTTTTTTTATGTAAAATTTAGTAAGATGTTGGTTCTGCTAATTATGCAAATTAAATAATGAATATAAATTTAATTAATGAATGTAGATTAATTAATGAATTTATTCTATTACAAAGGAAACATTTGTTTCAAGGTTTAGAATTATATTCTCGGGAATCACATGCCCGGGAATGCTATTGCTGGGAATATTATTGCTGGGAATGTTATAGAACATGTTTGGTCAGTAGTTAAAGTGCTTGGGAATCTTTCTAGAAATTCCCGGGAATAATTCGAAAGTTTGTTTGGTTTGGAGTGTATATTCATGGGAATATACATCAAAGTTATACACCCGCTATATAAAATGATTAATGTAATAATTAACATAAATGAAATAAGAATATGAAATACATCTTTTATGCAATAAATCTCAAAATGCCTCTAATTTATAAAATTTATTTTAATATCATTTATAACGCAATTGATAAAAATAACATAAACAATGTGATTATTATACCTATACTATTTAATAAATATTTTTTAGTATTTATTTATACAAATTAGTATATTTTTATTTCATATATTATATGTAATACAAATATTTATTCAATTTAATAAAATAAATATTAAAATGTAAAATAAAACAATAATAACTATAAAAAAAAACCATGTTGCAGTGATTGAAAAAAACTGTCGTGGGAGTGGGAATAGGAAAGGGCAAAGGGATTGGGGAGTGGGGAAGTTAGGGGTTATTTTGGTATTTTTGTTACAATATTACCATGGGAATGAAGCATTCCCACCCTCTCCCCTGGGAATGAGATGAAGCAAAAATATGATCATGTCACTTTCCTGGGAATAATAGTTTCCTAGTAATCTTTTTTCAAAACTTGAAACAAACATAGGAACATTTTATTTCTACCCTTATATTCCCAGGAATAAGTAAAGATAACTTGAAACAAACACACTCAAAAAAATAAGGACAAAATACAATATTGTTGATAGGATGAGACATAGCTAGGATTAGTCAATCGGTAAAATTGTTATCCTCCCATATATTGTTTGTTGATATTATCAAACATTATGCAAATTATCTGTGTTATTTAAAGTTTTATTATATCTTAGAGTAGTATGTATAATTAATATGTAATTGAAAAAAAACCTTAGATTCCCGTTCAAGGTTCAATATTACTGAGCATGTGTACTCGTGGTCATGGTATCGCTCATTTTATTGAATCTTGAATTGTTCAATTGGGACAGTTTGGGAAGAAACTTTTTCTCCACTGATATGCTAATTACTCGCTGATTCTCATCTGTTAAATAATTGATGCAATTTAGGGTCGAAGCATTTCCTTTTGTTCTTCGGGTCCATACTTGATTGTGGTATCTTACCGCGGTCAAGTCGTGTACTTAGAGACCAATGGGAAATGCTGCCGAAATTTCGTCAGCTATAAGACATGAGAAGCGATGAGTAACTAGTGTAATACAGTGGTGAAAAAGTTTTTCCTCGAATGGGATAGGGCCACACCTTTTATGGAAAGGGAGCGGTTTAGGGTTATAGTATCATGTTTAAAAATACGTCAATTTATCTGGATATGCAGAAGGATGGAATATTATCCCTAGAGCCGTAGTTGAGTGTATGATAGGAATGAGTCTGGGAGACGACTTCTGACGGAAACTACCGTTGGTAAGCACAAACAAAATTATATAAAAAAATGATAATAATTAATAATTTAAAAAAAATTAAAAAAGAATCATTTCCGACGGAATTATCCATCGGAAAAGTTTCCGACGGAAACTACCATCTGTAAGCACAGACAAATTTCCGACGGAAAAGATTTCTAATGGAAGTTGCCGTCGGTAAACACTCACCAGATTTCCGACGGAAAATTCTGTCGGAAACAACCCAACATTTTCCGACGGCTTTTTTCTGACGGATTTTGCCCGTCCGTCGGAAACCGTTTCCTACGTATCTAGTACCGACCAAATACTGTCCGTCGGAGATTCCGTCGGAAATACTGTTTTCCGACGGCTTTTTGTCATTTCCGACAGCTTTTGGCCGTCGGTAATACTGTTTTTTTTTTAGTGTAGGTGTCAATATCAGATTCGATCTCGTTATTGGAAAGCGTGTTGAGGTTCGTGCCGGTAATGCAGAAGCATTCAGAACTTTTTCGGAAAAAGCGCGCACGTCAGTAAGGTGGGGAGAAAGTAGCTAATATGCTGGGGAGGCAAGCATAGTACTACATGTTGAATTGTATGTGTAGGGTGCCCCAAACCCTACTAGTGGTCGAGTAGTCGACAGTGGTTAAGTCTTTGAGAAAATGGTTTTGAAATGTTAGTTATGGCTTAATCACTGTAGGCTTATCGACTTTAGGATAAAACCCTATGTTAGACGATGCCGCTTGAGGATGCATGTTTTTATATGTAATCTATGATATCTTTGGATGGTTATGTTGTTTGACGTGTGATCTGTGATTATGTAATAGTAAATTTTTTATTTTCTATAAAAAGGTTGTCAGGCTCAGTTGTAAGGCATCCGAAATTTTAGAGAGAGTTTTAGAGAGAGAAGCTCTGAGTTCTAAGAGCTCTGACGAGTGAGTTCCTCAGTTCTTCTTCTTCCTCTTTTCTTTCTTTCAATCTTGTAATCTTCAATCTTGTAGTTTTCAATTGTTCAATCAATATTTACATGGTTTAAAAATTTCTGATCTCCTTCCACCGGTCCTGGTGAGGCTCTGCCTCCACTCCGGTTTCTTTTTATTTTTCCAGATCTTGGTTGGTTCTACCACCTTTCTGAATTTTATGCTTTAAATTTTTATATTTTTGTTTTAATTTCTACAGTATCTGTTTTTACTGTTTTCATGTTTTAATTTCCATATTTTAATTATTTTGTTTTTTATATGTAAACTTCCGCCGTTTATTCCTACTTCTCACCATCTTGCTCTTCCCCCTTTCTTCCTTCCTGTAAACCCCGTCATCTCTCTGGTATCAGAGCCTGATAGGGAAGCAGGAACTGTAGTATGGATCTAAGATCCATACCTTGCCAAGTAAAAAAAAAAAAAAGGAGTTTTTAAGAAATTATTATGCTTAACTGGTTTGGGTACCTCTTAACTGGTAAGAACCTCAGTGTTTATGCTTTGGTATGTCCTGTTAAAAGCTGTAGCAGTAAGACCTCGTGTGGATGAAGAGGTAGTAAGTCTAATTTGCCGATGCTTGAAGCAAGATAAATCAAAGTATGGATAGCGAGTAGCAGTAAGTCTACTTTGAGGTAGCTTTTGGTTATTTAAGTAAATCCTTTTTCAAAGGTAAGGTACAGCTATGGTTAAGGATAATAAGATCTAATACTTTTGTAAATTTTTGTAAAGTTGAAATTTTTATGAAAAATATTCAGCAAGGTAAGGCTTAGAATCATATCTATTGTTGCTATGGAACCAAAGGAAGGCAATGATATCAGATAATTAAAAATTTTGTTATCTCGTTCTTTTTCAAAGCTTTCTTTTTGCTCTTCCCAACCCTCATCTTCTTCACTACAGGAATCTGATATTCCCATCAATCCAAGCAGTATTTTCCAAGAGGAAATCTGTTTTGAAAATATCAATCAAGATATTAATAATTGGGTAATTCCCAAAATACCCACAAAAGAATTATACAAACCAGAAGGTAAGTTTTTTTGCTACTTCTGATTATGTTATCAAAACGGTAGAGAAAAATATTCCTATCAATCCAAAGAGTGAGGAATTTCATTTTCTCTCAATGGATACAATCAAGAATCATAAACAAAAATACAGATACCTACACATAGGATGTGTACAAGTAGCTGTTAAACCTTTAATCCGATAAGGATTAAATGCATCAATTCTAATGTGCTTAAGAGATATTAGGCACAATAAATTTCAAGATTCGTTATTAGGCAAGATAGAAACTAGCCTAAGTCAGGGTCCGATTTATTTCAATTGTTATCCAAACAGGACGTTGAGTCTACAGGATAGAAATATTTTAGACTCTTTGTTTCTAAATATTAAGATCTGTGGCTTGGACATGAAGCCTGGATCAATCCCAGCAGCTTTGCTTTATAGAATTCAATACAAGGTTATGGATTCTTGTAATTATAAATTTCTCAAAACTAGAACATCGGGAGAGACAACATTGTTTCTTACTGATGTTACTAAAGCAAACGTAATTGTCCCTAAAACAATCCCCTGGAGAGATGTAACTCTACTAGAAAGATGGATTTTGGATAAAGCAGCACCGACTTTACCAAGAGAAACATCAAACTTTAATAATATTGTCCAAACTCAAACAGGACAAGTTGAATTAACCTTCGAAAGAAGAAATTCTTTTAGTTCTATCAGATCTTCTAGTCTTAGATTAGAAGACTTTAGATCTGTCCCTTCAAGACAATCTTTTTCAACCACATCACAAATTCCAAACATTAATCTTCAGGGATTAGATACATTATCTACTATCCCTAGACCAATTTATCAGAGAGAAGATGATCAACGATCAATTCAGTCTCCAACCTTTTCTTCTCTTAATGAATCTTATAATGATTTGTAAGTTCATTATTGATAAGGAAACCTTTCGAAAAGACATTTACTCTGAGGAATGGAAACCTCAAAGAAAATGGTTCTTACAAGAATACAAGGGAATAAACAAAAATAATATTCAAGAAGAATATTACCAATTTCTTAAGAATGTTAAGACAAATGTTTTATTTTTTGACTGGTTTCATGCCTATGCAGTCAAAAATCAAATTAACTATCCTTGGAAAACAAAGATAGATGTTGATAAAACCACTAATGTCATTACAGTATGGCATTTGAAAAATAGTGAGTTAGTCAAAACAGAGTTACCACCAAATAACTCTTTCTAACTCCCTGGTGTTAAAGATCCTAACATCAACAAACCAATAATGGCTGCTCCGTTCAAAAATAAAAATACTGATGAAGCAATCTCAGCTCAAGACATTAACATACTAATGGAGCAATCAAACTATACAAATAAATACCTACAAGTTATAGGAGAACATTTTATCAAAAAAGATGCATCCAGCCATGCATCTACCTCGGAAACTAAAAAAGATATTCCCTTAGAAAAACCATTGTTTAAACCTTTCAGGGTTAATAAGAAGGTCAAAGAAAGTTTACAACTTCTTCTTAACCCTGAAATAAAAAAGGAAAAAAAGATCTTATCGAAAAAATCGATGACAAATTAAAACAATTAAGTGTTCCAGAGTCTCCATCTAACACTACTGACCAAGAAGGACGACCCTTATTAAGGGGCAAAGATCCAACCATAAATGTCATAAATGAAGATGGCTCAAACATAATCAGTGGCCAATACTTCTAAACCCAGTTTAGGGGAAAAACCTCCTATCAAAATAAATCCAGTTTATACATAATCTTGGAAAAAACCATCAAAGCTTTATTATCCTAGGGCAACTCCTCCGGATTTGCTTCTCGAGGAAAAAGCTCCAACTTTCAAAAGCTTCAATGCTAACAACATCTATGAATGGAACATAGATGGCCAAATTGAGTATCAAATCCTTCAAACAATGCAGCAAATGACGATGATGGCTACAGCATATCAAACTGCCAATGATTGCTCAGAAGAAGCCATTTGCAATATTTTGGTTGCTGGATTCACAGGCCAACTAAAAGGTTGGTGGGATCATTCTTTCTCTGATATACAGAAAGAACAAATGTTTATGGCAACCAAAACTGACACAGACGGAAATCCAATCTTCGATAATGACGGCCAACCTATTCCAGATGCTGTCAACACCTTAATCTTCTCAATATGCGAACACTTTATGGGCAATTCTTCCACTTGGAAGGATAGATCTGCTGATCTATTGTCCAATCTTAAGTGTAGATCGTTATCCAGTTTTAGGTGGTATAAATATACTTTCCTAACTAGGGTATACACTAGAGAAGATTGCCATATTAGATTCTGGAAAGAAAAGTTCATTGCAGGTCTCCCAACATCTTTAGGTGATCTTGTGAAAGATGAGCGTATAGCCCAATCTCCAGATGGAAACATTCCATATGAGCATTTGAGTTATGGACAACTCATTGCAACAACTCAAAAAATAGGGGCAAGACTTTGTAAGGAAGACAAAGTTCGTGATCAGTTCAAAAAAGAAAAGGCCGCGAAGAAAGATTGAGGGTCTTTTTGCGAACAATTAGGTATACCCCCTTGTCCAAAAGATAAGTCTAAATCTTCCAAAAAATATGAAAGAAAACCTCAGAAGACTAAGTATACTAAGTATAAGAAAAACAAATGTTATAACAAACCTTAACCAGAGTTCAAACCTAAGCCAGTAACTGGTGATAGGTCTTCCAAGAAAGCGTTTATCTGTTATAACTGCGGCAAACCTGGCCACATCTGTAAATACTGTAGGGTGAAGAAAAAGATCAAAGAGTTAAATCTTGAACCATCAGTTGAGGAACAACTGAATAATCTTTTGATTCAATCAGATACTTCAGATGAATCAGATGGTAATTTCTCTGAAGATCTTAATAATATCCAACAGGATGATATTGGAAGCCTTAGTTCCAATTCATCTCCAGAAATTAATGTCCTAACAAAGGAGCAAGATCTCCATTTTGAAGTAATCAATTCAATTTCTGATCCAAAAGAAAGACGAAAATATCTGGATAAGCTTAAATCTTCGATGGAATCCTCAACGGAAAAGGATTTCAAAAGTAAAGGTAAAGTTATTGTCAAAGATCATTTTGACTTCAAATAGATTCTTAAAAGGCTTGAAGCTACTCAACAAACAAAACACGTAAAAATTCAAGATTTCCAACAAGAGATTAAGAATTTGAAACAAGAGGTTAAAGAGATTAAACAAGAACAATCTGTTCATAAATTAATTCTGTCTCAGATAGCAGAAGCCCAATATGATGATTCTGATTTGGAAGAAAAACCTGAATCAAGTATCATTAAAAATAATGATCATGATAATCCTGCTAAAGTTCATGAAAGCAAAGATCTAGAAGAAGATCATGCATTCTTAAATCTAGTTAATCAATTCAAGATTCAAAAATTCAATATCAAGTCAAAATTATTATTGGAGAATTTGTTCTTGATACTACAACGCTTTTTGATGCAGGTGCTGATTCAAATTGTATTCAGGAATGATTAATTCCTACCAAATATTTTGAAAAAACTTCAGAAAAGTTAAGCGCAGCTAATGGTTCTAAACTTAGAATTAATTACAAGCTGTCAAAAGCTTTAATAGAAAATCAAGTCTTCCAGTTGAGACCCCTTTTCTTTTAGTTAAAAATCTTAAGAATGAAGTGATTCTTGGAACACCGTTCATAAGATCACTTTTCCCTCTTTCCATTACACATGATGGAATTACAACTCAACATTTGGGAAAAGATATAGTTTTCCCTTTCATCAGAAAACCAATCATTCGAGATTTGAATTTTCTCATTTGTAAAATTAACTAAATCAATTTCTTGAAAGAAGAAATTTCTTTTAAGAATATTGAGTTACAGTTGCAACGACCAAACATCAAAAATAGGATCCAGATCCTATCTGATGAAATTCAAAAATCTATCTGTTCTGATCTGCCAACAGCATTTTGGAATAGAAAGAAATACATGGTAGACTTGCCTTATGAACAAGATTACAGTGAAAGGTAAATCCCTACTAAGTCTAGACCAATCCAAATGAATCATGAGCTTATTAGATATTGTCAAAAGGAAATCAATGATTTTTTAAGCAAAGGAATGATTAGGGAAAGTAAATCTCGTTGGTCATGCTCAGCTTTTTATGTTAATAAGCAGGCTGAAATTGAGCGAGGTACACCCCGCTTAGTAATCAATTACAAACCTTTAAATCAAGCTCTTAGATGGATAAGATATCCAATTCCTAATAAAAAGGATTTGCTTAGCCGTCTAAATTAGGCTAAAATATTCTCCAAATTTGACATGAAATCTGGTTATTATCAGATAGAAGTCAAAGAAAGTGACCGCTACAAAACAGCGTTCACTGTTCCTTTTGGGCACTACGAATGGAATTGCCCTTTGGACTCAAAAATGCTACTTCAGAATTCCAGAGAATTATGAATGAGATTTTCAATCCCTATTCAGACTTTACACTCGTCTACATTGATGATGTTTTAGTCTTTTCTCAATCTATTGATCAACACTTCAAACATGTCAAAATCTTTATAGGAGTAATTAAAAGAAATGGTTTAGCTGTGTCTAAAACCAAAGTCAGTCTTTTTCAAACAAAAATTAGATTTCTTGGTCACAATATTTACCAAGGAACTATTATTCCAATCAACAGAGCAATAGAATTCACGGATAAATTTCCAGATCAAATAATTGACAAAACTCAGCTTCAGAGATTTTTAGGATGTCTAAATTATGTTGCTGATTTTGTTCCAAATCTTAGTAATATAATCAAACCTTTACACAACCGTCTAAAGAAGGAACCTCCTCCTTGGACAGACGAAAATACAAAAGTTGTCAAAATTATCAAAGCTCAGATAAAGAATCTTCCATGTCTTTATCTTCCTAACCCTTATGCCTACAAAATTGTTGACACCGACTGAAACAAAGAATTTCAGAAAAAGAGCATATCATTGCATATACTTCTAAACATTGGAATTCTGCTCAGCAAAATTATTCTACTGTCAAAAAAGAGATTTTGACAATAGTTTTATGTATTTCAAATTTCAATCTGATTTACTTAATCAAAATTTTTTTGTTAGAGTAGATTGCAAATCAGCAAAAGATATTTTACAAAAAGATGTTAAAAATTTGGCATCAAAACAAATTTTTGTCAGATAGCAAGCAATTTTAAGTGCTTTTGATTTTCAAATTGAATTTCTCAAAGGCTCTTCCAATTCTCTTCCTGACTTTCTTACTCGTGAATATTTACAGGGTAGGTAAGAATGTGAGAGTGGCAACAATGCCAAAAACAGCAACTTCCTCTGCAAAGGGGAAGGGTAAAGGAAAATTAGTCCTTATAGGATTCCAACGCCAAGGTGCGTCTAAATCATCAGGGTTGTCAACCCATTCTGAGTCATCCACTCAGAAACCAACTATCAAAACTAGGTCATCTACCTAATCTGGGTCATCAACCCATCAAACAGCCAAACAGTCTAAATAAGACTATGGCGTCCCCATTCAAACAATGTTAGCCTTTCAAAATCAAGGCCTAACCAAACTCCCTAAAGGAACTTGGGGAGACACAATGGAGCAAGAATCCGATTCTCCACCCCCTCTCAAAGACCTAATCAAAGAGCTAGCCCAAACAGCTACTCCTTTAAATATTGTCAAACCAGATACAAGATTATCAACAGACAACACTCAAACCCAAACCTTTGCAACTCAGTATGTTGCAAAATATCAAACACAATTTGTTGTTCAAATGGAACCAGGATTTTGGGATAATAACCCTAACAAAGTTCCGGCCAAAATCTTTCAAAATGGTTCTCATTTTCAACAAACACAACCAAATAAAAATAGAAATTTTAATGAGTTTATATTGATTGATACTGATTCAGTCTCAATTAAACATTATCGAGACCCCAAGGATCAATCAACATACACTCATTCAACTTTCCAGATTTTAAAGGTTTTAACACCTGAGCAATTTGGAAAAAATTTGAATGTTTGCAAAATAATTTCTCAAACATTTGATCCCATTGGTTTTAATTACTGAGATTATCAAACAGCTTGGTACAATGTTTTCTGGTACCAAAACAATCAAAATAAACATTCTTGGTTGATATATTTCAAAAAGAATGTTAATTATAAATTTCCCCAGTGGTTTATCCATTGGTGGAGAATTTTTGGCCTAATCAAGCAAATCCTTCCTCCGGATCTCTTAGAAGGATATCAAACATTTGAAAAGTATTTTGACATCAAGGATAGCCCTTTTCCTGTCAATTTGATATTTTTCTCAAAATTCTCCCTTGCATGGGTGTTCAGCTGGCAATACAAATACCATAAGCAAGATCATTACCCTGGTATTTTTGCCAATTCTTCAAAGATTAACATATGTCAAGTGTGGGCATAGTTTAACTATGCAGCAACCACAAGTGACAATGTCAAGATATGGTTCCAGCAGAATCCAAAATGGATGAAGGCGGCCAACCCAGAAACATGTGAGTTTGAGTTAGAAGTCCCAAATTGTTTCAGCCTTGGTAGGATCCAAGTCAAAAGAAAGTTTCCTCAATAACATGGAAACTATCTTGAAAATGGTGAAGGAAGAAATAGCCTCATCATCAAAAACATCAAAATCATCCAAACAGAAGCTCCCCCAATCTGATGAAGAAGATGAAGACTAGGAGGACATAAGCCAATGTTCGGATCCATTCTATCAAAATGAAGATGATTGTTATGGGATAGACACAACAGTCGATTTGAGTGATGATGAATAATTCCAGTCACTCGACAAACAGAATCAATTTTGCCGACAGCTACAGTTCCAGTCAAGATACCGACACTGTTCATTACGGACAGTCCCAATCCCAGTCAAGTTACTGGCACTGTTCATCAATAGTTGCAATAGTATAGGTTTTTATTACCGGTACTGTTGTAATAGTAAATTTTCAATTTTCTATAAAAAGGTTGCCAGGCTCAGTTGTAAGGCATCCAAAATTCTAGAGAGAGTTTTAGAGAGAGAAGCTCTGAGTTCTGAGAGCTCTGACGAGTGAGTTCCACAGTTCTTCTTCTTCCTCTTTTCTTTCTTTCAATCTTGTAATCTTCAATCTTGTAGTTTTCAATTGTTCAATCAATATTTACATGGTTTAAAAATTTTCTGATCTCCCTCCACCGGTCATGGTGAGGCTCTGCCTCCGCTCCGGTATATATATATATATATATATATATATATATTATTATTGGTAATTGATATATACTTATGTTTTTTGTACAACTGAATTTGGACACCCATATAGACACCGTATATTGATGTGAGTGTAGGTGGGATGAAGATGTATGGTATTCCAAAATTGAGTAGATGTATAGTATGCAATTGTGAGTGTGGGTGTCACTTGGGTGTCAATAATAGTTTTACAAATAACATGGCTCATTAATATATGAGGTATCCACATGTTGTGGAGAATGATTTTTTGTATGTTAGAACCCAAATTGACATCATGATGGTACACTTTATTGATCTGTGTTCAGGTTGCGGTACACGGGTACCGAGATTGGATTGTATTGTGGAGTATGGGCTCCGAGATAAGAACGGGGATTGTGGATGCTTCAAGCATCATGTGTTCGTTTAGGATTTTATACCAGTGTCAACTTAGGATGATTGTGCATTGCATTTGTTGCCAAAGTGGCGGGCTGTGTGACTGGGAGTCACAAGAGGTTGGTGTACTCAGGTGCGGGTACGGAATGCAAGCGGGACGATTCAGGGAACCTTGGGGATGTAGCCGGGTTCGGATTGATTGACAATGGCCAGTGTGACTTGTACACCACTGTGTCGTGATCTCTAGGGGTGTTCACTAGTCGGTTTGGTTCGGATTTGAGTGGAAAACAAATCCGAACCCATCAAATTCAATCGGTTCGGTTTGGTTCGTGTATATGTGTTTTTTCCCATGAAATTCGAACCAAACCAACCCATTCAAAATCGGATGACTTCGGTTCAGTTCGGCTATAATCCGAATTAAATTGAAAAAAAAAAACAATATGAAAACAACGAGCTACACAGAAACACCACAGATCTGCTACACAGAAACACCATAGATCTTTAATCACAAGTTCACAAGCACAACTCAGTTTCAGAGAGGAAAGAAATTACATGGCGTGGGGGAAAAACAGAAGGGAGGCGCGCGGTTGAGGAAGGGAGGCGCGACAACTGACTGGACGAGGAATGGAGGCGCACGCTTGAGCAAGGGAAGGGGTGGTGTAATCGCGACAGCTGAGGAAAGAAGCAACAGCAATGAACAGGTGACCGGCGACGGCCGAGAAAAGGAAAGGGTTATTACAAGCAACCCTGAACGATGACCATTCAAAGGTGGCTGGCGGAACAACAGGCTGGGGAAGAAGAAGCCATGAACAATGAACAGGTGAAGGAACCTTAGATGTAAGAAGATAAGTTAGGGACATTGTGTACTCGTGTGTGGGTCAGGGACTGAAAGGTTAAAACTAGGAATAAAGTATAAAATAAATATAATATATAAAAGAAAATAATAAAATATGATAGTTTGGTTCGGTTTGGTTCAGGTTCAAAATCTCTGAATCCGAAGACTGAACCAAACATGATCGGTTCCTCATCGATTCAGTTCGGATCATCTGGTGGGTCGGGTCGATCCGAACCAATGAACACCCCTAGTGATCTCCGCTCGTACTCGACTATTCTAACGTCTGGGACCAGAGTAATCCAGTCCTAGGTGGACCTTCCAAGGCGACCAAGATACCCCTATTGGAGTTGAGCTCATAGGGGGAAGCACCCTTATTGGTCACGACAAATGGAACAGTTACCGAGACAAACCAACTTACATTCTCTGGACGACGGAAGGCCCAAGAAAGAGAGAATGTCCGGGGGATCAGTATCCCTAGAGAGAGAGATCAGCCGACATTTATGGGAATGAGACTCCCTAGAGGATTTGATCTTAGATGTGGTTTGAGGATGTTTGCCAAAGAATGACTTGGGGGATGTTTGCTGTTTGTTATATGTGTATCTGTGCCTTTTGTGAACATGTTGTATTGTGCCCCATCCCCTTTTTGTTGTGTGGTTAGTTGCCTATCTCTCGTCTTCTCCTTCTTTCTTTGTATATATCTTTCTAAAGAAGAGCAGCAGCAGTCGCACTGCGACGACAATGGGACTAGAGCACCAGTCGAAGCTCTACCTGCAACAGATTCCGCCGGAGGGTCGTGAGGATCAGCAACGAGTCTGTGAGAACCAGAGTCTATAGTCGCTGTTATGGCAAAGGCGAGGTAGTTCCAGACGCCTATATTGTCTTTGATATGGTTTTGTCGGTAGCGTCTGTTAGGAGAAATCCTCCGAGAGCTTATTTGATTTTTTTTTTATGTATTTTGTAGAGATGGGCGGGTAGATGTTTGTTCTGTATTTTGTATCTTCTGAGACCAGCTTGCCCTGTTCTTTATATTTTATCAGTTTGTGTAGTTTTATGGGATCAGGATCCCTCTGATGGGATCAACAGTACTCTGGAGACTTGGTGTACCTATTATGTAAATATCTATCGTGTTTATTTTCTTCCATTGTGCATGTTTTTAAATGATTTTAATTTTCTAGCTTCCGCAGCTTATAGTATTTTCAAGTGTATATTTGCGCAAACGTTAATAAAACGGATCCATGTTTAGTTAATTAGGGTTGTTCGTTAATGGTACATTGTGGTGTCTCAATAGGTATGTGACTATATAGTTGAGGATGACTTATAAGAATTGATTGGTACTATCTATACTAACAAGATGCATCTTCTTTTCGGGAGCCCATCACTTAAGAACTCCACAATTAAGTGTGCTTGACTTGGAGCAATTCTGGAATTGGTGACCTCTTGGGAAATTTTCCCAGAAAGCGTGTGAGTGAGGACAAAGTACACTGAAAAGACTCGTGTTGATTTGTGGGGGCAGTCGTCAATCGGTAGAGCAGCCAGAGATGTTACAAGGCTTAGCTCGGCCTAGCCTATTCCCACCCATACTTACATGGGAAATGGGAGAAGGAGGAGGGGAAGGGAAATTAGGCGGATGTGAGAGTTTGAATATGCACCCTCATAATTTATACAATTTTATAAATTGAGTTGATTCAAGGAGACAACAAGTATTGTTATTATTAAATTTTAACAGTTAGTGAGATTTTACATTAAATTTATTTTCCTTTTAAAATTATATTATTAAGTTACATTTATTAATAGCACTATATTATTACTATATTTCAACTATTAATAGCGACTTCAATAATTGTTTTTTAACTTTTATCCTAACTGCCTTTAAAAAGTCATCCATATCCTGATATATGATTGGTTGATAGTTTAAAAAGTTTTACACTGTCAATGTATAACAATTAAACTCATCTTATATTATTACATATATAAGTAATGTTATTAAATTCTAATTATTAATGGCACTATATATTATTAAAAGATTTAATTGATATCCACTGACAATATAAAGATTTTTTATACTGTCATGCAATAAGAAATTGACATCTCATTAAAAATCTTTGACTATTATCCTAAATACCTTAAAAATCATCTATATCTTGATTTCTGATTGGTCGATAGTGTAAAAAATTTTACACTGACAGTGTATACAAATTAAACTCATTATTAAATATCTTATTAAATATTATCATTAGATATCATTTAAAAACTTCTATATATCCTCTACCAAAAAAAAAAATTTATTTATATCATTAAATACACAATTTAAAATTTCATTACACTTTTTCTTAATTAAATATTGCCATAGAATATAAAATAACCATATATATATATATATATTAAATAGGAAAATTACATTGACCTTCCTTGAGGTTTGACTTAATTACATATGGTATGTTTCAAAAATTGCACTCACCACCCTTTTAGGAAGGTCGGTGTAATTTTAATATCATCCTTCAAAGGAGTTAAGTGCAATGATAACATAAACTTCAAATAAGATTGACATAATTTTTGAAATGAGAAAGCGCTCAATTATAGAGGTGTTCATCAACTAATCTAAACCAATTCAAACCGCAAAAACCGAATAAACCGAAAACTGAAAAAATCGAAAATCGAAAACTCTTTTCTTCATTGGATTGGATCCGATTTTGGATCTCCTAGTGAAAACTGATCCGATCCAATCCAAATCAACCTTCTATATACATATACTATTATTTTTTAAATTATAATAGTACTCATACTTAAGCATTGTTTTTCATACTTTTATGAATGAACACCCTCATTCTCTTTAATATTTTTGTTGGAATGACATATATGAGATTATTTAGAATAAATGACATTAATTTCTTGATTATATTTGATAATTTTTTTGATGTATATCATATATACTTACTTGAGTAAACATTTTAATTTTTTTGAGATACTTGATTGAGTAAACATGGAAAATAGGAAATCAATTAAGTAATTTTGAAAAATAATTAGGTCTACTCTATTTGTAGCTGATTCAAGGGGGAAAAAAGGATAACTGAGAGTAAATATAGAGAATTAACATAAAGAATGTGTTAAAAAAAATTTGTTTGTTCTCAAATTCTCAAAATTGGTCAAGACTTTTTTTGAATTTTCCTCACTCGTCATCAAATCAAATAATGGTTAATAAAAAACAAATAGTTATTGCCTTTCATAAAGGTTATAAAGAGATGTTAAAATAGGTATTAGACACCCTAAACTAGCTCCTTTAAATGGAGATTATCTTATAAAAAAGAGGATAGTTCATATATGTATGATTTAGGGTCTCATTCATGAATGTAACGTGGTAGAAGATCTAAGAGTGAAATGTCCAGATTCCGGTGAAGGGGTTTTGAGAAGAATACCCAGATTCCGACGAAATGTCCAAATTCCAGCGGATCTCCGGCTAACATTAACGGACGTAAGTAACAAATTTGATGAAAAGACCATTTTGAGTAATGTTTGAAACATAAATGATCAAAATGAATCTTTTAAAAGATAAAGTACCAAAACGAATTTTCAGCAAAAGATAAAGGACCAAAAAGATATTTTAGCCTTTATTTTACTATAGTAAATTATTTGTTAATCTACATTCTAACAAATGATGAGTATATATGTATCAATCATGTGAAAAGTGATATTTCAAGTATATTCTTGTTTCGTTTTCTTTATTGAGTCATTTGGCTAAAAAACTTCTAAACCAATATAATTTCAAACTAGCAAGAATGAGTTTCCAAACACGTTATTAATCATCGCTTGCCATCTCATTCTTTTCATTCTCCACATTTTGTGAACTATCTCGTATTACAATCACATTTTATATTCCATTTACTCCTTAACCTCTAAAATCAGCAAGCCTCTTCTTAATGCAACACTTTTTTAAATTGATTTCTCAATAATATTTTGATTTTCTCTTAAGTGGGGTTAAGGCCAAAGGAAGAAGAGTTTAAATACTTCTAATAAGTTGTTCCAACAACATTTCCCTTCTTACAAAAATATTCTCAATCACAATTTTATTCTAACCCTGCTCCTTTATGGTAACTTCATGCAACACCTTACCGTAGATGTAACAAAGTTTTGTTGATCATGATCCCGCGACAGTGAGCTAACTCCAAATACACGTCCTTGATTAGGATTGTAGGCTGCAACTCGTCTGCATGAAGCCAAAATCACTAGTAATCGCCTGTCTGTTATACAATAGTGAATCTGTTCACATGCCTTGTGCATACCGTCCGTCACACTATGGAAGTTGGCCATCCCAAAATTATTACCTTAACGTTGTTCCAACAATATTTCCATTTTATATATATATATATATATATATCCTCAATCACATTTTTATTCTAACCCTGCTCCTTTATGGTAACTTCATGCAATGCCTTATCATCAATTACCATACATGTATGTAGCAGAGTTTTGTTCTTTGAAATTTGAATATATGTATCGTAAATCCACTTCAACATTGACTCACTTTTAATATAAATCTTACTGGCTTGACGAAATTCAAATATCAATAATCAATAATTATATTAGACGTCAAATCTATTTACAACATTAATCAAAATTGAATATTTATAATTTATAAAAGAACATCTCCTTAACATAATAATAATGAAATAATTAGCGTGTGAAGTTAGCGTAAGATGAAATAATTTGTAGGACAGAAAGCAAAGCCAAAAACGTGTTGGGCAAAATAGCGGTAATGTTTAATGCTTTTTCCCCGGAAACTGTGGGGCGGGTTAGATCTTGGTGACTGACTGGGTTTCTAACGTGACTCTCTCTCTCTTACTCTCTTTATATAAATTGTGACGCGTCTTCATTTCTTCTCATTCCATTCATTACCTTCACTCTCCTCTGAATTCTTCTTACCCTTCAGATCTCTCACCCTCCTTCTTCTTCGATCTCAACTTCTCACAAGGTAATTCCCCATTTCTTTCAACAAAATTTTCTTCGTTTCTTCTCTTGCTTCTTCATTCTAATTTTCATTTCTGTTCAACAAGTGAGTGTTTTTCTTCCTACCCATTTCGTGTTTCCTTGTTCCCTTTCGTTTTTGTCTTCTGGGTGTTCTTGTTTCGTTCTGAAATGGCTTATTTTTGGGTCAAAATTCTTTTTGTTTTGTTTATAATTTTTAGGTGATGATGGTGTGGAATTGTTTGTTTTGTTTACTATGGATGGATCTGTTGTGGTGGCATTTTTCGTGTGAATTTTTCGTTATTCCTGATACTTGAATTTACTATTTGGAGATTCTGATTCCACAATTTGTCTCTTGTTTTGTGCATGTGTGTGTTTGTGCAGAAATCAAGGACGATGTGTGAGCTAAACAATTTTTGTATTTTGATTTATTTCAACCATTTGCATTTTATCCTTGAATATCATATGGATCTACAAGTCTTTTAATGATTGCTTCAGTTAAAACTTATAGATCTCGTTCTTTCAGTAATTGTGCACATGATTTTTCAAAATTCTTGTATTATGCAATGTATATATATACCTGTGGATATTGGATGTGGTTTGTTGTTTGGTGTTTTAATTATTTAACTTTGGATCTTAATATGGTTGCCTTGTTAACTGGTAATAAACATTTTGTGAGAGTGGATGTAAATTTTATATGGTCTTGTTTTGAGTTTGGGATTTGTGTGATACAGGTTGTGAGAACAAATTAAAAAAAATGGTGAAGATTTGCTGCATTGGAGCTGGGTATGTTGGTGGCCCAACCATGGCTGTGATTGCCTTGAAGTGTCCTGAGATCGAGGTAGCTGTGGTGGATATCGCGGCACCGCGAATTAATGCCTGGAACAGCGACCACCTTCCGATCTATGAGCCCGGCCTTGATGATGTGGTGAAGCAGTGCAGGGGGAAGAACCTTTTCTTCAGCACTGATGTGGAGAAGCATGTTGCTGAGGCTGATATAGTCTTTGTCTCGGTGAACACCCCTACGAAAACTCAGGGCCTTGGAGCTGGCAAGGCTGCTGATCTAACCTATTGGGAGAGTGCTGCTAGGATGATTGCTGATGTTTCGAAATCGGACAAAATCGTGGTTGAGAAATCAACTGTCCCTGTGAAAACAGCAGAGGCAATTGAGAGGATTCTGACCCACAATAGGAAAGGCATCAATTTTGATATTCTGTCTAACCCTGAGTTTTTGGCTGAGGGTACAGCAATTAAAGATCTGTTTAATCCTGATCGAGTCCTCATCGGAGGCCGGGAGACCCCAGAAGGTCAAAAAGCTATTCAGGCTCTCAAAGATGTTTATGCACATTGGGTTGCTGATGATAGAATCCTTTGCACCAATTTGTGGTCTGCTGAACTATCAAAGCTTGCTGCCAATGCTTTTCTGGCACAGAGGATCTCCTCTGTGAATGCTATGTCTGCACTCTGCGAGGCAACTGGTGCTGATGTCTCTCAGGTATCTCACTCAATTGGCACAGACTCAAGAATCGGACCCAAGTTCTTGAATGCCAGTGTTGGTTTTGGAGGGTCCTGCTTTCAGAAGGACATATTGAACTTGGTCTATATCTGTGAGTGCAATGGCCTTCCTGAGGTAGCTAATTACTGGAAACAGGTCATCAAGGTGAATGATTACCAGAAAAATCGGTTTGTGAACCGTGTCGTTTCTTCAATGTTCAACACAGTCTCCGGGAAGAAAATCGCTATTTTGGGTTTTGCTTTCAAGAAGGACACCGGCGACACTAGGGAGACCCCGGCCATTGATGTGTGTAAGGGGCTGTTGGGAGACAGGGCTAAGCTGAGCATATATGATCCTCAGGTTACTGAGGAACAAATCTTGAGGGATCTGTCAATGAAGAAGTTTGATTGGGATCATCCTGCTCATCTTCAACCATTAAGCCCCACTTCCAATAAGCAAGTTTCTGTGGTTTGGGATGCCTATGATGCCATAAAGGATGCACATGGTATTTGTGTCCTGACTGAGTGGGATGAGTTCAAGAAGCTTGATTACCAAAAAGTTTATGAAAACATGCAGAAGCCTGCATTCGTATTTGATGGCAGGAATGTTGTGGATGTTAAAAAGCTGAGGGAAATTGGGTTTATAGTTTATTCCATTGGCAAACCACTAGATTCATGGCTCAAGGACATGCCTGCAGTGGCTTAAAGGAAAAAGCAGAATCTGGAGCCTGCCTCTATGGTTGAACTTATCACTCTTTCAGAGAGAATGTCCCCTCCTGATATATTATCATGCTATTCCTAATAGTTTAGATTTCTGTTGCAGTTGTTTCTTTATGGGACTTTTATTTGATCAGGTTTTTTTGGCATGTTAGAGCTTAATTGCCAAAATATTTTCTTTAGCTAGTTGAAAATCCTTATTTGTTGACCTGGTTTATTGTAATAAATGAGTACTGGAGGAAATTTTATACAATGGATATCATTTCTTTTATGCACCTTTTTGTTACTTTTCATGAGATGCAATATTTTTATCCTGCCACTACCTTCATTTGTCCTCTCTCTCTCCCCCTCAATTAAATAGTACTCCCTCCGGTCCTTATTATAAGAGGCAAATTGTTACTTTTTTTTGGTCTAAAATATAAGAGACATGCATTTGTTGACCTGGTTTATTGTAATAAATGAGTACTCGAGGAAATTTTATACAATGGATATCATTTCTTTTATGCACCTTTTTGTTACTTTTCATGAGATGCAATATTTTTATCCTGCCACTACCTTCATTTGTCCTCTCTCTCTCCCCCTCAATTAAATAGTACTCCCTCCGGTCCTTATTATAAGAGGCAAATTGTTACTTTTTTTTGGTCCAAAATATAAGAGACATGCATGTATTTTGACAAAAATTAAATTCTCATTTCCAATTTTCCCCTTATTTATAATAGGGTTTATATATTACGAGACAGTACAACTTTCAATACAAGTAGGTTTGTTCATTAATTATTGAAAGGTTAAATTTGTAAATTTATATGAATATTAATTACAAATAGCTTATTTCAATGCATTTCCTTGATCTGTGTGTTTTAGGGTTTTGCCTCTTATATATAGGACCAGAGGGAGTAATACTCAAACACTTATGAATATTCTACTGCTTTGAAGAACTAAGAACCGGTGCATAAATAAATCAATAGTTAGATACGCAAATAAATAAGCAACTAGAGCAAAGCTTAGCAGAAACTTGGTTAGAACGTTCAACTTTTTGCACATCCATTGCTTCTAGCAAGCCTTGTACCGGATGGTGCAGTATTTCCAAAGTGCATTCCATTTTTAGCTTATGAATCACCTTGGATGATTTAGAAAATAATATTTTAGTGATACGTTGCCATTTTCTGCTGCTTAATTTTCTCATCTTTAGGAATTAGGATTGAAGCGTTTTCTTCTATTCTTTCTTTAGTTTAAAGAAAATGAGAAATGTTATCTAGCTCAGTCAGTCACGGATATGATGTTGGCGGATATAGAGAAATTTCTCTATAAATTGAATTATAATAATATATATACAACACATGTGGCGTATGGATTTTCAAAATTCTTTGTTGTGGTGGTGTGGTCACTGTGGTGAATGACGACAGCTGACAGCATTTTATGATTTTCAGTGCACTATGCCCCATTTCTCCCATTCTTTTTCTTTATTTTATGAGTCTCGGTTTCATTTATCACTTTTAACATGATTCTTTAGATTTGTTTTACTTTTCTATTAGTACAAACTAAGTTGGTGACGTGTATTAATTAAATTTTTAAAAAAAATGTTAGTAGTCAAGTTATCAAAGACTTCTTTTTTGTCATTTAAAAAGAAGAATGAGTTTCTATATAGATAATAATTCTATTATGCATTAGTTGGAGTTTGGTGAATAAAACCATCCCACCCCATCAAAACCACCACCGTTAGGAAGACCTATGAGCTATGACAATCAAAACCATCAACCCAAACGATAAAACCTATCTTCCTTGTATTCTCCATGGCTATAATACCCATCACCATCGTTTTTGGGTTTGATAAAACGTGTTGCATCCCCACTTTCCACTTCTCATTTCCCATTCGCCATGTTGATTTTATTTTACTTGGTAGATCCAGATCTATAATTTGATTAATTTCCCACTTCCCACGTCACATCCGTTTTCCCACAGATTTATTTAAAAATCGGTGCATTTTAGATGCTTCCTCCTTCATTGTCGGTGGCTTGACATGTAGTACTGCAGTCTACACAAAAAACAAATGTAGTACCACAGTGAGCCTTTTCACCCTTGTTGCCATAAAAATCAGGTCCTAAAAATCAACACATTTCACACATTCTATAACTTTTGGATTCTTTTGCATAACATTAAAAAGTGAATTAAAAACTAGGCTTAACTTGACACAAAAAAAAAAATTTATTTTAATTTCCAGACAATTTTGGTCCCCAAATTTTTTTGCTCGATTTTAATCCACACATTTTAAAAATATGCAAATTTAGGTCATTAGTTAAGTTAAATTCCAATAATTAACATTCAAAATCAACATTCACTTGTGACACCACTTATTAGGAAGCATATATCATGTCAAAATATCATAAGTCATGTTAAATATATCGTTAACTATTGGATGTTAACATAACGGATGAACCAAAATTGCACATTTTTAAAATGTGTTAACTAAAATCGAGCGAAAAAAAAAATTTCAGGGATCAAAATCGCTCAAAAGCTATAATAGGAGGACCAAAAGTACAATTAAACCTAAAGCGTCTTTATTTTTCACTTACTAGTCTATACATTTTGCATCAAATGTAACATTGATTAGAAATAATGCTACCCCCACAACCTGTTAAAAAATTGGGAGGAATGCAAAAAAACATAAACGAAATAGATTATCTTGAAATCGCTTTTCAGCAAACATACACTAACAAAAACATATTCGGATTATAATCGATTATACATATAATTAATTCTTAACATAATCTATTTTTTTGAACTTTCCCAAACACACTATAAGAGGTAAATTAAATATTCGGAAAGTTGTGTTGAAATGGTATTCACATTTTGTGTTAGGAAGTGACAAGAAGACAAAAAAATATAAATAAATATATTTTAAAAAAATAAAAATACAATTTAAATATTCAAATGAGTTATACAAATAACAAAACTCTTAAATATTTCAGAATTTACTATTTCTGTGTAGTCTATGAATTGAAAAATCACATATCCTGCTCCTTGTGTTCTCAGTTACATTTTTGCGAATTTCCTTCAATTAAATAGTTAAAAGTAACAAGTAATCCATCTTTCTCATCCTTTATTCAAAAACTTATGTCACCTTGTCATTCTTCTTCCCATTGCATTTCCTGCAGACACAACAGTGCTCCTTCATTTGGTTCAATAACCTACTCTTCTAGCTAGCCATCTACACCCTTCTTCAACACGAAAATCTTCAATATCACAATTGGCAACGACAAAGGCTATTACGATTAGTAGCACTCACAACAAACTTTCCTGTTACTTGACTCTAGAGCCTCCCCACCACATAATCAATGGTTTTTACTTTTTACCAATCTCTCTCTCTGAATATCTCCAAACATTCCTTGCCAAATAAACACAACCCTGACCCTTTTAATTAACATTCACTTATTTAACACGTCAAAACCACAATCACCACTCAAACACAAACCCAAAATCAGAGATCTAACCTTCAGTCCCCCACTAGCTACATAACATCTTCCTTTGTCTATACAAGTCAAGATGATTATGTAGCTGAGGCATCAAAGTTTAGATGTCTCTATCTTAGGCACTATTTCACCAATACTTATTTTATTAGAGTATGTAGAAGATAAAAAGCTGGTTTGATGGCTCATGAAGTTAGTTACAATGTTAGTTAGACTGTTAGATAGTTAGAGAGTTAGTTAGAATCATAGTTAGAAAGTTTACTTGCTCTGGAAGCTTCTCATGTGACTATAAATATGTGAATTGTTGGCTAGCCTTGGAATCTCCAGAGTGGAATCAGGCCGTGTCGAAGGAACTCAATGCCTTGATGAATCTTGTTTCCCGAAAGCCTCACTATGAAGTTGTGGCCAACAAATGTTTTATTTTTTTTTTTGGGAATCAAATACAATCCTAATTAAAGTGTTGACTTCCATGGTACCTTTAGTCCAGTGATCAATTCAAACTTATTCTCTGTGTTGCTCTCTGCTCTCAAATAGGTGTCACTGTCACTAATGCCTTCATCAATGGAAGTCTTATAGAGGATATTTACATGGTACAACCCCCAAGTTTCACTCTTCTAACACTACCAAATCAAGTTTGCAAACTAAAGGGTTAAAGTAAGCCCCACAAGCTTGGTATTAAGGCACTCGGTGAATTTCTTCTCTATTATTAGTTCGTAACCCATACATCCTTGTTTATTTATAATAAGGGTTTTAAAATGAAGTATGCAATTGCAATTGAGATCATAACATTGTGATTTTGATAGTCTTCACGACCACATTGTGGTTGTAGTTGCATCCATGTTGGCTGCATTTTCCCACAATTGCCTGTAATGACGGTGTCTGAAAAAACACACCTTGTTTATCATAAAATCAATTTATTTGTGTTTTTCCTAGTTTATGTTGATCTTGTGCTTCTTATAATGAATGGCATAAATTTTCTGGAAATGTTTTAGAATGTTATTGTGCAAGCTTTCTCCCTAAAGCTCTCAGGTTCTTTCCTTAAAGGAATTAGTTTCATGAGATGGAACTTATACCAACAAGCCATGGTCTATTCTTAACTAAACACAAATATGTGCATGATCTTCTAAGGAAAACCTCCATGCAAGATGCCTAACCAGTCAATACCAATTTTGGTCTTGTCCGTCCTTACCATCATGTTTCTCAGCAGTTATAACCACTGCCTTGTGGGCTTACTACACTTTACACTATCCATTCCATTCTTACACCGGAAACATTTTTTGAGCCACCATTCAGGAGTACCGCACCACATGGAGTCTCACTTCTTTGTTGAGTTGATGCGATGAGGAAAATATAAATAGGAGTATTAGAACTCATCTTACACGGCATGACATTGGTGCAACCTATTTGTGTGCTAATCAAGTAATCATGATGAAGCATATTGCCATTGAATATTACTTCGTTAGGGACTCCGTAACCAACAAAACTCTCCATGTTTGATGATGTTCCGTCAAGTCATTATTTAGCGAACCTCCTCACTAAGGCACCCTTGAGCAGGTCGAGACACAAGTTTCTTGTGTCTGAGATTTGAGAAAGGTGTCATGGTTTAAAACTAAGGTGATGGTTATAGCTTTGTTGTGGTTAACATGGTAGACAATTACAGGAAAATTGCAATCATATTGGGAATAAAACTATAATATTTTGGTCACAATTGTAATTACAACTATAATTTAAAGGAAATTTCTATGGTGGCTTAGCAAAATTAGCTGCTTTGATGCAGTTTTTTTTTTTTTTCCTGACCAATAGATAACAATAAGTACATTTAATGAGGTAAGTCAAAGTCTTTACTTTTTAACTTAAAAACATTTGATTTTACTGATTTATCCCTATTAAGTAAACAACTCTTTTATCTTTTAAAACTCTAAATAAGTATTTTACAAATTTTTTATTATGTTAAATTTAAAAAACATGATAATTTTAAAAAAAAACTTTTTTGTTAAAATAATGTTTTAGTCCCTATACATGTCACTCATTTTTAAATTAGTCCATATACAAAAAATAATTTTATATTAGTCCTTACACGTACAACCGTTACCAAATAGGTCCCTGACGTTTAACGGCCGTTAACGACCGTTAATGGCAATCATTAAGTTGGTCCCTACACGTGTCGCTCATTTTTAAATTGGTCCCTACATGTGTTACTCATTTTTAAACAAATGCTGGTGCCCCCGATTGGTCCTTATATGTGTAACTCATTTTTAAATTGATCCCTATATGTGTCACTCATTTTTAAATTAGTCCCTACATATTTCACTCATTTTTAAATCTGAAGATTCCGTCTCCCAACTCCTCCATCTTCTCTCTCCCTTTCTCAACTCTTCCTTTCCCCAAATTGCCCCCGATTGTGCCCTAGCAGCCGCAATCTTCTGATTGACCCACACTGCCACCTACGACGAGCTTTCGCGAAGATTCGGGATCACTCCAGTCGAGGCGTGCCGCGCGTTCTTCGTGGTTTGCAAAGCCGTTACTGAAAAATTAAAGCATTTGTTCGAGCTTTGTAACGATTCTGGGAGGGTTGTTATGGAGAGCACAACAGCTTAATTACAGGCAAGCATGTTGGAATCGTCAACAGCACTGGATTACACTCACTCAGTTGGTTCATCATGGAACGATGTTTGTTCCGATCAGATATGAAAGTTGGTTAAAATTCCAACTGAGTGATTCCAGTATGCTTGCCTGCAAGCTGTTGTATTTCATATCCACTCCGTGAGTATAATCTGGTGCTGTAGAAGATTCCAGTAGGCTTGCTTGCAAGCTGTTGTGCTCTCCATAACAACCCTCCCAGAATCGGTACGAAGCTCGAACAAATGCCCCAATTTTTCAGTAACGGCTTTGCAAACCATGAAGAACGCACGGCATGCCTCGGCTGGAGCGATCTCGAATCACTGCGAAACCTCGTCGTATGGACTAATTTAAAAATGAGTGACACATATAGGGACCAATTTAAAAATGAGTGACACATATAATGACCAATCGGGGGCACCGACATTTGTTTAAAAATAAGTGACACATGTAGGGACCAATTTAAAAATGAGTGACACATGTAGGGACCAACTTAATGATCGTCATTAACGGCAGTTAAATGGCAGGGACCTATTTGGTGACGGTTGCACGTGTAGGGACTAATGTAAAAATATTTTTTGTATAGGGACTAATTTAAAAATGAGTGACACGTATAGGGACTAAAACATTATTTTAACCAAACTTTTTTACTCTCATTTTACAATGAGATAAGAGATACGTAAACCCTAAGCCCCTTCTCCCCCAAGGTCGACCTCCTCCTTCCTGAAGGCCGCCACCGCCGCCGCCACACAGCAGCGCCACCTGGGCCTCACCATCATCGCCTCTCTCCTCTTAACCCTCTCCCAACTCAGATCTCAACCCACCCCTCCAGGCTCTGTTCTTCTCACCACCGCACACGACAGATTCTTCTCCAACGGCTTCGACCTAGCCTAGGCCCGATCCGCCTCATCTCCCTCCGCCGCAACCGACCGTCTTCTCTCCATGGTCGATTCCTTCAGACCCGTCGCGGCGGTCCTCATGTCCCTCCACGTGCTCACCATCGCTGCCGTCAACGGCCACACCTCCGCCACCAGATTCATGCTCGCCATCTGCCACGACTACATCCTCACGAGGAGCGACCACAGGGTGATCTACATGCCAGCATGAACCTGGCGCAGCCGTCGCCCGATTACTTCGCCGCCGTGATGAGGGACAAGATCAGGTCCCTGGCGGCGTTGCGCGACGTGCTGCTGCACGGGGTGAAGGTGACGGGGACGGAGGGGTTGAGGATGGGGATCGTTGATTAGGAGCAAGATAGCGCGGAGAGGACTATGGATGCTGCTGTACGCCTGGGGGAGGAGCTGGCAGGGAAGAAGTGGGTGGGTGAAGGAAGAGTTTGCACCCAGAAGAGTGTAGGATTGTGGAAGATCTAAAATTGAGTTTTTTTTTCCTCCAAATTGTATTTTCAAATAGCTTGAGAAAAATAAAAAAATGTACTGACAAAAAAAATGAAATACAAGGGATTAAAGAGGCTGGTTCCTGTTATGATTGGAAAAAAATTATGAGGGTAAAAAATTGTTTACTAAAGGATAGAAATATAAAAGAAGTTTGATATTCTGCATAATAAATGTCATCAATAAATACTACATTTTTATCTATTGGTTCATACCAAAACTGTATCAAAGCAGCTGAATTGTCAAACGCACCATAGAAAGATCCTAATTTAAAACCTTGATTAACTAGTCCACTATTCTGCGGGTGCATATTAATAAAGATACAGATCATAAGGAATAAGGAATCTTTTTTTAGATATTCAAATCTTACGTTAATTGTTACTATTTGTATTTATATATCGTTCATTTCATTGATCATTGTAAGTACTATTTATATAGTAAAAATAAAAAATATAATCGTGTTCCTGCATGGGCCGAGCTGACTCACAAGGAGAGGTCCCAAAGTTATCCTCGGGCTTAAATGGGCTGATTTGACCTTTATAAGGTCAAGGCCCATCAAGATTGGACCTTCCAACTCACTATGTTTAGAAGACAATTCAATAAGTCGATTCAACGGTTAGACAATAAAGCTCTTTTATAATCCTTCGCTATAAAGCGAAGCAAACGAGGGAGACCAAAACAAATTCGAGTGGCCGTGTTGGGTATTCACTCACGTGGAATATTAAGCTTTTTTAGGTTGTAATTAGATCAAATCAAATTGAATTCTATCTCATAATTATTTATTATTTTTATACAGTCAACCAATCATTTATTACGTTTGAGTTTGTGTTGATTATCTGAATTTTTTTTATGAATGCTAATTCAATTTGTAATTATCCTTTGTCCTTTTGCTTGTATCATTTCTGTACATATCTGTTCCTCAGTTATTTTGGTGTTTTGAATGACATCTAACTAATCAAAAGGGGAAAGGAGAAAGGTACCTTCCTCGCTTTATGTAAGATGTCTTAAAGAAGAAAACGAAGCATGACCCCTGTTTTTCATGTACATGTCTTTACACGGCATACTTTGATCATAATGCTATATCACATGCTATGTTACTATTAGCCAATTAGGACTTGTTGAGGTGATCTTGCTGACTTCTCCAAGATTTACCCTTTTTCCACACTCAGAGGTAGTGCTTGCACAATCTTTTTTCATATACTATTAAGATCATATAGTTGCATTCAGTTTAATAAAAAGAAAATTAATGTTACTAATACAACAAAAAAAGTGATGATATGGTGGTTACTTGCTTATTTGAGCCTTAAAAGAAAAAATTTCAACGAGACCATTTGAAGTGATAAACAGTTACATGATTAACAGCTTATATATGCACATGTTGTGAAATATTGTATTACCCTTATAGGGTGATTTACTTACCTATTTCCTCTCCTTTTGGCATATCTATGCATGAATGTGCATTGAAGAAAGAGATAAACCGGAGCCAGATATGCTTTAGGTGTTGTGGGAATGCCGGCCAATGTATCATTATAAAATTGACTAATGCTTTTCATGACCAATATGGATTTTTTCATTGGATATACATACATTAGCGTGGTTGGCATGCCATCACTTGCTGTAATAGCAAAGGAAAGATAAGTTGGATTAATTTACATAAGTTGGAATCTGAACAGAAATTTAAAAAGAAGTTTAATTATAATGTGTTGAACATATATTTTAATTTTCTTTTTATCTTCGAATGAGTTCATAGGATTTTATTTTGTATAAAATCTTAGTAAAGGATCGCTCTCTTTTTAATTTGTTTTTTCAATTGATGTTTATTTCCATATGTTCAAGGGAAAAAAAGAAAAAACACAGGAAATTGTTGAAGCTTTGGCTAATATATTTCAAACGGTGAGAATATGTTTATGTATCTCACAATTGCATCGAGTACACAATGGACGGGTGGACAAAGTGAGAAGGGGATAATGGAGATAGAGCAAGTGACCGAGGGAGAAAGCGATAGAGGATGGAAGTAAAAGGGAGGCTATCTGGGCAGCTGACTCACTTGATTGATCAAAACTATATGATTTACGTTTACATTTATAAATTATTTTTGGTTAAAATACCTTACGGTCACTTAACTTATTTTTTAGTTTCAATTTGGTCCCTTAATTTTTAAAAATTTCAATTTGCTCCCTTAATTTGTCTCTGTTAATACAAGTTAATCCTCTCAGTTAATGAAGTCAGTAACGATATTAACTTTTAGTCCCTTATATTTTGAATGAGTTTTAAATTGGTTCTTTAAATTGTTAACTGCTTTCGAATTGGTCGTTTAAATCGTTAACATGTTTCAAACTGCTCCTTTAATTTCAATTATTAAATTCTGAACGTTAAAACGGTTATTGACTCATTGAAGGAGATGACTAACTTATGTTAATAGAGACAAATTAAGGGATCAAATTGAAACTTTAAAAAGTTAAGAGACCAAGTTGAAACTAAAAAATAAGTTAAGTTGCAAAAAATATATTTTAGCCAATATTTTTTGTTAGCAAGAATGTGTGATTTCGTCCTAAACAAATTTTTTTTTTTTTAACAAAGAAAAGAGATATCATTCACAAAAAGTGAGTCCAAATGATAAGCAATTTTGCTCTTGAGATGAAAATACAAATTTAAATGTTAATAAAGTAACTTTTACGAATAGATCATATAACTTTTGTCCTCTTCTACCAAAAAAACAGAACTTTTTTTTTTCTTAAGTTTGTTTAGTAAGGTCAATTTGTTAGCTTAAAATGGATAGCTTATAGTGAATAAAACTGTTTGGTAAATATTTTTCTAAATAATTAGGGATGACAATTGGTACCCTATTCATTGGGTACGTGCAAAATTACCCATAATCTGTAGGGTAATTACCCACATAATGGGTAAGGGTCCGGGTCAGGGTAATTACCCACAAATTTGAATTGGTATAGGTGCAAGTACGAGTACTATGGTACCCACTCCGCTCTGTACCCACACATATGTGTGTGTGTGTGTATATATAAATATATATATAATTATTTATTTATTTATATTACTAATATATATAATTTTAACTATAATACAAATTTTAAAATTTAAATTAATCTAAAGATTCTTAATTTTCTAAACCTAGTTGCATCTATAATTCCTTTTTGGATGTTTTTATTTATTTATTTATTTAAATATTTTGATTTGTAATGTTTTATGAGTAGATTTAAAAGATCTTTGAATCGTTTTTTAATTGTTATAATGTTTCTTTTGTTATTTATTGCTTTTTCACAGTTAAAGTGCAAGTAACATGTGCGGGTATGGGTACTTAGGTACCCAGAGGGTACGGATAAAAATACTAAAGTTGCTACTCACACAGGTACGGGTAATTTTTTCAAACGCTGGTATGGGGACGAGTACTATACTACCACACCCAGACCCTACCCATTGCTATCCCTAAAGTAGCTTATAGCATTTTTTCACCAGCTTATAGTGTTTCTTCTAAATCACAATTAAAGTAGTATTTACCTTATATTTTTTCTTCCATTTTTATCGTTACTAATTTAACTAAATTTCTCTTTTATCCTCACCTAAATAAAATAGAAACATTAATCCTAATATTTTCTAATCCCAATTCATGTCCTTTTATTTTTATTATTTCATTTTATTTTTATCAACATGTCTTTTATTTTTATTATCTCATTTTATTTAATAAAAATAGTTAAAATTAAATTAGAAATTAAAAATGATGTTTTAATTTTTAGATGATAAATAAATACAAATAAATTAAATATTAAAAGTGATAATTATTTTAAAATAAATAATATATATAAATAGAATTTATATAAAAAAAATGCATATAAACATGTCTTTTTGTGTCATTTTATATTTATCAACTAGTTTAACCGCTAATTTTATTAAACAGTTCAAATCCAATCCACTAGTTTATCTGCTATTTGTCATCATTTAATTTATCCATTAAACATTGTCAGCTAACTTATCTACTAATTTAACAAACAGAACCTTATTATTAAACAGAAGTGAGTCTCATATGCGATTTACATGAGATGAACCTATAAAGTTGTCGTTTTTTAAAAACTTAGGATCTGTTTATTTTGTTTCCATATTTCTATTTTCATTTCCTGTTTTAAAAAATAATTACAAAACTGTTACCTTATTTTTATTATATTTCATGTTTTTAAAGATTTGTTCAGGAAACACTGAAAACAGAAAGAAAAAAAATTGTTTTTAATATTTTCTGTACAAAATTTTGAAAATAAGAAATAGAATAAAAAGAAGATGATAATTTTAGAATTATTTCTGAAAATAAAACAAACAAACCCTTGATATGTTAGTGTTATTGTATAAATGAATGATTGAATATTAAGATCTGTTAAGAGTGGCAAATCCACTTACTTTCAGCAAACCCGACTCCGAATTGATTATTATTATATTATAAATATTATAATAAAAAGTTTAAGTTTGGCATAAGTGGGTTGAGGCTGAAACGGACAATGTTGAATTGAGGTTGAGCCTTTCAACCCGAAACTGACCACTTTTGATTAACATTTAATTGTTAAACATTACAAGTATATATATATATATATATATATATATATATATATATATATATATATATATATATTATATTATCAATCATACATGAACCATCATATCATTAAAAATTTTAAACTTTTATAATAATTATCCCAAAGTCACCTATAAGATGATTTGAGATTGATTAACTGTATAAAAAACTTTAAATAAATAATATATCAATTTTTAAAATCAATATAAATATATCAATCAATGTATATTTACATGTTTTGATCTCTATTTTGTTGTGGGAAAATTAGATTAATCTTTTCTTATATTTAAATTTTTTTTTTTGGTTATATATCTAACAAAATTATACCTAATATCTTTCTTGTTTAATTTGTTGGTCTACATTGAGGGCAATGTTGTCATTAAACTTGTCTCGACTCACATTACTTGACCATTAACATTACACTAATCTCATAATATATATATTTTTAGAGTATTTGATTTGATATAATAATGCGAAATCTCACGGGAGGTTAATCAAATTCACAATAAACTCAATCATCACCTGACTCCTTGTACGATTCTCGATACCGCCCCCATCCCCGTTGGGGTGGTAAATTTACACCCATCCCTGTGCCCTCGTTACTGGTCGGGTTTCACCACCCCCTCGCCCTATACTATGCAATATGTATTTTTAGAATTTTATCCTTTGTAAATATGTGATAAAAAATTTATTGCGAGTCTTTAAGATTTTTTTTTAAGCAAGGTGATCCTATGTCACCATAATTTATTGATAAAAGGAAGAAAAACAAAAGAAAACAAAATCATGGGGGACATAAACCAAAACCCGTACAAAGGAAACAAAAGTCATTTAAATCTAACATTATATTTTCTATTCTTCCTCATATTATACTTCTGAGACTTAGACATAACCACCGTGAAATCAGAATCAACTTCAGCAGCATTATCATTATTCAACTGCTCTTCTGAGATAGAGTCATTCTCTAGGTCATCCTCATCCGTATTTCCTACAAATTTAGCAAGTATTTTCATATCATAAGCAACTTTAGGATGCATAGAGGTTGAATTAGTCTCATGGGTCTTACCACTAACTGTTAATTCACGGGTAGCCCTTGAGTCGGGCACTAGAATCGGAGTATTCATGGTTGTAGAGCCAGAATTAGTTGCAACAGAAGTTGGTATTTGTGGAATTGAATTTGAAACATGATCAAGAAATTCGTCATAAATAGTCTCAACCGAATTATTGTCATTCAAATTTTCACCCAGAGACGTACCAATATGTTCATTATCTTCATCTAGTTTTTGCTTTGGAACCTTAACCGAAGCATTGTCATTCAAATTTCCATCAAGTGATGTATCAATCTGGCCATCAACTGGTTTACGCTCTAGAACCTTAGGAACATATGCTAGCTTAGTTTTCTGCACCAAATTGTGGATCATTAAGAATAATTCATAGCTTAGATAAATGAAGGGTAGTTTGTAATTTCCAAACAGTGGGGTGGGTTCGAGGGCGGGTGTCAGCATCCCAATCCCCGCCCCGCCCCCAACTTTGGAAAGTGGGTTTTACCAAAACTCAAACCCCACCCTAATCAATATGGGTTTCCCTCGTAAAAAATAGGGCGAGTTCATATGGATTCACACGGGTTCAGACTCTTTTGCCATGTCTAGCCACATCACAATTCTAGGTGGCAAGATGGTGTGGTGGGTTTGAGATTTGTGATCAACGACTCCCATGTCTTTTCGCATTGGTTGTGGATGGCAAGGGGTAAAGAATATTTGCTATAGAAATTAAATATTTTAGTGAAAAAGAAAACATAAATTAATATTTAAAAAATAAAAAGGAAAAGTTACAATTTACAAACAAATGACTTACTAATAAAAGATTACCGACAAGAATTGAAATCATACCTTAGAGACGATGCAGCATTATCACCTTCATCTATTGTCATTATCATTACCTTGAATTTCAGCTAAAACAAGAAGGGTGCGTACTTTTTATTTAGTAAATGATTACGTTAGCATGAAAAGTTTATAGTGTTGTTCAGTGAACAATAAACAGTATAATAATTTAAATAGATTTTTTTTTTTGAACCTTATTAGATCCTTATATCATGTTTTTATCTAATCTATCGTTTTTTTTAGTGAAAATTATAATTAAAGTCGTAAACCAAAAAAAAAAACTTATACTATTTTCTAATCTTCTAAAAAACTACTATGTAATTGGTTAAGCAAACATCAACGAGCTAAACTGCTTGGGAAATTCTTAACATCTAGAATCGTGAATAGATGTGGCTAAAGTTTAACCCATTAATCAGATTCACTAGCTACTGCAACCTCCTTGGGTCGGTTCAGAAAATGAAGGCTAATTAGTGGTGATAGATGCCAAAGTAGGTATTCGATGTGAAGAAGAATCAGAGTTGCACATTGTGACAAGCAAAGCACATCTCTACTACAATAGTGGGTTGACTTGATCCAACGGAAGTTATACACATTTGGGGTATCAAGCGTCCATCAAACATTTGGCACATTCTGAACCAACATTGTTCAATAAGCTCCTAACGGTGCTGGAAGAAGCAACAACCACACTTTCTTGCCTTCATAGTACATGCAAATTGCATTCTTGTAAATTATAGGTGATGTGTGCTATAAGATTGCCTCTGCTATTTGCTCTAAGAACAATGTCTTGAAATCATATAGTGACAATGGCTATGCTAAGTAGTAATTAATTCACCAAAAAATTATGCTAAGTAGTAATTAAAATACCGTGGGCGAAAACAGGGAGATTTTTTCAAGATTTTCTTCTGCTTAACATTTGGCATTTAATTAGAGACCCGTATCAAGTTATGATTTTCAGATTTGTATCACTATCGCATACATAGAAATCTTGGATAATCATAAATTAATTTGGTAGGAACACATTTCAGGAATATGATTATGATAAAAGGGAATATATTTACAATTGAGTAAAGTCATCAAATGGACTTCATGAGAATGGGCAAATCAATCCATTAAAATATGATATAACTAATATAATAAATATTTTAAAATATAATTTTCATACCTCTTCCAAATATTTTATTAGGTACTCAAAATGCGATATAAATCTTTATTTTTTTTAATGAACCACTGTAATCAAGGTTTTTGGCTTCCCAGTGGCATCCCGAGTATCCTTACAAGTCACAAGCTTCAGCCATTTGGACCGGTTATGAGACTAATCATCAAATCGACTGCTTGGAGCAAAGAATTAACCATTGGTTTTTACAATTTTTCCAACTAAAGTGTCTGTCATCAGGAATTGAACTTGTATCTCCTTCTTATGAGGTCAAGATGCTTACCACTCAACCAACCCTTACCCTAAGTTGATTATAAATCTCTACTTAAACCCCAAAAAAATAGAGAGAAAGGAACATCAAGCCATCAAGGTGGCTATCAGGAATCTGGAGAAGATATATGAAAAACAGGGTATTAAAACCACCAAGGTTACAATAAATAAATATCATAAATGCAATTAAATATATCGTTTTCAATAGTGGGAGGTGCAAATGAAGGAGCTCAGCTCCAAACAAAAACAATAACGGTTGGAGATTCTGACCTTTCACTTGTGTGAGCTTAGAAGCAAGACAATTTAAGGCATAGTTTGGATGTTTCAGGTTTTGGTTTGCCATATCTGGCTCCTCCCCGCAGGCCTAGAGATCCTCAAAACAAACCTCAAATCCTGGCCGTCCAATTGAACACCAAATTGTTCTCACCTTAGTACACGTGCTTCCTATAATTCTTTTCCCCTTTTCTTTTTTCTTTTTTCTTTTTCACACAACCCTTTTTATTCTATTTTCTTTCATGCATGGAATTCTCCTCCAACTACAACACTACCAACAAGAGAGAACCAAAGAGAGAGAGAGAGAGAAAATCATGGTTAACCCTGATTGTTCTTCAGGGCTTGTTCAAAGCCATCACTAGTAGCAACCCCATCTCTTCAAAATTTGATCTTTTCTTTTTTCCATTGCACACCCATTAATTCTTCTTGTGTTGTGCCTTTTTTGTGGGTCTAATCTTGTACTTATAGAACTGTCACATCTGAACACTTTGATTCTCTTCTGATCATCACCTGGTTAAAAAGCAAGAAGCTTCGTGATCTGTTTCTGAACTTGATCTGAATTTTGTCCCTTTCCTCTTTCTCTCACTCTTTTTTCTTCACCATTTTCAGTGGGACATGATCATGGAATGTGTCTAGTCCTTGAAGATTTTTAGGTAAGTGTTTATAGTTTATTGATCTTGTTTTGTATTTTGCTTTGCTGGGTATCTATAAACATATATTTGAATCAGATTCATCAGATCAATTAATCAATCAATGGAGGAGAGGAAGTTTGTGTGCAAGTATTGCAGCAAGAGGTTCCCTTGTGGAAAATCTCTTGGTGGCCACATCAGGACTCATATGAATCATATGAATGACCATTCAGCTCAAGCAAATGAAGAGAGAAGCAATGCTGCTATGCTCAAGTTAGATGCTATGAGAAAGAAGAAGAGAGATTCATTAGGGTATGGAGGTGATGGTGCTGATGGTGATGGTGCTGCTGGTGGTAATGGTGGGAACCCCATTTATGGTCTCAGAGAGAACCCCAAGAAAACAATGAGGTTTGTGCATTCCAATGCCACCTTGCAAGTTGACAAGTTCTGCAAAGAATGTGGGAAAGGTTTCCCATCATTGAAAGCTCTCTGTGGTCACATGGCTTGTCACTCAGAGAGAGATAAGGGAACCAATAGGTTTGAAAACAATTCTGGTGGTGGGTTCAGTGAGAAGCAGAAATTGGTTATGGATAGTCAATCTGATACTGAAACTTCTGCTCCAACTCATCCAAGGAGATCCAAGAGAATGAGGTTCAAGAACCTTAGCAGCAGCAACAACAGCAATAATCACCTTTCTGCTTCGTCTCATGCTTTGCCAAATGGTTCTTCTTCTGTGTCAGAGGTTGAGCAGGAGCAAGAAGAGGTTGCTAGGTGCTTGATGTTGCTGTCCAAAGATTCTGGCTACTATAGTGGTCGTTTTGCTTTGCTTGCTGAGTCTTCTGATAACAACTCAGTTGTTCTAGAGGCAAAATCACCTTCTGTTGATACTAAGGTTGCTGCTATCAACAATGGTAAGATTAAGACTAAGAACTCTGTGTCTAATGCTTATGGACTAGTGGAGAAGAAGCTCAACAATGACTTGAAGTTGAAGTCTGCTGAGATTGGTTATGATTCTGATAATTCAGATTCTGGGTACTTCAGATATGGTCCTAAAAAGGTAGACTCAGATGATTCCAATGATGGTTTTTTCAGGAGTGAAGTTAAGACTTCAAAAGTTGGGGACATGGCTGGGTTTGAGGATTATGAATTAAGGAAGGTGCCAAGCAGAGGAAGAAGCAGAACCACTGAATTTAAGAAATTGGTGTTGGAGGATTTGGACAATGGTAGAGAAGATGGAGCTACAAGGAAGTTTGGTTCAAGGAAGAGACTTAACTATGATTCTGTTGGTCAAAACTTAGTTGGGGTTCCTACCAAGAAGGTAGCAAATGGTTTTAACAATGATGAAACCTATAAGAATGGTGGGAAAGGGTGGAAGTATGAGTGCTTGAATAGTGAAAGAGACAATGGTTATGAAGATGATTCAGCTTTTGAGAGTGATGAAAACAGCACTGATAGTGATTCTTATCCTGCTGCAAAGCCTCACAGCACAAAGACCCTCAATGGAAAGAAGTCCAGCAGCAAGGGGAAGAAGAAGTTGAAGTCAAAGAAAAGCAAGGAACATGAGTGTCCAATCTGCAACAAGATTTTCAGGTCAGGCCAAGCCTTGGGAGGTCACAAAAGGTCCCATTTTGTTGGAGGTTCTGAAGAAAACACTCTGGTGATAAGGCCTGGTGCTCCCCCTGCTGCTGTTCCTTGCCTAATTGATCTCAATCTACCTGCTCCTGTTGATGAATAAGGAAATGGTGATCCTGGATTTTGCACCATTTTGAAGCTTCTGCTGTTGAGGTAGCTGATATCTAGAATTCTGAGAATGTTTTGTCTTTTATCCTTATGATGAAAGCATTAGCAATGTACAGACAAGTGGGTAATTGATTTTTGTTCTTAAGGCATTTGAACTTTGATCCATTATTTGGTAGGGGGTAGTTGTTTCTTTTCATGTTTATGAGCATAACAATTTGGTAATCTCTCTATTGAAATTTTTTGTTTCTTCCTTTATCCAAGTACAACTATAATCTTAAGTATTATATTCCTTTGCTGCAAATGTTTACTTTTTTTCATGTTGGGGTCTTCCAATTTTTTCATCCTCCTATGAAAATGTAGAACAACATGGCTTTACTAATTGATTGCTAATACCTACTATCCATGATAACCTTTTACTTGAATAATAATATTTCATTTTGAACCTTGGGTCCAGGTCTCAGTTCCTCTTTTTCATTTTGTGACTTGTCTTTTGGGAGCCATGATTATGGAACAAGGATTCTAGTCTCTCTCTCTCTCTCCCTCCAACTGTGACCAAAACTTGCTTTTTTGTTACGTGTTGATCTTTAAAAAATCAGGAACCACCACCTTTAGAGTGCTATGAAAGTTGTTAAAAGCATATTTCAATTCTTGCGGTCACTTGTATTATGGTTTAAATAGAACCTGTGGCCGATTTTTAAGAAAATATGTAGTGACCGCATAAACTTTAGGATAAATTGATTGCTGAGAATCCTAGTCTTGATCCGTTAAAAACACACACTAAAAAAAGAGTCCTTGAAGGTGGGAGAGGCAGTTCGAATGTTAAAGGTAATGGAATTCTTAAGGATAAATAAACAATGTATATTTTAAACTTAGCTACAGTACAAAAATGTGTCGTGCCCAAGTGTAGTGCCTTTAACATTGAGTTGAGCACTATGGTCAACACATTAATCCCGTGATATGTGCGGCGTCTGAGGGTGAAGTCTAAGAGGAGGCTGCTTAGAGTTCCATGACCAAAAATCTTCTATGTGTAACTAATCCTAATCCTTTTGCATTGAAAAAGAGCAAGGTGGTTGTGGGATTATTCTTGAGGTTGAAGATTTGAAGAGGGGATAATTAGTTTGTAAAACTACGAGGAAACAAAGCTTATTTTATTATTTACACAAGATGAAAATTTGTGGTTGAGGTGGTTGTAAGGTCGCCTACCAATTAAGGTAGCAAAGCTTATAATTGCCCCATATGTACCTTTCTAACACATAGTTCTTAATAGTATGAGAATTTATATGCCTTTTTCTTCATGCCAATTCCTTTATATATTTTGTTGCCTATATTCTATTCTTTTACTTCTTGGGGTTGTATGAGAGGACCACTTGTATGTTACTAGCTCTTGGTCACATGTGGGCTCAATGAGGTAGAATCCGGAGGCACTCAAGGAGAATCAAAACCGTATATCAACAGAATTATATGCTCATATGGGCTATGGAATCATTGCTGGGAAATAACAACACAAGGAGTGCCATAATTTGTGCTTATAGATTGATAAGAAATTAAGAGACGGGTAGAAATTAAATTCAATTAAATGATGAAACAAAGGACTAAACTTGACAAAAAAATTCATCTGGGTCTGGAATTTTCTGGTCACATACACATTTGACTTATTTTATTTGTAGCTTGAACTTTTACATGTGAAAAAGTAAAGAAAAAATTGGTCAGATTTCTGGTATTGCTTTGTGGAATTGAAGCTGAAGAATCATCACTTCTTATAAGTTTGGTCAGGTGTGGTTCAGAGTCATCATGCTTAGTGATCAGGGACAGGTGTTGTCTCTATTACACATAAAGTTAATGCTAAGTAGACAACTTTTCTGACTTTGTTCTAATACAAAAAAATGTAAACAGTGATGGTCGAGTTTGCTTTGGCCGGCATCACAAATCACAAAGACATTTTGCTTTGTCAATTTGTTCAATTAATTGACTCAAGTTATCAACAGTGCACACTTTGGATTTGGGATCACAACGACCAATTCCTCTAATTGGAACAATTTTCAGTGGTGATATAAGGTGAGTGGAGCATGTGTGAGTACCCTATTTGTAGAAAAAGCATTATCTCAGTGTTACTGTCTCATGGAAGAAAAAGTCACACGGGATATACTTTGCTTTTCAGGATGCAGATAAGGTGTTATGTTACAAGGAATGTGTATTTTTCCATTTTTATTGTTTCTCTTTCATTTCACTGTAAACTTTTGTATCAAGCTGCAGTATCTGTGTTACTTGTGGAAGGAAGAATATTGTCCTTTGTGTTATGAAATATCCCTGGTCTAGACTGGTTTGTCTGCATAATAATATTATATACACACATTCATACTCGTGTACAGTTTTCACCTCGTAATATGTATTGGCAAATACAAAAGAAATATGTGCGCCTATAATATGTCTAAAGAAGCAAAGTTGTGGGAATTAGCTTTAACTTTAATAATAATAATAATAATAATAATGGAGACATCTAAAAAAAGAAGTGCTAAAGAAAATATAATTTGGTCCAAGGATAAGATCATTTTAGGCCTTACATCATTGGGATGAGGAAGAAGAGAGTGTATTATGGGAATTTGAACTCGTATATTCATAATTCATGTCCCATGCTTTAGCCTACTAAGCTAACTTCAGTAGGAAAAAAAAAATAACCTACTAAGCTAACTCAATGTTAAGAAAATTTAATTAATAAAGGGCATTAAGAGTAAATCACTATTTTAGTCTCTGAAATTATAGGGTGGTATCAAGTTGGTCTCTCACATTAAAGAAAAAGGCAAAACCTCCCTTAAATTAAAAAACATGCATTATATTATGATCCCTAAATTGAAAAACATTGCCAAATTGGACTAATATGATTGGCTTTTTTGAATTTGAGAGATTTTTTTGCTTATTTTGTAATGTGATGGATCAACTTACCACTCCCCTAGCTATAATTTCATAGAGGAAAAAAATGGTGTTTTCACTTTTTTTTTTTAAAGTTAAAATATTTGTGCTATTAATTTTTAACGTTACCTGATGGAAACAATTTATTTAAAAAATGAAATCGGAAAGAAGTTCATCTAAGCCAGGAAAATCTTTTTAGCGTATTAATTAATTGAGGAGCATGCATATTTCAGAGCTAAGGTTATTATGACTTTGGCCGATTGGCCATTGAAGTATTTTCGGCGAGAAAAAGAGCCACGTAATGGAGTTTCCGTTGACCTAGGCGTGTTCCATGGGAAGTATGTGGGCCTTAAAAGATCCATTCAAATACGGGCTCAGAAAATAGTGAATTTTGTTGAAGGAAGATGAGTCAGGAAGAGCTGCACCAGACTCATTCCCCACTATTCACTAGGGAAGCTGCTGCCTGTTTGATTAGACAAGTCCCCTACTTCCAAATTCAACCGTCTCTCTTTACTCTATACAGATGCTAGCGGTTGGCATTTTTTTTTACAAAAAAATTTAGGTAAGTTGGGTCCCGGAAGCTCATCAGGATCAGGACAGACTTTAAGGCTCAAAAAACACTTACAGAGGTACTTATAGATTATCCACCAATAAGGTCCTCACATCGACAATGGGATTGGAAGTCACAATCTTGTGAGTCTCATCCTTATCAATGAGACCAACCTTCGTTGGCAACCGTTGGCATTTTGATCAAACTAATCTCTTTTTACGGAGCTCCCTTTGTTAAAAACTAATTGATAAAGCAGTTCCATGCACGGGAATATGCTAATTTGTTATAATTTTATTTTTAAATATATAACTTTGCTTCAAGAAAATATATATACATATATATAACTGTTAAATTTAAGTTTTGTGGCTTAATTGTTTTTTTTTTTGTGGAGAAATTATATACCAAAAATTGTTAAAAAATTATTTTATCTGAATCGTCGATTGTAAATTGTAACAGATATTAACTTAATAATTATTTTAGATATCACAATACAGATAATGACGTTTAAGTGTAAATCATAAATGTATATTGTCTCCTATACAATTTTAGTATTAAAAATATAATTTAAAAAATAAAACAAGTATGAAGAATATAAAAAAAAACATAATTTTTGAAAATAGGCATTAAAATTTTATTGTGAACATTTAATAGTAAATATTTCTTCTCTCACTACCTTTGTTTCGTATTTCTATGAAAATTTAATGGCAAACATACATTTTCAAAGTAATAGCTGCTTTCAACCTGATTAATCATTTTTAAAAGTAATTTATTAAGCACTAATACTAAATACGTTGCCATGATCTTCGTAATGATATGATTTTTCTCTCTCCCTTGAAAATCGATTTGATTTATTTCTTCTCTTTTGCCCGTACAAGTTTACCATTTTAAAAAATTATATTATCTATCATATTATTTTTTTATTCTCTCATATTTGATTTAATTCTCCTCTTTTCCCGTGTGTTAAGCATTGTTTAAAAAAAATATTTAATTATTTATCTATCATATTATTATTTTTATTCTCTCTTGAAAATCTATTTGATTCATTTATCATCTTTTCTCGTGCAAGTTAACCATATTTAAAATATATATTTATCTATCATATTATTTTTTCTTCTATCTTGAAAATACGTTAGAGTTAATTCTCCTCTTTTCCTGTAACGCCCCAAAAATGCTTTATCTGTTAATTAATTTTTTCGGTAAATAAATTGTTTGAGAAATACAATTTGACAATTATAAATAATATTTGTGGTTTATGCCTAAGAATTCAATCGAATTCGAATTAAAAACTTAGATAAGAACCGTACTGTGTTTTGATACCCGATACGGATTTACACTGTAAATTGTAATTCCTTGACCCGGTAAATGTCTGAGGAAGATAAATCATAAAATAATTGTTTGAGCTTTTGTGTTATTTTTAGGCGGAGCCAATAAAAATATTATTATTTTAATCGGACTACTAATTTATTTATTTTGGGATCGAATATCTTGAAATACGTACAACACAGATAAAAATTAGACTGTGTCATGACTAACTAAGTTATTACCTCACTTAGTTAGAGTAACTAGATCATTAGATGACAACTTGTCAACTTTGCCAAATTAGATAAAGTCTTCTTGCCATAAATGGTTAATCAAGCACCTTTAAGCTCTCCATTAGACAACACATTGTCCTTTTACATCATCCACCCTCCATTCTCTTACACACATTTACTTTTGTTTTTGAATTAAATTTCCACCTTATTCCTCCAACACTACTTGCACGGCTACCACATTCACACACTCCACTTAAACACTTCACACTTCATTTATTTCACTTTCACTCATCAAAACCTCTCACTTGCAAAGAACAACCAAAATACTCTCTCTTCTCTTCCAGATTTCGACCAGCCCTATAGATTGCAAGACAAATTTGTTTTGCAAATTCTAAGATCATTTCCTTACTCCTTCTCATCATCTAGACCACTTCTATGTCACATACTTTCTTCATTTGAGTACTTTTGTTCTTCATCTTCAAGAACACTCAAGAACATTCATCAAGTTCTTCACTTTCCAACTTGATAGTAAGTCTTCTACACTCTTCTATCTTCCATTTTCATGTTTAGAATCATGAACACAACTCTCTTAGCTCATGATACTTTTTCAAAACACAAAGTTTGAACCTTTATGTTCATCTTAGGTTTTTGGACAAATTTCTTCAAGTCATCATCTTTTCACCATACCATCTTCCTCACCATCATCTCAGAAGGTCTACAAGAGGTAATGGGGGAGACTAACCACATCATATCATATCTTGGATGTGTTTATGGTTCTTTTTATTTTTATGCCTACTTTAAAGCTTTAAGCTTTAGGGTTTTTGGATTATATTCATTTGGTTCTCCAAGAGAACATGTTTGTAATATTATTTTGGGTGCTTAGTTGAAGGATGGACAACTTCAACTTTAAAACCTAAGTGATTCCAAGCTTAATCATGGACTTTAAGGACTAATGAAACCAAGAAGAAAAGGATTGTTTTCAAAACTGTTTTTGTGGTAGCCAAAGCTGCCAAGTATTGGTCTAAGGGATCCAAAATGGTTTTGATCCAAGTTTAGGTCATAAAGGAATTAAATCATGTTCTAGTGGACAAATAAAATGAGTTTTCATCAGTTTAAACTTGTAAAATGAGCAAATGGTGTATAATTTGGCCAAGACAGTAAATGAGGGTTTAGAATGTTTTTAATATTAAACTAAGTGATCTAAGACTCCAAAATGAGACATGGACCTTTAGGGTTAAAGAGTTAATTGAAAGGAATTACCTGATTTTCAAATTTAGTGGCTTTCGGCCAACAAATTAGGGCTTTGTATAAGAAATGGTCAAGAATCAAAACTCAGTGTTTTAAGGACTTAAAATGAGTATTAGAACCTAGGAGAATAATGGATTTGACCAAAATAATCATATTTTTGAAGTATTGGGCCTTAGACCCAAAATCGGGTAAAAAGATGAAAAACCGTTTTATAAATCTTTCAAGTATTTTCCTAAAGTTTATTTTGAATGATTTGGTACTAATGTACCAATACCTTAATCTCCTTCAAAATGGTTTAGTTTTGATAAAAAAGGTTTTGGCATTAGGCAAAAAGAATTTAGTCTCCAAGACTTGTGTTTCAAAATAAAACCGTAAAACCTAAGTCAAGGTGACTTAGAGAATAGACAATGACTTAATTAATTATGGCTCATGGTGGAACAAGACCATATGCCATTACCTCCATAAGATTTAAAGGAATAAAGATGACGTTTTGTTTACTTATAAGCCAAGCAAAAGTCTCAATGTAGAAAAGTGTAAAGATAATGATTGTTGGACAGTTGGTCTGACCTCCATAATATACTTAGGGTTTTGAAATGATAACCTTAACATATCTTTACACAAATATGAAATAATTGTGTGAGAACTATAGCTCGGAGTAAAGGGAGCTGGTGATTCGGATCCGAGTACATCAAGCATCTGAAAAGCATAACAAATGGATTCTTGCGGAATCACGAGGTTTATCCGGTGGATAGACAAAGTTAAACGCATCAACATTATTGCCTAAACACATAGTTGATACTATGTTCCGTAAGGCCTTTGTGCCTAGGAAGTCGAGCTTACATCTCTGTGCGCATGAAGACGTGCTTGTGACGATCTTAAATGGTCTTGGGGATGATCAGGGTAGGAAGGTCACGTATGGCCAGTTGGTGATTCTTCTTGGTCATGGCGTTCCATGCAATACACTGACATCTAGGACTAGACGCTAGCCGGTCCAGGTTATTGAGAGTATTTCACAATCAGTTATAGTACCATAGTGTTGCTGTTATTATTGAACACACAAAATGCCTAATATTGGTAGTTGTGAAATATAAACTCTAACCACTCCTTCCGAACGTTCTAAAAACACCATGGTGTAGAGGTCTTAATCTTCTTCGATTACTAGATGTCTCTTATCTAGGATGACTTTGTCCTTTGGATGTTTATCAGTGATTGTGAAGTACTTTTATATATTGACATGCCTTAGTGAAATTTATACTTGGTATATATACATGTGTCTCTGTATGGGTGTCGTACCTTCACATATCCGACATATGTTGTATGATAATGGGGATCTCACATCATTTCTGTGTTGTCTGTTATGGTTCCTTTTATGTTTTACGAAGACGAGGATGACACTATCCTACCATTGCGTGCAACTTGAGCGTTAGAGGATCTAGACACATGGACATATTCCCCAGCGGCCGGTATAGAGAAGAAGTGAGACGTACACTCACAGCATGACGACATATCATCCTCGGCGGTTGCAGTAGTGATGCTTTTGTAGTCTTCCAGAGAAATCCACCTCGGAAGACGATGACGACGCCTTGTCATTGTTTTGTGAAGGCCAATATGATGAGTCATTGTGTCTAGGGCTAGTATTTCAGGGGAGCTGCGTCTCCAATATTATTATATTTATTTTCAGTTGTGTTATATTTTATTGGTGATTATATTTCCACCATTTTCAGTTTCTGTCCTTGGTTAAGATGTTTACCTCTTGGAGGTTCTGACTTTTATTTACGAGATTATTATTTTGTAAACGATGATGTAATACTTAATTATGTTTACTTTTCTGTTTGCGAAAAAAGAAAGAAGAGAAAACCCATATTTTTCGATAATATTTATTTTCTGCTTTACTCGGTCTTATAAAGTGTCACAGACAATGTAGTGCCCGAGAAGGATGTTATATTTCCCATGCAAGTTAACTTGCAAGGCAACCATTTTTTTAAAATATATTTATCTATTATATTATTTCTTTCTTCTACTTTGAAAATTTATTTGATTTATTTCTCCTCATTTTCCGTGCAAGTAATCCATTTCTTAAATAGTATATTTGTCTATCATGTTAATCTTCTTCTCTCTCCTGAAAATTTATTTTGTTTATTTATTTTCTTTGGACGGTAAAGTTAACAATTTTTAGAAAATATATTTATCTATCATATTATTTTTTTATTCTCTTAAAAATCTATTTGATTTATTTCACCTTTTTTTCTTTTTGCAAGTTAACCATTTTCAGAAAATGTTTTTATCTTTCATATCATTTTTCTTCTTCTTCTTCTTCTTCTCATTTTAACCAAGTATATTTATCTATCATATCCGTTTCTATTGTGTACCTTTTTTAAAATTAAATATTTTGAATGCATTTAGTATTGTAATATTTTCTTATATCATACACAAAATTTTCTACAATTTTAAAGTGCATTAAAAGTGAATTCGAACTATCATAATATTGTGCATCAAAATTCGAATCAAATATCTTGTGACTCAAATTTAGATGTTTAATAATTTCATTTGATGATATGATATTATGTGTATTTAAGAATATATGAATTACCAGTCAAAAAAAAAAAACAAGAAGATTTGAATTAAATGATATTTTTTTCTCAGAGGTAGACACGTGGAAGAGCATTCAATAAGATTATTCCTAAATGTATTTATATATGTAGTATATATTAGCTGATAGTAGATAAGTTAGTGGATAGTAGCTGAATTTATAGTATCATAACGGATAATGGATATGGTAACTATTAACTAATAGCAGATAGTGGATAAAATAGTGAATTAGATTTGAAGTTTTGATAAAATTAGCAGTTGAACTATTTGATGAAAATAAAATAATATAAGAGAATATGTTCATATACATTTTTAAATATAAATTATATATATAATTTATTTTTAAATAATCCTAACTTTTAATACATTTAATTTATTTTAAATTAATTATCAACTCAAAAATTAAAATATTCATTTTTTATTTTAATTTAATTTAATTATTTTTATTATATAAATGAGATACTAGTAAAATGACATCTTTATATGATTTGTTATATAAGTTTTAGTTTTTACAGACAAAAATATATTATCTATTATTTTATCCTGAATATATATCTAGTCAGTGAAGTTAATCCAAAATATATTGTGACTAGTATTTTCTCTTTTATGTAATCGAGAATAAGCGATGAATTTAATTAAAATGGGAAGGATAAAATGAGATAAAAAATGATAAGATATAATTCATAAGCTCAAATGCCATTTTAATTAGCGTCTGGAAAAATGTAATGAGCTAGTGAAAAAAAAAACTATAATTTAAGGTGGATTCTAGGGTGAGGTACCTAATTAGGTGCCTCACCCGTGAAGCATGAGTTCCTGCCATTAGGTATATTAATTAAAAAATCAACGACAAAGATCATTCACACAAAAAAAAAAGGTAACATGGAACTTGATAATCATGTAACAAAAAAAAAGTGAAAAAGACAAATTTGTTCTTGGTAGTCTATCCTAGCATTTTGCAAGAATCCATTGGCCACTAATCTAGCCTTATACCTGGCTATAGACCCATCAGGATTCATTTTAATCTTATAGACCCATTGTATAACAATAGGCCTCTTCTTCTCAAGTAATTTTACTAGCTCCCAAGTGTGATTATTTTCAATTGAATTCAACTCCTCCTTCATTGCTGCTACCCACTTCTGATCATTTATTGCTTCCTCAGTTAACATAGCCAAGTGAACCAAGTCTTCTTCTGCATTCACCACACTGTCAGGCAGAATCTCATAGTCAATAGCCTTTGAGGCAGCTGTCTGAATCTTTGAGATCTTTGTGACTCAGTGGTAGTAGTAATTGCAAGTTCTGTTTCAGCAGGGTGATCTTCTTGCAGATTTATCATAACATTGCCACTGAGATAAATCTCTTCCCAGTTCCACCATATAGCCTCATCAATGATCACATCTCTGCTTATCACAACTTTCTTCTTCCTTGGATCAAACAACTTGTAAGCACCTGTTGGATGGTAATCAAGAAAGATCATCTTCTCACTTCTGTCATCTAATTTCATCCTCATCTGCTATGGCATATGTTTGAAGCATAAAGAGCCAAATACTTTGAAGTTTGACACATCTAGCTTTCTTCGGGTCCATGCCTCTTCAGGTGTGACCTCATTCAATCCTTTTGTTGGACATTTATTAAGAATGAATGAGGCTTTGGACACTGCCTCTCCCCACAAGTACTTTGGCAATCTTTTTCCCTTCGGCATGCTTCTGATCATATTCAACATGGTTTTATTTTTCCTTTCAGCAATGCCATTGTGTTGAGGTGTGTAAGGAACAGTTATTTCATGAGCTATTCCCTTCTCATCACAGTATTTTTGAAAGTCATGAGAGGTGTATTTACCTCCACCATCTGTTCTTAACACATTAATAGACCTGCCACTTTGTTTCTCATCCATCAAAGCAAATTTCTTGAATGTAAACAATACTTCATACTTTCCTTTAATGAGATATATCCACATCATTCTAGTATATTCATCAATAAAGGACACAAAGTAATTGTTACCTCCAAGAGATTGAGTTTCAAATGGGTCACAAACATCTGAGTAGATGACATCTAATTTGTCCCTTGATCCGTGAGGAGCTTTGTTCTGGAATGAGCTTCTTGTTTGTTTGCTAACATAGCAATCTTCACAAACAAACTATGGTTGATTCACTTGAGGAAGTCCCTGCACCATGTTCCTTTTCTACGGTAAATCCGGGCTTCTAAAGTTTAGGTGCCCAAATCTATGATGCGATAGCCAACTCACATCATCTACTGCTGCACTGAGGCATTTTTGTTCAAGCACCTGAATACCAATCTTGAAAGTCCTATTCTTTGACAAAGGAGCTTTCAAGATCAGTCTCCCTTGAGTATCAAACACCTTATCTGATTCTGTTGCAGGCTCATAGAATATCATTTCTCCACCATTTGTCCAAGACTTAACAGATTATTCTTCATGTTTGGTACATAAAGAGCTTCTGCTATATAGACCATCATTCCATCCCTTCTTCTGATAATCACCTTCCTTGCTCCTTCTGCTGTGATCATTGAGTTGTTAGCAAACCTCACCTTGCTCTTTACATTCTCATTCAACTCGAAAAACCATTCTTTCCTACCTGTCATATGGTTTGAACATCCTGTGTCCAAATACCATTGATCAGGAGAATCAACATCAGTTTTGGTGGTTACCATTAGCAACACATTGTCATCTTCCAAGTCCTCATCCTCAGCCAACTGAGCCGCATCCCCCTTTTCTTGCACATTTTTACTTCTACATTCATCTGCAAAATGTCCCCATTTCTGGTACCAGAAACATTGGATGTTTTTCTTGTTGAACTTCTTCTTGCCACCCTTCTTGCTGCTTTTCAAGTTCCTGTTTCCATTCTCACTGTTGTTCTGATCAAAGGTATTGCTAATGCCTTCACCAGAATTCTTCCACTTCTTATTCTTCCACTTCCACTTCCCTTTCCCTTTCTTGTTCTTGCTCTAAGAACCTCCATTCTTGTTGTTAGTCTGAGCTTGTAGTGTCTGCACATGAGCGTTATCACCGCTTCTTTCATTTAATCTCTGTTCATGAGCTTCAAGTGAGTTCTGCAATTCCTCTATCTTCATCTTATCAAGGTCCTTTGATTCATAGATTGCCACCACAAATTGATCAAAACGAGGAGTCAAAGACCTCAACACCTTCTCAACAACCTGTTGGTCAGAGATCTTTTCTTTACAAGCCTTTGTCGAGTTGATTAAGGCATGTATTCTGTTAAAGAACTCTACCACAAATTCTTGCTCAATCATTGACAGTAACTCATATTGTCTTCGAAAGGATTGCAGCTTCACTTTCTTCACCTTGTCACCATCACCACAGGCTTAATTCAAAATGTCCCAAGCCTCCTTGGAAGTCTTGGCTGAAGATATCCTCTCGAAATTGGCAGGATCAACACACTGCTAGATCAAGAAAAGAGCTTTGAATCTCTTTTCTTGGGTTCCTTAATGGCTATCTTTTGTGCTTCAGGTTACCCTTCCTCAGCTTCTTGGATCCCGTATCTCATTAGTTCCAGCACATCTTGGAATCCGAAGATCACCTCCATCTTCCTACTCCAATGATCAAAATTCCTGCCATATCAAGAATAGGCAAGTTGGCAGGGAAAGAACCATTTGATCCGGTCATCTTTATCACTCAGAACTCCTACACACAACACAACTTCAGTGGTTACTCACACACACACTTATGTATAACTCGCACACTCCCAGATATTCTTTCACACACTCACAGAAAGATATCAAAGCAATACATAATTGAAGAGAATGTTTACTGAATATTCATCACACTAATTTTATTCAATTGTAATCAAAATATTTATTCAAGTCTCAAATGGACTGATTATCACATTAACAGTAATTTGTAATTAACTAACCACTTGTTTGTTACACTCTAACCCCTTTCAATTCACTAACAAACTCATCTAACAAATCTGAATTACAGCTAACATATGTAGTGTGCTAATGTGCACAGGGTGGATGGATATATGGTGGCCTGTCACGAGTGACTGTCACTGAGGCCTTTGGTCCATCTCGGGGTTGCTCTTGGTTAACAGTTTCCTTTTTCTTGGCATGGGCTCGTTGGGTAGAATGTTTCATAGCTGAAATAATCTAGGGTAGAATTTCAGACCCAGTAAAGCAAAAGCCCAAGACCCTAAAAAGAGATTGTTCCCTCATAGGAAAATTAATCATAGGTCAACACACAAATACATAATATATACTAGGAAGCTTCTTATAAGCATCCGCTATGATCAAATTGAGTATTGACCAAGCTAATTCCTATAATGTAACAACTCTTGGTTCTTTCTCCAACGCATCAAGGCCTTAAGAAAGTTGTAGCTTTGAGACCGTTCTGTCCAAAAAATCCTAGAACAACATGACAAAACATTACCTTTCAAATCAATGTGGCTAAAGAGGGGAAAGTTCGCCCCAAGGTCCTTTTAGATATATTAAGGTGAATACCATTGCAGCTTTGGTGATTTTTTCGTTCAACAAGCCACGAGTTAAGTCATTCTATTTGAGCTGACCAACGAGAAAGAATGCCATTATTATATATATGGAGGCTAAATTCTATATTTTTAATTTAAAAAATGGTAAAAAAAAGAAAAGAAAATTAAAGATGTTGGAGGGCCATAGCTCCCTGCCATTGACATATTTATTATAACTCGCTAAAGCTAGGAGCAACCTCTTAATTAGTGCAGTATTCAACGAATGGCTCTCCAGGACGATGATAACAATGTTGTAATATAATTTGGTCGCTAGGTACACTAGTGCAGAAAAGGGATTTCACATCGGTTTTTTTTGGCTTGTCACATCGGTTTTCAAACTGATGTTGAAAAGGCCGATGTGGTTTATTACCACTTTTCACATCGGTTTTAAAACCGATGTAAAAAAGTCTGTTTCAGAAAGCCACATTTCCTTTTCAGCAATTTTCCACATCGGTTTTTCATAAAAACCGATGTGGTAACTCAACTTTCCACATCGGTTATGTTAAAAACCGATGTGGAAAACAAACTTTCAACATCGGTTTTTAATATAACCGATGTGGAAAGTTGGGTTACCACATCGGTTTTTATGAAAACTGATGTGGAAAATTGGGGTTACCACATCGGTTTTTATGAAAACCGATGTGAATTATAGTTTTTTTTTTTTTAAAAATCATCCTTTTCAGTATTGACAGTCCTTTCCCCTGTTTCAGTAATCCAGTAATCCAGATCAATACAGAATCTATATTGTCTACAGAATCATTTTTGTACAACCAAAACACACTAAATTAAAAGTCTACTAACAATAAATATATTCAATAACATTCAGACAACAAAGATAATTAGAAACCAAAAAGCTACATATGATATATTATAGATTTCATGTCAAAACATATATCAGTCAAAAGTATACTATAGCTATTACATGATGCGTTTATATACTAACTACATACAAACTAATGTTGGTACACTTCAAGAAAGAAATTTGCCCAACGTATCCTTATGTTTTTTATGTCGGCATCAGAGAGTGGAGTCGGATTGTTGAATATCTGCAAGTTTAATTGGACATAATTAGATTATATCTTTTAAGTAATAAACTAAAATTAAACATATAACGAATCTATATATAATTGTTACAACTAATTGTACCAATTAGCATTTACCTCCTGCCATCTTTCAGTGATACCGGAGGAGATAATTTCGACCATCCACTTCATCACATAGTATCCACATTCCCATGATCCACGTTGTCTATGAGACTACGTACAAATGAAACCCAGTTAGAATATGAGAAATTAAATATAAATCAATAATTATACCCACTGCGCTTGAAGCGTTTGAACTAATAAATATCTTACGTTAGGAATAATCCATCTAATAGGCCGACGCCTTTCACCACACAGCATGCGGCTTGCATCAATAGACCTATCATAAGAAAATAAACATTAATTAAAGTATATCTAATAGATTTCAGATAATTAAAACAACTTCATTACTGATTCTAACTTATTTTAATGCTTACGTTTCCATGATGTTCTTCAGTTCATTCGCCGGCCTATGGCCCATCGAGCAGAAGAAGACCACGACATTCACACGAGGGCACAAGATCAACAACTGCCAATGTCGTCAGCATTGGCGGAACAATTAGTGACTAAGTCATATATAGTTATAATTAAACAACTGGTACTTACTTATAGAGATAAGGCGCAAGGTAGAACTGATGATGGTCTCGGGCAACTATATCACGTATGGTGGCGACCGGGTCTTCTGATGATAGGAGAACATCACCCTGAATGAGCATGGGGTCAATGAACCCATAAAGGGTGAGGTTGCCCTGATTACCTAGCATGCGATGCAGATACCTAATATATTGATAAAACATGTTAATTATGATAGTATTTAAAATTTAATTATTTAACTTATAAATAAAATGTACTTACGTGCACCATAACGAGATGTGTGCAGCACTAGCCATTTCATGGTGGAGCGCCATCTCCATAAGTTCCTTCTTTGGGATATACAGATCGTCATCCGCCCTGCCATCATGTTCCAACCTTACCAAAGCTGCATCAACCTCCATGGTGACAAGCTTTATAGCAAGACGTTGAAAAACATCACCAGGATCCCCTTTGTCGTTCCCCTAAACAACAAAAAAGATATACATTAGTAATCACAGTTAAGTTATTTCATTCGTAATTAATTGAATGGTCAAATGAATACCTTGGCAGGAGCAGATTTCTCTGGTCTTCCTGGATATGACCTTTTAGGCAGAATATCATGATGATCATCAACATTCAGCTCACACCTATCAGGGGCGTCATCATCATCATCATCATCATCATCATCATCATCATCAGGCTGATGAGGAGGTTCACATGAGCCCTTAGTGCTCACATGGACAGAGGGTTGGACAGAGGGTTGGACACTTGTGAATTGTTGGGACATAGCAGCCATTATTGCCATCTGCTGGTTAAACTGCTGGGTCATCTCCTGTCTAAGCTCAGCTGCAATCTCCTGTTTTAGCCGTTCTCTATCTGCAGCAACATCCCTGTGACGTTGGTGTGAAGATGAACCATGGTATTGGCGAATGCCAACGCCCCATCCAACACCAATGACATGGCCCGGGTGGTCTGGTTTACCGATGGCAGCAGCTAAGATATCCTCGCGTCCTCTAGGAACAAAGGTTCCTTGAGTGGCCTGCTCGTCCAAGGCATCCTGCAACATATAAAATATTAGGTCACATTACAATTCAGTAACATTGTTAAAATCACAATTACAATTCAAACTACACATACAATCTTCTCAGCTACTTGGCGTGCCTCCTCAGATGTATATTGTCCCGTTTTTCTTTGTCGGGCCCTCTTCCATTTACGATGGCGTGGGGGTGGAGGTGGATCAACAACTTCAGGATGATTTTCAGCATTAGGATCTGCCTGAGATGCTGCTTCCTGACATGCTTTCTTTTCCTCTTCCACCATGGTCTGAGCAAGCTTTTTATATCCCCCACGAGACAATACATGGGGGTAGACATTCTTGCTTTGGTTTTCCTGCCCCTTTTTCCTCTTCTCCTGTTATAAATAGAAGACAATTAAATTACATCAGTAAATTAATAAAATTAATGAAATTACATAAATTTAGAGACAACTCAAATAAGTTAACCTGAAAGCTGGGATCATGTCGGCTCTGAACAAAGCGATCCCACGTCGCCTGGTCAAGAAATGGGTACACCTCAAGTGGGTTCTTTTCACAGCGTGGATTGAATACATAGTATCTGCCCAGGTCCACCTTAAAACCCCTCCAACGCTCACCAGCATACTTTATCCAACGCTTCTTCATATCCGTCGTATCCGGCAGGTCAAAGGTGAGCTACAATAACAACAAAAGAATCAACGAATTACTGTATGATATTTATAAGATTAAAATAAAGTAGATACAAACACAGGATGGAAAAGTATAGATACCAGAATACTCTCCCATAGATGATCCTTCACGCCCTGAGGTACATCTTTCCAACGGTCAATAAGTATGCTAGGCCTGCTTCGAGCAAGGGTCGCCACAAAACTAATAAACTGGTCTGCCATTGGCCCAATAGGATTGAGGTTACAATCAAAGTCGATTGTTATCTTTTGATTTGAACCACGGTTGGCAGTCAAATTCCTCATTCGTGTGGCACGTCTACCCTTTCTACCCGAAGATGGGGTCTCCGACCCACTGCATGAAGGAGGGATATCCTCAGGATCAGCCATGTATACCTGTTTAGACAAAAACAAAAAGTCAGTATGTCAGGATAAATATCAAACATAACTTATAAATATCAATCAACGTAAGCATAACTTATAAATATCAACGTAAACATATAATATGACTTTAAACATAACTCAAACTAAACTTACACTGTGGTCAAGTAGTAACGTTCTCCCATAACCCTTCTTGGTGATCATTACGAGTAGCATGTACATCGTCCACTTCATTTTCCTCATTGAAATTAGGCACCCGTGTTGAGAAAGAAGGAGTGTCAGAAATATCAAGAGTTGAATCTTGATTTCCCTCACTACCATTATACATGTTTTTTCCCTGGAGAACCACTGACCACCTTTTGTTAGAAGGATCAAGGATATAAAACACTTGTTTTGCCTGGGATGCCATGATGAAAGGCTCGTCTTTATTACCTACCTTATTAAGGTCCACCAATTTGAATCCTAACTCATCGGTTTGCACACCAGTGTTACTGTCGACCCACTGACATTTAAAAACAGGCACTCTAAACTTCGTGTAATCAACCTCCCAGATCTCTTCAATGATCCCAAAGTATGAAACGGATGCCATAACAGGGTTTTTATCTTTCGAACTAGAGAAATGCATGGACTCAGCGACGACCATAACCCCACTGTTTTGCATAGTATTTTTGTCATCCTGGGACTTTGTATAGAAGGAAAACTTATTGATATCGTACCCACTCCAGCATATGACATCAAAGTTAGGTCCCTGTGCTAGCCATTTTAATGTTTCAGAAGCAGTACCATCCTTTGCAATTTTTTCTTTAAACCAGGTCAAGAAAGTCTTATTATGCTTGTTCAAACACCATTTTTCATTCATTCTAGGATAAGTTTCGTTGATGATGCTTTTGTGCTCACATAAGTATGGTTCAACCTCATCAGTGTTATTCAATATATACAAATGTGCTTGAAGCACTTCCTCCCGATCCATGCTCTTAACAGTGATACCTCGTGTACCCTTCCCATCATATCTTCCTTCATGACGAGACTTCGGAAGCCCTACAGGTTCCGCTTCTGACATGTAGTCTGTACAAAACTCAATAGCTTCTTCTGCAACATACCTTTCAACAATAGATGCTTCGGGACGGTGTGGATTCTTCATATATCCTTTCAAGATCTTCATGTATCGCTCAACCGGGTACATCCACCTTAAATAAACGGGGCCACACAATCTAATCTCCCTCACTAGATGAACAATCAAATGAACCATGATGTCAAAAAATGAAGGTGGAAAATACAACTCCAATTGGCACAAGATAATGGCTGCCTCATTTTCCAAGTCATCCAACTTTTTAGTGTCAATGACCTTGCTACATATAGCATTGAAGAATAAGCATAACCTAGTAATGGCATGTCTGACTTTATTAGGCAAGATGTCATGAATGGCCACCGGTAGTAGTTGTTGCATCAAGACATGGCAATCATGAGACTTTAAGCCAACTAATTTGAGATCTTTCATTGAGACAAGTCTCTTGATATTTGAAGAGTAACCCTGTGGCACTTTGACTCCCTGTAGACATTCACAGAAACTTCTTTTCTCTTTTTTTGATAAAGTATGGCATGCTAGGGGCAAATAAGTCTTCTTATCCCCCACTTTATGTGGAGCTAACTGCTCTCGTATACCCATCGCAACTAGATCCAGACGAGCATTCACACCATCCTTTGTCTTGCCTTGAATGTTGAGAAGCGTTCCGATTAAACTGTCATACACATTTTTCTCCACATGCATCACATCAATACAATGTCTTACATCAAGCTTGCACCAATATGGAAGATCAAAGAAGATCGACCTCTTCTTCCATATATTCTTCTCAGTAGCCTTCTTTTGGGACTTCCCATAGATAACATTAGTGTTCTTCACCCGTTCATAAACTTGGTCTCCAGTCAAGGCCACCGGAGCAATTGCATTCTCCGGAAGTCCATTGAAAGCTTTTCTCAACCTACGATAAGGATGATTACGCTGGAGAAATCTCCGATGCCCAAGGTAGACTGTCTTCCTTCCATGTTGCAGTTGATGGTAACATGTGCCTTCTTCACATATTGGACATGCTTTATGCCCCTTAACACTATACCCGCACAAGTTCCCGTATGCTGGAAAGTCATTGATGGTGCAAAATAACATGGCACGCAATCTGAAAGTCTCACGGCAATACCCGTCGATCACATCAATGCCTTCATCCCACAACTTTCTCAAGTCTTCAATCAACGGACTCAGATAAACATCAATATCATTTCCTGGCTGTTTTGGACCCGAAATCATCATACTTAACATAATGTATTTGCGCTTCATGCACAACCAAGGAGATAGGTTGTAAATTACCAGGAGAACAGGCCATGAACTATGAATACTACTTAAGTTTCCATATGGATTCATTCCATCGGTAGCAAGTCCAAGCCTGAGGTTTCTGGGCTCATTGCCAAACTCCGGAAACAAACTATCAATTCTCTTCCACTGCAAAGAATCAGCCGGATGACGAAGCTGTCCATCACATTTCCTCTCATCTGCATGCCATCTAATATTCTTTGCATCCTTTTCATTAGCAAACAATCGCTTGAACCGCGGAATTACTGGAAGATACCATAACACCTTCGCAGGAGGACCCTTGGTGACCGCATCACAACTAGAATCATCATCCTTCACTTTGTATCGTGATACCCCACACCTGGGGCACTCGTGCATCTCTTCAAACTCTTTCCTGTACAATATGCAATCATTGGGGCAAGCGTGTATTTTCTTATACTCCATACCCATCGGACACAATATCTTCTTCGCCTCATAGTTTCGAGATGGTAATGTGTTACCTTCTGGAAGCATGTCTTTCAACAACTCAAGCAATTCGGTAAAGCTTTTATCGCTCCACCCATTTCTCGCCTTCACATTGAACAATCTTAACACTGCTGACAACCGTGTGAAATTAGTGCACCCCGGATACAAAGCCACTTCCGCATCACTGCACAAAGTATCATACACATGTGCTCGTCGAAAGGACTCTTGCCCAATATCACGGATCATGTCCTCTAGTCCATCGTCCATATCTACGTCATCAACTTCCTCTCTATCCGACACCCTTGGCCTGTCTAATGTTTCACCATGACATATCCATATTGTATAACTCTTGCAAATCCCCTCACAAATAAGATGATCCCGTATCTCGTCAGCTTCTAGTCGTCTCTCATTCAAACAGTTAACACAAGGACAACAAAACCTTCCGTCACTACTATCAGGAGCATTTGTTTTAGCAAATTGTAGAAAATCTTCCACTCCATTCTCATACTCATCACTTGTCCGTCTAGCATTCATCCAACAACGATCCATGACTAAAACATTAACTTCATACTTAGTCCAACATCTTCATCAACTACTTCTTATGATAGGGTATGGCCCTATCCCATTCGAGAAGAAACTTTTTCAACATTCGGTTAACAGTTAGTCCTTAACTCTCATGCTCATACTCGACGAAATTTCGGCAGCATTTCCCTTCGGTCTCCGACGTACACGACTTGAACGCGATGCCATCCACCACGATAAAGTATGCACCCGGAGAACGAAAGGAAATGTACCAATCCGAACTTTCATCAGGTATATAACATGAGAATCAATGAATAACTATTTTAACTGAATGAAGAAAAAGTTTTTTCCCAAACTGTCCAACTTGGACAATTCAAGATCCAATATAATGAGCTGTACAAGTACCTTAAGCAGGTACACGTGTGCTCATTAATATTGCATCTCAAACGGGAAACTAAGGTTTAACTAATTAATTAACACTAAAAATATAATAAAACACTCCAATCCCCAAGTAAAAAGAACCATGTGAAGGATATTTTATCCATAGCAGTACAACACCAAGAGAAGCAATGTGTCCAAACTTTGGCACTACTTATTTGTAACATAAGTTAGAGTCCTAATAAAGAAATTAATGTTGAGACCTTATAAGTCTAAAACACATTCAAAGTGTAAATCCTCTATGTTTTGATGATTCCAAATAGTTCAAGTATGGTAATATTGAACCAAATGAAATTACTGATATATTTGATAAGTGTCCAGGAAAATAGACTTGACGTCACTCGTCTAAATTTCACCCGTCTACTTTTTAGTAGAAGCTCAGCAGTGACTCGTCTAAGTGTCACTCGTCTAAAAAAAAATTGAGTCAAAGAAAGTCAACGCTCAAGAAAGACTAAGCTCAGTTGATGACGTGGCAAGAAGCATGCGTCTAAGTTTGGCTCAGCTGACCACCCGTCTAACTTTTGGATCAAGCTTTCACCCGTCTAAGTTTCTGAACAAGCTTTCACCCGTCTAAGTTTTTGGATGACTTTCACCCGTCTAAGTTTCTGAACAAGCTTTCACCCGTCTAAGTTTTTGGATGACTTTCACCCGTCTAAAAATTCTCATTACTGACACCAAGTCAGTATGTCAGAAATCAAGTCCAAGTCACCATATTCAAAATTATAGGCCATCCTTATGGACCTCGAAGACCTCTGGACAATAGCTCAAAGGACAAAGAATAAAAGAACGTTGTTTCAAGGTTTTAAGGAATAAACACGCTATCTCTGCACCACTGCAGTAACCTTTTGCCTATTCCAATACAAAGTAAAAGTACTTTATGGAAAAGTAAACTGATGTTGCACTGAAAAAGGAAAGCTCTCTGCAACAAGTACAAGAAGCCTGCTGCCATATACTCTGAAAAGAACAGCTGCTCAGTTTAAAGTGTACTCTTGGACACTCTTGACAATGCCCAATGTTTTCAAGCATTTAATGAATACTCAGAACGACTCTTTGGCATTAAATGGTGTCTCAGAAAGCTCAAGTCAGATGAACACACTTTCTGAAGCTGTGTCAAACGGTTCTCTTGATTGAAGCCTTTAAATAGATCAAACAATGAAGATGAAGATAAGAAGTTGAATATCAAAAGAACTCTGCACAGAAGCATTTACTCTCTTCATTAACTTCTTCATTCCTTCATTGAATACATACTCAATCATTAGATATAAATTCGCACTCTTTCATACTTCATATTTATTCCACTCTCTGAGTGTGATCTGAAAGACTTGCAAGTTGTATTAACTATACAAACCTTCTATCTCTTACTGTTTTTGAGCCTGAAGAGGCTAGGTGAGAAAAGAATACTTGTTTGAGTGTTGAGCCTGAAGAGGCTAGGTGTGCAAAGAATACTTGTACTATAATTTACTCAGTTATAGTGGAAACTTGGTGCTGCCAAGAAACTGGACGTAGCCCTGTGGATTTTGGGGTGAACCAGTATAAATCTCTTGAGTGATATTTCTTCTCCCTTATCTTTTAATTTGTTTGAGTATTGTTTCAGTCTTAGCTTTTTAACTTGGGGAGTTAATACTGTGGTTATCAAACTCTTTTTAACCTTCTTGATTTGTGTGTGCTATTCTGTTTTAATATTAGACGTTTCACTCGTCTAATCCTCTCTTAATCAAACCTTCTTGCTGTGCCTGCGAAAACCTTTTTTAAGTAACCGAAAAAGTTGGTAAACACAATTCAACCCCCCTTCTTGTGTTCACTTTGGTTATTTCAGTTGGTATCAGAGCTCAGCCTCTGGGTTGAGCACTTAACAGTGTAGAGGAAAAGATCTTGGAGATGGCAGGAGAAACCAGTGGAAGCAAGAACCATGCTGGAGAAGGATCCTCAATGTCGAGACCTCCTTTCTTCAATGGAGAGGACTACATCTACTGGAAAGAAAAGATGAAGTGGTTTTTACAATCCACCAACTCTGATCTTTGGGATATTATTGATGAAGGTCCTTTTGTCCCTAAAGATGACAAAGGAGAGGAAGTTCCTAAAGCAAACATGACCACTGATCAAAGAACAAAGTGGCAGCTTAATGCCAAAGCTAGATATGCAATCATGTGTGCTCTGAGCAGAGAAGAATTTGAAAAAGTCTGTGCTTGTGAGTCTGCAAAAGAAATGTGGGACTCACTAGCTATTGCTTATGAAGGAACTAGCAAAGTCAAAGAAACAAAAGTCAGCATGCTTGTCAGAAAGTATGAGCTGTTCAAAATGGAGGAAGGTGAAACTATTGGCCAAATGTATGGAAGATTTCAAACCATAACCAATGGATTGAAATCTCTGGGAAAAACTTACAAGACTGAGGAACACATTCAAAAGATTCTCAGAAGTCTTCCAAAACAATGGAGACCACTTGTAACTGCTGTGTCTCAGGCCAAGGATTTAACAACAATGAAGCTGGATGAGCTTCTTGGGACCCTTCAGATTCATGAACAAGAATTGATTGAAGAGAACAATGGAAAGAAAAACAAGTCCATTGCACTCAAAGCTGACAAGAAGTCATCTAAGGGAGCAAGTTCAAAAGCTCTCAAAGCAGATGAATCTTCAGAAGAATCTGGAGAATCAAATGAGGATGACTCAGATGATGAAGATGATGAACTGTCTCTCTTCACCAGAAAAATGAAGAAGCTGTGGAAGAAAAGAAACTTCAGAAAAGACAAACCCTTCAGGCGCTTCAACAAAGACAAGCATAACAAGGATGGTGGATCTAATGACAGAAATGTCATTGTATGCTATGAATGTAAAAAGCCTGGTCACATCAAGGCAGAATGCCCTCAAATCAAAAAGCAATCTTCCAAGAAATTCTTCAACAAGAAAAAGAAAGGAATGATGGCTACTTGGGAAGATCTTGATGAAAGCTCCACTGAAAGTGAAGGAGAGGAGCTTGAAGCAAATCTCTGTCTTATGGCTGATACAGATTCAGAATCAGAAACTGAGGTACATTCTGAACTTGAAAAATTGAATGATGCCTATGATGAACTTTTGGAAGAATCCAACTATATATCTAAAGCTTTTAGATCCCTCAAGAGACAGTATGCTAAACTCTCTAATGAGTACACACAGAAATCTCTAGAGTGTGAAAAGTTAGCTGAAGAAAATAGTAAACTTAAGACTGAAAAGTCTGAAGTTGAGATCTTAGCTGAAACTCTACCATCTGAAGAAGTAACTAAACTTCAACAGAAAGTAGAAGAGCTCACCTTAGATCTTGCCAAGTTTGTTAATGGTAGAGATAATCTGACTAAACTCTTAGGAAGTCAGAGGCACTCCCTTAACAAAGAAGGTATTGGATATCCCAATCAAGAACATCATAAAGGATCAACAAAGTTTTCAAATGTAGCTGTTAAATCTATATGTTCCTACTGTGGAAAAGCTGGACATATCATGTCTAAGTGTATTCACAAAAAGAGAAGGAAGTCTTTACAGACTCCTCACACTAACAAAAAATGACCCAAGAAAATATGGGTACCTAAGGTCATGATCATTCCTGTTGCAGACATTCTCAACAGAACAAAGCAAACACCTGTCATGGTATCTGGACAGTGGATGCTCGCGACAACTGAAATAACCAAAGTGAACACAAGAAGGGGGGTTGAATTGTGTTTACCAACTTTTTCGGTTACTTAAAAAGATTTTCGCAGGCACAGCAAGAAGGTTTGATAAAGAGAGGATTAAACGAGTGAAACGTCTAATATTAAAACAGAATAGCACACACAAATCAAGAAGGTTAAAAAGAGTTTGATAACCACAGTATTAACTCCCCAAGTTAAAAAGCTAAGACTGAAACAATACTCAAACAAATTAAAAGATAAGGGAGAAGAAATATCACTCAAGAGATTTATACTGGTTCACCCCAAAATCCACAGGGCTACGTCCAGTTTCTTGGCAGCACCAAGTTTTCACTATAACTGAGTAAATTACAGTACAAGTATTCTTTGCACACCTAGCCTCTTCAGGCTCAACACTCAAACAAGTATTCTTTTCTCACCTAGCCTCTTCAGGCTCAAAAACAGTAAGAGAGAAGGTTTGTATAGTTAATACAACTTGCAAGTCTTTCAGATCACACTCAGAGAGTGGAATAAATATGAAGTATGAAAGACTGCGAATTTATATCTAATGATTGAGTATGTATTCAATGAAAGAATGAAGAAGTTAATGAAGAGAGTAAATGCTTCTGTGCAGAGTTCTTTTGATATTCAACTTCTTATCTTCATCTTCATTGTTTGATCTATTTAAAGGCTTCAATCAAGAGATCCGTTTGACACAGCTTCAGAAAGTGTGTTCATCTGACTTGAGCTTTCTGAGACACCATTTAATGCCAAAGAGTCGTTCTGAGTATTCATTAAATGCTTGAAAACATTGGGCATTGTCAAGAGTGTCCAAGAGTACACTTTAAACTGAGCAGCTGTTCTTTTCAGAGTATATGGCAGCAGGCTTCTTGTACTTGTTGCAGAGAGCTTTCCTCTTTCATTGCAACATCAGTTTACTTTTCCATAAAGTACTTTTACTTTGTACTGGAATAGGCAAAAGGTTACTGCAGTGGTGCAGAGATAGCGTGTTTATTCCTTAAAACCTTGAAACAACGTTCTTTTATTCTTTGTCCTTTGAGCTATTGTCTAGAGGTCTTCGAGGTCCATAAGGATGGCCTATAATTTTGAATATGGTGACTTGGACTTGATTTCTGACATACTGACTTGGTGTCAGTAAGGAGAATTTTTAGACGGGTGAAAGTCATCCAAAAACTTAGACGGGTGAAAGCTTGTTCAGAAACTTAGACGGGTGAAAGCTTGTTCAGAAACTTAGACGGGTGAAAGCTTGATCCAAAAGTTAGACGGGTGGTCAGCTGAGCCAAACTTAGACGCATGCTTCTTGCCACGTCATCAACTGAGCTTAGTCTTTCTTGAGCGTTGACTTTCTTTGACTCATTTTTTAGACGAGTGAAACTTAGACGAGTCACTGCTGAGCTTCTACTAAAAAGTAGACGGGTGAAATTTAGACGAGTGACTTCAAGTCTATTTTCCTGCACACTTATCACATAGATCAGTAATTTCATTTGGTTCAATATTACCATACTTGAACTATTTGGGATCATCAAAACATAGAGGATTTACACTTTGAAAGTGTTTTAGACTTATAAGGTCTCAACATTCTCCCCCTTTTTGATGATGACAAATATCTTTTCTGATTTTATTGAACATCAAAAAGAAACAGTAGAAATTTCGAAACAGATATAAATGATCATAGTATGTTAGGCTCCCCCTTAGTTTATGCACTAAGTAAGGACAAATATGAGGTCATCATGATATTAGAAAGAATAACATACAATAAGAAATATAAAATCATGAAAGCTAAATTATATTTCCTCCCCCTTTTGGCATCAATCAAACAGAAAAAAAATAAACAGAGAAGATAAATTGCCAAAAGAAAAGCTCATTGTATTTAATCAAAGTCATGAAAGATTACAAGTGATAGACATCACTGACTTAGTACATTGCATGACTCAAAAAAAAATTTCTAAGCACTAAGAGCTAGGGCCTCCTTGGCTTTTGAAGAAAGCTTCCATCATCTGCTGCATTGCTTGCTGCTGAGCCAACATCTGAGCTTGAAATGCAGTCTGTTGAGCAATTGCTTCATCCTGTCTTTGAATGACAGTCTGCAAACTTGCAGCCATTTCATCCAGTCTCTGATGTGCAGCAGGATCAAATGCAACAACTGGAGCAGTAGAATCTGTAGTGGCCAGAGAAGTTCCAGAAGCTGATGGACAAGGAGGAGGGGTAGGAGGTAACTCTTCAACAACAATATCATCCTCAGGGTGAGGATCTAGAAATACATTTGTTGACAGAGTGGTTTCAAAATCATTATTAGGGTGGAATTCCCTTAGAAAGGCATGAATTCTGTCATGATGTAGGGGGGAAATTATGATAGAAAGAAGGAACTCATAAGATCTCCTAATGAGATTTATGTGAGTAAAAGGAGCATTTTCAGGAAAGTTTATGACAGAGAAAGGGAATACCATGAAGAAGGGAGGGATAAAGTAGATAGAGGGTGAGACGGGGTAGAGGGCATAGGCTTGACTACCTCTAATTGGAATGTCTGCCTTTTCTTCTTCTGTCAACCCAGAACTGCAGCCACCCTTAGAGAACATCTTTTCTTTGAATTTCAGCTTCTGATCAGTTCTCTGTATAAGGGAAAACTTCTGCTCTACTGCTAGGGATATTGTCTTCTGCTTCCCTTTCAACACCATTGAGTCAGGCATTACTTTTATGGCAGTGGAGGGCTTCATGAAGATGTGAGGATTAAAAAGCCATTTTCCTACTGGCTTCTGCAACCTTTCCAGCCTCACAACCTGCCTTTCAGCTTCCAGAGAAGCAATCATGTCCAGAGTCTTGCCATCAAGGTAAGAGGGACAGAGATCATCTGTTACAGAGAAGGGTGTGGTTCTGGAGGATGAGTTGTAGGGTGGTAAAGTGGCTAAGGGGAGAGGGTTGTGTCTGGTTTCAGAGGATAAGTCTGGAAAGACTATTCTCAGAGGCACTTGGCATTGGTTTGAGATATGGTCAGGAATTGGTGATTGTGGTGAGGGTGGTGAAATAGGGTTGTCAAAGTACTCAAAGTCATTGATATCCTCAGTTTGAGGAATATCAGAATGGTGAGATATTTGTGGTGAGGGTGGAGCAGGTGAGTGAGTATTAGACATGTGAGGTTCTGATGTGGTAGGGTTAGGTTCAGATGAGTGTTGGTTAGGTGATGTATGTGGTGGAGTTTGGATTTGTGGTGAAGTATGTGGAGTGGGAATTCTTGGTGATAGAGGTGGTGTTGGAATTTTTGGTGATGGAGGTGGTGTAGGTGATCTGTGTGGTGGTGTAGGCATTCTTTGAGGTGAAGGTTGTGGAGTTGGAACTGTGGTGATAGAAGGTGATGTTTCCTGAGGTGGAGGGGTTGAATCCTTCTGAGGTGAGGGTGATGGTGATGGAGATGAAGAGGGAGGCAAGACAAGTTTCCTCTTTGTAACAGTTGTCCTCTTCTTCTTAGGGATCACAGTCTCTTCTGATTGAGACTCCCCCTCAGTTTGTACTGTCCTCTTTCTCTTGAATACCTTGGTGATCTTAGGTACAGAGGCAGTAGCTTCCTCAGCAGCAGCAGCAGGTTCAACAACCTGAGTAGACTCTTCTGTTCCAACAGTTTCAGCAGTGGTTTTTGTAATCTTCCTCTTCTTCCTCTGAAGCTGATCAGTAATTTCTTCAGCTGGTTCCTCAACCACTTCAGATTTAACACCAGGAATGGAAACAGTTGCTTCCATCTGAGCAGAGGCTTCAGCATTGCCATCCAGAGTAGGATTCAGGTTCATTTTCATTAGGGCCAGGGTTTTTGTGGTAATCTCAGTACAGAGATCAGCAGAAACAGCCCTTCTTAAGTCCAACTTACAGGCCCTGAAGATCCTAGTCATAACCATTCCAAAGGGATAATCTTTATCTTTACCCTTTACAGCTTTCTCCATATGAATAAAGATTAGATCAGTTATGTCTATCTTTATTCTTTGGATAAGATGGAATAGGGCAAACTTTTCCAATAAATTGACATGGTTTCTAGACCCAGTCCTAGGCATTACACAGTTTATAAGCAAAACATGTAAAAACCTTGCCTTGGGGGTCAGATACTTGGAGTCCATCTTGCCAGGGTTTGCAGTCCCATAGAGTACCAAATTTACATTGGCTTCCCCTTGATCCTTCATCCAGTCTTTGTAGTGCCCAGCTCCTTCCCTAGGGCATCTCGTTACTTCAGCGAGTAACTCGTGAGTGATGAAGATATGATCCTCACCAACATCCCCAGAAATCATGTGGGTGGTGGAGTCCTTGGTGATCTTCGCTGTAGTCCAGAAATCCCTAACAAGAGCAGGGAAGACAAGTTCTTGCAGTTGAAAGAAAGGTAACCATCCAGCATGGTTAAGTTCAGGGAGTACGTCTAAACCCTTGGTTCTGAGTTCATCAAAGTTTGGAACTCTTCCAAGGAGTACCTTCTTCAGCTCAGTAACAGATACCTTAGTCTTCTCAGATAGCGTCTCAAGGAGGCTTTTGGGTGCCATTGATTTGAGAGAAGAGATTAGGGTTTGACAGAGAAGGTTTCGTGAAGGTGAAGATGAAGAGAGCTTAGAGAGAGAGTTTGTAAGCAAGAAACTTTTGAGTGGGTAGTTTTTGAAAAGACACGGGTTTATGCTAAAAACGTTTGAGTGCTTTTTGCATTGGGAAAGAGGAAAGAGAGTGTTGCCATAAAAGACAGATAATCAAATTCAAATAAAATAAAATATTTTAGAAAAGGAGGGAAAAATGCAATGTACGTGTGTCTCAGTCAGAATTTAGCACTGAGTGCTTTTAGCCACGTCATTAGACGCTTGGCTAAATTAGACGAGTCAAGTAATCATAGAAAATATAGACAAGTAATTTTTCTGACAACACAGCAAAATATTTAATCAGGTACATTATGCATGTTAAGATTTCTTCTTATAAAAACAAATCTGTCTTCACTTAAGGGTTTGGTAAAAATGACTGCCCACTGATAATCAGTGTTTACAAACTTAATTTCAAAAACACCTTTTTGAACATAGTCTCTAATGAAATGATGCTTTATTTCTATATGCTTTGCTCTAGAATGCTGTATTGGATTTTTAGACAGATTAATGGCACTAGTATTATCACACCAAACAGGTATATTATGCTCAAACATTGAATAATCTTCAAGTTGATATTTTACCCAGAGTAGTTGTGAACAACAACCAGCTGCAGATATATATTCAGCTTCTGCAGTTGATAGAGCAATGGTGCTTTGCCTTTTGCTTGACCAAGAGATTATATTTGTTCCAATGAAGTGACATCCTCCACTGGTGCTTTTCCTATCAATTCTGTCTCCAGCAAAATCAGCATCACAGAATCCAGCTAACCTGAAATCTTCAGATTTCTTATATAATAGACCAAGGTTAGTGGTTCCAATTAAATATCTGAAAATTCTTTTGACAGCCTTATAATGAGATTCCTTAGGGTCAGATTGAAATCTAGCACAGAGACAGACACTGAATTGAATATCAGGTCTGCTAGCAGTTAAATATAGCAGAGAACCAATCATACCTCGGTAGACAGTTTGATCTACCTTTTTACCTTCCTCATCCTTGTTTAGAACAACGGTTGGATGCATAGGAGTACTCATAGGCTTTGAATTTTCCATTTTGTACTTTTTCAGAAGCTCCTTGGTGTACTTCTGTTGATGGATATAGATTCCATCATTTGACTGTTTTATTTGAAGACCAAGGAAGAACTTCAACTCTCCCATCATGCTCATTTCAAATTCATTCTGCATCAACTCAGAGAACTCTTTACAGAGCTTTTCATTAGTAGCACCAAATATAATATCATCAACATAGATCTGTACTACTATAAAGTCTTTTCTTGAACATTTCTTGAAAAGTGTAGTGTCTACTTTTCCTCTAATGAAGTTATTTTCCATTAGATATGTGCTTAATCTATCATACCAAGCTCTAGGAGCTTGTTTGAGTCCATATAGAGCTTTCTTAAGCTTATAGACATGGTGAGGATTTTCAGAGTCCTCAAAACCTGGAGGTTGCTTGACATAAACTTCCTCCTCAATTATTCCATTTAGAAAAGCACTTTTAACATCCATTTGATAAAGAGTTATATCATGTTGTGCAGCATATGACATGAGAATCCTAATTGCTTCTAGTCTAGCTACAGGAGCAAAAGTTTCAGTGAAATCAATACCTTCCTGTTGATTGTAACCTTGGGCAACTAGTCTTGCCTTGTTTCTTACCACTTTTCCATCTTCATCTAGTTTGTTTCTAAACACCCATCTGGTTCCAATAATGGTTTTCTCTTTGGGTTTAGAAACTAGTGACCAGACATCATTCCTTTTGAATTGATTTAGCTCTTCTTGCATGGCTAGAATCCAGCTTTCATCTTGCAGAGCTTCTTCAATCCTTTTAGGTTCCAAATCTGATATGAAGGCCATGTTGTTGTTTTCATTGAAGGCAGATCTGGTTCTAACTCCTTGAGATGGACTTCCAATGATGAGTTCTTCTGGATGATAGTTCTTGAATTTCCAATCTTTCTTTAGAGTCTGAGTTTCAGACTTATCAGCATCAGTCTGTATTTCAGATACGTCTACTTTTGACTTGTCTGAAGATTCTTCTACTGTAGGATTGAGTTCAATACCTGCAACATCATCTTCTAGATCTGATAGTTCCCTATCAGTCTTCAAACCATCATTAAACTTTACATGAATTGATTCTTCTGCAACAGAAGTTCTAGAATTGAAAATTCTAAAAGCTTTAGACATTTCAGAATAACCAATAAATATTCCTTTATCTACTTTAGAATCAAATTTACCAAGATGATCTTTTGTGTTGAGAATATAACATTCACAACCAAATGCATGAAAATATGATATGTTGGGTTTTCTGTCTTTCCACAATTCATAAGGAGTCTTATTTAGAATAGGCCTGATCAGTATTCTGTTTTGTACATAACAAGCAGTGTTAATGGCTTCTGCCCAGAAGTACTTAGGAAGATTATTTTCATTTAGCATTGTTCTTCCCATCTCTTGAAGAGATCTGTTCTTTCTCTCAACTACTCCATTTTGTTGTGGAGTTCTAGGTGCAGAGAAATTGTGAGAAATACCATTTTCCTCACAGAATAGTTTGAACTGCTCATTTTCAAATTCTCCTCCATGATCACTTCTAATAGCAGAGATACAGAAACCTTGCTCATTTTGTACTCTTTTACTAAATACTGAAAATGCCATATAAGATTCATCCTTGTGGGTTAAGAAGAGTACCCATGTAAATCTAGAATAGTCATCAACTATGACAAAACCATATTTCTTTCTACCTAGGCTAGCTACACTAACTGGTCCAAACAGATCCATGTGTAACAGTTGCAAAGGTCTAGAGGATGTGACTTCTTTCTTAGATTTGAAACTTGATTTTACTTGTTTACCTCTCTGACATGCATCACACAAAATATCTTTCTTAAAAGAAATATCAGGCAATCCTCTCACAAGGTTATGCTTTTTCAATTTTGAAATTTGTTTCATACTAACATGTCCTAATTTCTTATGCCACAGCCATTTTTCATCCTCTTTAGACATAAAGCATGTTACACTTTGATCTGAAAGTTCAGTCATGTCAATCTTATACAGATTGTTTTGCCTTTTAGCAGAAAAGAGGGTTTTTCCATTACAGTCATTGACCATGCATGCATCCTTAGAAAAAGATACAGAGAGTCCACTATCACATAATTGACTTATGCTAAGCAGATTATGTTTTAATCCTTTCACAAATAACACATCATTAATAACAGGTAAGGGAGGTTTACCACCAATTTTACCTAAACCAACAACTTTTCCTTTCTGGTTGCCACCAAAAGTTACATGTCCACCTTTCTTAGGTTGGAGGTCTAGGAACATAGACCTTTCGCCTGTCATGTGTCGCGAGCATCCACTGTCCAGATACCATGACAGGTGTTTGCTTTGTTCTGTTGAGAATGTCTGCAACAGGAATGATCATGACCTTAGGTACCCATATTTTCTTGGGTCCTTTTTTGTTAGTGTGAGGAGTCTGTAAAGACTTCCTTCTCTTTTTGTGAATACACTTAGACATGATATGTCCAGCTTTTCCACAGTAGGAACATATAGATTTAACAGCTACATTTGAAAACTTTGTTGATCCTTTATGATGTTCTTGATTGGAATATCCAATACCTTCTTTGTTAAGGGAGTGCCTCTGACTTCCTAAGAGTTTAGTCAGATTATCTCTACCATTAACAAACTTGGCAAGATCTAAGGTGAGCTCTTCTACTTTCTGTTGAAGTTTAGTTACTTCTCCAGATGGTAGAGTTTCAGCTAAGATCTCAACTTCAGACTTTTCAGTCTTAAGTTTACTATTTTCTTCAGCTAACTTTTCACACTCTAGAGATTTCTGTGTATACTTATTAGAGAGTTTAGCATACTGTCTCTTGAGGGATCTAAAAGCTTTAGATATATAGTTGGATTCTTCCAAAAGTTCATCATAGGCATCATTCAATTTTTCAAGTTCAGAATGTACCTCAGTTTCTGATTCTGAATCTGTATCAGCCATAAGACAGAGGTTTGCTTCAAGCTCCTCTCCTTCACTTTCAGTGGAGCTTTCATCAAGATCTTCCCAAGTAGCCATCATTCCTTTCTTTTTCTTGTTGAAGAATTTCTTGGAAGATTGCTTTTTGATTTGAGGGCATTCTGCCTTGATGTGACCAGGCTTTTTACATTCATAGCATACAATGACATTTCTGTCATTAGATCCACCATCCTTGTTATGCTTGTCTTTGTTGAAGCGCCTGAAGGGTTTGTCTTTTCTTAAGTTTCTTTTCTTCCACAGCTTCTTCATTTTTCTGGTGAAGAGAGACAGTTCATCATCTTCATCATCTGAGTCATCCTCATTTGATTCTCCAGATTCTTCTGAAGATTCATCTGCTTTGAGAGCTTTTGAACTTGCTCCCTTAGATGACTTCTTGTCAGCTTTGAGTGCAATGGACTTGGTTTTCTTTCCATTGTTCTCTTCAATCAATTCTTGTTCATGAATCTGAAGGGTCCCAAGAAGCTCATCCAGCTTCATTGTTGTTAAATCCTTGGCCTGAGACACAGCAGTTACAAGTGGTCTCCATTGTTTTGGAAGACTTCTGAGAATCTTTTGAATGTGTTCCTCAGTCTTGTAAGTTTTTCCCAGAGATTTCAATCCATTGGTTATGGTTTGAAATCTTCCATACATTTGGCCAATAGTTTCACCTTCCTCCATTTTGAACAGCTCATACTTTCTGACAAGCATGCTGACTTTTGTTTCTTTGACTTTGCTAGTTCCTTCATGAGCAATAGCTAGTGAGTCCCACATTTCTTTTGCAGACTCACAAGCACAGACTTTTTCAAATTCTTCTCTGCTCAGAGCACACATGATTGCATATCTAGCTTTGGCATTAAGCTGCCACTTTGTTCTTTGATCAGTGGTCATGTTTGCTTTAGGAACTTCCTCTCCTTTGTCATCTTTAGGGACAAAAGGACCTTCATCAATAATATCCCAAAGATCAGAGTTGGTGGATTGTAAAAAACCACTTCATCTTTTCTTTCCAGTAGATGTAGTCCTCTCCATTGAAGAAAGGAGGTCTCGACATTGAGGATCCTTCTCCAGCATGGTTCTTGCTTCCACTGGTTTCTCCTGCCATCTCCAAGATCTTTTCCTCTACACTGTTAAGTGCTCAACCCAGAGACTGAGCTCTGATACCAACTGAAATAACCAAAGTGAACACAAGAAGGGGGGTTGAATTGTGTTTACCAACTTTTTCGGTTACTTAAAAAGATTTTCGCAGGCACAGCAAGAAGGTTTGATAAAGAGAGGATTAGACGAGTGAAACGTCTAATATTAAAACAGAATAGCACACACAAATCAAGAAGGTTAAAAAGAGTTTGATAACCACAGTATTAACTCCCCAAGTTAAAAAGCTAAGACTGAAACAATACTCAAACAAATTAAAAGATAAGGGAGAAGAAATATCACTCAAGAGATTTATACTGGTTCACCCCAAAATCCACAGGGCTACGTCCAGTTTCTTGGCAGCACCAAGTTTTCACTATAACTGAGTAAATTACAGTACAAGTATTCTTTGCACACCTAGCCTCTTCAGGCTCAACACTCAAACAAGTATTCTTTTCTCACCTAGCCTCTTCAGGCTCAAAAACAGTAAGAGAGAAGGTTTGTATAGTTAATACAACTTGCAAGTCTTTCAGATCACACTCAGAGAGTGGAATAAATATGAAGTATGAAAGACTGCAAATTTATATCTAATGATTGAGTATGTATTCAATGAAGGAATGAAGAAGTTAATGAAGAGAGTAAATGCTTCTGTGCAGAGTTCTTTTGATATTCAACTTCTTATCTTCATCTTCATTGTTTGATCTATTTAAAGGCTTCAATCAAGAGAACCGTTTGACACAGCTTCAGAAAGTGTGTTCATCTGACTTGAGCTTTCTGAGACACCATTTAATGCCAAAGAGTCGTTCTGAGTATTCATTAAATGCTTGAAAACATTGGGCATTGTCAAGAGTGTCCAAGAGTACACTTTAAACTGAGCAGCTGTTCTTTTCAGAGTATATGGTAGCAGGCTTCTTGTACTTGTTGCAGAGAGCTTTCCTCTTTCATTGCAACATCAGTTTACTTTTCCATAAAGTACTTTTACTTTGTACTGGAATAGGCAAAAGGTTATTGCAGTGGTGCAGAGATAGCGTGTTTATTCCTTAAAACCTTGAAACAACGTTCTTTTATTCTTTGTCCTTTGAGCTATTGTCCAGAGGTCTTCGAGGTCCATAAGGATGGCCTATAATTTTGAATATGGTGACTTGGACTTGATTTCTGACATACTGACTTGGTGTCAGTAAGGAGAATTTTTAGACGGGTGAAAGTCATCCAAAAACTTAGACGGGTGAAAGCTTGTTCAGAAACTTAGACGGGTGAAAGCTTGTTCAGAAACTTAGACGGGTGAAAGCTTGATCCAAAAGTTAGACGGGTGGTCAGCTGAGCCAAACTTAGACGCATGCTTCTTGCCACGTCATCAACTGAGCTTAGTCTTTCTTGAGCGTTGACTTTCTTTGACTCATTTTTTAGACGAGTGAAACTTAGACGAGTCACTGCTGAGCTTCTACTAAAAAGTAGACGGGTGAAATTTAGACGAGTGACTTCAAGTCTATTTTCCTGCACACTTATCACATAGATCAGTAATTTCATTTGGTTCAATATTACCATACTTGAACTATTTGGGATCATCAAAACATAGAGGATTTACACTTTGAATGTGTTTTAGACTTATAAGGTCTCAACACGCGACACATGACAGGCGAAAGGTCTATGTTCCTAGACCTCCAACCTAAGAAAGGTGGACATGTAACTTTTGGTGGCAACCAGAAAGGAAAAGTTGTTGGTTTAGGTAAAATTGGTGGTAAACCTCCCTTACCTGTTATTAATGATGTGTTATTTGTGAAAGGATTAAAACATAATCTGCTTAGCATAAGTCAATTATGTGACAGTGGACTCTCAGTATCTTTTTCTAAGGATGCATGCATGGTCAATGACTGTAATGGAAAAACCCTCTTTTCTGCTAAAAGGCAAAACAATCTGTATAAGATTGACATGACTGAACTTTCAGATCAAAGTGTAACATGCTTTATGTCTAAAGAGGATGAAAAATGGCTGTGGCATAAGAAATTAGGACATGTTAGTATGAAACAAATTTCAAAATTGAAAAAGCATAACCTGTGAGAGGATTGCCTGATATTTCTTTTAAGAAAGATATTTTGTGTGATGCATGTCAGAGAGGTAAACAAGTAAAATCAAGTTTCAAATCTAAGAAAGAAGTCACATCCTCTAGACCTTTGCAACTGTTACACATGGATCTGTTTGGACCAGTTAGTGTAGCTAGCCTAGGTGGAAAGAAATATGGTTTTGTCATAGTTGATGACTATTCTAGATTTACATGGGTACTCTTCTTAACCCACAAGGATGAATCTTATAAGGCATTTTCAGTATTCAGTAAAAGAGTACAAAATGAGCAAGGTTTCTGTATCTCTGCTATTAGAAGTGATCATGGAGGAGAATTTGAAAATGAGCAGTTCAAACTGTTCTGTGAGGAAAATGGTATTTCTCACAATTTCTCTGCACCTAGAACTCCACAACAAAATGGAGTAGTTGAGAGAAAGAACAGATCTCTTCAAGAGATGGGAAGAACAATGCTAAATGAAAATAATCTTCCTAAGTACTTCTGGGCAGAAGCCATTAACACTGCTTGTTATGTACAAAACAGAATACTGATCAGGCCTATTCTAAATAAGACTCCTTATGAATTGTGGAAAGACAGAAAACCCAACATATCATATTTTCATGCATTTGGTTGTGAATGTTATATTCTCAACACAAAAGATCATCTTGGTAAATTTGATTCTAAAGTAGATAAAGGAATATTTATTGGTTATTCTGAAATGTCTAAAGCTTTTAGAATTTTCAATTCTAGAACTTCTGTTGTAGAAGAATCAATTCATGTAAAGTTTAATGATGGTTTGAAGACTGATAGGGAACTATCAGATCTAGAAGATGATGTTGCAGGTATTGAACTCAATCCTACAGTAGAAGAATCTTCAGACAAGTCAAAAGTATATGTATCTGAAATACAGACTGATGCTGATAAGTCTGAAACTCAGACTCCAAAGAAAGATTGGAAATTCAAGACCTATCATCCAGAAGATCTCATCATTGGAAGTCCATCTCAAGGAGTTAGAACCAGATCTGCCTTCAATGAAAACAACAACATGGCCTTCATATCAGATTTGGAACCTAAAAGGATTGAAGAAGCTCTGCAAGATGAAAGCTGGATTCTAGCCATGCAAGAAGAGCTAAATCAGTTCAAAAGGAATGATGTCTGGTCACTAGTTTCTAAACCCAAAGAGAAAACCATTATTGGAACCAGATGGGTGTTTAGAAACAAACTAGATGAAGATGGAAAAGTGGTAAGAAACAAGGCAAGACTAGTTGCCCAAGGTTACAATCAACAGGAAGGTATTGATTTCACTGAAACTTTTGCTCCTGTAGCTAGACTAGAAGCAATTAGGATTCTCATGTCATATGCTGCACAACATGATATAACTCTTTATCAAATGGATGTTAAAAGTGCTTTTCTAAATGGAATAATTGAGGAGGAAGTTTATGTCAAGCAACCTCCAGGTTTTGAGGACTCTGAAAATCCTCACCATGTCTATAAGCTTAAGAAAGCTCTATATGGACTCAAACAAGCTCCTAGAGCCTGGTATGATAGATTAAGCACATATCTAATGGAAAATAACTTCATTAGAGGAAAAGTAGACACTACACTTCTCAAGAAATGTTCAAGAAAAGACTTTATAGTAGTACAGATCTATGTTGATGATATTATATTTGGTGCTACTAATGAAAAGCTCTGTAAAGAGTTCTCTGAGTTGATGCAGAATGAATTTGAAATGAGCATGATGGGAGAGTTGAAGTTCTTCCTTGGTCTTCAAATAAAACAGTCAAATGATGGAATCTATATCCATCAACAGAAGTACACCAAGGAGCTTCTGAAAAAGTACAAAATGGAAAATTCAAAGCCTATGAGTACTCCTATGCATCCAACCGTTGTTCTAAACAAGGATGAGGAAGGTAAAAAGGTAGATCAAACTGTCTACCGAGGTATGATTGGTTCTCTGCTATATTTAACTGCTAGCAGACCTGATATTCAATTCAGTGTCTGTCTCTGTGCTAGATTTCAATCTGACCCTAAGGAATCTCATTATAAGGCTGTCAAAAGAATTTTCAGATATTTAATTGGAACCACTAACCTTGGTCTATTATATAAGAAATCTGAAGATTTCAGGTTAGCTGGATTCTGTGATGCTGATTTTGCTGGAGACAGAATTGATAGGAAAAGCACCAGTGGAGGATGTCACTTCATTGGAACAAATATAATCTCTTGGTCAAGCAAAAGGCAAAGCACCATTGCTCTATCAACTGCAGAAGCTGAATATATATCTGCAGCTGGTTGTTGTTCACAACTACTCTGGGTAAAATATCAACTTGAAGATTATTCAATGTTTGAGCATAATATACTTGTTTGGTGTGATAATACTAGTGCCATTAATCTGTCTAAAAATCCAATACAGCATTCTAGAGCAAAGCATATAGAAATAAAGCATCATTTCATTAGAGACTATGTTCAAAAAGGTGTTTTTGAAATTAAGTTTGTAAACACTGATTATCAGTGGGCAGACATTTTTACCAAACCCTTAAGTGAAGACAGATTTGTTTTTATAAGAAGAAATCTTAACATGCATAATGTACCTGATTAAATGTTTTGCTGTGTTGTCAGAAAAATTACTTGTCTATATTTTCTATGATTACTTGACTCGTCTAATTTAGCCAAGCGTCTAATGACGTGGCTAAAAGCACTCAGTGCTAAATTCTGACTGAGACACACGTACATTGCATTTTTTCCCTCCTTTTCTAAAATATTTTATTTTATTTGAATTTGATTATCTGTCATTTATGGCAACACTCTCTTTCCTCTTTCCCAATGCTAAAAGCACTCAAACGTTTTTAGCATAAACCCGTGTCTTTTCAAAAACTACCCACTCAAAAAGTTTCTTGCTTACAAACTCTCTCTCTAAGCTCTCTTCGTCTTTACCTTCACGAAACCTTCTCTATCAAACCCTAATCTCTTCTCTCAAATCAATGGCACCCAAAAGCCTCCTTGAGACGCTATCTGAGAAGACTAAGGTATCTGTTACTGAGCTGAAGAAGGTGCTCCCTGGAAGAGTTCCAAACTTTGATGAACTCAGAACCAAAGGTTTAGACGTACTCCCTGAACTTAACCATGCTGGATGGTTACCTTTCTTTCAACTGCAAGAACTTGTCTTCCCTGCTCTTGTTAGGGATTTCTGGACTACAGCGAAGATCACCAAGGACTCCACCACCCACATGATTTCTGGGGATGTTGGTGAGGATCATATCTTCATCACTCACGAGTTACTCGCTGAAGTAACGAGATGCCCTAGGGAAGGAGCTGGGCACTACAAAGACTGGATGAAGGATCAAGGGGAAGCCAATGTAAATTTGGTACTCTATGGGACTGCAAACCCTGGCAACATGGACTCCAAGTATCTGACCCCCAAGGCAAGGTTTTTACATGTTTTGCTTATAAACTGTGTAATGCCTAGGACTGGGTCTAGAAACCATGTCAATTTATTGGAAAAGTTTGCCCTATTCCATCTTATCCAAAGAATAAAGATAGACATAACTGATCTAATCTTTATTCATATGGAGAAAGCTGTAAAGGGTAAAGATAAAGATTATCCCTTTGGAATGGTTATGACTAGGATCTTCAGGGCCTGTAAGTTGGACTTAAGAAGGGCTGTTTCTGCTGATCTCTGTACTGAGATTACCACAAAAACCCTGGCCCTAATGAAAATGAACCTGAATCCTACTCTGGATGGCAATGCTGAAGCCTCTGCTCAGATGGAAGCAACTGTTTCCATTCCTGATGTTAAATCTGAAGTGGTTGAGGAACCAGCTGAAGAAATTACTGATCAGCTTCAGAGGAAGAAGAGGAAGATTACAAAAACCACTGCTGAAACTGTTGGGACAGAAGAGTCTACTCAGGTTGTTGAACCTGCTGCTGCTGCTGAGGAAGCTACTGCCTCTGTACCTAAGATCACCAAGGTATTCAAGAGAAAGAGGACAGTACAAACTGAGGGGGAGTCTCAATCAGAAGAGACTGTAATCCCTAAGAAGAAGAGGACAACTGTTACAAAGAGGAAACTTGTCTTGCCTCCCTCTTCATCTCCATCACCATCACCCTCACCTCAGAAGGATTCAACCCCTCCACCTCAGGAAACATCACCTTCTATCACCACAGTTCCAACTCCATAACCTTCACCTCAAAGAATGCCTACACCACCACACAGATCACCTACACCCCCTCCATCACTAAAAATTCCAACACCACCTCTATCACCAAGAATTCCCACTCCACATACTTCACCACAAATCCAAACTCCACCACATACATCACCTAACCAACACTCACCTGAACCTAACCCTACCACATCAGAACCTCACATGTCTGATACTCACTCACCTGCTCCACCCTCATCACAAATATCTCACCATTCTGATATTCCTCAAACTGAGGATATCAATGACTTTGAGTACTTTGACAACCCTATTTCACCACCCTCACCACAATCACCAATTCCTGACCATATCTCAAACCAATGCCAAGTGCCTCTGAGAATAGTCTTTCCAGACTTATCCTCTGAAACCAGACACAACCCTCTCCCCTTAGCCACTTTACCACCCTACAACTCATCCTCCAGAACCACACCCTTCTCTGTAACAGATGATCTCTGTCCCTCTTACCTTGATGGCAAGACTCTGGACATGATTGCTTCTCTGGAAGCTGAAAGGCAGGTTGTGAGGCTGGAAAGGTTGCAGAAGCCAATAGGAAAATGGCTATTTAATCCTCACATCTTCATGAAGCCCTCCACTGCCATAAAAGTAATGCCTGACTCAATGGTGTTGAAAGGGAAGCAGAAGACAATATCCCTGGCAGTAGAGCAGAAGTTTTCCCTTATCCAGAGAACTGATCAGAAGCTGAAATTCAAAGAGAAGATGTTCTCTAAGGGTGGTTGCAGTTCTGGGTTGACAGAAGAAGAGAAGGCAGACATTCCAATTAGAGGTAGCCAAGCCTATGCCCTCTACCCCGTCTCACCCTCTATTTACTTTATCCCTCCCTTCTTCATGGTATTCCCTTTCTCTGTCATAAACTTTCCTGAAAATGCTCCTTTTACTCACATAAATCTCATCAGGAGATCTTATGAGTTCCTTCTTTCTATCATAAATTCCCCTCTACATCATGACAGAATTCATGCCTTTCTAAGGGAATTCCACCCTAATAATGATTTTGAAACAACTTTGTCAACAAATGTATTTCTAGATCCTCACCCTGAGGATGATATTGTTGTTGAAGAGTTACCTCCTACCCCTCCTCCTTGTCCATCAGCTTCTGGAACTTCTCTGGCCACTACAGATTCTTCTGCTCCAGTTGTTGCATTTGATCCTGCTGCACATCAGAGACTGGATGAAATGGCTGCAAGTTTGCAGACTGTCATTCAAAGACAGGATGAAGCAATTGCTCAACAGACTGCATTTCAAGCTCAGATGTTGGCTCAGCAGCAAGCAATGCAGCAGATGATGGAAGCTTTCTTCAAAAGCCAAGGAGGCCCTAGCTCTTAGTGCTTAGAAAAAAAATTTTGTTGAGTCATGCAATGTACTAAGTCAGTGATGTCTATCACTTGTAATCTTTCATGACTTTGATTAAATGCAATGAGCTTTTCTTTTGGCAATTTATCTTCTCTGTTTATTTTCTTTCTGTTTGATTGATGCCAAAAGGGGGAGGAAATATTTTTTAAGTTTTCATGATTTTATATTTCTTATATATCATGATGACCTCATATTTGTCCTTACTTAGTGCATAAACTAAGGGGGAGCCTAACATACTATGATCATTTATATCTGTTTCGAAATTTCTACTGTTTCTTTTTGATGTTCAATAAAATCAGAAAAGATATTTGTCATCATCAAAAAGGGGGAGAATGTTGAGACCTTATAAGTCTAAAACACATTCAAAGTGTAAATCCTCTATGTTTTGATGATTCCAAATAGTTCAAGTATGGTAATATTGAACCAAATGAAATTACTGATATATTTGATAAGTGTGCAGGAAAATAGACTTGACGTCACTCGTCTAAATTTCACCCGTCTACTTTTTAGTAGAAGCTCAGCAGTGACTCGTCTAAGTGTCAATCGTCTAAAAAAAAATTGAGTCAAAGAAAGTCAACGCTCAAGAAAGACTAAGCTCAGTTGATGACGTGGCAAGAAGCATGCGTCTAAGTTTGGCTCAGCTGACCACCCGTCTAACTTTTGGATCAAGCTTTCACCCGTCTAAGTTTCTGAACAAGCTTTCACCCGTCTAAGTTTTTGGATGACTTTCACCCGTCTAAGTTTCTGAACAAGCTTTCACCCGTCTAAGTTTTTGGATGACTTTCACCCGTCTAAAAATTCTCATTACTGACACCAAGTCAGTATGTCAGAAATCAAGTCCAAGTCACCATATTCAAAATTATAGGCCATCCTTATGGACCTCGAAGACCTCTGGACAATAGCTCAAAGGACAAAGAATAAAAGAACGTTGTTTCAAGGTTTTAAGGAATAAACACGCTATCTCTGCACCACTGCAGTAACCTTTTGCCTATTCCAGTACAAAGTAAAAGTACTTTATGGAAAAGTAAACTGATGTTGCACTGAAAAAGGAAAGCTCTCTGCAACAAGTACAAGAAGCCTGCTGCCATATACTCTGAAAAGAACAGCTGCTCAGTTTAAAGTGTACTCTTGGACACTCTTGACAATGCCCAATGTTTTCAAGCATTTAATGAATACTCAGAACGACTCTTTGGCATTAAATGGTGTCTCAGAAAGCTCAAGTCAGATGAACACACTTTCTGAAGCTGTGTCAAACGGTTCTCTTGATTGAAGCCTTTAAATAGATCAAACAATGAAGATGAAGATAAGAAGTTGAATATCAAAAGAACTCTGCACAGAAGCATTGACTCTCTTCATTAACTTCTTCATTCCTTCATTGAATACATACTCAATCATTAGATATAAATTCGCAGTCTTTCATATTTCATATTTATTCCACTCTCTGAGTGTGATCTGAAAGACTTGCAAGTTGTATTAACTATACAAACCTTCTATCTCTTACTGTTTTTGAGCCTGAAGAGGCTAGGTGAGAAAAGAATACTTGTTTGAGTGTTGAGCCTGAAGAGGCTAGGTGTGCAAAGAATACTTGTACTATAATTTACTCAGTTATAGTGGAAACTTGGTGCTGCCAAGAAACTGGACGTAGCCCTGTGGATTTTGGGGTGAACCAGTATAAATCTCTTGAGTGATATTTCTTCTCCCTTATCTTTTAATTTGTTTGAGTATTGTTTCAGTCTTAGCTTTTTAACTTGGGGAGTTAATACTGTGGTTATCAAACTCTTTTTAACCTTCTTGATTTGTGTGTGCTATTCTGTTTTAATATTAGACATTTCACTCGTCTAATCCTCTCTTAATCAAACCTTCTTGCTGTGCCTGCGAAAACCTTTTTTAAGTAACCGAAAAAGTTGGTAAACACAATTCAACCCCCCTTCTTGTGTTCACTTTGGTTATTTCAATTAATTGATGGAATTTCCCTGGTTTGAGATTTGAAAATCTCTCATCATGAAACTTTTGTAAATTGACTATATTTGCTTTACAAAAGCCTAACCCCAACTAATACATCTATAACAGAAAAAACCCTTTACAGTAGAACAATCCCAGATCAATAAATATATCAAGGCCAGCCAAAAATCCTAACTAATTAAGCTTAAGTCTGAACCATTCCCTAACTGAGCATAATGGCAAGGTAACAGAGAAACAAGGTTAATGAGGAGGTCATAAAAACAACACCAAAAAAGACCATCCAACAACACCAAACAACACCAAAATTTACTCTTTAGCTCTTAATGATTGCCAAGAACATAGTCTATAATCTATACACAACATTCATGTCTGCATTATATCTTCATGAACCAACTAAAACATGAAAAGTGAGTGTTAGGTACCTGAAAGGGTTACGGATGGGAGAAGGGAGGCAAAGGCACTCAACGAGGCAGAGGCACGACGGTATGCGCAAACATGCAACTAGAGATTAGAAGATTGAAGATTATGAACTTGAATCCCAACTTTTTGACGAGGAAGAGTGAAGATTATGAACTTGAATCCCATTTCATTGGCGACATTCTCCCAGCCCTTTGACATGACATCAATATTTCTATTAGAAAGAAGGCTTCATGAACAAGTCTATAAAGAGATACATAATCTCCTCAAATCCCTTATGTTGAAGTTATCTTAAATTAACAAATAATTCATTAGTATATAACAGAAACTGGAGTAAGGTCTGTATTCATGAACTATTCATGTCTCATCAGCCTAATTCTCATAAACAGATAGCTTGATAACCTAGCTAGTTGCAAAATGAAATGAAAGCACTTACACCGTTCAATTCATTTCCTACATGTACAAAAATAACTGCGAATACTCTATACTTCAAGCCAGAAAGCAAACATAAAAAAACAAAAACTGAAAAGGGAAAAAAAAATAAAAAATTCTGTCTCAAAGACTCAAACCCCTAGCTATTTGTGAATAACTCCAGTTATCATTCAGAACAAACACACGATTTCTAGCATGAAAAACGAAAAGGGTACCTTTTCTGAGTAGAGGCAAGGAACGTAGGGACAAGAAGGAGCGCATTCAAATACGTTACTTCCAGTGGGAGCAGGAAAGGAAATGCCTTGACGCGATGACCGTGACGCGATGACAACGAGAGGAACGGAAAGGGATATGGCAGTGAGAGGAAATGGAGTTCGAAAGGGAGAGGGCTTGGGTGGTCTGAGTGTGAAAAGGAGAGGGAAAGGGAAAGGGTTTAGGTGGTCTGAGTGTGGGAAGCAGAGTAAGCATTCAGCGCGAAAGATGAAATAAAACAGAAAATCCACATTGGTTATAAACAAAACCGATGTTAAAGTGTTTTCCACATCGGTTATTAGTAAAACCGATGTGTAATCTTATGGCTGGATTAAATTTTTTTCTTTTTTCTATTTTTTCATTTTCCACATCGGTTATCCTAAAACCGATGTCTAAAATATATTCCACATCGGTTATACCAAAACCGATGTCTATTATTATGTCTGATAAAAAAAATTTATTTTTTGTTTCACTTTTCCACATCGGTTATACAAAAACCGATGTCTAATATTATGTCTGATAAACCAATTTATTTTTTTGTATCACTTTTCCACATCGGTTTTTTAAAAAAAAAACCGATGTTAAATAATTTTTCACATCGGGTTCAATAATAACCGATGTTAAAATACATCAGTTTAATTTCAAAAATGCCACCGCCTCCTTTTTCACATCGGTTTTTATAAAACCGATGTTAAAACCTCGATGTTAAATGCATATTTTGCACTAGTGGTAGATAGAAAACTATAACCACCGCGGTGGGTCAAAGGAGGGGAAAAGTGCAAGTAATTATTGTCGCGACCGTCCCGTCCTGGAGCCACAAAAAGAAGGTAAAAATAGAGGAGTCGCCACCAATATTTTATTTGGGAAAAAACATTGGAAAACCCATTTATTTAAGGTAAACTGGTCTATATAAAAAGAGAGATTTGAGTCCGGGAGTCGGTTACGAGTAGGGAAGATGTTAGTACCCCACATCGCCCGTTTTAAAAACGGTACCTCAAGTTAATTGTGCAAAAGAATTTTAATAACCTTTGAAAATATTTATTTTTACCCGGCTTTGAAAAATGAAATAAAATAAACACATTTAAAGAGAAAACAAAATTTTGGCTTGACAGAATAATTGATTCTGCTTCTACGTATTCCCGGGTGCGATGGGAAACTCAAAGTCACGTAGTTCTTGTAGAAAAAGTTTGATTTGTTGGTTGATTTTAAATTTTGGTAAAGATTTGATTGGGGAAATGATTTTGAAAATAGATTTTATTTCAAAATAAATTCACTTTTGCACAGAGTTCAAGATAGCAGTGCTATACGATAAACCCTTACAATCCTTACGATACTTGAGGATGAAAAATCATACATCAACGTCGTAGATTGTTGCGTGAATCAAAAAAATAGATTTTTTATTTTGTAAAATTTTATTAAGGGTACTTAAAAGAACTCACTCTTGCACAAGGTTAAAGATAGTGAAACTATACGATATACCCTTACAATTTTTATAACACTTGAGGACGAAAAAATTGTACAACAACGTCGTAAATTGTTGCGTGAGTTCAAATAAGACAACTTAATTTAAATAGATACTTAAACTATATATTTATTTTATTTTTACATGATAAAACTTATTGGCCCATCTAAAACTAAAACTGACCCAACATCCACCATCAGCCCAAATGTTATTAAATTAAATTAAAAGTGGAAAGAAAAACAAATAAAAACACAGCAAATAAAGTATCAGACCTTATAGCCAAAATACTGAAGAGGGAACGAAATCTAAACCAAAAGGAAGATGGAGGCGTAGCAAACATGGCGGCGGACAGTGAACTCGAGCGGCGGTTGCGAGGGGTGGACAGCGGCATTTCTTGGCGGCACTGGGACCCGAGCGAGGTGGTTCAGTGGTTGTGAGAGGTGGACAGCGGCGTTTCGTGGTTCACGGCAGCGGTGGGTTATGGTTCGAGGCGGAGCGGCGATGGGGGACTCATGACTGAGCGCGGCGGTGGCTGGTGTGGTCAAGGGTGGCTGTTTCCCTTGCGGTGGTGGTCGTCTGAGCGGCGTGTAACTTTGGGCGGAGGAGATGACGGTCCGAGGCGGGGCTGTGCGACGATCTGGCGAGATGGCGGCGGCTGAAACCGGAGTAGAAGGAGCTGGTTCTGTTGAAGCGTGGCGGTGGCGGCAGAGGACAGAGCAGAGGTTGATGGCGGAGAAGACAGACCGGAGACGATGCAGTGGCGTGCGGCGGCGGTGTTGTGGTGATGACGGTGGTCTGAGCACTGCGGAGGAGGAGCTTCAACCAGATCTGATATTGTTTTGTTTGTGTTACTGTGTGTTTGGCTTTTTTTTTCTGTTTTGATTTTTTTGTTTTCTGGTTTTAAGAAGATGAATTGGTAAAAAATGTGTAGAAGAAAAGGAATAGTGAGAATGAAGAAGGAAATGATTGTTTGAGGTTGAAGGAGGAAGGGTTTTATTCTTTTTATGGTGCTGAAAAAAGTAAGAGGAACTTGGGTTCAAAGTGAAGGTGATAAGGGTGTGTGTAATGAATGGATGACGAAGATGAGAGGGTGAAGGTCTGGTAATTTTTTCGAAGTCACCCACCCCCTACCCCTCCCCCTCCCCCTCATTTCATTCAGTGTGCCCAATTTATAGCAAAAAAAACATTGAAGAAGATGACAAATGTCTTGTTAATCTAGCTAGTATAGCTACAGGTAGTGGGGAGCATATCAGCTTTGTCCACCACCACTTTGCAGGGACAGGCAAGGTGCAGGGGTAGTACACCACCATTTTAAGGAAAAAGCATAAGAAAACGAAAATAGAGAAATAAAACAAAGCTGATTCATACCTTAAGGAATTTATTTTATTTAAAACAAAACAGAAAGTCCTTTTCTTTTCTTTTTTTTTAAAGTTGGGTTGGATGGGCTTCAAACAAAACATAATCAATAAAATGAAAATGGGCTCAACAAGACACAAACAATAAAATGAAAATGGGCCACACTAATCCTATAATGGGCCAAGTCAAGAACAAAATATTTTTGAATTTTTTTGCAAATTTTTTATATTTTTGTCTTTTCAAAATATTAATTAAAAAGGGAAAATACCCGAACAAAATTAGGTGTTCACAGCTGCCCCTCTTTACTTGTTTCTTATTAGGTAATAGGTGTAATCGTAATTAACCTATTATCGTTATAGGAAACGAGTAAAGATATGATCTCCAATTTTGTTCGGGGTACACTGACAAGCAAAAGGACCTGTGACCACAAAGTGACTTCCTGTAAAGAACTAGTGGGCTGGATTGCCCACTGAGGTCTACACATGAAAAGCTTGCAGGGTGGATTGTTCGTCAGAAGCTCGAACTGGAAGATAAAAAGAGCTTACGGGGTGGATTGCCGTCAGAAGCTCGAACGGAAAGATAAATGAGCTTACGAGGTGGATTGCCCGTTAGAAGCTCGAACTGAAAGATAAATGAGCTTACGGGGTGGATTGGCCGTCAGAAGCTCAAACTGAAAGATAAATGAGCTTACGGGGTGGGTTGCTCGTTGGAAGCTCGAACACAAAAAGATAAAATGAGCTTACGGGGTGGATTGCTTGCTAAGCTGAAAAACAAAGATAAAATGAGCTTACGAGGTGGATTGCCCGTCAAAAGCTCGAACTGAAAGATAAATGAGCTTACGGGGTGGATTGCCCGTCAAGAGCTCGAACTGAAAGATGAAAGAGCTTACGGGGTGGATTGCCCGTGAGAAGCTCGAACAGAAATATAAAAGAGCTTACGGGGTATGGTACCCGCCGAAGCTTGAAGACAAAAGGAGTTTACGGGGTTTGGTACCCACCGTAGCTTGACAACAAAACGTAGCTTACAGGGTCTGGTACCCGCTGAAGCTTGACAAGAAAAGAGCTTACGAGGTATGGCCCCGTCGTAGCTTGACGACACAGAAAAGAGCTTACGGGGTGGATTGCCCGTCAGAAGCTCGAACAAAAAGATAAAAGAGCTTACGGGGTGGATTGCCCGTCAGAAGCTCGAACAGAAATATAAAAGGAGCTTACAGGGTGGATCGCCCGTCAGAAGCTCGGACATAAAGATAAAAGAGCTTACGGGGTGGATTGCCCGTCAGAAGCTCGAACTGAAAGATAAATGAGCTTACGGGGTGGATTGCCCGTCAGAAGCTCGAGCACAAAAATAAAAGGAGCTTACGGGGTGGATTGCCAGTCAAAAGCTCGAACTGAAAGATAAATGAGCTTACGGGGTGGATTGCCTGTCAGAAGCCCGAACAGAAAGATAAAAGAGCTTACGGGGTGGATTGCCCGTCAGAAGCTCAAAACAGAAGGATGAAATGAGCTTACGGGGTGGATTGCCTGCCAGAAGCTCAAACAGAAATATAAAAGAGCTTACGGGGTATGGTACCCGCCGAAGCTTGAAGACAAAAGGAGCTTACGGGGTTTGATACCCGCCGAAGCTTGAAGACAAAAAAAGCGTACAGGGTTTGGTACCCACCGTAGCTTGACAACAAAATGTAGCTTTCAGGGTCTGGTGTCTGCTGAAGCTTGACAAAATGATAAAAGAGTTTACGGGGTTTGGTACCCACCGTAGCTTTGACAAAAATGATAAGAGAGCTTACGGGGTTTGGTACCCACCGTAGCTTTGACAAAATGATGAAAGAGCTTACGGGGTTTGGTACCCACCGAAGCTCGAAAAGACAGATAAAAACTTACGGGGTTTGGTACCCGCCGCAGCTTGAAAACAAAAAGGAGCTTACGAGGTCTGGTACCCGCCGCAGCTTGAAAAGACAGATAAGAGCTTACGGGGTTTGGTACCCGCCGCAGCATGAAAAGAAAGGTAAGAAGCTTGCGAGGCCCTATGCCTACATGAGCTAACAAATGTATAGCTTATGTGCCTTGTGTCCGCTAAAGCTAACAAAGACATGACCTTTGGGCCTTGTGCCTGTTAAAGCTAAACAAAAGAAATGCAAAGATGTTGATTTTATCTATGCAAGAAATGATAAGACAATGCATGATATGAGATGATTTTTTATGATTGATGAAAACTGTGATATTTTTTTTTTTTTTTTTTATGTATGATCCACAAGATGCTTTTTATGATCGATGAAAATCCTGATTATTTTTTCATGCATGATGCATGAGATGCTTTTATCATTGATGAAAACTCTTTTTTTTTTTATGCAAAAAACTCTTTGATCCTTGGCTCCGTAGAGTCTCGATTGCAGCCAAGATTGAGGATGAGCTAGAGGGAGACTCCTTGATCTTGATCATCACTATCTTGCTCAACTGATGCCTCATTTCTTGTTAGGGATATGCTTTTTTCATACTGACAATAGTATCCCCAAATGCCTTTTTTTCAACACTGCCCCTTGTCAAGAGATCATTGTGCTTTCCATGACCTTTAGAATCTTGAGAGAAACTCTAAATGCTATTATTATTGACACTTATTTCACATTTCAAAAGAAAAAAAATGCATGTTAAGTCTATGGTAGATAGCAACAAGAAGGGATACAGGGAAAACAATAGAGAAATAATGGTATTGGGATTTGAGATGTCTATGGAAGGGAACAATGATGGAGTGAAGTTCGCATTTCTTCAAATGATACTCTTTAGGATGATTAATGCTAGTCTCTCATGTATATGATCTTGAGCACCACTTTAATCAGCTTCCAAGGACATGATTTGCCCCAGTACTCATGTATTATGGGTATCTCATAATCTGCCTTCAAATTCAAACTGCCCCAGTTTGTCTCTTCGACGGGTTCTGCTTTTGCGTAGATCACTTCATCGATTTGCTCTAATTTTTGCCTGGACCGCCCTTTCGGGTTTTCAGTCCAGCGAGCCACTTTTGCTTTTCTTTTCATTTTCTTTTCTTTTTTCCTCTTCTTTTCATTTTTTAGAGCAGTGTAATGAGGAACACACTTTTATCTCACAATTTAAACTGATGAAAATGATAGCAACCTTTCATTGATCATAATGGACTTTTTCAAGCTTGTAATGTGGCCAATGGTTGGGGAACATGAAAGGAAGGATATAAGGCTCAAACAAATGCTTTAGGTTGAATAGGACCAAGGATCTATGATCTTTTTCGATTTCAGAGAATATTTGCTTACTTCTAACTTTCCCTTTTTATTTCTTCTTTTTTTTTTTTTGATGGAGTTTTTCATCTTCTCTTTCTCTATCTTTATATTTTCCTTTTTTTTTTTTTTTCACTTTATGCTTCATGATCACCATTTCCTTCTTGCTTGCCCCTTGTTTAGGGGTGATCCTTGTCCAAGGTTCTTTGAAGAAAAATTTCAGGCTCAAAAGGGGTAACTAGGGGTAATGATGATATTTTGTTAAGGATAGAGAAAGATGGCCAAACTTCATTTCAAATCATGGTTGCTTAACACAATGCTCCTTTTGATTTTTTTTCATTATTTGCAAATGATAGAACCTAGTTTGAGTGAGTGATCTTCCTGTTTCCGTTTATGGAGCACTTTCTCTAAAAATTGTCATTGATCGTCTTTTATTGCCCCATTCACCTTCAATTGTGACAAGAATGATCATTTGATGCTTTCGGCTCAGTTAATCACAAAAGTCGGTGGGAAGATTTTTATTTATTTTGCCAACTTGATTAACGGGGTGATCAAAACCATATGATGACATGAGATGCTAGCACTTGCCCTTTTCTTATTTATCCCCTTTTTTTTTAGACTCATTTTCAGAAATGCATTATTGATAATTATCATGAAGAATAAAAGGTAAAGTAAGGTAAAAATCGAAAATAAAGAGAAAGAAGAAAGACTCGATGCATTTATTCACTGAAATGGAAACAAGTAAGCCCATTATTAAGGATTTCCTAAAGCCTTGGGCAGAGCTAAAGGAGTAGCATTAATGAATTACTCTAAACAAGATTCAAAGGTCACGTTCCACAGTGTCCTCTACGGCATTGACTCCAGAATTTCCCGCATCAAGAGTATTTTGTACAAAGCTCAACAAATTCGCATTGATCAACTCTTGCACTTTAACTTTCAAGTTCCTACAATTCTCAGTGGAATGACCCATTACTCCCCCATGATAATCACATTTGACATCTGGATCAAACCACTTCGGATACGGGGGTTCCATTGGTTTTGTTGGAATGGGTGTCAGCATGGCCTTCTTTATAAGCTGAGATAGAAGTTCTGTATAGGTCATGGGTATCGGGTCAATTTGCATGGGTTTCTTTTCTGGGTTATAAGGCTTTCTCCTTTGATTCGCATTTGGGTTTTGTTGGGCTGGTATAGTGGGAAAGGTTTGATGTTGGGTAGGGTTTCAAGGGTTGAACAATTTGAGGTGGCATGGTAAGGTGTGTTTGAGGCTGAGATGGGTATGATGGTCGGTAAGGAGCCATTTGTTGAGGATTTGGAAATTGTGAGGTGGCGGCGATGTATGGCTGGTTGGCTTGGTGATATGGAGGTGGTTGGTAATATGGGGTGTATTGGGCTTGGAAGGTAGGTGTTTGGTTTGATTTAAATTGGTTCGATTTCTTTTGTTCAAAGGTTATTGCATGTGCTTCTCCTTCTTTCTTTTTCACAAACGGGGCTTTCTTTGGGCCATTCGCTACTGAAGTCTCAATGATTTTGCCATTCCTCATTCCACTTTCAATTCTTTCACCGATAATGACCATGTCAGAAAAGTTCGATGACATGCTTCCAATCATTCTATTATAGAAGGGCGACTGGAGTGTATCAATAAACATTGCCACAATTTCTTTCTCGGCCAATGGAGGCTCCACCTGAGCAGCCAGTTCCCTCCATCGTTGTGCATACTCCTTGAAAGTCTCTGTGTCTCTCTTTGACATATTTTGGAGTTGCATCCTATCGGGAGCCATGTCAATATTGTACTAATATTGCTTCAGGAGTGCATCTGCTAAATCTTTGAAGGATCAGATGTGGGACCGTTCTAGATGCGTGTACCAATTCGAAGCTGCCCCAGTTAAACTGTCTTGGAAGAAGTGAATCAAGATCTTATCATCTTGAGCATATGATGCCATCTTCCTTACATACATGGTCAAATGGTTTTTGGGACAAGTGGTTCCCCGATATTTGTCGAAATCGGGTACCTTAAATTTTGGCTGAATTACAACATTCGGCACCAGACAAAGTTCTGAGGCATCCCGAAGACCATAACTATTTGCCCCTTCGATGGCCCGCAGTCTCTCCTTTAACACCTCTAACTTTTCTTTAGATTGGGAATTCCCTCCCGACTGATTCACTGGATTTTCACAATACATATTCTGGGGAAAGGGGTATGGCATGTAGGAGGATCCGAAGTTTGGCATCATTTGAGTCCCCGGGGGTCCATAATGTAGGGTGTATTGTGGAGTTTTTGGATTTGCAGGAGGTGTCACTGTCTGGGTGTTACCATCTGTAGGGTTGACAGTCTGTGTTTGTGGCATTTCGACAACATCGCTGGGGTTTTGCGTCTGAGTGGTATGTTCAGAGTTTTGAATGCCATCTTGCGGGCTGGGGGCCGTTAGTGGAACAAATCCACGAGGCAAGCCATATGGGGGATTGTTTGGGTCAAATGAAAGATGAGTTTGGTTGCTTGGATAAACGGTGAGAGGCATCATGACCTCTTGTTGGTTGTTCTCATGAGTGAGAAGAGGTATGGCCGGCTGCTCTTCCGTTGAGACTGAAGGATCCGTGTTCTTTTCCTTCTGCATGGCTTGCAACATTACCATCATTTGGGCCATCTGCTCTTTGAGTTGACTCCATTCTTCTATGAATTTATGAGTTTGCTCTTCCTCATCCATGATTTTGGCTTGTGATCGAGTCCGATAAGGGTGCCGCAGAGCAATTGTTTAAAGGTCACTGTAAATTTAGAAAAATGCGATCAAACCCTTACTTGTGAAATGCCAATGCATGAGATGAGCTTCTTACAAAAAAATTATTTTTATTTTTTAAATACATGAGATGAATGATTTTTCTTTTAGTTTTTTTTTTATGAGATCGACATAAAAATGCATGAGATACATGAAAACACTATTTTTAATTAAATTTTTTTTTTACCCAAAATAATACATGAGATGCATGCAAAAAGATGAATGAATTTTTTAGTCTTCTACAAAAAATATGAATGCATGCATGAGTCTCTTTTTTATTATTTACAGAAATGCATGAATTACAAGATATGAAAAAGATTTTTTTTTATTAAAGAAGAAACATGCTCCCTTTGTGTCCTTGAACGGTAAATCTTATTATTGGGCATACCTAAAGTCATGACTCTAAACAGGTTGGCCACTAAGTTTGCTTTAATAGTGAAATTTGGGATTGATCTAAACTCCTAAAAGTGATGGTCCTCAGATTGCCCTTATCTAGCAGATAAAGACCTGGATCCATGAACTTCACCACAGGGACCAATGAGTCACAATATGGTTGTCCACAGTACCGGTAACAATCTGAGCTGGAGAATCAGTGACTGTCAGGGATGCAAAAGCATCACAATAACACCACTGAAACCCCTTCTAATCCTATGGCATTCCAAGACTCGGGTATAGAGCCCAAAAGTGTGTGAAATATGTGATGGTGATGTGTGTGCTAGGAGCATACAAAATTGCACAAAACCAATTAAAACACAAACTACACCACACTTGCAAAAAGAACAGCCAACAACACAATTGTTCTCTACCCTAGGGTTGCAAGAATATACAAAGGCATTTATGAGAGCATATAAAACTATTTACAAAACAAATAAAATAAAGAAGGGGTAAAACAAATATTTTTAAGGCTATTAAAAAAAAAATTTGCACAACAAACTATGATTGGCCTGACTCTCAAAAAATCCCCAGCGGAGTCGCCAGCTGTCGCGACCGTCCCGTCCGGGAGCAGCGAAAAGAAGGTAAAAACAGAGGAGTCGCCACCAATATTTTATTTGGGAAAAAACATTGAAAAACCCATTTATTTAAGGTAAACTGGTCTATATAAAAAGAGACATTTGAGTCCGGGAGTCGGTTACGAGTAGGGAAGGTGTTAGCACCCTACATCGCCCGTTTTAAAAACGGTACCTCAAGTTAATTGTGAAAAAGAATTTTAATAATCCTTTGAAAATATTTATTTTTACCCCGCTTTGAAAAATGAAATAAAATAAACACATTTAAAGAGAAAACAAAATTTTGGCTTGACAGAATGATTGATTCTGCTTCTACGTATTCCCGGGTGCGATGGGAAACTCAAAGCCACGTAGTTCTTGTAGAAAAAGTTTGATTTGTTGGTTGATTTTAAATTTTGGTAAAGATTTGATTGAGGAAATGATTTTGAAAATAGATTTTATTTCAAAATAAATTCACTTTTGCACAGAGTTCAAGATAGCAGTGCTATACGATAAACCCTTACAATCCTTACGATACTTGAGGATGAAAAATCATACATCAACGTCGTAGATTGTTGTGTGAATTAAAAAAAGAGATTTTTTATTTTGTAAAATTTTATTAAGGGTACTTAAAAGAACTCACTCTTGCACAGGGTTAAAGATAGTGAAACTATAGGATATACCCTTACAATTTTTACAACACTTGAGGACGAAAAAATCGTACAACAACATCGTAAATTGTTGCGTGAGTTCAAATAAGACAACTTAATTTAAATAGATACTTAAACTATATATTTATTTTATTTTTACATGATAAAACTTATTGGCCCATCTAAAACTAAAACTGACCCAACATCCACCATCAGCCCAAATGTTATTAAATTAAATTAAAAGTGGAAAGAAAAACAAATAAAAACACAGCAAATAAAGTATCAGACCTTATAGCCAAAATACTGAAGAGGGAACGAAATCTAAACCAAAAGGAAGATGGAGGCGTAGCAAACATGGCGGCGGACAGTGAACTCGAGCGGCGGTTGCGAGGGGTGGACAGCGGCGTTTCTTGGCGGCACTGGGACCCGAGCGTGGTGGTTCGGTGGTTGTGAGAGGTGGACAGCGGCGTTTCGTGGTTCACGGCAGCGGTGGGTTATGGTTCGAGGCGGAGCGGCGATGGGGGACTCATGACTGAGCGCGGCGGTGGCTGGTGTGGTCAAGGGTGGTTGTTTCCCTTGCGGTGGTGGTCGTCTGAGCGGCGTGTAGCTTTGGGCTGAGGAGATGACGGTCCGAGGCGGGGCTGTGCGGCGATCTGGCGAGATGGCGGCGGCTGAAACCGGAGTAGAAGGAGCTGGTTCTGTTGAGGCGTGGCGGTGGCAGCAGAGGACAGAGCAGAGGTTGATGGCGGAGAAGACAGACCGGAGACGATGCAGTGGCGTGCGGCGGTGGTGTTGTGGTGATGACGGTGGTCTGAGCACTGCGGAGGAGGAGCTTCAACCAGATCTGATATTGTTTTGTTTGTGTTACTGTGTGTTTGGCTTTTTTTTTGTTTTGATTTTTTTGTTTTCTGGTTTTAAGAAGATGAATTGGTAAAAAATGTGTAGAAGAAAAGGAATAGTGAGAATGAAGAAGGAAATGATTGTTTGAGGTTGAAGGAGGAAGGGTTTTATTCTTTTTATGGTGCTGAAAAAAGTAAGAGGAGCTTGGGTTCAAAGTGAAGGTGATAAGGGTGTGTGTAATGAATGGATGACGAAGATGAGAGGGTGAAGGTCTGGTAATTTTTTCGAAGCCCCCCCGCCCCCTTTCATTTCATTCAGTGTGCCCAATTTATAGCAAAAAAAACATTGAAGAAGATGACAACTGTTCTTGTTAATCCAGCTAGTATAGCTACAGGTAGTGGGGAGCATATCAGCTTTGTCCACCACCACCACCATTTTAAGGAAAAAGCACAAGAAAACGAAAATAGAGAAATAAAACAAAGCTGATTCATACCTTAAGGAATTTATTTTATTTAAAACAAAACAGAATGTTCTTTTCTTTTCTTTTCTTTTCTTTTTTTTAAGTTGGGTTGGATGGGCTTCAAACAAAACACAATCAATAAAATGAAAATGGGCTCAACAAGACACAAACAATAAAATGAAAATGGGCCACACTAATCCTATAATGGGCCAAGTCAAGAACAAAATATTTTTGAATTTTTTTGCAAATTTTTTATATTTTTGTCTTTTCAAAATATTAATTAAAAAATACCCGGACAAAATTAGGTGTTCACAATTATAACCTAAAATTTTGTTAATAACATGTTAGAGAAAAATCCTATTTTAAAGCTTTTGATTTGGTTTCCTTAAAAAAAAAAAAAAGGATATTGATTTGGTTTATGCGAAAAGATTGTTACATGATTTTAATCTTATAATGATATTCTTATAACATCAAAATAATATCCATTTATTGCTGTTTGAGCAGCATGTTATAATTTCTCTTAAAGTGACCCAAAGTTACAATTTATTGAGATAAAAAATAAATAAATTGACGTCATGAATGTAAATAAGTTTTTTTTAACAAGAATGCTAAATAAGTACTAATTTAATATTGCTATTATTTTTAAAACAAAATTGATTTATAAAAACATTTTGATAATCGAATTAGGAGTATACTCTAACGAATCATCCTGAAAGGTTTCCTCAATTAAAGGGTGATTGACCGGTCTGATATGATTAATTTTTTTTTTTGGTGTAACCGGACTGATATGATTTTACAAATAATAAATTAGCAAAGTAATGTAGTTTGAAAATTATTTACTAATTTGGGGTGATTGGCACAGTATGGCTGTGAGTTGCTAACGCCCAAAAAAAAATATTCAATCTTGCAGCAAAAAAAGTAAGACAATTAATCCACTAATGGTATTTATAATGGATTAAAGTAGGTTTAATTACTCTGTAGATCCCTATACTTTTTGGGAATTTTCAAATAGGTCCCTATACTTTTAAAATTTGTAATTAGGTCCCTGAACTATTATTTCATTTGTAATTAGGTCCCTATACTAAAAAAATTTGTAATTGGGTCCTCGAACTTTTATAAAGTTTTCAATTGGGTCCCTGAACTTATATAAAATTTTCAATGGAGTCCTTGGGATATGGTTCCGTGAAAAGGTCTTTAAGTCTGCTGATGTTAAACGTGACCTGGAATTCCCCCAGATTTGTATTTAGGGTTGCAGGAGACCAAAATGTTGAGTCAGAAAACCAAAACTTGACCTGTGATTGCCTTTTCTCCATCTGAACAAATAGTTCATTCCTTCCACCCAAACTACTCTTACATAGCCAGCTTGGATGAAATCAGTTATATTCCGTCCAATTCAATATATCACTAACGAATTTTATAATTTAGGGACCCCATTGAAAATTTTATATAAGTTCAGGGACCCAATTAAAAACTTTTTTAGTTCAGGGACCCAATTGAAAACTTTATAAAAGTTTGAAGACCCAATTACAAATTTTTTTAGTATAGGGACCTAATTACAAATGAAATAATAGTTCAGAGACCTAATTACAAATTTTAAAAGTATAGGGACCTATTTGAAAATTCCCAAAAAGTATAGGGACCTACGGAGTAATTAAACCATTAAAGTAATATCCATTATTCGTATAAAAAACTTTTACATTGATATCCACTAACACTCTAATATTTCTATTTTTCATTTAATAATTAAGAAAAAGAAATAATAATAAAATTCATTTAATTATATTTGTCAGTGTAAAACTCTTTTACACATATAAATTATGTATTATATTACATTCATAATTATATATAAATTAATTTATTTTTATATTTAATTATATATTATTAGTATAAATATTTTATTTTAAAATAAAATAAAAAGGGTGAAATCTGAAAAGTGAAAAGGAAAGGAGTGGAAAGCAAAAGGTAGAGTAAATGGCATAATAAAGCAAACATGGGCTGCCGACTCCCAAGCAATATCGAATTCCACGCAACTGATTGCTCACCTGCGACCCTTTTTACCGTTGCCCCATCTCTTTCCAGACCACACGTGTTATTGCCCATACGAACCATGAAGTTTGATGCAATGCTATGAATTGAAAAGCTCAAGCGTTTCTTTGCAGATTGGGTTGTCAAGCTTGAGCATACTCTTAGGAAGGGTGAGATCGACTTGCCAAGGAAGGGGCAAAGAATGAAGACTTATTTAAGGTCTGGAATACTTCTCCTCCATAGTTGCATTCCGACCTTCCTGCTGATGCAATTGGAGTAGCTTTCTTTAGAAATTAGCGGTTTGTTTAGTGTTTTAGTTGTACCAAAATAAAGATGATAGAAATTGATCGATGCTATGTTTTTATTCAAATATAAAAGTTTAGGGGAGCTTGCCTACCATGCCCTAATTAAGTTTTGACAGACATTGCAATCTGATTCAAACTCTGCAAAGGAGAAAAAAAAAACACTAACATACTATTGTCCATAAAAAAAACCATGGTTGTATTGCCCTTGATAAGGTCCCAATCACAATATAATGTTGGGGTATCACATGATCTGTTTAATAATTTAAATCTTTTAATTTGACAAGAGAGAGTTACAGACATTTTTTCTATAAAAAAAACTATTCCCTTTTTTCTTTTTCAAATCTAATTATAAAACAAAAGTTCTGGGTAAATTAACATAGTTTCTTCATAGAGCATCAATAAAAGGACATCCAATTGGTGAGTTTTAGCTATGGGTCATAACTTGAACAATCTCAAGGAGTAAAGACACATAATAAGAGCTACATTAATATACATTATGTACAGAAGCTATCCCAGATATATGATATAAACTGTATATACATACATTGTACTGTACCAATTGAATAATACCTGCAATAATAATATTATCTTAGCTCAAGGTCTAATAAATAGCACCCAATATTAAGAAAGGTAAAATAGGCTTGCTGCAAAAAAAATTGCTGTTTGCACTTGTTCAGAGAATGAAGAATTGAAGATAGTTAGGATGCATGCATGTCCATGCATTTTCTCAGCCCCGCACCTCTCTTTACTTGATCATCAGCTATAGTCAAATCATGAAAACGATTATCACTCGCCCAAACGCCGTGGTAACAGAAATACATAGATAAAAATAATTGGATTGAAAAGTGTCATGGTCACAATGATTCGTAATAAAGCACAACATTAGATCAATATAATACAGACATGCGAAAAGAAAAATGTCATCAGGTCCTTTGATCACACGGTCACTCTATATGTATTTATTGTACCTAATCAAGACTCGAAAAGCCAGACACGACACGAGCAAAGGCAATTAATGGATTGGGTTCCACTTCCATTCATGATGTAGGCATCAAAGACATCACTACACGAGGCTATTAATTAATAATAATTATATAGAGGAAGGTGTCACTTCAAATTAAACCGTAACCCTTGCAATCTTATAGAATTGTGGCTCACATTTAACTTTAACTCGTATACAAGTCAATATGAGCAATGTCTTGTAGCAACCTAATAAAAGTTGTTTCTTTTCCTCTCTTTCATGCTTGAAGCCACAAGACCTATGACCTATATTTATATCTATAACTTTACATATCACCAAACGGTAATGGTGTATGTGTACGTACAGTATACCCTGTCATGACAATGTTATGACTTATGAGTAATAGAGCTAAAATGAAAAGATGGCTGTGATAATTTGTGGAGGTGCTAGAATGACGATGACTTTTTCAACCACAAATTTTACTTGCAGGAACTTCTATGGTGGCATGTCATGTTCTCTTCGAAAGTGACAGACAGCGAATCTCTTAAAACCCTGTATAGATATAATCGAATTGGCTTTTTAAAGACAGCTGAAGACCAAGCAAAGTTTCTCGATCTGCCCAATAAAGAGACATAGATCATGTCATGCGGAGCTGACTTTTTAAGCAAAAAGTGGAAAGTTCAATAAAGAATTAAACAATGAATTAAAGTGATATCCACCACCTTAGAGTTATACTAATATGTAGTTACTAATATTTTGATATTTTTCTTTTAATTATTAATAGAAAAGATAACAAAATGGTATTTTGTTAAAAAAAAGGGTAAATATATAAAACTTCATTCTTATAGTACATAATAAGCTCTTAAACAATTCAAAGCCTTTAAAAGAAAAAGTATACAACAAAATATAATAAACCCTCTCTGCATATGTTTTCTTTGGTGAATTCTTATACATATATAAAAGAGAATTTCGCATATTAGGATATAACTATAAACTTTTAACATATATGTCTCCCATGAACACCATATTAGTCCAAATTAAAGCCACTCTTCCTTTGTTTTTCCAACTATTTTATTTTCCCGGAAAAGAAAAGTTCACTCTGTAAGGTTTTAAAAGGAACACACCTAAAAGCGATCATTTGAACTTTGAAGAGCTAGCGTTTTCTTCGAATTCCTTAAAGTATAAAGTCCCAGTCATGCTTTAGCCTAAGAAAGATGTCTAAGTGCTGAAGAAGACAGCATCATGAAGTGGGTAGTCAAGATAAAGTAGAGAGAAAATCTTTGGTAATAGTGCTGCCAGAGAAGTTCGTAGCCACTGAGAGATATGCATGATGCTGGTAATGATGCGCCAGTCACGACCACGGGCAATCATCTTAAGCAAGAACAATAGGCCGACCCATATATCATGCTATTATTGTATGGATTTACACTAGGTCTACTTTTACTAGTGGTAGAATATGGGGTTATGCAGCAAGAGAATATTGTCAACCCGAGCCACTTATCCAAGGAGTTTTAACCATTACATGAAAATATATATGAATAATTTCAATTTCGCTAACAAACATCATCACTGTTAACTGGTAATGCCATTTTCTAAAACCAAAAAATCCAAATATATACTAAAAAAGTTATGTGTAGAAACTAATTGTTTCCACACATTTTTCTTTATCTAGACTCTCTACACTAGTGAAAGCAAAACTCAGTCTCCAATATCCGAAATCTGCGCTAGAGCTTCCATAACGAATCAACTTACAAGTTTACAACCTCCATATAAAACGACTTTTATTGCAGAAATTAAGTTTTAATAACCTAAACATCTAAATGATTGATTAAAAAAACACACCTTAGCATAGTTAATTGCTTAGGAGGAATTTATATTTTTTATCAATGCCCTATTGTCAACACATATAGGGTTCATTCTATTGTACATCACCCAAAATTTACACTATTCATTGCACCACCCATGTGACAAGTGTTAAACCAATCATTTCGATACCTGGATATTTGACTTTTCAACTAGTCAAGGTTTGAAAATTTGACCCACCCATATGGCTATTTAATTGTCCCACAATTTGCCATATGGGTGGTGCAATGGGTGGTGTAAATTTTGGGTAATGCAACTTAGCCCAAGCCCACATATAGTTGTACTGGGGCATGCACATGACTCTATCTATCATATAACCTTCGCTAAATTGTTTAGATTTTAGAACTAAATTTCCTAGCTTTTAGTTTTGTCGATCTCCTTAAAACCCCAAGAAATGCATGATTCTCCCATCCACTATATAAAAATAAAAAGATAAATCATGTAAAGTTGAATATATCATATATACCTTCAAATATTTCCCTCATCTGTTGCGCATTCCAGGGGGTACAATGTCTCCTAGTAGTCCTTCACCCGTGGGAGGATGTGGCGGTGCATCTGCTGGCATTACAGTGCTGGATCCTCCAGCTTCATTCTGTGCTTGGCAATGCTGAGAAATACTGCTAAAAGTAGTATTCTCTCTGGGCAATTGAATAGGATAATAGATCTGTGACATTGCAGGAGCCAACTGGCTGGCAAAGGCAGCTTCATGACTAATTATTCCCCCTCGAGGAAATCCAACGGTATGATGACAGTGTTGGCCTTCATATGTAGTTATAACAATAGTTGGGTCCTCTGATGAGCGTTCAACCCTTTTCTTCACCGTGCATTTGCTGTTTGTGCAACGATAGTAGCTCCTGTGCAAGACATATCCATCAGAATTATTAGCTCAGTGCTCGCCAATTAGCTTTTCGTGTACAATTATCATTGCCGATTAATTTCAAAAATCTATACTACATAAACAGTGAATACATTTATTGATAATCACCAGTAATATCCGTTTTACAATTCTTTCTGCGGTTTTTCTAACCGTGCAACATTATACATATTTTTTTTGTAAGCAAAATTATATTAAAACCGAGCACAAAGGGTGCTCAAACCCATATTACAATGAGACGAAAAAATAACTTATGTAGAAATGATACTGCCCCTAATCAGAAACAGAATCAAATATACAAAGATCTTCAACCTTGTAATCCGAAAAAGAAACACAACCTATAATTCCAAAAGAAACCCACCAAAAAGGATATACCCAAACATTAATAGAAATGTTAAGAAATCAAAAATAGAAATGTTATGTTGAAAGTTGTGAATTAAAATCTTAAAAGCTATTCTTTCCAATACAATATTTCTACTTTATAATTCATTTTAGTTAATGAATTTTCGCGAATCAAAAAAAGATACCCATTTGAATTTTGTAGTTTAGTCACTACTCAATTTGATATGTGTACAAGATAGTCCTTAAATTCATATAACTTATAAGTTAAAACTATAGTGATAAAAGGCAAATACTAATCATTCAATGCCTTCGAGGAATTAAAGATAGAAATTTTCTTTGGAAAAATTGAAAAAATTGTTATTTCCAATAAGAACATTTTATAGGTTGATTCGTTAACTAATGCCCTAGTTAACAAGACCAAAAAAGGCAAGTTGATACGAGTTTTATAAACTTAACAACTGACTCGTAGATGCAAATTAAATCCAAGACCTATGACATCGTTTGGTTTAGGGAATGTTTTATTTATAAGTACATTTTCAGAAATATCATTTTCAGGAATGTTTCTTTCCCACCTCCACATGAAAATAAAGTTTTCAGGTTTTATTCCCTAAACTTATATCTAGGCATCTCTTATGCCTATAGGGAATGATTTTTTTATCTTTTTATTCCTACCTCACTTTACTAGAAATGTTAAAATATATCTTATACCAAATGTAACCATATGTAAAGAGAAAATAATTCTACAGAGGTTGCTGATTTACTAAGAAACAAAAAATAAGAAGGGAATGGCATAATAAGCATGCATCGCATTCAAATTATTAGTCCCCTTTTAAGTCTTTCATTGCATTTCTTTCCCTTTAATTTTGTTCTCCTGGAAAAATAATCCCAAATGTGAAAAAAAATTATCTGAAGCTTGAAAAATATTTAAAAAATGGTTTCAGTTAGCTTTTGTGTTAATATTTTAAAACTTGGTTCCACTATAAGAAATTAGAAGATTTTCTAGTGAGACAAAAAAGATTAATATTTTATTTAGGTTTTTTTATGATAAACAAAAGAATATTTTTAATAGCAGAGTACAAGGGAATTATAAACCTTAAAGAATTAAGGGGTTAAACAAATTATATATTTTCTAAAAGATTACATTTAAAATTTAACTTATACAAATTTTATAGTAGCTACGACAATGTTTGAAAGAGTTTATAAAAAAATTATTTGAATTTATGAGAATAAATAATAATAATAATTTTATAAAAATAATTTATAAAAATAGATTATGAAGTTTCTATGAGCTCTTTTTATCCTCTTTTGAAATAGTTTATTAAAGGATTAAATATGATTTTGGTCCCTATAAAATAACGAAAATTCGTTTTTAGTCTCTCATTTTTAAAACGTATGGTTTTGGTGTCTCAATTTCCAAAATAGCTCAACTTTGGTCTCTAATGTTCCATTTTATCTGATTCTGATTAGTCAAATGGAGTTTTACGTCCTTTTTCCATGTCCCTCGCTTCACTAATACCAGATGTGCTTTCACGTAAGAATAGGGACATGAAATTTTGTTTGACAGATCAGATCCAGATGACGTTAGAGACCAAAAGTAAGTTATTTTGAAAATTGAGGGACCAAAAACGTACGTTTTGAAAATAAGGAACTAAAAAAATGAATTTTCGCTATTTTACGGACCAAAAATGTATTTAACCCATTAAATAAGTATATATTTAGTAAAATTGTTTACCTAAATGCCCTCCATAAGTAACTACCTAGGAGAGTTTCGGTACTATATTGAAAGTTAATTTGATAGAAGGAAGGTAACCTAGGAAACGGGCTATTTTTAACTGCCTTCTGACCATACTTCCGCCATCTGTAGCCATCCTCAAGATGATCAACATCACTCTTGGTCATAAATGCAAACCGTGGCTGCCGTATACGCTTTTGCCCCTTCTTCTTACTTTTACTCCTACAAAATATGTCACCTACAATTTATCAAGATGAAAGCAGCATACTGAAGATCATAATAACCAGAAAAGGGATGTCATTAACCTAAATCAGAAAAACATCCTAAATATTGCTACACGTTATCAATCATACACAACAAAATTGTATTGGAAAACAGCAAGATTAAGTGCATATATACAAGTATTTCTATGTAATTGATTGGGAGCATCAGTTATAAGAAGTACCGTAATTAATGATAAACATTAACATTTTTTCCCTTTTTTGGGCTTCAAAGACATCCGTGAGAACATCTTGATCACGAAGTTGACTTTGAACCAAATCATGAGGAAATAAGTTACAGCAAATACCATAGTAGACATTGAACTAATTAGACAACAATAATCTCTTCAAAACTAAAGAAATTAACTCATGGGATAAAGCCTAGACAACATTATACCCAAATAGGACAGAATATAAACAACATTCAATTGCTCTCATTTACAAATGTCATGTGTGAATTGGCATAACACTCAAATAATTAAGGTGGATGACAAACTTAAGTACAGTTTGCAGGTTGGCATCGACTAACAATATATTAAAAAAAGAAATAAATGGAAAATGTCCTTGAAATACTATTTATAATGATGAAAATGCTTGGATAATTTCATCACAAGCCTCACTTTAGGCCAACCTAGAATTTTAAATCAACACTATTCAATTTATATGGATAAAAAATAAAAAGTAAAAGAAAGAAAGCAAGCCGCAAATATATGTTAACTACAAGGCATGACTAAAAGGCTTACAGTATTAGAATTTTTTGGGTGCAAAGGTGCACAGGTTTTCTTTTCTCTACTGCAGTTGTCACTTGCAAACCTTTAGGCTTATTTCGCCTTTGGGTGGCTGTTAGTTACAGATTTTTGGTGCTAAGGGACAATTTTACTGAGGATTTATCAACCATTATTTTGACTATTGACTTTGGTTGAATTTCTAGCTTTTCCATGTTGTAACTTGTAACTTGGTTCATACGTATCACTTTTCATTTAATACATTTTAGCTTATAAAAAAAAAAAAAAAAACTTTCGTACACATAAAATAAGGGCTCTAATGACAATTAATATTCTGTTAATAAGGTAAGGAACATAAAAAATGGACCACAAAAAAGAAGAAAATGAAAAAGGAGAGACTCGCCTCAGAATTAACGAACACACGCAAGCATTCATTTAGGGGAAGAAGCAGATTATACCATGTAACTTTATATTCAAAACGATCTAATGCATACATAATAATTATGATCATAAAATGCCAATTAATGCCAATGCTATCACATAGCAGTAAATGAATAAGCATCACACCTATAAAGTAGAAAATCTGTTATTCACTGGAATGCAAAAAAGACCATATAAATTGAACCAAAAAAGCTGCAAGGGGGTTAGAATCTTATTAATGCTGAAATCTAAAAAGCAATTTATGTAAGTTGGCAAGTATAATAACTCATTTAAGGGGGAAAAAAAATAAAGGAAAAAGAAAAGTGGAGCCCAATTTATTTTATCTATATCCTATTATCCTACACTTTTATTTTTGGCATTTTTCTTCCTTTAAATATTCCAGCTTTCATCAAAACAATGTATAATAATAATGACAATAATAATACGTAAATAATGCAAACCACAAAATTATTATCATCATTATGATTCTGCTAAAAAAGCAGAAAAAGCTTTGTGAATTGTGTGGCTTTGAGAGCGCCATTCCCGCCGCAATAACGGCGGTGCTCGTGCGCTGAAACTTCAAATACCCGAAAAGGCAACCCATTTTATTTTACTTTTTCCGCTCCAACCCTATTTTATTTTATTTTTTATTTTTTTTTTCATCATTTCAAGTTTCAACCAAAGATTTTTCTAAAATTGCGAAACAGCATCCACACACTCACCAAAAAATAAAATAGAAAAATAAAAAATAAAAAAACTCAGTCAGACAGTCAGTTATAGTATTCAGTTTGGGTAGAAGATTCCTGATTGTACGGACAAGGAAATGCACTGAACCCGGTGCAACGAGTGAGAAATTAAAAATGCAATGGAATAAAATAAAAACACAATACAATACAGACAAACAAACCATAACTGGATTCGATTTTGATTTGGTTGATTATAATGGATATAGATTTCAGCTATTTTTATTCCAATTTTCACCCCAAGGATTTATGTTATTTACGAATTCACCACATGGAGAAGAAACACGCAAAACACACGCACAAACACAAGCAAAGCAAAGTTGAAAACAGCGAAGCAATGATTATTTTTCGTTTTCACCGACTCACGGAATCTCAGGCGGCGGTTTCTCGTCGGAAATGGTGGATTTCTCCGGCAGATCCTCACTGGAGCTCGTCGACACCGATTGGTTATTCGACCTCGACGATGCCGCAGCAGCCACATCATCGACAGGTTCAACCGAACCGGTAGGAGCTGAGTGAGCCGGAAGCCACAATCCATCTACGCCGGAGCCGATCCGGTTCGGCTGGACCGGGTCGAGGTTCCATCCGAATTCGCTGAGTATGCTTCTCTCCCTGTTGCCGGAGTAGAAATAAGCGCCGTCCGAGTCATCGGCGCAGAGTGACCAGCTCGACTCGCTCGCGAACTCAGCGGCGGTTGCAGGATCGGAAGGTGCTCTCACTGCTTTGTCTCTGTCTTCTTCCATACATGGAGTGAGTAGGTGAAATTATATAGAAAGAAGGTTCGTGCGATCTGCGGTTTTGGTGAACGTGATCGAAATTGGAAATGATTCCCGGAAAATAATGGATTTTCAGGGAAAACGCGTAGCGAGAAAGAAAAAGCGAGTGAGGAGAGAGAAAGTTAGGGTTTTTGTGTTGGTTGTGACTTGTGAAGAGGAAGGGACGCGTTAGTTTTTGAAGTTTATGAAGAGTTTGAAAGCGTTGTCTAGTCAATATACAGTAGAAGAGAGAGAAAGTGGAGATTATTTATTTATTTATGGTTAAACTAATCGTTTGTTTGAATTGAAGTATTAGACCAAATTGAAAATCGTTACATGTAGCAATTCATTCATTTTTTTGGTATTTATAGATGATAATCATTTTTATTTTGATTTTATATGTAATAATTATTTTTTATTTTGTTTGTATACTTTAGTTCCAATAAACAATATTATAAGATTAATAAAAGAGTGCTTTGATGTGATAACATGAGTCTCTTTTGGTTTAACCAAAGGTCTTAAGTTCGATTCAGACCCCTGTGAATGCAGCAACGTTAAAACTCTTAGGTAGAGCTTTATCGTTATTGTGGTCTTACCCGACTCAAGAGATTAATCTCTATATATGTGAAAGATACTCCGAGAAATAGGGAAAAAAAATGTGAGAAGTGAGAACCAAATTAGAAATAATTATATATAATTTAAAAAGAAATTATATATCGAGACCAAGTTTTAAATTTAAGGACCAAATAATTAATTTAATATTAATTTAATAATTTTTTAGAAAAAAGTATTTGAAATAAATAATAGTAAGGGAAAGGAGATAAGTTAGAAAAATGAGCGTCAACTGTAATAGTGGTCTCGCATGACACGCGCATCGCATGAATGATTGGATTGGACCATGGGTGATACTTTCCTTCCAGCAGGAAGGAAACACCATGTTACTTGGACTCGTGTTCAAGGATCCGGATGATATACATCTTATACATACATACTTCCTCCGGTCCTTATTATAAGAGGTAAATGTTTACTTTTTTTTTGTCCAAAATATAAGAGACATGCATGTATTTTGACAAATATTAAATGCTCATTTCCAATTTTACCCTTATTTATAATAGGTTTATATATACGAGACAGTGCAACTTTCAATACAAGTAGGTTTGTTCATTAATTATTGAAGGGTTAAATTTGTAAATTTATATGAATATTAATTACAAATAGCTTATTTCAATACATTTCCTTGGTCTGTGTGTTTTAGGGTTTTGCCTCTTATATATAGGACCAGAGGGAGTAATACATAATATATGCGATGTTATTATAAATCCATGTAGGTATCAAATAGTAAAATACATGTGTCTTGTATTAATGTCAGACGTGTTAGGAGGATATCATGATAGAATATATTCAAGGAAAAAAATATAACAGAATTTGGCAGCAATTTTTTTAAAACAAGCATCGATTATTCGGTTTCCCACGCAACTTCGGAAGTCAAAAACTAATATTTCAAGGTATTAACGACATTGAAAGATTGACCTCTCCTAATCAGGTTTTTTCTATACGCAAGAGTCAATGATCGAACCCCTGACTAATTGCTTAAGGGACCCAAAATCATTATCACTTGGACTAACCACATGTTGATATCAAGCATCGATTATTTATCAATGTTGAGAATAATCACGTGTAAACTAGTCATGGTTTTATTTTGATTTATTGTTCATATAAATTTTATATTATTTAAAAAAGATATCAAATCATTGTATGGTAAGTAAAATTTAAATTTTGTACTCTTATAAATAAAGGAATCAAGGTAGAAACCATGTGAGAGAAATGACTGATCATCATGGGAGAATCCATAATAGTGGAAAGATTTATTTAACGTATTTACTAAGAAATATCTCAATTTGAAAAACTTTGAATCATTGGGTTAATTAGATTTTATATATTTTCTCTAAAAAAATTAGATTTTATATATTACTTTTTATTTCTCAAATTATATTATCACTTGATAGGAAGAGATTCATCGCACATGTACTATTGGGATCCCTTCCAATAGTATATTCTCATACATGTGAACTTAGGGATTGAACTCAAAATCACATGCTTAACTCAAGTCTCTTTTAACCAACAATTTAATATTAATATGACTATTACCTTGTTGATTCACTTTTAATTTGGGACTTCTTTATTCATTTTCTCATTGCACTCTCAGCGCTTAAATTTTCAACTATAGTATACACACAAGTTTTAATTTATCCATGCTTATGGTGCTTCAATGGTTTATATATATATATAATTTGTACGAACTCTTGTAAGCTATCATTGAGACTTCTATGGTGTCATGTTTTTGGAATGTAATAACTTCAAAAGATGAAGAAGATGTTGGTTTTTTTTTTTTTTTTTTTTTTCCCTTTCTACAACTTTTTTTATAACAAAAAAAAAAAAAAACTACTTCAGCTAGTAGTTAACTAATATAGAAAAGCGATTGCATTAGTTTAACTAACCCTTTTTTAACTTACTCGTGTTTTATATTTTCGTAAACACTGGTCATTATACCTTTCTCGTTTTTGTGATCGTGGCCCCTTTTGCTTAAGTTTCTTCAATTGCAGTTGCTTTTATTTAAATCATATCCGTGACCACGAACTTTTGATTTAGGTCAGATATGGATTGGGACTTCTATTTTGTTTCTAGCATTTGATTTGTTTCTAATTCAGTAGGTATGGATACATGATACGTAAAAACTATGAACTGTTTTTTGTCTTGCCAAAGTTGTGGAAAGGTACCTTTCATAGGCAAACCCTAAGCTACTTACAATAACTCATCTTACAAGGTAGAAATAAAAGCAGCCAATTACTAAATACTCCCTCTGGTCCTATATATAAGAGGCAAAACCCTAAAACACACAGACCAAGGAAATGCATTGAAATAAGCTATTTGTAATTAATATTCATATAAATTTACAAATTTAACCCTTCAATAATTAATGAACAAACCTACTTGTATTGAAAGTTGCACTGTCTCGTATATATAAACCTATTATAAATAAGGGTAAAATTGGAAATGAGCATTTAATATTTGTCAAAATACATGCATGTCTCTTATATTTTGGACAAAAAAAAAGTAGACATTTGCCTCTTATAATAAGGACCGGAGAGAGTACTACCTCCGATCATTAATATAAAAAACAAATAGGCATTTTTTGTCCAAAATATAATAAACATCCATCAATTTTTACACATATAAAATGCTAATTTCCAATATTACTCGCATTTATGATAAGATTTATATTTACGAGATATATCAATTTTCCATACAAATGAGTTTGTTCATTAATTAAAATGAGTATTTTTAGAAATTTATATGAATATCAATTATATTTAGCTCATTTAATACATTTTCTTGGTCTTTATGTTCAGGGTTTTGTTTCTTATAATCCGAGGTAGTACTCCTAATTAATAAATGGACGTAATGACAAAATCACTAAGGTATGGCCAAATTACTTGCCTTCACGTAATCTTAATTTAAGGGGGATTTAGTCCATCATGGGAAGATGTAATCCAGAAACATTTTCCCCTCGAATATTCTCTCAGATCTTTAATGAATGCAGCATGTAGATTATTAGAAATAATGTATATTTATTTTAAAATAAAAAAGTAGTGTAAACATGTTTTCTTTTTATTAGAATTTTTTTTTCTTTTTTTGCTAAGAGTAAAAGACATCTAGCTTTATTCTCTGCTTTCAAGAAGTGAAAGGAAGAACAGAACCGTTTAGATACTTAAAGAAAAGTAAGTGGTTGGAATAATGCATGCTTTGATTGAGTTAATATTAATAACATCTTTTGATGAATGGAACTTTTCTGCAACGAAATTGATTTTCGGTGTTTGGCCCACCATTACGGCAACCAATTTTGATAACACAAACAGTGTTTTAGATTTGGCTACTTGTAGTACCCAAAATTCACTAGGGTACATAAAAATACGCCTATGGTGCAATGCACCACTACAATTGCTTTAATGCAATGTCGTTAGGTGCGTAGACAGAGTTCTAATCCCAAATCTAAATCTGCTTAATTAGTTACTGTTCCATGGAGCTTACTTGGACGATGACTTGGTTCCTTCGGATGCAAATTGTCTCCAGCAAGTGTGTCCGGCACTTCTCTCCAGCAAAGATCTAGTCCCGTCGTTTGATCTAATGGTCCAAAAGAAAACAAAAATTGAAATATTTTAATTATTAAAAAAATCAAAAAATCCCCAAAATCAATATCGGATAGTCACTTAAGCAACTCCCTCACTCACACCCATCTCCAACCTCACCACCCTCTGCCACTACAAGAGTCGTCGATGCTACCGCCGTCGCTATCCCCTCATCCCACGTGCCACCATCGCTTTTCCCTCACTCCTGCACGCTGCTCTTCTTTGCTCTGTTCTCCCTAGTCTCAGGCGTCGTCGTTGCTGCCTCCACCGGCCACCGCCTGCTCCGTCATCTCTAGTTCTGTCCACCTCCTCACTTTCCTCCCTTCGATCAAGACTCCTCCTTTCTCACATATTGCGTTAAGGTTAATAACTATACAGGGAAACTGCAACAAATATTCTTCTTTGAAGGAATAATTTTCAAAATTAACATAAGAAGCATCAACCAATATCCAATAACTATATTCCATTTCGATATATCTATAAAGGAGGAGGTGGAAGGTTAAACAAGCATAGGATGACATTGAACTGTGACAACGGCAGAGTTGGGGAGAAAAACAAGGACGACGGCGTGCGGGAGAAGGAGAGAAGGGAGAGAGATGGGGGAGGGTCACCGGTGGCGACGACGACTTGGCGTTGCCGGTGGTGGCATGTGGTGGTGAGGTTGGAGAGGGATGTCACAGAAATGAGATGTATAGGGTAGGGATTTTGAGATTTTGGGGATTTTTGATTTTTTTTAATAATTAAAATGTTTAAATTGTTGATTTTGTTTGGACCATTAGATCAAATGAAGGGACCAGACTTGTGCTGGAGAGAAGTGTTGGACACACCCTTGTAGGAGACAATCCGGTTCCTTCACGTTGAATGCTCTTCGGAGAATAACTTCAAGATGATGGAGAAAATGAGGGGATTACTGGCCAAGATACTTTGATATTTAAGTTGGTATAGGAAATTAGGAGAATTTAAGTGAAACAGAGAGATTGAAAGAAGAATAGTACTTCTTGTGATGTGGGTATTTATACGCTAATGATGGGTAAGTTTCCGACCATTCACTACGTCAGATTTGGACGTTAATAGTTAATAACAATTTTGGGAGGCGTCGTTTTTTAAAAAATGCACAAAGATTTTCAATATCACTTTTCTATAGAAGTGTTATTAAAAGTTACACCTTTAAAAATGTTTCCTTAAGAAAACTGTATGTTTCCCACATAACTTATTTTGAAGAAAAAAATTATGCAACCAAATATTATTAGTGTTTTACCGGAAAAGCATCATCTTAACTTACATCTTTAATCATGTTTTTTCTGACAAATATTATTGAAGTTGTAACTATCATAGAGCGTGAGTGAGAAAACATTTTCTTTCTTTCGTATTAAAACAAAATCTTCTGTGTGACCAAATCTTTGTCCGTTAGTTGACACCGTTTATGAACATAATTAAATAAACATTTTACATACAAAACCCGATATTCAACTTTTAACGCATAAAAATTGTTCGTGATCAATTCCACGTTAATAGGTATTGAACCGTGAGCCAATTTCTCCAATAAATAAATCTCTTATGTATGTTCTTATATTAATCCCACGCTATAAATTTTTATAAACTCTACTTTTCTGTATTCTTTATTTCTAGAGATCTCTCATGACTTCTGAGCCACACTATAATCTAGAAGAGGGTAGCCCCTCCTAATTAAAAGTCATGGCAAATGACAAGAAGATATGGGTAACAAAGGTGAGACATCCAGATGTCCCATTAAAGAAAACCGTAATTAACTAAACCTTAATCCATAAATAACATTAATGCGCTTATACATTCGAAAATATTATTATATTGTTAAAGCAGTAAAATTAAAAATAAAGTTTAAACTTAAATCATGCATAACGATAAACATATATCAACTATATATACATAATATGTACAACTGTCATCAACGTACGGTAAATCCCAACAGAGGGAACATAAGCCTACTAAAACTATACAGACATTGGAAATGAAAAGATACACATATAGACCGATCACAGAAAAAGGAGAAAAGTCTTAGAGATACCAGTCCTAGCTCTAAAAAAAACTTCAAAATACAAAACCAGGCTCACAGAGGCTCACTACCTAACAGACGCATCAGACTAAAACCATATCACAGACGATATGGACGTCTGGAGCTACCCTCTCCCTTGCCGAAGCGACGACGATAAACTCTGCCATCTCGGGCTCTCGACTCCCAAACTGACTCATGGTTGCTCATCACCAACCAATGACGACAGTATTGATACATCGTCTGAACACTCCTTTGCCTCCGACCCTTCAGAACCATGCCTACATGACTCCTCGTTTCGGATCTGTCTTCCATGTTCCACATATCATTAGGGAACTCCCTCTGACGAGGTGGAAACCACATCTCTGGGAAAGGCAGACTCTAAGAAATCTGGTACGTGTCGTCCAGATGAAAGTAAGGGCCCTTTCCAATATGCACGTAGAAGCTAACCAGGCCTATAAACGTCATGAAGAACTGTGAGTGATCTACCTGCCACCCACGGCTATCATGGTAAACAATCTCAACATATCTGAGGATCGGGATCCTTGGTGGGATCCTCTGTAGATAGTGTCTCGGATGGTGATCCTGCCAGGCGGCTATCCCCGTCATGATGCTGCTCATCTATCGTAGAAAGATAGAGGAAGAAGGGAGATGAGCAACTCAACCATAGTCATAAAAAGGGGATGGGGACACATAGAAAAGATACTTAGACATGCATAACACATACAACAACTACGCCGACACAATACATCCTCAAAGTTCACTCTCGGGTCATTCCTCTTAAGAGTCTCACTCATATGCATGTCGGCCGATATCTCTCATCCGGGTCTCAACCCTGAGACATTCTCCTTACCAAGTCTCACTACTCAGAGAACATCAGTTAGTTTGTCCAGATAAAAGTGCATCCCTCTATAAGCTCAACTCCATTAGAGGTATCTTGGTCGCCTCGGAACGTCCACCTGCGACATGGTTACTCAGTGTAAAGTCGGGAAAACCAGGCTATTCTGGGGTACACGTCACATTAGGAGCTACCTAATGGTCACCTTCAGCCTCCCAAGTCCAGTTCGTACATACTCAAGGTCTCTTCACAGACCGGCCCTTCTGTAATCCATACTCGCACTCGAGTATAACTAACCTCGTATGACTCCTAGTTATACGGTTCACCACTTGGCAATATGCAATGCAACAATCATCCTTCAGTTAACACTGGAACCATCTTACACAGTTACAATCTCACAATGGATGCCCATACATCCCTGGCCTCAAAGCCACAATCTCAAGGCATTACCACGGTGTTAACTCTCAAATCATCCATATAGTCAGATAATCATCCAATCATCAACAAACATCAACAACATATTATGATAGTAAAAACATAACGAGTATACCAAACAGCACAACATCAACAGGTAACAACCAATCACATAGCATCATGCATATCAATCAACTCCAATCCGCATAATTTCTCTAACCTAGGGTTTCAAGCGATAAACCTACAATAACTAAACCCAAAACCATATTAAATTATTATTTTATTAGGGTTTAGCTATTGTTGATTATTCGACATCCTAGTAGGGTCTGGGGCACACTACACACACACATATACAATAACTACGTTATGCTTGTCTCCCTGATGATGTCGGTTACTTTCTCCCCACCTTAAAGGTTTGCATAGTCTTCCTCAACAACTCGAAATGTGTTCCCCCTCTACTAGCTCGTTGCCTCGCGCTCCACATGACTCCTCGGAGCTCCAAAATTTGTCATAACACACATACAACATCTAGAGAGTGTCACAAATCCTAATCTTGCAACGATTCTATAAACCAAGCTAGAATTTGAGTAAGAACTAAGGAAGAATGAAAATGAAAACATCAACGTGTCGACGAGCAAGGGATTCGAGCGTTACCTCAGTCGATCAACGAATCGAGGGTAGGTATAAGACGTGCTAGTTGCCCTGATCGCAGATACGAGGTTAGAATTGAAATCGAGAGGCTGGATTTTCCACAATCCCCACTTCTCTCTCTAAGCCCTCTTACTTTTCTCTCTTCTTCTTATCTAGTTCGAAATGGTTAATTTCATGCAAAATGAACTTAACCAAGTTAATTTATTTCTAAATTCTGGTTAGAACGCTCTAGCGTTCTGGGCATTGGAAGCTAAAGCTTCCCAAGGCTCTAGCGCTGGGCCAGTCCCATGCTAGAGCATGGCCCACTACTTCCCCATGTGTCCATGCAACTGACATACGTACATCACGTGGCTGACCTCACTGCACACTCAAGTACCCTTCCTCCCACGTTTGAGCGTTGGAACCAGTGTTGTCATAACCGGGCCGGCTGGTTCGGTCGGGAACCGGCCAGGTCACCGGTCCGGAATGCCCACATAACCGCTCTTGTATTAAATTGCTTCAAAACCGGCAGAACCGGGAAAACCGGTCAAAACCGACGGTGTACCCGGTTTGGCCGGTTTTCGTTTTTCCTCATTTTTGTCCATTCTTTTGTCGTCTGAACTCTGATTTGGTCAGTGGTCACACAGCAGAAGAACAGAGCCATGATTCACGAACTAGCAGAAGAATAGAGCCACGATTCAAGAACGAGTCAATACTCATGAATGGTGGTCTCCTTGAGCGGGTCTCCCTAAGCGGCAAGCACCGAGCACTCTGCTTCTCCGACGGGCGGCGAGCATAATTTGGAAGAAGGGATATGCACGGGGGGCGGCTGGCACACATTAAAGAGAAGAACCACAAAACTAGGGTTGCATCTGGAGTGGATGCATTATGATTTACAACCCTAGTTTTGGAGTGTTCTAGTTTTTAAAATATGGGCCTATTCTCTTTTTCAATTAAATATAATATATGAATGGGCTTATATTTGTTTTGATGGATTGGACTTAATTAAAATAAAATAATGGACTTTAAGAACTTGGTGAGAATATTCAAGGCTTTCCACAATGTTCACTGAAAGGAATTTGTTAACTTGTAAAATGCTTTTTACCTTAAATTTTAGGAGCAAATACTATAATTATTCTTGTAAATCTATTAACATACACTGAAAAGGTATTTTATATTTTTTAAAAATATGATAATTTAAATTTATGTTAATATTATTTAATTATTACTTGTTCAACCACGGCCGGACCATTGAACCTTGAACCAGTGCTTTCACCGGTTCAATGACCGGTCCGGTTTTAAAAACATTGGTTGGAACGCTCTAATGTTTAGTTGTTCCACTCTCAGGCATGGTGCTTGCTGTCGGTACCCGACTTTCGTGCAATATTTTGCATTCTGAGCTCGTTTGAAGTTTGATTGACCCCAAATTTGAAACACAAGCTCATGGGCAACTAAGGAACAAGATTAAGACTTCAAACATGCTCAATTCGTTCCTCATACAATAATCGAGAAAATGGGGCGTTACAAAAGGTGCTCAAGAAATGAGAGTGGTTCCTCTTATGATATCCCATGGGGTCCATCAAGAAGTTGTCGCCCTCTCTACATTGCAAGCTATCTCATTTTATCGACGAGAAAAGAATTTCATTGATGAATTTCATTATAAGATTCCACAGCCCCCTTGCTTTCAACAAGTCCAGATGTTCTTCTCCCAAAGTACGATCAGATGTCCATCTCAATCCAAAATTTGATGACTTGGAGCTAAGGTCCTGGGATTGGACAATTATGTAATTTTGTATCGGATGATTAAGCTATGTAACTCTGAATTTTGTTGTCGATGAATTTTGTAACTCCATTTTCACTTGGAATATCAATAATTTCTCTCCGACTTTCTGGAATATCCCAAATTGTGTAGCAAATTGTACCTCTTGATGTCAATGATGGAAGAAATGTTGCTTCATATATATTTTTTTAAGCTATAATTCTAAAAAATATAATATTGCTACTTGTTTCTGTTTCAATGAAAAGAAATTTGGGCTATCTATAAAAAAATACGCGGAGACACCTCATAGTGCTTCCCCAAGGAAACACTATTAAAATAAACACCTCTAATAGCGTGTCCCCAGAGAAACTCTATCTTTACCTCATTTAGAAAAGTGATCCACCTTTTACAGTGTTTCTTAGGAGATGCGCTACTAAACGTGTAACTATGATAGCATCTGCTTTAGGAAATACTATTTCCCCTTATTAAAAAAAACGATCTAGGTAACCAACTCTCTGCCCGTTAGTTAACACAGTTCATGAACGTACAATAAATACTCTGCACAAAAAAACCCAATATTGTTTCTTCAACGCATGAAAAATTGTCCATAATCAATTCTTCCTCAATATCTATTGAACCAACTCACAAACCTATTGAACCAAACTCTCCTATAAATAACTCTCCTCTGTGTTCTTATCCTTCCCACTCAAAATTTTACCAATTCCAAATATTTCTCAATCCATCATGTTGTTCATTTTCGAAGTTCCCTTTCTTGTATGGGAAAGATGGAAGAAATCTAACCAAGGTCGCCCAACGTATGTAATGAAGGCCTAAAGCCAACTCCAAACAGATAGTGTGAGCCACTTTAGATGAGGTCTGCTAATAATACATTGAGGCCTAAAGCTATTGCAATTATTTAAATCTTGATTGCAATCCCTCTCAACTATAGGCCCCTTTCTGAGTGAGGCCCAGCAAGGGCTTTGGTGGCCTCACCTTGAGTCGGTCATGAATCTAACTAAATAATTCCAAATTGTGAGGCATAATAAAGTCCAAAAGAGAGGATGTAAGGCACAATACAGTCCAAAATGTGGAGAGGATGTAAGGCACAATACAGTCCAAAATGTGGCTTTGTTCATAGAAAGAGATTACTTTCTTGTTACCCTCACCTGAGCGGTTCGCTCTATTCTCTCTGCCCCTCTTTTATATCAGCGAAATGGATCTCTTACTTTGAAAAGAAATGAAGAGAGGCTGTGAGGCATTAAGAAGAAAGCAAAGGGTTGGCTATAAAAAAAAAATTTGCCAATAGCTCTGCTCTTTCGTGCCGATGGCTCTGCTCCTTTAATGAAGCAAAAAATGAGTATTTGTTGATGCTCATTATTTGAGGCAAAGGGTTGGCTATAAGAAAATTTACCTGGAGAGGTTGGACGCATAATGAGATATAATGAAATCGAAAATATAATAGAGTTTCAGACGAGGAACTAGAAGAGAAATTGTTGGTTCCAACCTCTGCGTGATGCTTATTGTTTGGGTGGAAGAGATCAAAAGATTCTCTTTAAGTTTATGGTTTCCATTCCAAATCCCGAATATACTTGTATTCACTATGTTGTTTCTGATATAACTCTTGTTGTCAATTATGAAAGTTTTACCATTGAACAAATTGCAAATGTGCATTCACTTTGAATATAACTTTGTAACGTTGCATTCACCATGTATTCACTATGTTGTTCCTATTTCAATGGAAAAAAAATTGGGGTTTCTACAGTGTTAATTAGTTTAAGAAAGAACAAATCAATAGAGGTGACACTTTACTAAAAAGGATTATGAGCCCATTTGTTATCGACTAATTTGTGAAAATGTCACTTATTAAAAAAAACAGTAATGGGGATTTGTCACGTGTTTGTTTCAGCTTTTGGACATAATCAAAATCTAAAAAATTGATTAATATGAAGAAAAACATAAAAGCTATTTTGATTAGCTTTCGATTAAAATATGATTTTATAGAGGAATGTTTATCTAAAAAAGTTATTTTTATTATGATGGTAAATGATAAATCAATTTTAAGACACTCATTATACCGTTGTACTTAGATTTATTGAATGGTTGTTATGCTCAATATTATCTTTTTAGCAAGGTTTATATTTTTGGGTCTCATTGGGCTTTAATGCAAAACTTGACTGATTTTTTAATTTTATTTCATCCTAACCTTTAATTCGTCCGCAGGCTATAACTTGAGCAATACTTAACCGATTGAGGTGATGTTAATGGAGTTGGAAAGCTAAGAGACAGAGTTACACGTTTCATGAAGACCTCGACACCTAGGTCAGACGTTAAAGGGGTCAAAATCACATAACATACTGATTGTTCAGATCAGATGCGAGAATTGGGGTTACATCTCAACAAGTCTTTATGTAGTTAGTTGTTATTGGGCTAATAAACATCTAATGGACTCTTTTCTTTTGTTAGACATCTTAGTTAACCTAGGTTAACCATGGGTGACTATTAGTTGAAGTTGACACAGGAAAAAACAAAAGAGGGGTTGAATTGTGTTTCTTAACAGTTTTTGAAAATCTTTTTCCAAAAAGTTTTACAAGCAAAGTGGAAACTATACACATACACAAATTTTTTTTTTTTTTTTGAAGTGTTAATAAGCTCAATATCAAATCCTCAGAAGTTAGTTCATAATAAAACTAAAGGAGATAAAGGGTAAGAGAACAACCACAAAAAGGTTTATCCTGGTTTACTCTCTTCCAACTGAGAGCCATATACAGTCCCTTCTACTTGAAGGTTTTCTCCACTATTCTTAAACATCTTACAAGTATTTTTTACGTTTGCCTATTCAGGCTTACAAACACTCAAGTATTCAATACCTCTCCAATCACTTAGGCATTCCTTTTCAGACAAGCCTCTTCAGGCCCACTCCAACTTAAGAGTTTAAAAGATTGAGCTAATAACAACTCATTATGTGTGAGAATATGAAGGTTTAAGATCGAAGAAGATTACAATGAATACAGAAAAAATTGAGCAGAGTTTTTGACACTTTGAATTATCAAAGCTTCGTACTGTTCTCTGTGCTGGGGTCGTTTGGTATTTATAGAAGGAGTGCTTCTTCAACTCCTGTTCTTCAATGGTCTTCGATATATATCCATTTAGAAATAGCATTTAATGCTGAGATCGGTTATGTCTGATAACTTGATACTTGATCTTTAGAAAGGAGCTGTTGGTTATAAAAAATGCTCAAAGTAGAATTGTCACTTCTCTGTTGTACCCGAAAGTTGCCGTTTGTTTTTCCTTGTTTGTAAATAGAGTCAAATTTGCAGCAGCTTGTGTTAGAGCAGAAAGACAGTTGTATAAACGAGGGTACTATATTTATTTTACCAAGAAGAATAATATTTAAACTTTTAAACATGCGGGTAAAAATGCGTGAAACTTATAAGAATATTCAGAGAGATAAACAATTAATAGGTGAGCCTTTTTTAGATGACATATACGTCGTTGGACGTCAATTTGATAAACCTGATATGTTTCTTACAGATCGTCTAGTAACTAGTCATCTAGCCACTATCGATAAGTCTGTGGCCCTTTATTAGACTAGCTAATTGGACTAGTGAACTGGACTAGTAAACTCGTCTAAAAACTTATTTTAGACAAGTGATAAGTCTTTAGACTTGTTTAAAGGTGCGTTCTTTGGACTGGTGTGCTCGTCTAACGAGATTTATTTACACCTGCACACTTCAGCAGACGAGTTAGTTAATAGAACTAACTTTGCCATACAAATTTAATCTTTTTGTTAATATCAAAATTTTAGGGATTAATAACCGTAACTACTTTGGTTCCAACATTAATAGATTTTGTTTAGAGTCTTAGTAAGACAACTTTTGACTATGGTAATTTGGAGGCTAATATTCACTTACATTTTTAGAAGTCGTTTTCGTTAGAGTTTCTTTCTCTTTTTCTTGAGATTTTTGTGTGAGCCTTCATGGAAGGTTAAAATCTTTTGATCAATTCACCGATGTAAGGATTTCGTTTTCGGATCTTGAGGTTTGGTTTTAATTTTGAATTTTTGTTCTTTATTTTATTCCTTTTCATCTTAACCCCCCTTCTCTTTTCTTGATTGCAATTTCTTTGTTGGGTTGATGCTTAATCTTTCAATTTCGAAATTGCATGGATGAGCATGTTAGATGCTTAATCTTGCATGTCCAATTCGAGGTTAATATGATCTGTGATGCTTAGTCATAGGCTTGATTGAATTTCGGTTTTTAAAATTGATTTGGTGTATTTCGTGATGCTTAATTGCCTAACCTAATTCAATTATATTCTAAATGCTTAATTTAGTAGGAAATCACTGGAATTAATTGATGTCTAATTAGTTAATTTTTAGGTCAAGCAAGAATTAAATCAATAATCAGAATCATATCCTAAAAAATCAGTGATAGGTCCAAATTAGAAATCTTAGACGATGGATTGATCTTTTTTTTTATTAATTGAATTCTCTTTTTAATTGCAATCTGTTTTCACCCTACAAATTTGAAATCTTATTTTTCTAACATTCTTGATTGGCTAATAAATTCAAAGAACCTTGTGAGATGACCAATGTTGCATTGCCTTGTAATACAGTTTTTCTATTATTTTGACCCGTGTACAACCTCGCATCAAATTGGACAAACACAAATTAGCTTATGCTTCACTTAAACATCTCTGAAAAAAAGAATCTCTTAGATTATATCGATAAGGTTGTTTAATGCTTTACAAATGCAAAATAAAATAATTTTTTTGCATATTATAATTTAACGATATAATAACATTTATCCAAAATTGTGTTGTTAAATGCATTACATTTGAATGATATAACAACGTTTCTTTAAAGAAGCATTGTTAAAAGCCCCACTTTCCATAACACTTGTCTTAGTAAACACTATCGTTTACCCATTTTAAAAAAATAAAAGACTTCAGTGACTACTATTCTTTCCCACTTTTTCAAATATGCTTGCACTCTTAGACTCTCACTCCCCCTACGTCACCCTCACTTCGAGCCTCTCAACCTCTTCAGTCACTTTACCACACCACCAAATAACTCACTAATCTTCGTCTTTCATATCATTTGATAAGTCTCTTCATTTTGTTGCAATTAGAGCTACTGGAAAGTCAATTTGATTTTTTTAAGGCTACTTAGGATTACTTCGAGTCATTTCTGTTACAGTTAAATGGCTTCTCCTGATCACACTATTGTTTCCATATCAATTGGTAATGCATCTGTTCACGTTAGTGCTTCCACATCCCGGAATACGAGATCCAAGTGTGGGTCGACTGTTATGAAGGAGATCACCTGTTCACGATGTAAAAGAGTCCAATTAATTGCAAATATCATTTTTAGCATTTTTATCATTTACATATACTCTAGCAGTGAACCAATATGCTTTATCAATTTTATTAGAATTGGTGCTTGAATTGATTTACCTAGTTGTTTACTGATTCATTATTTTAAGAGGGTCTCCTATTGGAAGTTGATGAACATTCCGGGTCTACGTGTGGTTTTCGGAAGGAGTGAGATTCCTCTTATGATTCTTTCTTTTGTTCCTTCCTTCGTTACGTTAGATTCGGGATTTAATAGTGCATATTTAATAACGGTTTCGATAAGTGATGCTTTAAAAAAATGCGTGGAAGTATGTAATAGCTAGCACTGATCTGACGGCAAGTGGTGTAACATTGACAACATAAGGGGCCGAATCAGAACAAAAATTAAAAGAGGAACCAAATCGAAACCTAAACTAAAGATAAGTGACCAAAAGTATAATTTAGAAAAAAATAATATTTACTATATAGAATATCTTTCAGACTTTAAATGAATAATAAAATATTTTTATGATGTTAGTTAATGTTTATCTATAAATAATGGTAATAAAAATAATGGACAGCCACATGCACATTAAATGTAGGATCTATGAGTCTCTTTCCACACGAAGAGTTTTAAAAAGATTGTGACAAAATATACTGTTTCGTACAGGGTGGACTTGGGGTTGGACCCCGTTTATGTGCAAGTTTTAATAGTTGCAGCGTCCAGGAAATATTAAAGCTCATTATGAATTTGGTCCAAAAATATGCCATCTCTCCATAAACAAGCTTCTTGGTGTGTGGAAGTCTTTGGTCCTCTCATCTCTGTTGAGCTTTATCAGTTTGTCCTTCAGTCAAAAAATAAATAATAAAAGAGAATTTCTACTGAACACAATTAAAATATATGATTTTAAAACCCTACTATCGTGGACCAATATATTCCTGACATTTTGTATAAGCTTGCCATGTCATCAAAACATTTAAGGCCATCATTTTCATTGTTCATTTGTCCCTTTATTTGTTTATATTGCAATTTACTCCTCACAAATACCCAAGTCAAAATCTGTTTGCTCTCTCTCATTTCTCAAAGTCACCGAAAAGCATTGAATAAAGAGCAGAAAATATAGCAGCCATTGTTGAACTGGTTACACTGGTACAGTAAAAACCATTTGAATTCACAACACTTGAGAATTTGAGAATTCATAGGCAATGTACTGCTCCTTCGAATGCTGCACAAAATACACACACATAAAGTGTTTAATCCTCTATATCAAGAGAAGGCCCTTGTGAGTGAGGCCATGGTCAGCACCCATTTGTAGACCTTAGCCTTCAAAATTATTGCACCAATCTCCCATCATTTGGGTTTTCTTTCACACAACAATCTATCTGGTTCAACTTCACACGCACACAATGACAATTTCGTCGTCGTTCCTAGTCGGGTTCGCCGTCGTCGTTCCGAGGTCGAGATCGTCGCTGTCGTCGTTTAGCTATACGCTTTTCACATGTATCTGTTTCGACATCACAGGCACATAGTGACTGGTTCGTCTCCATCGTTCTGGGTCGGGTTCGCCGCCACGTTCCGAGGCCCAAGTTCATAGTTGACCAATAATATTTCTACTATAAGCTTCAGATTATTAAATGAAATATAATTAAAATTGGTTTATTGGTGAGGGGTCAGGAGAGTCCAGCGATTTTAGTCGATGAGAGGGGTTAGGTTAAGGCAAAGTTTTAAAAATTAATTTATTTTTAAGGGGTAAGGATTAAACAGCAAAAAAATTAAAATAAAAGCACCTAAATCACTAACTAGTACATATCTATGTCAGCACTATTTTAGGGGCCATACCAGCAAGGTTTCAAAGCCCTTTGATTATAGTAGGTGCCGTAGCAATGCCCATAATAAAATTACCCTTTATCCTTAGTTATGGAAATGATTCTTTCTTATGCAAGGAAAAATCAACTCACAAAAATCACTTTTTTGTCCTCTATATTATCTTATATTTTGATAGCTAAGTTTCAAAATAATTGGGTTGCAGCTTCAGATTAGGGTAAAACTTGCTCTTTAGAATATTTCTTTGGTCACGTTGAAAAATTAATAATTAATCAACAATGAGGAAAAGTAATTAATATAATTTGAACCCAAATTTCTTGTATGGACTGATGAACTTCCGTCTGGATTGGAGCATCATCCGATTTCTAGCATTGTCAAGTAAGTTAAAACTTGGGCATAACAATTTTCCTTTATCTCGTAGCCAAATGTATAAGGCTGATAAAATGACCCCAACAAGTTGGTATCTATCGTGCCCCTCATTTTTTTTAATGCTCACATGAGGTGTTTTTAAACCTAGGATTTAAGGTTCTATAAATTAGTAAAAGTAATGTGTAGAATAGTAAGGATATTTCCACCCTTAATTAGTTAAAATGAGATTGAGATCTGAAAATACTTTAAGTGATGATAGATGAATATACTATTATTTTTTTACTTTACATTTTTGTTCACTTTAATATGTGGGTGTGAGGGTCTGAGGTAAATTAACCTCATTTCGCTCTACATCTAATTATGTACAACTTATTGATAATTTAAATTGTTTATATTTAAATATAGTTTCTCGATAAAAAAAAAAAAAGCCTTTAAATAAGTTTTCGGGTCAAGTCAAGCTTTTATATTTTTATAAATAGTATAGTCCGAGTCCCAGGAAACAACCTAATTATGAAATTTAATAGATCAGGCTTACACCAATACATTAAAAAATAAGGTTGGATATATTTAGATCAAATGTATCCTTTCTCAGTCCATTTCTATCCCAACTTAGCCAGTAACTCTAGTGGAAAAAAGAGTTTCCAATTGTTAGCAAAGGGGTAATTTATTCAACTTACAAATCGGTATATATATTCTATGACTGTCATCTATATTTTTTTCCCCAGGGACTATAGATTAATCCCTCAAGCCGGATAGGATCATAAGAGTGACAAAGCTATATTTCTCAAGAGTTTTAACGATGATACATTCCTAGGATCGGGATTTGACTATCATCTATATAAGACCTGTTGGATTATATTTCTATAAAAATAAAAGATAGCGAACGTTGCAAAAATAAAATAAAATTAAAATTAAGATGTTGCATATTGAATCCGATTCACAACTTGGAGGATAAGATAAAGGGTCGGTTATATATATTCAAAGGCATAAGAAGAAAAGTATATTTTACACACTGACACGCACATATATAGGTAGCAAAGAGGCGGAGCTAAAAAAAACCATCTTTTGTGGTAATGTGAATATCGCATTTTGAACTTTATGCAAATCTACTTAAAATAGGGGTGTTAATTTAATTGATTCAGACACATCTGATGATTGACTCAAACTCATTAAATTAGTTCAGTATTTTTTTTTTTTCGAATTCGAATCCAACCAAACAAATCAAATATGATAATAATTGGTTCAATTCTCAAATTCAAAAATTCTAGACCCGAATCAAACCAATTATTATATTATAATATTTATATATATTTTAAGTCTTTAATATCTAAATATTTATTTTATTTTATTTAATAAATATTTTGATATTATTTAGTCTGAACCAAACCAACATGTGATTCAAATTTCCTTAGAAAAACTGTAAATATGAATTGATGGAATCAGTTAATTTTGATTGTTCTGAATCTTTCGTGAAAACCCGAATAAAAAACAGATATGTGAACACCCGCACTTGAAGAGATTTGCTAAAGTAATTTTCTCTTGCAATTATTTTTTGATTCTGATTATGAATATTAATATTTTTTTCATTGATGAATATTTTCCCCGATTGGAGCCAATATAATTAGCACGTTATATCGTACAAGCTCTTTTGAGAAAAAAAAAATCATTTTCTAGAGTTTAAATCCATGCATTAATCTTAATGAACTACTCTACATTTGAACCTCTATTTTGTATAATATTTATTATTTTCATTCCACTTTCTGGATATTCTACTTTTATATTTATATACACATAGTATGAAATTTGAGTTTAATTATTAATAATATTACAAACTTTTTTTTAGCTATAATTTAGTGCTTCCATTGAATGCTACAAGTTGTAGAAGCAACGGGCCATCTAGTTTGGGCACCACCTTGCATGCTCCCACTTGTGGTCCAATCCACTCTCGGCAAGACCTATATACATTGGTGATGGGTGGTGCAACAGCCTTGATGTGGGTCAATATCAAATTGTCTTTTTCTTTTTAACATGTTCTGATCTTGAGGGGAACTATTTTAGTATTGTTAAAATTAAATGATATAGAATATGTGGATATTCAATTAAATTATAAGCAAGTTGCTATTTAGAATGTTTCAACAATATCCTTTCTCCGTGTTAAAATTCAAAGGCCGCATAAAAAAATCTAAGGATACCAGTTGCATATCGATTTTTAAAATGGAATTTATATTCTGCTTAAAATTAATAAACACTGCATATGTTTATTTTATTTCCATAATTGATATGAAATTTGGTTTTTATTATTTACGCGCTTATACTCCCAACATTATTAGTGGGTCATACAAGTCACAGCGACTGGAAACTTGGCTCACAATTACTTTAAAGATAGTTTTTGTGCTATAGTATAAATGTATGATTACATATTCTTTGAAAATGACAAGTTAATATAGCATATATTTGCCATTCAATTAGTCTCTAATTTTTTTTAAAACACACACACACATATATTATATGCAGATTTCTGATAATTTCAAATATTATTTCTAAGGGATAAAAGCTAATCATCTTATCAAAAAAAGAAAAAAGATACTTAATCAAATTAAAAATAGGCAGATGGATATAAATTTAGCTCCTTAAAAAAATCACTATCGACGTTTCTCTTTCTCCCATAAAACGATAAAAATTTGAGAATGTTCAAGTATATGAAAATTAAAAAAGTAAAAAAGGAGAGTGACGTACGCGTGGTGTGATTCGAATCTCTTTTGTGATTAAGCTAACTTGATCCTTAAGCAACCACGTCATTTTCAACTTAGCAAAAGATGAAATATAGATTATAGATATATATTAAACCACGTCGTTTTCAAAACATTTAAGTATTCTTATTATAATTCTTTCCAGTAAAAAAAAATATATTATAAATCTTTGAATAATAGAGGAAGACAATCAGCTACGTCGAGGTGCACGCAACACAAACAAATTTTCAAAATTGAAACGCACGTGTCTCATTGGAGGAGGACCCACGATGTCGTGTCACAGATAGGTCGGATTTTAACAGTCAAACAAATTAGGTGGGACCTTTTCATATATTAGATTAAATTAAGTGGGTGTGTTTAGGTATAAAGGACTCCAACGAGGCTGAGTTTATGATCTTAGTATTTGCATTGGAAATGTCTATACAATATGAGTGGGTTAAAAATATGGACGTCATAATAGAGTCAAATTCTAAAAAATGTATATGGGTGGAAAGAAAAGAGGAATGCCTTCTATGCAACAAAATGAAAAACCCGCTTCTAGTCCTAAAGAATGTTACTTTTGTACACAAAAACAGAGAAGCTAATGGCTTGGCAGATGCTTTAGCAAAAGAAGGAACAAGGAGGGAAGGAACTTAGATCATGTGGAGCTAAAATTAATGGTGTGAAAATATTTCTTAGTTTCTGAAGATAGAATGTAACAACATGCTGTTAAATTTTTTTATCTTCTTATAAAATGGTTGTGATGTTTGTCGTATAAGTTAATTTTAGATGAGGTTTTTTTTCGCTTTACTGGTGTTTATTGGATTAACAGGAACTAAAGGCTGTCTTGAATCCTTGTGGTATAGCTTTCTGTTTCACATATTACAGGTATAGCAAGGTACATCATGGATAGAAGAAAATCTGCTATGGGATCAAAATAATTTCAGCAGCAAAGAAAATGTAGAGATAATGCAGCAAGATCTAGTATTTTTCTAGATGATAAAGGTTGTGTGTTGAGTGGAGCTATTGCCACTAATGGAGGGTGTTATGACTGTACAATGTATGGCAGATTATATAATAGTGGTTGATTGTCTTTGTGTGATGTATTTTTGCAAGGGAGTTGTTCATGTAAAGGGAAGGGTGTTAGAAGAGAAGTTTATGACTGTGAAGAGCTGTTGTTTTTGAGTAAGAGGGGTGTATGACAAAAGGGGTAATGCTATTGGAACTTTTATAATGTTTTCTTATCTAGTATTGAGCAAATGATAGCGTGGTTATCCTTCAATCCTTCCTAGAAGGTGGAGAGGATAATTGCTGTGATGTTAAAGCAAGACACTATTAATAAGATTTTAGTTATCGAAAAAAAAAATGTGTGTTTGAATTAAAATTTGTAAACCTAAGTTTGAGTCAACTTCACGATGAATGCTAGTATGCACCCTCTTAACTTTGGTGCAGCATGCTCCTTCAATCACAACCACATATTTATTAATAAATAAAATTAAAGATTGAGATTAAAATATTAAAAATAATAAAATGACAATATTATCCTTATTATTTTTATCATCAAATTCCCACCTCACCCAACCACCACTACCACCACCACCCACCTACATTGAGCAGCACCGTCCACCACATCATCAAGCACCTTCATCCTTCAAGACCAACTCTATGTACCCTTCATCATCACCACAAATTTCATATCCAAAAAAAAAAAAAAAACGAAACAAAAATCTCCTCACTCAAATTAGAAATCACTTTCGAGACAAACACAACATGTGGACGTTGATGCTAGTATCTGCTTCCCTCTCCGTCGTTGCTTCCCTCGCCACCACCGCAGTTCTCCTTCGATCCATTGCCAATGATCTCATCCCCGACGCCATCTAGAACTACTTCCTCTCCCACCTTCACAAACTCACATACAACACAGACACCATGGTGCAGCACCTCCCGAGCAAGATGGTGTCGCCGTCGTCGCTATCCACCGATCTGCAAGAGAGACGACGGCCTCCGAGTTCAGATCTGTCATGCGAGTGGCGGCCTCTGTTCTGTTGTAATATGTTGAAGGCAACTAGCAAAGGGCCACGTCGGAGATGGAGTGTGGAAGATGGATGGGTTCAAATGTGTAAAACTTGTTGATTTTCTGGAATTTGTTGATGTTGATGTTGTTGATGTTTATGTTTTTTGTTGTTCTGGATTATTAATTTTCAGACTTGATGTTCATGTTTTTGGTTGTTCTGGATTATTAGTGTTCATTTTTTGATTCTGTTATGAGTTTTTGATGGTTCATTTTCTAGGCTATAGGTTTTCACTTTCTAGGTTCGTGATCAAGTTCAAGTTCATCTTACAGAGAGAAATTGAGGTGGAAGAAAAGATAATTTCTCAGCTAATAATAATAACGGTAAATATTGGAAGGACCGGTTCTTTGGTAACTGGCCAGATGAGGTGTGGAAAGGACACTGATGGCTAGTTGGGTGGGAAGGGATGAGAATAATATAGTAATTTCATAATTATAGGTGGGGTAAAATGAGAATTTGGTAAGTGGTGCAGCATGTACCTTTAGAGGGTGCATATTAGACGTCACCTCAAAATGAAGTTTATTGTAATGTGATTTATGTTTGAAAACTTATCTTAAAAATGTGTTTGACAAAATGAAGTTTGTTTGGATGATACTAATCAAAAGCACTTATAAATTTGTAATTACTTAAAAGGGTATGGAACAGAACTGAAGAAGCTCCCTGCGAAGAGGTTCAACGTCTTTAAGGGTCTCATTAAATTGAAGATTGGCCAAATGTACAATGCAAGAGCATCAATTTTGTGCTTTGATTTCAACATACGTTAGACCCGTAAATTGCGTTCATCGAGAGAGTTGCCAAATATTGTGACACCCGGGCCTGACGAGGGCAGGGAGTGGTCGCCGGTACAAGAAGGCAAGGACAAGGAGCGGCTCCTGGCAGGCTTCTGGGCGAAGCGACACATGAATGAACCGATTACACACCGGAATGGGAGGGATCCTAAGACTGTGTAGGTATGGGACTATATAGTTGAAGATGTCTTATATGAATTGATTGATACTACCTATACTAACAAGATGATTCTTCTTTTCGGAAGCCCATCACTTTAGAAATGACTTTACATAATCATTAATCTTGATCTAAAGGCTAGTCCCAGGGTTATTGTTGTTGCAAATGATGAACACGAACAAGAAACAGAAGGCTGAGGGGCGGACTAGGTCGCTCTCTTTAAGACGTTTCGCGGCTCTGCCTAGTTTGTGCAACAGTGTACAACCCTGTCATGCCCAAAATAAAACAGTCTCACCAGAAATATGATCTTTTCTGCACAAAGAAGAACAACCAACAAACACCCTCACACACTTTACTGCTCGGAAACTCAGAAAAAGAGGATTCAAAGAAGTTTTGGAAGAAAGCTATCTCAATATGATGTTCTGTCACTCCAAAACCTTTTTCAAAACCAAGTTTTATAACCAAAACAATAGAAAATGTACCAAATGTAAATGAAAAAAAAGTGTAATAAAGACTTTTAATTAGCTTTAATGAGAAAAAAAAAACTACTAAGAAACGGGCAGAAAACCAAAGTTCGCACTTTTACATCAATATGCTTAAATAGTACATGGATGTACTTTAAGTGCATCGATGTATTTAAAGATTTTCAATAAAGCTACGTTTTTTAGACATGTACATCAATGTATTTTAAACATGCATCGATGTCTTAAAAGATAAAATACACATCTGTGTAAAAATTATTTTTACATCAACGTACAACCAAATACATCGACGTATTTAAAATCCGAATTAATCACATCTGTGTACAAAAAACGCACATCGATGTATATTTATTTTTTTTATATAAAACATACAACAATCCCCCATTTGTTTTGTTGAAAAAAAATTCCATCGAGCAGTAAGCAAAAACATAAGATTGAGCATAAGCAATGGTGTTTGTAGACTTGAACATTACATAATGATGATGCTTCAGTTATACTAGAGTGACACATAGTCTTGAACTATCTCTAACAACATTACACACTTAATCTTTCAGGGTGTAGTCTAATAAGCCAGTGCATTACGGTCATACACGTATATCCAAGTATAGTGAATGCTCTAGAGAATTTTAACCAAAATTCCATTTGAAGCGGCCTCACTTCCACAGTCACATAGGTGAGTCTATCAAGAGCACTCTTGTAGCTAGGTACCCTGCTCAATATAGAGTATAGAACTCACTAAAAATCAATCACCGATTCAACCTTTCAACACTATAGGATATCATGCTCTAAACATTTGAATGTGACTTTTAAAAATTTATCATAGCATGATTTTCACATCACTTTATAAGTTGTTATTCCCCTTTGAACCTATTTCTTGGGATCTCCGGTCCATAGGTTGGGTTACCCCTATAAGAGATAATTTAATCTATGGTCATTAGTATCATTCCTTTAGAGGTTTTGAAAACCTTTTCTCTTGCTTCTCTTGGATGGAAGTTTTGTTTTCCCAGAATGTATCCTAATTTTTGGCCTAATTCTTCTTTTGATAATCGATTCAACCTCTGATCAAAAATATATATCTTGGTTCTATTTTATCTCTTCAACAAGTTTAGTAATGAGTATAACAACCCTATTGTTCCGATGGAGAGAAGAACCTATGATGATATCTGACAACATGTTTCTCAACCATGTTGCTTCCTCACTAACAGTTGCCAGTGCAATCATTGCTAACTCCATGGTAGATTAAGCTAACATGGTCTGTTTCTTAGTTTTCCAAGAAACAGCCCTCTAGCTAAGCTAAAAATATAGTCATTGGTCGCCTTGGATTCATCTGAAGAGTATTCCAATTAACATTGATGTATCCTTCTAGGACAGCAGGAAAATTTTGATAATGTAATTCTTCTAGGTTCAAAAATTTTTAAAAAACATATTTTTAATATTTTTCTTAACATGAACCAAAGATAATCAAGTGATTCACATATAAACAAATAATAGTGCAAACATTATCATCTGATTTATAATATATGCACTTATCACTTTCGTTAATTCTAGAACCATGTGAGATAACCGGATTATCAAAATTCTCTCATGCCACTGCTTAGATGCTGTTTTCAAGTCATACAAAGATTTACTTAACACTACTAAAAAAATTGAAATCAGCGACGGACATATTTCGTCGCTAAAGAGGAAAAATCCGTCACTAAATTAATTAAATGACAAAATTAGCGACGAGAAAAAATCCGTCGAAAAAAGTGGCGTCGCTAAATTTAATGACGAAATTTGTATGTCGCCGCTGTCAGCAACAAAATAAAGTCGTCGCTGACAATAAAAAATTCATCGCTAAAAATGTTTAAAAGACATATCTTTAAATTTTGTAATTCCGTAGCTGTTTATGACGAATTGGGATCTGTCGCTGTTTATGATGAGAGTATGTTGTCGCTACCTGCGACAAAAATTAAATTATTCGTCGTAACTAACTACAAATCTAACGACAAATTTAGGATTTTAGCGACGAATTTAACAACTAAAAAATGTGTTTTGCGACGGATTTAACGACGACAAAGAACTCATCGCTAATATTTGCAACATTCACTACAATAAAAACATCAATTTGCTACCTTTGATTAAACAAAACCTAAATATATAAGATAAAAATATACATATAAACCATGACCAAGTCATAAATATCAAAATCAATATAAAATAAAAGTCATAAATGTTCAATACAAAAGTACTTATGAAGTGTAAAATCAACTAGATATAGTACTGAATCCATATAATGAAAGTGAATACAAATCAACTAACTGACTACTACATAAAGATGGCATATAAAGATGACATTTGCTGAATGTAGTAACCACCAACTAACAGAAATACCAGCATGGCCACTGAAGCTATTGTTGTGGCCTGCTTCACATCCATGAGAATGGCCCCAAGTGCTAGGCCTATCCCTTTAGAGTTAACACAAATGTAACTAGTGAAGGCTTGAGACCACCCATCCAGTAGGTTATAGTTACAAAGATAGTAGGAAGCACAAGCTCCATTGGTAAGTCCCCAACCATCCGGGCAACATAGTAGGAGGAGAGATGGTACATGTCTGATGATCTTTCTTTATTCAGCATTGGCCTCTCCAGAGGAAATGCAAAGATGGCATTAAAGAGAGAGAAGAATCCCCAGAATATGGAGAAGAAGAAAAGGAGTCCAACCTGTTACAAGGATAATATTGTTACAACTTACAAGTACCACTACTTTCTAATGTGTTTTGATGCAAATCCAAGTAAATTGTCTAGTACAAAAGTTCATAATACCTGATCTTGTATGTGTGAGGGATCAGAGTGCCACCACATAATACCTCCCAAGGAACACGTGGCACACCCCTAAGGTTCCACCTAATCAATATCACATTCTCTGAAGGTTACCACAACCTATACACATCTACAACAATCTCACGAAACAAGATTTTCCCATGAAACCTCAATGCCCAGAAGATCAATTTGTACTTTTCAATCCTAGTGAATGTGTTCAAAGGGTCCATGAATGTTATATCATCCCTGAAAATAATCAAATTCCAATTATAAAAAAAAAAGGTGAAAATAGAATTCAGCAAGTGGACCAAAAGTGAACAATTTCTTCAAAGCAACATTGCTTAATAGGCTAGCATAACAATGATCAAATGACAATAAGCAATCAAAACACAATTAAAACAACAATTCTCGACTTCCATGATAAGGAAGGATCATATAGGACAAAATTCATAAATATTGCTAAACTAACACAATCTATTCATGATTGGTAGTCTATAACAATATCATTGGAGTGAATGCAATCGGTATAACTTAAAGCATCAAGGACATTACAGATCTTACACAAAGTCTCCAAGTGGAAACATTGGTCCTCATTACCTTATTTTCTTTAGTGCTGAGGAAAATGCTGTGGTACTCCCAAACCAACAGAGTTGTAGCATAGAAGTATTAAGCCCGATGACTATGAAGAAGGATTCAGATTTTTCAGCTTGGCTTTGTCTGAATCAAGTTGCTCTACCCAACACAAATTTGGAGGGAAAATTTATGGGAATTGTTTTGCAGCTTAAGGTTTTACATATAAGAAAGAAGAAAGAAATGAGAAGAAAAATGCGAATGGTGAAAAATTCTTACTCTACTCTAATGTTGTTACATATAAGATTTGCTACCTTAGAGTGACTTCACTCCTTGCATGACCGAAGAATGGGCAGCTAACATGGACTTGCACAACTCATTGGCAAAAAACAATTAGAAACAACAGCAACTACAACAGATTCAACAGCAAACTTAAAAAAAACAGAGGTAGCTGATTTGAGCATTTCATCGAATAGGTAGTATGCAATGAGTAAAATTCATAATTGAGGGTTCAATTCATCAACAACCAGAGCAAAGATCACAATGATGTTAATTCAGGAACTTCATCAAACAGAAGACAGACAAAGTAAATATATAAACCAAATTGAAGGGAGTCATTTACATATCATAAATCCATTTTAAACTACATACAAATCAAAATAAACCAAAATATATCTTGAAAGCATGAAAAATTTCTAGTGCGCATTAAATGATTCAGGACAAAAGAGTAGAAGATTTATTTCAATTTCTTATCTCAGGTTAGGGTACAAGAAGCACAATGGAGTTTGGTTTGCGATTTGATTCCATCATGAGCTAAATTTGATCGGTGAAATAGATATCTAAGAACAACAAACCTGGTTTAGGAAGCTTCCATGGCAGATCTGATGCACAAGATCTTGGGCATGAAATGTGAACGACGAGAAGCACCTTTGCGATGTAAGCGCCGACGCGCTCCGGCGAAGATCGAACCCTAGGCATAAACCAAGAGCAGATTCAGATTAAGGAAATGGTGGTAAATCATGAAACAGAGCTTAGGAGATAGAAAATTTCGAAACTCACCTTTGAATAAAGAGAGAGAGAGAGAGAGAGCAAATCCCAGAGATAGATGAGATCACAGAGAGAAATGGAGATCGAGATATAGAGATGGAGATCCCAGCCACTTCAGATCTCAGCAGCCACCGCACCGTCTCCGCCGCTGCTCCGTTACTGCGAACCACCGGATCTCAACCACGAGTCGCCACCGCCGTTAACGCATCTGACCACCAGGAGTCGCCATCGCGCGATACCGTTGCCGCTGTCTTCATTGGGGCCATGGTTTGATTGGGGGTGACGGTGTAGGATTTCGTGGCGGCGGCGGTTGTGGCGGGGGAAGGTGACGCTGGTGGTGGGGAGGTGACATGTTGTCAACGGTGGAGTGTCTCCTTCTCTTTGCAACAGAGTAAAGATATAGAAAATAGAAAACTCTAGTTTGAAACTTTGAATATTTAATCAAACATATTTAGTTTAAGGTGATGAGAATACAAGTCGATCAGATTATTTTCAAGTAGTAAGAAAGTAGTTAATAAAAATAATTGTAAGCTTTCACCAAAAAAAAAAAAATTGCAAGTTAAAACATATTTAACAAATAAATATATTAATAATATCCTTTTTAAATTGCTTTAATTTATACTTTAATAACGGAATTCACGACGGAAATTTTTCATCATTGAAAAATTCGTTGCTAATTTCAACGACGGATTTAGCGACAAATTATTGAGCTATGGGTTTCAAATAGAATATTAATGACTGATTTAGTGACGGAAATTTTACGACGTCATATGTTCGTCGGTAAATCCATTGGTAAATTCAAATAAAAATATCAGCGACGAATTTAGCGACGAGATGACTCACGACGAACGTTTTTGTCGCTAATTCCGTCAATAATGTTAAAGAAATAATTTTATGACGGATTTTGCTACGAGATATTCAACGACAACAGGTTTCGTCACTAAATCCGTCGCTAAATAGCAAATCGTTAGAAATTGTAAATCAAAACATAATTCGTCGCTGAATTAGTCGCAGTCTGCGACAAATATGTTTCCGTCGCTAATCTCCGTCGCTAATTTTGACATTTTTAGTAGTGTAATTTGTATACTTTATTCTCATTACCAGAAACAACAAAACCATCATGTTGATCCATATAAATTTCTTCTTCTAAATCACTATTTAGAAAATAGTTTTTACATCCATTTGATGCACAATCATATCATGCACAGCAGCAAGAGATACAAGAAAAAACGTGTCAAAGAAATCTATGTTTTCTCTAAGAATTTATTATAAGAAACACTTGTTCTAATCGGTGGATTATTAGAAGACGAGCCTCCACTATTTCTTAATTTAAACGATCTTCATAGAAATCAGCATCATTTGATTCAATAACAATTTTTTCATTTGGATAAAAAATTTATAGTCTTTGTTATAAACCGCATAGCCTATGAAAATAAATTCATGTGCTTTACTTGCTAATTTTTCTCCGTGAATAACATGCTCAAAATAACATGACACATTCGCAATTAAGAAAACACAACAAATAGACATATTCACATATTAGTGAGTATCCAAATAAAATGACATATTCATATTTTTTTAATAATTCATTTATTAACTTGACAAAGTCTAGAATGTCGAAAATTATAAGAACACGACATTTATGAAGAAACAACTTTAGTCAATGTTTAACTTAAACATGTCATCAGTAGCATAACCTTTTCCCACAGAGACATTGTTCTTTGTAAGAATATACAAATCAACCCCAATGGTCTGAGTAAACAAGCTCTCCATTGGGGCTCGAAGACCCATTAACCCTAGAGATCGAAGACCCACTTCGACTCGAAGACCCATAAACCCCTCTTTCATCACCTTCGTTTTTGGTTTAGTGTTGCAGCAAGAGATAGAGAGAGATGCAGAGAAGGAGGTAGCAGAGAGAGCGGAGGAGAAGGAAGAAAGAGCTGTGAGGAAGGGGATGAAGATGAAAGGAATTTAAAGCCCTTGGGAGTTTCAATTTAGTCCTCGAAATATCACTTTAGTCCCTGAATTGTTATCTCAATCAGTTCAGGAACCAAGTTGATGCTACCTCGCAATTTTAGGGACTAAATTAACGATTTACTCTTTTTAAAATCTTTCCAGCTAGGAGGTAACTTATCAATAATAACAACTACTTGAAATTGTTCGTCTAATTTCATACCTTCAAAGATGATTTCATGAGCAATTTTCTGGAGTTCGTGGAAATGAGCTTCTACAAAATTATCATCAATCATTTGATACTTCAAATAGTGGCTGACAAAATAGTACTTGGTTCCAGCACCTTCGATATCGTACTTTTTCTACAGCACCTCCCATAATTCCTTGGCAGTGGAATTTGTACTGTAATAATCATAAAGATCATCAAGTTAACCATTTAAAATGAAATCCTTACACATAAAATCATTTTCATTCCAATTCTTCAATTCCTTATGTTGAGCATCTGTTGGATTCTCTGGTAGAGTTGGCTTGTCAGTCGTGAGAACTGACGCGATTTTGCGCACAGTCAAGAAGAATAACATCTTATGTTTCTATCTCTTATAGTGAGCGCCTTCAAAACGAAATGGCTTGTTGAGATCAACTTGGACAGAGTCGTGTTCAGACGTTATGGCAGAACGATTACATCTTAAAATTGTTGCTGCAAATGATGAACACGAACAAGAAATAGAAGGCTGAGTCACGGACTAGGTCGCTCTCTTTAAGATGTTTCGAGGCTCTGCCTAGTTTGTGCAACAGTGTACAGCCCTATTGTCCCTAGGATAGAACAGCCTCACCAGAAATATGATCCTTCCTGCATAGAGAATAATCACCAACAAACACCTTCACACAATTTACTGCTTGGAAACACGGAAAAAGGGGATTTGAATAAGTTTTGTAAGAAAGCTATCTCAATATGATGTTCTGTCACTCCAATACCTTTCCCAAAACCAAGTTTTATAGCCAAAACAATAGAAAATGTACCAGATGGAAATAAAAATGTGTAATAAAGACTTTTAATTAGCTTTAATGAGCCAAAAAAGGGCTTAAAAAGGGCATAAAACCAAAGTTCGCACTTGTGCATCGATGAACTTAAATAGTACATCGATATATTTAAAGATTTTCATCAAAGCTACGTTTTTTAGACATGTACATCAATGTATTTTAAACATACATCAATGTATTAAAAGATACATCCATGTAAGAAAATATAAATCTATGTAAAAATTATTTTTACATCAATGTAGAACCAGATACATCAATGTATTGAATATCGGAATTAATTTTAACTATGAACAAAAAATGTACACCAATGTATCTTTGTTTTTTTTTTTTACATAAAACATACAATAGTTATTGATGTAGGATACCGAGTAAAAAACAAGGAAAAAAAAAAACTAGCTGCTAGGTGTGAAATTTATGAAATGTTTATTGTGATAGTTAAAAACAATGTTTATAATACATGCAGCGAAAAAAGTTTGGATCTATTTTGTGTTCAAAATAAACTACAATAATAAAGTTTCAAAATAATGACATGCATAGGAGCTCTTGAATCATAAAATTTCTTCAATTATGTGAAGACTCCATATTTATCCACACTAAGACCAATCTCTGCTATCAAACCTTTGATGAGTGGAACTAAAAATCAACGCAAGATGTCAGTGACAAAAAAGAATAGAAAAGATAGTAGTAGGTATATCTCATCAACATAGAGCTAGGAGTTTATGTAGAGCTCACTAACAACTATTATCCCTATTAAATAGGAACCATCATCCTACTTTTGTAGGATTAAGATTTGATCATATCCTTTTTTTTCTTTATCTTTTTCATCACTTTGTCCTATCTTTAAACCAACAAACCAACCAAACTTATCTATCTTGTTTCTTTCTATTACTATTTTGTAGCACTTGAAAACAAGATTGACCAAGTCAGCAAGTTATTAATTTTTTTTTCTAAATAAATAAAATATGTTTGATTTATATATTATTTATATTCTTAGTGCTAGCATAGAATATAATAATATCCCACTTTAGAAAAAATTATTTATTTGACTAAATTAAATTCTCCAATTTAATTATCGAATAATAAAATAATTCTTTAGCAAAGATTAGAAAACTCGTTAGTATGTGACCCCATAGGTTCAATAATAAGCTGGTAGTAAATTAGTCACAACTAAAATACTAATCAAGGTTGACCGGCGTCTAGCAACACTCCTTAAGGACCGGATAGCATGAAGTAATATTTTTTACTCTTCAAGAAACTCTTGAAGAATAATGCAATATTTCCTTCCATCGTTCTAGCTCTGAGTTAACCTTAGAGTATGGTATAAATGTCAAACTCTAAATAGTAAACTCTTTTATATTTTGTAACCAACTAATGAATGATTTAGAAAACTCATTTCTTCATTCATTCAATTGTCTTGGCCAAGGTCTAACTAATTCAATTGTCTTGGCCAAGGTCTAACTTTGTTGTTATAATCATAGAGCTTGATGAATGTGCAATATATGTTAGTTTGTGAATCCAAATAGAAATAAGTTGTGAATAATCTTAGAATTTGTAGGAAAAGTGATGTGAAAATGCATACATTCATTTGATTAAAGATTTGATAGTTAGAATCTTAATTTGTAAGAAAAATACACTTAAAAGATGTTGAAAATGTGTAGGAATGAAAGTCCAGCGCTCAGCTCAGGAAACGGGCGCTCAGCTCTGGAAAAATACAGAGAACAGGAAGTGCAGAACCCAGACCAGTGCTCAGCGCAAGTCCCGGGCACCCAGCGTGGACAGAAGGCATAGCTGCTGCTTGGGCACTCAGCACCAGTTTTGACAACAAACTACTGTTTCGCGCAGAAGCCAGCGCCCAGCGTTGGCTAGGGGCGCTCAGCACTGGCGGGCGAGCAGAACCTTATAAATTCGAGTTTTGACAGATTGCTCTGGATCTTTGGCTCATTTTTACACTTTTCACACATTGGTTCATCACTCTCTCTCCACTTCCTTGAAGATTCAAGCTTGGGAACAAGATTTGGAGCTTTTATGGAGTCTTCCACTCACATCTACTCAAGTTCTTCCATCTCTACTCTCTCTATTATGAGTTGCTAGATCAATTAGGTTAGGTTAGGATGATTTCAATTTAGAATTTGATGTAATTGACTTTGATTTCTGATTTCAATTCTATTTCATTCAAGTTAAGTAACTGCTTCTATGCTTATTGCTTCTATTGGATTGATCAACCTCGGATTGATGTTAGATTCAATTTCACAATTGGAAAATTGGTTATTGGATTGGAATTGAAGTAGAGTACCGTTGGAATGTTGATTCTAGGAATAGAACTCTATTGCATTGCATTCTTATGAATCTCATGCTTAATGTTTGTGCTAATTCTTGAATCACCTAAGGAATTGGTGTTCTTGATTTGTAACAAAAGGATTATTACCTAAGGAATTAGGGATAAATCTAGGTTAGTGATTTGAATGGCAATTGAATGAATTGGATTGAAATTAGGATTGAACCAAGTTACATTAGGTGAAAATTGAGGGATTCCGATACCTAACCGCTTTTACCTATATTGGATTCATTCTTTAATTGCTATTGTTTCATTCATTGTTGTGACAACTCTAAATACAAAAATTCATAAAAACTCTTGGAACCATGGCATTCATTCGTTCAAATAGCTATTGCCTAGGCTACGTTGATGCTTGAAACACAATCCTTGTTGGGAACGATACTCTACTTTCACTTTATTACTTGTACAATTTGGTACACTTGCCAAACCATCAACAAGTTTTTGCGCCGTTGCCGGGGATTGTTGATTTCAATATCAACAAGGCTAAAGCATTGTTAATTTGAACATTTTTTCTTTGTTATTTTTCTGTTTTTGGTTTGAACAATTGATATATTAGATATTCTCATCTTGTTTTGAGATTCTTGTGTAGCGTATGGGAGGTAAAGTCACAGGTGAGCTGTTATTTGATCCCGAAGTTGAAAAGACGGCAAAGAAGAATCGAAAGGAATCAAGAGAAAGGAAGAAGCGAAGCAAGGAAAAAGTAAACTCTTCTACATCACAAGTTCAACAAGAAGAAATCATGGCTGAAAATGTGCAAGGTATCCGAAAGACATTGGGAGAATATTCTAATGGTCCAATCAACTGGAATCATTTAAGTATTGTTAGACCACCGGTAGCGGCAAATAATTTTGAGATTAAGCCGGCATTGCTCCATATTATGCAACAAAATCAATTTGGAGGAAGTGATGCCGAAGATCCAAATAGTCATGTCTCAAATTTTCTAGAGATATGTGAGACACTCAAGATTAATGGGGCTACGGATGATGCGATAAGGTTGCGGGTGTTCCCTTTTTATTTGAGAGATAGAGCCAAGGTTTGGCTTCAATCTCAACCAAGAGGAAGTATCACTACTTGGGATGACTTGGAAGAAAAGTTCTTGGCAAGGTATTTCCCACCGTCAAAGTTTGTGAAGATGAGAGGAGATATTTCAAGCTTTATGCAACGTGATGATGAGACTTTATATGATGCTTGGGAATGTTTCAAGGTTCCTTAGAAAGTGTCATAATCATGGCTTTGATGATCTCCAACAAATGCAAATCTTTTGTAATGGATTGAGGCCATCTACAAAGCTTATGTTAGATGCATCGGCGGGAGGTTCTATGATTTCAAAAACTGCGGATGAAGCTTTGAGGTTGGTTGAAGCCATGGCATCTAATGACTATCTCATGAATCATGATATAGGAGGCACATCAACAAAGGGGATGATAGAGCTTAGTCCTCAAAATGCACTTTTGGCGCAAAACAAAATCATCACTAATCAATTAGAGGCAATCACCAAGCAACTTCATGCGATGAATGTGGGGCCAATACAAGGACAACAAGTCATGAGTTATGATTTTTTTGGAGGAGAGCATGAGAATGGTAAATGTGAAGCAACTCTAGGCTCTCATGAGGAAGCGAATTACATGGGGAATTTTCCAAGACAAGGGCAGAATTTTTATGCAAACTCCTACAATCAAAATTGGAAGAAGCACCCCAATCTTGTTTGGAAGCAAGAGACTCCACAAGATAACACATCTTCACAACAACTAGCCCTCCCAAATCAACCACATCGTGATGCCGATGAGAGAATGAATAGTTTGGAGAATACTTTTGCACAATTCATCCAAGTCACACAATCTAACTTCAAGAACACCGATGCGTCGATCAAGAATCTTGAGGTGCAGATTGGGCAGCTATCTAAGCAAGTCTCAAATGCATTAAGTGCAGGATTTTCAGGAAATGCCACTAATAATCCAAAGGAGGAATGTAAGGCCATTGTGTTCCGAAGTGGGAAGTTAGTAGAGCCGGTTGTTGATCATTCCACAAGTCAAAATGCTGAAAATTCTGAATTAAGCAAGAAAATGGTTGAGACTAGTGAGAAAGAAGAGAGTTCAAAGAGGAAAGAAGAAATGGAACCTCAAGATGATAGGAAGGGAAAAAAAGCTGAAATTAGTGGATGAAAATTCTATCTTGAGAAAGACGAAAAGTCAACTATTGAAGGAAAGGGGTGAGCCACAAGAAATCCCTTCTTATGTGAAAGTGCCATATCCGATTGAGAAGAAGAGGAAAGAGAAAGAAGAGCAATTTGATCGGTTCTTGGATATCTTCAAACAATTGCAAATAAATATTCCCTTTGCCGAAGCATTAGGGAGTATGCCATCATATGTAAAGTTCATGAGGGAATGGCTCACAAAGAAGAGAAAATTTGCACCAAGTGAAGTAGTGGCTTTAACGGAAAATTGTAGTTCTATCCTCCAACAAAAGCTTCCACCTAAGTTGAAGGATCCAGGATCCTTTACCATACCATATGTCATTGGAGAGGTAATCAATGCTAGAGCCCTATGCGACCTTGGAGCAAGTATCAATCTTATGCCATTATCAATGATGAAGAGGCTTGGTATTCATGATGTAGAACCAACCATGATTTCCTTGCAACTTGCGGATAGATCAATTAGGAGACCATATGGTTTGGTGGAGGACTTTCTTGTGAAAGTAGGAAAGTTCATATTTCCCATGGATTTCTTTGTTTTGGATATTGAGGAAGATGTGAACATTCCCTTGATTTTTGGAAGACTCTTCTTTGCTACAGTCGGTGCCTTGATTGATGTACCCAAGGGAGAGCTCATATTGAAGGGAAATGGAGAACAAATGGTTATGAAGATGTTTGACAGGAAGCCTATGGAGACTTCATCAATTATCCATGCTCAAGTTCATTATGTGCAAAGTCAAGAGGTGCAGAAAATTTCTAAGGAGGAAAATAAGAAGAAAGAGAAGAGCAATGGAAAAAGAAGGAAAAAGAAGAAGAAGAAGTCTCAATGGTCATCTCATTTCCAACCACTTTGGCCTAAAGAAGATCATTCATCAAAGAAGGGGAAGACTCCAATGTTTGAGGTTAAGAATAATGTGAGGAATGGTGGAAAGAAAAGCAACAACAATGCACCATTATTCTCATCATTCAAACCACCTTGAGCACCAAATAATCAGGCGTCAAGCTAGTGACGTTAAAGAAGCGCTACTTGGGAGGCAACACAAGAATTGGTTTCCATTTCTCTCTTTAAATTTTGCCTTTATCATTCAAGCATAAATAATTCTTTGAGATGATTGAGTAGTTCCTTGTTGTGTAAGCCTGATATTGTGGTATAATGGATTTGGATGGTTGTGCAGGCACACCTAAGGAAAGTGGAGCAAAGGAAGGGGAGAAAAGACATAGAAAAAGGGTAAAAATGGCCCTCTGCTGGCGCCAGGCGCCACTGTGAGCGCTGAGTGCAAACAAAAGACAGATTCAGCAGAAAATACTGCACTGTGGGCGCTGAGCCCAGATTTCTGGCGCTGAGCGCTAGTCAGTAAAAAAAAAAAAAATTTGCACATGCCTCATTCAATGTGCAGAAGACAGAGGGTGCTCTAAACTCTTTATTTTTTAGTCCTCCTTAATTGATAGTTAGTTTTAGTTAAATAAATTGTCCAAACTTGCATATTTTGCACAAACTTGTGTTTTGAGTGGATTTTTGTGTAGATTCTTTTGTGAGCATAGAACTTTTTGCTTGGCTGAAATTTCTAGCATGATGCATTTTGTTCTTGTTGAGCATATGATTTCATTGAAACCTTTGATCCTTGTGAATTGATTTTGACAATCATTCATGCTATGATTGATGCAATGTTGGATGCATGGGTTTCTCTTGCACATGATGCCTAAATTGTGAGCTTTTGAGCCTAAACACTCTGGCACATAATCCAGATGACTTGATTTCTTTCATGTGTACTTGTCCATCACTTGCATATTCTCACTTTTTCTTGCCTTGATGCTTGTCACTGTTGCATTGTTCTTGCATATGCATAAATGATTGAGGCAATATTTCTTTGTTTAAACTCAGAGCCATAATTGCTATCCTAACATTTACCATTGTTAAGCCCAATTGAGCCTTGGCCTATTTTTCTTGTCATGATAGCACATTACAAGCCAAAAATCGAAAAATACAATTTTGTCTCACTATTTTGGCTTAGAGGAATGTTTGGACTTAAGTTTGGGGTTGTTCTCTTACTTAGGGACAAGCAAGCAAATTAAGTTTGGGGTGAGAGTAGGTCACTAAAGATGCCTACTATGAAAAATTTTTGAAAGCAAGAAAAAGGAAAATAGAAAAAGCCAAAAAGAGGAAAAGGAACAAAGAAAGTATGCAAAAGTGAGAAAAAGGCAAAAATAGAAGTGATGAAAAAGAAAAGAAAAGAAGACAAAATGAAACAAAAGAAAAAGAAAAAAAAGACAGTTGTAAATAAATAAAAATGGAAATAGCACAAATTGTGTGCTTATTTGCTTGTTTCCTAGCTAAGTAATGGAAGCCCCAAGAGTCCATATTCCTTGAAGCCAAAGTAGCTTAGCCAATATCCTTGATTTTATCCACCCCCACCTTAGCCCCATTACATCCAAATAAAAGACCTCATGATATGTGTTGCATTAACATCTGTGATGCGTGTTCTTAGCATCTTGTCAAGATTAGGATTGGGAAGTGCATTGTGATTGGAATTGAGAGTAAATCACACCCAAGTGAGGGTGAGTGAAACACTTGATAGAGAGGTTGCAAGGGATTTTCTTGTGCATTCAATGGAGTTAATTTTGTGGTATGTTTGATTGTCTTAAAGCATGAAGCATGTGATCAATTGGAATTAATGCTTGATTGTGTGATGCTTGTGCATTTTGCAAAAGTGTTAGAAAGTTGAAGTCTTGCATGGGTAATGTGCTTCACAATGAGAGTTAAACATGAAAATCCATTTCTCAAACCCTTTATGTGAATCTAATTGTTTGCTTAAGGACAAGCAAAATCTCTAAGTTTGGGGTTGTGATGAATGTGCAATATATGTTAGTTTGTGAATCCAAATAGAAAAAAGTGGTGAATAATCTTAGAATTTGTAGGAAAAGTGATGTGAAAATGAATACATTCATTTGATTAAAGTTTTGATAGTTATCTTAATTTATAAGAAAAATACACTTAAAAGATGTTGAAAATGTGTAGGAATGAAATTCCAGCGCTCAGCTCAGGAAACGGGCGCTCAGCTCTGGAAAAATATAGAGAACAGGAAGTACAGAACCCAGACCAGCGCTCAGCGCAAGTCCCGGGCGCCCAGCGTGGACAGAAGACATGGCAGCCAGCGCTCAGCGCTGCTGCTTGGGCGCTCAGCGCCAGTTTTGACAGCAAGCTGCTGTTTCGCGCAGAAGCCAGCGCCCAGCACTGGCCAGGGACGCTCAGCGCTGGCGGGCGAGCAGAACCTTATAAATTCGAGTTTTGACAGATTGCTCTGGATCTTTGGCTCATTTTTACACTTTTCACACATTGGTTCATCACTCTCTCTCCACTTCCTTGAAGATTCAAGCTTGGGAACAAGATTTGGAGCTATCATGGAGTCTTCCACTCACATCTACTCAAGTTCTTCCATCTCTACTCTCTCTATTATGAGTTTCTAGATCAATTAGGTTAGGTTAGGATGATTTCAATTTAGAATTTGATGTAATTGACTTTGATTTCTGATTTCAATTCTATTTCATTCAAGTTGAGTAACTACTTCTATGCTTATTGCTTCTATTGGATTAATCAACCTAGGATTGATGTTAGATTCAATTTCACAATTGGAAAATTGGTTATTGGATTGGAATTGAAGTAGAGTACCATTGGAATGTTGATTCTAGGAATAGAACTCTATTGCAATGCATTCTTATGAATCTCATGCTTAATGTTTGTGCTAATTCTTGAATCACCTAAGGAATTAGGGTTCTTGATTTGTAACAAAAGATTATCACCTAAGGAATTAGGGATAAATCTATGTTAGTGATTTGAATGGCAATTGAATGAATTGGATTGAAATTAGGATTGAACAAAGTTACATTAGGTGAAAATTGAGGGATTCCGATACCTAACCGCTTTTACCTATATTGAATTCATTATTTAATTGCTATTGTTTCATTCATTGTTGTGACAACTCTAAATACAAAAGTTCATAAAAACTCTTGGAACAATGACATTCATTTGTTCAAATAGCTATTGCCTAGGCTACGTTGATACTTGAAACACAATCCTTGTTGGGAATGATACTCTACTTTCACTTTATTACTTGTACAATTTGGTACACTTGCCAAACCATCAACAGAGCTCAAACTCATTACCAAGAGTTGATGGATTCCTTCTTGATATATCATTAATCCTACAAGTACTTAGTCATACCTAATATCCATTCAATTATCGTCCTAGGGCATTAGGGGTTCGGAATCAAAGTATTACAAGTAACTTGTTAATTACTAGGATAATCTCATAGATCTCATTTATTAATTCACATATATAGATGATGCATCTTGATCAAAAAATATATATATATGATGCATATGGATATATGATCATTGAATTGACTCAATTGAGAAATCCTAAAGGTTTATATTACCGTTAAATTGTTAATAGGATATTCTCTTGAAGGACATAGTGTAAATGTTTCCTTTGACCTGAGTTAATCTCTATCCAATAGAGACTATCACATATATATTGATCTTCCCGGATTGCTATTGTCCTATTTTTAATAATCCAACGATCAAGAATACTTTAGATTAAATTATAAAAACTTGTCTCCCATTAACATGATCTCTATCATGATAACAAGTGTCTAAATTTAATCAAGGACTTTATTATACCAATTAAATAACCAATTAATGAATATGACAAATAAAAACAAAATTAGTAGAATGCCAAGTTACCAATGGGGTGTTGGTCTAGTGGAAGCAACTAGCCCCCACAAGGAGGAGAACCTGGGGAATCCGGGTTAGAATCCTTGTGGAGTCACCCTCATTGGAAGGCTGAAAACCAATGGGTAAAATCCTGCTCAATAAGTCGAACTAGCGATTAGTCTCGTAACGGGTTCGAAGGGCCTAAGCCGCGAGGATACTCCGGTGGACCCACTCGGCCCAAAGACCTAATTAGGGTGGGTTCCAAACCAAAAAAAAAAAAAAAGAATGCCAAGTTATTTTATCAAAATAAAATCATTATAATGCATTCTAAAAATTACACAATAAATTGGATCTTGGGCATATCAATTATTCTCCTACATATTGATCATATTAAATTACAAGTTTCTTTTTTATTATATATATGTTCTATATGTACCGGAATCATATTAGATAAGAATATATTTGAAGGATTTATTTGGGGGACGTATTATTTGAAGGATTTGATTGGTATGCAATGTAAGTGTAAAAAAATTAGGGTCTTGCTAACCAGTACCTTTTTTGGATAAGGAATAGTAAGGTTTTATTGGAAAACAAATAATCAAACTTTTCAATACATTGACAACATCATTTTCCCATGAAAACTCACCATTTTTGTTAGCATTTTCCAAAAATTATACTACCAATCAACCATAAATTATCATATCATTAAAATATTTGACTCTTATCATAATTACCTTACAAGTCAAAAACATAGGATAATTTGTTTTGTTATTTTGTCAAAAAAAGAAAAAGAAGAAGGGTGATTTGTTATTAGTTAATTGTAACACCCGGGTGCTGACAAGGGCGGGGAGTGGTCGTCGGTACAAAGAGAGCACGAACAAGGAACGGCTCCTGGCAGGCTTCTAAGCGGAGGGACATATGAATGAACCGATAACATACCAGAATGAGAGGGATCTTGAGACTGTGTAGGTATGAGACTGCATAGTTGAGGGATTCCAAGACTGTACAGATATGGGACTGTACAGTTAATGATGACTTAAAGGAATTGATTGGTACTACCTATACTAACATAATGCATCTTCTTTTCGGAAGCCCATCACTTAGAACTCCATAGTTAAACATGCTTGGCTTGGAGCAATTATGAGATGGGTGACCTCCTGGGAAGTTTTCCCAGGAAGCGTGTGAGTGAGGACAAAGCACGCTGAAAAGACTCATGTTGGTTTGTGGGGACAGTCGTCAACCCGTAGAGCAGACGTGGATGTTACCAATGGTATCAGAGTAGTACCTCTCAAAGTACGGTGTGGTTCGGGGACGAACCAGGCAGAAGCTGGTGGGCATGTAACACCCGGGTGTTGACGAGGGCGGGGAATGATCGCCGGAACAAAGAGAGCACAGACAAGCAGCGGCTCCTGGAAGGCTTCTAGACGGAGGGACACGTGAATGAACCCATAACATACCAGAATGAGAGAGATCCTGAGACTGTGTAGGTATGAGACTGCATAGTTGAGGGATTCCGAGACTGTACAGGTATGAGACTATACAGTTAAGGATGACTTAAATGAATTGATTGGTACTACCTATATTAACAAGATGTATCTTCTTTTCGGAAGCCCATCACTTAAGAACTCCATAGTTAAGCGTGCTTGGCTTGGAGCAATTATGAGATGGATGAACTCCTGGTAAGTTTTCCCAGGAAGCGTGTGAGTGATGACAAAGCACGCTGAAAAGACCCGTGTTGGTTTGTGAGGACAGACGTCAACCCGTAGAGCAGCCAGGGATGTTACAAATGGTATCAGAGCAGTACCTCTCATAGTACGGTGTGGTTTGGGGACAAACCAGGCGAAAGCTGGTGGGCATGTAACAACCGGGTGCTGACGAGGGCGGGGAGTGGTCGTCGGTGCAAAAAGAGCACGGATAAGGAGCGGCTCCTGACAGGCTTCTAGGCGGAGGGACACGTGAATGAACCGATAACACACCAGAATGAGAAGGATCCTAAGACTGTGTAGGAATGTGACTGCATAGTTGAGGGATTCCGAGACTGTACAGGAATGAGACTGTACGGTTAAGGATGACTTAAAGGAATTGATTGGTTACCTATACTAACAAGATGCATCTTTTTTTCGGAAGCCCATCACTTAAGAAATCTACAGTTAAGCGTGCTTGGCTTGGAGCAATTATGAGATAGGTGACCTCCAGGGAAGTTTTCCCAAGAAGCGTGTGAGTGATGACAAAGTACGCTGAAAAGACCCGTGTTGGTTTGTGAGGACAGTCGTCAACCCGTAGAGCAGTCAGGGGTGTTACATTAATAGTATATAAAACTTTATACTGACAATGTTTCAAATTAAACTCATATTTGAATAGTTGGAATAAGATGATAAATATGTTTACTTTTTTTTTAAAAATAAATAAATGATTAATATATATATATATATATATAAAAGAATTGACTCTCGCATTTTTTGGAACACTGCTCTATCTAAAAATACAACATATAAAGTTTATTATTTTAGAAAATCATTATTTATCTATTTAAAATAATATTTTTTGAAAATTTTATATAAGATGTAATAATTATGTACCAACATGTGGTTGATCTGAGTGCTAAGAGACTCGGGCTTCTTAAGCAAGTAGTCAGGGGTTCGAATTCTGACTCTTGTGTATGAAGACATGAAAAAAAACTTGGTTAAGAGGAGAGAACCCACCTTATATGCCTAACTGGTTCTCCGACGACGATTAGACATTGCTAACAATGTTGGATATCGTACTTATAACATAGTTAAAAAAAGTCCTTAAAAGATATATGTTTTTCTACCAAACCATTGCCCTTTTTAAATATGGATTTTGTAAAGAGTATGGTCTGTTATTGTGGCATATAATTGCTGCGTTCACTTATGATACTATATTTTCAATGATTCATATTTTGCATGCCATATTTTACATTTAACTGATATTTTGTCACATTTTAAAGTTTATTTGGCTAAATATAATATAATAAAATTATATAGGAATTTTGTCTCTAAAAGCTTTAGTTTGGTCATTCAAAAGAAATATCAGGTTCATATCATACAATAATGGATACAAATATATATACACAAATACACACACACACATATATATATATATATATATATATATATTTGTAATTAAGTTGTAACTTTATTTTTAGAGGAGGGTACAGTATATTAACCTTCATCAAATCGAATGGAGCAATCGTGAAATACCATTCAAACGGGTTTGCTGATGCGGTTTCATTCACAGCAATGACAGCATACAGAGTGGACCCCTTTTCACGTCTTCCGTACTCTATTATTTGTCCTTAATTAGTTTTCTTTAGAATATTTTTGTTTTGGTGTTAGTTTTTTTTTTTAGAATATTTTTACTCAAAAGATGAAAAACTTAAAATACTTTCATCCGTAGGAGTGGGAACCTTTTTTAATGGCGTTTTTGGGTATAAATAAACAATGTTTTCACCCAAAGGAAAAAAAAAACTCAAAACAAAACACTTTTTACAATATTAATTTATATTAAATGCTTATTTAATAAACCTAAATCTTGTTGTAATCATAATTATAGTTGATGTAATACATGAAAGGTACATCACGAGCAAATCTACAAAAGCCTTAAGGGGTAGGCTGGGTTTTGTGTTGTCTATTTGATGATGGTGCGTTCCATCTATCACTCATAGCCTTCAATTCAAAGCAAATTACTAGTTGTTCTTAACCAAACCACTCTTCGTACGCCTATCAATATTTTACTTTTCAAATAATTTACTTTTATACCAGGAAGGTCGATCATGAAAGTGGCGTACTTGTTACAAAGATTGATGGAGAAATATTAGAGGAATTACAAAGACTTACAATGATTTTTATTAATCCGGATAATATATGATAGATCGAGTGTCAAGAGAGGTATTGTGTAAATTAAAGCTCTTGAAAAGAAAGGAATTCACATTGTCTATTGTCTATATGATGTGGTCAAAACTAATGCGAGGACACAAGTTGAGGCCATATTTTTTTTTGGAAAAGGCAAAATTAACATTAAAAAAGCACAAGGGGTACTCTTAATCCATTTACAAGATAAGTGTATCAATGCTAATTCAAAAAAACATAAAATACAGCCAACTCCCCTAAATTACAAGGCAACTAATAGGGGCTACACACCAATCGGAGAAGGAACAAATGAACCATCACAGCAAGCAGAAAACCAGTTCCAGGAGAGTACTTTGATCCTTTCCAAAAGATACATGAAATTTGCAGTTTGACTACGGAAGATAATCCCATTTCGTAGTTCCCATAAGCTCCATACTACAGCATGCTATATTAACAACCGACCACCTAGCATGGCCTTTTTGCTGAAGCCTTCACCAAACAGGACCAGCAGTTGAGGGATAGATTCTGGAAGTCGCAAGTCAGAACCCAACCAAACAAGAACTTTATCCCAAACTGACTTGGAAAATGGGCATAAAAGGAAAAGGTGGTCCACTGATTCAACATAACAGTTACAGAAAACACAAAGCAAGGAAGTATCTACATCTAAAACCTTCCTATGATGAAGGTTAACCTTGGAGGGTATCCTATCTAACAATACTTGCCAAGAAAAGGCAACTACCTTTAATGGCGCCTTACTCCTCCATAACAGATGATGTGTTTTAATCTGTAGATCAGATTGGAGAACTTGTTGGAGTATCCGATTGGAAAGATCCTCATAAGCTGACCTTACACTAAATTCCCCACATGGATTTGGCTTCCACACCCACTGGTCCTCCCTCTGAATAAGATTAACCAAGCTGAGGTTATTATAAAGCTCCTCAATAATTCCCTCCTCCCAAACAAAAGGACTTCTCCTCCATTTAAGCTCCCACACCCAAATTGAGTTTTCCCATTTGCCAAACTCCGAAACTTTCCCTGTTTGTAGGTTTGATAGCCCAAATAACCTTGGGTAGAGTTCTTCCAAAGAGGACCCCCCATACCATTTATCCTTCCAAAAGGAAATTGACCTACCATCTCCCAATTTTTTGTGAATGCCTTCTTGGAACCAATCCCCCACCACCCCCTGCTAACACCCACTTTACATAAATCCTTCAACCAAGCCGACCTACATCTAGAGCTACCCACCGCATCCAGAACCGGATTCACACTCACCTCCACACCATATTTAGCTCTAACTACCTTACACCAGAGTGCTTCTTGATCGGTCAACAGTCGCCACCTCCACTTGCCTAGGAGACTTAGATTAAACAAAGCTAGGTTTTTTACACCAAGACCCCCTTTGGCCTTAGGTTTACATACATCGGACCATTTTACCCAAGGGATCTTATTTTCACCAGAAGTACCACCCAAAAGAAATTCCCTTTGGATTCTGACCACCTCTCGCCAAACCTTCAAGGGCATCTTCATGAAAGACAAAAAATAAATAGGAATACCCGTGAGGACTGAGTTCAGTAGCACAATGCTCCCACCCAAGGATAAGTACCTATTCTTCCAAGAGGACAATCTCCTAACTAGTGCATCAATCATCGGTTGCCAAGTAGTAGCGCACCTGGGATTAGCTCCTACTGGCAATCCCAGATACTTAAACGGGATTCCAACAACTCTACAATTCAAAAATTCCGCTGTCGGGGACAGAAAGTGCTCACCTACATTAACCCCCATAAGACAACTCTTATGGTAGTTGATTTTTAACCCTGAGGCCAATTCAAAGCAACGGAGTACATCCTTCATGACCCACAGATTTTGATTACAAGCTTCCCCAATCAGAATGGTGTCATCAGCATACTGTGAGTATGAGATAGTAATCTCAGAAGATCCCACTTCAAACCCAGTAAACTTCTAACTTGAGACTGCATTTTTAACTAGCCCACTTCGACCTTCGGCTACCAGAAGAAACAGAAACGGAGCTAGTGGGTCTCCCTGCTTCAGTCCCCTCTGAATGTTTACTTCCTCTGTCTGGCTTCCATTAACTAGAATAGACAGCTTCCCATAGAAAGTGCATGCTCGGATCCATGCTCGCCACCTCTCATTAAACCCAAATATACTAAGCGAATACTCTAGAAATTCCCAGTTCACCGAGTCATAAGCTTTTTCAAAATCCACCTTCAGTATGATGCATTCATTACCCCCTTTTCTAGCTAAATCCACCACTTCATTCATCATAACAACCCCATCGGCAATATGTCGCCTCTTTAAGAAAGCCAACTGATTATGCGAGATAAGAATTCTATTACTTTAGCCAATCTGGAAGCAATAACCTTTGCAAGAAGCTTGTAGATGCTCCCAAGTAGGGAAATAGGCCGAAAGTCCCTAAGGCCTTGAGGACATGTTGTTTTCAGTACAAGGGTTATAAAGTAGGAAGTTAGGCATTTTGGCAAGCTTGCATTACTGTAGAACTCATTGAACATTCTAAGAACTTCATCTTTCAACACATCCTAACAGGATTTGAAGAAAGAATAATTGAACCCGTCCGGTCTCGGACTTTTATCACCATCACTAGAATTAAGACATTCCTCAATCTCCTCAAGTGTAAAACACTCAGTAAGCATGTCATTTTGCTGCCCCGAAACCTCTCTGAAAGGAACACCATGTAGTAGTGGACGCCTCCAATAGTTAGGATTACATCAAGAGTCTTGATCTATCTTTTTAACTTTGTCTCTGATGTATTTACTGTGCACATAAAAGAGTTGGCGTCACATTGATGCCTCTATTGATGATATAGTCCAAAAGATGGAGTGATGGGAGAGTAAATAAATCGGAAGTGAGAGGTGTGGAGACAAGCTTTTAAAGCATGAGACATTAATTTAAATATAAGACGGAGTATATGAAATCTAAGTTTAGTAGAAGGCACACAATTTTTAGCTTTAAGGTGAAAATAGGAGACCTTGCACCATACATCAAGTCACACAGTTTAAATATATTATGTCAATTATACAAAATTACGTAAAAATAAAGAGAAATGTAAACAATATGATTCAAACAAGATTGACAAAATGGAGGAGTGCTTTGATGTTATTTGTGATAGAAAAGTATTACTCAAACTTATGGGAAAATTTTTCTAAAACTTTCGATGTTATAGGAGACTAAATGTTGAGTGGTAAATGCAGCAGAAACAAAAATGTTATGTTGAATGAGTGAACACACTATACAAGAAAAGATCAGGAACGAATATATTAGATTGAAAGTTGAGGCAACATCTATTATAAAAGATTAATATGGTAGAATTATCTCACCTTGGATAGCTTGGGAATGTGTGGAAAAGGCCAATAGGAACCCTAGTAAGGAGATTATATCACTTGGAGGGTAGCTCGATATCACAGATAGCCACCTAACTGCTTGTTAGTTTATTTAGTTGAAGTTATAACTTAATTTCAGTTAATTAGTTATTTTCAGTTAGAGTAGCAGTTAGTAATTAGAATAGTTCTAAGCTCATCCCTCATGTATAAGTAGCTACTGTATAGTTCAATCATTCATCAATTGAGAAAATGAAGAATATTTCTTCTTCAACAATCCAACTCTCTCAAATGCTTCTGATATCAGTTTTCCACATGGTGAGCTCTGTTACGCACACCACTCTTTTCCAACCGTGTTGTTCATCTTCGATTCCAATTCGAAGTTCTTCTCTTCTTTAGCTCATGATCTTGAGCAATAGGTCAGGCTCACAGGAGGCTGCACAACTGCCGGAGGCTGCACAACTGCCGGAGCATCACCCTCAGCAACTGGAGGCTATATCCTCATCTGATCCAACACCAACTGCAGTGTCTGGCCCTGCTCGATGGACCTCTGCATCAGTTGTTAGTGTGCCTGAGTCAACTGTGCAATCCGCTCCGCCATCAGCCGCTCTCTCCCTCTTCTCCGGAAGCTCCGTGTTCAGCTGCATGATGGTGTCCTGCATCTGGTTGAACTGCTCTGGAGGGACGATATCCGCGTAGGAAGGAGCATGCGTGCCAGATGATGAAGCGATATACTCGCTGCCCAAATGTCCGAGGCCATACACATGCCCCTTCTTGTTCCTGCCCCCGACGACCTCCAAATAAATGGCATTATCGTCGACAGAGACAGGAGAGCGCGGGGGCCCTCACCAGTCAAGGCCTCATCCTGTGACTGTGAGGCACGTGATACGGCATCGTCCTTCTTCTCGTTGAGGCCCACCTGCTAAGTATAGATGAAGAGATTTAGTTACAATTATAAACAATATTAACAAATAAATAATAATAAATTACAAGTATATACTAAAATGTTTTTTACTTACAACATAGTTACGGGCCTTGTCGTTGACCCATTCCCCCGACTTCAACTTCTTTGTCCTCTCCACCAACTCCATAGCAGTGGGGCGTCTCTATTTCTATGCTTTATGCACACAAAAAATAATATTAAATTCATAAGAATATTAAAAAATGAAAACTAATTAAATAGTACGCTAAGTTAATAAAGTTTTAAGTATTACCAGCTCGTCGAAGTGGGCGGCGGCTGATTTAGAGCCGCCAATGTAGGCACATGCACCACCATTAGCAGCTCGATTACGCCGAGTTGTGGCCTGCTTTTCCTGGAACTTCTCAGTAGCCCAGTACTGTTCCAGCCCCCTCCTGATCTCAGGATCCAACCACTTCCCCTTATCCTTACCTTTCCTCAGCTTGACCATGGCATTCTTCATGGCCAGTGTACCTTTATGCTCAAATATGGGCCTTCTGAGCTTCTCCAATGCTTGGTTCCACCTATACTCTTTCTGCAACGTACACTTGTTAGGCAATTGTTATATATATTAAAATTAAATATAAATTAATAGGTAATGTAAATTTATTTTAAATAATATAATAAATTGTTACCTTAAACTCTTTAAACAGCTGATCCCTATGGCCCTCAGGATCCCTTTCCATGTAGGCCATGGACCATCAAACTTCTGCTTTATGATCTTCGAGATCGAATCAGAAAGGCCCTTCGCGGGCAGAAAGCTGCAGGAAAATTAGAGCATTAATAAATGTTATGAATAATTAAACAAGTAATATGGAAATTATCGATACTTATATATTTTTTTTAAAAAAATTAGGTTACTCATTATCCCCCCAGGGATAAGAAGAGTCTTCTGGTTGGATGAACTACGGCTCTCCTGTGTCGATGATGATAATGGTCCTGGCACAGGTGTGGATGATGACGGTGCAGCCTGTGTCCCGACATCTGAGGACTGCGTAATGGGTGCAACTCCATCACCCTGAGGCCCGTCCATAGAGGTACTGGCAGGGTGATCGCGATCAAAAGTCGATGTGTCGGTCGGGGGAGGATCTCTCGCAGCACGACCTCTGCCACGGCTTCCCCGACGACCACTGCGCTGCCCCTACCTCTAGTGGAATCTGCCATCTGTATAAAAAAAATGATAAAGCTATTACATCATAGAATAAATAATAACTAATAATCAACAAGTTTAGACATGAATAAACATTACACAATGAATAATGCATATATAAATTACCTAAGTAGAATCTCCGTCACTAAATTCACCCTCACTATCATCAGTCTCACTTGATTGGAATTTGCCTTCGCTAGATTCGTCCAACTCAGATTGATCCATTAACTCTCTTTCAACTTCTTCCCTTTCGCCGGAAATGTCCGCTAGAGAATTAACAATGATGTCCGGCGTAATATCCAACGATACGTGGGGCCCTGAAAACTCATCATCTTGGTATGGAGCATCTTTTTTAGGCTGAATGATTACGTTATCAGTAATTATACTGCGAGCCTTTATCTTAATGACACCCAACTAGCCTTGATGTCCTTCGGGATATGGCGTGGAATAAACCTGATCGGCCTATTGTGAAAAAATGAATGGGTCATACACCTTATTATACCTACGAGATAGCCTAACTTCAACAATGCCACACTTTTTATCGATTTTTATCCCTACGTCAAGAGTAGGATCAAACCATCACACTTGAAGAGAACTAACTTCATCACTGGGAAACCGGTATACTAAATTTCAAGGATGTCTGTTAGAACCCCATAGAAATCATCCTCTTCATTGCCATCAGTGGCTCACACACAAACACCATAGTTACAGGACTGCATTCCTTCACTCCATTGTTTTGTGTTAAATTTATAACCATTAACAATGTAAGTGTTCCATGATGTAACCCATCTTTTACGCCCCCATGCCAAATTAGTCAACAATGGATTTTGAACATTGTTTATTGAATCTAGTACCTAAAAATTTTAATAATATATCCAACTTATACACCATATATATCTAAGGAGAGAAAAAGTATTGCAACAAATGAATATGTTTAACCTACATATTTACTGAACCACACAGCAAAGTAAGAAGTAATTTCTCGATCAACCTAAGGGTTTGAAATGTCAGGTTGGATTTCCCTTAGAAAATTGCCATACATCCTACACATGGGAGGTTAACAGCAGGACGATTAATAACCATAAGTGACAATTAAGCTTATAAAAGACATTGTAGATATTTATTCTAAATATGGCGCCACCTCATCACAATTTGGAAGGATGTTCAGATGAGCAGCATTAATGTCACGCTGCTCCAAGAAATATCCTTGAGATTTGCCACTAAATCTACCCGGATAATTGAATATTGATATAGGAGGACTGGTTGGACATCCTTCACCCGAATCAACATTTCGAGGGCATCCTAGTCCTTCTCGTGTCAACTTCATCCGGGTAGTAATAAGAGGCAAAAGTGGAAGTCTCCTCGACTAAGTATGCTTCACAAATGGAACCCTCTACTCTTGCCTTGTTCTTGACTTTGTGTTTAAGGGAGTGCAAAAACCTATTAAAGAGGGATACATATAAATAATTACTAGTTTTAAGGAAAGCTAAAATGGATACCCCTCATTTGGATACATACATATAATTGATTAAAATAATTGATGTTGTATACCTCTCAAATGGATACATCCAGCGGTATTGGACTAGACCACCAACTTTTGCTTCGTAAGGTAGATGAACTGGAAGGTGTTCCATTAAATCAAAGAAACTTGGCGGGAAGATTTGGTCCAACTTACATAACAACACGGGTATCTTCTCCTCCATATCCTTCAATTGTTTCACATTTAGTGTTGTTTAAGTAAGCTCCTTGAAAAAGTGGCTAAGCTCAACAAGTGGATTCCAAATTGGTTTCGGTAACGCGTCGAACGCAATTGGAAACAACCGTTGCATGAACACTTGATAATCATGACTCTTCATTCCATGTAACTTTGCTTCCTTAATGTCAACACATCTACCTATATTGGAAGCATAATCGAGCAACTTTAGTTCTCTAACCCACTTACAGGCAGCTACTTTCTATGGTTTGCTTAGTGTATAACTTGCCTTCGGTTTGATAAGTTTGCAACGACCACCGTCTTGCAACTCAAGCTCATTCCGATTACAAATTTCCACCAAATCCAATAGGGATATATTTGTATCCTTTGTCCTCCCCTTGATGTCCATCACAGTGTCAAACACATTCATAAACACATTCCTCCCAGTATGCATGACATCAATGTTGTGATGGAGTAGGTACGTTCTCCAATACGGCAACCTCAAAACTATACTTTGTTTCGTCCAATTATGCTTAACGCCATAATCAGGAATATGTTCTCTTTGGGATTCATGGACAAGCGGTAAATTCTCTACTCTCCGCCATACATTAGGACCAGACAAACACGGGGGGTGGGGGTGTGGTCTCCGCACAACGCTTCTTGAATGCATTCTTGTTCCTCCTATAAGGATGATCTTGTGGAAGGAATTGTTGATGACAATCAAAATATGAGATCTTTCGGCTGTTTTTAAGTGTGAATGCCTTCGATCGCTCCATCCATATTGGGCAACCAAGCTTCCCCGCGATCATCCAACCCGACATCATCCCATAGGAGGGGAAGTCATTGATCGTCCACATCAAAGTTGTTCTGCCTCGAAGATACATCATAAGTTAACACACCATCATTCCACAACATTGTCAACTCATCTATTAGCAGCTGCAAATACACATCAATATTCCTTTTTGGATTAGACGGACCCGGAATTATTACTGTCAGGAACATAAACTCCCGCTTCATGCACATCCCTGGGGGAAGATTGTACGGAGTTAGGATAACCGGCCAACAAGAGTCGGCTTTTCCAGATTGCCTGAAAGGATTAAATCCATCCGTACATAATCCCAATAGGACATTGCGAGGGTCCTGCGAAAACGCCATATGAACCCTATCAAAATGCTTCCAAGCTTCTCCATCCGATGGATGAAGCAAGACATATGGCTCCCTCTGATGCTCACTATGCCACCTCATGTGAGATGAAGTGGCCATTGAAGTGTACAATCTTGTAAATCTTGGCACGAACAGAAAGTGGCACATCTTTTTTAAAGCGGTCTTCTTCTCAATGCCCCTCCTGGTGGTTGTCTTGTACCGATCCGCACCACAAAATCGACAACATGTTATGCTAACCGCTGAATCATCCTTGTAGTACAACATACATCCATTCGAACAACAATCAATTTTCAAACACCCCAGACCCAAATTCTCCACAGACTTCTTAGCATGATAAAAACTAGTAGGCATCCGATTGTCTTCCGGCAACGCCTTGGACATTGACATGGCGAGGCGATTAAAACATCCTTCTTGCATATTGAAATCAGATTTGATACTCAACCATTCCATACACATCGACAACTCCATGTACTCTCGACATCCTTCCCACAACGGAGATCTTGCAGCACTCAGCATGTCATAGAGTCTTTCAGCTTCGAGATTCGGGTTCTCCTCTATGTATTGGGAACCCATTCCACCATCTTCTCCCCCATCTTCTTCTAGTGCAACCCCAACCGAGGGTCCAGCATGATCCATTATCATCTGCTCGTATGGATTCAATTCTTCCCTGCGCTCACCACTTCCATAGTACGAACTTTCAAACACAGCCGGGTTAAAACCGGGCAACGTCTCACCATGGTTACTCCACCAATAGTAATCAGCCATGAAACCCTTCTCATATAGATCGGCCACAACTCCATCCACGCTTTTGAAAGATTTACACTTGCATCTTTTGCAAGGACACCTCAAATGATTATCGTCCCGCCTTATAAATCTCTCCTGGGTAATAACAAAATCTATAAACTCACCCACTCCAACTCTAAACTCTTCCCTAAGACGTTTATTTCGATCCAACCTACGATGCATCCATTTTTCGATTCTTCGGAATCTCCATTGCTGCCAATTAAATAGCCTGGGCAACCCTACAATGACACTTATGTATTACGGTGCATTCCAATAACTCCATCAATCGCCTTCTTATGACAAGGTATGAACCTATCCCATTCGAGGAGAAACCTTTACCACACTCGGTTAATAATAGTTATTCCCTTATTCAAATGCCTTATACTTAACGAAATTTCGGCAGCATTTCCCATCGGTCTCCAAGTATACGACTCGAGCACGGTGGGATCCACCACGATCCAGTATGCACCCGGAGAACAAAAGGAAATGCATCAGACCGAGATTTCGTCAAGTATATAAGGCATTTGAACATGGAAATGACTATTGTACGAGTGTGTAAAAGGTTTTTTCCCAAATTGTCCCACTTGGACAATTCAAGATTCAATATTAATGAGCATGCGTACCTTCTCATTAACTAAGGCTTTCGTAAATTAATAATTAAATCTAACAGAAAATAAAACCATTAACCTATAAATATTGCAGCATAGTTGACCTTATATATTGCAATGTAAATCAATACAAACTTAGATAAAATATTGTAGCAAACATCCTATTGAGCTTCGCTCTCCACTAACAAGTAACACGTTATTGTCAAACACATGCATAACTTCTAAATTATAAGCACACAATCAGCATCCCGCCTTTCGGACAGGATCACATCCTATTGAGCCCGCTCTCCGCTAACAAACAACACATATTGGCAAACACATTCATAGTTTATAAACTATCAGCACACAACTCTTATCCTGCCTATCGGACAAGATCACACCCTATTGAGCTCTGCTCTCCATTAACAAACAACACCACAATTCTATCAACACATTACATAATCCATACAACCAACGAATAAGACAAAGCGATTGACTTACCTCAATCCCAAGCAAATAATGAAAAGTAAGGATGACAAAGAGCGATGCGTGCTGGAATAAAAGTAAAACAACAACATCAAAATGCAACGTCCCAACAAAATGCAAGTAATTAACAATTTATCAACATTAACAAAAAAAAAAAAACACATAAGAGGGAGCATTGCTCAATTCACATAAAGCTGCACATATCAGTGGCAAAATACACCACACTGTTCTCATGATCTCATTAGCCATCACAAGCATCAAAATACACATATATAAAAACTGATAATCATGTAGTCCTACATGTTGGTCACCTTATATGTTAACCAAGGAAACATACAAAGCTACATTAATGTTCTAAACAAAAATGAAATCCCTTAGAAACAAATATTTTAATTGAAAAAATATAGCACAACTAAACTAAACCCAACACATGCTGTCAGACTTGCAATCATCCTTAGTTCTCAACCACAAAATCATACTTGTGCATTTACCCCTTACTGTTCGGTCTAGTACACAAACCACAAAAACAGCCAAAAATAGAAAATAAAAAAACCTAAAACAATCCAAAACAACTTACCAAACAGAGAGAGCTGGGAGATGACCCTTTGTCAAGGAGACCAGAGAATGAGACCAGAGGTTCAAGACCATAGAGTGAGACAGGGGACATAGAGTGAGACAAGGAGCAAGAAAAATAAATAAAGAAAAGAGGAGGAGGGGAAACTTACGGCGGTGGTGGGGGTGGTGGCATTGTGTGGTGGTGGTGGCGTCGCACAGAAAGAGGAGGAGGACAAGGGAGGTGGTGGTGGATTCGGGCTGGTGATGGTGGATTTAGAGTGGTGATGGCAGAGAGAAAATTGAGAGACATGGTGGAGGAGGCATGGTGGCGTGGTGGTGCGGTGGTTGAGCAACGGGAGAGTGAGTGAGAGAGCTCTGAGAGAGTGAAAACGGAAATGAGGAAGAAAGGGGAAAACTGTGCGATTTAAGGAAGTGGTCACAAAAATTAAAATTAAACTTCGGTCGCAGAGAGGCTCCAATTTAAATTCAGTTTAACATACTTTAGCGACCGATATGAATTTACTTTTGACTGAAAACGGTCGCTAAATGGTCATAAATATTTGATTTTCAAACTTATCCATACAGCGACCGACATCTATGCAACCACGTAAATCGATCGCTATTTCGGTTGCTAAATGTATTAATGAAACCATACCTGGAATCTAATATATCGGTCGCTAAACTTCGATCGCTATTTAGACTTGTTTTTTGTAGTGTATGTTTTTTTTTTCCCTCGTAGTTTCTACTCAATTGAACAAGAGAAAAGAAAATTTTTAGTTTTCTTTTCTTTCGTTTCCTCTCATACCAACTAAACAATCATATCCTTTTTTTTCACTTTTTTTTTTTCCTTCTCATTCCACTTTCTTTTCTCCTACTTTCCCTCTTAAATCAAACAAAATGCAACAGATGGGAAAGAAGATAGGCAGGGCCGACCCTAGCCTCCCTCTTTTTTTTTTTTTTTTCCTTTTCTCTTCTGTTTTGATTTATTCTTTTGTGGGAATTTACAAGTTCGGGTTCTTCTTCCTTCGTTTTTAGTGACAATCCCATTGTTTTCTCTTCGTTATTTTTGTGTATTTTTTTAATAAGTCACGCTAATCTATTAGATAATCTTGACCATATTTGTGTAAAATACTTTTTTTCAACCACGGATCTTGTGTTTTTAGTTATGTCTTTGTTATCCCTTGTTAGTGGTTTGATTTTTCTTTGTGGTTCTCATTTTGATGGTTTAATTTTGCATGTGAGGGAGACTTTTAGATCTATTTTTAGAAGAGATGTAATACAATTTTTTAAGCTTTTATGTTAATCTCGATGATGTTTAGACATCGATAATAATTAACCAAGGAGATGTAATATAATTTGTTTCTTATTCTCTTTGAATCTCTATTATTTATTTTCTGTGTTTTTTTTTTCATGCTCAAAGGGGCTAAAAGCTCAAAAAAAAAAAAAAGTTACATAATATTCACTATACGCGGGGTAATGAGGCCCCAGATCTAGGAGTGGGAATAGGCTAGGCCTTGCTAGACCTTGACAAGCCTGAGCCTAGCAGGCATTTCAATCTTGAGGCCTGAGCCTGCCTGATATATGCCAATTTTTAAGGACTAAGCCTGGCCTACACAAAGCCTGGTCTGGCCTGAAAGCCTTTGTAAAAGCCCACTTATCATCAAGACTTTTAAATATGTCTTCACCTATAAATTGGTCAGTCCTTCACTGATAAATAGACTCTAGGCCTCTAATGATAAAGAGGTTGATAGACCTATACTGATAAATAGGCTACTGGACCTTCACAAATAAACAGACAAGTAGGTCATTACATTTAGGAGAATGCTAACAAGTGCCCTTAGGGCATTAGTTAAGGAACTAAAAGAGGTAGGTTTGTATGGGGAATTGGTGTATTTATTACATTGAAAAGTGATAAACTTATATTCTCGATAGAAATTTTCATTTTATTGATTCTTTAACCAATGTCCTAAGGGCACTCGTTAGCAACACCCCTACATTTAAATGGGTTAATAGGCATTTATTTTCAAATATGATAAATAATATAAATAAGATATTATTTTATACATAAATATTTATGTATGTATGTGTTAAATAGGCCGGTCTAATAGGCATAATAGGCTTTTTCTAAAGCCTTAGGCCTCACTTCTTTAACTATATAGGCATTTTTAAAAGCCTTGACCTAGCTTTTTTACTAAATAGGTTAGGTCGGACTAGGCCTTAAATAAGCTAGACCATAGGGTCCCGACGAGCAGCCTGAAATATTCCCGTCCCTATCGAGAACCATCACTATGATTGATCCAACATATGAAAACCCAATTCTATTAGGGATGGCAATGGGTAGGGTTTGGGTAGGGTACTATAGTACCCGTCCCCATACCCGCGTTTGAAAAGATTACCCGTACCCGGACCCGTACCCTCGTGGGTAGCAACTTTAGTACCCTTACCCGTACCCTCTGGGTACCTAAGTACCCATACCCGCACCCGTTACCCGCACTTTAACAGTGAAAAAGTAAAAAATAACAAAAGAAAGTTATAACAATTAAAAAACGATTCAAAGGTCTTTTAAATCCACTAATAAATATTACAAATCAAAATATTTAAATAAATAAAAATACCCAAAAAGAAATTATGGATGCAACTAGGTTTAGAAAGTTAAGAATCTTTAGATTAATTTTGGTTTTATAATTTGTGTTATAATTAAAATTATATATATTAGTAATATAAATAAATAAATAAATAATTATATATACGTATACATATGTGCGGGTATGGAGCGGGGTGGGTACCATAATACCCGTACCCGCACCCGTACCCATCCATTTTTGCGGGTAATTACCCATACCCGGACCTTTACCCATTGTGTGGGTAATTACCCTACCCATTGTGGATAATTTTTGTGGGTACCCTATGGGTAGGGTACAAATTGCCATCCTTAAATTCTATTAGGCTTCATTATCTGATGATAAACCACATCCGAGTAAAATAGCAACATCAATACAAGACTTTCTTTAATGGGATAAAAGTTCTGACAGGCACATTGTCTAAGATATTGAGGTCAGGACGGAGGATCGTAGACATATATAAAAATATTGGGTTCGTTTCTTCAGCACAATACAGCCTTCAATCATGCCATGGCTTTATAGGTCTATCATATAAGCCTTGGGATCATTGCTTTTTTTCAGTTTCATATTCTTTGGATGTTGATTGGTTGTAGTGCAAATAGACCAAATTCTGGGCCACGCCTACGCAACTAGGAGCCGCAGAGGTAAAAGGAGACACAAAAAACGTAATTCGGACAACTTGCAAGCAAAGGATCTAGATAACATTAAAAAAGAAAAAAGAAAACCATAAAGTGAGCTTAGTAATCTAACCTTTTATTTATTTTTCTGCTTGAAAAGTGATGTGTTTGTTGAGTCTGGACTCTGGAGAGACTCTAGCTAGGTGTGTGTCGTTCATATCAAAGTCATGACTTGGAAAGCATTAATGTTTCTTTGTTTTTTTTTATAAGCAAAAGTTATAACCATGTCTAGCTTCCTGATAAAAAACAAGCTTCTAACCATGTCTAGCTTTTCAAACCAAATATCCATCCAAATCATATAGCAAGCATAAGAAGCCTCAGGATGACTTCTTGACACACAACAAAATCAAGACAAAATATTTTTTTATATATAATCCACAAATATAGTTATAGAATATATAGTTATATGATGTATCCCCTTTTATTTATAGTTGTTAAAACTATATAGTCACATGCAAGCACCTTGACCCCTTGTACATTGCAAAACTTGGTTTCAAATTTGCACAAATAGTGCAACGGCAGTAAAAACCATTAGAAACTACTCCAAAGTACACACCAAAAATTCATCACACGCCATAAACAGAGTAAATGTAGTCTACTTAAATACAAGTAAATATTACAGGTCAAATAAATTTAAGAACCAGTAGCAACGATAATTGTAGATGGCAGCAAAATATCAATATGATGGATGATTGACTTCAACATGGGAATAATAAGAAAGAGGTGCCATGGCTTTACAATGAATATACAATAGAGAATAGAATTCCCACCACTTGTATATGTAATCCATCATTAGGAAAACACCTCCATGATGCCTAAATTCATTGCTTTGCAAATAATTTAGAAAATCTTTCACTCACTCTAATAAGATGAGTAAAACAATAATGAAATTCTTTGTCAAATTAAATTCAGACTTATAAAACATGTAGCAGCACCACAGGAGAGACTTTTTTTTTTCCTTCTTAAAATTAAAAGAGGTGCCACCACAGGAGAGACTCATCACTCATCACACAAAGAATAAATATAAGGAAATCATATAAACGGAAGATCAAAAGCAAGGATGGCATAGAGTCGTGGCATAGAGTCGTAAACCATGCTAAGATTCAACTTTAATCACAGAATATCCATGGGGACATGTAAGAATCCATGAAAGTTCATTATATCAACATTTCTCCATGAAGAAAATTGTCAATTTTCTTTTAAAGATTTCTCAAAATTTTAAGCATGACAAATGATAGAAGAAATATTTTAATCATAAATGATATTTTATTTTCTTAAAGAATCTAGTATCCATCTCAAACTTTTTAAACATTTAGCACAAGAAAAGTAACACTTATTTGAAAGGCTAAAAGAGACTAAATGTGAAAGTTGCCAAGCAACCGAAGTTGCACACTGTACATAATAAAATTTATTGAATATATTTAAACAAATGAAACCTAATAAAACGCCACAACTGATTTTATCTACGAGACATCCTACACAAATTGTTATGACGTTTAAAGGTCATTTGGAAAGACCCTGTTTTAATTGGATCAAACTTAATTCTGATAGAGCGGCTAAAGGTACCCCTGATCCAGCATCCTGTGGAGGTATCTTTAGAGACAAGCTTGCTGCCTCTCTGGATGTTTTGCAATGAACATTGGCATCTCATTTGCCTTGCAAGCAGAACTTTTAGGCATAATGTTTGGAGTTGAAACAACTTTTCAAAGAGGCTGGAACTACCTATGGCTCGAATGTGATTCAATTTTAGCTATTCAAGCTTTCAAAAATTGCCTGGTTGTCCCTTTGGAGTCTAAGGAATAGATGGAGGAACATGATCCTTTTGACAAAAGAAATGCATTTTGTTTACTCTCATGTATATAGGGAAGGCAATGTTTGTGCCGATAGGTTAGCAAACTATGGAGTGGAAATTAGTGGTCTAGTTTGGTGGAATACCATTCCAGCAAGACTTTTTCTTTGATAGAATTAGTTTTCCTAAGTATAGATTTAGATGATTCTTTTATGGGTTAGGTTCATGCCCTCCCATTTTTTGTATTCTTTCTTTACTTATATTTTTCAAGGCAATAGATTAATTTTAATATAATATAAAATATTTTTTTGACAAAAATATAATATAAAATATTGAATAGGTATTATATATATATATATATATAATTATAATTATAATTTTTATAGACACATTCGCAACCCTAACACATGGCCTATTCGCACGAGTCAACACACTTTGTCATCGATGGTTCAGACAAATTAAATTTGTAACAATTTTAGTTTATAATTCCTCAAAATGTTTAAACAAAAACATGAAGAAAAAAAACACATTTTTAACGAAATCCTAAAAATGAGCATAATCCCCATGCATGACACGGATATTTGTACACTAGTAATATGATAGAGGAGAAACAAAGATGGCTCAGGTTTAATCTCATAAGCAAAGATTAAAAGATGTTTTTTTTTTTTTAGTTTTAAAATATTCTTTGCAAAATTCTCTGTCTGAAAAACACAGCTTCTTATGCTTAAAAGCCAAGTGTAGAAGCGTGTTCCAAAACCTGGAAAGCAAGGATGTCAAGGATTTGTCCGTTGAGAATTTAATTAGCCAATATTCGGATTGATTTATTAATTGTTTGGATTCTTAAAGAAACAATATTTTATTGCAAAAAATCGATTTAGGCCTTTTATCCAATTGATTTACGTCCTTAAAGGAAGAAAAATGATTTTTGTACATTTAAAATGAGACATCATATGGTATCCTTTTTTTATATATATTTTTAAGATGCGTGTATATAAAAGATGATAAAAAATAAGTGAAGTTTAAAATAAACATATATGATATTACATACTGTGTGTATACTTTGATGTCCCTGCAAACAAAATGACTTGACAGGCAAAATCTGTCACTACAGGTTAAATATCCGTAGCTAATTGTACATTTGACTTTGTCCGACGGACAACTTCGCCGTGGATCATGTGCGCCAACTAGCAACGCCTTTGTGTCCGTCAGTACAAGTTACATTCAATGTCACTCTCGGTATAGGACACAGGATGAGATAGACGTATTTGTCATCTACCTATGGTAACTGTCTGTCACTAAAAGATATTATTTATTTATTTTATTTTATTTTTATTTTCATTACTATTAATTTAAATTGAAACTTATTCTTAATTATGGAAATAATTAGCAAAACATATTTTCAAAATATAAAAAGTTACAAAAAGTAAAATCAACCACCCTGATAACATCATCCTGCATGTATTCAGGCGAAGCATTTAAACAAACAACTATTAATCTCTTCTAAATCATTCAGAAGGAAAAAGCTATCAACAAAAATGTTAAAATAAAAAACGTTAAATAAATAAACATAGAAACCCGTAGTATATATATATAGGGCATCAACTGCTAGTCATCACAAATACACTTTGACAAGGAAGAGCTTAGGAAGCTTGAATTTCTTCTGTTAATTAAAAGATTTCAAAAGAAAAGAGGATAATATATTGAACGATTCTCCTACTCCAAATTCTAAATACAAACTAAACATACAACATTTACAAATTTGATGAATCAACACTCAAACCTTTAGAAGGTTCTTACAAAGAAAAATCAGAGCATAACTACTGAATAACTAATAGATCCTAAAGCAAAAAATAACACACTAATCTAGTTCTAAGTGGCATGATCCCTGTTAGACGAGCTGGCTCTAAATTGTTCATGGTCTACAATAAAGAAAACACAAAAACACAACTAAGGAACCTTTCTTGAACGACCCTCGGCTAAGTCATGCAAGAGAGAGAACTTTGGGTTTATCAAACCTGCATGAGTTATTTGGCCAAAAAAATGAGTTATTTTTGCCAAAATATGATTATGATTGACTAGACCCACCAAGAAAAGAAAAGTGAACATCACAGCTCATCGGAAAATACAAATTTATTACTCTGTGAGCAGAACACATACCAAATTAATATGCAATAACTTGGACATCTTCAGGAAGTCCTACCGACTACAACATTTCAGGTCTAAACATGCCAGAGTTTCCCATCTCTACCCATTTGTCATGATAACTGTCAAGGTCATGTCTTAGGACATCGATTATCAAGTTAACGACATGTTAAATAATCATTACATAAAGACTCACCTAAAAATCTCCATGTTAGGCTCTGTGAATGGATTGTAAGCAGGTTTGAATTTCAGCTTGGTCATGCCTGAACTCAATAACGAAATTTTCATCCAAGATAAATTACAGATTAATTTTACTACTAAAGCCTGTCTTTAATGAAGTTAATCTTCATCTAGATTCAAGGATAAGGCAACTAGAGTCAGCATGTCTTTGCTAGCTGACCTGTGGTAGATAAGAAGAATATTTGAAGTCTAATTTTTTTTTTTTTTTTAACAAGAGAAAGAACAAAAGGAAATGTGAATTTGAATGCTCAGACTCATACAACCACATACACTCAAAAAGAAAAGATTCGAGAATAAAGTTCTTAATAATACACAGGCAGCAAACCCTTTCTTAGTAAAATTTACAGAGGAAATCAATCTTCTATTTTTATCGTGATATATAGGCTATTTTTGAATTACCTGAGTTTCAATGAGGATAATGGAAAAAGAGTATTCAAAGGCCATTGCCCCCAAGAGCTTGTAAACTCCTCCATATTTTCTGTGTGCTAGTGACAACTCCAGCTTGTGTCACCGTGCCAATGCTAATTCCCATCAGGCTTCCTTTGAAACTTTCATTTTCTGCAAAATGAAAAAACAAGAATAAAAATTTGCACAAAGAAGTAAATAATAGTTTGATGCTGCATATAAACTATGGTATGCACATAAAGCATTAATCTACTCGTACTGCATATAAAGTATTAACCAACTGCAGAATAAGTAAAGGACATGATGGCTGCAACTATAGATAGCCACCATACTTGGTCAAAGTCTGGGATTTGGGAAAATATCACTTCTGCTATACCAAATGTTATCATATCTCCATTACTTGACATATGGCATGGATCTTTTCCAAGACTCTTAAGATATAGGACTAAGGATTCCTTGATATCTCTTAACAAAAAAGAGGGGGAAAAAAAAAACAAAAAAAAAGGGGGTTCCCTGATACCTAATCAAGTTCAACCTTGAATTGCCAAAGCCTTCAGAGCTAAAAAAAAAAAAAAAAAACAGCACTTACAAGTAGCGGTGATTTATTTGGTAATATCACTTGAAAAAGATTATGGTGCAACAAAAGGAAGGAAGGGGAAAGTTGTCCTTGATGGTGACATGGGCTTAGATTGCGACAGTATGGCACTTGTCAAAACTTGTTGCCAAAAAGGTGATTACTTGGTGGGCCTAGTGACAGGAAGGAGAGTATGGTTTTGAGGCATGGTGTTTCTTTTGGGCCTAAAGACTCTTATGGCCCGTTAATACAACAAAACTATTTCTCTAGTCTTGAAGGTGATTTAGCTGCACGAGAGATGGGGTTAGTCCAGGAAGGGTCCTTTCTAAATGTGGAGCCCCTAGCTATTTGTGGGCCACATCAAGGATCAATTTCTTTTGACAACAAAAAGTTCAGTTTTAAGGAGAGGTACCCACACCCCTTACACATAGGCATCCACCCCCGCATTACTTTTTAAAATTTTTTTATTACTAAACTATCCTTATTAAACCTATATACTCTGATTACTTGCTAAAACTCATCATCCACCCCCTCTTCCCTGTCATCTCCCTCCACCCCCTTTTCTCCTTCATCTCCCTCCATAATTTGATAAACTATTCCATAAATTTATAAACTAAAGCTATTGTGCATGAGTTCTCCATAATATCAATCTTTATGCTTTTCTCCGTTTTCTATTTTTTTTCGATTTTTCTATACCTTCCTGCATTTAATTGCCGGATTCAATAACTGAGTATCCGACATTTAATTGCCGGAAAAATTTAAAATTCGAAAACATATATCGCACAAAAATTTTGAATCTGGTAATTAATTGTCGGAATCATATTTTTTGTACTTCCGGCAACCAGTTGCCGGATTCTATAATTTGCTGATCTAAAATTTTGTTTTTGTATATACAGATCATGGACGATATGAAGAATGCATCCGATGAACCGGACTGTAACACCCCCTTGAGCGTTACATATCTAACTCTTAACTCGTCGCGGAACTTAAATAAAAAATTTTTTTGCTGGTTTTGCTTTCGGAAAAAAAAATTTACATTAAGTCAGAAAAACTCAGGTGTAAAATTTTTCGTTCTGAATACTTCAAAAAAGTGATACACACATCACAAAAGTAAAATCCTAAGCTGATCAATCTGCAATTTAGAAACATACTTGAATAAAGAACTAGAATTTTTATAAAAATTTCGACAGAGTCTCCTCTGCAATTCCAACATCCCATAATAAAAACACCTGCTGAAATATTTATATTTTCACCCCAAAAGTTTCAGTCATACAAAATACATCAAGATGGGGTTATTCTAAAAATATTTACATTAACAAACTATACCTGACCAAAAAGAAAATCTTAGATTTCCATCCAAAAGAAAAGCTCTCCGAGCCATAAACATTCCATTCAAAAATAAAGGCTCACCGAGCCATGAACATATATACTATCATAAATCAATAACGTCTCAAAAACCTAAGCTGGTTGGTCTAAAAGATATTCCTGGGAAAGGCCCCATGGTTCTCACCATTATAACTAACATCAGACATCTTCAAGGATTGGAACTAATATCCCCGAGTGAAGCTGGGAACTTCTCTGCAACATCTATACACTCAAACCAAAATACCACAAATAGAAACCAAACAGGAAATAACGCAAAGGTGAGATACGAATATATGAGTTTTATCATAACAGTCACATACACGACTCACAAAAACAATGGCATATGACAACAATACCTAACATAACATCATAATTATATCCACAAGGATTCATTCCCAACAACCAAATGTATTTTGTAAAACATTTCATGTCACTTCAATACTCACTATCTATTTCATAATTCTCCGGAGAATCCTAACTTCCCTTCGTCGAGCAAGATATGCCGCGATAATGCCTATAACACAATTGTTTCGCGTTGGGTTGGCCTCTCAATTTAGGTTCGATGCCCAATTGTTCTAGGGTATCGTGTCTCACCTAAATAATATTGAATAGTTCCTGATTGAGTACATTACGTGCTGGGTAACCGACTTCCACAACCCGAGGTTGCAAAAGCCCAAGCCTTTCGTGGGTTTTCGAGCCCGGATGTCCATAATAGACCCAAAGACTAAAGGATCTATCTCTGGTCCGTAACTATCCAATTTGTCAGTTACCCCTTTATGAAACTGTAGCTCGATACACAATGGCACGTCTGCTACAACGGCATATAGGCCAGACTATGTATGCAAAATAATGGTTCTCGTTTTCTTTTTCTTTTTCGCATCGTTCTTTCCTCGTCAAGGCTTAAAGCTCTCGACTACTTTTATTCAGGTATTAAATACATTTTTAATACCAACTCAAGATTTTAGACCAAAAAAAATAATGATCTTAAAATCTCTTCCTTAATTCGAACACTAGCCCGACGTCTCGGTGATCTAGGTTCTTCTCAATAGGAACACTCGTCCGGCTTTACCGACACTCCGAATTCAGCCAGATATTTTGGCAATCCAAATCCAGCCCGAGTTTATAGCTCGATGTTCTAGGTCCTTTCCTTTCCTCAAAAACTCAAACAAGAACTCTAGCCCGTACTTCGGCAATCCAGACCTAGCTGGTAATTTCGGCAATCCAGGTCTAGCTCGTTGTTTCGGTAATCTAGGTCCTTTCCACTTTTCTCTTTTTCACTTGGTTTTTCGTTCAGTGAAAACTAAATCAAAACCAAATTCAAGAATTTCTCACTGTATCATAAATATATTTTCGCTCTTGAAAATACTTTTTGCAGAGTCCTTTGCAAATCTAATTCATTTTCGGAAAAATAAATCTACTCAAACCTTTTCTCAACACTTTTAACCAAAACAAAAGATTGTTGTAAGTAAATCCATCATAGATTCTTTTTCTTAATATTTTCATTTAGAGTGAAACTTTTCATAAAACTAAACTTTTCTTTAAGAAGACTTTTCCTTAAGTACCTTGGAAACGTTTTAGGAAATTTAAAATAAATGTGATTTATCACAAAACTGTCCTTACTAACTCTCATTTATAGTTCATCTCCGATTTTCTCAAAATGTGACTTTTAACAAAAGTTCTCAAGTCATAATCACATATATTTTTAAAAGGCTTTACACTTGAAATTGAAAATCAACTTTTAAATTTCTGTTTTAAGTCTTTTAGTGACTTAATCCTCATTTAACAATGCAATGACCAATGTCATGCCTCAGCCAATCACAATCATCAAATCAAACTCCAAACATATACTCAACAACATCATTACTATAATTAAAATCAACATACACTCAAAACATAACAATTAAGTATGTAACTACTAAAACTCCTCAGGCAAACTCCCTTTACTTTTGAAGACCATAAAAGATTCTCTCTTTGGTCTCTTAGCGGTCAGCTTCCTTCTGAGTGAAGCTGCACAAAGCCAAACTCCAACTAATAACCCGACTGGACGTTCCAGTTTCCTCTAAACAGCTTCTATCAACTCCCGAAAAAGGTAAAACCTGTTTCCCCAAGCAAACACAACCCCGATAACATCCCGGAGAGGGAGTCAAAACATTTTCAACCATCAGACAAATATAACATTCAATCATTCTTAATCAAACACTTACTCTAAGTTTATTTAAACACTTAATTTCACAAAAACATAACTAATTTCAAATAAGATCAGATTGGGACTTTAGGGTTCATAAATCAATTTGGGGAAAACTCATTTTAACTAAAGAATAATGAAATTGGTTTAGAAAAACATTAATTCACAGCCCCAATTGCAAAAACAAGTGTTAATTTCACACTTTGAAACTAAATCCAAAATCTTAGGGTTAGGGTTTCAAAATCAGATTGGGGCTTTTTTTTTAATATGAACACAATAGGGGGGATTTCACTCACCCAAATGAAGAAGAAGAGGAACACAGTGGTTGTTGAAGTCCGGTGCGGCGGCTAGTGACGATGGGGCGGTGGCAGCGGTGGTTCAACATCTGTGGGAACAACCAAAACCAAGAGAAAGAGGCTAAGCCTCAAGGAAGAAGAAAGGGAAGTTTAAATAACAAAAGAAGGTGGAAACCACCATAACCAGCGGCGAAGGAGCCTTACCACGGCTGCTTGCGGCATTACCGCGACGGAGGAGCGAATCACAGCGGTGGAGGACATGCAGGGACGGAACGTGAGGTGCAGCTGGACAGGACAGCGCAGTCTCCTCCCCTGGCGTCGAGCAGTGGCAGCCGGATGGTGACCTTAGGGGCGGCGGCGCGGTCAGGGGCGGTGGAGGGTGGTTGATGAAGGTGGAGGGAGATGAAGTGAAGAGGGGAAGAAAAAGAAGGAAGAAGAAGAAAAGAAGAAAAGAGTGAGGGGGGAGAGAGAAACGTCGAGTGAGAGAGGGAGATATAAGGAGTAAATTCATTTTCTTAGTGAGTAAGTACAAAATGAGTGATAAATATTAAGCCTAAAAATAAACACTTTTTTAGTTTTTGAATCTAAAAATAAAGGGTGACAAATATATACTATCAAAATTTGAAATAAAGTAGAGATTGATAGTTGAATTGATCAACTAAGAAAATCCACGATCCAACATTTAATCTCTGATTAATGTCAAACCAATGTATTTTCAAATCTAAAATTAAGTAAAATAAAAATATGAAAATACTTTTCTCCCAATCATATTATTTAAAACATTTTTTTTCAATACAGATAGTAATAGTGACAATAACGTAAATTATTGTCTAGTAAGCGTGTATATTCTGAAATAAGGCAATGCTAACGCACTTAATAAAATATTTTTAAATGAGTAATTAAAATTACCAAAACTAAACCCCTTAAAATAATTAAAGTCAAACATCCAGAAAATAAATATTTCCAATTGAAGTAATATAAACATATATATTTACTGTTATTGAAGAACAGTAAAAACTGATGTGTTACATTACTACCCCACTTAAAAAAATTTCAACCTCAAAATTTCGTGACTCGAAACTAGACGGGAGCTTGAAATTGCATATTACTCCCAAGATTCTACATTGTACTTCTCGTATTCACTTACCCTTAGATGACTTTCATGACTTAATAATGAAATTCATACTTAGTCTTCCTTCTATTTATCCTCGATTCCTACTTCCTGCCATTAACAACTTTATCTTAGACTTCTATACATAAAGATATAATCAAAATTTAATCTCTTTTTCCTGCTTAAATACTAATCCATTAGAAAAATTTCCCTCTACATCCTTAACTCTCACTTTTGTCACCAAGATTCAACTAAGATATATATTCCTCTCACATGAAGAGCAAAATCAAACTTAACCACTTCCATTCACAATTACTGGTTCACTAGAAAAACCGATTTCAACACTTCTAACTCTTCTAGTTTTTACCAATATTAAAACTTACTTTACCATAATATGCATCAACTTCCTACTCAAGGATACGATTGTAGTCTTAGCTCCTCTGAACGTAATCTACTTTTCCAGATTCTATCAAAATCACATACTTCAAGTCTCAAATCAAAACATCATGATACTTCTTAAGGTAAACTGAAATCAATCAAAAAGGATCCTCGTTGGGTAGAATTATCTAATTCATCAACCTTGAACTTCTTCATAAACTTAATTTTCATAAGAGCTTATCCCTCTCGCTCGAATCCTCTTAATTGAAATTACTATTCACATTTCGTTCAAAACACACACATCAGTTCCTATTCAAGATATCTCATCTTAGTTTTAGTTTCCTTTGAACATATTCTACCATTCCAAATCATATCATAGTCATACATTTCAATCTTAAAGATCATGATTACACTCCTTCATGCAACTACAACCAAAAAGGAATCACCTCGATTTGAATTATCCAAAATCACAAATCTTGAACTTTCCTAACAACTTAGTTTTACTCAAGAACTCCTCTTTACTATTCCCGTTCAGCCTAGGGAAAACTACTATATACACTTTCCAGTAAATCTCCAAACTCATACAATCAATCTCAACTACAGACAATAATCATTACTCAATAGGGTGGCTAAGGAGGGCTCAGGTGATAAGAAAGGTGCTCCATGAAGGTTGTATCCCTCAACATAAGGGGAACGGGTGGTCGGCTTAAGAAACATAAAATTCGACCACTTATCAGGGATGAGGAGGCTGACTTCATAGCGTTACAAGAAACCAAATTGTCTTTAGTTGATAGAGGTCCGTGTGAATCTTTGTGGGGTGGGCAAGAAGTCAATTGGCTGTTTGGTCTAGCAGAAGGGAACTCGAGAGGAATTCTTAGTATGTGGAATAGTAAAGTATTTTCCCTCAGGTACTTCCTCTCAGGCAAAGGATTCCTGGGCATGTGTGGCTGCTGGATTCAGAAAGATACTGTATGTACTGTGGTGAATGTTTATTTCTCCTGTGTGTCCTCTATTGAGAAGGCTATGTGGCGCGACATTTTAATGTCAAAAGGGGGTTTTGGAGGTCAGGTATGGTGTATAGTGGGTGACTTCAATGCGGTAAAAAGCATATCAGAGAGAAGGGGTGTCAGTATGGCTCAACATGACTCTGAATGTTCAGATTTTCAGGAGTTTATTGATGATCTCAATCTTATTGATCTACCTGTGCTAGGAAATCATTTTACTTGGTTCAAGCATGACGGGTTAGCTATAAGTCGGATAGACAGGTCCTTGCTATCAGAAGGTTTGATAAATTTGTGGGGTACTACTGCACAGTGGGTGGGAAGGAGAGACGTCTCAAATCATTGGCCAATCATGCTCAAGGGGGATTGTTTGAATTGGGGCCCAAAGCCGTTTTGATTTAATAATTGTTGGCTGCAACATCCAGTCTTTAAGTCCTTTGTGGAGGAGTGCTGGTTTGATATTCAGGTGAGTGGTTGGAAAATTTTCAGAATTAAGGAGAAATTGAAGAGGCTAAAGGAGAGAATCAAGATATGGAATGTGGAGGTATTTGGGAATTTAGATTGCCATATAAAGTCTTTGGTGGAAGATTTGAATAAGTCTGATGAAGTTGCAAGTGTCAGGCTTTTAAACGAGGAGGAGGTCTCTAATAGGAGAAAAATCTCAGAAAGTCTATGGAGGATTCAAAGGCAAAAGGATAATCTTGTTTTTCAGAAATCAAGGGTGAAGTGGCTTAGGGAGGGGGACTCCAACTCCTCTTTGTTCCACTCTTGCGTTAAGTTTAGGAGGCGAAGGAACAATATCTTAGCTCTCTTGGCTGGTGACATTTGGGTTGAAGGTGTTGATAGTATAAAAGGGGTGGTAAAAAATTATTTTTGCAGGTTGTTTGCTTCTCAACCTTGGCAGCGCCCTGTTCTGGACGGACTTCCTTTTAATTGTCTCTCAAAGGTAGAAAACTTGGCTTTGACAGAGGAGTTCTCCTTGGATGAAGTCAAGGATGCGGTGTGGAATGGTGATGGTGATAAGAGCCCCGGACCGAACGGTTTTAATTTCTCATTCTTCAAGAAATTTTGGCTATCTATATGTGATGAGGTAAAAGCTTTAGTGGATGAGTTTCATTCTAACTCAACTTTACCAAAAGGTATTTGATTGTCATTTGTTACTTTGATTTCCAAGAGAGAAAATCCACAAAACTGGTCAGATTTTAGGCCAATCTTATTAATAGGCAGCATTCATAAACTTATTTCGAAGCTGTTAGCAACTAGATTATAGAGGTACATTGGCTCCCTAATTTCTCCATGTCAGTCGGCTTTTGTCTCAAATCGGAAAATCCTGGATGGGGTATTAACTATTAATGAGATAGTGGATATGGCAAGAAAAAAGAGGATGGGAAGTCTTATTCTGAAAGTGGATTTCGAAAAAGCCTATGACTTAGTTAGTTGGGATTTCCTCAAATATATGATGAGTAGGATGGGGTTCAGTGATAAATGGATGAAGTGGATAGGGGCGTGTGTTTTTTCAGGATATGTCTCGGTCTTGATAAATGGAAGTCCCACTGAAGAAATCAAATTAGAGAAAGGTCTAAGACAAGGGGATCCGTTGGCTCCATTTCTATTCCTTATTGTAGTCGAGGATTTTAGTGGTCTTATGAAGAGAGCTGTGGAGTTAGGCAGATTTTCTAGTTTTGAATATGACTCGGGAAGGTAGTATGTCACTACTTCAATATGCGGACTATACTTTAATGGTTGGAAAAGCGACTTTTGATAATTTGTGGGCTCTAAAGGCTGTTGTTAGAAGTTTTGAAGTGGTTTCCGATCTAAATATTAACTTTCATAAGAGCTGCCTAATTGCCTTGAATGTGGAGGATGATTTTCTTTCGGTCGAGGCCAATTTCTTGTGTTGTAAGAAGGGTGTCCTGCCTTTATTCTATCTCGGGCTGCCAATAGGGGCGAACCCAAAAAGAGCCTCTACTTGGCAACCGGTGGTGGATGTTATAAGGAAGCAGTTGGCAAGGTGGAAAGGAAAGCACCTTTCTTTGGGAGGAAGGATTGTCCTCCTTAAGTCTGTTCTATCTAGCATTCCTCTTTATTTTTTCTCCTTCTTCAGGGTCCCAAGGAGGGTACTGAAAATACTTATTAGTATTCAAAAGGGGTTCTTGTGGAGTGGCATGGATCTTTTCCAAGACTCTTATGATATAGGACTAAGGATTCCTTGATATCTCTTAACAAAAAAGAGGGGGAAAAAAAAGGCGGGGGGGTTCCCTGATATCTAATCAAGTTCAACCTTGAATTGCCAAAGCCTTCAGAGCTAAAAACAAAAAACAAAAAAAAACAGCACTTACAAGTAGCGGTGATTTATTTGGTAATATCACTTGAAAAAGAATGCATATAACTAGAGATTTTTTCAATGAAGTGAGAATGATAACAACAATAACATCCACGTAGCAGTTAAGTGCTATTTTGATGGATGCAGCTGATTGAGTTCTAGACCGCCAACAACAATCCGGTCTTCTCCATTGGCAGGAAACTACAAAGCATATCAAATTTATTGAACAAATTATGTTAAGAAACAAGAAACAGAAAACTGATAAAAAAAAATCTACAGAGAGAAAAATAGAGAAAATTCATCATAGCTAAAAGCTAAACTAGATATAGAATGTGTATAACCTTCACGGAAAGGGGAAGTTGTCCTTGATCACATGGGCTTAGATTGCGACAGTATGGCACTTGTCAAAACTTGCCGCCTAAAAGGTGATTACTTGGTGGGCCTAGTGACAGGAAGGAGAATATGGTTTTGAGGCATGGTGTTTCTTTTGGGCCTAAAGACTCTTATGGCCCGTTAATACAACAAAACTATTTCTCTAGTCGTGAAGGTGATTTAGCTGCACGAGAGATGGGGTTAGTCCAGGAAGGGTCATTTCTAAATGTGGAGCCCCCAGCTATTTGTGGGCCGCATCAAGGATCAACTTCTTTTGACAACAAAAAGTTCAGTTTTAAGGAGACGGACCTGCACCCCTTACACATAGGCATCCACCTTCACATTATATTTTAAATTTTTTTTATTATTAAACTATTCTTATTAAACCTATTTACTCTGATTACTTGCTAAAACTCATCATCCACCCCCTCTTCTCTGTCATCTCCCTCCACCCCCTTTTCTCTTTCATCTCCCTCCATAATTTGATAAACTATTCCATAAATTTATAAACTAAAGGTACTGTGCATGAGTTCTCCATAATATCAGTCTTTCTGCGTTTCTCTGTTTTCTATTTTTTTTTCGATTTTTCTATACCTTCCAGCATTTAATTGCCGGATTCAATAACTGAGTATCCGACATTTCATTGCCAGAAAAATTTAAAATTCGAAAACATATATCCGGCAACTAGTTGCCAGAAGCACAAAAAATTTGAATCCGGTAATTAATTGTCGGAATCATATTTTTTGTACTTCCGGCAACCAGTTGTTGGATTCTATAATTTGCTGATCTAAAATTTTGTTTTTGTATATACAGATCATGGACTATATGAAGAATGCATCCGACGAACCGGACTGTAACACCCCCTTGAGCGTTACATATCTAACTCTTAACTCGTCACGGAACTTAAATAAAAAACTTTTTACCGGTTTTGCTTTCGGAAAAAAAAATTACTTTAAGTCAGAAAAACTCAGGTGTAAAAATTTTCTTTCTGAATACTTCGAAAAAGTGATACACATGTCACAAAAGTAAAATCCTAAGTTGATCAATCTGCAATTTAGAAACATACTTGAATAAAGATCTAGAATTTTTATAAAAATTTCGACAGAGTCTCCTCTATAATTCCAACATCCCATAATAAAAACACCTGCTGAAATATTTATATTTTCACCTCAAAAGTTTCAGTCATACAAAATACATCAAGATGGGGTTATTCTGAAAATATTTACATTAACAAACTACCTGACCAAAAAGAAAATTTTAGATTTCCATCCAAAAGAAAAGCTCTCCCAGCCATAAACATTCCATTCAAAAATAAAGGCTCACCGAGCCATGAACATATATACTATCATAAATCAATAACGTCTCAAAAACCTAAGCTGGTTGTTCTAAAAGATATTCCTGGGAAAGACCCTATGGTTCTCACCATTATAACTGACATCAGACATCTTCGAGGATTGGAACTAATATCCCCGAGTGAAGCTGAGAACTTCTCTGCATCATCTGTACACTCAAACCAAAATTCCACAAATAGAAACCAAACAGAAAATAAAGCAAAGGTGAGATACCAATATATGAGTTTTATCATAGCAGTCACATACACGACTCACAAAAACAACAACATATGACAACAATACCTAACATAACATCATAATTATATCCACAGGGATTCATTCTTGACAACCAAATGTATTTTGTAAAACATTTCATGCCACTTCAATACTCACTATCTATTTCATAATTCTCCGGAGAATACTAACTTCCCTTTGTCGAGCATGATATGCCGAGATAATGCCTATAACACAATTGTTTCGCGTTGGGTCGGCTTCTCAATTTAGGTCTGATGCCCAATTGTTCTAGGGTATCGCGTCTCACCTAAATAATATTGAATAGTTCCTGATTGAGTACATTACGTGCTGGGTAACCGATTTCCACAGCCCGAGGTTGTAAAAGCCCGAGCCTTCCGTGGGTTTTCGAGCCCAATGTCCCTAATAGACCCAAAGACTAAAGGATCTATCTTTGGTCCATAACTATCCAATTTGTCAGTTTACCCTTTGTGAAACTGTAGCTCGATACACAACTACACGTCTGCCACAACAACACATAGGCCAGACTATGCATGCAAAACAATGGTTCTCGTTTTGTTTTTCTTTTTCGCATAGTTCTTTCCACGTCAAGACTTAAAGCTCTCGACTACTTTTATTTAGGTATTAAATACATTTTTAATACCAACTCAAGATTTTAGACCAAAAAAATAATGATCTTAAAATCTCTTCCTCAATTCGAACACTAGTCCGACGTCTCGGTGATCTAGGTTCTTCTCAACAGGAACACTAGTTCGGCTTTACCGGCACTCCGAATTCAGCCCAATATTTTGGCAATCCAAGTCCAGCCCGGGTTTATTGCTCAGTGTTCTAGGTCCTTTCCTTTCCTCAAAAACACAAACAGGAACTCTAGCCCGTACTTCGGCAATCCAGACCTAGCCCATAATTTCGGCAATCCAGGTCTAGCCCATTGTTTCGGTAATCTAGGTCCTTTCCACTTTTCTTTTTTCCAGTTGGTTTTTCGTTCAGTGAAAACTAAATCAAAACCAAATACAAGAATTTCTAACTTTGTGTCATAAATACATTTTCGCTCTTGAAAATACGTTTTGCAGAGTCCTTTGCAAATCTAATTCATTTTCGGAAACATAAATCCACTCAAACCTTTTCTCAACACTTTTAACCAAAACAAAAGATTGTTGTAAGCAAATCCATCATAGATTCTTTTTCTTAATATTTTCATTTATAGTGAAACTTTTCATAAAACTAAACTTTTCTTTAAGAAGACTTTTCCTTAAGTACCTTGGAAACGTTTTAGGAAATTTAAAATAAATGCGACTTATCACAAAACTGTTCTTACTAACTCTCATTTATAATTCATCTCCGATTTTCTCAAAATGTGACTTTTAACAAAAGTTCTCAAGTCATAATCACGTTTATTTTTAAAAGGCTTTACACTTGAAATTGAAAATCAACTTTTAAATTTCTGTTTTAAGTCTTTTAGTGACTTAATCCTCATTTAACAATGCAATAACCAATGTCATGCCCTCAGTCAATCACAATCATCAAATCAAACTCCAAACATATACTCAACAACATCATTACTATAATTAAAATCAACATACACTCAAAACACAACAATTAAGTATGTAACTACGAAAACATTTCAGGCAAACTCCTTTTACCTTTGAAGACCATAAAAGATTCTCTCTTTGGTCTCTCAACCGTCAGCTTCCTTCTAAGTGAAGTTGCACAAAGCCAAACTCCAACTAATAACCCGACTGGACGTTCTAGTTTCCTCTAAATGACCTCTATCAACTCCCGAAAAATGTAAAACCTGTTTCCCCAAGCAAACACAACCCCGACAACATCTAGGAGAGGGAGTCAAAACATTTTTAACCATCAGACAAATATAACATTCAATCATTCTTAATCAAACACTTACTCTAAGTTGATTTAAACACTTAATTTCACAAAAACATAACTAATTTCAAATAAGATCGGATTGGGACTTTAAGGTTCATAAATCAATTTGGGGAAAACTCATTTTAACTAAAGAATAATGAAATTGGTTTAGGGAAACATTAATTCAAAGTCCCGATTGCAAAAACAAGTGTTAATTTCACACCTTGAAACTAAATCCAAAATCTTAGGGTTAGGGTTTCAAAATTAGATTGGGGTTTTTTTTTTTTAATATGAACACAATAGGGGAGATTTCACTCACCCAAATGAAGAAGAAGGAGAACATAATGGTTGTTGAAGTCCGGTGCGGCGGCTGGTGACGATGAGGCAGCGACAGCGGTGGTTCAACATCTGTGGGAACAACCAAAACCAAGAGAAAGAGGCTAAGGGAAGTTTAATAACAAAAGAAGGTGGAACCACCATAACCAGCGGCGAAGGAGCCTTACCGCGGCGGCTAGCGGCGTTACCACGGCGGAGGAGCGAATCACAGAGGCGGAGGACATGCAGGGACGGAACGTGAGGTGCGCGGTCTCCTCCCCAGGCGTCGAGCGGTGGCAACCGAACGGTGACCTTAGGGGCGGCGGCGCGGTCAGGGGCGGTGGAGGGAGATGAAGTGAAGAGGGAGAGAAAAAGAAGGAAGAAGAAGAAAAGAGTGAGGCGGTGAGAGAAACGTCGAGTGAGAGAGGGAGATATAAGGAGTAAATTCATTTTCTTAGTGAGTAGGTACAAAATGAGTGATAAATATTAAGCCTAAAAATAAACATATTTTTAGTTTTTGAATCTAAAAATAAAGGGTGACAAATATATACTTTCAAAATTTGAAATAAAGTAGAGATTGATAGTTGAATTGATCAACTAAGAAAATCCACGGTCCAACATTTAATCTCCGATTAATGTCAAACCAATGTATTTTCAAATCTAAAATTAAGTAGAATAAAAATATGAAAATACTTTTCTCCCAATCATATTATTTAAAACATTTTTTTTCTATACAGATAGTAATAGTGACAATAACGTAAATTATTGTCTAGTAAGCGTGTATATTCTGAAATAAGGCAGTGCTAACACACTTAATAAAATATTTTTAAATGAGTAATTAAAATTACTAAAATTAAACCCCTTAAAATAATTAAAGTCAAACATCCAAAAAATAAATCTTTCCAATTGAAATAATATAAACATATATATTTACTGTTATTGAAGAACAGTAAAAACCGGGGTGTTACATTACTACCCCATTTAAAAAAATTTCGTCCTCAAAATTTCGTGACTCGAAACTAGACGGGAGCTTGAAATTGCATATTACTCCCAAGATTCTACATTGTACTTCTCGTATTCACTTACCCTAAGATGACTTTCATAACTTAATAATGAAATTCATACTTAGTCTTCATTCTATTTATCCTCAATTCCTACTTTATCTTAGACTTCTATACATAAAGATATAATCAATATTTAATCTCTTCTTCCTTAAATACTGATCCATTAGAAAAATTTCCCTCTACATCCTTAACTCTCACTTTTGACACCAAGATTCAACTAAGATATATATTCCTCTCACATGAAGAGCAAAATCAAACTTAACCACTTCCATTCACAATCACAGGTTCACTAGAAAAACTGATTTCAACACTTCTAACTCTCCTAGTTTTTACCAAGATTAAAATTTACTTTACCATAATATGCATCAACTTCCTACTCAAGGATACGATTGTAGTCTTAGCTCCTCTGAACGTAATCTACTTTTCCAGATTCTATCAAAATCACATACTTCAAGTCTCAAATCAAAACATCACGATACTTCTTAAGGTAAACTGAAATCAATCAAAAAGGATCCTCGTTGGGTAGAATTATTTAATTCATCAACCTTGAACTTCTTCATAAACTTAATTTTCACAAGAGCTTATCCCTCTCGCTCGAATCCGCTTAATTGAAATTACTATTCACATTTCGTTCACAACACACACATCAGTTCCTATTCAATATATCTCATCTTAGTTTTAGTTTCCTTTGAACATATTCTACCACTCCAAATCATATCATAGTCATACATTTCAATCTTAAAGATCATGATTACACTCCTTCATGCAACTACAACCAAAAAGGAATCACCTCGATTTGAATTATCCAAAATCATAAATCTTGAACTTTCCTAACAACTTAGTTTTACTCAAGAACTCCTCTTTACTATTCTCGTTCAGCCTAGGGAAAACTACTATATACACTTTCCTGTAAATCTCCAAACTCATACAATCAATCTCAACTACAGACATTAATCATAACTCTATAGGGTGGCTAAGGAGGGCTCAGGTGATAAGAAAGGTGCTCCATGAAGGTTGTATCCCTCAACATAAGGGGAATGGGTGGTCGGATTAAGAAACAGAAAATTCGATCACTTATCAGGGATGAGGAGGCTGACTTCATAGCGTTACAAGAAACCAAATTGTCTTTAGTTGATAGAGGTCCGTGTGAATCTTTGTGGGGTGGGCAAGAAGTCGATTGGCTGTTTAGTCTAGCAGAAGGGAACTCGGGAGGAATTCTTAGTATGTGGAATAGTAAAGTATTTTCCCTCAGGTACTTCTTCTCTGACAAAGGATTCCTGGGCATGTGTGGCTGCTGGATTCAGAAAGATACTGTATGTACTTGGTGAATGTTTATTCCTCCTGTGTGTCCTCTATTAAGAAGGCTATGTGGCACGACATTTTAATGTCAAAAGGGGGTTTTAGAGGTCAGGTTTGGTGTATAGTGGATGACTTCAATGCGGTAAAAAGTATATCGAAGAGAAGAGGTGTCAGTATTGCTCAACATGACTCTGAATGTTCTGATTTGCAGGAGTTTATTGATGATCTCATTCTTATTGATCTACCAGTGCTAGGAAATCATTTTATTTGGTTCAAGCATGATGGGTCAACTATAAGTAGGATAGACAGGTTCTTGCTATCAGAAGGTTGGATAAATTTGTAGGGTACTACTGCACAGTGGGTGGGAAGGAGAGACGTCTCAAATCATCGTCCAATCATGCTCAAGGGGGATTGTTTGAATTGGGGCCCAAATCCGTTTCGATTTAATAATTGTTGACTGCAACATCCGGTCTTTAAGTCCTTTGTGGAGGAGTTCTGGTCTGATATTCAAGTGAGTGGTTGGAAAATTTTCAGAATTAAGGAGAAATTGAAGAGGCTAAAGGAGAGAATCAAGATATGGAATGTGGAGGTATTTAGGAATTTAGATTGCCATATAAATTCTTTGGTGGAAGATTTGAATAAGTCTGATGAAGTTGCAAGTGTCTGGCTTTTAAACGAGGAGGAGGTCTCTAATAGGAGAAAAATCTCAAAAAGTCTATGGAGGGTTCAAAGGCAGAAGGATAATCTTGTTTTTCAGAAATCAAGGGTGAAGTGGCTTAGGGAGGAGGACTCCAACTCCTCTTTCTTTCACTCTTGCGTTAAGTTCAGGAGGCGAAGGAACAATATCTTAGCTCTCTTGACTGGTGACATTTGGGTTGAAGGTGTTGATAGTATAAAAGGGGTGGTAAAAAATTATTTTTGCAGGTTGTTTGCTTCTCAACCTTGGCAGCGCCCTATTCTGGACGGACTTCCTTTTAATTGTCTCTTAACGGCAGAAAACTTGACTTTGACAGAGGAGTTCTCCTTGGATGAAGTCAAGGATGCGGTGTGGAATTGTAATGGTGATAAGAGCCCCGGACCGAACGGTTTTAATTTCTCATTCTTCTAGAAATTTTGGCTATCTATATGTGATGAGGTAAAAGCTTTAGTGGATGAGTTTCATTCTAACTCAACTTTGCCAAAAGGTATTTGCTTGTCATTTGTTACTTTGATTTCCAAGAGAGAAAATCCACAAAACTTGTCAGATTTTAGGCCAATCTTATTAATTGGCAACATTCATAAACTTATTTCGAAGCTATTAGCAACTAGATAAAAGAGGTACATTGGCTTCCTAATTTCTCCGTGTCAGTCGGCTTTTGTCTCAAATCGGCAAATCCTGGATGGGGTATTAGCTATTAATGAGATAGTGGATATGGCAAGAAAAAAGAGGATGGGAAGTCTTATTCTGAAAGTAGGTTTCGAAAAAGCCTATGACTCAGTTAGTTAGGATTTCCTCAAATATATGATGAGTAGGATGGGGTTTAGTGATAAATGGATGAAGTGGATGGGGGCGTGCGTTTTTTCAGGATATATGTCTCGGTCTTGATAAATGGAAGTCCCACTGAAGAAATCAAATTGGAGAAAGGTCTAAGACAAGGGGATCCGTTGGCTCTATTTCTATTCCTTATTGTAGTCGAGGGTCTTAGTGGTCTTATGAAGAGAGCTGTGGAGTTAGGTAGATTTTCTAGTTTTGAATATGACTCGGGAAGGTAGTATGTCACTACTTCAATACGCAGACGATACTTTAATGGTTGGAAAAATGACTTTTGATAATTTGTGGACTCTAAAGGTTGTTGTTAGAAGTTTTGAAGTGGTTTCTGATCTAAATATTAACTTTCATAAGAGCTACCTAATTGCCTTGAATGTGGAGGATGATTTTCTTTCGGCCGGGGCCAATTTCTTGTGTTGTAAGAAGGGTGTCCTGCCTTTTTTCTATCTCGGGCTGCCAATAGGGGCGAACCCAAAAAGAGCCTCTACTTGGCAACCGGTGGTGGATGTTATGAGGAAGTGATTGGCAAGGTGGAAAGGAAAGCACCTTTCTTTGGGAGGAAGGATTGTCCTCCTTAAATCTGTTCTATCTAGCCTCCCTCTTTATTTTTTCTCCTTCTTCAGGGTCTTAAGGAGGGTGCTGAAAATACTTATTAGTATTCAAAAGGGGTTCTTGTGGAGTGGCAGTGATAGTAGGAGGAGCATAGCTTTGGTCTCTTGGAACAAGGTTTGTTCTCCTAAAGCTTCAAGTGGTTTGGGGGTCAAGCATCAAGATTTTTTCAATCTAAGCTTACTTGGGAAGTGGAAGTGGCAATTCCTTGTTGATACGGATGCGTGTTGGTATAAACTTTTGTAGTCAAGGTATGGTAACATCGGTCTAGACACGTTTCAACAAACTTGGCTTACTAAAAACTCTTCTCATTGGTGGAGGGATCTATGTGCGTTTGACAAGGACAAAGCAGCCCCTGTGAACTAGTTCATTAAAGGGGTTGGAAGGCAGGTTGGTAATGGAGTGAAAACCAGATTGTGGAAGGACGTTTGGTTTGGCGATAGATACCTCAAAGAAGCCTTCCCAAGGCTTTTTTTGCTGTCCACGGAGAGGTCTTCTATGATAGATAAATTTGGTTATTGGGAGGGCAATGTGTGGAAGTGGAGATGGATGTGGAGGAGGGAATTATTTGTTTGGGAGGAAAAATGATTGCTTCTTTTTTTCTGATACAATGTTGGGAGCTTATATTAGAAGTGATGTAGAAGATGCTTGGGTATGGAAAATTGGAGATAGTAAGGCCTACTCAGTAAAACTCACTTATGATTTTCTGCTCTCTACTTCGCTGTCTTCAGGTATTAATTCGGGATCAATAGATGTCTTTAAAAAGTGTTGGGTTAGTTGTGTACCTAGCAAGGTGCTTGCTTTTTCTTGGCGTTTGTTGCTTGACCGGTTGCCTATTAGGATCAATCTTCTGCAGAGGCATGTTCTTAGTGAAGTACAACAATGCTGCTGTGTTTTTTGTGGATGCGATCAGGAGACAGCGCTGCACTTGTTTTTACTTTGTCCATTCACTTTGCAGGTATGGATGTTTGTGTATAGATGGCTAGGCTTTAATTTTCTCTTGCCTCAGGATTTGGTCACACATTATGAAGAACATAAGAGACTATTCAAGCACAAATAACAGAGAAAAACTAGACACTTGTTTTGGCATGTGACTGTATGGGCACTTTGGAATATGAGAAATGAGATTATTTTTAAACAAGGTACACTAGATTTTCAGAACACTATAGAAACAATTAGGCTTAGATCTTGGTATTGGTTTGCAGCTGAGTTTGAAGACAATGGTTATAGTTTTTCTGACTGGTGTTTATGTCTTGCTGGATGTGTGTCATAACACTACAATTTTTATAGCTTAAGTGGAACAATTCTGATTATGTTCATATTACTATGCTGGAGTAGTTTAGTTCTTTTGGTTCAGGTATGAAGTTGGCTATCATGTGGTCCCTATTAGAGTGTACTATGTTGAACAGGGGCGCTTGTAAGACACTATGGGATTCGGTTCTGTAAGTCTCCGTTGCACAGTTTCGGTACAATGAGGAAACTGGACAGGAATTGTTTCTTTTGGGTTCTGGTTGTTGGCGTGGATCAAGTTATTTTGTCAACCTTGTTGTTCATTTGTGTACTTTAGGTTAAATTAATAGTTTCATCCTTTTTGTAAATGACTACACCATTACTTGTAAATGGGTTGAGTACCCCATTGTACTCCTTATATTACATTTTTGCTTATCATAAAAAAAAAGTAATCACAAGCACAAGATGCAAGGAATGAGAATACAAGTTCAAAAGGTGAGCAAACTGAATAAGTTTTCTATCAAAATCGAGTAAATAATCAAGATTCAAGCTCCAAAAGTGCCATGGTAGCTAATATTATTGTTTAAAATGCCATAGAAAAAGTAAAATCAAACATGCATTTGTAAAATTCGTCTCCTTCAGAACCTTCTCGGAAAAAACGATGGATGAACATCTGCTTTAGGGTTTGGATTTGGAGCTTGAGGTGGGAGATCTCTCTAGGGTCGCAATCAGAGGTGAAATTGAGGAATAAGAAGAGGATTAGGGATTTTCAGTGAGTGAAAACGGGATAAGAAAAGGTGTGAGAGGAAAGAGATACGAGAAATAAAAATGGAGCTGAGAGTTTCAAAATCAAAACAGAGCTGGGAGTTTCGAAATGGAAATGGGAGTTTCAAAAGGGGGAGAGAATGCATATGGGGGAAAAACTGTCGGTAAAAGTGTCTTCTACCGATGGAAAACTCTCCATCAATAAAATCGTCCGTAGCTATATTGCAATTTCCCTGTAGTGTGTTAAAATATCACAACTATAAAGAAAACACATTGTCCGCCTCACAATCAATTGAAGATTTTGTCCAATTGATTTTGAAAATCGATTTATGATGACCCAAACTATTTGATTATGAAAGTGCAAATCCAGGAGCACTTCAAGTTGATTTGGCTAAATATATTATATATGCATATTGCCAACCGAGAAAAAAGAAATCACTTTGAAAAAAAATGATTGACAATGGGCTTATAAGGATAGTGGAAAAACACTTAGAGATTTTGGACAAATTAAAACAAATAAGTATATAAATGTTTAAATCAAATAATTTATAAAATTATTTTTCTTTAATAATTTTGATAAGACAGTTTATCATCATTGATTACTTGAGCCCATCTAAGTTTAACTCTAATCATACCTTAACAAAGAATTATCTAAGACTTGATGATTTCTCTTTTGAGTAGTCTTGATCTCTTTGCTTTTCATGATCTTGATCCACGCATTTGCATTTCTCTTTTAGCTCAAGGTTTGGTATTTTGCAATAGTTTAAATTTATGTTTTACGATACCTGCATGCTATAATAAAAAAATCTTTTACCTTTTGTCAGTGTTTGTCATTCATCAAAATATATAATTATGTAATTACAAGGGTCTGTTAACAAGGAAAAAATTATTAATTAAGTTATACAATAAAATATATATAATGCTTGAAAATAATTATAAAATTATATATAAAAAATAAACATTTTACCCCAAATCGTCTAAAGATGTGATCTTTGTCGTCCTGTGGTATCTTCCCCAGGATGGCCAGTAGTGACGATACTACGCCGTGATGGAGTATGAAACGGACTTGGAGGCTGCCTTCGATGGGATAAACCTAACAAGTTTATAATTTTGAAAAATCAACATTATACAAACAACAAATATATTTATAACAAAATAGTAATTCTTATAAAACATTTTTTTTATAGGCAAATGCTAGATTGTTAGTATTTATTATGTTAGTTGGGGAAGTTGAACCCATGACCTCCACCTTATCACTCCAAACCCTATCTCCCCTCCCCCAAACCACCTTATAACTCTCAATTCTTATAAAACATTAAATTAAAAAATACTTACGATCGTGAAATAGGCTGGATCCATGGTCGCTCCTCAGGTGCCAGAATCCTGGCCCACTCCGGCATGGCCTCCGGGTCAAAGACCTCCTTGAGAAAGCCAACATGGCTCAAGCCAAGCCCATGAAGACACCAATGGTAACTGGACTGAAATTGTTAGCTCCGGGTCATATCTAAATTGCATTTTATGTTTGTTATAAGGTCTTAAGTATGGATAACAAGCACACCCCGAAGGTTTTCAAGTCTCCATAGGTGGGGGTATGCGTTCTTTAGTTTCTAAATTGAACTTGAATAGTTTAAAAATGGAGTAGGAAGACAGTTGATTAGGTAGGTGGCTGCTTGAATAGATTCACCCTCTCAACAGAACCGTTTTGTTCATGAGTGTAGGGGCAGCTAAAGTAATGAGTGATGCCTTGGTAGTGAGATAATTGGAAAAGTCAATGAACTCGTTACCACTATCTGTTTGCAAACTTTTTATTTTAAAGCCAAATTGGTTTTCAACCTTTGAATACCCAATTTTGTTCGGACTTTTTTTTATTAAAAAAAAAAGAGAGAGAGAATATAACATAAAAAAAGAAGAAGAAGCACAAAAATAAAATATCAAAAATTTGTATCATCCCATTTCCATGGTGGTTTAGGCCCAAACTAATAGCCCTTTTTAAAGGAAAATAAACAAAAAAAGACCTCTATGCACACTTTGTCTTCTCTATCCATCTCATCCCTTTGTACGTACCCATTACGTGACAGAGACAATTGCAACATTGACCCATGCTGCAAGTCTCCCATTTTTGGTGAAAACTAAGTTGCATCACTTTGTTCCAATTTACACATGCACACTCCCCTCCTCACGCACTGCACACACTGCACTACTGTGCATATGAAGACAATTTCATTCAGGTTAATTATTGGGAAACACCAGCTAGGAATCTTATGACTTTTGTGCTTAAAAAGATAGGGAGAGCACACAAAGGAGGAGGAAGCAACCCCATTTCCCTCAATCTCTCTTTATTTCTCTCAACCACCACACCTCATAGCAAAAAAAAATGCCTAATCATTCACCATGACAACCTCCATTTTTTCACTTCATCTTCATACTCAAAAAGCAAAGACACACCTCCTTATTCTTACATATTCGAAACCCAAACCAGAAGCTACACTTTAAACACAACAAACCAAACCCCTAAGTACAACAACCCAGCATCTCACTACACCACTCGTCTTTCCTCCGCTCGCTCCGCCGCGTCGCCATTTACTGCCTTGAAGGAGCACCACCGTGCGACCTGTTCCTCCCTTAGCGTGCATTCAACGTGATCCTTTCTTGTTGCTGAGTGGGTTGCTACATAAGACTCTTTCCCTGGTACTTCTGTTTTGACATTTCAAATGTGCTTTCTTTTTGCTTTCCTCTGTTACCTTTCTGCATATGTTTTAGGTTGTCAAAGTGCTGTTGTTGTGTGGTGTGGGCTTAGGTTTCTTTAGCTGGACCAAATCTTAAGTTTTGATGTTATATTGGGTTATCTTGAAGCTCTTTTCTTTCCTTTTAATTTCGGTTCACGTATTGAAGTTAGCTTATTGTGGTTTTCCTTTTTTATTAAAAAAAAAAAAAAACACAATTTTCAAGTTATGTAGATTTAAACTCTTTTATATGTTTTCACATGATATAATAAATTAGAATTTTTCGATTCTCGGTATCATTGTATGTTTCTTTTGCCACTTATTTCGAAATAAAATGTCTTTCAAAAATTATTTAAAACAAAGTAATTTATTTCTTTTAAATAAATTTCTTTAAAAAAATTAAAAAAATTATTTTGAATTCAAGCAACAATCTACGATGTTGATGTATGATTTTCTATCTTCAAATATCGTATGAATTGTAAGGGTTTATCATATAACTTTGTTATCTTGAACCCTGTGCAAAATTAAATTTTATTTTAAAAAGCCAAAAATAAAAATTATTTTCTAGTTAGTAAAGTTTTAAATAAAGCTTTAAATTTATGCAACAATCTACGACGTTGATGTATGGTTTCCATCCTCAAGTGTCATATGAATTGTAAAAGTTTATCGTATAGTATTGCTATCTTGAATCCTGTGCAAGAGTGAATTTTCTTTAAAATAAAATCCCCAATTTTCAAAATCATTTCCACAATCAAATGTTTTTCAAAATTAAAATCATTCAATCAAGCAATGTTTTTCTATTTATTTAAGAACTATGTGGCTTTGAATTCCTCATGGCACCCGAGGATACGTAGGAGCATAATCCAAGTTCTGTCAAGCCAAAATTAATTTTCTCCAATCTATTTGTTTATTTTTTTTTATTTTTTTAATTTTAATGGAGTGAAATAAATATTCTTGAGGTTATTTTAAAATTTACACAATTAATTTAAGGTAACCGTCTTAGGATGGGTGTATTAGGGGTGCTATGGAAATCAGTTTCCACTCTTCCCTATGCATAATCGACTCCTGAATCCAAATCTGGTTTCAAGAACCATTTTTTTCTTTTAAGGTTTTTCCAATTTTTCCTATTTTAATAAAATTGGTGGCGACTCCATTTTCTTTTCTTTTTTCGCCATCCATGCCGCAATCACGGTCGCGACACAACCACAGTTTTAAAGTTGATAAAAGTTTGCAAGGCTTGAGACTTATTAAATATGCAGTAGATATAGACTTATTATATATGGTGTAAGATCAAGATGCATAGATCTGGTGATGACTCACAGCAATGATCTTTACTTTCTTTTCTTCTGGAATCTCCTTATACTCAAATACTCTCTCAAAAGTCTAAAGCCAATCAACAAACTCATCTGGTTGGAGCATCCCTTTAAATCTGGAATTTCTACCTTGATGTCGTCGTTTCTAAATCATTATCTTTGTGGACGTCAACTTCTAATTGATGATGAATCACTAACTAATTCGTTATTGTCTGATCATATGTGTTGTTCTTCCAACAGTGCTTGTTGCACATTCACAGTTTCCTATAACTGTTGGATTTGTCTCCTCAATTCTTCATTTCATTTTCATGCAAATGTTGTCTTCTTGGAGGCATTCTGTGGGTTGAAAATTATTAAGTATCGTACAACTTGAATAGTGACTGTAGTTGATAAACAGTGCACTAGGTAAGTTCCTGGGAAAAAGAGGTGGGTCACCAATGGACACACTTAAATACCAAGTCTTTTCTAGACAGAACTTTCTAAGACATGCACTTTTCACACTACAACACTTCCTTCCAGCAAGAATAATTCCGACGACAACGCATGGCGATCCGACGATATTTTCGGTGAGACACGCGGTGGCTCTAACGCTGGTGAACAGGGGCGGACCTATGTTATGGTGAGGGTGGGCAGCTGCACCCAGTGAAATTTAAAGTTTTTTTACTAGTGCCTTGTATTTCACTATTTTGCCCCCATGTATATGAGATATTTGCACCCATAGCCACTCCCTTATTCCCCTTCCTTTCTTCCCTTCACGTAATTGGAGTTGTGCGGTGCACACTGGGTGTGGCTTCTGCTGCACACACTCAAACGGTGCAGCTTCCTGCTCCCCTCTTTATATTTTAAGTTTTTAAAACTCTTCAATTTTGTTGTTGCAAAAGCCTTCTTGTGGGCCCATGGATGTTTTATCCTGAAAGTGCAGGACCAGCAAATGATATGTGAATCCTCATTAACCCTCCGATGGACCCCACGTGCTTTTTTTCCTCATCAATTGATTAAGAGAAATGCTAAACGAACACAGTTTGTGGACATCAAATACGGCGACATCGTATGTGCCGCACTGTGCGGCACTGTAGCGTTTTTTTTTTTTTTTTTTTTTTTTTAAATTTTAGTTTTTTTTAAATGTTTTTTTTTATAAATAATTTTTTTTGTTAAGTATGTGTAAATATCTGGTGAATCAGGTACAAATATCTGGTGAATTCAGTTCATTATCTGGTGAATGGGTTTCTTTGAGAAATAAATTGTTTGGTTAAGTATGTGCAAATATCTGGTGAATCAGGTATAAATATCTGGTGAATTCAGTTCATTATCTGGTGAATAGGTTTCTTTGAGAAATAAATTGTTTGGTTAAGTATGTGCAAATATCTGGTGAATCAGGTATAAATATCTGGTGAATTCAGTTCATTATCTGGTGAATGAGTTTTTTTGAGAAATATTTTTTTTGGTTAAGTATGTGCAAATATCTGGTGAATCAGGTACAAATATCTGGTGAATTCAGTTCATTATTTGGTGAATGGGTTTTTTTTGAGAAATAAATTTTTTGGTTAAGTATGTGCAAATATCTGGTGAATCAGGTACAAATATCTGGTGGATTCAGTTCATTATCTGGTGAATGGGTTTTTTTTTTTTTAGAAATAAAATTTTTGGTTAAGTATGTGCAAATATCTGGTGAATCAGGTACAAATATCTGGTGAATTCAGTTCATTATCTGGTGAATGAGTTTTTTTGAGATAAAATTATTGGTTAAGTATGTGCAAATATCTGGTGAATCAGGTACAAATATCTGGTGAATTCAATTCATTATCTGGTGAATGAGTTTTTTTGAGATAAAATTATTGGTTAAGTATGTGCAAATATCTGGTGAATCAGGTACAAATATCTGGTGAATTCAATTCATTATCTGGTGAATGAAATTTTTTTTAGAAATATTTTTTTTTTTAAAAGTCAAAAATTTATAAATAAAAAAAAAAAAAAAAAAGTGGTGCTACAGTAGTGCTACAGTGCGCTACTGTAGCAGGTGTCGCGTATGATGTCGCCAATTCTGTGTCAAGTTATCAGCACTCATTGATCAATACCAATTTTTAAAATAAAACGTAAGCCTCCTCTTCAATTTCTAATTGCTCCATTTCTCTACTTTTCATTTAATTTGATCTACAAATAAAATAATTACATAATGAGATTTAATCAATTAAAATAGTCATAAAACTTAATTAATTTATTAATTTCACAAAACTTAAAGCGCAATTCCAAGTCCATTCCTCCCTCTTTTAGTCTTTCTCATTCCATTGTTTTAGAGTTTGTTAAACCTTGAAATTTGGGGATTTTATATACATAAATGATATTTGAACACCCGGGTGAGACACCCGGGTGCGACACCTCTACTGTAGCGCTACTGTAGAGGGGTTTTTTTTTCTTCCAAATTTTGACTTTTTTTTAAATTTTTTTTTACATTTTTGAATACTAACATTTTTGGTTAATTACATGCAAATATCTGGTTAATTCAGTGTATTATATGGTTAATAGGTATTTTTTTGGACAAATTTCGACTTTTTTTAAAAACCAAAACACGTGGTTAATCCTTTGAAAATGGTTGGTTAATTCAGTGTATTCTGTGGTTAATCGGTTATCCTGAAGCTTACAATCATTTTTCACAACTATGTAAATATTTGATTAATCACATGCAAATTTCTGGTTAATTCAGTTTATTATATGGTTAATGGGTCTTTTTTTTTTAGGGACAAATTTCGACTTTTTTTTAAAACAAAAACACGTGGTCAATCCTTTGAAAATGGTTGGTTAATTCAGTGTATTCTGTGGTTAATCGGTTATCCTAAAGCTTACAATCATTTTTCACAACCATGTAAATATTTGATTAATCACATGCAAATTTCTGGTTAATTCAGTTTATTATAAGGTTAATGGGTCTTTTTTTTTTTTGGGACAAATTTCGACTTTTTTTTAAAACAAAAACACGTGGTTAATCCTTTGAAAATGGTTGGTTAATTCAGTGTATTCTGTGGTTAATCGGTTATCCTGAAGCTTACAATCATTTTTCACAATCATGTAAATATTTGATTAATCACATGCAAATTTCTGGTTAATTCAGTTTATGATATGGTTAATGGGTCTTTTTTTTTTGGGACAAATTTTGACTTTTTTTTAAAACAAAAACACGTACAAATTTTGACTAATATACCCAGATTTATTCATTTTTTTTTTTTTTGCTGAACTTTGTTGGAAATTTCCATTTTGTTTTGCTTCTGGACAATTATTTAGGAATTGAAATTGAATCTCTCTGTTGGTATGTGAAGTTTTTGTATTTGTGGATTGCCATCAGATTTTTGGGGGAAGAATTAGATTGAGGGCTATTTTGACTTGAGGGCTATTGGTTTCATCATCAAGCACAGTGCATGTGTTAAATCTACAGTGGTTAAATGATTTTAATGTGAATGTAAAAATTTTTAAAATGTTTTTTTTTTAAATACTGGAGCCTCGGTCTGCATGAATTTCTTTCGGCAGGGTAATAGTGCATGTACTACTGCTGCAAAACTTTAAAAAAGTCTCCTAGAAACTACGTGCAAGCATTGAAGTCTATTCCACGGACTTTGAGAATGATGAGTTATAGTTGCCTGAAGATATTAATATGTTATGTGCTGGAAATATTTTATATAATTTCATGAATATCTTTTATGTGGACACTATATAGTAGTATGCTTATATTTCAGTTGGTTCTTGCTTGGACACTGTGCAGGGCCCATGCTTTATCATGTATCAATTGCCTTCCAACTTAGAGATTTAATGCTAATATATAAGATTTTCTTTAGCTCATACTCAACTATCTGATGGCCCTTCCCATCTATTTATCTATTGTGCCAAACCATTTCTTATTCAAGCCTCCACCTAAAAGTGGGTTGATAAATGATAATTATACACAGCACACAGCTTACTATGTTGATTGGGATTTGTTATGCTCACCGCTATTAGAGTATGGTGTTATATTTATTTTCCTAACTTGGAAATGTAATTATTTAGATGTTGAGATTTGAGAGATGAATGAAAACATGGACATGTTGCTACACTGGATTTGACCTGTTGTTTTCATGCTATATTGTCTCAATTTGAATACGACATAACGTTATTGTCTCAAATTTGAATACGACATAACGTAACTATAATTATGATTAATCATTTTTTTTATAAACAGAACTTATGATTAATCATTAATATGCCAATGAATGAATTGATGAAATTAAACTCCATGATATCTTTTAATGTTTATGTTGATTTTTCTCTTTTTCGTGTTATGAATGCTAGCTTATTTAGCTAAATGGTCAAATGGAAAACCTTTGTCAGATGTCTTTCTTAGAAAAATATTCTTTTTCTTGAGTATATTTCACTATCAAAATATAGTCATTCTTTCCATTTGTCCAATGTTATTCTGTGACCATGTTTAATATAATGATCCAGAATTAAAACTTTCGAATTAGTTATGAGAACATGCTATGAATTTATGAGCTACACATTTTATGGAATCAAAAGTTAAACAAGGGCAACGAATAACAAGGAGAAGGTATAGGGAACAAACTTGAAGTGTATTTTTCTTCCTCTCAAAACATTTTAAATAAATCTCATTTGTCTACAGAGTGTCTTTACACCTACTTTCCTTTGTTGCCTTAAGCTTTTATTACAGAGTTTATCTAATTGTGTATCATCCCCTCCTTTGGAGCTATTGAAGGCCTTTTGCCTCTTTCCTCCTCCCATTTCCTCCTAAATAAAGTAAGAAGTAATAGTCAGCAATTTTTAAGGTTATGATAATCTGAAAATCACGATCATATTATGTTGGTTGTAGAATTTCAATATTTAAGAGTGTTGCAGTTTGCTATGACACAGTTATGATACACTTCCTGCTCCCCTTAAGTTTTTAAAACTCTTCAATTTTGTTGTTGCAAAAGTCTTCTTGTGGGCCCATGGATGTTTTATCCTGAAAGTGCAGAACCAGCAAATGATATGTGAATCCTCATTAACCTCCGATGGACCCCACGTGCTTTTTTTCCTCATCAATTGATGAATACCCATTTTTAAAATAAAACGTAAGCCTCCTCTTCAATTTCTAATTGCTCCGTTTCTCTACTTTTCATTTAATTTGATCTACAAATAAAATAATTACATAATGAGATTTAATCAATTAAAATAGTCATAAAACTTAATTAATTTATTAATTTCACAAAACTTAAAGCGCAATTCCAAGTCCATTCCTCCCCCTTTTAGTCTTTCTCATTCCATTGTTTTAGAGTTTGTTAAACCTTGAAATTTGGGGATTTTGTATACAGAAATGATATTTGAACACCCGGGTGCGACACCTCTACTGTAGTGCTATAGTAGCGCTACTGTAGAGGGGTTTTTTTTTTTCTCTCCAAATTTTGACTTTTTTTTTTTAAAAAATTTTAACATTTTTGAATACTAACATTTTTGGTTTATTACATGCAAATATCTGGTTAATTCAGTGTATTATATGGTTAATAGGTATTTTTTTGGACAAATTTCGACTTTTTTTTAAAACCAAAACACGTGGTTAATCCTTTAAAAATGGTTGGTACACGTGGTTAATCCTTTGAAAATGGTTAGTTAATTCAGTGTATTCTGTGGTTAATCGGTTATCCTGAAGCTTACAATCATTTTTCACAACTATGTAAATATTTGATTAATCACATGCAAATTTCTGGTTAATTCAGTTTATTATATGGTTAATGGGTCTTTTTTTTTTAGGGACAAATTTCGACTTTTTTTTAAAAACAAAAACACGTGGTTAATCCTTTGAAAATGGTTGGTTAATTCAGTGTATTCTGTGGTTAATCGGTTATCCTAAAGCTTACAATCATTTTTCACAACCATGTAAATATTTGATTAATCACATGCAAATTTCTGGTTAATTCAGTTTATTATATGGTTAATGGGACTTTTTTTTTTTTGGGACAAATTTCGACTTTTTTTTAAAACAAAAACACGTGGTTAATCCTTTGAAAATGGTTGGTTAATTCAGTGTATTCTGTGGTTAATCGGTTATCCTGAAGCTTACAATCAATTTTCACAACCATGTAAATATTTGATTAATCACATGCAAATTTCTGGTTAATTCAGTTTATTATATGGTTAATGGGTCTTTTTTTTTTTGGGACAAATTTTGACTTTTTTTTAAAACAAAAACATGTGGTTAATCCTTTGAAAATGGTTGGTTAATTCAGTATATTCTGTGGTTAATCGGTAACTCTGATGCTTCAACCATTCTATATGAGATATATCTCATATAGGATGAATTGAATTAACCAAATATTTGCACTGGATTAACAAAAAATGTTAGTATTTAAAAAATTAAATTTTTTTTTCATAAAAAAAAGTCAAAATTTATTTTTTTAAAAAAAAAAAACTGTAGCACTACAGTAAGGCTACAGTAACCTACTGTAGCGCTACAGTGTCCCGGGTGTCGCACCTGGGTGTCGCACCTGGGTGTCGCACCCGGGTGTTAGAATAACACAGCTCTTTTGTATATAAGTTTATTTCTATCAAATTGTTTGATTGATTATGCAATTAGGATGATGAGTAACATATTTGTGAAGTCAAATTTATGAAATTTTCTCTTGATGATGGTTATTTGCAAATATCGATAGTTAAGGTTTTAATATGCTCAAAATTAGGGATTTTGCTCAAAATTTTATGAAATTCTCTCTTGTATGATGACAATTATTATTAACTATTTTGGAAATATATTGCCCCCACTGGCTCAGGGTCCAGGATCCGCCACTGCTGGTGAACCACACAGGTCCATGGTTTTTGGACCTCCTGAGTTCAATAGCAGCTTTAACTTTAAGAAATAAAGACTTCAAATATGGTTTTTAAAGGTGGCAGTGGCACCTCCACTTAGAGCACCATCATAAAACTCAAAATTTTAGTCACTTCTCTCTCCAAACTCCACACCGAAATAAGGACCCTCCTCTTATGCCAAAATGACTCAGAAGCCTAGAGAGAACTCTCTCGAAAACTCAAATTTACTTCAATACAATGAGGAAAATACAATAGAGAATGACCCTATTTATACTAATCCTAAGGGTCTTCATGACTGGAATACAATGGGAATACAACTTGCACTTGTCAAAATTATTGGATAGGTAATTAATGGCTAGGCTAGGTAACTAATGGATAGGTAATTTAAGGTCAATATTAATGGCTTGGGTTCATGCATGGCTTCTGGAAGTTTATCGTTCTGTATCAGAATTAAATCACCGGCTCGGCACTAACTTAGAGAGTTTTGAAACACATTACAATTGGGAGAAAAACCATAAGAAAATAGATAGAATCCATTGAGAGATGCGTGCGTTGGATCTTCCACTTTCGCTCCCACAGAGGTAGAATCACCCAAGACTCGAAGGAAATATCTTCTCTATGTGTTTCCCGCTCTAAAGAATGCCAAATCGTGTATTTATTTATAGCTGTTATTGCTGGGCCATGACGAGCCATCGCTGGGCGATGGAACACATAACTGAGCTTCGTTGGGCGAAAATGCTGTGACTTAGACTTCAACATCTGCAACAAAAACTTGTCCAAAGTCAGTGAAAATGCCAAGAAACTCTATTTACAATTTTAAAAAGAATGATTTTAAACTACTTGATTCCACTCCCAATTAAAACAACCTTATTCTACTAATTCACCACACAATTACTGATTCTTTAACCCTATAAATCTACATATTCTTAGATTTATCATCCCTCTCTGGACATAGTCGATTATATTGTTGACCTGAAAAAGGCTCTCATTAACGATAATTGAACTAAATGTACAAACTAAAAATCAAGGAAGCAAGAGCATGAACAAACCTGATTTCCAATGTTATCTAAACTTTGTCCTTGACCAAGAATTGTCTTGCCAATTCCACCAGTTCCATGACTTACCAAAAAGCGAGTGGCAATATTGTTATACTCAATTTCTCTAACTCGTCGGTATACCGGTTCAATAATGTTCCTATTAACAAATAAATCTTCAAGAGATAATTTAATGGAGGCCTCGTTAACAATCTCTTCAGTTAACTGGTATTCGTACCTGCAGATATGTATACAGTCTCTACAAATCGTCAAATTGATTTTGCTAAATTTTACTTTCTTTTAATTAATAAGGATTTCTTTGATAAGTGTTTTGAAGAGCTTATGAAAATAACTTATGATAATAAATCTAAGTAAATACTCCCTCCGGTCCTTATTATAAGAGACAAATGACTACTTTTATTTGGTCCAAAATATAAGAGACATACATGTATTTTGACAAATATTAAATGCTCATTTTCAATTTTACCCTTATTTATAACAGAGTTTATATTTACAAGACAATATCAACTTTTCATACAAGTAAGTTTATTCATTAATTATTGAAGGGTTAGATTTGTAAATTTATATGAATATTAATTACAAATAGCTTATTTCAATGTATTTCCTTGGTCCGTGTGTTTTAGGTTTTTGTCTCTTATATATAGGACTAAAGGGAGTAGTTTATTAAAATAGTTTATGATATTTCCATAAGCTCTTTTTAGTTTATTTCCATAAACTTGTCAAAGAAGCTTATGAAAATAAGCTGTTTTAGCTTATTGAATAAGAGCTTATTGAATGAGTGGTTAAATAAATTGTGTAACCAAGCGCTTAAATAACCTGCAGTAAAGCAAAAGCGGAAGTCTAGTACTATCCATACACAAGATATTGCAAAGATCTGGTGATTAGAGAAAATAACATATTTATTTACTTACATGCCTTCTCTCAAATGATATCCTTTTAAGTTGGATGCTTCAACGAGGGATGACCTCCATTTTCTCACCTTCTCCGAATCTTTTCCAAACCTGCTTTCATGCTTAGTCATGGCTTCACCATAACCATTTTTCTGATATCGCACATCTGAGGGTTCCACTTTGTAGAAGATTGGAAAGACGATCTGGTTTTTTTCCTTGTGACACTCAAGGATGGTGTCAAGCTCATCGAGACACCATGTAGAATCAGCAAATGTTTCAGAGAAAACAACAATAGAAATCATTGATTCTTTAATGGCTTTAAGAATAGCCGGTGCAATTTGTTCTCCCAGCGTCAGATGCTCATCATCCATGAAGGTTTTGATTCCCTCCCGGCGCAAAGCTCGGTAGAGATTACCAGTAAATGCGTAACGGGTGTCTTCACCCCTAAAACACAAGAAAACGTCGTAGTTACACTTGGCTTCGGACACTGCAGCCTGATTTGCCATCACTGCATGTAGTAGAATTTTGCATTACAGAGAGGGAGAGAAAGGGTACTGGTGGAAGACTGGTTTCGGGCCAGGAACACTGGGTACGATAAGGAGAGGGATCAAATAACTAAAATGGGATCAACTTGGGTCAAATGATCTATTCTATTCTTTCTATACTTTTAGTAGTACATTCCATATATACTCCATTTACTGTTCATCTGCATGGTTACACCCCCCCCAATATCACGTCACTCTTAAACAACTTAGGCCATTGTTGGTTGGTTTCGTCTTGGGATGTTCAAGATTTAGCGGGATCTGTAATGACAAGTTGTAATGGGTTCCAGAATTAATGTAACAGAGAATTGTGATGATCGAAACAGAGAAAAGGTGGCATGTTTTGTTGACTGTCAACTATAAAGATATAGACTGCAGACTGGCAGAACTAAAAGATGAAGAAGAAGAAGAAGAGTTAGAATCTGGGAGAGAATAGAGAATGATCAGAGGGAAAGAGAATTAACAGTTACATCAAACACTTCCAGTCCCCTTGCCTTTAGGATGTGTTTAATTCAAAGAAGGGGAGGGGAGGGATTTTAAATAGGAGGGGGGATTGTAACTAAGGATTATGTGCTTACTGAAGTCACAGGGATGGCACAGGCATTTCGGGAGACAATGCACGTGCTCAGAAGGACAACGTGTCAATCCATGTTGAAAACTGCAAGATTTATCAGGGTCCGTGCATATAGCACAGAACTATAATCAAACACTCTGATTTATCAAGGTCCGTGCTATGCACAGAACTATAATCAAACACTCTGATTTATCAAGGTCCGTGCATATAGCACAGAACTATAATCAAACACTCTGCAACCCACAAACCAATGGCATTTAACCTTGAACCTTCAATATGACCACAAAATTCACATCCCAACTTGCTATACTACAATCGGACATAGTTTTAGCTGTAGCCAAAAACCTAAAGAAGAAAGTATGCTGAACATAGTTTTATTGAAGATCACATTATAAAAGAATCAATTGAATTAAAGAATGGATTGAATTTGTACATCTACAGATATGTTGATAGATCTCAACTACATTATAGAAAATCATAATCTGCTACTGTACTTTCGTTGCACAAAAACTAATAAATTTGAGGGCAGAAAAAAAAGGCAAGGAAGAAATTGCAAACACCATGAACTGCAGTTGCACAAATTATGAATATGATTTTCAGTGAATCTCAATTTCTCTGTCCTGATATCTTGTGAGCTTCAAATTTACCACTTTTGTAGATCCAAAAGCAAGAGAATGTCTATAATTTACAACCTACTTATTTATATTTCTGGCAGCAGTTGAGTCAGTCTACTAACCAATACATCTAAAGCTTCCTTCATCCAAGCATTTGGGCATATTTCTTTTGTTCAGCCACAGTCATGTGCATGTTGATGCAGATCAATGAAACTTAAGTGCACCAAAAAATAAATGTTACCCCAATCAGAAGAGGGCTTCCTTGTGATGTGGATTGAAGCGGAGGAATATCCTGGCAAGGATTTGAGTTCCTAATAACTAAAAACCATGTACTACCAGATTTCATTCTCTTGAAATCTGAAAATCCATACTTTTGGCAAAACCCAAGCCGGAATGCCTTGTATCAAGGGTAGAAAACTAAGCTAGCATAACTCTCGCACCAACAACCATTGCTGAAGCACAACAACTGAACCACATATTGAGAATTCAATTCAAACTAAATTGATAATTGGCAACATCATAGCAAATACAAAATTGAAATACATCATAATTTAATCTACTTAAAACACAATATGCATAAAGTATAAAGAAGCACTTTAAATGATAGATAATATGACCATGACATGTAAAATGTACATGATGTCAAACACATTAGCCAACATGAACATGTGGATAAACAAAATGGTGGCATTGGACTGAGTTATGTGGCTTAACCTGTAATGTTCTTTACACACAGCACAAACTTCCATTTTAACTGTCTAATGGTCTAAGAAATGATCATCTTGGATTTTGTTTAGAAATATTTTGTTTGCCTATTAAGAAAGGGAGAAGAAAGAAGTTATTCATTGGACTACATCAAAAAGCTAAATATATGCATGTAAGAAGAACTTTTTTTAAAGACAGATGACTAAAAACTTCATGTTAATATCAAACCCTCCAATTCAAAGTAAACATGAGAAAGCTTGTACAAAATCAATTCTAAAAAGGGCACTGATAATCAGTGTTTATTGATTATGTTAACTGGAAATTATGTTTATTGATTCATTGTTAATTGATGTTTTACCTATTTGATTATTGATTCTTGGTTTAGAAGGGTATCCGTCACTGAGTTTCGTACTCACCCCTTTGTTTTAACCTTTTAGCCACAGATTCTTCTTAGAGGAAAGAATTCAAGGATGCCTAATGACTGCTGCATAGGATTTTTTTTGAAGCAGTGTTGTCATAGAAATTTATAGACTAATTGGGATTTAAGTTTGCATGTCACGTATGTATTGTTGAAAGAGTTTCCCTTTATTGGAAACAAACAACTCTGATGTATTAAAATGGATCTTGTGAATTATTTGGAAATCTATGTAGTTAGCATCTGGTGTCGCATTGTAATTGTGGAGGAAGTTTTCAAGAAGAGGTTGATGCTAGGCTTCGGGGCTAGATAGACGACCTTAGTCATGGCCGGTCATGGACGCCAAATTTGGGTAGTGACATAGGGACCATGACCTATTTATATGGACAACTCTAGGGTTATCTATCTTGTATTTCTAATTCAGGCCATCACTAAAATAGAAATTATCCTTCAGTCTCTACACATTAAAGGCCCACATCCAATTAGATATATTAAAGCCCAAATTACAAAGACCTTATTAAATCACTTTTAATTGGGCTTAACCTTAAGTGACAGTCCACATTACATAATTATTCACATATAAGGCCAATGTTGGGTTAAGGATCCAATACTATCATCTTAACAAATAAATTAAAGCAATCATTCTTTTAATTTTTTATTAATTAATATAATGTCATAAAATTATTTTTATAAATTAAAATTAAAATTATTTAATACTTAATTATTTATCTCATTTATATTTATATAATACACAAATTAGATTATTAAGTTCACACATCGTACTGTGTATAAATTAGATTATTAAGTTCATTACTAAAAGAAAATTTCAAAGTGAATTTGTTTGATATTTCTGCAATACCAATTTTAATGTTGTATAAACCATCAAATGTATATAAGGTAATGTGACAGAAAACGCAAAAATATGCACCTGAAAGATTTTTTTTGACTGGAAAAAAAAAAAAAAGATGTAACATTATTTAAAAATATTGATTGCTAACTTAATATACATCTTTCCTTAAAAAAAATCTTAATGTACATCGACATGTTATTTTTAGCACTGTCTCAAATTGAGTCGGATGAATCACAATATTTATTGTTTGAAAATTATTAAAATGAAAATGTACTTTAACAGTGAAAAACCTCTTACAACACTTATAACAAAAACCTATTTCATTGTATTTATATTCAGAAAAATAGAACCTTTTAGTTCAGTTGCAGAGTACAACTTCATTTTTTAAAGCACACGTACAAAGAAACCACACAAAAAAAAAAAAAAAAAAATTTGTCTCCTACGGTCATTAAGTTGGGCGAGAAATGCACATATATTCAATTATCAAGTTACATCAAGTGTTATTTATACAAAAATATACCCCCACTCTTTTTCTTATAAGCAAAAGAGCAATATATTAATCGAGTACAATGGGTACTCTAACCCATAAACAAAGAAACCATATAATAGTGAACAAATGGTAGAACAAAAGGTATAGATTTAACCTAAAGCGTAAGCAATTTTTTTTTTTTGATAAAAGGCTAAGATGTGCAAAGGCATTACTGTAGGGAAAAGTGATCCCAACTATGTTGGCATCAAAGAACCTAACAATCATCTGCAGCACATCTAAAATATATTAAAGAAAGGAAAAAGGATACAAAAATCATGGGGGGACCAGACCAAAACCCCATGAAGAAAAGCTCTTTGAATCTATAGCCAGGCAAACCTAGCTTATTTCTAAAAAAATCCTCTCTGATAAAAATTGGAGCTAAGTCCCATCAATGGAAACCATGATTAATTACACTAAAATTGGTTAACCTATTAGCACAAACATTCCCTTCTCTAAAAATATGAGTAACCACAAAATTCATTAGAGAGGAGGAATTTGCAATTATCCCAAAGCGTAAGCAATTAGACTAAGCTATATGGTTGAATAACAACTAAAGTTTCACCCCCAACAAAATCAGTGTTGCCCCCTCTTGATTTCCCTCTGTGCGCTAAAATCTGCCCATAGTAGGATACCAGTATTTCCAGCGGCTTCATAAGACATAACATTGAAGATGATGGATCAATCGGAGTAAAACATTAAAACCAGCACACGCATAAATGAGAAGCATCACCCACTTAGATCCACTATTTGCACTTGCAGACCCATGTAAGTTTTAGGGTGTGCACATGCAGTCACTCACTTTTATAAAATTACCATTATGATAAACCTTCATTCTGCCTGTTTAATTGAGTGATCAATGAATTTGAGTGCATTTTATTATATATTTGAGCGTTTAAACTTTAATGTTAATTTGTTACCAAATTTCTTTTAATTATTGTAGAATTGATAAGTTTTGATGTATCCCTTAAAATTTAATAAATTAATTGATTTTTATAATTATTTTAATTGATGGGACAAAGAAAAAATGGGGAAATTGGGATTGGTTAGCTCTTGGAATTGGAAAGCAAATAGCACCCAAGGTAGACTTTACCCCACACAGTACACTTCGGACAGCAGCACATGTTACTCAGACAAAAAGGAAATTCCTCTGATCCACCTGGCCACTTGGAATAAGATAGTCCCACCATAAAAAGTGAAAACCATGCACACAAAATCCACACACTGGCAACAACCCAAAGAACCTGCGGTAAAGGCCAAATTAAAACCAACACACCAACGGCAACCTGTTAGGAGATATAGGACAAAACAGCTTCAACCCTTTGGTCAATTGATGAGCAAGAGGCACGTCCGCACGTGGGTCCCGCATGAGTTACTGCGATAGTGAAAAACTGAAAGGAATTTTTGGCTTTGCCAAATTAAATGAAAGCGACGTACAGGGCTCTAGACAAATAGAAAAAAGGGGCTCATGTGCACTGTCAATTGAATGAAAAAAGAAGACTTGGTTCGAAAATATATAAGGCTATGTTTGGAATTTTTTCTGAGAATGAAGTTGAGTGGTTAATAATGGAGTGGAGTGAAAAAGTAAAAGTATCTCACTCCATTGTTTGGAATTCTAATGGAGTGGTTATTCTTGTGTTTGAAATTCTAAAAGGTTAGTTGATTTTGCGTGAACCAGTGATTTCTTTGGTGCTTTGGACTCCCAATAATGCTTAAAGATTTCGACTTCCCTATCCTCTGTTGAAGCAGTACTTAGAGAGAAGCAACAAGTAGGCCGAAGATGAGGTGTAGCAGCCTGTTGATTCCCGAGACCATATCCACCCCTCTTCATTAGAGCTATTCAGTGAACCCGATTGTAGCATAGTTCTAAACTCATTCAAAGTAAGTGACGTATACATTGTTGGATATTTTGAGATATTTCAAAAGTTTAATATTTTATTTTGTTTGGGTTATTATCACACTACAAGTATAAAATAAATATGGTTAGTTTTATTATTTTATTCAAATATTTTTGAGTAAATAATATTATCACATGACCCTTCTTAATTTTTTTTCCTTTTCCTAACACAATTGCAATTCCTCACGAAGACACGAACTCCCCCAATTTACGGAGTTATGGTCCTCTCCAGTACTGGAGAGGCCATTATGAGAGAGGGAGAGAGAAGCAAAAAAAAAATTTCAAATTTTTTACATAATAAATAAAATATATCACATCAACTCTTTTTTTTTCTTTCTTTCTCTCTCACACTGGCCTCTCCAGTACTGGAGAGGACCACAACTCCAATTTACGTTACCAGTTTTTCCCTGTCTCACATGCGCCACCGCCGCACAAGAAAGCAAGTCTTGATGATTGCCTAAAAAGCAAGTCCTTAAGTCTTATTATTCAAATAAAAAAGCTGCACAAACAACAAGGTACAATTGTCATCTTCCCTAATCAGTCAACAAGCAAGACTGCCAAGGTAATTTAATATTTTTTTTCCAAATAAATGTGTGTTTTTTTTTGTGAGTGTAAGAGCCAAAACCACTAATGCTTTGCTGTTCATGTCTCCGTCCTTCTCCATCTCTCCTATGTATTTCGTTTCACTCCCCATCCCTGCACAGTGTTATAGGTGCCTGCCTCACTGTCTGTCTCTTTTCATTGATTGTCATGGCTAGAGGTTGAAGATGGTTCTATTGTGAGTGGAACATGTTTGCAGAGAGAACAGGAAAGTTGGAACTTGTAACTGGGGAAAAAATACCGGGGAAAGAGAAATTGGAGAATAGAAGGAATAAGAGGGTCATGTGACATGTTTAAGTAAGCAATTCAGAGCCATCAGATTTTAATTATATCAATGGCTGAGATTTAATGTAAGAAGTGTAAATTTTATGGAGTGTAATCTGATCCCTCCTCGTATATATATATATATATATATATATCCCAAGCATTTATAAGTATCATAAATTATTTTAGTTGGTATACTATATACAGTGGAATGGGTAGTGCATTTTATTAGTAAGAGACAAAGTTATAATAACAATTTTTATTGATAATAATCTAGTACACTTTGCTTATTGCTTATTAGTTATTATGGTTCTTGTATTGAGAAAAAAACAAGGAATTGGCTTTAATACGTTATTCACAACAATCAGATTTTCGGCGAGACATAATCAAAGGATCTATATGCGCTCAAAGGCGTAAAATAGGTAGGCCGGCATGGGCTACGTGGGCCCCTAAGACCGTCCAATATCTTATATCGATCTTGGTTCCACGTATCGCGCTTTATCGGGTGAGAGCAAGCCGGCCCAAAAGAAAGAAGGTAGTTAGTGACGGTTCTTGCTTTCAGCTGACGAGGGAAGGGATAAGAAGGCTGTTTGGTCATATCCCTTCATTCTTAACGGAACCTAGATTATGGGTATTCCGTCATATTGAGATCCCTTTTTCAGTTGTTCAGCTTAGTAGGAAGGGGAATCCCAGTGAGCATAGTCTTCGACTGATTTGTGAATAACAGGTATGAAGTGGCTCATTGAGTTCTCACGCTTTCATTTCGCAAAAATTCAATTTATCTGGTTACTACAGGGATGAGCCCAATCCGGAATATGAACCATAAAAGATAATACTAATTAAACCGATCACAGGAATACCAGTTACAGTACCTATTATCCAAAAAGGAATCCTTCCAGTAGTATCGGCCATTTATCCCACTTTCCTCCACATTTGATCAAGTAGTCCTTCTAGACGAAGTGGAAGAAGGGGGGAGATTCTCGAACGAGGAAAAGGATCCAATGACTTCGAAAGAATTGAACGATGAGCCGTATGAGGTGAAAATCTCATGTACGATTTTGTAGAGTGACAACAAGATTTTTAGTTGTTTTAAATAAATTAATTGAAAATGATTGATAATCCTCGTTACCAATACAAGTGAGAAAATAAATTGTTTTATAATTTATAATAATTTTTACTTTGAAAAAACAAATTCATCCTAAATTCATTTTCTAAATATGGAATGTCTTGTCAATTATCAAAAAGAATTTAAATTTTATAATGATTCTGAATCTGATATAAGTCAAAAGTTTTTAATTATGATTTTTGCTTAATATTTATAGACAGAAAGATATAGTTGTGTCAGAATGTGTCCATTCCATTCCAATAAGATGAAAAAAACACGCACACGTACCTGCTCGGGCTGCCCTCACTCTTGTCTTCTATCTCTCCTCCGCTCCGCTCAAAATATTTTCCTCCTTCCTGACACATCTGCCCGATGACGGTTCATCAATCATCACCATTGTTCATCTGCCCCATTCTCGACAAAAATCGAGTTGCGGTTGATTGTCACGTTTATTCGCGAACTATTTATGGTCGATTCATGTTTCATACCTGTTTATTTATTGGTTAAATGCTCATTTTAATCCCTAACAAAAAATAGGTGGATTATTTTAGTCCTTAATAAAAAAAAATACTTTGTTAGTCCCTGATAATTACTAACTGGGACAAGTTAGTCTCTAAATTGACTCCGTTAGTCAGCATTAGTTACTAAATTGTCAAACGATACTAATTATCAGGGACTAATTAGTCTCACTTTAAATATTGTTAGGGACTATAATGTCTCATAATAATTGTAAGTAACTAACTTGTCCCATGTTAATAATTGTCAGGGACTAACGTAATAGTTTTTTTTTGTCAAGGACTAAAATGACACATACTTTTTGTCAGGGACCAAAATAAACCTTTACCCTTATTTAATTAAATAAACAAATCTAAATTTGAGGAATTTTTTTTATCCATACCCCCCCCCCCCCCCCCCCCACCACCAAAAAAAATTCAGGTTTCTTGTTAATGCATTTTTATTTCAGTACCCTACTTTGGAGTTCTTAAAAAGGTCTTACTATTACCATATCAAAGAACCCTAGCGGCCTCGCTTTCCTGCTGTGCAACCTTTCAAAAAAAAAAAAAAAAAGCCACACTTTTATGAGAGCTATGTTTTTTAGAAGTATTGTGTTTTTCTCTCCGCTTGTGAGAGTTATGTTTTTCTCTTTATTTGTGAGATTCTATCGTTGCTGGATGAAGAAGATGAAGGAATTGTTTCTCATCTCCATTTCTCTCCATTTTTATTGGCAGGTTCTGGTTCCCAGGCCTGCTAGAAGCTATAAGTATCTTTAGTCGGAACTGCCGAGACATGAGTAACCTGTGTGCAATTTCTATCCACAAATACCTCGTTTGGTGTTATTGGCCAGACACGTTTTGTCGTTTTCTCTTTTTAATTTTAGTTTTTTTAGTCTATGCAAATAAAGTTAAAGACAATTGGCAGTACATTGAGCCTTTCTTGCAAGTAGCTCGAAGCATCGACTTCGATTACAATTTACGTGACGAGGGAGGATATTTCTTCAAAGCTAAATTTTATAGTTATTCTCCCAGACTCTAGGTGCAAAAAGAGGAAGTCTTAGGTATCCTTCAACAAGACCGAGCTAATTATATGGCTGTTATTTCAAATTATAGGAGGCTTTTATCATCTTATGTTAACAACTCTTTGGCGGAGTTTGATAGGAGGAAAGTTCATGTAGTTGCTCACTCTTTGTTAGGGGTGGCTACATATATTACTATTCTCTAAATTCGTGATGATGTTACCAGATGTATTGTGTTCTTCATTATTAATAAAATTGCTTAATTTTTCTTTGGTCAAAAAATAAAAAAGGTCTTATCATTACATATCACCTATTTTTATTTTCTATAACTTAAGCACCCCAATTCTCCAACTTAGCAATTTATAAAAAGTTCGTAAATAGGCCCCTCAATAACCCCACATCTTTACATTGTCAATAATTTATTTTATTTTACAACTAATTTATTATTAAAAAAAAAGGACCCAATTTTTGTTATAAGGAGAGGTGCTTGTATAAGTACTTTCTCTTTGAGTAATGATATTTGAACACCTGAGTTTGACACCCAAAGTTGACACCTTGGTTAATCATCTGTAAATTTTTGGTTAATTCAGTTCATTATATGGTTAATGGGCTATATGAAGCTTATTTTCCATAATCATGTAAATATTTGGTTAATCACATGCAAATATCTAGTTAATTCAGTTTTTTATATGATTAATGGGTCATTATGAATTAACTAAATATTTACACTGATTAACCATATAATGAACTGAATTAACCAAATATTTGTACCGATTAACCAAGGTATCAACTTTGGGTGTACAAATATCATTACTCTACAGGTTCTTATACAAAATCCCACTACAACCCAGCAATCCAACAAGCACCCGATTTTTACACTTAAGAACCGGGTAAGCAACTTTCGATATAGGTGCTTTTACCCCATTCTCATATCTATATCTATATCTATATCTATATCTATATACTTTATTAAGGCTTATCCCCATTTTTACGGTAGATGAACAGTAAAATGGGTGGTGAGCCTAATTCTAGGGGTTTTTTTTTATATTATATTAATAAATAGATATAAATACAATTATTTAATATATTTTGTTTACATTTTATTTGTATACAATGTTCAACTTTTAATATGTTAAATATTTGTTAAGTATTTTTTACAACCTTCATTAATTATGTAGTTCTAAAAATTATTGGTCTTGGTTTTTAGGGGATCATTTATTTAAGCTTTATTATTTATTTTCTACTTCAATATTTAATTATGTCTTTGAAAGGGTAATGCGAATGTACTAACTTTGTCTTCAAATACTTTGTTTATATTTGATTTGTTTGCTTTATATTTTTAAAAAACAAATAGATTTAGATTTTTTAAGTCAAGTGTAATGCCAGCAACATAGTCTACTAACCCAAGTGAGTTATGGGGATATACTACGTAGAAGAACAAATGTTAATTTCACAATCCGTAACGTAATAAAAATTGTTATTTTGTTTGTATTATTGTATAACTTTTTCCCACTTGCATTTCAGATTTTTATTTAATTGGTTAATTGTTATTGATATTATAGAAATGCATTTTCAAGTTCATGATGGAGAGAATCCTTTATTAATTTGTTGAAGATGAACGTGAAGGTATTTGTTTAGAAATCAATGTTTATTTGCATATATTAATTTAATTTATTTTTGCCACTTTTTTATTTTTTACATGCCTGCTGATTTGTTAAACCTTTTTTTTTTATATTGTCTAGACTTTGGACGAATGAACCGGTGTGGTGAATATTGTGGCGCAATGGTTGGTTTGAGGAGCGGTCAGGAAAAAATAAAAATGGTTCCAGAGTAGAATTGTTTTGTTTTAAAAATAGATATGAATATAATTATTTAATATATTTTGTTTGAACTTTATTTGTATATAATGTTTAATTTTTAATATGTAAAATATTTATTAAGTATCTTTTACAACCTTTATTAATTGTGTAGTTCTAAAAATTATTAGTCTTGATTTTTAGGGGATCATTAATTTAAGTTTTATTATTTATTTTTTAATTCAATATTTAATTATATTTTTGAAAGGGTAATGTGAATGTATTAACTTTGTTTTTGAATACTTTGTTTATATTTAAATTTTTTTGCTTTATTTTTTTTAAAAACAAATAGATTTAGATTATTTAAGTCAAGTGAAATTACAGCAATATAGTCTACCAACCCAAGTAAGTTATGAGGATATACTACGTAGGAAAAAAATGTTAATTTCACAATACGTCAAGGTAATATGAATTGTTATTTTGTTTGTATTATTGTATAACTTTTTCTCACTTAAATTTCAGTTTTTTATTTGATTGGTTCATTGTTATTGGTATTATAGAAATGAATTTTCAAGTTCAAGTTCATGATGGAGATAATCCTTTATTTGTTGAAGATGAACATGAAGGTCTTTATTTAGTAACCAATTTTTGTTTACAAATATTAATTTAATTTATTTTCCCCACATTTTTATTTTTTACATGTCGTTTGATTTGTAAACTTTTTTTCTAGATTATGTATACTTTGAACGAATGAATCATTGTTGTGAACATTGTGACGTAATAGTTTGGTTTGAGGAGCGGTTAGGGAAACATAAAAATAGTTTCAGAGTAGAATTGTTTTGTTTTAATAAATAGATATGAATATAATTATTTAATATATTTTGTTTGGACTTTATTCGTATACAATGTTTAATTTTTATTACGTAAAATATTTATTAAGTATTTTTTACAACCTTTATTAATTGTGTAGTTCTAAAAATCATTGGTCTTGGTTTTAAGGGATCATATATTTATTTTTTATTATTTATTTTCTAATTTAATACTTAATTATGTTTTTAAAAGGGTAATGTGAATGTACTAACTTTGTTTTCGAATACTTTGTTTATATTTAATTTTTTTTTGCTTTATTTAAAAAAAAAACAATTAGATTTAGATTATTTAAGTCGAGTGGAATGCCAGCAACATAGTCTACCAACTCAAGTGAGTTATGGGGATATACTATTAGAAGAAAGAATGTTAATTTCACAATCCGTCCAGGTAATAGAATTTTTTTATTATTATTATTGTATAACTTCCCCCTTGCTTGCATTTCAGTTTTTTATTTAATTGGTTCATTTTTATTGATATTATAAAAATGGATTTTCAAGTTCATGATCGAGATAATCCTTTATTTTTTGAAGATGAACGCGAAAGTATTTATTTAGTAATTATTGTCTATTTCCATATATTAATTTAATTTATTTTGCCACTTTTTTATTTTTTACACGTTGACTGATTTGTTAAACTTTTTTTTACATTATCTAGACTTCGGACGAATGAACCAGTGTTACGAACATTGTGGCACAATGATTTGGTTTAAGGAGCGGTCAGGAAAACATAAAAATGGTTCCAGAGTAGAATTTTGAATATGTTGTATGAATAGAAAGGTGGGATTATCATATTTGGCCAGGCCACCTACTTTGCTTTGGAGTTTGATACATGGAGTAATAATGAAAATAATTTTATTTATGATAGTATTAATAATTATTATGATAATGAAAATAATGTACGATAAATTAAAGTAATAAGTTTAATGTTGACATTGTTATAATTAATTTTTAAATTTATATGTATTAAGAAAAAATTAAATTGTACATGCTATTAGTTTAACGATTTTTATATTGCTTGGTAATTATAGAGTGATGCATTGTTAAAAAATATTCATTCTATAAATTTTTCTACACTATCATAAAAAAAATTAATATACGCATAATATTATCTATATATTTTTTATAATAATGTAATTTTTTAATTATCAATATTATCAACATTATAAAATTTGAAAGAAATTTATTTAATAGAAATTTTACCCGTGCATTTGCACGGGTGTTAAAAACTAGTATTCACTATGCATCATCCAGCTATTTAATGTAGATGAACAGTAGTTTGGGTAGTATTATTTTATTCATAATTCATGATTTCATATTACCTTTTTTACTTTATATGTTTATTTAATAAATTTATTTTAACTTAGTTTTATCATTACAATTCCACCTCTCTCACCAAAGTTTTTTTTATCATCGATTTATTTTATGATATTATAATTAATATATTTGAAATTAATATAATCATTTTAATTTTAGATATTTTAAAAATAACTCTTGTACTTGACTGTGTAGAGGAATTTTAGGGCCTTAGGCAAAATGTGATTTAATGTTATATAAATTATCAATTTTTATATTAATCTTCTAGCTTTTTGAGTTGCAAAATCATCTATCAATGTTTTATAATCAATTCATTCTAACATTTCACTCTTAGTGGATAAGATGGCTAATACATTCAATCTATCTTGCAAAATTGTTGACCTTAGATAGGATTTAAGCAATTTTAATTTTTAAAAACTTTTTTTAGTCGTAGCAATCGTTACAGGTATTGTGAGTAATATACTATAAGCAATATATACATTTGAAAAAAAATATAATGTTTTAATATAATTTATAATGGATAGGTAAAAAACAATCTACCAATCCATTTCGATCAACTAAAAATATATTTAAAAAATTCAATCCATTCATGACCCATTTAATAAAAAATCATCCAACCCATCCATTTAAGAATATATATATATATATGGAGCAACTCAAGTGAGAGGGGTGTGTTATTATGAGAGATGAGAGGAGTAAATCTAAACTTTTGGATCATACATGAAAGGTCAACATTAGAAAATAAAGTCATGTGACTTTTTTAAGTGATCACATGACCACCACCTAATTTCTAATCCTAACCATCCATATATGGTTTAATGACCCAGATTTGTTCCTTTCACTCTAACAATAAGACACTCCTCTCACTTGAGTTGCCCCATATATATATATATTATGCATTAAAATTTTATTTTAACAATTTTTAAGTTCTAAATATTTTTTTCTTTCTAAATAATGTAAGCGCTGATAATCTAGTAAAAAAAAAATGAAATGTGAAAATTTCCTTATTTTATATTCCTCGTCTTCTCTCGAAACTCATTAAAAACCATGTTGAAGTCCCAGTAAAATACCTTCCGTCCAAAATCCAAATCACAGATGATCTAGGCCTTAAAAAATGTAAAAAGCAATGTCTATTTTTTTTTTACAGAAATGATAATTCGACACATTTATGAACACCATACTGTTGACACCGTATAACACTGTAGCGGGTTTATGTTTTGCTTTCCTCCCTCATGTGCGTCACTTTGCTACGGTTGTTGAATCTCACTATTCATTTGCCTATCTTTTCCTTTGCTCCTTTGCTACGTGTGCTTGATGAAACGCGCCTCAACGATCTCCCTCTCTTTGCCTTTGCTACTCGTGCTTGCTGAAACGCTCCTCAACACAAAGTGACGACCTTGGCACTTGGTCTCCCAGCAAAATGAGCTTCTTGCTGCAGAGGACAAGTTCTCCATAGCAAAGTTACCTTCCCATTTCACCATAGCTTGTGATCAAGTCCATTTGAGCTCAACTTTATCTCATTTCTTACAAGGTAACTCCTTTTTTTGGTTTTTCCTTCTTTCTCTACAACATTTTGTTAATCATCTTGCCTACCTCTTTTCCTTAAATAACAAAGTATGGATTAATAGCGTGGGTCCAAATTTTTGACTCAAAATCCATGAAAATCCCTATTAGAGCACTTGCTAGGATTATAGTTTACTGTGGCGCGTTTTGCTGAGAATATGGTTAATGATGTATAAATAGTTGGTTAATGTAGTACACTAAGTGGTTAATGGGTTACTTAGAAACAATCATTTTTCACAACCCATTAAATAAATGGTTAATCGCTTGCAAATATTTGGTTAATTCTGTTCATTATCTGATTAATAGGTAAACCTGATACTCCATTCATTTTTCACAACCCACAACCTACATGGTTAATGATTACAAATATTTGGTTTATTCATTTATTATATGGTTAATGGGTTACTACTAATACTTGCAATAATTTTTTACAACCTATTAAATATATGGTTAATCGCTTGCAAATATTTGGTTAATTCAGTTCATTATATGGTTAATAGTTTAACCTGATACTTGCAATCATTTTTCACAACTCATTAAATAAATGGTTAATCTGTTGAAAATAGTTGGTTACTGCATTTCATTATATGGTTAATTGTTTATCCTGATACTTGCAATCATTTTTCACAACCCATTAAATATATGGTTAATCGCATGAAACTGTTTGGTTAATTCAATTTATTAAATGGTTAATAAGTTATTCTGATACTACAAGTTTGCCATTAACCATGTACAATAAGCTTGTAAATTCATGGTATAGTTATTTTGTGACTTTTAGTTTTACAACATTATTTGATACAATAAGCTTGTAAATCCATGGTTTAATTGTAGCATAACTTATGAAAGATCTAATTTGTGCAGTTTTTGTGTGGCATCCACAATTGGATATTCATGGATACTTCAAATAATTCTATGGACTGTGGTGGTGATGATGGTGAAGCTATTGGAGTTGACAATGTTAATGATGATTACATAAAGTGGGAGCCTGCCTGCAATCTTCCATGGAAAAATTTTTGAAAGGAGATTATCATCAAGTGTGCAACAATTATTATTAATTTTTTTGAAGATAGATTGCACCCACTGGCTCAGGGTCATGGATCCGTCACTGGTTATAAGTGAGTGTTGAGGTTAATAGGATGTGCAAGTTGAGCACACATTAGTTGTGAGAGAGGACGGTTTGCATATTTGTGTGTCCTGGAATGCCACATAGAGAATGACATGGAAAAACAAAGCTGGTATGGACATCCAGACTGGAACATATCATAAATATTTCATTCAAGATCATGGATCACCAATTTTCAATCCCAAGGATCCAATGGAAAATATTTTAGATGATTATTGATTAAGGATCATATTGAAAAATAATTAGATGATTAAGGACTCAAATAGATTTTTTTTTTTTTAGTTTAAGAACATACTCGAAAATTCTCAAATAATTGATGGAGTAACAAAATAATTAGAAAAAAAAAAAAAAAAAAAAGACAATGTAGTTTCCTAATTCCCAACCCAACGGCCTAAAATTGTCAAAAGCAATTTCTTTGTATGGTTGAAACAGAGCAGAGGTCTCTGTTTTTCCGCGGCGCCTTTCATCCATTTCATATTTTTCAGCGAAACAGACACAATTTTCAATCTGTTCTATTCTTTTTCAACCATTTCCTTCTGTTGCCTAATTCCCTCTCCGCGCTAAAAAAACAAACCCATCCTCAGGTTTGGGTTTGTGTATATCATTGTTCTCCCCTGATTTCAGGTACCCATCTAACCTTTTCATCTTTTACTTGCATTATTATTCTTCATGGTTTTGAATAGTTATCTGTTAAGGTTTTTTTTTTTTTTTAAATAATGGTTTTCTTTGATTACATTATTGTTTTACTTCATCTAACTATTTCACTCACAGAAAATAGGAGTATTTCTTCATCTAATCAAAATTGGAACATTTCTTCAATAGTGGCATTCTGCTTGATGGTTTTTATTCTTGTAGTTATCTATCATGTTTTTGGATTATTGGTTTCTAATTATATCTTAAAATTTGAGCATTTTGATTCATAAAAGTTCAGAATTTTATCAACAGTGTTGTATCGTTTAAACTTTCCCTCCAAGTAAAAGAGTGATTTTAGAAGACATTTTACTATTTGATTGTTATCGTGAAGTGTTCTGGGTTTGCTTCAAAATGTTGACTTGGTTCATGTTTTGCTGAATTTGAATGTTGTCCTTTTCTAATACTCTATATTCTAGTTTCCTCCACTAACAAAAAATACTGTTTCCCTTCCATTTTAGTATTGTTGAGAAAATTGAAAGCAGTTATGAACAAAAGTAAAAAGTTCTTTGGATCATGGGAGAGGGTATACAAAGAGCTTTATTTTGGGTTAAGTTTTAGACATAGTATTAGTAATAGTAATTATTCTTGTATTGCTCTTCATCTTACGGTGAAAACTTCAGGAACCACGTTAATCTCTTGTGTTTCTGTGCTATTGTTGTCATCATTTTTAAATATCCTTGTATTGGTGTTTTGTGGTGTAGGATTTATACAATTGTGTTTGAGGTTCTTATTCCACTATACTTTTGGTCTTCTAAAAGCAATTGTAATGGGAGTTGCTTATCTAGTTTTATGAAACAAAAATCAATAATTATTAGGTAGCACTATTAGAGCACAATGATGTGGCGTCCAGTAACAATAGTTAAAACCAGAGAAAAGATAATATATACAAATAAAAATATGAGACAACTTGCCTTGTGTGATCCATTTGATGAACTTTTTAGAGTGCTAAAAGTAATAAAGTAAAAAGTTATGATATGATATGATGAGACCCATAAATAGTTAAACAAGTCAAATAAGTTGCACTTTTGGACATATTCTACAAACTATTGGATTAGTTTTTTAATGTCACAGTAATCTAAAATTGTGTTGAAATCAATGCAGTTTCATGGTAATTGAATAACAAAACAAGCTCACGTAACATGTTCATTTCCACCAGGTTTTGCATTATCTAAAACCAGTATTTTGTCCTGAATGTGAAAATGTTTGGGTTCAGAAAAGCACCCCCAAAGACTGCTTCTTCCGGTTCAGATACTGAATCAGAAAAGAAGACAACCCTTACTCCAGACAGACAAACTGCTTCAGAACCTGTTGTAGTACCAAAATCCAAAGGAAACTACTTCGATGATGACGACGATGATGATTGGGGGAGAAAGCCTTCATCCACTGCATCCTCATACTCTTCAGCTGGTTCAAAAGACAGGTATAAAAATGGTTTCCGTGACTCCGGGGGGCTAGAGAACCAAAGTGTTCAGGAACTGGAACACTATGCAGTGTACAAGTCTGAGGAGACAACAAAGAGTGTTAACAATTGTCTGAGGATTGCTGAGGACATAAGAGAGGATGCCACAAGGACCCTTGACATGTTGCACCAGCAGGGTGAGCAGATAACAAGGACTCACCATATGATTGTTGATACAGAGAAGGATTTGAGTCGGGTATGTGTATCTGATTTATTAGCAGCATTATGGTAGCTATTAACTACATCATATCCTTTGGAACATAATTCCTGCTTACCAAAATTTTCACACCATCTTTATGCTGGTTAATGATGTTTTAGTTATTAATTAATAAAATATATTGATTGGTTAACGAACTAAGAACTTGCCACTGATAAACCAGTAACATGTTACTAGTCTGATAACCAATCGATATTCTTAGGGTCTGTTTGGGAGTTGGACTGGTAGGGAGGGGAAGGGTTTGAGGGTGAAGGGAGGAGAGGGGAAGGGATGAGAAAGGGAGGATAGCCTCCAAAGCTCTTCCCTAGGTTCATTTTTAAGTTCCCCAAAATTTGAGGGTTTTGGTTTTGGTTTTTTATTTTTATTTTTGTTAAAAAATGAATTAGGAGAAGGTGTTTGAGGGCTTTGGAGGCCACCCTTCTTTCACCGGCCGTTTCTCCCTCCTTTTCTCATCAAACTCTTCCCCTCCCTTCCCCTTCTAACTGTCAAACATACCCTTAATGCATGATTGGGTTACAATTTGCAAGGGGCAAACGTATATTTGCCCGCACAACAACAATCAGTTGTCTCCATTTCAAACGTACTTTTGGGGGTTAAACGTAAGTTTGCAACCTTACCCCATTATTTAATCAATAATTGAGTTGCCATTATCCAGGGTTTAAATTTTGGTGTGCAAATAATGTTACCAAATATCCTTTATCATTTTCAACTTATAATATTATGTACCATGCTGGACTTAAGAAATTATTATGTCATAGCTATGAGACACTTTGAAGAAGGAATATAATAGAGTAAGAAAAACAAAATGCACATGCAAATGAATGCTATGATTTCACTTGGGTTTGTTTCCCTAACTTTATTGTCATATAATTCCAAAATTTACATTCTGATGATCATCAGGGTGAAAAACTCCTAAACAATCTTGGGGGCATGTTCGCTATGCCCTGGAAGCCTAAGAAGACCCGTGAAATTCAAGGACCTGTAATTACAGCAGGTTATCTTCTGAAATGACCCTTCATGCTTATGTCTTAGTATTTTGGTTATTTTCCATATAGCAGGTAACATAAAATAATATAATGAAATCTGGTATCTGAACAGATAAGCCATCCAAAAAGAGTGTAGCGAGTAAGGAAGACAGGGAAAAGTTGGGCTTAGCTCCTTTGCCTAAGGGACGCTCTGCTCCTACCACACCTCCTCCTGAAGCCAATGCCTATCAGAAAATTGATGTATGTGTTTTTTTTAGAGCAATGCTACCAATATACTCTTTTCAACACTCTATCACTCTTTGTTGTTGGATGAATTTCATGTGATGCCGTGAATTTTGTATAGAACTCTCTATTTGGTGGGTCGCATGAAATTCACTCCATAATCAAAGTGTGTTAGAGTGTTAAAAAGAGTGTGTTGCTAGCATTTTTCTTTTTGTTATGACTTATGCCTAAGAAACATTGGTTTGTGAAACAACATTTTCATTGGATTATTTCATGATGTTATTACTAAACCAGGTTGAGAAATCCAAACAAGATGATGCGCTCTCAGATCTCAGTGATATCCTGGGCGATTTGAAGGGTATGGCAGTTGATATGGGAGGTGAACTTAACAGGTAAAGCCTTTGTTATACTGTAATAGTATTCATAAAACTAATGTTAATTTGTGTTACACTATTGTTACCAGTACCTTGTTTTGTTGTTGAGTGGAGAAGCAGATAGCTTAACTATGAAGAATAAACAAACAATGACTAGGCTAATGGATTTTAATCCTGAAGCAGTGATTGTCATGAAAGAACTGAATGTTTTAATGATTCCATTCTCTATAATTGTGTTAAATTAGAGCTCCATATGATTCACTAATGTTCCATATATTATGGTAATTGCAGGCAAAATAAAGCTCTTGATCATCTTGGTGACGATGTGGATGAGCTGAATTCTCGAGTTAAAGGTGCCAACCAGCGTGCACGCAAATTAGTAGGGAAGTGAAAGACCTTAGGCTCAAAGTGTTGCTCTGTTGAAAGTATTCAAATTTCTTTGTTGTAATGCTGTTTTCATTCGTTGATTGTGATTCCATTATTTGTATCTAAATTTTTCCCACTCCATCGATTTATTGAAGCATTTGACAATGCTAGAGAATTTGTTCCTGTTTGGGAATTTTTTTCAAACAATTTTTTAGAAAAGCAAAAAAAATATTAGTTAATTGGAACAAATGTAATAAAAACTAGTTCGGATGATTATTGCTACTAAAATGGGATGATGTTATTGACACTTAAAAGTGTCTATCCATACCCTTTGCTACCAATCATATTTTTAATTTTACAAAATTGTGATTAGCTAATGAGAAGTGTGAATGGACAATTGGTAGTGGCAACAACCCTGCCCCTAAAATGGTTCTTCAGCAACTGTTTTGAAATACATTTATAAGGTCATGATAGTCATTCAACAAAATAAAATGGCAAATTATCCGCCAACACTCATTAGAAAATAGAACAAAGTATGCACAAGTTACTAGAGCCTTTCTAGCCATGCCTTTCTCCTCTTCTGTGGCATACAGAGAAACATCTCCCTCCAGTCAGCACAAAGAAATTTCTCCAAAACTTTAAAATATGCATCATTACTAACGTTCTCCATTTCATTCAATGTGTCCATACATTTGACAATGGAGAAATCAACAGATCTAGTTACCTCAGCCCTATATTTTTCAGCCTTTAAAAGTGAAGCCTCCATACTTGCTCTAGATGCCTCTGCCCATGCTTGTAAAGCATCATTCGTTGGGTTAGACCATGAATCTACACTAGGACTCAATGCACTATCATCCATAACTTGGTCAGCATGTCGTCCTGCCATCTGCAAGATTTAAATATTTTAGATAATCACCCTAAGAATATGCTAATCAATTAAAGGCTAAACAACAATCATCATATCCTCGTTGTATGTAATATCAAATAAACTACAACTAACAATGCCATTCAGAAATGGTAACTTGCTCAACTTGATAACATGTTAACGATACTTCAAAAGATCAAACCAGGGAAATTCAGGGTATAGTATGAGTATCATGTTGCCACATAAAATTGGAATCTATGAATCAGTTTTAAATTGGATTGAATGTCTTGGCAAGGAAAAACCTATTTGCAATTTCTCTTTTCAACGCTTCAATAAATATTAAGCTATAAGTCATATATTTTCCAACACTCATGCAATGACAACAATAAATTAAAAAAATGTCCCAAAAGAAGTTGTTGGAATGAAATTGAAGTAAATAGTTTAAGTAAACAGAAAAGAAAGTTAAAACACCAAAAAAAACCATATAGACCTCATCTCTTGAGACATGTTTGGCATAAAACTTCTTTAATAGACTGAATGGAGTTCAATTTAATATTGCAAAGACAACTGATCACTTACATGAGGGACATATGATGATCAAGTACACTCATCGACCTAGCAATACTTGCATCAATTAAATATGTGAAACATTGGGTGAGAAGCTTATAAATTTCTTAACCATTAGGAATTTGGAGCTCTAAGTTAAAAATACCACTTTCTAAATCTTTATATGTTCTGCTTTGCTTTTACACAGGTAATGACCATAATAAGTAAAGTGAGCTAGTCAATTTTAGACCACAAAAAAATGGGAAACAAAAGCGAGAATGACCACCATTAAGAGTGTGTTTGGGTAAATAGCTTAAGCACTTATTCAATAAGCTATTTTGAAATAAGCTAAAGAAAAGTTTATTTTCGTAAGCTTCTCAAACAAGCTTATTGAAATAAGCTAAAAAGAGCCTATAGAAAGGTCATAAGCTATTTTCATAAGTTGTCCGCATAAGTCCAAATAAGCTCTTCCAAATACCCCACTATGTGTTTGATAAATTCTACAAGAAGAAGCTTTGACCACTTTAGCAAATGAAAAAGGCTCTAAGTCCATCTGTGTTTGATAAATTCTAAAATAAGCAAATAAGAATATATTCACCGTTGATTCGATAAAATACATAGGGATTTCTACCCACTAAATAATCTTTAGAGTAGATACATCCTTACTTGCTACTTTTGGAAACTATCTCACTGAGAGTTGGCACAACTAGTAGTATCAAACAACATCAGACACAAAGCGGTCTTAGAACTGATTCCTACCATTGATATGTTATCAATAAGTATCTCATTGTAAACTCTTGCCAAGCCATACCATTTCCTATCAAAAAAAGGGGAAAAAAGAGGTAATTCTTACCTACTATCACTTGAGCACTATAATATACAAACTCATGCCTCACACAGGCGTTTGATCAAACAGGTATATGAATATAATATAGTATGACAAGCATTAAGCAGTCATATTCAGCATATGATTCTAAAATAGCGAACCAGCTCCATGTGTAGAAGAGATTTTAGTTGGCATAGGCAGTATAATAATCTTATTAATTTGTTAACGAACTCTACATTGGCATTCATATCTAAAACCCCAATGATAAGCTAAATAATTACCATAAATACAAAAGGACAAACACTCAGAATTCAGATAAATAAATTAGAAAGATAAAAAATAATGCGCAGCTTAAATATAACAGCAAATAGCATACCTTGAAACAATGGAGGTTGGAGTTGGAAGATGGTTCTGTTCTGTTCTGGCTGGTGGGGACTAGGGTTGGGTGGGACAGAGTGATTTTGTAATGTGTACGTAGTAAAACAACATTGTTTTCAATATGTCTATATTATTATTATTATTTCTACTATTTTATTTTTTGTAGCCTTGAAGGCTGAAACCCTGAACAGGGAGAGAGTGTCTCTCTCTTTTTTTTTTTTTTTTTTTTTTGACTAAACCCCCAATTTGGTCCCTGAGAAAAACATTCGGGTCTGAAATAGTCCCTATTAAAAAAAAACTATCCATTTAATCCTTAAGAATGTAATTATCGGGACACATTAGTCCATCCGTGAGTTGACCACCTTTGACCTCAGGTTACTTGCTTATGTGGCCCATATTTTTGCTGAGTTGTCAGTTACCATTTCTTACTTACAATCCAGCATGGAAATTATGATTAAAAAAAAAAAAAAGTCAAAATTTCTGAGTCCCAAAACGCATGTGTTCAGGGGAAGGGAAGTGAAGTGTGGTCTCTGCAATTTTGCCAGAGCCAGTACGAGCCATGGCAACAACGTCGGAGCCAGAAAGGATGAGAGGCATGGTTTTCCTCTGAATTGGAGTGGGCACTTTGTAACCTGTACACATTGGGACTCAGACCTAAAGATTCAAAAGCCCCGGATTTTGGCTTCATCTGCTTCTCCTTTCTCTTCATCTCTGACTTTGAACCCATTTCGTTTTCGTTTTTTTTCTCTTCTTCTTCTTGCAAAACCCTTGAATTTGAAGTTAAAGTTGAACAACGCAGAAGGATTTTGTGATTTTGGTCCCAGTGCTGTTATATGAGCTGCCCCCCAAGCCTATACCTATTTCCGCTTGCTTCGTACTGCACGGCGGGCCATGCCTTTACCTCAGAACAGGAAAAATTGTTTAGGAATCTAGCAGCCGCTTCAATGCGAGTAAAGAGGATGCTGAATGTTGAGGATTTGTATTTGTATTTGTATTTTGATTTGCTCAGGGTTCTGGTTGTTGAACCGAGGAAGAAGAAGAAGGTTAACAGGAGAGGTGGGAGGTGGAAACGGCGTCGTTTCGTTGCATTCTCCTCCCCTGAAACGCATACGTTTCGGGACTCATGAATTTTGGCTTTTATTTTTTATTTTTATTTTTAAATCATAATTTCCATGCTGGATTACAAGTAAGAAATGGTAACTGACAACTCAGCAAAAACGCGGGCCACGTAAGCAGGTAACCTGAGGTCAAAGGTGATCAACTCACCGATGGACTAATGTGTCCCGATAATTACATTCTTGAGGATTAAATGGATAGTTTTTTTTTTATAGGGACTATTTCAGACCCGAGTATTTTTCTCAGGGACCAAATTGGGGGATTAGTCTTTTTTTTTTTTTGGATTAGACAGTCTCTTCTTTATTGTACCAATACGATACGGCACTACTAACGCGGTAAATCGTATTTTAATTATTTTTTTCAATTTTTTTTTTATGTTCTTGTTTCGGTTTTAAATTTTTAAATTTTTTTTTTAATGTGAGCATAATCTCTTTCAAATTGATTATAAGTTGCACGTAATTATTACTTTTTTAAACTCCTAAGATTGCATAAATTCTTTGACTACTTAATTCAAGGCCATTAAAATACACTTTGATCCCTCATTTTATTTTCGGAGTTCGTTTTGGTCCATTATTTTTAAAAAAAATCTATTTTAGTCTTTTATTTGTCAAACGTTGTACAAAATGGTCTTTTTCCTTACTTCTGATATTAAAGTTGTTAATATTAGCATATGTGGCAGTCAAGTGATGATCTGGACAGTTGAGTTGATACATCATCCATGTGGCAGTAGGTGTTGGAGCCATGCAGGAGGACCAAATCGAAACTAAAAAAAAAAGATAAAGGTCTCAATTGAAACAAAAATAAAAAAGATAAAGGATCAAATAAAGTATTCTTCAACCAACTGAGGTTGGCGTAAGTGGTTAAAGGCCTCTCGCCCCTTAACCAAGGTCTCGGGTTCGAGCCTTGGGTATGGAAAAACCTCATCTGGGAGGGATGCCACCCATCGAGGTGCCGAACAAACTCCCGCGGGAGATTAGTCCCCGTCGATTGACGGTGGGATACTCCTCGAAGTAGATCGAAAAAAAATAAAGTATTCTTCCCAATGTGTCTTCTTCCTAAATTGACGACCTAGGGTTTCTAGTGGTTGTCGTTGCACCGGTCTTGGGTCGGGAAAGAGGACTTGGTGAGGAAAGAAGAGTTGTTGGGGGAAGAAGACTCGATTTGGTCATTTATCTTGAATTTTGGTTTCAATTTAGTCCTTTATCTTGTCTTTTGGTTTCAATTTGGTCCTTCCATGTGACTCCAACATATACTGTCACGTGAATGACATGTAGAGATGGCAATGGGTAGCGTCTGCGTAGGGTACTATAGTACTCGTTCCCATACCCGCATTTGAAAAAATTACCCGTACCCGGACCCATACCCGCGTGGGTAGCAACTTTAGTACCATTACCCATACCCTCTGGACACATAAGTATCCGTATCGGCACCTGTTACCCGCACTTTAATTGTGAAAAAATAATAAATAACAAAAGAAACGTTATAACAATTAAAAAATATCCAGATGTCTTTTGATTTTAAATCTACTCAAACACATTACAAATGAAAATATTTAACTAAATAAAAAATCCAAAAGGAAGTATCGATGCCGCTCGGTTTAGAAAGTTAAGAATCTTTAGATTAATTTTGGTTTTAAATTTTGTATTATAGTTAAAATTATATATATTAGTAATATAAATAAATAATATATATATATGTGCAGGTGCGTGGTGGGGTGACTACTATAGTACCCGTACCCGAACCATTACCCATTGTGAGGGTAATTACCCTACCCATCGTGGGTAATTTTTGCAGGTACCCAGAGGGTAGGGTACAAATTATCATCCCTAATGACATGCTATCTTAGCTGACCAGATCATCACTTAACTTGCAAGTACGTTAACATTAATGGCATTAAAAATAGACATGACGAAAATGATCATTTTGTATAACGTTTGATAGATAAAGGATTAAATTGAATATTTTAAAAATAAATGACCAAAATGAACTTTGAAAATAAAATGAAGGACCAAAAATATATTTTAATCTTAAATTTAATAATAAAAAAAATAAAGGAGTACATGAAGACAATAACAAAATTCTAGGATTGTGACATACTCATATTCTTCCTTTCTCTGCTCTTAGACAAGGAAAAAAAGACCAAAAAAAACAGGACAGTGACCCATAAATCAGAAAGGAAAAGGGCTTAATTTCCTTCTCTACCAATAACAAAATTTGATTTGAGTAATTCCCATACACACCGAATGGAGAAGAGGGGGGAGAAAGAGGGACATGATTAATTCGGTAATTGCATTGACATCATTTCTCTTTATCTAATACATTTTCTTTGTTTATAAGGTATATATATAACCTCTTCCAATACATATAAGCCTTACAAATGCTACAATACAACAACATATATCGCTGTTTGGGGTCTCAATCAAGCAAACAACAGGTGAGTACCATCTCGCAATCCCATACCTACATACTCTATTCAAATTAGTGATCAATACTAATGTACTTTTCAGGTTTCCTCAGTCTTCATTAGACTCCAGTTACACCTGGCCTTAGAATTTTTCCCGGTATGTTAAATGAAACCAAGAATGTAATGTATAGCCTATAAAGCCCTCAAGCACCATTGCATTTCCTAGTTCCTACCTTGACGTACCACAAAATGCCGCCATCCCCATTACCGTTAACAACTTCTCCTAGATGTCAAATTTTCAACCATATCATATCCTCATCATGGGTTCAAACGTATGAAAGCACAAGCTTGTCCTATGTTGCAACTAGTCTAGTATATACACGGGCAGAGGATGCTCAGGACTAGGATCCCAGGTGGGTTGGTAATCACACATGACTTTTCAAATTTGGATCCTCTTCAATCAATGGTGTAGCTAAAATTTACGCACAGGTATGGCATGCGGTAAATCATGGACATTAGAAATGTAAATATATTTAACAGTTCAAATAAATCAATACATACATCCAACGGTTCACAGGATTTATATCTCTATCTATTGCATCCCTACAGAGTTTACAGACCATACTTTTCTTGTTACACTTTATATATATATATATATATATATATATATATATATATATGTGTGTGTGTGTGTGTGTGTGTCATTCCAGCTGTCTTTTTGCTAATAATATATATATATATATAAGTTTTTTTTTTTTTTGGTAGACGCTAATTTATTTTTTTCTGATTAGTAATGAATAACGGAAAGGATACACAATATGTGCCCCGCCTCCAATAAACTTCCAATTTGGAGCCAATTTCACTCCCGGTGTTGTTGGGTTGTACAAATTGCTCCACCAATTATGACTTGCAATTAGGGTAATGCTAGAGAACCCCCAATTGATAAAAAACAAGAACACGTTATTATCAAATTATTAAAAGTTCAACATCATTGAAACCTACAAATAAGAAAAAAGATTATTGTGGCAAAGTTCAAGCGCATAGACGCTCGCAATAACTATGATCAACTATATTATATCTATATTCAGTTTGGAGAAAATAGCTGATAAATTAGTTTTTTTTTTTAATCATGACATTGGTACGAAGTATCCACCATCATTAGTAGTGACTAATATTCTTCAGGGAACCTATTAGGCAAACAAGGCGGGTGTTCTCCCCTCCCAACCAGGTTTTTCTCCATACACAAGAGTATGAATTCAAACCCCTGACCACTTGCTTAAGGTGTCCTTACTACTTGGATCAACAATATGTTGGTAGCTAATAAGTTAGTTTTAATCAATAAGCTAATTTTTAACTGAAATTAAGACTTTGTTTGGTAAAAAATTAATAGATAACAAATAAATTTGCTAATAGCAGATGATCGAGCTTATAGTGGATAGCGAATGAGGTAACTGAAAGATGATAGCAGATAAGCTAGTTGATTAGATTTAAAGTATTTGATAAAATTAGCAGTTGAAATAGTTGATATATATAAAATGACATAAAAGTATATGTTTATATGTTTCTTATTTAAATTATATATATTATTTATTTTAAAATAATTATGAAATTTAATAATTTAATTTGTTTTAAATTATTTATCATATCCAAAAATAAAATATAAATTTTTTAATTTTATTTTTAATTATTAATTAATTTATTAGAAAAATGACATGTTAATATATATTTTTTATAAATTTATTTTTTTCATGCAAAAATATATTCTTTATTTTTTTCATCCTAAATATATATCTAACTAGTAAAATTAGTTCTTAAATATATCTTGAAATATTAGGATTAGGATATTTTATTTTATTTAAGAGATGAAAATGGAGGAATTTATTTAACTAAAATAGTAAGGGTAAAAATGAGAAAATAAATAAGAAGTTATAAGTTGTAAGCTCAAACGTTACATACTTCAAGAAAAATGCTATAAGCTAGTGATAAAAATGTTTACAAAATAGGACCACAAAACTCATCCGCTATAAGCTAGTGGTTTGGCCTTGCAAACAGAGCCTAAGCTTATAGTTGATAGCTGATATAGCTAAAAAATAAGTTGATTGAATTTGAAGTATTTGATAAAATTAGCAGTTGAACTAACTTATAAATGTAAAATGATATAAAATGACATATTTATATGATTTTTATATAAATTTCTTTTTAATTTCTAATAAAACTTATAATTAGAGTATTCGTTTTTAATTTATTTCTGCATATTTTTTCTCAAATAATATAAATGAAATGATATGTTTATATGATTTGTTTATATAAATTTTATTTTTTGAGGTGTCGAGTAAAGTAGGAATTTTATTTAATTTATAAGAATAAAAATAAGAGAAAATTTAATAAACTATAAAGTTATAATTTATATATAAGCTAAATAAAATAGCTTATAAAGAAAAGTTTATAAGTTAATGAGACAAACTTGTTTACCAAACACATATTCTTTAGTCAAAATAAAATGCATCTCAAATACATTATCATATACATTACAAATAGAATCCGACCCTTTTCTTTGTATTTTTTCTTTTTATTTTGCTTTGATATTTCTATTTTCTTCATCTCCTTTACCTTTAATGTTACGTTTTTATTTTTATCGACCAAATAATTGATGTTGATGTAGGAATACTAAACTAATTTGAAATAATCAATCTCTTTTTTACGTGATTTCGCCTACCCTGTCGGATTCGAACGATGAATTAAATGCAATTCATGGGGAGTGCCTTCTTCTAATCATGGCAGTGTGGAATTAAAACTAAGACTCCCCAAAATATTATGAAGTAGGCGAGGTATAGCCCGACTACCCCAATCTTCCTCTTTCTACCGTTACGATATGCAGTATCCTCATCCATCTTTGCACAGTTTTCATCTGGGACAGGGATAAATCGGCGCGTAGCGTAGTAGAATGAAGGCTACGCGTTAACACTCTCTTCTCTATTAGCCTAAGCGTCTTCGCTAACTCGCTTCCCTACTATACTATAAACTACTATACAATACTCTATACTATAGTAATGGGCCTTTTCGTAGTATGAAGGTCAATTACTGGTAGAAAGAATCTTGGCTGTGGTCGTAGTTCATTGGTGATTGTCAACGATGGTGTGGAAGTTTTTCAGGGTTGGTTGGTTTGTTTAAGGAGAAATTTAATCGACTTATCAGTCGCTCCCTGGATAAAATGTATACCCCTTGAACAAGGCTTACGGTTAGGAAGTTTGAAACAAGGCTCACTATTGGTGTAAATAAAGACCGATCAATCTTTTTAGCCATAAGGATGATTCTTGATAGCAAAAAGAATGATAGCCAACACTAAACCAACAAGTCAGCTGTCAAAGGGGAACCATTTAACTGCCTAACTGAATCCTATAACAAGGCGCTTACCCAAGTGTTTCAGGATTTGTGAAAACATTATCAAATAGTTGCTCTACTTGACCCTCGGGGCAGCTTTTACACACAGGGAACTTATGAATAATGATTTCGGAAATTGATAAGAGACTCTCTTCGATGTTACTCGAAGGAAGTCGCTCCAGGAGTCCAGAGAGCAGTCAACGGTCGGATCCCTATAGCGATCACTATAAAATGATATGTTCTACTACTATCCCGATGCAGCGAAGCTAGGTATGGTGCTATTATGGCTGGGGAAGGAGTGTCAGAGGCAAGTAAGTCGTATGTCAAAAAGCTTAGTCATTTTCAAATCTGAGGGTGAACGAACGCGATTTATATTTCATTAGAGCTAGGCCAGTACCTCGGGTGCCAACGAATGCCTTTGGTTTCACTTGATTTGAACCATCTCCGTCGAGCCACTGCTTACGGCCTTCTGTAGTATGGGGACCTCACCCCATCGACTTTACTTTATTAGTAGCATTTGTGCTTCCCGGCTCGCTGTCATCAACGATCTGCTTCCTTGAATAAGAGTTGGTCTTCCCGATCCACGAATACCGTCTGTTGTCCTTTACTTGCGGATTAGGATTAAAAACAAAGAAATAGGAGGTCAATAAAAAAAAAGAGAGATGTTAATTAGGCTAATCAAATAAGTTATAAACTAACTTATTTGATTTGTCTAACAAAACCCTAGTGTAACATTAATTTATTATGTGAAGGTTTATTAAGAATTTTTTTTAAATTATGCACATCATGAAAGTTCATGTAGACAATGTGATTTTCGTTTTAAATTGTACTTATTTCAAGAGGAGAATAGAGTAATGATATTTGGACATAAAAATGGTGTTCAACACCGTATAAAAATACCCTCCACCATTTATTTATTATTTTATTCTCTCTTATTTATATTCTATCACTCCCAAAACATCTCATCAGCTATACGTACGGTGTCCATACATGATGTCAAAATTTGTGTTCAAATATCATTTCTCGGAGAATATGCCATAAACTTTAAACAATAGTATTCTTGAGATCTTGTATATTAATAAATATATAAGAGTTGGTTTGTTTATTTTTGTAGTTCTTCTCGTAAATCAAATAACTTTGATAAATAGTAAGAAATTATTTTAGGTTTACATCACGAATATCAACTAGCCAAATAAGTCAAACACAACCATCCATACATAATAGTAGTCATTAAAAGCATTAAACCTAAAATACCATTCCCTTGTTTCTGCCAACTCAATCTTGTTTGGCTAAGCCGGGAAATCACAAATCTTTGAATCCCACGTTAATGTACCTAGCATCCACACATCTAGATAAACATCCACATATGCCCCAACCCAACTCCTACATATAAAAACTCCATGACTCGTTTGATGAGAGATGGTGATTGCATCATGACAGGTTCTCATTTCTGATAGGTTACAAATTCGAGCTCTCACTAGTCTTTTTGGGGAAATAAATGTTAACTAAATCTCTTTTTAAGTCTCCATATATCCGAAGGTTTTTTCTACCTTAAACTGGAGCACCGTCTCGTCATCCTAAATTTAAAAAAATCAAAGATATTGTGATTGGTGACTAAAATACCCAAAAGCCCGAAAAGAATTTATTGAGTGAGGCCCCTCCATTTTCTCGGTCATTTACATACACCCTCATGTGTCTCTTGCTTTGCATTAATACTCTCATTTCTTTCCCTTTGCTGATGTCAAACCTTTCTTTTCCCCATCACTTTCTTTCTAACCTCTAACTGCACAAGCATCACTTTTCTCTTCTCCCATCCTTGTTGCTCTCAGTTTCAGAAATGATGAAGAGTTCTTTGTCTTTAAACACTGTGATCATCTTGGTCCTCCTCTTTCTCTTCTTCTCTTCAGCTAATTGTAGAATAATTCCAAACCATGCTTTTCCACCTACAACTCCTTCAAGAAACAGCCATCACCATCGTTATTGTGATTCTTTTTCTAAGAGAAACCCACGTTCTTTGTGCATAGAACTCCAAAGAATCCACCATAGATTGCATGCTCCAGTTCCACCTTCAAAGGAGAGTGGGATTGATCCAAGATATGGTGCAGAGAAGAGACTAGTTCCTTCTGGGCCTAACCCACTTCACAACTGATTGTACCAATTCCCAAGCCATCAGATTTCACCTGAACTAACATCCTTATTAGGTATCTATCTTTATTCTGCATGTACAACTTCAATGGTTCAATTTCACCACACCCTCTCTATAGTAGCCCCAATATTGCATGTTTTAAACCATAGGCCAAACCCATTTATTGCTTTTCTTCATAATTTATATAGTTATCACTTTTCTTGGTAATTAACCTTTATGGGTTACCCTTCATCAAGTTCTTGCATATATACCCACGAAGCAAGAAGAATGTTATTTATACATCAATGGCTAGAGCTACCATGGCATGAAGAAAGAGGCAATCTTTGAAGTGGATGGCCCCCTCAATCCTCACAAACCAAGATTAATCTGTTACTTTGTTATAGGTTCTACATGCTTGCATACCTTTGTTTTCTTTGTGACCAAACTTGTATATTGTAATTAACGTCTTTTTTTTTTCTTTGGTAACTTACACCTTGGTTGTGGGCAATTAATTCCCATTTCCATGCTTGTTTTTGGTTTTTCTGTGTGCAAATTACTTACAATTAGGACCATACAGTTTGTGTGTGAGAGAGGATGTAGAATGGTGTAAAAAGGAAGAGGTGAATCTAAAAACAAGCATGGAAATGGTCCTTTTTGGGGGCAGCTTTGAATTAGAGAATATGGTTGGAGGTGGAGCTCAAGAGGACCCCATGAGTTTCATTAATATGGAGCCACCAAAGGACAAGGACGTATCTATTTATGGGTGTTGCTTTGTTTCTGAGGTCAAATTGGGCTCATACTTGGTACCATGTATTATTTTTTTATAAAAACAATTTAAAATATTCGTGGATACTTTATATTTGGTATTTTTGATTGAATTAATATGGATATGATTTAGCATGTCGCTTTTGTTATGCTTCTATCATATTATGCTTCGTACTTTATTTATTTGGTACAGTTGGATATGTGATGATTTAACATGTATATCTATTATATTATATTATTAAAAATGTGTCCGATATCATTCCAACAAATGCAAATGGGTGCTTGTTTAATTGGAGTCATTCCAAACGTGGGTTGCAAATTTCTGCTTAATTAGGTTATAGGAACACAATTGAAACCTCTGCACTTCCATGTGGATGTGAATTTGATGGGTAGGCCTGCTTCACTACCTGTGGTGAAATTCGTCAACCAAAAAGGAAATTAATTTTTCTCAATTTTTGTCCTAGGTTTGTTACTTAATTTCGGTTAATACTTTTTTTTGGACCAAATTTCGGTTAATACTTAATGCAAAAGCGAATTTGATATTGTATATAACAATATTATATAATTTTTATGAACACCTCCACCTTGTATGTATATTTCTCCTTAGATTTCTCTGTTATTTTTTTTGTCCAACGAGCGGATGATGAAATGATGAAGGATCGTTAGCCACGAAAAAAGATGAAAGAAGAACAGAGTGTTTTGAAATGGTTACACAGCTTTGACCTGAAAAAGAAACAAGAATAAAATGGGGAAAACTTGTAAGTCCTTTACGTGTTAAAATCTCATGCTTGGTATCCAAAAGCAAAAATAGTCATAATTAAAAGATCAAGTTCGGATGGGTTATGTATTTATCTATATTTCACGATATTAATATGAGATATGAGTAACTGCTAAGTGTTATATAAGATTTACTGTTTTCATCAACAACAAAAAAAGATTTATTGTCTGTATAAAAAAACAATTAAGATTTATTGTCACTGAAGACACGTAGTAGCTTGAGAAGTGTTTAAAGACAACATATTTGGAGAGTAAAAATATGTACAATTTTACCTTTTTTTCTGTTAATATATTAGGTTTTACTTTTACATGAGTATTTACAACTTTATTCATCTTATTATAGTTTTCAAGTTATTGATTAAATGCCTCAAAAAAAAAGTTATTGATTAAATGAGGCCATAAAACTCTTTCTACGACAGAGGAAAACTTTGCAAAGAAACGAAATGATACGAAAAATGTTTTTTTTTTCTTTTGACAAAGATACCAAAAATGTTATAGCATACACTTTAGGCCAATTTTATGGTGCACTCCATACCTAAGGAGCGCACCGGTACACGCATGTTTTGACCTGCTGTGATATGTCATTTTAAGAGTGTTTAATAAATTATCCTATATTAAGGACTTTTTTGCAAATAGTATTTTTTCTCTTTGTCGTTACCCAATGAAGGACGGGGTGTTCATTAACCTTTGCAACTTTTATGGTCAAACAGATATGCTCTCTCAATCAAAAACGGCTTCACCTGGCTCAAAGTTTTCGGTAGAGACGAGCAATGGGCACATTTTCAAAACACCAATACAATACCATAAACAAGTACAATATTCTTATTTCACAAGATGAAATACATGCAGAATTGAATTACAACAATAATATAATATACTTCCTAAAACATAACCGAAGTCATTCTCCATGGCCAAGCAAGAAAAAAACCAGTTGTGACCAGACCCTTGTGCGGTTCTTTGGGAGTCTAATCTCAGCGACCCACTTCCCCAATGCCGCACCCCTCTGTAGAGCTTGGTGAGTTTTGGAGGTGTACCCATTTGCTTCATTGGGATGGGTTTGGTAATGAGGAAACTGAGCTTGGTGAGTTTTGGAGGCGCCCCAATGATACATTATACATGTCATTTTGGGACTTTTTAATAAATAAAACATGTTGTAAGGTTTTTGTTTCAAATAATACATTATTATCTAGCTTTGATTCTCTGCTTCATTCTTCTCTTCATTTTCTTCTCCCTCGTCCTCTGGACTACCAACAGATCTATGAAACTCAAGATTTTGATAAAAGTTTTTTTATTCCAAGTTTCAATTTTTTTCCTTGTTTTGAGGTTTTTCGACGAAACATAAGATGGGTGGCAACTATTCTTTTTTTATTTTTTCAAAGCACAAAGTATGATTGTTATGGGCGTTCTTTCATGGCACAAGAGCCCTTCGATGTCCATCCGGGTTCTGCTCTCTGGTGTTTGTTTTGCAATACTCTAGATGGTTGTTATTCTATCCGTTACGAAATAGGTCGTCCGGAGGTGTTCGTTAGAGATGACGCCATTGATGAGGCTTATATTTGTTTGACATTAGCGGGTGTGATGGTGTCAGATTTTATGGACGAGCAGAACTAATACTGTTAATATTAATAAGCATTTCTGGGCCAAATTATACATGCTTTTTATTTCCTGCTTATTATCAAAGGGGGAAAACAAAATCATGTAATAAAAAAAAAAAGAGGATTAATTAAGCTAATAAATTTCACCGTAAATAACTTCAGGACTTCCAAGCAAATATAAAATTTTTGTTATAACATGCTGTCCTAGTTCCAGGTAAAACTTTCATCACCATTGATCTATTTTTACTACCTAATCAATGGCCACAATTCAGAGGAGCACAGGTGCACTCCATTTTTAGGGGTGCAAATTAAAATCCACCTACACTTTAAGGGTCATATAGCATTGAATTTGGATTGTCTCTTGCATTGTTCCCTTTGCAACACCAAAAGCAAAGAGAGGAGAAAGAGAAGATAAAGAGAGAAGGGGTAAATGAGGGAGAAAAAAAGAGAAAGGAAAAGAGAGATAAAGGGGTTGTTGTAGAGAGGCCGGAGATACTTTGGCTGGAAACAATCCAGATCATGTTGCAATACTCTTTTCAATAAACCATGCATCAATGCGTAACAAATTTAACCTGCGGTGATGTGTTTTGTTAATAAGAACAATTCAATAAAAATAGTTGTGTATAGAAATGACCATGTTTTTTTTTTTGTTAAACATCGTCGTGTCTTAGGTCACATATGGGACGTCACAGTGACGAGGAAACTAAACAGTGGCACAATAGCAAGAATGTTGATCGTTGATGTGATATGGATTAAAGTTTTAAATTATGGTTATGGTTACTCTCACAGTTATATTATGTTTATCGCAATTGTTAATAATTGCAGAAAAATGTGACCCATGTGACAATGTATAGTTACGATTGCGATATGATTAGGGATGCAATCAAAATCACAATATTGTGATCTCAATTGCGATCGTGGGCCACAATTTAAAACCTTAGTCATGATCCTTAGGTGGTGGGTTGCCACGGTATTATATGGGCTCGTTAGGGAGTGCTTCATGGTGGCTAGGTGCAACATGTAGGTGGTTATGTTTTTTTTTCTTTTGTCGTTATGGGTAGTTCTATTGGTGGAGCTCAACAATTTGCAGTTTAGGGTCGTTTGGAACAGCTAGATGGTGAGATCAAAAAGAGAAGAGGTGCATGAGTTCCATAAGTTGTTGGATTGATATATGTGAATTTCCATTCTTTAACTTTATTAAATTACAAATCAATAGTTTTAATCACACCCCATGAATACTTTTGTTAATCGCACTAAGGTATCATTTGATCAGTTTTATGGGCCAAACACTACCAAATATCCTAACAAGACTTCATCCCTTGATATATGGAACAAGTGGTAATTTATAATCAGAATAAAATGTTTCTAATGAGCAAAAAAATTAAAGTGAGAAAGTAAGAGTTTCCACCCTTAATTATTTAAAGAATATTGAAATATCAAACCACTTTAGCTGATCAATAGTGAATATATCCTTACTATATCACTTTATATAATTTACTCATATTAGAGGAGCATAATCCTTATAATCAATAGTAGCCACATCATTTTTATGGTAGATCTTAAAAACAAAATCACGACAATCAGCATTTTTTTTTAATGATCATATTAGAGTTCTAGTTAATTAATTACAAGTTAGTTACATTAATTAGGAAATTGGTTACTACTCTCATTAGTTTTGGATTTAACTCCTCTAAAGTGACAGTCTCTAAAGTCTCTAAAGTAAAGGTGTATGTACCTTGATTTGATAAATGCATAGGGATCTTAACCCATTAAAAATGATCTAAGAGTAGATATTCTCAATTTAGAAATATTCTCACTTTACAGGAGCCAAATTCATTAGGTATATAAGCACCTCTTGTGTACTCTTGTAAGATCGCTTCCCTCATTTATATCATTTTGCTCTTTTCAATCAATACAGATTCAGATTTATTCTCTCTTCTCCGTTCATTGATACCATGTTTTCTAACGTATCACAATTTTGGAAAATATAAATTGAACATTAAAATGGAAAGTTTCCTTCTTGATATTAAGATTATACTGCGGCCTAGGATAACTTTAGTTTTTGCTATAACTGTAAAAAGAAATTCTGACTATTATTTATATCGATAAACTTCAATTTCTAGCTTGATTAATCCAAAATACTTTAGCTTCAAATGTTTTAATGAAATCATCTAAATATCTCAAACAATTCATTAGATCATGATATTAATTGAGAAATGAGATCAAATTTCTTCTAGAAAATGGTTGATCGCTGTAGAAGTAGACTATGCTCCCAGAAGTTTGAATTCTAGAGTCGCCACTTTAAATAGAGATTTTACCTAATCACCACATCCTCAATGCAATGGTCAGTCTCCCATATTTGTCTGTGATTATATATGGTCAAATACCAAACAAGATAACTAGGTTATTTAGAATTTATATATAGGTCATTCAATCCATTTATCTATATTTAACTTAGAAAAAAAAAAGGTTGAATGACACATTCAAACTTAATTGACAAATTTGTGTAGTTATTAATGATTTTACAGTCACATAATCTGTTGGTTGAACTAAGAATGCTATGTATAATGCATGAAATTGGAGGGGTTTGTGAAGGATAAATGAATCTACACTTTTACAGTTGTACACACATAAGAAAGATGAGGTCACTGATTATCAAGTGACAAAAAGAGAAGAAGAAACCATGAAAGCGGTTCCCTTGTTTTGCCATTTTAACGAACTAAACATGGGATAGAAAGTCAATCAATCCCACACAAAACAGGTCGAAACCCAATATATAAATAATAAATAAAAATATACAATAAAATGTTAAATTACTCTATAATTCTCTCAACTATTTAGAAAATTTTTAAATTAGTCCCTATAATTTAAAAGTTTGTAATTAGTTTCTTGAACACAAAAAATTTGTAATTAAGTTTATCGTAAACTTTCTCATTAGAATTTCGTTAAGTATCCATAGGGTTGGGAATAGGTCAGGAAGCTCGTCGGGGGCCTACGGCCTGCCTATTTAAACACACACACACACACACACATATATATATATATAGTAAAGGCCTATTGGCCATATGGTGACATATTTGCCTATTTATTTTTGAACGTCTGATGACATATTTATTAGTATAGGTCTACCAACTTTTTTATCATTAGAGGCCTACAAACCTATTTACAAGTGAAAGCATATGGCCTATTTATATGTGGAGACATATTTAAAAGTCTTGTTGATAAGTAGGCTTCTAAGTAGACTTTCAGGCCAGGTCAGGCTTTAAAGTAGGCCAGGCTCAGGCCTTAAAAATCGGCCTATATCAGGCAATAGGCCAAGCTTAGGCCTCGAGATTGGAACGCATGCCAGGTGCAGGTTTGTTAGGGCCTAACTCGGCCTAGCCTATTCCCATCCCTAGTTTAGTTAAGTGATCAATCTACAGATTTACTCGTTATTTGTAGGTACCTGAAGTATTGAAAAAATTCAAATAGATAACTATAATTTTTAATAAAATTCAAATAAATCCATATACATTTTGAAACTCTAACAAAAAAAGTGAATGAAAATTTCAATTACAACTTTTCTATATGTTTAGAAATTCAATTATAACTTTTAGAGTATATCTATTTAAAAATTTCCAAATAGATTATTACTTACAAATTTAGTTAAACCTAAATAAAATAGAAAGCAATTTGGCACAAAAAAATAAACAAAAAAAAGAGAGGGGAGGGAGAGATTATTTTATTTTGACATAAAAAGTTCAGTGCCGACGAGACGAGTATTAAGATATCCACTTTCCAATTTGATAGTTGATGCCGCGTTCGTTGAGTCTCATCTCAACTTCAATTAATCCATCTATTTCTCTTTCTCTCTCAAATCCCAGATTTCTCAAATCTGATTCACACACAGTTAATAGAGAGACATCTCACTCTCAAACAACACTTCAGATCTACAACTACAAAGGACCCTTTTACACTATCATCAGAAGAAGGAAAAAAAACATACCTATTTTACAGTGACAACAAGGTTTTCTGGAAGCGCCATCAAAATGGCGCGCATACCCTTTACTCTATTCTCCTTGATCCTCATTTATACACTATCAATTCTCAACCTTGCGAACTGCAAGACCCTCAAGCGTGACGGTAACTTTGACACCCACCCATGTCGTTTTCTCTCAATTTTTATCCGATTCCGTTTATGGGGTTGTCGTTTTATAAATTTTCACGTAATGGGTCCACGGAATTGTTGATTTTTATTCAATTTTTGCAGTGAAAGCTTTGAACGAGATCAAGGCCTCTTTAGGTTGGAGAGTGGTGTATGCTTGGGTTGGTGATGACCCGTGTGGAGATGGAGATCTGCCTCCTTGGTCTGGTGTCACTTGTTCCACTGTCGGTGATTATCGTGTTGTCACCGAGCTGTGAGCATCATATCCCACACATTTTCAGTTTTTATTTTTTATTTTTCTGATTTTGTTTTTTTGCTTGCCTAGAGTATCCATACACTAATTTGATACTATTAAGCCCTTTTAAGAATGGACTTATTTCAATTGTATTTTTCATACACATGAATCGACCCAACCAAGACATGTTTCTTGAATTGATTCAATTGTTATGCTATGTGTAAAAAAAATGGATAAAAAAGGAAAAGTTTTGATTTATAAGTCCAGTTATGTCCAAAATATGAGGAGTGAGTGAGACTGGTGCAATTGGAACAAAAATGTTATGCATTTATACACGTCATCTTACATCAGCTCAGTTTTCACTGTCGGATTACAACGGGAGTGTGTTTGGTTTTCTGTTGGGAAGGACTCAAGCATGTGATCGGGACCTCTCCAACAGAAAACCAAACGCACACTGAGTCCACCTCTCTTTTTGTACAAGCATTTTGATTATTGCAACTGGGTTCACCTAGTTTTTTGCATACTAAGCAAATGTGAGAGATCTACGTGAGAAAGCGATGTGTAATTAACTTCTTTCCTAATTGGAATTAGTGTCTTTTTATTTGCAGTGAGGTGTATGCAGTGTCCATTGTGGGGCCTTTTCCTACTGCTGTGACTAGCTTGTTGGATCTTACACGGCTGTAAGTATCTTGATTGACTTATGTTATATTTTGATCCTAGTATGAAATGACTTGAGGAATATGTATTGTTACCTGATACCTCTGAATGCATTGCGCTTGGATGTTAGAGAGGGCAATATGGGAAGTTAAATGTGTATGATATTCAAGTACTTTTGCAGAATCACATGGATTTTAATTGGTTGGCAAATGATAATCCTTCATAATGGAAAGTTGGGTTCCTCATTTACAATAGCATGTTGGATTAGTTTTTATCGTAGACCTTGAATCTAGTCTACATGTATGATGTATGATTGGAGTCCAAGAACTTTGTTTACTGTGATGACTTCTAAGTTTTTATTGTGCATGCATAAATGTGAATGATTTAACCTAGAGAGAGATAGAACACATGTCAGCAGAAGATTTGTGTTAACTAAAAGGATTGTGAATGTATTCATAAAGTTGAAAATTTTGATTTGTTTTTGCATTGGTTTATCAGTGATAAAACTTCAAATTGGAAATTAAGATCTGCATGTTAAGATGATATGTTGTTCACTTACAGTTTATCTGCCTTTATTTTTGTTCATTTTAAATTACAAATGTGTAACATCGAAGTATTTCCATTTTGCCCCTCCCTTTCTAGTGCTTATGAATTGAATTACTGTCTGCTTATGGCAGGGATCTCCATAATAACAAGTTGACAGGGCCTATTCCTCCTCAAATTGGACGACTGAAGCGTCTTAAAATACTGTATGATTATCTAATCCCTCTTTATTTCTTGTTACTCCCTGTATTTGTGTTGATATGATGCATTATTGCATTATAATGTTGCACTTCGTTTTTTTATGATCCTATTCTCTTTGTAACATAGACAAGTTTTTTATGTTAATAGCTGTTGTTGATTTATGAGGATTATGCCTTCTTCACTGCTTTTATGCAATAAATTGTTGATCTTCTGATAATTTTGGTGTGTGGTTCATTGTCGGACTTTGTTTTCTACCAGAAATTTGAGGTGGAACAAACTACAGGATGCAATTCCTCCCGAAATTGGTGAGCTTAAAAGTTTAACACATCTGTAAGTAACTTTTACCTTCCCGGTAACCTTGGACTTCTTACTTTTCCTTCCCCTGCTTTTTATTTAACATACAATATATCATATCCTTTTGCAGGTACCTAAGCTTCAATAGTTTCAAGGGAGAAATCCCCAGGGAGCTAGCGAATCTTCCAGACCTTCGTTACCTTTATCTTCATGAAAACCGTTTAACTGGAAGAATACCACCAGAATTGGGCACTCTACAAAACCTTCGTCACTTGTAATACTCTAATCCTTTTAAGAATTTCCCACTACAGAGTCATACATGTGTGTGTGTGTGTGTGTGTGTGTCATGCTAATTGTGCCGCATGATGATACTATTATGTTCACAGGGATGTTGGAAACAATCATTTGGTGGGTACAATAAGGGAGCTCATCCGTATTGAAGGTTGTTTTCCAGCACTTCGCAATCTGTAAGTTCTTGCTGGTGAAATGTTTTCCTCCAGACATCGCCTTTTGATCTTAAATATAAATAGAATGCACTGGTCTCTATTAACAAATTTTGTTCTGATAACCAGATATCTAAACAACAATTATTTCACTGGAGGAATACCCGCGCAACTTGCCAACTTGACCAGCCTTGAAATCTTGTGAGTATTGCCTTTCCTTCTTTCTGTCTGTACCACCTATTCCTCTTCCTGCCACTTCTCTCTCTCTCTCTGCATGCGTGTCTGCGCGCTTGCACGTGTGTGTGTGTGTGTGTGAAAGTATTGCTATACAATAAAGTTGCTGTTTCAATACATATCTATTATTTCTTGGAATTTCCATAAAGTGTTGTCTTTTTTTTTTTTGTTGGAGACAGGTATCTGTCCTATAACAAAATGTCAGGCATCATACCATCTAGCCTTGCTCATATTCCTAAATTGACGTACTTGTAAGTTTGTCTTTTAGCATAATTCTTTGATAGTTTGCTGGACTAGCTGTTAGAGCATATACTTTCAAATATAAGTGGAATAGCAGTTGATTGGAATTTTGCCCTCTGTTTAAAAACAAACATTATGCATCAAATAAGGATTCTGTATTATTTTTTTCATGAAACAATTTACCTGTCTTTAATTTATTTTACATGTGCTTCCTAATATTTATGCATTTTCTTATATGGTTTACTAAAAAAAGGATTCCTTGATAATAGATATATTGTAAGTTATCACTGAAAATCCAATGGCATAGGTATGCTTGCAATATCAACTTATAGGCCATATAGAAATTGATGCAAGTGTCTATATGCCCTTCTTCATCTTGAGACTTGTAAATACCACTGACCTCCAGGCATCGAGTTTTCTCCTGCAATACAAAAACTACAAACTTATGCTTTACATACTGTTTTTTATTGATAATCGACTGACAAATTATGGTAATAATGTGCTTCTTTGAGCTTCAAGACTATATACTTGAGCTCAGATTTCTGCATTATGTGGAAAATCAAGAAATGGATTCGCTGTGATTTCCTTGACCTCTACTAATTAGACTGATAGACATGTTCTTAGTTAAGAAATGTTTGGCATCTTTATTACGTGTTAGCAATGTCAATAAATTTTCAATCTTTCTTTCAGGTACTTGGATCACAACCAGTTTTCAGGGAGAATTCCGGAACCCTTTTATAAGCATCCATTTTTGAAAGAAATGTGAGTTCCTGACAAAAGACGTTGAGTAAATCACCCATTATAATGTTCATTGAACTGAGTAATCATATGCTCTTTGCAGGTACATTGAAGGAAATGCATTCCGTCCTGGTGTCAAGCCCATTGGTTTCCATAAAATGCTTGAAGTTTCTGATGCAGACTTCCTTGTTTAATGAAATTCAATGTTTATTCTTTCAGGAAGATTGCGTGTATAATTTATTGATACATTAGTTCAAGTTATTATCTAAATGAAATAGCCAAATAGGTAATCCAATTTTTGTCTAATCTGTATTTTCATCATCAATAAACAATAGTTTTAAGTCTGCTATTGATGAGCTTTTCACGTCTCTAAGAAGTTGATTGTAATATAGGTAGGCTTTTGGACTCTTGGTTTTAACGTCAAAAGTTGCCAAGTATAAGGTTACTTTACACGAGATAAATTTGAATAACTGTTGAGTCCCCCCTTCAAAATGCTAAAGATTTGACGCTTTTAGGGGCTTCTTCATTTGAATTATTATTAAAAAATTTTCTCATGTTACTCAACTCTTTTTTGAATGTACCAAAGGTACTTTGGAGCGTGTTGAGAAACTCATCGATGAGAGTAAGTGCATTGCGTGTAATGGCATTATAAATTCATTAAGCGATGGTGTATAGGTTCCCTTCAATAGAGTAATGATATTTGAACACGTGGGTTTGACATTTAAAATTAACACCTTGGTTAATCATGTGTAAATTATTGGTTAATTCAGTTCATTATATGGTTAATGGGTTATATGAAGCTTATTTTCCATAATCATGGAAATATTTGGTTAATCACATGCAAATATTTAGTTAATTCAGTTTTTATATGATTAATGGGTCATCATGAATTAACCAAATATTTACACGTGATTAACCATATAATGAACTGAATTAATCAAATATTTGTACCGATTAACCAAGGTATCAACTTTAAGTGTCAACTTTGGATGTGCAAATATCATTATTCCTTCAATATTGCATGTAAGTGCAAGCCTTCCAACAACTTCCGCATTGATTCGTGTGAGGAGGAGTGCATAAGAGAAATTAAGGCCGGGTACATGTAAAGATTGGTCCCAAAATTTGACATTGCTCCACCATTTTCATGAAGATTTGAAACTCTTCCGTTGGTACTACGCCCAGTACAATGTGAAACTCTCCAATCTTCACTCTAATCTAAAAAGCTTGTGCTTTTAATTGTCAAGCCATCCACTAGAATTAGAAGTTCAAGTGTAACATCTTTGAGGTTTACCATGCATTGCAGGAAAAATGAAAAAAATTTCTCAGATTTCAATCATTTAATCAGCAGTACATTTTAAAAAAAGGTGGGGTAACCTGAAAAATGAAATAAAAAGTTTAAATATTCAAAACCGGAAAAATAAGCTGAACCTGGCCAAATGCTTAAATATTATATGACCAGAGAAGGGTTAATATTGAATTTAACTGTAGAAGTATAGTGTATCTATTAATTTTAATGATTGATTCTAGTCTAACTGCATGTGCATTTTCTCCAAAACTGAGTGTATTTCTTCCATTTGAGGATGTGCTTTTTCACCAGCAATGAACTCACTAACAACCCCATCAATCTCCACTGAGCTGCAACCCGGTGCCTTGTCTGCCCCTTTGTTTTTCATCATATCCCTCACCCTTCTAGCATCACTGTGCTTTCCAGATGCAGCATATAAATTAGAAAGTAAAACATAGACCCCACTGTGATTCTCTAATTTCAAGAGTCTTTCAGCTGCAAGTTCAGCCAGTTGAGCTTGTCCATGATTGCAGCATGCACTCAGAAATGCTCTCCAAGCCAATGTCTCTTCAGAGCCATTGCTTGAACTGGTTATTCTTCTTATCACAGCCATAGCTTCTTCGAAGAGCCCAGCTCGGCTTAGTAAGTCAACTATACAACCATAATGTTCGCTCTTAGGGTCGATTTTGTACATACTACACATTTTATCTAACAACTGCAAACCTTCATATGCCATTCCTGAATGACTACAAGCAGTAAAAACAGCTATGAATGTTATATCATCAGGCTCAAGCCCTGCCTTTTCCATATCTGAAAACAGCTTCAGTGCACTTGTTCCATCTCCATGCATTGCCATCCCAGAAATCACAGCATTCCAACACACAATGTCTCTCTGTAGCATCGAATCGAATAATCTTTTAGCCATTTTCAAGTGCCCACATTTAGCATACATGTCTAATAAACTAGTACTCAAACGGATGCTCAATGGAACCCTTGCTTGATTCAAATATCTATGGATCCAAATGCCAATATCCAAGGCCCCCAGATGAGCACAAGCAGAAAGAATGCTGACAAACATAGACTCATCAGGCACTATATCAGTTAACTGCATCAAATGAAACAAATAAAGGCCCTCTTTGAAGCAATTATTTTGCACATATCCAGAAATCATGGCACCCCATATTCCCCTATCCTTCTCAGGTGCTTCATCAAAGAAAAATCTAGCTGAATCAACATCACCCACTTTTGCATATCCTGATATCATCAAAGTCCAAGACACTGCACTTAGGTTAGGAATTTCATCAAACACTTGTCTTGCAGCTACCATATCACCGCCACACACACAATACATCATCATCAAACTATTACCCACAAAGATATCAAACACAAGACCCAATTTTGAACTATACCCATGAATCATTTTCCCCAAAGAACAACTCTGAAGAGCTGCACAAGCCTTCAACACATAAGGGATGGTGTAGTTATCAGGGCTCAACCCATTCTGCACCATGTTGGTGAACACATGAATGGTGTTGGTGAATTTACCATTGAGCAGGAAAGCTTTGAAGATGGTGTTGCATATGCAAATTGTGGGGTGCTGAATGCGATCAAAGACTTTGCATGCATAGGTGAGGCTTCCATGATGTGGGTTTGAGCAGAAAGACAGAACCCTGCTGAGAGCAAAGGTATTGTTGTCAAGTCCAGTGGTGAATACTTGGGCATGTGCTTGCTTTAGTTGTTTCAAGTTCTTGCATTTCTCTAACAGTACTAGGCATCTCTTGGTGCAACTTGACATGAGAACCAAGTGCATTCAAATATGCCTGATTCATCAACAAAAGTACATCACCTATGATATCTCAATTTTTTTCACCATAGAAACAATGCTGGCACCATGCAATTTTATTCAATCTATTTTGTTTTGAAAAATGATTTTCAAACTTCTTTTTTCTCACGTCCCTTTCTAGTTTCTACATCTATATATTTTCAAAATGATTTCTCATGTATGTGCCTATACAAGTATTTCTAATCAAGTGTAATATTTATCCTTTTAAATATTTGTTCTCTTTTAAGATTAGATAAAATTTGATTTAATACAATTATTTTAATTTAATTATTTAATTTATGATTTTAGCCTCTCTTCTTCTTCTTTTTTTTTTTTTTTTTGCGTTTACCTAAAGATGGTATAATAAGATTAATAAAATAAAATGAGTTTATTTATAATGTATTCCAAACCTGAAAACTTGTTTTAGACATTCATTGAAATTATTATTTTTATAAAAAAATAGTATTAAAATAAACTGATTTATAAATCAAACTATATGTTTGATAATTCTAAATACATAATTAAAGTGAAAAATAAATATTAGTCAAGTTTATTTTAAATTATTGTAAGGATGTTGCATCTAGGGAAGTTGAATATATATATCTTTTCATAATTTTAGAAAAAACATAAACTAGCACACAAAAAAAAAACATAAAGTCGGCTAAACATGCACTTGAAAGTAGAGGTTTGCTCAACTCAAGTATTGTCAAGTAAAAGCTGCTGGTAAAATAGGATAATATGTTTACAATGTATTTTTTTTTAATGATATTATGATTTACAAGTTTTTTTGATACAATGATTTACAATGTATTTCAAACATGAAAACAATTTATATATTCATTGAAATTACAATTTTCATAAAAAAATCATAAAAATTAAATATATTTGAATATTTAATAATTCTAAACACAATTAACGTAAAAAGTAAATATTAGCCGATGCAAAATCTGGTGTCAATTATTCAAAAGAAAAGAAAAAAAAAATGTCTCTAAAGATGAAATCCTGAGATTCAACTCCCCTAAAAAGTGGATTTGGCACAACAACATCCTGATAAGGATTTTATTTTTTTTTATTGGTTGACATCCTGATAAGGATTCTAAGATAAAAGGAAACCCAAATAAACACACGAATTATAATTTGTTGGGCAATCGTACAATAGTAAAACAAATGTCCGCATTACCGCATATACATCAAAACTCAACTTCCTTAAATTGGATAGACATAACATCATTTAAGATAAATAAAAATTCAAATAAACTTGTACATCTAAAAGTAGTTATAACCCAAACTGTATTATCAGTTATCACGTACTATCTGTTAAGAGGATTAAGGATAAACTAAAAATTAGTTAGATAAACTTAGTATTATCAAGTATTATCTATTATCTATAATCTATCATTAAGTATCTATATAAATTTCAGTAATACAGACCAAAATTTGTATACTTCCAGAGTTCTTCCATCTTTTTCCACAATGGAGATCAAAGTAGCTTTGTGTTGCATTATTCTTTTCTTCTCTTCACTGTCTTCAGCAGAAGATGTCAAACTTAGAGTGAAAGGAGTGACAAGCATTGCCAGCACAGATGAAAATTTTATATGTGCAACTTTAGATTGGTGGCCTACCAATAAATGTGATTACAACCAATGTCCATGGGGACAAGCAGGCATTCTCAATCTGGTATTTATGTTTTTGTTTGATATCTCAATTTTGTATTTATCAATAAGTATCTTGCATATTTCTATCTTACATTATTTTTCGAAAGTTAAATATCTCATATTATATATTTATTTTTTTAATGTTTTCAGGACTTGAGTAACAAGATTCTATCAAATGCCGTCAAGGGTAAGCAATATAACATTTTTGTGTATCATTCGTTTACATTTGTTTAAGCATGTTTTGTGTACTGCATCCCTAGAATGATCAATTAAATAAGTGTTGGCAAAATTAAATAAGTGTTTAGTACATAGAAAAAACACAGACTAAGCTTCTTACGAATTTCAGGGACTGTGCTGTCAAAAGCTGCATCAGCATTTTTTCTCTCTCTCCCTATTTTGTATTTTCTTGCTAATGAACTTTGTCATTGATGTTAGATGATGCTTAAAAAGATCTGTTGTGTTAGATGTTCTGTTTATAAGTTGATATATACACTGATAGTAGTTGGAAAATATGATGGTTTTTTCATTTTGCATGTAAAATCTTAAGATCTCCTTCTTGTATTTTTTAAGTATTCATATCAAAATTCATAGGGTTAATCATTAAACAATATTTGTCGCAAAAATACTTTTCTGAATTATAAAGTATATAAGACGTATCAAACATACATTCATATCATATGCTGCCAGCAAGAGTAAAAATATTATATGCTTTCTTTTTCTTTTTTTAGCAACTAAACCACAAACCAAGAAAGTTGTTTTAGGCTTTAATCAGTTTCTCAAAAATCTCAAATTAAACCAAAAAGAACTATTGTTTCTATTAAAAAAAAGGGCTTACCCTAAACCCCTCGATGGTAAGAGGACCTATTCACTAATCATGTCTAAACTTAATTTTTCCTTCACAATGTTTTTACTAAAATGATGCTTGCCCTAAAATAAAAATTCATATGCTTGCAAATTTACTTTTGTGCATCATTGTCACATTTGATTAATGATATAAAAATTTCTAATTAATAATGTGTTTTATTAATTAAATTAATTAATAGAAGTAGTATTCTACTATTAACAGATAATAAATTAATTAAATAGGAAATCCTTTAGATAAATCTTTTTTTTATATTATTAACATGGACAAAAGTTACTGCATTACCTATTAGTTATTATCATTCAGAGATTTAATTGTTGGAATTTTTTTTTGCAGCATTTAGTCCTTTGAGAATCAGATTAGGAGGTTCACTACAAGATCAGATTTTCTATCAAGTTGGGAAAGAAACAAAATGCCCCCAAATGAGAAAGCAAGATGACAGTTTATTTGGATTCAGCATAGGCTGCCTTCCCCAAAAGAGATGGGATGAAGTAAATGACTTATTCAATAAAACCGGGTATTACTTTCTTATCCTTTTTTCTCTATGACTATGTATGTTACTATGTTAGCATCTATCATCCCACATTTTTTATTTAATGTTGCAGAGTCAAATTCACTTTTGGTTTGAATGCTCTCATTGGAAAGAAAAATTCCAAGGAGGACAAGTTGAACTGGGTGGGAGATTGGAACCCAATGAATGCCATAAGTCTCATGAAGTACACAGTTTCAAAAGGATACAACATAGATTCATATGAATTAGGTAGCTAAAACTTATTGAAGTTTTGAATTACATATCCATATGTTTTGATTTTATCTCATGCATTATGATCTATGATGTTTTAATCTTATGAAGGAAATGAGCTATGCTCTAAGGGGGTATCTGCCAGAATAGACAGTGTTCAATATGCTAAAGACATCACTAAACTTAGATTTATAGTTAATCGATTATACCCTGATGCCTCTACAAGGCCAAAGGTGCTAGGCCCTGCTGGATTCTATGAAAAGGAATGGTTTGATAGCTTCTTACAACACACAGGACCTGGTGTGGTTGATGGAGTTACCCATCATATTTACAACCTTGGTGCTGGTATGTATATATTCTCTTTTCTTTGCTTGTTTCTATGCCTTGTTGCAAGTGTTTCTAAGAAAACTATCATATAAATGTAGGTGTTGATAAGGATCTTATCAACAAGATTCAAGATCCCTTTTTCTTGAGCCAAACTGCTCAAACTTTCAGAGATGTTTCAGTAGCAGTCAAGGAATTCACACCATGGGCAGGACCATGGGTTGGGGAATCTGGTGGAGCCTATAACAGTGGTGGCAAAGATGTGTCACATACTTTTGTTAATGGCTTTTGGTCAGCCTAATATCCCATTGAATCGAGCTCTTTCTACGTCTATATCTTTCTTTCTTTTTCAAAATTGCTATTAACATGCCTATGTATTTTTTAATTAATAATAACTAGGTACTTGGACCAATTGGGCATGACATCAACCTTCAACCACAAGGTTTATTGTAGACAAGCTCTGATCGGAGGAAACTATGCTTTGCTAAACACCACGACCTTCATTCCTAACCCTGATTATTATGGGTTAGTCTCGTTATTATTTTATATATATGGATTTGCTAATATACTCCCACCTTCTTTCTTATTAACATGTTTTTTTAACAGAGCACTTTTGTGGCATCGGCTTATGGGAAGTAATGTGCTCTCTGTCTCTCATGAAGGGTCTCCATATTTGCGTGCATATGCTCATTGTTCTCAGAAAGGGGTGAGCTTATTCATCTTAGAAATTTTATTTTTAGGATTATTAATGAGAATGAATTACCTTTAACAATACAAAATTATTTAGAATGGTTAATTGGTTCTCTCATTGATTCTTTCCCGTTAATTCTCCCTTCATATTTTTATTAATTTCAATGATGTATCTATGCCTTTTGATCTCAATCTTGGTCTTGCTTGTTATTATTAACATTTGAAGCACTTCATTGAACTTTAATTTTATTTCAGCCTGGCATCACTGTGCTGCTCATAAACATGTCCAATTCCACTTCCTTTGATGTTTCCCTTGTCAATGACATGAATCTCTATCCGGACACAAAAGAGGCAAAGACTCCACTCAACTCATTGGATGCACAGACAAGAGAAGAGTACCATTTGACACCCAAAGATGGAAACATTCAAAGTGATGTTGTGTTGTTGAATGGAACTCCACTGAAGCTAACCAAGTCACTAGACATCCCAGAAATGAAACCAAAGTTGGTTGATCAATTTTCTCCAATCAAAGTGGTGTCTGATTCAATAGTTTTTATACGCCTCAGCAACTTCAATGCACCAGCATGTGCCTAAGTTAGTAATTAGCATTAAGATAATTAGCAATAAGTCAACAGCACAATAATTTCAAGTTTTTATTTTATTTTTAGGTCATTAATAATCTTTTCACTAGTTCTTTAATTCAAAGAACTTGATATGCACATTATGGTTATGGAATATGAATTTTATCTATTTAGTTTATTATGAAATACAATTATTTATCATTTGCATCGCATTTTTTCCCACCAATTTTACCAATTGTAGACTTGGTTAATCATATACAAATATCTATTAATAATAGATTACTACTTTCATTAATTCATAAAACACATTATTAATTAGAAATTTTTATATCATTAATCAAATGTGAAAATGATGCACAAAAATAATTTGCAAGCATATGATTTTTATTTTAGGCAAGCATCATCATTTTAGTAAATAATGGTGAGGGAGAAGTTAAAGTTTAGACATGATTAGTGAATAGGTTCTCTTACCATCAAGGGGTTTAGGGTAAGTCCTTTTTTTAATAGAAACAGTCGTTCTTTTTGGTTTAATTTGAGATTTTGAGAAACATGATTAAAGCATAATAAAACAACTTTCTTGGTTTGTGGTTTACTTGGTAAAATAAGAAAAAGAAACCATATAATATTTTCACTCCTGTTGGCAGCATATGATATAAATGTATGTTTGATACGTCTTATATACTTTATAATTCCGAAAAAGTATTTTTGCGACAAGGATAGTTAATGATTAACCCTATTAATCTTGGTGAGTACTTAAAAAACATACAACAAAGTGATCTTAAGATTTAACATCCAAAATGAGAAACTAACATTTTCCACCTACTATCAGTGTATATATCAACTTATAAACAGAACATCTAACACAACAGATCTTTTCAGCATCATCTAACATCAATGACAAGTTCAAGTAGAATCATTTATAGAACGATTCTTTATCAAATTGAAAGACCACAAATTTCTGAGTTCTAAAGGGCATTATTACTTTAGATAGGTCTTTTAAATCCAATGCCAATGTAGCATACTGCAGCGCTTATTCTCTGTTTTTTAATGTACTTAACACTTATTTAATTGATCATTCTAGGGATGCAATACACAAAGCATGCTTAAGCAAATGCAAAGGAATGATACACGAAAATGTTATAAAGCAAGCTTAGAGTAGTGCTTAAACAAATATGAGATAATCTGTAACCAAAAAGAAAATGTATGAGAAGATCCAACTGAAGGATATGTTTGGTGATTTCCACAACCAAAATGTTTGGTAAACATGTAGCCGTGGCATAATTTGAATAGCACTATAGCAGCTAACTTCTATTGACTCGACTTTTTAACCACACACAAAAGGAAAATCTCAAGGAATGACACATGAATGTTAGACATTCAAGGCCTCCGAAGAAAATTGATTTGGTGTATTTCTTTTAAGTTAACATTTAGTGCATAACATTCAGATAACAGAACAGGAATTCCTTAGCCACCAGAACCTGTATCCCCTATACTGACTCTAGAAACAGTTCTTCTACAAAAATGATAATACAACAGATCCAGCCACCAGGGTGGTTCTGATCCATACTTTTATCAGTTTAGGGCTTTCATTTGTACCATCCAGCAAGGACATGCCTCAGCAAGAAACAGAAACAGCATGCAATGGCCTGTCCAAAGAAAAATATGAGCAATATATCCTATGATACCAAAATTCCGACTGCAGTAGAATCCAGTGAATATAAATGCATAATGTATCGGCATCACAATCATAGGTTAAAATGCAATATACATTGCAAAGGAAATTGATTTCATCACTACAACTAATCAACCAAGTCAAAAAGTAAAAAGAAAATTGTGATTTCTAATGATTGTCTTGTTAAATATGTGCAAATCTTAAGTACCCCCTCCTCAAATAAAGAGGTCAATTAATAGGCAAATCTCACAACAATGTTTATGGTAGGCCTTTTTTTTTTTTAATGTTTTGACAGTTAATTGGAATTGGGATGCAAGCCCTCATGAAACATGTGAAATCAATTACACAAACATTAAAGAATAAGGACAAGAAAAAATGACTTCTAAACAGGTTTAGCCGTTTAGGTAAATTTTTAGCACGAGTCCTAAATCAAATAAGGCCAAGTTCACCGTTATCTGTCAAACTGGATTTGGACTCATGAACCACTTGGTTTGCTTGAATCACACATATTGTTGGATTTCAAGTTCGGCTTTCAAAGAGAAAACAAATAAAAATGCTAGCTACAAGAGAGGGAAAAAAGGACAAAGAAGAGGAAATCACCTGGAAAATAAGAAGATAAATACAAAGTGTTTTTTCTGACTTCCTGCCTAGATTTCTCAAGAAGAAGTTAACGAGTGTCCCATCATTTGTTCCAGTCAGTAGTCCAGTTTGAGGGTCAAATCTGAATGAGTATCATACATGAGGTTTCAATCAAATAAGTATATACAAGATGCATGAAACAATCACTAGGATATAATCTGCAAAGGCCTACCTAGGCAGTCGATGACGTGGACATGGAATGTAGCCAGAAAGCTGGAGGGAAATGTAATCTATGTCAGACATATCCAGAAAAGTTTTAAATTATCACAAATTTACATGACTGGAGAGTTAGTGTCAAACCTGGGGGAGTGACAACAGAAAGTTCAAAACTTGAGGTAGGAAGAAAATCAAGAGTGTTTCGCTGAGGCAAAAATTAAAAGAGAACAAAATTATTACAAGGCAATTTAATAAATGCAAGCTCTTGTGGAATTGAGTGATAAAAATGCACAAACATTAGCATTAGCCCTCAGTGGCATTGGGGCCGTTCTCATTAGGATAAAAAAATAACCCAATTTCCATTCTGGCCTTTCTCCCATCTTTGGGACAGGACTTGGATCCTGTTAGGAACAAGTGTTTCACCTTAATCAAGAGGGAATATCCTTATTTAACTTGTAAAGAGCTAGACTCCATTTTTCCTTTAGTAAAATTCCGGTACCAATCAGTTTCATTTTGCTGTTCTGGCTTGAATCTTTCCGTTACTTTGGTGAATGAATTTGCAGCATTTTATAAGAAAACCTACCAATTAGAACCATTATTTTACTCTTCAATTCTTTTCTTTTTTAAAAAAAAAAAAATAGCATTTTAGAATAAAATTTGCCTATATTAATTTTGTTATCTATAAAGTTTTACTAACTTGTTAATTTTAACTTTTAAATCTTCTATCATTAGCAATATCAATGGAAATTCTGTTGTGCAGTTGTAATGATATAGTATGGAGAATAGACATGATTTGTAATTTTTATATATAGATAATAGAGAATTTATCTTAACTATGGATTCAGATCCTTTCTTGTTACATTACAATATGTTGGAAAGAGAAACACATAAAACAACGTTATTTGCGTTTTATTATAAAGTCTCTTTCTTTATTTCTCCTAAGTCCCAACATCATGTAACATGATGGGATCTGAAGCTAGTTGTTGTAGTTACAGAGCCCAAGGCCATATAAAGTATAAACCCCATACTGGAATCTCATATTTCTAGTGTGGGACTCAAATCCCTTACCTTGCAATTAGATCCTAACCGAAACATTTACTAGCAAGTTTCAACTTATAAAAATGAAGATTGACCATATATTTTATCTCCAAAATTGATCCTTTAGAACAGAAAGCAAGACTAAAGGTGCAAAATTTATAAAATCCCTATGCAGTTATATCTAGCTAGCACAAAAACACACACAAAGAAGATAGCCAGCTTAATACTTTGTCAAATTAAGTAAGGATATACCTAAAATGGCCTAAAATACCAGCCACAGCCATAGTCATTCCAGCAAAGTATGTATATGTGTCACCAACAAAAACTGAAGAAGGATACCTACAACAAGAAGGACAACAGAATGTTAGTAAAGTACTCTAATTATGCAAAAAAAAAAAGGAAAAAAAAAAGATCCAAACAAAGAAGATATAGACACAGTATTAACTACCAGTTGTAAGAAAGTAAAGCCAAAGACGTAGCCAGCAAGGGCTGAACTAAATAAACAGAGAATGCATGTGCTTGCTTGTATTCAGGATCAATTGATGCTCCAATTTGCATTATATTGTGTATCAGGATCTGCAAACCCACATTATTATAATTTTCTATGACAAAATTTGATTCTATCTACTTCTACAACTTTAACACTTACAGCTGACGCGATAACCACCGTCTGCCCAACTTCAAGGCCATTTATTCCAGCATGTATATTGATTGAATTTGTGCAGAAAACAGCCAATAGCCCCATATATAATTTATACATCCATCCTGCCTCATCAAGAAATAGTCAAAATTGTGAATCTTTACATTAATTATTAACTCCTCAAGTGTCATTTACATAAAGGTATAAAATGCTTACCAAGATCCAAAACCTCTATACCAACGTGTGGGACAAGTGGCTTTGGTATAACTATAGTTGTATGTCCAGCATATGCCATTAACAGGGGAAGTGCAGCAATTGATGGGAGTAATAATTTTCTGCTCTTTGCATTGACATAAAATCAAAAGAAACTATTCTTACATCAGTTGAGAAGCAAAAATCTGGAACAAAACAATGAAAACTTATATACTCACACTCTCCATGGGATATCAAGGACATCATCAACAAATCCAAGCAGCATCATGAAACAGATGCATGCTAATGCTGCATTGTACTCAACTAGCCACTGCAAAATGAAAATAGTTCTATTGATATAACTCAAAATATTAGTGTATAACTGAATAGTCATCATACTTGTAACTTACAATATAAACTTACATTTGAATCTTCTGTGAAGTTAAAATACTGAAATAAGATTGCCACAACCAAGAAGACAATACCAACAACTATACCCAACGACTCAGGCCTGCACAGAAAAAATATAGCAAAACAAATCAACCAAAACCCATTTGAAAATCTGATCCGTAACTGAACATAAATCCAATCAAAATGTGCCACATGTTCCAAACATCAAAAGCTACCTTTTTTCTGCTTGTGAGTTATAATATCCAATTTACAGAACATTATTGTGGTAAATAGCACTATCATAAGGTCTTAGAACATATATATATATATCAAAATTCAAAAGCTGAAAAAGTAAGAACCTCGTGCTAGTCAATATCAAAATACCAAAAAAAAAAAAAAATGCAAAATATCTTCAAGCTGTGTTGAATAATCCATGAACAAGTATAGGATGAAAAAGGAACTTACAAGCAACATGGAATCGCATAAATCTCAAATTTTACAACAGAAATCTAACAAGTGAAGGAGCAACTATATTACACAAAAGCACATACTCAATTACAAAATTACATCAAACAATCCCATTTGAAAATTTGATCCGTAATTGTACATAAATCCAACCAAAATGCTCAATCTAAAAATTTCACCAAAGAGCAAGCAAGCTCAAAACCCAAATAATCCACAATTATAATTTTTTTAATAAAAATTAAACAAAAAAACCCAGATCGAAAAATCAAAATCCAGCGCATACCCACTTCACAAACATGAAAACCAAGGTTAAAAAAAGTGGAGAATCAACAAAAAGACTAACACTTTGACATTGCCCTGAGGGGTACCCTTCTTGTTGATATCATATCCAAATAGATTTCGCTTCAGAACGTATCTGGAAGCCACTGGGATCATTTTAACGGTGAGGAAGAACCCTGCAATGCTCATAGCGGCATTGATGATGATGGATCTTCGAAGGTCTTGTTCGATGGGGTAGTGGTAAAAGAGGAGATACAAGTAAGGAAGAGAGAAAAGTGAGAGCTTGAGAAGGAGACCCCATTTGGGAGGTGCAATTGGAGGGTCAACAGTGTTGTTGGGTTGTTCTTGAGGTTTGCGTTGTGTGTTGTTTTCCTTCGTAGAAGAAGGTGGTTCGGTTGAGGTTTCAGTTGAAGAGACTCTTTTTCGCGCTCGTGATGCCATTGTTGTTGGTGCGTGGTGGTGTTGCTGTTGTTGTGTTCCTTTCTCCGAGGTTGCAGTAACCTCAAGTGTTTTCTCTCTTTCTGGCTACCCGTCATGACACCAATAAGATGTTGCCAATTCATCAAGAGTGGCCAAGGTGGCTTTGCGCTTCTTCAAACTAGTTAAATATGAGTCAATTACGATTTACGACACACCTCCGCCTGGTTTTGCTAATAAAAGATAGGGAAAATAGGTAAATCGGTTCGTAAGTTTATTTTCATTTTCAAATCAGTCTTATATGGTTTTTTTTCCTTCAAAATTGGTCTTATACATTTTGAAACGTTTTCACGTAAGTCCTATATGTTTTGAAGTTTTTTAAATAAGTCCTATACGTTTTTAAGTTTTTTCAAATAAGTACTATACGTTTTGAAGTTTTTCAAATAAGTCTTTTATGTTTTGAAAATATTCAAATGTGGTCTTGTATGCTTTGACAATATTAAACACATGGTTGAGAAATAGTTAAGAAACGGGAAGGACTAACGTGAAAATGTTTCAAAACGTATGAGACCAATTTGAAAAAAAAAACACGTATGACATATTTGAAAATTAAAATAAACATATGGGATCAATTTACCAATTTTGCCTAAAAGATATCTGATCTCAAACTTATCTAAAAGATACTACATCTTCCTTAATATAAAAAACAAAATCATAAAACTGTTAGAACCAAAGTGGTTTTGGCTTAAATAATTTCTTAAGTTTTGATATTAACAAAAAGGTTAAATTTCTATGGCAAAGTATTGTCAAAGATCTAACTTGTATGATTGAAGGCTTGCAGGATTACTAAGTTGCAGTATCAGGTCATTTTCTCAACCTCTAGACGACTCTTCAAAACAATGGTAAAATTCCGAGTCTATTAAGTTATCGCTAGACAACGCCTTAAAAATTGGCTAAGGTAATATATGTTAGACGAGTATCTAAGTCTAAGAAAAGAGTAGTAGACGAGCCAATAAATAACTTCCAGTAAAAACACCAAGTCCTAAGACTTGATAATAGACGAGAAGTCATACTGGACGCCACGTCAGCAGACGAGCTATTGAGAATAACAAGTCCAAAGACTTGGAACTAGACAAGAGTCATATAGACGCAGTATCAGTAGACGAGCCAGCTTTACTGATAAGATAATTTTGCGTGTCCAAAGACCTACACGTCTACTAACTAGTAAAAATGAATTCGTCTAGTATAAGCGTATTTATTTCAAATGATTGTATATTTAATTCAAATGAATATATGTCTCTTTCTCTTCCTACTTCATTTGTTAACTCTTTGTTTCTTGAGATTAGAAACATAGTACCATCGAGAACATAAACATTTGTACTCTGTCACCTATATTACTGTAAAGTTTAAACCAAGTACAAAGACGGAAAGTCAAAAAGCAACCTTCAGTACAACAGGGAAGTGACAGCTCTACTTTCAGCTTTCCTCTGATAAACAAGAGCACTTCTCCATGAAGCATATCAAGTTATCAGTTTCAACGGATCCTAGCATTTAATGTCATGTCTAAACGGATACAACTTGAAGACCGTTGAAGAAGTTCAAGACAGCAAAGCATTCCATCTATAAATACTGGATGAACCTCAGTGAAAGATAGTCTCTCTAATATCAAAAGTGCCTAAACTCTGCTGAAATATATAGAACAAGTTTACTTGTAATCTTAACTGATCTTCAACTTTCATACTCTCACACTTAGTGAGTTCTTGGATCAAATCTGTAAATCTCTTTGTTAGAATTAAAGCCTGAAGAGGCTTGGTAGAGAAAGAATACTTGTAGCCTGAAGAGGTGTTGAATACTTGTAATCTATTTTGGAGAATAGTAGAGAAAACCTTCAGGTAGAAGGGACTGGACGTAACTCTTAGTTGGAAAAGAGTGAACCAAGATAAATCACTTGTGTGAATCTTCTATCCCTTATCTTTTACAGTATTTGGTGATATTAACTGTGGGGTTTTGGATTTGAGTTTGTTAACTTCTTAAAATGGTTTTCTTGTTTATGTGTTGCTTATATTGTTTTGCTTGCAAAAAGGTTTGACAAAAGACTTTTTCGAAAAACTATTAAGAAATACAATTCAACCCCCCTTTTTGTGTTTCCCTGTGTCAACTTCAAAAACACACAGAGCAAGGGAATACTCCCTCCGATCCACAATATAAACAAAAATTTCCAAATTTTTTGGTCCAAAATATAAGCAAATTTCAACTGTTTACATCCTATTTAATGAAGTTATTATCAAAATATCCTTCATTTAATACAAATTTTGTTTGCTGATGACTCTTTTTATTCTCAAACAATACAAGCTTAATAAATAAGGGAAAGGGTAATTTAGGTAACAAACTTAATTTTTTATTCACAATGACTCTTTTAAATCATATTAACTAACCACCTTAATATGTGGGTTTTATTCAATTTTTGCTTAGAATAGAGACCGGAGGGAGTACATTGAAATGAGCTAATTGTAATTAATATTCATATAAATTTCCAAAAATAATTCTAATTAATGAACAAACTCACTTGTATGAAAAATTAATATATCTCGTAAATATAATTCTCATTATAAATGAGGGTGATATTGGAAATATCATTTAATGTGTGTGAAAATTGATGTATGTTTCTTATATTTTGGACCCAAAAAAAAAGTACCCATTTGTTTCTTATATTAAGGACTGGAGGTAGTACACTTCCTATTGACTTGTTGACCGTTGACTAAATTAATAGATTCCAATGAAATATTTTTTTTAAACCTTACTAGCTTTGAAATAACTAGATGGAATTTTAAAAGAGCGTAATATAGAAAATTAGTATTTAATATGTATGAAAATTGATGTATATTTCTTATATTTTGGACCCAAAAAAAGATACTTATTTGTTTCTTATATTAAGGATCCGGAGGTAGTACACTTTATCCTATTGACCTTGTTGATCGTTGAATAAATTAACAAATTTCAGTGAAATATTTTTTAAACCTTACTAGCTTTGAAATAACTAGATGGAATGCTTAACAAAATTAAAAGAGGGTAATATTGAAAATTATCATTTAATATGTGTGAAAATTGATGTATGTTTCTTATATTTTGGACCCAAAAAAAAAAGTACTCATTTATTTTTTATATTAAGAACAGGAGGTAGTACAATTTATCCTATTGACCTTGTTGACCGTTGACTAAATTAACAGATTCTAATAAAATATTTTTTAAAACCTTACTAGCTTTGAAATAACTAGATGGAATGCTTAACAAAATTAAAATTTAAAATAAAAATGATATAAACTTTTAGGTTTAAATAAGTTTTTGGTCCCTGCAAAGTTCACTAATTTTGTTTTTAGTCCCTGCAAAAAAATTCTTAGGATTTCGTCCCTATACTTTGAAAAATTTTGGAAATACTCCATACCACCATCTCTTTCCGTTAAGTGCTGGCGCGGCAAATGGAATGCCACGTCAGCCACGTGGCACCGATGTGACGTTACGTTTGGCATGTTAGCAGAAACTATTTCCAAATTTTTTTGAAAATATAGGGACGAAATTCTAAGACAAATTTACAGGGACCAAAACCAAAATTGATTAACTTTATAGGGATCGAAAAACTTATTTAAACAAAAAAAATCTATTTGCTGGCCAAATTTCATAGCAAGTAACAACCTCAGTACCCCCGAGTACTAGAATTGTCAAATTCATTCTGTTTCATCGCACATGTTTGCCTCGTTCAGTTAAAGCTTTAACTATAAACTAGGGTTGGTAATGAGACAGGGCTGGGGCGGATTTTACCTTTCCTGATCCCGCCCCCGCTCTCCGTCAAGGTTCCCCATCCTCGCCCCAGCGGGGGTTGGGTTTCCCTGTGGGCCCCCTGCCCCCCATCAATAAGTAACCAAATTTTAAAATTATTTTGTTTTAATTGAAATTAAAACTCAAAAATTGCACTTCCAAAAAATAAACAAATAAAACCCCCATACAATTAAAACAATCAACCAGATATTAGAACTTAATTTTCTTTCAGCTACAAATTAAAAAGAAACTAGTGCTTTAGAAACATTTCGTTATGCTTCAAATAATACTGATAGCATCAAAACACTAGAATAAAAGCACAATCAAATGTTCTGTAATTTTTTTTTTTAAAAGGCATCCCTTTATACAAAATAGAACATTCCAATCAAAACAAATCTAATTCTCTGTATAGATATATGAGGGTGTTATTGTAATTACATAAACAACGAACGAGTTCAGGGTCGGGGAGGGTATCAGTATCCTCATTCCTGCCCCCATCCCAGTCAAAACAGGTTTTTCCCGTCAAAGTCAGGCCGGGTTCAGGTAGGTATCCGCGGGTTAGAGTCTTATTGCCATGCCTACTATAAACTCACATACGCATAGTTGTTGGAATAAATCAAGTCCAGATGGAAGCTACTCTATTTAGCTTCCATGTTTCGAACGGGTTCAACTCCTCTCCAGTCACTGGATTTGTCCAGTTGGAGAGAGAAAGACACACCAAATAAAATAATAATATTCTATTTGATGTGTCTTTCTCTCTCCAACTGGACAAATCTAGTGACCGGAGAGGATCCACACTCGTTTCGAACATACTTATGTAGAAAATGGATGTGTTCCCAAACATGTACATCATCTAACTCTTACTTTTCTTCTTCCGAAAATGGTGGCCACTCCTTCTTCGTGCTCCACCGACACATCCAATACCACAACAACACCTATCACCAGAAGCTTCAAAATGTTTTGAATTTACTACTTCTTCTTTTTTTTTTTTGGGTGCTCAATTTACTGATATTTTAATCTTAGAACACAAAGACGATATCATCGGTAATAAGGAATCAAATGTTTATTTATTGAAGTTTAATGGATTTGGAGTGCTTGTGTTCTTTGAAATGTGTGCTATAGATTTATTCTAATTTATTTTATTGGGATATTAGGTTTTAGTAAACACCCAATTTGAGGCAAATATTTATCATGAGGATTATATTAGAAATTATTTATGGTTTTATTAATAAATACTAAAAAAGGATTTTATTCAGTTAATGATATTAACACTTTAATTTTATAATGTAGTATTCTGATGCTCAAATGGTGATTATTATAAAATAATGATCTGTTTAGCATAATAACGAAGGCATTACAATTTTCATCTTTTTCAATTAATTTATGGGGTGAATCGATATAATATAATACTGATATAATACATAAGATGAGTTGTTAAACATTTATAAGTGATCATTTAAACATTTTCTATGCAATTAAACACCTTTTAAGAACCAACTATGTACTAGTTCTGGCATGCGAAATGTCAGTATGTCGCTCACGGTGAGCCATTTTTAGAACCGTTAGATCAAACAGACACACCAGATTTTATCATGGACCATCTGCACTAAATTTTTTTTTCCACCATCTTCAACCTCCGATCTTCACCGTCTCCGCCACTACCTCTCCCTCTCCAACAACTACTTCAACTCCTACATCCCTTCCGCCACGCTAGCCACATGTCGCCGCCTCCACCACCTCGACCTCTCTCAAAACATCATCGTCGGCCGCATCCAAGACACCCTCTCCCAAATCCCCACCCTCCGTCCGCCTCGACATCTCCTTCAACAACCTCTCCGACGATATACCTGCCACCCTCGGCAACCTCCAACACCTCGAATCCCTCATCCTCGTATACAACTTTGTCAACGGAACAATACCTGCTTCTTTCGGTGATGTTACAACCCCTTCACGCAGAGTCACATACCGAGTTAACTCGATAACATGACCAACCTCGAAGACCTTTGTGGGTTTCATTCCACCCTCGCTTGATGCTCTCTCTCGCCTCAAGAACCTTGATTTGTCGCAGAACAACCTCACCAGTAACATTACCTGAATCGTTCTCCGGGTTGAAGAGTGTGGCTCAGATCGAACTCAACTCGAAACTCGCTCTCCGACGAGTTACCCACCGGGTTATCGAACCTGAAACGGTTGGAAGTGTTCCATGCTTTGATGGGATGGGGTGGGGTGGGGTGGCGGAGGAGAAAGAAAATGGAGTGAAAGATGAAGAGGGTGGAGGGAGGAGGAGATGCCAAGGATGTTGCGGTGGTGGCACCATAGACCATGATGAAGGGAGACGAACAAGGGATTGTGGAGTGGCTGTGATGGGAGTTGGGGAGAGGTATTCTGGTGTGAAGGGGTGTAAGATATTATCATGAGACTCAAATAAATCAATGGTGAATACTAATCTCTCATGGTGAGAGATGTCTCAATTGCCCACCCTAGCAAAAGCCGTACTATCAGATTAAATTTGCATATATCATGTAAGGAGCATAGAAGATGCAGCCAAAATGTCGTTCACCCAGGGCAGTTGATGTCTTTTAGAGGTGAGATCAACAGCTTAAATGCAAGGTGCATCGATGCAATCTAAGATGCAGGAGCATGGAAGATGCCGCTTAATACAAAAGACAAATCAAACTACTTGCTGCAAACATGCCTGGAGGTTAAGGAAATCATGATAAATTTTGGCATTTATATGCAACTCATACACACACTAAGCAACTCCTATCTGAAGCAAGGGAAGGAGAAAAAAAAATATGCATAAAAAAGCAACCAACTATTCAACTCAACCTTTTGGTACAAGGGTCATCCAATCAAACCAGAAATTTCCAATTCATTTAACCACCAATACACAACAAAATCATGTTGACGATTAAAGTTGCCATTCTGTGAGATGCCAAACTCCATTAGTACACATTTCCCCCGAGGTTGAACAGATAAAATTTAAACACCTTATATAGGCTTGATCTTGAAGTGAAGTGAAATAAGTGAGAAGACAAAGCACTTCAAATCCTACAAACACAGGAATTGATAATAAGAATAAGCCCAAGGCATTATTAGCTGCACAAAAAGGAAATACAATTTCTTTTTTTATTTTTTTTCTTGAGTAGGGAGGGGGGTTTATATTCACTAGGGATCCACAAGGCTGAAAAATATAAGTAAAACATAATAATAACATACCAATGAGGATACACAAATCACATCACTACCTCTAAGAATAATGATATTTGAACAACAAATTGTTTAACACCGTATAAACATACGGTGCAGTCAAAGGATGTTACCGAGCCCGGTAATATGTGAGAGACAAAACAATACGGTGTATCGTATTGTTGTCGGAAACTGATGTCAAAATATAATTACTCATCTCTAATGCACGATGAAATAGAGTCAAGAAAACAGAATAATAAAGAATTTTCAAATATCAATTAACTTGACATTAAAATTAAGAAATTGAAATTCGTATATTAACTATATTAGTGATTTTAAGATATGCTATTGATTTATGGAAGTTGCTAGGTCAGTTTATTTTAAGTTTTTTGCTTTGAGTTCTATACTATTTTAATAACTTTCAGAGTCCCTCATCAAGACTGGTATTCCAGATCAGTTTTTAAGCAGTTTTGGTTCTCATTTGGTCTTGTCCATTACTTACTATACTAGGAAAGTTTAAGACTATTGAAGTCCTAACCCTAATATCAGGAAACTTTCTATGCACTTACTGGAAGAATTTCTCCTAAATGACTGGAGTACTTTGACCTTTAATACTGATTCATGTGTGTGGGCTACAGAGTGGGTGTCAACCCCCTCTCTTCCATAAAGTGATTCACTGGAATGTACCATGCAATTTCATACCAAGGTTAACATCAAAGTAGCCATAGGCTTGATACATAGGCAGAAGTATTTTTTAAGTCGTTGTCCATTTAATTCTTTACACAAATCCCTTTAGAGTACTGCAAATTACATAACCCTAAGACACCCATCCTTTTATTTAACCTAAAATCATTGTTTAGGTTCACACCATAGAAACATCCTTGATTTGATTCCCTTTGGCTTAGAAATAAACCCAAACCTACAGCACATAAAATCCTATGGCAGAAACCACTCTGACCAAGAACAGCATTCCAGAATGATTCACGATGATATATTTTGTCACTCAAGAACAACTAGATAACAATTGTTACTCTACTGCTCACTCACGAATTTTCATAAGCTTTATGGATTTAACATAAAACAACTGGCCATCAACTGATGCTCCAATATATCACCATACTACTGTTAAAAGGTTGAAAGCATCGTCATAGAAGTCATAATTTTTAGTTGCTTCCACATAAAACTACTTTTGGAGAACTGAATCTTTTGGAGCAAGAGGTTCCAACTTTTGAAAGCCAAGGTTTGCTAAACCTCAACTTCAGTATTAACTTCCCCTTTCATATCTCTGAAATATTCTTCTATGTCTTCTAACAGAACGTGAGACCATACAGCCTTTTCTCTGGTGTCTTTGGCCAATAACAAAGGCCTACTGCCACTGTATATTGTGTGAAATGAACATTTCAATTACCCAAGAAATAGGAATTCAAATTTCTAGAGGTTGTAAAACATATTCTACATTAAAGTTAACTGCAGATTATCTTCCATATATTTTAAGGCAAGAAAACCTCAATATTTAAATGTAAAGTAGAAGAAAAGGTCAATATAAGAAAACACAGGAAACCAATGTGCAACCACTCTCAGAAGAACGTCAAAACACAATTATACAATATATACATTATACACTTAAATTCTACTTTAGCTAAAGCATGCAAGAAGGGTCTTTTATCAGATGAAGAAACCATGTCATAATAAACATCTCCAGTGAAACAAACATGCTTATGGTGTGCTTTCTTATTTAAGATTGGGCTATAAGAACTTTCTATTTTGGTTATGTTGAGTGGGGCATTAATAGGGCTGATGGACACATTTGAATCTAACCTATAACGAGTAAACTGTCTCATTTTTGCAAAAAATAATGATTCATTGGAATGTACCATGCAATTACATCCCACAGCTAATAACAAAGGAACCATAGGGGTGATACCTAGGCAACGTTACCCTTTTCTAAGTTAATTATGTCTATTTAATTTTAATACTTTTACACCGCTCCTTATCTTAGAAACAGATACTTTTAAGAACTTAAAATTATATAAACCCTGTGATATCTATGTTATGATTTAACCTAAAATCATGTTTCAAGTAAGTTCAGTTCACACACCAAAGAAACATCCTTGGTTTAGCTCCCTCTGGGCCACAAATGACTCCATACCTATTACATATAAAATCCTATAGCACAAAGCAAACTTCAATCTATGACCAAAAACAGCATTGCAGATCAATAATGATGATGTATGTAGCAGAAATCAAGAACCGATAAATAAAAGTGTCATTCTTCAATCCAAGAAAGTAAAAAAAAAAAAAATGAAGATAAATCAAGATATATAGAAAACTGGCATTGTTAAATGGTTCTGAATTGAACTTTGTATATGTCACTACTGCCAACAAGATCCATACTATCATTTCATAAAAAATGAATCAGTTTAGTTAGGCTAAAATTAGAAGAGTCAAATGCATTGAAGTCATAAACCCTTAAATCATATGCTACAAAATCTAAAAGAGCTATTGTTTTCAAGCAGAAGGAAGATGCTAAGAAAAGTAAAAAAAGGTTAAAAATGGCACAGAGGCTAGATGTTACTAAACTCAATTTGGTATGTTGGAACAACATGATCAACACAATAGTTCCACGAAAATGAAACAGTCTACTTCATTACTTATTATAGCTACTAGACTCTTAATTCCATTCTTATCAACATGCACAACCTCAATTTGATGACTTTCTAAAACACAGATAAAGCAGATATAATTAGGAAAATTGCACCAGACAGTACAAGATAACTGGGACTGAATCTTAACATTCCATTCAATTTCAACAATAGATTAGGCATCAGATCCTATCTTGCAAAGAAGACTGTACTACTGGAGAAAAGTGGAAGGAAAATACAGGAAATGTAAGAGCCAAATGCTCCCCAGCAATGAGAAAAACTCATGTCTCCTGGCCCCGAGCTCAAAGCCCAAATAACCCAAAAACATCCCCCCAAGATGAATCCTCCCCTCTTTATCAGATCTCATCTCTATTTCGTTCTCCACAACTAACTTTCTCTCCTCACTCACTCATTAAATGCTTTTCACTCCAAATTAGTTTTAGCTAAGAGCCTTTCTTGGACCAGCCTTAACAGCATTTGGGTCCATTGTCCTATCAAATCCTAATTCTTTATCCGTCTTTAACAATAATCAAATGCAGTCAAAATGCAGAAATATGAAATGAAACCACTGAACTATTTCTTTTTAAACAGGATGTTGACATTTGAGAACAAAAGGTTAAATTGGAAGTTGCTTAGAAGTAGGAATTAATGCATTTGAGGAAGGCCAGTGATATTAAACTACAATAACAAGATCTTTTTTTAGTCACTACCCATGAAATCTGGACACAAAAAGAGATATTCTCTTCTCCAACGAAAATGGTTAGAAGTATGCACAAGCTAGGCCTTTAGAATAAAATAATATTAAAATTATAATAATAACTTTATCTTTTTCTTCAGTAAAAGTAATCACAAAACTGGCACTAAACAAGCGAGATAATCCAATTCTAGCATAGGTAATGTATAATTCATATGTTTTCCATTCATCCAGTTTCAGAGATAACATAAGACAAAATAAAAAGCATAAGAAAACCATTTAGACAGTGTTGGTGGAAGTTAGTCAGAGACCTTGTATCAGAAGCATCCTATTAAACTCCATATAGAAGGTTAATGTTAAATAAATAATATATATATATATGTTTGGATGAGTTTTTTCAAGAAGTGCTTCTATCATATAGAAGTAGAAGCAGAAGCTATTATTAAAAGTAGAAACTATTTTACGTTTGGATGAGCTTTATCAAAAAGTGCTTTTGGGATCTTTATTATCGGGACATTATTGTCCAATAAAACATTAATGATCTTAAGTCTTAACTCTCTCTCTTCTGTTACTCCCCCTTCTTTAATAACGTGTGTGTGTGTTTTTTTTTATTGCTGTTGCTTTTTGTCAAAAGTCCATCAACACCTATATTTTTTTAAACCCATCCAAAACCCATCCAAACGAGCTCATAATCACCTAAAATATATATGATGTAATTGGAAATTACTTTACCAAGCATGCATATAGTCACGAATTACTGTTTAACATTTATGCATATAATAATAAAAAAAAACATACATTTTATATTTTGTTTTTCTTTCTTGACATGAACATGCATTTTCAGTAAATGTTCAATAAAAGATAATTAAAAAAAAAAATTCATAATAAAATGAAGGAATGAGTCTCACTGACCTGAACAAGATAGTAAAAGATGCGAAGACCTTCTGGATCTGCACTAGCCTGAACATCAACAAGAGACCCAATCTTCGAAGTGGTGAAGGAGATGTGCTCGTTCCCCATGACGATCTCGAGCTCCTGGCGACCCACTCGATCGGGTTCCGGCCAGTTGTTATCATCTTCCTTCATGATCTCGCTCTCGGTGATGATACGACGGCATTCGCGAAGGACGGCGGGAGTGAGGTAAACCTCCTTGCGGATGATGGTGTCGTTTTTGTAATTGGAGTTGTTAGCGTAACGGAGCTTCCCGTCGGGTCTGAACTCAAACTCCAAGAACTCGTGGCCGAACTTGCCTTTGTGACCTACGTAGTATCTCAAGTAGAACTCTCCCCCGTTCTTCTCCTCTTCACCACTCCCCGCCATCGCCGCCGCCATTCTCTCTCTGTATTCTATTCTAGGATGAATGAGGAAAAGGATGAGCAATGGTTGGATTCAGATGGGCCAGGTTATTGGGAAAGGGCTATGGTTTAGTTGGGCCTATCTTGGACTAAGACTACAAGGGATGTACTATTCACACCCCTTGTTTTACTAAATACACCACCCTCCCCTAAACCTTTTTCCTTTTGTACATCGATAGACCATGAGCAATAACTCATCATGTATGGAATTTTATTTCATTGTGTAGTAAGTGGCGCGCTATTTGTGGCCTTGCAATCTAAATGGTTTTTTTTTGTTCTTCTGTCAAATAGCAATATCATCCTTCTCCATTTAGAAAAATCCATATCCATTCTATTTTAGCAAGTGGAAAGAATCAATACAAGTTAATATTAATTCATCACTAGTATCCTTGTAATTAACAACCACTAATCCCCTAAAGCTGTCAACTAACTAGTGCTACTATCTAATATTACTAACTGTTATTTCTGTTTATATAACAAAAATTAACTCAAGTTCCTATTTAGATATTGATAAGCCAAACTGAAGTATGTAAACTGATGCAACCAAACATAATTAGTGTGTTTGGTATAATTCAGCAATCTGTGCATTGCTTGAGACTGGTCTAGTCCGTGTTCAATTTTGAAACTGAGCACAATACTTCATAAATTGAGCTCAATACTTCTTCTGATAGTCACCCTTTTAAACAACCCTTCCTCCATAAAGAACGAAAACCATGCCAGTTGTTACCGCATAGCGCAATACTAAAAAAAAATCAGAGAATGCTAAAATGTTAATTTTATAGAGAATGCTAAAAATCGGCTCTCAAAAAATATAGTTTCAAGATGGAAAAAAGAAAGAGAGAGAGGAATTACCGAATTGCCTGAGGAGGGGGCAGACAACACAGAATAGTAGAACAAGCAGATCCGTGGACGGAGCTTTCAGGTGGTGGGCACACACAGTGAGGCGGTGCGAGGCGTGGTGGCTGAATTTTACAACTGTGGCACATGGAGGTAAGCGTCGTGTGGATGTGGCGGTGGTGGTCAAGTCGACGACAACAGCAACGGAGGACGACAGTTCTATGATGCCGTTGGAAATGAGAGCACCTGCATTTCCGACAGTGGAGGGACGACGGTGAGTTGACCCAAGCAGCCCCTACATTTTGTTTCTCGTAAAAGAGGACACATGTCACAATCTGGACCACCAGATCTAACGATCTAGAATGGAGGAAAGGTAGAGCGTCTTTCCCTCCCTAAAGTCAGAGGATCTGGATCCTTATTACAGATGTATATTTTAATGGGGGTGAGAGCAATGATTTGGGAGGTGAGGGGATGGCAGTGGTGTGAATAATTGTGGTGCACTGGAAGGGATGGATGGTGCGAGTTTTGTACATCAGGGGTAATTTTGGAGTAGGGTTGGCAATAGGGTGGGGGCAGGTTTTACCTTCCCCGACCCACCTCCGCTCTCCGTCAAAGTTCCCTATCCCTACCCCCAGTAGGGGTCGGTTTTCCCTTATGAGCCCCTACCTCCGTAAATGAGTAATCAAATTTAAAAATTATTTTGTTTTAATTGAAATTAACAACTCAAAAATTGCACTTCCAAAAAATAAACAAATAAAACCTTCACACAATCAAAACAATCAACCAGATACCAGAACTCAGTTTTCTTTCAGCTACAGATTAAAAAGAAACTAGTACTTTAGAAGCATTCAGTGTTCTGTAAGTTTTTTTTTTTTGAAAAAAAAATCCCTTTATACAAAATGAAACCTTTCAGTCAAAACAAATATAATGACCTACATAGATATATGAGGGTATTCTTATAATTACATAAATAGCGGGTCAGTTAGGGATCGGGGCGGGTATCAATATCTCTATCCCCTGTCCCCAGACAATGTGGGTTTCCCCGTCAAAGTTGGGACAAATTCGGGTGGTACCCGTGCGTTCGGGTCTCTTTGGCATGCCTATTTTGGAGTAAAAAAGGGGATGGGTATTGTTAAAGTAAAAAAAATAGGTGGCACGAAAAGTAATTCCCATGTTAGAAAATAGAAATCTAATCAAGAAGAAGTATCAAATATCAATAGATGCAGGAAGTTACTTTATGTGCAGTATTTTTTTTCTTTACGCATCTAGTCCCTTTTTTATATTTTTTATTTCAAAAATATCCTTTTACACCTAAAGATTCGTTCGGAAATTAAATTTTGGATGTCTATTTTATACATTTGAAAATTAAATTCCAAATGCCTATTTTACACATCGAAAACTAAATTCTGAAAATTCTATAAAAATGTGGATGATCATTTTACAGGTTCATGGACAGTGGAATGCAATCTGGAATCTCCATCACCCTCCAAAAGTGAAGTCCTTCCTTTGGCAGATCTGTCGCGAGTGTCTTCTGGTTAGGTCCAAGCTCCAAGCTCGCGATATTCCATGCCCTATTTCCCGTGTTCTCTGTAACTCAGACGTGGAGCACTACTTCCACCTTTTTATCATGTGTCATATGAGCAGGCTTCTCTGGTTGAAGGAAGGTTCTTGGAATGATATGCTGCCCCTTATCTCAAGTGCAGAGAGCTTTGAAGATTTTCGTTTGGCAGATGATTCACAAGCTTGAGAAGACTAGAGGCCAGATTTGGAGCATGCTTTTATGGAGTCTTGGAGGTGCATGAACTTGAGACTTTGGGAGAACAAAGAGGAATCTTCCATGCAGATATATTCTAGAGCCTTCTCTTTTCTTCATCATTGGAAATGGGCTTCTGAGGGTGACCAACAACAAGCTTCAGAGTCTGCAGATCATTTACTTCACTCCAGATGGCAACATCCTCCCCTAGGTGTCTTCAAATGCAATATTGAAGCCTCTTTCACTGAGAAAAATAGTGTGGGAATTTGTATGTATATTGGGGATGATCAGGGTGAGTTTGTCAAGGCCAAAACCATATCCTTTTCTCCTAAGCTTCCGGTTCACGAAGGAGAAGCAATTGGTCTCCTTTTTGCTCTTTGATGGACGAAGGATCTTGGTTTAAGGGAGGTAATCTTCGAGTTGGAAACGAAGTATGTAGTGGATAGTTTTAACAGCAACCAGGATGATTTATTTGCTTTTGGAGCTATTAGTTTAGATTATAGATACTTATTTAACTCGTTTTTTTCAAATGCAGGATGATTTATTCGCTAGGAGAGATGCTAATGCAGTTGCTCACACCTTAGCTAGGGTGGCTACATGCATGGCTATCTCTTATGATTTTGGTGACATGCCAGATTGTATTGCATCTTTAATCATGAATGAAATGCTATAACCTCATTTTCATAAAATAAAATAAAAAAAGTAGAAAAATAAAAATGACTGAAAACTTACTTAAAAAAAAAAAAAGACAGATCGTTCGAGAGACCGGTTGCTATGATGTGTTGATGGGCAAGTCTTAAAATTTTTATTAAAAAGTCAAATCATATGTATTTATCATTTAAAAAATGAAAAATGGGGAAAAAATGCAAAGAGAATGGTGGTACAATTTTGTAGGGCGTGGCGGGAAATAGTTTAATCAACCATGGGAGAAATTGACACCAACAATGATGATTGGATCTAAAGTGAGATGATGACTCGGACCTAAAATAAGAGATTTATGGTTGATTTGCGGTGGTTTTTCTGTTTGTGGGGTGTTCTTTTTTCGGATGGAACTTTTCAGTTAAATTGGGCTTCATTATTGTGGGGTTTCTGTAAAGTTGGTGGGGTAGGTGGTTCTACAATTAAGGTTGTCTTGGATTTAAATTTTAAAATGTGCTTGGTGGCATATGGTTTCTCACAATTGAGGATTTGGAGGTTTCCTCTTCTTGTTATCTTGTTTAAAGTGGGGGCTTTTTCTTGGTTGATGTCCCTTATTCTTGAGAGTGTGGGGTGACTTTGGTTTTAGGTGTTGGTAGTACAACAGATTTCACAAAATGGGTGAATACGATTTGGGGATTCTATCCTATTTGGGTGGCTAATTGATCCGGTCTCGAGGTTTGGGAGTGTTTGGGACTTGGACATATGTAAACATAATACTGATCTTACGTTTGATCAGTATTTCATTTATATGTGTTTTGTTATTTTGGTCCATTTATAAATATGGGTTGAGTATCTTATAATATACTTGACCGACCAAACCGAAGTTAAAATGGTTGAAGTATATATATAGCTTTTGCATACACTATGTCAATATGCATAGTTTTTTTTTACATTATATATTTTATCAAGAAAGGAGCAGGAAAGTTTTCCAACACTTTCTATGAAGAGAAAATCAAGAGGATTGAAATATAGGTACTTTTTATAAATATCCCAGCTCATTATACTGGCTCTCTCTCTCTCTCTCTGGCCTTTCTTTGTTTTTCTCTTCTTAATTCTTTTTATTAACTATACCTACATGCTAAAGACATAATGTAAGCAACGGTTCATTCCTTTCTTATTTCAGGTTGTTTTTGCTAGAAGGCTCAATTTGAGATTCTTCAAATCTTCAGCAGAGAAACATGGATAACAAAATATCCTATACTAAAAGGTACCCAAGAGAAGGAAATAATACCTTTCTTCACCCACACGGCACTTGAGTTCCAAACCAGATATTACATGCAAAGTATATCTAACCTTGCTTGCCCTCCTCCCAAACAGTACCCCATCCTGACTAACTTAAAGAAAGTTACCTTTCTAAGGTTTTTTTTTTCTCTTTCAAATAAGCACCTTTCGGGGGCCACTACATGACCAAGCATATTACTTGTAAAAGGGAAACCTGAGAACAGAACTAATCCTTGTAGAATGGAGAATTTATTGAATCAAATGAGGTTAGTTATGCTGGTGTCTGATATTATACATAGAATCATATTGGTTCCTCTTTTATACAATCTCCTTGGTTCCTAACAGTACTTGGATACATGCATATGCACTAATGCCAGCTTCATAATGTAGTTTTTTGGTTAAACAAATATGTTTTCATGTATTGTATAAGTCAACTCAAGGCCCTCAAATTATCATCTGTTTACGGTGAACACTTTTGTTAGGGTGAAATTTACTGGTGCGGAGGAGAACATAGCTGATCTGGGTGGCGGCAGGGATCAGAAAATAACAACACAGAAAACTCAATCTTTCAAAGGTATTGTTTTTATATTTTGTTTAAAGTAATACTTTGGTCCCTATAAGTGATATGAATTCTTGATTTGGTCCCTATACATAAAAAATTATTAAAATGATCCATATACGTACAAAAAATCTCCATTTGATCCCTATACATTACCCGTTTGGTCCTTATACGAGCAAAAAATTATTAAATCAGTCCCTAAAATTTCGTACGACAGGGACCAAATGAGGACTTTTTTTACGTATAGGAATCATTTTAATAATTTTTTATGTATAGGGACCAAATCGAGAATTCTTGTCACGTATAGGGATCAAAGTATTACTTTAACCTTATATTTTTCTCCTTGTGGGATTTATCATTTGTATCATATAGCCTATTAGGCAAGAAAGAGTATCATCATGAAGAGGAAAAAGGGAAGGAGCTTATATAATTGGTGATATGCTGAAACCAATACCCTTAACAAGTAACATAAAAGGAGAGGGAAATAAAAAAGATAGGAAATATTCCATTATTGGACCAAAGATTGAAACACACAATGAGGATTCCTTTTATTTTTCTTAGTTTTTGGCTAAAAAATCAATGAGGCAATTTGTTAACAAACTCCGGTGACAATTTCTAGCAGAGAAGAAAAAGTCCCTTAATTGGTTTCAGAAACAGTTTGCAAGGAATGTGAGTGGTGATTATGACTCCATAGAAATGGATCACGCTGCTGCAGTAGCTGCTGCTGCATTGGCAATTAATTCAAAGGAGGTATCACAACAGAAGAATAGTGAGACCCCTGAGGCCTCATTGACCAAGACCAAAAGCAAGGTAGATGGCACAAAATCTCCAATTTCCCTACTTGGTAGTGCATCCAAGCGATTCTCAGGTGAAGATGAGAACATAAACCTTCACAAATTAATAATTTATAGGCAAAATAGGCAGATTGGTCTTATACGTTTATTTTTTTTTCCATATTGGTCGAATAAGTTTTTTTATTTTTCAAATTGGTCCTATACGTTATGTTCCATTTCCATGTTAATTCTTTCCCTCAATTTCAACCTTATAGAGTCAGATCAAATGCCACGTGTCGGACTAAGGTGATAGTCACGTTAGATCAAAACTATCGGCGTTAGGTCAAAATTGACGGAAATAAATAATGCGAAAACGGAACGTAACGTGTAGGACCAATTTGAAAAATAAAAAACTTATAGGACCAATTTACCTATTTTGCCTAACTTATACCTTTGGAGGGAAAACAATCTATAATCTGCATCTGCATCTTATGTAGGTTCATTTAGATCTACGGATGATCAAGGTAACAAGGTCCCAATATCCTCGGTTACAGATGCAAAGAATCCTGAAAAGGTCATTACCCCTGCACCATCAATGAAAAAGACTTCAACTTTCACTGATAAAAAGAGACTGAGTTTTGGTGACATCATTGATGATAAAAAAACCAAGACCTCAGCAACAGAAGTTCCTCCACCTCCACCACCACCTCCACCAATCAGGCAGAGTTCAACAAAGCTTGGCCCTATAAGACAACCAACCAGCACCAAGAAGCAGACTCCAACAGAACCAGGGATTGGAGAGACAAAGGCAGATGAAGGGGAGAGAACTGAGCTTGAAAAGATCAGAGAAAGGTACATTTAGAAATCCATTTTCAAATCAGGACTTGAATAAACACTTTCAGTCCCTTGATCCATGCATTACATGCAGTTTATATACTAATGAAAGAAAAAAAAAAAAACTTGTCAGGTTTGAGAAGTTGAAGGAGACAATAAATTCATGGGAAAACAAGAAGAAGATTACTGCCAGACGCCAGCTAGATAAGGAAGAGGTTTGACTCATCCATTCATTATATCTATCATCAAAACTAATGTTCTGCAATCAGCTGTTGTCCACAGATCAAGAAGTGTTTTAGGAAAATAGGAGACCAAATTGACAAAATAAAAATAGAAAACTAAAACGGACACAGATCAAAAAGTGTTGTAGGAATAAAACTAAAGCCATAAAATTATTATGAAGTGGCTAATCACCAACTTCTGAAACAGCAGAGTGAACTTGAGAAGAGAAGGTTGATAGCATTGAGGAAATTTCAAACTCAGATGGTGTATATAGATCAGATTGCAGGAGGAGCGAGATTCCAGGCAGAAGAAAAACGAAAGAATGAAGAGCTAAAAGCAAAGAAGAAAGCAAATGCAATTAGAACAACAGGCAAGCTTCCAGGGATTTGCCCCTGCTTCTGAGATCACTGTGTAACATCACTGGATTTGAGGAACAAACAAAAATCTCAATATTTGTTTCATATTTCTATCTATAGCCCATTCCTCATTTGCAGTGAAACAATACATCTTCAGAAAAAAAAAAAAATTGGAAAAAAAGAAAAGAAAAGAAAAACTGTAAAGTTGAACAGATACATGAGTTACTTGTATTAGTTCCAGTTTTTCTGGCTTTATGTTCTAGTTTTGGTGCAATTACCAGTTCGAGTGCCAACTTTATTTTCAGGAAAGGACAAATTAAACAATAATATGATTAATCACGTTATGGAACTCTGGTGTTCAAGCGTTTAATCAAGCTAACCCAAACTGTCATTTTCGGTTTAGTTTTCACTTTCGGCATTTAAACATGTAAAGTGACGAGGAAGCCACACACATTGGAGGCCAACGAAAAACTTATCTGAAGTCACATTGGTATTTAACGTCACTAAAAAGAGAAGATAAAAAGCCATTCAAATTAAAGAGAATCCAGGAAACAAGCAAGGATGGGAATGACATAATAAAATAAAATTGGTGTTGTCTAAAAGGTGCACCACCCACCAAAGTGGTGCAGTAGTACACCACCCAAATGACACAATCTGATAGGTTCAGAGTACCACTTGGGTTAGTTGGATTTTTCAACTACTTATGTATTGGTCAAAGTGTATTTGTATGATATTTGAACAAAAGGACCTCTTTTACTTGTATTTGGACTTTTTTTTTTTGGTGGCTTCTAAGGTGAGGGAGGAAACAAATCCCTCACCTATGAACCACCAGTTTACAAGTAAATCTAAAGTTTTTGTTTTTGTTTTTGTTTTTATTTTCTAAATTTCATTTTTACCCTTGGTCCTCCATCATCTTCCCCACCTGTTAATGCTCTTTTGCCACCGTTGCTATCCAGCTTTCTCACGAGCGCCTCCCCTCCACGCGTTCAGTCATCTCATGACTCATCTCTTTGGCCCTCTGTTTTTGTTGGTACCGTTGGAAGCTAGAAGCTTCCTTCTAGCAGTTTTTTTTTATTTCTTTATTTTGGTAAATCACCTTATATATGTATTGGCCTATTCGCAAGACCTGTAACAAGAAAATATAAACAGAAGACTTATTAAATGAAAGGCAACTGTGTTGCAACTCGCAAGATCTGAAAATCTTTATTCGCCCTTCAAACGAGATGTCTAGCCACAATCTTTATTCTTTTCTTTTATTCCTTATTTCTTATGCTTTTATTATTTGGTTATATTATTGATTTAGAATAAAGATTTGATTGAATGTGAGGAAGATGATGGTGTACTGAACCATTTCCCTTCCACAGATCGTATGGTGTGACAGATAGTGAGGAAGATGGTAGGAACAAAATTGTCACTTTGATTTATTTTGGTTACCTATTCTACCATTACCAAGTTTAGATCTCAGCCATTCAATTATTTAAACAATAAATCCAAGGGCTTACTTTTACTCCCTCACCACGAGGGACTTGCTTGCTCCCTCATGGTAGAAGCCACCTATTTTTTTTTGTTAGATTACATTTTAATCTTTCCTTCATCAGGTCCATCTACTGGCACAACCATGGTGAGCTGTCAAATCGGGCCGCCCGGCCCGGCTCGGCCCTACCCGACCGAGCTAGAGTGAAGAATCGGCCCGGGCTGTGGTCGGGCCAAATTTACTTCGAGCAACACTTTTGTTGGCCCAGCCTAGCCCTATGTCAGGCCAGCGGGCCAAATCAGCCCGGATTATAATTAAATAAAAAATAATATACTTTTAAAAAAGTAAGGTTTAAAGTTTTAAATCAAATCTGTTTGTTTGTGATCATTTCACAATTCACAGTAGCATTTACTTGTAACTCAAAACGCTGCACATATGCTAAACATATATATATATATATATATATATGAATGGTCAAGATTAGAACATAAAGTCATGTGACTTTTTTAAGTGATCACATGACTACTAACTAACTTTTAATCATGACCATCCATGTATGGTTTAATGACCCAGATTTGCTCCTCTCACTCTCACAATAAGACACCCCTCTCTTACTTGAGTTGACCCCTATATATATATATATATATATATATATATATGGCATGTGGTCAAATGAAATGTAAATACATGGGCAATGAAGGAACAAAAGCATGATTCTTTGTGTTCAATCTGTTCCGTAGTGGCCAATGTGGCCCCAATGATATATTGATATTCAAAGATGGGGAGAATCAGGTTGACTTGACCAATGACCATCGAAGATTGACTATAATGGAAGCATTACACTAGGACCTGGAACGTCGAGCAAGTTGGATGATCTGGAATGTAGCAGCACGTTTCGGGAAATTTTGGCAAAAGCTACAACGGCAACGGCGCAAGGTAGAAAGTGAGAGGCTTCAGAGAAAGATGAAAGTGGGTTAGGTTTTCTACTTTCTGACGGAGAAAGACCGCATGGGAGGAGAGAGGGACAAATTACATATTTTTGATGGATTGGACTGACTTGACTTGTACTGGACCTGGAAAAAAAAAAGTGTTTTTTATGAGTTACCGGGCCAGCCCGAAAAAATCGGGCCAGCTCGAGTTTGAGCCTGGATAGCCGGACAGGCCAATCGGGCCGAGCCAAATAGGCCTATTTTTTTCGGCCTGCCATTTGGACAGCCCAGCTCGGCCTTATTTACGGGTTATTCGGGCTGGCCCATCAGGTCGGGCTCAAATTGCCAGCTCGATTGGTGATGGCACGCCCTTGAAACTCAGGTTCCAGTAATGTCCTCCTTCGACGACGTCATCATCACCAACAACGACACCACCATCCTCAACAACATGCACCTTCTCCAACCCGCCGCCAAGATGCTCTTGTTCCAAATCTCAAGACGTCGCCACCTGCAACGGCACCACCAACATCGTCGTTGTCACAACGCCCTCCTCGAAAGTTGCCTCCTCCTCCTCCTCTCCCACGACGTCCAACCCGCCGTCGCCTCCGACTCCCTCCACAGGCTACTGTCAAAGCCACTGACATCCTCGCCACCATGGTCGTCACCGTCAAATTATCTGATCGGGAATCGATGGTGAAATCCGCCAGCATCTCCCTCAACAACAAGGTCGCCAGCCAATACTTCACCCTCCTAGCTCCCCTCACTGTCATCCCCTCCCCTTTGTTACGACATTTAGTAATTTAGGGATTCAATGATTTGGGAATTGGGGGATTTGGGGATTTAACTTAGAGTTCCAGGGAGATGAGGGGTGAAAGGGAGAGTTAAGTTTGAAGGTTGAAAACACCTAAAAGGTGAAGATGAGGAGTGGAGGCGGCAAGAGAAGGAGACAGGAGGTTGGGCGGAGGAGGGAGGTGGCGAGAGGGTGATGGATACATGAGGCTGAGGGTTTAAAAGAAAAGTTTATAACTTTTTCATATAAATTAATAAATTAACTAATAAAATAAAGGGTATTAATATAAATATGAAAATACATTATCCTTTTTTGCAATTACCAAAAATACAAGACTCATATAAGTTGAAAAGTCAATTTTTTCCCAAGTAGCAATCTAAACCAATCAGATTATGCCACTTGGGTGGTGCACCACTACACTATTTTGGTGGGTGGTACAACATAGCCTTCACCAATAAAATTGCTCTATCCACCTAGTTTATGCAAAAGCAGTCCCTTGCCTCTATGCTGTCTGTAACTACCTAACCAATCACCACTCCTCTTCCACGGGCTAAAAGAAAATATTATGAGGGTAATTATGTGGAAACCAGAATAGACGTCAAAAAAGTTATGCTGAAACCAGTGACAATCTAGATCGGTTATGGAATTAAGTTACAGAATGAAGCACTGGCAAATTTCAAACCATTTCGTTAATGAACCGAAAAAATATAAGCCAACACATGTAACTGCGGGTCTAAATCAAATCAAGCCTGCTCTTACAGATATAGCATGAAAAATATTTTCCACAAGTAATCACAACCATAATCATTTGGCACAAGAAATTTTCAGCATGTAAAACATGTACATCGTACAATAGTTAATCACCCACTTCAGGTACAAAAGAAAAAGATAAAGTTCCTCTCAACATATTCAACTTAAAGTTGATTTGAAAATGCCATAAAAATTACTAAAAAAAAGAACCATAAAAAATATAAAAAAACCTTAAAAATAACAAACAGAGTTTACCATGAGTTGGGACAACCAATCCAACGGCATATAGTTAATTTGCAAAAGTTGGAACTGTCAAAGCAAGGCTACATCTCAAGAAGTTATTTCTCTTATCAGCCTCTGGATTGTAGGGTATGCAAAATACAGTACGAGGAACGATGGGATAGCAAAAAGAATAGTGATTAGCAAGTAAAGGACTAAAATAATGGCACTGCAGGGAACCACAAAAAAAGCAATCAGAAGGAAAATGATGACCAATGGAAACTTCGATGTAAAGTGAACGAAGAAATCCAGAGATTTATGAAGGGAAAAATGGTGTCTTGCACCATCACTGCCACCAACATCACTGTTAGATCCCCGCCATCCAGAAGAATGATTTGTTGAAGCCCTTCTAAGGGTGCAATTAGTAGGTTGACTTCCCAGAAGGTTGCTCTTTGGAGACCAAATTGGTTGGCTGTCAACACAAGTGGAAACAACCTTATGCCTATCACCATTCAGGCTCTCAACCATCCAAAGAAGGAAGAAGTTCTTGCAAGGAAATTTAAGATTTCCTTTATAAACCAACCGGAATGATAATAGGTGGCACCATGGACAAGAAACGAAGAAAGGAATCCTGATTTGTTGAGTAGGGAATTTAACCACAGCCCACTGAAGTCCTAGGACGCAATTTTTACAGAGGGTGTGGCCACACCATAAAACATAAGGCACATTCTCAACTATGTTGAAAGATTCATAACATATTGGGCATTCAAGCTCTTCATCTTTGCTGGCATTAGAGCAAACCTCATCATCTGAGCATTCTGCACAGGTTTGACTTAGCTCTCCAGAGCTTCTTTTCTTTCTAATGCTCGAAAAGGCATTTGATGCAAAACTCCACATTATGGAAGATGAACAAGTTTACAATGCAAAGGTAGTAATCAATGAAACATTATATAAGCCATTGCCCAACAAAAGAAGCACTTTTTCTAGAAACTGAGCCTCGGAAGTTACTCTTCCCCTGTTAATTATAAAATGCTTTCAATCTCAATAAAAACCTGCAAGAAAATCAAACCTATTAATTTTGATATGACTGCTTTAAAAAAAAATACAATCAATGAGGTCTTAAGATTTTACATGCAAAATGAAAAACTAACATATTTTCCAACTACTATCAGTGAAGACATCCACTTAGAAACAGTACATCTAATACAACAAATCTATTAAGCATCATCTAACATCAAGGACAAGTTCAAGTAGAACCATTTATAGAACCATAAGACTCCTTGTCAAAATTGAAAGCCACAAATTTCTCTGTTTTCTAAAGGGCGTTATCATTACTTTATTAGCAAGAAAATACAAAATATGGGGGGGAATGCTGATGCAGTTTGTGACAGTAGCATCTCTGCCATTCCTAAGAAGCATAATCTGTAAAGAAAATATATGATTAAAATTATTCAGAAACAACTTTGTCTTGATGAGCGGCACATAGCGAAGCAGAGTTTATACAGTGAATTCTTGCATCACTCTGTCTGGTTCAAATATCAATAGCCGAAACACAAATGAGTTACACTGCATGTAAGCTGTGTGGTCAGTAGGACCATTCAAGTTCAACACCACCAAATACCATACTTCAAAACCAATAACCCTGCCAGTTCCCCACAGTCTTCAAATTACATGTTAGGTTTTTATTTCACATCGCTAACACGCCGTTTTCAATTAACATAAACGAATGAGCACAATTCCAATGATTGATCAACACAAAACAGTCCCGGGAATTCAGGAGGTGAGGAAAGGAAATAGAATTCGGATGGCAAGCTCTAGGCTGAAGGATTATGTAAGGAAATGAGATATATGAGAGAGAAGTGAGAGGAAATGGGTATGGAATGTGTGATGTCAATTCTTCTTCTCTGCATTTCTCCTCTCTGTCTCGACCCTTCCCTTCTTCTTCTCTAATCTCTAATTGTCCTTTCAATTCTATATCTTTGAGTTATATATTGTACTTCCTTCCAGCTCTCAATCTGGAAGTTGAGCTATTATAGTGAAATTCAATAGTACAAGTACACTCAGTTCATTCTATATCTAGACTCATTACACACAACAGCTTTTAACTCATTACTCTAATCAATGAGTACACAAAAATTAAAAGCAATGCAAGACATGTAAATATCATCATTCCAAAGTGACTGATACAAAAGGATTCAAATACAATTATGAAATAGAATCGTAAGTCTCTACAAACTTCAATCACAATATGAAGTAAAAATAATCATATTACATAACGATCATTTAAAGTAAAAACAATAAATTAAATAAACAAAATATCGATGTGAATAAATATTGTAATTGGATTAACAGAATCCAAATTGTATAGGTATAAACGCAAATAAAAGCAAATCGCGAGAACAGTATCTCAATTCTCACCTTTAACGTGAAGTGTAGGATTTAGGAGCCAATCGAATGTGAAATTCGCGATGAATCAGAAAAATCGACGAATCTGGAGAGGGGAGGGAAAGAGTAGAGATCGATAGAGGAAGATCGCGCTCTTTCTCTTTCTCTCTCTATCTCTATCTCTGCTGTTTCGAATGGCATGAACTAGAAGGAGGGTGAATTGAATATATACGAGGACGAGAAGAGAGGAAACGACGTCGTGAAGGGAGGTTTGTTAATTTTAGCTTCGCTTTGAGGCTGTCATAATCAAACCAGGAACAGAATTGGAGAGCGCAACACGGTCAAATCTCCGTTTTACTCGGATTTACGATATTTGTATTTATTTTATTTTATTCTGGTTTCTACCCGACAGGAGATGAGAGAATAATTTCTACATATTACGCTCTCTGTTCCATAATATAAGAAATAAAACCCTAAAGCTAAAACACTTCCATCAAGAAAATATATTGGAATGAGTTAATTATAGTATAAATTTCCAAAAACACCCTTCTAATTTTAATTAATCTTCTCATGGCCTATAATTAATGATACTAATTAATAAGGGCAATATTGGAAATTAACGTTTAATACGTATGAAAATTGATGCATATTTCTTATATTTTGGGGGGAAAAAAAGGACTTATTTGTTTCTTATATTATGGACCAGAGGGAGTATTTTTTTTATTTTCTTAGAGTGAAATCCCAAATTGGTCGTGAAAAATTTCGAGAACCCACTTCTAGTCTCAGAAAAAAAATAAAGTAACTATTTAGTCCATCAAATTTTCAAAAGTGGGATAAATGAGTCCCTTGATTTAGTTCTGACGTCCATTTCCTTGCCTACGTGTCTCATTAACCATCTTACTTGGCCTGTTAGTGGTTCTGCTTGGCTTATGACGAATTTCCTCCGAGAAAAACGAATAAAAAGTGAAAAAGCATACAACTTAAAAATTCAAATACCTGAAAGTTATGCATTTTTTTTTCACTTTTCATTAATTTTTTAGGACGGAAATCCGTCATAGGTCACGCAGGACCACTAACGGGCCAAATAGGATGGTTAATGGGACACGTAGAATAGTAACTGGACGTCAGAACTAAATCTAGGGACTAATGTATCTCGTATTTAAAATTTTGAGGGATTAAACATGTAATTTATTTTTTTCAGGGACTAAAAGTGGATCCCCGAAATTTTTCAGGGACCTCTTCCAGCCTTCACTCTTTTTTTATAAGAGAGGGATATATTCATATATTAACTAAGAACAAGTCTTGGGTGAGACATCCACAACAATCATTTCTGATCAAACACCCTAACAAAGGACTAACATCGTTCATTAACTAAATATGCATAGAAGCCTCAAAGCCACATTTAGCTAAATAATCGTCACACATATTAGATTCCCTAAGAACATGATGGACATGATGTAACATCCGGGGCTGACGAGGGCGGGGAGTGGTCGCCTGTGCAAGAAGACACGGACAAGGAGCGGCTCCTGCAGGCTTCTAGACTGAGGGACACATGAATGAATCGATTACACATCAGAATAAGAGGGATCCCGAGACTGTGTAGGTATGAGACTATACAGTTGATGATGACTTATAATAATTGATTAGTACTACCTATATGAACATGATGCATTTTATTTTCGGGAGCCCATAAGAAGAACTCCACAATTAACCATGCTTGACTTGAAGCAATTCTGGGATGGGTGACCTCATGGGAAGTTTTCCCAGAAAGCGTGTAAGTGACAACAAAGCACACTGAGACATATGTTGGTTTGTGGGGACAGTTGTCAATCCATAAAGCAGTCAGGGATGATACACATAAGCTTGCCAATCATTGGAGTGCAGTATGAGCAGGATCTCTTCCAAAAGAGATTTAATGAGATGATTATGAAAGGAGCCACTGGAGACCAAATTAGCTACAACAATAGAATCTGTTTCGAAAAATGACTTTGTCCAAAGCAAGGCTTCTTGCCACCTTTTACACCATTGAGAAGAGCATGAAGTTCTGCCATAAGAGAGGAGTAGGAACCTAATCTACAGCAGTAACCTTTCAAAAAAGAAATCGTTGGAATCCCGGATAATTCCTCCACAAGCAGATACACCAGTTTGATTATTATGGGCACCATCAATATTAACCTTCAAGAAGTTAGGAGGAGGGGGTTGCCACCCAAAATGCACCAAAACTCTTTTATCATCAATGAAGATGAGGGGATGATCAATTTCCTTTTCAATAGCACACACCTGAGAAGTAATCAACAACCACAGCTCCTTTGCCATCATAGATTCATGGGAGAAAACCAATCTATTTTTGTCCCTCCAAAGAGCATCCACAGAGACAGAAAAGAAACAAAACCAGCTCCAAGGCACCTGACCTATCCTTTCAAAAGTGAGATTCCATTCCAGCCAGGGATAAAATCCCAAACTAAAGAACCTATTCCGATTAGCAGGGGAATAACTTTGTCCCAAAAAGCATAAGCCTCTTCAGAGTCTCTTAGGATATGCATTATGGATTCTGGGTGGGCACGAATTACACCTAGGGCACATAGAATCAGCAGAAATACCCCTTCTATTCCTCTCCACATTAGTCAGCAGCTTTCCATGAACTAGTTTCCATAGAAAAGCTCTCAATATAATAGGGCCCTTCCAATGGCAAGCCCTTTTAAAAAGAGGCTCCAACTTAGGCTTAGTGTTACTGTTAATTCTTAACAACTAGTATGCAGATTTCAAGCTAAACATGCCATCAGAATTAAGAGACCAACAAGGAGAATTAGATAGCACTGAATTTCCAGGAGAGGCAACCAAGGCAATTATGTCATTGCCATTACTTAGGAGAAAACTATTAAATGGCTCCCAATTCTATCCACTATTGTTCACATAGAAAGAAACATAGAAGTCCACTTGATCCTGAGGAATGTTACCATGACAAGCTTCTTCCAAATTAGGAGACCCTGGAATCCACTTGTCTTTCTAAAAATGAACTGAGTTTCCATTCCCTAAAGTGTAACACCCCGCTTTTCGTTAAATGTTTTGTTATATGCTTGTTTGGTTGCTAAGCTTATAGCCTAAGTTAGAAGTTGTTGGTTAAGGGCTTGGAGGGATTTTTGGCTTAAAAAGTCCCTTTCTGGTGCATGAGCACGACTGTGCTCATGACCAGCATGCCCGTGCTTGAAACACTAGTGCAAAATATACAATAAACGGGAAATGGTTTACGTCAGTTAACCAAAAGTTAGACGTTAAAAAGGAGGCGGTGGCAGTTTTGTAGATATCAGGTTCCCTTAATTCACTTTTAACGTCAGTTGTTATAAGGACTGACGTTAAAAGTTAAGTGACTCACTTTTAACGTCAGTCCTTATAACAACTGACGTTAAAGGTGGTTTTTATTTTTTTTAGCAACTATACGTTACCCGCTCGCCTTTCACTCACTCTGTTCTCTGTTCTGTTATTCTCTCTCAAACCTTCTCCTTTCCACCGCGTACTATTCTCTCTTTCTCTCTCTCTCGCCACCCCTCCATCGCGTGCCCTAACCCTAATCTTTCACAACTCCCTCTCCCATCTTTAACAGGTTCTAAACCGGGCGCGGCCACCACTACTCGAGCGCCTTTCCATCTCCCATCTGTAAGGTATTGAACCATGATCTCTTCACTTTTTTATTTTCTTGTCTTTCTTTTCAGTTGTTAGAACTTGCTTGTAGAATCTTTTGTTTTTCTCAGTTTGTGTATGTTTGCTTGTGGGATTTTGGATTAGTTAAAACTGTTTCTTGAGGTTGTTATGTTCCTGTAATTTAGATATGGCTTGCATTTTTTATGTTAAGTAAATTTGGGAATGCACTGAACTGTACTGAACTGTATGTTGTTGCTTGTTTAGGGAATGCACTGAACTGTATGTTGGTGCTTAATCTGGCATAGACTTGTCTAACTGAACATTAGTATCATACGTTTTAGATTTATCTGAGGCAAAGAAATCATTATTTCCTATGATATTTTTGATGTTTCTGTGAGTATGTGTGATAAGCCATAGCTTATCTCTAACATAGGTTATGTGAGTATGCTATTTTTGATTTATCTTTAGTTATACCGTTTCGGAACAGGCATACACATGGATCACTCGGACCCGCATGCACGAGAGGACACTATGGGGCCTACGCAAGACACTATGGGGCCTACGCTTGATGATACTGTAAGTTTACATGTTATATAAAATTTAACCAGTATTTATAATGTAAGTTTAAGTTCTTTCTATATTCTTTATTTATCCTTGTTATACATAACCCTCTAATTTAACATTTTTTTGTCCAAACAGACATCACAGTCTCGGAGGAAACGGGGTAGAGGAGCCACGTCATTGAAGAAATTATAGAAAGCTAGGCAAAGTGGTCAGAAGCTTGAGGTGTCCTTTGATGCTAAACTAAAGCCCCAAGGTCCCCATGCTAGAGAATTTAAAATGTGGGTGATTTTACAAACCAAGTAGCACGTTAGCATCCTATACAACCATTGGGATGACGTTCCACAGAACGTTAAGGATCAGATTTGGGAGGCTATCACGGTATTTTACTTTTACATTCTTTTGATGTACATTATTAAATAATTATTCGAGTTATAATTCATCATGTTTGTTATATGTATTTAATGTGTAGATAGCTTGGACCGTGCCGAATGACGAGCATCATCGGAAGAAATGGCTCTCATTTGGGGCAAGGCGCTGGAGTGGGTTCAAGCATGATCTTACTAGGTTCTATGTATCTGGGAAGAAGAACCTTGATAAGATGTTCTTGGATTACCCCTGGATTGATAGGGGGACGTGGGATGACTTTGTTAGGATTCGACATGAGGGCAAATTTCAGGTTAGTTGATGAAGTTAATTTATTTATGCTTCTTAAAGATCATTTAAGTAAAGAAATTAAATGTATTTAACTCTATTAATTATGTGTTTTTATTTAAACCGACTAAGGCGAAGAGGGGTAGGAAGAATCAAGCTAAGAACGTCCATCGGCACACCTTGTCTCATGGTGGGTACGCCACTAGGATCGACGAGATGATGGCGGAGAAGCTGAGGGTGAAGCAGGAGGAGTTGGCTGTGAGGATAGCACATGGAGAGGTGCCTAAGGGCACACCAGTTAGTCCTCTGTCACCCATCTCGCGCGAGGATGTCTAGTTAGCCGGTCGGATGACAAAGAAATGCTCTTTTAAAGCTGAAGCCACTCACGATGTGGCAGATAAGATTGTAAGTAACTAACTATATGCATTTATAGTTGATATTTGTAATTTTTATATGGTTGATATTTTTAAGGAACACCTTTCTATTACACGTTTTTTCAATTCTTCATTGTAGATGGAGCTTAAGGAAAAATGCTCCCAGGGCTCATTCGTCCCTTCTGGACGCCGGGACATATTGCTCACTTCTTTAGGCAAGGACGACCATCTTGGTCGGGTGATCGGTGTTCCAGAGATGGTGGGCATCAAAGAATATTATAGCAAGTCTAGTTCACAAAGGCGGGTCGTCGATGAGGATGCACTTAGAGAATCCATCACACATCAGCTCTTCTTAAACCCAGCCATTACAGGCCATCTGATAAGCCACTTCTTATCCAACCCAGATTTCAAGCAGGCGCTTGTTAGGGAGCTTGTCTCCGTGGGTTCCCAGGACACCGTGGGAGCTGCCAACCCTTCACATGTGAGCACAAAAGAGAGCTATAATAGGACACATGTGGAGGTGGATGAGTTGGCAGATAGGGAGCGGAAGTTGGAGGTCCGACGCCGTGAGCTTGAGTTGGAAGCGAAACGGCGGGAGTTTGAGCTGGCGCAGCAGGAGCTCGAGTTGGCACGGAAGGTATATATTCATTATTAATGTCCAAATTTGTCAATTAATTACTTATGTTTTTTTTTAAACTATCAACAACTTATATACCTGATTTATTTAATATTGAAGGCAAAGGCGGGTAAGATGTCTCTCATGACTCGGTTGTACTCGATTGGCAAGGATTATGCGCCCATACTTTTTCAATGGGAGTTAGAGCATGATGGTTGGCTGGCACGCCCACTTCATGAGCATGAGCTTGGATTTGTATTATGTGGTGACGATATTGGGTATTTTTGCAATGATGGCCAGCACCTATCCACCGCGATTGTGAGTCTTTGGTCGACGTAAGTATGCTTTATAATTTTATAATTAATTCAATTTATATATTTATTTGAATTTTATGATTTACTGTATTCATATCCTAGGTATCTCCATCGACTTCAACTCGAGATGGGCTCCAACCAATTCGGCTTCTTAGAGCCCTACTCCCTTCAGCCTGAATTCTTTGCCAATCACAACGAAGTCACAGCATACTTAACGAGATTACTGGGAGGTGATGATCGCAAGGAGCTATATCTGGCACCGTACATAATGAGAGGGCATTGACAGTTTCTCGTAATTCATCCTGCCAGGCATACTGTCATCTTCCTATGCTCTCTCTACCAGAACCCACCACGGGAGGTGGTGGAACCTATCAATAGGTTAGTAATTAATCTTCTATTTAATTTAAGTTTTAACATTTAATTTAATTTTATGCGACACATGACGAATTGGTTAATTGACATGAATATTCTGTTTATGATAGTGCGCTGAATACTTGTAGTTTGAGCTGTGCCAACGGGAGGAGTAGGACTTTTAAGTCTAAAGGAAATCCTGAATGGATTATCCTCAAGGTTGCTAGTTTGTTAAATAGTAATTAATATTATAATTACTAATTACTAATGTAGAAATATATATGTTTATTTAACTGACATTAAATTTCATTTCTTTTGTAGTCTCGATTTCAGCCAGACGGTTGGTCGTGTGGCTATTATGTGATGCATCATATGCTGAACATAGTCTCCTCATCTATTACAGAGGGATGGAAGAAGGTAATACTTAATTAAACAACTTATTTAATTATATATTTTAGTTTTTCTTTTCCTTGTGTTAATTAATGTTACCGTGATTTATATGAACGTGTGCAGGCTTTTAATAGCAACCAATCTCCTGTTGACAAAAAAGTAGAGTTCAAAGACTTGAGGACACGGTTTGCAGAATTTTTCTTCAAGTATGCTAAAGAGAAAGGATTGCCCGAAAGTATACCTCAAGAGTATATAGAAAATGTGTAGTTAGTAATTAGTACAGAAACTTATATGTAGGTGTGTAGTAATTAGTATAGAAACTTTTAGTTATGTTTTTTTCTAACAATGGGGTTTTGATTTTTGTCCCCCCATTTGTTCCTTTGTATATATATATACTTTTCTTTTACTAATGAAATTTAAGTGAAATATTGGACTGTTACTAGACTGTTTACTGGACTGGACTGTTTACTGAATGCAGGGATAGCTGGGAGAAGGGATATATTGTAAGTATTTTTTTTTCCTTAAAAAAGTCTTGAACGTCAGTTGTTTAGTACAACTGACATTAAAAGTAATTTTTAAAAAAATAAATTGGCTTTTAATGCCAGTTGTACTAAGAACTGACGTTAAAAGTTAATCTTTTAACGTCAGTTGCAATAAAAAACTGACGTTAAAGGATTTGTTTTAACGTCAGTTTTGAACTGACGTAAAAAGTTACACTTTTAACGACTGCTCCAATTACGTCAGGCATTATTGAGGCGTCCAAAATCAATTTTGACTGACGTAAATACACTAGTGAAATCAGGCACGTTTCACTGGTTTTAAGTTGAGCACGCCCGTGCTCAAGTGTGGACCGTGTCTCGTAGATGCTAAGTCCAGCACGCCCGTGCTTGCCGAGGAGCACGGTCGTGCTCGTGTGCAGCCTATATATATTTGTGGCACAGAAACTGAGGGTTACGTAAAAACCATATTTTCTGACCTCAGTCGTCATCAGTTGCGGATACCATAGTTTCCTTCCCTGTTTCCACCAAACTCAACCAATTTTTAGAGTTCTGGAGACCTTTGGGAAGCGTTCTTTCATCTGTGTCAATCAGGAATAGGTAACGCTTCTTCTTTCTTTAGTTCCTTTCGTGTTTATGAATGGGAGACTAATATGGTTGATTTTCTTTGACCAAGGCTGGGAGTGCTAGCTGAGCCGCTTGGGAATACGAAACCGGTTTGCCGTTGGGAACTAACGTTTGGAACCTTCAATCCAGGTATGGGGAGAAGGGTAGTGTAATCATTAGGCAGTGGGGTTATTGTAAGGTAGGGGGTTCCCATAACCCCGGTGTTGTCATATGTTGTATGCCTAATATGTTAAAATGCTTTTCTGATGATAACATGCTCTGTTTGGTTTGGTTGTGTCCCTGATGTATGCTTCATTGTTATGTTGTTGTTCTATGAAGATAATGCCATGATTATCATTGTTGATATAATGTTGATTGGATGATTGTGATATAGTTGAACTGATGGTGTGAAATTAACCTTGAAAATATGATGTTAAACGACTTAAGGATTAATGGTTTTAATCCCCTAAAAATCGGTTAGAGAGTTTTGGAACTCTGCCCAGAACAGAACTGTCGCGCGATGAACACGGCCATGCTGAACAGGGTGCAAGCCCGTGCTACTAGTTTGAATTCTGGAAAATAGCCGCGTTGTAAGCACGATTGTGTAGCAGAGGAGCACGACCGTGCATAATAGGAAGCACAACTGTGCAGTTGAGCACGGCAGTGCCTAAAAGGAAGCGCGTCCGTGCTCCACTTAAGTGGCAGCACGACGGTGCTGGGGATCAAGCACGCCCGTGTTCCCCTCCAGGACAAAAATGAAATTTAAGGTTCTAAGGGATTTTAACCTCGATTATCCCCCAATAACGTTTTGATAACACAACCAATCAACGATAACTGTTAGATAACTTGGTTAAAGACTAATGAAGATAATTAATGATGATAAGATGGTTAAGTTGGTACCTTATGGGTTACCGTACGTTGCTAGCTTTGGTGCTTATTGGCCAAAGTGGCCTCAATGCTTATTAGTCGAGGTGTTGATAAGTTGTACCTTGGTGCTTATTGGCCAAAGGGGCCTTGACTCCGGAAGGGTCTAAGGTGTTGATGATGATGATGTTAAGTCTTGAGTGCTTATTGGCTCAAGCGGAGGAGGTGGTTGCCCTGTTTGCTGTTGTGTCCATGCATCATACATCGAAGTTGTTAGTTGGGGGGGTTCGACATAGGGGAGGTCATCCGAGAGTAAAACGATCTGGCCATCCACGGTAGGTTACCCAAGGTTCGGTGACCGTGCACCCCCGTGATGAGGCATATAAAGTTTGATGCATTGGTTATCCATGGGTTCACCCGTGGTTTGGTGGACTACTGGCGTTGGTGCTTCTTTGGCCAATGCGGATATGTAACTCCAAAGTCGTTCATCCTGAGTTAGTTGGATCCATATGCATAATGGAGTTGCGGAGTAGTGTTGCATTGCACTGCATAACATACTTGGTTGTTATGATGTTGATGTATGATGATATAAATGATGATGTATGCTTATGATGCTGCCATGCCTATTTGTTTACCTTAAGTTAATGCCATGATTACCATATTTGATAAAAAAAAAAAAAAAAAAAAACTTCAATGATCTTTTTTTATGGATGACTCTAAAACTATAGCTATAACAACTTAGCATGTTGAGCCCTCTGTGTATGTTATGAGTTATAGAAGTGGGTACCAGCTATATAGTGTATGTTTGGTAGAGATCTTTTTCAGTGCAAACGGAAAAATTCTCCTTCCCAAGGCAATTTTTTCAAAAGCTCCATTTTGTGGCTTTGAGGAAACGCAGTTGGGAACGGAAATTTTCAGCTACCCAACTATAAAACAAACAAGCTCTTAACTTTTGAAATAGGCGTTTATAACCTTGAACACTTGGCCAATATTAGGTGGAAATTGACTCTCAGTTATAATGGCAAAATGCTACTGTGTGCATTACTTCTTTCAGTGGGAAGCAACGTTGCAATAAACTTAACCATTCCTTTTGGTTAGATAATAAAAACAACCAATGAATGAAGTGCATCATTTTCACAGAATCATTTCTGGTTAATTAAGGCAAATATTTGTCTCCGAGGTCATTTAGGTGCTACTACTAAAATTTAATGACTCAATATCAATATTCAAGCATGCAAAATCACAATCACTTATCCTCAATAAAGCACATCATCAAAATATATGCACATCATCAATATTACATCCGACAACTTAAAATCACTTTTTAAATTAAAATTATTTTACAGATTTGTTGTCAAATGAGAAATTGCTTCCAATTTTACATAAATCACTTTTATCACCACGGTTTCTAGAGAATCAATTTTTCTTGACTTATAAACAAACGAGCTTTTAATTAGATTTAAAATGACTTTTAAATTGTCTAGCACAAAAAAAGGTATTTGATCATAAACCAAATGAATAGTTATTAAAAAAATTTTCAAAGAGTGTTGAATATTTGATTTTTTTTTTTTAGGTTACATATGAGAAAAAACAGAAGAACAAAGAAAGCAACACTGATGCTTGATGTAGGACACACCCATTGCATCGGCACGTAATATGGGCATCAACTTAGTTGGAACTTCTTGTAACACAACCAGATTGGACTCACTAGTGACCCTTTCTTGGCTAAGTAATCAGCTGCGAAATTACCCTCCCTGAGGATATGGAGAAGAGAGCAATCCCAGTCTATGGCCATCAACTTCTTAATATCAGCTACAATGTTGCCCAACTGATGATAGATGCTCATGTTCTTCATAACCAAATCCACCACATGTGAAGAATCTGAGTAGCAAGTGACTCTTCTATAGCCTTTCTCCCAACGCAAAAGAAGGCCCTGATAAATTGTGACAACTTCAACATGCATGATATTGGACTTACCAAGACTCCAAAAAAAGCCAAACTGGAATTTCCCCATGCAGTCACGTATGAGACAACCAAAGCCAGCCTCCCCAAAGTCAGTAAAAACACTACCATCAACATTCAACGCAACTGCACTAGTCGATGGATGAATCCATGAGATGATCCTCTCCCCCCTCATCATGCCAACATTGCTACTATCATTGAAGGCACGCATAACATGGTTGTACATAGCACCAGCTTGATAACAGATCTCCATCACTGACCGGTTTGAACTCTCAAACACTTTTTTATTCCTAGCACACCAAACCATCCATAGCACCACAGCTACTCCAACCCCATGAATCTGGATGGCCTCCTGCAACCAGTCATTCATGTCTGTGTCATCATAAATGGGAATCACTAGCTAGGAGAAACACCTGTTCCAAACTGCTTTAGCACGAGCACAACTAAAGAGGCAGTGGTTCATAGTCTCAACTTCAGTTTCACAAACCGGGCAGATATTGCTAGGAGAAATCCTTCTAGCTTGAAGAATACTCCTAGTGTGGATAGACTAGTGACAAATCTACCATATAAAAAACTGCATATTCGATGGCACTTTGATTCTCCATATTCATCTCCATCTAGTCTCCACTGGGTGAACATCTCTAAGCTCCAAAATCCATTGATAAGCATCCTTAACTGAGTAAACTCCAGTGATCGAGTTCCTCCAAATCCACATATCCGGAACCTCATCATTCATCCAAGGGACAATTTTTGAGATACTGTCACAAACCTGTTAAGATAGGGGGTGTAGAGCCCAGCCAAGTTCCAATCAATGCCATTCCAGACATCCTTTATCCTCTTATCCAGGTTGTGAATATCAACATAAGGGACTTGACCACACAGCTGATGCTTCGAGACCCAAGGGTAGAACCAAATGCTAGTATTACCATTACCAATTTGTAACTCAAAACCATCACTAAGGGCCTCAACTGCACGAACCACAGAGTTCCAAATAGGAGAGCCCCTAACATTTACCGAGTTAAAGATGTCACCATTATTAATGTAAAGGTCTTTGAGAATGCTAACCCAAAGTTTGTCTCCAGCATTAAGAATTTCCCAAACGATTTTACCAAGCGAAGCAGTGTTCTGGAGTCTTGCAATTCTTGTACCCAAACCACCAAACTTTTTAAGTCTAGTCATTTTATTCCAACTCACAAGGTGTAAGCCCTTGCCCTCCGATCCTTTCCATATAAATTTAGCCACCACTCTATCAAGATAATCACAAATGGATTGAGGATACCACATGACTTGCATCCCATAAGAAGGAAAGGGAATTTATGACTGAGTTTACCAAAACAACTCTACCTGGTTTATTAAGGAGTCTTCCTTTCCAAGATGCCAACTTGGATTCAACTCTACTAATGACATCATGAAAATCCTGCTTGATTATTCTCCCATAAAAAATCTGAAGATACTTCTCAATTTTCGTAGTAAACCAAATAGAAGTGACAGAAGTTATCTTCTCCTTCTTCCTATTTGTCAAGCCTTTGGAAGCAAAAATAATTTATGCAAGCTGACTTTTAGTCTAGACATGAGACAAAAATTTTCCAGCACTCCTTCAATTAGGCGGGCTTGAGAAACCTTGGCTTTAGAAAACAACAACATATCATCCACAAAAAACAAATGAGAAATCTTAGCACCATCTTTGGAAACTTGAACTGGATCCCAAGTACCATTACCAACTTCCTTCATGATCATTTCCCCTAATCTTTCCATACATAGCACAAATAAATAAGGGGATAACGGGTCACCTTGACGGAGACCTCTCATGGGAGAAAAGCTATCAGTTCTACTACCATTGCCAAGTAAAGAGATTGAGGAAGAGGAAATACCATTCATGATGAAGGAAATGATGATCTCCGGAAAGCCAAACACTTCCATGGTATGCCTTCAGAACCTCCAATCAACTCGGTCATAGGCTTTCTCAAGGTCTAGCTTTAAAACCAAGTCTCCCACCTTCCGTTTCTTGGTTCTCATGAAATGAACTATCTCTTGTAAAACTATGGCATTGTCTTTAGTGCTTCTCCCAGGAATGAAGCTACTTTGAAGCGGGCTCACAATCCTACTAAGAATAGGGTGTAACCTGTTAACAAGGACTTTAAAGACTAGCTTATAAATGACATTGCACAAACTTATTGGCCTAAAATCCTTAAAGGAGTTGGGCTCGTCTCCTTTTTGAATTAGAACAATAAGAGTATCAGTAGTCCTTGGATCAAATTTTCCACTCTCCAACACCTTCCGCACAAACCTCCAAACATCATCCCCTATATCTTTCCAAAACATTTTGAAGAAGATTGGCTGAAAACCATCCGGACCCGGAGCCTTATAAGATTTCATGCTCATGAGGGCTTTGTAAACCTCGTCTTTAGTAACTTTTGCTACCAAGCTGTTCCTATCCTCATCACTGCGCCCCAACCTCAGAGTGTCAAACTGCTCATTCCGAATAGAGTCTCTTGTTCCAAACAAGTCTTTATAATATTTCACAGCCTCTGCCTTCAAAATTTTTGGCTCTGTACACCACAACCCAGAAGAAAGATGGAGGCCATGAACCTTGTTCCTTTTCCTCCTAACGACCGCCTGAGCATGGAAGAAAGTTGTATTCCTACTACCCAATCTGATCCAATTCTCCCTGGATTTCTGAAACCACGGTGTCTCTTCCTGAAACAAAACATCCTCATACTCATGTAACAAGTCTTTCTGGAGATGAAGCAAACTGGCCGAGTCAATAGTTTCAAGAGCCCTCTGGATCCCTTTGAGCCTTCCCTCTAGCTGCTTTTTCTTCATAGATATATTACCAAACCGGTCCTTATTAAACTTGAGAGATTCATTCCTCACCTCCTCAAGTTGTTTAACCACATTATCTCTATTTTGATTTCACGCTTGGCTGACTATCTTCGGGTACCCATCATGAGTGCACCAGGCCGCTTGGAAGCGAAAGGCTTGGAAGCTAAAGGATGCCCTTCCCTAGACTAGACTTGATGGCAACACCTGAGGAGCAAAGGATTGTGAACAGATTGTCTCTTGACCAAATGTTCAACCGAGGCTTCCTGGAAGAGCATACGCCAAGCAACATCACAAACACACCTATCCAACCTCTTGGACACTAATCTACCACCTCTACAAGGCCTTTGCCAAGTAAACTTGGGGCCAAAAAATTCCAGATCCATCAAACCACATTCTTCCAACATGCTCCCAAACCTACTAGCACGAGCCTGAGAAAAGAAACCCCCTCGTTGCTCCATAGGGACAAGAATTTCATTAAAATCCCCAATAAGAGTCCAAGGCATCCCCACACATCTTCTCAAGTCAACAAGATACTCCCACAACTAACATCTAGCCTAGTATACGGGGCTAGCATAATACAAGTACAGGCCCAAGCATTATTACCCAACGACACCTTCACTGTGACACTTTAAGGCATATGTTCAATCACATCGAACTTGCACTCGCTCGACTGAGAGTACAGAGCCCACACCCCACTAGCATGGCCATGAGCCTCCTCAATCACCAGACACCCATACCCTTCACAATCCCAAAAATTTTTTTTAGGAAGCAAAAACAGTATGAGTTTGATACAAAAACACCAAATCAGGTTTAAACCTTTTCAACAATTCTCTCATGTGCCTGTAACTATTTTTACTAGGGAACCCACGAACATGCCAAGAAAGGACATAATTATCTTTCATTGTATTCATCATAAACAAAGAGATAAAAGAGACCCATGCACATGCAAAACTACTGCTGTAGCATAGCTGGATTTTCTGCAACAATCTCATCCATCTCATCCTCACTCTCTTCAAGAGAACTATTTTTTTGAGAGTCCATCATCATCTCAAGATCATGCCCCTCGCCACGTGCTTCTCCTAGATCAGAAGGCTTAGGATTGTCCACTAATCTCAGTCGGTTAGGTCCAATGACTTCCACGTCCATAGTAGTTTTGATACCATGGCCCTTGTCAACACCATACTCTGGCCACTTGAACAAAGTTCCACCAGTTTGCATGTGCATATTACCTGGCGGGTGGCTATCTACTATCACTTCTTTTCCTTTATGTTCTTTGCCAATTTTGGAATTACCCCCTGTGGGCCCTTGCTGTTTGACCTTATTTCGCACCTGATTCTCTGGCACTTTTTTCCCCTCGTTTCTAGCCCTTTAATTTTTTCTCCAAACCTTGGGTGTGTCAAGTGCTCCCTCACCTGGTGCATAAGTATAGGGGATATTCTCTTTATCCTTGCTCGTCCCACCCTATCCAGAGCATTAAATCTATTCATATCCGCCGGTTTGTTACCAAACTGTCAACCTCCTTTTACTCCCTTGAATCCTCCATTTTGTTGCCAAAGTTTTGGATTTCTTTTCGGATTTTTCGTAGCTAACCACTCCTCATGCAGCTCCTCTGGTGCATATTTTCGCAACCCTCATTAATGTCCCTCTTAGGGTTAGGGTTCATTTGTTGATCCACCATCACCGCTTGCTCGGACGTAGCCACCTCCGCTATTGTTACAGTCATGCCAGTAGCTTCAGCCTTCTCACCATTCTTCTTTGTGCAGTTACGCCCAACATGCCCATACATGCCACAATGGGAACACAACAACTGTAAACCCTCATATTCCACTTTAAACCAATAGCCCCAGAACCACAGTCTCCTAACAACTGGCTGATCCAATCTGATTTCTACACACACCCTCGCATACTTTCCTCTTGTCGCATCAAACGTCTTCATGTCTACCTTGATGGGAGTTCCTACTACAGAGGCCAAAGCAAGTAGCACACTCTCATCATAGTATTCCATACCCAGGCTAGGAAATATGATCCAGACACTATTTTATCAATCTTTACCTGCGATGGGATGAAATCTGGTTTCCATGGTTGCACCGCCAAACATTGATCAAAGATCATCCATGGGCCACCTCCTAAAACCTTTTCACCATCTGCTTCTAGGTCAAACTTGATCATAAAAAAGCCATGATCAATGTCTACCATTTCGAAGCTGCCAGCAAGCTTCCAAATACTGTTTAGACGATCCCTCATCACAACATACCCCAGAGGTTTGCCTAGGGTTTTGACAATTATTGCATCCTTCCACGGCTTCCTCAAATCTTCAACCACTTTCTCATTCATATAGCATCTTGGTCTCAGCCTATCCCTATCCATCAAGTCCACTTTGAATAGTTGCTTTCCCACCAAGTCCACAACTTCCTTCCCCGTCAGGCGGCTTAGGAGGCACACGTCCATGCACTTTCTCTCCTTCTGCGCTCTCTACCTCCATATTAATGTTCTATTTGAGGTGGTTAGTACTATTTTTTTTCAAAAAAAAAAAATCTAAATAAATCAGCAGCAAAATATATAACAAAGTCAGATGGATCCTCACTCCTCACTCCACAGTCCACATTGAAGGCCTAGCAAAACTAGCAGAACAATCCACTAACCTATTTGTAGCATATGTTTAGCCCAAGACACATACCTCCAATCAAAAGGAAATAAGGAACATACATAAATATAAATGTCTTTTTTTTTTATATATAGGCAAATGTTAGTATATTATTTGTTATGTTAATTTCTTTTTCTTTGGCAGTGTTTGAACTTCAGTCCTTCAACTAACCTCTTATACCTTTAGGCTCTGTTTGTGAGTTTGGTTTTGGAGGGGAAGTAAGGGAAAGTGAAGGTTTGTGAGAAATTGTCCCTTGTTTGTGAGTTTAAAAATTTGGAGGGGAAAGTTTTTAGGATTTTAGAAAACCCCCAAACCCCTCCTCAACCCACTTTTTTGGTTTACCCCAATTTGGGGTTTTTTTGGAGGGAAATAATTAAATTACTAATTTACGCTCTCATTTTTTACTAATTTGCATTAATAATTTTTTTTTTGAAATGTGCATTAATACTATTTAAAAAATAATACTTATGTTAATTTTCTAAAATAAGGGTAAGATTTTAAAAATATGTAACTCCCCATTTACTTCCCCTCATACAATATGCACTCACAAATAAGGGGAGAGATCACAAATAAGGGGGGGAGATAATACTATCTTTCCCCTCCCCTCCCTCCCCTTGCCTTCCCCTTTAATCCCCTCCCTTTCCTTCCCCTCCAAACTCACAAACAAAGCTTCAAACTAATTGAACTAACCCCCCCAAAATAAATGTCGATCTTATGATATTGCTTCATTTCTTGTATTATCCTCCAATACAGTTTTTTGTATTTTTATTTTCATTTGTTTATAGCTTTTACTTTTAAATTACAAAAGACTAACCAAACATATATACAAGTATTAGAACTAATTAGAAGTAGGGCCATTTGTTATCGATTGAAAAATAAGTAATTTTGACATTAGATAATTTATAAATTATTTTTTTGAGATTTTAAAGAAAAACAAAATCTATTTTATGGATGTTTACAATCATGAAAATCATTTTTTTTAAAGTAGTTAGTTATAAAAAAAATTCTAAAAGCTAATGAAAGTAGCTTTTCATTTTATAATTCTAAAAATTATATATATATTTTAATGTTTTTCAATATTTTTAAAAGTAAAAACATACACACTAAAAGTTTTAAAATTTGATTATTTAGTTAAAAATGATTTTTTTTTAATAAAATAAGCAATAACAAATGCACTCGTAATTTATTTATTAAAAAAACACTTTTCAATCAAAGCTTACATTGTTAATTCCTTAATTAATACTTTTATTTATAGTCATTACAAAACATACATTAAGAGCATATTATCGACTATTTCAATTTTATAGGTAAATGTTAGTACTTTGTTAGTGGGTGGTGTTTGAACCCTTAACCTCCTCTTCACTCTACTCCTTAACTCCCTCACACCAACCCTTAAGCCAACTAGGGGTGTCCATGGATCGGGTTGGGTTGGGTTTAGTGAGTTTTGGCACCCAACCAATCAAAGGTGAGTTGGTTGGGTTGGATTTGTCAAAATAAATTATGAAACCCAAACCAACCAAACCCGGTCATTTATGGGTTGGGTTGGGTGGGTCGTCGGGTCTGAAAGAAACGCACAAATGTTCAATGTTGGGTAGGGTCTGCGGGTCTGTCAATGTAGAAAACATGGAAAAATCTCAAAAATGAGAAATAAAGATGTTTAAAACTTTAAATAACATCAACAGCCATGAATTAAAAGTCTAAAATCATCAACAACCGCCAACTAAAAGTTTAAATTATTACAATGAAAAAATAAAAGTCATCAACATTCAACAACCATCAATACAAAACTAAGTAATATAGGTTGGGTTGGGTTCAGTAGGTTTGGAATTCTGAAACTCATTGCCCAACCCATACTCTATGGGTCCTATATCTTTTTGCCCAACCCAACCCAATCACCCGAACCAACCCACAAAATCTGGATTGGGTTGGGTCGGATTGGCCGGTTTCATGGGTCTACCCAGACTCATGGACACCCCTAAAGCCAACCATACACTAGTGCAATCAGTACTTTTTACATCAATCATAATTGATTTTACACGTCAGAATAGTGTCTGGCGTAAATACAGCTGACGTTAATAGTTAATATTTTAACATCAGTTGTTTAACTGACGTTAAAAGTAAACTATTAACGTCAGTTGTTTAATAAAACTGACGATAATAGTGTAACATTAACGTCAGTTTTATTAATGAATTGACGTTAATAGAGTATCTTTTTTTAAAAAAAAATACTATTAACGTCAGTTGTTTGAAACAACTGACGTTAAGAGATTTATTTATTTTTTTAAAAATTCGGTTTTAAAATAACACTACCCCTAGCTGTACCTGCATTCAGTAAACATCCCAGCAACACAGAGAATATTGTTACAGAATTGCAAACACTCAACTTTGGCAAAAATAAGGTCTCATAAAGTGTACCCTTAAATTTCAATATTACTAAAAGAAAAGAAATATACAAAGGAAACAATGGGGGGACTTAAAACCAAAACCCATGTATAGGAAAAATATAACTATCTACAAGTATATATTTATAAATTTTAGCCTCTAATGTCTAAAAACAAAACTACCAATCTAAGTATATATAAATGTTAGTCTCTAAAAAGTCTAAAAACAAAACTACTAATCTAATTAAGTATGATCAGGAGGTACTTTCTCAATTCTTTTTTCAGCAGCAAACTTGATCTGCCAAGCGCATCGTGTCTTGTGTAGGCCCCACAGTGTCCTCCCGTGCATGTGGGTGATCCGACTGATCCATATGTATGCCTGTTCAAAAACAATATATATTAAACTGGATAAATAAATACAGATGGATAGATAAAAATAAATCTATACTAAACTGGATAAATTAAACATTTTCCTTAAAAAAAAAAAACTCACACTATAATCAAGTTTAAACTTCCTATATCAATATCCCTTCGTGATGATCATCACGAGTGGCATGTACATCGTCCACCTGTGTTTCCTCAATTATAGTAAGCATGTTTGTTGAAAAAGAAGGAGTCTCAGGAATATCAAGATTTGAATCTTGATTTTTATCACTACCATTATACATGCTTTTTCCTTGGAGAACCACAGACAACCTTTTGTTAGAAGGATCAGTGATGTAGAACACTTGTTTTGCTTGGGAAGCCATTATGAAAGGTTCATTTATATGACCTAACTTGTTGAGGTCTACTAATGTCAACCCCCATTCATCGGTTTGTACACCACCTTTACTATCAACCCACTTACATTTAAAAACCGGCACCGTAAGCTTAGTGTAATTGAGCACCCAAATCTCTTCAATATATCCAAAGTAAGGTGTCGGTGCTTTAACGGGTTTTATGTCCTTTGCACTAGAGAAGTGCATTGCTTCGGCCACGATCATAACCCCACTATTTTGCAAGGTACTCTTGTTATCTTGTTCCTTTATATAAAAGGAAAAGTTATTGATGTCGTATCCGCTCCAACATATGACGTTGAAGGTAGGCCCACGTGCTAGCCATCTTACGTCATCAGAAGCAGTACTACCATCCTTAAGCATTTTTTCCTTGAACCATTGTAAGAAAGTCTTGTTATGCTTGTTCAACAACCACCTTTCGCTCATTCGAGGGTTTTCTTGGTTGACTTTTCTTTTATGTTCAAATAAGTAAGGATGAACAGAATCGATGTTGTTTAATACATACAAATGTACTTGAAGCACTTCCTCCCGACCCTTGCTATTAATTCTGAAACCATGTGTACCCTTATCTTGACATCTGATCTCATCATGACGAGGCTTAGGAACCCCTATAGGATCTGTGTTATGAAGGTAGTCCGAACAAAACTCAATAGCTTCTTCTACAACATACCTTTGAACAATAGATGCTTCCGGACGATGTGAATTCTTCACATACCCTTTCAAGATCTTCATGTAGTGCTCAACTGGGTACATCCATCTCAGAAAAACAGGCCCACATAATCTAATCTCCCTCACCAAATGAACAATTAAGTGAACCATGATGTCGAAAAAGGAAGGAGGAAAATACATCTCCAGTTGGCACAAGATTGTAGCAGCCTCAACTTCCAAGTCATCCAACATACGGGGGTCAACGACTTTGCTACATATAGAATTGAAGAATGAGCACAACCGAGTAATGGCATGTCTCACATTTTTTGGAGCAATACCACGAATAGCAACGGGCAGAAGTTGTTGCATCAAGATGTGGCAATCATGAGACTTTAAGCCAACCAATTTAAGATCACTAGAGACAAGCCTCTTCATATTTTAAGAGTAACCATGTGGAACCTTGATGCCCTGAAGACACCCACAGAAACTTTGTCTCTCTTTTTTTGACAAAGTATGACATGCTGGCGGCAAATAAGTCCGCTTACCATCCTCAACAACTGGAGCTAACTGCTCTCATATACCCATAGCAACGAGGTCGAGACGAGCATTCACACCATCCTTTGTCTTGCCCTGAATGTTGAGAAGCGTCCCGATCACACTATCACACACATTTTTCTCCACATGCATCACATCAATGCAGTGTCTGACATCAAGCTTGCACCAGTATGGAAGATCAAAGAATATCGACCTCTTCTTCCATATGTGTCGAATATAACATCGATGCCCTTTACTCTCTGATAAACCTGCTCTCCATTTAAGGTCGTCGGAGCATCTTCAGTCTCTTGGCATCCATTAAAAGCTTTTTTTTCATCTTACGATATGGGTGATCACGTCTAAGAAATCTCTGATGCCCAAGGTAAACCGTCTTCTTTCCATGATGCAACTGAGTGTAGCATGTGCCTTCTTCACATATAGGGCATGCTTTATGCCCCTTGACACTGTACCCGGACAAGTTACCGTATGCTGGAAAGTCGTTGATGGTGCAAAACAACATGGCACGAAGCTTGAAAGTCTCGTGAGAATTCCACCCACAGCGTTTTCAAGTCTTCAATCAAGGGACTTAGATAAACATCTAAGTCATTTCCCGGTTGCTTTGGGCCCGAAATCATCATAGATAACATCATGTATTTGTGCTTCATGCACAACCAAGGGGGCAGGTTGTAAATTATCAACAGAACAGGCCATGAACTATGAATACTACTCATGTTACCATATGGATTCATTCCATCCGTAGCAAGTCTAAGCCTGTTTCTTGGCTCATCGGCGAAATCCGGAAACATAGTATCAATATTCTTCCATTGCACAGAATCAGCAGGATGACGAACCTTTCCATCACGTTTCCTCTCATCATTATGCCATCTAAGATTCTTAGCATCTTTCACATTGGCAAACAATCGCTTAAACCTTGGAATTATTGGAAGATACCACAACACCTTCGCAGGAGGACCCTTTTTTCTCGCATCACAAATCGAATCATCAAGATCATCAGCACCCTTCACTTTGTATCGTGATAACCCACACTTGGGGCAATCGTGATTGTCTTCATGAACACCCGTGTACAATATGCAATCATTGGGGCATGCGTGTATCTTCTTATACTGCATACCCATCGGACACAATACTTTCTTGGCTTCATAGTTACGGTCAGGCAATGTGTTGTTCTCCGGAAGCAAGTCTTTCAACACTTCAAGCAATTCAGTGAAGCTTTTATCGCTCCAACCATTTCTCGCCTTCACACAAACCAATTTTAGCACCGCCGACAACAGTGTATGAGTAGTACACCCTGGATACAAAGGCTTATCTGCATCATCGCACAACCTATCATACACATGTGCTCGAGGAAAAGATTCTTGTCCAATATCACGGATCATGTCCTCTACTCGATCATCCTCCATATCTACGTCAACGTCCTCACTTTGGGAGACACTTGCCTTAGTACTCAACAACACATCACCATACCATATCCTTCTTGTATAACTCAAACAAATCCCTTCACAAATCAAATGAGTACGTATATCCTTCACAGTACATTTCCTCGTATTCAAACACTTGACCCAAGGACAACAGAACATTCCATTATTATTAGGAACATTCCTTTTAGCAAATTCTATAAACTCTCCCACTCCCTTCAAATACTCAGCACTTGTGCGCTTACAAACCATCCAACTACGATCCATAGCTAGATAGGTTCTGTAGATATACAAATATATAATATAAGCACAATATGGGAGATTGAAAACTAGTTTTTGAAAAATGATAGATGAGAGCATGATACAAGCTAGGTGGTTTATTTCCACAGTAATCTCACATCATTCTTCTCATCAAGCAGGCAACAACACATATTAGGACTATTGCTATATCCAATACTATAACCACTCAGCCATATGAATCAATCCAAAGAGCATGATACAAGCTAGGTGTTCAAATATTCTCTCAAATTTACACCATTTTCAGGTTTCTGAACACGGAAAAGAAAGCAGCAGATTAAGATAAATTATCAAAACAGAATTCCAATGAGCAATTGTTGATGTCACATGCTACAAGCAACTCTAAATTTCTTCCCATTTTGAAATAGGTCATGACAGCAGAAGAAAAATAAGAGAAAACACAAAGCCCTCGACCAGAAATAGAGACATTCCAAACAACTCAAACTCTGAGTTTCAACTACAGAGACTACAGTTTCAACATACACTCAAAACCAAAAAATAAAAAAAAAAAAAATTAGTGCCCTAAAGAACTAACAAGGAATAGGTGCTCGCGTGGTGGTGGGGAGGGGAGCTCGAGTGGTGGCCAACGTTCGATGTGTTGCTGAGAGTCAGAGGGACAAGGAGAGTTAGTGCGCGCAATGTTCACATGGCAGAGAGCTAGTGAGCGGGAAAGACTGAGTTGGGGTTAAGAGAAAGAGAGAGAAAGAGTAGTGTACCTCACGGTGGTTATGGAGAAGCCCTCGCAGTGGTGGCGGTGAAGAGTAGCTCGCGATTAGCGCAGAGTGAGAGTGAGAGTGACGAAAAGAGAAGAACAGAGACAGAGCTTAGTGAAGAAGGCATACAGCACGCGGGTGTAAACGTTATAAACAAAATAAAACAATATTTTGTGTCAGTTGTTACAAAGAACTGATGTTAATTGAAATTTTAACGTCAGTTATGTACAACAACTGACGTTAAAGTTCACTTTTTTATGGTCAGTTTTATTAAACAACTGACGTTAAAAATATATTTTATTATTTTAAAAATAGTTTTAACGTCAGTTATTTAAGACAACTGACGTTAAAGGTTTATCAGTTTCTGCAATAACATTTATACCTTTGACTACTATGCTACCTTCCCATGCGCCTTGTAACTTAATCCTCTTAATGAACATTAAGTTTATAGACTCAGTTTTGAAGAAAATCAGGCAGTCTCTTCTCCATATAAATTAGTACCATTCTTCCTCTATTATACACACACTTCTTCCCCTATATTTCGTTTTCTATTTCTTCACAATATGGCTCTGCCATATTTGAGATTTTTATTATTTCTTCCTATACCTAGACTCAAAGGTTTCTGTCTTATAATGGTCAAACAACTTTTGAGGTTGAGTAAATCATATAACATGGATGATAAGGTTGGGTAAATCACATAATGTGAGTTGCTCACCTCAGTTTTGGCAGCCAGTGACTGTTCCAGGACCATTGCTGAAACAGATCGAGTGCACCCTTGTTGGCCTCTGATTTCGCAGCATGCAAGTGACTGTGGCCTCAGATGGAGCATCAAGGACTTCAACTGAGGGGTATGAAGAAATTGAGGACAGGACTGAGAAGAAACTGATGTTGAATCAGAAACTTTTTTATATTTTAGCGCTATGTTGCAGAAATTTTTTATCTTTTAATCATGTAATTATAACTTATGAATCACTTCAATGAGATACGATTTGATTATATATATAACTTGTTTTATATTAAGTGTTTATTTATTTTAATTTGCACATGAATTTGTTTATTAATTCAAGTTAATTAAGATTAGAAATAAAAAAACACTATATATAGAGTTATCTGCGTTAAGAGTGACATCGAGGGAGATGACAACTAAAAAAAGATAGAAATGAGTTTCAGAGAGGAATAAGATTATTTACGTCAATTTTTTATTTAACTGAAGTAAAAATCACAATTTTAACGTCAGTTTTATAAATAACTGATGTTAAAAATGTTACTCATTCTTGCATATCACTTTTAATGTCAGTTCAATAAAAAATTGACGTAAATAGTGTTTTTTATTTACAAAAATGTCACCACCTCCTTTTTAACGTCAAACATATGGTTAACTGACGTAAATCATTCCAATTCATACGCTATTTCAATAGTGATACAACCCCTATCCGCTATTTCAATTCATGGTCTCTGTCGACGTTTTGACCAAAATCAGTCCAAATACTAATAAGTTAAACACAAAAAAAATTAGACACTACTCATTTATCAAGCAATAAAAAACTTTTTAAGTTTTAACTCTCAAAATTAGTAACCAGTCGAGTCATGAACACTGACAAGTTCATTTTATTTATGCCCTAAGACAAAGTAACAAGGTGAAATAGTATAGAGCTCGATCCATATACAAATTACAAAAGCTTCAAACTAAATCAAGAAAAGATACATTGCCACATTGGCTTGGCTTCCACTCAAAACAAAACTCAAAAAGGTGCAAGAGTTTATAAAAGTATCTATATATATGGACTATGGCCCTTATATTATACGTATAATTATTAATTTTAATATATAAGTTGAAATCACTGCTTTCATATGAAGCCGTAAGCCATCTTTGTCTAATCTCCATAACCATATCCACCTCCAGAACGGCCATCACCATATCCACCGCCAGAACGGCCATCACGACCATCACCACCACCAGAACGACCTTCAATGCGATCATCACGATCATTCCCATACCCACCACCAGAACGTTCATGATCCCCATAACCTCCACCAGAACGACCTCCATGATCACCATGCATGCCACTAGAACGTTCATCACCATACCCACCACCAGAACGACCTCCATCACCATGCATGCCACCAGAACGTTCATCACCATACCCACCACCAGAATGCCCGTGTCCACTACTCTTAGAATGTTCATTGTTCCCATACCCACCACCAGAACGTTCATCTCCATACCCAGCACCTGAACGGTTATCACCATAGCCACCACCAGTTTGGTCATCACCATACAGAGCACCACCACCACCACCACTAGAACGTCCATATCCACTCTCAGAACGTTGTTCATTGTTCCCATACCCAACCCCAGAACGTCCACTTCCATATCCACCCTCAGAACTATCATTATTCCTATAACCACCACCAGAATGGCCATCCCCACCGTACCCACCACCGCCACCAGAATGACCGCCAGAATGGCCTGTGTTGCCGCCGTGGGCGGTGGCGGTGGACTCGAACTGGTGCAAGTAATCAGAAGCCTTATCAAAGTACTTGCCAACACCCTTATTGTCATCAAGCTTTCCATAATCACCAGCTGCGTCTAGAAGATCACCAGCAGCATCAGCAACCTTTGCCCTATCCATCTTGTTATTAGGCTCGTGGCGTAAAGCAGATTGTGCTGCATCAGCAACCACCTTTGCATCGGACAACAGCTCGCTGCGTGAATAACGTTGTTGTTGTTGCTGGTGACCTTCACTGCCACCATGATGGGATTTGTAGGAATTATCAGAATCCATGTTGATGTTTGTTTATGTTGGAATGGTACAGTACTCTAGAGAGATAGTTACTTAACGTTGTTGATATATGAGAGGTGCAAGAAGTGGGGTTGGGTATTTGTAGGGGAAACTTTGCTAAAATGATATGTGAAAGTTGTGGTTGAAGTGAAAATAGAATAATGTGGTGTGAGATAGAGATGCTTTTGACCCTATCTGCCCGGAAACTTTGTTGTTGTTTTTTTTTGTGTTTCTAACGTGTTGCTCGCTTCAGTGAAGGAGCACGTAGTTTTTTCTTTTACCATCAACTTGGGTTAAAGGAGGATTGATTCCTTGTTTTGTGCTTCCTTATGGAGGAAACTTATATTGGAATTTGTACGAGATAGTGGAATTGGAATTTGTCCAAGTAGCAATTCTCTTATAAGATAGAATACTTTTCAAATCTCAATTAGAATTTATAGTTGTATTTTATAAATGATCATCTCAACATTACTAGTTAATAAATGATCTCATCATAAAAGAGATCAGTGTATCACTATTGGAAAAAAAATTTATATGAAAATTCATGAAAAACTTGTTTGTATAAGCATTTTTTTTTATCATATATGCATGGGATAATGACGAGACTTATAAAATTAAGGTTAAAGTAATGTTTTGGTCCCTATACGTGACACTGATTTTCAATTTGGTCCCTATACGTAAAAAGTTATCAATTTGGTCCCTATACGTGACACTAATTTTCAATTTGGTCCCTATACGTGACACTGATTATCAATTTGGTCCCTATACGTTGTACTGATTTTCAATTTGGTCCTCACCGCTAATTGGTCCCTATATAAGAGGGACCAAATTACAAATTATTATCACATGTAGAGATCAAATTGAAAATAATTGTCACATGTAGGGACCGATTTCAATTTTTTTTTTGTTGAATTGGTCCTTACATCTGACAATAATTTGTAATTTGGGCCTCTTATATAGGGACCAATTAGCGGTGAGGACCAAATTGAAAACCAGTGTCACGTATAGGGACCAAATTGATAACTTTTTACGTATAGGGACCAAATTGAAAATCAGTGTCACGTATAGGAACCAAAACATTACTTTAACCTAAAATTAAATAGTCATGACGAAAATGTTTATTTAGAATATGTAAAATACTCCCTCCTCCCTCGGTTCCTTTTCTTTAGTGTTTTTAGCTACTTATTTTTGTTTCAAAATAATTAGTGTTTTGTAAATCCAATGTATAATTGACCAATTTTTTCCATGTATACCCTGATATAGAACTAAGTTGATTTGCCTTGAAAATACACAAAACCTTCCATGAATGACCTAGTGGAGTATGAAGTATTTATTTAGATTGGTAAATGTCATTGAAACTTGTAAACAATTAATGGTAGAAATAAGGGTATTTTGATATAGATATACACAAATTAATGATTTCTCCATCTATGTGTAGAAACCTTAAAATACCAAAGAAAAAGAATGGAGGGAGTACGTTACTTCCTGGGACATCGTGCTATGTACGTGTGAGTGTGTGATCCACTTACGGTACAAATTTGTATGACATCTTTAGCCTATTTTGAAAATAGAAGCTGAAAAGCAAAACAAACAAAAAACAAAAAACAAAAAATAGCTTTACAAATGTTCACTTGAGTCACCTTAGTCCACTAATGCCTTCGTTTCTTCCTTATTCCCTTTTCCCTCTCCCCTATGTAAAGTCTCCATTCTCCAATGAGCTTTCCCTTAGACCCAAAAAATAACAATAGTAAAACAAATTTACAAATCATAGCTATATCACCTTGAATTGGCAAGAGCTGATCATTGCAATACATCTTCAAGATACTTCTCAGCAGCAGCACTACCTTTTCTTATCCTCAATTATTGCTAAGGCAGCCAAAGTTTTGTCCTGGACAATCCCCACCAGCAAAAGATATAAAAGAATATAACACAACATAGTTCTATAATACTCCAAAACTATAACAAACAGAAGAAACATGAAGTAAATGATAGTAGCTCCTTAGAGTATCAAGGATGGGCTTGGTTTTCTTCTCCAGCTGCTTCCTATGCTCAGCTAATTTCGACCAACACCCTATGGCTAACATTGAGCATCACCTGCACCAAATGTTATCCACGAGGCCGGTCCTGAGATTTTGGGTGCCCTGGATAAACTCAGGAAAATAGTGTCCTCATAAGTCATAATCATTTGAAGATTGTCCTCCTTGCATTTTTTGCTGCAAAATCTTTAATAATCTGATCATAAACAAGGTTTAATCTATATTGTGACATAGTAGATCGTAAATAAGATTTTAACAAATTCAATTTAGAAAAACTTCTCTCAGTTGATACAAAAGTAACATGGATAGTATGTAAAAAATTTATAAATTATATAAATTATATAAATTTTTAAATTTTTAAATAATATTTATATAACATTTATATCTATTATGTAAAATTTTACACTATCTGGTGCCCCCAAAAAATTGGGGCCTTGGGCAATCGTCCACCTCGACCGTGCTTAGGGCCACCCCTGGTTATTCAGCATGTAAAAGATCAGTAGTCTAAAAACACATAATAATAGAATAACGTCCAATTGTAGTTAAAGTTAGTTTCCCACACTTGCGTCGCCTGCTTAATTATAATGTGTTGTCCATCTACCCATTGCGAGAAACTTAATTTAACCCTTAAAATATTCATGATTATGATTTAGACAATAATGTTAAATGTTAATGGTGATTTACAATTATAATTTTCTAACTTTACAATCTTTACACAAATAGAGCTTCATTCAAAGGCTTTTTTACGCGAGTAGTGCAATTTGATTAGATGGACAATACATTATAATTAAGCAGGCGACGCAAGTGTGGGAAACTAACTTTAGCTACAATTGGACGTTATTCTATTATTATGTATTTTTAGACTTCTGATCTTTTACATGCTGAATAACCAGGGGTGGCCCTGAGCACGGTCGAGGTGGACAATTGCCCAAGGCCCCAATTTTTTGGAGGCACCAGATAGTATAAAATTTTACATAGTAGATATAAATGTTATATAAATATTATATAAAAATTTGAAAATTTATATAATTTATAAATTTTTTTACATACTATCCATGTTACTTTTGTATCAACTGAGAGAAGTTTTTCTAAATTGAAATATTTACGCTATTAGGGTAAGCCGTAACTCACAAATACGAAACCAAATATAAAGTCGCATCTCCCACTTACGACTCATTTTTATATTTGTAAAATAAGAAAAAAATTAAGGAGTCGTATATATCACATACGACTTATGATATTTATTATTTTTTTATTACAAATCGTTTCTAGCAAATACGACTTTGTTATTTTAATATTTTTTTTAAAAAATTGTCTAGCTAGTCGTATCCATGAATCACGACTTCGTTATTTTATTTTAATTTAAAATAAGTCGTATCCATGGATCATGACTTCAATAAATTTTTTTTAAAATAAAATGGCCAAGTCGTATCCATGGATCACGACTTCGTTATTTTATTCACTTGAGTCGTATATATGGCATAGGACTTGGCCATTTAAAAATAATAATAATAATAATAAATAAGTCGTATGTTTTATATACGACTAGCATGGAAATTTAATAAAAAAAATTAAAAAAATTAAAGTCGTTAATATTAATCACGACTTGCAAAAAAATTATAATAAAAAATTTAAGTCGTAAGTTTTGTATACGATTCCCTCATTTTTTTTTAAATTTTTCGAATATAAAAGTGATTCGTGGATAGTGTTTACGACTTTTATATTGATTTCGTAACTCACTCTTATGACTAACCCCAGGTCCATGATTATTTTAAAATCTACACCATTCACGTAATTGCACTGGCAATTTACACCAGATAAGTAAAAAAGCGTCATTCAACCTTTATTTGTTGTATTGAAACTTCAAAGTTTAATAGTATAAATTATGAGCCTCAGCATCATACAAAAATTAAATTCTCCGGTTCAAAATCAAACACATTTCAGAAGAATCTTAAGCACCCTTTTTTTTTTTCACACACCTCTTAAGCAACCCTTGATACACTCAAAAGCAACTAATTTTTGTTATATAACATTGAGATCTAGTACTAGACCTTCAACTTGGTCAACCTGCACGGATCCCTAAATCAAACTATGTCAAATTTTATTACCATTATTCTAAAACAGTTTCAATGAGAATAAATGCAAACGAAAAAAATAGTGATGGAAGCCACTAAGGCAGAGTTTAGTATTAAGTTTTATAAAAATGTTCCCGGGAATGTATGTATGGGAATAAAAAATTTTCATGTTTGGTAGAAGTTTTAAAAAGTTATTCCCAGGCATAAAAGATATAAACTTGGGAAAACTCTATTCCTCCCATGTGGGAAAACTTTACTCCCGGGAATCACATTCCAAAAAATATAGTTTATCTGAGAATAAAACATTCCAAATACCAAACCTCACCAAAGGGGTAAAAGAAAAGCATATATTCATGGTATGGTTCAAATTAATTAATATAGCAAAATTACAGTTCACCTGAAGAGTGAGAAACATGGCAATGTACTTTATATTTTATTTATGTCTTTCAGTTTCTTGGCTAAATCCCTATTTTGATCCTTATCTTTATTTTAATTTTCATCTTGGTCCCTTAACTTTGTTCCGTTTTGGTCCCGTAGCTTTTCGACTGTTAGCCTATTTTGGTCCCTTCCGTCAGTCTGCCGCTGTCAATCAACGGAAACTGCCACAGTCAGTTCCCAGAACCGCCGGTGTCGTCGGAATCTGGGTTTTAGAAAAAGAAAATATCGTTTTCCTCTCTCTCTCTCTCTCTCTCTCTCTTCTTCCTTCTTCCTCCTTTCTTCCTTCTTCCTCTTTATTCCTTCTTCCTCCCCTTCCTTCTTCCCCCTTCCTCTCCCATTCCTTAAATCTCGTTGATGTTGTCACTGTTTCGTGGAGGAAGGAGGAAGGAAGAAGGAGGAAGAGAGAGAGAGATCTAAAACCCAGATTCATGCGACTCACGGCGGATACCTAATGTCGTCAGTGCAAAACCGACGAAAGGGACCAAAGTGAAACCTAAAAAAAAAAAGACAAGGGACCAAAACGGAACAAAAAAAAAAGATAAGGGGCCGAAATGAAAACTAAAATAAAGATAAGGGACCAAAACACTAATTTAGCCTAGTTTCTTTTATTCAAAGGTACATCAGACGGCTAGGATTATTCTGAGGATTTGTTTTGCATAAGCAATTCTGTGTTATATTATACAATGGGGTTTAATGACTTTAACAGGGGATGTTCACTCTAGTCTTATGGTTGTTAACCAGAAGATGAGCCACCTGTGGTTAAGTTTCAGATCTCCTTTGACATCCTTTCCTTTCTCTCTCTATCTCTTGTGTATGCCAAGATTTAATCCCAGGGCTTTTTGTATCCAACCAACAATTTGGTATCAGAGCTATATTTGGTCCATTTGAAACTAGGAAGTACCAAAATTATACAATCGTGATACCTTGGGGACCAAAAATGCAATTAAGCCTTTTGTTTTTGAAATATAGAGATATAATTAAAACTTCTAAATAATATGGACCTATAAACATTTGATAAAATGCATTAACAACAAGTAATTAAACCTTAAAAAAAAAAATTGTTAAACTCGTTGCAATTAACTAAGGCCTGCGGGCCGGACCAAGTTAATGGGATGGGTTGTGTCTTGAACACATCTATCATACTAATTACACTAACATGTTACTGGTCTTGACCCTGGGGCCGGACCATTATGTTTGTTATTCTTGGTTTGCAGGATATTCTGGAAGTGATCTGCAAGCCTAGCGTGAAGAAACGACAATCTACACATTTTGTCTTATTGGATGGGTAGCCCATTTTATAGTTATGTTATTTAAACATAAATTTTCAACATTGTATGTAATACTATATATATTTATCTCTATATTTTACTTATTTTTTATCTTTTTTATATACACGCTTCTCAAAAATATACTAAAAAAACAAAAGGGACACCATAAGGTGAACCCTATTATTATTATTATTATTATTATTATTATTATTATTATTATTATTATTATTATTATGTGTATAAAAATCATTTCTCCCCATTTGAACACCCTTTGAATGAGTAAACACTCAATTTGGTCCCTGAAATTGTGAAGTAGTATCAACTTAGTCCCTAAAATTATCGAAATTCCAAATTAGTCCCTGAAATTGTAAAACTGTAATCAACTTAGTCCCTTCGTTGAAAATCGTATGAACTAAGTTGATTTTAAGTTTGCAGTTCAGGGACTTAATTGATATTCAGTAAGTAAAATGAGGGATCAAATTGATACTAATTTATCATTCAGAGAAGCTTTTAGAACTTTGATAATTTCAAGGACCAAATTAATATTACTTCGGAACAATTTGGATATTTACGACCCTTTGAATTGATAGCCTCATGTGTCGTAGACGTTCACGTGTTTTGCCATCTTGGCCATCCGACACTATTATTAGAAATAAATTGAAGAGCTATTAGAAATGACAACATCTTCAGTGTATTATTATTATTATTATTTTTTTCCTTTTCGTCCCGGGTAAGCTATATACACTACAATTAATGGTCAAATCAATAGTGTAAACTTTTTTATTTTTTATTTTTTTCGGAAAACTACACTACGATTTTCAATAGGAAAATACATGCTGCACCTTACGATCACTCACAACACCTCACATTAGGAGTAAGTAATAAAATCAAAATATAAAATTGTAAGAAATAAAAAATGATAAATCATATTAAATGGAAAAAAAACTAAAGATGTAATGTAAGTAAACGTAACATTATTTTTTTCAACAATGTAGGAATTAGGAAAGATGAGAACATCTCTCTCATGCTGTCGATAGAATGACAACATAGTGAAGTGAGTGAACAACATCAGGTATTATTTCGTTATCACCCAACCAGATTCATATAAAAAGAAACATCCCAAACCCAGAAAATTGGTATGTTGTTTACTCATTAAAATGTTCTTCCCAATCCAAGTCCATATAGAAGATGGTTTTTCTCAGAGGAGTGAATCTGAGAACACAGGGTGGATTGGTTTGGATTGCAATATTATCTGTTGGTATCAGATATTTCTGCAAATCGCTAATTTACTTTGTGTTCTCAGGTCACCCCTTTGAGCCAACCTATTTACATGACACATCAAAATGAACTTTTCTCACCGCTATTTCTTTATTTTAGTGAGTTGCTAGTCATTTTTTTTTTATCACTTCCTATTATAATGTTTTCAGATTTCAGGAAATCTTGCAGGTTGCATTTATGGTCCATTTTAACCAGATTTAAGGAAATATTGCAGGTTGCATTTCTGGAGGTGGTAGTAGAAATATGTGGTAGTAGCTATATATTATCAAAAGTTTAACAGCCCCAGACTGCAGAAAAATAAAACTTGGTTTGTTTACTTCCTTTCTCATTCAGAAGGAAACCTAAAGGGATGTCAGTGCTTATCTGAGACATCATTTTTAGGAAGACAAAATTGGAAGATATTGTACTGTTTTTGCACACACTTTCAAATGCTTGACACCCTCTCCTTTTCTTTTTCTTTTTTTTTGTTGTTCTCTTTTTTTATGTGGATGACAATAATGGCCTGTGAATTTAATTTTCATCACCTGTCATTTACATCTTTGTGGTATAAGTTAAGGGAAGTTTACTGACATTTAATCATGTATTTCTTCTCCATACAAGCCACATTTTTACACTATCATACAAACGTCATCTTAATTGAAATAAAGACACAAAATTCATTGTAAAGGAAACTATTATTTGCACCTTTCTAGCTTATAATTTTTCCTTATAAACTATTTTATTCAACTTGTAATTTATAATTTATTATTTTTTCTCTTGTTTTTACCCTAATTAAAAAATTTACATAAAAAATCTTTTAAAAACATGCTTTAATGTAATTTTATATTTATAAGTTTGTTTAACTGTCAATTTTATTAAATACTTCAATTTCAATCAATTAATTTTTCAGTTATCAATTATAATTTTTTTAACTAAAAATTAATTTATCAACTAAAAATTAATTTATCAGTAAACTATTCTTGCCCAAAAACACCTTCATCTAGTTTAATGAGCTATTTTTATAAGAAAAATGGGAGTGTTATTTTTCCACTTGTTAAGAATTGTTGTGTAATTTACTCGACATTTAAGAACATAAAAGTAAAATTCCCACAGCTACAGCAACACTCTACTCAACAAAAAATGGAGGTGGAAGTAGATGCTCAACAAGACATCATCAAAGAGGAGAAGGATCTTTTCAAAGCAGCTGAAACCGGCGAGTCCTCCACCTTCAAAGCTCTTTCCCCTGAAACCCTCTCCAAATCCCTCTCTCTCAGGAACGAAGACGCTCGCTCCCTTCTCCACGTCGCTGCTTCTTCCGGTCACTCCCAGGTCCTTTTTCCCTTTCCATCTCTCAAAAAGTTTCTCCCAATCAACCCCAGAAGGGTCTTCTTAGTTCCCCTTCAATTGCCGTAAAAATATGTTCTTTTTACATTTCGTTTTGTTCTCAACTACAATTAAAAATTAGGGTTTCTAGTGAATATCAGCTTGAAACTAGAAATTAATTGTTTGGTACTTGCGGATGTGTATTTGTCAGGTGGTGAAGATACTGTTATCTGCTGATGCTTCAGCTAGTGTGATTAATAGTGCCGATGAAGAAGGGTGGGCACCGCTACATTCTGCGGCAAGTATTGGGAGTTTGGATATAGTGGAGACATTGTTGAGCAAAGGTTAATGCTTTACTAACTTAATTTAGATTGATTTTTAGTCCTGATGCCTGAGATTGTTAAGTTTGACTTGCTTGCATGTGATTTAACTGAACTTAAGCATATGACTTAATTTTAATAAAGATGATGTATATACACGTGGACTGGTATTTTTATCTTTTTCATGGAGGAAAACTAGGAAACCATTGGGTTATGTTGATTTTTTTCCTGTTAAACAAAAATTTAGGGTGAGGGGATAGTTGCCCCTCGTCTAGGGTCAGGGCAGGCTTCCGGTTCAGTTAACTCTTACTGAGGGGGACTCATGGGTGGAGGGTGAGCAGGTGAGCCAACTCCTATTGGCAGGGTATGCTGATTTTGATTACTTATTATATTAAATAGAGTTGAAATGTATCTTCTTCTTTATCATCATAATGCTTATGACTTTTCCCCACTTTATATCCATCTTTTGGCCTTATTTAGACTATAGCTTAAAACTGGGAAGCTTCTTAATTTATGTAGCACATGGTTTTAAAAGATGAGCGCTATCAGATGCATTTTTCCATTGTTTTTCATTTTGTGTTGATTGAATGTGTAGGTTGTTAATCTGTGTTGTTTTAATTTGTGGAATGATTCTTCAAGGTTCACGGGTCTAGTAATAAAAAGCAGTACCAATGAATAATATCTTTCATGAGTATTTTCATTTACAATGTAGAAAGATTAATCAATTATCTCAAATGTTCTTGTTCTTCCTTTTTGGTAGGAGCTGATGTTAATCTGAAAAATGATGGTGGTCGCACTGCTCTACACTACGCTGCTAGCAAAGGTTGGTTGAAGATTGCTGAAATACTCATATCCCATGATGCCAAGATTAATATAAAGGACAAGGTTGTAGCATGGACAGATTTGATCTATTTGTGGCACTACAATTTCAATATACCCCTCTTTTCGTTATCACAATATTAAAGCTGACATGTCTAATATTTTAGTATATTGCTTTTACTATGATCAGGTTGGTTGCACCCCGTTGCATCGGGCAGCCAGCACTGGGAATTCTGAGCTGTGTGAACTTCTAATTGAAGAAGGAGCAGAGATTGATGCTGTTGATAGAGCTGGTCAAACTCCTCTAATGAATGCTGTGATTTGCGAGAACAAGGAGGTATGCTTATGCTCATTGTATGTGTGTGTGTGTGTGACAGTAAAAGTATGTGTTAACAGGGTGCATTTCTACATTATTTCTTAGAAATCTGTGTTTCTGTATAATATTTGTCATAGGTGTTCCTTTTATGGTTTATGCAGTAGGAAAATAGCTCTATTTGTATTTTGTTTTTAAATTTTGACACCTTCACCCTGCTTAATGAATTTGTTTGCAAAATTCCTATCTACTTGTGTATTATATAAGTGGATGTGACTTTCCAATTCATTTTGATATGACTGAAGAATATATATAAAGCATTTCTCGATTCATTTATTACTTTTTTTATAATTCATTTGTGCTTACTAAATACTAATAACAAACAAGGTACAAAAAGATGCAATAAAAAGGGTTCACATATTGATGGGTCTCTAATGGGTATTAATGGGCCAGCACTTCATGGTATAAGAGTGGAGGAATTGGTTGGAGAAGAGGGAAAAACAGAATGGACAGGCATGATCTAGGAAAAAGAGAGCAAATGGTATGTAGGTGGGGGCATCTAAGAATTGTATTTGGAGTGAAGGAGGCCTTATCCTAGGGGAGGATTGTTCACTATCTTAGTGACAATTTCTATATCTTTCCTTTTCTCGTTTTCTCTGTTTTACGGTGATTGAGTCTCTGCTTTTCTGCATATTTTTCTAGTTTATTGGTTGCTGTTTGCTGTTTTTGGATTACCAGAGGAATTTTCTGTACTTTAGGAGCTGAGCTTCATTTTTCCATTGGAATATCAGTTAGCATTTTCCAGTTCCTACCAGACATCATTTCTTCTCACACTCTGGTCACTTACATTACCCGTTATATTGTATTTGTTCTCATGCATCAATCTTGTGTGTTTGGATTAACTTATTTGTGTTTAAAACAGCTTATAATCAAAAGCTTTTGAAGATCAAAAGCTTTTGAAAAATAAGCTGAACCAAACATTCTTTAAAGAAGCATCGATATTCCTAGCATGATATCCAAATTTATATAAAATATAATTGGTGGCTAGCTGCATCGGACATGCATCTTCACAAGATATCAAATAATTTGCTGTGCTATTGAAAAGAAAATCCCTCCTAGTGTGTGCATCTTCCCCAACCGGGAAAAAAAGCCCAGTACAACTAAAGAAGGATAGCCCCACAACTTACATTTTCCGAAGCAACTTCTTGTCCTAAAATTAATTTTCTTAACTATGTTAATAAATATATTACAGGTTTTACTTACGATAAGGAAATTAAGAACGAGGATTTACACTTAATATATGCTAGTCCCGAGCCTAGCCTGTAACCAAAAAAAAAAAAAAAAAGTCCCGAGCCTAGGCTTACTACTATTTGGTACTTAAGAGGAAATTCTGGTTAGTAGTTGTAAGAAGTTATAAAAGTGGAAAAGTTGGTTGGAAGCATGTGGGAAACTTCAAGGTACAATTCAGAGTATTAAACTACTTCTCTAACCTTTAATTTTAGATGCACCAAGGTGCAAGGAGAGTTACTCTGCAAGTTTTTGTGCTGAATCTGCAAATAAAATGTTGAGGTTGGCTTCATTAGTTGTTTTACGTACTATCTGCATTAGAATAAATTGATGTCACTGATGAGGAGTGCGTTTTTTTAGAGTTGGCTTCAATAGTAATTTTGTAAGTAATATATACATAGAAATTAGAATAGATTGATGTCGGTGATGAGGAATATGTTTTGATAGTTTTGTTATTGGAACCTGATAATTGTGGACCAGAGTACATTAATTCAGAGGCTTTAAATCTCTGACCTTGTTTGATTTACAGGTAGCCCTCCTTCTGATAAGACATGGAGCTGATGTTGATGTGGAGGACAAGGAAGGGTACACAGTGCTTGGTCGAGCTACAGCTGAGTTTAGACCAATATTAATAGATGCTGCCAAGGCCATGCTTGAGTGATACAATTACAAGAAAATGAGGAAATTACCAACAATGGAAAAGAGAGTTTTGGCTATCTTGAAGACCTGTTTTTTGTGGATAAAAAATTGCACTTATATAATCCTTAACAGAAGGGGAGAAGTTTATTGTTGATAAACAGATGAGTTTTCTAAAAGGAAAATGGTCCCCCAGGACGCTTTTGTCCTCCTTAATCCTGATCATAACGTACAGGTGCTCTTGGTTTTTTTCCCCTCTCAATCGTGTTTTGGCTTGCTTTTGATTGTCTTTTTATCTTTTTTGGGTACAATATTGCTTTTGATTGTTAATGATTTGTTTACTTTCTAAAATCATTTCCAATTTTCATTTTCTAAAATTTGTATTATTTTAAGTTGCCAACAAGAAGATGGAAGACTCCTACAATAAATAATTATGACAGAGAAGATGGAAGACTAGTTAGGAAGAATGTATTCTTGGAAATAATGAAAACAACTATTTTGTAATTTTAAAACTTCTAGAAATATTGGATGTGTTTACAAAAATTGAAAAAGAAAATGATAAGACAAATATTAAAATCAATATAGATTTTAGAAAATGAATGCTGAAAATAGCTTTTAAAAGTAAATAGGCCCTAAGTTGCTGTTGACAGATTCAAGTTTTGTATCTTTGGCATTTTAAGCACAAATTATCGAAGTGAGATTATAGTTACTACGCAAAGTTGTGGTGGTAGGCATCAAACGCTAGGTGTATGTTTGTTTTAGATTATCCAGCACTAGTTCCATTTTGGAGCTTTGGTCAAAAGGCAAAAAGTATCGTTTGAAGTGCATTGGGATGGAGTGGAAAGCCAAGACGAGATCCTGCTTAGAAATAGAGTATGTTTGGACTAAAGTGTATATGACCATTGGGAGCATTCGACGGCCAACATATTCCCCAAACTTACATTTCAGCCAAGTAGAATTTACAAATACCCAACCAGGCGGCCGCTTAAAAGGAACTAGTCTGCAGGGGTGTTCGCGGATTGGATTGGATCAGTTTTGAGTTAAAAAGTTATCCAATCCAATGATAAAAACAACGTGCGGTTTGGATTGGATCGGTTTGCTTCCTTAAAAAAAATTCGATCCAATCCAATCAAGTGCAGTTTGGATTGGATTGGATAATTTGGTTTTTGTCATACTTTATTTTTTTCTTATGTCAAGTGTCTTTTCTACTTAATTAATAGTGGACAAAAGATAATCTTCATTTTAATATGAGAAAAAATAAGTATCGATATTTTTTAACACGTTCTTTTATGTTAATTCTCTATATCTACTTTCATTTATCCTTTTTTTTTCCCTTGAATTGGATACAAATAAATTGTAGCTAATTATTTTTCAAATTTACTTAATTGATTTCCTATTTTTCATGTTTACTCAATCAAGTATATATATGTTATGCATCAAAACTTTTAGCAAAATATAACTTCAAGACATTAATATTTATTCTAAATAGTCTCATATATATCATTCCAACAAAAATATTAAAGAGAATGAGGGACATAAAAGTAAGAAAAACAATGTTTAAGTATGAGTAATACTATAATTTCAAAAATAATAATATATGTATATAATAGATCGGTTTGAAATGGATTGGATGAGATTTAACTAGAGGATCCAAAATCCGATCCGATCCAATATAAAAATGCAGTTTTTTCGGTTTTCGGTTTTTCCGATTTTCGGTTTGTTCGGTTTTCGGTTTTTCGGTTCGATTTTTGCAGTTTGAATTGGTTTGGATCGGTTGATGAACACCTCTACTAGTCTGCATTCGGATAAGATTTCATGTTTGAGTAAAAAATTTATGAAAATTCAAATTCATAAGTACCTATTTAATTTAAAAGTTGTTTGAATTTTAAATGTAACTTAAAAATGTAAGTGACATTCAGAGGAATGTTTTTTGAAAAAAAAAAATTAGGGACACAAATAGATAAACTTTTGTATAATTAGAATACAAATTTATTATTTCAACAGTCAGGCTTGGTGCCTTTTATAATTTTATACAATGGGTTAGGATCCATTGACACTATGTGACAGACATAATACTTACACAAAATCCTATCCGTTCATCTTAATCCATTTGATGGCTGAGATTGACTCATTAAAAATATCACGTGGCTTACTTCTCCCTGCTCTCCCAACACAATGTCCCTAATTGCTGGCCCAACACTGTAACCCCCCCTTCCCCGTAACGCTTCCATCACGTCACATTCTTTTTTTTTTCTCTTATTATTACTTTTCTGAACTATTCTTTTGACTTGAAATTTGCAAATGCGACTAACGCTTCGCTTCACAACCATCGTCACTAAATTGAATTGTGAAAGGCGGAAGGCCATCATCACATATTGACAATTGGTGAATAGGATGTTATAATCGGTCATAGAGTTGCCCATGATATCAAAAGAAAGTTAGACGAAGTTAAGGTCATCAAAGGGTATTTCTGTTGTCGTGAAGAAAGAGAAGAAAACACACAATCCATTTTTTGTGCGGTGGTTCCTCGACATATGCAAGGTGGTAGCCACCACGGTGCAGTGTTGGGCGGGAAACACAAAGGCGTCTCGGCTGCTGCTAGTTCTTTATCTTTCTCCACCATTGTTCACGAAAATAGCATCATGAGTAATGGTTCTTAACTTTTTTAGTTGGCACCAGATAAGAAGATACAATACAAATATACAATACATTGGGTTGAGAAGAAGGATTAAGTCACGTGATGGGCTTGTGATCTTTTAAATGGGTCAATCTTAGCCATTGAGTTGTATTAAAATTAATGGATATGATTTGGTGTAAGTATTATGTTTGACACCTGGTGTCAATGGATCCTAACCCTTATATAATATATGTACATCATATCAATTTATAATGTCTATATCCAAATTTATATAAAATATAATTAGGTCTCTACATATCTTCCGGGCAACTGCAAACACTAATCCTTCGAGGTATTGGACGATATTGAAGGGTTGATCTCTCTAAACCAAGTTTTCTCCATATGAGATAGTCAGAGATCAAACCCCTGATTACTTGCTTAAGGGGTCCAAGTTCATTATCATTTGGATCAACCACATGTTAGTATAAAGAGTTTAATCGATATACAATTAATTATAAAATTATGATTTAATTAATTTTAATTGATCATGCAGTATCAATTAAATTTAAACTCATCAATTCAATTCTATAATAATAAAATTTTAAAAAACATTTTTTAAGATATTATAATTGTAACACCCCGATTTTTCACTGCTTTCTAATATCGGTAATAAATATAAATGATTATATTTTTATCCGAGACTTAGAAAATGATTTTGGATAAACCAATGTCATTTCCATGATGTATTTGATATCATAAGGTTACGATGAAATTTTGGGTTGAAAATTCAGACGGAGCCGGTCTGCGTTTTTCACTGATAGTAAAATTTTACTGCTCAGAAAACCTAATTTTAATTCGTGAACGAGATGAAAAATATTTTTATCATATTTGCTACGATATTGGAAGTTTTAAAAATTTTAGTGTAAAAATAAAATATTATATTTGCTGCGCGCGAAAACATCAAAATATCTCTAGGAAAACCTGAGTCAGATGAACCAGGGGGTCAGCAACAGAGCTGAGATGACTGATGTGACTGATGTGATGAGCATTTATGGCGATCCTATCCGAATCATAATGGTCATAATGGCACATAAATGTCATTAGATATTTAGCATAGAAAAGACTATTTTACCCTTGATTTTACATGGAATTAACAAATGTGCCATTGGTAGATTTGACCAAATTACCCCCAAACCCCACGGCTCCACCCTCAATAATACCACACTTAGGCAATTTTCAACTCACTTATATCATCTTCATGAACCAAAACTCATTTCTCTCAAAAACCCTAATCGGGCAAAAACCGAATCGGGTACATTTGTGTAGAGATATATCGGGAAACAGACCGATAAGTCATCTATGATGACTCAAGAGGAATGAATCATCATGGTGATAATTTACTCTAGTCATCATGAAGATGAAGAAAATACCTAGATATTTTGAACGTTAATCTAACCTACGTCGGGTTAAATCTAACCGAGGTTAACTAACCAACACAAAATATCTTCTCCCTAACATATGGTGTAGGAGGCAGCCACACCACCTAAACACCCTCATCCACACTACTTCTAAGGCTCCAAGGCTGCCCACCCTTCACCATTCTTAACCGTGTGTTCATTTTCCATTTCAACCACAAGTTCAACAAGGCTACATGGTTCACTTATTTACCACACATCATCTTTTAACACAAAACTCCTTTTGTTTATTCTCATTTCCTCTCTTGTTGGTGCGCCAGTCATCATTCCCTCACACTAAACCATTTTCACTTCATCATCCATCCAAAAACACCATGTTCTCTTAAGAACTCTAAGAACACACATTGATGTTCATACTCGCTGAAAACTATACGGAAATTCTGACCATTTTTTGTTATGAAACTCGAAAAACTTTCTCCATGAAAGTTGTTCCTTTTCCTCTCTTCTTTCCAAAAAGCTAAAGATCATAAAAAACGGATAAGTATATTGGGAGATATGCTCAAATTACCGAAACAGCTCAAAATCTTCATCTTCCTCACTTTTCTCTCTTTTTCTCTCAAGAACACTTGGTGATTTTTGTGAAGAAACTTGATCATCTTCATCACTTGTTCATTATCAAGAGGTAGAATCTTTCTCTCCATGATCAATCATGTGATCTTCTTTATTCTTTTCATGAAAATCAAGTCAAGAACATCATTTTCAAGTTTCTAGATCCATTCTTCAAAAATCTCTAGAAAATTGTAGAAAAATCCAATTGACTTGAAACCAATTTCTATGAACTCATCTTGATACCTATATTCATTATCTAGAAGCATGAACCCAAAAGGAATTTCTTCCCTATTTTTCCAAGCAAGGCCGAAACCTATGTGTTTAGGTGAAAATGGGTTTTGTTTCAAAAAAAACTTGTTAAATGATCATTGGTTTCATCTTCTTATCCTTATGGTTATTGAATCCAAGTGATTAGAAAACCAAAAATCAAACCATAACCTATTTTCTTAAAAGGGCCGAAACTCTAACTTAGATGGTTAGGTGATTTTTGATTCAAACCTTTGTTGAATAATCATTGATTTTGTCATTCAAACACTTAAGGATCATTAATCCATGAGTTATAAAATTTTAACATCCCTAGCTTGAATCTCTTGAGTAGGCCGAACCATTAGCATATGGTTTAGGAAGTTTTGTTGTTTGATTTTCATTAATTTTGTGGTAATTTGTTGTGAAGGATAAATCGTTGTTTGATTATCCTGAGTGTGCGAAGGAAACGAAGATCGAATCGGAAAATTGTTCGTGAATCAAACATTTGAATGTTCAAGAGGTAAGGGGAGACAGCCTGAGGAGTTTAAGATAATCGTATGCTATTTTGTTGAGTCATCTGTGAATTATCTGTAATGATTTTCTGTGATTTTTGAATCGTTTATTGTTTAAGTGATTATGTGATTACTTGATTTTTGTGATATGTTGATTTACATGATTATAATTGAATTGCTAAATTATAATTATGATGCATGCCATGATTTGAATGTATGCCATGCTATATTGTGGTTAAATTATCTGCTGTTGAGTGATGAATTGAGAAACCTGACATTGGTCAGTGTTTAATTTAATTTGAAGATAAAAGCTTGATAAGCTTGGATAATTAATCAGAGTGATTAATTTATGAGAATTTGATAAAAAAAGGTGGGAAAATATTATTTTAATAATATTTTTGTGGAAAATGTGTCAATAAAGTGACAGTAAGGGTGAAACTGTGAAATTTTTTACAGGCGCTAGTTTTTCCAAAATAAATTCAATTTTATTATAAAATGTTATTTGAAGTGATTAAGTCACGAAAATAAAGTAATATAGCAGTCAGAACAATTACTTCTGACAGAAAAGTTATTTAAGTTATAAAAAGATTTTTATGAGAAATTTTGACAAAGAGATTTTATTTTGTTATCATGACATTTTATTTAGTAAGGACTTTTTGAAAGTTGACTTTTATTGAGAACCACTTTCAGAAATAAAGTGATTGGAAAGAAAAGTATTTATCAATGATTTTCACGTTTTATCAACGTTTTAACAGAAAAGGATTTCTGTAAGAGAATTTTATTCAGTGAAATTATTCCGTTAAACTTGGATAAGTTTTCGGAGATTTGTTTTGTATTTGTTTTTCACTGAGCGAAATGTTTTACAGAGGATAAATGAACCTAGGAACCGAGACGTCGGGGTTCTAGTGTTCAGTGGACACGTAGATTAGGGATTTCTGTCATTGGACTGAGTGTCCTACAGTGGTTTTGTGGACTGTGTATCCTAACTTTGATGTGGAAAATGTGAGTTCCATATCCGCGAGCCTAAAATGGTGCATCAGTTTAGGGCTTTGCGATTGAGCACTCGGACTGTGTGTCCTGTGTTAAGTTTAAAACATTTGGACTGTGTGTCCTACGCTTGTTTAAAGTGAAAAGTCTTAATATAAAATTAAGTATGGTCGTGAGCTTCGGGCTTCGACAAGGGAAGATTGTTACGACAAAGAAAACGAAACGAGAATAAATGTTTTACATGCATTATTTGGCAGATGTGCCTGAGTTACCATGTGTATGACTACAACAATGGTTGGACAGTTGTCACAAGGGGCCGTATGCTTAGCTGCAATAGCTGGTTTGAGTGGCTATCATACGAGGTCGAATAATACTTGTGCATACCTGCAATAGCTGTTTGAGTGGTTATTGCACAAGTGAATTTCTACATAACTGCAATAACTGTTTGAGTGGTTATGTATCTGTGCACAACTGCAATAGCTGTTTGAGTGGTTGCCACAGAAGGGTAGTGTGAAATATTATTTATACATAACTGCAATAGTTGTTTGAGTGGTTATGTATCTGTGCACAACTACAATAGCTGTTTGAGTGGTTGTTACAGAAGGAATAATATTTATACATAACTGCAATAGCTGTTTGAGTGGTCATGTATCTGTGTACAACTGCAATAGCTGTTTGAGTGATTGTTACAAAGAGGTAGTATGTGATACATAACTGCAATAGCTGTTTGAGTGGTTATGTATCTGTGTATAACTACAATAGTTGTTTGAGTGGTTATCACAGAGAGGTCGTGTGAACAGTTGCAATAGCTGTTTGAGCAATGGTCACATGAGGTTGAGGTGGATTATCCGACACTGTAACGTGAAACGCTGAACGCTGTACCCTTATTTGGCAATTGCGCCTGCTTTACTCAACAAAAAGAAGTTGGGATCGAAGTGTCATGCATTTTTATAAAATGATGATGTCTGTCGGGTATGAAACCCTTTTTGATAGAATTATTATGTTGTTTGAATAATTTCTTTATATGCTGTGAATATTTGGTATATGCTATTTTTTGTGTCGCGCATGCGGTTGTCTTATCAAAACTCATATATTGGTATCTCACCCTTGCGATATATTTGTTTTTCTGGTGTTTCTGTTGTACCTTTGTACATGAGAGCAGATGATGTAGAAGATTTCCCGTTCACTCGAGGAGCTTAGTTCCGATCCTTGAAGAGGTCGGTGATAGTGGTAAGGACCATGGAGGTCTTTCCAATGGATGTTGTCTAAATTGACCAGCTTAGGATTTTCTTGGGGTGTGTGTGTTTTTCAGAAAATCGATAAACGTAGTTTTGAGACCTTTTATGTGGGTTAGTTTTCAGTTGGGAATCCTGAAATACTTTTAAGAAAAACTTGTACGCTGTGAATGATTTAATTTTGATTATACTAAATTTCTGTGTTGATGAATATTATATAATGTTACCGTTATAATATGTGAGGCAAATTTTCAAAGGTGTCCCGTTGAAGAAAAAAAATTTTGCCCCCATTTTCGGACTTATACAAAATTATAAGCCTTATTTTCCGAAAGAAACCAGCAAATTCCTTTTAATTTTATTTCGGCACGTGTTCATAAGATAATGCCTAAGGGGGTGTTACAGTAATATAATAATGTAATATTGGATCATGAAAGAAAATGCAGGTAATAATAATTGAATCCGAAAAGTTGGCAACTACACTGTCAGAGCAATCAATCATTCTTCAATACATAATAATAATTTGCTCTGATTAAAATGGACATAAAAAAAATCTCTAAGCCTTTGTTTGGTTCATGAAAGAAGTAGGATAGAAAGAAATAGAAGAGAATAGAGAATGAGTAGAAAATAAATAGATTTTTAGGTTGTTTGGATTAAGAGTAGTAGAAAAGAAGTAGAAGAGAAAGAAAAGTTAAATTTTATTGAATATACAATTATGCCCCTATTAACAATAATAATCATAACTTTCATTGTAATTTATATTTTTTTTTTTTTGGTTAAAAATCAAGACGTACAATTTTAATAAATTCAAGAAGAATTATTATGTGTATATATTATATTATAGTCTTAATTGGTTATCTTGTACTTGTAATGGCTGACAACAGTTCATTCATTACGTTGCTGGACGAGAGAGAAAAAAATAGAAAGCATATGGGCACAATTGTCATTTAACATTGTAACATACCCTCATCTCACTTTTCTCGCTAGTCATGGAGAGAAAATTTTTTTGTGTGGTCCCACCAAAACTTTTCTCTCCACCCAGTTTTCTCTCCTTACCAAAACAGTCGAAAAGTAAAAAATCCTCTCATTTTTCCTCTTCTAATCTTCTCTCTTCTCATTTTCACTCCAAACAAATAAAGGGTAAACAAAGAACGACATCAAGAGTTGTCAAGTACTTGAGTGGGATCCAATCGAAATTAATAAAAAATAGAGATGTTTTTTACACACCTGCAATCGACACCTCCAGGTGACAGCGGCTACTATAGTGTTACTGTAGCATTACCTTTTTCTTTTTACAAATTTTGACTTTTTTTAAAAAAAAATAGATTTTTTGAATACTAACATTTTTGGTTAATTACATGCAAATATTTGGTTAATCCAGTGCAAATATCTGGTTAATTCAGTTCATTATATTGTTAATGGGTCATCTTGAAGCATACAATCATTTTTCAATTTCCATAACCATGTAAATATTTGGTTAATCATGTGCAAATATCTGGTTAATTCAGTTTATTATATGGTTAATGGGTCATCCTGAAGCTTACAATCATTTTTCACAACCATGTAAATATTTGGTTAATCACGTGTAAATATCTGGTTAATTCAGTTCATTATATAGTTAATCTGTGTGGAAAATTATTGTAAGTTTTAGGATGACCCATTAACCATATAATAAACTGAATTAACCAGATATTTGTACGTGATTAACCAAATATTTGCACGTAATTAACCAAAAATATTAGTATTCAAAAAAGCTAAATTTTTATTAAAAAAAAGTGCCTACAGTAGTGCTACAGTACCCGGGTGTGCAAATAACATAGTTGTAAAAAATAACTAGTGATCTTACAACATTGGTTAAATAACTCAGATAACAAAATTTTAATGAAAAACCATCTTTTTATCTTTCTCAAAATCTATAAATCTATAAATTATATATATCTAGCCCCATTTGCAGGAAAGTTTGCCAAGTGTCATCTCTATAGAGATTTCCTTCTACAAGAAGCTTTCTAAAAACTTTCTATAATGGGAAACTTTTTGAATAAATTTTTTTTAAAAATTCGGGAAAAATAAGAAAAAGAATAAGAGAGATGCAGAGAATTTATTACTAGCTACAACTTTCAAAAATTGGTTGACTGTACCTCTTCTATTGTATTGGTTGTTTAAATATTTAAAATCAATTAATATTATGGAAAAAAGGAATAAAAGAAATTTGTTGGCAGCATCTTTTCTATTGGTGGGCAACATCTTTTCTATTAGTTGGTATTTTATTGCTACGAGTTCAAGAAATTGGTTGGCAAACTCAATTCAAACTTTTTCCAATCAAACAATAAATTCTCTCTTATTCAAGTATTGAACTACTTTAGACCTTTTCATTTTCAACATTCACACTTCAGAAGCAAGGGGAATGAATCTCTCTCTCTCTCTCTCTCTCTCTCTCTCTCTCTCAGTTTTTCATTCTTGCCACCATCCCAAGCCTGGTTCCTCAGTGCAAAAAGTATCTCTGCGATTCTCCTATACTGAACAAGGTATTCTTGCTTCTCCTCTCTCTCTCTATCTCTCTCTCTCTCTCTCTCTCTCTCTCTCTCCCTCTCTCACTCTCTCTGTATCTCGGTCTCTCTCTCTCTCTCTATCTCTCTCTATCTCGCTCTCTCTCTATTCCTTATGGGATTTGAAAACAAGAGCACCATGTTGCTACCGCTAAATGATAATCGTTTCTTTGTGTCGATCGATGTTGCAGAAGAAGAAGAATGATGACTAAAACAACAAGATGACAATGGTAAGCATTCTTGGAAATGAAAAGTCTATCAAATTTTGTCCAAATGAAATTTGTCTTTACTGCTGCTGAAATTCGAATATCTGGGTAATTTTAATTTTTTAACTGGGAATCTCTCTGATTTTGATTGCAGTTTCTGATGGGAGTCTCGGAAATGGGAAGCAGAAAAGAAGAAGAAGATAAAGGGGCTATAGTTCACTGCCTTTTATTTCTTTTTCTTTTTTGAAATATAGTCATACCATGTAAGAGAAAATATAATCACAAGCTTTCATATTACGGCAAAGATTTGAAGCCTTGCGATGATTCACAAGCTTTTATGTGATTGTTTATGTTGTTTAATGGTTTCTTTCATTTATTTGACATAGCTGTAATGGGTTCCCTCACTGCAGTTGAGACTGATAGGGAATATGAAAGGAATAGTAACATCATAAAGTTGAATGCCATTGAATTGGAATATGATAGGTATGTATCATTTACTATAAAATTTAATTACTTTTATTTTAATTTTTATGTAGTTGTTTATTCATTTTCTTTTCTTTTCTTTTTTTTTTAGTTATTTCCTGCATATATTTGATTGTTGGTGCAGCTGTTTAATAATGATAATAATAGTATTAAACTATTTTTCATTTTACAGCAATTCCATATTCAAGAACAATTCCCCTTAAGACTGCATTTTGTTGTTTCATTTGCATTATGTTTTTCTCTATTGTGAATTTATTTCCTACCTGTGTTTATAATAACTTCTGACTTATATTAGAAGAAGCTGATTTTTAGTTTTAAGGAATTAAAAACCTGAAGATGATTTCATCCTTTTTTCAAGGTGCAACAAGGAAGAGTGACTTTTGACTTTTATTTATTTATTTATTGTTCAAAAACAATGGATGGAACATTAGAAAATGATATCATGCAGCAACAGATTCATAATATTGCACATGGATATTCAACTCAAAGCTCAAATGATTGCAACAACTGAGATAATAGAAATGTGAAGTTTCAAATATTGTTGCTGAAGTGTCTGGTACAACCAACAAGCTGATGAAAATATTGAAGCTAGAGAAGAATATTTAAATTGTTTGATAATGCTGGATTATAGTGCAGTATTTTTGGTTTCTTATTTTAGTTTTTGATGTTTTGATTGGTTTTCATGCAGCTTGCGTATTTCTGAATATTTAAAATATTAATGCGCAATTTTTTACCATTTTGGTCACATCCTTTCATATTTTTATTTAGATGCAATTTTTTATTGGCTGTAATTCTTATAACACATTATTGGTTGCACTGAAATTTTTATACCAATTAAGAAATATCCTAATGATATCATGCACCGATTCTTTCATTTAAGTTAAATGTAAATAAATCAGCAAAATAAAAAATAAAATAATATAAAAAATCTAGCATTATAACCACTTGGAATGTTGAACAAACTCAATTAATCTTTGAATTCTTGATTCAACTTAATTAATGATGATGTATTGAGAAAGACAATGGAATAAACTATCATAATTCTCCATAAATGTCCACCAATTATTATTGTAATTATCATGAAAGTTGTATTCAAACTTATATTATGGTGAATTGATATTTTTTTCAAAGCAACAAATGGTCAATCATAATTCTTATAGTATTCAGGTTTTCAAAACAATTAAAGAATATTGGTTTTCAAGATAATTAATAATGATAGATATTTAAGAGTTCATATTTAAGAGTTCACTTGTATGTGACTAAGGTTTTTCTCTCCTTATGAGAAGTGGTGTTTTCTCTCCCTGTGAGGTGCCGTGAGATTTTTCTCTTCCTGTGAGAGTTAGTGTCATCTTTTTTTTTTTCGTTCTTTCCTTTGACAACTAGTTACAATGGTAGACATAAGGATGAGGGGATTTTTCTTTTCTTTCTTTCTATTTTGCTTTGCTTGCGGATGTCTAGGTCATGCAAAGCAAAAGTGTGATGTTAAATGTGATGTTCTTTTTGCATTGGAGGTTGACGATGGTGTTCGGGGTTGGAGTGTGGAATTACATGACGAGCCGCGAGAGATTGGAAGTGGTGGCAGATGGTAGCTGAGAGAGGAGAAAGAGATGAACCAAAACACCGATGGACAACCAGAGTCTATGAGCGCAAATCAAGGAGACTGTTTTGAAGAGGTTGATGTTCGTTTGCCTCTAAAGAAAGAACAAAAAGTTAGGCAGATCGGTGGTGAATGGTGTGTGGAAGACGATGGTTTCTGTGGGTGGAGTAGCAATCTCCGGGCTGAGCCACGTTGGCTGGGGATAAGCGGCGATGGACGGTGGTTGAGGGACGAAAAAGATGGGAAGCAACAAAAACCCGAATGTAACGGCTTCTACGTCTGCATATCATGCTCCTGTGTTAATGCTAGTGGGTCCGCACAAGATATGCACCTAGATCCTGATTCGCAGCTGATTCCTATCCCAAATGGTGTGGCGCATGTGATGGAGAATTCAATTGTCACAGGTGATATTTCTGTTACCAAATCAAATTCACTTAGCCTTTCTTTGGTTATGAGAAGAAAATGAGAAGAGAGAAAGAGGTGAGAAAGAGGTGAGAAAGATAGAAAATGGTGAGAAATAGAGTAAATTTATGTGTTGTTTGGTGTAAGAGAAATATGAGAGAAATAAAGGAGAAATGGGTGTTTTCTCTTTCCCCTTTGTTTGGTTGGATAAAAAATAAGAAGAGAGAAAAGTAATTTTTTTAAAAAGACAAAAATATCCTTAACTAAAAAATCAATATAAAAATATTTAAATTTAATTGATTTAAGTTATTTTAACTAATTAAATAATTTAAATTAATTTAACCGATTTAAGTTATTATTTTAAATAAAATTTATTAGTTTAATATAATTATTTAAATTTAATTTAATTAATTAATGATTAATTTAATTCAATTTATTTAAATTTTTAAATAATTGAATGAGAACCCAAAAAGAATGGTACAAAAGTCATTTTATATGAAACACTCTCTCCCTCTTCCATTTTCTTCTCACTTGGGGAGAGAAAAAAATTTGAGGTGGGTCCCACCAATTTTTTCTTCTCTTCCCTAATTTTCTCTTTCACCAAACAAGAGAAAAGTATATTTTCTCCTCCTTTTCTCTCTTCTTATTTTTTCTCTTGCTATTTTCTACTCCAACAAACAAAGCCTTAATGGCATTTCAAATTCAATTAATGGCCACTCATATCCAGAGCAGCACGTGTAAAATTCAATGGTGCAGCTTGAGAAGAAAAGAAGCAGGTTTATTGATGGCACCATGCAAACAATGTCCAAAACTGATATCCAAAACCAGCATTTTTTTATTGGCAGACTAAGCTTGCCAGAAGCCGGAAGCTATAAAGATCTTTAGTTGGAACCGCCGAGGTCTGGGTTGCGTGTAGTTCCTGCCCTCAAATACCTCGTTCGATGTTGTTGGTCATACACGTTTTTTCGTCTTTTAATTTTACTTTTGGAATTTTTAATTTATGCAAATAAAGCCAAGGATAATTGGCAGTGTATTGAGTCTTTTTGCAGGTAGCTCAAAGCATCGATGAGCTGACAATCGACTTCAGCCACAATTTACGTGATGAGGGAGGATATGTCTTCAAAGCTAAATTTTATAATTACTCTCCCGGACTCCAGATGCATAAAGAGGAAGTCTTAGGTGTCCTTCAAGAGGACCAAGATAAATATATGGCTGTTATTTCTAATTGTAGGAGTATTTTATCATCTTATGTTACCAACTCTTTGGTAGTGTTTGATAGGAGGAAAGTTCATGTAGTTGCTCACTCCTTGTTAGGGGTGGCTATATATATTACTATTCTCCAAAATTATAATGATGTTACCAGATGTATTGCGTTTTTAATTATTAATAAAATTGCTTAACTTTTCTTTTGTAAAAAAAAAAAAGATAATTAATAATGATAATGGTAATAAATTAAATAAATTATTGCTTAACCGTCCAGAATTCAAAATAAATTTATTAACAATTATTATATAACCATAACCGTCTAGAATTAAAATTAAATTACTAAGAAGAACTAAATGGTGGTTTTTTGGAATCTTTACTATTTGCACCCGTTTAAGCTTTTATTTGTTGTTATTATTTGTATAATTTCTAATTAGAATCCTTTCAAATGTTGTATAAAGTATAATATTCGAATAACCGTTTGAACACCATCTTAAATGTTAGTTGAATACAAAACCATTTTTCATTGTAATGAACTCTTGGTTCAGATTCCTTCAAAAAATGAATCTTGGTTCAGTTGAATTTTTAATGGTTTAAATGATTGGTAATGGTATTTGTTATTTCGAACATCAACCACATGGTGTAAACAGTAAACACAAATTCAGAACTTTTAGACAATTTTTTTACTCTGATATATCTTTTTCGTTTTCAATCAATAATCAAATTAACTTTAAAGATTTCAATAACTAAGCTATTTTAAAGAATTTCTCAATAATTGATATTTAAATATTTGACCCTTCATATCTTTATTTTAGTTTTTTTTTGTGGGTGTGGACTTTATTTTAGTTTTAGTTATCATTGTAATGGAATCTTGGTACAAGTGAATTTTAAATGGTGTAAATGTTTGTTAATGTTGTTTGATATTTCCAAATATAATTTATAATTTATTGATGAAAATTAATTATCTTTAAAACATAATTTGAAAAGTTATAAACGATTAGCTTATTATGATATTGTTTTCAATCAATAATCAATCTAACTTTAAAGATTCCAACTACTAAAATATTTAAAAGTCTTTCTCAATTGGTGGCAAAAGATTCTACTTATTTAAAAAAAAAATTATGGTGAATTGATATTTTTTCCAAAGCAACTAATGATCAATCCTAATTCTTATAATAACAATTAATGTTAGATACATGTTTTAAAACAATTAAAGCATATCAATTTTCAAGAGAATTAATAATCATAATGGTAATAAATTAAATAAATCATTTCTTATACACAATCTCGGCTAAGATTATTTTATTATTGGTTAAGATTATTTTATTTTTAAAATCATTATCCTCAACTTTGATTGGTGTGTAAATGTATAAGCAATTAAAGTTAATCATCAAAGTTAATTTAGAAATTAGACAAGAGTTAAACATGCATCATTCCCAAAGACAGTGCATCATTCTCTTATAACCTTTTAATGTAAAAATTAATTAAATAATAAAATAAAAGTTATTATATCATTTATGTTTATAAAAATATGAACAAAATATATGATAGATAAAGGGTTGGTGGATACAAATGTTTATAAAAATATATGATTACTAAGATCATTCACAATTTTATATTATTAAAGGTGGTGGAAACTTGTGTGGTGCTATTAAGTGCAGCTTTAGAAATTAAACACGTTTTTAAAAAATATATCATGGATGAAGGGGAACCAATAAAGAAAATATGATAGATATTATAAAAATAAAAATAATTAAACTTGCACGAGAAAAAGAGGACAAACATATAAAATAGATTTTCAAAATAATATGGTAGATAAATTTTTTCTAAAATTAGTTAACTTACACCGGAAAATAGGAAAATTAAATCAAATAGATTTTTAAGAGAGAAGAAATTAAAATAATAAATTTTTTTTTTTGTTTGAACCTACCATGAGAAGTGTAGCGTTGGCTCTTACTACGAGCAGAATCTGCTCCATGTTATCTACTTGGATTTCATTTTTTCTTTTATAAAAACCACATTTACATATGCAAAGTAAGAACCAGCTATGTAAAGGTTAAAATTCTCCCTTTCTCCCTACTTTAGTTCTTTTTTTGATATGATCCCTCTTTAGTTCTGTACACTGAAGACAACACATATTTGAATTTTATACATGTTTCGAATTTCAATAAATAAATAGTGAAACTCTATGGAATAAGTAAATAAGTGTTTTCCAATGCTTCTAGGTAAATGAAAAATAATTGTTCTTCAATGGTGTTGTCAAGATTAGCTATACGAATTGAGAATTAATGATGCTTCCCGAAGGTTGTGATTTCAATTTACATTCAATTTGAATTCAAATATCTTAAATCGAAAAAGAGGACAGTAAAATATTAAGTTTTTGGAAGAAATAACATGTTTTTAAAAATATATATATGATAGATGAAAGGGGAACCAATGAAGAAAATACGATAGATAAAGGGCGGTGGGGGAACCAAATGTTTATAAAAATTTTATAAAAATTTGAAGAAAATATGTTGTGTATGATTATTATGATCATTGTGAAATTTCTATTATTAAAGGGGTGGAAACTTGGGTGGTGTTACTATGTGCAGCTTTAGAAATGAGACATATTTTAAAAAAATAAAAATAAATGACATTTTTTTTAAAAAAAAAATATGATAGATTAAGGCGGGGAACCAATGAAGAAAATTTGATAAATAAAGGGTGGTGGGGGAACCAAATGTTATAAAAATATGAAGAAAGTATGTTGTGTATGATTACTAAGATCATTGGCAAATTTCTATTATTAAAGGGGGTGGAAACTTGGGTGATGATACTATGTGTAGCTTTAGAAATGAGACATATTTTAAATAAAAAAAAAATGACATGTTTTTTTTAAAAAAATATGATAGATTAAGGTGGGGAACCAATGAAGAAAATTTGATAGATAAAGGTTGGTGGGGTGAACCAAATGTTTATAAAAATATGAAGAAAATATGTTGTCTATGATTACTAAGATTATTGACAAATTTCTATTATTAAATGGGTAGAAACTTGGGTGGTGCTACTATGTGCAGCTTTAGAAATGAGACATTTTAAATAAATAAAAGAGAAATGACATGTTTTTTAAAAATATATGATAAATGAAGGGAAACCAATGAAGAAAGCATGATAGATAAAGGGTGATGGGGGACCAAATTGATATAAAAATATGAAGAAATTATGTTGTGTATGATTACTAAGATCATTGACAAATTTCTATCAGTAAAGGGGTGAAAACTTGCGCGGTATTACTATGTTCAGCTTTAGAAATGAGACATTTTTTTTAATAAAAGACTAGGCATGCAAAGGCTTCACAACAGAGAAAGGCATCCCAACTAGGTTGACACCCCAGACTCTACCAATCATCTACAGCACACCCCAAAATAAAATAATAATAATATATGAAAGAATACATGGAAAAAACTTTGGGGGACTAGGCCAAAACCCAAGGAAGAATTATCTAAATCTAAAGTATGATAATCCAATCTTGTCATGATGGAAATCACACTTAATAAAATCAGAAAAAGAATCCCACCAAGAAAAGCTAGAACCATTAGCCCCAAATGAAGCTAATTGGTCAGCACAACTGTTACCCTCCCTAAAAATATGAGAAAAGAATAAGTTCATAGAAGATCCTATTTGCATACAGTTTCTCCATCTACTTCTTAGCTTCCAAGGAACCAAGGAGTTATGTGCAACTTTAGAAATGAGACATGTTTTAACTAAATAAAAAAGAAATGACATGTTTTTAAAAAATATACGATAGATGAATGGGGGAACTTTCTAAAAAAATGAAGCAGGGGAACTAATGAAGAAAATTTGATAGATAAAGTGTGGTGGGGAATCAAATGTTTATAAAAATACAAAGAAAATATGTTGTGTATGATTACCAAGATCATTGACAAATTTCTACTATTAAAGGGGGTGGAAACTTGGGCGGTGCTACTATATGCAGCTTTAGAAATGAGACATTTTAAATAAATAAAAAAGAAATGACATGTTTTTAAAAAATATACGATAGATGAGGGGGGAACCAATGAAGAAAATATGACAGATAAAGGGTGATAGGGGGACCAAATTGTTATAAAAATATGAAGGAATTATGTTGTGTATGATTACTATTTTCATTGACAAATTTCTATTATTAAAGGGGTGAAAACTTGGGCGGTGCTATTATATGCAGCTTTAGAAATAAGACATGTTTTAACTAAATAAAAAAGAAATGACATGATTTGAGAAAATATATGATAGATGAATAGAGAGAACCTTTCTAAAAGAAAATGAAGCAGGGGAATCAATGAAAAAAATTTGATAGATAAAAGGTGGTGGGGGAACCAAATGTTTATAAAAATATAAAGAAAATATATTTACTAACATCATTAACAAATTTTTATTATTAAAGGGGTGGAAACTTGGGCAGTGCTACTATGTGCAGCTCTAGAAATGAGACATTTTAAATAAATAAAAGAAATGACATGTTTGTAAATAATATATATAGATGAAGGTGGAACTAATGAAGAAAATATGATAGATAAAGGGTGATGGGAGGACCAAATTGTTATAAAAATATGAACAAATTATGTTGTGTATGATTACTAAGATCATTGACAAATTTCTATTATTAAAGGGGGTGGAACTTGGGCGGTGCTACTACGTGTAACTTTAGAAATGAGATATGTTTTAACTAAATAAAAAAGAAATGACATGTTTTTATAAAATATATGATAGATGAATGGGGGGAACCTTTCTAAAAAAAAATGAAACAGGGGAACCAATGAAGAAAATTTGATAGATAAAGGATGGTGGGGGAACCAAATGTTTATAAAAATATAAAGAAAATATGTTATGCATGATTACTAAGATTATTGACAAATTTCTATTACTAAAGGGGGTGGAAACTTGAGGGGTACTACTATGTATAGCTTTAGAAATGAGACATGTTTTTAAAAAATATATGGGGAACCTTATAGATAAAGGGTGGTGGGGGAACCAAATGTTTATAAAAATATAATGTTGTGTATGATTACTAAGATTATTAACAAATTTCTATTATTAAAGGGGTGGAAACTTGGGTAGTACTACTATGTGCGACTTTAAAAATGAGACATATTTTAAATAAATAAAAAAGGTTGATAGTAAATATAATTTTTTTAAAGAAGTAGGATGATTATAAAATTAATGAATACATTGTGATATTGGTGATGTAGTCTTAAGTTTTTTTTTTTTTTTTCCAGAAATGTTTGTTGAACACATATTAGGGACACCATATGGTGTCCCCTTTGCTTTTTTGTGGTATTCTTGAAATGCATGTATACAAAGATGATAAAAGTAAGTAAGGGATAGAAACAAAAACATACGGTGTCATATACAATGTCTAAATTTTGTGTTCAAATAACAGAATTTGTTTTTGTTGTTGATAGAAATGTAGCCTAATGTTTTAGAGACTGAATATTTGTATATGAATATGAACAATATTTTTATTAGTAATTATTTATATTTGATTTTATTTCAATACTGAAATTAAAAAATTAGTCTTTAAACAATTATTCTAGATAAGATTTACGTAACTAAATAAAATGATTTGCTACACATTTAAAAAACCGAGATCTGATGATTGCTACATATTTTCCATTAGGAAGATATAAAATGATTGCTACACATTTAAAATTAAAATTAGTAAAAAGTGAGATTTGATAAGATTTACGTAAAGATATCTTGTATGACCTTAAATTTGAAATTGAAAATGAAATAAATTAAACAATTAGATAAGATTAATTACATTTAAAATTATAATTTTTGAAATTAACCCAAATTTTGTAGTTGATTTAATTTACGTAAAGACGTATTGTATGACGTTAAATTTGAAATAAATTAAATAATTAGATAAGATTAATGAAATTTAAAATCTAAATTCCAATTTCAATTTACGAAATTTCAATTTAATTTCAAATTTGATAAGATTTACCTAAATACATTTTAGGTATGACCTTAAAATTAAAATTAAAATTGAAATAAATTAAATAATTATATAATATTAATTATTTTCAAATTTTAAATTTTTTAAATGAACCCAAGTTTTATAGTTGATATAATTAGGATAGAGATTGAAGCAAAACCCAAATATTTCATTTTAAATATGATATTTGATTTTATTTCAATATTGAAATTAAAAAAATTAGTCTTTAAACAATTATTCTGGATAAGATTTACGTAACTAAATAAAATGATTTGCTACATATTGAAAAAACTGAGATAAGATTATTGGTACACATTTTCCATCCGGAAGATATAAAATGATTGCTATACATTTAAAATTAAAATTAGTAAAAAGTGAGATTTGATAAGATTTACGTAAAGACATCTTGTATAACCTTAAATGTGAAATTGAAATAAATTAAACAATTAGATAAGATTAATTACATTTAAAATTTTAATTTTTGAAATTGACCCAGTAGTTGATTTAATTTACGTAAAGACATATTGTATGACCTTAAATTTTAAATAAATTAAATAATTAGATAAGATTAATTAAATTTAAAATCTAAATTCCAATTTCAATTTACGAAATTTCAATTTAATTTTAAATTTGATAAGATTTACCTAAATACATTTTAGGTATGACTTTAAAATTAAAAGTAAAATTGAAATAAATTAAATAATTAAATAATATTAATTATATTTAAATTTTAAATAATTTAAATGAACCCAAATTTTATAGTTAATTTAATTAGGATAGAGAATAAAAGATTGAAGCAAAACAGAAATATTTCATTTTAAATATGAAATTTGATTTTCTTTCAATATTGAAATTAAAAAATTAGTCTTTAAACAATTATTCTGGATAAGATTTACGTAACTAAATAAAATGATTTGCTACACATTTAAAAAACTGAGATAAGATTATTGATACACATTTTTCATCAGGAAGATATAAAATGATTGTTACACATTTAAAATTAAAATCTGTAAAAGAGTGAGATTTGATAAGATTTACGTAAAGACATCTTGTATAACCTCAAATGTGAAATTGAAATTGAAATAAATTAAACAATTAGATAAGATTAATTACATTTAAAATTTTAATTTTTGAAATTAACCCAAATTTTGTAGTTGATTTAATTTACGTAAAGACATATTGTATGACCATAAATTTGAAATAAATTAAAAAATTAGATAAGATTAATTAAATTTAAAATCTAAATTCCAATTTCAATTTACGAAATTTCAATTTAATTTCAAATTTGATAAGATTTACCTAAATACATTTTATGTATAACCTTAAAATTGAAATAAATTAAATAATTGTATAAGATTAATTATATTTAAAATTTAAATTTTTGAAATGAACCAAATTTTATAGTTGATTTAATTTCAAAATTGAAATTTTAGAATTAGTAAAAAGTGAGATTTGATAAGACTTACATAAAGATATATTGTATGACCTTAAATTTGAAATTAAAATTGAAATAAATTAAATAATTAGACCATATTAGTTAAGTTTAAAATTTAAATTCCAATTCCAGTTTAATTTCAAATTTGATAAGATTTACGTAAATATATTTTAGGTATGACCTTAAAATTGAAATTAATTAAATAATATATAAAATTAATTACATTTAAAATTTAATTTTTTGAAATTAACCAAATTTTATAGTTGATTTAAGTTTAAATTCAAAATTGAAATTTCAAAATTAGTTTTCAAATTAGTTTTGAAATTAACCAAATTTTAAAATTAATTACTTTGATTTATTATTTGATTTAAATTTAGGTAATTTTGGCTCAATTTTTTTATTTTTATTTTTGTTAATTTATAAATAATTATTTAAATAAAAAAATTGTAGTGTTGACACTTATCATTCATAAACACTGCAGCATTTCTTGCATATGGGAGGTGACACATGGCAACCCCACATTGCATAGGAGATAGAAATGTATTGTTTATAGATAGATTTCAAGGCATAGATTACCGAAAAGACAATAACCATTTAAAATATGATATATTTGTAATAAATGATAATGATGATTCAAATTTAATAAGTAAAACATATAAATAAAAAATTCAAAAACAAATAGTTGTTAATCACTTTTAAACAATTCTCAATGTGCGTTTAATGTCTTTTTAATTCTTGGGCTTTGAAAAGGTTGAATAAGTATTGGAAAGATACAGATGCTAAGTTATTGACTCACTTAATGAAATTATTATCCAGATTTTAACAATTATGATAATAATTGTTATAACTGTGACCGCTTTCCAATTATACTAAAAATATAATTGATTTGCTTCTCTTCTTTTTCTATGACCATTTTTATTTTTATAAAATACATTTGTCTATCAAATTTTTTTTTTGTTCTATTTTAAAAATTTATTTAATTAGTTTCTCCACTTTTCCGTCTTAAATCAAGCCTCTTGCTACACTGCCTTTTTTCTCCTTGTGCAACCCTGTATCAGTTTTACTTCTATTTTTTGTTTCGTTCCCCCTTTATGTTCATCTTGCTGGTTTATAGGGTTGCAGCTACTGCTGCTAACTGTAACACCCCCTTGGGCATTACATCATAATACGTACGGAAATAATATAAAAATTATATTTGCTGGTTGTTTTCAGAAAAAAATTAATTTACTTTAGGTCAGAAAACTCGGGTGTAAAAATTTCTTTAACAGAAAGATCTAGAAACAGGATACACAAATTACAGTAGTGAAGTCATACACTGTTTTCTCAAAGAGTCTCGTTCTCAGCAGATAAAATTATAACAAAAACTAACTTACAATCTCATAATTAAATACCTTTTTAATTCTACAACTCAACCAAAATTCCTAAGCTGGCCACTCTACAAGACAGTTATTTGAAATACCCTTGTGACATTCTCACTAACGAATACTTCTTCAAGCACTCAGAAGTTAAGTCCTCGAATGACTTAGTGAATTCCTTTGCTTCATCCGTACTAGTGTACCAAAGTACTACCATAGTCTAGAATAAACCTGATATATTTGTAAGGGTGAGACGCCAATATATGGATTTAACACAATAGCTACATATGAGACATAATAAAAACACATACACATATACATTTTCATAAAAACAGAAGCGTTCATAACAAGACAATAGTTAATCAATGGGTTTCACACCCCAAACATCATCGATTGAAAACTTATGCATGAACACTTCAAATACATCGTCTAACTTCGCACTTAATCTCATGAGATATCCCAACACATGGTGAGTTGATCAGGCTCGATTGCCATACAAGGCAAAAATGCACGCAGCCATAAGCACACAGCCAAAACCCATTGCACACTGTCCAAACCCAAGGCACAGTGACAAAACCATAAATGGGGTTTCATTGTCCACCCGGGCACAATGAAGAAAATCGTAGCATGAGATACCTGGCGCCGCAAGGTACTCACACATAAACCGGGGCACGTTTGCCAAATGCATGCAACAAAAACACTTTGTTCTTGACACTTTTCTTTGTGTTCAATCTCCCTTTGCTGAATCTCAAATGGCTTACGACTAATCATAGTTTTAAACATCTTTAAAACTTTAATTAATAACACAGGACTTCAAAGTCCGAGTGCTCAATCACGACACCCCTAGACCGATGCACCAGCCATAGGTTCGTGGTAATAGAAAACATCTTAAATGTTTTTAACACAGGACCTCAAAGTCCAAAGGACACCAAGTCCACAACACAAGACGAACCTCAGTACCCTGACGTCTCGGTTACTAAGTTCAAAACCACTTTAACACAGTTGAGTTCAACTTGATTTCGGAAAATCATTTCAAATGGGAAATAAAATCGTAAGTTAAAAATTTAACTTTTTAGAAAAGATGGTCACTTGAGGCTCAAAGTTGTTTAAAACACGTACTGTCGCTTTAGAATTTCTTGCCGTCGGTATTTTTCCAAATTGCCGTCAATTAGCATTTTAAAAGCCATTTAAGCCAAATATTAGCTTTTTCCACTTAAATAATTTTCTAAAATCATTATTAAGTTATTTTCGAAAATTAATTTCATAAAATAACTTTTTATAATATTCCGGAATTTCTTTCGTAAAAATCAGCAGTACAAAAATATTTTCATGGTTACGTCCTCACTGTGACTCATAAATGACTCTTACAGCGATAAATCATTAAAATAATGATATTTTATAAAATTCCTTATTTTTCCCGAATAAATATTTTACATTAATATTATATTTCAATATTTTACCGTTAAAACATTGAATATAATTTACGAAGCTTTTCAAAGCTTTTATCTGATTAGTTGATTGGGCACTGACCACTGTCAGACTTCTCAAATAACATCCACCACAATATCACAGTAATATTTCCAGGCAGATCATGCATCACATCATTAAAATAAATAACCGCAGATAACCAATTATAAACAGATAAAGCATCACAGATAAAAATAACACAACTTAAACAACCACCACAGATAATTAATACAGACCACACACTAGTCACATATAGGTATTGGGAAAAATCCCTCGGGTAAGCTCCCCTTACCTCTTGAAGAATTCCAATTAGCTTCCGATTTAAAACTTGTCGCGAATCGGAAATCGGTGACACACGTTCACGGCACAAGTCTTTATCCTTCAACAAACCACAACTCAACCAATCAAAACAAGCAAATAACATCACCTATACACCACTTATAGGTCACGGCCTTGTGTAGGTTTTGTGGCTAAAAATTTCTAAAATTGTTTAAGTCTTTGGATTAATGGTCCTTTACACTTAAAACAATAGATTAGTCGTTAATCAACAAAGAATGAATTAAAATCTTCCAAGTTCCTCAAAGTATAATTTCGGCCAAAGCATGAAAATAGAGCAAGAAAGTTTGGTTTGATACAAGAACTTGGATTCAACATCAATAGATATTAGAAAGATGAGATATATGATCACTTTCTAAAAATTGAACAAAAGGTCCTCCACCCACTTTTTACAGAATTCGGTTTTGACAAATTAAATGGGGAGGAAAACTTTGTTTTCAACAAACTCTTGGATTATGATAGTAGAGATGATAATAGGAACATAGAAATTGGTTTCATATTTTTAGGATTTTTCTATGATTTTCTAGAGAATTTCAAAGTTAAGAATAACTAAGATGAACATCATGAAATAAGCTTTAAAACAAGAAATGAATTGAAGAAACAATATCTTAAAGATGATGAGGAACATGAATCACCTCTTGGAAATGAAGAAATGTGCAAGAACTTGCTTCACAAATGGAGTTTTCTTGTGTTGGAAAGAAATGGAAGAATGGAGAGAAATGGAGAAGATGATGGAAAAGTTGAGAATGTGTGAGAATGAACTAGAATGAGCTTGACTCTCATCAAGTTTATGAGCCAAATATGGGCTTGGGCTTGGGCTTGGGAAATTGGGCTTGAAGAAGTCTAAGTCCATTTACTAAATTTTCAACATAAAAATGCTTAAGTCTTAACACTTCACAAAGGAAAGTTCAAGAGTACAAAATAGTATCATGAAAATGAATTCTTGGCCATGAGATTGGGCCTTTTGGGCGCAGCCCTTAATGGGTTTAGATGAGCCAAAATTGATCCACTTAACTTAGTGTATCATGGAAACTAGTTTAGGGACCAAAATGTAATTAATAGAAAGTTTAAGGATAAAAATGCAATTGTTAAAAATCGCTAACATAACCCTAAGCCACATTAAACCTCTCACATGGATGACTTATTCATAAGAGAATATAGGGTTTATCCACTTATCGAGTCTCGAAACTCCCGTAATCGGCTCCGTCGTTTACCCGATTGAATATAATGTTGTAAAAATAATGAATAAAATAAATAAAATAGACAAATAAAATAAATATAGAAAAGATGAAGAACATTAATAACAAGTTTATAGTCTGAGACGTGTGAAAACACACTGTCCTTAAGGATTATTTCGCCCACCACAAATAATTGTGTGTCAAATTAATTGCGAAACTCCACCCAGGATATAACAGACTCTTCCAGAATAACAATATTATTCTGGGTGCCAGAATAACAAGAATTACATCAACTCCTACATAAAATAAAGATACTGAAATAAGAGTGATAAACTCTTTTTAAAGAAAAGCTTCCACAACTTGGAGACCAAAAAGAAATAATGTCATTTTGCTTCTCAGCATTTGCTCTGTATCAAAAGTTAATCAACCAAAGAAAATAATTTAGCTCTCTACAAAAAAACTCCACGACCATGAAGCTACCCCAAAAACAAAAGTTCAGAGAACTACACTTATATATATATAAACCCAATGCTCTAGAAAAAGGAATATTTACTAATTGATAAAACCACTATACGTAGCTTCTTATGAAGCAATTATAAATAAGAAACGTTGCACCGTTTTTATTCATTAGATTAAAAGGTTTTTAAACCTTTTAATGACACTTTAAACTCAAATACAAAGCATGGTGGTAATTTCAGAAGTTAAGGACAAAATATAGAAAACAATAAAGGATAATAAATTGGAATAAAAACAATAACGGAAATGTTAAAGAAAATTAATTAGAATAAATGACAATAAAATATGTATTTAAAAACCTTTTAAAAACAAATTATTTTGGAATAAATTTTCCAACAATCCCCCACATATTTCAAAATAATTTATGAAAAGAAATAATAAACTCGGAGTTGATCACATGGATGTTAATGCCTCGAATCTGGTGTCTTTTAGACTATGAACCAGACCTAGATTGATAGACATACCATACAAGTGAATTGGTGAAGTAAACTTCTATGAACCAAAACACTTTGGTGTATGTTAGAAGTCTACCAATCACATTACACCCCCACAATTCTTGCTATTACGCTGTTTTGCACTTTTCGGCCATGCGCGCGCCTGGTAGTTCATGAGTGCTCTAGAGATTATGCCACAATCTCATGCAAGCGGCCCCACTTGACACTCATATAGGTGATTTCATCAAGTGTATGCTGCACTTCATACACCACCCATAAGGGATATGAAATTCATTAAAAGCTTTTAGCTTATCCTCCAAAAAATGCAGTCTAGCACTCCTCACACCATAGGAAGAGACAAAATTAAGGGTGCTACCAGAACTAACAAGTGACTTGTTATTACCCATATGAACCTTCTTCATGGGATCTCCAATCATAAAGGTTGGGTTACCATCACCGTTAATTTAACATTGGCTTAAGTCCCCTTCCCCTCGATGTGTTATTAGTCAGCGGATTGGCCAAATCCACTTTTGACTTCACATAATCAATGCATGGATATAATCTCATCTTTGCTTAAGCACAAAATGTTTACAATTCTTGTCATTGAAAGTATTATTCTTTGCAATGACTATTGTCACTTGGCAATCACAATACATAAACACAAAATGAGTTAATTTATTTAACTCATAAAATATTTGCTAAAAAGCTTTTCAACCATTTAGCCTCATTATCAGCCAATTTCAGAGTATAAACTCTGATCCTTTTGTATATTTTACAATAAATTTTGTTTGGCTAATCTCCAAGTAATTACACCACAAAAGGTTCAACACATCATCTTTGAATCTGAAATTCAGTTAGCATCACTGCATTTTATATACAGTGAAAAATCCAGTTCATCCCCTACAAAAATGTAGGAGGCAGAAAACATGAAATCTAGTTCATCCCCTACAAAAATGTAGGAGGCAGAAAACATCTTTATTTGCACAAATACACTTGGTAATCCCAAACCATCCATGTATTTTACATTTGCCACAAGAGTAGTCCGAGAATGATTCCAACAACTATATCATCTCCTTAGACCAAATTTATCTTTGGCCTTAGGAGGATTAACATTCATCATCATACATATGCATTGAAATGCATGATCACATCACTTTACAAGTTATAACCCCCACGGGTCACAATATCAGACATTAATTTCAATGTCAATCCCCAAAATCACTTACGCATGTGATGTCAATTTATTGACAAAACCTCTTATCAATTCAAATCAAGTTAGAATAAGATTCTAGTGACATACCAAAATTGAGAATTTGAAAATTCTCACCTTTACTATCATACTAGCAATTCTACTTTGCCAATAACCAGTAATTAGAGAATAAAAATTCAAACACAGAATGTATTTGGCAATTCCAAGTATGTAATTATCTCAATATAAAATTTTCAAAAATAATTCTTGCTCATCCTTTTAATCATATCCAAAAAGATAAAATCATAATATGGTTCTATGACTTACATCATGTGCATGCACATGGATAGCTCATAGTACCCAAACAACAATAATTCAAAACCTTTGATCTTTTAGTAAATTCAACATTATATCTTTCTTATCAATATTTATCTCGATCATAAACATACCAAGTAGCTCGCAATTAAAACACTAAAATATAGAAAAGATCCAAGATTTCAAAACTCCAAGGAAGACAACTTATCAAATTAAAATAGATATAAAGATCAAATAGGAAGGATATCTTCCTTTTCTTTCCTCCAAAATATTTCCAGGACAACTTCAATTTTTTTTTCATTATCACAATCCTTGATTTGAATATCAAGTACTCAATTATGAGTACCAATTAGCCAAACACTATACATAGGTGTTAATTATCAATAATCTCACAATAAGGTACAATATACACATATTCTTCAAATCAAATAAATTAGCAACTCTATCGCAAATATCATCTCAAATAAATAGAAAGACAAATATAGAGTGAAATTTATAAGCACAAAAATTTGGCTTCATGGGTATGCATCATCCTCTTCTTTCAAAATAAAATATATTTTGCCACTTCATGACGCAAAGGATAGATTTTTTTTTTTTCACCAAGTCATGTTATAAGCATCCACACATAAAACTCATTCTTTAAAGCAAAACAAGACTCAGCTTGTAATTAATAAAAGAAATAACAAGTTCATGAAATATCTAAAATATTTAGCTGCCGCGTTTCCCAAGCAATAAATAAATGAAATTGCAAATATTTCAACTAGAGACATCATATCATATTATCATATAATTAAGTCTCATTTAAATTATTATCTCTTCAACTTGCAGCTCTTGTTTGCTATAACATTTAAGATCTCAAAATAATGTTTTAACCATACCATTTCTATCATCAGTTCATCATCATACAATGCCAACCATTTTTTTTTCTTTATAAGGAGATAAGAATAAATAAATAAAAAATTACACAATCGATTTTAACTATAAAAAAAACCAAAGATGTAATATCTTCAAGCCATAAAAGTCCCACTTGATATGGCAGCCTATATCTTAGCAAGAAACCAATAAAACTTATCAAATTGACATAGTCAGCCTGAGATTTCAACCAAGCAACTATCCAGATATACATAATACATACACACTTAATCATAGAGCCATGAAATCACAGGTTCAAAATATAGAACGGTGAGAATAGATGATCATACCATACATAGTACACATTCAAAGCAAATCAACAAACATTCCTTATAGATAAGGCATAATAATGCATTCTTGGTAAAATAATCCCAAAAGTACTTACACATCAATATTCTATTTAAGTGTAATATCACCTTTTGTATTCCTTAAAGTAGCTTTGAACTGCTTCCCTTGATATGTTGAGATCATCCCCAGCACAACAGAGAGCCTTGGTCTATGCAGCTTCACATACATTAGATTGAATCTTTGTCATTTGTTTTTGTTCTCTTCTCAAAACCAATTTTCTTTTCTTAGACCAAAGTTCAAAACTTTTCCTCGAGATATTTTTATAAATCCAATTAAAAAATAGAAATGAAGATCCTCATCTTTTTCGAATCATGAGATCGACACTTTCAACCAAATTAAACACTAAAATTTTAGACACATAGGAAAGCAATACTATGACCAACTTTTGCTGTTGTACAGCGCTGAAGAATAGTGATAAGTAACAAAAAAAACAGCAAAGTCCCACAAAACAACTAGAAAGCCATTTTAAAAAATAAAAATAGAAAAGAATAAAGATCTCCAAGTTTCTTCACTGCATCGAAGAAAAGAAGAAATGAGTGATTAATTTTCATAGGCTATAATCCATAAGATTGTTGTAAAAATAATGAATAAAATAAATAAAATAGACAAATAAAATAAATATAGAAAAGATGAAGAACATTAATAACAAGTTTATAGTCTGAGACGTGTGAAAACACACTGTCCTTAAGGATTATTTCGCCCACCACAAATAATTGTGTGTCAAATTAATTGCGAAACTCCACCCAGGATATAACAGACTCTTCCAGAATAACAATATTATTCTGGGTGCCAGAATAACAAGAATTACATCAACTCCTACATAAAATAAAGATACTGAAATAAGAGTGATAAACTCTTTTTAAAGAAAAGCTTCCACAACTTGGAGACCAAAAAGAAATAATGTCATTTTGCTTCTCAGCATTTGCTCTGTATCAAAAGTTAATCAACCAAAGAAAATAATTTAGCTCTCTACAAAAAAACTCCACGACCATGAAGCTACCCCAAAAACAAAAGTTCAGAGAACTACACTTATATATATATAAACCCAATGCTCTAGAAAAAGGAATATTTACTAATTGATAAAACCACTATACGTAGCTTCTTATGAAGCAATTATAAATAAGAAACGTTGCACCGTTTTTATTCATTAGATTAAAAGGTTTTTAAACCTTTTAATGACACTTTAAACTCAAATACAAAGCATGGTGGTAATTTCAGAAGTTAAGGACAAAATATAGAAAACAATAAAGGATAATAAATTGGAATAAAAACAATAACGGAAATGTTAAAGAAAATTAATTAGAATAAATGACAATAAAATATGTATTTAAAAACCTTTTAAAAACAAATTATTTTGGAATAAATTTTCCAACATATAACGCTGACAAAACGTATATTATTTCACTTGAAAATTCCCGATCAATAAAATTTGAGGCCGGATTCCTTGTCCTCTTTGCTACATCGACCTATCCTAATATCTCAGCTCCATAATTGACTCTGTCGTTTGCCCGACTTATCCTTCAACTTAGGTTTTACGCGTTTTCTTAACAATTACGTCCGAATAAAATAATAGTATTTTATTCCTAACGATTTTTTCCGAAATATAGAAAATCGTTCGGGGCAAAATATAAAACCTAATGGTTTCATTCATGAGTCGAAATTAAGGTTTCTGATCAGTAAAAACTTACTGTCAGTGAAAACGCAGACCGGTTTTTGTTTGAATTTTCATCCCAAAACTTCCTCGTAACCTTATAACAATAAGTATGACAGGAAAATGACTTTAGTTTATCCAAAGTCATTTTCTAAATATCGGATAAGAATATAATCATTTATATAATTATTACCGATATTAGAAAGCCGAAAATTTGGGATGTTACACTAACCTGCCAAACAATCATAAAATGCAAGTAATTCATGATTAATGATAAAATTCTAGAATTGATTACATGAGAATATATAACATCACATAAAATAAAAAGGATCATCTATCAGTAAACATTTTACCTTAGACCCGTCCATAAGATCTGGTTCTTTCCCCTATAAATCACTAACCAGAAAGTTCTATAAAGAAGTAAATAAAAACTATGAAGAAGTAATTCATCTTTTTTTTATATATATGTAATATCAATATTTTAGTAATAAAATCAAGAGATATCAAGCCCCACCCACCTCAAAGTCCCTCGTGCATGACTTTGTCTTCCCAATAGTAGGCTCACCTCTAAAGTTATGAAATCAAGTTAGTAATAAAACCAATCAATATCAATAGAAATATATAAAAGAATTTTCAAGTATATTTGTGTCTGCATGACTCTAATGAGTAAAAATCAAATTGAAAAAAAAGGTTCTTACGTCTTCCTATCAAGAAACCATATGGAGATATCAAAGAACTAATTGATCACGGAAGTCATGTTTATCTTGTTTTCGGCATCAGTCTTCTTAACTACAAAACAAATAGTTAAAAAAAAAAGACAAGAAAAGAAAGATAAACATCCGGTGTGCATACATTCTCGAAGAACAGAATAATAAATCTACGGGAACAGCTAGGACACGATTGGAAAGGCTGTGTCTGTGTAGCCAAGAGAATATGCCGGCAACAATTGCACTTAGTGGCGCAAAGGCTAGAACCATAGGAATAACAGCGAGTTTGCATGCATTTTAAGTGAAAGAGAAGGACCAGTTGATAGGGTTTTAAGGAGGGAGAGGAGAAATGGTAGCCTTACTTTTGGAAGAATCGAGGTTGGGAGGTGGTGGGTGAGTGATTTTATTGATTGAAAAAATCAGGGTAAAGTAGGCTGAACTTTGAAAGGAGGTTGAATTTTGAAATTATTATTCTCTTATTTTCCATGTATTGGAACAAAGCAATCATTTAATACATATTGAAAAATATCATGATTTAAATATTTTAAACTTTATTTTTTTTAAATAAAAATAGCTGGCATTCATTTTAAACACTCTTGATATCTATTTAAAAACAATGATGACGTTTTCGAAAATAACAAACAAAATAAAAAATTAAATAATAGTTGTCATCCACCAATATCATGATGACTTTTCATTTATAGGAGGAGTATTAGAATTATAACAACAATTAATAAAATGTCTTGAAAACAATAAACAAAATTAAAATTTGAAATTTGAAATAAAAATTTTAAAAAATAGAATCTGCAACGTAGGAAAGATATTTTCCCCATGGTTTTGCATCGTTACAACTAATTGGAATCATACACGAATCATAAAAAGCATGAATGAAAACTCAGAAAACTAATATTGTTACCTCTTGAACCCTCTCACCCTAGAATCTTCAATATCTCAGTCAAGACAGTTCAGTTGATGCAAAACACATTGACAATAAGCAATATAAAATAACCATAAAATAACACTAAGCAATATAAAATAACACTAAAAAAAGTAACGAAAAAAGAAGAAGCAAAAGATGAATGAGAAGGCTTGCGACGGTGGTGAGAAGATGGACCTCGCGACATTAGCTTGGGCCGGCTCTCCGGTGACAAATAGGTGGTGGGTGGAGCGATTGTTTGGAGAAGATAGAGACTGCGGATGACCACGGCCAGATCTGCAACATGGGAAAGATAGAAGAAATGAGGGCTGGTTGGCAAAGAAATGATAGGGAGAAAGGAGAATAGAAAAACAGAAGATGAAGGTAGGAGAAAGGGAAGAGAAAATGTTTGAAATAGATATAGGGAGAGAGAGAATGATCACAATGAGTTGTGAATGGAAAATAAAATAGATGAAAAGGTGGGTGGGGTGCTTGAATGGAGAGCCTCTTTTTTCCGTACATTCATTGCATTGGAACATTGTATTGCCATTCACAATGCATTGGAACAATGAGAAATTTTGAATTTTAAATATCATTAACCCTAATTCTGTTTATGGAAAGAGTTAAGAGATGCTTATTGTAGAATTGTTACAGCATTTAACATGGTCGCGACACCTATCCAAACTTTTCTTAGAATAGGGAAAGAATTGTATTTTAATATAAATATAGATATAGATATAGATACTTTTATTTACCTAAGAGGATCTGATCCCATTTTAACTAGAATCCAAAGTTCCCAGCACACAGTTAGATGAGGAGTTATGATATCTTAACACAAATTTTAGATACAGTATATGATACCGTATATGCTTATCTCTATTTCTCACTTATTTTTTATCTTCTATACATACTTCTCAAAAATATACAAAACAAAAAAATAAAAAGGACACCAAATGGGACACCAAATTGAGATGAACAAAAATCATTCCTCTAAACGAGTGAACCCAGCCTACTGAACCCAGCCTGCTGACTCAGTCCCTTGTTGACTATAAGAGCTGTTTACATCTCATCTTTCACCTGCAAGACATCAAGACACACTAAACATTTATATCTCTGAAGTTCTTATATGAGCTTCAAACCTCCCTCAAAGGCAACTGCATCAGAAACCATGTCTCCACCTCCTGCCCTTCACCATGTAGCTCTCTTGCCAAGTGCTGGCATGGGCCATCTCACACCATTTCTGAGGCTAGCTTCCTTACTTGTTCACCATAATTGCCAAGTCACCCTCATCACCACTCACCCCACAGTTTCAAAAGCTGAATCAGACCTCATCTCAAAGTTCCACTCTTCATTCCCTCAAGTCAACCAAGTCCACTTTCACCTTCTCCCTCCTTCTGATCCTGCCACCACCAAAGCCAACTCCAATGACCCTTTTTTCCTCAGATTTGATGCCATTCGTAACTCTTCCCATCTTCTACCTTCTCTGCTTGATTCAGTTTCACCACCTTTATCTTCTTTTATCTATGACATGACCCTTATTTCACCACTTCTTCCTGTTGCTGACACACTTGGTGTCCCTCACTATATCTTGTTCACTTCTTCAGCTGCCATGTTCTCTTTCTTCTCCTACTTCCCCACTGTTGCTGCATCAACACCTACACTTGGTGATGTTGAGATTCCAGGGGTTTCAGTCATACCCAGATCATCAATCCCTCCACTGCTTCTTGTCCCCAACAGTTTGTTTGGTAACATTTTCAGGGAAGACAGTCCTAAGCTCACAAAGCTAAATGGGGTTCTGATCAACACATTTGAGGAGCTAGAAGCACAGTCTTTGGAGGCTCTTAATGGTGGCAGGGTGGTGAAAGAATTGCCCCCAGTTTATGCAGTTGGTCCTTTTGTGCCTTGTGAGTTTGAAAATGAAGACCAAAGGGGAGCACCATTGAAGTGGCTTGATGACAAGCCTGAAGGGTCTGTGGTGTATGTAAGCTTTGGAAGCAGGACAGCAATGGGAAGGGACCAAATGAGAGAGATAGGAGATGGTTTGCTGAGAAGTGGATGCAGGTTTTTGTGGGTTGTGAAGGAGAAGAAAGTTGATAGGGAAGAAGAAGAAGAAGGGTTAGATGGGGTGTTGGGGTTTGATCTTGTGGAGAGGATAAAGGAGAGGGGGTTGGTTGTGAAAGAATGGGTGAACCAAAGGGAGATTCTGAATCACAAAGCTGTGGGAGGGTTTGTGAGTCATTGTGGGTGGAACTCAGTGATAGAGGCAGCATGGTATGGTGTCCCAATCTTGGGGTGGCCTCAGGGTGGAGATCAGAAGATAAATGTTGAGGTGGTGTGTAAGAAAGGGTGGGGTGTGTGGAAGAAGGATTGGGGTTGGGAAGGTGAAAGTTTGGTGAAAGGGGAGGAAATTGGAGAGGCCATAAGAGAGATGATGAATGATAAATCTCTAAGGATCAAAGCTGCAGAAGTTAAAGAGGCTGCTAGCAAGGCCATCAGTGTTGGTGGGGGATGTGAGGTTACCCTTCAGAGGCTCACTGAAAAGTGGAAGAAGAATGTTAATAATAACATTTGAGAATGAGGGTTGTGTTGAATTAGGAAGCAATTTCTTAAGGTTTAGACACTTAATTTCATGATGTTTCTTGGTATGTTGCATTTGCATCATTATTAATAATAACAACAACAATGTTAAAGAGCCTGATATAACACTCAGGTGATGCTTTTGTTTTCTAATCCTTGTTTCTCCTAACATTTGTTCTTTTATTCAGTTGTGGCCTGTGGGAAAAGGGTATCCTGTTAAAGTCGATTGATGTCAAAGATGAGAGCATGGCAATTTTAAGCTTTTAAAAAGTTGTGCTCCATGTTAAACTCATCAGTGACTTGTTTGGGTCAAATTACTCACACTTCAAATCATGAAGAGGGTCTAATAACAAGTTTAGCTGAGTGTTTGTCCCGTCCAAATCCCAATTTAGAGGATATAAATGGAGTTCATTCTCAAACTAATATGTTTAGCAGAATTTCAGTTATTTAAACATAATTTTCCTTTGGGTTTTTCAAACTATAGTTTGCAAACCAAATCCAAATACACACTTCAGCAAACTCAGTCTTATGTTCACCTTTCTATTTGATAAATGTTATTAATACATTTTCTAAATACTCTATTTAATATAATATTGGATAAATTTCCTGTCAAATCTACTAAGCCTTACAAGTCAATTCTTTATTTTATGAATCTCACATGGCCTCTGTCTAATAATAAAAAATTATGTTGAAGGACGATAAAAAAATATTATTGCCAACGTTTCTCTTTTTATTCATTCTAGTAGCATTTTGCAAAGCATGTGATACCCTTGATCCCAAATGGAGAAGCAGGAAAGCAATAACTAAGGTAGCCCTACCAAGGACAATAATTGTCTAACCAATTAGTTTATTGGCACCCGACAAAGGAAAAGATAAGAAATAGGTACAATTGCTTCAATATTTTGGGTGCAGTTTTTCAATAGGTTTATGATATGTATAACAACTCATTAATTAATAAAAATATAATATATGTATGAACTGTTATACATATCTTAATCTTATTGAAAAACAAGAATTAATGTACCCACGAAATTATCCCTAAGTTTTCTTGTAATGTAAAACTTCTAAATCTAATTGTGGCCATTGAATTTTAGAGTAGCACAGTTAAAAGTAAAAGGGTGGGGCCAAGTCATTGGTTACACACAATAGAGTATATCAATGAAGCAATATGAGCCTTTTGTTTCTGCTCTCCCTTATCTCCCTGGCCTTTCCCTCTGTGTGTTCAGTTCCCGAATAGGTAGCAGTAGTAAGAGATAGGGGAGAAGCCAATCATGGGTTCCTCTTCATTACCATCTTTCATTCAGATGTCATCTACATATTCAAGCTTCTGTGAAAAACACAGCACCCCTAAAAAGAAGTTTCAAATTGGGATATCTAGAAGAGACACTGATTTTTCAATGTCTTTTTCTTCTCTAACTTCTTGCAAAGTTCTTCACAAATCAGTTCCTTTGGCTGCTTCAATTGCAATTCTTCTCTGGTCAAGCCCTGGTACTAATAATATATAGCCTTTTTGTCACTCTGCATGTGTTTTGATGTAGCATAAAATTTACTTTATTGTATAGTATTAGTTGAAGCTTAATGGGATATAAATATATGCTAATGAAAATTTTTGAGCATTTTCTTATTTTGCAGCACATGCTGGGTTCATGTCAGGAATCTCTGGGATAGAATCAGTTCCTGGACCTCAGCTACCTCAGATTGACTTTCTCAATCGCCTAAATGGTGTGAAACTCTATTAAAGTTTTTGTTTTTGCAACATTTGGAACATGCTGTGATGTTGTGAAGCTTAATTTGATAAAACTATAACATTGAGTTCATCTTTATTTTACAGAAGAAAACCAGAAGAAATATGCTGAAAATGATGCAAGATTTAAATCATCCCCTCTACTGAAGAAACTGCTTGAGCAATCCAAGTTGAATAAAGAGAAGTAATCACTTATATTTATATGTATAATTGTATTGTTTGCATAGTCAAAGTCTCATGTACTTGCAATGGATTAATCTTCATCCAGATTACTGATGACTCATAATAGTAATGAGTAATGGTTTTTTTAATTTGCATTTATTACCACCAAACTACATGTCTACAATAACATTTGTGTTGATCTTCAGGAACCGTCAATCGATTGAAAACAAGTACTGCATACGTGGGGCAGAATGGGGTGTTGGGGATTGTTCAGCAGAGGGAATGTCTCCAGAGGAGAGGGACAAATTCATAGCAATGTTGAAGGAGAAGGCTGGAGAAAAGTAATGCAAGAGCATACGTACAGAAAGAAAAGGATTCTTATATACTAAGAGGAGATGCAAATTAGGCATGTAAGATGGCCCTAGGTGAAGAAAAGAAACAATTAGACCTCTAGAGGAGTTCCAAAATTTTGTTTTTGAACTCGTTACTCATGGATTACCTTTATGTATAACTAGGATAGTACCCGAGTTACCCTTTATTTAAATTACTTTACTAACAATTTATTTATCTAAACATAAATATTCATATGATATATTGTTTCATTTAATAAGCTAGTATAATTAGAATAAGGTGTACATATAGTGCAAATTGTACACAAATCCACTCAAGGCCATAGCAAGCCTCACTAACCAGTACCACTAATGTTCTTGAGTTACATTATAGAGTAGAATGCCAACTACCTTATCATCTTTCAGCTAGTTAATTAGCTTTTCAACTCTCAGATAGCTTTTCAGCTGATTGTGCCTAATAGAGGCACACATTGAACATTATCTCAGTCCCAAAAAAATTTTATGTTTTTCCATTTTTCTATTTTTGAGTGCCAACACATCTCTCAACATAAGTCAAGCTGGAAGGGCTAGTCAAATAATCCGATGAAAAGACAAATCCAAACTTAATTTAACATGCCTTAGTCCAACAACAACACGAAGTACAAATACTCACAAAAAGGTACAGAATATCATGGAAAGACAAAATAATTAGTTTATTGGGTGTTCTTAAAAAGTCACTCCCTTGGCTGCTTCAAATCGGGCTATCAATCTCTGAGAAGCAGTAATTCACCAACCAAGGAGTTCCTAGTAATCACCTACCAAGGAGTTCCTTTTCTAACTTCGGGAAAAAAAACAGAGAACAATCACTTCTTCCAGAAACAGCTTTTTGGTTACCTCCAAGGCTTTAAATTGTGGTTGTGTTTACCGCAATCGCGGACAATTGCAACAAAATACAGCTGCATTTCAGTTTTAGAGACATTCAAAACTAAAATGTTATTGTCATAATTGCTGTCGCAGACCTTTATTTAAAAATCTTGGTTACCTCGTTTGTCCACAAGCAAAATTAATTACAAAAAATAGTGTAAGCATCAAATTTTACAGTTGTGTTATTGTGACATATGAGGATGGACCATTACGGGAGAACTTGCACTGTAGTGCTACTGTAGCGTTACTTTTTTCCCCCCTTCCAGATGTTGACTTTTTTAAAATAAAAATAAAAATTTTATTTCTAAAAAAAAAATCATTAACCAGATAATGAACTAAATTAACCAAATATTTGTACGTGATTAAGCAGATATCTGCACATACTTAACCAAAAATTGTATTTCTCAAAAAAACCCATTAACCAGATAATGAACTGAATTCACCAGATATTTGTACCTGATTAACCAGATATTTGCACATACTTAACCAAAATTGTATTTCTCAAAAAAGTCCATTAACCAGATAATGAACTGAATTAACCAGATATTTGTACCTGATTAACCAGATATTTGCACATACTTAACCAAATTGTATTTATCAAAAAAAGCCATTAACCAGATAATGAACTGAATTCACCAGATATTTGTACCTGATTAACCAGATATTTGCACATACTTAACCAAAAATTTTATTTCTCAAAAACACCATTAATCAGTAATGAACTGAATTAACTAGATATTTATACCTGATTAACCAGATATTTGCACATACGTAACCAAAATCTTATTTCTAAAAAAAATAAAATTTGTATTTCTTCAAAAGAAAGTCAAAAATTTAAAAGAAAAAAAAGTCAAAATTTTGTAAAAAAAAAAAAAAAAAAACTACTACAGTGCAGCGCTGCTGTTGAATTATATGGATTGTCCTATATAGTTATCTAAGTCAGTTATTAGAAAAACATTTCCGCAACATTTTATCATCACAAAGACAAGGTATAGGTTATACAAGAGTCACGAGTTAACTTTCCTTAGCATTTCCTTTCTTTTGTTTTCTGCTTGTTAGCTCTACTGATTTAACTTGACTTCAAAAGTAGTATTTTGTGGAAAATGGAAAATTGAAAACAACGTGAACCGCAAGAGGGAAAAAAACACAGGAGAAAAAATACATTAAACTGAGTCCAAATATTTTATCATGTACCCCAACAACAGAAATTCTCACAATTGATTCTGGAAATTACTATCCAAAAAATTATTTGATTATTGACTGTGTGTTTGGATGCACGTCAATAATTTCCAAAAGCATGTTTGCATGAAAACTATTATTTGTAGCTTTTACTTCTCCCAACGTGAAGGTACTATCTCTAAAATTGGATTGTAGAAGTGTACATAAATGAGAATGATTTACACGGGAATAAAAAAAAAAAAAAGGAAAATTATGATATGAAATAAAATATGTATAGCACCATTTAAGAATATAAAATAATGTGAGATAAAGCTACCAGACCTCCATGAATTGCTTTAAGCAAAAATGAAGAATGCTTCATAAACCAGCAGGGCATACCAATATTCCAACACATTTTTTTTCCCGATAAGCTCCAACACATTTTCTTATCTTCACAATGGCGTTCATACTTCATAGCAATATCCATTTCATGCAGTTTAATGCATCACGATTAGGGTTGGGAATAGGCCAGGACACCCGACAGGGGCCTACGGCCTGGCCTACCTAAGGCCTGGCCTGTTTAGCAAAAAAGCCATGTTTCAAGCTTTTTAAAAAGCCTTTTTAATTAAAAAGGTCAGGTCCAGGCTTATAGAAAAGCCTTTCTGGCCTATCAGGCCAGCCTGTTTATATATATATATATATATATATATAAAAATAAAATGATTTTTAAAATTTGACTATTCATCTCCTGCTAATTTTAGAAATCCCACGGTCATACTCCTTCTAAACGTACCACTCCTTTTGAAGCCCTAAATTTTTCTCATTCTCCCATTGATGATGAAACTAAACCATTGATGTTGATCCAAGTGCAACAGAAGCTTAGTACCATTGATATTCATATATTTGGTACAATTTTCCTTTTCTTCATTTCATTTTGTGACCAAATTATTTATGTATTTTGAAGATTAAACATGTGTTGGTACTTATCATATGTTAATGTCCTATTTTTAATGCTTGTGTTATTTCATTTCAGAGCACATGCTAACTTATTCATTATGCACTAACATTACTTTGTATTTCTATGGTGACTTACATCTATGGAGAAAATAAGGAAGAGTGTTTATGTGGCAAATGAAGATCCCTTTCACTGGTGTCAATAGCTTTACTTATTTCTAATGAAAATATAATATTGAATTGCAAATTAGGACTCCTTTATTATCCTTCTATACTACCAAATTGTCCATTTAATTTTGGGAACTTTGTTATGAATTAAGTTTTATGGTTGAAACAATATTTGTCTAGTATGTTTGTTTGCTTTGGAATTATAGACGTTTTATTTGGTACATAGAATTATAGAAGTTTTGTTACTTTATTGAGCATGTTATTTTTATGTTTTTTTTTTTAATTCGAAAGTAAAAGCCTATTTAATAGCCTATTAGCCTATTTAGAAATAGGCCCAAAACGGCCTATTGGAAGGCTTTAATACGAAACAAACTTTTAAAAGGTTAATAGGTCAGGTCGGGCTCAAAATAAAGCCTTTAACAGATAACAGGACATGCTTAGGCTTAGGGCTTTTAATTTTTTTTAAACAGGCCAGACCTATTTATACAAAACCTGACCTGGTCTGGCCTATTCCCACTCCTAATCACGATAGTTGGAGGAGATTTTCTTGAATTAACTATGCTTGATTTTAGGTTGGTTTGTTTTGAATTGTAAATGAAACTATATTAAAAAAATTAATTAATTTCAAATAACTCTGGATCATTTTCTAGGTTTCGTAGACTAAGTGATGTGCACTGTCAGTGTAAATCAACTTTACACAGACATCCAATCACTTCTTGCCACCTCATATCTATTTTTTGCCTTATCAATTAAATAGTTTAATTAAAATATATTTTAAAAAAAGTGATTCCAATGTAACTCTCTTCCAGTTTCCCTCTTGCCTCCTTCAAACTAGAGTAGTTTCTGTCATGCCCAGATCTTGCAAGCTCTCCCTCGTCATCGTCGTTGCCAACTTTCTGGATTTTCTCTCTCCAGCACTAGCAGCATAGTCGTCTCCTCCGTCAGTTGGAGCAGCATATCCATCGTCCGTCTCTAGACACAATTCGCCTACGAAATTCAGAGAGATAAAAATGGTAGAGATTTTGGTTTGGAATTTGGGCCATCGGTGAAAGAAAAGATGAGTGTTATTTTCCAGAATACTTGCAAACAAAACTTTTCTTTATTTTTTTGCACTGGGGAGGGGGGGGAGGGGGGGAGGGGGGGGGGGGGGGGGGGGGTGTGGGGGGGGTGTTGGGGGTGTCTTCTAACTTAATGGGGGAAGAAAAGATGTGTATTATTGTTTCCAGATAATGAAAACGAAAATGAGGGTTTGAAAAAAAAGAGAAATGGTAAGAAAGGATAGAGTGGGCGGAGGGGGAGGTTGACGAAGAACATTGAAGGCAGTGGAAGTAACATAAATCAAGACTAACCTTTTTTAAAATTATTTTAATTAAATTAGATTAATAGATAAGACAAAAAATTATATGAGGTGGCGAAGTGATCGGATGTCTGTGTAAAGTTGATTTACACTGACAGTGCACAACACTTAATTTCTTTGTAATTTCAATATAAAAAATAGTGTCATTTGATTTAAGTAATTAAGTAATAATATTGTCACCAGTGTCAAGGGACGTGTGGAATCGGTTGCTATACGTCCTTCGGATTGCCCAATAGCAAACACAAATTGTGGATTTCACTTGTAAACCCTTCCAGATTGGTAGAATTCTTTTCCTTGGATCACGAGGATTGGTTTGAGGCTTGTGTAACTCGGGACTTAGGAGCAGATAATAGCGCATCTTGGGATGATTTATTCAGAGTGACAATTTTGGTTCCTTTGGAAATGGAGAAACTGAACCCTATTTGAAATTGCTTCTCTCCCCCCTTCAAATCAGCTAGAGGTCGGTAGTTCATAAATTTGCTAAGGAAATCGACTTGCAGGGAGAACGACAAAGATAAGGAACTTGCCAGATATGTTAAAGATGTTCGATGGGCTTTTCCTCCAGATGGGTGGGTGAAGATTAATACCGATGGAGCCTCAAAAGGCAACCCAGGAGATGGTGGGTGTGGGGGATTGATCAGAGATGCTCAAGGAAACTGGCTATCAGGATTCTACTATCACATAGGGTTTTGTTCGGCCTATATAGCGGAGCTCTAGGGAATCTATAATGGTATGTGTTTGGCTTGGAGTAAAGGCTATAAGAAAATCATTGTGAAGAGTGATTCCAACACTTTAGCCAATTTGATTTCTTCTTGTGGAAACAATGGAGGTCACAACCAGCTTCTGAATAAAATTTATCAGTTTAAAGCAAAAAGAATGAGAAGTTGTTTTCTGCCATACCCTTAGAGAAGGGAAAGATGTGCAGACTGGATGGCAAATAAGAGTTTTGAATTTGACTATGGAGTTTAGAATATTGGATCTCCTCCCATAGAGTAGGCCTTTTGTTGCTTGATGATGTTTCAGGGGCTCCCTTACCCCATCATTGTATTAGGTAGCACCTATGTAGTTTGTTTTTATAAATGGGCTTTAAGCCCCTCCTTGTACCCAAAAAAAAAAAGTAATTAAGTAATATGCGTGTAACTATAATAATGAATAATGATAATATAATTTGTTTTCACTATGTATAAAACAAAAATAAAATAAACTTTATATATATAGTTAAAGTATCGTTTAAATATCAAATCTTAGAGTACAAACAAAGGAACTCTAACTATATATATAAGTTACTAAAAATTTTAATTATCTATTGTTTTTTTTTTTACAAAAGAAAAGTTAAACAATTCTATTAATAATGAAGAACGTAATATAACTAGTAACATCATCACAATTTTGGAGAATAGTAATATATGTAGCCACCCCTAACTTTGAGGGAGCAACTACATAGACTTTCCTCCTATCAAACTCTACCAAAGAGTTAGTAACATAAGATGATAAAAGACTCCTACAATTTGAAATAACAACCCTATATTTAGCTTAGTCCTCTTGAAGGAGACTTAGAACTTCCTCGTTATGCACCTGGATTTTGGGAGAGAAACTATAGAATTTAGGTTTGCAAAAATATCCTCCCCCATCACGTAAATTGTGGCTGAAGTCGATTGTCAGCTCTTCGATGCTTCGAGCTACCTGCAAGAAAGGCTCAAAGCACTGCCAATTGTCCTCGGCTTTATTGGCATAAATTAAAAAATCCAAAAGTAAAAATAAAAAAAGGAAAAACGCGTCCGGCCAATAACACCAGACGAGGTATTTGAGAGCAGGAACTGCACGCAGGTTACCCAGGTCTCGACAGTTCCAACTAAGGATCTTTATGGCTGCTGGCTGCCCTGGAGCCAGAGCCTGCCAATAAAAAATTCCCTCCCTGTAGATGCTGAGGAATTTCAGTAGTGCTGCTTTGCTCATTCATGTATACATGGTTTTCGTTGCTTTTCAGAATTATTTTTCTCTTTTTCTCAATTTGACTTGTGTCTTCAATATAATCCTGAATTTCCTTATATGATTGGCCAGCATTAACTCCTATGTGCCCCTTTCCAGCTAGCGCATTAATTGCCTTTAGATCCCCAGTTTCCAAATTTGTCATTTGCACATTATTACGGGTAACAACCAAATCCATTCCTCCATGATTCTCGTTAACATATCACGAGTTACCAGCCCCTCCAGATTTCTCGCCACCAAATCCTCCTTGCTCATCTGGATTTGTTTCATTCTGATCATGCTTTCCGCCTCCTCCCTCCCTCAACCACCAATTACTACTACCACCATCGCCCGGTTTCTTCACGTCAGCCCTAATCTCGGGTCCCCATCCTCTAACGCCGTCATCGCTGTCCAAGGCCATCAATTTTTCACAGTATTGCTCTTTGTGGCCAAGGAGACCACAAGCAAAGCAAAAGATACCTAGTCTCTCATATTTGAACCGTACTATCTTCCATTCTCCTCATGGTTCCTTGACATTTTTCTCCTTCTTCAAGGGAACTCGCACATCTAACTTCACCCTCAGCCGCATGAAAGATCTCTAGATGCCATCGTTGTTCTTGGTATCATATTCCAAGAACTCGCCAATGAACTTACCAAGCAGCCTCCCAACGTTTTGAGACATAAAACCTATTGGAAGGTCATGTATTTGCACCCATATAGCCAGATAGAATTGAGGAATCTATCCCAGTAACTCTCCAGCAGTGACAGGACTTAGAACTAGCGTGTACTTATCAAAGGACCATGGCCCTCCCGACAACACCCGAATCATGTCCGCTCAATGGTAAAACTGAAACATAAAGAGCCTGGATCTGCTTCCTTTATTTGAACTCCCTTCACCGGTCACCATACACTTGACAGACGATCCCTCATTATGTGAGTGCAAATGGTTCTATCAACAATGATCCTTCCAATCAAACATAATTCAGGATTACCCTCACCCTCCTTCTCCACATCAATGACAAAACCTCCTTCCTCCTCTCCAGCCAGAGACAAACCCTCCAATTGAGTTTCCATCCGAGTTTATCTCTACTGTGACAGACCAGGAACATAGAAAGCAGCCAAAGGTTGGTCAGTGCACTCATAAAGGAGTGAAACCCTAGCACTCACAAAGGAGTGGAAAAATCGTTTTTGAAAACAATAATCTTTAAATAACTTGATAATTTTAAAACAATAATCCATGTTTAATTATCTATTTATATTAGGTTTAATGAACTTTTTGGTCCCTGTAAAGTAGGGGTGTTTTGAAATTAGTCCCTGTAAAATTTTTTGTTTGGTTTTGGTCCCTATATTTTGAACATTTTTGGTTTTGGTCCCCATCATTTGGTTTAGCCATTAACTTGATGACGTGGCTGATAGTGCGCCACGTCAGCACTGCCAACTGGCTTGACAATGAACACCTGTCAGCCACATCATTTTTTATTTAAAAAATTTTAATTCGAATTTTTTTAAATTTTTTTTTTTACCGAAAAACTAATAAATTACAAAAAAAAAAATTGTCATTTTTTAGGGTTTAATAAAACTGAAAAGGGGATATCGGGGGTCACCATCTTCTACAACTTTGAGACTAGGGTTCCTCTTTCCTTCGAAGAAGCTAACTGGAAGCAAGATTAGGGTTTCTGTTGCCTCCCTCTCTGTCTTCGCTTTTCGTCTTCGTGGTGGGACTGGTTCCTGGAGCTTTCGACACGTGCGAAGAAAGACGAAACTGACGTTTATGTGGTCCCTTTTGTTCGAATGTTCAGTTTTGTAGGTGGGGTTTTCTTCTTCTTATTGTTTAATACCTTCTAAATGTTGGGGGGACCATTTCTTTGTCAGTTTCGAGCATGTATTCACGTGTGTGGGACCATATGGTTGTCGTTTTCATCTAGGGTTTCTGCTTTGGGGGGCAATTTAGGGTTTTCATTTAGGGTTCCCAACTTGTGGGTTAATTAAGGGTTTCATCCAATTAGTTAACATGTTTAACAAATTAACAATGAATAAAGTTGATTAGGGTTTAGGGTTTCAGTAAATAATTTGGGGGGCTTATCTGTTTGACTAATGATTTGCATTTTTTTATTGTTTATTGTACATTGTACATTTTATTAACCATTTACTGTATTTACCTTGTAGGGATGTCTTATTTTTCTGTTGCCTTCTACCATGGGGGTGTTATTGATGAAGGACCTCCCTTTCAGTATTTAGGAGGACAACTCAAATGCATCATGAGCATAGACTCTGATAGGTGGTCCTATTTCGAGGCACTGGCCTGTCTTAAGGATTTAGGGTATGCAGAACCAGGAAGGTTATGGTGGAAGCCTGATAGGGGGTCTGTGCTTAAAGAAATTACCTGGGACGACCATACTTTGGAGATGGCTAATTATGCCATAGACAATGATGTTGAAGTAGAGCTGTATATAGAGCATGATATTGTTTCACAACCAGAGGTAGTTGAGGAAGTTGCTTTGCTTCTTCCTAACTTGGGTGAGGACTCTAGTAAGCCTAGGCAACATAAGGAAGAGATATTGGATTTCACTATTAATTCGGTGGAAGAAATTATGAGGAAGTTAACTCAGCCCACTGAAGGTGATGAGAGTGAGAGTGTTAAGCAAGTTCAAAAGCAAGGTGGGAAAAGAGATAAGGATACAGTGAAGAATGATAAGGCAAAAGGAAAGAAAGTTAAGAACAATGCTGTTACAAAGGCAGAGAAGAGTGGTAAGCAATTTAAAGGGCAATGTGGGAAAATGGATAAGGAAACAGTGAAGAATGATAAGGCAAAAGGAAAGAAAGTGCTGAAGAAGGCTAAGCAAGTTCCAAAGCAAGGTGGGAATAGAAATAAGGAGGCAGAGAAGAGGTATAAGGGAGAAGGGAAGAAAGTAATTACTGCTAGTGACACAGAGGTTGACAACACTGATACTGATGTCAGTGGTTGCAGTGAGGATAGTGCAAGAGATGTCCATTTTTCTGACAGTGAAGAGGAAAGAGATTTGGGTTTAGATGATGGTTTTGATGTTGGTGATAGTGCCCCTACGGATACTGGTCCTTCAGGTGGAAATTCTGGCTCATCTAAAGGAACAAAACAAAGACAACAAGCTGCAGATGTTCGACAGGATGGTGATGGGAGTGTTGGCTTTGATCATGACATTGAGGACACATACAATAGTGAGGAACTAGATAGTGGTGTAGAGTGGGATTCTGATTCTGATGGTGGTGACAGAAGGCTTTCAAAGTTCAAAGAAGAGGATATTTGTAAGGATTTCAAATGGAAGCTTGGAATGGAGTTTTCCTCATTGAAACAGTTTAATGATGCCATTCTAGAGCATTCTGTTCTAAATGGGAGGAATGTGAAGTTTTGTTAAAAATGACCAGCTTAGGGTGAGAGCTGTGTGTAAGTCAGATTGTCCCTTTGTGGCTTATGTAAGCCAGGTTGGAAATTCCTACACATATAGGATGAAGACCTTAGAGCCAAAACACACATGTGGAAGGGTATTTGACAACAAAAATGCAAAGGCTGCTTGGGTTGCTAAGGTAGTAACTGATAAGATAAGGTCAAACCACAAATATAAGATGTCTGAAATACAGGATGAGATAAGAAGAACATATGCAACCGGGATTACTTCATGGAGGGCATTTCGGGCTCAAAGAATTGCTAAACAAGCTGTGGAGGGAGATGCAGCCAAACAGTATAGTCTTTTATGGAGGTATAGTGCTGAGTTGAAGAAGGAAAATGGAGATAACATATTACAGTTAAGGATTGATAGGCCTAATCCTTCCTTGCAACCTAGGTTTGGAAGCTTTTACATGTGTCTGGATGGTTGCAAAAAAGGGTTCATGGCTGGTTGTAGACCTTTCATTGGTGTAGATGGCTGCCATTTGAAGACTGCATATGGAGGGCAGTTACTTATTGCAGTTGGAAGGGATCCGAATGATCAGTATTTTCCATTGGTATTCGCAGTTGTTGAAATGGAGACTAAGGAAAGCTGGAGATGGTTCCTTATGCTGTTGTTGGAAGATATTGGAGATGTTAGGAGCAACCGATGGGTTTTCATTTCAGACCAGTAAAAGGTAATTGCTTCCTTACTGTAATTTTTTTTTGTAATCAACATTGCACACAGGTCTTTGTAATCCCTGATAGTTAATGTGGTTTTGCAGGGTTTGATACCTACATTTGAGGAGATGCTGGAAGGTGTTGAACACAGGTTTTGTCTAAGGCATCTGCACAACAACATGAAGAAGAAGTTTGGGGGAGGAACACTTCTAAGGGATTTGATGATGGCAGCTGCAAAGGCAACATATGAAGAGGCTTGGCATGAGAAGATGATGGAGATTAAGGCATTGGATGAGCAGACATATAATTGGTTGATGCAGGTGTTGTTTTAATTGGTTTAGGTGTTTTAATTGATTTTAACACAATGTCAACAATGTTTTAATGCCTCTGTTCTGTAACAGGTTCCTACACATTCATGGTGCAAGCATGCATTTTCTTACTATCCAAAGTGTGATGTGTTGATGAACAACTTAAGTGAGACTTTTAATAGTACTATTTTAGTAGCTAGGGATAAGCCTATAATAACCATGTTTGAGTGGATTGGGAGATATCTAATATGTAGGTTTGCAAAACTTAGGGAAAACCTAGCAAAGTATACTGGTGATGTGATGCCTAAGCCTAGGAAGAGGTTGGATAGGGAGATTGAAAAGAGTGGGAATTAGTTTCCTACATGGTGTGGTGGGGACCTTTTCGAGGTGACACATATGACCATAATAGACAAGTTCATTGTTAATTTAGGAGCACGTACTTGTACATGCAATTTTGGGAACTAGTGGGCATCCCATGTAGACATGCTGCTTGTGCTATAACATTCAGGAGAGAACATCCTGAGGCATATGTGCATTCATATTACAAGAGGGAAGCATATGAGCTGACTTATAATCCCATAATAACTCCCATTAATGGACAAAACAAATGGCCCAGCACAAATGATCCAGATATCTTACCTCCACACTACAAGAAAGGACCTGGAAGGCCAAGAAAGCTGAGAAGAAGGGAGCCAGATGAAGGACAAGATTCAAGTAGGTTGAGAAGGAGGGGTACTAAGAACAGATGTGGCACATGTCATGAATTAGGCCACAACAGTATGTCTCGTAATGTTAGAAAGGTACAACATTCTTACTTAATTTTACACTGTATTGTTTGTCAAATATTTATTAATGTATAATGTTTATTTGTGACAGAATTTTGAGCAATCTGAGAGCTCAAGAAGAGGCTGAAAATGGACAGCAAGGACATGGAGCAGCAGCTGCAGAAGCTACACAACATGAAGAGCAAAGTGCACCATCAGCTGGTTTGACTCCAGAAGAACCACCTGGTTTTGAAACATTGCACAAGTCTGCTGATGCAACTCTTGCTCCATGTGGGAGAGCAATCAAGGTAAGTCCTAAACCAGAGTGCATAATCTCCATTTCATATCAAGGTGCCATATTGGATTTAGCTCATATCTAATTTTGATTCAGAAGAGGAAATGCATAAGGAGTATACATGTGGGAGACCAATCTCATGATGATGCCCAGGTAACACACTCACAACCACAAGCTGCAACAATATCAGATTCCCAATGTGACCTCGAGGCAATTTCTGAATCACAACCTATAAGTACCAATAAGGTAAGGTTGGATCCAATATGTTGTTTCTGATTCTGTATTGTTCTAATAGGCAACTTTGTACTTATCTACTGTTTCTGTTTTGAACAGAAAAAATCCACCAAGAAAGGGTCGTGCTCAAAGGAACCTAACCCCAACCCTGCAGAAATGGCAACCAAGTCACTGTTGGAGATGGTTCATGCTTGGTCTAGTGCTCTAAATGAAACAAAAATGGCAAAAAAGAAGATAAAGGATCTCTGGGATGTTGCTGCAAAGGGAAAGGGTCACAAAGATGGCAACTAGTGCATGGCCTCGGCTAGGGAATGAAAGCTTTTTGGGGATATCTGTCTATGTATTTTGAAGTTAATGTAAATGCTTTTGGATGTAATTATTGGCAGATAGTTACATAGTTACATGTAAAGATCTCATATTAACACATTTTGGTAGGACTTGGTGGAAACCACATTTTGGTCAGTTTAGATGTAAACAAACCTATATGGTTGGATTATTATGGCAATGACATGTCTCTTTTTTCAATTTTTTAGTGACTCTATTGTTGAACATATTTTTCCATTCAAAACTTATAACACAGTAAGTTCATTAAACATAGTAGTAGCTTCTCAAAAACACAGTTTTTCCATTCAACATTCAGTTGGTTAATTACATTCTGGACTCAACTTCATTACGGTCAGTAGGTTCATTAGATACAGGACTCAACACAGACCCTAACAACATAGTCTAACCCTTGAAGTTGCATATGAGCAAAGCAAACACAATGACCCCTAAAACAACTCCAAAACAAATGTGCAATAGCCCACCAAGTACATGATTCTTCTTTCTTTCAGCGGACAATTTGGTATTTAGTTTCAGTATTTTCTTTCTAAGCTTATCAGCCACCAATTCTTCCTTCGATACATTGGTTCTAGATTCAGCAGCCTTCGATTCATTGTTTCTACTGTCAACAACTTGAGTGGTTTCTTCCTCAGTCACCCATTCGAAGCCTTTACAATCACCCTTTTTCTGTCAACAAATTAGGGTTACTAAGCTAGCTATTCTTAATTTGGGGGGAGATAAGAGAGTAGTTGAAAACAAAACCATGTATCTTCCATCTTGGGCACCTCCAAAAATTTTTTCCAGGGTTTCGGTGCGGTCCTTGAAGTCAATAGCACCATGGGCAATTTACAGACGCAAACCTTAGTCTCGTCGCACAATATGGGTTTCGAGCTTGAAGCCATGGATCAGCTCTTCAAATCGTTGGCCATTGTGGTGGAAAGAGAAGAAGAACGAAGCTAAGAAGGGTGAAGGGAGAAGGGAGAAGGAAGAAGGAACGACGCAAGCTGAAAGAGGATGCTGTAGAAGATGGGGGTCGACAGTAGGGGTAGAAGGTGTGTGTCGAAGATGAGGGACGAATGAAGAAGATAGGTTAGGGTTTTTAAAAAATAAAACAAATTTTTTTTTGTAAATTTTAAAATTTTTTAAATAAAAAATGACGTGGCGGATGACGTGGCTGACAGGTGTTCATTGTCAGGCCAGTTGGCAATGCTGACGTGGCGCACCGTCAGCCACGTCAGCAAATTAATGGCTAAACCAAACGGCGGGGACCAAAACAAAAAATGTTCAAAATATAGGGACCAAAACCAAAATTTTTTTTTTACAGGGACTAATTTGAAAACACCCCTACTTTACAGAGACCAAAAAGTTCATTAAACATTTATATTATTGTTAATTATTGATAATTTTATAAAATAAAATTAATAGTAAAAAAAATAAAAAAATAAATTAATAATAAATAATTAATATTCAGGGGTGGCTAATCATTGGCAATCAATCCCTGTTTAAATAAAAGAAGCATTTTCATTTTCTTTTGTTGTCAAAAAAATTTGCCTTGCAAGATCATTGTCCCGTTGAACCAGCAATAACAAATAACAATAGGTTTTCATCCCAAAAACGCAATTTTTAAGGACAAACAGACGAGAAAAAGTGTCCTTTTCCGACACCCAGATTCCAATTCCAGGTACTTTATGCTTTTCACATCAAATTAAGGTTTTCCCTTTTCATTTATCATCTCAATTTTTTCATGTAGAAAATCCTCAAATTTAGGTTTTTCCTTCTCATATAGCTTGAAATTCAAAATTAATTTTTTTATGTATGCATTTTCTCCTTGACTGCTAGAAAATGATAATTGAAGAACTGGGTTACCCTTGAAATTTGTTTAGAAATCTCATATCTAGTTATTAGTTTGAACTTTGAAAGGATAGTTCTTGCTGTTGTTGAGGTTGTGGTAGCAATTATATAGCTGAAACGTGTGAAATTTTGGATTGTTGATGTGTTAATAGTGATTGTGGCATTGGAAGGGTAATTTGGAGCCTCTCAACAACGGGATTGGTATTTGGCGCTTTTGATAGGAGTCCCTGAAATGTATAGGCCTGTGGCTACTTCAGCCACACCCCGGGGTGGATTGCCTAATGACAACGGGGACTCTGTTGTGACTTTAGATCAAGTTCCACGGTGGATTGATGCTGAGCATTCCTTGGGGTATGACAATGGAGACTCATCATTTTCTAGTTCACACTTTCCTGATCCTCTGGCATCGCAATTGGGAACCGAGAGCGGTGGCAGTGGCTCCGTGTCAAGGTTTCCTGTTGACCATGAAATTAATTCGAAGATATACTTGTGGAGGGGGAATCCCTGGAATCTTGAGGTGGATGCTGTGGTAAATTCAACAAATGAGGTGGGTTTTTCTTTTATCTTTTCTTTTTGTTGTAGTATTGTAGTTTAAAGTTTTGCTTCATAGATTTATGTAGCTTGGTTTATTTTTATTTATTTTTTGGTTTGGTAATTGCAAAGTCGTACTTATTATCATATTGTTGTTCTCTAGTTTTTCACTGTGATTCATGGAGTGCAAAAACAGGTCAATAGAGCCAGAATAAGGAACTTATGCAGCTTATTTACTTGTATGGTTGATGGTTCTACCCTCGAAAACAAATGATCAAGATTTTTTTTTATAAAATTATGACATTTTCCCACTTGTTGAAAGTTAAAGCTCAAATTTCCCTCTTATTGAACTTTGTTGCCGTGTTATGGGTAATTTAATCCACTTCAGGTCACTTTGATTTTTGTTGTGTTTTCCTTTGTTCACTCGTTTATGAGATAATGACCTGTAAGGATTCCTTGGGAGTTGGGAACAGTTGGAAAAGGCCACCAGTTTTCTTTGTGAACATGTTCACACCAAGTGAGAAATTGTTAATGTCCATCAAGTTCAGATTTGTTTTTTGCAGGCTCTAGAAATTAGGGCTGAATGTATTATTTCATTCATAATAATTCTGAATCATCATACAAAATATATACAGAGATTCTAAGCTATTTTAGGAAATACAATAACTCTATTCTAATCTCAAATCCCCTGATTCATGGGATCTTCCCTAATCACATAAACTGTAAAGATTACAAACAAATCTGAATAATATCTTTCCTAAAATATCACATGGTTTCCCACACTCCCCCTCAAGCTGGTGAATAGGTGTTTTCCATTCCCAGCTTGGATACAATCTTCTCAAAATTATGGCTGTTCAGCCCCTTCGTGAGAATATCTGCAAGTTGGCTTTGAGAGGACACATATGGAGTGCATATCAAGCCACTGTCAAGTTTTTCTTTGATAAAGTGCCTGTCTACTTCAATATGTTTAGTCCTATCATGTTGCACTGGGTTATGGGCTATGCTGATTGCTGATTTATTATCACAATAGAGCCTCATTGGTTCTTCCCATTTTATTCTCAAATCCTCCAAAATGATTTTAAGCCATAGCAGCTCACATACACCTTGTGCCATGGCTCGGAACTCTGCTTCAGCACTAGACCGAGCTACTACATTTTGTTTTTTACTTTTCCAAGACACAAGATTTCCTCCAAGAAAAGTGCAGTACCCTGTAGTAGACCTTCTATCCACAATTGATCCTGCATAATCAGCATCCGTATAGGCTTCAAGACTCACATTCCCATTCCGTTTGAACAGAATTCCTCTCCCTGGAGTTCCTTTAAGATACTGTAAAACTCTGTGTGCAGCTTGTAAATGAACCTCTTTTGGGCTATGCATAAACTGACTAATTAAGCTCACTGCATAGGCAATGTCCGGCCTTGTATGAGACAAATATATAAGTCTGCCCACTAGTCTTTGATACATCTCCTTGTCTACTGCAGTATCTTCTTCTGCATTCCCCAGTTTTAGGCTTGGATCCAATGGAGTGCTGGCAGGTTTGCAGGCTGTCTTACCAGTTTCTTTGAGCAAATCAGTAATATATTTCTGCTGGGATATGAAAATTCCTTTCTTGGAGTGAGCCACTTCAATTCCCAAAAAGTATTTCAATTTCCCCAAGGTCTTGATCTCAAATTCCTTGGCTAAACATTGACTCAACCTTTGCTGCTCCTCTTTATCATCTCCAGTTAATATAATGTCATCCACATACACCAATAACACTGTTACTCCCCCTAACTTGGATTGTTTGATGAACAATGTATGATCCCCTTGGCTTTGTTTATAGCCCAGGCCTGTCATAACTTTAGAAAACCTACCAAACCATGCCCGAGGGGACTGTTTTAGCCCATACAAGGCCTTTTTCAATTTGCAAACAGTGTTAGCAGCCACCTTTCTACCATATCCTGGAGGTATTTCCATATAAATTTCTTCTTCAAGTTCTCCATGTAGAAATGCATTTTTTACATCAAATTGTTGCAAGTCCCAACTATAATTCGCAGCAAGAGATAATATCACTCTAACTGTGTTCATTTTGGCAACTGGGGCAAATGTTTCTAAATAATCAATTCCATAAGTTTGGGTGAACCCTTTGGCAACTAACCTTGCCTTATACCTCTCAATTGATCCATTAGCCCGGTATTTTATTGCATATACCCACTTACATCCAACTGGCCTTTTTTCTGTTGGTAAAGTAACTAGCTCCCAGGTGTCATTCTTCTCTAATGCCTCCATCTCTAAGTCCATAGCTTCTTTCCAATTTCTGTCAGACAATGCCTCAGATAGAGTAGTAGGTATGGATGTAGTGTTTAGGTTTATAAGGAAGGCTTTATGGCTAGGAGAGAAGTTTTTAAAGGATAGGTAATTTGAGAGAGGGTAAAGTGGCTGTTTAGTGCATTTTCTGGTCCCTTTTCTAATGTGGCAATTGGGAGATCTAAGTCATCTATATTTTCAGTTTCAACCTGTGCAGCTGGAGAATCAGAAATTGTTACCTCATTTAGTGGAGCCAAGTTGGATTCTTGAACATGAGTAGATCCTGGAATGGCCTTTGATCTCTTGGAAAAAACCAAATTCTTTCCCCATCTCACATCACGTTCAGGTCTAGGTTGGTTGGGAGGATCAGCTTCACTTCTTGTAGGTTCAGGTGATGAGGTTCCATGAGTTTCTTGTCCTGTTTCAAGGTCAGATTCACCAGTTTCTTGCTCAGTTTCAAGGTCAGATTTAGATTGATCTGGTTTAGGTACAAAACTCAAATCTGGAAAAATGGGTAAACCAGAATGGGTTTCCTTATCTTCCCTAAAACATTCCCCCTGAAGATAAGGTTGACTGAAATAACCTTCTTGCTCATTGAAGGTAACATCCCTTGACACAGAGAATTTTTTGGAAGGAGGGTGGTAGCACTTATACCCTTTTTGAGTAGATGAGTACCCAACAAAGACACACCTTAAGGCTCTAGGATCAAGTTTTCCCCTATCCGTACTATGAATATGGACAAAGGAAACACACCCAAATATTCTCGGTTTAAGGTTATTTGTTGTGGACAAATTTGGGTAGAAGGAGGCTAGTACATCCATAGGACTTTTTGATCCTAAGACTCTAGAGGGTAGTCTATTAATGAGATGTGTTGCAGTAAGAACCGCTTCCCCCCACAAATTCTTTGGAACGTTATTTTGAAAAAGTAGAGCCCGGGTTTGATTTAGAAGGTGCCCATTTTTCCTTTCGGCAATCCCATTCTGTTGTGGTGTTTTGACACAAGAAGACTCATGAATTATACCCTCTTTTTGACAAAAGGAAGTAAGCACGTTATTAAAGTAGTCTTTGGCATTGTCGGACCTAAGTCTCTTGATGTTAACACCAAATTGATTTTTTATCATGGAGTAGAAATTTAGAAAGACAGGACTGACCTCAGATTTCTGTTTGAGCAAGTAAACCCAAGTAACACAGGTACAATCATCTATAAAAGTTACAAACCATCGAGCACCCGACACATTGGGAATATTAGAGGGACCCCACACATCAGTATGCACAAGATAAAAAGGAAATTTGCTCATTTTATTGCTTATTGGAAAGGGTACACGCTTGTGTTTAGCAAGCTCACACACCTCACAATGAAGACTCTCAACATCTAATTTAGTAAAAAAGGAAGGAAACAACATTTTGATAACTCTAAAGGAAGGATGTCCCAGACGACAATGATAAAGAAAAACTTTTTCTTTGTTGGTCATCACAGATTCAGATATGAAGGAGTGGGATAATCTGCTCTTGCTGGACAGATTTGGGTCTTCTAAATAATAAAGGCCATTCCATTCTCTAGCATGTCCAATCATCCTCCCCGAATCCTTGTCCTGTAACACACAATGATTACTGTGAAAAATAACATTGCATGACAGATCTTTTGTAAGTTTTTGTATAGAAACTAAGTTGGTGGACAGTTTTGGGACATGGAGGACGTTTTTTAAGGTCAATGATGGGCTGATGTGGACATCTCCTTGTCCAGCTGCAGTTATAAGGGTTCCATCTGCTGTGGCAATTTTCTTGTTGCTGGGACATGGGGAATATGTGGAAAAGTGTTTGGGTAAAGGTGTCATGTGGTCAGTGGTTCCGGAGTCCAATATCCAATAATGGTTAAAGGATGTATCTGAGACATTTAATCCAAAAGAAAATGGAAATGGAAATGTAGACAGAGAAGAGAATTTACCTGAGTATGCTAGAGAACATGTACCTGTTGGACTTTCCAGCTTACTAAGGAAGGTCCTAACCCTTTCTATCTCCTCCTGGTTGAGATGGACAGTGTCCAATTTATTTTCTTCACTTGTTCCAGCAGCAACATGGGCCTGTCCTCCCTTCCTTGGGAATCCTCCTTTGTGTCCCCACTCTCGATCTCGATTTGGGGGCTTTCCATGTAATTTCCAGCACTTCTCTCGAGTGTGGCGAGGCTTATTGCAAAAGGTACACCATAGACCATCATTTTTCCTTTCCACATTTGTTAACCCTCCTTTTCTCTGTTCGGCTATCATAGCTGAAGTTCCATCTCCTTTATTATTATCAGCTACCATGGCAGAATTCTCAACTGCTGAGGTATCTAACATTAAACTCCTTCTGCTTTCTTCACCTCGTACCATGGCCACCACTTCATTGAAGCTTGGAACCTTTTGTTTCCCCAAGATTTGAATCCTAACCTGGTCAAATTCAGAATTCAAACCTACAAGGAAATCATAGACCCTGTCTTGTTCAATATACTCTTTGAGAGTTGCTGCATCCTCAGAGCATTTGGTCTTTATGACCCTATAATGATCCAGCTCCATCCACAATGACTTGAGCTGATTAGCATATTCAGTAACAGTCTTGTTCCCTTGTTTTGCTGCTAAAGTTTTCACCTTTACATCATATACTTGAGCAGCATCTTTGGCCTTGGAGTAGGTTTGCTCTACAGCATCCCAAATCTCTTTTGCTGAGTTGAGGAACATACAAGTGTCACTGATTTCTGGAATCATTGAATTCCACAGCCATGCCATGATCATTGAGTCTTCCTCCTCCCATGTAGTAAACTTAGGATCCTCCTTCTTAGGTCCATCCTCTGTCAGGTGACTCAATTTTCCCTTGCCTTTCAGAATTGTACGAATGAGTTGGGCCCATTTTAGATAATTTTTTCCATTCAGCCTATATGCTGAATGGATATTCTGCAGCTCTCCAGGTGATTGGGCAGTCATATCACGGCCATTCCCTGTTTCTGGATTCATGACCTCCTCTTCTTTAGACATTGTAGGGCAGCGAGTTCACACTAATTAGGGTAAGAAAAGAAAAACTGTGCAGTGAAAGCACGGGACTGGTGCGATGAAGGCACCTAGACTTGTAGGAGCAATGAAGGCTGCTGTTTAGGGTGTAGCAGCAATGCAGGCCGCCGTTTAGGGTTTAGGTTGCGCAGTCAGAGCCTCCCAGATCGGGAGCTCTGATACCATCTAGAAATTAGGGCTGAATGTATTATTTCATTCATAATAATTCTGAATCATCATACAAAATATATACAGAGATTCTAAGCTATTTTAGGAAATACAATAACTCTATTCTAATCTCAAATCCCCTGATTCATGGGATCTTCCCTAATCACATAAACTGTAAAGATTACAAACAAATCTGAATAATATCTTTCCTAAAATATCACATGGTTTCCCACACAGGCATCCTTCCTTTGTGATGGGCTTCGATGAGGATGAGGAACCCACCTGCTGAGGAATTACATTAATATTTTTTTTTTTTTTCGAATCAGTTATTTGTTAAGAGACGTTTGCTCTCTCTTTGGTGTTTGGAAATTTGAATGCAATAAAATTTTAGGTTAACAATGATTTGGTTGCTGATAAAATAAAATAACATCATAGTCAGCCTCAGCCCTTATGATAGATACGTAGATGACTTTATTCAAATAATGTCATTAAAGCAGGACCTTTATTTTAAATAAATTTAATAAAAGACCAATTCTTGTTTCTCCCTTAACCACGGTTAAATTGTTCTATCCTGTGTCTACTCGTGACCTTGGGAATCGAGTTACAAATAAGTCCTCATTAGTCTCAAAAGTCTTATAGTTCAAATTCTTTATCCAGCACCCTAGACCATTGTAATTTTATTATATAATGTGATATTATATAGCATGTAAGAACTGGACCTCAAGTAAATATAATGGAGCTAATGATATCATCTTTCTTACCTGGTTTTCATTTCTTGTCAACAGGTCTTGGATGAAGCACACAGCAGCCCTGGGTTGCATGCTGCAGCTGGACCTGGTCTTGCAGAAGAATGTGCAACTTTGGTATGGTTCTTATTAATTGCTTCAGAAAAAATGTATTGTTATGTGCTCAGTGTTAATAACATTTGGGCTTATTAATTTAGTGATTATTATATTCTTAGTTAATTCTTGAATGGTTTAAGAGTTTGGATGGGAAATGGGCTAAGATGGCAGCAGTGCATCATTATTGTGGTTCAACAATTCATAGGCTTACAGGAAGTGTTCTCCAGATAAATTGTCACAACAATGCCATGCCAGTTTTTAATTTTTACTTTTTGTGGTTTTTGTCGGGGGATTGAGAAGCAGCTCTCTGGAAATGATATATGAATATGATAATATCAACTAATATTACATATCTTTATTCTTGACAGGGTGGATGTCGAACGGGGATGGCTAAAATTACCAATGCGTATGACCTTCCTGCAAGGTTTGTATGCTGGACCGCTAACCTCCTTTCTTTCACTTGTTAATTGTCAAAAGAAGTAACTGTCTCCATTTACAATATTGGAAGATCAATGGCACTATGCAATCATGGTTTACTTTCTTGCCTCCTGTCTGGGAGAAAAGACACACTAAGAATATCTTTAATTCAGTGCTGTTGCTTTTATGCAGAAGTGCATTCTCATGCTGTCTTTGACCTCTTTTGAATCATAGTTGTATGGGCATGGATTTGTATATTAAGGCATGTGCAATTGTGGATGCATGTGTACAAATGTTAAACACCATACATTCTTTTTTCCTGTGTTAGATTATTTGTATGTCATGCTGCTCAAAATATGTTGATGTATTCTACCCCTTTGTTACTGACCTATATTTCTTCCTTAGTTGCATACAATCTCTTGGCTAGAAGTTGGATTCCTCGCATATGATGTTTTATGCCTTCAATAAATTTCTGGCAGGAAAGTTATCCATACTGTTGGCCCAAAGTATGCTGTGAAGTATCACACTGCTGCAGAGAATGCTTTAAGTCATTGCTACCGTTCTTGCCTGGAGCTTCTAATCGAAAATGGGCTTCGAAGGTTTTTGTTCAATGTTATATTTTTTTTTCTTGCAACAGTTATTGTTAGGGTATTTTGTATGTTGCTTCAAAGATCCAAAACTTGCTTTTTCTGGCGTATGTTAATGCAGCATTGCTATGGGCTGTATTTATACAGAGGCAAAGAACTATCCCCGTGAACCAGCTGCACATGTAGCTATAAGTGAGTTTCTTTCTCATAATTTTACTGTTTCTAATTTATATACTGATTATTGTGATATTTATTCTGTTCTGATAAATTAAATAGGGTAACTTTGACAATCTCGTAGGTTTTAAATTGCCCTACTTTTGGAGATATATTACTTCGCTTCTGTTCCATCCATACAGAAAATAGCAGCCATCATTACCAAAAACCAGAAAAATAGTGTGCTGACTTTATCTTAAGTAGAGAAAGGAAATCAATGATTGGGGCGAAGGGGAGAGGGAGAAGATAGAATGGCAAAGCATGCTCTCACTTTTTCAAGTTGTCAATCAATTTATTGTTGTTTGCTTGATTTAATTTTACATCTTACTAAATGTTGTTTACTTTAGATTAATGATCAAGGGGATGCAAGGTGAAGCAGAAGTAGGAAAATGGAATGCATGTTTAGGTGCATCTTTTTGTGTACAATTCTACCATTATATACAGTTTCCTTAACCCTCAGGTTCTTTAATCATGATACTGAATGCATCTAGTATATAGTGCATGCCTTTCCATGTTGTTGAGTTGACATTTAACAACTGTTTTCTGATGCCTGATGGGTACTGTATTACTATTAGGCTTCTAAACCTTGTATGGTTTCATGTTTTCTTCTTATGTCTGTGTGTTCAGGAACTGTGCGGCGGTTTCTTGAGAAACAGAAAGAAAACATAACAGCTGTTGTCTTTTGCACTACCAGCACAACTGATACTGAGATATATAAAAGGTTTGTTGTTCTTAGTTGCTGATACTGCAATGTTTTGAATGACAAGAACTTTCCAAAAGTTGCATAAGTTTATTTTATTTGCTTTTCAGTTTTGGACTTTGTGTTACTTTTTTATTCTTACCTTTCATATTGTGTCCATGTAGGTTACTTCCTCTTTACTTTCCAAGGGATAAGCATGAGGAGGAGGTAGCTATGTCAAAACTTCCTGCAGATGTTGGGGATGAGAATGGTGAGACTGTCATTGATGAGCGTAAAATCAGAATAAAGCCTTTGCCTAAAAAAAATATTCCAAAACCTCCTAAAGCTCCAGTTGATCTTCCTGTCAGTGATGTTGGCTTGGTTCGTAGGTCAGTGAAGTTTAAATTTTTCAAGAGGTTTTTTAGCTTATATCTACATTTCTTTCTAGATTGCTCCGAGTCTTCCACTATGTACAAATACTTGTATGGGCATGGTAAATATGAACATATATAAATAGTGAATTTCACAGAACCTGATAATACAATCTAGCATTTGCTGTTTCGACTTTACAATCTTACAATGCTTCATCTTGTCGGTGACTGTACTCCTGAATACTATTGAATAATCATACTTGAAATTTTGAAGTACTTCTGCTCCAGAGCAGATTTTAGAGAACTATTGTTCTTGGAAGCAAAACATTCAGCATTTTCAATGGTCACAAAGATATCTAGAAGCAGCCCTAAATGTATGTTTGGGCAGAAAAAATAACCAAAAGTTACTTTTCTTTATCCCAAACATTTTATTGGTGTAAATCAAATAAGCACTTAGAAATCATTCTCCTAGTGGTTCTATGTTTGTATGCCACAGTATTTAAACAAATCATTATCCATTTTTTCAATTTTGCTTGTGGAACTTTCCTGATTATTGTGGCTTTTATAGGACTTCGTCATATTTAGATTCATTTCTGGATCCTGCCTTCATGTCTTTGATTAAAGACCCTGATGAAAGACGGCTGGAGCAGTGGGAGAAAACTGTTCAAGCACAAAAGGGCTGGAATTTTACTAAATTGTTTGGACTTGGTGACCTTGGTGGACCTCCACTATCTGCTGCCGAAGAATATTCTCTGCATTCTAGATATCTTTCTAAAGCAAATTCCTTAAATCTATCTGAAATTGCAGAGATGAAAATAGTGTAAGTGTCTATCTATCATACTCTTAGTTCCAAAATTACTAGAGGAAACTATATGTATTTCATTATTTGGATAAATGAAATTCTAATTGTCAATGGTTGTAAAGTTTGTGGAATGAGAAATTTCTGCCATTTGGACAAGAGGTGAACTAAACAATTGGTTTGTAAATGCTTCAATCCTTTTTGGCTTCTTTATAAACTAGCTTGAAGATATATTTTGTGATGCATTAATAGTAAGTCAGTTCTGTAATGATGACTATGATTTTCTTGTGCTGAAGAGAAAAGAAAAAAGATGTTGCTGGATAAGATGTAATTCTTATGAGATTCCAATCATAGATAAACAAATGATGAAGTTTTTTGCTCTTTAAAGTTTCTGTGATTCTTCCTTTTCTTAACAAGTCAATGTGAAGTTTTCATGCATGTGTTCAGATTGATATTTACATTTTAATTTCAGAGGCACTTGTGTTTTTCAGCTATCGTGGAGGGGTAGACAGTGAGGGTCGTCCTGTGATGGTTGTTGTAGGGGCTCACTTTTTGCTCCGATGTCTCGATCTGGAGCGATTTGTGCTCTATGTGGTGAAGGTGATTCAGTTATACGCTTCAGCTTGACATTTTACCTTCTGGATGTTGGCTATTATAAGTTTTCATGTTCTGGATGTTGGGAATGCACACTTTTTTAAAATTCATTTATGACCGTACCCCTGTTTACTTTCCAAATATAATGAAAATCATTTTGGTGTTTTCAGGAGTTTGAACCTATAGTACAGAAGCCTTATACTATTGTCTACTTCCACTCTGCTGCATCTCTGCAAATGTAAGTGTTACATAATGGAATTCTATGATTTGCAGATTTGTCTATTCTTTCATGTTATAGAGGTGGAAAATATGCTAAGAGTAAGCGAATGGGCTTGGATATACAACACATTCCTTTATTTCTTTGAAAAATATTTGAATGTGTAAGAGGAATGGACTAACTGTAAACCTTCATTGGTGAACTAGTTGTTATTTTGTATGAGTTATTTGACTACATCAAATAAATAAAAAATGCTTTCATTGCCAAATTCATGAATTGACTTTTATTCCTGAGAATAAGGAAACTGGAAATTCAACTGTCAAGATATGGAAAATATGGATTGACATTTGTGTTTGAGCTTGTATTCATCTATAGTAGTGCTTTAATCGCCAAATATCTCACATTGTATCTGTTAGGAACCCACAATGGAAAAAAGAGAAAATAATGATTTTATTGCCTGATCGAAGTTGACAGAACAAGGAGAAAGACTCTCCTCCAAGGGTTTATTTTCTTGTTAAATTTAAATTCATTATTATTCTGATGGCAGATTTGCCAGTTTAAGCCGGTGAGTTTTATGAAACAAAACTTAAAGAGAGGCAATGTGACAGTTTGTGGACAAATTGTTCTACAATTATTTTAAGATGTGCCATTGGGGTGAAGCATACTTGAATAAAAGAAATACATAGGAAAAGAAATATGGTTTGAAGGCGGTTTAAGAATATTTTACATAAGCAGGTTGCTTTGTAACAGTGTGTGTAATGTGTATAAGTAACTCTTATCATTGGTTGCTCCAAATTTGTGTGCAAATATCATCAGTATGATTTTTAATGAATCTAATTCCACCCTTCTCCACCCTGTTTTGGTATAAATAGGCAACCAGATTTGGGTTGGATGAGAAGACTACAACAAATACTTGGTCGGAAGCACCAGCACAACCTGCATGTATGCAGTATTTTTATTTTCCTAATGTATCACCATTACAGCTTTTTAGTCTTTGTTCTGATCTCTCAATCTGATTTGTGCAGGCAATATATGTCCTTCACCCAACTTTTGGACTGAAAGTGGCAGTATTTGCACTTCAGTTACTTGTGGACGATGTGGTACGTTATGAATCACATTTTATTAGTGGAACTTAAACCTTTTTCCAGGAACATCCTATACGTATTATTATCATTGACAATTAACTTTCAGGTTTGGAAGAAAGTGGTATATGTTGATAGACTACTACAGCTATTTAGATACGTACCTCGCGAGCAGTTGACCATCCCAGATTTTGTGTTTCAGTTGAGTCTTTATGGTTTCATGTGTTGTCTTCAGCATTTTTTCTTGTTCATACTGTTATTGCATAAAATGATTCAAATTCATTTGCTGTTTCTATTTCCTTGTAGTAAATGTAGTTCAGATCATTGGCTCTAATTTTTGTTTTGTACTTTTTATTCATTTAGGCATGACTTAGAAGTGAATGGAGGAAAGGGTCTTATTGTGGATCCCAGAACAAAATATGTATATCAAAGACCATGAGCCTGTCATATGCAGTTCTATCATCAGTTGATAAAAGGAACATTCATCACTTGCTGTAGTTTGCCTTGCCCATTCTTCTCACTGGTAAGTGGAAGAGGGTCTGTGTGTTTGAAATGTGTATGGAAGGGATTTTTTATTTTTTATTTTTACTTTCTGAAATTTTTGAAGCATTGATAAAATTCTCTGTAAATAAAATAATATTAATAATATATATTTTTTCTCTGTATTGTCCTAAGTGAATTCTGAATAAAATTCAAGGTGATTTGATCTTTGTTGAAGCTAGCTGGTTGGCTTTGTGTAAAATAAGGCTTTGAAGATTTTCATTTCTCTTACTGCATCCTTAATTTACTACTAATCACTGTGTTACGAACTGTATGTGCTTTGAATTCTTGGTTATCATTTCGTGTTAACATTTCAATGTAGTTTTGTATTATTTTTTCATGCATGAATTATATCAATTATGTATGGTATATTAATTACCATAAACCTTGTTCAATTAATTAAACAGAATGTTTTTGACCCCCCAAAAAAAGGTTAAAATAATGTTTTACTATGAAAGAGACATGAAATTATGCATAATTGCTGTGTTTGTAATCAGCAAACAACAGCATTCCTTATACTAAAACGATATTGCAAACTGGAAAAGTGATATAGTAGGAAAAAGTTGGTTTCATATATGCTTCTGTTGTGTCTTGACTCTGATTCTCTGTGTTCCAAGGTTCCATCATTATTCATATGTCATTGGAGAGAAGGGAGGTGTGGGATGGCATTCCTTAGGGCAACAGAAGTACTTGGAATATTTCTTAACAGGAATCAAACATTGTACTAATTTTAAAAAAATGGCAGAGCAAGAACAAAATTCATATTTATTTTGAGGGTATTCTTCTTTAGAATATTCCGGGGCATCATAGGGGTCGTACATTGTTATGGCTAAAGGTTACAATATCCGCCATTTTAGAGAATGAGTTATGTTTTATTTTATTTGAACGATCATTATATTCTTCTTAATACTTTATTTCTATCTTTTAGTATTTTCATTGAATAGAATGAAAAAAAGGTAATGTAGTGTAGTATTTTTGAGCATTTCAATATATGACAAAATCCAGGACAAAATCCAATGCAAAATCCTCTTGCCTCTTGGCCCTCCAAGCCTCAATGCTCCGAAGTCAAAACAAACAATTCATAACTCAACCTATTACAAAGATTGGTCTAGTTATTCTCAGTAAATACATGTAGAAAAGGTTGGTATTAAATTAATTATTAATATTAATTATTTGAAGAGTAATGTAAAACAAATAAATAAGACTAGCAATTCATTGTGCGGGTGAAGTATATGGCAGCGTGAATGAGCATACTATGATAATAATAATAATAATAATAATAATAATAATAATAATAATAATAATAATAATGAGTTCAAGACTTGGAATAGTTGTTTGTCCATTTATAGGAAACAAGTTTTATGTTAGATGCCAGCATAGAAGGGAATTGGTTCATTGCTTTGTTTGGTACGACAAAAAGGATAAAAAAGAAGGAATATATAAAAGAGAAAAGAAAGGATATAATGAATAGTCACTCTTGTTTGGTTTTACAAAGGAAAGAATAAAAATGTATGTAAACGGAAAAAATATAGATATAAATATAAGGTGGGATCTACAAAAAATTAAATAAGAATTCTTTCTTTCCATGGAAAAATGGAAGGATAAAAAAATTAGTGGCATTCATAAAAAGTTTATCCTTTCGAATCATTTCTCCTTCCTTTGTTTAAGTGCAACCAGACAAGGAGTAGAGCTCATCCTTCTCTTATTTCCCTTTCCATCCTAGAAGGCATACCAAACAAAGAATCATAAAAGACAAGGGGAAAGATTCAAGGGATTGATCGCTAAGATGCCATTGATATGTAGTTTTATGGTTGACTGAATCATAAAAAACAAGTGGAAAGATTCAAGGAATTGATTGCTAAGATGCCATTTATATGTAATGTTTATGGTTGACTGGATCATAAAAAACAAGGGGAAAGATTCAAATCAAGAATTGATCGCTAAGATGCCATATATGTGTAGTTTTTATGGTCTTTGGCTAGTTCATCACACAATGTCGATTCGAGATAAAAGTTAGATAAAAAAAATTGAGTTATGATATTTTGACACCAAAATTTGACACCTATGAGGGACACCCTAGTTTTGAGTAGGTTGTGAACCAATGAAATAAAGAGAGAGAAAGAGTAAAGTGATAAAAACCTACTCAAAACTAGGGTGTCCCACATGGTGTCAGATTTTGGTATCAAAATATCATAACTCAAAAAAATTTCACCTAGAATTCCAAATGCAGGAAATAGTCATTTAAGGTCACAGTCCACTTCTTTAGGGACCAACCTTTTTTTTAGAGCATTTGTAATGGGGTTGCACAAAGTTGCATAGAGTGGTGCAACTGTTGCACAAGGGTTACATGATTGGAGAGATATAATAAATATGATGCGGCATAATATGCAACGGTTGTATAGCCAAGCAATTGTTGCATGGAATTTATATGAGCTCTACAAACTTAATTATAAAAATGAGTTAATATTTTTAGTTAAAATAAAAATAAATGGTAATGAAATAGAAAAATGTGAGATAACTTGATATACTTATTTGACGAATTTAATAAAAATTGCATAGTTGAAGTAGAGATTTGCTTCAAATACAACTCAGAGAGTTGCAAGGTTGATTACTATGTTTTATAGTTAAATATAAATATCATCATCCATTGTATCTGGCAGACATCATTATTTTAGACCGGGAGCCGAAATTAGCAAACATGCTAAGGGTATTAGAGTTGACACATGAGAGAAGATATATCAAAGTAAAAAAGGAAAATGGTTCATAGAAAACAAACAAATAAACCATTTCTTTGAAATCGTAATAACTACACCACCACTGCTGTAGCTAACATAAAAAATATATACCGCTAAGTTGCATTTGACTAGTGTACTGATTGTATTTGCAAAAGTGAAGTTGAAGAAATCCAGAAACAGCAGTGGACAAGAGCATATAGATATTGGCTAATTTGCACGCTGCTGATCTAAAATCAACATCAATGATTAGAATATTGACGAAGTGGTTGCCAATCCAACTCTTATTTATATGCAGAAGCAAACAAAAGTGTTTAGCATCAAGACATGCAAGTTACCCATATAAAAAGCCCTTCTCTAACACCATGGTTCTGCAAAACAAAACAGCTTAATTAAGTTCATTGACATACTTGTAATTCAGGTGCTACAATTGACTTTACCTTCCACTTGGGAATGGAAAAGTTGGCAATCTCAATCTCATTCCTGTCCTTTATATTGTTAGCACTAGCAAATGGTTCAAATGCTGGTAGTATTGCAATTTACTGGGGCAGAATGGTAATGAAGGCACACTTGCAGATGCTTGTGCCACAAGGCAACTATAAGTTTGCAATCATAGCTTTCCTTCCAACATTTGGCAAAGGCCAAACTCCTATGATAAATCTAGCTGGCCATTGTGATCCCCACAATGATGGTTGCACTGGCTTAACCTCTGACATCAAATCATGCCAAGCCAATGGCATCACAGTGTTGCTGTCTCTGAGAGGAGATACTGGTAGCTACCCACTTGCTTCCTCTCAGGAAGCAAGGCAGGTAGCAACATACCTTTGGAATAACTTCTTGGGGGGAGAGTCCTCGACTCGCCCCCTCGGTCCTGCTGTTCTTGATGGCATAGATTTTGACATTGAAGGAGGATCAAGCCAACACTTGGATGATCTTGCAAGGTACCTCAAAGGGTATAGCAAACAAGGCAAAAATGTGTACTTGACTGCAGCTCCTCAGTGTCCATTCCCAGATGCTTGGGTAGGAAAAGCACTCCAGACAGGTCTTTTTGATTATGTTTGGGTCCAATTTTACAACAACCCTCCTTGCCAATACAATGGTGGTGATATTAGCAATCTTGAAGATGCATGGAAGCAATGGACATCAGATATACCAGCTGAGAAGATCTTCTTGGGGCTGCCAGCTTCCCCTGAGGCTGCAGGCAGTGGCTTCATATCTGTGGATGATCTTACTTCCACAGTGCTTCCAGCAATTAAGGGTTCTTCCAAATATGGAGGTGTTATGCTGTGGTCAAGGTATTATGATGATCAGAGTGGATATAGTTCTGCCATCAAGAGCCAAGTCTAAAAATCCAACCTATCTTGAGTATATATTTGTGTGTGACATGTAATATATATTGGGGTGTAATATGTAATTTAATTGGTATTCATGATCAGTATAAAGGTTTTTTATACTATCAGTTAACAGGAATTGCCATATTATTAAAACGGTTTGACTCTTATCCCAACTCTCTTAAAAGTCGCCTATATCATATTTTTTATTGTTTGATAATGTAACTTCCTGCGCCAAATAAATCACTTTGGGGGACAAGTATTTCGATAAGCACACCTAATTGAAATTAGGATTTAGGAGATAAATCTATAAAAGAGCATCAAGATAACAGAAATCAACTCTAACAATCTATAGATATCCAAGTAACAATTTCTAGTTGGTGCTGCCTATGTTGACCCCCCCCCAGATTCAGAAAGGGGTACCTCGACTACTGGGGAGTAAAATTTCCCGTGGAGTGAAAATTTATAAGAGAATTGTGTCGAGTGAGATATTAGATCAGATGTATCATTTGAACACATTTATGGTGTTGAACACCGTATATTTATATATGTTTCATTTTTTTTAACCGGGCCCAGTATCCCTTACACTGATAAATACAGTGTCGCCCAATTGTTGTCGGAATCTGCACACTACAACTTTTGGTCTATTTCTTGGTTGCATCATATTTCTGCAAGGTGTACGGAAAATCCTATTTTCACTTCTATTACCATATTAAATGCTGAATGGTGCCAACATGTTTGTTTCGGACCCGGATTCGCTCCAACGGCAGGACGCTCCTGCCGCTGCCTCCTCACCGTCAGATCGTCCCTACACACATCCTAACACCTGCTCCCTCCACACAGCAGCTGCACCGTTGGATTTTGCAGGAGCGGCGCTGGATGGCACTTGAGCAGGAGCGAATCCGGTCTGGTTTGTTTCAGCTTTTCCTTTTACTTAATTGGAATTCATATTATATTTTTTTGTCAAAATATAAATTTTAATATTTCTTAAGAAACCAAAATTTCTATTTGTAGAGTAGGGGAAAAAAGGAAAAATTGCTATCTTTACACTTAGAGAAATATAATCATTGGAAATTGTTTAAAAATGAAATAAAGAAAGCAAATATTTTAGAGGAATCATTATTATTCCCCATGCTATACGTGTCTTTAAATTTTAGATGATCCAAATCCTATTAATTAGGATTTAGGCAACTTTCAAATGGCAAAATTATTTTATTTGGGAGAGTTTGATCATAAGAAATATGCAACCTTGAGATTCAATGTTTATTTACTCAGAATTTGATTTCAAACTCGTAATAACAAAGAGACTTCTTACCACGTGATTGACCCCCCCTTCCCTCCTCCTGCCGATGTCCAAGACTTACTGGCATTGGTTATAGCTTTAATGGAGCCTGTTAATAGTTGAACAAGTTAGAGAAAGTTATCTTTATCTAGTCTATATACCTTGTTGCCCATCTATTTTTTGAATAAATATTGTATATGTGTACGTTTCATTGGCACATTCAAACAAAATTTTAAGATAACTTTAAGGCTAAATTACACTTTTAGTCCCCAAATTGTTTTTTCAATGTTCAATTTGGTCCCCAAGTTTTTAAAATGTTCATTTTGGTCTCTAAGTTCCTAAAACTTATTCAATCGAGTCCTTCCATCAAGTTGACTAACAGACATGGACGTTGACCCCGTCTGGTCCGTCAGAATTGGAGACCAAATTGAACAGTTAAAAACAATTTGGGGACCATTATTTTGGGGTTAACTTCCATGTCCGTTATTCAACTTGACGAAAGGACTCGATTGAATAAGTTTTAGGAACTTAGGGACCAAAATGAATATTTTAAAAACTTGGGGACCAAATTGAATATTGAAAAACAATTTGGGGACCAAAAGTGTAATTTAGCCTAACTTTAAAATAATTTTAGTAGAGACTTTGTTATCTTTTCAAATTACTGATAGTCCCCAAAAATCGAATCAAATACTACAGAAAATTACTTTTCCTCAGAAATTCTAGTCAAGAAACAATGACTTTTATTGGCGATATAATAAGCATAATTTATTGTTGATTTGAAGAAGAGTGGTACGATTAACTACTAAATGAATAGACCTGAATTAAGAACCCTTGAAGACTAGAAATTAAGAAGGTTTCATGGCAGGACTGAATCAGGTGACTCTTCTCGATTCGGACCTGTAGGAACAAGCCTCTTGATCTCGTAGATGAATCCAGAATCCTTGAAAATAGAAGAAGGTTTCACAGCAGGTATTGGATCAGGTGACTCTGCTCGATTTGGACCTGTAGGAACAAGCCTCTTGATCTCATAGTTGATACCAGAAGCCTTGGAATCAGAAGAAGGTTTCACAGCACGTACTGGATCAGGTGACTCTGCTCGATTTGGACATGTAGGAACTAGTCTCTTCATGTTAAACTTGTGAGACGATCACTCTTAACAAGAGAAAATAACAAAAAAGACATTACAACCATCAAATAAACCTTTGAATTTTCCATCTCTCAAGTTTGTGTGAATGCAAAACGAGCTATATTGTTGTAGGCTCTTTGTTAAATTTATAGCAATAGTTTCAATGGTTATACAGGAAGAATCATTGCACTTATTGTTTTATAAAATCTATATGAATCTCTTTCTTTCTATTGATGGCAATGTGGTCAAACAAATCTGTAATTGTTTGAAGAAAATAATCGTAACCCGCAAATCAATCAATTTTTTAAATTTCTTTTTTTCTCCAGTGATGCCAACGTGGTCAAAGAAAATCAGTAATTAATTGGAAAAAAGAAAACATAACCGAAAAGTTCAACCAATCATTACCCAAAAAAAAAAAAAAATACTCAATGAAAAGTGTAGATCTATTTAAAGTATCCGCTCAGAATTCAGATCACGTAAATTTTATTACAATTAAAAATAAGTTTTAATGCTGCCTATATTTAATTGTAAAAGTATCCAATTTGATCAATTAAATATACAATTTTATTGTTTAAAACAGCAATCAATGAATTGAAAGCAACAGATTTTTGTTTTAATTTTTTATGACTGTATTATATACCTATATGGTTAAATAGGGAATGGATCTTCTCAATTTGAATTTTTTTTTTTCATGATTCCACCCTCCATTATTTTAAAGCTCACTTTTAAAATTAAAATTTACTATTATATTATGAATAATGAAAGGTGGGATTATGAAAATTTACCATGTCAATTTTTTCCCCCAAATTAACAGGATCTATTCCCAAATATCCGGGCATATATAGAAGAAATTATTACATGTAAAGTAAACTTGTTGCACAAAGAAAAACTCTATTACATGCATCTTTTTACGGGAAAGGCGAATCTTTTAGATTTTGGAGGGACTTATTACTTTTATATTTAATAATGATGATGATTAAATAGTAGATCATAGATATTCTCTCCTCTATTTCATTTCATTAGCAATAGAAGCAGCAATATAATCTGGAATAACGTAAAAAAATATGAGAAAAAGGATAAATAGTAGCCGTCCAAGCTAATTGGTGAGCAATCACATTGCCTCCTCTCCTAACAAACTTAACTAAGAAGTTATGGTTAAACTGGAAAAGATCTCCACATGTAAAGATGATGGCACCAAATTCAGAAATATCAAGCTTAGAAGAGGAAATGCTATTCACAACTAAGGTGGTATTTGGTATCTGAATTGTTTTATTTCCAGGCAAACTCATATTCCCAAGAATAGAGTTTTATTCCCAGGCAAACTACATTTCTGAGAATGTGATTCCCGGGAATAAAGTTTTCCTACCTTCATATATGTGATTCGCAGGAATCTTTTATGCATATGAATAACTTTTTGAAACTTGTATCAAACATGAGAAACTTTTATTTCTATAGCTACATCCCTGAGAAAATTTTTATAAAACTTATATCAAACACTACCTAACTAACTGAGAATCAACCTCGAAAATAACTATATCAAGGTTAAGATCCAAGGCCCAGCGTATGGCAGCTAAAAGAGCCCATTCTTCACCTTCATGCGGTTGCAAAGCTGGAAAATCCCAACCAGATTTGGCTTGCATGAATAGACCAACATCATTCCTAATGCAAAGACCATACCCTGTAACATCAAGATCCTAAAAAATTGTTGCATCCACATTGCACTTGAGCCAAGCTAAGAGAGGCTTTTCCCAAGTTACATTTGACTGGTGTGAATTTGTCTGCATCTCCATATTCATTCTAGCAAGATTTCATTCCTCCAGCACATGAGAAGCTCTAGCCAAGACTTGATTGCTGTCCTCATTGGTATCCTCCCAAAGCTTTAAATTTCTTCTGCGCCAAATGCTCCATAAAATCATAACAAATGAGTTTATGCGGTCCTTATTGAGTAGTCCTAGGAACCGAAAAATAAAGTCCGAGAAAGAATTTGCGACGTCCAGCAGCTGATCAATATGTTCCTAATAATTAGACACTACCAAACAAGCATGGATACTAGCGTAAGTAAGAAAAATGTGAAAGGAATTTTCCAGGTTATTTTTGCAAAGAACACACCCTCCTGGACACACAACACCTTTATCTTGGATCCTCATTCTTGTGGGGAGGCAGTCTCTACAAGCTTGCCAAAGAAATTTTTTTACTTTGTGAGGCACCTCCAAGTTCTAGATTAAGTTCCAATCACCTTCTTTGAAAAAAAAGGGGTAGGATCTACAATGTTATTTAGAAAGAGATGATAAGCTGATTTGACACTATAAATACCATCTTTGGAAGGCCACCATATGCGCTTGTCATCTTTCATGGACTCTAGCAAGGGAACATGTGATATAGCATCACATTCATGGGGAAGAAAATTCTCCTGTAGGAATGGGAAATTCCACCGCTTCTGGCCACTAAGAAGCATGTCTCAGCCAAAGAGCTTTGGATAATTATAATCACGCAGCCAATGATCATCCCAAACACGGATGTTAGGGCCATCACCAATACTCCATCTAACTCCGTATTTAACTAGAACCCGGGAACTCCAGATGCTACGCCACAAATAACTTGGATTATGACCAAGTTGAGAGTCCAAAAAATCCCCATTTGAAAAATATTTAGCTTTCAAGATACGAAAAATAATAGCATCAGGATTGGAAATAAATTTCCAACCTTGTTTCCCCAGCATAGATAAAGTAAAGCCTTGGAGATTGCGAAAACCCATACCACCATGAGTTTTGCTAACAGATAATTTATCCCAGGACAGCCAATTAATTCCTTTGGAAGCTCTATTGCCATTGCCCCACCAAAAAGAATTCATCATTTTCTGGATATCATCACATAAAGACGGAGGAATTAAATAGGAATTCATACGGTAAGCTGGAATAGCTTGCAGAACCGATTTAATTAAAACATCTCGCCCACCCTTGGATAAACATTTACCAGACCAAGAGTTAATGCGCTTCCAAACACGCTCTTTCACATAATTAAAGGTATATTTTCTATTGCGACCAATAAGGGATGGAAGACCAAGATATTTTTTGGAACCCAAACTAGCTTGGACACCCAGAAGGGAAATCAGGTGATCACGCTGCTCTTTAGAAACATTGCTGCTGAAAGTAACCTCTGATTTTTGCAAGTTTATTGCCTGGCCTGATGCTAACTCATAATCATGGAGAATCTTTTTCATAACAGAAACCTCCCTATCATTTGCCCGGAAGAAGAGAAAACTATCATATGTGAACAAAAGATGGGAGATGATTGGGGTATGCCCGCAAATTTTAATACCATGTTGATCGCCTATCCTTTCTTCCCTTTTAATAAGGGCTGATAGCCCCTCCTCACAGATAATGAAAATATAAGGAGATAAAGGATTACCCTGCCGCAAACCCTTACCAGGAAAGATGGTCCCAACTGAATCATGATTAACACACACAGAATAAGTCACAGAGTTTATGCACATCATAATCCACTCAATCCAGCGAGAAGCAAAACCCTTAACCATAATTGCTTGCAGATATCCTCAATCTACCCTGTCATAGGCTTTGCTAATATCAATTTTCAGTGCTAATTCCCCTCTACTACCCCTATTCTTGCACTTCAAATAGTGAACAATCTCATTAGCATCCAGGACATTATCAAGGATAGATCTCCCCGAGATAAAAGCAGATTGCTATACTGAGATACATTTATGCAAAACCTTCTTCAAACGATTAGCCTGAACTTTAGAGAGAATTTTATATATCACATTGCAAAGTGAGATTGGCTGGCAATCACCCATAGAACTCGGCTAGTCACATTTAGGGATGAGAACTATATTAGTATCATTAATTCCGGGGGGCAAAAAACAATCTTCCAGCCAAGAACAACTAGCTTGGAAAATTTCCTCTCCACAAAGATCCCAAAAATGTTTATAAAATGCTGGATTAAATCCACCAAGTCCTGGGGCTAAGTCAGAGTTCATCCCTGAAATTGCCAATTTAAATTCATCATGTGCAAGAGGGTCTAGGAGCTTTGCATTATCATAACCATTTAACTGCATATCAATAAGATTGGAAACTAAATCATACTGACCATTATTACTTTCAAAGAGGTTGCTGAAATAGGCTTTAGTAATATCACACATACCTTCATTAGAATCAATGTTGGCACCATCTTAATTTTTTAGGAAATGGATAACATTTCTTCGCTTGCGGGCAGAGGCTACAGAATGGAAAAATTTGGAATTTTGATCACCTTCACGCAGCAAATGGATCTTAGACCTTTGCTTCCAAAAATTTTCTTCATGTATTAGCAAAGCAATTAGACGGTTTAAAAGAGATGACAACCTTTGAACAGACTCAGTATCCTTAAGATTACGCAGCCTCTCTAGTTCTGACTTGCAAGTAGGGGTGGGAGTAGGCCGGGCCGTCCAACAGGGGCCTATGGCCTGGCCTACTTAAAGCCTGGCCTGGCCTGGCCTGTTTAATAAAAAGGCAAGGTCTAGGCTTTTCAGAAAGCCTCTTTACTTAAATAGGCTAGACTTGGGCTTATAAAAAAGCCTTTTAAGCCTGATAGGCCAACCTGTTTATTATTAAAATTTATTTTAATTAAATATATATAATATGTATATATTATATAATATAATATTATTTTTGAAGGTAAAGGCTTTTGGCCTATTTATTTATTAAGGCCTAGTGGCCTATTTATTAGTATAGGCCTAGTGGCCTCTTTATCATTAGAGGCCTACAAGTCTATTTACAAACAAAGGCCTTATTGGAAAGTAGGCTTCTAAATAGGCTTTCAAGCCAGGCCAGGCTTTGAAGTATGCCAGGCCAGACCTTAAAAATTGGCCTATGTCAGGCTAATAGGCCAGGCTTATTTATGTCAGGGTCTGGCCTGGCCTGACCTATTCCCACCCTTACTTGCAAGCATCTATGTCGTCTCTGAATCTTGATCAAATTTTCTTACCCTAAATAAATAAGTCAGTCGAGCAACGGTCCAGCTTAGAAGTTAATGGATCAAGAGCAGCTGAAGACCAACTATTAGAGACCACATCCTGGAGTTCGGACTCAAGAAGCCAGGAATTTTCAAATTTAAATTTCCTTCTAAACGATTGCCTCGATTGCACATCAAACATAAGTAATATTGGATAATGATCCAAAATAGTTGCCATCAAGTTGAGCAGACGAGCATTAGGAAAAAGATCAAGCCAGTTATTTGTTGCCATTGACCTATCCAGCCTCTCTTCTACCATGTCCTCTGAACCTTTTCCCTTCCACCAAGTAAAAGGGTATCCTTCAAGAGAAATGTCAGTGAGGCCACAATTAGCAACAGTGTCTCTAAAACCATTAAGGAGCCAAGAAGGATGGGGGACTTTACCACATTTATCAGCACTAGAAATAATATCATTAAAATCTCCAATAATGCACCAAGGGAGAGATGACATCGCGGCTAAATTACATAGCATTTTCCAGGAATCTTTTCTTCTACTTCTGTATGGGATACCATAAAAACCTGTTAGTCTCCAAGGGCCTCTAACAGAATCAACCACTTCAATATTAATAAAATTAAGAGAATAATTGATAATATTGCATTGAATTGAATTCTTCCAAAGAACCGCAACACCACCACCCCTACCTTCTCTATCAACAGCAAAAGAATAATCAAAACCCACTTTGTGTCGGAGCTTATCAATTTTGCTAGCTTGAACCAAAGTTTCGAACAAAAAAATAACGTCTGATTTATGAAACTGGATTAGGTCCTTCATAATAGGAACTGCACGCAGGTTACCCAGGTCTCGGCGGTTCCAACTTAGGATACTCGTTGCTTCTGGCAGGTCTGGGAACTAGAGCCTGCCAATAAAAAAAGATTCACATGAACATCAGGGAAAGAACCAGAATTTTGCCCATCCACTTTGGTCAATGGGTCAGTCCGGACCAGTTAAATTGCGCCTCCTCATTTAGTCATTTAGTTTCTCATCCATATCCATATTTTCCAATTCTGACGTTGGAGCATTAAACTGCATGCCAGAATTATGGGATTCTCCTATAACCACCCCTTGTGATACCTGCATGGATTGATGACCATGTAATAAAAGTGGACCTTTCCCACGTGCTCCTGAATTCGGTGTGGCAGCCCTACCTCCCATAATAATCTCCTTATTCTTTGTGATGCTAATTAGCTGAGAATCAAGAATAGGATTGTTAGCACCGATATCATCATTAACCGCACCTGAATTCAAATGATCATCTGTGGGGCCATTATTATCTCTATTAGCGTGATTTCCGGACATAGAATCCTTTGAACCGCTAGGGTTTTGTCTCCCACCTGTCTCCTACCTAAGCCACCGTCCAGCACCTCCATTGCCCAGCCGTCTAGGTTCAGCTCGTAGCTCTGTTCCCCAACCACGCACTCTGTCATCCTCCTCCATAGCAAACGAAACTTCACACTTCTGTTTTGTATGTCCTAAACGACCACATGTTGCTTAAAAAGTGCAAAGTGCAAGTATACACCATCGTAACAAGTAATAAAGTGTAAGTAGAGATTGTTCCACAAGGATTGTTAATGTTAAATCTAAAATATCCAAGTTAATTAATCTAGTTATGCTAAAATTCAAGGTAACAAGTAACAAAAATAATTAGAGTGATGAGAATAGTAAATTAAAGTGATTAAAGATAGTAAAATTGCTTAAAAAGGGTTTAGGAAATCGGATGGGTTAAACAACTACAGGTATGAATCCCTTGTAATTTTAGTTTAGCTTCGGTTATGCTTCGCGATGCTGTAGCATTTAGCTCCAGGAAATTAAAGTTGTGTTTTCCAACACTTAAAAGTTAAGGTTCATTAAACACCTTTTATTCCTAGATTCATATTACTTACACCCTCTTATTAATAAGCACGTTCCAGCTAGCTTAAGGACTTGAATGATTATTCCTAATCCATTCAACATCTACTAATTTTCAATTTAGAGACTTAACCCTTATCACTTAAACATGTCCACTTACTTAGCTTTTCCAAGTTCAGCAAGCTCAAGTTCTACTTAAGATGGCCAAACTTAAATAAAACATCATATAAATGAAGATTAAGAGAAAATGCAAAAGCAAAGCATCACATAATATCAACTAAACATTCATTACAAGTTCAACATACCAGTAACTGCAACAAGTTAGCTCATAATGAGCTTACAAGATCTGGAAATAACAGAGAAAATGGGAGAAGAAACCATTACAATGGAAGCACGAAAATGGAACAATGGAGACGAAGAAGAAGACCCCCTGGCTGTTGCCTCTCTTGGTTAGGAGAGTGAATGATGAGGTATATCCTCTTTTAGGGTTTAAAAAGGGCCCCTTTTTCTCTTTCTACTTTTTAGGCCATTAAAACAATACCAAAATAAAGGCTTGTGCCCATTTCCTTAAATGCACCAGTGCAAAACCCAAAGCACATGACTGGGCCACGTCGTCGGCTTTTAGGACAGCCCAACATAAGAGAGAAAGTGGTCCTGCTTTTGTCCTTTTCTGATAAGGAGTTCGTGTAACATCCCGTTTTTCGTGTTAAGCCAAAGAGTTTATATGTGTTGCATGTCGTTAAAGTTTGACCTTAGGAATGTTAGAAAGGGGCTAAGTGGGATTTTAAAGTAGAAAATCCCTTTTTGGTACATGAGCACGGTCGTGCTCATGTGCAGCATGCCCGTGCTTGACCGCGTGCTCAGTGGCTGCATGAGCCATGCGGAGCACGGCCATGTCGGAAAACGAGACCTTGTGACGTGAAAGTTGCAAACCCGTGCTTAATTAAGCATAACCCCGTGCTCAAGGTGGGCACCCCCGTGCTCAGGGGGAGCACGACCGTGCTCGGGGTCAGACGTTATAAATAGATGAGTTCTGTGAGGGTTGCGAGCTAAACCCTCATTTTGACACTTTTGGCAATCCTAGTGTGACAGAAACCTCTCCTCTTCCCTTTCCTTTGAACCTAGCTAAGTTCTTGGTGTTCATGCTCTAGTTTGGGAGAGAAGTCACGCTCGCTAGTGTCAGTAAAGGTAACGTAGTTATCCCTCTTTAATCTCCTTTTCTTATTTTGATTTAGAGATTAATTGGTTATCCTTTTTGTGTTGGCCAAGGGTTGAGGAATTCATCGAGCCGCTCGAGGGAAACAGAGTAGAGTTGCTTATGTTGGTGTTAAGGGAAATCTTCATATCAGGTATGGGGAGAAGGGATAGTATGAACATGTAGGCATTGGGGGTAGCGTAAGATGAAGAGTTAACCCATGACCCTATTGTTTGATATTTGCCTAATTGTTGTCTTGTTATATGTTTATCTATGTTTGATTGTATTTGGCATGTTTATTCATGTAGTATGATGATATGTTTATGCCATGAATGAATGTTTGGTTTGATGAAGATGTTTATGCCATGGATGTATGTTTGGTTTGATAAGGATGATGAGATAAGCATTAATGTTAATAAGACTCTAATTAGATAAATAGGGCTTATTAATAACGCATGGAATTAAAGGACTAATTCCCCGATGTTCATAAGACATGAACCGTAGTAAAGAGAAGCGAGATTGATGCTCAATGGTATAGTTAAGACCCTAGGATTGATTCATGAGTGTTTTAGGGATTTTAATAATGAAGCTGGAGTTAAAGGATTAATCCCAATAATTATAAGACATGAAGATTAAACAAGAATAATAAGACTGATATTTGATGGTGTAGTTAAAGACCAATAGGATTGATCTATGAATGCCCTAGGAAGTTTATCAAGGGTTCCAAACCATTCGGCCCAGAACTGTACGGCCATGCTCCAGTAAGCACCGCCGTGCTCAACGGACAGCACGACCGTGCTGAACTTAAAGTCCAGCACGCCCGTGCTCCCCGAAGCAGAACAGACGTTGAAACAGGAATAAGGGTGTTTCACCCAAATAGTTCCCTATGATGAAATAAGACACCCAACAAAGCAAAGACAAGTTAGGTAATTTGAAGAAGACTTAATAAGATAATAAATTGTGAACAATAAGTTGGTTAAGACGGTAACGATGGGTTACCGCACATTGTTATGCTTTGGTGCTTATTAGCCAAAGTAGCCTCGATGCTTATTGGTCGAAGTATTGTTGATGTTGAACCTTGGTGCTTATTGGTCAAGGGGGCCTTGACGCTTATTGGTCAAGTTGTCGATGGTAATAAAACCTGGGTGCTTATTGGCTCAAGCGGAGGTGGTGGTTGCTTGTTTATTGAATGTTGTTGGTCATTGATCAATGCATTTTAATACACTTTTTATAGCATTGCACTTGGTGTTTTTGGATGTGTATTGTTCCCAATATTTGATTCTTAGCATGTTTTCATATCTTTGGGTCTAAATTGGGCTTTAATGAATTTCTTAGTCAATTTTCAGATTTTAGTGCATCCTGACCTGTCTCACTTCTGCAGGCCATAACTTGGTCTATACTTGTCCGATTTGAGTTCTCTTGGTGGCGTTGGAAAAGTAAGAATCAGACCTACAACTTTCATGTTGACCTCTCTGCCCAGTTCGGACGTTTTGGTGGTCGAAAATGCTAATTACCGAAGCTGTCCAGATTAGTGTGGCAATTGGAATTATTATTGTCATATCTCCATGTAATGAATCATTAATGGGCCAATTAATTCCCATTGGGCTCTCTAGGTCAGACGTATTAGTTTACCCTAGGATTATAAGTAGGTGCTTTCGAGACCTTGAAAATCATCTTTTGAGTGACGGCAACATCTCCTAGTTTCTTCTTCAATTTTTATTTTCGTTTATGCCTCCTATGGAAGGCTAAATTCTTAGATTGATTCACTGGTTAGGGATTTTTACAAAGACCTTGAGGTTTGGTTTTCAATGTTAATTTCGTTTTAGTAATTCTATATCTTTTCCTTTTAATCATCCATCTCTTGATCAATGTTTGCAATTCCGTTTTTGTGTTTTGATGCTTAATCACTCAAACTCGTTTTTGCATTCCAATCTAATTATAATCTGATTTGAGATTATTCGAAGCATGTTGAATGCTTGTTTTGATTTGTTACGAATAAGGATTGATAGGATCTATGACGCTTAGTGTAGGTTTGATTGAATTCGGTTATAAGATTGATTATGGTTTTGTGACGCTTGTTCCATAATTATAATTAATCAAATTCTGTGATGCTTAATCCAGTAGGAATTCGTATAGAATTAATTGACGCTTGATTGGTTAATTCTATGATCAAACAAGAATAGAATCACGAAAAGAGATTAGATCCTCTGAAACCCGTGATAGGTCCAAGTGAAATTACCTTAAACCAGTGGATTAGTCGATTTGATATATTGATTCTCATCTCTCTTTTTACAATCTATTTTCTTCTCTCATTGAATTCAAAAATCCCCTTTTTTTCTCATTACTTTGATTGATTCTTGTATTTGGTTAATTGAATCAGAGATCCTTGCGAGACGACCAAGGTTATCACCTTGTACTACAGTTTTAAATTTTGATTCATTTGACCCGTGTGCGACAACGGATCACTCATGCATTCACGTATTGGAGTTGTTAGTGGGGGAAGTTCAACATAGAGGAGGTCGTCCAAGAGTAAGGAAATTTGGCCGTCCGCGGTGATTCATCCGAGAGTTAGGTGAATCGTGGCCTCCCGGGGCATCCTAGAGTACGGTGCGTCGACTATCCAAGGGGTTCATCCATAGTTTGGTGAACTGCCGACGTTGGTGCTTATTGGCCAATGTGGATATGTAACTCCGAAGTTTCCTTCCTGAGATAGTTTGGATCCACATGCATAACGGAGTAGTGAAGTAGTGCTGCACCGCATAGCATATATTGGTTGAATTAATCTGGATGTTATGAATATGTTATAAATGTTGTTGTTATATGACATGCTATGTTTACATGATGTATGCTCATCTTGCTAACTACTTCCATGTCGTTGTGTTTTATACATGTTTCTTACTCCCTGTTTTTCGTTGTTTGCTTTGCATATACCTTTTTGTTATGTAGAGGACGGTGAGCAGCTTGTTGAGGAGTGACTCTGAGGAGCCGCTACTCGTAGCTTATGATTTCTTAGTTTATGTTGTTATCCAATGTATTTCCGGATTTTGGTTATACCAGCTCTGTAATGTGACATCGGGGTTGTGTTATGTTTTTTCATGTTATGCTTCTTTTAAAACTTGTTTTATTTCCGCGTTGAGACGTTTGTTCGTTTGGTATCTTCTACCTTGGTTTTTATTATTATGAAATAATATGCATGTATTTCTTTTAATTCTTTTATTTTGTGCCTTTATAAATACATGCTGGTAGAGAGTGTCACATTTAGTCGTATCAGAGCAGGTCTGTCCTATCAGGTCGTAGTATGAGTCTGTTATGAGTCTTTTGTGTGCTCTTGTTTGAATTGTCTATATTTATTATAGACAATAATGCGTAGTAATAGGTATCGATAGTTCTTCCTGCTTGGTTCTCTGTATTTAATAGTTGTCTTGGGCAAGTCCAAGAACCAATGGCAGGAAGAGGTAGGAGCAGACTTGCGAGCGGCTCTTGTCGTCGACTGCTTCCTCGGTGCCTTGTCGCCGGTGGACTTACGAGCAGTCAGAGGCTTGGTAAATGGCTCCTTCCATTCGTCAACGACCTCAGTCTCACGCAATTGCTCCTCTCGCATCGCATCACGCAGTGCAGTGAATGTCTCAAGGATATCTTGGAACAATTCATCCATGGATTTCTAGGAAGCCATGGGAGGGAGGGAGTTCTCTCAATCAAAGCATCAACGTTAGGAATGTGGATCTCTGAATTCGAGGATAAATGACCTCCTAAGAAAGTGTAGAAGAAAGGAAAGTGATGACTAATTTCTCATTACCCCATTATAAAGGGAATACAAGGCTATATAAGGTTGGGGCTGGCACACACCCAGCTTCTACATCCTAACAAACTAGCATAATAATAGGAATTACACCAATTAGTAAATAACAGAATCCTAACAAACATTCTTTTAGAATATAAGCTGAGTCATAGCCCCCCCATGATTATAACACAAATCGAACCAAAAGTATACTTATTTAAATAAAAAAAACAAGTGTAATAATGAACCGGTCAATTTTCGAAAACCAGATTTATGATGACTTAACCGCTTTTGCGTTGGTTTAACCAATTTTTATATGGTCAGACCGCTTCCCCATTTCTCTAGTCCGACCAGAACTGAGGAGGCATCCGATCCAAGGTCCAGCCGATTGAACCGATATGATTAAACCAGTTTATAAAACATTTCAAAATAGTCCCGTATAAGGATCAAAATATCCCTAAAAATCATCTTTAAAAAGATTAATTTGACCAACTTTTGAAATTCTTGAGTACAAAATTGATATCTTTTTTTTGGCTTAAATATGTTTTTGGTTCCTGAAAAGTTCCCGTTTTTTGGTTTTAGTCCTCTTACTTTTTTTTCCACAGGTTTTCATTCCCCACTTTTTTTTCAAAGTTTAAGAATTAGTCCCCGCCGTCAACTCCCCTCCGTTATCTGCTGACGTGGCTAACGGAGGCCACGTCAGCAATGCCACGTCATCCACATGGCATTAAGTTTGTCACTCAGCATGGACTATTTCCAAAAAAATTGAAAATATAGTTTGTGAACTTTGGAGGGACTAAAACTTATTTTTACAAAAAAACTATTTTCTAACCATTTTTCACACCAAGTCGTACAGGAACAGGAAACTACCTCGATATCCGCGAATATTCTCTTAAAGCTATTTTAAGAAACTTATACTTAGTTTCCTCGTCTAGCTATACTTAGGACAATTCTACAAGCTAAAATAGACGAGTTAGTCCTTTAACAAAACTTTGCCATACAAATTTAACCTTTTTGTTAACATCAAAACTTAAGAGATTATTTAACAAAACCACTTTGGTTCCAACAAATTTGAAACCTATGGCTTTAATATATGATTTGTTTATATTTTCTAGCCAAATTTTGTCATGGTTTAAATTGTCAAATTCCTTTATCTGGTATGATACCGAGCTAATTTCCTTTTCCTGTATGACTTGCTATGAAATTTGGCAAGAAAATAGAAACAAATTCATACATTATGGACCACATGGTTAAAATTGCTAAATTCCTTCATTTTGTATCATATATCTAGTACTGAAGGGTACAGAGGTAGTTTCCTATTTTTGTCCGACTTGCTCCAAAATTTGGCTAGAAAATAGAAAGAAATCATACATTAGGGCCACAAGTTTCAAATTGACAAATCCCTTCATCTGGTATGATTTCTAGTACTCAAGGGTATCAAGGTAATTTCTTATTCCAATTTGATTACTATGAGAATAGTTTTTTTGTTAAAATAAATTTTTAGTCCCTCCAAAGTTCACGGATTTTGGTTTTAGTCCATGTATTTTCAATTTTTTTGGAAACAGTCCCTGCTGACGTGACAAACTTAACGCCACATGGATGACGTGGCATTGCTGACATGACATTCCGTTAGCCACGTCAGCAGAAAACGGAACCGGTTGACAGCGGGGCCTAATTCCTAAACTTTGAAAAAAAAGTAAGAGGACTAAAACAAAAAAATGAAACTTTTCAGGGACCAAAAGCTTATTTAAGTTTTTTTTCTTTTTTTCTTCCCGAGAATCAAATATATCTACGTATATTTCATTGAGTACTTGCTTTACGGTTCCACTTAGAACTAGTAGTGTTTCCGACCCTTTTAATATAGACCTCAATTTGAATGTGTTGCGTTGGCCATTTTGATTTGATAATTCATATTAGCTTCCCTTACTTTGAGGCCATAGACGCTATTTGGATTCCTCTGCTCTCATATTTGGTAAAAATTTTCTTTTCCTCTCACTTTCCTATTCTTTTTATGTTTGTTTCCTCAGAAAATTTAACTTTTTCCTCCCAGAAATTTTCATTGCAAATTTCCCCACTGCTGAGCCTCCAGCGAATTTCTCTGTATTCTCAACCTGTGTATATATTTTCATGTTCACTATTGTTGCATTTGAACCTTATCTTTCATTTTCTGCAAAACAGAACACTGGTCCACACGACACGATACCCACAATTTATTTTCTACTTTAATTTGTAATCCTCTACTTTTTTATTATACCCAGATAAGAAATGGTTTAGTTGAAGTCTAATTTGACCAAAATTTTGATAATTTTGATGGAGAAAGTTTTTTTTTTTTGGCTGCACGAGCCTGCAGTTTATGGTTTTGAAGCTTCATAATTTTCATTCATGTACTGACATTAATGCAGGCATCTTGTTAAGATAGTTAGATTTGTTAGAGTTAGTTACAGTTAGTTATAGTTGTTAGTTGGTTTACTTGGATTAGTTGACTATATAAGCCTAGATTACCCATTCTATTACTCAATTTTACCATTTTAATCAATATACACTTTCTCTGATTTTCTCTCAATTCTCTCTTCTCAACGCATCTTGTGTGGAGAAAAGGGTAAAATTGTATTTCTGTTTTACCTTTTCAGTGGGTGAGTGATTGAAAAGAATCATTTGTTGGCTTCCAAAAAATGGTGCAAAGGTATGACATTGAGCACTCTTGCAACCTGTGGAAAGAGCAGGTTATATGGATCATCCCCATCTTGGATGAAACCCTTTATGCCATTCAAGAGATCACAGATAAACTCTTTCACTGGCAGACACTGGGTTTGGAATCAGTATGTGCATCAGAGCTTGTTCTTCACTGGGTGCCCTTGTGTGTTAAGGCACAGTGGTTTTAAGGCTGAAGCTGGATGGATGTTTAGAGGGGGTGAACAAGGGTTGGATGCAAGTGTAGAGCACAGCGAAAGTGCTAATGAGGATATCTTGTTGTTCTTTTTTCAGCTAGACTTAGCCACAAGAGTACAGGTCTGGCTGCTTTTATACTCTTCCATAAGCAGTTAAGCAAATGTAGTGTATCTCTCAAATTCATATGAGAATTCTGATTGCTTTATTTGTTTGGTACTTTTGAATGTCAGTATGCTTTAAATACGGAGCAGTATGACATTGCACAGCAGCTGAGGAACAAACTTACTGAGGTTAGATAACTCAGCTACAAGTCCTGTTCTCATATCCTATACCAAGCTATGTGGATTATGTTTACAAGGCTTACTCGAAGTGGACTTTACATTTTTCGGTTTCTGTTACTGGTTTTCTTTTTGTCGCCGTTTAATTTGTGTGTATGACTCTAGTCCCTCTATAACTTGAAGAAATGGCATGTATGTATTTGTATGTCTCTTTGTCTATATATGTCTTCAAGTTATCTAAATTTTGTGGAATTGGAGCATTGATTGACTTGCAGATTGCGTGATAAATATTATATTTTGAAGGTTGAAGAAGATATCATCAAGCAGCAACAGTCAAAAAGGGGATTGTCTTCAAAAAGTGAAGCTCAAGATAAAGCTCTAAGTATTATACGTCTTCGGTGAGTTTTCTTCATCCTTTCTATCAAGCTGACTTGTTCTCCTCAATGATTAACTAGCTTCTTTATTTTTCTCTTCCTCCACATGATGTGTTGGTCTTGGTCCACCTGAGTATTGACAGTGACTATTTCGGTTTACCTTGCAGTTCAGACCTCCAGAACGCTATTGAGACTGAGGATTATGCCTTGGCTGCTGAATTACGTGATGAAATTTCCAAGCTTGAAGCAGAGTCTCTAGCTGTATCAGCTAAAGCTTTGGCACATGAAAATGCACAATATGCATTCCGGTTGGGGCAGAAAGTGCGGCATAAATCATTTGGTAAGTAGTTGAAATGCCTTCCATTGGATACAACAAATTATTATTGGTTGCATTTCAAGTGTACAATGTAGCCTAACAATAAGAATGGTGCTTCTTGGTTGTATCTGAAGCTTTGGAATATCAAAAGGTATGATTAATGGAAATCGCCTAACCCAACTTCTTGGAATTTCAATTCTCTATAGTGCTTGCTAGCAAAAAGATCCTGATTGGCTACACCAAGTAAATTGGAGTCTTTGATATGGATGCACACATTGATAATTTGAATACTTCATTATCATTACCTCGTAAATGTGGAGGATATGGTTTCCTTCCCCTGTTCCTACATTTTGGTTACTCAATCTAATTGCAGGCTATAGAGCCGTGATCTGTGGAATGGATCCAATATGCTGTGAATCAAGTTCATGGATGGAAAATGCTCAGGTTCAGAATTTGTCTCGTGGTTCTGCTCAACCGTTTTATCAGGTTTGATTAACTTCAGTCTAATAAATTACAGTTGCATAAATTGTTCTGTTTCTGTGAGGATTAATTTTTTTAGCTAATTATTTTTACTTTCTAGGTGGTTAATTCTTCTTGAACTCTTCATTTATTAATTCTTTGATAGATCATGCAATACAAATACTGTACAATTACTATTAATTAGGACTGGCAAAATAATCCATGGATCCATTATCAATCCAGCTCACCCATAAGAAAATCCATCCATTTATTAAAAAAAAAATTAAAAGGATTGGATTGGATTTGATTGTTTTTTTAGTGGACTGGACGGTTGATGACCCATCCAATTTGTTTTAAAAATCCATTGGACCAACCACTAAAAAGTAGTGGATCATTTTTTATCCGCTCACATTCTCGATCATTCTGACCTCCAGTTTTTTGTCAAGAAACTCAAGGTATCGCCGCTCCATTAATAAGCCCTCGAGGTCCCCATTCTCTCTTTCACAATCTTTCCTTTGTTGTTCCCATATGTAATTTACATTGCTTTTCTTTCTCCACTTTTCTTTTTGTTATTTTAATCAATATTGAAATTGGAGATTCCAACCTCAATCTCGTATTCTTGTTCAAGGAACAGTAGATCAATTTAATTGTCAATATTTGGATATTATGATCTTAACACGGGAGAGATAGAGAGGGAGAGAGAGAGAGAGGAGAGAGAGGGTAGAGAAAATATTTTTAAAAGATATAAACATTATTTAATTTAAAAAAATTTGTAGATACATGAGAGATATTATTTTGAAATAGTCATGAAATTATTTAATTTTGTAAAACAATTTTTATGGTTGGATTGTTAATGGATGGATTGGATGGTTTTCATTAAATGGATCATGGATGGATTAGATTTTTTAAATAAAATTTTAATGGATCATAATGGATTAATGGATTGTTTTTAATCCATCCATTTTTTTTTATCAGCTTTAATCCTTCCATTATAATCCGAATAAAAATTTATCCAATCCATCCATTTGCCACCCTTACATATTAATTAAGCGATAGCGTATTGTGAAAGATGTCACCGCACTTAACCAATTGTTGTGTATGTTATTATAAGGTTGTCTTTGATTGTTTCCGTTATCATATGATAGGCTGCATTAAGGTGCTTCTTTAAATTGTTTTTCTTCATATCAAGCAGACATTTTGGATTAAACATCATTTTCATGATTGGAAGTGTGTGCAAGACTATGGGACTGGAAACATATTTGTTGTTTGTTGGTCCATGCTATTGCCAGATCAGTTGTTTTATTTTGTCAATAGTTGAATTGGCTGTCATTAAGAACTCCCCTTTTTCTGATGTCCAGGTTCTTGTTGATGTACGTGCTGATCCAAATATACTGGTGGCATATGGTAAAGTTGGATTGCTTAATTCCTTAGGCTTATGTGTTTGCTTAAATTAGCTTTAATGATGTTTACTATTCAAATTTTCCTTTTCTCGTTGACAAATGGTTTGTTATTTATTTACTATTGGTTATCTGTACATTTCACTTGCCCGTGGACCAAATATTATAACTGCTTTGATATGCTTTGTTTCTGTTGTATAACTTGGAGATTGATTTGTCTCATTTTGCAGTTCCAGAGGAGAATCTTTTAACTCCTGACCAACCAGACATGGTGAGTCGATCTGTACTCAGAAGACGTGTTAACTTTCATTGCTGTCATCTAATCAGCGCTTTTAACGGTGTCCAGGGAAGGTTTGATCATCCCTACATCTCTTTTCTATTCTATGGAATGGATTCAGCTGGAGATTTCATCCCAATTAAGCAACTGAGGGAGAAGTACAATAAACCACGGCATGAAGTACCCTTTGACCCACCAAATGAAGAAGATGGAGGGAAAGCTTAAATCACTAATGTGAGATTATATTCATTGTTTATGTTGGATTTTGGGATTGAGAGGTTGAAAACATTGTGACAGTTTACTGAAGGAATCATTCAATCGGCTTTGCAGGAAACTTATCAACGTGAGAGAATTCGTAGTGTTGCATGTACAATGATGACTGCCTGTCTTTGTGGTCACTCACATATAGTCTTCATTTTTCACGCCTTTATGAGGAGTAAGGGCACTGAAGGCCTCATTACATAATACACAGATATGTACATAGAGATGCTGTAAAAAGTTCTCTCTTTTCCCCATTCTGAAATGGGAGATTGCGTTTATAATTGAACATATTTTACTCTATCCCATTCATGCAGAGCTTACAGAACTTTTTCATCTGAATACCATCAGGAGGATTATCTGAGAGACAAAGCTGACCAAAATAGCATAGCCTTGTTTTTCGAATATCTGCGCATATATTACCTTCACTCGCACATAGCACGTGAGAAAGTCACCTCATGAGCCCTGAGTGTCTGCTGCAATCAGATTTACTATACCGTTTGAGTTTTAGTGTAGGGGTGCCCCAAAAGGATATAAATTTGAAGAAGGCAAATGCCCTAGTAGGGATTAAAAAACAAGTTTATATTTTAAAGTGATATATTTAAAATTTTGAGAGGTGATATATTTAGCTTTCCTTTATAGGCTTGTTTGGTAGTCATGTGATAGGATAGGGGCAGATAGGATAAGAGAACATGATAGGAGTAGGATAGGATATGAGCAGGATAAGTTTGTTATCCTATCCGACGTTTGGTGTCCACCAAATAAACACCAACGGGATAACATTATAATTTTAGTATAAATTTAAAAAACTTTCGTCTTTATTCTAAATGTTTTCATATTTTATTAGATTGATTTTAATTTACATATAGTTAAATTATTAAAATATTTTTTTAATATTTTTAGTTTTTTAAAATAATATAAATAACAAAATGAGCCTTGTGATAAAATAAAAAATAATTTTTAAAAATAATTTATTAATATATTTATTATTTTAACTTTATTATTATTATATTTATTATTTTAAATTTTAAATAATTTATATTTCACTAACTTTTTTTAATCATGTTATATTTTTATTATACTTTAAAAATTAATATTTTATTATACTTAAAATCACCTTATCCTATTCCTGTTGGAGTTATAACCCAACTCCCCCCTCAGGATGAGAATTTTAACTAGATGGACAGGATATGATAGGTGGCAGGATTGACTTATCATATCCTGCTGGCTCACCAAAACAATCGTTTTTCAGACAGAATATGATAGCTTATCCTATCTTGTCTCTCTTATCCTATTAAGGCTACTGGCATTAGAAATGATAGTGAAGAAATGGAATTGTATCTTACTGAAGTGAGTTTGCAATGTGCAGAGCTCCACAAATATATGATTACAAGAGTGTGTAGCTGTAAGCTACCTACTATAACCAAAATTGATAAACTAACTAACAGAACATGCTAACTGTGACTAACTGAAACTATTAAATACATTGAGTCTAATACTCTCCCTCAAGTTGGAAGGTATATATCCTTGATACCCAACTTGGACATCAAAGTACAAAGATGGGAACTGTCACAGGCTTTGTTAGAAGATCTGCAAGTTGGGGGTGAGAGCAGACTTGACATGAACTAATCTGATAATGCCATTCAGAACCTTTTCCCGTATATGAAGTGGCAGCGTCGATTTCAATATGTTTCGACCTTTCATGGAAGATGGGATTGGGTGGCTAGATAAATTGCTGATTGGCTATCACAAAAATAGAAGTGTTGGTCCAATTGTGATGCCAAAATCCTTGAACAAGGTGGTTAACCACTGTACTTCACTGGCAAGCACTAGCAAGTGCTCGATACTCAGCCTTCTGCTGAGGATATTGGACACCACGTGTTGCTTCTTCGACTTCCAAGAGATAGGGATTCACCTAAAAATACACAATGACCAGTTGTGGACCTTCTTGTTTCAGGACAATTGCCCCAATCAGAATCTGCATAGGCTTTTAAGGACAATGCAGAAGTTGCAGAGATTAAAAGTCCTGTGCCAGGAGTGACTTGAGGTACCCTCAATAGATGATGTACTGCATCATGATGAGATGTTCTGGGGGCTGACATATAGTGGCTCAAAACTTGTGACTGTACAAAGCTGATATCTGGCCTGGAAATTGTCAAGTATAGGTGCCTCACAATCAGTCTTTCGGTACTGGCCAGAGTCAAGTAGTGGATCACCAACCATCTAAGGCACTGAGTTTTAGATTTGGATCCATAGGGAGATTGGCAGGTTTGCTAATCCAAAAAAACTAGTGTCATCTAGAGAGATAAGGTGTATTTTCTTTGAGATAGGTAGAATCCCTTGATTTGATCTTGCAATTTCTAACCCAAGACAATACTTCAAGTTTCCCAGCACTTTGAGTTTGAACAGCTGTTGTAGTGTCTTTTGCACTTTCTGAATAACAGAATTATTTGGACCAGCTATGATTCATGAGCATCAACATAAACCAGTAAAAAAAAAAAATAGCTACAAAAGTGTTTCCTGAGCCAGCAGTGAACAAGCTATAATCCACTTGGATTGTGTGACACCTGACTGTCCAATGGCAGTAGAGAAAACTATTAAACCATTGGCGTGAAAGCTTGTCTTAGACCATAGATTGATTTACTCAATCTCTGCATACAAGACTATCCCCCTTAAACTTTGTATCCTAAGGCAATAGTCCAGATAAACTCTTCAAAAAGATCTCCATTTAAAAATGCGTTATTCAACATCAAGTTTGCAAAAGATGCCAATTCTTTGATGGCTGCAAGGGAAAGTCGAACTCTAACAGTGTTAGCTTAGCCACTGGAGAGAAAGTGTCCTTAAAATAACCACCTGCTTGTTGTGTGTAGCCCTTGGCTACTAATCTGGGCCTTCAACCCTGTTCAACCAGAACCATCGGGCTTGGTTCCTTCACTTGATAGACCCACCTACATCCAATGGTGTGCTTTGTGCCATTAGGTAGAGGTACAAGGGACCATGTGTTATTTAGCCTCCATTGCAGCAAGCTCTTCTTCATAGCTTGTTCCCCTCAGGGAAACTTAGATGCTTGGTGATAAAATTGGGGTTCATAGAAACTGAGAGACTTGATTAATGAAGGCATGATAAGAAGGAGCTAGCTTTGGTAAGATAAGTGATTGGCTATGGGGCAAGTAACTACATGGTGACAATTATATTGTTGTAGGTAAGAAGGTGGGTTTAGTTGATCTAGTTGATCTTCTGGTAGGTAGAACAGAATGATGTTCATGCAAAGGATTTTTGTGGTGCAGGGATTTTGTGGTGTAGGACTAGGCAATAAGGTGGCAATATCAGGTTCAGATGGATTTGTGCTAGGTCAAAAGAGGTTCTGGTGTGTGATCTGTGAAGTATTTAGTGGGATAATTAGGTTGGGGAAATTTGGATGGGAAATGTGTTCTGGTATAGGCATAGGTAGGACCATTCAGAAATAGGTCTACTATGTTGTTTGGAGGGTAAATTTGTGAAACGGGAAGATTTCCTCATGGAAAAATCACATCTCTAGAAATGAGAAATGTCTTGCTAGTAAGATCATAAGCTTGTAAACCCTTGTATCCAGTAGATATCCCACCACAGACAGTGGGGATTGCCCGAGGTGTGAACTTGTTCCTTTTTTAGAAGGAAAGTTTGAAGCATATGCAAGGGCACCCAAAAAGATTTGAGGTTGGAGTAATCAGGAAAACTTTCTGAAATAGCATTTCATAAGGGGGACTTTTCCTTAAGAGTGGTGTTGGTGTTCTGTTGTTGGAGAAAAAAACAACAGTTCTTAGACCTCTCACTCTCCCCAAAAAAGCAATAGGTAGAGTTAGCTTGGAAATAAGTGCTCGGGTCACATTGAGGAGATGCGGTGGTTTTCTGTTTTCTCTCCCACCACAGAGTTTTGTTGTGGTCTTTCAACACAACTTGAACTGATGTAAACTGTGCCCTTTTCAGCCAAGAAATGTGTCAGGGCCATTCTTTTGCATTATCTGTTCTGACTTGTTTTATGACTAGGTGGAAATTGTGTTTCCAACTAAAGCAAAAGAAAATTGCTTGATAACAGCTGTTGCCTCAGATTTAGACTGTAACAAATATGTCCAGGTGAATCTGTGTGATCATCCCACTATGGTAAGAAAGTATCTTTTATTATCATATGTAGAGCATGATAAGGCCCCCAGATATCACAGTGTACAAGCTCAAAAGCTGAATTAGACATGTGATTAAAAGACTTGGAAAGGAAGTCGTTTCTCTGTTTGACATAGGACAGGATAGATGAACAAGATTGAACAAATCGAGCTTCAAGGAATATGTAAAATCGAACTTTTTATTGATGAATTGTAACACACTTATTTGACAAGTGTCCTAATCTACCTATGCCACAAATGGTGTGCCAGAGACATTATTTGAAGTAGAAACAGAATTACAAGTAAAAAGTGTGGTGTACAATTTCTTATGCAAACTATCAGAAACTATCGTGAGGAAGGGTGAGGTGTTGTAGACATAAAGTCCTTGTAGCAATTCACCCTTGCCAATCATCTTCAATTTGCTGAGATCCTGCATAAAGAAAGTGTTTAGACTGGAATATAATTGCTATGTTTGGAAAGAAGTCACAAGGCACTGACAGACAAGAGGTTTACACTAAAAGATGGAATATACAACACATTGTGTAAAGTAATTTCAGGATGCAGCATTACTGAACCAACAGAATGAAAAGGAACTAGTTCTTTATTTGGCAAAGTGACAAAAGAATTAGAGACTTTATTGTAAGAACTGAACTGACTAACTGAACAAGTAATGTGGCAAGTAGCCCCTGAGTCTAGAATCCAAGATTTGTGTGAAAAAGAAAGGCTAGATTTTAGTGCTTGAAAACAGCAGAAAGAATGAAAACCTGAGTTTGGCTCAATAGCAGGATATTCATGCCTTTGGAGTTGCAGCTTGTGCTAACTGACCTAGACCAAACACAGAGCAGCATCCTGCATTGATCATTAGTGAATCCCAAGATTTGGGGAAGAAATCTCAGATGGTCCAGAAATCTGATGTTATCAGTCTGAGATGCCCTGGATTGGAATTCTTGAATTTGTAGCCAGGTGGATAACCATGAAACCTTGTAGCATCGATCCACAGTGGTGTCCAATCAAACCACAATGAGTGCAAAGGCCACTTGAGAATCAGAAGATTCTGTCTAGAGAAATCCCTAAATTCCTCTGTGTCTCATCTTGCAGAACCATGGAGAAGACCTTTAAAAATTGGAGGTTGAGGATCCATGAGCAAGATTTTTGACCTCTAACTGAGAGAAGCCATCATTGAGTCCATGAGAAACAGAAGAAAACATATTCATGCTCAAGAAACTCAAGTAGAGGTCTTGCACCACCACCACAAACACAATTGCACACAGGCTTGAATTCTTGAAATTCATCCAAAAGAGATTTCAGTTTTGTGAAATACTGAGTAAAAGTGAGAGAACCTTGAGACACACTCTCCCAAATGCTTCTTGACTTGGTAAGTGCGAGGTCCATGGCTTGCTGAAAACGATTTTTGAGATCACTCCACATAATAGCTACAGATTCACCATTGATGATGCTTGGAGTTATGTCGCTTGGACACTGAATTCAGAAGCCAAGAACGAATGATACTGTCATTTCTACTTCCAAAGAAATGAGAAGTTGGAGGGTTATATACCATCAGTTTGAGGAAAAGAAGCCATCGACATAGCCAAAAGCTTGTTTTGTGGCACTGAGAGCTAACTCCATGGATTTGTACCATGAGTTGAAATTATCACCAGTTAAGGGCTGGGTTACAATAACAACCCCTGGATGATCAGAGGATGAAGAAAAGAGAGGATTATTGGCTTCATCATTCACCATTGATGCAGAAACAAGAATCTTGGCGATAGAGAAGAACTGAAGAAGAAGAGAGACATGAAGAAAGAAAGATTGGATAGAGAGGAAGAAGAAGAGAATGCTCAGAGATTGCGGAAGAAAAAAATTTACTGCTGATACCATATTAAGGCTACTGGAATCGAGAAGAAATTGATAGTGAAGAAATGAATTATATTCACTGAAGTGAGTTGCACTGTGCAGAGCTTCCACAATATATATTACAAGAGTGTTGTTCGCTGTAAGCTAACTACTATAACAGAATTGATAAACTAACTAAACAGAACCTGCTAACTGACTAACTGAAACTATTAAATACATTTGAGTCTAATTCCTGACCACCAAACGGAGCCCTAAAAGTTTGATATCAGTTAATTCCTTATCTGCCACTAATTGTAGGTTGTAAGTTGGGGACCCCCCGCAAATCATGAAAATGAAAAAGTTGGGCTATCTAACACGACTCTATCCTTAAACAACTTTGTAGCCTGTACAAGCAATGATTCATTTGTTTGATATACATGTCAACGCCACTAAACGTTTAAAAGAAAGAATCTCAGTTTCCCTATTATTTTACTTAACGTGTCTTGAGAAGTGTTTATATTCCATTTGTGGATGATGGAATTTTCACCAAGTAGGAATGAAAGAAGTATGATAGAAAGAAATATATAAGGGAAGAGAAAATAAGTAGAAAATAAATAAATTTTTTATTGTTTGGATTGAAAGAGAAAATGAAAGAAGTAGAGTGTTTTCTCTTCATTTATTTGGTTGGAGAGAAAAGTGAGAAGAAAGAAAACATATATAATATGTTATTATATTTTCATCCTTTGAATAAATTATTTATTACACCTTTATATTGAGAGGTATGGTAATATTGGAAGGATGAGAAAATAACATTGGAAGATGTGGAATCTCTTCATTGGAGAAGAGATTTTATTTTTGTGTACTCTACTCAAGTTTTCTCTCTTCTCTGATTTCTTCTCTTAATCAAACACACCCAAACTTACTTTTCTCCCCCACTTTCATCCTCTCAACTTCTACCAAAATTTACATAAACAAACACATGCTAAGTAATTATACTTTTGTGTGTGATTTTTAGTCACATGAGTATGACTATCTAAAGTTGGATATATTCTTTTGGGTACAAAATATTGGATACATTTGCTGGAATTGAATAAATTTAATTTAAAATTATAATTGATCCTTTAAATTTTAACATTTACTTTTAAATTAATCTTAAGGTTAGGCTAGTAGATAAGTTGTTCTCATTGCTTTACCATCTGCTTTAAATGTTATGCTACCACTTAGAGAAATTATCAATTTTCTTAAATCCACCATATCGAAGTAGGTTGCATCTTAAGTGTATGTTTGGATGGGGTATTTCAAAATTCCAAAGAATTTGAAATACAAAGGCAATTCACTTACTTCAATTGAATTACTTTCATTTTGAAAATACTTTGTTTGGATAGGGTAATTGAAATACCTTGTATTTTAAATTCTTTGATTGGATAAATCATTTCAATTACCTTCAATTACAATTTTTTTTAATATTCATTTAAAAAATTGGGATTTCAACTGTTCGGGAGTCGGCGCCCCAGCACTGGGTGTCCGTGAGGGCAGGCGCCCCCCCATCGGGTGTCCAGGGGCTACCCAATCGAGTGTCCGGGGGCCGGCACCACCCCATCAGGTGTTCCCCCCCAAAAAAAAACCATGTTTCCGGGGGTCGGGTGCGGGGTGGTGCTGGGGCCGGGCCCTAGTAGTCAAGTGTCAGTGGTAGGTGGCACATGAGTAAGGAGAGGGAATTTCAAAATACCACATCTTTAGGTGGTACTAGTTTTTTAGTACCAGTGTGATGCATGGGTCATCAATTATTATTACTAATGCTAGAATTAATATCATTAATAATTTAATTTGTGTCTCTGCATTTACCTAATTCATTTATCAAACTTTTTCTTTACATATTTCACAATTTGCCTTCAATATTTCCTTCCCGCCATGACTATTGGTACCCACTAGTGTGTGTACTTGTTCATTGGTTGTGTTGGAGATTTTAAAGTTAGATATTTAAAGTGTAATAGGTAAATAAAATTTTGAGAATAGATTGCAAGAAAGATTAGTTAGATTTTTTAATGTAATTGTATGTTAAACTAATAGAAATACTATTTTAAGATTAAGATGGTGTTTGAAAATTTAGGAATTTCTATTGCATTTACTTTTGGGAATGTATATATTGTCGTGTTGGCTACAATTTCAAAATATTTGTTCGTGGAATTTTTTTTCTCATTGTGCGTAAATTGAAAAAAATAAAAATCTAATGTCACCAATTCAACAATCTAAAAATATGTGTTTTTGTTAGGAATTTTCTTTTGCCAAAACATAAATAAGTATAATGAAAGCATTTAAACAATTAAGATGTATAGAATAATTGTATGAAAATTATAATATTAAAACTACTATTTGGGAAATATAACCAAACCAACAAAAGAGTTCATAAAAAAAAAAGGTTCATTATTTTTTTTTCCATTTGCAGAAGGCCCTTCACACTTCCTCACCCCAGCCTTAACTATTCTGTCAAACGGCACCTTCGTGAAGTATACCCTAATTATTTATCTTTAGATGTGGGTAGATCAAACGCTGATGCAATTTCACTTTCCTTCTACACAAAATTGACAGTTGTCCAGAGCGTACCACCCTCACCGACAACCTAATTGATTCCCTATTGGAAACAATGGAGCTAATTCTATCATAGTAAGTAGCCATAGCAAGTGTGAATATAATAAATCAGACAGAGGATAAGTAAGTTTCACTAAACTAATGACAAACATAAGCAACATTCATATTTATAGGCTAACGAAACCTAAAATTTGAAAACACAAATTGAGAGGGAAACTGATATTTCAAAAAACCATGCCAAAAAGAAGTCCATAGATGTCTCTTAGCAAAGAATGAACAATCAAGTCACTAAATATTAAAAAAAAATTCAATAACTGAGAAATCAAACCAGAAGCTTGACAAAGAGAAAAGAGCAGTATAATAATCATCACGTTCCTACGATTTTTAAATCTGGAAGTACAATTTGTCAACCAAATCAAACAGAATAATGGATATTACAATTTGTAAACCAAAATCTCACGCAACCCACCCATACCTAGTCCATCGAAATTAATTTAAATATCTAATTTCCCACAATCAATCACAATGCTCCCCTACCAAAACTCTCCCATATGGAGCTGAGGTTAATGACACCCTCTTATAATCACTAGGTGGTACAGAAATACGACCTCTATAACCCTAATATAAATAGTAAACACGTATGTAAGCCATTATAGGCAATGGACAGGTCAACCTGTCAACAAAAAGTTGTCCCAGAAAGCACGCTCAACCACCACACTGCCTAGTCGCATCGGTGCGAAAAACCCAAGATTTAAAGTCGGAGAGGGAAGAGAAGAGAGGAAAAAAATGGTTTGGGAAAACAAACATATACATATTTAAATTTACATTTAATGAAATTGAAAACCAACAAACGTGTCTCAAAAAATGCACATCATTTAATTAAATTCATCAAATTAAGAAAATTGTTTATTTCAATTAAAAAACAATTAAGAAATTAAAATCAAGGTTGTCTGAATATATATGTGATAAAAGAGCAGGGGCAATAATGATCACTAGACGACATGAAAACTGAAAAGTATAGATTTTTGTTTTAATGTATTATTTTTGACAATATTTTAATGTAGTTTAATTTTTTTTTTGAAAGGATATTTTAATGTATTTTATTCTATATTAAATATAAATATATTGTTTAATGATAATCACAATAGAAAATAACACTATTACCATTCACCACAAAACTTGCATATTACATAAGCAAGTAATATAAATTAAAAAAAATAAAAATTCAGAAGGACTAATATGTTTTTTCTACACGTTATTACATCTCTAAATTTAAATTATAGTTTTAATTTAAAAATTATTTGGTCAATCATAATTTCATTACTTATTATTAAAAAATATTAAGATAAAATAAAAAAATATATAGGGCTGTATCTCCAAAAAGATTATTGTGTTTTGAAAAAGTTTTAATTTATTTGTTTATCTTTTTCAACTTTTTTTTTAACAAATTTTATCCCAAAACATATTTGTCTATCCATTTTTTGTTTGTTTTTTTATATAACTGATCTCAAGCACTTAAAAAATATGAGCAAGTTCATAGTATAAAAAACATTTCAATCCACAAACAACAAAAACCTTTTTTTAAGGGCAAATAACAAAAACTTAAATAACCATTTTTTTTTTTTTTGAAATAATAACCATTTGTTATACTTTAAATAATAACTCAAAAATGAACTGGAAAATCTAGGATTGGGCCTGACGAGAAAATGGGCCCAACTTATTTTGTCAGACAGTCTAAGGCAAAATGAGAACAATTAAAAATGATAAATAAGTTAATAGGGCCCCTTGCTGGAATGGGCCCCAGTATGCATGAGACAAAATGGAAAGTGGAAAATTTAGCTGGTGTGTCCAACAATAAAATGGGCCCCATAATTTTCAAAAAAAAAAAAAACTAGCAGATAGTATATTAAAAGCATTTTTGGATCATTAAATGCGTTGGGTCCCACCACGAAATGAAACCCACATTTTAGGGAATTTCCGAAACATGTAATGTACAGTTTAAAAAAAAAAAAAAACTCAGCCTTTATATTTGTAAGATTTCAAATTTCTCAAATTTATATTAAACAAAATACCCCCATAAAATCCATTGATTTCTAAAATTCATCATATTTAATATCTAAACAAAGTATTTTAGAATGAAGTATTTTAGTTACCCTTTTAAAATACTTCTTCCTTTATAAATACCTCATCCAAATACATCATAAGATTACTTTGAACAGCAAATCAGAGGTGACATCTAACATGCAAGCACCATTTACAAAATCTCCTTTTTACCCCAACCCTTAGTTTTTAAATTTCATTCTTACCCACTCTCCTGGTCTCATTCTCATCCAATTAGCCACCCTCAAACATTGAGTAAATACTTAAATTGGTCCCTGAAATTATGAAGTAGTATCAATTTGGTCCTTGAAATTATCAAAATTTCAAAAGCGTCCTTGAATGATAAGTTAGTATTAATTTGATCCTTCATTTTACTCACTTAATATCAATTAAATCCCTGAAACTACAAATTTAAAATCAATTTAGTCCATACGATTTTCAATAGAAGGACTAAATTGATTACAGTTTAACAATTTCTGGAACTAATTTAAAATTTTTGATAATTTCAGGGACTAAATTGATATTAATTCAACAGTCACTAAATTGAGCGTTTACTCCTCAAACATTTATGCCGTACCAGCCACCATGAACTACCGCCACGTTCAAATTGGAACTATCGTTGTCCTCTCCTCCTCTCTCCCGGCCACCATCGTCCCATCCCCACGACAAAAACACCAGTTCTTTCACTCTTGTCTCGTGTAACCCAAAAAAGTAAAAAACACAAAGATGACACTGTACATGCCATTGTTCAAGTCTTGTTCCACCTTAAGGCCACTCACCCAGCTGCACGCCCACCTCGTGATCACTGGCCTCCACAAAGACCCACTTGCTTCCACTAAGCTTCTTGAGTCCTACGCCCAAATGGGTTCTCTCCAATCATCAAGACTCGTTTTTGACACATACCCATCTCCAGATTCCTTCATGTTTGGTGTACTCATCAAGTGTTACCTCTGGAACCACTTGTTTCACCAAGTGGTTTCCCTTTACTATCACCACATTCACATGGGTTCACATCAGGCCCAAAATTGTCGCTTTGTGTACCCTTCTGTTCTGAGGGCTGCTTCTGGTGTTGGTGACTTGGTTATGGGCAGAAAAGTCCATGGAAGGATAGTTAAATCAGGGTTTAGCAATGATGCTGTTATTGGGACTTCATTGTTGGGAATGTATGGAGAATTGTGCTGTTTAGATTATGCTAGGAAGGTGTTTGATGAAATGCGTGACAGAGATTTGTTTTCTTGGAGTTCTATTATCTCATGTTATGTTGAGAATGGGAACCCAAAAGAAGGGATGGGAATGTTTCGTTGGATGGTTTGTGAAGGAATTAGGCCTGACTCGGTTACGTTGCTTAGTGTAGCCGAGGCTTGTGCCAAAGTACGTTGCTTGAGGCTAGCTCAATTGGTTCACGGATATGTGATCAGAAATGGCATGGTTGGTGATGCTAGTTTGAGTAATTCTCTTATTATTATGTACAGCCAGTGTGGTTCCTTGTGTATAGCAGAAGGGCTCTTCGAAAGCCTCACCAATCGAAGTACTTCTTGTTGGACTTCTATGATTTCATCCTATAATCAAAACGGGTGCTTTAAGGAAGCAGTTGATAGTTTTATTCAGATGCAGGAGTCAGAAGTAGAACCCAATGCAGTGACAATGATTAGTGTTCTGTATTCCTGCGCTAGATTAGGCCGGTTAAGAGAGGGAAAATCAGTTCATTGCTTTATTTTAAGGAAAGCAATCGATGCTGCTGATCTTGATCTGGGGCCTGCACTAATAGATCTCTATGCTGCATGTTGGAAAATAAGCAGTTGTCAAAAACTTCTTCATTTAATTGGAAACAGCAATATTGTATCATGGAATACACTAGTATCATTTTATGATCGAGAGGGTTTATATGACGAGGCCATGGTACTCTTTGCACGTATGTTGGTAAAGGGGCTAATGCCGGACTCATTTAGCTTAGCAAGTTCTATTTCAGCAAGTGCAAGCGCCGGTTCGATACAATTTGGAAAGCAGATACATTGCCATGTCATGAAAAGAGGCTTTATGGATGAATTTGTTCAGAACTCCTTGATGGATATGTATTCGAAAAGTGGCTATGTGGATTTGGCATACATGATTTTTGACAAGATTCCACAGAAAAGCATTGTGACATGGAATTGTATGATTTGTGGGTTTTCTCAGAATGGCATTTCCTTAGAAGCACTCAACCTATTTGATGAGATGTACTCCAATTGTCTGGAGATTAATGAAGTAACCTTCTTAAGTGCAATTCAAGCTTGCTCCAATTTGGGTTATCTTGAGAAGGGAAAATGGATTCACCATAAGATCATTGTATCTGGTTTAGAGAAGGATCTTTATATTGATACAGCTCTGGTAGACATGTACTCCAAGTGTGGAGACCTTCAAACAGCTGAAGGAGTTTTTGATAGCATGCCAGAGAAAAGTGTGGTGTCATGGAGTACCATGATTGCTGCTTATGGCATAAATGGTCAAATAACTGCTGCCATCTCACTCTTCACTAAAATGGTAGAGTCAGATATTAAACCAAATGAAGTAACCTTCATGAATATCTTATCTGCCTGCAGGCATGCTGGATCAGTGGAGGAAGGGAAACTATATTTCAACTCAATGAGAGATTATGGCGTAAAGCCTAATGAAGAACATTTTGCCTCTATAATTGACCTTCTAAGCCGCTCTGGTGACATCGATGCAGCATATGAAATGATTAAATCAATGTGCCTGCCTGTAGATGCTAGCATATGGGGAGCTCTGCTTAATGGGTGTCGAATACATGGGAGGATGGACTTGATTAAAAATATCAATGAAGAGCTTAGAGAAATAAGTACTGATGATACAGGGTACTATACTTTGTTATCTAATATATATGCTGAAGGAGGAAACTGGTATGAATCCAGGAAGGTGAGATCAAGGATGGAAGGAATGGGCTTAAAGAAGGTCCCTGGGTACAGTACAATTGAGATTGATAGGAAAATCTACAGATTTGGAGCTGGAGATACTTCTTCTGAATGGCAAATGAAAGAAATTTACATGTTTTTAGAAAGATTTCAAAGTTTGGCACAGGGACAAGGATGTGATGTAGAATGCTATAATACAATGTATGGTACTAGTGTGTTTTCTGAGGGTTATAATGTTCATAACTTGCAGAGAGAAACTAACAATTACATTTGGAATAAATCAGTCCCAGTTTAGAATTAATACCAGATTAGAGTTGCAGATTCTGTCATTACTCATCAGGTCTTGCAGCATACAGCAGATAAAATTTATAATTTGATTTATGTGATGTAACAATCTATAAAGTTGCTACCTTACGGTCATAACTTAGCCATGGCATGAAATTACTACTTCATTTAATCAGCTGCCCATTTTAGCAGGATCCAACTCAATAATTGCTTAAGAACTTCGATAAATTGTGTCACAATCATGTGCCATGGATTTTGATTAGTCAAATGATTTAAATATATGTTTCTTGACATGGGATTGTGGCACACTTTGTGAGACAGCAGATGTTTCCTTAAGAACTATGCTTGACATGGCTTCATTTTTTAAGGTAATGCAGTGAGTCGTTAAACAACAAGTTCCATGATGAAATTTGCTCATATCAACCTAAATTATCTAGTACTCAGCCACTGTTTCCAATAGAAGTAGCTGTGACAGTGGAGACTTGAAACAAAGGTGTGCATTAATAACGTTGTTCTTCATGGTGTCTTTGTAGTCCAGGGCATCATATATAATTCTATAAAATCATCCAAGGACAGGAAATTTATTGAGTTGAAGTAGAAAACATAATTTAGCATTTAGGATCTCAATATATTTTCCCGCCATTCTGGCAATCCATTAGTTTCTTGTCTTTATACTTTTACTGCATTCTTAATGCAATCACAATGTTTCCAGGATTAACCAGTTTTAATTTTCTACAGAAAACAGCGACTCATAAGAGAGAAATTCCGTACATAAGATTAACAAATCAAACTGCAATTATCATTGATAAAAAATTACTATAAGAAGAAAAACAAGGATATCTGGTTATTTCTATATTCATAATACAATTGGGCATAAACCTGAGATTCATCTCTCAACCCCAAAGTGAAAATTTTCAAGCAACACTGTATTAAAAAAAAAAAAATCTTTAGCTTTACATGAAACAACAACACGGACAAGCTAAAGGGCGCTTGGGAGAACATTAACAACCCCAACAAAACTGCAGCAACTCCTGTGTTTTTTCTCTAACGCACTCTTATTTGCTGGGAGAAGCAAATCTTGTTCGGTCTCTCTGTCTATGTAAAGCTCGATCCTTTGGTGAAGATGTCTTCCCCCATATACCAGCTTGGGCTTGGCACAGCATTTCTGCAACGTTACACATAAATAAATGAATTATACCCAATTCTAGCGTATTATGTTTCGTTTATCTAGATTATTCTTCAATTGCTTAAAGAAAATAGTTAAAAAAATTTCTTAAAGAAAATCCCCATGTCTATTGCTTGAAGAAAATAGGTTAAAATTTCTAACCTCGCTTTCTCTGAAGCTCCTGGTCGAGCTCTTCTTTCCACTTCCTCTGTCTCTCAGAAAGGCTTAAACTGCAAGAACATCTAGTACTTAAATTACTCTATATTTCTGAAATTAACAATAAAGCAAAGAATTAACCCGCACAAACCTTGGGGGAGATGCTGGTAATTTCAAGTATTTTCGGGCAGCAGTTGTGCCATTAATCACAGTGGGAGAGCAAGATGTATATAAACTGTTGTAGAACTCTTCATATAAAGGTGTCTGCAGTTTTTTCAGTTCAAGAGCCTGCCATAATCGCATTATATAACGGTTAGTATAGAAAAAGATTGATCAAAAGTTGACCGCAAAGGACTAAAAGCAATACCTTCTCATCCAAAAAGGCTTTAATTTTTGACTCTGTGACCTCATCATCTTCTTCTGAATCTGACACAGATGGCACACTTGTGGGAGAGCAAGATGTATATAAACTGTTGTAGAACTCTCCATATAAAGGTGTCTGCAGTCTTTTCAGTTCAAGAGCCTGCCATAATCGCATATAACGGTTAGTATAGAAAAAGATTGATCAAAAGTTGACAGCAAAGGACTAAAAGCAATACCTTTTCATCCAAAAAGGCTTTAATTTTTGACTCTGTGACCTCATCATCTTCTTCTGAATCTGACAGAGATGGCACACATGGAACGGAGTGACCAGGTGCCATGTAACTAGCATCAACATCAAAACCAACTTCTTTATGTTCCAGTTCAGGAGTTGCATCAAATTTACGCCCCCAATCATCAGAAGGATTAGACATTGGGTTGAAACTCCACATTAAATTTTAAAAACAAAAAAGCTTATCGTTGAATTGGAAGGTATTAGGTAGGGAAGGAGGAAAAGAGAGAAGTTATGATATGATGTCAATAGATAATCCTAATAGTCCTATTTATACTAAAAGTAGTAGAATTCTAGTGTTGATCAAATAGAAAATCAAATCAAATCCTTAGAGATCATCTAGGATACTCTAAAATATTCTAAGATATGAAAAGATTTTATCAGATATTTCTTTCTAACACTTCCCCTCAAGCTAAAGCTTACTAAGCTTTAAGCTTGTTACACGAAAATAATGCATTTCCGAGCTCAATGAAAATAATGGTTGGAAGGCAACTCAAGGATGTTGGAGAGGCCAGAGAATGTTGCTGGAAAAGATAGCTGGAATGATTATCAGCTTGACAAAAATTTCTTGGCAAGCAATCTAACAAAGCAAAGTTCGAACTCCTCAAAACCGCATTTGGAAGCTTCAACAACAATATCGGAGACCCAAATTATTTAAAATTGAAATTAAGTTAGACAACTACTTCCGGTACTGAGACAAGGCCAGTGCATCTGGGACAAAGGACCATGGCTAATGCGAATTTATAGTTAAAAAAAAATAAAAATAAAATCTAGAAATGACAATGAAAAATAAATGGTTTAATGAACTTTTTAGTCCCTGTAAAGTAGGGTCGTTTTGAAATTAGTCCCTGGAAAATTTTTTGTTGGGTTTTGGTACCTGTATTTTCAATGTTTTTGAAATAGGTCCCTGCCGTTAGTATATTCCGTTAACTTGCTGACGTGGCTGACGGAGCGCCACGTCAGCGATGCCACCTGGACGAAATTGTCCACTGTGTCAGCCACGTCAGCTGACATGTCAGATTAAAAAAAAAAGAAATTCAAAAAAAAATTTAAAATCTTTTTTATTTAATTTTTTTTATTTCAAAAAATAAATGTTAAAAAACTTATCACCAGATTCACCAACAATAGCATAACCTTCTCCAACCAAATCCCAAACGATTTCCATAGAGAATCATGAGAGAAGAAATCTGTCTTCAAAGAGGATTTTACACAAACACCTGGTGCGCAACCAAATATCCATAACCAAGAACTATGTAACAGTAATACACAAGTTCTAATCAACAACAAACTCAGCTCCTTCTTTCAATCAAGTAAGAACCAAACAAGACCATTATCACAACCTTGCCATAGACGAAAAAAACCATCACTGATAGGATGGCGAAGAAAGCAAATAAACCAAATCTTGAAAGATAAAGGAAGGGACCAAACGAACAGATCTGTAACGACCAAACACCAAGAACAGAGCAGGTCGTGGCAACGGAGTGGCACAACCGAAGAAACAGGACCCGAAAACAGATCTGAAGCTCAAAGGTGACAGTGACGGCGACGGCAACGGCAACGGAACCATCAGAACCAACGGGTGAAGCGGCGGAGAAGGCGATGCCAAAATCGAAAACAAAAACCGCACACAGGGGAACTAGAATAGCAGCAAGAACCAAGAACAAGAAACGCACAATGAAGAAAGGAGGCAACAAATCTTGTTGGTGGTGGCGATTGATGACCACATCCATAAAAGTAGATTCAAAAACGCAGATCGGAAACCGATAAGAAAGCCGAACCGGCTCCAGAAACCACCTCCTGCTTCATGTGAGACAGAGGAAGCAGACCACCACAACAACAAAAGCAACACACCACTTCCGGGCACAAAGAAACGAAAGAAAGCCCAAAAAATCACGAACCACAGTTGCACGGATTCGTGGAAAATGGCATCGACAGCTAGCGCAAAGAGGAGGGAGTTGGTGGAGGAAGTGGAGGAGGAGGCGGTGGTGGTGGAGGAGGAGGAGAGGGTGTCGGTGATGAGGGAGGTTGTGGGTGATGAAGGGGTGGTGAATCTGGTGATAACTTTTTTAACATTTACTTTTTGAAATAAAAAATGTTAAATAAAAAGGTTTTTGAAAAAAGAAATTTGAATTTCTTTTTTTAAAAAATTGACATGTCAGCTGACGTGGCTGACACAGTGGACAATTTTGTCCAGGTGGCATCGCTGACGTGGAGCTCCGTCAGCCACGTCAGCAAGTTAACGGAATATACTAACGGTGGGGACCAATTTCAAAAACATTGGAAATACAGGTACCAAAACCAAACAAAAGATTTTCTAGGGACTAATTTCAAAACGACCCTACTTTATAGGGACTAAAAAGTTCATTAAACCAAAATAAATTTAAAAGTAAACGTTAAAATGAAATAAAAATCTGGAAATTAAATATTGAAAAATAAATATGAAAAATATAATATGAAAAATATAAGGAGGCTCATTTTTAAGATAATTAAAAAAATATAATACGAGATATATATATTATTAGGCAAAATAAAATACCAATTATACCCCAGCATAAATATCTTTTATTAGACAAAATAAAATACCAAGTATATCCCAGCTAATATAAAGTGATTTTACAAATTTACCCCAGCCACCACCTTATATATGTGAGTTTGGATGGACTTTTAAAAAAAGCAAAAGCGGCAAAAAAAATATTTTGATGCTTTTTTAATAAGTTACAATTTGTAGCTTCTAAAAAAAAGCAAATACAATATAAGAGAGCGAGTGAGGGTAAGTCATATTTTATTGTACAATATTTCCTTGCAATAAATCTGTTAAAAACTTTTTTTAAAGCTCGTTCAAACACAAAATAACTTATGCTTGTAATAATAGTTTTTCTTCTACTTCTACATCACAGAAGCCCCTTTTTTTAAAAGTTCATCCAAACATGCCCTAAATATAAAATAAGCTAATTTAAATATAAACTTAATACCTCAAATTTGATATATTGAAATTGAAAACATCAACTTTTCAATTAACTTTTTTTTTTTTAAACGAAGTCTCATAGTAAGTCTTACTAAAAAAAAGGAAGAGGAGAAAAGAGAATGAGAAAGAGAGAGCATACGACTTTAACAACCTTAATACTTATTTTACATGTTATTCCTTATGCTTTAACAATTTTTCAATCTATCACCAAAAGTTTAGCTTTTGTCATCAAACCGAAAAGAATAGGTATATGGATGGAGATCGCCTGTCTCAAAATGGTGTCTCATTCTCTGTCCCACCCACCTATATTTTGCCATGTCATTTAAAAGGGAAACATTTATAATAAATAGTGTAATTAATTTTCTAAGTGGCATAATATAAGTGGGTAATATTCATTAAAAAAATGAATATTCATCTAAAAAAATTTATAAGTGGGTGGGACAGAAAATGAGATATCATTTTGGGACTGGTGATCTCCGTCCATATTATACTGACACTACATATTATCTATTCATATTTTTTCACTAACCCATCATTGTTTTAGGTTGTTATTTATAAAATTGCCATTCGTTAATGAAGAGTATAATACGTAATTAGGAGTACTAGAAGATAATTTACTATCACTAATTGTAGATATACAGTATGTGCATCAGTTGCAATGCAATTATAAAATAATTCATTTTAATTACTTCATTAATCTTCTTTTGATTAAATTTACATTTATACCTTCAAAAATTGATTGTTAAGTATGATTAGTGTAAAGGTTTTTTTATATTATCCATCAATCATGAACTCTCACATTATTAAAAACGTTACACTTTTATTTTTTATTTTTTTGACAAAAGAAAAGTAAAGTCATTCCATTAAAAATCAAAACCACAATACATCTAGTAACTTCATCACAATTTTGGAGGATAGTAATATATGCATGCACCATTAAAGAGAGAGCAACTACACAAATTTCCCTCCTAACAAGCTTTACCAAAAAGTTGAGAACAATATACGAAAAAAGACTCATATAATTTGAAATAATAACCCTAAAATCAGTATGGTCCTCTTGAACATTTTTTATGCTATCCGTTACAAACTGTGAGTCAAACTCGAACAACTCCTTGGTTGAAACAAACACAATTAACCATCGAATAGCATGAAGAAGACCTAGGGCTTTCCTTTTTTGCATCTGGAGTCTGGGAGAGTGACCATAAGATTTAGCTTTGAAGAGATGTCCTCTCTTATCACAAGAACTAATGCAAGAACTAATTGTCAGTTCACTAAGACTTAGTGCATCCTGCACAAAAAAAAAAAACTTCAATGCAGCGCAAATTGATTTCTATTGTTTTATTTGCTTGAACTAAAAATTTATAAAGAAAACGGAAAAAAATGAAAATACGCATCCGACCAGTAACACTGGACGAGGTAATTAAGGGTGGGAAGTGCTCGCAGGTTACCTAGGCCTCGACAGTTCCAACTAAAAATATTTATGGCTTCTAACAGGCCTGGTAACTAGGCCATACCGATAAAAAATGCTTCCGGATAGTATCAATCATGGGAGACACAAGTTGCATGGCTTCATTTTGGACCGTACTCGATTGGCCATCAATGAGTTTTCTTCTGCGCTTCCTATCCAGATTTATTGAATCTTCACCGTCAATTTTTGCTCCACATGCTTCTTGTTGGATGGAATTAGGTAATTATTGCTAATAGCTAATCCCATGGGATATATCATCATAATTGATTTGTTTTTGGCGGCTCCATCAGTTAGGTGCACCCTTAACTCCATCAAATCCGCTGCCTTTAAAAACTCATTTATAACAGCATTATCCATTTGAATTTGAATTACTAGCAGGATCATCACCGAAATTTCCTCCATGATTCTCGCCCCCTTCCTCTCCCGAAACCACTGCATTGAATTCACCCCCTCCCCTCCGCTGCTCTGCCCTTAGGTCAGCACCCCATCCTCTCACACCATCATCCGATTCCAACTTAAACAGTTTGCCACAGCCTCTAACTCCGTCGTCCTGATCCCCGGAAAACAATAAATCGCAAAACTGGTCTCTATGACCAAGACAGTCACACAAGAAGCAAAAAATGGCCAGCTTCAGGAATCGTCCCAACCAAAGTTGGAAATTGACGCTCACATTCTAATCTTGATCGACATTAAAAACCACCCCATCCTCCTCCTCCTCATCAATATTCATACCGTCCATGGACAAAACACGATTGCAACCACCCACTCACCTTCTCACAAACAGAGAGAGAACAAACACTACTCACTAATGGAGAGAAAAAAGACTTCTCACAACGGAGAGAAAAAAGACTTCTAAGATCAAGAGACACAGCAATTTATGATAATTATCTTAAAAGTCACATATATAAAAATTTATGATTAGATAAGAGTTAATCTCATAACCTGAAATAGTAATTCATTTATAAAAAGGCGTGTCTAAGGTGCACCACTCACCAAAGTGGTGCACCACCCATGTGTCAAAATATGATTCATCCACTCTGTCACATGGGTCCCTTTGACTTTTCAAAGATGGTTGGATCTGGTCAAATGGTCATTCTCGGTGTTTTTACATTTGTTCCTTTTTAATTTATTTATTTTGAATTATTTATTATTTGAAATTATTAAAAATTATTAATAATTTTTTTGCCTATATTTCTTATTTAACTAATAAATTAATTATATATTAGTGGCTACCGAAAAAAAAAAAAAGAGTAAAAAACATAATTACTTAAGATATTATTAAACGATATTCTAAAGATGGAGCTAATTTTAATATATAAAATTTTTTATATTGTCAATCAGGTATAAATTATCCTACTTATGATTTTTAAGGTAATTATGATTTTTTTTTGGACAAAAGGTAATTATGATAAGAGTGAAAAATTGTTTCTTTTTTTTGGCCTAGGCCCCTCCTTATACAAAAAAAAAATTATAAAATAATAATATATTTAATATATTAAAAAAAGATTTAATTGATATGTAATATCCATATAAAGATTTTTTTTACCATCAATCAATCACAAATTGTCATGTCAAATCTGACTTTTATGATTATATTCACACATCTAAAAAGAATTGTGAATTGTGATTGTTTAATAGTATAAAATTTTTACATTGATAATATATCAAAATGAAATTCCTAATTTTTTTTACATTGATAATACATCAGCATTTGTCATTTAATTATGGAATTAATCGGTATATATTATCACTGTTAAAAAAATTGCACTATCAATAATCAGAAATTAATATATTATTAAAAAAAGTTTGAATCTTATTTTAATGAGTTTAATTGGTATATACTGTCGGTATAATTTTTTTTACACCACCAACCAATCAAAAATCAAGGTATAAATGACTTTTAAAGTAATTAGGATAAGAGTCGGAGATTTTTAATGAGATGTCAATTTTTGATTAGTTGGCTGTGTAAAAAATCTTTATACTGACTGTGTATACTATTTAAACTCTATTTTAATTATCCTAAAAATCATTCATATCATAAATTCTAATTGGTTGATTGAGTAAAAAACATAATGCAAACTAATTAAACTCTTTAATTATATTAAATTATTATGATTGAGTTTTTTTTTAAAAAATTATGATTGAGTATGAGTAATTCGTTAGAGAGAGAAAGATGAACAACAGGAGACACCGAGACAGCCTCTCTCACGAAGTTCCAATTACAACAGCGACTGCTGCATGCAACATCTCATCTTTCTCTCTGTCCCACAATATCAACATTCTTCTTCTCATCCACGCGACCAATCCTCGCGTCTTCTTCAACTCTTTCATCGTATCTCTATCTCTTCAGTTATTTTTTTGCTGTCAACTTCAAAAATTACGCAGAGTCTTCTGCAGTTCTGTATTCTTCCCTTTTCCAGCTAACAACCTTATGTTTTCTTTTTTCTTAAAAAAGAACTACTTAATGCACGTTTGGTTTTGTTTTTGGTTCTTTGAGAAATAATTATTATTCTTTTTAAAAATTTTCTCAAAATATTTTAATTGTATATTATTTTAAGAGTTCGTTAGGATGTTTTTTTTTTTTAAAATATTTTTTAAAAAAAAATATAAGTACTTTTAAAGAAAATTTGGGTGTTTGGATAGACTTTTAAAAAAAAAAAGCGGCAAAAAAAATATATTTGATTTTTGTAAGAAGTAACAATTTCTAGCTTCTAAAAAAAGCATATACAATATAAGATAGTGAGTGAGGATAAGTCATATTTTATTGTACAATATTTCCCTACAATAAATCTCTCTAAAACCCCTTTTTTAAAGCTTGTTTAAATGCAAAATAACTTATGCTTATAATAATAGTTTTTCTTCTACTTTTATATCATAGAAGCTCTTTTTAAAAAACTCAGCCAGATATGCCCTAAATATAAAATAAGCTAATTTAAATATAAACTTAACACCTCAAATTTGATATATTGAAATTGAAAACATCAACTTTTTAATTATTATTTTTTTTTAAAAAAAAAGAAGACTCATAGTAAGTCTTACCAAAGAGAAAGGAAGAAAGGAAGAGGAGAAAAGAGAATGAGAAAGAGAGAGCATATGACTTTAACAACCTTAATACTTAAAAAAAAAAAATTGTCCGGGATAGAACTCAGGATATCGCCACAGCCGATAGCCGTAGGACTAATCCCCCGAGGATGTAGAGTATCAGTTAAGGGGCAACTTCTCTACCCACAGATGCAGCTCTATTTCCATCACTAGGATTTGATCCCTGGACATATGGTTAAAGAGCTCAAGCTACCAGCCACTTGGACTACACCTTGTGGGTTAACCTTAATACTTATTTTACATGTTATTCCTTATCCTTTAACAATTTTTAATTCTATCACAAAAAATTTAGCTTTTGTCATCAACCTGAAAAGAATAGGTATATTATATTGACACTACCTCTATTCATATTTTTTCACTAACCCATAATTGTTTTAGATTGTTAATTTGTTATTTATAAAACTGTCATTCGTCAATGAAGAGTATAATACGTAATTAGGAGTAATAGCAGAGAATTTACTATCACTAACTGTAGATATATAGTTTGTGCATCAATTACAATGCCATTTTATAAAATAATTCATTTTAATTACTTCTTTAATATATTTTTTTTGTTAAATTTACACTTATATCCTTAAAGAATTGATGGTTATGTATGATTAGTGTAAAGATTTTTTATAATATCAATCAATCATAACTGTCACATTATTAAAAATGTTACATTTTTATAATAATTACTTTAAAATTCACACGTAGGATAATTTGTGATTAGTTAAGAGTCAAACTCATAACTTTATATAGTAATTCATTTATAAAATACACTAAATAGTTTTACCTTTTAGACCAAAAAGTATAACTTTCCTCTTCATTATAATAATGTTCTTTACAATAATTGGGCCATATTGTTATAAATAAAGTGCAGTCCCATTATGTATATTATATTTTCATTGATAAACTACCAGGAGTGGAACTAAGTTTTGTCAATAAATAACCTAGGAAACATACGATTGTAGTCATCTACCTAAGACAAAAGCAAGCCATACCTGCTTGTACAATAGCTACATATTCGTGGCATCAATATTCCATTATAATGACTCAATTTAAGTCAATCAACAAGTGCCATAAAATATGTTGTGATTCTTTTACTTATTATCGTTAACATTTCTGCTTGGCCTCTGGTCTTATTTATTTTCCTTCCTTGTCTTGACCACGTGAACCAATCTGGTATGCAGGTCAGAAGATGAAATAATGACGACCAATAGACCACAACCCTTTCCTTTTTATATATATTTTTATGAGTTAAAGAATAAGAAAAAGAAAATAACAAAAGAAGACCAATTCCAGCCATCTCGTGAGGGACATGTTTAGATTTATATTTTGTACATATATATCTTTTCCAGCTATCAAATTATCCCCCAGTGTTTCGTATATATAATCTCTTATCGTCAAACATTCTCTAGGCTAGAGAAGAACATTTAAATATACTTGGTTTGATTTGATGGGATGTATCTAATACGTAGGTTAATAATTATGTTATTTGAACTTTAAAAATTAGGACAACAATCAACAACAGTTAATGATATTCAAAATGATGATTAATAACATGTTAAACTTAGTTAACGGATACACCAACAATGAGTAACCAAGATTTGTATATCATTAGTTACCCAATCTACTAATGAAATTCAATATGTTATTAATCACGATTTTTGAACATAATTAACAATTATCGGTTGTTATCTCTTTTTATGTCTCAACAACATTTTTGTAAGTTTATGGCAGAAGCAGAATAGGCGATGGAAGCTACCATGAAGCAGTTTTGGACCCTATCAAAGGTCAAATGCACACCCCAAAATGATTTGATGATACTCATATTAAGCTAAAACGAGGATTAGTAACAATCTCCTCTTTCATAATCCATACATATAGGCACTTTTTGCGTTAAATTTTGAGTTTTGAGACACATCACACTTGTAGATATGTGACTCTCACATCTTTTACGTGAATCAAAGTATAAATGTGCAGAAATCAAGGTAAGCCCTGCTGTAATTAAGTAGTGAAAAATGTAGAGATGTGAATTGATGTAAATGTGATATTATTTCAACAACCAACGTGCAACTAAATATTCATGTACCACACTCAAGGGAGCATTTTTTAAATAAAGACACGGAGTGACGGAGAGGTACATTGCAATACCACATACTCTGCCCTTCAATAATTTATTAGTGCACTCCTTAAGCTTTGTGATAGCCTCAGACTCCACCAATGATGAGAGACTAGTTTTATTTTTCCCTCATGCAATCACTAGCTCCAAAAGAAACCCCCACATACAAAAAATGGAGAAAACGATTTTAATATCTAATTATTTTGTGATTTCTTGGTAATTACAAAACAGACCCTAGAAGAATCACTAATTACACTACAGAATGAACTGTGATTGAGGACAAAAGTATCACAATCACAATACATATACAAAACAAAGGAACAAATCTACTACCACATATATCATAAGCTAACTAAAAGGCCTAGTAGATGGAGGACCAGCACATTGCAGCCATGCAGCATAGTACCAAGTACAACCAGAAATCACTAGTAAAAATCCCAGAAAGTGAGAGCACTAAGTTGAAAGGACACCAGTATATATCTGAACAGTTCTATAAAGAGATAATAATCAGAAGAAATCATGCAACATTATTTAAGAATAATACAAGTTGGTATCACCCGGAATACTGACAATCAAGCATAAACCCGAATACGGGTTGAAGAAATTTACAAGAGAAATCCCCATGCCTGAGAACATGTGTTCCATCAGTATGGAACTGACCCTGCTTACCCTCTATAAATTCTCATTCTCATCTAAAAAATTTGAGCCTCTTACAGTGATTAGGTTAACGGGATTGATGGAGGATTACCTGCCGGGCACCTCTGTCTACGGGGCCTTCTGGTTGTCTTGCCCCATCCTGTTAGGCTTCTGTCTTCCAATCCCACTTCAATACTATTAAGTTGCTGCATCAGTGGGGTGCAGGTTTCATTGGTTGCCACCGGTGGTGGGGGAGATGGGGCAACCTGCACCCGCCGCCTCCCTCTGCCACTGCCATTCCTAGAAGAGCTTCTCCTAGTTAATCCTGAATTCCATGAATGACCTGTTGCTTTCATAAGCCCTCCAAATGTCTGAAGATCTTCTGTTACTTCATGCCTTGATAAAGATGCAAGGCCTGGAAGGATATCCCTTTGGAAGTCCCTCCTCTGCCTCCCTCTCCTTGCCGGTCCCTTTCGTGTTCGAGTAGCTAAGGAAGTTGTTGTTTCTTCCACTATGAAGTTTTCTGGAACAAGAGGCTTAGGCATGTAGTCTTCTTCCTTGGTTTCTGTCAGTTTCAATGTCATGAGCTCAAAGTAATCGGTTACTTCAGAGGAAGAAGATTCCTCTTTATCATCACTTTTTTCCCTAGAATTATCAAACTTGCTCCCGAGATTCTCTTTACATGAGGAAACTATATCCACAAACCAACTTAGCGGGTCCACCGTTGGACTTTCTGATGGATTACCAATCGCACCATCCACTTGATCGCAGGAAAGCGATGACAATACAACAATTGCCTCTGCTGCATGTCTCATTAGTTCATCACGTGGCTGTTCAACTGTGTCTAGTGGACCTTTTGGTGATTCTAGAGAAGTTTCAAGCTGTTTTTCTTCAGGAACGGCATCCTCCTCTGTCTCAGGAAAAGCAGGAGCTTCCAGATCTATTTCTGCCTTCGTTTGTACATTGTCACTGGGTATAGTTGTCAAAGATGCTTCATCCTCACTCATACTCAAGTTCAGATCAATTTGATTTCTAGAGTTGGCTTCTTTAGTAGGAGATCTTTCCTTGCTAACAATAGTTACAGTGACGGCTTCTTTGTCCAACTCAAGAACAGCATCATCACAAGGCAAGTTAATGTCAAGTATCCAGTTTTTCCGATTATTTTCCACTGGTTTAACATCAGATGGATTAGGAATTGAGGGAGAAGTGATTGAAGACAACTCCTTCTTAGGAGAAATATGAGGCATATCAAATATGGGAACACCAAGAATTTTCTTACTATTAGAGCTTTCACTTACCTCTGTCCTCTTTGGCTCAATATCATTAGAACATGAAACCAAAGTTACATTATGCGTAAATTTTCCACCAGGCCCCTTTCCACTTTCATCTTTGTTGGACAATGAAGCAACATGGAAAAACCTCGACTCTCCTACACTTACGCCTCTACCAGCACTTTGCACCTCATTCTTACAAGTTGTCTTCGCCCTAAGCCAAGGCAACACAGCAAGATGCTCCTCATGCTTCTGTTCTAAATCTATGATCCCGATACCTGACTGGGAAGCCAAGGTGGATGAACCATTTGAAAGCAGCACATTCAAGTCGATATCTTTCCTAGACTTCATGTCATTGCAATTTGAATTTGAACCCTTATAGTATTTTGATGAACCATTTTTTATGGAATGTTCAAGAATTATCTTACAATCATCATCATGATTAAGATAGTCATAGCTAGTTGAAGAGATGTTTGTTGATGGTTCCTTGGACCTAGATGAAGACCCAGCGTAAAATCCATTCTGTATAGGTACATCACATCGAAAACCTGGGTTAGGCTTGGAATTGATATTAAGAGGCCAACTGTCTTCCAAAATCCCATTACTTTTATGTGTCTGGGAACTCCTGCTCAAGGCACCAGATGCATTTAGACATGAAGGCGTCTGAACTGACATCAACTTCTGGCTTAGGCTGCTACTTGCCATTTCCCAAGAAGAAGCTGAATGAGACCAAGACTTGGGTAAATTGGAGGAAGGAGAAACTGAAAAAAGACCTGGTCTATGTAAAGGTACCACAAACTCAGGATGCTTATTAATGGAGTATTCATGATTTCTTTCGCTGGTATCTAAATCAATAACTGTCTTTTCCCTCCACGAGTCAGCCTTGCTTCGACCAGTTAGGTAACCAGATGCAGGTTCATGAGCTTTGCTAGGTGCATCTTGCATTGTTTGTGAAGATAAAAATGATTTCTCTACTTTGAGGACTTGAGGATCAGGTTGTAGGCTGCTTTTAGTTTTCCCTGTCAACATTATAAATGTAATGTTATGGAACAATTTTATCAGATGTCAATATCAATACTTGATTGCTGGCAGATAATCAAAAAGAAAAATGTACTCCAAAAGAAAAAAAGGAAACACAGCTTTGCTAAATTCCAGTTGGAGCCAATTAGCCAAACAATCCAATTTTACTAATATTAGAAGATTTAGTTTATTAACTTGAAACAAGGAGAGAGGCAAAAAGTGTATAGTAATCCATCAGCTCTAACACGTAATAACAAAATATAAAAGTTCTATAGTTCTTCCTGTCTCTTTTATCAGTTTATTTTAACAAAATCACAATAAGACATACTAACCTTAATTCATTATCAGTTTTTTCTAAAACGCTAATCTTGCTACCTTTTCTCTTAGAAACATATCTGATGGCTAGTTGCAAAACTCAATATAACTCAGAAAGACAGAAACAACTTTCAAGTGGGAGGAGGAAAGTTCAAGGGGAAAAAAACATGAAGCAACTCAATAAGAAGTCTAACCTGCCTCAGCTTCTGATGTAATCCACCCTTTTCCACTCCCATTGTTCTCCAAATATCCATTTTTTCTGTTCCAACCGTCAGTTCCATAATGTGAGTTGAGTAAATGCTCCCTGGACAAACCAAAAAACTGTGACTGTTGTTTGGCAGTGCCAGATGGATTGGAGCATTCAGTTGTCCTGTGACAGGGATTATGGATCGGAAGGTGAACATATGGAGAATCGTTTGTTTCTTCCAATTGAACAGGTTCGTTTAAGTCAGCCAAACCATTTCTTCTCCTTAAAGACTGCTCGGATCTTGACATGTCCTCCTGGCAACTAGTCTTCTCACCATTGCCACAAAAAAGCTTCACATCCCCCTCCTTTCCATCTTTACAGTTTCTATCAGGAAAAAATAATGTTGGACCATTTATCTTTTCATCACTGAGCTTTTCACTTTCCTCAGTATCAATGTACTCATCAGCAGGGAGCTGAAGGTCGAACATTTTTCTCCTAACCTTCGAGGGTCTGGACTCGAGCACCTCAACATCTTTTGAACTGCAACCGTTTGGGGATGAATATAGACCACCTTGCTTGCTGATTCCTTTAATAGAACTCAAGGGAGAATGAGTGCCCTCAACATCTGAAACCAATGTTTTAGCACATGTAGAATTTCCCACAGGAAAGCCAGAAACATGCCATTTTTGGCCATCTTCAATTGTTATTTGAGATGCCAAGGGATCTGTGCAAAATGATGCCTCAACAGGTATCTGGTTCATCTGTAATTCTTTCCTTTTAACTTCATTCATCAAATCCCTTTGTATTCGGTATAAGCGGTGAAGTTCATACACCTGCTTGACAATACGTAATTTAAATATATCAATAGGTTCACCAATCACCTACACCATGCATACAATTCAAGCTACAGGGCAAGCAATAAACAAAAGGTAAAAAAGTAAAACCTCCATACCTGACTCTTAAAGATGGCCTCATGCTCGAGCATCGTTCGCTTCACAACATCCTTATCATACACTGGACATGCATCTGCAGTAACACTTGGAAGAAAATTATTATAATACTGCCCACTTGTCAGTGTTTTGTCTCCATAAAATAGGGACCAGCCACAACTACTGGATTCCTCATTAAGATCTCTCATTGAGTAGTAATATCCTGGCAGATTCTGGACTTTGGTTCCCATTCCTGATAATTGGTCACAGTTATATGCAAATAAGTATTCTACCATATTAACACTTACTAATGCTGCACCACATCCAATACCACAAACACACACTACAAAAATCCGCCACGTTAATGGATAACACAAATCCAGCCAAATTAATGGCGCACATAATGACAAATAGTCACATATGCAGAAAATTTTAATTTTTTTTCTTCACTAAATTACTTGAATGGTTTAGGAAACTTCTCAATGCACAAAGATAAATTTAGTATGGATTATGGATTAATCAGTTAAGTTTATATGCAGTTTGGTGCCCCCTTGTAAAAAAGAGGTGAAAATTCAAAGATGAGCTTTATATGAAAAATGGTATGCTAAACCCATCCTTGAAATTTTCATCCCTAGTTTTACGGGGATACCAAACTAAACTAACTTATAACACCCCCCACCCCCCCAACAAAAAAAAAAAAAAAACACACACACACACACACTCCCTTGTAGTTGTTCCGCTGCTACACATATATGCATCCGTACAAGACACAATTATGACCTTTTTCTTATTATTTCAAGCAATGTAAAGTTGAAATTTCAGTAGATCACAACCAGTGTCATAACTCTCACAAGTTATTTACATGATACAATATACTGATACTGAAAGCCTCTAAATGCATGACAACAAAACCCTGCTTGCACCAAGTCATGTTGAACACAACATGAAGCAAATAAGTAGCAACCTGCTGCTATCATAAGCTAAGTTCATTGTATCAGAACAAGCATTTAATTAGATCACGAAACTCTAAACATTTATTGAAATGTTAGGCTATAAATAAATATAGAACAAATTAAACATGACATGAGACACGGACAAGAAGAAAGAGAGTGCTACAACAGCAAGCTCTTGAGAAACTTAAACCAAGGTATCCCTTCAGGCATGTAAACTAACATATTTTGCTGGATAAAAAATTTAAGCGCAAGGAGAAACAATTTAATTCCTAACAATTGTCACATATTTTAACTCCGAAAAACCATTACTACATTAATTAGCAACGAAAATTCACAAATCCCATGTTCAGAAGTATTAAAAAAATACTATATAACATATGTGACAAATTCTAATTGTAATAGGACATAACAGGACCTACTTTAGACTACCATCACAAGTATAGAAATCACAAAATTACCCAAACTTAGGGGTAGAGGACAAGAAATGCAAGAAACATCCTCGAAGATAGAATTTTAGAACACTGAATGCATAAATTCATTACTGTTACACTAAAAAGTGTTTAATCTAATATGTTCCAGGATTTCAAGAATGGGGATCGTTGTTATTACTATGACAAATTAACAATCGCATTCCTTCTGATGTTGCTGGGTTGAGGACCAATATATCCCTAGTAAATTCCAACCTCCAACACCTGCTAAAGATGCAACAGTAACCTTTAAGCCTATACTAATGCACCAATCAAAATATATAAAATATCCTTACAACAACCCAATTGGTAATGCTTCATAACATCTAATATCGGCCAAATGCCGTTGGCATTTTCGTCGTTGAGAACTTTGACCAACACCGGTGCTCAATTCCATGGTTGCTGGTTCCCTCAACATCCCTGGGAATTGCGTATCAGATCGGATTCACCATAAAGAAAGCCTTGTAATATAATCGCAAGAAGTGACAAATCACATTCCCATACCCCTACTGTGTATCCCCATGTATCGGATTTCGGGAAACTAGGGTCGACTCAGACAGTTAACACAATAGACACCAATCATATGCAAGTGACTTATCATTCCGCGGTAGCAATGACCAAAGCCGTAGAATCACATCGAAAATAAATATGGACAAAGTTCACAAATTCATTCATTATCCTACCAAAGCAAACAACAGCTGAAAGATACTCATAAAAATCAGCACAAATACAAGCGATTGGGATTCTGAATAAATCTTTGCAAAGGAGATGACGTTCTATAGTACACGTTTTATCGACATTAAACCCCATTCACACTTCACCAATTAATCGGGAGGATTTCCGAAATCTTTGTAAAAGAGTTATTGCGTTTCAAAGGCCCACATCAAGCTACATGTCATAGACTCAGTCATTGAAATGAAAAATCTATGGAGTAGTGGAACAGTTACAAAACCTGGCACACCAAAATTCATCCATAATATTAAGGAGCTCAGGTCCTCCACATCAATTTTGAGCAATGAAGAACCCAAAAAGCAACCAATGGACGCCAAAATTTAATTAAACAGATCCAATACAACAATTATCAAAACGAACATCACAGAAGTTCTCAACCAGAAGAAGCATTTGAAATACTAAAATTAAACATCAGAACATTCCATCTACATAATTCAAAGTTTAATTTTTTATTTAAAAAAACACAGTTATGCTCAGGAGTTCATTGGAATAATCCCCCAAACAACAGGAACCAAAGAATTTCCACCGTACTCAAAACAGAACTAGGCATATAAAACACAAAAACCAAAATTGTTAAAATCGTGATCAAGTAAATAAAATTTAAATAAAATATTCAGAGAGAGTATAATAAGGTAAATTACCTCAGACCCACATCTCCTTATCACCTCCTGCTAAGAATCCCACATGGATTCTACCATTTAAGAGGCACCAACACCATCAGAGATGAAAATTCAGTGTCTTTTAGACTCGCACTATGAGAAGCCAAAAAGGGTAATTAACAACTACAACTAAAAACACGATAACAACAATTATAGGACAAAATAACAAAGAGGGTGTTGTAGGAACACCATTGAAGAAGCTTAGATCGTCATCAGGGTGAAGAAAAGGAGGAGATTTCGATCTGCTGGGCCAGCCACCCACCCAGCAACTCCTCTCTCTCTCTCTCTCTCTCTCTCTCTCTCTCTAACAAAGACACACAAAGAGAAGAAAGAATGAAGCTTTTTTTTTTTTTGGTCTTAGAGAGAGAGAAACATTTTTAAAGAGAGAGAGATCCCAGATAAGAAATCTTCACACAAACAAACGACCTTCTAACAACAGTGACATGAAATTTGTCAACATCCGGTCTCTTTTTATTCTCTGCTTTTTCATCACTCCTCTCTCCCTCTCTCTCTTCTTTCCTTTACCATTTATATTAAACAAAAAAAAAAAAATCATACTACTTTTTTATTTTCTTGTGTTTTTCAGGGATAACAAACAAATGGGCATTTCTAGATTCTCTCCACCTTCCTTGCTTTTCGCTACTCATATCAATTTCTATTATATTATTGAAAACGTAACTGAAAATATCTCATTACAAGCATTCTTATCATTAATTAATTAATTAATTAATTAATATATGTACTAAGTATGTATTTTAAAATTTACCCAAAAGTGCCAATAGAGATTGACACTGACACATCTGGTCAAGCCTTCTACTCACACTAGATCTCCTCTGTTGATAGATAATATGTAAATTCTACTATAAATCATTGTTGTCGAGGTTGATGGTGTTCCCTAACCTTGCAATGTGACGTGTCTTTCCCCAATCTAAACTTTTAAAAAAATAAAACATTAAAAATACCCAAAAGTGTTTGATCACTTTAGTAGAGAATTGTGACTTAAAAGAATTTTACTCACGATTCAAATTCTGGAATCGTTGCTTTAGGAAGATTTTATCTAACCACTATGTGAGTTTTGCTTATGGGAATACCAATCAAATACAGAGTATTTCAAAAAAAGAAATGATTTTTGTACATCTAAAATGGGATATCAGTCATACAATGGCGGAATGGCCCTTTGTTATTTGGGGCATTCTTGATATACGTATATAAAAAAGATGATAAAAAAAATAAGTTGAAGATAGAAATAAATATATACGATATCACATACGGTATCCAAAATTTTGTGTTCAGATAACACAACTCTTTCAAAAAGGATTGGATTGTAATAGTTGATGAAAAGACATTTTACGTCGTGAAATAATAATTATGCTTTATTAGATCACTAAAATATTTTAATCTTATAATAATTTTATTAAAGCGCACATGTATAATTTATATTTATAATTTAGTTAATAATATAAAAAAGTTTAAACTAACACTAAATAAAAAATGAAGTTTAATATCTTATTTGATTGTTTTATAGTATTAGCCTAAGTAGTTAGGGGAAAAGGAGACAAATGGCGTGAACAGAATTTGTTTAGAGAACATTATATTATTGCTTGTTTAAAAAAAAAAAACATTATATTATTACTACTCCAACGACAGCGAAGTTTTATTATTATTATTAACTAATAATATAAATAATTTAGCTATTCTATAAATTTTATGTTTTGGTAAAATGTTATGTCTTACTTCATTGTGTTATTGTATTAACATGAGCAGTTATGTAAAAACGATGTTACAGACAAATGGTGTTAATATGTTTTATTTTGTGAACATATGTATATTATGACTCCAACAACAACAGGAACAACATTACAAACTTGACAAATGAAATCTTTTTCCTAAGCTAGTTGTTAACGTTCCATTAGGACTAAGTGTTAATTTTATATTCCCCAATGAGGAATTGAGATAAAGGGTTTTTTTAAGAATGCTATTTTAAGCAGTGTTTTAATTGGCTAATACATCAGCAGACAACAAGTGGGACCCTTCAAACTGTGGGAAAGATGAGGTTTTTTTATAGAATGTGTTTGGTTAGAAATGCCCTCGTGGATACCGATGAATTACAATAATGGGATTTATGGATGGTGCCTCTGTTTTTCTGTTCTGTAGGGATGGGTAGTACCCCAGTACTTTGGGCTGTTCACTTCACAGTCCACACTTTTTGATTGGTGGGAGGATCCTCTGCCTCTGGCTCAGTCTATTTTGTGTGAGTACTTGCTTTTACTATGTACCTCGTTACATAAAGAAAGAAACAAATGCAGATGCATCATAGATTATGATGATCCTTCCACACACGTGGCTGCTTTTATTATAGCCCAACTATCTTGATCCATGAGGAAAACTTTTTCCTTTTTCCACACATATTACAATTTAGCATTGTCATTAATATTTTTAATTGGTATAAATATCTTCTGTTATACCTATTGGATCTATGTATTTTATATTTTTTTTTTATGTGGGTCTTAAGGAATTATCTAATGGTAATAATGCTTTTGAAGGAAGAACCTCCGTAAACTTGTAAGAATTTTTCCTTGGCTGTGCACAATACAGCCTTTATCTGAGTGTTTAACTTGAATTTATTGCATCTTACCTGAACAAATAAATTGTAATTTATTGCATCAAATTTAAATTCTAACTTCTAATGGAAAGTGAAAAGTAAAATGGAAAGGCGTTTTAATTTGATATCATGCCAAAGAAGAGGGTTTTATTTATTTATTTAGATTGGAATGGGAACGGGAACGGGAACGGGAACGGGAACGGGAACGGGAACGGCATAGCCTAGCCTAGCATCAAAACTTATGTAATGATTCTCAGATGTTAAATTTGTGGAATTGCTTTAAAATGATAAAATCCATTAATGGCCTCAACCAAACAAACAATAAAAATCATTTATGTCCTTCTTTTTGTATCAAACTCCACTTATTTTGTTTTCGAAATTATGTCTTGTTTTGCACGATATAGATCTTAAAAAGTTAAATTCCAATTACTTATTCTATCTATGAATTAATTGCTACGTCCTTACGTTTTAGTTTGTGATTTAATTGTTTCTAATAAATTAAATATTTAACATATAATTTTTACCCAAATCATATATACTCTTACCATATTTATCATTGGATTTAATTTTTGCCTAAATCACATATAAATACTGTTACCGTATTTAACCTACTGCGTGCATTTACCTAAATAATAATATTTCATTTTGTATTTTGAAAAAGTTTGACTTCTATAATGGTTCGATTTTAAGAATTTATTATTTCAGAGTAAGTTCATGTATTTCTGTCCAGGAAAAAAAAAGGACTAAACTTTTCAACCAAAAAAAAAAAAAAAGGACTAAACTTATATCCAATACCATAGGTACAGTACACATTGTTCTTAACGTAAATCAGACAGAATTGGTTTGAAGCGATGTGCCAGTTGAGTATTCTTTAGAGTAGTTTTGGCGGTTACCTTTCATATTCAATGTAAAATAATATGTACTGTATCTGTACCTATGGTACTGTACATAAGTTTTGTCCCAAAAAAATTGGTCAATATAGTTTTTTTTTAATTAACAATAAAAATCATTTTACTTGAAAATTCTATGATTAATCGAAAGCCAGTTTCAGTTTAAAAGTTTTTTTACAGATCAACAAATTATGAATTATGATATTGTTCAAAATGTTTGATTTTTATATTAATTACTTTAAAAATCATATTATTGATAATATATAATTGTTGATAGTATAAAAAATTTATAAAAAATACATCAAATTAAACTCAAAATCTTATATAAACATATTTTCAAGCATAGTAAATAAAAATCTCTTATCTGTTTTATCATTTTTTCAAATCTTCTCTTAATCAAATATAATACTAAGGAATCAAAAATAATATTTAATTACACATTTATTATTATTTTAATTTTAGATTTATTAAAATGGCTTAGAAGTTGAATGTTCATAAATTTACATCATATTTTCAAATTATATTTTTAATTTTACGAATTGAAACACTCAAGGAAATTTTCGTTGTAGAGTTTACCCAATTAAATAGTTATTGTCAGTTCAACTCATATTAGTCGAAGTCAAAAATTATTTTTGAATATCAATAGTCTCATACTTGAAAAATTTAAAAACATTCTGGTCAACAAGTATCTAATTGTGTGTTTTGAATTCGATAAAGAATTTTTAGAACATAATGTGTATGTTTAGGAGAGTAAACATGATGTAAAAAAAAAAACAGAGAAAGAGAGAGAGTAAATATGACTTAGCATGAGATGTCTTCTTTAGATATCAACCAAACAAAATGACGAATATTTTCATTTGGTAATTTCATAAAGGAAAATGAGGGCACTCATTAGGATATCAAGAAAAAAAGTTTTTATTAAAATTAATATATTTTATATTTCAATAAATTTTGCTTTTTTTTTTTTTTTTTGGAAATACCTTAACTAGAGAACTTAGCATGACTCTTTTATAAATTAAAATAGAGGATTAAAATCCCATATCGAAAGAGAGAAATTTTGAAATCACTAGACCTCTATCCTTTCTACCAACAACGGTGCTAGTCTGCATCAGGGTCGTGTGTGCCTCAAGACAAGTATGATACTTGTCTTAGGCCCCACATTCACTTAGTTATTGACCTTTTGCAATTTTATATATATTATATAAAGGCCCAAAAATATAACATACCAATAACAACATATATGTAGGAGACATTTTATTTAAGCATCAAGTAGCAACGTCGCTTTCTAGCCCAAGCTGGTAGCAAGTGCTATAATTATATGACCCAACAACTAACATGTGATTGGTCCATGTGGTAAGGAACTTTGACACATTAAGCAAGTGGTCAGGGGTTCGAATCTTGACTCTTGTGTATGGAGAAAACCTGGTTGGGAGGGGAGAACCCGAACCCACCTTGTGTACCCAACAGGTTCTCCGACGGAGATTGATCACTACTAACGGTGGATACTTCATACCTATATCATGGTTACAAAAAAAAAAAATGACTCATCAACCTTAATACGTTTTTTTAACGAGTCGACGATCATAATACTTATGAGTGTGCAGGAGTAAAATTTTAGGAAAGTAAAAATTGATTGAAATTGAAATTGTTTATTCCTTTCATATGAGAAAATTAAGCATTGGTACCGTTGGACATGGTCCTGGTCCGCATGAAACATTTTTGTCGATTTTCAATTAATGTGAATACATGCTTCCATTACTTCCTTTTTATTTTTATTATAAAAGTCAATCAAAACGCAAGCAGTGCTTTATTATTTTGAACTTTGTATCCCATTTTTACGAAAAAAAATGGTTTGTACTATTTATTTAGTATTATTCTTCTACCAATGACGATCATACTCACACTTAGAAAGATCCAAGTCTTATCTCCTCCTTCACATGATTAACCACGCTGATGGAATTGTTGCCAATTGTTGCCTCCATATTCGATGCAGTGACACACTAACATAAGAGTAAATAGCCAATTTGGTCCCTGAAACTCTAAGGTCATATCTACCTGGTCCTTGAAATTAACGAAATTCCAAAAAGGTCCCTAAAACTGTGAAACGTTAATCAAGTTAGTCCCTCCGTTAACCCCAGTTGACTGATGCCGTTAGCGGCACTGAGCTGCCACGTTAAGTGCCTAGTTGGCTTGCCACATTGCTTGATAGCTGTACTCCACTTTAAGGACCAACCTGACACCCAATTTCAGGGACGAATTTGACACTATGTTACAGGGACCAAATTTTAATCTTCTTCTTCATCTTCCTCCTCCTCCCCTCTTCACCGTCCGACCATCCCTCACCTCCGTTACTGTTGGTTTGGCTTGATCCACCGGGCATTCGTTGGTTCACAGAAACCCTCTTCCCCAACCGACCATCATTGTAGCGACCACAGAGGTAACACTTCTCTTCTTCTTCTTCTTCAAAACTTTATTTGTTTTTCATTTGCTCTTCCTCAAACGTTTCTGCTGCATTAATTTTTGCTAACAGAGAGAGGCGAATCAAAATGCCAAATACCCCAAAATGCTGCTTTAATGAATAGAGGATCAACTGCTTTTATTGGCAATCCTAGTTTATGTGGCCCTCCTTTAAAGAATCCATGTAGCTCTGATACTCCAAGTGCCAGTTCACCTTCTTCAATTCCATTTATGCCTGACAATTACTCACCTCAGAATATTGTTAATGGTTATGGGAAAAATGAGAAAAATAAAGGGCTAAGTTTGGGTACGGTGGTTGGCATTGTTTTGGGTGAATTAATTGGAATTTGCCCTTTGGGTTTCCTGTTCACTTACTGCTACTCAAGGGTTTATGATTTTAATCAAGATTAGGATGAAAATGTTGTTAGTAAGGGAAAGAAAGGAAGGAAAGAGTGCTTCTGCTTCAGAAAGGATGAATTTGAGACCCTATATGATAATGTGGAGCAACATGATCTTGTCCCATTAGATACTCAAATGGCCTTTGATTTGGATGAGCTTCTCAAGGCTTCACCCTATCTGATTGTTGGAATGCTAGTAATCATTTCCATGAATGTTGGGATTATTGCTTTAAAGTTATTGCCGGAAACCATAGTTTCGGTTTAGGTGATGAAGGGAATGAGGGATGGTTAGACGGTGAAGGGGGAGGAGGAGGAGGAGGAAGAAGATGAAGAAGAAGATTGCAATTTGGTCCCTATAACATAGTGTCAAATCCATCAATGAAATTGGGTGTCAGGTTGGTCCTTAACGTGGAGTACAACTGTCAAGCAATGTGACAAGCCAACTGGGCACTTAACGTGCCACCTCAGTGCCGTTAACGGCATCAGTCAAGTGGGGTTAACGGAGGGACTAACTTGATTAACGTTTCACAATTTCAGGGACCTTTTTGGAATTTCGTTAATTTCAGGGACTAAGTTGAAACGACCTTACAGTTTCAGGGACAAAATTGGCTATTTAATCCTAACATAACGTTGTTGACCCCAGTCAATGTTGCTCGTGGTAGTTCATTAGAATACCTCCCTTGTCTCCACCTTCTGTCAAGGTATAATGTACTTTGTCAAAAGCAGGCATAATGATAAGATTCTTATTTTAAATTGAACATATTAAAGGACAACTAATTAATTTTTTAGGGAATTAATTAAAAAAATTTAAAAAGATGAACAATTTTTATGAGAAACTACAACTTTTTAGTTTTTTTTAATATATTAATTATAACACATTTTAATTGCTTTTAGTTCCTCATCAAGGACTAAAAGTACATTATTTTTAGTATTCGTAGAAATAAAAACAAATAAAATTATAATAGGAAGCAAATCCAAAATTCGTTACATAATACTTACAAATGCCAAACACTTATTTAAACCTAAAAAAATTGAAAAACCCTTAACCTTAGCAATGTCATTCTCCTCCCATACTCACTATCATCTTCCATTCCTAGACTCATATTTTAAAAAATTTACTTCATATCCTCACCTTTTATTTTATTATGATCTTTTGGCGTACATTAATTCACTTTTTCGTGCCCTTCTTTAATTTTATAATCTCTTGTTGTTGTTTTTTATTGTATTTTATTATTATTATTATTATTGTTGTTGTTGTTGTTGTTGTTGTTGTTGTTGGTTTCTGTTCTTCTTTCCTTTCACATAGAACCATTTGCAATGAAGGGATGGTGACAATTAGAAGAGAATGTATCATGCGGCTTCTTAAACAAATTAATGTAGGAATTTAGATCATAATAAAATAAAAGGTGATGGTTTGGAATAAGTATTTTCACTTACTGCAGGAATCATTGAATTCTCACCCACTCTATTTCCCTCTATGCATGCACATAAGCGCGCCCGCGCACACACACACACACACATCTAGCTCCAAAAGCTCAAGAAATAGGTGTTCTTGTGCAATTTCAAGAGGAAACAAGATCTTGTGACAATATTTCCTAATCCATGATTTTACGCATGAATTGTGATGGTTTATTGCAGAAAACGAATGACATGTTTTTGTGAAAACCCAAACATGTTTCTTAGAGTTCGAGGATGTAAATCTCAATCTTGGTTTGGTTAAAAGTCATAAAAACTTCACATGCATTCAATGATTTATAGTAGCCTTTCTTGCATGTTCCAATAGTGAAAATGCTCCACTATCAAGCCTTTTCAGTGTCAGGGAAGAGTATTATACTTTGTCTTTATTGTCTTTCTTTTAGTCTTCACACCATAATGTTTGAGATCGAGTTTTCTGACAATATTTGTCCTCTCCAGAAAAGTTATAGTACAATTGAAGCTATATAAACATCAATCCCAAGGAGTTAATTTGGGAGCGAGGTTGATGTGATGGGGAGATGATAACCCTCTGGCTTATCTAGATTTATCGTTATAGCTATGGTTTTTTAGCCAATCGGTTGAGTTTAATCTCAGTTTAGCCCAAATTTAGCTTAATTTGTCCTTAAGTCGTGTCTTAAGTCTTTTCCTTTATTTTTAGTCCAGGTGAGGAATTTGGGCCTCTATCTTGTTTTTAAATGTGAGAATCCACATATGAGTGTCACTTTCCTAGATTTGCTTGAATCTATGCATGTAAGTTGTGGAGAAATTAGCAAATAAAAAAATTCCAAAAATGCAAGCCAAAGGCAAATAAAAAGGAGTGGAAAAGTGAAAGGTGAAGTTGTAGCCACCCGAAGAATTGAACTAGAGAGTTAAGAAAGTAATGAAAATTGAGCCTCTAATGAAAAATCCATGCTTTCTTAGTTCCAAGGGTCATAGCCTAGGCCTTTTGCTTATCCTACCTTAGTCAGACCACATTAAAACATAAGAAAGACCTTGTGATGATGCATGCATGTATTTGTGGGAACTTTGTTTGAGATGAATATCAAATTCTTGGATAGTGTAACATCTGTGTTTTAAGGCATTATTTATATGTTGGATAACTATGTTTAAGACTTTGATTTAAGGTTTGATAAGCATGTTTAGGTGTTGGGAACCTTGCATGAAAAGTATGAGATCAACCGGCATTGAATTGAATAAGAAAGTGTTCTAGAATTTCCGTTATACAGTTTAGAATACATAAGAATGCACAATAGGAAATTTATTTTTGTGGAAGAGATTAGGTATTTTTGAGGGCTTGGCCTTATTCCTTAGGTGTATATGAGTCTATGTTTCAAATTTCAGGTCAAACGGAATTCAAACGAGCTCAGAATGCGATAAAACGTGCGAACCAGTAGTGCTGGACAACAACTAGCGCTGAGCGTTGTATTCCTAGGGCTGAGCGCTGGCCAGAGTGCCACGTGTCGCATCGTGATTGGGCAAGGGAGGCGGTTTGCCTCACCAGCACTCGCTGGATCCTGGCGCTGAGCGCTGGGCGCCAAAAAAAAAAAAGAGTTTTAAGTGAGGAATTTAGTGGAACCTTGGAGAAGAGGGGAGAAAACTCAAAAAACTTAGAGAGAGACGGAGAGAAAAGAAAGAAAGCAAGAGAAAATTCCAGATCTGATTCTGATAAATCCGTTCGTCCTATTAAAAAACCGATTATACCGTTGTGATTCTCGCGACTTCTACTTCATCATCCTACCTTTCTTTTCTTGGTTAGGCTAACGTAAGTCTATGTTTTTTGGCGAAATGCTGTCCATGATAGTATTGAAGTTATCTCTCAACCCGTTTATCTGTTTTCAATTCCATCGTCAGATTTGAGCTACATGTAACGTGTACTTCGTGAATATGTGTTCAGGTGAATTTTTGGAGCCCCGGAGGTAGGAGAACCTCACGAGGCATATTTGAGGAGATTGGAGTGGGTCCGTTTCTTTACTCTAAAGCTAGCCCACGACATCTCAAGTGGGGGAAAGAAGCCATCTAACATCGAAAATGGCTAAGTAACATTTTATTCAATATTGGCGTAGGGCGACCTAAACCCTACTAGTGAGCGAGTAATTGACAATATCAATATCACACTGGGGATCACTTCGTGGTACCAATGATGATATTGAGATTGTAGATTTATCGCAGTTAGGTTAATTTTTATGATATCTGAGGTTGTCTGATTTTACTGTTTTGAACTACTTGTTGTGTGCTGTTTGGATTAATATGTTAATTGTGATTATGTTTAATTTATTATTTTATTAATTTATTATTTTATTACTTTATAATTATAGTGATAACATGTACTGGCTGATAATATGTTATATTTGCCATAACATGCTTAGTTGTTTTCTAGGCAGTGATATTTGATATTTTAAGTGATGCATGTTGGGGAGTGTATGATATATGATTTTAGACGTGCCTAACCTGATTAATTAATATTTTATTATGATGAGATTGATGAGGTGATATTATTTGAGATATGCTATGCGATAGTGATGAGAGGTTAAGGCACTAGGGTATGATTCAATATACGTCGGTGAAACCCATATAGATGCATGTTGTTGATCACATCCGTGTGTTTGGAACACACGAGGTCAGAAGTCCTCGCGGGACCGTCCCAACTTAGATTTAGGCTGTGCAGCTATAGTGTCATTGCTATGCATGAGTACCCTCGAGAGAGAACCAGGGTGTGCACCGGAGCGAGATGTGTAGCTATAGTGTCATTGCTTTGCATGAGCATTCTCACCGCGGATGAGAGTGTGCACCAGTGTTTGGGGACGCGTCGCTTGGATGACTGACTAACATCTCTTAGCGGGCAAGGGATGTGTGACAGGATTGGTGGTGGCCACGTCAGCATAAGTTGCATGAGTGCGAAGGGTAGAGGATATATCTGTGATGCATGTCTATGTGCCTTTATTGTTTATATGTACGTGCCATTTTCCATATATGATGATAGATAGTTTCTTATCCCCTACTTCTTTTATATGTATGTTTCTTTGATGTGCTCGTTTTGAGAAGACCCTGCGGATGAGCCAGCTACAGAGGAGCTTGATGAGACTCCTTATGAGCCAGATGCTGGAGGATGAGCAGTGACCTCTAGCCGTTGAGTTTAGAGTCTATGGCCAGTGCGTCTTTTGTGACGTTTTAGTTTCCGTTGCTTATATCATTTTGTATCAGTATGTATCTTTTGGGATCCTACTGATGGAGTACCCTCTTTAGTTTATCAGCACAGTATGTTTGTATTTATATTTATATGTGTGTGATGTGATGTTTAATTTTGTTCTTACTTTTAAGTTTTTAATATTTATGATTTTCTATATATATATGTCCAACGCTAATATTAAGATTAACTTTTAGATAAATTAGGTTTTTCTTTAATGGGACATCGGGGTGTCTCAGATAGTGTGCTCAAAGTGTGAAATTGAGGGAAAAATAACTAACCTAGACACTGGAGAGCTAAGAGTGAAACATCTCTTTGTGAGGAAGCAATTTTTTACTTGGTGATCTCTTTTGTGTGTGTTTTTGAACTCTTTTTTTGAATGATGATTATATGGATGAGGAGTTTCCCCATTGTTTTCTAGTAAATACGCATGTGGTGATTATGTTGGGTATTTGGAGGGGAACATTGATGAAATTAAATTGTGTAAACTTGCATGGAAATGTATGAAGTTGCTTGACGTGATTCCATTGAGCTTGCCATGTTTTGAGTCTTGTTGAGTTTTAGTTTGCTTGAGAACAAGAAAAGTTTAAGTTTTGGGTGTTTTGATAACCCTCTAGCTTATCTAGTTTTATCGCTAGTAAAGCTATGATTTTTGAGCCAATTGGTTGAGTTTAATCTCAGTTTAGCCCAAATTTAGCTTAGTTTGGGTCTGTTTGTATTGGCTTATGAACAGCTTATTTAGGCTTATCTACTGGCATAAGCACCTGCCAGAGTGTTTGGAAGAGCTTATGGAAACAGCTTATAACATTTTCATAAGTTGTTTTTAACTTATTTTGATAAGCTCTCCAGGGTAGCTTATGAAAACAACTTATAGCTTATATAAAAACAGTTTTACTATATTTTCTCATTGATTATAGAAATAGCTTATATATAAATGCTTATATGATAAGCTCTTATCCTATAAGCGCTTAATTAAGTCGTTTAACAGGCCTTTTGTCCTTAAGTAATGTCTTGAGTCTTTTTTTTTTTTTTAAATTAATTAGGAAATTGAGCTGAATAAAGCATTACATGTTATTGCTTAGTTTCAGGTAGTATGCAAAAATTAAGTTGAAAAGTGAAGTCAGAAGAAAGCTAGGAAGTAAAGAAGGAAAAATATTATTGGATGTTGATCAGGACATTCTCGCCCCGCGAACCAGAGGACAAGAAGTGGGCTTCTCTGCCTCTCCTCGCAAAGCAGAGTGCTGCTCGGCGAACCAGAGGACCAGAATTAGGGCCTCTTAGTCTCGCCCCGCGAAGAGCTGTCTCGTCCCTTGAAACTGGTATCGTCCCGCAAAGAAATGTCTCGCCCCACGAGACTCTGATTTTGGGCATGGTGTATTTCTTCAAATTCGCCCCACAAATTTAGTGTTTTCATATTAGTATTTAAGCATGACTTCAGTGCGAAATTTAGAACCTAATCCTAGTATTTTAAGAGTTGTGTCTCCCTAGTTTTTCAGAGCTTTCTTTGATGCTTTTATTGGATTATTTGGTGACAACACTATGAACTAATTTCTCTTTTATAAGGAAACAACATAGCCGCATGTACATGACGGCTTGGTCATATTTGTGAAGTTTCTTTATTCCCTTCTTCTCCTTTATTGTTTATTATTTCTAAATGGCCAATAATTGGCATGCCAATCAAGATGAGTTCGACCGGAAATTCATGATTTGGGGATTAGAATAAGAACATAGGTTGATATTGATAGAGATATAATAGAATATCTATACAATCGATATAGGAAACCAAGAGCTTAATGAATCTTTGTATCTTAATCCTCATAGAGATATAGTTTATTAGAATTCAAAGGTGTTTTCTTGTGTGCTTGACAAAGACATAGGAGTAATTGAGGGCTCTTGGTTGACAATAAATTGAATTAGGAATAAGGAATAATTTCATGATTTGATCCTAGTTTGATTGTGTTGGTGAAATCGGGACCTTAGATATCTCCCACATACTTCTCTCTCTTAATTAACTGTATGCGATTTGATTTAATTTGTCGCGATTTGGTAGTTATTAGCATATCTCAATTGATTTGATCGTATTTTCTCTCTCCTTTGACTTGCTCAAGATAACTATTGGCTTTTGATAATTGATTAATTGGTCACCCAACCCCTATTTTTGACCTCGGTATACATAACATGTTTCTATTACTTGACTCGATCTGGTACGCTTGCCAGAGCCCTTTAGGAAACTTCGACCGGACTTGTGTGGCGAAAGATTCTAGCTTCCATCTTTATATCCGTATTTTATAAAAAGAGTGTTTCCATACCTGCATGTGTAGTAACTTTCATGTTCATCCTCGTACTCTGGGTATCTATATACCTTAACCTAGACCTATTATCCGCATTTTAGTTAGATAGAATATGTTCTTCCTTCAATTTGTCTTTCTTTTGACAAATCAATAAAACAATAATCCTATTTTAGTACTAAAATTAAATATTAAAGATTAATAAAACAAAGACTGTTGATTAAAAATACAACATCCAACTCAATTAAAAATAATATCCAAATATCTTTCGAATCTTATTTTTAAAATCATAATAAAAATAAAAATATTAATTAGATGTACAATATGGGGCGAGTTGGATAGTATAGTACCTATTCTCGCACCTATCCCCATAGATTTTTGCGGTTAATTACCCAGAATCATCCCATCCTTATTCAATGGGTCAAACAATTATCACCACAAGTAATTTTTGTAGTTGCCCATTAGGTCTATAGGTTGAATTTTCACTCTATAGTTTTGTTTGCTTTTTTATTTTTTTAAATATTTTAAGTAGTTTAATGATTATTAACTTAAAGCAGTTTCAACTTTATCCGCGTTTATTGTAAAATAATGCATTTTTTTGCTTAATTCCACTTTTGGTCCCTGTATTTTAGTGCTTGGGCGATTTTGGTCTCCCATATTTTTTTCGCTCGATTTTAGTCCACACATTTTAAAAATGTGCAATTTTAGTCCATACATTATGTTAACATCCAATAGTCAACAATGTATTTAACGTGGTTTATGATACTCTAACTTGATTTATGCTTTCTAACAAGTAGTGTCAAAAGGGAATGCTAATTTAGAATGTCAATTTTTGGAAGTTAACTTAATGAATAGATCAAAATAGCACATTTTTAAAATGTGTGGACTAAAATTGAGGGACCAAAATCACCCTGACACTAAAATAGAGGGACAAAAAGTGTATTTTAATTTTTTTTTTTTTTTCAAACACTGAAAGATCAAGAATGGAACTGCTTTATACCTTTCATGGTAAGAAATCTTAAACACGCATACCAGGAGTGAAAGTTGATGTGTAAGTTTTTAATTGACGTGGCAAATTTTTGTCTGGATCACAGAATGGGGATAGGAGATTTACCCTGAGTGTGAAATTGATTAGTGACTTAATGTTAGTATTTTTGTTTTGCAACTAACTTTAATGGTAGCTAGTTTTTTTTTTTTTTTTTTTTTAAACATGGTACGTAGACTTAAAACATATATGAATAAGTGACTCAAAAAGATAATAATAGAGATGCAAGTGATGCAAGTGAAGCGATAAAATATTTCAACCGCAATCACTGCATTGGAATTGGCATCAATTGGCAAACTATATAGGTGACATTGTGTTGTGGTTCCCTCTCTAATTAATCATCATAGGCTATATAGTCTACCTTGGTGTTCTGCCCGCACGATATTTTTTGTTCTCACTTCATAATTTCAAATAAAACACTAATGGAGTTGGTTAAGTGGAAGCAACTTGCCCCCGTAAATAGGAGAACATGGAAAACCCCAATTCGAATCCTTGTGGAGTTACCTTATTAGGAGGCTGGTAACCAATGTGTTAAACCCTGTTCAATTAGACGAACCAAAGATTAGTTCCATATCGGGCTCGAAGGACCTAAACTGTGGGACACTCTAGTGCACCCATTCGACTTAAAGGGCTAATTATGATGGGTTCTGAAAAAAATAAAAAATCAAATCAAATCAAATAAAACCACGGCCATCTCCGAACCATCTTTCATAATATTTTGCACTTCAAGGAGTAGATATACTACTTTGTTGAACGTATGATGGCAAATATAATCAGGACGGGCTTGTAGCCATGTATACCTTCGTTGTATTCTGCTTAAGTGATCATTTGGAGGATTTTCCTTTTTGACTTGAGTTCCAAAATATGATGTGTCGTTATTATGACATTTACTTGCGAATTATAATTATAAAGCTGGTTTCAAATGTTGATTTCATTTTATGAGTGTTCGTGCTTGTGTAACATTTGAGACCTCAACCTCTACTTTATTCAAGTTTTGCAATATCTACGTCAATATATAACTATTTTTTTTAACATTCACTTTTAAGCACCAACAAGTAGTTCTCATGCGCGCTTGATCATGTTGTTTAATCCCACATTTAATACTAAAATTGAAGACAGATGTTATTCAGATATTGTCTAATTTCATATGTAGTTACTCTACTTTTTTGTATGAGATTTTGAAAATGTGTGTCATTATTTGGATCAGGATTAATAAAAGGATCCTGACGCTATACACACTTGTGCCTGTTTATCTGTGTTTTTAATCAATAAATTAAATTGCCTAAGACCATGTAAAAGAATAGAGAAAGACGGATCATAAAATATGAGATTTATCACTTAAAGAATTAAATTGGTATATAAGCATGGTCAATATATAAGAACCAGGGCAGAATTATTTTTTTTAGGTTTGAGATAGAACCCAGGGTATCCCACAGTCGGTAGCCGTAGGACTAATCCCCTGAAGATGTTGAGTATAAGTTAAGGAGCAACTACTATACCCACAGATGTAGCTCTATTTCTATTACTAGAATTCGAACTCTGAACATATGGTTAAAGAGCCCAAGTTACTAGCCACTTGGACCACACCTTATGGGGTAACCAGGGCAGAATTTTGGTATAAGGGGATCGAGTTAAAACTTAAAAGAATATATAAATTTTGTTTTTTGACTGAAGAATATATAATTTGTAAGCAAAGAGAAATTTAACTATGACATGTATATTATATAAAATAATTGACATATAACTAGCATAATATAATTTAAACTGAAGAAGTAGTTCAAAGCGCAGGAGTTTAAGATATAACTAATTACATAATCCATAACATGTAATTTTTTTTTGGTTCAAATTAAACATATATGAATAAGTGCCTAAAAAATAATAAACACTTTAATGCTAAAGCTAGATATTTTCAATAAAATAATTCTACTTATGGAAAAAAAATAATACACATGGGTAAACAAAGTGAGGCCTCGCTCAGCAATAACTTCATATGCATTTTGTAAATATTATAAAGTGTGTCCATTGATACAAAAAGTGTCAATAGAAATGAAATTCTGATAACAAGGGGGAGGGACATTATGAATTGTCTAATAATAATGAATGTTTCAGTGCAGAATGTCTCTTGTCTTTGTTTTGAGAGTACATAGTGTGTCGCCTTTCTCCCTTGTGTTTCGTTTTCTCTCTTCCATGCATGTCTATCGTAATGCATCACCAATGTTGCCTTCTTCTCTATTCATTGATTCTTTCTTCTTTCTTGTTGCCTAGGATTTTGATACGTCTTCTTCTTTAGTTACAAGCCCCAATTACTATTTCTAGTTCTGGCTCTTCTGTTTATGATTCAAATCTAACTGGTTGAGGGTAGATTTAGTTTTTCTTCTTGTAAGTAGGTAAAAACTTTGAAATAGTATTTGTCTTGTATGATGTAATGTTACAATTCAAATTTTATAGCACTATATTGATAAACACGTGTCATACACGGGGAATATGTTATTTTTTAAGAATTTTTTTTAAAAATATATAATAGTTAAATTCATGTTTTGTGGTTTTAAACTTTTTTTTTTTGGGAAATTGTATATCAAAAATATAAAAACATTATTTGATCTGAATCGTCGATCGCAAATTGTAACAGATACTAACTTAATAATTATTATAGACATTACAATACAGATAATGAAGTTTAAGTGTAAATAGTAAATACATATATGAAGAATATAAAACAACATAATATTTGAATATAATCATTAAAGTTTTATTGAGAAATTTTTTTTCAAAGCAAAATTATAAGTTAACACTAACGATTTCTTATCTCACTGCCTCGGTATTGTATTTCTCCGAACATTTAATAGTAAATATACATTTTCAAAGCAACAACTGCTTTCAACCTGATTAATCATTATTAAATGAAATTTATTTAAACACTAAATACATCTCCATTCTCTTCGTAATGAGTTAATTCTCCACATTTCCCAGTGTAAGTTAACCATTTTTAGAATAAATATATATTTATTTATCATATTATTATTATTTCTCACTCTATTTTAAAATATATTTGATTTATATCTCCTCTTTTCCCTTGCAAGTCAACCAATTTTTTTAAATATATTAGTCTGTCATATTTTTTTTCCTTCTCTCTTGAAAATGTATTTGATTTATTTATTCTCATTTCCCGTGCAAGTAATCCATTTCTAAAAAAAATATTTATCTATCATATTAATCTTCTTCTTCTCTCCTAAAAATTTATTTGATTTTTTTTTTATTTTCTTTGGATACTGCAAGTTAACAATTTTTATAAAATGTAATTATCTATCATATTATTATTTTTTCTCTCTTAAAATCTATTTGATTTATTTCACTTTTTTTCATTTTGCAAGTTAACCATTTTTAGAAAATGTATTTATCGATCATACTATTTTTCTTCTTCTCTCTTGAAAAAATATTTGATTTATTTCTTCTCTTTGTTCGATGCAAGTTAACAAATTTTAGAAAATATATTGTTCTATCATAATACTTTTTCTTCTCTCTTAAAAATCTATTTGATTTATTTATCCTCTTTTAATCTTTAGAAAATATATTTATTTATCATATTTCTGTTTTTATTCTCTCTTTAAAATAATTATCACTATTATGCATAATATTTTGAACTAAATGATTTGAATTAAATGTGTGGTTTTCTCTAAGGTTGACACATGGAATAACATTTAATGAGCTTATTCCTAAATGTATACTCCCTCTGGTCACTATTATAAGCAAAAATTAAATAAAACACACAGATTAAGGAAGCTAATTAATCTCATTTAATTTTGTTAAAAAATAAGTTTATTACCTAAATTACCGTTCATCTAAAACTTCAACTTTTATCTTTAAAATACAACCACATTAAATAGATCTCACTTTCAGTGAAATATTCTTTCATCGTGAAAGAAAAATGTCTTTTCTTCTTTCTTTTTTTCCTTATTTTTTGTTTTCTTTTCTTTCTCAATTGCTTTTACATTTCTCTACACACAGGAACTAGGCGCCCTTCCAGTTTTCTACTAGTCAATTTCCACATTTTCAACCTCTGTATTTGCCTTTGTTGCATCATCATATTCATTCCTCTATTATTGTTAGTGGGCCATGTGATAACTAGTCAATTTCCACATGTTCAACCTCTCTATTTGCCTTCTTTGAGTCATTGTGGGTTAATGTAAATATTTTTAAATTTCTTTCTCCTAAGGTGTTGAAGGTCACGCAATGAATGGAGGAAGTGGAGGTGAAGATGATGGCACAATGAAAAAAGGTACTGCATCTTTTTGGGAAAAAAAATTACTCCGTATCGATAGAGGAGGAAGATGACCCTTCATATGGATAGATACGTTCAGCATGTGTGATGCCCAACTATTCAGTATCGATAACTGCTCAACATTAATTAATTTGGGAATAATGTCAAGAAGTATTGGAAAACATAATTTAAATTAAGTGAGGGGTATTTTGGGAATATTATCATTAAATTAGATGGAACTACGAAATATTTGCTTATATTTTCAACCAAAAAAATTATGGTTTTTTGCTTATAATGTTGACAGGAGGGAGTATAATATATAGATAGATAATAGCATTTAGTATCTATCATATCATTATTTGTCCACAAGGGGCCCAAAAGTCATGAAAATATCTATCAATTGAACTGGTGAATATATGCATAAGTGGATTTGACACCTCATATTGATCCATAGCTTTAAGTTAATGAGTCTACGAGTCTTCAAATTCATATACTATTCACTTAATATATTCTTTACCATTTACCAAAAAATATTCTTTACCTATGGTGGACATTTATACACACTAGAAGGCCCAACATTAGTATGCTCGCCTCAAGTGAAAGCGATTTAGGACCAAATTAACCCAAGCACTAACCACCATCTCTATAAATACTCAGCCAGTCGAACCATCGACTCTCATACCATTTGTTAGACCACAAGGAGAGCCTAAAGGCATAATTATAGATCATCATCAATGGAATATTAACTGAAGAATTATATAAGTGGGCTTGACACCATTTATGCACTATTCACTTAATTTTTTACCAATATGATGTGTTAACACTCACACTAGAATTTCCAAAAATCTACACACAAATAATAATAAGTAAGAGCATACCATGCATATAAACATAAGTTCAAATATACACATGAAAACATTCAAATTATAAAAATCTCTCTCTCTCACACACTCATGAAAGGTGTAACATCCGTTATTTTACATGTGATTTTGAACGTAGAGACTAAGTAGGGTTTCCCGGTTAGTGCCCTTTAGATAATGGAGGGGGAACAATAAATTTGGAGTTAGAGATGAGATTAGACATTTTTTATGGTTAGAGATTGTTTATTAGGTCCTAATGAGCCTATATTTCAAATTTGAGGTCAATCGGACGTCGAACGGACCCTGAACGTAGAGAGTTGACTTTCTGGTCAAAAGTCAACGCTCAAGCGTGGCAAACATCACGCTCGAGCGTCCACGATACACTCAAGCGTGGGTGTATCCACGCTCAAGCGCCCAAGCCAACCAGACAAGGGCCATGCTTTGACGGGCCACGCGTCGTCACGGCTTATGTGGCAGCCTCTGAGTGGTTGCAGGGCTGCGGTGGTTTCCACGCTCATGCGTGTGCACGCTCAAGCGTGAAAATTCCCATGCTCGAGCGTGGCAGCGTGAACTTGTAAAAATAAAATATGGATTAAGTGACATAAGTCACTTAGCCACCCTGTGAAAAACAAAGGCAGAGAGCTGAGAATTGGAAACTGAGAAGGCAGAGAGGGTATTAGAGAGAGAGAGAGATCTTAGAGAGAGAGAGACTTCTAGTGAGGGTTGCGTAAGTTTCGATCGTCCATTCGCGAAACAGAGTACGTGGTTGTGATCGTAGGGACGATACCTTCATTTTCCTCTTCCCCGTTTCTTCAAATATCGAAGGTAAATTATCGTCGTTTATATCGAAACTCGTTTCGTTACGTTCATTTTGGAATCTTTCGTTTCGGTTGTCATAATTTGATTCCGTCTTCGAGTATGAACTCGTAGTAACGTGTGCTTCATAATGTGATGCTTAGGTGAATTTTTTGACGTTCCGGGGCACTAGAACCGCGCTGGACAGATTTGAAGGAGTTGGAGAACGTCTTGTTTCATCCCGTTTCGTTCACCGTACGACTTCCCAGGTGGGGGAAAGAAACCATTTAACGTCGGAAACGGCGCCGTCACATTAGTTCGATAATGGCGTAGGGCGACCTAAACCCTACTCGAGAGCAAGTAACGGACAATGTCCATGTCACGTTGGAGACTACTTAGTGGTACCAATGATGATATTGAAATTGTGTGTTTATCGTCGTTACGATAAAAATATATTATTTTATTATTTTATGACTGCCTATTGTGACTGCTTAGATTGATTGCGTTAATATGATGATTGATGACTGATACTGAGTGTTGATATATCTTATTAAAATTATTATTGTTATTATTATTATATGGGAAATGATGCCATGATTAATATGATGATTTGATGACATGACGTTATGATGTTATGAGTGTAATGATTATGAATAGAGATTGAATAAGTGATGAGATATGTTGAGTCATGATGATGTATTGGGGAAATCATACTTTATGTGTTAGTAGTGCCTAACCAAGACGATTGATGTGATATGATGATGAGATTGATGAGATTTTATTGAGGTTATTTATGAGGTGATGAGCGGTTAGGGCACTAGGGGGTGACCTGAAACATGGTCTATGATATGTGGACCTGAAACATGGTCGTTATGTGGACCTGAAACATGGTCGTTGGGGTCTATTCCTCGGAGGGAGAATCCCCAGGGTCTAGGCTAACGGCGGACCGTCCCAGACATGATTTCATTTTAGTTGCAGCTATAGTTCATGCGTTGCATGAGCACCTTGACCGGGGTCCAGAGGTGTGCACCGGATTGTGTAGCTATAGTGCCATTGCTTTGCATGGCCACCCTCCAGCCGCGGACGAGGGTGTGCGCCGGGGCCTCTGGGTGATGGGGGTAGAGGAAGACCCTAGATGTGGATCAAGGATGATTGTGTTATATTTATACACTATATTTTTGGGAGACGGATGTTTATCTTGCTGTTGTAGAATTAAATGTCGCTAAACCCTTTCCACGTGTTATATGGATTCTTATCCCCTTTTTCTTTTGTGGTATTTGTATATGTATGTTTTGTATCTCAGATCCAGACCTAGTAGATGGCGCATTGGGATCATCCCTGGATGACCCAGGACGCGGGGTTTCCCCTCACGAGGAAATTTGAGTTTGAGTTCGTGGATCCTAACGGGTGGCTAGTTGACCCGGTCACTCATTTTGCTGTATATACGGGTCCAGTATCGGTGACATACGGATCAGAGCAGGGAGCCCCACTAGGCTTAGTGGGCACTTTCAGAGCGGGCATGACACTTCCCTTTCCCATCGGACAGCCGAATGGGCAGGTACCACCGGTGCCGCCTATGCCCGGTATGGCTCCAGTTCCCTTTATGGTGCCTTTCAAGGAACTTGTGCCAGGAATTGCACTTGCATCCGTACCCGCACCGGCACCAGAGTTAGTGCCTGCATCTGTACTCGACGAGGACCTAGTTGCTCCAGTACAGAACCCGGTACCTGTTCTTGAGGTACCAGTACCCCTAGAGGTCAGAGTTACAGCTTCCCAGTCTTCCCGAGTATCTCCTCGACTACATTCCAGAGACAGCAGGCTTTATAGATAGATGTTTCAGAGACCAGCAGACGGGAGCTCCTCCAACGGTAGTGGAGGAGTAGCAGGACCTTCGAGATTTCCGGGTGGTAGCGAGGGTAGTAGTTGGTGATGACTCAGGCCAGTGCCATGTCTAGGTGTGAGTGAGGATTTTATGTATTTTGAGAGGGGGCTGGGTGTGGAGAGTCAGTGAGGCCTGCTCTTTTCGACTTTTGATGTATTTCCTTTATGTTATGTATCACCGTTTTGTATATATATCGGGATCCTACAGATGGGAATCCCTTGACAGTTATGTATTAGGAGCTGATATATATATATATATATGTGTGTGTGTGTGTGTGTGTGTGTGTGTGTGTGTGTGTGTGTGTGTGTGTGTGATGTATGTTGATGTATCTGCATGTTATCTAGTTATCTTTTAAGTTTTAAATTTTCCGCTGTTTTGAATATACGCTTAACGATAATAACGAAATTAGGCTTTGATATTTTGGGTTTTTCTTTAATGGGACGTCGGGGCGTCTCATTTGGTGGTATCAGAGCAGTTCGGTTCTGAAACGGACTGTGAGGATTGTGATTAGGGTGAACTGGCCATTTAGTTGGATCCACATCGGATACCGGCTATGCTTAGAAGTTGGGTAGTGAGTCCGACGCGACATCTTTATGGCATATAGTATTTATATTTATTTATATTCCAGTTTTATGTAATATTATATGTCATACTGATGTGGGCTAATGATTTCTTTTGACAGGATCATGGCTCGAGGCAGAGGTAGAGGACGTGGTAGACGTGGTGGTGGTAGAGCTATCGAGGGTGTTGAGGATGAGTATCAGCCAGCAGCAGGAGTTGGTGGTGGAGGGGAATCATCCGAGACTCTCCAGACCAGCCAACAGCAGGCGCAGCAAAACGCTCAGAGGATGCAGAGAGAGGCAGAGTTACAGGACCAGCAGGATAGGAGGAGAGCTGCTGAGGCTGAGGATGCAGGGTTGGCTACCTTTCTTAAAGGTAAGCCACCACAGTTTGGAGGAGAGTATGACCCAGAGCGAGCTGAGTGGTGGATACAGGAGTTGGAGAAGATCTTCGACACCATGATATGTAGAGATAACAGGAAGGTAACTTATGCCGCCTTCATACTGACTGGAGGAGCAGAGTCATGGTGGAGAGGCAAGAGGAGGTTGCTTGAGACTGAGGGCAAGATGATCAGTTGGGAGTTGTTCAGAGAGTGTTTCTTTGAGAAGTACTTTCCGTGGTTAGTCGGACGCGAGAAGGAGAGAGAGTTCATGAGTCTCCAGCAGGGAGACAGGTCTGTTGGTGACTATGCAGCCATATTTGAGGTCCTGATTCAGTTTTTTGAGTTCTACCAGAGATTTCCAGATGAGGATTGGATGTGCCGGAGATTTGAGGAGGGTTTACGGCATGAGCTGAGGAGGGCTATAGTGCCCTTGGATATTTTGAGCTTCCCAGAGCTAGTAGAGAGGTGCAGTGCCATTGAGAGCATGAACTAGATGCAGGCTGCAGAGCAGAGACAGCAGCGGAGTGGGGGTCCTACCAGAGCAGGCCATCAGAGGAGAGGGGATAGAGGTTCTCAGTGGAGGAGAGCACCATACGCTAGACCCGGACAGAGTACTCAGGCAAATGCACCACCAGTACCAGTGAGTAGAGAGGGCCAGCAGCAAAGAGGCCCAGTATGTTTCAGATGCGGAGGTTTGCATTACATCAGAGATTGTACAGATAGATCGGGTTGCTTCGTATGTGGCAAACCCGTTCACCTTGCTAGAGATTGCCGACAGAGAGCAGGGCAGCATCAGCCAGCTGCCGGTAGAGGAACCAGTAGTTCTAGAGGTGGATCTGGGAAAGAAATCCCAGCGGCAGGACGACAGACCGCCAGACCTCAGGCCACGGGGAGGGTGTTTACGGTGAGAGGATCTGAGTCCTCTCAGTCTGCAGATCTTATTCAAGGTATGTGTTTACTGTCTGGCAGACTCTCGCGTGTGTTGTTTGACTCAGGCGCTATGCATTCGTTTGTTTCACATGAGTGTGTAGATCAATTACATCTGCCCGTTTCTCGATTACCATATACTTTGACAGTATCTACCCCTACCAGTGATCCTTTGATTACCATGTCTGTTTGCCTACAGTGTCCTACCGTGGTTAAAAATAGGGCATTCCTCGTAGATCTCATCTGTTTGCCTATGCAACAGATTGATGTTATCCTTGGCATGGATTGGCTATCGGCTAACCATGTAGTGTTAAACTGTGCCCAAAAGACTCTATCCTTTCTTGAGCCTTCTAGCATAGTATCTGCCAATAAAGGAGCAACTATGAGGAGTGATGATTCTCAGCAGTATGTGATACTTCTCTCTTTGGAAGTTAAGGAGACTCCAAGTATAGATTCTATGCCTATCGTGAGAGAGTTTCCCGAGGTTTTCCCTCCTGATGTTCCAGGTTTGCTACCAGAGAGGGAGGTTGAATTCACCATAGATCTCATACCAGGGACAGGACCTATATCAGTAGCTCCTTATCGGATGTCACCCATGGAGTTGGCAGAGTTAAAGAAACAATTGGATGATATGATGAAAAAGGAATTCATCAGACCGAGTGTATCACCGTGGGGAGCACCAGTCTTGTTTGTGAAGAAAAAGGATGGAAGTGTCAGGTTGTGTACTGATTATAGGCAGTTAAACAAGGTTACAATCAAGAACAAATATTCGTTGCCTAGGATAGATGATCTGATGGATCAGTTGAAGGGAGCTTCGGTGTTTTCTAAGATAGATTTAAGATCAGGATACCATCATATTAGGGTAAAGAAGGAGGATATACCTAAGACCGCTTTCAGGACAAGGTATGGGCACTATGAGTATCTAGTTATGCCTTTTGGTGTAACTAATGCCCCAGCAGTGTTCATGGATTACATGAACAGGATCTTTAGACCGTTCCTTGATAAGTTTGTAGTGGTGTTCATAGATGATATTCTTATCTATTCCCGTAGCCGGGAAGAGCACGAGGAGCATCTGAGAGTGGTGTTATAGGTGTTGAGAGATAGACAGTTGTACGCTAAGCTATCCAAATGTGAATTTTGGTTAGAGGAAGTACAGTTCCTAGGTCATATAATCAATAAGGAAGGGATAGCTGTAGATCCAGTTAAGGTAGAGGCAGTGATTAGGTGGGAGAGGCCTAAGTCAGTAACTGAGGTGAGGAGTTCTCTAGGATTGGCCGGGTATTACAGGAGGTTTATCGAGGGTTTCTCCAAGATTGCGTTGCCTATGACGCAGTTGACGAGGAAAGGTACGACATTTGTTTGGACAGAAAGATGTGAGGAGAGCTTTCAAAAGGTAAAGGAGAAGTTGACTACATCTCCTGTGCTGACATTACCAAATCCATTAGGACAGTTTGACGTGTATTGTGACGCGTCATATCAAGGTTTGGGTTGTGTTTTGATGCAAGAGGGAAGAGTGGTGGCTTATGCTTCCCGACAGTTGAGGGTTCATGAAAGAAATTACCCGACCCATGATCTGGAGTTGGCAGCCATAGTGTTCACATTGAAGATATGACAACACTATCTCTATGGAGCCAAGTTCAATGTGTTCAGCGATCATAAGAGTTTAAAGTATCTGTTTGATCATAAGGAGCTGAACATGAGGCATCGTAGATGGATGGAATTTATTAAGGATTATGAGTTTGATCTTCAATACCATCCAGGGAAAGCAAATGTTGTGGCGGATGCACTGAGTCAGAAATCTTTGCACGTATCCGCGATGATGGTGAAAGAGATGGGATTGCTTGAACAGTTTAGAGATTTGAACCTAGGTATGGATTTGGCTGAGGATAGAATATGTTTAGGTGTGATCACCATCAGTAGTGAGTTTTTGAGAGACCTCAGGTTTAAGCAAGTTCAGGATGAATATCTGCAAGAGGTAAGTCGAGGCATAGATGAGGGGAAAGTTTCAGAGTTTAGGAAAGGATCCGATGGTGTGTTGAGGTTTAGAGATCGGATATGTGTGCCCGAGGACTTAGAGATTAAGCTGAGTTTTCACCCAGGAGCCACCAAGATGTATCAAGATTTGAAGAAGATGTTTTGGTGGCCCAAGATGAAAAAGGAGGTGGCAGAGTATATTCTATCATGTTTGGTGTGCCAGAAAGCTAAGATAGAGCATCAAAAGCCCGCAGGGTTGTTACAGTCCTTGGATATCCCAGAGTGGAAGTGGGATAGCATAGCGATGGACTTTGTGGTTGGATTACCACGAACTCCGAAGAAGTTTGATGCGATTTGGGTTATCATTGATAGGTTAACGAAGTGTGCTCACTTCTTACCTATTGGTGAGAGTTATAGTCTTGAAAAATTGACCCAGATCTACATCAAGGAAGTATTGAGGTTGAACGGTGTACCATCGAGTATTGTCTCCGACCTGGATCCTAGATTTACATCTAGATTTTGGAGACAGTTACACAATGCTTTGGGAACCAAGTTGAGGATGAGTTCAGCTTATCATCCTCAGACGGATGGGCAGTCAGAGAGAACAATTCAATCATTGGAGGATCTTTTAAGAGCATGTGTGTTAGAACATGTTGGCAACTGGGATGAATTCCTACCTTTGATTGAATTCACATACAATAACAGTTTCCATAGTAGTATCGGAATGGCACCATATGAGGCTCTGTATGGGAGAAAATGCAGAACTCCATTGTGTTGGTATGAGACTGGCAAGAGCCAAGTGTTGGGTCCCGAGGTGGTACAACAAACAACGGAGCAAACTAGGAAGATAAGAGAGAAAATGAAGGAAGCGCAGGATAGGCAGAGGAGCTACAATAATAAAAGGAGGAGACCCTTAGAGTTCCAAGAAGGTGATCACGTGTTCTTGAGAGTCACTCCGAAGACCGGAATTGGCAGAGCTATAAAGTCTAGAAAGCTCACTCACCGATTCATTGGACCATTTCAGATTCTTCGACGAATTGGTCCAGTAGCCTACCAGATAGCCTTGCCCCATTACCTTTCCAACCTCCACGATGTATTTCATGTTTCCCAATTGAGAAAATATTTCCCCGATCCTTCTCATGTAATTGAGCCAGAGTCAATACAACTCCGAGAGAATCTAGAATATGAGGCTCTACCATCTAAGATTGCAGATAGAAGGATTAAAGAACTCCGTGGTAAACAGATTCCCCTGGTCAAGGTCATTTGGGATAGTGTTACTGGAGATGCTACTTGGGAGCGTGAGGCAGATATACAGCAGCAGTACCCCCATTTATTCTCAGGTACGTAATTCCGGGGACAGAATTTCTTTTAAGGGGGGTAGAAATGTAACATCCGTTATTTTACGTGTGATTTTGAACGCAGAGACTAAGTAGGGTTTCCCGGTTAGTGCCCATTAGATAATGGAGGGGGAACAATAAATTTGGAGTTAGAGATGAGATTAGGCATTTTTTATGGTTAGAGATTGTTTATTAGGTCCTAGTGAGCCTATATCTCAAATTTGAGGTCAATCGGACGTCGAACGGACCCTGAACGTAAAGAGTTGACTTTCTGGTCAAAAGTCAATGCTCAAGCGTGGCAAACATCACGCTCGAGCGTCCACGATACGCTCAAGCGTGGGTGTATCCACGCTCAAGCGCCCAAGTCAACCAGACAAGGGCCATGCTTTGACGGGCCACGCTTTGACGGGCCACGCGTCGTCACGGCTTATGTGGCAGCCTCTGAGTGGTTCCATGGCTGCGGTGGTTTCCACGCTCAAGCGTGGGTTGTTCCACGCTCAAGCGTGTGCACGCTCAAGCGTGAAAATTTCCACGCTCGAGCGTGGCAGCGTGAACTTGTAAAAATAAAAGATGGCTTAAGTGACATAAGTCACTTAGCCACCCTGCGAAAAACAGAGGCAGAGAGCTGAGAATTGGAGACTGAGAAGGCACAGAGGGTATTATAGAGAGAGAGAGAGAGAGAGACTTCTAGTGAGGGTTGTGTAAGTTTCGATCATCCATTCGCGAAACGGAGTACGTGGTTGAGATCGTAGGGACGATACCTTCATTTTCCTCTTCCCCGTTTCTTCAAATATCGAAGGTAAATTATCCTCGTTTATATCGAAACTCGTTTCGTTACGTTTATTTGTGTATCTTTCGTTTCGGTTGTCGGAATTCGATTCCGTCTTCGAGTATGAACTCGTAGTAACGTGTGCTTCGTAATGTGATGCTTAGGTGAATTTTTGGACATTCCGGGGCACTAGAACCGCGCTGGACAGATTCGAAGGAGTTAGAGAACGTCTCGTTTTGTCCCGTTTCGTTCACCGTACGACTTCCCAGGTGGGGGAAAGAAACCATTTAACGTCGGAAACGGCGCAGTCACATTTAGTTCGATAATGGTGTAGGGCGACCTAAACCCTACTCGAGAGCGAGTAACGGACAATTTCCATGTCACGTTGGAGACTACTTAGTGGTACCAATGATGATATTGAAATTGTGCGTTTATCGTCGTTACGATAAAAATATATTATTTTATTATTTTATGACTGTCTATTGTGACTGCTTAGATTGATTGCGTTAATATAATGATTGATGACTGATACTGAGTGTTGATATATCTTATTAAAATTATTATTGTTATTATTATTATATGGGAAATGATGCCATGATTAATATGATGATTTGATGACATGACGTTATGATGTTATGAGTGTAATGATTATGAATAGAGATTGAATAAGTGATGAGATATGATGAGTCATGATGATGTATTGGGGAAATCATACTTTATGTGTTAGTAGTGCCTAACCAAGACGATTGATGTGATATGATGATGACATTGATGAGATTTTATTGAGGTTATTTATGAGGTGATGAGCGGTTAGGGCACTAGGGGGTGACCTGAAACATGGTCTGTGATATGTGGACCTGAAACATGGTCGTTATGTGGACCTGAAACATGGTCGTTGGTGTCTATTCCTCGGAGGGAGAATTCCTGGGGTCTAGGCTAACAGCGGACCGTCCCAGACATGATTTCATTTTAGTTGCAGCTATAGTTCATGCGTTGCATGAGCACCTTGACCGGGGTCCAGAGGTGTGCACCGGATTGTGTAGCTATAGTGCCATTGCTTTGCGTGGCCACCCTCCAGCCGCGGACGAGGGTGTGCGCCGGGGCCTCTGGGACGTGTCGATTGTTGTGATATCCGGATATGGCCGACTACCTGTGGAGATTCATACAACATTTGCATTGCATCATGATGGGGGTAGAGGAAGACCCTAGATGTGGATTGAGGATGATTGTGTTATATTTATACACTATATTTTTGGGAGACGGATGTTTATCTTGCTGTTATAGAATTAAATGTCGCTAACCCTTTCCACGTTTGATGTTATATGGATTATTATCCCCTTTTTCTTTTGTGGTGTTTGTATATGTATGTTTTGTATCTCAGATCCAGACCTTGTAGATGGTGCATTGGGATCATCCCTGGATGACCCATGACGCGGGGTTTCCCCTCACGGGGAAATTTGAGTTTGAGTTTGTGGATCCTAACGGGTGGCTAGTGGACCCAGCCACTCATTTTGCTGTATATACGGGTCCAGTATCGGTGACATACGGATCAGAGCAGGGAGCCCCACTAGGCATAGTGGGCACTTTCAGAGCGGGCATGACACTTCCATTTCCCATCGGACAGCCGAATGGGCAGGTACCACTGGTGCCGCCTATGCCCGGTATGGCTCCAGTTCCCTTTATGGTGCCTTTCGAGGAACTTGTGCCAGGAATTGCACTTGCACCCGCACCCGCACCGGCACCAGAGTTAGTTCCTTCACTTGCACTCGACGAGGACCTAGTTGCTCCATTACAGAACCCGGTACCTGTTCCTGAGGTACCGGTACCCCTAGAGGGCAGAGTTACAGCTTCCCAGTCTTCCCGATTATCTCCTCGACTACATTCCAGAGACAGCAGGCTTTATAGACAGATGTTTCAGAGACCAGCAGAAGGGAGCTCCTCCAGCGGTAGTGGAGGAGTAGCAGGACCTTCGAGATTTCCGGGTGGTAGCGAGGGTAGTAGTTGGTGATGACTCAGGTCAGTGCCATCAGTCTAGGTGTGAGTGAGGATTTTATGTATTTTGAGAGGGGGCTGGGTGTGGAGAGTTAGTGAGGTCTGCTCTTTTCGACTTTTGATGTATTTCCTTTATGTTATGTATCACCGTTTTGTATATATATCGGGATCCTACTGATAGGAATCCCTTGACAGTTATGTATTGGGAGATAATATATATATATATATATATATATCTGTGTGTGTGTGTGTGTGTGTGTGTGTGTGTGATGTATGTTGATGTATCTGCATGTTATCTAGTTATCTTTCAAGTTTTAAATTTTCCGCTGTTTTGAATATACGCTTAACGATAATAACGAAATTAGGCTTTAATATTTTGGGTTTTTCTTTAATGGGACGTCGGGGCATCTCAAAAGGGATCCACTTATTCAAGTAGTAAGTATTGGATACTTACTCAGTTTAATAACCTTTTATAAAACGTGAATTTAACAAACCTAATAGTTGATCATATATTATTATCTTAATAGTTATGCATACCAAATTTCAGATAAATTAGATATTCATACGCACACAATCTTTTAGTCGATATTTACTTATTTCTTAAATGAAATATGATACATTAAAATGAAGTTGTATGGTGAAATATCAAATTATTCTTAAATTTTATGAAATTTTGTGGACTTGATTTATTTAATGAGAACTTAAAATTCAATAGTTGAATTAATGAAATTCAATGTCCATAAGAAGTTTAGACATGCTTACTCCTAGAATAAGTGAATATGTTCTCTCTCTCTCTCTCTCTCTCACACACACACACACACACACACAATTACATATGCAAATATATATAAATATATATATGAAGAGAGATCCATTGACTCCAATAGTAACTTTAAACACTTGCTCCGAATCTCATTCATTTTTAGTTACATCTAAAGGTTCAAATTCCTTGATTAAAAAAGTCATGTGACATCTACCATCCCTTTACTTTTCCACTGCCACTTGGACGGCATATGGTGGTCAACCACCATCAATAGGTCACAATCGCGTGACCTACTCTCACCATTTCCCCTAGCTAGATGATACAAGAACACACCAAAAGACGATAGGAAATGAGATATTAGACGACCGACCTTCACGATCAGACGACTGACCTATCTTCTAATGGTCTCTTCTTGTATCGTATAAGGAAAGGCTGGTGAGAGTGAGTCATGTGTTTAGGGTGGTTGGTTGCAATGTGTCACCGACGTGGCAATGTTGACCACATGTCGTCCAAGTGGGGGGCTGAAAGTGGTTGGCTATCATATGTCATCCAAGTGACAGTGCTAATGTGTGAAAGGAAAGAAGAAGATAAGGTTGGGAATGTTTGGTGTCACATGACTTTTTTATTTAAGAAATTTAAGCCTTTAGATATAACTAAAAAAATGGGTAAGATTCGAAGTGAGTGTTTAAAGTTACTCTTGGAGTTAATGGATCCCCACTCATGAGAAGCGAACCACTTACTCCAGGAGTAAGCTTTAGAAACTCAATCTCTTTAATAACTTCTTATGGATTATGAATTTAACAAACCTAACTATTGAATCACCTGATTTTATCTTAGTGACCATGTATACCAAATTTTAAATAAACTAGATATTCATTGGTATGTAATCTTTTAGTCGATATTTGCTTATACTTTAAATAAATTTTAAAATAAAATTATATGATAAAATATCAAATGATTCTTAAACTTTATGAAATTTTGTAGATTTGTCCTACTTGATCAAAACTTTCAATTCAACGTTTGGATTGAAATTCATGTTAGGATTAATGGGAGCACAAACACTAGGAGATCTCCTTCCATGTGTTGTATATTCTTCTATAGGCTAAGTGAAGAACTACATAAATGGACTTGACACAACATCTTGACCCCAAAACCTTAAGACATTAGATCTATAGGTCTTTTCCACTTATATAAACTTCAACTTGTGCACTTCTTTCCAACATTAGACTTTTTCATCCATATCTCACTCATCCTTGGAATTCTCATTAGTGTCCCCCTCAACTATGAGCCCTTCACATGAAACCACTTTTCCTTGAGGAGAAGCTTTTCGAGTATTTGTTGGTGTAACCAAAAGCCCGGTTCTTCTCGGGATTTGTTCACACACATGCTCTTCTTCTTACTTATATTGTGTTGTTGTCCATCACGGGAGATCTCTTTTCATGTGTTGTGGTATTCCTTTTATTTTTATTTTCCTGTCGTTGTTGTGGTATTCTTCTATGGGCTAAGTGAAGAACTACAGAAGAGATTGACACCATGTTGATTCAAAACCTTAAGACATTAGGTCTATGAATCTTCTCCACTTATATAGCCTTCAACTTGTCAATTTCTTTTCAATGTGTGACTTCTTCATCTATATTTCACTCACACTTAGAATTCCCAACAATTCAATATCCAAAAGAAGTTATAAAAGAGAGCGAGTATAACAAGACTTACTCTTGAAGTAAGTAGGTCACTACCCCAAAGAGCGACCATTCCCCATCTTGCTAGAAGCCTTCACAACCCCCGGCTAAACTCACTAGCCATCGGAGACTTGGAGTGATCAGTCACACACATTTAGAGACATTTAGTCCATTAGGATAAGATCATGAAAAAGACAATGGAGGAGATGGAGAGAAAATCTGAAAATCTAAGAAGAAGATAGCAGAGAGGAATGAATAAGAAGAATCGAAAGTGAAGAAAAATGTCCATAATGCCTGTTATAACAAAATTCTTGGCAGATTAGTTGCCATAAATTGCCAGTTCTCATAGAAACATATAGATAACTTGTGCTTTTACTAGAAATAGATAAAAATTAATAACATTTATATTTTTCAACAAATTACTCCATCATGAATGTACTAAATTTATGTAGCAGAATAAAGGATGGGTGCTGGCATACATTTCTTGTGTTTATTAGATTCTGGCTAAGTAGTCTTGGGAGTTGATCTTTGGCAGCATTCTCGCTTTTGTTGGTTGTTTCATAATTGCATTACTTACTGGTGTAGCAATGTATTTTTGTAGGTCGGTGTAATACGCATACAAATGTTGTCTTATACTCTCATCTTAATATAACAACTAACTACTAACATTTGCCTATAAAAAAAAAAAATTTAACACTTGTCCTTGTTCGCTTTGTAATTGGCCGGAGTATCCCTAGTACTCTTTATCCAATACAATTCTTTGCTTTGTACTAAATTTTTTATTAACGTTTTGATTTACGCCAGATGTCCATGGAAAATATATCTTTTACCATCCTTTAAAAAATACCTTGATAATTTCAGAATAATTTGCCGCGGTTAAAATGATAGGCTAATTAATTTTTTTTATAATGCATCATGTCATATAACAAGTTGGTTGACTTAAAAAAAATGGAGACCAAGTACATATGCTTACATATTTTGTGATTGACATTTTTGTGTTTTAACATGGTGGTCCCCAAATAGTAAATTGCCTCTCTCTCTCAACCTTTCTTCTACTCCTCTTTTCCTTCTTCCTCATCCATCGGAAAGGGGTGGTTTTGGGCCATCTTTTGGCCTGGAATCACTCATCTACATCGTTTTTTCCTCTCCTTTTATCTAAATAAGTCGTTGTTCCACACAGATCTGGTTTTTCTTGTGTTTTTCTGTGTTTTCGTTGTCTGCATGCGGCGGTGTTTTGTTTGTCGTCTTGTTGCGGCATGGTTTGGTTTCTCGAATTGTTGCGGTGTTCTTTTGGTTCAGATTGGCATATCAGCTTCGATCCATTACAGATTCAATCAAGACTTGGGCGTCAACGTTACAGATCCGGAGGCATAGGTGCTCCGATCACTTTGTTTTTGTCACATTTGTTGGCATTTTGCTGTGTTATGCTATTAATCTGGGTGCTGTGAGTTTGTTCGCAGATTCATCCTTTTCGGTTTTTAGCGATGTTGAATTTGTGTTGTTTTCGATGTATTTTATCAATTTGAAATGATAAATATCATTCTTAGTTTTTTTTTTCAGTCAAAAAAAAAAACTAAGTTTTTAAAAAAAAAAAAAATCATAAATACATGTGATACTCATTAATTTTGTTTAGAAAGATCAACCGAACTTCTAAATTTTTACTGAAGTTGATAAATTCACCGATTCAAACTTAAATTTTGGTTTTAGAGACTCCTAATAGAGATTACCTCTCTATATCCCATATGGATGATAGACCCAATACCATGTGATAATCTTTATATATAAAAGAAGCAATGAAACTGCTATAAAATTTTCCCCCAAAAAAATGTGGGCAATATGGTAAAAATGATAACTACTTAAATGAGATTAAAATATTAGAAATTTTTGGTTTTTTTTTTGGTTGACAAAATCGGTTTTTATAAAAATATGTTGGGATGTTCAATTCTTAAACATGGTAATATTTGATATGTTTGCACCATTACACCAAATTTTTTATATTGCTACTCTTTTCAAATTTAAAATGGAACATTTTTTTATGTATAAAATGGAAGATATTTGAAAAAATGACAATTTTATAGTAATTAATGTAAAGAAATTATTGCTAATTAATAGTAAAAAATGATCAATAGTAATTAATAGTCAGAGAATTATAATGCGTCGAATTATAATTTGAATGGGTAGTTGAATATATTTTTAGTATGCATAAAATTATCTGTCAAAGTTTTTTTTTTTTGGTAACATCTTTTTTTAGATTAAAATATTAGAAAATTTCGGGGTTTTTTTTTTGACAAAATCAGTTTTTATAAAGATATGATGGATGTTCAATTCTCAAACACTGTAATATTTGATATGTTTGCATCATTACACCATTTTTTCTGTTCATTTGCAAAAACTATTATATTATATTTCGTTATTATTGTTCATATTTGTCATAGTAAAGGAATTTGGTTAATCGCTTTTGTGATTAGAAGTTTGAACATAGTGTTAGCCATAAATTCCAAATTATTTTGTCATTGATGATTTAATTTTGAATTTTAACTTAACACTATTCTACAATGCTTTGTAGTGACAAAAGTTTTCATACAACAACACATCATAAATTGATTTTTTTACTAAAGACATCATTTTGGTGTTTTAATAAAAAATCCAAATTTTATATAAATACCATTAAACTATTCATTCTTTCGTCTATCTATTTGTCTTTCTTCTACTATACGAAACCTATTCTTTACTATTTTAATTTATTGTGTTTCATATTATAGTATCAAAATTGCTTCAGAAAAAAAGTCAAATATTTCTCTTTACACATAATTCTTCCGTGCATCGCATGGGTGAAAAATCTAGTCTATTATATATTAGCAATTGCTAGCATTCTTCTCAGGAATGAAGGTGAAAAATGAGAATTACTAACTTTCACATCATGATTAACACACATGGTCGATCGGTTCACAACTATGCTGCAACTTTCTTTCAAAAAAAAAACTATGCTGCAACTTATCTGCATGACATAATATAAACATGAATTCTCTAGGACAGTGCTATCTTTACCTTTGTGGGGTGTATGGTGTGAACAATAGTATAAATATGAACCAATATCTCATTTTCTTTTCCATTCTTTGTTTGCGATATTGGTATATGTAAACTCGTTGACAATGTCTTATGGATCACGAGGACGATTTGGCCTTCTGTGTCATATTCATATTCATATTCAAAGATGATTTTTAATTTAATAAAAAGGAAGGGACAGAAAATCAAAGTGAATGCGTTAATATACTAAATCAAGATAGGTTGCGAGTCAATTAAGAAAAGGGTTATAATCATTCCAGATAGATATGTATTATTAATTTTGTGAATAATTAGGAGTTGAATGTGGTCCTTGATTTCCCATTGTCACTTTCAGAGGAAAATGAGTGAAGCTTTCTAAAGTCCCCAACTAGTGGAAGATTTGGCTAACTAGATGTGAAGGGGCCCACTAAGTTTTATGGTGAGGAAGACCCCACAAGAGGGCTTGATTGACATGATGGTTTGATTTTTGGTCTTTCTTGCAACAATTTCATTTCCACTTTTAATAAACATCTTGATTGGTACTATGAGTATAGGGATTCATCACAAAATATCTCAAAAAGGATGGATAGGAGCAATAAAAGCACTTTGGGCTTAATGATAAACGACTATTCGAGATTTGTCTTGTTTCATTATATGATGTCCCGATCTCAAAATAATTGAAATAAATTTGAGTTGTTGAAATAATATTAAATATATTTTTGAGTTACTTTAGCTTATATTTCAAATCATTTTAATCTGGTAGGTATTACATGTAATTTTAAAACTTTTTTTTTATGATCATTTATAATGACTTAAATTATTAATTTTCATATAGTATAATAATATATTTATATGAATATTTTATTTTTAATTATATATTATAAAATACATATAATATTAACTAGTTTCCTATTTTTATAATTTTAGCATTTTATTATATATAATACTCAAATTTATACATAACTTCTTACATTAGTTCCATTTCGACAAATTGTTTTCTTGGCAATAGCTAATTTGTATACGAATTCAAAAAATAATAGATCAATTAAATTATCAAGTCATGTTTGAATTAACCCAAACTTATGCATCATAACTATAAGCCTTTTACTATGCGTTCAAAATTAAAAAAAAAAAAAAGCCTTTTATCCTTTTTAATCTTTTTGAGGATGAAAATGTACTCAATTAACCACATGTGTGACACCATAGCGGCAAACATTTATGATCCTAGCTTCAAATCATGTGTTACGCTCTGCCCAAAAAAAAATCATGTGTTACGCATCATAAAAGCAGTCCCACCAGCTCACACAGTAAATATATTATTTACGTCCCATTGCACAGAAACGTCACCTTTTATTATCATAATATTATCATATTAGACGAGGAAAAGTTCAATACAAAGGGGTAATGTTTGTAACAAGTTAATTTTTCTTCACTGCTTTTTGCATTTGTAATTGTGAAAGTGTTAATCTTAAGGTGTGGGTATGAAAAAGTTTTGATAAGGCCAACACAAGACCTGTGAGAATTACAGATGCATGTATAAAGAGATGTAAATATTTTGTCAAAAAAAAAAAAAAAGAAGCAATGTAAATAGAAGTGTGTAGCAAAAATTATTCTAACATTTAGAGTCTGTTTGCTGAAGATTGTTTTTCCCCATTTCAGCTATTTTTTAGCTTAAAAACTGTTTCATAAATAATCTATCATGTTTGTATTTTGGTTAAATTTATAAAAAAAGCTTTTTTAAAGGGAAAAAAGCTGTTTTATGCCATCAAGTTTTTTCTAGCTTAAGATTGTTGTGATTTGATTATTTTTCATTCTCAAGACTCTCTTCCATGTTTACCCCTACAAAACTAACTTCTAAACAAATATTATTAAATTATACAAATAACTTCATACCCTTTTTCGTAATTTATTATATAAAAGTATTTTTTTGCACCACCCAAACGAAATAGATTATCTTAAAATCGCTTTTAAGCAAACAAACCCAAACAAAAACAGATTCTGATTATAATCGATTATCACAATAATCGATTATACAAAAATTGATTATCATCATAATCTTTTTTTTCCAGCTTTCCCAAATACACTCTTAGGAAAGATTTTTTTCCCCGTTTCAGCTGTTTTTTAGCTTAAAAGCTGTCTCATAGATAATCTATCATGTTTGGCATTTTGCTTAAGTTTATAAAAAAGCTTTTTTTAGGGAAAAAAAGCTATTTTATACCATCTAGTTTTTTCTAGCTTAAGATTATTGTGATTTGATTATTTTTCATTCTCAATACTCTCTTCCCTGTTTATCCCTACAAAACTAACTTCTAAACAAATATTATTAAATTATACAAATAACTTCATATCCTTTTTCGTAATTTATTATATAAAAGTGATTTTTTTTGCACTACCCAAACGAAATAGATTATCTTAAAATCGCTTTTCAGCAAACAGACCCAAATAAAAACAGATTCTGAATATAATCGATTATACAAAAATTGATTATTAGGATAATCTTTTTTTTCCAGCTTTCCCAAACACACCCTTAATGGTAAAGCTAGCTTGAAATATTTTTTTAAGGGAGCTATATCATATTATTCTACTTTATATTGATAAAATAATTTATAAAAAATATACAACCATCAAAACGAATAACAAAGTTAATAATAAAATGAAATATAAAAAAAAAAAAAAAAAAAACTATGGGGTATTGTTAATGAAAAGGTTAAAATTCTTGCCCATGAATTGTTCGGTAAGGTCTTGAATTATTAGGAAAATAAATATTGATGAAAATCGTAAAAAAACAAATGGTTGAGAGAATGATAAAATATTGGAGAATGAGAAGGCAAGGTTAACTTGTCAAAAAAAAAAAAAAGGAAAGGTTAAGAGAAATATGTAAATAGAAGTGTTTCATATTTATAACTAAGTATTATTTCAACCATGTAAACATAGTTTGCAATTGCAACAAAGTATTTTTTTCGTTGCTACCAAATTGTCGCTTCAGCTCTACACTTCTGTATTACAAGGGAGGAAAATATTTTGAAGTACAAATATTAAGATTTTTTAAATTTATTAAAAATGAATCTCAAATATCACTACTTTTAATTGGTTTCGTCGGTTCTTTTAAGCTCATCAGGTTAACTCGAACCGATTTATATCTATAACTTTAGTTATATCATTATTCATGTAATTAATTATGGTTTAGGATTATAATATTATATAATGAAAATGTGTGCTTTGTTCACTTGTGAATAAAATAAATAAATTCCACTTTCATATATATATATATATATATATATATATATATATATATATATATATATATATATATGAGTTATAAATGATTAAAGTTGTATAATCTTTAATTTTCAATGTATATTAAAATATAAGAAATCTATAATTTTTAAGAAATATTATTTTGTTTATTAAAAAATAAATAAATATTATTTTAAAAATATTTATTCTATTTGTATAATATTATTATTTTTGAATTTAATGAATAGGGTGATGATGATTAAACTTTCTCTTCACATGTTATATCAACGTGTCTATTATATATAATAATGAGATATTTTGTTATTTTCTTAGCATTGAAATAAATTTCGCACCTACAAAATGGGTAATATTTAAATCGTTTAAATAAATTTTTAGTTATTGTAAATATGATGAATTTTGGATTTAGCCCTTATTAAAATTTTATTTGATTTTAGTTTCTCGTTTTAAAAAATAGTATGCTTTTACTCTTTCATTAGTCCCAGAGACTAAAAAGCACACTGATTTTGGTATTTTTATAAGAAATAAAAAAAAATTAATAGTGACCTAATTAAAAATTGTTATATTTATCAGGACCAAAAACTTATCTATACTAATTTAAATTTAAGGTTAAATATGACTCTCTCGTTATAAAAATAAGGACATATAAATTGAATTGAGTATTTAGTGAAAAAAAATACTTATAAATATATTTCATTATAGTATTAGACTCTTACAAAACTTAAGCACCAACCAATTTAATTGATATTATTCCATTTTACCAATTGTGTCAACTGTTTTTTCAAATGAAATTTATGCCACACTAATAAGATTCAAGGGAATTTGGATTAGCCAATGGGGGTTGGCACATCTGGTCAAGTCTCCCGCTCGCACTAGTTGTGACTTGGGTTCGATTCCTAGATCTCCCCTGTTGGTAGGCAATATGTAAATTCCACTATAAATCCTCGCTGAGGTTGGTGGTATTCCCTAGCCTTCCAAGGGGGCGTGCCTTCCCCCAATCTATACTTTTTTTACATAAAAAAAGGGAATTTGGAACATAATATATCAACTAATTTTGAAGAAAAATTAAAATTAAAAAAGACTATGTAGAAAATTTGATGTGATATGCTACCAAAGGCACTATATCGGTGATCTTAAATAGTGCCAAGAGTCGAGATGAATCGTTGAGAAAATTGATCTTTGTGGTTTACAATATTAACTAATAATGATAATTAAAATTTAACCACCTAGCTCAACAGCAGGAACCATGTATTCTTCGATCCAAGAATTTTCAATTCTCAAACAGTTTTCAATCAACACTTATCATGCCCCAGCTCCTTCTATCAAGCAAATTGGTATCCTCCTCCATGCTATTGGGTCAAATGCAACTCGGATGGTGCATCAAGAGGTTCACCCGATTTTTCAGCTTGTGGTGGATTGTTCAGAGATTATAGAGCCTCTATAATGGGTTGTTTTACAGCAAACTTAGGAATGAGAAACTCTCTTCTTGCCGAATTTCAGGGAGCTATGTTTGCAATCGAGATTGCTTTTGACAAAGGCTGGAAGCATCTTTGGTTGGAATGCAATTCGCAAATTGTGGTCAATGCTTTTAAGGAGGGCAAAGAAGTCCCTTGGAAGATTAAAAACAGATGGCATAATTGTCTTCTCTTGACTAAACAAATGTCATTTGCTGTAACTCATATCTTTAGGGAAGGTAATTCATGTGCGGACCAGTTAGCTTCACATGGATTAACCATTCAAGACTTTTGTTGGTGGGAATTAGCACCAAGCTTTATTAGGTCTGATTTTAACCATAATAGGTTAGGATAGGTTAGGTCGTCCTTGTTATAGATTTAAGTATGTGTTTCCTTTTTCATGGGTAAGGTTTAGTCCCCCCATGTTTTCTTGTTTTTAATTTTCCTCTTTTTTCAATAAATTGTAAGGTATGCTGCAAATGATTGTTAAGGACTGGGGTGTCAGCCTAGCTGGGATGCCTTTCCTTATAGTGATGCTTATGCATACCTTTTATTTTAAAAAACAAAAATTAGCATCTTAGAAAGAGTGCGTTGTTTAAAAATGGATTAACTGATATATGTATTTTAAGCGTAATTTTTTTAATATCAATTAATAATAAATTATAATATCATTAAAAATATTTGAATTTTATCATAACCATATTAAAAAAAACCACGTATAATCATTTGTGATTGACTGGCAGTGTAAAAAACTTTACACTAATAAATTATTAAAATTAAACTGTTTAAAAATAATTTTAGCCACGTATTTTTAGGTGTAAAGCTTTTACACTATTAATTAATTATATATTGCTCCATATATGATTTTCAAGAAATTACTATAATGGTCAAATATTTTTAAATGATGTTCAATATCTTATTGATTGATAATGTAGGAAATATTTAATCAGATAATATCAAGGTCATCGAAATTGAACCTGATCGACCGGTCAAATCGGTTGAATCAAAAAGCGGCATCTTAATCGGTTCTGGTAAGCGGTCAAAATCATTTCTATGATTAGATCTCTTTGAACCCGTCAAAAACCCGGCTGTGCTAGATTGAATTAGGTTAAACCGGATCTAATCAGTTTCTCCTAGAGGGAAAAATTTAAGTTTAAAAATCGAAGAAAAAGAGTGTAAAGGTAAAAAAGAAAAGAGAAAGTTTAATTAGCTGGTTAATCCTCTCCTCAAGACCTAAGGTGCGTTTAATTCGCATTAAGGTACACGACAAAAAGAACAACACAAAACAAACCTGTAAGTAGAGCTATCAAAATGAGCCAACCCGGGTGAGCCGGGTTGGCTCACCACGGGTTGAGGATAAATTGAGCCGAGTCGGGTTGGGTCACTTTTTCAGTGAGCCAAGAAATAGCAAATCCGGCTCGACCCACCACGGGTTGGTGGGTTAACCGGGTTGGTTCACATAGAATTAAAAAAATTAAAAATTAAAAATAATAAAACAACACTTGAATTCAACAGCAACGAGCAAGCAAGCAACCAATTTGGAGAAGGGGAAGTGGGTTATAGCAACGTTCTCACAGTGTATTACAATGCCATTTTCATTCTCACAGGCGGCGTTTTCGTTCTCAAAGGCAATGTTCACAGTAGGCGCAAGTGGGTTGTGAGTTGTAACTGAGAACTGAGAAGGGGAAAGTGATTCAATGAAGTTGTGAAGGCTGAAGGGTAAAGCCGTGAACGTGAAGTTTGAATGGTGAAGCTGTGAAGGCTGAAGTAGTGATTCAATATGTTGTTAAGGGTTGAAGGTGAAGCACTGAAGCGGCGGGTTGGGAGGGTTCCTAAGTTGCAGAGAGTTGTCGAGTAGGGTTGGGGAAAGAATGTGTCAATGTGGGCTAGGTCGCTTGTCATTGTACAGAGTTAATTGAGCGAGAAAAAAAAAGATAGCTCACCCGTGGGTTAAGTGAGCCGGGTCAAAATAACTCGGGGTCTAAATGAGCCTACTTTTTTCCAACCCAACCCACCAGTGAGTGGTTGGCTCACGAGTTGGAACCCATACTGACAGCTCTACCTGTAAGTTACTGAACAACTTTTTATCTTGTTTGGTTTTGATGAACAATGGACAAGACAAACAAAATAATGTTAAATTTACTGCACTACCCTTTGTGATTATATATATATATATATATATATATATATATATATATATATATATATATATTATATATATATATTATAAATATAGTAAAACTATTTTATAATATATATTATAGTCTAATCTAATATAATATTATAAACTATTTGTATGTATGTATGTCTGTGTGCGGATTGCTAACTTACTCCCACTTAATTTTTAGAATAAGTACGTTAGCAACCTATACCTTTTGTTTTGGACTAAAAATCCAACAACGTCTTTTAAACAAACTACTTAAATAAGAGGGTATTAATGTAATTTATACTTTTAAATTTAAAATTTTTTAATTTCCGTCTCTTCTTGCAATTAATATTTGGTTCCCTCTCACCTCATAGTTAAGGTTAACGTATAGTTTTACTTTAATACGTTAGTTTATTTTCTAATAGTTTATATGTATAACGTATGACATTAATTTACACTAAAACTATTAGAAAATATTTTTAACATATAAAAGTAGTTTTACTATTTTCAAATATCTTGGTCTACCATCCATTGTGGGTCGGAAAAAGAAAGCAGTTTTTAATTATATTAAAGATAGAGTGTGGAAACAACTTAATTTTTGAGAGGGTAGATCTCTTTCTAAGGCAGGTAGAGAAGTGCTTGTTAAATCTATTCTTCAGCCTATCCCAGCTTACTACATGTCCATGTATCATCTGCCACCATCTCTTTGTGAAGAAATTGAAAGAATGATTAATTCTTTTTTATGGGGTTCAAATCGTATGGGTAAGAAGGGTATTAATTGGATGAGATGGGAGAAGCTTGTGGTGCTTAAGGAGTATGGGGGTCTTAGTTTTCGTGACTTGCATGGTTTCAGGGAAGCTTGGTTGGGAGTTTGTATCCGACCCAGATGCTATGGTTAGTAGGCTTTTCAAAGCCAAATATTTTCCTAAAGGTAGTTTTTTAGAAGCTATGGTCGGTCATAATCCTAGCTTTGCTTGGCGTATATCTGCAGCTCTCAGGTTGTGCTAAGGGAAGGCCTTCGTTGGCATGTAAGTGATGGAACTAATATTCCTGTTCGGGATCAGCCTTGGTTGCGTGATGGAATGAGGGTCTCTGTAGCACCACAAAATAGAAGTTTGGTGGAGAACCTAAAAGTTTGTGATCTTCTTATCCCTAGGTCCCGAATATGGAATGTTGGTCTATTGCATGAATTGTTTGCATCACAGGAAGTGGAGGATATCCTTAAAATTCCACTCCTTCAAATGTCCAGTCGTGATACAATGATATGGAAGCACTCCAAGGATGGGATCTACAGCGTAAAGTCGGGATACAGGTCTTACATGGACTTTGTGGTAAACTATGAAACTTTGCATATAGTTGGTGATTGGAAGCTGTTGTGGAACATTGAAATATCGGCCCATGTGAAGTTGTTTATCTGGAGAGCTTGCATCGATTGCCTTCCAACCCGCAGCAGACCACAAAATAGAAAAGTGCAATGTCCTTTAGTTTTTGGTTTGTGCAACAAAGAGGTTGAAAATGCTTGGCATATTCTCATTTCTTGCGTAAAAAATAAGAGGAGCTGGATGGAAGAGGATCTTTAGAAGGTTGCAGAACCTTATATGAATTTTCCAGAGAGCTTCACTCAGCTCTTTTTCATGGTTTGTCATAGGATTAATGATGAGCTTCGTGCAATCTTTTGCATGACCTTATGGAGCTTGTGAAAAAATAGAAATGAGAAAGTTTGGCAAGACAAGGAGATATGTCCCAGGTTCACTGCTAGTCGTGCATTGGAGTCTCTACATGCATGGCGTTGGGCTAGGAGGGATAAGTTTGCTACAAAACAGGTCCATAGTAGCTCGTCTTCTGCTCGTTGGGTTCCTCCACCCATGGGGATGTTGAAGTGCAATGTTGACGCTTCCGTTTGGGAAGATTATGGTGTGACAGGAGTGGGCTTATGCGTCAGGGACTCTGCTGGTCACCTAGCTGCTGCTAGGACGGTGTGGATGGCTCCAAATTTATGCCCTCATGAAGGTGAAGCAATGGCTTTATTATATGCTTTACAATGCCTATCTTCTCTGAGACTTACAAATGTTATTATTGAAACTGATAGCAAGTCAGTAGCAAATGATGTTAACTAGCGAAGGAATAGTTTATCTGAGTATGGTGCTATTCTCTCAAGTTGCAGGGAGATTCTTCTTTATCAACAAAACTATCAAGTTAAGTTTGTGCGGAGACAAGCCAATATGGTAGCTCACGCTTTAGCTAGGGTAGCCACTGACAATGCTAGTCTCTTTGATTTTAATAATGTTCCTACTTGTATTTCTCAATTATTGATTAATGAAATGCCATAACTTGGCTTTATTAAAATAAAATAAAAAACTATTTTTACAATAGAAAACTATTATACATTTAATTTTAATAGTAAAAGACTATAAACTATTATAAAAACAAAAGTAATACATTTTCAACAATTTTTTTTTTCCAGTAAAAACATATTTATTTTTATTTTTCAACACATTTTTATCATTTAATAAACTTCATGTAAATTGGGGAAATATTAACTGAGGTGAGGGGGAACCAAACATTAATTGCAAGGAGAGAAGAAAATTAGAAAATTTTAAATTAAAGAGTATAATTTACATTAATACTCACTCATTTAAGTAGTTTGTTTAAAAGAGGTTGTTGGGTTTTTAGTCCAAATCAAAAGGTGTAGGTTGTTAACACACACGTAAACGTGGACACACACACACACACATATGTAGAGAGAGAGTGGGGGGGGGAGAGAGAAAGAGAGAGAGTAATTTGTCTTTTTGGGCAGTATGTCTATGGGACAAAATGTTATCCCATGATTTGATAAGAGACAAAATTTTGGATTTTTGTTCACTTCCTCAACCTCTTTTTTGTCCTGTACCATGACCACTTTTCAAATCAAATATGAAACAAAAAATTTTGTGTTGTCCATTCCATTGTTTTTTTTTTGCAAATCAATCACATTACTAGTATTCATTGCTTTGTAACTGATACATTGCGAAGCAACAAAATTTCTTGCTCTATTTGGTAGTTCGTCTTATCCCTTAATTTTTGTCTGAGACCATCCTTGCTACACTTTGTGCAACCCTCTATCCCATCCATTTGTCTCTATCCTTGCACGGTCACTCACGGTCTTCATTGGCTCATTTGTTTGTAGTTGGTCGCTCGCCTCGTCGGTCTTCGTACAATTGACTTGAGTAGTTGAGTTACAGAATAGTGAGAACTCATCAATCCTTATAAAATTACTTACAAGTTAAAATGAAGAGTGCATGTGTTTTGATTTTAGTCTCTATAAAAAAAATTTCATAGGTTTTGATCCCTACAATTTTAAAAGTTTAGGAATAGATCACTACCGTCAATTTTTTACCATTATCATATAGCAAAAGAGACACCCAATCCACCTGGAAATATTCTTCATAGGTTGCAAAATTGTTCAAACTTCATTCAATTCAATCTGTAAATAATTCTTTTTCGGTAGATAACAGTGCAAGTTGATGGTAGAGATTCCTTAACTTTTGAAATTGTAGGAATCAAAACCAATTAAAAAAAAATTTGGCAAATGCTAACTAGTGCCCCTAGGGCATTGGTTAATGTTCTTGTCACGGGTTAGAACTCGGTTTATACAGTTGACCGTAATATACCAAAATCACTTTAGACCCAACCCATCAAGGTTCGGCCCAAAACATTGAGCCCACTCGGTCAAATGTTCCTGTATAGACTCGTTCTCGGGAATATCCCTATAAGGCCGAGAGACCAGACTAATTGGCCACATAAGCGCCTCTGCCACCATGCTGGCCATCCTGGAATCTCCCGAGTAAAGAAAGAGAGCACTCCAGGGCAAGTTCCGAAAGGAAGATCCGAGAGAGAGCTCTCTATTAACCTGCACATAAGAGGGGTCGGTCACCCCAGTCAAAACCCAACTTGACAGAGGACTAAGTAATTTACTGAGACCTATATGGCTGCAAGGCGATTCCACAGGAGATACTAGCCTCTCGGACGAATGTCGGTTATCTCAAACGACCATCGCACCTTACCCGCTAGATGTACTAAAATACCCTCAGGGCAGTACACCTCGTTTAGGGCTAGTTGGCAATAAGGACAGACAGTTGCTAGAGGGACATGGGGCGTAAAATTATTGGAGTCCCCACAATATCCGCTAACAGTCCGGGAATGGACCACGTAGCGTACGAAGAAGACACCCACACCTATCTATAAAGGGTAGCACGCCCACTAATGAGGCAGGTCGTCTTCCATACAAAACCCTACCTAAACCCTAATCCTAGAGGATGACCCGTCCGCTGCCTGAACACTTCCTCCATGCTTCCTTGCCATCGCCCTAGAACTACGTTAGCCTTAATTCCCTATCGGGATACATAGGAGCGGAATTCTCATTCCGTCAGGCTTAATCCACAAAATCCACACGCTCCACCTTGCCGAAGCTTATTGTTTCTAACCGGACAAAATCGAACAGAACAATTGGCGCTCACCGTGGGGCCTCAGTAAAATTATGCCCAGGCCGTACATCATACACCCTTCGTCGTCGACACCAGCGATGGACTCTGAGTTCTCAAACAAGAGATGAGTCGTCGTTCTGCCTTCATCAGAACCCTAGTCCAGCGTGACCGCTACTCACTAAAGAGGTGAAGATCCTCTTTGTCTCTTGGATGACGCAATCTCGCCTCGCCGTCATGGACACCTTCGAATTCCCACCTAGATCTCATCAAATTTTCTAGTAATGGGAGATACACCTTCCGATCACGATGAACCACCATTTTTCAAGCCTCACTTGCAACCATCGGAGACGCCTGAAAAGGACGCACACCATTCAAACCCTCATATCTACTAGAGATAGATCTGTCGTGGTAATTGTTCATGTTATTGGTCACAACCCTACCCATATCCAAACTCGGGTCAGCTTCACGCCATATACCTCGAGAAGATAGTTCAAGCCTTGTCGAGATCTTGATTTGGTCTGGTCGATCCTCAAGCATTACACCATGACATAATGGACCACAAAGTAGGGCAACCCGACCACTTGACCAGAGAAATTGTTCGTAGTCGAAAAGGCATAATATCGAGACCTTAAATCCACTCGTTCGAGAATTCGTGTCATGACTAAATTATTGTTTCTCTGGATGCTCACCACAACTGACCTTTGATTCTCGGCCATCAACGCAAAGTAAACATGGATGTCATGGACATCTCGGGAATATGCCAACTCAAGACGACCCTGATTTGAACAAAGAGGTGACTCCGGCGCCCGACAATTTGGTTGAGCTCTGGCTCCGTACTTGGTTGAGCTCCGTCTCCCGGCTACTCGGTTGAGCTCCGGTTCCTTACTCGGTTGAGCGCTGGCTCCCGACTACTTAGTTGAGATCCGGCTCTCGACAACTTGGTTGAGCTCTGGCTCCCTACTCAGTTGAGCTCCGGCTCCCGGCAACTTTCTTGAGCTCTGGCTCCCAACTCGGTTGAGCTCCGGATCCCGGTTACTTGGTTGAGCTCCGGCTCCCTGCTCGGTTGAGCTCCGGCTCCCGGAAACTTGGTTGAGCTCCGGCTCCCTACTCGGTTGAGCTCAGGCTTCCGGCTACTTGGTTGAGCTCCTGCTCTGGGCAACTTGGTTGAGCTTCGGCTCCTTACTCGGTTGAGCTCCGGCTCCCGGCTACTTGGTTGATCTCCGGCTCCCTACTCAGTTGAGCTCTGGCTCCTGGCAACTTGGTTGAGCTCCGGCGCCCTACTCGGTTAAGCTCCGGCTCCGGGTAACTTGGTTGAGCTCTGGCACCCTAATCGGTTGAGCTCCGGCTCCCAACTCGGTTGAGTTCGGGCTCCCAGCAACTTGGTTGATCTCTGGCTCCCTACTCGATTGAGCTCCGGCTCCCGGCAACTGGACGCCGGTCCAGTGGCTCGATTGAGCTTTGGCTTCCGATTACTTGGTTGAGCTCCCAACTCGGTTGAAGCTCCATGCTTCCCTACTCGGTCGAAGCTCCGCGCTTCCCTACTCGGGTGAGCCCGGCTCCTGGCAACTAGACTCTGGCCCAACAAAAATGTTGTTTCGCAAAGACCTGCTCGAGCTTTATTAGTCGGTCAGCAACATTAAAGCTCCCTCCACATCTAGTCGAGAAGGAAGGCTTCACTTTTTGTCGAGAAAAAAACCCTTATCGACGATATTTAACTCGGAAAGGCACAAGCCTGAAACATCGAGTTCCGGCTCCCAAGTACCGCTAAGGATAAATTCTAACTACTCCTTCTCATCTCGTCTCCCCCAAAGAAGTCGAGCTCAGTCGAGCTCCCTTTAAGGATTACAATCGAAGAGGTCGACCTCAAGCTCCCTCTAAAAACAAAGATAACGATCCGATCGAGTTCCTTCTAAAAACTGAGGTCTCGAGCTCAAGCTCCCTCTAAAAACAAAGAGAACGATCTGATCCAGTTCCCTCTAAAAACAGAGGTCGAGCTTGAGCTCCCTCTATAAGACAATGAGGTCAAGCTCAAGCTCTCTCATCAAAAGTCGGCATGAGGTCGAGCTCAAGCTCCCTAATCAACCGATGAGGACGAGGTCAGGCACCAGCTCCCTCAAAAAATATCTAGATGAGGTCAAGCTCAAGCCCCTCGTCGAGTGACAACATGTGGTCAAGTTACAGCTCCTTCGGAAAACTGAAAGACAAGTCATTCTCAACGAGTAAAAGAAAAGTTCTCCCAAGCAAACAGGAAGTAGGTCAACTTCAAGTCGGGCCAAAACTCTCCTCTACAAAAATCAGAAGAAATAAAGACTTAAGTTGAGTTAAAGCACATCTAACTCGAAAAACTATTTAGGTCAACCTTTCCCTTTCAAGTCGGGATAAAACCCCTCAAAATAGACCAAGGTTGAGCTCTCATGCTCCCTTAGCACAGCCGTGAGCCCTTTATTCAAATCAAGTCTGGACAAGCCTTTGAGTAATATTCCTAGAGGACGAAGACCAAGTCAGAACATTTCTAGAAGAAATTAAGTAGGGTGAAAACTATCTAATAGAAACGATAAACATCGAGTTGCTTGAAGACACTAAGTCGGGAGCGAACTAGACCCTCATTGTTGGGAAGACTGGAGAACCAAAAGCCCCATCATCCAATTATAAAGTCAAGATCGAGCTCCGGCTCTCTAACATGGTTGAGCTCCGGCTTCCCAACTTGGTCGAGCTTCCGCTCCCAAGTTTAAGATTAAGCTTCGGCTCTCTACTGTGGTCGAGCTCCTGCTCCTATGACCAAGATTGAGCTCCGGCTCCCAAGTAACGGATCTCTGCCTTAGTCGAGCAATAGCTCCAGCTCGGGATCCGAGAAACTTCCCGAGAACACACCTGATTCTCGACCAAGAGCCCTCGATGGGCACCCAGAACCTCGATCACCTGACTTGGGCGTCAAGCCATCCATAGCGTACACGCCCAGAGAATAGGGTGACATACCCGGGAATATGTGGCTAGTCGAGCTACTACCTTGATCAAGGGAAGAGCACGCCCAGCCGAGTACCACGCACACTCGGCTTACTCGGACGCGAGTAATTGATAGCTCTACCTGAATTACGACTAAGTACTCTGCCTATTCGGTACCCGGGCGAGCAGTTCATACACCAGGGAAAGTCGAAAACCCCACATGAGAACCCAGCTGAGTACCTGAGCAATCTACTCGGGTATATAGCGAGACGAGATACTCGGTACTCGGTCGGACCACCACCCGCTCGGGTACATAGCAGGACAAAGTACTTGGTACTCGGTCTGCCCTCTCTTAGAATACTGAGCATCTCAAGCGTCTCCCGGTCACCTCCTCCGAATGTACTAGAATACAACATACTCGGTGTAGTTGGTCTTTTAGTACAGTAAGGGTGAGCATCGGGTGTGTTTGGGCTGGGATTGTCGGGTTCGGGCGGATTCGATGTAAGGAAAATGCAATCCATTTCTGCCCGTTAGATACAACGGGTTGGTCGGGTGGCGGGTTAGTCAGATTGGCGGGTTGGCGGTCGGATTCTTACGGGTTTGTATTATTTTATTTATTATTTTTGAAAAAATTAAAAAAAAAAAGAAAAAAAGGAGAAAGAGGGACGAAGTGGGAAACTCAGATCCCGTTTTTGCCCCCACTGTTCCCCACCCACTGTTCTTCTTCTTCATTCTATTTGTAACTATTGGAGTATGGTGTAGAGTATGGCGTGAAGATGGAACCACTGAACCAGTTCGATGCCGTCGGACCAGATCTCCTACTTTCAATTTGTCAGCATCGTCATCGCCGTCCAGACCAGATCTCCGTTCGCCGCCCTTGGATCTGGCTTAGTCATGGTGGCATGGTGATGTACGGCAGACGACGGCGATGAAGTTGCAGAGGCGGATGCTAGGAGAGAAGACGCGGATCTGGTTTAGTCATGGTGGCATGGTCTAATCTCCCTTGTTGCCGCCGCGTGTAGAAGACCCAATCACCCAGCTTCCATCAGGTGCCGCGTGTAGAAGACCTAGTCACGCCCAGCTTCTATCTGGTCGGTGCCGCGCGCACCCCGCCACAGTGACAAGGGAGACACTTGGTAGAAGGAAAGTCCCGGCGAAGGAGAAGAGGAAGCAGATCTGGTTGGTAAAGGAGAAGCAGAAGCAGATCTGGGGTGAGGAGAATCAGAAGCTGATCTAGTCATCTTGGGGAAGAGAGAAATGAGAAGCAGATCTGAGGGAGGAGAGACCTGGTGATTTGGGGTTGAGATCATGGTTACTACTTCGTGGGACGAAAAGAGACACTCAGCAGAAGGGTCTCAATATTTTTTTTTAGCATGTTCGGTCGGGTTCGGTTACCGATGGATTGCATTATGCAAAATCGAACCCGCCCGATGGTATCCACACTAAACCATTTTTTGCACCCGATCAACCCGTTGACCCGACCGAACCCACCCACTTCACAAAATTATCAATCGGTTAGCTCAGTTTCGGACGGGTCACGGGTTGATGATCAGCCCTATAGTACAACATATACCCGAGAATGGCATCTTATTCGGACCAATCCATATTCGGTACTCAGTCGAACGCTTTAAAGCATGTAAGCTGGCTCGAGTGACTCCCGAAGCACATCTTCAAATGCACCGAAGGTTCCCGAGATAACACATCTCAAATATTAAACGGACAAGCCCGACTGACCAAAGTTCCCGGTCAATTTAACCATGGGAGCTAATTTAACGAACTTTCAGAAAATAGCCTATTCGCTGTACACAGCTCTAGGCTAGGGGGCTTCTGTACCTGCCACGGGTTAGAACCCGGTTTATACAGTTGACCGTAATATGCCACAATCACTTTAGACCCAACCCAGCAAGGTTCGACCCAAAACATTGAGCCCACTCGGTCAATGTTCTTGTATCGGCTTGCTCTCAGGAATATTCCTATAAGGCCGAGAGACCCGACTAATTGGCCATATAAGCGCCTTTGTCGCCGAGCTGGCCATCCTGGAATCTCTCGAGTAAAGAAAGAGAGCACTCTAGGGCAAGTTCCAAAGGAAGATCCGAGAGAGAGAGCTCTCGGTCAACCTGCACATAAGGGGGGAAGGTCACCCAGTCAAAACCCAAATCGACAGAGGACTAAGTAATTTACTCGAACATGTAGGACTGCAATGCGATTCCATATGAGATACTAGCCTCTCGGACAAATGCCGGGTATCTCAAACTACCATCGCACCTTCCCCGCTAGATGTACTAAAATACCCTCAGGGTAGCACACCTCGTTTAGGGCTAGCTGGCAATAAGGACGGACAGCTGCTAGAGGGACACGTGGCGCAAAAGTATTAGAGGCCCCACAATATCCGCTAACGGACCAGGAAGGGACCACGTAGCGTACCAAGAAGACACTCGCACCTGTATATAAAAGGTAAGATGCCCACTAATGAGGCAGGTCGTCTTCCATACAAAACCCTACCTAAACCCTAATCTTAGAGGATGACCCGAAACTATCGTTCCGCCGCCGGAACACCTCTTCCGCACTTCCCTGCCATCACCCCAAAACTACGTTAGCCTTGATTCTCTATCGGGATACATAGGAGCGGAATTCTCACTCCGTCAGGCTTAATCCACAAAATCCCCACCGCTCCGTCTTGCCAGAGCTCATTGTTTCCACCCGGACAAAATCGAACAGAACAGATAATGCATTAGAAATAGAAACTTTGTCTTGGAAAGTTGTGTAGTTAATACTTTGAAAATTTAAAAACTACACTTTTCAATATGATTTTTCTATCTTTGGAATCCTTAACCAATGCCCTGAGGTGACGTTTGGTAACTGAAATGTTTTATTCCCAGGCAAACTACATTCCTGAGAATCACATTCCAGGGCATAGAGTTTTCCCACCTTCATACATGGCAATAGAGTTTTCCCTAGTTTCTAACTATCATTCACTAATTTTATTCCCGGGAATATTTTATGCCTGAGAATAAATTTTTAAAACTTGTACCAAGCATGAAAAACTTATTCCCATGCCAACATTTCCGGAAATGTTTTTTAAAACTTGTAACAAACGCTATCTTAGAGTACTGGTTATCAACACCGAAAACAAAATTATAAAAACTAAAATCTAAACACACATTTTTCGAGGATTAAAAATGTATTCAAACCTGTTCAATATTAAATGTACAAATCTGGCCGAATTTCTTCGGTGTAAAAGTGATATGTACAGTTATCACCGTCGATTACAGGAGGTACCTACCCTCTCCTTTGAAATTCAAAACCATCGACCGGTTCATTCACCCTGATGTAATTAGCTTTGGTTATTATCCCCATAGGAGAATACTAATAAATATTTTTAGGATATTGTTTAAGAAATTATAAAAGAAAAATTTGTATGAAAAATAGTGTATTTAGGATTTTGAAGAGTGTAATATTTAGTTTTGTAATACAAATTTTTCTTTTATGAGTTCTTTAAGCAATATTCTTAGTGCACTCGTTAATTAATGTGCCGATATTAATTAATCATTCATTAAATTTTTGTGCACCGAAAATTTATTATTGTAATACGAAATTACGATTTCAACCTAAACTCACACCAATTTAATTACTTGAATTTACACCAAGATGACTAAATTACACTTAGCAGACATTTCAATAAATCAATAAAAATGACAACCCGACATGCGGTGTACAAGGAAAGGGAAAGATGGACATTAGCATTGGGTCATGTTTGGAGTTGTGTTATTTGAACACAAAATTTAGATATCGTATGTGATATCGTATGTTTTTGTTTATATCTCTCACTTACTTTTATCATCTCTGTATACACATATTTCAAGAATACCACCAAAAAGTAAAGGAGAGACCATATGGTATCCCCAAAATATGTTCAGCAAACATTTCTGTTTAGAATATTATTCGACAAAAATGACAACGTATTTAGAGAGAGCAAAACGAGGAGGGACAGGCAGAAGTTACATTGAAGAATGAAGAAAGAAAAACAATATTGTTCCCCCAAATCCTCAGTTTGATCCCTCAAATTATAAAGTAATATCAATTTGGTCCTTGAATTTATCAAAATTTCAAAAGCGTCCTTGAATGATAAGTTAGTATCAATTTGATCCCTCATTTTACTCACTTAATATCAATTAAGTCTCTGATACTGTAAACTTAATATCAACTTAATCCATATAATTTTTAACGGAGGGACTAAGTTGATCACCGTTTTACAATTTCAGGAACTAATTTGGAATTTCGATAATTTTAGGGACCAGGTTGATACTAGTTCACAATTTCAGGGACCAAATTGGGTATTTATTTCTCTCATTACATCGAGCCTTCACTCCAATTTCACCCTTAGATTTTTAGGAGAAAAATTTCATAATAAGGGTAATATATTGGTAGCTTTATTATTTTTGATGAACTTTCTCTCTAAGTTAGCTGGAATGGAATCTTTGACGGATTTAGAAAGTAGTGGGAAGGAAGGTTGTGATTTGGATTTTTCCCCCTCCACCTATGGCTAGCTCTTGATTATATAAAAAGTGATAGTTTCTTGACTTCTTCAGTGGAACATGCCTTTAAAAGACTGCAAATCTGTGAAAAGCTTCAAGTTTAGAGGCATGAACTCAGCATTTGAGGGCACATTTTAGGAGACAACAAAGTGGAATTACTTAAGCTTATGTCTAGGCAAAGGAAGCCAGCACCAGGATTGGGAATAATTATGATAGGCATTCAAAAGGCAGCAGGACACATTGACCTAGTTTTGGACTCTTTAGTTTGAACTCCAAAACAATATATAGCTATTACAATGGCTAAAGATAATGCAGGGGAAGGAGAGGGGGGTGTATGAGGAGGGTCCTCCAATGTACAATTTGATCTTTCTCTATCAATTTGTGCCCTCTATCAAGACAGAAAAAGTTAAGCCCGATAACATGGGCTCCTCTTGTTATCTTTTCTATCACATTGCCTTATTTTTTTCTTGACAATTGAGCATTAGTGAGTAACTATGGCATTTTTTTTTTTAGAATTTAAGTGAAATTCGGATGACAAAAAGTTTATATTAGAAAAGAATAAAAGAAGTAAAAAATATATAAGTGAAAAAAGTCATGAATCTAGCTAGTGCTTTGTAAATTTTTATTAAGATGTAATGTTAGATTTATTAACGTGGTTTTTGAGCAAGTCCATTCCTCACTAAAATTATCTTCACGTTAGGACTCAAATGCTCCAAAAAGGCTTATGATCTAATCTAGGACGTTCTAATTCAAAATCATCATCAAACTTTTACACGTGAACTCATTTTAAGTATAAGTCATGGGCAGGTAAAAAAATCTAAATTATGGAGAAGATTTATTTTAATATCATGATTTTTAAGTATTGCTATGATCATTCATTAGTTATATATGTATTGCTCCAAAATACTGATGTGTAAAACTCCCCGTAGAATAGAAGAATAATGATAAATATAGATACTTATATTTACACAATTTTTTTATTTAATTATAATAAATTTCACTTATTCTTAAGTAAATATATTACAATTTAGCCACATATTAGAATAAAATAAATATTTTATATGTAGATGTAAAAAATTAATATTACTTTTAATACTCCCTCCGTTCTCTATTATAAGCAAAAAAGTCCCAAAGCTTTTGGTTTAATATATAAGTAAATTTTATTTTTCAATGACTCATTTAATGACATTATTTCCATAATATCCTTCATTTAATACAAATTCTAATGATTATTATTTAATAAAGATTAAAGTTTTAAATAAAAAATAATTTATATAACAAACAATTTTTTTTACAAATTTCAATAAAATTAACTTATCATATTAATATATGTTTTATTTAATTTTTATTTATAATAAAGATCGAAGGAAGTATCAATTATAAATATTCTTTGGTAAGATTCTACTTTGTGTGTACAAATATATGGTCATAGTTAACAAGAGTCGACATGTCAACTCAATTATAGCAAGCCAACGGCTGTCACATCGCAACACCATACAGCATGCCACGTTTTGGTGAGTGTCACATGTTCAAATAGCACGCCTCCCCCCATGACATAAGCAATTTACAATCTACTCCATCCTGTTGATATTATATGAAGAAAAAAAAAATTAATACAACAGGCCTATTAAGGTGATTAACTAATTAATTAATCTTATTTAATTTGATTAAAAAATTAGGTTTTTATCTAAATTATCCTTTAGGGTAATGAGGAGTTGCTTGTATTATTGTGAATATAAAAAGTCATTGAAAAATAAAATTTATATTAAATGAAATGTATTTTAAAAATAATATAATTAAATGAGTCATTGAAAAACAAAATTTACTTATATATTAGACCAAAAGATTTAAGATTTATTTTTTATAATATGGACGGTCAGAGTATAAAATTACAGGCATAGGGTTAACTTTTTTTATTTTATTTTCTTAAAAATTGAAAGTAACTTTTATATCCATCCTCACCAGGGCCGGCCCAAGGATGAAGTTGGTGAAGTTAGGGCTTTAGGCCTCCAAATTTTTTTTTTTTTTACTATCTATTTTAATAATATTTTTTTACAACGTATTTATACCATATTTTCTTCATCTACTAAAAGATGAAACATTTTACAAGATCATATCCCTAGCCTAACTCTTAAATCATTGTCACAAACACGCTGGGAAAGTCGTATTGAAAGTGTAAAAGCTTTAAGATTTCAAACTTCACAAATAAGAGATGCTTTATTGAAATTAGATGAAGTTAATGACGAACCTATAACAAAAAGTGAAGTTGATTGTTTATCAACTTATAAGCTTGAAAATTTTGAGTTTTTATTAGGCATGACTATTTGGTATGAGATATTGTTTGCGGTAAACTCAGTTAGTAAAAATATGCAATCAAAGGATATGTGTATCGATGTTGCTATACAACAATTGAAAGGTCTTATTTCATTTTTTGAAAAATATAAGGAAGACTGATTTGGAAATGCTTTAATTTCTGCCAAAGAAATTGTTATAGAAATGAATATAGAACCAAAGTTCTGTGAAAAACGTATTATTCTTAGAAAGAAACAATTTGATGAGACTATTGACAGTGAAGTTGTAAAATCTCCCGAAGAATCATTTAAAGTTGATTACTTCTTGTACATAATAGATAAAGCAAATACCTCATTTCAAAGTAGATTTGAACAATTTAAAATGTATCAAGATATTTTTGGTTTTCTATTTAGTATTGAGAAATTAAGGTCATTGGATGATAAAAATTTAAAAGAAAATTGTCTTAACCTTAAACGTTCATTAAAACATAATGACAACTCTGATATTGATAGATTAGATTTATTTACAGAACTAAAAATTTTAAGAGAAATTATTCAAGTGGAAAATGATACACCAATTGACATACTTAATTATATAATAAGGCTTGATTCTTTTCCAAATGTACATATCGCTTATAGAATAATGTTAATGATTCCCGTAAGCGTTGCTTCGGCAGAAAGAAGTTTTTCAAAACTAAAATTAATAAAATCTTATCTAAGATCGACAATGTCTGAACAAAGATTAAATGGACTAGCTTTATTATCGATTGAAAAAGATTTGTTAAATGAAATCGATTACAATAATTTAATAAATGATTTTGCATCCCAAAAAGCACGAAAGATAAACTTTAAATAAAAATATAATAATTTTTATAATTTTTTATTATTTTCTTTAAAAAGCCTCACTTTGGAGTTCGCTTTAGGCCTCCAAAAATGTTGGGCCAGCCCTGATCCTCACTGTTCTCTTTTTGGATAGATAGATATTGCCATTGCCAATGTTAACATATATGAAAGGAAAAAAATTGCTTGAAGATTTTATTTTATTAATCCAATGATTTGTAATTACTTAGTGTGTATTTGGATTAATATTTGATAAACGTGATTTTGAATGAAATTGATTTTGTAAAATTGATTTCAATATAATTGAGTTTGAAGTAAAGTAATTTATGTTTGAATGATTTTATTTTAAAAGCAAGTTTCATATAAAACTTAGTATAATTTTTTAATCGAGAAGCAAAAGCTACTTCAAGCTGTTTCTGGTAGAATTGATTTTAGAATCCAAAATTACTTATACATCTAATGATCTAATAGCCAAATATCTTAAAAATGATCAAACTCATGTTTGACTATTGTAAAACTGAGTTTGGTTATTAACCATCATGGAACCAAACATGCGATTAAGTGTCATGACATGCACTGAATGTCGATCACAAGTTTTTTTGGTTATATGGGTATTGGACCTCCATCTCAAATGGCATAAAAATATCCATCAATATCCATTTCTTTAAGTTGAGCTGGACAGAGGCTATCATGACAAGATTATTTATTTGCGATGGTTTTTTTTTATAGACAAATATTAGTATATTATTTATTCTGTTAGTTTTTTTTTCTTTGTTAAGGTTTGAATCATGAATCTCCAACTCATTCAACTCCTTATACTTTTAACTCAAACCAGTTGCAAAAGTATTCACATATAATTTGCAATAAAAAGTTCTTATTGAATTGAATGGTTCGGACATCTGGCCAATTTTCGGTCAAGTCCGATTTTTAAAACTATAGTGGGTGCATACATATTTTAATCATGACAAAGTATTTTTACAAGTATTATTATGTGATTAATTTTTGGATGTATTGGGATAATGTAGTCTCCTCAATAATTACATTCTTTATGGCTTTGAACTTATATGATCTTTGAGTAAATGTAAAAAGTTGAAATTGCGTTTAAATAATTTTAAAATTTAAAAGGGCAAATTTTTTTCGATTATATAACTTACCCTTATTGTAGCTTCATATATGAATGCGAATTTATTAGGAGCTAACTCGTCTTACACATGGGCAGGCATTATCCTATTAGGAAAGTTCTTGCGAAGGATGTTGCATGAAGAGTAAGGGACGAATCTACGGTAAAAGTGTGTGGAGTCAGGAGTGGCCCTTGGATTATTCCTCTGGCATTAGAATTGAAGATCTAAAATCCTATTATTTATGTTTTAAAATTAATAAGTGTGATGGTATTTATAGATATTATTAGAGCTGTCAATGGTTCGGGCGAGCCCATTTGAGCTAAGTCATTTTTCGGTACCGGGCTAGACCAAAATTAAGTCGGGACATTAATTTGTTAGCTTAGCTCTATGTGGGCTGCGGGCCAAACGGGCTAGCCCATGGGCCGATAACATTTTTTAAAAAATTATTTTCCTTGTTTTTTAAAATTCAATTTTTTTAACTAGAAAATTCCTTTCATATGATTATGAATTAACATTTGACTTGTAACTCACTAAAAATCTCCTTCGTTCTCCATGAGGATGAGGAATTGAGGATATATATCATGGTTATAATAAATTTCCATCATCATAAAAAAATATACATTTAACCAAAACACAAAAAATATAGAATATGTACCAAACAAAATAATACAATATGCCGGTGCCTATTTGCCTTCCTTACCCTTACATAACGTTACTAACGCTCTGGTTATTGATTCATCACAAAAGGCCAAAAGCCTTTCTAAATTTTAATCATTGTTTTTTTTTATAAATATGTTTTTGTTTCTTTTTTTTTTTCTATTAAGCAAATAATGTTTCGGGTCCGCACATGGTGAGCCAATAGATTTTCGAGCCGGTCCGGGCCGGGCTAATATTTGTTTGGGCTCATATTTTGACAACCCAGTCCATCATTTATTTCGGGCCAAACAGACCAGCCAATCGGGCCGGGTCCATTTTGACTGCTCTAGATATTATCACAATTGTAAAATCATAAAAAAAAATATATATATATATATAGTCTATATTATATTGTCACAATTGATATCACGATTGATATTTTGTTTAGAGAGGAACAATTGGGTGGAATACCGGTTGGTGGGTTAGTTGTTTTCTCCTTAACAAGACGAGCACATTTGTTACATTCCCTTGGGTTTGGTTAACTTGATACTGGCTCTATGATTCTAGGGGTAATTTCTCAATCAAGATTCAAGAGTGTCTACAAGCTAGCTTGGAGTAGCGAGTTGGCGCATGAAAAGGAAGAGGGATGGAGTGGCTAGTTATAATATATATGTTATGCAAAGAACTCGGTCCAGTGATGCAAGATTGATTCTATGCTCTTGCCCGATACTGAGAAAAGAAGAAAAGAACTAAAGAATAAAAGAGGAAGACAAAGATTTATCGTGGTTCGAAGGGAAAAAAAACTTCTTCTACATCCATATTGAGAGAATTTTATATTCTAATCACCAACAGGACAAGAATTTTCAGATAACACCTATGTTAACCTTACTTGCACTCACAAAGTCTGATCTGAATCATTCTAACGATTGTTGTATGCTAACAATGCACCAAGCTATGACTTATATATGTTGTACTTACTCCTATTGGTAGTTACAAATCAGTTACAACTGGTTTCAACTAACTATATAACTTCAGCAACTAACATTTCCAAGGCTGCCATTCCAGTCCACAATTCCTCTAGTGTTTTGAACCCGATGGCAGCTGAAGGTGACCTGTTGATCAATTAGCATGCAGTGTAAACTGCTGCTCCCCAAAAACATTTGTTTAGACTTGTATTGGATAACATGTACCTAACCCTCTCCAAAAAGGTCTTATTCATTATTACTGCTAGGCCATTTTATTGATGAGTTAGTCTAACTGTATTGTGCCTTACTATATCATTCTCTTTGCAAAATTCAGTGAAAATTAATCACTCAAATACTCAAGGCCATTAATTGTCCTTAGTATTTTCACCCGTCTTCTAGCTTGATTCTCAACAAGTTCCTTCCATTTTGAAGGCTTGATTCTTATGCTTCAACAGGTAAACCCACACCTTTCTACATCAATGAAGAGGGAAGATCTGGCTCAGCAGGAATATGGTAAAGACTAAGGAGTATGGTACCGATATAGTGGTAAGGAATAGGCATGGAAGTTTTGTGGCAGGAAAGACGGAGAAGTCTAAAGTCCTCCAAGTGTGGAGTGGAGGACTGATCCTCAAAGAAAAATACCGATTACAACCGATTTATCGGTTGAAAAAAAACTCGAAAAAAAATTGTCTCCTACAACGGTGATTATATGTGACTACGTCTTAAGCTCGAAATTTCAAAGTGAGAGAGGACCGTTCTTATCCTTCCAAACAATAATTGAACTGTCGCCGTCGTTTTTTATCCTCAGTCTTCGTCAAATAGAATAAGATATGGAAGCGGTGGTTTCCTTTTCCTTTAGCGCCAAACTCCGGTAGTTTATTATTTTGTGAAAGCTTCTTTCTGAACAATGCGCCACAATCCGGCTGTCATATTGGGAAAAACACAAGTCTCACATTGACTAGAGATAGTGTCTAATAAGACCTTATAAGTAGTGGGGCAATCCTCATCCTATGAGCTAGTTTTTGGGGTTGAGTCAGGCCCAAAATCTAATATGGTATCAAAGCTATCCTAGATCAATTGTTGGGCCACCTACCATGTTATCCACGCACCAAGCCCAATAGTGCTGGGCGTGAGGGGGTGTGTTGAGAAAAATCCAAGTCCCACATTGACTAGAGATAGTATCTAATAAGAGCTTATAAGTAGTGAGGCAATCCTCATCCTATGAACTAGTTTTGAGATTGAGTTAGGCCCAAAATCTAATAGGTTCTGAAACCCGATTGGTACACATAACACAAATCCAGTGAACTGCGTAGAGCGGTGAAACTGGATAAGATGATGATGGTTGGGAAGTTTTAACTGCCCAAAAAAAATAGAAAATCTAAACAGGTTTCCAGTGAAATAAATCTAGACTGTTGTTTTATTTTAATTATAAATCGATGGTCCTAATTGACAGGGGACCGCCTTAGACGTATATAAGAGGACTAGATCATGGTCTCCACACACAAGGGAACTCTGGGCTCCTCATGATGGACTTGCGGCTTGGGAGATCGGATGCAGAAATATGATTTTGGAAGGAGATATGCCCAAGATGTACACTACAAGAAAAGATGACATTACTTACAACCATAAATCGTCGACAACACTACAAAGCCGTTATTCTTATAATGGTGCTATACTTCAGAGAATTTATTGTTTTGCATCCTAATTCACTAGATTTGATTGCATTTATGTTTTTAGAAATTGTATAAAGGTAGCAGAATCTCTGCCAAGTATGCTAAGGTTTTCAGCTATAACATGTAATTTATGAATCCATTATTGATTTTAAATTTGTTCGTTTTCGAATTTATTTTTCATTTTTATATCTTATTCTTATTTCATAGTTAAATTTGATAAATTGTTAATGTAAATTTTTTTTATATTAATAAGTAATCACAAATTCTCTCATGTATATGAAAAAAATATATAAATCAAATATATTTAATAATATAATAATTTATGACTGAGTGGAGATGAATAAGATATTTACTATCAGATATTGAACAATTAATTTTAGAGTGAAGACCCAAAATGATCTTTCAAATTTTTCAAGTAAGACAGTTTGGTCCCTGAAAAAAATGGACATTTTGATCCCCCAAATTCCAAAATGAGGGACAATTTGGTCCCCCAAATTTTATAACGGGAGACAATCCGGTCCCTCTGTAAGGACCAAATTGTCCCCCGTTTTGAAATTTGAGGGACCAAATTGTTCTTTTTTTTTTTCAGGGACCAAACTGTCCTACTTGAAAAATTTGAGGGACCACTTTAGGTCTTTACTCTTAATTTTACCTCTATGAACGAAATATACCGTTGAATTGATAGAGAGGCTTTGTGGAAAGGAATATATTTTTTGAACAACAAATTGGGGATATCCCCCTTTATTTTTTTGATCTATTCTTGAGATATATGTATATAAAAGATGATAGGTGTCTCATTTATTTTTGAATATATTCTCGAGATATGTATATATAAAAGATGATAAAATATAGGGTTTTTCTATCATGTGCAACTTTTGCACAAGTTAAAAACCCCAAAAGCAACAACTATTTATTGGAAAACTAAGCATTTTAATTTTGAAAATGTAAAATACACAAGTTCTTAGATAAACTTATTCTTTTAAGATCTTTAACCAGTATAAAATTATACAGATTAGAAAAATCCCTAAAATATAAGTAAGACACGGAAATAAACACATATAATACCATATACGATCTGTCGCGGAAATGATTTCGGAGGCGGAGATACAATAGTTGTCCGTACACAACTTTCTCCCTCAAACTTGAAACATACCTGCGATGCGGATCTATCTCTCTCTTTCAAATCCCTATGCAGATCTGCGTCAGCGAATCTTGGGCTCGTAAACTAAGCACAAAACCGTGAGCCATAAGCCCAACTACTAAAACGCCCTCCACTTCCTATTCTATTTACGTAAATACCCTCCATCACGTTGACCCAGCCAATCGGCTTATCCCAAACGAAATATCGTTAATTAGTTATCTTAAATTTTAATTGCAAGTCATTTTATTAGTTCACATCTCTCGCATTACTGAGTAGTTGGAATAAAAAGTATACTCCCTCCAATCTCTATTAAGCAAAAAAGTCTCAAATTTTTTGATTCAATATATAAATAAATTTGATTTTTCAATGACTCATTTAATGACATTATTCCTAAAATACCCTTCATTTAATACAAATTCCAATGATTCATTTAATGAATATTAAAGTTTTAGATAAAGGGTAATTTAGATAATAAATCTAATTTTTTTTATAAGATTCAATTAGATTAACTAACCACCTTAATTTGTGTGTTTTATTTAATTTTTGCTTATAATAGAAACCAGAGGAAGTAGATATTTTTTTTGTTTGTTCCCCAATATACTATTCCTTTGAACGGTGTAGGATCATAAGGGTGATAAAGTTTTCCTCAAGAATTTTAATGCTCATATTTTCAACACTTGAATTTGAACTCGAAACCACTACTAATTAGGCTAGAAGAGACTTGTACTACCTCATTCAAATGATATGAGATATCAAAAGTATAGATATGAATAAATTAATGAAATCCATCCTAATTAATTAGTAAACCAGTCAAAGACTAAAAAGAATAGTGTGGGTTGATTTTCTTTTCTTTTCTTTTATTTTTTATATTCCAACATCAGATGAAAGACTAATTTTCGTTGTTATCGATTTAAAAAGTTGGGTGATACAAATGAAAAACAAAACAATAGATTGTATCAATACAGGTATTTGTGCAAGTAATAATGTAAGTATGTAACTCTCGGCCATTGGCTCCAGATAAGAAATTAATTTTGATGTATTATTCGTTTAAAGTTTATCAATCAATCACAAATCACTCAATATGTGTATCTGTGACATTTAAGATAATTATGAATGAAAGTTAAATATTTTCAATAATGTATCAATTTATGATTGATTGACAGTGTAAAAAATATTTACATTAACAGAGTATGCCAATTGAATCCAACTAGTAAATATGTAAAAAAAAAAAAAAAAAAAATAGTATTGAATCAATAATTATTTGATAATATATATATATATATATATATATATATATATATATATATATATATAAATTTTTTGGGTTACTATGTCATTGGTATGAAATATCTATTGTCGTAAATAATGACTAATCTTCGTCGGGAGACCTGGACGATATTTAAGGGTTGCCCCCTCCCAACCAGATTTTCTCCATATACAAGAGTCAGAAGTTGAACCATTGACCATTTGCTTAAGGAGTATGAGCCCCTTACCACTCGTATCATCCACATGTTGGTATAGTTTAATTTGAATACAATAATATTGCAAAAGAAAATTATACTGATAATTAATTACACATTTTCATATTATAAAAAGTGTTTGGCTTTTATAATAAATACCTTAAAAATTATACATGTGATGATTTATGATTAATTGACATATAAAAAATGTTTCACTTATGATTTTTGGATACCTGAATTTAGACACTCATATGGACACCTTAGATTAACGTGAGTGTAGGTGGGATGGAGGTGTATCGTATTTCGAGATAGAGTAGATGTAATTGTAAGTGTGAGTGTCACTTAGGTGTCCATAGTAGTTGTACAAATAGCATAACTCCCTATTTTTAGGATAAAGCTCATCTAAAGTGAGTAAATGTAAAGTGAGAATGTGAGAGTGTATCCACCCTTGATTGGTTAAAGTGCATTGAGATCTTAATCCAGTTTATCTAATCAATAACAAATACACTCCTACTTTCTCACTTCACACTTTTGCTCATTGTCGAAAAACCAAATCCCTATTTTTATAGAATAATGATATTTGAATACAAAATTGGTGTCCAATACCGTATGTGTATACTTTTCAGCACTTATTTATTATTTTTTTCTCTCTCACCATATATTTCATTATTCCTAAACACTCATCAGATTTACGTTGTCCATGTATGATGTACAATTCAGATGTCAAAAAGTCATTACTCATTTTTACAAGTCATGGCTAAACTGATAGGTGATTCACGGTTGATTCCCGTTGTAATTGGCAAACTGTTTCCAACTTTCGCAAATTTTCTGTTAGGATATATGAAGACATTAAATAAAAAACAATAAAATATAATTTAGATTTAAAACATAATAAAAAAAATAAAATTCAGTAATATTTTAAATAAAATGAATTTAAGAGAGGACAATATTGAAATTATAAAAAAAATTAAAAACAGTATTTAAAATAATAAAAGCCATTAAGGAAGTAAGAAATTATATAGACAAATATCAAAATAAAACTATCAATGATAAATCAGTTTTCCCGTAACAAAGTTAAAAATGGTCAACCTTTTTTATACATATAATATGAATTGATTTTGATATATACAGCAATATAAAGAAAACGAAATCAAATAAAAAGAAAGGGTTTTTCTATCCTGTGCAATTTTGCATATGTTAAGAATATCAAAATAGTAAATTTGTATAGAAAGTTATGTATTTTATACTTTTAAAATTGAGATACTTTCTTTTCCAATAAATAGTTGTTATTTTTAAATTTCTTAACATATACAAAATTACACATGATAAAAAAACCAAAAAGAAAATAAGGGAAATTTTGAAACTACACTTTAATTTGTTTGTTTCAGCAGTTGATGTGTGTGAAGGGAATGCAGAATCAGGAGTATGAGACAAGCAACTCTAATGATGATAAATTCCACAGCTGCGAAAGATGTCCGTGTGAATCAGTGTTGATTCAGGTGTGAGAGCACCAATCATACTAGCATAGTAGCATAGGATATTGGCCGCATTTGGGTAAATAACTTAATTAAGAGCTTATCACATAAGACCTTATTGCATGAGAGTTTATGAAGAAAGGAGCAGGAGAGGATTCGAAGGGGGACAACACGGAGGGGTCATAAGCACTTATTAAAATTCCATAAGCTTGTTCCAGTGACTTATGAAAATAAGTCAAAAACTTCTTATGGGATGGCATAAGTTATTTTTATAAGCTCTGCCAAACACACTGCATAAGAGCTTATGTCATCAGATAAGTCAAAAGGAGCTTAAATAAGCTCTTCCAAACGCCACCATTGCCATGGAATTGGAAGCAACTATCTCCAAATTTAATTATAAGTTAAAATAATTAATTTTATATTTATTAAAAAATTAATTAATTTAGTTTAATTATCTTGATTTATATAAAAAAAATGAGTTATAATTATTAAATTATCCTTTAATAAAGAAATGAAGACTCTGGCTACAGTTGTTAATCCTAGGAATGACACAGCAGATCAAGGCGTCTTAAGCTTGTTTTGTCATTCGATTCGATTTGATGCCAAGTCAAGTCAGGCAAAGCCAAGTCATTCTCCACAGTCTTCCCACCATCGTTGGTGGGCCATGCTACATATATTACTATATTAGGTGTTCTGATTTTAAATAAATTAAATAAAAGTTACTTCCTTCTGTCCTTATTATAAGAGGCAAATGACTACTTTTTTGGTCCAAAATATAAGAGACATACATGTATTTTGACAAATATTAAATGCTCATTTCCAGTTTTACCCTTATTTATAATAGGGTTTATATTTAAGAGACAATACAACTTTCAATACAAGTAGGTTTGTTTATTAATTATTGAAGGGTTAAATTTATAAATTTATATGGATATTAATTACAAATAACTTATTTCAATGTATTTCTTTGGTCTGTATATTTTAGGGTTTTGCCTCTTATATATAGGATCAGAGGGAGTATCATCTTATATAATCAATTATCTAGCATATCATTGAAAATGTTAAAATAAAATAGGCTAATGATTCACACGACTGACTATATGATGTACATTGAGTGGTATAGAATAGTTCTCTTTTCTTATCCTAAAAGTACATAAAAAATTTGTTTTTTATGTTGCTGTTTAATGAATGTTGATGCATGAAAACGATGTACACATCCCAAAGTCCACAGAAATAGACAGAGTCGGTGGAGTATGCAGATCTATGGCTATGGTGCTTATCAGCTTATCATAATAAGAAGCTTCAAATTCAATGCTGCAACAAAAATGTCAGTGCGTCTCTCCTCTTCTGATTCTGTTGATGCAAAATGAAACAACATCAATGGAGGGATTAAAAGTGTGTGGATCGAAATCTTATGGCCCGATCTATTTTTGGGCTTCTCTCATAGTGCATCCATGATCTACCCAACAATAATTGCGTTCAAACTATGATCTTATGATAGCCTTTCATTGCCATATAAGAAAACAAAAAGAAAGAAAATTCAATGTTGTCTGTGTATGCATCCAAAAGTCCAACCAACTAATGAATGGTAGTGGGTGTTTGAGTTTCCTCCAAGCAAACCTGATTTTGTGAGTTCAGACTTCAAAAATGTACTTGATGAAAGGATTTGTCAGCAACTAACTTTCCTAATCACTCTTTTACATTAATTTATATTCACTTTTAAGACCTAATCAAAGTGGCCTTAAGAGTGATTGTTCAATAATTTATAGAGAGAATTACAATTTAAAAACTCACTACAAATTTTCTAAATTTGAAATAATCTATTAAATAAGTGGTTAAATTAAATCAATATCTGATTCATACTTTAATCACATTTTGGACTTGTTAAAAATAAATCAGGTAAAGGAGGCTAGGAAATATGGTTACTCGTACTCTTGTTAGGATGACAATCTACTCTCCTTATCTTTGATGTTATTCCCAACTTTATTGCTATTTTTATCTATAATGAAATGAAATAAATTTGGTGTTGTCAAAAAAGTATAAACCGGGTAATAATTTTCAATAATACCCATTTTGTAATTATTTATAATTATAATTTTATTTATATATTCAATGTGTCATGTCACATAATCTCATGATAGTTTATGTGTGCACAAAATACAGGTCCATCGTATTCACATATGGAGAATGGAAAATGACTTTGGAACACAAAAAATTGATATAGATATAGTGTCTTTTTATTTTTATTGTATATTTTTGGAATATGTGCATATACAAGAAAATAAAAGTAAGTGAAAGATAAAAAAAATATATATAATATTATATACGATGTTAAAATTTTATATTCAAATAACATAGTTGTATGGAGAATAAATTAAACTTTTCTCAGTGGTATACCCGAAAAATAAAACAATTCAGTGATTCTCCATAAAGGTACGAAAATAAAATGAAAAAAAAAATTATATAGGATGGATGACATTTAATTTCAACAGAAGCAATGGCATCAAGTGGGGCCACCCAATCTACCTTGTGACATGTGTCAACCGCTCAAAATGTGGTGTATTTGGGATGCGACGGGTGCTCAATAGCTTATGCAGTTGTAACATCAACGATGCCACCAAGCACTTGCACTGTATTCGTAAAAAAAAAAAAAAAAAAACCACTTGCAATACACAGAAATGTTTTGTGGACAATCCACTTTTACAATTATACGGGACAACCCGTATAGTTGCACAGTATAATATTACCGTACTATATTGTGTGGTACTGTAGTGCTATATTGTTTATTTTTTTTTTTATAAATTTTGAAATTTAAAAATAATGCATTTTTTTTTATTCTAACATTTTTTAAATATGTGCAAATATCTGGTTAATCAGGTATAAATATCTGGTGAATTCAGTTCATTATCTGGTTAATGGGTTTTTTTTTTAGAAATAAAATTTTGGTTAAGTATGTGCAAATATCTGGTGAATCAGGTACAAATATCTGGTGAATTCGGTTCATTATCTGGTTAATGAGTTTTTTTTGAGAAATAAAATTTTTGGTTAAGTAAGTGCAAATATCTGGTTAATCAGGTACAAATATCTGGTGAATCACGTTCATTATATAGTTAATGGGTTTTTTTGAGAAATAAAATTTTTGGTTAAGTATGTGCTAATATCTGGTTAATCAGATACAAATATCTGGTGAATCACGGTTAATGGGTTTTTTTGATAAATAAAATTTTGTTTAAATATGTGCAAATATCTGGTTAATCGGGTACAAATATCTGGGGAATTCGGTTCATTATCTGGTTAATGGGTTTTGTTGAGAAATAAAATTTTTGGTTAAGTATGTGCAAATATCTGGTTAATCGGATACAAATATCTGGTGAATTCGATTCATTATCTGGTTAATGGGTTTGTTGAGAAAAATTTTTTTGATTAAGTATGTGCAAATATCTAGTTAATCAGGTACAAATATCTGGTTAATTTCGTTCATTATCTGGTTAATGGGTCTTTTTGAGAAAATAAAATTTTTATTTTTTAAAAAAAAGTCAAAATTTGAAAAAAAAAATAAAAAAAAAGCTACAATAACACTACAGTACGCTACAGTTGCATTACAATAGCAAGTTATCTAAATTGTCCCGTATTTGGGTTGTCCAAATAACAGCTCTGATACTTATATATGTTTTTACTCAAGAGGGCCAAAGGCCCAAAGAAACAAAGACAATACCGAAACAGAAATCAATCGGGACATCCAAGCATACAAAAAATAAATAAAAATCAAAGAATGAAGCTCCCTCTCAACTTTAAGAAAGACTCAACAACCAAGATTGCGAGCTAAACCCTTCAACCATCTGCCTCTAGAGTCTTTAAAACTGACTCAACAACCAGCTCTTTCCGGTTTATCCTTCAATGATTATGATGTACCATAAAACATTTGACATTAATTACGCCCACTTTCAAATGCTTTTGCTTGTTTCTAACCGAGCATGTTTGGATAAGATTAATTCTTATCCAAATAATTGTTTTTCATGGTAAAAGCTATTTTTCGATATAAGTTTATATATTTGGATAAACTGATTAAATTGTAAAACAACTATTTTTATAGAAAAAAGCTATTTTTAGATAATCTAGAAGTTGGAAGCTTAATAAAAAACCTGTTAGATTATTTTAAAAATAATAACATTCTTCTTATTTCATTGCAAAACTAACTACCAAACAAATATCATTAAATTATATAAATAAATTCTTATCTTTTTTTTTTTTGTAATTTACTATATAAAAGTGATTTTTTACACAAACCGAAACGAAATACATTATCTTAAAATCGTTTTTCAACAAACTCATCCAAACATAAAAATGATTCTATTATAAATTAGGCTTAATTGTAGTTTTGGTCCCCCTATTATTGATCATGCGCAATGTTGATCCCTAAAGTTTTTTCATGCACATTTGATCCCTCTGTTTTTTCAATGTTGCAAATTTGGTCCTTCTGTCAATGTCTGTCAATTTTTGAATGATCAAAATAGAGGAACAACTGCTCTAAGCATATAGAACCACTGCTCTAAGTGCATAGAACCTTAATTTGAGCTTTTGTTGTAAAGGATCGTGTGGTGAGGACCCGAAAAGGAGGGACAAAACCAGTAAATAACAGAGAGGAACTACTTAATCGTGTTGAATTGGAGACGCAGAGGAGGGAGAACATTATCCAGAGGTTGTGTGTGCTTAGAGGAGTGGTTCCTCTATGTGATCATTGCAAAAATTGACAGACATTGGGAGAAAAATTTGTAACATTGAAAAAACAAGGGGACTAAATGTGCACACAAAAAAAAAAACTTTAGGGATTAAAATCGAACATGACCAATAATAGGGGATCAAAACTGCAATTAAGCCTATAAATTATAATCAGTCATAACAACAACAATAAATAATTCAAAAAAAAATAAAAATCGGTTATAACAATAATCGATTATGCATATAATTGATTATGGAAATAATTAAATTTTCACGTGTAATGTTAAGGTATAATCGTGTTTTTGATTCATCAAGCAAGGGCCATGAGAGACATCAATATATCATGTGCAAAAATAATAAGACCAACAGGAGATGGGAGGTGAACCCTAGAAACTGCAAGTCTGCAACAGGCACCAATTTCCCCATAAGAGATTCTTGTATGTCACAAGAATATTGGCCCAATCCATTTGCTCAAACCCAATAGATCAATTACACTGGAGACCATAAAACCAAACAGAGAGCGTTCGGTCCAGTCCAGTCTATTTACACATACATGAGCTGTTTACTTTTTTTTTTTTTTTTTTGCCAGTATCTGGTCTTTAACTTTGACAGGCAATTATGTGGTAAGTGGCAACTGGCAAGCAAAGATAGTGGGACCAAATGACCATCCTCCAATGCGTTTCTGATACATTGTCTTTATCCCAATTTAAAGTTTGAAACAAGACAAAGTAACGGCCAATTGTTGGGGCCACATACAATAACATCATTTGCTTGACATGCAATAACATCACCTCTCAAACTACTCAAAATGTGAGACTTTCATAAGTGGCTTTCAATTCAAAGAATCAATTATAGCATCCTCATTTGCTGCTTACATGTAACAATCCACCAACAAAAATTGACTTCATATAAATATGCCCACAGTCTTGTATCACTTCCACCTTTTACCCAAATTTTCAACAACAAAAAAGAATTTTTCAGGTATCCAATTTTTTTATTTGTTTTTGCATAGACATAATTTTTGGAAAGATCATACTTTTAACTTAATTATATTCGATACTCTCTCTATTTTAAAAGTTACACCAATATTCAATAAGCCTTCGTTTGGAAAGACGGAATCAACAAGAAAAGAGAAAGCAATGATAGAAAACACGGATATCGAATCATTTCGATCGTTTGGAGCTAACAAGAAAGAGGAAAACATACACCTAGGATAGGATCCCACATGTTTATGTTTTTGCCCAGTGGTGGGAGGAAAAGCCAATGGAGGGTAAAAAATTTGTGTCTTTTCAATATTATCCCTATCTTTTTATCACATCTAATTTGTACTCAAGGATATTTATGTCATTTAGATGTATATATTTTTATTCCCTCTCACTTTCTACACTATCAAGTAGGAGGAGTGAAAACTTTTGGTTTTCTTTTCTTCCATTTTCTCTTCAACCAAACAACTAAATAATCATCTCATTTTCACTCATTGCCTTTCTTTCCTTCCACTTTCTTTCTCAAACCAAATGGAGCATAAGGTTTATATTGTAGAATGCAAGTATAGGACAACATAAATATCAAAGAGTAAAATGGAGTGACGATATAAATTTTAAAGGAAATTAGTGTATTTTTTTTTATACAAAAGGATGGCAAGTATAGTTAAAATAAAGAGGGACGAAATGTGCAATTAAATTTTTTGAGGGACCAAAATCGCATAACTGAAAAGGTTGAGAGACTAAAAGTGCAATTAAGCCTAAAATAAACTTCAATGTAGGTTAGTGCAATTTTTCCTGATTTGTTTTATCGTGGTTGAGAGTTATCTAGGTTAATTTGTATACACTTAAACTAATTTACCTTTTTAGTCCGAACAAAGGACCTATCAATGCCAAGATTAGAAGATCAACAAAAATATTCATTGTAGTCTAAAACCCTAAGAAATTGGCCCAAAGAAATAGACATAACATTTTTATTTGAATTTAGAAAAAAATTATACTCATCTTTTCTGAAGTTTAACTTAATTTTATTTGATTTCTCTCCTATTTTAGAAGTTACACAAACTACCTTACGAGTTTAATTTATCATTACGCTTAGTCACTTACCCCCGAAGGATAATGATTAAAATTACATTATATGATCAATTTTGAATGTAACTTTTGAAATAAAATGGATATCATGTTATAAAAAAAAAATAAAAGAAATAAAATGGATATCATGTGTAATTAAATCAAACTTGAAATTCGGTATAAATTTTCCTTAAATTTATTTAGAATGGATATACAAATAATACAATCCCCCACTTCCTTTTAGCATATATGGAAATATTGTTATATTGATTTGACAATTTAATAGCCATAATATGCTGTAAACGTTTTTTTTTTTTTGTTGGATAAACGGGGCTAAAGCCCGTATGCTATAAACGTATAATACTCAACATTTTAGCCAATTATTAATTAATAACCCGTAATTAATTAATGGTTGAGGTGGTAATGTAAGATGAGAATACAATATCCAAGTTCAAAAATATAATTATAGGAAAATAACTCTGGTGTGGAAAGGTAATCCTTTTACTCCCACCGTGAAAGAACTAGTCTCAATTTCACATAGAAGGGATCTGTGGAGAAAAACTTGTGCTATGACAAAAATAAAAAACTTACGGGTTCTTTCAATCCAACTTATTTCAATCCTTTCTCCATTCACAATTATAGTCTAATTACATTATGCATCCACGGGTTACAATTTATTTTGACTTTGAAACATAAAAAAATTAAAACATAAATTATGATCATAATGTAGAAACTGACACATGAATATGGAAAACGTTTTGCATATATTTGATGTGTGTATTAATGTTACAAGAGTACTCCTATTTATAGAACAGAAAAAGAGAGAGAAATAAAGGCTAATCAAACCTAATATCCTAATATGATTATAATAACAATCACAATAATTACATAATCAAATCATATCATATCAAATCATGTCGTAACACATATATTGTTTAACAAAAGAAAAATGATCATATATTGAATGCATAATGTAGACTTGTGATCGTGGAATAAGGAAGCACGGAGAAAATCCATTTTAAAGCTCAATTGGCTATAATTTTTTTTTCAGCAGCTATATTAGCACAAGCAAACAGGTCAGCTTTGCTTGTGTCAGTTACACCTTTATCCCTCTTTTTTATGGAAAATTACTATAGAGCTAGAAAATTTCCTTTTCCATAAAGCTTCCTTGTCCTTTCTTTATCATCAAACGCAAAAGGATTCAAGCCTAAAAGCTCACTAGAGTTGAACAAGCCCAAAGCTTCTGCATATATAAGTGCATAATTTGCTATCAGAAATCGAGTTAAAAAAAATCATGTGCTAATATTATCTCTCAAACAAACATCCAATCTGATGGAGGGTCGAAGTTTGAATTAGATCAACGAAACGTGACGATGAAGAAGAGACATTGGAGAAATGTAACCATATGTGTGGTTCTGTTCGTTCATGTTTTGGTGTTTGAGATGAAGTATTCGTTGATGTTGAGGTTCAGCCTGAGACATACACACAGGAAAAATAGTCAAGGTACATGTTAATGAAAAGTAAAAACATGTTCCAACTTTTCTTTCTTATTTGTGTCTCTATGTTTATTTATCATTAGGCGTAACAAAAAATGGCATAAAACACCGGCATTTTTAATTAGCCTCGTCGTTTATATGGTTTAACATGATCAAATTCACAGTGGCCTGCTTCTATGCCAACCAATGGGTTTGATTCTGGTCAGATAACTACTGAATTTTAGTTCAATCTCTTTTCTTCCACGATGTAGTAATATCATGATCCATCAGTTTGGTAAAAAATTAAAATAAAGGTTATAAATTTGATTCCTAACATATTAAAAAAATAGTATTCATAATGAAGATAACACTTAGAAGTCTTAAAGAAGTGTAGAAGTTATTCGAGCTTTTGAAAGAAGTCTTAAAGAAGTGTAGAAGTTATTGGAGCTTTTGAAATTTATTCAAGGGATGAGGATTTGCTGTCCTATTTTAGTATATCAAACTCTGTCCTAACTAATAATATCTTGCCACATATTTTACTTTTTAGAATTATATAAAAAATTTAACTTATATGATAAGATGTTACGATAGAGACATGACGTAGTATACCAAAACGAGAAAGCTGATTCTCATCCTTATTTCAGCCTTTTAGCTGCTATCTTTTTCTTCCATATTACCATCATTGCGGCCCATAGGAGCCATTAGGAGGCCATATGGAGAATGAAGGAAAGAAATGGGATTTTTCTTTTGGCACAAAAATGGGATTTTAGTGTATTTGGGGGAATTGAACCACTAACACTTCATTTAAATGTTATCATAACCAAATATAATTGAATTGACCCTTTAATTTAAGAGTCATATTAACCAATTCATTTAAAAAATCAGCTAAGGAATCAAGAAATTATAAATTTATTAAGAATTTAAGTACATCATTTGTTGATATATTAAATATACTATATTTAAATGAAAACATATTTTTTTATTTTATTTTAACCAGTGTCATAATGATAAAAAAAAAAACTAGTTTTTATAAGATGTATTAACTTCAAGATTGGTGTTTGTTTTCTATAACATGTGTTATAATTTTTTTAAAATTTATTAAGTGATATAGTAGAAAATTGAATCTGTGACATAAGTGGATAACAATTGATCTAACCCTAAGTTATTCTTTCAATTGTGGCACAACAGAAACAGAATGGCTAGATATGATACAATTAGAATTGAATACAAGCAAGCATGGATCAATCCCTTCATCGGCAACAATGGCTTCTCCATCCAGACAAATCAACTGCGACCGTTCTCATTATGCTTATGACATCTGCACCATCCACGTAGCTTCAGTCCTGGACCCCACTACCTCCACATTCTTCATCCAACGTCCCACCACCCTTGATCCAAATCCTACGGTCACAAAAATCCGTCCTTACCCTCGAAAATTCGAAAGTGTTACAATGTCAAAGATAAAGGAATTGACCATCACATTAGAAACACCAATCCCGTCATGCCACGTCAAGCACGAAACCCCTGCATTGGTATTCAGTGCGGGAGGGTACACGGGAAACTTTTTCCATGACTTCAATGATGGGTTCATCCCTCTCTTTATTACCCTCAATTCCATGTTCCACCATCAAGAAGATGTAGTGCTTGTGGTTTCTAAAGCACAAGATTGGTGGGTTAAGAAGTATGCACATTTATTGGGTCAATTTAGCAAGCACCCCATTATTGATCTTGATAATGATAACACCACCCATTGTTTTATTTCTACCACCATTGGCCTTGTGTCACATGGATATATGACCATAAACCCTGAATTAGTGCCAAACTCAATGTCACTACACAATTTTCATGCATTTTTAAGCAAAGCCTATGGTACAAAAAATGTCTTACCCTATTCTCCTTCTCAAAATGCAAGACCACGTCTTGTGTTGGTGAATCGATCAAGTGGAGATGGACGTTTGTTATTGAACTTAGAAAAAGTAACAATTGTAATGAAAAATGTTGGGTTTGATGTGATTGTGTTTGAGCCAAAATCTTCAACCCCATTAAACAAAGCATTTGCACTCATAAGTTCAAGTCATGCAATGGTTGGTATTCATGGTGCAGCACTCACACACTTATTATTTCTTAGGCCAGGGTCATCTTTCATCCAAGTGGTGCCATTAGGGGCAGAATGGGCAGCAAAGGTGTGTTATGGCAACCCTGCTAAGGCAATGGGACTAAACTACATAGAGTATAGGATTAGTGTTGAAGAGAGTAGCCTCATTGAGAAGTATGGGAAGGAAGATATGATGATCAAGGACCCTATTGCTTTTCTCAATGGGAAATGGTCAAAAAGAACAATGAACATTTATTTAAAAGAGCAAAATGTGAGATTGGATTTGGTTAGATTTAGAAAGTACTTGAAGGAGGCCTACATGAAGGCAAGACAACTTATGAGCAAGGGAGGATAGAGACATGCATGGGAACTCAGAAAGACTTTTTGAACAACACTTAATCACATATCCAACACTATCTCACACCATATGACTGAAGCTTGGATTTTGTTAAATTTAGTGTAACCAACTAGGTGAGAGGGAAAAAAATGTGTAAAATATATTTATATAGTGTTAAGTTAATTTTGGATCTAGATATAACAATATCAAGGTTTAATTGTAATCTTTATTCCTCATCTTTTTCACCTCAACTTTATGTAGTAATATGCATGATTACTCAGCTTGGTAAAAAAGAAATTAGTTGTAATTTTTATTCCTCATTTTTTCTAAGGGTGGCAAATGGATAGATCAGATGGATTTTGATTCGGATTATAATGGATGGGTCAAAGATAATCCATCAATCCATTTCGATCCGCTAAAAAATGTATTAAAAAAATCCAATCTATCCATGATCCATTTAAAAAAAAAATCCAACCCATCCATTAATAATTTTTATATGGATGAATATTCGATTCATCCATTTAAAATATATTATATATAAAATTTTATTTTAAAAATTTTGTCAAACTAAATATTTTTCTCTCTAAATATTTTTTCTCTCTAAAATTTTAAAGATCTTAATTAAATACATGAATTTAGTTTTTTAAAAAAACTATGAAACACTTCTTGAATGGCACAACTAAAAAAACATCTATTTCCAATTAAACTCAAAGAAAACACTTTTAACATTTTAAAATTACACCCAAATTAAATTGGACCAAGGCCTTGAGAGCACTCTCTCAGCCCAATCCTTTCTTTGCACCTTTCTCAGTTTCTCGTGAGCAATGAGCATTAGAGTTTTGGAGTTTGACTTCTTCCAATTTGTTCAATGGCGAAGCAATAGCAACATCAATTTAGCAATTTCGATGATGCAAAATTAAGTCGAACTGATTATGCAAGAGCATGGTGAAGCGCGCAAGAGCATGATGAAGCACTGAAGAAGTACTTGGAAGAAGCACTGTACTGAAGCTCTTGAAGGAAGGTTCCTCTGAGCTCAGTGTTCGGCAGATGGACAATAAATGATCCATTCATTTCTTGTTTGTTTGGTCCAATGGATTAAAAAATTTATTGGATTGATTATATCCATCCATTAATAAAACCAATCCAATCCATTTTTTTATTATTATTATTATTATTGGATGGATTGGATGGATTTTGTCATGGATGGAATTTCGCCACTTCATTTGTTTTTCTTCATTTTTTACTTGAAAGTCTTTGCTTACTTAATTTCGGCTTGATCATTAAGTACTCCTTTCCATGTGAGGTATCAAATTATTGTTGCATCTAGAATATCATGCTTTAGTTGGGCTTAGTTCATAATTATGTTCAACGGCAACTCTTGAAATCATGATTGCATCTAAAGTTGCATCTAAAATGATTTAATAGCTATTTTGAAATAATTAAATTAAAAAACGGACAGTCCTATTCCCTATCTGCTATTTTGAAAGTTGAAATCCTTGAAGGCACCTTATGTTCCCAGCCATAGCACCTTTCCAAATCCTCTAACCCTCTTCACGCACAAAACCTATCCATCTCTTTAGTCCCTAGTTTCTTACTCTCTGTACCAAACTCATTAACCAAAATATCCCAAAACAAAATATCTCATTCTCCTCAATCTCGCATAATTTAAATTTCTCAATTCAAACCACCATCTGTTCACCATGAACCATTTCGTGCTCCGCTGCAGATCAAGCATGCCGGAACCGCATCAACCTGCCGCCGTCTAGATCAACACCTCATGAACTAGTAGACCATATCCGTCTTCCTCAGTGCACTTCCACCGGACCTCCACCTCGTCACGTCGCGCACCACCAGGCACAGCCTCCTCCACGCATGCACAGCCCGCACCACCACACCTGACTAGAACCGCCGCCGCTCAACGCCTCCACCGCATGCGCCCAGTTTTTCTGCCACCCTCCGCGCGATCATCTCCACCTATTACAGTCGTGACCTTCTTGCCGATCTTTATTGGCCGAAGAGTGGGAGAGAACCCTCTTGCCAAGCGCGATCTAAGGCTATGTTCGGGAGTTTTGGAGAGGATGGAGTGGAGTAGTTAGTAATGGAGTGATTTAGGGTGGAGTGGTAAGAATATACCACTCTATTGTTTGGAAGTTTGAGGGGAAAATCCCAAACCCCCAATTTGAAGGGTATAAAAATTGGGGGTTTGGATGGGATGGAGTGGTTTGGGTTACCATCATAAACCATCTCACTCCATTAATGAATGAACTCCCAAACAATGGGTCAACCCTTCTATACCACCCCACTTCATTACTAACCACCGCACCCCATCCTCCCAAACATACCCTAAGGTCAGGGAAGGGGAAAGTAGACAGGGAAGGAGGGGCTTTACGATTTTTTTTAATTGATTATTTCAGAATAACTAATAAACTTTTTTTAGTTTAATAATATTAAGATTTATTATTTTTTAATAAATTTAATATATTTTAATCCAACTGGGTGAACTTCTGTTAATAAATTAACGAAAATTTGATGGAATGACTAGATTTGCAACATTGAAAAAAGTATGAGGACTCAATGTGCTAAAAAAAACTATAGGGACCAAAATCACACTTGGACAATAATAAGGAGGACCAAAAATGCAATTAAGCCTAATAGGTTCTACTTCTATTTCTACACAGGGCCGGCCCAACGTATGTTTAAGCCTAAAGCAAAATTTGATATGAGATCTTTTTAAAACCAATAATAGTATCTTAATAAAAAAACATATTTTTTTTAAAAAAATTATCTTTATTATAAATTTCTATATTTTTAAAGTGTAATTATTATGGTTAGTGTAATTTTTTATTGTAGGTACATTCAATCACATTTCTGGTTTCCAATGATTTATGATTTAAGGTTTTAAATTATTTTCTATTAAGCTTAATTAATAATAAAAAATTTGAAAGCTTAATAATTTAAAAAAAATTGTAGGCCTACCCTAGCCTCAGTAGGGCCGGCCATGCTTCTACACCATAGAAACTTTTTTGGGTAAACACCCAATTTGGTCACTGAAATTGTGAAGTAGTATCAACCTGGTCCCTGAAATTATCAAAATTTTAAATTAGTCCCTGAAATTGTAAAATGGTGATCAACTTAGTCCCTCCGTTAAAAATCATATAGATTAAGTTGATATTAAGTTTGCAGTGTCAGAGACTTAATTGAAATTAAGTGAGTAAAATGAGGGACTAAATTGATACTAACTTATCATTCAGGGATGCTTTTGGAATTTCGATAATTTCAAGGACCAAGTTGATACTACTTCACAATTTCAGGGACCAAATTGGGTATTTACTCAACTCTTTTTTTTTTATAAAATCCATCCAAACGGGCCTTTATTCTTTTTTATTTTATTGCATTCCATATTTGTTTTTAAATATAAATAACTTTAATGGTTTACTAAAAATTAAATACTTTGACTTTTGCTTAGGAATCTTTTATTATTTTGTTTGGGAGCCACTTTATTTCTTTATTTGCTCACGCTCTTTATGTATATTTTATTTCTCTGTTAAAATTATAGATTTAATTTTAATTCATTGTGAGAGAATTAAGAAAGTTAAAATTAATTTCACTGAATGAGTTACCTTTTATTAAGATATTTTAATTATTAATTCATTATTGTTTTCTCTCATTGACAATATGAAGAGTAAATTAATAAAATAGTAATTATGACTTGTTGATTTTTTAAATGAATATTTTAGGCAAAATAAAATGCCTAAATAGATATAAATTTAAAAGTGGATGTATGGAGAGTATTTATTTATTTAAAATTTTGAATACATTCATTGTAATTGATTGCAGTCTTACATTTATTTACTTTTTTATTTCCTTTTCCTTTTTTTTTAAAAAACAAAAGTTTAGGAAAGTACGGAGCATTCATTTCAAGGTTGACAGTTCCAATTATATAATAGAAAAATATTTTAGAGTACGTACGAATGTGTACAAATACCTTTGCCATTGATTGTGCATTTTAATTATGATTTTGTGATGAAATTATCACTTCTACGTACAGTGTCCGATAGCAATTCATCCATTTCCTACATCAATTTTGTTCAACGCGTCCAAAATTTTTCTTATATATATGTCCAACATCTTAATTTCTAATCACAGTCACCCACCAAAAAATTAAGCTACCATCGCCCTTTTTCTTGACAGTTACACATTCATGACTGTGAAGCATAGAGGAAGGAGAGGGCAAGCCAAAGATACAGTGTAAGTACCATCAGGTAATCAAAGGCTGTTTTCCATTTAAATAATCAATTTACCCTCAACAGTTTGTTCATCCATATCAATCACTCACTCTAGCTTCCTATTCACATTGAAAATGAAAACTCAGTTTTATATATATAAAAGACTTAATTAAGTGAAATGAGTATTTTTATACGAGAGTATGAGTAAATCTGGACATTTGAATCATACATTTATCGTCAGAATTAGAACATAAGTAATATAACTTTTTTAAGTGATCAAACAACCATTAATTAACTTCTAGTCGGACCATCTCTCTCAATGGCATATCAAATATATATATTATTTATGTTGCTGAGGTTTTTGTTTCTTTTTCTCAAACAGGACGTTCTAGTGTTGTGGTAAAAGGTAAGGTTGAAGAAAGAGTGTTACTTATGATCGACCTTGAAATAAATTCTGCCAACGTTGCTTAATAAATCTAGTTACCAATATCCATGGCGGGAGCAAAGACAGCAAGGTCGTCAAAATCAGCTGTATGTTTTGTAGCATCAACAATATTGGTGTTCATCTGCTTTCTCCAGATTTGTGAGATTACTATCATTCGAGGTAATCCACAAACCAAAGTTTGCATTCAGTATTAATTTGTATTTAGCAATAAAAATTTCTATGTTGGGATTAATAAATGATATTGTGGTGTAAAAAAGAACTTTTTAAGTCGGGCAATACTCGCAATTTTTTTTTTAAATTAAACATTATTTTCTTCAAAAACATTTATACAAATTTAGAGGGGTAGTGCAAATAAGATGTGGGAAAGGAAAGAAATTATTACTCAGAAAATAATTGTTAGACTATTGTTAATAAAAATTTGAAAAGCAAATGATTTATAACTTTTTCTGAATGATAAAACAAAATCAGAATGCTGATTCGTCAGTTTGATAAATTCTGGTTCACAAATGAGCTTCAATTTTATTTCCAAAATTTAGATACCGATTGAGAGTTTAAGTTTGAGTCCAGTGTCTACATAATATCACACATAAATAATTTTATGAAACTCAAAAATATCATAAATTTAAAAATTAATTGACACTTTATTTATCTTATTTTACATAAGATATATATTTTTAAGGATTTGATTGGTATGCACTTTTAGGGGTTATAATGTTGGCTTGATGGTTGGGGTGGGGAAGCTAATGAGTGGAGCGATAAGGATGTATGGAATTCAAACTACTCACAAAATATTAATACTAACACTAACATTTGCTTATAAAAAAATTGGTATGCACCATTAGTATAAAAAAAATTACACTGTCAATCGATCATAAAGTGACCTCATCATTAAAAATGTTTGACATTTATTGTAATTACCTTAATAAATCATATGTAAAATGATTTGTAATTGATTAACTATGAAAAACTTCACACCATATATCAAAATTAAACTCATTTTTTAAAGATAATTAATATCAATTAATAGAATATTGGTTATTTTATGAATTTATGATTTATCTTAAACTTAGTATTCATTTTTTTGACAAATTAAATTTAGTATTCTTGATATCACAACAATATTATTACTTATTAATTTTGTTATGCAGGTGCAGGTATGTGGAAAGTGAAATTAAATCAAATCCTCCCACTTTCTCTATGGAATTGGGGTTCAAATGCTAGTGGCAATGGAGTAATCACATGTGACCGTTCTCATGAAAGTTATGATATTTGCATAATGAATAGTCCAACACTTTTGGATCCAACTTCCCTCACTCTCTTCACTTTGAACCCCTATTCCTGGGCCCAAACCCATGTGAAAATCAAACCTTACCCTCTAAAGAATGACAAGAGAGCAATCGCTAATATCAAAGAAATCACACTTACCTCAACCCAACCAAAATCAACCTGTGGTGTCACACACCATAGTCCAGCCCTTGTATTCAGTGCGGGCGGGTACACTGGAAACTTCTACCATGAAATGAACGAGATCTTCATCCCATTATTCATCACCATAAATTCCCACTTCCCTAATCAAGATGTTGTACTTGTGGTTACTCAAGGTAAGGCTTGGTGGTTCCAAAAGTATGCTGAATTGTTATCAACATTTAGTCCCCACCACCCAATCATCAATGTGAACAACCAAACCACCACTCATTGTTTTCCATCAACAATCATAGGGTTGATAAAGCATGGACAAATGATCATAAACCCCACATTGCTACCATACCCAAAAACCCTATTTGATTTTCATGTTTTCCTAAACAATGCATATACAAAAAGTGACACCCCATTATTGTATCCTATTCCTAATAACACTAAGGTTAGTGGGCCACATCTCACATTGATAAGCAGAAGAGGCAATGTGAGCCGTGTGATTTTGAACCAAGAAGAAGTTATCAAGGTAGCTGAAGAGATAGGTTTCAATGTGCATGTATTTGAGCCTTCAAGAAATGCTTCTTCTATGGCCTATGCTTATAATTTGATTCACACAAGCCATGTATTGTTAGGGGTGCATGGAGCAGGCCTAACAAATCTTTTGTTCCTTAGGCCAGGCTCGGTATTGGTGCAAGTGGTGCCTATTGGGCTTGGTTGGTCTTCAAGAACATACTATGGGAAATCAGTTAGTAGGAGTTTGGGGTTGGAATATATAGAGTACAAGATTGAGGCAAATGAGAGCAGCTTGTCAGAGAAATTTGGAGCTGATAGCTTAGTGATCAAGGACCCAACAGCTTTTACTGAGAAAAAATGGTCTAAACAACTAATATATTTGAAGCAACAAGATGTGAAACTTGATATGATTAGGTTTAGAAAGTGCTTGACAAAAGCTTACGAAAAGGCCAAGATATTCATGGATAGTGTTAGTTAGATACTAGTAGCTATTTACATTTTGCTTTTAGAGATATGTAAAATAAAATTGGACACATTAATCCAATGGTTTGAAAACCGAAACGGACCATCAAAAAGCATAGCTTCAAAATTGTTTGAATTTTTGTATTTGTAATCAGTCATTTACCTCCTTTTTGGGTGATGGTTGTCATGTCTAACACATTTAAAAGTTGAAGTACCAAAATGCACACAAAACAAAGTTAAAGGGTGTAATGTAATTTTTTTTTATCTTAATTAAAAAATAATCATAAAGTATCACATTGTTTTTTGCTACAATATAATAAAGTATCACATTTGTTTCAATCCTAAGTTCCCCAAAATTCAGAACTTCTTAACAATGAGGTGTCAAGTGAGCAGTAACTAATAAAATTTACAAAGAATTTTAAGGTCACTATGCTCCATCTGTAAGAGTATCAAGTGAGTGATATTGATCCTTTATTGTAAGATAAACCCTCAACAACCTTTATTGTAAGATAAACCCTCAACAATTGATTTGATTCTCATTCTTTATACTCATGATATTTGATATCATAATCATGTGGCAAGCACATTTGGCCAGGTGATAAAAATCAATGAAACGGGTGATAGTGATGAAGCTGATCCAGTATATAAAATCAAGCCAAGTTTGATTGCAGATTTGTATGGTGATTGGATAGTGCCTCTCACAAAAGAAGTGCAGGTAGAATACTTGTTGAGAAGACTTGATTAAACAGAAGATCATAGATTTCAAGTTCTGTTTTAGCTGCTGTAGATTGATGCAGGACCCTATGATTATGCATCAAATTGATGTGATTGTTGACTTAATACATGTCTGACTTGTAATTAAAAGGAATTGGTTAATGCAAACCTAGTGTGCAAAATGTAAAGATTCTAATTGCTCATTCATAAAAAATTTAAGTTAGAATAGTTAAAAGTTTGGGCAACTCAGGTTAAACTCTGATATTGCAATTCATGCATATGTAGAACACATAATAGTGCTTCATAGAAACCTTTTCCCATTAGGTAAGATTGGCTAAATCGGGTCAAACAACTTCATAATACCCTATTAAAATCATGATAAATGATTTTATCTATAATTTTTCTCCTCATATACCTAAACCGTCGAAGATTTTACTATTTTTTAAATGGTGTGACCTCAACTTTCTCCTGATGTTGGAAGATAGTAATTTACCTCAACTTTTCTACAATGGGAAGGATACTAGGCAATTTTATTTTGGGAATACAAAAGCACTAATGCTTTTTTATTTTTGTGAATCCGGGTATCCTCCGGCCGGGAGTCAGAGACTAATGTCTCAAGTTACTAAGATCCATTTAAGGGGTTGACCTCTCCCAACAGATGCTCTTCAATACGTATGAGCCAGGAATCGAACCCCTGACCACATGCTTAAGGGGCTCAGTTATCTACCAACTGCGCCACACCGTAAAGCAATAATACTTTAATTCATCAAATGAAAAATAAAAAATAAAAAACTATAAATGGGGTAGATTCATAGATATATAGTTCTTGGAGAAAGCCAGAGGAGTCGGCAAACAGCTGGAGAAACCTATAGGAACATGCTGGAATCTATTATCCATCGCCAATTTCTTCTCTGTAATTTGAATGAAATAAAATCATTTTGATTGTGATATGGTCGTCGTTATTAGTCTTTTGAGCTAGAAAATACAGTTTTCTGACCCCACCATGTGTATTAGCTCATATTAGCTTCAATGTTTTTCTTTTTTGGTGGCAAGTATTAGCTTCGATATTAACCTTATTTTTTTAGAACTTAGATCTGATCATAGACTGCCCCCCAAAGATCTTCTGCTGCGAAAACCTATATGGGCAAAAGTACTTTAGAATGGTTTAATGTCAATTGAGGTAAAAGTTTCATTTTTCTTAAAAAGAAAAACAAAACAAAAATTTCACCATGTTAGGGAAAAAAAAAAAAAGGAGTTATGCTATATGCTCTATATAGTGAAAAAGTCCGCTCATGACCAATGAGATGATAGATCACAGTATATAAGTTTAACAAAATGCATATATGGTTAATTATTGTTCATTCACAGAGTTGTGTTCAAAAATTTTCCATTCATAAAAAAAAAGATTTTTGTTAAAAGACTTCATGCTTACCATCAAAATAATATAATTGTGTTTGAAACTAACATTGATTTAAGAGGCAATGAATGAATGAATGCAAGTTTATTTAAAAGGGTCTTGCTAACGAGTGTCCTATGAATATTGGTTAAGTAAACAATAAAAAAAAATTTGTATTGGGAAACTAAGTGTAACACTTTTAAATATATTGAATACATCATTTTCCTATGTAAACTTTTCTATTTTGATTCCTTAACCAATGCCATCACTGGTTAGCATTCTCCTATTTAAAAAACTGCATTGAAAATTTAGAAATGTTAACCAGTACTCTTAGGAAATCGGTGAAGGAGTCAAAAGAGCCAAGTTTGTAGGGAATGGATTCTCTTCCATACTTTACCATCCAATTAAATTTTCATCATCTATCAAAAAGAGGAGAGAGATAGTCTTTATGCTATAATACCGAGGGGGGGGGGGGGGGTTTAAGGGTGAGACTTCTCCCACAATATTTCCTCAAGTTATTTTCAAATGGAGAGAATGCATTCCCAAGTTTGTATGACAAAATGATGTAGTACTTATTACATTAAAAATTGTTAAACTTAGAAATTTCAAAACAAACCTTTTTTTATCGATTCCTTAACCAACGTCCTTATTCCCGTAAGGTACCGGTAAGGAAGACCCATGAAAATTACCTTAGCCTTAATCCAAAAATTTAATAATATCTTTAACAGCACAAATAGAAATTGAAATCCCCACATCCCAATTCCCATTACAAAAAGACGTGTATTTAAAATTTCAAAATTTAAAGTTTTTAACAACTGCATTTATTTACCATAATAACAGTCATATATTGGAAGGCTATTAAAATCTACATTCAAATTTACCTTAGCCTTAATCCAAAAATTTAATAATATCTTCAACAGCACAAATGGAAATTGAAATCCAAATCCCCACATCCTAGTACCCAAAGATACGTATTGATAAAATCAAAATTTAAAGTTAACAAATTTACATAATTTTTTCTGAAAAATAACAATACTTTCATACTCATTTTCTAAAATTTCAACGACAAAAAGTACCCTACACCCTCCACTCTTTTTCCAATTAATAAATTATTTTTGTACTTTAGGAAAGTGTGAGTGAAACGCCGCTTTCTGCAGAGTGCATCATCAGCTTATCTTGTCTGTATCCCATTGCCAGGTTTGCTATTTGATGCAAAGTTGAAACCTTTACCTTCACTTCACTCACCCCACAAGTTCACATTTCACAACACATCATTTCCATTCTTCACCTTTCCCTTTATTGTTGTGAGAGATTCTTATCTCATTGCTTGCAGCAAAAAAGGGAAGGGACAGAATAGAATGGAGAAAGCTCTCACAAGGGTCACTAGCTTGAAGGTTGGACTTGGGAACTCATGGATTACCAAGAAGGCCAAGGAGGAGTTCTCTAACATCTCTGAAGACATCACTGTCAGTATATACATATGCTTTCTATGTTTGTCTTAAACTGCATTTTCTTCTTCAATGTATGTAGCTTATCTGGGTTGTAAATGTAATAACCCCTTGGGGTTGGTTGTAATTATGTGTTATCATATTAATGTTGCCATTTGGAATGTGAGATCTGAACAAACATGAACTGGGGTTGCTTGCTTTTGAAATTTATTTATTTATTTATTTATTTTTGGGATGTGAATTTGGGTATATTGCATATTGATGTTTTTTTTAAGTTTAGGGTGATTTGTTTTTCACTTGAATGAATGATGCTATGGACATGACATTCGTTGTTTCTGTCTTGAAAATCATTTCTTGGGCCGTCTGTGTATAATGGGGTATGCTTTTCCTTAGACTTCATTTTGAGAAATTTTCTGGGGTTTAGGTTGTGACAGTCATCAGATTTATGTAATTTCTTGTAGGCTCATTTTGTGTGCTCTTTGGTCCAAGGAGAGGGAAGAGGAAATATGTGAGAGGACAGATTAGACATGGGGAAGGAAGGAGAATGATTATAAGTGGCTAATTTTTTTTTTTTTTAATCCTGATTCTTCCAGATAATGAGATGAGACAGTTTGCTAAATAGGTGGAACACCAAAGTTTAGATAATTTATTTGGTCTAGAAAGTGCCTTCATTCAATAAGAATAGCTAAGAATTTTTAAACATCTGTAACAAGAAAGCCATTTCATATTAGGTTGGGGTCTGCAGAATTTTTGAACTTGGTAGTAATTTATTTATTTACTTCTTGAGTTGTTACTGATAGATAACAACATGACATATGTACCTTTGTCATTAATTGTGCACGTATGTCTATGATGTTTAAGAGTAATCCTCGGATTTAACATCAATCAAGAAGATGCATTAATGAAAAAGGTAAACTTGAACTATGTTATACAGAATTATGTACTTTGAATACCAAGTTGGGCATCAGCTTCAGATCAGTAACATTTTACAAACGGCTTTTATCAAAGCATAAAGCTGGATAAAATCTATGTGCAAGTATAAAAGCTATATTCAAACGAGCAATCCTGTTTAGTGTTCTAGACTTTGATCTTTACTGTAGAGTGTGATGCCACTGCCTTATTTTTTCTGAAAAAGGGTGGCTTTTTGCAGACTTTCTCAACTACTGTTGAAGAAAAGGCAAAATGGGTTTTCAACAAACTAAAAGGTATGAATGCGTCTTTGATCCTTAATGTTCGTGTGAGTTTAAGCATGCTTACAAAGATTTACTTCACCCAATTCACCAAGTCAATGACTCAGTTTAAATGTACACCAGGAGTGATGGTACACCAGATGTTTATGTGTGCCCTGAAATTCCTTCACATTTTTATTTCTTATTCTTCTATTTTCCAACGTATAGGTTCCTCTTCATTGTTTTAATAGACAGTTATATATGCAACATGATACGCCTAGGAGATACTATGCACTAAAAACCTTGAATCAATCAGTGAGCAGTGAGTCGCATTTGAACTAACTGGCCATAATAAGTTTTCCATCTGAAACCTCCTTCACGCTTTGCCCTTTTACTGACACTTTTCCTGCATCATGTGATGATAATACTGGTGAGAAAATCTCACACTTGGGTTAAAATTCCTTTTTGTCATGCAACCGAGTTCTCTATTCAATAACTAAGCTGTTTTCTTCATATTTTATGATTCATACAATATTATGCATTGTTAGTTTTGAGCATAGTTTTGTTTAAATATTCTAACTATTGTAGTATTGTTCTACAATACCATAAGTTACATGGATGTGGCAAGTTGTTGGTACAATCTGCACTTTAAGGTAACAAGTCAAGGCAATTATTATTTCAATGGTGTAGATTCTACTAACAACTATGCTATCCATGCAACTTATAACATTGTAGACTAATCCATATTCTAATTTTCACTGTTGGGTACTCAGTCCTGCCTCCAAAAAATTCAAGTGTTGTAGTAGCTATCTGTTTTATAGCATTAGTCTCACATCTATTTTGGAACTCTAACCAATATATAAACCACTGCATCAACTAATAATTACCGTCTTTAATTCCCCTCCTCCTTTTCTTTTTTGATTCAATGTTCTCTCAGGCAAGCCGCAAAAAGGCCTATCGGATCTCCTCCGCGAGTACAATTTACCACCAGGGCTATTTCCCCAGAATATAATCTGTTATGAGTTTGATGAAACCAAGGGTAAGCTGATTGTGTACTTGCCATCTGCATGTGAGGTCAGCTTCAAGGACTCGTCTGTAATGAGGTATGCGACTCGAGTCAAAGGAGTTCTTACAAGGGGAAAGCTTTCAGCAATAGAGGGAATGAAAACAAAGGTTCTTGTATGGGTTAAGGTGACAGCTGTGGCAGTTGAGGGTTACAAATCTGATAAGGTGTGGGTTACTGCGGGTGTAAAGAAGGCAAGGCCAAAGGATGCTTATGATGCACCTCGTGATGCTGTCAGAGTATCAGAATTCTGAGTTTACAATATTGGTTATTGGTTATGGTTATTATTATCACTACCATTACTATGGAATAGTCTAAATTATTGGACATTGGAAATGTTCACATATACTAGGTCTAGGAGTTAGTATCCTCCTCTCTATTTGCATATATACCGGATGTATTGCTCTTTTGGTAAATCATTGTCTAGTTGATCGTAAGTTGACAAGCTCAAATGGAACTCTAATGATGCAATACCAGTTGGAAACCATGCATTATTATTCAATTTGCTAAAGTGTAGGTTTTTTGTGTGGATTTGGAGGTACCACTGGATCCACGGGGGTTTAAGAATTGGGCTGTAGTGTAATCAGATGTCATCGTATGTGTTGGAGTAGCAGTTAGCTATATGCAAGTAACAACACTAAATTGGTTTGACAGTTTGACTTGTGAAAGAAAAAGGTTAATTAAATTTGATTCATTTATTAAAGAAAGTTAAATTTAAGATTTGGATTTGACTTTTTTAAAAGATATTAAATTTAATCTTGACTTGTTGAGCGTGTTTTGTTTATAACTTGAAAATGTTATTTCCTTTTTATCAAATATCCACTTTTTTTTTTTAAAAAAGTTTATTTAGTGTATACATAATATATATATATATATATATATATATATATATATATATATATATATATATATATATATTACCAAATAAATTATTATTACCATCCTTTCTTATTCCAAATTATAATTTTAATTGAATTTTTACTGCTTAGAGAACGAATAATAGGCCCTGCTATTCATAAGCTTTTATGTAATATTTAAGCTTGACTCATCTATATAATTGAATATAAACTCAAAGTTAATCTTATTTTCTTAGATAAACGAGCTTGGTCTAACATTGCTTTCACTAATTTATTCATCTCATTTACACACCTAATAGCATCTATCAAACTAGCAATGTTTATGATAAAACAGCCTCAGGCATGTAATACATTATACATGGAAATGACTCGAATGGAGGGTTGACATGGGGTAAATTTGAACTTGGAAATCAAGCAAATTAAAGTCCCTTCTGTTTTATCATAACAAACTCTGTTTTACTTTATCATCATAGGTGTAGAAGTTTACTGTATGGAATAAAGTTCAGTTCCATCAGTGCTCATACGAGATGCCTGTTTCTAAACAGAAATACAAGGTACTGGAAAGCATAAACTTCATAAATATAGTTGATATCCTTTTTTGGATAATCAGAAATGTAGCTATTCTGAGAAACTAGACAAGTTTCAAATTTTCCAATAAATTTCATACAGCTCAATGAATAAAAAGGCGGATTGAGGGTATGTGGATTTTATTTATCATAAATACAAAGGGCAAAATTTTGATTCGCTAAAAAATTGGAAGAATTGTTACTACAATAATTAATCTAGATTCAACCTCTCTTACTACTTACTAAGAAATTGTATTTGAAGCTCGAAGAATCTCATATAAGGATATAACATTTTCAATAGTCAATAGGCCAATAATGCACCATTCCAAGAAATCTGACTTTCTGTTCTGTAGAACTTCTTGGAGAAAATGAATATTGTGCTGCAAACAACCAAATTGACATAATAAGCCTTAATTAGACAATATTATCCAAATTAAAATAGATCCCATTTTTTTCAATTTCTATGATGCTAACTTGTTATATTATAAATAGTTGTCCAAGGATTTTTTCGTTAGATCTTTCCCATCCCTTTGTACTAGTTTTTGCTTATTAAATACATGACACAGTAAAATCAAGTCCTTAATATATCAATTTCATTGGAAGATAAAAACCAGCCTCAAATATACAACTAAGCTAAATATGCAGCAAATAAAACTAGTGTTCATCTAGCTGCAGAATTGTTATAATAAGCACATTTTTGAATTTAGATGGGATCAGATCTAGACAGGTTTTTCAAATGCAATGTTTAAATGAGATGAGTATTGAGTAATGTAGGGGGGAATGGATACATAATAAGTATAAATACCTCTACGAATTTCAATTTGAAATCCAGGTTTCCAAACCGTTGTGCAACTTCATACTCTTCCCGAAGATACTCATATATTTGAGCATACTTTGCATCCCTCCAAGCAATTTCTGATCTGATTAATCCACAATAGAACATCAATGAAGATGCTAAAACAAATTCATATACTGAATTTGCTTGCTCAAATTCTCTTGGATGAAGAGTTTAAAAGGATAAATATTTGAAATATTTAAGAATAGTATAAACTTAAAAATTTCAACATATTCTCACGTTAGCACATGCATATTTTTCTAATGTCTAAAACAGGGATGCCAATACCTCTCAAACAGACCAACTTTAAGAATCACATCAGCCAAATGTGAATTAGCCTTTCCAACAAGTTGAAGAAGCTTCTTCTTATCCATAGTGAAAGTTCCAGTTTTTTCCATTCCACGATTTATGCCTGCGAACTCTTGAACTAAACCATCAACCTGATAGTAAAAGAAAATAAATGTCAATTTTCAATAGCTTGAATTTAGTGGTTCTCTTTTTTCTTAAGGATAACACATGGCTACCAAAGTATTGGAAAGAGATGCCATTTGGCAAATTTCAACCTGTGAGACAAAGTAATCCAGAGCTATGCTTTGTCCCAGCACACTTCCAATTATACGGATACCATCAGTGTCCAAAGATTTGAGAACTATGTAGTCCGGACCTCCTTGCATGTCCTCAACTAATTGTGGCTTCTCCTTTACCGCATAATCTAATCACATAGAACATGTTAAAGACAAGCAACAGGGTTCAGAAGAACTATTTGAGTAATTGATTTCTCTAAGAAACTTACCATCTTTCGTCATCTCTGGAAGTAGACCAGATGCATGCCTCTTAACTAGTCCCAGGTAATCTTCCACTTCATGATCCTCGATGTTAAACAAGACAGCAGATCCATACTGGTATACAACCATGTAACGGCAGCTGCTTGCTTTCACATGAAATCCAGATTCCTGAATCAAATGCCTAAGTTTTCAGAGTTTGTTAAATCATTTATATTTTTATATTATATTGTGAAAGTAATTTATTTAAACAGATTTTATCATAAAGGTGGCACAAGAAACCAGCACCGGGGAGTATTATTTTCCTTTTTGAAACATGAGTGTATTTATTTACTTATCATCAATAAATAAAATATTGCCATTTAGGATGCAACTCAGCACCTACCCTTCCACTCCAAAAACGAGAAATTAGCACCATAACAGAATATAGAGCCTGAATTTCCTCTTATTTTACACCCTGGAGTCCTGGACCTTCAAATGCACACACATTCAGTGATACCGGCCAATTAAAAATCTGCCGCCATACCCCCAGTTCAGTGCTGGGAAGTGCACATGGCACCCTGGGAGGAACATCAACATAGTATGAGGTGTCCCATTCTAATAAGCTAGTGTTTGACATGCAAACAAATCGAATGGAATAGAAAGGAACAGGACATTCATAGAGTGGTTCTGCTCTGTTCTCTTTGGTTCTATCCCTTTTAGTGGAACCAAAATATCCAACGTTTTAAACTCATGTCCTGTGTTGTTCTATTTATAAAATGCACCAAACATAGAATATAACTCATGTGATGTTTTGTCCTGATCTAACACCTGTACCAAATGCTACCTAAGTAATAACCATGTATTGCACAAAAAGATGGACAAAGTAGAGAAACTTGACAATTATAAACCATGCTATGAGCTTCCTATAGAAACGCAATTCTAAGGGGGGAATCTTACATAAGTGTCCGAATTATAGTCACAGAACCGGAGGGCAACATAGTTCAATGATGAGCGGGAAGACGGAGGAACAATGTTTCTCAGATTGTCAGCCTGAATGCCCTTCAAATTTATACTGCCAAAATTACAAATCTGAGACAGCGAAGTCATAGAAAACACAAGAGCAAGACAACAAAAGGACAATGATAGGAAATGGGTTCAATGCAATTCAACCCAAAAAGCATGGAACAACACAATGCATCTCCAAAAGAGGAACACAAAAGCCAAGAAAAATTCAAAACCTTCATCAATCAAATACAAGCATCAAAGTTACCACCTTCATACACTAAAATCAATTAAAAAAATACAAAAAATTCTAAATCTCACATTATAAACGTAACAAGATCACAATTCTCACGCAGCATGGTCTCCTAACACTAATGGAACAGTAAAACACAAGTCATAACTCATAAGCAACAACTCTAAAGCATAAGACAAAGAGAAACCCAAAGCCAAAAACCAAAAAAACTCCAAAAATCAATAAATCATATCATATAGTATCATGTATACAAGTAATAATAAAGCTGCAAAATTTACACACAAAAAATGAATAAATAAACTCAAAATTCCAAAACAAATATACAAATTCATTCCCACATAACATGGATCTTCTTCTCTTCTAATTCCAACAATAATGGAAAAGTAACAGAAATCAAAAGCAACAGCAGAGAAACAAGAATCTAACAACGACCCTTTTGCACAAATCAAAACAATAACAGAAATTAAGAAACTTGAATGCGAACCTAGTTGAAAGGAAGTAGGCTTTGACAGGGATTTTGACGGTTTGGTCGCGTTCCGGGGCTCCAAACCCGTAAGGGAGATCCGGGTCATGTGGGTCCGGGTCGAGGTGGCAAGGAGCTGCAGAAGAAGCAGCGAAGGTGAGGAAACGGTTGATGAGGTTGTTGGAAAGAGGTGAGGGAAAAAAGTGGAGTTTGGATTGTGAAGAAGAAGAAGAAGCTATGGTGTTGAAAAGAAGAGAAATGGGTCTCCATCTTCCACCCATTCACTGTTTTGAGAGGAAGAGGCTCTTTTTCCTTCTTCTTTGTCTTCTGATATTATACTATTGCTTTTCCTTGTGTTTTGTTGTGTAAATCCTCGAGTCCACTATTTTTTTTTTTTATTGCATTTGTCAAATGGACAAAAAAAAAATTAGTTATATATCCACGGGTAAATTAGGTGTTATTTCTAGGTTTAACTATTGAGTAGGTCCCTAAAATATTTAAGAATTTTTAAATAGGTCTTTATACTAAAAAAATTTGTAATTGGGTACCCGAACTTTTATAAAAATTTTAATTGGGTCCCTGAACTTATATAAAATTTTCTATGGGGTCCCTAAAGTATAAAATTCGTTAGTGGTATGTTAAATTCGACGGGACATTATTGATTTCTTCCAAGTTGGATAACCATATCAGTCATTTATGGATGGTTTTGGTGGAAGATGGACCTTGAGACATTGTCACAATAAAATGTAGCAAGATGTAACAAGATGAAATGAGATGTAGTAAGCTACAAGTGGGGTAACTATTTTGGATGAAATTATTTCGAGAGAGGGATATGCAATCGTGAAACATAAATTGGGGAAGGAATGAACTATTTGTTCAGATGGAGGAGAAGCAATCGCATGTCACGTTTTGGTTTTCTGGTTCAACATTTTGGTCTCTTCCAACCCTAAATACAAATTTTGAGGGAATTCCATGTCACGTTTCACGTCAGCAAACTTAACGACCTCTTCAGGGAACCCTACCCCAGGGACTCAATTGAAAATTTTATATAAGTTCAGGGACCAAATTAGAATCTTTTTTAGTTTAGGGACCCAATTGAAAACTTTATAAAAGTTCTGGGACCAAATTACAATTTTTTTTAGTATAAGGATCTATTTGAAAATTCTCAAATAGTTCAGGGACCTACTCAATAGTTAAACCTTGTTTCTAATAGCAATAAGATATATGTAATGGTTCATCAATAAATATATATATATATATATATATATATATATATATATATATTATTAGAAAACAACACCTAATATATTTATGTAATTGTATGTAAATCTGAATAAAAAAAGTTGCATTGACAAATTAAGTATCACATTTTTTAATTTATTAAATATATTATTTTTTATATAATTCTTTTTATTCCTCAATCAGTGTTCTAAATACACTTATTAGCATTCTTTTTGATAAATAGGCATAAATTTACTCTCGTGTCCCAACTCCCAACTGAACCCGTGTGCAGCCCTACTTGGCCCTACCCCTACGGACTCGTCTTACGAGGAACCAGGTCCTCTCCAGCAAGAGGTGTCTCCAGCCTCTCCAGCAAACATCTGTACCACTCATTTAATCTCTATTGAATCCAACGGACCAGATTAAAGCAACATTTTTTAACATAAAAAATATCACAATCCAAAAAAAAAAAAAACTTGAATCATGTTCACTTATTTCGCTGCAAGTTGAACTCTCAGCTTCTCCGCGCCGTTAATGACACTGCCGCCGTTAATAGCAGCATGCCACCAACGCCATGTCACCTTGTATCCCTCCATTCTTCCTCACCACACAGAAGGGAACGAATGGCTGCTCCACCGCCGTACACTCTATTCACGATGAACACAGAGAGGGCCACTGCATCACCGTTCAGATTCCCCCATTTCCCCTACTTGTTATGCAATTTTCTTTCTTCTTAAATTTCTTATTGGGTGTTCAGAATCTTGTTTAATTTTCGTTCTTCAATTCCGTATAAAACATATGCTAAATCAAGAAGATGAACAGTGGTTGTTGCATTAACGGCGGGAACATCAATAGCGGCGGCTTGCTGCCATTAACGGTGGCGAAGAGGCAGCGGTGCACGCGTCGGAGAGGCCGAGTGATGAGAGTTCCTTGGCAGAGGGAGGAGGGAGGTTGAGAGAACATCAATGGCAGTGGCTTGCTCCCGTTAACGGTGGTGCAGAGGGGGTGGCGCGCCCGTCGGCGTCGGAGAGACAGAGGGTTGAGGGTTCCATGACACTAGTAATTAAAATCGATTTTTATTGATCTGTTTTGGATTATTTTTAAAAAAAAATAAAAACTATTTGGTTCAGTATTTTCTATAATTACATATTCAGTTTAAGTTTTATTTTTGTTGTATATCATCATTAATCAAAGTTATTGTATTCCTTTTTTTTATAGTTAAGTTTTTGTTTTCCTTTCGTTTAGGTATATTATCTCTAAAATAAATTCTGTCACACTTTTCATGAAGGCAACATGTGACACCCTCCACCCCGCATGTATCCGTAAAGCATAAAAGAGATAAAAGGAACACATGCATATTATATCATAATAATAAAACCCGGATAAAGGTTACCATTGCCATATTGTAACAAGTCTCATAAAGCGGAAATAACACATGTTTTTAAAAGAAACATAACACAATGGCATAAACGGTAAAAGAAATGAAACTCAACCCCGATGTCACATTACAGAGCTGGTATAACTAATCCGATTAAAACAACTCGGATAAACAAACTACCGTCTTCTATATAAAAGATACATGCCAACAAAACTACAGAAGAAGAAACAGGGAGTAAGAACCATATATATAAACATAACGACAACAGGATAGTTGGCAAGATGAACATACAACAAAGCAACATAATATACATCATCATACTAACACAACAAGTATATCACAAACATATCACATACATCAGTTATATAATGCAATTCGACTCACTACTCCGAATGCATGTGGATCCATCTATATCAGGCATACGACTTTGGAGTTATATATCCACATTGGCCAATAAGCACCAATGCTGACAGCCCCCAACACAGGTGGACGCCTTGGATAGCAGACGTACCATACTCTCGGATGTGCCACCACGGGAGTATATGATTCCCTAATCGAATGAATCACCGCCGACAGCCAGATCGCCTTACTCTCGGACTACCTCCCCAACTGTCGTACCTCCCCTAATAACTTCATGCATGATGCATGCATACAAACAAACAACCGTTTAACCACCACATCCATCAACACCATTTATTATGGTTTAACGTCCTTGGCCAATAAGCACCAAAGTTAACATCATATTTAATCTTTTAACTTTAATCTTTCATTAAAATTCTGGCCAATAAGCATCAGAGTTCAACACCTTGGTCACTCGGTTATCGAGGCCCCCTTGGCCACTAGGCTACCAAGGTACAACATCAACAACACCTTGACCACTTGGCTATCAAGGCTCCCTTGGCCACTCGACTACCAAGGTACAATGTTATCTTTACTCTTTAATTATTAACACTCTCGCCAATAAGCACCAGAGCTCAACACCTTGACCATTAAGCATCAAGGCCCCCTTGGCCACTCGGCTACCAAGGTACATTATTATCTTTAAGTTATCTAATTCGTCTTTACTTCGTTTGGTGTCTTCTTTTATTATTAGGAACAACTGGGGTGAACCACCCCTGTTCTTCTTTCTGTGTTCTGATCTGTATAGGGAAGCACGGCCGTGCTTCCCCCAATATGGGCGTGCTGACTGTTAAGTCAAGCACGTTCGTGCTGACTGTTGAGCACGGCCGTGCTCAATGAAGCATGGCCGTACTGTTTCTGGCAGAAGGGTTGAAGAACCCTTACTAAGTTCCTAGGGCATTCAATGATCATTCCTATTGGCTCGTAACTATCCATTAGTCCTCAGTTTCGTTATTCTTAATTAATCTTCATGTCTTATCATAATTGGGAATTAATCCTTAATTCCAGCTTCATTATTAATGTCCCTAAAACACTCACTAATCAATCCCAGGGTCTTTAACTAAGCCCTATGACCACAATGTTGCCTCTCATACTACATTCATGTCTTATGAACAAACTGAGAAAACATCCTTTAATCTCATTCATCATTGTTAACATCTTTTAAACATCATAACATCATTAGCAAGCCCTATTAACTAGTTAGAGTCTTATTTGTCGGTATTAACATCCTCAACAATCAACACTCATTCAGAGCACAACATCATCATCATCATAGCATCATTCTCATCAAAAAAGCATCATCATTATAACATTCATTACATCATTAAACATCATACATAATTAGGCATACCAATTATCAATCGAATTCACATCATTATGAGCAAGGCAACAACATACAATAGCATACAACATCAATTAGACAATTAGCATGCAACCAAGTCATGGGTTAACCCTCATCTTACGCTACCCCATAGCCTACATATTCATACTAGCCATTCTCCCCATATCTGGTATGAAGATTCCCAAAACAATGGCATGGGCAAACTAGACACGTTCCCTCGAGCGGCTCGATGAGTTCCTCAAGCCTTAAACGACACTAACGCGTGTGACTTCTCTCCCAAACGGACTCAAGATCACCAAGAACTTCAAAGGGTTCAAGAGAAGAGGTTTCTGTCACACTAGGATTGCTCAATGTGCCAAAATAAGGTTTACACTCGTAACCCTCGCACACTGCTCTCTATTTATAAACTCTGACCCGAGCACGACCGTGCTCCCCATTAAGCACGGTCGTGCTTAACATGAGCACGGGGTCGTGCTCACTTAAGCACAGTCAGACAAAAACAATGTCGACGAGCGCGTTGAGCACGGCCGTGCTCCCACTAAGCACGCGCCTAGAGCACGGACGTACTGATACATCAGCACGGCCGTGCTCATGCATCAGAAAGGGATTTCTCACTTGAAAAGTCCCACTTAGTCCTTGACAACACTCCTAAGGCCAAACTTAACATCTAAAGCACACACATAAGCACTTAAAGACTTAACACGAAGAACGGGGTGTTACACATTGTCTGTGCGAATTGGCTGGATAATTGGAGCATTTCCAAGGATTTGGGTTTCCATGTAGTTGACTTGCCTTTTGGGGATTTGTACTCCTTTGTTTTAGGTGATTTGGTTGGGACTTCCATACCATGGGTTGTATCTATTTTTTAGGTTTTGTTTTTTCTTGGGCTTTTAGCCCCTTTATACACCAAAAAAAAAAAAAAAAAATCATCACATTGCTTTGGCTCCTTTGTTTGGAAGACCAAAATGCACCCAAAAAAAAAAAAAAAAAACTTGAGATTTTTGGTGAAAATAAAATATCAATAGTTGAACGGCTTTAAAATTAAAACTACTTATTAAATGATATTATGAATGGTTTGTATGACTTTATAAATAAGTTGGATCTTAGACTTTAATGCCATTTTAAATATTATTTACACTTGCATTTTTATTGTTTTGTTGGTCAAAAACAAATCCAATTAATATCGGCTTAGCAACATGTATAAGGGGCGCGGATATACTTTTCTTGTAGAGTCCAAATTTTGTTGCTGATCAGTGATCAGTGATCACCTTTGCAACGGATTCTCAGTAATAACTTTGTTTTGTAAACCTCAAAAAACCATTTCAACTTAGCCGTACATAGGGCCGGCAAAAAAATCTGTAGATCAATTATCCATCCGATTCATCCATGACAAAATCCATCCAATCCATCCAATAATAAAAATAAAACTAAATGGATTGGATTAGGTTGGATTGTTTTTATTAATGGATGGTTATGATCCATCCAACAGTTTTTCTAAATCCGTTGAATCAAACAAAAAAAAGGGAGTGGATCATTTATTATCCATTCCATTTTTATTTTTTTTGGTTCATCTCATTTTATACTCATACTGTATATGTGGTATACTGTTAAGTTCCTCCATTGTTTTTTATATAAGCACGTTCCTGCACTATTAACGTCTGTATAATCAAGTTCCTGCACTGTTCACGTCTTTGGAAGCTGAAACAAAAGCACATACTCTTCCCTGCACTGTCACTGTGTATTCCCTGCACTATTCACGTTCCTGCACTTCATTCCTAAAGAATGATTTTATTAATTAAAGATATGGCACACATAATTTTACATATTTTAATTATTCATTTGAATACTTATAATAGAAATAAGTTAGGACTCTTGTAAGGTGTTGGCATTCGGCATATTTAGAGAGTGTAAGTGTAAGTATCAAAATTCTAGAGAGAGAAAATTGTTAAAATAAAATTTTAATGTATAATATATTTTTAAATGGATGGGTTGGATATCCATCCACATAAAAATGATTAATGGATGGGTTAGATAGTTTTTTATTAAATGAATCATGGATGAATTGAATTTTTTTAATATATTTTTAATGGATCCAAATGGATTGATGGATTATTTTTGACCAATCCATTACAATCCGAATCAAAATCCATCCGATTCATCCGTTTGCCACCCTTAGCCGTACATATACGTCTTGCTTGTTTGGCATCCTTTTTACTGAATGTTTGATAAAATATATCCTTCGAAGAAAAATGGCGAAACAAAATATACAACATAAACTTCATCTGATAATAACCCAATACCCAGGTAGGTACATAGCTCTAGACTGTGGATCCAACGAATGCAAGGTCCTCTCCTCTCTATAGATTCGCCCTTTGTTTAAAAGAAAGAGAAAATCTTAAATATACTTTTGGTTCCTCCACAATCCACATATCACGATTGTGTAATTTTGATCCTTCGGGTTCCGATTGCACCAATCACATCCACAAATATCCATCCTCTCACAACCAGGTCCCTCTATCACCGTGTCATTCAATTTTAATGCCAAAAGCCTATATGACATACGTGCAACTAATTTGACACTTGAGGAGATTATTATAAAAAAACAATGCCCAAAAAAAAACACTGATAATGCGACACAGTGGCTTACCTAGATGTGTAGTTGCACTATTTCTTTTGCATTGTTTCTTTTACACTGAGTGCTAAATGAATGCCAAATCAATCACATGTGTGCCACATAAGCCACTGGCATTAAAAATTGGAAAACCTGATTGTAACAATAGAACACTCGGGGGACCAAATTGACACAATTAGAACTTTCGGACCAAAATTGCACAAGTATAATACCTGACGAACAAAGTGCAATTAAACAACAAAAAAAAAGTAATTATTGAAATTACGGAACTCTCATACTTTTAATGGAGAGATAAATGATAAAATAAATTGAAGGACAATTTAGTAACCTTTTTTTTTTATAGGCCAAATGGTTAGAAGTTAGTGAGTTAGTTGTTAGAGGGGGTGGGGGAGGGGATCGAACCCCAAACCTTGAAACTCCTGATGTCCCTTGGCTACCACTTGAGCCACCTATGCGGGACTGGACAATTTAGTAACTACATAGTACATACCTACAAATTAGTTTGAATGAATGTCCTTTGCACTATCATTTTACCAAAACTACTTTTAACAATAAATCATCCAAATATAAATCAATCACCACAAATTTACTTTTAATCAAACCAAGTTTGCAAGACTCGGTTTTGCAGACAACTTCCCAAACACATACTTATTCTGGCTAACTTTTTCTAAATGATCAAGATTGCGCACATACCTCAATTATTTGCAAGGATCTTTCCGTTTCGCAAATGAAATGACTAATGTCGAATAATTGACTTATGGCTCTGTTCAAAATTTAATGATACCGTGCAAAATATAACATTTGAATCAAATATGATTGCAGCCAAACATAAGATCATGACAGTTCTTAATCACTTCACTTATCTAACAATTAGTTCATAGAAGCAGGCTGGAATAGCTTCCTTTCTAAACTAGATAAATATTCCAATCGACTCCAACAATTGAACAAGATAAATAACAAAGATAAGGATTAACTTTCTATTGGATATATTGTGGAGACAAAGAATGATATAACCGGAAAATTTAAATCCTAGTAACGAAGATGTTCTCAATTCTTTCTCGTAAATACCAAAACTCACATTAAACAGCGGAGGTGTTGAACATCCTTCATGCACTTAGCTAGTGGTTGTAGTTTTTTAGAGAGTGCTGACCCTGCAGAAGCATTGGTATTTAGTAGCACATAAGAAGCATGCACTTCATGAGTTGTAAGTGGCATAAATGACATTGACAACACAATTATCATGTCATGAAATCACTACGGAATATAAACTAAGAATAGCTAATCAAAACTGGAAGGGTTAAAATCATACACGTATGACTTAGCTTGGTCACTGGATTTTCTGCAGCAGTTTTTCAACCATTATTTTCTGCTGAGCCCCACTCAATGCCTCTGATTTCATAATTGCATTAGCAACTATGATAGTTGTTGATGGAGATGTTGCATTAACCTAAACGAAACAATAATTTGGAAAAGCTGAAATTAGTAGAATGAAAAAAGAAAAAAAAATCCCTAGTCTAACTTATAAATGATGGTCAAGTATATAGGGCTTCAAGTGAGACAAGCAGCAAAGAAGAACAAAATTCAGCACACTGGAAATAGAGGGTGTCAAGCATATACCCAAACACGTCCATTTAAACCAACTGCTATCTCGAAGGACAGTTTCTTCCCTAAAGCATCGAGTACTGGACATGTGGGTGAGCTGAGAAGCCTACAAACAACACACAAACTCTGATGTCAAGAGCTGTTAACATTATGCATGGACAGCTCCAAATAATAAAATAAAATCCATACATCCTTGAGAGACCAGTTGTACATTCAAACATATAGCCTTCTTTGAGGGCACCAAATTCTGCTGCTTTACCACTGGCTGCAAGAAGACCAAAACAAAATAAAAGCCAGAGTTTAAACCCCGAAAAATAAAACAGAAAGAAACTTAAATTAACCAACAAAAAAATACCCATAATTAAGAGACATTGACAAATAAGAACATAAAAATGAAGTCGCAGAATAGGACACCTACCGTCAGTGCAGGATAGCTCAGGATTCATTCCAGAGTTTGCTTTTACAACCCGCACGTAAATCAAAGTACCTGCCTGCAAGATGAAGTGTTATGCAAAAGAAAACAACCTACAGAAACATGACAGACTAAACAGACAAAACATCAATTAACACCGAGAGAGGAATGCCAAGTCAAGTGCTAGTTTGCCAGCCAAATCTAAAGGCGGTAAAAGGGAAAATGTGAATGGTTTAATACATTTTATCTCTTGCAAGAATCAATACAGAAGGCATTATTAGAAGTCTCCATTAGATCAAAACACAATGCAGCTTTGGTAATCTATGTGGGCAGCAACAAAATCCAAAGATAATAGACCAAATACGTCTAACTGGAAAAGAACCCCTTGTGTCATAAGTATTGGTCGCATCCTAAAACATAAATAAAAACAAATTTACTATGTTGATTTGTCCTTCTATATTCAATATATCTAAGGGTTTAAGCAGAGTATAAGGTGCAGCAACATTTGTTCTTAGAGGAACACATTTATAAATCCCATTTAGAGATATCCTATTTACACCGAAGGCATTATTCATACCAAGAAATACTGTAACCTACTCTACATCAACCACTAGTGGCAGTCTCCGGACACATCCTGAAATCACAATTTTGTCTAGCAAGTAGTCACCTTCCAGCATCCAGAGTGTACTCTCTTTCATTTTGTTTTTTCCATTAATTGACAAACATCGGCCCAATCATCCTTGTGATCTTATTTACAAGGGTGACAATCCAAGTTAAAAAACATTAGAATTTAGAACTAGGAAATCATTTAACTTTTGAAGGCAGACAGCAGCTGACAAATGGGATAACGTGTTTCCGAAAACTTACTTGGGCAGGAACAAGCCATATGCAGAGAAGAGAATTGTGAATATATTAAACTACACATCAGTCTTAACTTTGCCTTTTCAAAGAAGGATACCAAGGCTGATGAAGAATAAAAGCTTCCATTCAAGCTCTGAAGCTGTTAACAATCCCACTTGTGATAATTTGACATCAGAAGCATTGATGAGAATAGAAAATGGACCCAACATTTATTTTTTTAATATAGAAGATCAAATTTTATTATATTAAAAGGAGGGGGAAGCTATAGATGAAAAAGATTTCCACCAAAGCAGAAAAAGAAAAATACATCAAAGACCATGAAAAAATAAAGAATGCAGCTTTGCTTCCCAAAATATGACGAAGGGATGATGGTTGCAGATCAATTCTCAAGATCAGAAATGAAACAGCACTTTTCAAGCAGACCGGTAACAAGATCATGGCATTTAACTAGTTTCAAATCTTTTTTTGGCAATAACTAGTTAATGATACTAGTGCCTCAGTACATTGCATAATACTGATCCCTTCACCTATAGGGTATATCTAATTATTTATATTGATAGGCATTCCTTAATACTTTCTTGAATGCCGCAACAATCATAACGGTTGTGAATACCATAACTCAAAGTAATCATTGACACTGTGACTTGAGATGGAGAACACTACCGCAGAAAGAAAAAAGTGTCGTTGCTTTGTCCTTTACACACTCTGAATAAACAAGTCTAAACTTTAAAAGAATTAAAAAAAAAGAAAAGAACCTAAACTAAGCACAAAGTATTGCATAGCTCTATGAGTCATGAGAGAAAACTTATATTTGCAATTAGTAAGTATACAAATATGCACACCTCAAACTTGGGTATATTCCTTCTAGTTCCTCCTTCAAATGCAAGCACCGGTAAAAATGCTAAAGCTGGTCCTTTTATGTCCACAAGAAAGTTCTGTACAGTAATGAATTGAAATTTTAAATAGAATCATAGAAAGAAAAGTCAGAGCTAAGAAAGAAACAAATTTTAATTATTTTCAATTAAAAATAAACAGGCATAAGAGTTGACACATAACCAAGCAATTTATACATTTTGTGCTTCTCTTCTAAATTCCTTTTATATGTCTCAAATTAACATTTACATGTTATTGGTTGACATGTAACCAACCTCAAATACCATAATGTGCATATTCCTTATGATGTAAAAAACTAATAAGTTTAAGGAAGGATTATAACACCATGTCATGGCTAATTCTCTTTTCTTAGTCCTCACTATACTTAAGAGAGTCAATAAACATTTACTAGAGCCTCCATAAAACTTGAAGTCAACAAGAAAGTACGGCAGAACTGAGAACCTATTTGCTTACATCTGATCTAGAGTCTAGAACAATTCCAAGAACAGAATCCTCTGCATGGGGCACATACTGCAGAAAACAACATAATCAGAATTCAGAATATGGAAATCTATGTGAAAAATAAATGCTTGATTTTATGGCATATATTGAAAGCTATTTGACAGAAAATTCAAATAACACTATAACACTGAAAAATAAATATGGTACGAAGCCAGAAAGAAATTGAACCAATAACACTGAAAAGTCAGCATTGTCAGATGTCAGTCAAAAGCCGTGCCTTTAGAATTTACACATTGACACAATAGATCATGACCATAGTATCATATACTAACCCTTTTTTGAGAATTTTCAACCCAGTATTTATTAGGCTTAGAAAACCTTAGCCTACCAGCCTTTGTTACAGAAATCACATCACAGTCCTGGAAAATTGATGCAAATGAGAATTCATGGTTAATAGAAGTGATCAAAATGAGCAAAATGTAAGAAGTATGATAGATAATTTCCTTTTTGTTTATAAGATGCTAAATGAGGAAATTGTCAACAAATAAGAATATAAGAGCAAGACACCCTAGGTTCACAGATAAGTAAAGTCACATTAAGCAAAATGTACAGTGAAGTTTCATGGATTAAAATGAAAAGATATAACCATCATCAATTTCAGTGACACTGAAGTTTAAGAGATAATAAAATTTTGATTTTCCAATCTTTTTGTTCCTGAATAAAAGAAAACCCACTTTATAACTTCCAAGAGAAATATGTATACTTATGCGCACCAACATGATTTAAAAAGTTTGGAGAGAGATGAACTTATGTACTGTGTCTAACATGTATGTAAACTAAAAAATAATTATGAAGGTATAAACAACTGTTACTTTTTGAATGGAGTTGTCAAAATTTATATTTTGGGGTATGTGTGTGCATTTACTGAGTCTAACTTGACTGTATCATAAAGTTCAATAATGTTATTATATTGGTGAGAGGAGAAAGAATAAAAGACAAAGATGTTATCCCCAAACCTAACAATCTTTAAAAAGTTAAGAAGTCCAAAATAAAAATTAACTTCAAAAAGCAATTTAATGCTAGCTACCTGGACTGCCGGGGTCCTTCTTGCAAAACTAAACAAGGCATTCTAAAATCAGGGTATTGTTAAAATTTAAAGTGAGTTTGTGTGTGGCGCATCTAGGAAGCACGGTTACTTGAAAATGGTTATCGTGCCGGCGTTGGATACATATCCATCTCGGCCACTCCTAGAACACCTTTAGATATTCCCGGTTATTTTTTAAATTTTTATACCAATACAAGTGGAATACCAAAATGATTAGGAAAAATGATAGTATTCCATTGTGTGATTTGTGTCTACAATGACTAATGCAGACTTGTGAAACATTAAAATTTATTCAAATTTAAGGGTTTATAATGTTATATGTTGTATCTTAGCTGCGCTGTGTCATGTACTATGATTTTTAGAATTTTCCGCATCTAACTAGGTGTGCACACATTAAGATTGAAAAACTACAACAACAAAAAAAATAAAAATTTAAACAACAAGACTTGCCTAAGTCTGACGTCCGTGTCAGTGCTTCACATTAGCATACTAATGACCATTGAATATTTTGGAAAACAAGAGATGTACCTGGCGTAAACCGCCTCCAAGCTTAATTGTCTGATTTGTCATGGTAGAGAGGTCAAGAACCACATCTCCAGGACACTATACAACCATTGACATAAATTTTAATCAACACAATAACAATGCTCACAATTGAATTATATCCACTGACACAAAATAAAGTAGATAGATAAAAGCAACAACCACTCACCACTAATTTGTCTACTAAGTTTGTAGAGGATTGACTTTCCATTTAGTGGAAAAGGATGCAGAATCAATGGCTCTTCAAAAGTTCCAACCTGTAAACAACATTTAGTATATAAGTTTTCAACTCATACATATGAGAAACAAATGTAATTCAATATAGAATACAGTATCATCTTACCGTGTCGCACGAAAACTATGGATGTTTTTCACTTGCACAAGCTGTCAAAATGAAACTATGGAGTGTGAAGAAGAAATCAAGCCAAACCGAAACAAATGGCTAACCCTCACAAACGTTGGACTGTTCTAGAGCTGCCAACCCGGGCCGGGTCAGAGTGCAGAAGCGGGTCGGGTCGGACTATGGATTTGACGGCCCAACCTGGTCCTATATCGGGCTAGCAGGCCAAATCAACCTAAATATAAATAAAAAATAGAAAATAAAATATTGTGGCGTAGCATTACTCAAACACGACACATATTAAGTTCCACAAAATTCACAAGTCATGAAAACGATTATGGATAATCCCACTCCTAATAGTGATGCCTGGGTCAAATCTCTTGGGATTTTTCTGTTTATAGAAGTAAAGAACATGTACATAATAAAATTGTTAACAATAAAAAAAAAAGGTACATGTTTAACACAATATTTCATTAGCTTGTGGTTATATCCATTCAGGTATTATAATTGTACATTTTCATTTTGCAAATAGAAATTGAAAATAGACACTGCTACTCGTGTTCTCTTATGCTGTATGCACTTCAATTAAACTGAATCATTATACAAAGAGCTTAACAATGAATACGACAAAATTTAACCAAATTCATAACACAGTTACATACGTGTTGGGCGTTGCTGTTGCGCGAGGAGAGCTTTTACGAATAATCTTGCTCTTTCGTGAAGTGAGATGAGAGACAGAGACGGTGAGAGAGAGTGTGTGTGATGCGCTTTTTTCGTTTTGCTCTACGAGGAGACAAGTCAAGACTCGAGTGTGTGCTTTAGCCTCTAGGAGTTCGGAGAGGCAAGTGGATTGATAATACTAAATACTCAGTCTAATTGGACATGGACCTATGGGCTAGTTTGGTGATTAGATAAGAGGCTCAATGATAAGTTATCTTAAATTGATTTTTTTTTATCCGTCTGCAGACATGATAAATCAATTTTATAATCTATTCTATAATGTCCATCTAATTATGATTGTATTCTGTTGATATAAAATTATTTTATATTTAAAATAACTAAAGTGTACTAAAATAATAATTTAAAGTACAATAAGATATAAAAATATTTAAAATAAAAAGTTAATTTTGGAAATTATAAAATATTAAAAAAAAATTCAATTAATAAAAATATCTTAAAACTTAAAAATTATATGCAATTTTGTAATAAGTCTAAATTTGTCATTTTATGTAATATAAAGAAATTAAAAATAAAAACCTAAAAAATATTTGAAAATATATAAAATAAAAATTAAAAATCAAATATTAATATAAAAATATAAGTATTAATTTAAATTAATGAAATATTTAAAAAATTAAAATTATTTTTATTTTATCACAAGACTAATTTTATCATTTCATATTACTTTGAAAAATGAAAAATATAAAAAAAAATATTCTAATAATTTAATTATATTTAAAGTAAAAGCTAAAAATGAATATTAAAATTATAAAAAAATTAATTTTTGTTAAATTTAAAAAAATACATTTAATTTTATCAAAGGGTAATCTGTCTTTTTATATGATTTAATAATTAAAATTATAAAAAAAATCTAATAAAATATGAAAACATTTATAATAAAAAATGAAAATTTTAAAATTCATATTAAAATTATAAAAATTAATTTTTCTAAATTATATCAATTTTATCATTTTATATCATTTATATCCTATCATACTATTATTTGGTTCATCTCAAACACATGATATAATAATATAATGTTATGCAGTTTGTTACCAGGTGCACAACAAACACATGATAGGATAAGAGTTTATCATGTCTATATTATCCTATCCTTATCCAACTCTCTTATCATATTCGTCGTTATCCTATCATGACCACCAAACGAGTCCATAAGTTAATTTTTAACGGCTCGTCTAGCGATTCTCTTTTAGACTAGTTCTTTACTAGATGAGACTAAAGGCTCGTCTAGCAAACATAGTTTGGACTCGCGATGCTTTTGGACTTTCTTAAAGAAACTTTAGACTAGTTCCTTCGTCTAGCGATATTTAATATAGTCATGCACACTAGAATAGACGAGTTAGTTCATGACTTTAACTTTGCCATACAAATTTAATCTTTTTGTTAACATCAAAACTTAAGAGATTATTTAACCATAACCACTTTGGTTCCAACAATCTCCCCCTCTTTGATGGTGACATCAACTTATTAAATTTGATTGAACAAAGTCTAAGAGAGCCACCAAAGGGGTCCCCTTAAGACATAGCATTCAAACAATTAACAAGTCTAGTAACAATCAGATATGCAAAACAAATATGTCATGTATCAGAGCATATAAACTTAAGCATATAAACAGGTATCAGAGCATAAATGCATAAATACAAAAATGCTTGAGTTAGAGGAATATGCATCGGATTCAGTTATATATACTGCATCGGATTCAGTTATATATACTAAGTTAAGAAACATGTTTTTCAAAACTATTCAAATTTATTTTAACTCTCTCTATTTCTCCCCCTTTTTTTGTCATCGGACAAAAAGATAAAAGGAGTTGGACTATCATAGTCAGTTTTGACACGAAAGATAACAGAGGAAAAAAAAGAAGAAAAGGTTTAAGAGGAAGGAGGAGGAGGTGGAGGTGGGGTAGGAGGGCCTTGATTTTGCTGAAAACCCATGGTAAAAAGCATTTGAAACATCTGCTGGAGCAAGACAATGGTATTTTGTCTCTTGCTTGACCATGAGACTATGTTGACTCTAATGAAGTAACATCCTCCACTGATGCTTTTCCTTTCTATCTGATCTCCAGCATAGTCAGCATCACAAAAACCAATTAATCTGCAATCATCATTTTGCTTAAAACACAAACCCAGATTAGGAGTACCTTTCAAGTATCTAAATATTCTCTTAACTGCTGATAAGTGAGATTCTCTAGAATCAGATTGAAAACGAGCACACAAACATACATTGAACATAATAGCAGGCCTAGACGAAGTAAGATATAGAAGAGATCCTATCATACCTATGTGTAATTTATAATCTACCTTTTTATCTTTATCATATTTGTTCAGTATGGACGTGGGATGCATGAGTATATTCATTGGTTTGCAATCATCCATCTTGAACTTCTTTAAGAGTTCCTTTGTGTACTTGGTTTGATGGATGTACACCTCGTCCACTGTTTGTTTCACTTGAAGTCCAAGGAAGAACTTGAGTTCTCCTATCAAGCTCATTTCAAATTCCTTTGCATAGAGATTCATTAGTAGCTCCAAAGATTATGTCATCAACATAAATTTGCATAATTATAAAGCTAGACTTATTGGATATTCTAAACAAGGTTGTATCAACCTTTCCTCTACTAAATCCATTGTCCACTAGAAAGAACTTAGCCTTTCATACCAAACTCTAGGAGCTTGTTCAAGACCGTATAAAGCTTTCTTTAGCTTATATACATGTTCAGGATGGGTTTGACTTTCAAAACCCGGAGGTTGCATGACATACACTTTTTCGTTTATGAAACCATTTAAAAATGCACTTTTTACATCCATTTGGTAAAGCATGATATTATGATGTGCAATAAATTTTAATAAAATGTATATTGCTTCTATTCTAGCTACTAGAGCAAATGTTTCAGTGTAATCAATACCTTCTTCTTGAGAATAATCATGAGCAACTAATCTTGCTTTGTTTCTTACCACATTACCATTTTCATCAATCTTATTTCTGAAGACCCATTTGGTTCCTATTACTGATTTGTCCTTGGGAAGAGGTACAAGAGTCCATACTTCACTTCTTTCGAATTGATTCAGCTCCTCTTGCATGGCCATAATCAAACCCTCATCTAGTTTATATATATTCTACCATCAATAGGTAGATTATATATTCTACCATCAGTAGATCTATCAGAAATGAGCCTTAACTTTAGATCATGCACATGGCCATATTGCAATCTATCCCTAGCCATCCTAAATGACTTTGCGTGTGTATTATGTTGATCTAGTATGGCCGACAATCTGCACACAATTTGTGGATTTATGTTGTTTGGTTCCTATTAATAAAGAAGAAGAAAATATTTGGCCACATATAAATAGTCAAATATCATGTAAAAATGTAAGTACATTATAGTGAAGTAGTCAAATATCAAATAAAATATGTGGTCGTATTCTAATAGTTAAATATCAAAACAAATTTAAACTTTGACTTGTAAAAGTATGTATGTACTTGAGTCCTAATCACCAGGCACTGGCAATAGGCTGCCAATTAAGTGGCATGGTTGACCTTGTATCCTAATATTTGGTGGTCCTTATACCATCATTAATTGACCTATCAAGTTTTGCTCCAGGTGATGTGAATGCAAACATCATGTTATAGGCTCGGATGTGCTGCTGATAATTCTTGTTGTCTGCTGAATCATTATCAAATAGCAGATGTTGAAGTAATGCTGGTGGTGTCTTCAGAAGTGATAGTTCAACCTTTCCTTGACCACAACAAAGTTGATACTTAGGAGTTGCAGCGTGTCTATTTTTGCATGTTCTCTCTTGATACCACATTAATGCTTGATAATGTTGGCATTCGATGATTGGATCACCAATATCAGAATATCCTATAAAGTAAACAAAGTGTTAATAAGCAATACATAATTGTCATTATCATCTGTATTATAAAATAAAATATTATAGACTACCTTCACTAGAGTTGGCAGGTTGAGTAGGATTGATATTGGAATAGAGTTCTTCTCCCTGAGAGATGCATTATTTGCATTGTGAGTACCTTGAGTTTGGTCAACATCGATTTCTGAATGATTTTCTGCATCATCAATAAAATCATATGTGTTATCTTTATCGACATGTCTATCTGAGTTGAAAGTATGCCATGTTGTCTTGGTGGATATATTATGGTTTGATGAAGAGGATGCAACATTGCAAACTTGCAGTGATTGTTTGAATTATGTTCATTGATTAAATTTTGCTTCATTTCAGAAAACTTGCTCGTTAGATTGACACCCAATGAATCAATACGAATAGCTCTCCTTTTTCTTTGTGATGGGTGCTGGTTAGCACTTGGCTAAGTATATATGCAAGAATTAGAGCTGAACACGCTGTTTATCTGAGTATTGCTCTAGTTACTGGCATTGAGTACTGTAGAAGTTATATCAGACAATGGTGTGCTATTTCTTAATCTCGATTGAAGATGCAATTGTTGATTTTGAGTTCTACTACTGGATCTATTTCCACATCTTTCCCGCAGCACGTTCTTTCTTTTCAAGCGTGCTTTTGATGCGGCATCCTTCATTATGTTTTGTTCGTTATCCATACCTGCGCACAAGTATGATGCAGAATCAGGATTTAAGGACAATATGAAATGCTCAACTAAGTAGTCATTGGATTGTTACATCAGAAAATAATAACATATATAAGTTCAATATAATAAGACATATGTTTGGATAAAGTAAGTTAATGACCATGATCAAACAAAAAACTAACCTGAGTGTTTGTGAATCCCTCCAAAGAGAATATAAAGTCCAGAAAAGGTATAAGTACATATAAAAAGGAAAGTGAAGTGAGGAATATAAACCTAAATCAGAAGTGATAAAAATTGTGTGTATTTGTATTAAGACACTGAGTGAAGCAACCCATGTACAATTTCCTTGCTAAATTTCAAATCAGACTGTAATAAAAAAATTATTTAAGTATTCACGTACAGATGTATAGATGCATGAGTGTAGGTGTATAGCTCTAAATCAAAATGTTAAGCAAGTGCTCAACTAAGATAAATGGATAGAGAACAGGTGTATAGATACATGAGTATATGTATATAGATCCAAATGAAAATGTTAAGTAAGTGCTCAAGTAAGATAAATGAATGGAGGATAGGTGTGTAACTCCATGAGTGGACATGTTTCGGGAAGAAAAATGCAAGTTTTATAAACTTAGCGGCTAAGTGCAAGTTAGAACATGAATCGAGTTTCCAGGATTAAAAATAATATGGGACACATGGCAATTCATGGGAGTGGGGATAAAAAAAAGAACATAAAAATTAATTATTAGCTTTTCATTTCATATAAAATGAAAATATCTAAACCTGGCGTTAACTTTTCCGTTTCGATTTATTTTCATTGAAACATCTTTATTGTTGTAGAATTTAATTGAAACTTTTCAGGCCCTGTGTGTTAGCTTTCCAGTCTCTGCCAAGCTGATAGTATTATCATTCTTTATTGAAATGTTTGGGCTTTTTGCCTTTATAATCTCATAATAGATTGAAACATTCTTTATTGACTCAAGTAAACGATACTGCTATCAGTATAAAACATTCTTTATTGATTAGAATGATAGTAGTATCGTTCTTTATTGTTGTTAGCATGAACTTTTTATAGCAGGCACTCCATTGGACATACAGGTAAGCTTTTGATTTGTGATCTCAAGCCTAGTTCCCCTTTCTAGTTATCCTTTCTAGATATGTAAAGGCAAAGCCCCAGGTAAGCTTTGCTTAGTTTTGGTTGGGATCAATTGTTTCCCTACTTAAAGGACCTCCAAATATATCGAAATCTCAGCTATTTACAGGACATACAACATTTCACAAAAAGATGGCATATCTGCTACCTAGCTACTCTTTGTCTTTTCTTTTAGACCTTGGGGATTAAACAATTTGATATAATAGAACAATACATATATACTAGATAATCCTATGCCTTTTTTGATTCTCAGCAAATCCAATAAAGGAGGTGAAAATTAAGCCAAGCATAAGACTTGCCTGTATGGTACATTTCCTCCGGTAAAATACACTCAGGTTTCTACCTCCTTACTTGTGGTATCATTTCATCCATACTCTACAAAATACACTCAGGGAAGTAATATGCATGTTTTTGGTGCTAACTTTCATTCCTTCCATCTCTTTTAATCTTAGAAATGTTCATAATTATTAACACTCATGGTTATGTGATGCATGGCAACCCAGTTTGATAAACTTATATATATATATATATATATATATATATATTTTGAGAAGCAAAATTAATCTATTAAAAAACAAATAATACCAAAGAAAGAACACCCTGAATCAACTACCATAGAAAATCAACCCCAAAACAAAACACCTGCTCCCAAACCTAAAAACTCAAAACCAATTAACCACCTGAAACTAAATTCAATCCCTGCAAGAGACAAAATAAGGCAAAAAAACAAGACCCCAAAACCACCATAAAATCAGGTTATGAAGCTTGCAACGCATGCGAAAAAATGCCCATGTGAGATAGATTTGCAACATCCAAATTAAAGGATTTATAAACCATCTAGAAAGAGAACGTGAAAAATCCTTGCCTCTAGCTCTAAAAAAATAATCTGAGAGGGAATAGAAACTCAATAACATTAACATACCGTTCAGTAAAAAAAATGTTACAAAACTGATAAGTTCATTTCCTTTCCCTGTTTTCTTTTTCAATTGAAAACGCACCAATCTACCTCAGAATCACTACAAATTATAGCTCATAACAACCACACTATATTATAGTTCATAACAGCCACACCAAAAAGAAAAATAAACTAAAAAAATGGGAAAAGCAAAAGGGATAAGGAAAATCAGTATAAGTTGAATAAAGGAAGAAAAAGAAGAAGAAGGGAGAAACAAAATCAATGAATCAAATAGTTTAAAATGATAAAGGGAGAAAGAGAGAGCTCGTCGATTCAAACACAGAAGATGAATGTAGAAGGAGAGAGCTGAAAATGGTGAGAAATGGAAGTCTAAAATGATGTTATTAGACGTGTAGAAATGAAAAGTACTCCCTAGAGTGCTGTGAGACTTGATAGGAGCATAAGCAGAGCAGATTTTGAGGGAAATGATCCACTTGTTCTCATCTTTTACGTAGATGGCTAGTAGAAGAAAAGGTAAGTGACAAAAATGCCCTCATTAATGACATGTGTTGCAACAGTAAGTTTTAGAGTTTTTGGCTGGCTTTAAAAAGTTTATATAGATAGTAGATTTAATTCACCGATGAAATACACGATACAAACTTAATTATATCATAGGCTAACTTGGAATGCCCAACTCCAAGTAGCATTACTTGTAGAAGTTAATTATATGGCAGATAGAAGAATCAATCACAATATGGAAAAGAAGTATTCCCTTCTTTTGACAAGCACAAAAAATAGAAGGACAAGAATTTTCTAGAAAATGATATTGTTTTGTTTGGAAGCACCGGTCAAAATAAAGTTGAAGGTAAAAAGTTGATGAAAAATATGTTGGCTCATACCAAAATGCTCTCTTTACATTTGGAAAGAAAGGAGAAATATTTTTAATTTTTTTTTATTCACGTTCCCTAAAATCAATTTTTATTCATCTTAACTTCTTGAATAGGGGAGATCAAAGAATTATAATTTGATTAATTTCAATAATAGGGAGTTTTTCTTTGTTTTCATATTTCAACACAATTAAATAGACATAGTGTAAAATGATTAACTTTATTTTAAAAAAAACAAACAAAAAAAGAGCAAGAACGAAGGACTAGACGACGACGTATTAGGTACCGGCACTGCGGGCAAATAGGAGCGCACAAGATCGAGTGGGAGCACCAAAGTTGGTTGCAGGTAGCTGAAGAAGAAAAAGGTGTTCGTTCAGAATGGCGATTTCCGGCGATCTTATTAGGGTTTCTGCTACACTTCCTCTCTATCATTCTTATTCACAATTCCCAGTTCGACCTTCCTCTTTCCCTTCCCAAAAGGTTCCATTTTCTCTTATCTCTCTCTGTTTCTCAAGTTAGGGCATTTTCGGATTCTAGAATTTGACTAGGGTTTTAACGATGCGGGGTTCTTTATTTGCTTTAATTTGATCACTTCAATTTGCAAATTGCGGCTTTGCTTTTGATTTTTGTACCCAGTATGACTTAATATGTATTCACAGTAGAAAGGAGGAGGGGAGGAGGGGGCGGGGGGGTTGGACTTGTTGCTATTGAAAGATAATGAGTTTGGTTGGGTAAACAACTTAATTAAGTGCTTATTCAATAAGATTTTCCAAATAAGCTAAAAACAGCTTATTTTCGTAAGCTTCCTAACAAGCTTATTGAAATAGGCTAAAAGGAGCTTATGGGAAGATCATAACATATTTTCATAAATTATTTGCATGAGTTTATTTTCATAAGCTATTCTCATAAGCCTAAATAAGCTCTTCCAAACGCTCATATAGTATGTGGAACAACAACCTTGAAGTAACAAAAATGACCCTTTTATCTGAGTTCTGCTATCTTATCTTAATGTGTGCATTTTAGTATTATTTGGAATTTGGCTTTATATGATAGCAAGTCTAGTTATCTACATTGTCAAGTAAAATGTGAGATTTTCTTCTATAATGTAGTTTTTGGTCACATATAATACAAGGGATGTACAATGACACACGTCTGTTCACTATAGGTAGCATGAGCATCTGTGGCTGGGCTATATAATTGTGGATTTGTGGTAAATTATTATAGGTGTTTTTCAGATGATATAAGTCAGTGCAAATTATCACATAAAAAAGGGGTGTGGATGGGGGTTGAAAAAGGTGGGTGAAGTTTTTCTGAGGTGTTATTATCTATTCTCTATGGGATAGATTTTTTGCCATTTGAAGTTGTTAAATTATATGTCTTTTGTCTCCCTTCACAGTTGGTTAAGAGCAAGAAGATATCTCATTAGCTAAGTTGATATGATAACCTGCATTTGTAAGTTGTAACTCTCATTAGCAAAGTATCATAGGAGGGCATAACTGTTTTATTTACCACCTTATTTTATTTGATTTGAGATATTTGTAATATATAGCTGATACACATTAGGGAACATATATTTAGTTTTTCACCATTTTAGTTGGGCTGATCAACATACTTAAAGAAGGGTGTGAAACTGCATTTTTCCTTATTGAAGTTTCACTATGGGGTTCAATAAAATGTTCTTAACCTTTTAAATTGATGAGTTATTTTTATTCATATGCTTGGGACTTAGCTTCTTAAATGTTGCATTGTTGATAAACGCTCAAGGTTATACCTATACATTGTTACAGGGGTCATAACAAGAATTAGAAAGCAGTGGAAATGCCTTCTCATTAATTTCTTACTTTTTCTTTCTAATAGGTAGACTTTCATGGTTACTTGAACGGAGCATCTAGCATCTCTGAATTCATCCCAAAATATCCTGGCCTGACAATAGTACGACGCAATATGCGCGGCTATTGCAAGCCAGTTTCTGGAGTCATTGGAGGTCCCAATTTTTCATCAAAGTCAGTTAGTCAAGAAGCCGAGAACTTTCTCCTTGATGCTGTTAATATGAGCTTCTTGGAGCGTTTAAATTTGGCTTGGAAGATAATTTTCCCGTCAGCAGTGTCTAGGAAAAGCTCCAATGCTAGGATTGCCAAGCAACGCTTGAAGATGATATTGTTCTCTGATCGATGTGCAGTGAGTGATGAGGCAAAGCGAAAAATTGTTAACAACATTGTGCGTTCTCTATCAGATTTTGTGGAAATAGAATCCCAGGATAAAGTTCAGCTGAGTGTCTCTGCTGATACTGATCTTGGAACTATCTACTCCGTCACAGTTCCCGTACGGCGGGTTAAGCCAGAATATCAAGATGTGGATGAAATTGGGACAATAATGAATGTTGAGTATAAAGACACTGGAGAGAGTTCTGGTTCTGTCGATGTTAGGTTTGATTTTTATGTGCCAGATGAAAGGTCTTGATTTTGAATTGGAAGTTATTGAATCTAGATTTCTTTGTCAAAAGTTTGTGTTTGAAACTATTACCAGTCAAGCCACTGTGGAGTCCTGTATATATTTGAAAATTGTAGGGGGCTGAAGAGTTTGATGAGAAATTTTGTACCACCTTTTTCTGTTAGTTTGGTTTAATGCACCGCTGAACTAAACATGGTATGTTGTTTGTTCTTAACATTAATGATAGGCTTTTCTTGCTTCAGTGTATGAATCGTTATTAATGGTATTGGTTCTCATTGGCCTGTAAAGAGAGCTGATATTTTAAGCTTGTCCTATAATCATCTATTTTTTCCTTAGTTGGATTGCATGTCAAGTTATAAATTTGGATCATAACCATAAGCAAGACATGGATATGGAAGTATATCTTTTTCTTTTAGATGTTTTATAAAACTCATTGGATCTAATGCAATATAGCAATTACTTCGATTCTTCAATGGAGTGTTTTTATGGTAATACAAACTTCAAAAGGTAGGCAGATCTATATTCGTAATATTGAAAGCACAATGCAAAGGTTAAAAAAAGATTTAACTGATATGCAAGATTTAACTTATATGTGCTGTCAGTTTTTTTTGGGCACTATTAGTTAACTATAAATTGTCATATTATTAAAAATATTTGATTCTTATATTAACTATCTTAAAATATATACATATAAGATGATTATGATTGATTGATAAAGCAAAAAAAAAAAAAAAATTTATATTGATAGCTTATCAAAATTAAATAAAAAAAATGTAAATATAGTTTTTATCAGTAAAATGCATGATAATTGATAGGTACAACCTAGTAAGAAAAAGAAGTCTTACATTTTCAATAAAGAACCAAATATGAAAAATTAATTACCATAGTTAAAAGAAACATGTTTTTCTAGCATAGGTTGAATCAAAATCCAGCATTCAAAAATATATTGGTTTCAATATTGACAATACAAAAATTGAAAACTTGACCGTGATGGTGTGGCACAGTTTTATTACCCTTTGTTGTAGGAAGAAAAAGATAGAATCCGGGGATTGAACCCGACGTGAATCGAACACGCAACCTTCTGATCTGGAGTCAGACGCGCTACCATTGCGCCACGGATCCACAAGTTGAGAAGTAGCTTCAAATGTTTATACTTATTACCTTATCCATTTTGAACTCTTCAAATTGCAACGTTTGTTCCGAGCGGGAACATTTTGATGTCACTGACACTGCCTCCAATTCCACTGCTACCCACTTTGCTCCAAATCCCTGATGCACCGAATCACTTCTTCTGTGTTTGAAAAATGAACGAAAATTGCTCACAATTACAATTCGAAACTCCAATTATTGACGCCATTTCCAGAATCAGATTCGCGCCCCACTGCAATAACCTCCTCATTTCTTCTTGGGACTCCGTAAGTTTCAACCTTTTCTTCCCCATTTTGCGTTTTCTTCGTTTTGGGCACTTTCTACAATTTTCGGAAAATTGAGGGGTGAGTGGGTAAATTTCTGTGGCAGAGTCTTCGATTGTACGATGTTGACGCGTCTTTGCTCAGAGTAGAAGCTCCTTCAGAAGCTTCCCTTCTGGATTGTTGCTTCCAGGACGACTCGGTTGCTTTTACTGCTGGTTCTGATGGATTAATCCGAAGGTTTTATTCTAATTTATTATTTCTAGTTACTAATTAAATGTTTAATAATTCTAATTTTAATATATATATAAAAGCTAAACTTTGGGTTCCATTTCTCATGATGCATAGCATAATATAATGTCCAAGAAAGACCCATATGCAGTTTTTTGTTACTGTGATTGTTGGCATAGTTAGAGCTTGAGTTGAGATTGGTTAGGTTAGTTAGAGGTTAGTTAGATTAATTTGCTGAGTCAGCTTTTTGGCTATTAATTAGTTGTTTTTTTTTCCTTGTATATGTGTGCCAATTGAGCTAACAAGTTGTATATTTTGTGAGGACTAGTATTATTTGGATAATTGATTTGGACAAACTATGTGTAATTTACTAATAAAATATCAGTGTCGCGAGAAGCTGTCTGCATCAGTTTTTGTTCAAATTGCACTTTTGTTTTTTGAGTGTGTTTTGACTCCTTTTGAGCTAAACTTTATAGGTATGACTTGCATTCAGGAATTGTTGATACAGTCGGCAGCCATGATGATATAGCAACATGTGTTGGATATTCCAATGAAACATGTAAGCTACTTACTAACCCACACAAGAATTGTTCCTTTTACCATCTATGTCTGTTATAATTGTTACCTTTTATTGTTTTCCATTTATTAATATGATACTGAGAGAGCATATAAGCAACTAATATATAATCCTCCAGTAAGAGAATCGCTCTTTTACATGGTTTCTGCAGTTTTCATATTTGTTGAGGCATGCATGAATGGATAACTTGATACATGTTACTAGTTAAGTTCTATGACAATCCTTTATGTATTATGTTCAAATAGCTGCAAAAACCAAACGGTCACCTCTCAGGTTTTGCAACAAATTTTCAAGCATAGGCCTTTGAAGCATAGAGATCAATAAATTCTTGATGGGGAGCACAGGATGCTATTACGATGGTGAGAGATAAAATGAAAAGGAAAATTCTAAATCAAAATGTAGAAGATTTCCTTACATATAAACATGTTTCCAGTTTCCACTTGCCATATGAATAATGTAAACTAATTTTACTAAATGCTGACTTGGTTCATTCTAAGTTTCATTGTATATTTAAGCATAAAATTAAAAATGTTGAGATGTTGGTTTTGGGCAGAAAAAGGGTCTATTATGGTCAATCTGTATTGTCTCCAAAAAAGTTCATATTATTCTTGGCCTTGGTTATTGCAGACCAGCTGATCACATCAGGATTTGACAAGAAGTTATTGTTGTGGGACATCCGTATGGAGAAGGCTTCTTCATGCTTGAGAAGTCTAGGTGAAGAGGTGGACTCCATGTCTGTCTCTGGGTTTAATCTTGCGGTAGGCGCTGGAGCATCAGTGCATGTTTATGATTTACGTAACTCTGAGAAACCAGTTCAATCAAAGGAACCATACAGTGGTACACATTTAGGATGTGTCAGTTCAATTCCTTATGCAAAAGGTATGAACTAAGGTATCTATCTTAGTTAATTATGTCAACTGAGCGATGTGTTACATTGACTAGTTAATGTACCTCTTAAAAGCTATGCAAATAGCACTGCTTTTCTTCTTTCTAATCTACCTTGAGAACTTTTTTCAAGTTTTCTCATTTTTGTAGTTACTTGGTGTTCTAGACAGTAGATACCATTAATATATGTATATGAGATTTAAAATTACTAAACCATCTATACATAGACAGTCAGAGTTCAAGAAATTTTTTAAGTCCGACGTCCTTGCAGGATTTGCAGCTGGGTCAGTAGATGGAAGAGTAGCATTGCAGATTTCAAAATCATCCAGTTCAAATGACATAGGGTCAGTTTTAGATGATAGAATTTCATATATGCATTCTTTGTCCTAAAAAATAAATTCAGAAATATTATATTTGCCTTTCCTTTTTCCCTTTTCTCTGTTGTTGTACCTAATCAAAGAACTTGCTCACTTGCTGAAAGAATAATTATGAACACAGTTCACTCCAGGTGTTTTAATTTTATAATCTAACTTCTATTAGTATATATATATATATATATATATATATATATACACACGGCCACAGGATGCATATACTAAATTGCTAATTATGGATTTGGGGTTGATGATTTTCAATTTGCAACATATGGATTTATGTTATGGCTGGGCACAACAGGACAGAAAATCATTGGTGCTTAATTCCTATTTTGAGGGTATGAGGGAGCATCTAGTATGGTATCCACTGTCTAATTGTCAGTGCAGCCCTCATGAAACTAACATTTGCAGCTTCGGTTTCTACTTTTTCAATTTCAGCTACCACTGACCATGAATTCTTGATTGCTTGTAAAATCTTCTTAGATACCTGCCTTTCGGATTTCCTAATCTAACTGTTTACTTATCGCTTATTTTGGATCCCAATGTTGTATGTCGGAAAACACGAGTTGGCAGATTCTTGTTAATGAATAATGACAAGTTCTAACAAATTGTGCTACAGATATATATTCCGGTGTCATCCAAAATCAAAGGATGCAAAGCATCATTTGGCATCAGTGAATGACATTGCATTCAGTCCACTGTATGTTCCTTCTTATTTATAAGTTGCCATTATAAATTATAAAACTTGAAACTTAATTAATTTAATTTCTGTTTAGTGTGTCTGGTGCTTTTGTCACTGGTGACAATGAAGGTTATGTTATCATGTGGGATGCTGAAAGTAGGAAAAGGCTTGTTGAGGTATTTGCCCTATTAAGTTTTTTACTTGTGTCCAATCACTATGATGTTGGTAATGTGTTCAGAAACTTTCTTACTTTATTACCTTTTCTTAATTTCAGTTGCCTAGATATCGAAATAGTGTTGCATCTTTGTCATACAACCACGTGGGGCAGCTTCTGGCTGTAGCATCAAGCTATACTTACCACGAAGCAAAGGAAATGTGAGTAATTCTTATCTTATTTGTCCTCCACTCATATCTTCTGTATCAAATGTAACTTACCATTGGCATTGCAATTTCCTTTTCTGTGTGCTTCATCATAAGGGAGTCAGTTTCATATTATTTATTTTAGATTTTCAAGTGTGTAGATACCCGTTGATCATTTCTTGGTGCCGCCAATATATCGTTGATTTCTTGAAAGTCTGAGCTGCTGATTTAGTATTTTATTGGATATAGTAAGAGAATGTGAAAGAGCTATTAGTGTGAACTGTGAATGATGCCCTTTGCATCATGACCTGAATCATTTACTCATTTTTTTGCTCTGGATTGTGGAAATTTTCATATATGCAGTATATTCTCAAAATTTGAGAATTGATTTTCATTTATTTTCTTAGTAAACCATGAAGTTTATCTTTCTTCCTTTTACACACTCATGAAGTATAGCTTCTATTGGCTGCCCTCATGTTTTTAGGAACAGTGTTTAAAATTTGGTTATGGTAACTCTATTATTTGGTATGTTACATCTTATTGATTTTCAAATATCAACTTCATTCATTTAAATTTGCATTTAAATTATGTAAACCCTTCATCTCACTACACTTGGACCAGGAAAGGCCTTGCTATCTGCAACGCCATATTACATGTTAAATGACCTAATTACTTCATATAACAACTAGGCAAGAAAGCTGAACATAGAAGTATTTTGCTTTTGAGTTCAACCTTTAATTATTTCATTTGGTATTGCATCTTTGCTACTGACAGAGAAGAGCCTCCTCAAGTATTCATCCATAAAGTGGATAACATTGATATGGGATCAACTTCATCTGCAAGTAAAGTTAAGCGTTAATGCTATGCTTGTAAAAGAAGGTAACTACTAACTAGACACACTCGAGTGGTTGATCTGTGCTATTTATTTACTCGTCCCAATGAAACGGGGATTTATTGTTGTGTTCTACTAGTCTATTAATTTCTACCTCACTGTTTTTTTCTTTTTTGGGTGGGGCCTGGAACCTGACTTTCATTATTTTTCTCTAACAAATATAGGAAACCCTCATTCCATGAAATGAACATAAAATGTTGTAACATTACTGTGTACCAAATTTTATTACCTGATACTAACTTAAGTACGATTTTTCTATCCTATGAACATTGCACATTTTAAGAAATCAAAGATAAAGGTTGTATGTTGAAAGTTATGTATTTAATTCCTTGAATGTTTAAAAGTTAGCGTGTGTTTGGAAACACGACAGGACGAGTCAAAAGCATGTCCAATACTCAGAAGCTCCATATTGGAGCTTCAGAAGCTAAGCTCCATATTGGAGCTTCTGGACAAAGTGCTTCAGATGATATAAACCAACATTCCAAACATGCTATTACTCTTTCCAATACAACATTTTACAATTATTGAGTTTTACTTAGGAGCTTTGACTTGAACATTTCTGTAATACTCCTTCAATTTGTCATAAATGATGTATTCTCTCTATGTAAAAAAAAGGGGCATTATTATAAGCCCAGTTTGCAGAGAATTGGGGGAATATACTCCTCATGCTTCGTATTATGCGCCTGGTCACACTCGTGAATATATTGCGTGAAAAGGAAGGTTTCCGTATGTGTTCAATGGATGGCATTAGTATCTTACCAGATCAAGATCGAAATTTTGCATGGATACGAAATCTTTTCAACCTTATATTTAACTTTGTTTAACTTTCAAAATATACGTGTGTGCGTGTATCATTTTGACATGAAGGGACTAAACAATCAGGTGTCGTCTATTCGAGACTTTCTTTTTTGATAGGCAAATATTAATAGTTAGTTGTTATGTTAATTTTTTTTCCTTTTACTAAGGTTTGAACCTTAGATCTCCTACTCTCCCAACTTTTTATATCCTTAGCTCAAACTATTTGAATTAGTCAACCCCTATAACCATGGATGTATTTGGATATACAATCTAATAACATGTTTTTTCAAAGTGTGTATATTGTGAGTTTATAAGGCTCATATAATTATTTTTTAGCTTATTTCTAAAAATTATAAAATAAGTTAAAGAGTTTACAAAATCACCATAAATTATTTTATGTATGTAAATATAGTATGCTTGGATGAGTTTTTAATAAATGTGATTTTGGAATGAATTGATTTTGTATAATTGATTTTGGTTAAAAGTGAGTTAAAAATAAAGTGATTTATATTTGGATGTAATAAAAAGCGTTTTATTGATTCAACATTATCTGTTAAGTCATAAATTGTAGACGTGTAAACTACATATTTTAGCTTTGAGAATTGTGACCATAAAAGCCAAATATTAAAGGTATTCGATGAAATCATGTTTGACCTCCAGCAATTGAGTCTTTCGAACCAAACACACAACATAGTAGAACATTAGGATGAATTTATTTGACCAAGTTTTTTTCGAAACTCATCCACGTGTTTCGTGGTAATCAAATGGGTTTTAGAGAGGCGTGTAGAGATTAGATAATGAGTAAAGATCCAAAGTGGTGTCTCAAATTTTTTAAGTAGGACAGTTTGGTCTAAAAAAAAAGGAAAGGACAATTTGGTCCTCATGGGAGACAATTTGGTACTCCAAATTTTAAAAATGGGGGACAATTTGGTCCCTCCGTAAGGATCAGATTGTCCCCCGTTTTAAAATTTTGGGGATCAAATTGTCATTTATTTTTTTTAGGGACCAAATTGGTCTACTCGAAAAATTTGAGGGATCATTTTTGGCCTCTCAGATCATAGATGCTGGGTAGAATGTGGGCCTCACGTGTTGTAGATTTTCCAAATATCTCCTAATAAAATAAAATAAAATTTGTACACCAATTCTTTTATTTATTTTTATAATATTTTACTTTAAATTTAATAACAGGACTTTTATTGGAATTCTGTTACGCTCTCCAGATATAGAAGAACATCTCCACGTGTTGGGGCCTCGTTACAGCGTTCTAAGAACGCAAATTGAACGCATACGCAACACTTAAGTGAGTAGGCCCGGACGGGATCTCTTTAATATATCCAACTTTATTTATGAGATACGAATAAGAAAAGCAGGTTTGACAAAAAAATAAGCAGGTTTGACAAAAAATATAAGTGTATTATTTTTTTAAATGTTAAATATAAGTGGGAATGAATTCTTTTCTAGACTCCTCAATCAATTTCCTCAGCATTCTAAAAAAAACGAAAAAGAAAAAGAAAAGAAAAGCAGGCCACACATGAAAGGAAATAAGAAAGGAATAGGAAGGAGGTGAAAGAAAGGCAGTTGAGGCATCAGGTATGTTAATTGGAGTGAAAGAGATTTAGGTAAATATGTACTTCTAAATTTAATGTTAGGGAATTTAATATTAGGATTTATATATAAAAAACATTTTAAAAGGATTTTTACTTGAATTTAACTATTATATATTATTGGTGTAAATATTTTTACATTGCTAACAGACATTCATGGGCATAAGGGTGTGTTTGGTTTAAAGGAGAGAAGGATAGAAAAAGGGAGGAGAGAGAATTTACTAGCTATTGTGTTTGATTGAAAAGATGGGAGAGGAAATAATACTATTCATATTTGGTTCACAAGGGGAGGGGAGGAAATAGATTTTAAAATAAATTTACTTTTATACCCTTATAATTATTTATTTCAAAATAAATAAGTGATGACATTTTGGTCAGTGTATGCAAAATATTTTAAATTCCCCCCTCCCTTCCAAATCCCCCAATATTGGAGGGGAGTTAAAATCAAGTAAGGAGGGAATGTGTCATATACATGTGTTTGAATTAAATGTGTAAAAAATGTTAAAGTCAATTATATTAAAAATTGATTTTAATAAACAAACTATGAAAAAAACTAATTTATAATTATAATATCTAATCGAATAAAAAGAATTGTTATGTATCAAATTTACAAAAAAAAAAGAAAAGGAAAAGATATAAAAGGACTAAAAATGTTATTCGAGTAAGTGCAAAAGATATATAACAAGCTAATTTGGGGTTATGACTTATGAGTGGTTTCTGCATGGGAATGCTAGTGCGAATTTCTTAGGAAATTGGAGATGCCCCAGATATGAAAATATTTTGTTTGGCTGGCTAATGAAAATGCTCCCCTCACAGGTGTTTATAGGGTTAGGCGTCAAAGGTTACTTGTCCTATTTTGTAGCCAGGAGGAGACTCTGTGGGCATGGTCAGAGCCTGGAGGGACATTGTACTAGAACAATATCAGACTCTATTCTCCGCAGTGCCTTATTTATGAATCGATTATTGCTCATTAGAGAACATCCTGCTTATAGAATGGACTGTCACATTACCGCATGTGTTATGCATAGTAGTGCAATTATTTTATTGGTGATGCCGAATAGACTAATATCGCATCTGACTAATCATGCCTTCGGGTTTTTTGTTTTTGCTTTATAATATAACTGGATTTAGATACTCTCCTATTTTATAATAATATGATATCATTTCATCCAAGGGAAAAAAAGCAATGTTTTAAAAATGTCACACACCATCAACCGAATACCAAAACGAATGCTCGAAGCGTATAAAATCTCTTTTTAAGTTTTTGTGGTAAATGATCATTTGGTGGAATAAAAAAAACTTCAGAAAGAAGGGGCAAGACTAGTAAATAACAGAGAGGAATCACTGAATCATGTTGAATCGAAGACGTGAAGGAGGGAGAACATCAACCAAAGGTTGTGTGTGCTTAGAGGAGTGATTCCTCTATGTTGATTATCGAAAAAATTGACAGACCAGACAGAAGGACCAAATTTGTAATATTGAAAAAATTGGGGGAGCAAATGTACATGAAAAAAAAAACTTTAAGGATCAAAATCGCACACGACCAATAGCATGGAGACTAAAATTGTAATTAAGCCAAAATTAAAATACAGAAGAAAAAGGGTAGCATCTTTTCTTAACGAGATTCTTGTATACTTGCGAGTATTATTTATTTAATAAAAGCGTCGCATAACACTTAACATCTTATAATAAAAGTATTGTAAAAAAATTTACATTGTCAATCATTATAAATTATGATATGAATAACTTTTAAGATTGTTAGAATAACAATCAAATATTTCTAATAATATAATAATTTATGATAGGTTAACAATGTAAAAAATAGTAAAAATAAATTCTTATAGTAAATATAAATACTAGCGGGTGCATATCGGTTCATGTTTTTTTTCTTTTTCGTATATTGTCAGTTTATTGTTGCTACATCTTCAAATTAGTCAAAGGCACGTTTGACTATTCAAAAAGCACTTTTGTTGGGTTCAAACGTGGAACCAAAAATAACGGAGTCTATTTGGCAAAATCAAAACGTTAGCTTATATCATATGAGGTTGTAGCTCTATTTGATAAATGTGTTTCCTCGTTAGCTTATAATGTTTTTTTATTAACTTATAACATCTTTTCCATACGTTATTGAAGTAGCATTTGAGTTTATAACTTATCATTTTTTCTTTCATTTTATTCTTACTATTTTAATTAAATCCATTTTTTTTTTGTGTACAAATCCCTTGTTTATCACCTACTAAATAAAATAGAAAATATTAATCCATATATATTTAAAGGCTAATTTCACTAACTAATATACAGAATAAAAAATAATATAAAATATATTTTTATTCATAAAAAAAATTATATAAAAATTGTATCAACGTAATATTTTTCTATCAAGAATAATATTTTAATTTTTGAATTGATAAATAATATAAAATGAATTAAAAATATTTAAAGCGATAATTATTTAAAATAAAGAGTTTAATATATATACACTATCAATGTAAATATTTTTTACATTATCAATCAATCATAAGTTGTCGCATCATTAAAAATCTTTGACCCTTATCCTAACCACCTTAAAAGTAAATATCTTGATTTGTGATTGATTGACAGTGTAAAAAAAATTTATACTGACAATGTACAACAATTAAACTCTAAAATAAATTATATATATATATATATATATATAAATAGAAATTATATTTAAAATGTCATATAAAACATTTTTACATCATTTTATATTTTTCAGTTAATTCAACCTTTGACTTTTATCAAACACTTCAAATTTAAACAGCTAGCTTATCCACTATCAACTGTCTTATTCACAATTTGTTACAGGCTTATCTGCTATCTACTAGGTTATCCTGCTAGTTTTAGTTTTTAGAAAGAAAAAAAGTCATTTCTCTTAAAAAAAAAAAACCATAATGATAATAATACCGTAATACTAGTAGTATAGATATAGATATTAAGGGCTCGTTTGGCGGTCAGGATAGGATAAGGACAGATAGAATAAAAGAGCATGATAAGAGTAGGATAGGATATGAGCAGGATAAGCTGTTATCCTATCTGGCGTTTGGTGTCCACCATATAACCAACTGGATAGCATTATAATTTTAGTATGAATTTTGAAATTTATGTTCTTGTTGTCAATTTTTTTCATATTTTATTAGATTTATTTTTTAATTTTAATTTTTTAAGATTATATAAAAAGACAAAATTGTCTTTGTGGTAAAATTACATATAATATTTTAAATTTTTTAAAATATTGTTTAACTTAATTAAATTTTTTATAATTTTAAATATTCATTTTTAGTTTTTACTTTACGTATAGTTAAATTATTAGCATTTTTTTTCTTCAGTTTTTTAAAATAATATAAAGTAACAAAATTAGCCTCGTAACAAAATAAAAATAATTTTTAAAATAATTATTAATATTTTTATGTTTTATTATACCTTTTTTGGTAACCATATATTCTATTATACTTTAATTATTTTATATATAAAATATTTTTATATTTTATTATACTTTAAATCACCTTATCCTATCCTGTTTAGTTCTAGCCCAGCTCCCCCCTCAGGATAGAATTTTAATTAGATGAACAGGATATAATAGATGACAGGATTGGTTTATCCTATCCTGCTGGCTCACCAAACAATAGTAGTTTCAGACAGGATATGATAGCTTATCCTATCTTGTTTCTTTTATCCTGACCATCATACGAGCCCTAAAAATAATAAACGATTTTTTATAATTTTCCGAGAGTAATTACGAGTATTTAAGAATTTATCGGCGTGTTGTGAGTACTGTGTGTGGGTGCCTGCCTGGAATCCTAATCGCTCTCTCTTTCTCTGCGTTTGTTTGTTGTTTTTGTGTGATCGGAAGATGTCGGACGAGGAGCATCACTTTGAGGCGAAGGGAGATGCAGGAGCATCCAAGACGTTTCCCCAACAAGCTGGAACCATCCGCAAAAACGGTTACATTGTTATCAAAGCCAGACCCTGCAAGGTTATACCTTCCCTAAATTACAACAAATCGTGTGTTGAAGTTGTTGTTTGTTGCTGCTGATTCATCTGTTTCTGTATTTTAATTGTCTCTTATCGCTTTTTCTGTGTAGTTAATCAAGTGATGAATTTGTGTGTGTGGTGGTTATTCTGTATATATGGTTTTTTTTTTTTTTTTTTAATTTTTATGATGTTGCATGCTAGATAAGTTTTGTTTAAGCAAATAATGGGTTTGATTTATCAGAAAAGTACTAAATAGCGGAAGAATTTTTGTTAGAAGAATGATTTGACCTTGTTTTTAACCTATGATGGATTTTACTCAAAAGTTCCTCATGACTGGATTTGCATCACTCGTTACTTAATTAACCACACTAGGTTCTCTTTTGTGAGTATAAATTTCATGTTTATGCGGTTTATGCAAAATTAAAAGTTTGATTTTGTTTTTGGTTTTTTTTTGTGACAGGTTGTGGAGGTTTCGACTTCCAAAACCGGCAAGCATGGACACGCTAAGTGTCACTTTGTTGGAATTGACATTTTCACTGGCAAGAAGCTCGAAGATATTGTCCCTTCTTCCCATAACTGTGATGTATGAGACTATGAGTGTTTTTTGGATGTTACCTTAACAAGGCCACCTATTTTTATTCTTATAATATAAGGTTATTGTAAAATTGTAAAATAAAATGTGTATGTGCATACCATTCTGTTATCACAGGTCCCTCATGTCAATCGCACTGACTACCAGCTTATTGATATCTCAGAGGATGGCTTTGTAAGATCACACTTTCCCTCACCCCCTTTCTTTATGGATTATATACTAAACAATAACATACATGATTACCTCATTGTTAAACTGGACTTAACTGCCTATATACGTATTGTTAACCACACACCTGCAAACTCATTAATCATTTATTTATCTAACTAATTTAACCACTTACAGAAAATGATGTAATTAACCATTTATCTAACTGAATTGGTCATACTTTATGTTACTACGTAGCTGGGCGGTAACCGCTTGTGGACAGGTTAGAATCCCTTTTCTTTATTTTGTTAAAGGTGAACTAAGGATATTTTTCCTTGAATGTATTATTAGGTGAGTCTTCTGACTGACTCTGGTGGTACTAAGGATGACCTTAGGCTTCCAACCGATGAAAATCTGCTCTCGCAGGTTAGTTTGTTTGATTGCTTATTTAAATAATATGGAATGGTTTTGCTTATTATGTTGTAGATATGAACATTAGATTATGGCATTGTTGTTGTAGATGTGAAGATGTAAATGTTGGATACGAACATTGTCTCTTAACTTAGCATTTGTCTTCTGGCTTTGTTAAATTGGCATGATGCTAATCATCATTGAACTTTTATAATTTGCTTCGCCTTATGCTGATTTCAATTTCTTTTAACAATGCAGATCAAGGATGGATTTGGTGAGGGTAAAGATTTGGTCGTGTCTGTTATGTCTGCCATGGGTGAGGAGCAGATTTGTGCCCTTAAGGACATTGGCCCCAAGTAATAAAGTCATGTCACTTGACTGCTGGAAAGTGGATTTTGGAATTGAGATTTATAGTTTTTATTATCTTGTGTGGATTTGTGTACTAAATCAGCCAAAGTTTGTACCATTCTTGAAAGATATGGTCGAAACTTTTGGATGACTATAATTTGGAGCCCTTGACCTATATTTTTGTTCTGTTAGATCAGTACTATAACCATGAACTGATCCATGGTGTGAAGTTATATTGGCCACTATGGCTGGCCATTAAGACTATTTATACAATTCCCAGATCCTTTTCCCTTTCTAATAGAATTTCCCTCATTTCGATTGTCCTTAAATTTAATTGAAGCTGAAATATTTGCTTTGTTTACGTATTGCTTTTCTGAAATCCTATAATCTTATAGTTGGCAAAATCATGTTGTGGTTCCTTTAAAAGATAGAGGAGGCATAGATTAAAGTGCAAAGTGCCAACCACATATTATAATTGTTGTCCTTATGTTTACCTAGAAACTTTATTTCACGCATTGAGATAGACTGCGTTATATTCCGAGTGGATTGCGTTTCCACAAGAATTATTATGCTGTTCTGCAAATTTTTGAATGATATAGGCTTTGTGTGTGTAGCAGTACAACTATTATTTTCAAGGGTTGGCAACAGGATGGGGTAGGTTTTACCTTCCCCGTCCTTGCCCCCGTTCCTTGTTGGGTTGGAAAATAGATCCCTGTTCTTGCCCCCAGTGGTGGTCGGGTTTCCTCGCCCCTGCCCTCGTCAACGAGTAAACAAATTTAAAAGTTCTTTTTATTTTAATTAAAATTAGCAACTCAAAAATTGCACTTCCATGAAATAAACAAATAAAACTTTTACACAATTAAAACAATCAACTAAAAATTGGAACTTAGTTTTCTTTTGGGTATAAAAAATAACCTAGCCTTTAAAAGCACTTTTTTATGTTTCAAATAACAGACAGCATCAAAATACCATAATAAAAACAAGATCAAATGTTCTGTAATTCTTCACCAAAAAAAAAAAAATTTACTTTTTTATATAGGATGAAACATTTTAATCAAAACATGAATATATGAAGGTATTATTGTAAACACGTAAACATCGGATGGGTTCGAGATCAGGTGCGGGGCAGGTATCATTATCCACATCCCTGCCCCCGACCACAGTCAAAGCAGAATTTCTCTATCAAAGTCAGGGCGGGTGTCCCGCGGCTTGGGTTTCGTTGCCATGTCTATTATTTTCTTCTTCCATCTTGTATTTAATTTATGTTAAAAAAAGCTGAAGGACAAACTTTGGGTGACAAATTGAACCCGAATCACACAGCCTCTAGAACTTCTGTACAATTGCCCAAATTCTTGAGTTTTGGCTCATTAAACCAAGTTTGCAACTCCCATATTCATGATTTAACATTCCATCTTGGTCATATGAATCAATCCAATGGCAGCTTATTTAAACGTAGATATGAAAGATTGAAAAATGTGTAGCTGATTTTTTTTTTTTAAAAGTAAAAATTGTACTTAAGAGTATCAGTATACTACAAGCACTTTTAGCTAATTTCTAAACCGAAAACCCAATGTATGATTACAGAACATCCTTACAACTGCTGGAAGCATATCTGAAAAGCACTGAAAATATCTCAGTTGCCAAACTTATATCCCTAGAGAAAAATAGTCAAAATAAAAAATTACAGTATAAATTACAGAACAGCTGTACTTCAAGTTAAAAGTCCAAGTCATGAGGTAGAAAACGCCAAATGACCATCAGCAATTGATTTTGGTTGTCAATCTTTATTATATGTAGAACATCACTGCAATGCAATATGACACATGATTTCATGATAGTCAAAATAGATTCTTTCCATCCAATTTCTCTCCTTCCTCTCTAGATCCACAATCATATCCCTATACAAAAGATTATTTTATAGCAGATCGAACGACTGTTCCAAGCCAGTCATCAGGAATGCTGCCTCTCAGATCTCCATTTAAGGCCCTTAATGAGTGGCTTGTTGCTGCCTGAAATGCAGCTAGAGGTTTCAACATTAGGAGCTCTAAGACATAAGATAAACAGATGAAATATAATTGCAAAAACTTGTTACTTTTACAATGTAGACATCAATTCCAAGTTTTGCTATCATTGCAGCTTCTGAGATCTTTGTTTTCATCCCACCAGTTGTATCATGGGCTGCAACAGTTAGCTCAACTGTGGAAAACATATTCCAGAAAAATTCAATCCATAATTCAAATCACATACCCCAAATGTTAAATTAGTAATTTTACAGTAAATGCTAATATAAAAGCTTCTCAAATTGTCATAATTGTTTATTTATGGAGTCAGAGAAATAGTCACATACAAGGTAAACTTGTGCCCGAACTCAGCAGAGTTTTTTTTTTTGATAAGCAAAAGTATATTGAATAGGGCACTAGGGGTGCTCTAACCTATATACACTGAAACAAGAAGTATGCTGTTACAGTTGAAGCAACAGATAAAAATTCTACCAAAAGCTCAGAAACCGAAACCATGTTGTTTACACCTAGGCCAATAGGTTGAATAATTAACTAAGCTCAACCCCAAAAGTATCACCACATATCAGTAAGCTATCAGTAACCTATCAGTATTAACAAATAACCAAAACCCATTCCTTGCGCAATCCAAATACCCTAACTCAGCAGAGTTGGCCAGCCTATTGTGGTAACTTATGATTTAAGTAAAAGTAAAATATCTTGAATCTTATTGTTGAACTTTAGCTGTTATAGTTTCATGCTACCGAGTCATAATAGATTCAGACTCCATTTAAACAAACTTCCTTAAAAATCTGGACACTGAAAGATACTATACTCAAAGGTCAGAACAATACTGTATTGGTCATTTCAGCTCTCTCCAAGCCACCAAAAGAAACAGGCAGAATAACTAAACTATTGCAAATGTCTTAAAAATCTATCATGCAGCAGTGAACCGGAGTGATAATTTCAGAACATATCCCAGTTCCAAAACTAAGAGACTAGAGAATAGAAGAGAAAGCAAATTGAATAAAGATTTACTAAGTCGGCTTACTTGAGTTCTGCAACTTCGGTTTTACAACCGACCAGCTTCCATCTTCACTAACAGCTGTCATAGTTCAAAAGTAGCTATGTGACAACCAACCATGAAGAGAATAGGCCCAATGGAAGTTCAAGTTTATTACAAGTGCTCACCAATCTCCTTTAAGAGTATTGCATAAGGTTCTGTTGGTGGGCGATCATATACTCCATATACATCTGTCTTTCATCCATACTTAATGGAAAACATTCATGTAATGTCTTCTAAAATTTCAGATATATAATATTGTAATAGGTTGTTCCAAGTACTTTGGTCCAAGATAATTCATAATTCTGGTAGTCTTTCAAGGTATTTTCATTTGTGTTTTGCTATCCAAACAGCTCAGCCATTTGGAGTATTAAACATGTGGCAAAAAATGAATCAGGGTAGTTATTGTCATTATATTCATGATCTTCATCACTGGAAGGGAACTATACACTGTATAGGCACTAGAAGACCATTTGGTTTAGTATGTACAGAAAGAGCATTATATTTGTAGTAATTCAAAATGGGTACATATGATATGTGGTGGATACCAGGAAAACAACATACTTAGGCTTTGAGTGTGCTGCCAGATGACTAATGATAACATCTCCACTCAAAATGGTGCATCCCTGAAAATACACTAATGTAAAAAATTCTATTTCTAATATTATTTATTAATGAACAATAAAACTGAATACACCGAGTCTCTACCTGAATCTCATCAAGCACTGCATCTCCATGCAGAACCTAGACAAATTGCAATAACCCCATATTATTCGAAGTAAAAAAGGAAAGAAATAAAAGAGGAACAATTACAGAAATTGGAACCTTCAAAGTAAAGTTAAAAGATTTTAAAAAAATAAAAAATTAAGTCCTTAATTTTATAACACTAACTCCATATTATGATTTTATATAGAAAGGTATGAACGAGTTTTCTTATATTTCATTGCAGCTGTCCATAACAATTCGTTTCCTTCAGACATTTCAAAAGAAATATAGTGCTCAAGCAAAGAGGGTATACCATTGGGAACTATGTCAATTTGGATATAACCACCCTATACTATACCCCAGCCAGCTGTGTATGTATAAACTAGCAATTATAGCATATATTGCTTCAAATCCAACACTATAATATACTTTTTCTCTACATGCATCGCTCATGAAGAACTCTATCCTTGACGAATGACAAACCAGACTTTCACTAATTTTCAACTAGTTTAACAGTTTAAGTACTACTAAAATGACTTTTCTCAGAAAGATGTAGAAATAATATAAGACCACTCGCATGTAACAGTAATGGATGGTTAAAACAATGGCAGAAAAAATATTTAAAAGCTTCGAAGTAGTGATATAAATGAAGGAATCCAATCTTACAGGTGTAAAACCAGAGTCAATTGCCTTAGCCACTGAAGATAAATCAGCAGAAGATATCTGCACATGTTGAATATGAACTTAGAAGATTAGTTTCATCAGAAAAGGAAGACAAAACGGGTCTAAAATTAATTATGTTGACGAACATGATCTGGTAGTTAATCAGTTGAGAGTTTACTAACTTGTCTCTCCTTGGTGATCCATCCACATGAGAAAGGTGACATTCCAATTGATGGAATGCCCTCTGCACAAAGAAACAAATATCATTTTAGAATTAATTCCAATACTTCTGGAAAGAACGTGAAGCGAAAAAATAGGGTGAAGCAGATAGCAGCAATCAGCAAGTATTCAATTGTCGAAGGATAATTATTATCAATGTGGCACACACTTCATACAAAACTTTTCAATTACACATAAAAACCTCATTAAAAAGATGAAACGGGATAAGTCGCAACTCGCAAACACCTTGTTTTTGGTGGATTGTTGGTTTTATATTGATTGTAAGTTTGTAATAGCTTAAAAGAGTTCTACAGACATAAATAGTTTTCAAAAATTGATATTTTTTTTTTATTTCACAAGTTTATTTCTTTTCACCTTAAGGCTTTCTTTAAGCAAGGAACTATAGGAAGAAAAAAAATTGAATGCTTGTATTTTCATATTCCACTAAGTAGCAGGGTATGGAGAGTGCCATGTAATTAAGAGCCACCCCAAAATAATAAAGCAAGGGAGATGTCACATTAGCAAAAGTCAAAATGGTGATCAAACAAGAACAGAAGACCGGTGGAAATACATAGCAACCATGTCAGCCAAATCTCGATATAAATGAAAAGGATAGAGGTATATTGTGCAGTGACCATGACAACCTTCCGTAAATTACTAAAGACCAACTTGATCATAAACTTAAAACCAGAATAAAACAAAAGATAAATACCGAGTGATTTGATACAACAGGAATATTTGTGTATATATATGTAGCAATAGTTATGACACTACCTCTGGCTAGTGCTCTAACAATTTCAAGAGTCAGAGTGGTTACCTGAAATTGGAAATAAATGGAATGATAAGCATGGAAGAGATCCTGATTGTGGGAATAATTTGCATAAAAGAAATTACTTATCTATAAGCAACAAAAAAAGAGGCTCGCATATTATTTAGGGATTATAAAAATTTCGATGAAACTCATCTGTCTAGAGATAGATACCACTTGGCCGATTTCTTCTAAGTTCTAATGTATAAAAATTTGGCACTGATAGAACCCCAAAATTTATTCTTAAAGCACAATATTGCGGTTTGTGAGAATACACCAACCAATTATCATTTTCGTGACATTCCAGTCAAATTCTTGATTAATCTTCTCTGAAGCTAGGAAATATACTGCTATGTACAATCTAAACATTGAGAATTTGGTATTGATAGATCCCAGAATATGTTAATGCACCATATTCCAGAATCTAGATGGCACCAATCAGTGTCATTCTTTTGACATTCCAGTCAAATCCCACCACCCCTGCCTGTCAAAGTTAATAACTATGCCTGTTGTGCATGAATTAGATTCAGGAAGCTTCTTTTTTGCAGCAGTGCTTACAGATGCATGTTGATTTATATAAAAATAGTACAATATTACACTTTCGATATGTGACATTGATGGGGAAGCATATTATGGTTACAAACTACACAAGAAAATTTCTACTGAAAGGGATATAGCATCAGCATATAAACTAAATTTGGAAAGAAAAGAATTTGACTCTTGTCATGAAATTCAGGACTAAGCTTGATTAGCATCAATTTGAGTCTAAAGAAGCAGCTACCAGGTGCCAGCTGCACTGGTATAACAGTCAAAAAGTCACATTTTCATTTACAAACTCCACAATTACAACGGTAGAGAGGTCTTATACAGATGTCAATGGTTACTTACAGAAATTCGAGTAGCAACAAAGCCAGCCTTGACTAGAGGTTTATTCAGTTGTCCTTTGTGAACACCGGATTTGCTAGCTTGGAAATGCCCAAAAGAACCTGAAAGCACCACAGCCTAATATGAAGTAGTTTCTTCTCATTAAGAATGAAGATCTAGTCTTTAAACATCACATAATGTGAAGCAGTTCGAGTACAAAAATATTATTAATTTTAATATTCTACTCCCTCTGGTCCTATATATAAGAGGCAAAACCCTAAAACACACAGACCAAGGAAATGCATTGAAATAAGCTATTTGTAATTAATATTCATATAAATTTACAAATTTAACCCTTCAATAATTAATGAACAAACCTACTTGTATTGAAAGTTGCACTGTCTCGTAAATATAAACCCTATTATAAATAAGGGTAAAATTGGAAATGAGCATTTAATATTTGTCAAAATACATGCATGTCTCTTATATTTTGGACCAAAAGAAAGTAGTCATTTGCCTCTTATAATAAGGACCGGAGGGAGTATTATTGATTCCATCCATTGTTGCAATGAAGAATACTATATCTATAGTGCCTCTTTGAAAAGTATATGTCACATAACATCACATTGGTCCTCCATTTATGAATGCATCGAATTGGTCCTTTGATATATGTGACATCAAATTGGTCCTTCAATTTCACATTTTTGCCATCAAATAGGTCCTTAAAGGACGAAACTGATGGCATTGATTATCATTGAAGGACTGATTTGGTGTCAGTGATAAATGGATGACCAATGTAATTTCGCATATACTCCAAAGTGTGTGTTTAATTCTTTAATAAACAGCTCTTGTTCTCATCATGCATATACTGTTATCTCCCACACTTATTCTTCTGGATACACCACATTACTATGTGCAAAATATATAATTTCTCTAATGCTTTTATTGATCGAATAAAAATATTTTACTTCAAGAAAAGAAGCAACCCAAGGAACCTGCTCCATGAACAACAATGAAACGGCTATAATCCACGGCTGAATGATCTCTGAATTCTTCGGGGTTACAACAAATTTCTGAGCTTCCAGGTCTCTTGCTCCAGTCCATCCCAGGAGGCTTCTCAGAAGATGCAATCATTGCCTGCCTCAGCTGTTCTGAGACCTTCTGAAGAATCTCCTCATTTATCATCTCTAATTCATTTTTGCAAGTAATTGCAGCCCCTCCTGAATATTATCAAATCAAAAGCATTTCACTTTATAACTGATAGGAAATCCTCATTGTCAAAATTCCAAGTATAATGGGTTTCATCCAAATTCTACAGAAACACAGTCTTCTGGGGTGTTTTGTTTCAAAAAGGCACAAAGACAAGATACCCCAGATGCTGATATCCATGAAAAATGCTTACTTTTGAGATCCTATATGCTAGCAGCATTGTAAAGCAACAAAATTTGAAAAGGAATAATGCAAATAATCAATACAAGTTTAGAACCAAAATCAGAGAGAGAGAGAGATACCCAGTTTAACTATACAACGGATTGGTTGAGTGAAAGGAGAATGGGGTAAGGAAGTTTGGGTTTGGTTAGGATTATTGTTCTGTTCCATTGCCTTGTGGGGATTTTCTCTATGCAGCTCGTTCTACCCGAAGTTGACCAATGAAGAAGGTTGGTCTTTTGGAAAGTGAAGTGTGAATCGGGGTTCGCTGAAGATGGAAAGGAAACTGAACTGTGGCATGGAGGGTGGAGCAGTTAATTCTGCACAAATTGGTCCCTCAGATTTTTTAAGTAGGTCAGTTTGGTCCAAAAAAAAGGAATAATTTGGTCTCTCAAATTTTAAAAATGGGGGACAATTCGGTCCCTCCGTAAGGACCGGATTGTCCTCCATTTTAAAATTTCGGGGACCAAATTGTCATTTTATTTTATTTTTGGGACCAAACTGGCCTATTCGAAAAATTTGAGGGACCACTTTGGACCTTTACTCTAATTCATTTCATTTCTATTAAACTTTTAGGAGAGGTGAAAATGGAAAAAGGGATTTTATGAATATAAGCTCTGCAAAAATTCCTTAATATTAATTTTTTTCCCCCTTTTTTCAGATAAGCTATTTATTTTAAGAGCTTCTAAGGATCTGTTTGCTTTTTTGGTGAACCCAGGTATCCTCCGATTGGGAGTCAGAGACTAATTCCTCGAGGTACTGAGATCCATTTAAGGGGTTGACATCTCCCAACAGATGCCTTTCCATACACATGAGCCAGGAATTGAACCTCTGATCATATGTTTAAGGGGCCCAATTATCTACTACCTGTGTCACACCATGTTGGTAGGATCTGTTTGCTTTGTTTTAAGTTTTCTATTTTTATTTCCTATTTTCAGAAATAATCATAAAACAGTCATTTGTTTTTATTTTGTTTCCAATTTTTTTTACAAGAAACAAAAAAAAAAGCATAGAAAATAAAAATACGAAACTAGAAACAAAGCAAACAGAAGTGTTTAACAATTGAGTAATGCTACTTGTTTTTTATGCATTAAATAAACTTATTTAGGAAGACTTGTAAACAAAACCATGTTTGATTTTAGCCCAAGTTACTCATTCACTCCTTTAATTTATTTATTTTCTTCAACTTAGTCTCTTAATTATTAAAATGTTCAAGACTTCGAGTTGGTCCCTTACTTGTCCAATATTAAGCAACTTATCCTTTATTCCTTTCTATTAAGTTTCACCATTAAGTTTTCTTCTCGCCGGAAAACTTTACTGAAATTTGGAAATATTGCAAGCAAACATCACTAGAAACCACCGCACCAACTTCACAGAACCTAGATCCGTCGCCTAGCTCCTTCAACATGTGCAACCAGCTCCTCCGGTCATCCAATACCGTGTCACAGCACCACCACCACGCCCTTGCCCGATCCACCACGAATCGTCGCCATAGCCCAAGCTCGTAGTTGCCTTGTCTGGCTCATCGCTCAACGATTCCATCAATGACACTAGAACCCTAGAAAATTTCCCCTAATTCCCCCTTTGTATTTTGTTCCCCTTTCATTCATGTTCTCAACTTCCAAGCATCTATTAAATGAAGGGTGAGAGTCAAATGAAGGGTGAGAGAGACTGGGGAGATGAAGGGAGAGAGAGTGGAAGAAAACAAAAAAGAGAGGGGAAGAGAGGGACCAACATTTTCCATCATAATTTCTAGATTCAGACGACATATTCGTCACCGATAGTTAGTGTAAATCTAACGAAAAGGACCAATGTTATAACGTTTACAAAATAGAAAACCAACTTAAACATTTTGATAATTAAGGGACCATATTGAATTAAAAAAAAAAAAAAAAAGAGAGAGATCAAAAAGTAATTTAACCTTGACTTTATATGAAATTAGGTTTCACACACATGCAATACACGCCATAAACAAAGAACTAAATGATAAAAAATAATATTACAAATAAAAATAGTTTATGTATAAAAAATAATTTAGTTAAATTATATATATATATATATATATATATATATATATCTTAAAATTATCTAGAATTAAAAGTATTAGATTGTACATTTATACATATATACGAATTACTGATGTCTCGCAACTATTTTTCGATTATGATTTTTGAACACCCCCCAAATACCGTATGAACACCGTATGGTGGAGTGGTGTTTTTGAACTTTGGAATACTTAAATAGAGTAAAATAATATAAAAGTGTAGAAAAATATAAATATTTAGTATTAGGGTATGATTTTTGTTGTACAAACTTCATAACTCCTTTCAACCGTCTAATCTAGGGAGAAAGGATTATCTCTTATGTCTTTTCTTGTTATGTAATCATATGAAGAATAAAGATAAACACTGTAATAGAAAAAGAAAAAGAAAGATAAACACAAATAGATTTTATTAGTTGAGTCGTATAAGAATTGTAAAAGTTCTATTATAATTTTTGTATTTATTTCATTCCTCCATAGGACCACATGACAAGAAAAAGGCAAAAAGCACATCAAAGGCCATTTCCCCCACACTTTTTATATGCTAATGAGAGCTGGGTTTGTGGAAACTCTCTAATTTATAATATTGTTCAATAAATTTTAGATCAAATCCTAACCATTGAGAGAATTACTCTCAAAATACCTTATATCTCTCCTCTCCTCCCTGGGGAAACTTCAAATTGATTTTCGAGTCCTCATCTGATCATCCCCAGAAGCATGATCTTATGATCTATGGATATTTGACATATCACAAGGGCGCAAGAGAATGGTCATGCAAATTGCAAAGTAGTCATACAGGACTTTAATACCATCATCACATAGTAACATATTAAAAATAAATAAATCTTGCATATAGAGAAAGCTCAAATTTCTTCAAATTTTCTTCTCTTCTCCCCTTTTTTCGTGGTTAATTAAATAGATCTGGCACCTAATTCTTACAAAATATCATTCAATCTTGTCTTTACTTTTCCCCCAATAGATCAACTGGTGCCTCCCTGGATCAATTATTATCAAGAGTCACAATGGTAGGAATTTGACCATGGTTAACAAAATCAAGTTTATTCAATCGTAGGCAGCACAAGACTTGCTCTGGAAGTTCCTCTTGCTTTTGTGCCTATATAAAAACACATAAGAATAAGGGATATTAAAATATGGAAGCATATTATTAGAGGAATCGATCAACTGAAAATGGAAAGAACAATAGGCTTGTTATGCACAAGTACTAAAAGATTTTACTTCTAGAGATTCAATATTTAGTAATGAGTAATGAGTAATGAGTAATGAGTGCATAAGATTGAGAAAATGACTTCTGTTCCCGCTAGGATTGGGCGGGGTCCAATTCCATAAAGGATTGGGCCAGACCCAATTTTAAACCCCTCTTTGGCCCATCACCTTAGGCTCCCCAAGGCTCCTATATAAGGACTCTAGCTAAGGAGGAGGGGCAACTATTCATAGATATGCAATCCTTGATACCCAAATTATTTTCTGTCAGGCTATAATCACAAATTTCCCATCATGTCTCCGTTTTGCCGGAATTTATTGTTCTGCCAGGAACAACTTCCATGTGATCTTTCATTCATTCATTTACTCTAGAGTCTAAAAATATGACATGCAAAGTAAAATTCTGAGAAGGTGAAGAAAAAAAGGAAAGTTGACTGAAGAATTCCCTATCTTCCTGACTATGAGAAATGCTTGCTTGTCATTTACAAGGATATTCAGCAGTTTATATGAACTGAATAAGGAGTGACAATAGTTGCATCTATATCACTGAATAGAGAGTCTATCATTTGTCTAAGAGGCATAGTAGTTTGATCAACTTGATGAGTGAAATGTTCAAAATATGTGCTGCAAGACCATACTATACCTGGATAGTTAACCCAACATTGAATATTGCATGCTTTAAACGGTCACGGAGTGAATCAAGTCCTTTCCTTGATATATAGCTAAAGCGATGTATATCAAGGTCTATCTCAAAGTAGTTAGGTCCCTGCAATTAAAATACATGAATAAACTGTAAGAAATATATGGAGCAGAAGAATCATTCTGTATACTATAGTATGCTAAAGGAAATGTTAAGATAAATTAAACTTCAGTAAGATCTTTGTTCTCTGAAATAATGATTTTGTTACACAACTTAACATAGGTTATGTCATTCCAAGTTCATTTGAAATATTAAAGACAGAATAATCCACGCTCCCTTCGGAATACCCAGATCCGTGTCAATGACCAGATCTGTAATTTACCTTATTGGAGATAAACAAAATGAAGTTGCTAGTAATCAGTGAATGCAGTCAACATACTGAAGAGACCATGAGATTTGAATATATCTCAATATAAAAGGCATAATTGAATTTGTATCATGTGTGTGTCTGCTACTAGATGGAGGGATCCTAAGGTTCTGTTATATTAGATGAAGACATTTCAAAACAATAAATAACAAAAGTTGTATCTAAATGCCAATGCCATTATGAGCTCAATTAAGGTGCGGTAAATATGTTAAAGATTAATATTTTCAGAGATTCCTCCAACAGAGAAATAGGGAGATATTTTGATCCAAGAAACAAATTTGAAAATACCTTATAGAAATGGTGTTGAGGGCGCGAAAGCACCGGCTTCCCATTGTAGGAATGTACAAGCTTCCTCTCTGCTGAATTCAGATGAAGGTCATCTGGATTAACTATCCCAACCAAAATTTTTAGCCTTTCCCTGAAGGGAACCAAGCTTTCCTTAGTATACCCTTTCACCTTTTCCATCTCGCCATCTACTAATCTCTGTAAACCAATACTATTTTTTAGCTGAAAAAAATTGAATTAAGTAGAAGCAATAAAACTGCTGCAAGACCAAATGGGAATTTTTCTGGAAGATTAGAAATTGAGAATGATATAGCAACTTCAAGAAGGCAACACGACGAAGCTAATGAGCACGTCAATTGGAACCTATTTCAAAAGTGTACCTAACAATTTCTAACACATTTGTAGCTAGACAATACATAAAGGCCATCAATTATTGGAAACAAAATCTAATATATATCCATGCACAGAGGATCACCTAATTCTTCTTAACAGGATTCATCCTTAAAAAATATGCAATGCCTTCACTACTCATTAGTACATACTGGAATACCAAGAATGTAGAAGAGAAGGGGATACATGTTTTCCAAACAGCAATGATGTTAACCATGTCAAGCATTTTATAAGCAGCCACTTTATTTCTTTAATGGAAACTAACTCGACAAGTTTGGAAACAGAAAATATAGGTATGTACATTCAAACACCCCCCATACAGATTGACAATTTCACTCCTCCATGTTAACCAGTAATTCAATCAGATAATGAAACTCTATTGCCTTTACGGAACATAAGAAGAAAGCTGCCAGCAATTGAAGGATTTCTTAACTTGAAAAATCCTTTTAGAAGAAGATTATTGCAAACTAAGATTTGAAAGTTGAATCAAGTTACTATTGATGAGAGGAAATACCTTGATGCTCTCTTGAAAGTCTGGCGAGACCTCTTGATCAAAATTCTCGGATAATTTAAAATATAGAACAAGGCTCATGCCTTCTCCATCGGCATCACCAAGGAACATGCTAGCAGGATATGTTGGAAACTGAGACAACAGGAACATAACTAAATTATGTAAGCATTCTTTCATGTTGTTCAAACAGAAAAGCAACAGTCATAGAACTCATCACAAGGGAAATGAACAGGTTGTGTATAAAAGGAGCAAGTATGTAGTTTGAGATATAGAGCAAACCTGTATATTAACTATGAGAAGGGAAGGTACTTTCTCATGTTCTTTGACAAATGGAAGTTCAAGATGCTGAGCAATGTGATTTATCTTCCGTGAACAGACAAAGAAATCAACACCTATTGGTATATATGGGCAGTAGTCTGGAGCAGGACACTTCTGCTTATCTCTGCATAAGTTATTGCCATTATATAATATGAATCATTCAGAAGAAACAAAACTAAAATCAATGAGTAACTAATGGATATAGATGTGCACAACATAACAAAAGATCAACAAGTACAATTTTCCGACTTGCCTGAAAAAACTTGTGCCACGGAGCTTGAACACTGAAGGTGAAACCGCAGACCATGAACCAGGAAATGGCTTCTCTGGAGTTGAGAGTGGAATTTGAAGCGCTGCTCTAGGACGATAAAGAAATCTCTCAGATGCACCTGTCCATCCACTCATTTAGTATCATAATGTTAATTGGCATGAACTTCCTAATGTTTTACTGCATTGACAACTTCAAATAATATAGAAAAAACTCAGAATAAAGGAAAAAAATGTAACAAATAGTGCCACACACAAAAGATGATTAACTTATATACTGAGTACAGATTACATTCTCATTGTTGGACAAGGAAAGCCTCCAAATCTTAAGGCACAAATTAGTTACATGAAAAAGTTTTGAAAGAAAAAAAATCCTATAAAAGAAATATTCGACTAAAATCCAGAACATTGAATAAAAAACAAAGGAAAATCTCATATATTATGTACTTACATAATTCAGTCTTGTCTTTTGCATCAATGGATTTCCTTTTTACAGAAAGCATGATAACTGTTGATTGCTTTGAGCTGCTTTCTTGAGTTTTCTCTCCACTTTTACCATTGCCTCCATCTATTTTGAGGTAGCTTTCATAAAACTCCTCATACTTACACCCTGAATCTACAATGCAAGATGCACTTTCATACTGGAGTAACTGAGTATTTGGGACACTTGCCAAAGCATTACCAGTGAAAGGAAAACAATCTGTTGTGCATAAAGGAGGAAACATATAAATTACATGAAGATAAGAAGAAAAAAATAGCAATTCTGAAATAGCCACTTGGTAATAACGAGATATAAATTCATCACCTCCATGCACACTACTGAATTCATCATCTGAATCAGATTCTAGAATGCTAGCTGAGTCAAACCATGCTTCATCTTGGTATTTTCCTGCAAATTGCAAAAATATATATAACTGATCAGCATGTTTATCAAAGGTAGCTATGTCAACCCTAACCATCTTAAAAGCACCATCAAGGATGCATAATAGTTTATTCACTAGTCACTACAAATCTCTCTCTTTTTTCTCTCTTAGACAACATTAACATAAATCTCCTAATAGTTTCACATTCCAGCAAGAAGAGGGAGATAAAAGATACCCTTTGCATCAACTTGACTGTGGCTGTGGTATTGTAGCTGAGTAAGATGAATTGTCATGTTTGAAACCTCAGATCTCCTGCATGTGGCAGAAGAAGGCTTCTCAAAGTCCAAGTTAACAAAATCACTGAGAGTGAAGTCTCCCACACGGTTTCCAGCATTGCTAAGCCTTTTCAAAGGCATATCAGGAAGTGAAGTGTTAATATTTCCGCGACGTTTGCTAGATTTGTGAGTTTTTCTTTTGTGACCATTGCTCTTCTTCCCATTTGGTTTTGAGGTACAGCTTCCCATTGTGGTATAAGCTATCTTTTTCACTAATCCAGTCAACATTGTATTTTTTTGATATGTGATGATCAGGCAGTGTGTTTATAATCTCCTTGAGAATAAAGAACCTTGCAGCCACACAAACAATCAGATTTACATCATGAAAGGGAAATGCAGAAGAATAAATATCAAGGTTACAAAGCCAATCATACATGAATAATTCAGTTTCCCTTAAACTGTTTATAAGGACTTTGCCTAACCATCATCCTGATTCGAAATTATGTGAGCAATTGCAATATACTAAGATAAGCATAAAAATTATGAAAGAAGATACATTAAAAAAAGTATGTTTATACTATGATTGGTAAATTAATTTTAGTGGGATTGTCACTTCCAAATAATGAATAGAATTGAGAAGTATCACATACCTTCAACTCTAAAAATTAGAATTCCAGAGTTCTCCACCTGAACCAATATATAACCACACACACCTACAATCAAATATCACATCGAGGTCATGGAGGCGACTACATAGCTGTGCCTGCACACCACCTCCTTTGAAGAAAACCTGAAGAAAGCAATAATCAAATAAAAATACACATATTATATCAATAAATGCTCGAGGGTAAAAGAAAAATGTAACAAGCCTTTTTTGCAAAACAATCTGGAAGGGGTAGCATCAACAATTAGATCCAACTTAAATTATCAATAATAATATTACTAACAAAAAAACAAAAAATATAAAAGATATTTTTTTAAGGTAAAAAATGGTAACGTTGACCTTGATTAATATCACACGAACACAAACATACAATAATGCTGCAATGTTTAAGGGGTAACATAAAAGCATGTCACGTGAAAATAAAAGCAGACATAACAAAAAATGATGGGAAACATTCATTAGGGAAGGCATATGATCCTATATAACACATGCATGAAGGAGTTTGAGAAAGAAAAAAAGGGTTGAAACAAAAAAAGCAGAAAATAAGAAGAAACTGCAGCATTGCAGGAGATAAAAAAGGGTCATTCTACTTTGAATGAAAAAAGATGATATGAAAAAAAAAATTGAAACAAGAGAGAGAGAAGGGGAACCTGAGGAACCTAGAGGCATGCAAAAACAGGGGGAAGTGGGGGCATAAATGAGGAACCGTCGTTCCTTAAAAGGAACTAGGAATCCTCTGTTGTTCCCCTGTTTTTGTCTCTGATATGAAGGAATGAAGAAGACAAAACAAGATAAAGACAGAGGGAAAGAAGAGAAGAGGTTCCAAAATGGAGAGAGAGAAAGAGACAGAAAAGGTTTTGACAACTGCACACACCAAACCCAACAAAGAGCATCCGGTGAATTCGGATCCTACTTGGTTGTCAAAGTCTTTATCCTTTCCTTTCAAAACCTCTTTCTCTGCCTCCTCTGTATTCATTCATTCTAAAAAACACTATACTTTTTTTCTAATTATTATTACTTTATTTTGGGTTTTTTCTGTATCCTCTGTGGTATAAGGATTAGACTAATTATCACTGCTGGAATTGCTAAGGTTATCCCTCTTAATAATTATGTCAGACAAATGCTAATCCACATCCTAACAATATTGGTTGAGAAATTAAAGATGTAAATTTTATAGGAGAATGTTAACATCCTCAAGGAACTAATAAAAGAAAGTTTTCATGGGGAATTGATGTATTTAATATTTTTAAAAGTGAAACACTTAATTTCTTAATAAAAATTTGCTTTTCTTGATTCCTTAACGAGTGCCCCTTGGGGCACTCGTTAGTATGACCCAATTTTGTATTGGAAATTGCCATATACACTTCATACGTTTGATTCCTTAATCAATATCCGTATAGCATGGTTAGCAAGACTTTTATGTTAATTTTTTTTTTTGGTTCCATATCCTCCCCGCATAATTATGGAGATTAATCTTTCGATTTGGATAGGACCACAAGAATGACAGAACTGTCCCTTAAGAATTTCCTACTAAATTCCCATAATCAGGATTCGAACTCAAGACAGATCCTTGTTATTTGCGGATTCGTAATATTAAGATTACAGAATAATTCAACTACTAAGCTTAGACACTTGTTAAAAAATAAAAAAAATAAAAATTTTATTGAAAATTAATATGTTTGATATTATGGAAATTCAAAAGTACTACCATCAAATAAATATTTTCCATTTTTATTTCTTGATTACTTGCTAGTTAGCATTTACCTTCATCGTTTAACATTTGGCATAGAAGTTTTGTTATATTATCCTATCAATTTTTTAATAATCTTCTTAATATTAATTAAAAAAATTATTAACAACTAAAATATTTAATATTTTAAAAATATGAAATATTTAATACTTTTAATTTAATAATTAATAGTAAACTATAGGAAAATATAGCATTTATGTTGGTTTCTTGACTTATGTAGTAATTTGCATAGTAAATTACCAATCTCATGCAAGTTTAAAAGAAATTATCTTTCTAGGATAAGTCATACACTCATACATGTGATATATATCTCATATATGACTTCACTTTTTAATTTTATAATAAAATAATAAAAGTCGTACTTGTCATATACGACTCCTGATTAATATGAATATAACAATTAAATAAGGTCGTATATGACAATTAAGTAAAGTCATATATGATAAGTACGACTTCCATTATTTTATTATAAAATTGAAAAGGTGAAGTCGTACTTGGGATATACAACTTCAAAGTCATATATCTCATGTACGACTTAGAGGATGTTTGTTATAGATTATTTGATGTAATAATCACTTTTTTAAAAGTTATAATCATTTTAATGAGTTTATTTAAATTATTATTATCACTAACTACTTTTAAAAAAAATGTTTTTTTATTGTAAAAAAACATAAAATAATTTCTGCTTTTCTTTAAAATCTCTAAAAAATAATCTCTAAATTATTGAATGTCAAAATCACTTATTTTTTAATCTTTAAAAATCGGGCCTTACTTCATACAAGTAATTTCTTTTAGATTTATATCAAATTAATAATTTGCTACATTATAGAGGTAAAAAAAAAAAGCCATTTATGTTTGCAACAGAGGCCTAGAGGCTCTCTACATTACATTTCGTTTCATTTCATACTGAGTCGCAATTTTAAGGTAGTCACTGAATTTGAGGAAGTTGTTTCCATCCTGGCGTGTCATGGCGTGGGAGTTCGCGGATTCAGCTCTATAACACGTGCACATTGGAGGCCACTTCGTTTTTCCCAATAAGCAAAGCTATCATTTACATTCAAAATGTACAAGAAAAAAAAACTCCTTTTTTCCGTTCTTGAACGATTTTTTTTTTCATGGCTCTTCTAACAGTATTTTTAAAACATTAGTTAAGGAATAAAAATAGTAAAATTTCTTTGAAAAACTACAAGTTTAACTTTTCTATACATTGAATATGTCATTTCCCTGAATAAATTTATCATTTTAATTTTTTAATTGGTGACCTAAAGATACTAGTTAACATTCCCTTTTTTTATAAGAGGTTAATTTTATGAAAAGTCTTAATAGATGTTCTTAGAACATTGATTAAGAAATTAAAAATATATATATTAAATAATGATGTACTCCATTTAATAAAATCTTTCAACTCCGGCCTACTAGATTAAGAGCATAAATATAATGAGTTGGTGAAATAATGTTATTTGTTATCAAAAGTTTCTCTAGGGATGAAAATGTGTAACGGATCTGTTGAACATCCAAAAAAATTATCATAATGGTTAGGATAAGTACTTGTTTAATTAGGAATGGATGCAGATACTCCAGTGTCACTCTCGCTCATATCAGCATGCGCGCATAAACACACACATATTATATGATTATTATAATATTAAATTTAAAAAATGATAGCTGCACGTTTATGTGATTGTGCATGCATATTCCAACTTTTATATATTGAATACACTCATTATTTTTTTTTAAAAAAAATTTCTTCTAATATTTTTATGGATATTTTCTATATTCACCTTTAGTTAACTAGAAACAACAATCATTTGTTTTTTTTTTTTTTACTTTTTGTCTTGGTAACGACTGTCCTAAGGACATTGGTTAAGAAACTCATAAAAGGAAACTTTGTATTGAGAAACTAAGTATAATATTTTTCAAAATGACAAATATACAATTTCCCATACAATTTTCCTTTCTCGATTCCTTAAATAATGTCCTGAGGGTACTTGTTAGCATTCTCCTTTCTTTTTTTCCGGAATAAACTTATTTCATTTCCAAATAGAGGGGTGTTATTTGAACACCCAATGGTAGCCACACCGTATTTTTCTTTCTCTTTTTTAGTTGAAGTGTATATTGTAAAGCCAAATAATAAAAAAGAAACAATCCTTATCATGCTTATACTGTGTCAGATGTCACCAAAAGTTGTTCAAATAACATTTCACTTCCAAATAAATATCATAAGCAATACAAGTCGGAATACTACCAAAAATATGGTGACTAGCTAAAGAAGAAGTCGCCCTAGCTAACTTATGAGAAACCACGTTTGCTTATCTCTTAACAAATTCATCTTTAAAGTTGGGCTTCGTCAAGTTAAGATGTAAACAATTATTTGTTAGAAACAGTTTATGAGCATTACCATTGTTTTGGGTCCAAGATTTAAATTGAAGTTGTGAGAGTACTTCTTTCCCATGCTTTTAGGAAGTTCATCTTCAAATGAAAATAGCAGTATCAAGAAATTAAGTTATTTGTTGTTTGAAGATTATCAAGCCAAAAACAACGAGATGGTGGAAAATTCAACTGAAAAGTTCAATGACAAGAAGTTGAATTAGATAATTTTAATACTAGAAATTTTCTTAGAGGTTATGATTCATTTGTCGATGATACAAATGATATGCAATTGAAGACTGAGTTACATCTCAAATGGGATCAAATACACAAAAAATTACCTAGGATAATTTGGTCATCCCAGGTTCAACTGTTGCTTCAGAATATACTTTTAGCATAAAAGGTAGGTTGTTTTTGTCCTCATTGTTCTAGTTCTAGGCTTCATAATAAGGATACTTTCACTACAAAAAAAGCGTGATTAGCAACGGTCAAAAGCCGTCGGAAAGGCCAAAAAGCCATCGATAATTGGTAATTACCAACGGATTTCCGACGGCCATGTGTCCATCGGTTATGAGCTCGTCAGTATGGGTTTCAGACGGAATTGAGCGGGGTTGCCCAACTACCGACGGAATTGTCTGTCGGTAAGTGTCTGAGAGATTTACTAAAGGAAATGTTCGTCGGTAATACAGATCTAACCTTACCGACGGAAACGTCCGTCGGTAATTGCAATTTATTTTGTTTTAATTATTACTAATTAATTTTATATTATTTTAATTATTAATTTTAATTTTAATTATTAGTTATTATTTTATTTTATTTTAATTTAATTATTTTATTAATTTAAATTTAAAATACAAATACAAATAAATTATAAAAAGTAATTAAGTTAAAATTAAAATAAAATAAAAACATAAAACAAATTCAATATCGATCCACACATAAATAACCCTATAGCTACAAAACCCTACAACTATAACTATCCTAATAATCATCATCATAATAACCCTCATCGTCGTCCTGGCGGGGGGAATTCACCGGCGTAAGATGGCCATCAGGCTACGGCTGAGAAGACACATCGGCATCCTACTGTTGCGGAGGTGGACCGGTAGAAATGGAGGGCTGGCTTGTCTGGAGGACCACCTGCAGAGCGCTGCACCTCTCGAGTTAGAGCACAGATGACAGTAGAGAAGGCCTCTATCTGTTGCCTTATGCACTCGTTCGCCTCCCACTGCTGCTGCACCTCCTGCCTCCACCGCTGCACCTCCTCCCTGTCCTCTGAGCTAGAGGATGTAGGCTCCCGAATGGTCAAGCTCGGCGTCCCCCGACAGATGGTACGAGCTAGGCTCCCAGTACCATAAATCCGCCCCTTCTTCTTCCCGCCTGCCACATCAACCCACACCTGGGTCTGTAGTCACTCAGACTCGCCGGGGTCCAGCTAGGAAGGATCCGAGGCACCGGAGCAAGAGGCAGCCTCAGACGCTACTTGACTAAACCTGGTAGTGAACTCCTCCTGTGATCAATACATTAAAAACATTATATTATTAAACTATAATAATAACATATAATATACATGTAAAAAAACACTAAAGCTCACCACAGTCCGCTTGAACCTCTCATCAACAAACTCGTCGGTGTCCGCACGTATATGAGTTTGTGTAAAGACCATAGGGACATCAACAGACCGCACAAGTTCTCCTGCCTGCAAACGACACACGAATAAAATAAATTAATTATAAAATAAATTATTAATAAAAATATAAAGTTTATAAATAAAATTATTTATATATGCATACTATGTTAATGGCATGCTGCATGTGGTAAATCGAACCACCCGTGTGTAGGCTCTCGCCCTTCTCGGAAGCTCGATTCCTCTTTTCCTGCTGACACTTCACCTTGTAAGGTGGAGTGTCCCAGTACGCACATAGCTGGGCCAAGATGTTGGGGTCGATGTAATCCGGACGTATCCGACTCTTCCTACGCTCCCGGAATATGTCCCTCAGTCTATGACCTGTTCTCTCGTCAAATATAGCACGTATCTATGAGGTATGCTCCTATAATCAGCCCACAAGGTCCTGTTAACAAAGAAAAAATATTAATAGCATTATACAAAAAATATATATAAAATGCATGAAAAACAAATATAAATTACAGGAAATAATAAACAACTTACCCCGAATTGTTTGAAGATACGATCTTGATCGTCCTTCGGTATCACCCTCCCATGATGGTCAGAAGCGACGATATTGTGCCTTGATGGCGTTGGTAACATTCTTCGATCCCACTTTCGATGGGATAAACCTGAAAAGTTTATAATTTAAAAAAGTCAACAATATGACAAACTACAAATTCATTGAATAATAATTAAAATAGTAATTGTTATAAAACATTAAATTAAAAAATACATACGCTCCATAAACAAGTCGGACCCATGGTCGATCCTCCGGTGCGGGAATCCTGGCCCACTCAGGCACGTCCTCCGACGTGGTTGACTGCTACACAGATGATGATGTGCCGTGATCGTACTAGGGCGCGGATGATGAGGATGGAATGGTCGTGTCCGGATATGGTGTCATCCCGAGAGTCGGCATAAACGACAATCCTGCTGGCTGTGTGGCCAGCACAGCAGATGATGGTGGTGGTGGTGGGTGTGGTGTGGGTGCAGTAGGGGGCGGCGAGTAGCCGGCTAGTGAGCTTCGTTGCCCGAAGCGAGTGGATGCAATATGGGTTGAGGATGGTGTAGTTTGGGTCGGTGATGGTGTAGTATGGGTCAGTGTTGGTGCAAAATGAGCGATACCATGACCACGAGTACACATGCTCAATAATATTGAACCTTGAACGAGTGACTAAGGTTTTTCTCGATGACGTATTAATTATACTCTAAAATACAATAAAAAGTTTAACTCTATAACACAAATTTGAACTTCATAAGGTAAATAAAATTGTTAATCCATACATTATAACAACCTAAAATGCATATAGGGACTGATAAATTTGGGAAACAATACTTAAACAACTATTTTAAATAATTAATTCATGTAAAAATTAACTTCAACAATAATCCTACTGTAATTAAAATTTAAAAATCATTAAAAATAACTTTTTTTTTTGTATTATGATTTTTAACACATGTTATAAGTGTTGACTTACTTAATTAATTACTTAAATATTATTTATTTAATCTCCTCATTTAATTATATTGTCTTTATGTCTTTTGAGACTTAACACCTATTATATAAGTTTCAACTACAAATTGGCACTTATGAGACTTATGATTTATTTGATCATGGTATTATTTAATTTTAAGTATCAATTAATTTATTTAATTATTTAAGTAGTATTTATTTTCCTTTTCAACCGTTAATTCTAAATCATTCGAATTTGTGCTTCACCAACCATCACAAGCTTGTGCCGAAACCACTTTCACATTGTCCTAGGTATATCGGATGAAAATTTTGATATATATTATATTTTTTTTTATGTAATATTAGTAAGTTTGTAATTACTTATTCAAATTGATTTAAATATATTTATTACTTTACTGTGATAATTTTTTTCTAACTTTGTTATACGTACCACGCAATTTTTTCACTCTTCCGCACACCGATACTTACTTAGACATCGCTTCCTATCACATTTCACCATAACCACGAGGAATTGTTGCACCGATGACATCGCCACGCTATAGGTATTCGGGATCGATGGAATTCCTTTATCACTTACTCACATACTTAGAGTTCGCTTACTTACTCCTTAATTAATTAAATCGCTAATTAATTCATTATTTTAACTACATAATTTTACTCTTGAAATTAAATTGCATCAATAATGTATGAGATCATACAATATTTAATTCTAATAGCAACCCGCACTCAAAACAAAAAAAAATCAAAAAATACAAAACATAAATATTCCTAAATCACAAATTACAAATCACATTGAGAAAAGTTCAAAAACAATTTCCTAAATAAAGTTGACATATTCATAAAAATATAATATTGCTCAATCAGTCAAAAAATACCTGACAGTGGCGGCTCCTCCTGGCAGTGGTGGTTGCTGTGGTGGTGGCCTGAAAAGCCAAAGAAGGAAATCAAAACTCAGGAACTCAACAATGGGAAGGGGAAAACCATTAAACTCAGTAACTCAACATACCTGGTGGAGGCACGCGGTGGCTGGACAGAGGCATGGTGGAAGGAGGGAGAAGAAGAAGGGTGGGGGAGAAAATGGAAGGAGGGTTGCGGTCAGAGGCAGAGGGAAGGGGGAGGTACGGTGGAGGCTTGGAGGCTCGCTGGAGACGCGGTGGAGGGTGCGGTGCAGAGGGTAGGGGTGATCATGAACACGTGACCCGCCCGAACCCGAGCTAAAAGTTTCAATTTTTTGTGAAATGGGCGGATTCGGTCGGGTCAACGGGTGAAGAAAATGGATTAATACGGATAACATCGGTCGGGTTCGGTTCCGCAAAATTTCACCCAACGATAACCGAATCCGACCGATGCATTTCTTTCCCATGGCCAATGCTATACGCCTCCATCATCATTCAATATCAGAGAAAGAAGAGCAGATATGTTTCCGCCTCCATCAAACCACCGTGATTCACAAACCAGAGACCATCCCAATCCGGCCACCCCTACCAGCTGCCCAGATCTGACGCACTCACCGGCAGATCCGCCGCGTAGCGCCGTGCTGCACCTTTCCTCGTTTTCTCCGGATTCGTTTCGTGAAGCCCAGAATCGACAGCCAATACATAGGTTCGCCGCGTGCTTCCACAGGTCCACCATGTCCAAGTCGTGACCACCGGAAATGCCTCCACTGCGAATCGGACAAACCAGTGAAGCCACAAAGCCTCCAACCACGTCGTCGCACGATCCAGATGCGAGCAGAGCCCTCCACCCCGAAAATTGTACCACCCCCACTTCTTTCACCCATCAGATCCGTCATTACCACTGGCCGGCCGTCGCGAGAAGCACCCCTCACCGGTCCAGCTCCGTGCAGTTGTGCACATGGTGGAGAGAGAGTTTCGTGGAGATGGGAGAAGTTTCCAGATCTGTGACACTTCTCTCTGCTCTTTTTGTTTTTGTTTTTGTTTTTTCAAACATAATTGGGCTCAAACCAATTGTGCTGTTTCCTTATTTTTGTTTCTAATTGGGTTTCAATTCCTCTTTTATGTTTTTTTATAAATAAAATAATAAAATGATTCTTGACCCGGTGCAAACCGCCCGACTAACCCGCGGACCCGCCTAACCCACACCCGTATAACGGGCGAAAATGGATGCCATTTTTCTTGTATCAAATCCGCCCGAACCCGACAACCCGAACCCGAACCCCGATGCTCACCCCTAGCAGAGGGGAAAAGAGAAGGCAGAGAGATAGGGGGAAATGAAAGGGGGGGGGGGAGGTTTGGTGTTGGTGGTATAATGTGAATTTACCGACGGACATTGTAAATTACCGACTGCTTTTTCTGTCGGTAAATCAAAAATTCGAATTACCGATGGAAATGTCCGTCGGTAATGTAGTAAATGATTTTCGATGGAACACCCGTCGGTAAGTACATAGAAATTATCGACGGAAAAGTCGTAGGTACACTCTGGCACCAAAAAAATCCCATTCCCACGTTATATATTGACGGATTTACTGATGGAAAAGCCCACGGTAACCTTTCCATCGGTAATTATTTAAACTTTTGGTATTCATGCTTACCGAAGGCTAAGTCCGTCGGAAATTGTCTCATTACCGATGAAACTGATGTCCGTCGGTAATCCACCCTTTTCTTGTAGTGTTTGGAAGCGCTTACATATGCACAACGCTAGTTGAAACATAAAAAGAAAGGTAGTAAATGTTGCATTGATCTATTTATTCAATTAAATTTGTATTTACTACTTTTAATTAGTTAATCTAATTAGTCATTAATTTTCTTATTATGTTCTATTTTATATTGGTATCATTGAACTAAAATAATATTTACACTTAAAAGATAAATGCTTGCAGTCTTTTAGAGACTCTGATTCTGATGATATGGTAAAATAACCAAACAATTTGTGTTATTAATAATTTTGAATTTATAATTACAACTAATTAATGAAATGTATCATTTGTTTAGCGGATTTTGGAAAGTGTCAGTTTAGGACTTCCAAGTTTATCAATTATTGTTTCAGAAGATTATTGTTTATTGTCACATCTACTCAATGTTCAAGCATAATGTTATCATTAGGTTGGATGGTCTTTGAGTAGTTATAGTTGTATTTTTAAGAAATGTTCTTTATTATTTATTGATTTTTCATAATAAATTAAAGTGCGGGTAATAAATATGGGTATGAACACTTAGATACCTAACAGATATAAGTACATGTATTAAAATTACTGCCAATATGAGCATGGTTCAGATATAAGTATTAAAAAAAAAAACAATATCAGGATGAATACTGTATTATTCTAATAAGACCTTACCCATTTTCATTCCTAACTACGTGTTTTACAAACAAACAAACAAAAAACGCTATGGGGGTGAGTAATATATTATTCTACTAAGACTTTATCCCATATGTCTGCAATATATTATCTATCTGTTTAGGTGAATTGGAAATGTGACGATTATAAAAATAACATAATAATGCAGCCAAAGGCAATGTAGATAAAAGAGTTTCGGTTCCTCAAACAACATTATCAGATGGCTTTGCCACTGATTTCTTATTTTTTTTTTGATGAATTACAAGGGGCTAGGCCCCAGGAGAAGGAAAAAGAAAACGAAATAAAACAGACTACATGCCCCGCGGAAAGCCAGTACTAGCCATGTCCGCAACCAGGCTGAGCATGATAAAAGCAGGAGGAAATTCAAAAATAACAAGGTCCCTATCCAAGTCAATTCCAAAGTTTGCTAGCTTGTCTGCAACTTGGTTAGCTTCACGAAAAATATGGTTAAAACGAACGTCACCATCAGGACCAATGAGAAACAAGATTCTTCGCCTTAGATTGTCACAAGGGTGAGAACGTTCACAACCATCCATAAGCCATCTGATAGCCAACAAAGAGTCCGAATCTACCAGGATCTTTCTATAGCCTCTATTCCAAGCTATCTGAAGCCCATGCAAAACGCCCCACAACTCTGCACAAGCGACCGAGGCTTGCCCCAAGTTAGTCGAGAAACCAAAAATGAAGTTCCCATCATGATCACGGAGAACCCCACCACAAGCCGCTCTTCTCCCTTGATCCTTAACCGAACCATCACAGTTAAGTTTGACAAAGCTAGGAGGAGGGAAAGACCAGGATATCTCCACCATGTTAGAGGCCGGCTTCTTAATACTATCACAGAGGTTGAGGAGTTTCCCTGCATAAGTATAATGGGCAACTAACTTCCTGACTGAGCACACTGCAGTAACAACTGTAGTGCTTTTATTTTTGAAGATTCTCTCATTTCGAATTTGCCAGAGGCAATATAGAGCCACCGCAAAAGTTATGTTCCAAAGAGGGGGATAGTCGGTGTTACTCTTCTTAAGGTTGTCAATCATCCACTCATGCAGATTTAGAGAGAGGAAGCCCTGGGGAATATCACCATCAAAGAGGAGCTTCCAAAGATCTCTAGCGAAGGGGCAATCACGGCTAACGTGGATAATTGATTCCATCCCATCCATGCAGCTAGGGCAATCCGCAGAATTGGACAAACCTCGATGGACCCTAGAATCATTCGTCAGTAGCGCGTTTGAAGCCATCTTCCAAAGGTGTAACCTGACTCTTTCGGGGCCTTTCCACCTCCAGATTAAGGAAAAAAAATTTTGATGGGTTGTTTTCATTCTGGCCTTGTAAAAGTGAGATAGCTGATGCCATAGAGAAGGACCCATTTGGAGTTAGGTTCCAAGCAAGATCATCATCTCCCTCATCTTCCCTCGGACCCTGCATAGCACGGATCTTCTTAACAGTATCGGGAGGAAGGAGGTCCTTGAGGTGTTGAATATTCCAACCATTTCTAGAGTCATAGTAATCTGCAACAGATTTAAAGGATTCCACCAGATCAAGAGGCCTTAAAACATTGCTACCAAGGATCTTACAACCCGGAACCCAATGGTCCTTCCAGAACTTTGTGTTTTTCCCATCACCGAGTCTCCAAGTGATATTTTGCTGCACATAGTCCCACGACTTGCAAATACCTCTCCAAAAGTTTGACCCTATCCTGCTAGCTTGAATCTTTGGAATCAAATCAGACCCACATTTATATTTAGTACGCACAACCGAGGCCCACAGCTCGTTCTTCTGGGTACACAGTCTCCAACCTGCTTTGATCGTACTGGCAGAATTGACATGTCTCATTGATCTCAAGCCAAGCCCCCCATGATTCTTGGACTTGCAAATATTGTCCCAAGCAACTGTATGGACGTGTCTTTGCTGGTCAGAGTCTCCCCAAACAAAGCTTCTACACTTCTTATCCACTTCATCACAAATAGATTTAGGCAATAACGTTGTTTGCATCACATAGGAAGGGAGCGCTTGGAGGACAGATTTTGCTAGAGTTACTCTACCCGCAAAAGATAAGCAGCGTGACTTCCAATTGCTAAGTCTTTGATTGACTTTATCTAAGATGAATTGAAATGATTGCCTGTTAGGAGTTTTATGGAAGATTGGGACCCCAAGATACATGCCTAGATCATCTGTCCTTTGAAATCCCATGCATGTACTCACATCATTTTTAACCTGCCAGCAAACATTTCTCGAAAAATAAATCCGGGTTTTTTCCTTGCTAATATCTTGACCCGAGCTCAAACAGAAAGTATCCAGGATATTCTTGATAACTTGTGCTTGATCAAGAGATGCTTCTGCAAAGAGAATAAGATCATCCGCAAAAGCGAGATGAGAGAGCTTCGGACCTCCTCTGGCTAACTTGATGGGTTCCAGTCATTATACTCCACGGCCAGATTAATGAGATGGAACAATCTTTCAATGCAAAGGACAAACAAGTATGGGGAGATGGGATCACCCTGGCGAATGCCTCTTGAGGGATGAAACTCCTCTAGAGCCTCTCCATTCCACAGTATTCTAATATTAGTAGTGGAAACACAGTGCCACAAAATATTCACAATGTGAGTGGGGAGACCAATATCTTCTAGTGTGTCCTTGATGAAAGACCAGTGTAACCTATCATAGGCTTTTTCAAGATCAATTTTTATTGCCATCCACCCTTTGGTACCCTTCTTGCTACGCATTGAGTGGAACACCTCTTGAACAATAACAATGTTGTCACTTGTATGCCTCTTTGGAATAAAACTACTTTGACAAGGGCTAACCAGGTGGCTCATAAAAGTGCGCAACCTCTTTGCCAGAATTTTAGTAATGATTTTATAGGAAACATTACATAAGCTAATGGGACGGAATTGCTTAACGGAACTAACCTGGTCAACCTTCGGAATAAGGGTGATCAACGTTTCGTTGAGGGCACTGATTTTGACAGGATCATCAAAAGCATCACTGATCATTTTACAAACAGACTCCCTACTATGTTCCACTGAGATTTATAGAATCCTGCTTGTAGCCCATCAATACCTGGTGCTTTGAAAGAGCCCATGTCCTTTACAGCCCACCAAACCTCTTCATTAGTGACCCCACGCCCAATAGCTCGCATGGAATCTTCATCAAGTCTTGGATAAGCCCCTCTCAAACCAAAAGGAGTCCCTGGAGCATCTTCAGAGAACAATTTCCTGAAGTAATTTGTTATAAACGTTTCCAAATCCTGGGAGTTAGCAACCCACATGCCATTTTCATCTTGGAGAGTCTCATAAGAATTCTTCCTTCTTCTAATAGCAGTGATACCATGGAAATACTTTGTGTTACGGTCACCAAAGTACAACCACTTAGCACGGGATTTTTGATACCATAAGACTTCTTCTTGGACTAGAATTTCCTCGTAGTCACGCCAAAGATTGTCATGGACAACTTGGAGTCTAGGGTTGAAGGCTCCCACCATTTTACCAAAAATTTTATCTATTCTTCTCAAGAGGTGATTTTTCTTTTTAAAAATATTGCCGAACACATCACAATTCCATTTTCTAAGGGCGTTTTGCAGCTTGAAAATCTGGTCCCCCCAGCATAAACCTTCTAACCAGTTCGGAGACATCACTCTAGGAAAGTCTTCATGGCCTAGCCAAGAAGCCATAAATCTGAAAGGTCTTCTTTGTCTGTTAATAGTATCTTCGGCTTTCATTCTTACTAGAATACACCTGTGGTCCGATTTAAATTTGGGGAGGTGGAAGACAATACCATTTTGGAAGCGAAGTCTCCACTGCATGTTGATGAACATACGATCCAACCTAACCAAGAGGTCACCCCGCTGCCACGTAAAAGGTGGGCCTTGGAACCCCGCATCCACAAGTTCACAATTCTGGACCATTTCTCGAAAGTCATTACAGCCTCTTAGGGATGGGTTAAGTGATCCACCAGTTCTGTCATGTCTAGAAAGGGTTGAGTTAAAGTCCCCGATGATAGCCCAGGGTTCATTAACACTGTCCGCTATATTTTCTAGAGTTTCCCAAAGGCATTTCCTTGTTTGATAGTGTGGGCTGGCGTAAACCGCCGTGAGAAGCCACGAGGCATCATTCTTCCACTTAACTTCCATATGAATGTATTGTGTATCAGACTGCAGAATGTTAACCGTCCAACATGAAGGGTCCCAAAGACACCAGATCCCTCCAGCGTGACCATTCACATCAATAAGAAAGGAATGTTGAAATCCCATCTTCTCAGCCAAATCAGCCGCACGACTACCTCCACAGTGAGTCTCAAGAAGAAACATCATAGAGATATTATACTCTCTTCGAAGATCTTTTATAAGGGATACAAAACCCTTTGCTGCAGTCCCCCTGCAATTCCAAGATGCAAAGATCATTGAGAAATAGGAAGAGGGGTGGCCATAGAAGGCCTGGATCCATTCTGCTCGGTTCCATCATTCTTGGTCCCTTGGGACGTATCCATCATATCAGAGTTGGCAGTCTCATTTTGGGCTTGATAGGTCATCATGACATCTGGAGGTCTTGAGGTGGACGGACCACACTGAGCCATTAAGCGAAGTCTATCAAAATGTTCGAGGGTTGCATCATCGGGGCCATAAACCTGGATGCAAGGGATGCTTTTGTTCAAATCAAATAAACCCAGACCAGGTTGCTTTTTCTGGAGGTTACGCATAGCTTGTAACATATCTTTCTCATCTTTGTTGTTTTTCGGTTTGGGACCATTGAGTTTTTGCTCTGGGTTGCCATCTTTAATAATTTCCTTCCCTTTGTTCACTATGTTAGGTTGTTGCATGTATTTTGCATGAGGTTTGGCTGAGAGCCCTTTTCCTACTTTCCCCGAGACAGCCTGGCCCACATGCTTCCTTTGTGGTTTTTTCCCCCCTAACTGATTCCGAACCTTGGACCCACCTACTGATTTGAAGACTGTACCCGAATCTTCTGTCACTGTAGTCGCGGCTTGGGTTACGTGATCCTTCCCCTTTTCTGCATGGATCGCAATATTATTACTGGTCCCACTCCCATTCCATTCTTTTATGGGCTTATTACCTGATTTGTTGCTTGGGGAATACTTATTTCCATTCCCTTTCTGTTTTTGTTTCCTATTTGGTCTCTGGACCAACATCCACGGGCCATAATCCCTATCATCCTCTTTTCCTTTATCCTCAATCCCTAATTTTGTGGCAGATTGTTCCTTTCCTTTTCCAGATTGCACCACCTCTGGGCATATGTCAGCCCTACTTTCATTCATCGGGACCTCCTTAGCAGAGGAATCTGCACCATTTGGCGGCTGCCCTACCACCTTATCCACCTGAGGATTTATCTGAGAATCATCGAGCCTCGAATCAGTGTCATTGTTCAAGGAGGGACAATCAGATATTAGATGCCCATAGAGACCGCATTTGAAACAAATGGTGTGTAAGCCCTCATACTCCAGTTGGAGAATTTGGCCTCTAGCCACAACTTTTGATTCCAGAGGTTTACTCAAGTCCAGTTCGACACAAATTCGAGCAAATTTACCTCGGTCATGCAGAGAAGTGACTCGATCTATCTTTAGCATAACCCCTAGGTTGGAACCAAGTCTCCAAAGAAATTGATCATTATAAAGTTCAATAGGTAAGTCTGGCACTCGGATCCAAACTGCAACCTTGCGAACCACTCCCGCTGTAGCCATGAAAGATGGTCTCCATCTTTGAACAAGGATATAGTGGTCTGCAGCCCTCCAGGGACCCTCAAAAAGAGCCCTTTTGTAATCCGCCTCCGCATTGAAGAGAACCAGAAAGTATCCTTGCGGCATGTCAATAATCTTAATAGATGCTGTTTTAGCCCAAACACGATTTAAGGTAGTCTCCATAATTTTGAAACCAACCTTCCTACCCATCACACTCACCATAAGAGACCCTCTCCAGGGTTTGCACCATTCTTTGTATTCTTCTTCCTCAATAGGGATGGTCCTATAGCGTGACAATGATTCCGGGGATAGTTGCGGTAAGGCAACATTCTCAGGCACTTCGTACCAATTAACTCCTCCTATCTCTTCTTCATTCCTCCAGAAGCTTTGTTCATCCCTTCCCCCTTCACTACCTTGGGCCTTAAGTAAGGTTTCCTGGTAGGATTGTTTCTTTTCTGTCCCATTATCCGTTTCGCTCGGCTCCTCAGAGTTTGCTTTTCTTTTCACCTTTCGGATGCTGCGGGTGAAGAGATCCTCTTCTTGGTCAGACGCCTTTTCCAAAACCCTAGCAGAGCTCTGCTGAGTCATTTTTGCATTGCCACTGATTTCTTATTATAATCAATACGTTTGAATTGATATAGAAAGATTAATGAACGATTGAATTCGTTTTTAAAGTAACTTGGACACACGATATTAAGTCAATATTCTTGCCTATCTTACCTGCCAAATGATGAGACAAACAAATACTATAGGTTAAATTAAGCAGTACATTAAGATATTAATGGAACTTAACCAAGATGCTATGCAGAATGCATTGTTTCTACCATGTTTCAAGTTTAGCCATATCATAGCACTAAGTCTTCCTGTCAATTACAAAGGTGGGTGGAGGAGTTAAGGAATGGAGTGATAAGGAGGTTGATTGTTCAAACCCCATCCACTAACAAAAATACTAACATTAACACACTAACATTTGCCTATAAAAAAAAAATACAAAGGTATTGGTATCAATATTATATGGCCGAACCTATTGATACTTCCAACTGCTTATTAATATTTACGATTTTTTAATTAATAAGAAGTATAATAGGTAATTTAAAATGTTTATAACATTTGTCTCATTATATAATTGCTTGTATTCACATTGAATTTTACTTATTTATATGATATACCAATGCTAATGGAAATATCACCAACCAGCAGCAAATAAAAATCATGACATGTGCAAACAATCGGGGCACACTGCAGCTAACAACTACATTAAAATATCAACCACAAGAATCTCGATATCTTTTCTCAACCTTTTGCCAGTTATTTTAGACTTTCTAAACCCGATCAACAGGAATCTGCTCTGCCTCTAAAAGCACTTTTCAATATTATGATACAACTAAATTATTGTTTAAGAATCATAAAGCAGCCCCAACAAGATTCAAGATATAGGTTTTCCAATCACCATTCACCAAACTAATCATTGTATTTAGGCACTCAGCTGCTTTCATCCATAATAAGAATTCCACTAAAAGACTCTCCGTAGTGCTACAATTTCACATCACATCCACTTCAACAACCTCCCTAAAATTAAGAGACTACTTAACAACTTGGGAAATCAGATTACAGTATGATATGAATAAGGGATCTAATAGGGAGAGCTCGCATACTTTGAAAAGAAACTATATAACTCTTCTAATTTTTTTTTTTTTAGTTGGTATATAACTCTTCTAATTAGCATACTTTTACGGGAAATAAGAATATATGTTTTGTTATTAGATTATTATTAAGTTGTTACTGCTAACGGTGGTGAATACTTCGTACCTATAACATGACTAAAAAAAAGATTATTAATAAGTTATAATCATTATATATTTTATCAAATTAAAAATAATACATTATTTTTTTTAGAGACGAGCTTTCTTTAAAGAATATTATTCATTATTCATTTGGCAAATGTACTGATAAAGGAATAAATATAAAATCAAGTCTTTATTGAAAAGTAGTATATTCAAATATATTTAAAAAATAATATGTTTAATGTTTTGAAAGAAATCTATTTTTTTTTTATAGATTTCTTAACCATTATTCTAAAAAAAAAATAAAGTCATTATTTATTTTCACGTGACTCAAGTAGTAAGTGCATGTTTGTTTAGATTGTAGAGGCTGAAATTTCTGCTTATGATCTAAAAAATTAAGCTAAATTATACTTATGATCCCTTATCTTTATTTTAGCTTTCGATCTGGTCCCTCTTTTAATTTTTGTTCCGATTTGATCACTTATGTTATCAACGTTATACCAATTTGGTCCTTTCCGTTAGATTTACACTAACGGCATTAGGTTTCTGCCGTCCATCCTCTAAAACCACCTCCCCTCGCATGAATCTGGGTTTAGAGAGAAACCACCTTTTCTCTTTCTCTCTCATATCCTTTCTCTTCCTCCCTTCCTCCCTTCCTCCTTCTTCTATTTTCTTCAATGGAAAACTGGTCATATGGAAAACTTTGCTGCAACGATACGATTTCCTATTAGATGGGTATTTAATCGTGATATTTAATCAGTTTTTCTAAACTAACTTTTAACTTACTATTACTAAACTTAAATCAATTTTTTTAACCTTGTTTTTTTTTTAAAAATCAACTTTTAAAATTAATTCTATCAAAATCAATGTTGTCACCCTAATAAGTTTGAGCTTTGAAGTTGAAGAGTCTCTACAATGAAGTTGGAGCCTGCAGAAAAATATTTGTTAGAGGAATGACATGAGACTCTTTAACACCCATGCCATAAGGGTATAGGTTAAGAAATCCAAAGATAGAATTTTTTTTATTGAAAATTGTAACTTTTAAATTGTCAATATATTAATTGAATACACCACTTTCCAATATAAATTTTCTATTTCTGATCTCTTGACCAATATGTCCTAAGGACATTGGTTAGCATTTGAATAATTTTATACAAAGGAAAAAATAAAAACTCCTCAAGACCAAAAGAAAAATGTAAAAGGATCGGAGATATGATCCTAGAAACAATATCCCCTCAATTGTTGATATGATATCATAGTTAATTTTGTTAGATCTAGCTATCAGTATAATTAATGGATTATTAAATATGTATTAGTCGTTGGTTTAACTATATTTATAGTTCAGTAAAAAAAAATATTTATAGTTAAAAAAATAAGGAAAATGGTAATGAGTGCCTTTAGGACATTATTTAAGGAAGCAAAAAGGGAAAATTTGTATATGAAATGGTGTATTTAACATTTTGAAAAGTATTACACGTAGTTTCCCAATGCAAACTTTCTTTTTGTGGGTTCCTTAATCAATGTTCTTAGGACACTCATTAGCAAGACCCAAAAAATAATCAAAAGTATAATAAAGTTCGGGAATAAAAATATAGATACGGGTTGGACAAAGAAAACAAAGAAAATGCTAATTAACGAGTGAAGAGTGTCCTACGGACACTGATTAAGAAATCAAAAGATGTAAATTTTTATTAAAAAATAATTTATTTAATATTTTGAGAAGATAAATACTTAGTATTCAAGAAAAACTTATTTTTTATGGATTCCTTAATCAATGTCCTTATGATCAAGATCTCGAAAAAAAAAATATACAGATACGTTTTGGGGAAAAAAATTATCCCCCTTGTAACAATTGCTTCAAAATGACTATCTGCTCGAGGTTAACAAGTTAATGACATCGAATCCTAAGGTTTTGAGTGCATCATTGTACCAATTGTTCCTGCATAATGAAGTGCTTCTAAAGCATTAATTTCTTTTTAATTTATAGCCGAAAGAAAACTAAGTTCCAGTTTCTGTTTGATCCCCAGTCAAAGCAGATTTTCCCCGTTAAAGCCAGGGCGGGCTCAGATGGGTTCCCACGGGTTCAAGTCTCATTGTCATGCCTAGACATACTCTGATATTATGCTAGCTAGTGTCTCTCCTATATTATTAAACTTGTGTGTATGTGCAAGTGATTTGTATGTGTATCTTACGCAGGCCAACAACAGGATTTTGTGCGATCAAGCAGAAGATGGAAGCCGCATGCACAAATTGTTTAGAATTACTAGTGAGTTGATTAGCTTGTATACATTGTTAGTATGCATGGTTATTGTCTAGTGTAGGCTAGCGACCTTTTGGTTTATGGACTTAAATATTAGAATTGGTTATGTGTAAGGGTTACTGTGAATTTTGTTAAAGTATATATTACTTAATTGGTTATATGCATGATTTTGATATTTAATTGGTTTGATTTATATATGCTTACTAATATTGTATGTAAGCTTTGTACATTTTCTAGATGTAACTAAGTGCAGCGTTACTGTGAATTTCTGAGGGATGGTTTGCAGCTGCCATGGGATGTTGGATGGGGTTTTTACTGGTTTTTTGCAGACTATGATTTTTAAGCTACTGCATGAGGTTTCTATGTTTTGGTGATTGATTTTACATCACAGTAGCTAGTTTGTTCTCATGTTTTTTTTAGGTGGCTTGGTACTATAGGTTATATGCAGTAATGCAGGGTTGCTGTGAATTGTTGAGTGCAGGTGGGGAAATGTAGAAAAACAAAGTGAATAATTTAAAAAAAAAAAAGGGAATAGGTAGTGCTTTCTTGAAAAAACGCTGCCTAAAGTTACAAATAGACAGCGCTTGTTTGAGAAAGCGTTATCTATTGCAAACTTTAGGTAGCGCTTCCTTGAGAAAGCACTGTCTAAAGTGTGCAACAGATTGTCCTATTTCTAACTTTAGAGAGCACTTTCTCAAGGAAGCGCTACCTATTCCTACTTTTAGTAGTGCTATTTTAAGCGCTATTGAATCTCCCCCACCTTCAGTAGCGGCCTAGCGGGTGAATAGATAGCGCTTGGAAGCGCTACTAAAGGCAAAAAAAAAACGCTATTAAAACCTTTTTCTGTAGTAGTGAATGCAGCAATTGGCCCTTCAAGTTCGAATGCTTTTGATTAATTAGTGGAGTGAGATCGAGTACTCAATTTACTTTGGTATCAATGCATAAATGCTTAATGAGTCATGCTAACAAGTGCCCTAGGGGAAGTGGTTAAAAAATCTACAAAAGAAAACTTTGTATTAGGAAACTAAGGACATGTTTGCTTTGTTTCTAGTTTCCTATTTTCATTTACTGTTTTAAAAAATAATTACAAAACAGTCACCTTGTTTTCATTATGTTTCCTATTTTCAAAATTTGTACAGGAAATACTGAAAACAACTTTTTCTGTTTCCACTATTTTATGTACAAATCTTTGAAAATAGGAAACAATGTAACAATTTTGTAATTATTTCTGAAAACATAAAATGAAAACAAGAAACTGGAAACAAAGCAAACAGGCCCTAAGTATAACACTTTTCAAAATGTTAAATACACAATTTTTCATACAAATCTTCCTTTCTTAATTTCTTAAACAATGCCTTAAGAGTAGGGGTGTTCATATCCAAATCAATTCAAAAAAATCGAAAACCGATCAAAAACACCGAAAACGAACAAAACCGATGTCTATTGGATTTTTTTGAATATTGTTTTGTGAAAACCGATCAGATCGGATTGTGGATTCCTTTTCTTAAATCGAACAAATACAAACCGAACCGCATATATAAAATTTAATATATATTTATTATATTTTTTTATTATTGCTTTTTTATTTGTTGGTTTTTCCCCCTAATAATACTTACTACTTTGATTTAACATAATTTTTTACTATTTCTAAGTTCCAAACATAAAAAAAGATGTTATGGAACTAGTTGATGATGATATTTATTTATTTTGTAAATATTTTATGAAATGCTATTGCATGAATATATAAACAAGTATATAAAAGTTTAAGATTTTGTTCAATTTAGCTTGTAATCTTGATTCTTTGATGTGATATAAATATGTAATGACATGTCGATAAAAACTGAATCAACCGAACCAATCCAAACCGCATTTAATCGGATCAGATCAAATTTTTTAAGGGGCTATCCAAACTGAATCGAACTGCATGCTTTTTTTTATCTTTGGATTGGATGATTTTTTGCCTCAGAATCGATCCAAACCGAACCACGAACACTCTTGCTTAAGAATACTCGTTAGGATTTTCCATGCTTAATTATCTATTTAGTCATTAATTATGGCAAATGTTAATCCATGTTCACCACTTTTCATTTCAAACTAACGAACTTTCTTTAACCAGTATCCCTATGATACTGGTTAAGGAAACCCATTAATTATTGATTACACACTGTAAAAGTCAAAGAAACGTTTATTGTAAAAAAATCAACGTTCAAATGAACTCGTAATTCGAGAGTACCGTATCCCTATACAGCGATCCTGGTAATTAGGAAGTGTGGGAAACAAACATTAAAGCGTAGTGTAGCTCCACTAATGGAGTGAATTGGAATCCCCATATTCATAAATGAGTAGACACCCGGTCAAATGCATGCATGGTAACAGCACGACGGACAACATTTTAAAACGATGTAGTAGTACTGTCTTGCTATCCGTGCAAGCCACTCTTTGCTTAAATTATTAAAGGATATTATAAACCGTTTTATACTTTTACTAGACTTAATTATAAACAAAATTAACTAATTTCATACTCCCTCTGGTCTTATATATAAGAGGTAAAATCCTAAAACATCCAAACCAAGAAAATGCATTGAAATAAGCTATTTGTAATTAATATTCATATAAATTTACAAATTTAACCTTTCAATAATTAATGAACAAACCTACTTGTATTGAAAGTTGCACTGTCTCGTAAATATAAACTCTATTATAAATAAGGGTAAAATTGGAAATGAGCATTTAATATTTGTCAAAATACATGCATGTCTCTTATATTTTGGACCCAAAAAAAGTAGTCATTTGCCTCTTATAATAAGGACCGGAGGGAGTATTTATTAAGGAATTTATGTAAAAAAAATGAGATACAATTACTAAACTACCATTTAATTGTCTCGGGAGTGTACAATGCTCTTGGAAAAGTGAAAGGAGAATTGGTTGGATTGGTTGATTGTCCTGACTTTTGGAACACTTACTTTAAATAGAGTTGAATTGGTTGGCTTTTGCTTGTACGCCCTCTGGTCCACAATATAAGAAACAAATGAGTCCCTTTTTTTTGTCCAAAATATAAGAAACAAGCATCAATTTTCATACATATTAAATGTTAATATCAAATATTGCCCTTATTAATTATTGTCATTAATTATAGGCCATCAGAATATTAATTAAAATTAGAAGGGGTGTTTTTGAAAATTTATATGTGTATTAATTACAATTAACTCATTCCAATACATTTTCTTGGCCTGTGTATTTTAGGGTTTTGTTTCTTATATTGTGGACCGGATGGAGTATTTGAGTCCACAAAATATAGGTACTTTTTTGCTTATAATTGAGTCCAGAGGTAGTATTGATTAAAAGTGTTAATCACTATCTTAAGGATATTAATTAAGAAATCAAATATAGAAAAATTGTATTAGAAAATGGTATATCCAACTCATTGAACATTTAAAAGTTGCATTTTCTAATATAAAAAAATTTATCTTTGGATTCCTTAATCAGTACCCTAAGAACTGATTAGCAATACCCAGAAATTTAAAGTTGAAATCTTTTATTAAAAAAATAAATTTATTAAATTGTTAAATGCATCACTTTCAATGACAACTTATTTGGTTGTTGTGAAGTACCAAAACTCAAATGTATTAAGTCATTGATATGTTTGTTTTTAATTTTTTAATCAGTTAATAAATAATTAAATTTTGTGGAGGATCAACACTACAAGAAAATACAATTTTTGTGATGACAAAAATCGTCATTAAAAGCTTTAAAAATCGTCACTATGATGGTTTTGTGACGATATTTTCATTAGTCACCTGTCGTCACTAAAACTCAAGTCACTGTTTAATTAGTGACGATTTTTTGAATTGTCACTAAAAATAGATGTTTATTATGACGAAAACAATGTCACTAATATTTATAAATAACAATGACAAAAATGAATCGTCACAAATATACATAACAATAGTGATGAACTTTATTGTCACTATTAAAATTTAGTGACAAAAAATTGTCAAAACTGTTTTAACACAATTTACTTTTAGTGATTACCAATATTTGTCACTAAAAAATTGGAAATTGTGACCATTGCCTTAGTCGTCATTAAAACATATTACTATTTTATTGGTACAAAAAACAGATTGCAGACTACTATTATAAGCAAAATGATAGTGATACTTTTTTTTATCATCAAAATGAATATTATTATACTAAGATTAGTATGATGAGTACTTAAACCCAAATACAAATGACAAAGTCAAGTACACAAAGATACATACAAGTTGACCACAAGCCGTGTTACTACTAAAAAAAATAAGTGACAAAAGTTTTCTCCACTACTAAGTATAAGCAGAAAGTTCTGCAAAACAACAAAAGAACCTCCACTTGCAACTTGAAAAACTAGCAACACCAATATACACTACTCTAACGCCTCAAACAAATGTTAAACTATGACTGACAAGCAAAATAGACCCGCCCCCAACTTCAACAAGAAAGACATCCAACAATAGCAAGAAGTATCCCATTTATTGCATCACCACTGGCATAACTCTTGGCCACCAAAGCCTTCACACACCTGCAACAAGTAAGTCCCAACAAAGTGACAAAATCAAAATACCTATTAATCAACTCTATACAAGACTACAAACATTTCATAATTTTTAAATTAAAACGAATCATGCCTAAGTACCAAACTGAATATCTAAAATCTAAAATGATGGTAAAGAAACACATCCTCATGGATTTTGATCTTGAAATCAAATAAAAGAATTAAAACAATCATTGCTAATAAAACTTAAGTAATTAGTAACTTCTTAATACCTGAACATTGAAGAAAGACAAATGACACATACCCACCTCCAAAGCAACCAATTCAAGGTTCAACTCAACTTGTCCCATTGTCCTGTGAATTTCAAGCAACTTCTCAACATCCTCTTTGATGCAAGGAAGCACAAATACAACGGGAGGCTTTAAATTGTATAAACAACAGCTGGCTACATATATTGCCAGCCCTCCCTAAATCATTCAAAATCATCATGAGTTTATACTAAATTTACACTCAACATCCAATGAGCAAGAGACAAAGAAGATCTAAAATTAAAAAAACAGAGTAATAGGATGCAAAAATGCTTACAAAACAAATAAGAGACAATGGAATTAGTGAAAACTGAAAAGAAAGGCTAACTTCATATTACCTAAATTGTTATTAATATATATGCTATCAATGTTAATGCTAACAACCATAAGTGGACCCGTGTTCTAGCACTACAAAAGTCGTATTTGGCTCACTTGCATCATCAATTGGCTGAAATAATAAAAGAAACACCAGCATGATCAATATTTACACAGTTACAAGGTCACTGCAAATTCATATAAAGATAGCATTCTCCTAGAAGTAGCAGAAAAGGTCATTACCATTCTTTTAGCATGTATGATAGAGAGATATGGTATCCATAAACTAAAAACATGCTTGCTTGTAAGATCATTACTACAACCACATAAAGACCATATACACATACTAATAATCAAATCTAGAAAAGCAAATAAAATGGAAAGGCTATTAAAAAATTTACTAAACTAACAACAAACCTAAATTGAACCTTTAGATAGTATATTTGCAACAACCTGCACAATCGAAAACAAGTTAATAACTTCATATATCTGTTTAAGTAGAAGAATATTTCAAAGGCAAGGAAAACAAGAAAACTGCAGAGGATGTGGTTTGTGCCCATTGAACATGCATAGAAAGAAAATATCATTGTGCACGGAATTTTAATTTAATGAAATCATTAAAAGTATGAAATTGTTCAAAAAATTAGCATAAATCAAAGCATTAGGAGAGAGAAAATACCATTATGCAACAACTTCTCATTGAATCACCATTTAAAGTATTTACAAGAACTCTCTTGTATACAAATCATTACCATACTCTTAAATAGGTAGTTAGTGGTGATTTTGTTAAATACATATAATGAAGGTGAGTGCATACAAACCTATAAGATGTATTAGTAACTGCCAAATAACACTATTTTTCAATGATAGCATGTGACTCATAGGCATACCTGTGGAGTCCAAAGCTGCTAGTTCCCCACAAGAACACTATTTTTCAATGATAACATGAGTTACATTAATAAGCCGTAAAGAACAGTGCCAATCCCCAAAGTCAAGTGCCCAACTCATCTTACCAAGCATCATGTATCCATTTTAAAATGTCTAAAGTCATAATAAACTAACCTTAATTACCCATACTGAAGCTAATGAATTCCATTCAATTTACATACATTTAGCCTTCCAAATTTGACAGCGAGTTTCTAAACTCATAAATAAGCTCATATTCAACCTAAATTGACCAATCTAGGGAGTAGAAACTGATAAATTGCATCCAATTAACAAACAAACTCACATAATATCATTGAGCAGAGATCTTCGTACAACACTCCTGGCTCATTCAAGTAAGCCAGCCTAGTCATGTCTTCAACTCCACCATGCTCGTCTTTGTCGACATCCCTCGGCAACAGTTTCTCTGGTGGAGCAATAACCTGCAACCACCACAACTCAAATTATGAATTATCTACAACAACATCACAATCAAACACAAATAGCACAAACTTGTGACTCGTGACCCGTTGAGTATGACTCACCTTGTTGCTAGGAGATGTTAAGAGGTGGATGAGGCGGTTACTGGTAGAGTCGAGAACTTCAGCATCAGATCGAACATATAACTAAGATAGATTGAAATTGAAATTTATAAACGATTATACTAAAATAAATTAAGCTATTTAAGAAGGATCTAAAATAACAGAGTTTCTAACCCCCGAAGATGAAAGTAAAGGATTGATTGTGAAATACAAGGACACACATAAACAGAGCAAGAGAATAATTGACCTGATTAGATCGTCTTCCACACCTAAGTCGCCAATGAATGCTCCCAGATCAAATGCATTAGAATGGCTATGCACAAACTCAAAAAACAATTAATTAAATGCTCACGAGCCTGTGATGGAGAAAAGGATGATCTACTCTCTCTTTTTCACTTGCGTAAAATCCCTAAAATATTGTAATCCTAAAAAAAAAAAATCCCTAAAAGCACCATAGGAAAGAAAAAATGAAAGAAAAATTAGCATGCATACAGGAAGATGGAGATTGGAGTGAGGAAGCAGCGCATCTGTGATGGCGAACCGTGAGGCAACGTGAAGGTGTGAGAGTGTTTCGGAATTGGAGAAGGAGGCAACCGTGCTCTATGGAGAAGAATAAAGAGGGAAAATGTGTAACAAAAAAAAAAACAAAGAAAGAGGGAAAACGTAAAAATTAGGAGGGAAGGCAAAATAAGGCAATTATTAATGAATTCCATTCAATTTTTGCTATTAAAAAAAAATCCCTACCCTTAGGCTTTGTTTGGTAAAAACTAGCGGATAGTGAATAAACTAGCAGATAGCAGATAGCGAACAATAGATAAGCTAGCGAATTAGATTTGAAGCGTTTAGTAAAACTAGCGGTTGAACTAGTCAATAAATGTAAAATGACATAAAAAGACATGTTTATTTTTTATATAAACTATATATATTATTTACTTTAAAATAATTATCACTTTTAACACTTTCATTTATTTTAAATTATATATCATTTCAAGAATTAAAATATTAATTTTTATTTTTAATATTAATTTTAATTAAAACATAATGATTAGTTTATTTTATTTGCTAAGGATAAGTAAGGAATTTAATTAAGATAGTAGGGATAAAAATAGAAGAAAAAAATGATAAGCCATATACTATAAGCTCAAACGCTACTTCAAGTACCGTCTGGAAAAATGCTATACGCTAGTGAAAAAAAATGCTATAGGCTCTGTCTGGTAAAATCTAGCGGATAGCGGATAAGGTAGTTGATAGAGGATAGCGGATAGCGGATTAACTAGCAGTTTGGATTTGAAGTGTTTGGTAAAACTTGCAGTTAGATCAGCTGATAAATGTAAAATGACATAAAATGATATGTTTACATGTTTTTTTTATATAAATTATATGTGTATATTATTTATATTATTTCTTTTAAAATAGTTATCACTCTCGACACTTTAATTTATTTTAAATTATTTATCGTTTAAAAAAGTAAATATTCCTTTCAAAAATAAAATAAAATATTAATTTTTATTTAATATTATTTATTTTTAATAAATAAAATGGAATAATAAAAATAAAATTATATACTGATATATTTTTTATATAAATTTTATTTTTTATAGATAAAAATATATTTTATATTTTTTTCTTAAATATAAATCTAAATAGTGAAATTAATTCTTATTTAAATATCATGCTAAATTATTAGTGTTCTGGCCAAAAATCAAAACACAACAGTATCTCTTCTGGTATTGGGCCTCTGATGATTTGGTCCAATATTCTGACTGCTTCTTCTTCTTCCTCTCGCTCCTTCGTGTTGAACCGAATGGGGGGTACCTGCGAAGACACTCCGATGCTTAAGTCAACAATGGTCTAGCAGATAGTATATGGTGTTCTTGCAACAATAAAATGCATACCTTCCTCTTGTGAGGGGGTTCCTTTATAAACCTGTCTCTTGGGTTCAATATGTTGACTTCAAGTATGGTTGCCCATGCTGTGTGGCTTGTTTCCTTATCTTTAATATCATCAGAGGGGGTGTCCATAATGATAACCTTGGTAAGTAATCGTGTGTTAGAAGGAGAGGAGCAGTTACCCTTCTCTTTAATCTCATCAGAGGGGGTGTCCTTAATGATAACCTTGGTAAGTAATCGTGTGTCAATCACGTGTGACTACTCTTTTTGGGGACTCTCCTATATTGAGATCCTTTTAAGATCTTTGTTTTCTTCGAGGAGGAGAAATCCTCATTTTTGATATAAATAGAAAAGTTAATCTCCCATTTGCTTTGGCAAACCTTTATCCTTTCTCTTGTTATGGAGACCCTTTTTCCCCATCAGATTTTAGAGCGATGGTTTCTCTGTTGGAGACTACGTATTATTGGTATTGCGCACTTTGAGTGGTAATGATGTTTGTGATGCAGGGGGTGAGTGCCGATGATGTTTGCGACGTCTCTTCGTCGCCCACATCTTTGGGGGTCAAAGGAGGGTTTCGGGGACAACCTAGTTCCTCCCTCACTTGGAAGGGAAGCAGGGTTTTAGGATACTTGACCTGGACTACGTGTTCCTGCCAGTGTTGGCTACCAGCTTTCCCTTTGCATGGGGGTGGGATTGCTGATCCCTAATCTTTTCCCTCCTTCTCACTTGACCACAGTGACCTCGAAATAGGTCACCGTCCTCCAAGTTGCTCTAATAGCCAAGGTTCCGCCTTCGGTTGTCTGCTTTCTTGGAGTGGGTCCCTCGTGCCTCCTGCCTTTTTCCTTTATATCCATCCTTCCTGGTTGTCATGACCAGGAGGATGGGGCGCGGCGGAGGGCTATGTTCTGTGGTTGAGACGGTGGTTGAAGTTGGTTCGTTGTGGTCGTGGCCGCATACCATTTTTCTCCACTGGCTCGCCGGGGAGCATCCCTAGAGTATCCATCTTGAGACGGGTTTGCTCTCGCTCGGAAAGTTTTCCTAATATAGACAGTTTCAATCATCGGTGTTGCCCCCCTTTTTTAGGATAATTTGAAGTTGCTTTTGTATTTCATGTATCCACTTTGTACTATCAATTTCTCTTTAATGAAAGAATTTTGTTTAATTCCAGTTGCTTCTGTATTCTTTATTCATCTGCTTCAGGGGTTTGATTCGTTTGTTCGACCGTCTCCCTTTTTGCCCGGTTAGTACAGACTTGGGTCGTTTTTTAGACTTAAGCCTTATTTACTGAACTGAGTGAAGACTCAAGTCCGGGGGCCGAGTTAAGACTTTGGCCGCTTATTTGACGACCGGTCAGGGAGGACTCGGGTCGCTATGAGACTGAGTGAAAATTCTAAGTCTTGTTTACGGAACTGAGTGAAGACTCAGGTCCCGGGGCCGAATTAAGACTCTGGTCGCCTCTTTGACGATCGGTCAGGGAGGACTCGGGTCGTTATGAGATTGAGTGAAAACTCTAAGTCTCGTTTACGGAACTGAGTGATGACTCAAGTCCGGGGGCCGAGTTATGACTCTGGCCGCTTCTTTGACGACCGGTTAGGGAGGACTCGGGTCGTTATGAGACTGAGTGAAAACTCTAAGTCTTGCCAGTACCCGACTTTCACGCGTTTCGATGCGTTCTGAGCTCGTTGGAAGTTTGGTTCTTCCCAAAATTGAAAAACAAGCTCACTAACACCTAAACAACATGATTAAGCCTTCAAACATGCTTAATCCTTGTCCCACACATTAATCGATAAAACGGGGTGTTACAGGTTCCACAAACGCACTAAATTGTATCTCCCAAAACATTCTCGACGTCTCACGCGGTTGTTTGTTTAAGCAATAGCCCCCTTGTCATAGCATTATCCTTTTTTCCTATCCAGCAGTATATCTTAAAATCTTAAAAAATTGTAAAAAAAAAAGAAGAAGATGATAGCCAGAATAAGATATAATTTATATTATATAATAGGAAACAATTTGTGTGATTATTAATTTATAGTTACGAATTGTCGCTTAGTCATTATTATGAATAATATTAGCGATAATTTATTGTGGCACATATTTTGGTCACTAATGATAAATTTATAGTGATGAATTGTCACTTAGTCACTATTCTAAATAATATTAGTGATGAATTCTTTGTGACGCATATATTTGCCACTAACAATAAAACTCAGTGACGAATTCTCACTTAGTCACTATTATGAATTATATTAGTGACAAATTAGTTGTGACGCCTATATTTTGGTCATTAATAATAAATTTATAGTGACGATTGTCGCTTAGTCATTATTATGAATAATATTAGTGACGGATTATTTGTGACGCATATATTTTGGTCATTAAATACAAAATTATAATGACAAATTGTTATTTTGTCACTATTTTAGATAATATTAGTGACGAAATAATGCATAGTCACAAATAATATATAGCTAGTGACCAATTTTATATTCGTCACTAAATTTTGGTCACTAAAAATCACATTTCTTGTAGTGCAAATTCAACCTAGGTTCTGGAGGATGGTAGAATTGCATCTTTTCAATACAAATTTTCTAACTTTAATTCCTTAATCAATGTCCTTAAAACACTTCACTAACATTTGCCTTATTTAATAACAGTCTATTCATCTACAAAATACTAGTCTAACATGTTGTTAGTTAAATAAGTTAGGAATTGGAATAAACTAAATAGACATATGCAACAAGAGAATAGCATAAAAATAAATATTTAAATTATATGTTGTAAAAAAAACTATACCTTTAATCAATTATATATTATCATATTATTAAAAATGATTGACTTTAACAATAATTACTTCAAAAGTTTTATACATGATAACATATAAGCAATGCTAACCAATATCCTTAAGAAATCAAAAATAGAAAATTTCTATTGGAAAAATATATATTTAATACATTGAAAAATGAAAAGTTTGTAATTTTCAATAAGAAATTTCCATATATTAATTCATTAACCAGTAGTACACCCTTAGTTAAGGATACTGATTAGGAAGAACACAATGTATAATTGGTTAATAATTGTACCACAAATACACAAGTGGTAGAACTTAGAAGTAATGAAGTAGTTAGTGCATGGTATATATATCCTTTTCCAAAGGATTGGTTTCGAAAAGCACTAACAACCAATCCATTAATGCTAAATTCCTATTTAAACAACCAAACATTGAAGAACATAATTTGCACAATAATTAAAATATAAATTCAACTTTATTTATAATTGAAATTGAGAGATGAATCTGGCCCCACCATCTTTATCCATCATTCCACAAGATACCAAATAAATTCTCTAAATTACATTAATGGTTCGGTTTATCAACCAAGACTATAATTTTATTAAAAGTCCATGTCAAGGTAAATTAATTATGCTTATCTTGCTCAATACATTAGTACTCCTATATTTCAATAATAAATATAGGAGAATGTTGACCAGTACTCTTTGGACATTGGTTAAGAAACCATAAAAATTAAATTCTTATTGGGAAATGTTATATTCAATATTTCAAGAAGTGTTATATGTACATTTTCCAATGAAAACTTGCTATTATTGGGTTCCTTAGGGTACTGGTTAGCAACACCCATAAATATATAAGCACTTGAGAATCATTTAAAGGCTATAAGCAATTCACCAATTCAGACACATTTTACCATACATGATGGAAATTATAAAATAATTGCAAAGAGGCTTTTGTGATAGAAAATAATAAGGATATGAATTTGACTTTTTAATCAAAATAGACTCGAATAACTCCAATTTAGCCTAAACAATTTTACACTTATATAATATATCAAAATAAAATTTGAACAATAAAACATATCAGATATACAATATATATGTGATCAATATTTTAATTTTCTTTTGGTGGTTTATAAATGTTTGCATTAAATTATTGAATACTTATACCTAAGGGTTCCAATTTCTCTTGTAGGGATCATAAATGGACAACTAAGATGCAGATGGGGGAAGCATTACTCACCTCACCCGTCCCTATTGACATTTCCATACAAGAACATGTAGCTTAGACAATAGAATAAAAAGAAGAATAAAATTGTCCAAGTTCACCATATTCTACAGACCAAAAAAAATAAAAATAGAAGAATAAAATTATTAATGTATCCGATAATATTTTTTATTTATTGAGCCTTTAGAAAAATAAACTGTCTTTTATGGATAAATTTGACTTTGGCGAAGTCGGTTATAGTTAAAATTTATTTATTTTTGTTATCTTCTCTTGTGAATTTTAAAAATATAAATTGAAATATTAAATACCAGCAAATATCCATATGTTCCTTGCTTCTCCAACAGGGATCATAAATCATAAATGGGTACCAATGGTGAGGACAAGAAAAAGCACTGCTCTCCACGCCCTTCCCTATCCCTTTGATTTACCTGTCTCGAAACATGCAAATAGTATAGATAGATTTTTCTAAGAAAAAGAAGATTGACAATGTAGCCAATAAAACTTTTTGTTTATTTCGAATCATGGTGATGGGAATAGAGTTATATCTGTAGGTAGAGGAATTGTCCCTTAACCGATTATTGAATTTGCTGAATGAAAAACTATTTGTATTGATTGAATTGTATTGAATACAGAGAGGAAATCCTGCTCTATATATAGCAGGTTTGCTAAACAGCAATAAACAGAAAATAGCTAACAGAATAACAAACTAACAGAACTATCAGAACCTAATTGAATCAGGGAATGAGCTGAATGAAGCTTAAGTGCTAAACTATAACAAGAACCTAAATACAACTACATAACCAAAAGCTAATTACAACTAACAGATAGTTAAGCACCCAAATTAAGCCCAATTATCTCATTACTCCTCCTCAAGATGCAGTGTGACAACACCAATCTTGCTCAATAGATCTTGAAAATGTCTGGCACCTAGAGCTTTGGTAAAAATGTCTGCAAGTTGCGATCTAGTTGGAATGTATTCTGGTTTGATGAGCCCCTTTTGTAGATGTTCCCTTATGAAATGACAATCCACTTCTATGTGTTTTGTCCTCTCATGGTAGACAGGATTGGCTGCCAAATGGATAGCTGCTTGATTGTCATAGTAGAGAACAATAGGAAGACTACATTGAACTTGTAAGTCCTTCAGGAGGTTGTGCAACCAAATTATTTCACTGGTGGCATGGGCTGCAGCCCGGTATTCAGCCTCACTAGAAGACCTAGATACTGTCTGTTGTTTCTTAGTCTTCCATGAAATAGGAGCAGTTCCCAATTTCATTAAAAATCCTGTAATGGACCTTCTAGACAAAGGGCAGGCTGCCCAATCTGAGTCTGCATAAGCTGTAAGTTGCAGATTGTTCTGTCTAGGCAAGATGATTCCATGACTTGGAGTAGCTTTTAGGTACCTGAGTATCCTTAATGCAGCATTCCAGTGGCCTTGTTTTGGATTCTGCATAAACTGACTTAGAACATGAACAGAGAAGGTTAGATCAGGCCTAGTAATAGTGAGATATATTAGCCTTCCTACAAGTCTTCTATATTGTGATGGATTAGGAAAAAAATCCCCTTGATCTAAGGCTAGTTTCTGATTCTGTTCAAGAGGAAATGTAGCAGGCTTACATCCTAGCATGCCAGTCTCATTTAAAATGTCTAGCACATACTTTCTTTGACTAAGGAATAGTCCATTCTTCCCTCGGGCAAGCTCAATTCCTAGAAAATATTTGAGAGCCCCTAGATCTTTCATATGGAAGCATTTGTTTAGATGGTTCTTAAAATCATTTAAGGCAATTTCATTATTTCCAGCTATGACCAAATCATCTACATAGACTAAAACAGCAAGGAAAATGTTATTGTGTTTGTATGTGAAGAGACTGTGATCTGCATGTGACTCACTGAAGCCATATGTGATTAGAGCCTGGGATAACTTGGAATACCAATTTCTTGAGGCTTGTCTTAAGCCATAAATGGATTTCCTAAGTCTACAAACCATTCCTTTTTTAGGTATGTAGTAACCAAGTGGTGGTTCCATGTATACCTCTTCATCAAGCTCTCCATGAAGGAAAGCATTACTCACATCCATTTGATGGAGTTTCCAATCTTTGGCTACAACTATAGACAAAAGGCACCTTATTGTGGTCATTTTAGCCACAGGTGCAAAGGTTTCATTGAAATCCTCTCCTTCTACTTGAGTATAGCCTTTTGCTACAAGCCTAGCTTTATGTTTTTCAATCTGTCCATTGGCTTTATACTTGAGCTTATACACCCATCTACATCCCACTGCTTTCTTGCCCTTTGGGAGATTTACAATCTCCCAAGTTTTGTTATCTTCTAAAGCCCTAATCTCTTGGTTCATGGCTTCCTGCCACTCTCTTTTCTGAACAGCTTCCACATAATTTCTTGGTTCTTCCTGTTGTGCAATGGCAGCAAGGAAAGCTATGTGTTTTTCTGAGAAATGTGTATAATCAACATACTTAGAGATAGGGTAACCAATATTCGGATTAGCTTTGTCATCTAGAGACCTATATGTGGGATTCCTAACAGCAGAGTGACAGTAGTAATCCTTCAAATAAGAAGGAGGTTGCCTATTTCTGGATCCAGTTATGACAGTTTTATTATGATCAGTTTGCTGCTCCCCCTGGTTTTGTACTTCTGTTTCAGTCACAGTAATATCTTCCCTATTCATAACAGTTTCAGTAATTTTGTTGTTTGTTGCTTCCTCATCTAGAACTTGAAAACTATCCTCATTCTCTCCATCCAAAACATGTTCTGGAAAGTTAAAAAGATTATTAGTGCCTTTAGTATTATTATCAGTGTTGGAGTCAAAAGGGAACACATCTTCATAGAAGATGACATCCCTTGACACACAAAGCTTTTGTTCTTAAATTGTACACTCTCCATCCCTTTTGCCCTATAGGATATCCCATGAAAACACATCTTTCAGCTCTAGGATCAAATTTATCCTTATTCTTAGAGGCATTTCTCACATAACACAAGCAACCAAAAACCTTTAAATGTTCATAAGAAGGAGCTTTATTAAACAACATTTCATATGGTGTGATTCCTTTGTTTGCTGTTGTAGGTGTCATGTTTATAATGTGTGTTGCAGCCAAAATACATTCCCCCCAAAATTTTAAAGGCAAATTCCCTTGGAATCTTAAGGCCCTAGCAACATTAAGTATATGCCTATGTTTCCTTTCAACTCTTGCATTTTGTTGAGGTGTGGCAACACAAGATGTCTCATGCACAATACCTTCTTGTTGAAAGAAATTCCTAAGAGTTATATTAACAAATTCAGTTCCATTGTCACTTCTAATTCTTTTAATCTTCTTGTTAAACTATGTTTTTACCATGTTATGAAAAGCTATAAGAGTGTCACAAGTTTCAGATTTATCTTTTAACAAATAAACCCAAGTTCCTCTAGTGTAATCATCAACTATGGTCAGAAAGAAATGAGATCCATTGCTAGAGGCAGTGTGGCACTTGCCCCAAAGATCACAATGTACAAGATCAAAAGGGACTTCTACCTTATTAACACTATGACTGAAAGTAAGCCTACACTGTTTTGCTTTATGACAAATGTCACAGCACAACATTTTATTGAAATTTAAACTGCAATCTAGTAAAGAAGAAATGTACTGTAAAGCTTGATTGGAAGGATGCCCCATTCTTGCATGCCACAAGTTGGTCAAGTCCTTTCCTAACACAGCCAGAGAAGATCCTTCTGCCTCCATCTTGATGACATACACTCCATCTTGTAATCTACCTGATCCAATCCTCTTCTTCGAAGCTTGGTCCTGGATATCACAAGAATTAGAATTATAAGTGACCTCACAGTTCATATCATGTGTAAGTTTGTGCATAGAAATCAAGTTGCAATTAAAACTAGGAACATATAACACATTATGTAATTTGATGTTCTTGTTAAGATGGATATTTCCCATCTTTTCTACCAAGATAGTATCACCAGTAGGCACAATAATACTAAAAGGCTTGTCAATTCTTTTAACTTGCTCTAGGTGAGTAAGCAAATGGGTCATGTGGTGTGAAGCACCACTATCTAATACCCAAAATTGACCTCTAAAATTGCCTACTTTACCAGCCATGTTCTCATGGTTCACTATGGTTCCATGAAGAGCATGTCCTGATGATTTCTGATCTGCAACTTCCTTTCCTTGACTGTCATCAACATAAGCTAGATTGGCCGAATTTTGTCCTGGCTTGTTGTAGTTTCTTTGAATCCTACGCGTATCCCAATTTGTTGGATAGCCAACTAACTCAAAACACTTAGATTTGGTGTGGCCAATCTTACCACAATGATCACATTTAGGCCTAGGACCTTCACGATTTCTTTGCCTATTGTTATTGGAGTAAAAGGCAGCAGCTGTTTCAGTCTTGCCATTCTTTTCTTTTTCTGCCAAGAACCTGGATTCCTCCCTTGACACATGGTTGAAGGCAGTCCTCAGAGATGGCAAAGGATCTGTGTTAAGGATTGTGGCCTTAACATGAGCAAAATGCTCACTATTCAGGCCTCCATGGAATAGGTGCACACCATTCTCTTCTTCCCTCTGCATCAGTGCCTTTGATGCTCCGCAAGAACATTGTGGCAATGACTGAAGTTCACTCAGCTCATCGAGGTAACCTCTAAACTGTGTGTAGTAATCTTTAATATTCATTTATGAATCTTGCTGGAGCAAACATAGAGTACGCCACAATTGATGAATTCTTGGAGCATTGGTTTGAGCAAATCGCTCCTTAAGATCTTCCCACATTTCTTTTGCAGTGGACGCATGTGAAGTGCTAGCGTGTAGCTTGGGATCCACTGAATTGAGGATCCAAGCCAAAACCATAGAGCCTGCTTTGTCCCAGCTGTGATAATCAGCTGCATCTTCGTCAGGTTTATTGATGGTGTCATTGATGAACCCTAGTTTCGTTTTCGCTCTTAGAGCCGTCTTCATGGATCTTGCCCAAGTGCGATAGTTGTCGCCATTGAGGGCTGATGCAACTAGTGGAATTCCTGGGTTGTCAGAGTAGCTTAAGAAATATGCAGGGTTTTGAGGTGGATTCGTGAGATGCTTGCCACTGGGGGTATTAGGTTTCTTCCCTGATGGCTTCTTTTCATCACCAGAATCATCGCTCAATGATATCATATTGAATTTGCTGAATGAAAAACTGTTTGTATTGATTGAATTGTATTGAATACAGAGAGGAAATCCTGCTGTATATATAGCAGGTTTGCTAAACAGCAATAAACAGAAAATAGCTAACAGAATAACAAACTAACAGAACTAACAGAACCTAACTGAATCAGGGAATGAGCTGAATGAAGCTTAAGTGCTAAACTATAACAAGAACCTAAATACAACTACATAACCAAAAGCTAATTACAACTAACAGATAGTTAAGCACCCAAATTAAGCCCAATTATCTCATTACCGATACCCTACATCTTTAGGGGATTAGTCCTACGGCTTCCGGCTGTAGGGATATCCTGAAAAATACCTTTTGTTTGTTGAATTTTTAGCGAAAGAATTATCTTTGGTGTATAAAATTAAACTTCAGTAACTTTATTGAATTTTTAAAATTTTATATTTAGTTATTAAATACATGAGAATACACATAGATACTTGTCTCCACACACACACATACACATATATTAAAATAATGATATGTCCTTTTTATTTTAACAATAATAATGATATATGCTCTTGAGAAAACTTGGTAGTGCATAAAGATAATTTTTCATTTTTCTTGTGGCCAAGGAATATGTGGGGGGCCATTTGAGCCCTTTCACAGGGCAAGAGAGGTTGGTCAGGTGATTTACCAAAACTGACCAGACATCTAAATTAACCGTATTTATTTTTTGGCCCACACAATACGCCGAAAGCAAGTCAAGCAAACTACATAAGGAGTGGTGAATAGTGATGATGATTTCAGAACCCATTCCTTGTCAAATGAGCATGGCACTGGTCCAATGAGTAAGGTTACTCAAATATATAGTACACAACGTCCATTAAATTTGTGTAGTTTCGTCAAATTATTACCTTTCTTATAGTGGGTAAGCCAATCATTAAATAGATGTACTCTTTTGTACTTGTAGATATGATTCTTTCACACGTTATTATATAAGTTGAAAGAGAGTAACATCTAATGTAATAATAAAAAAAATGCAAATTTGAACAGGTGACAAAAAATTACAGGCCTTATGTAAGGGACAAAAGCAAAGTAGCAAACAATATAGTGGGCTAAAGCCCAATAAAATATAACCAACACAATTGAGCATTCTAGTATAGAAGTTTCCTTTGCATTATAGAACAAAACCAAATGCTGTATTGAGCCACGGCCACCATTTTTGTTGAATGGGGTAAATAAAAGTTTAAAACAATCATAAATATGAGATAGCGGTAAGAGACTTGGATAATCATTATGAGATATATATATATATATTGTATTAAAGTTCTACGTTTATTTATTTGATTGGGTAGTGTGTTTTTCCTTTGTGAAAATTTGATCTTACGCCTCTGTCATATTTTTATTTTTCCGTTTTTCTGTAAAGGCGTTATTGGGCCTTGATAGTACGCACTATGTGCTCAACGAGTTGGTCAGTAGTGGGCCTTCCAATGAAACCTGTCCACAATTGGCCCACAAATGCAGGTGGGGGCAAGTTTGAGTTTTGGCTGTTTTGCGCCATAGTGTCACAACTTAAACATCAGATGTGAAATACCAGCGTATTAAGTATTAACAACACACTTCTGTTCAAAAAAAAAGTATTAACAACACTTATGCATATATTATTTTAACATTTTTTTTATTAGGTCCCTTTTTATACTATTTTAAAATATAATTTAAAAATAAGCGAGGACAAGATATGGTCCAATAAGAAATAGTGTAAAAATGATTCCTAGCATTCAATTATGAAATATGAATGAATGAATTAAGGAAGGAGGATGCAATGTCCTAAGTGTTTTTGCCCTCAATTGCTTGTGGTTTGCGTGGGTTCGTTTTCAGAATTACTGCATGGTAATCCACCTGTATATATTTCATTAAAGTATCGTTGCCTTAATTTTTTTCTATATTTTTCTCTCAATATATAATGTGTTATTTGTAAAACAACACAAAGTAAATTGTATTTTATCCTAATAGAATATGGGTCTTGTTAATCAGTACTTTATCAATGCCCTAAGTGTACTAATTAAAGAATTCATAAAAAACAAATTATTATGGGGAAAAAACTAAGCAAATCACTTCTTAGAAAAAACTACAACACTTCCCTATAAAAGTTGTTTTTCTTGATTCCTTAATCAATGTGCTCTTGTATTTTCTTAGAAAAATTTAAAGTAAATCTTTGAATTGATCCTCCAACACGAGATTAATGATGTGTTTGTTTTGAGGAAAGAGAAGGGGAAAAAACAGAAGAAAAAAGGCGTCTTTCCTCGTTTGGTTGACAAGGGAAAAGGGAAGGAAAGAAAAAAATTTGTGGGACTCACATCAAAAAAAGTTTTCCTCCTAATTTGGGAAGAAAAGTGGAAAGAGAGAGAAAATTGTGAAAAAACGTAAACACTTGTGATCTTATTATATCATATTTTTACTTAAAAATATTTATGTGATTTCATAATATATTTTTTCCTCTCACTTTCTACTCAATCAAATAAGAGGAGATAAAGTTTTAAATTTTTTTTCCTTTCATTTTCTCTTATACCAAACAACTAAATAATCATCTCATTTTCTACTTTCTTTTTATCCCCTCTCTCTCTCTCTTCTCTTTCTTTCCTTCCACTTTTTTCCCTCTAATTTACTTTCATAAACCAAACAGTTTTTTACATAAATACCAAATTAATTTTCAAAAACAAATTGATCAGCTAAAGCAATATTGAAAATCTTTAGACAATAAACTTGTTGTTTCATGTATCTTTGAAGAATCAATTTGAAAATTTTTAAGTTATCAATATACTATTCTTGCAACAACATATGTCAACAAATATCTACTCTTCTAATTATAAAACGGAGGGCAGAGGAGGAAGCAGCAAACACGAAGAGGTGGGACCACAACATTTATAGCTATAGACATAATTAAATGCATCACATGTTTGTCTAAAGTTGTATAATAAGACACACCCACCAGACTCTAGCACATCCACCTCCACCCCCTTTTCTTTTGTGTTTCTCTTTTGCTCCCCATCAAGCAAGGGTTATCATCAACAATTACCCCTTCCACCTTGGCTTATATTCTTATATTGTCACGGGTCATGCATGGCCATGGACCCACTACTTCTCATTATGCCTGCCTATCCATTAAGCTCCATCAAATGGGAGTGAATCACCAATTATTATTTTGCTACAAAGATTACCAATTTAATGAACTATATTTGGGGGGGTTTTGTAAACATGTTACCTCTTCCTTTCTTCCCTTTTATCCATGAATTGCGCATTTTGTTTCTCTTTTTTGACAAAACTTTTTGGCTGGCTAATGTGATGAGTGATAATAGTCTATTTGATGATTTTTGGTTACCCAAGGTATCCTCCGCGCACAACTGTGGAGACTAATCCCTCAAGTTGGGTAGGACCACAAGGACGGCAAAGCTCTCCCTCAAGAGTTCTAACGCTACTGCATTCTCAGGGCCAGGATTCGAACTCAAGACCTCTGGTTAAGTTGGAAGAGACCCGTGTCATCTCATCCAAGCGCTCTTTGGGTAATCTATTTGATGATTTGAATGTGTATACTTTTCATTTTTACAATAGAACGAGTGAAAGACTGAAATTATACCAACACTCTTAATTAGAAACATGTTATCATGTGTCATTTGACCATTTCCGATCAGAATAACCTCTCATAATATCTACTAGATCAATTGATTCTGTAATAAAAGTAAACTTGACATGTTTAAATTAAAATACTCTATTTAATTGTAGTGAATTGATTATCCTGAAGGTTGCATGCAACTGAAAAAAAAAAAAAAAATCAATATCGACATTTTATTAAAACTTATTCAACACTGCACAATATTTAATTAGGGAATAAAAAGAGTACCTCGGAACTCTACTAATGTATGAAAATGAACTAAACACGTTAATCAATTTGAGTCCAACTAGTTTGCAAAACTTCCTACAAGCAAACGAGCCTAATGAGGTCATATCAATCCATTGAACGTTATGGTTGATAAATTATAGGTTGATGATATAATCTTCAGAACCATGAAAAATATATACATGGGAGGAAAAAGCAAAGCAAAACTGGAACTTTTTGCCTAATTTTTATCAGCAACTCTGGAATGTTGGCATCTCCTTTTCATGCTACAGTTATAGTGTGTGTTAAGTAAAATACTAAAATGAATTACTAGTTTGCTGCTGCCAGGCCATTTTAAGATGCATCCACCCACCATTTTCTAATACTTAGCCAGTTATGAGATAATTGTTTTATATATATATATATATATATATATATATATATATAATATGAGATAATTTTTTTTTGATCAATAGAATTAACATCCACTACAACATCCTTATTTTTATGTGAGTGGAATTAAATACTGTCATATACTACCTCCGGTCCATATTATAAGAAACAAATGAGTCCATTTTTTTTGTCCAAAATATTAGAAACACGCATCAATTTTCATATATATTAAATGTTAATTTCCAATATTACCCTTATTTATAATATGATTTATATTTACGAGATATATCAATTTTCTATGCAAGTAAGTTGATTCATCAATATTGAAGGGGTATTTTTGGAAATCTAAGTATTAATTACAATCAGCTCATTTCAAGGCGTTTTCTTGATCTGTGTGATTTAGGGTTTTGTCTCTTATAATATGGACCAGAGGTAGTATTATATAAAAAATTGGAATACATATATTGTAACTAAGTAGTGATATTTGGACACAAAAATGGTGTCTAACACCGTATAAAAATACTCTCTAACACTTATTTATTGTTTTCTTCTCTCTCTCATCATCTATTTCATTACTCTCAAAATATCTCATCAGCTATACAGTATCTATACATGATATCAAAATTTATATCCAAATATCATTATTGTATACATATATAAGTGTAATATTATTCGAATATCAAATCTTGTGATACAAATGAAGAAATTCCATTGTCAAATGCTCAATTGGGCCATTTTTACGTTTGGATGCCAATCATTGGCATCACGGTGGACCCTCTCTCTCTCTTGACCAATCTGGTTAGAACATTACAGGGAAAACCATCAGAATCTCTCTATTCCTTTCACTTTTAATTAGCGATGATAACCCAAAATGGTGGCCAGCAAATTCGGTTTTCTTTTCTCACATGAATCTACATCTTTGCCCCCAAATGAAGCAAGTCTTTTGGGTTATGAATGTTTTAGTGATCTCTTGGACTTTTTGGGTTAAAAATTCCCTTCTTATTTTCTGAGCCAGGGTCCACTTCGTTGCATAATACGAAAAAAATAACATTGCGCGCAGGTCACCAATCCATCACAAGAAACTTAGAAACATTTTTTTATACTGACATTTATCACTGTTCTCAAAAACAAAGATGATATATAATTCCCGGTAACGTGTGGACATTAAGCACATAATTCTTTCGGATTGAGTTCAGATGACATTGTATAAAATATTGAAAACGTTGGACTTTATTCACATATGGCAATTGTTAAAATGTACAGACGAGATAGTTGATGATTAGTTGAAGTAGTTAGTAATTATTTATATATATTTAATTTAATGTACATCTCTTTCTCATTTCAATCCAAATTTATTTTTAGTTACTACCTTTCGCTTTTGCTTTGTTTCTATTGAGAGTAATACTAATAGCCAATTCATAATATAATAAAATTAATAGAATTAATAGTTACTTTCTCCCCATCCATGTAATGTGTGGTTCAGTTGGTTGCGTGAGCTGGATTTACGGGAAAGGACCCGAGTTCGAATCCGCAGAACTCATCTTTGGGGAGGAGCGAAGACCCTTAACTGTGATTAAACACCCAAACGGAAATTAATCTTATAATGGATCCAAAGAATCTAAGCTTGTGTGAATACTCTATGGACCCACCGAGGAGTTAAAAACCCTAATTATGGAGGGTTCCAACTAAAATAAATAAATAAATTAATAATCTTGATTTGAATATTTTATAACGAGTTGAATACAATGGTATATAACAAAATGGAATAAACATTCATACACAATTTAATTAATTATAATGGAGATTAATTCTGTTTTTACAAGTTGGAATACCTTATTGTTATTGTTTCTCCATGAGTATCACAAGATGAACAGATGAAGTGTAGTCCTTGTTGTCCTCCAACCATTAATTGTCTTCCACCATCCTTGCATGAAGGATTGTCAAATTGCAAGTGCGCAAAGGAACCAAAATTGCAACTCCTTGATATCGGCACATCTAAAGGAATTCCAATTCATCAAAACCATAACACATTGAGCACTATCGACTCTACTAGGATTTTTTTCTTCACAAGATGATTTCCGTGTAAGCAAAGTTATTCTTAAACAATTTCAAAGGAATAAAATTTATCAAAACTTTGTCCCGCTATAGCAGCTCAAGTGGTACAGTTTACTGGGATATTTTGGTGACTGGTGAGGCACGGGTTCGATCCTGCAGTGTCTCCAATTTCCCCTTATAAGGCCTAAGTATGTCTCCTATTAACAAATATATATATATAAACTTTCAAATGCTATTTTTGGCCCTTTTAATTTGACTCAAAACTTGACAAGGCATGGCCAAATTTGATCATATATACTACTTCAACTACAAAAAATGATTAAATTTGTTATAGAATATCTACTTGCAAGGATAATGTCGTAATTAGTTAATGCAATAATTAAGAATTTCAATTTTGTTGGGAGGCTATGAAAAACTGAAAATATGAATGAAGAGAAACGACCAGAAGTCATAAAAAAGTACTGAATAATTGAACAATGAATGAACTCAAGCCTTGTGTATGTCTTTGACACTCAGATGGCTACGCCTACGCACTCTATTGGTGTCATTCATGACAACACACGAGATATATTGTTGACGGACATCAACCATATGCCCAAAGAAGCATAGGAATGGTAGCCAAACAAGAATCAATAACGAGCCAAACATAATAATATGTTTTTTTTTTGACAATTATATTAATAATATGTTAATATTAGGATTAATTAATTATTATGCATGTTCATTGTAAATATTTTTTATACTGTGATTCAATTATAAACTATCACATCATTAAAAAATGTTTGACTTTTATCATAATTATCTTAAAAGTCGCATATAAAATAATTTGTGATTAATTGACTGTATAAAAACTTTATATTGACAATGTACTATCAAAATTAAGTCCTTAATAATATAATTTGTTCATTTGTTGTGAGAGGGGTTCATTGTTTTATTAATCAAAATAAAATTATTATATTTTGTCTCAAATTTTCAACATTATAAGTGAATTATGATTCTAAGCAACATTTAATTTTAAAGTCAAAGATTCAAAACTTTTAAGATCATAACTTTAAAAAAACTTTTAACCCTGGATAAAGTTTCTTTAGAACGAGTTGGATGTAATCATTGATTAATTAAAATGAATTGAGAGATCTTACCTCATTGGATGATTTAATATACTATTATTTTTTCATTTAATATTCAAGTTTACTTTAAATGAGTTTTTCCCTTAAAGTAACTATCAACTCGACTTAAAAATTAGGTTTTTTTCACGGTACATGTAGAAATATTTGTCTTGATTGTGAATAAAAAAAGTTTTTAAAAAACACCAACTTGTAATTAAAAAATGGGTAAGACATAATATCAAAAAAAAAATGGGTAAGACAAACCACAACTGGTCAAGATATTCTTGCGTTAATCAAGGATTCCTACATCAAAATCAACTTATGCCTTATGCCTTGCTTCCAAGTTCTTTTTTTTTTTTTTTTTTGACCAATCCAAATCCATTTTTTTAATTAAACTTTCTATGTACTATCTGTTTGTTCTAATGCACAAGTATTATATTCCTTCTAAATCTTTGATACTATACCGCTACTCTGTTCATCTTGGGTATATTTAATCATAAAATGCACATACCATGTATAAGGTTTAAGAATGTTCGCATTTGAATTCAGCAACTAGATCAACCATCTATATATTAACTTCATTTTAATTTAAGATCTGTATATAGGTCTATAAGATCTATAAGGTGTGCTTATGAACAGATACCCTAAGATCAATCATGACCGTCCAAAAATTGAAGATGGGTGCCCATATCGACGGTCTCTCGGATTTCACGGGTCAGCGTTAATTGGAAAGCTTTGGTAGTTTTTTTTTGGAACTCGTGAGGCCGAAACCGAAGATGGGTAATCAAGTATAAATTTTTGGTTAATTCAGTTCATTATATGAAATTTATTTTTCATAATCATATAAATATTTGGTTAATCACATGTAAATATCTGATTTATTCAGTTCTTTATAAGATTAATGGGTCATCATGAATTAACCAAATATTTTACGTGATTAATCATATAATAAATTGAATTAACTAAATATTTATATCGATTAAGGTGTCAACTTTAGGTGTACAAATATCACTTCTCTTCACAAAACGCATATCAAATTGAGTAATGATAAATGAACACACTTTTGATGTCTAACATAGTATATATATACATATTTACACTTGTTTATTACTTTTTTATCTCATCACATATATTTAACATTTAAAAATAACCCACCATCATATAATATTTATAGTTAATGTCCCAAAAATATTTTCATTTATCGTTTCTCTGTCAAATTCCTTCCTTTTCCCCAAAACGACATCCATATAAATTCAATGCACTCGATCTGCTAACTTTAAAAGAAGCATACTTTGAATTCACGTGAGCTTTTATCGTCTGCATGAAGGTGTATCTATACACCGTGGTTCACAGCCTCATTGTTTTACGTTGAAGATGATTCTACAATTTAGACGAATTGCATAGCCGGATGCAATGGATCAATTATACATGTGTCCACAGAGTAACCTTTGTTCACGTTTTGGTGTCTGACAAGTGACAAGAAAACGACAAATTGGTTTCGACGTCTCGAAAGCCTGAGTTACTCACTCTCTATACCCCATCCTCACTGAGTCACTGCTGCTCGGTTGCCAATAATATTACTGCATAGGATAGATAAGAAAAGGTAAAACTACTCTAAATTAAGCAAATATTTAAAGCAAATATTTAAAATGAGAAAGTGATGGTATATCCATTTTTAATTAATTAAAGTGTATTAAAATTTTAACTCACTCTATCTAATTAGTGATAGATATACCACCATTTTTCACTTTATATTTTGCTCACTATAAATGAGTTAAATCAGATGGAAAAAGAAAGTTGCAATGAAATTAACATTAATTTTTTATATTAAAAAATAGAGTATATATTAAAAATAAAAAAGATGTGATTTTAACAATAGGGTTGGAATGGTTGATTGAGTTCTCCGCTCATATACTTGCTATGACTTAAGTTTAATTATCTGATTTTTTCTGTTGGTAGGCAATATGTAAATTTCACTTTAAATCCTCGGTGAGGTTGGTAATTTTCTCTGACCTTACAGGATGATGCATATTCCTTTAATCTAAACTTTTATGTAAAAAACAAAAAAAAAACTATTTTTGATATAAAAAAATTATATTATGATATTTTAATTAGTACTATTTTAAAAATATTGGTCAGTGAAACCAATAAGAAAAACACTTTTTTAAAGCCAGTTTATACTTAACGATCTGTTAATTTTGTTAGAGGCCAGTTGGAGATAGGAGAGGAAGGGATGAATTTTAATAAAAATCTATCATTCGGTTCAAATATTTTGAGCAGAAAGGGAATATAAGAGCATCTCCAATGCTCAATATATAAGCAACTCACTTTATCTCTCTTTAAGTGGGTCACCTTAATTTTAAGCAACTAAAACAATTTCCACTCCAATGGGAATTTCTACAACAAGTTGCTTAACTCACCCTCTCTCTCTTCAACATTCCATATTCTCTCTCCTACATTTACACACAATAATTTTAAGCAACTCATAAGGAATAGTTGCTTATATAAGCAACTCTCTCCAATTTTAAGCAACCCAAAATCATATGTGACTTATCAAAATAATATTTTATTATTAAGCAACCCCTAAGCAACTCTCATTGGAGATGCTCTAAGGGACTCAAAATCCCTCATCTTAAATTTATATCTCCTCTCCAAAAGTGCAGGGTTTGAAGGGAGGGAAATGGTCCCCTCTCATTTCCTTGCAAACCAAACACCCTCCCATTAACCAAACAAAACAAGGAAATAATATTTTGCCCACCCCAACTTTGACCTAAACCGTGTGAAAACATAAAGCAATTGAGTAATTTTTCATACCTGATTTAGCGAGTTAAATATTATTATGCACCTTACCAAAATATGAGCAAATTCATTTTAATTTTTCAATTTGGATATTAAAAAAAACATAAATAAGAAACTGGAGTAAAGTTTCAAACTAGTATTCGACAAAAAATATGAAAGACATATTTAGTATTTGAAAAAAAAAACAATTTAATCCACACGAATCTCAGTTGATGCTCAAGATAGTCCTCAATAAGAATAAAAAAATCACTAAAAATCATCTTAAAAAGGATTAATTTGACTATTATTTGAGATTCTTGATAATCAAATTGATATTTATCATGAACTAAATATGTCTCCCTATATTTTGTCGGTGACCAGTTTGAATCTTTACTCTAAGAAGTAAGAACTAACCCACTATTTGTATATGGGGTCGGTTATTAGCATTCCTAATTATTTATTCATACTTCTCGTTAATAAATGATAATATATAAAATAAAAAATTAGCACAATAATTAATTAGTAGAAATATGAATAACCAATTTAAAAGTGCGAATTACAATACCATTTAAGCTCTTTTGTTAAGTCACTGTCTTTGCATATTTAAGTCATTGTCATTCTTGAGAAATTAGAAATGAATGTTGTATGTAATTGGTTTGAGTTTAAAAAAAAAAAAAAGGACTGAAGTGTGTTAGACAAGAGATTTTGAAATTTGAAAGCGAAAATGGAATTGACCATGTATAGAAGCATCAACATCTTTTGAGGGGACCTGGGAATGATAATAAATGCTCCTCCATTATTCGTAGATAATTTAGTCATAGTTTTTCAACCTAAAATGAGACAATTTTTTCAAAGGTTTTGCTTACGGGTACTCTGAGTGTATTTGTTAAGTAATTCACAAAGGTGAATGCATACACCTTAATTTTGGTGAAGCATGCTCTTTCAATCACAACCATACATTTATTAATAAATACAAACAATGGTTGAGATTAAAAGATTAAAAATGATAAAATGATAATATTATCCTTGTCTTTGTTCATCAACATTCCCACCTCACCCTCACTCTTCTCAATCTCAGTTCAGATCAGTCATCGTAGTGCCATCGAGCCTCCATCCTCCACCGCTTCAAACCACTACTCTCCTTCATCAGAAGCCAGACCAGCTTAGACTTGCAGCACCGCCACTTAGCACCAGCCGCGACCCACTTCCACCTCAGACAATCGCGAATTAAACGCTGTCCAACCCATCCCCGTGACACAGCTCCGCCTCGTACCAGAACACTCGTAGACCACCGCCGTGACGTCTATTTACATGTGCGTGTCCAAACTCGCCATCGACGCACGAGCCACCACCCAAACGCTTGTTGTTGTCGTGATCTGGATCGTTGGACGAGAAGCGCGCCACTGCGTAAGGAGCGGGAGCGGCCGAGGTTGGTGTTGCACCCATCAAGGGGCGGCGATGATGGTTCCTGAATGAAACTCCGACGAAGACGAATCGAGCAAATCCATTTGGAGCGACGAGGCTGAGGGAGGAGGTTTTGGCTGAGAAGGGATTGGATTGGAAGAAACTAGATTGGAGGAGCAAATCCAACGAGTGCACACAACCAAGCAGGCCTGGGGGTTGGGACGGTGGTGGCAAGGGGAGGTGAGGGGAGGAGAGGACAGTTAGCTGGGTGGGAAAAGATAAGGGTAAAAATGAAATTTCAAAACAAGGTTGGGGGGGTAAAAAAGAAAATTGATAGATGGTGCAGGATGCACCTTTTTTTGAGGGTGCATATTAGACTACACCATTCACAAAAGAAAAGTTTGTATAAAAACTAAATATAACACTTTTCAATATGCTAAATATATCATTTTCATATAAATTTTCCTTTCTTGATTTCTTAAACAATTCCTTAAGGTTTTAAAGGCAAATTGATGTGCTCAATACATTACTAATTGGAAAGTGGTTTTCGACAAAAAATAATAATTATTACATATTGATTCCTCGAACACGATGTTTTTAAAAGCTGTTGTTTAATTATATAACAACTACTAGTTAATTAAAGTAAATGTTCTGTCACAGTAAAAATGTTTTGCGGCTCTGTTCAGTAAAAACTAGTCGATAATGGATAAGTTAACAAATAGGAGATAACGGATAAGCTAATTGATAGCGGTTAGCTGATAGTGGATAGCTGTTTAAATAATTATCACTTTTAACACTTTAATTTATTTAAATTATGTATCATTTTAAAAATGAAAATATTAATCTTTAATTTTAATTATAATTATTTTTAATAAATAAAATGGAACGATAAAAATAAAATTATATATTGATATGATTTTTATATAAATTTTATTTTTTATAGATAAAAATATATTTCCTAATTTTTTTTATCTTAAATATAAAAATCTAAATAGGGAAATTAATTCTTATTTATATACTCTATTAAATAAATTAATTTTAATTTTTTGAGAAATTTAATTAAGATAATATGGATAAAAATGGAACAAAAAAGATAAGATATACGCTATAAGATCAAACACTACTTCAAGTAACATCTGGAAAAAATACCATAAGCTAGTGAAAAAACGCTTTAAGCTAATTTTAGAAACGGTTATTAAACGTGGCTACTTTTCCATCCGTTATAAGTTATCCGCTATACGCTAGCGGATTTGGCAAACCAAACATATTTTAAGTATTTACATAAGAAAAAAATGTTTATAAAGAGCGTCTTTTGCATGTTACTGTGTTACACATAAGCTTGAGAAATTTAAGAGCTACCAGTAAAAATACAATTTTTTGTGGCTGAGAATGTTTGTATAGATTATTTTAGGAAATAATTAATGTATAAAATCATTTTCATCGATAAAACACTGAACAAAATATCAATATAATTCTTATATAAAACTATTAAACAAGCAGAGTGATGTAATGGCATTTCCAAGCCTCGCATGTAAGAGGCTTGCTTGGTATCTAAACAACTCAACTGCTTATACCTTAGCTTTGTTTTATTTAACAAACAGGAGTGAAAGACAAGTAAAGGGAGCATCAAGAAATTATCAATAAAAAAAAAATTTGGAGAGGCAAAAAAAATCTAAAATAATATCAAGAAAATTTGTTCAGAATGCTGTATCAATTTGATGGATTATTTATCAGAATCCACCATTTTTTTTTACAACTTCTTGAAAGGCGATTCTTTCCCAACCGACTTCTCACATGTTCACTCACCTTTTGTTTGTTTGAGAGAAGTCGACATACAATTGGTTTGCTACTTTTCTTAAAAAAAAGATTGTTGCAATGTTAATTTCTTGCAAATCAGAATGTGCACTGACAAAGCTGATTGGGAAAAAACTAACTTCCCAAATGTTGGGGGAAAAAAAAGCAAATTATGATAATTAATCCACCAGGTATAGTATTCTTGTAAATAAATTTCCTAATAGCAATATTTTGATATTTTAGCGAGAGTGGCAAGGAGATAAAAAAAAAAAGGGAGATCTTATACACTAAAATAAGGAAATTGTTCAAACCTATATACTGCTAGGGGTGGGGTGCACAGTCTTGAAACATGGTGCTGGGCGGTTAGACCTAATACCCCTTTTCCTAACAATAGCATCTACTGCTCCACGCCTATTATAGGGATTATATCTGTTTATAAAGGAGCAACAAATAAAATCCTTGCTATATATGGAAATAAAAAAGAAAAAAAATTTGAGAAAGTTTTAAGTTGATTATTGATATAGCTAGTAATGAAAATTATGAGACGTAATTGTTCAATCACTATATCGAACTGACTTTGTTCGAATTGAATGAAAATACATGTCTTAGAGTTTAACTTCCATGAGTGTAAAAAAATTTACACTGACATTCAATAATATCTCGACAAATCGAGGTTATTGTATTTACTCTTTCATAGTTGTTAAAATAAAAATACACATGTCAAAATGTTAATGGATGTTACAGTGTATACTAAATGAGTGGAGCTCGATCTAAAGTGAGGAAGTAAATAGTTATCTACCATTGATTTGATTAAGTATATAGAGATCTCAACCCACAAATGATCTAAGGGTGGATACCTACTTACTTTCTCACTTTAGAACTCCACTCACTTTAGAGGAGTCAAATCCAATACATATAATTTGACTTCTCTAAAGTAAGAAGTAAATAGTTATTAGGGACGAAATCACTTAATAGCTGAGGGGGGCGGGTCCCCCCTTGAATTTTTTATTTATATTACACACACACATATACACATATACATATATATATATATATATATATATATATATATATATATATATATATATATATATATATATATATATATATATATATATAGGGGACATATCAAGCGAGATGACCTTATTTATATGAGAGTGAGAGGATTATATCATAGCCATTGGATCAAACTTTAAACGGTCAAGATTAAACCACAAAGTCATGTGACTTTTTTAAGTGGTCATGTGATATTTTTAAATCATGAAATAACTTTTAATCCTAACCATCCATGTATGGTTGTATGGCCCAGATTTATCTCTCACACTCTCATATAAGAAAATCCCTCTCACTAGATATGCCCCCCCTAGTGAGAGGGATTTTCTTATATGAGAGTGAGAGAGATAAATCTGGGCCATACAACCATAAGTCATTCAATCTAATGATGGAAATAACGTGCGTTTTGAATTTGATCGGTTTACTTCTTTAAAAAAATTTGATCCAAGCCAGTCCAACCAAATGTAGTTTGGATTTGATTAGATAATTCAGCTTTTATCATACTTTATTTTTTCTTATGTCAAGTGTCGTTCCTGCTGATTTAATAGTGGACAAAAGATAATCTTCAACAAAGGGAGTTAGTTTAGGGTGCCTAATACCTATTTTAACATCTCTATACTATAACGGTAGAACCTTTATGAAAGACAACAACTATTTGTTCCTTATTAACCATTATTTGATTTGATGACGAGTGAGAAAAATTCTAGACGGTTCAAGACCAATTTTGGTAGTTTGAGAAAAAATAATTATTGATATTTTTAACACATTCTTTTATGTTAAATATTCTTTTATATTGATTCTTTGTATCTACTCTCACTTATCCTATTTTTTCTTGAATCAACTCCAAATAAATTGCACCTAATTATTTTACAAATTTACTTGATTGGTTTTCTATTTTCCATGTTTACTCAATCAAGTATATGACGAGATCTAGCGTGATAGAGCAAGACATGTTGCTCATGGTGCATCATATTTAATTACCGTTAGATTAAGTAATCCCACCATATCTTATCATACATCATCTACACCTGATTTTTTTCTTCTTCATGTTGCTCTGCATTTTTCGCCAGAGAGTAACTCCATCGCGCTGCTGCTGCCGTGCACGGTGCTCTTTCTTGCCACTGCGCGGCTCACGTTCTCCTCTTCGCCTCTGTCAGCCACGGGACGTGGTAGTTCTCCTCCTCACCATTGCGAGAACTCACGAATCTGCTGGAACAACTCTCCGCTGCCATGCGCGGTTCTTTTCTCCTCCGTCGAGGCTTCGTGCTACCTCCGCACAGATAACCACCCCGAGACGTGGTTGTCCCGTCTTTCTCGACTTCTCCCTCCATTGTCAGATCTGCCCTCCTTCCCTTTTCCTCCGTCGTGACGCGTGCGGCTTCCCCACCCCTGTTCAGCCACCAACATTGGAGCCGCACATCCCAAGTTGCGACGGCGTCCAGATGCACTCGACCAGCACGTGCCGCAGTCAGTTCCATCTCGGACCACCGCGCCTCCATCCAGATCCTCCCTATGCAGCAACCAAGACCCACCGCCTAAAGATTCACAACGTGTTGCCTCCACGCCAGCCTCCATCGACCCAGATCTGACCAAACCTCGACTCCAGGACAGCCCCGGAGCTTCTTCAATCACCAAGCTAGCAGGCCACCGACAAGCTTTTCCTTGTCTTCGTTACATCTTGTGATTAACAGTAGAAGATTATGCTCATGGCGATTGTGATTCACTTTGGTGGTGTGGAGTGAGGAGTAAGCTGATGGTGGTGGCGGCAGGGGGTGGAAGGGGAGTTAGGGAAGAAATAATATAATGTGTATGGTTTACAGTATGATCATGAGGATTAAAATGGATCAACGATAATAAATGGTCTCTCACCATTAGAGACATGCCTAGCTTGCCCGTACCATAACCAAAGCCTCAGGTATATATCTTATATACATCAAAATTTTTAGCAAAATATAACTTCAAGACATTATATATGTCATTTCAACAAAAATATTAAAGAGAATGAGGGTGTTCGTTCGTAAAAGTATGAAAAACAATGCTTAAGTATGAATAATACTATAATTTAAAAAATAATAATATATGTACATAGTAGTTTGACTTGGATTGGATCGGTTTTCATTATGGATCCAAAATCCTATCCAATTTACTGAAAAAAGTGGTTTTTATGTTTTTGGTTTTTTCGGTTTTAGATTTGTTCAGTTTATTTTTTGCGGTTTGAATTGGTTTGTATCGATTGATGAACTTCCTATATTGTTGGAGCAGTTGTTTGAGACTCTAAATCCAGTTTTAATTTTTTTAAAGCATGTTTGACATCTTCAAAAGTCCGTGAGTTATAACTAAATTTAAGTTTTTAAATTTTGATTGGATAAGAATTGAAAATTTATTATTTTCTCATTTCTCAAAACTCAATTTTGATTTAATACTACACTTACTGTCTTATCCCCAAATTTCTTTGTTTTCACGAATCTTCTTTACTGTGATATGAAAGAAAATTAGTAATTTAATTTCAAAATTGTGTTGTATTATAAATGATTTCTTTTATTGTATTTCTTATTAAATTTAAATTGTGATCCTTTAGCAAGAGTTATATTTTTTAATTTAATAATTTTGCTAATTTTTAATTAACAAATTAATACATCAACATTCGTTTCATTTTTTTGGTAATAAATGAAGAGATAAATGATCAAATACAATTGAAAAAAATAATAAAATTGAAAAAAATTAATAAGTATGCATCAAAAAGTCAATTTGAATAATACAATCGAAATAACGTTTATTCTACCAAAATTTCTTTGATAATAAAATACTCAATCATAAATCAATTTCTACTAACTTACTTTTATCAAAAGTAAGTTCATAAAACTCTGATAGTCAAAACTCTGAGTGTAAATAATTCCCAAACACACATTAATCTGGATTACAATGGTTGAGGCAACTCTTTTTTTATTTTTTATTTATTTATACAAACTCAAATTAAGCAAACTCAAATTTGTGATTGAACTATTAGAAAGTTTCATTAGCTCAACCAATGAATTTCTTTTAGGATGGACCGATGAACTTAAGATTGTATTTCAGAAAACTACAAAGAGTTACCTCTTATAATTACATAAATAAACAAAATAATAATGCCTTTTTACATTCTGATCGTGCGTTTGGGTATACAACTTAATTTAAAACTTATGCAATAAGTTTTTTTAAAATAAGCTAAAAACAACTTATTTTCATAAGCTTCTCTGGCAGACTTATGGAAATAAGCTAAAAAAAAGCTTATAGAAAGATCATAAACTATTTTAATTAATTATTTACTTAAGTTTATTATCATAAACTATTGTCATATGCTCTTTATAAGTTCTTCCAAACACACTTTATAAAATATTATACTTTTATGTGAGTGCAATTAAATATTCCAATATATTATATATAAGTTTGATTGGTATACACTGATAGTATAAAACCTTTTTACATATCATGATTAAGGATTGATTGACAATGTAAAGATTTTACATTGTGTATAAAAATGAAACTCATTAGATACAAGAACTTATAAATATTCAAATAAGAAAACTTATAAACAAAACTCCCATATCATAACACATTAACACTAGAACTTGATAATATTATTCCACAGTTGAAAGAAAAAAGTGGAAAACAAAAACAAAGCTGGTCAAATTCTAGTAAAACAGTGGGTTGGTCATTTGCCTCTGGATTTGATTATGGAGAGAGAGAGGTTGTTGGCAACACTACAAAAGCAGAACCAGACAACTGTCCCTTGCTGTGTCGCTTGTGACACATGATTTTCCCATGGAAAAAAGGTAACGCTATAGAACCACAACTCAGCAGCACATCAGAAGAGAAGAGGGTAAAACTTCAAAAAAGCAGAAGGGTGGGTCATGACCCATCAGGGTAGTAGTAAAATTCACATCTCAACCATCATGGAATGAATGAAAGAAAACCCAGACACACTCACTCCACACCACACACTCAGAGTCACAGATCTCTACTATTCTTTGCCAAAGTAAAAAGCTTTACAACCAACAAAACCACACAACACCCAAAAAAAATCCAGAGAAAAAGCTCATTCCTTTACCTCTTCCATAATCTGTTGTGTAATGTTTTTGTCTTTGAGTGAACCAGACAAAAACCATTCCTCACACACTCTCTTACATCTCTTTCTGCCACCTCTTCCCTTTGATTCTTCCTTACAAGCCATGGTCCCAGAGTAAAGCAGTGATTTTTCATTTGACAAAAAAATTAAAAATAAAATTGTGGGTAAGTGTTGAAAGGAAGTAAATAACATTTCTCTATAGGTTTCTATTTTTCTCTGGTGCTGTCTGCATTTGTGTACTTTGTTGCCTTCTGCTCCTTCAACCTTTGCCTTTGCATTCATCCTGAAAAATGAGGAAGAATGGATGGCAGCTACCTTACCATCCTCTCCAGGTGAGTGTAAAGTTTTTATTTTTGCAGAATTTTTTCCAGTGGGGGCATTGTGATTTTGAAAATTCTTGTGTAGGTGGTGGCTGTTGCTGTATTTTTGGCTCTGGGGTTTGCCTTCTATGTGTTCTTTGCTCCTTTTGTTGGGAAGAAGATGTATCAGTACATTGTTATGGGACTCTACACACCTCTGGTAATTTTTTTAATTTGGTGTCAGTGGAAGGGATGAGATCTGTGATTGTTGCTTTGGGATTCACGTGTTTGGTTTATGTATATCTGATCTTTTTCTCCAATCTGGGTTCCTTCTCCTTCTCTACTCTTTTGCCTTTTTTTTATTTATGAAATTAGTATGTAGATTGAGTGTTCAATTGGAGTGCTATGAAGCTGCCTCTATACCTGTATTTGTTTTTTAATTTTTGATACGAATCTTCGAAAACAAAAAACGAAATAAAAACAAAGTGACATTTTTGCAATTATCAATGATAGGAAATGAAATCACGAAACTGGAAATAAAGTAAAATGGCCCTTATATGTTAGGAAAATCTCAAAAAATAAAACAAGTTTTTTGTTTTTGAAATCCAAACTAGCATTGAATTGGTCCTTATCATCTTTGGAGGGATATCTATACATGTAGAATATGCCCTTAGTTGAACTGATACACCTTAGTGGAAGCTACCTTTAGTGTGGTAACTTGAAGGGGGTGATTAAAGTGTGCAGTAGCTTCATCAGTCTGCTCATTAGTACAACCAGTCAATTTCTGAATCTTGGTGACAAGTCGCTACTGGGTCGACCTCTTGGTGTCTGTATATGATGGACTCATTTTGTATGCTTTATAATGACACATCTATGGATAGAAGAGAGAGCTCCATACACCGGTCAATCATTCAATTCATTAGCAGTTCAGCATTGCATTGAACTTTTCAGTTTCAGGATTTTAAGAAAAACACAGGAATTAGATCAATGCAGAATCGTTATCATAATATTAGATTATGAATTTTTTTAGCAATATAATATCTAAAGATGGGGTGATAGAACTTTCTCTTATTCTATCAGCCCAGCAAACTGGTATTCCAATGGTTGTTGAAACTTAGCACTGACAGTTGCAACTTGCGAATGGTTTTACTTGGAGAGGATTGCAGATAATTGTTCAGGACCTTGGGTGTTCTCTTGAGTGTTTGCAATTTGCTTTTTATGTTATAGCTGAGTTATGTGGTCTTAGGTTGCATGGGTACAGGTAACCATATCGGTGCAGGTACGAGGCACATCAAAATTTCTAAAATTTAGGGTACCGATATGGAAAGATAGATTGCACAGAAATATAAAAACATATATAATAAGGTAATTAAAGCATAAGCTAAATAAAATTTTGAATTTGCATAATGTTCTAACTCAAGTTTTGAAGAAAACCCCATAAAATATATCAAATAGCCAAAATTGCCTACAATATGAAGGCACAAGATTTGAAGGGATAAAGTAGTAGCTTGTTTCATTTAGTAGCAAAAAACTACTTAGTAGCAAAACTTTGTGCTTTGCAAGGACTGACTTGTATTTGATTGATATTGTCTGCTTGTAATGCTTGTCTGAACCTGTATCCTATGCTCACATGCACTTAGGAGTATCTATGCATCATATTTGTATTGGTGGCCTGAAGACAACAAAATTATGGAGTTTGTTAAGATTCTTAGGGGAACTGGTTGGATAATTATTATAGAGCTTTTTGGTAAAATGATTTTTCATCCTCAGAAAGCCATGACCATAACCTGGCCGAAAATGTTTGAATTGGATTGAGTAATCTGTATTAAACACTTGTTCTAAGAAGGAATGCTTTGGAAAATTTATTGGCAAACTTTGGGTTTCTGTGTGCTGAGATATAGGAAACCAATAATGCATGGATTGATAATATTTATTTGTTTCTTATTGGCTTTTGAACAGTTTGAACCCAAAAGCTACTTGAACTATCTGCTATTAAAGAATATTGTGATATTGTGATGAATGCAACTTTTGATACCAATCTAGTAAATCTCTGTGGTTCTGTAGATGGGAAGTAGCTATACCTTTATTTTATACTGCGTGAAGGACAACATCATGTTTTAGTAATATCTCACGTCTTGCCAGATTACTTGCGTCGTTGGACTATACATTTGGTGTGCAGCAGCTGATCCAGCAGATCCAGGGGTCTTTAAGTCCAAAAAGTATCTTAAAATTCCTGACAGCAAAAAACGTGATGGACTCGAGGGTTCTAAACTAGGAGGGGAATCAACATCATCAATTCATGATGCAAATGCTTCAACAGTTGGACCAAAATCTGTGGATAAGGAAGCATTGGGCACAGAAGCTAGTTTGAAAGATACTGCTATTTCAACAGAGAAGAAGACTGCATCATCGCCTTCTTCATCCTGTTTTCTATTAGTTTGCTCTCCTTGTGCTTATATCTGCAGCTGCTCTAGTTCAAGCGAGGAATCTTCTAATAAACAAACAAGCGAAGATGGCATGTTCTATTGCAGTTTGTGTGAAGTTGAGGTAAAAATCTTTGTTCCTCAAGACTATCGTTGCAGTCCATTCTGTAATATGTCGTGGTGATGAACAGATAAATTTACCTAAAAAATTCTGCTTGTAGAATTCAGATATACCATTTTTGCTTTTCTGGATCTAATACTTCATAATATAAAAAGTTCTGTTACAAATTCATGTTTACCTTGAAATGGTTGTATTTTGGCATTAGACGAATGCTTGGAGTTGGAGGCTTCATTCTGTTGATAATAATAGATGTTTATATCATTAGTATAATGTTGTGCAGGTCTTCAAGTACAGCAAGCACTGTAGAGTTTGTGACAAGTGTGTTGATCGTTTTGATCATCATTGCAGAGTATGAAAATCTAATTTTCCATTTGTTTGCTTATTGGTTGATATATTTCTGAAGGACGGTTACTTGTTGGATTTTGCAGTGGCTTAACAACTGTATTGGGAAAAAGAACTACCGGCAATTTTTCACTCTTATGGTTGCTGCTCTCTTCTTGGTAAGAAAGATTGTACATCTAGCCTTGGTTATCATTAACATGTTAAAACCTTGCATTATCATTGTATAAGCTCTGAAACCATGTATAAACCATATCCTACCATTTAAATTCGGGTCTGCTCCAGTTAGCAGCATTCTGAAATCTATTCTCAAAATACTCTTCAATCCTTTCTGAAGCTATTTTAGCCCCCCATGACAGTGGAAATGGAACAGGAGATGAGATCTTAGTAAGAAGTGGTTTTTAAGAACTTATGGTGTTGTTTATAAGAGTATATATATATATATATATATATATATACTATGTTCTCTGTGAACCAAGTAGTGCGCTTATTAGGCTATCTAGCATTAGAAAAAGAAATTAAAAGTGGGGTTATCTTTGTAATTTCTACGTATTTTAGTTAATTTTCATGGCATCTGGTATGTTAATTAAGTATTTAAGTGTCTTATATGCAAGGTCCAAGGGCTCCTGATGGGCTTGGATCAGTAGTAAGTGTCAAGGATTACATTTTGGGAGTTGTTTTCTTGTAACTCTATTTCCACTAATTTGTGCTAGGAAGTTGAAGTTTAATAACTGTAATTTGAAAATTCTCTAGGAGATTAGGCTGGAAGGTCATGAATTCTGAAAGGTCTTAGTTTGCACTGTAACAGCCTTTCTATGGGAGATCCTTTACTTGAATATTAAACCCAGAATTATCAAGAAGAATTTTCTTCTTTTCTAGTTTGTTACACCAGAAGAACCAGCCTAGTGGCTGTGTTTCTTCTCTCAGCCCTTCTCTAATTCATAGTAGAATCCTATATAGACTCTTGTACTACACCACCCAGTTTCCTTATCACATACCTGTTCTCCCTATCAAGTATCAAATTCTTATGTTTTTCTCATAAGTTAGTTGAACCATCCTAAAGACCAACTCAGCTCTTGTTGGAAGTAACATGCCAGAACCTAAAAAACACCACAGAGTAAGCATTTTTAATTTCCTAGTCATTTTCATTTTGATTAACTATTGACAGGTATATACATGGTTTGTGCACCTTGGGCTTGAGATTGCAGCTTATTCTTCAATGGTTGACTGGGATACTTGTGCTTATCTGCTGTTTTATTGAGAGGAAGCAATTTTCTGTGGATATATCCTCCAAGTTGGGAAGCAGTTTCTCTCTTGTTCCCTTTGTTATTGTGGTGGTGAGCATTTCTGCTTACATTATATTATGTGATTACTGCTTTAATGGTTATTTATGCATCTTATGCACACCAAATGTTTGTTCTTTTTTTCTTTATTTGGTCAATCCTACTCTCCCTTGCCCCTTTAGGTAATAACTGAGTAGTGCATGACAAAATTCATTATTAGCTATTTCCAACAGCTGGTATTCTTATGACAGAGAACTTTTTTTTTTTTTTTTTTTTCACAGGCTATCTGCACCATTTTGGCTATGATTGCCACCTTACCCCTTGTTCAGCTTTTCTTCTTTCATATCCTTCTCATTAAAAAGGTAAGCTCAGCAGTTGTTTTTTTGTAAGGCATATTATCATAATTCATTTAAGGGTCAGCTTATTTATTTGTTCTTCTCTGGCATAAAATAAAAAAGGATACAAGATAGAGAGGGTAGATGGGAGATGATGTGATATTGTATTAAAATATATCCTTCAGCTGCCCAGAGATCTTTATATATTTTACTGGAGGCAAAATATGACATCATTTAACTTAAAAAAGGGGCGTGGTTAGTGTTAAATATTATGGTTGTTGTGGATTGACTCAGGGAATCACAACATATGATTACATCATAGCTTTGAGGGAGCAGGAGCAAGAGCAGCAAGGAGTAGGTCAACATAGTCCCCAGATGTCACCTGTTAGCTCACTTACTGGATTGAGCAGTGCAAGCTCCTTTACTACTTTCCACCGTGGTGCGTGGTGCACTCCCCCACGCATGTTCCTTGAAGATCAGGTAACTTATCAACTCAGATCTGCTATGTATGTTAATGTCTTCTATTTCTGTATTTCACAAATTCTGTATATCCTAACTTTCTTGGTGTGCATTATGCAGTTTGATGTAGTACCCCCAGAAACAGCTTCTGTAAGTTCACTGGGAAAGAAAACTATGAGAGAAGAGCCAGTTAAGAAAAAGAACCCTGGAGCTGTCAAAATTAGTCCATGGACATTGGCACGATTAAATGCAGAAGAGGTTTCCAAGGCTGCTGCAGAAGCAAGAAAAAAGTCGAAAATTCTGCAGCCCGTGACAAGACATGACTCAGCTTTCCAGTTAGAACCAGACCACAACTCTGGCAGCAGCGGGCGACGAATGTTCCCCAGGATTGAGAACAATAGAAGGTCGCGGGCTGGCAAACGGGTTCGCCTGCCTGCTGACTTACCTATGGAGTCCCTTACAAGATTTTCTGCAAATAATATTGATAAAGGCTTCAGTGGAACATCTAGTTTAGCGCCTCTCCAGCTTGAAGCGCGGAGCGCATTTCAAACAAGTCATGCAGTGTCAAGCTCAGCTGGGATTGTTGCTTCTTCTCCTGAAAGCAGTCTAGACTCGCCTGATATTCACCCAGTTCGCGTGTCTTCAACGGAAGCCGAAGAAGCAAGACGGCTTGCAGGTCTTTCAGCTGCTGGTGCTGCAAGTCTGAAGGGAATCCCATTGTCAAGGTCTACTAGTGATGGATATGAGGCCTCTGGTGGGGAAGATAGTGACAGGGTTCCCACCAGGATTGTTCAGAGATCTACAAATTGGAGTAATCTTCTTTTCAATGTTGATCAGGATGAGAGGGCATTTGAGGCAAAGTCATCATCCAGCTTGGTCTATAACAGAAAGTTGTGACCAATTTGGGTGTTAAATAGACACACTATCTTGCTGATTATATTGATGGGAATTGTTCATTCTTTGATTTGTGAGCTCAGAGGTACTTCAAGTTTCAACATCCCTTAAACCCTCACCTTGTTGAGGTTTAAGTTGATGCCCCTCAAAGTTTTGGAGGTAGGCTAAGTGGGAAGTGGGAACCATGTACAAAGTTTTAGGTCACAGTAACTGATGAGTTTGAGCTTCTGTTTGTGCTCCCTATTTTCCCTTTATAAAATTTTAATTAAGCAAATTTCTAATGGATGGTCTATGCTGAATGTTCTGATTTTTTACAATGTTGAAAAGAAAAATACTAGCTCCTTCCACATTTTAGGGGCATAACAATTATTGTGCATCAACATGATCACAAAACAGATACTTAAAACGAAGAGCATAGAAAGAACAAATTGGAGTAACAAGACAAACATTTCTGGCTGCTATTTATCCCTTGATTACAGTATTACACTACTTGGCCATCCGTGGCTAGTACAAGGAGAGTCATGAAGATAAATTGAAATTTTTCTTATGTTAAAGTGTAGCCCATGTTAACATGTCATGAACGAATAACAATAACGAGGATTATCCTATTGAATGGACTCCGTTACAATGTTATATTTATGAAAAGAAAACATAGATTATGACTTTGTTTGACCAATTAGAAGTGTTTAATACATGATCTGATCTCACAAACTTATATTAAATTTTTTTTTTTCATAGCATTTTTTCAGAGGCTACTTAAAATAATGTATTTTTTTGGTAGCTGAACTTTTACTTAAAATAGTGTTTGAAATTATAGCTTTTAATTTATTATTTTTTGCTCATTTTTATCATTACTATTTTAATTAAATTCCTCCTTTATCATCTTTTAAATAAAATGAAAATCCTATTCTTGCTTTATCCTCTTGTAAACTAAATGGAATTCATAACTATCATGTTTCTTTTACTCTGTAAAAATATCATATCAAAATGTCATTTATTTATATTATTTTATTTTATTTAATAAAAATAATTAAAAATGAAATTAAGATTAAAAAATAAATACATTTTTTGAGCTAATTAATAATTTAAAATAAATTAAAGTATTAAAAGTGGTAATTATTTTAAATTAAATAACATATGCATATATATATGAATTATTTATAAGCAAGGTTTTTAAATAAAGGTCTTTATCACAATTCGGACCGCAATGTATTGGTTTTGGAGGTCTTCGAAATCGAAACACGACCGCAATTGTGACCACATCAGCCACATTTTCCCGCAATTGTGGCAAACGTAATGCAACCGCGACCACAATTTAAAACATTGATAAAAAGCATATAAACATGTACTTTGATGTTATTTTATATTTATCAACTAGTTTAACTGTTAATTTTACCGAACATTTAAAATCCAATTAGTTAGCTTTCGTCATCAGCTATAAGCTCATCCGCTATCAACTAACTTATCCGCTATAAGTTATCAGCTCATTCACTATCATCTAATTTGGTGCGCATAAGATGAATAAATAACCATTAAAGCAGTAATCACATAGAAATGCTCACCACTACAATAACAAAGGGAACAAGAGAGAAACTGCTTCCCAACTTGGAGGCTATATCCACAGAAAATTGCTTCCTCTCAATATAACAGCAGCACAAGTATCCCAGAGTCAACCATTGAAGAATAAGATGCAATCTCAAGCCCAAGGTACAAACCATGTATATACCTGTCAATAGTTAATCAAAATGAAAATGACTAGGAAATTAAAAATGCTTACTCTGTGGTGTTTTTTAGGTTCTGGCATGTTATTTCCAAGAAGAACTGGGTTGGTCTTTAGGATGGCTCAACTATCTTATGAGAAAAACATAAGAATTTGATACTTGATAGGGAAAACATCAGGCATGTTATAAGGAAAGTGGGTGGTGTAGACTGTGTAGTACAAGAGTCTAGATAGGATTCTACTAAGAAATAAACACTGGGCTGGTTCTTGTTCTTCTGGTGTAACAAACCAGAAAAGAAGAAAATTCTTCTTGATAATTCTGTGTTTAATGTTCAAGTAAAGGATCTCCCATAGAAATGATGTTACAGTGCAAGCTAATACCTTTTAGAATTCATGACCTTCCAGCCTAATCTCAAAGAGAATTTTCAATTTACAGTTACTAAACTTCAACATCCTAGGCACAAATTAGTGGAAATAGAGTTACAAGAAAACAACTCCCAAAATGTAATCCTTGGCAGTTACTACTGATCCAAGCTCTTACAAATAAGACACTTAAATACTTAACTAACATAACAGATGCCACGAAAATTAGCTAAAATATCTAGGAATTACAAAGATAACCCCACTTTTAATCATTTCCTTTTCTAATACTTCTGCATCACTAGGGAAACAAATAGATAGCCTAATAAGGCCAGTATATATATGTATATATTATATACTCTTCTAAACAACGTCAACCACTTCTTACTAAGATCTCATCTCCTGTTCCATTTGCACTCATAAGAAAGGATTGAAGATTGCCATCAATTGTGCTATTTTGCCTTCTTGAGTCTCTGATATTGCCATCATTTTCTTTTCATATTCATCAACCCACTTGAAAAATTTGCAATAAGGTTTCTTCTCCTGTAACAAATGAAATAAAACAAGTCAGAGTATGGACACCCATAAAATCAAAGGAAGATTTCAAATGGTGGGATTTTGAACCTTAAAATAGGGACAACCATAAAATGCTCTGTTTGGGTTCCTGAGCGTCTTTGAGGTGTAGGCAATGGCGTTTATGTTACAAAAGCATCTTGGAGGAGGAAACTTTCCATGGGTAGCAACACTTGCAACACTGTCACTCCCACTCGAACTATCTGACCCACCATGGCTCTTCATCTCCTCAAAGACAGCAACTTAAGAACAAAACAATGGCTGAATCAACCTTCAACCCAGCGAAATTTCGAGCTCAATACAGGGCAGCAATGGAGTTATGGTTTCAGTATTTGGGGAAGAAGATGATATAAAGAGCCGTTGGTTAAATGCCTATATATATATAGTTTTAGTTAAATGCCTCTAATTTCGATTTTTTTTAAGAATAAATGTCTAAATTGGTCTTGGAAAAATTTAGATGACCCATTTTTTGTCCATGAATTTTTTTTTTTGACCTATTAGTCCCTTAAATTTACAAAAGCGGGACACATTAGTCTTTGTTTCCATTTCCAATGTTTGTTTACTTGCCTATGTATCCCGTTAACCATCTTACATAATTCGTTAGTGGTCCTATATAGTCTATCACAAATTTCCATAGTAAAAAAAGAATAAAAGGTGAAAAATGTGCACAATTTATAGGTATTAGGGTTTTAAAATTTTGCACATTTTTTTCCCCACTTTTGTTCTTTTTTTCACGGCGGAAACTTGTCATAGGCTACACAGGATCATTAACGAGTCATGCTTGATGGTTAACGTGACACATAGGCAAGGAAGCGGACGTTGGAAGGGGAATGAGGGACTAATGTAGCCCATATTTATAAATTTGAGGGACTAATGTAGCCCACATTTATAAATTTGAAGGACTAAATATATAATTTATTTTTTTAGGGACCAAAAATGAGTCATCTAAATTTTTCACGAACCAATTTGGGTATTTACTCGTTTTTTAAAACAATTCCAAGCTGAAAAATACTAATAATACATCTTGACAATTAACGTAACACGTAACATACTTAATGGTGATCAACACGTGTGCTTTGACTTTGATTGATGAAGGGACTAAAAGGTCTCATGGCATAAAATTTGGAGGACTAATTAAAGAAGTTTTTTTTTTTTTAAGGGAATAAAATGGGATCGCCAAAATTTTCAGGTATTCACTCATTTCTTAAAAACGACGAGTCTCAGAATCCCATAGTGCCGCCCCTGTCCCCACCGTCTGCAAGGGTAGGCAACACCTGCGACCGCCACCGGTTCGGACCACTAGCGAGCAGCCTCCACGAACCAGCAGCAGGTCAGTTGCTCCATGCCCTCTTCATCTTCATTGTGACTTAGATACATTAATGTATGATGATTGTATCAGTTTGAATGCTAATAACTCCTCTCACATATTGCTTGTTGGTTTATCACTCAGTTCCTGAATTTTCTGTTTTTATTAATTCAAATTGATTTAGCTTCAATCGCTTATATTTAGGTGCTTATCTCAAAAAGCATGTTAAGTGTTTGATGAAAGGTTTACTCGCATAATTTGTCTGTTAGCTTCTAACCTGTGTAGTTAAGATGATCTTTCAAATCTGGAAGTGGTTTGTCTTGGTTAGCAACCCACAGAACTGTTTGTTTATTCAACTTGGTGTACCATATCCATATTGTCACGTCTTTTCTGCTACCAGAGCTTTCCCTGCAGGATGCACTGCAACAATTGAATCAGCACCACAACCAACCACCTGCTTTCTCTGCTCCTTCTCCTTTCCCTCGTCGGTGTCCAATAACTGCCCCCTGCAAATATTACCCTTTTGTGTGGCTTGCAATTCCCATGATTCTCATCATTTATCACCTTTCCCATTATTACATGCTTGATAAAATCCCCAAAAATAAGTTAGGATATGCCTATATGATACCCTGTTATTAATCACGCACCATTTTCTGGGTATTATTGGTTGTTGTTGTTAAAAGATATTTGTTGCTTATTGTTGGGAATATATGCTTGAATTTATGTATGCTTGTACATGTATTCCTGATGATTCCTTATTGTCTAATCCTTTAAGTAGGACTCATATGGATAGCTTACTCCAGGAGAAAGTTCAAAAATATGAAGAATTTGTCGATAAGCGCTTGAAACCTGATCTTCTTCATGCTATTGCTCAACGGTATAATGTTTGCTCATGTTGATTTTATTCTTGGTTCAAATAATGTGCATAAATGTATGCCTCATAGAATATTGTTTTTCGACTCTTTCTTCTGAAAGGAAATATATGGTTGGTGCCTTTGAGTGCATAAAAACATTTGAAGATACTTGGTTCATTCTGCAGCATAAGCTATAACTGTGTGTCTTGTGGTTTCTTGAATATTGTGGTACTATATGAACTTGGTCTTGAATTTATAACTTCTTGCAAAATGGAATTAAAGAAGCAGTTACATACGAGCAATGGAGCATTCCCAAATCAAAGTGTTTCTATTGCCTTGTCTATTGTATAGGATTTCACAGTCTTTATTTACTTATTTCTCTCATTTCCTTTACTGCAGGGACAAGGTCTTTGAACAACAGAAAATTTTGTATCCTTTTTCACTTTTATGTATATGGTTAGGATCAATTATTACTACCACAACGCTTAAATAGTTTTAAACACTCAATAGATTTTTTGTTTTGTTTTAATATCATCCATTTCTCATAAAATCCACAGTAGCATAGGAATTAGGAAGTCCTTAGATCAAACTTATAAGCTTAATTGGAGATTAGTTTCTATTCCACGAGTGATAATTAACCAGTTCATTGTTGTATAGTTTTAGAAATTAAAAAAAATAAATTATATATGATTCATGTGAAACTTGATATGTTACATATAATCCATGAATTAAATGTTGCACTCGGTAAAGAAAATTTGTTATGTCTGGATTCTCTTGACTTGTTTACTCAGTGCTGATTTGCGAAGAAACATTGAAAACTTAGAGAAGAATAGTGTGACCAGTCTAAGAACTTTGGTCAATCTTGGGTCTGAGGTATACGTGCAGGCGGAAGTGTAAGTTATCAACATTTTAGCTTTTATCTGGTGTTTTCTGTGTTTTGGTGACTAATTGCATTGATTCTTTCTATAAATTACATCTTTCCTTGATTTTTTTGATTTTGTAAGGCACACTTGTATTTTATTTTTATCATCAATCCATATGATCAAACACTTGTTCTCCTTTGTATGTATCATCTTTATAGTCATCAGTCACCGTCATATCATCAAAAAATTTATGATCTGTGCTATATATCCCAACTTTTACCTATGTGCTTTTTCCCCCAGTTACAATGACAGCATGGAGGTTTAAATCCGGAACCTTTGACAAACTACCAAAACTCCTCACCACTAGCCCACTCTTAGCTCTTTATAGTCATCTGGTGTTTTCTTTTTTCTGATTTGGTGACTAATTGCAATGATTCTTTCTATAAATTACATCTTTCATTGATTTTTTTGATTTTGTAAGGCACACTTGTATTTTATCGCCAATCCATATGATCAAACACTTGTTCTCCTTTGTATGTATCATCTTTATTGTCACTAGTCACCGTCATATCATCAAAAATTATGATCTCTGCTATCTATCCCAACTTTCACCTATGTGCTTTTTCCTCCAGTTACAATGACAGTATGGAGGTTAAATCCGGAACCTTTGACAAACTACCAAAACCCCTCACCACTAACCCATTCTTAGCTCTTTTCACTATAATTAAATATGTATCTTTTTGTTTTGTCTCTAGTCTGGTTAAATGCTCATATGTTCTATATTTTATCTATTTGTGTAAAACTGTACAGGCCCGATACACAACGCATATTTGTGGATGTAGGATTGGGATTCCATGTGGAGTTTACTTGGTCTGAAGCTTTGAACTACATAGCTAAAAGGGAAGAAAAGATAGCTAGGTATAAGTTTCTCAGCTAACATATCTTGCCTAGTTGAAACTTGAAAAATGAATCTACCTTACTATGGCTTTCCAGGTTCTTTGTTTCAAGTTTTAAGTGACAGTATGACTTACCTCACTGGAGTGGTTTAAATGACATTGAAACTGACTTTAAAAAACTTTTAGTCCAAGATCCTCATGTCTCCTGTGTCAAACATATTCTGTGTCAACGTCCATTGCTTGTATCTAAATGCACTGAAGCATTTTATTTTCTTTAGTTATACTTTGGTGTTATTACTATGGCTGGGTGGCAGTAAATGATCAGATTCTACTCACTGGGATTCTTGTTTTGTATGTGCAGAAGTTATTGGTAAAATGACAAATTTTATGTTTTTTCCTTCCATATATTTTGGACATGGTTAAACTGAAAGCTGATAATTGATGAATGTATAGCATAAGGTTAGTTAAATCTTAGGCTGGAATGCAAGTTTTAACACCTCGCAAGTACCAAATGGAAAGCGTGAGTAATGTGTGCATAGTTTGGAAGGCTTGTTAGCAAATTACAAAAATCCAGGCTTAATAATTTTGGGCATTGTGTTGATGTTAGCTACTTGGTCGGGTGTTCCTATACATAAGATGTAAAATACAGCTAAAGAAAGCATCATTTCAGGAACAATTTGAGATCCTTGTTTAGATTTAGGCTTAATTGCACTTTTGGTCTCTCTATTATTGAACATGTGTGATGTTGGTCCCTATAGTTTTTTTAATACACATTTGGTCCCCCTATTTTTTAATTTTGCAAATTCAGCCCTTACGTCCAATGTCTGTCATTTTTCCCAATGATCAACATAGAGGAACCACTCCTCTATGCGTACAGAACCTCTGGTTGAGGTTCTTCCTCTTCTGTCTCTCCAATTCGACATGATTCAGTGGTTCTTCTATGCTATTTACTAGTTTTGTCACTCCTTTTTGGGACTTTTTTTGGTTCAACCATAGGGTCCTTTATCACAGAAGCTCAATCAGAGGTCATATGCGCTTAGAACAGTGGTTCATCTTTGATAATGATTGAAAAATTGACGAACATTAGACGGAAGGACTGAATTTGCAAAATTGAAAAAATAGGGGGACTAAATGTGTACATAAAAAACCTTAGGGACCAAAATCGCACATGACCGATAATATGAGGACCAAAAGTGCAATTAAGCCGTAGATTTAATGTAATATGGCAGTTACTTATTTCGTTGAAACTTTGATAAGGTTTTGACTTACCTCTCGTATGTTATCTTTTGGCAACTCTCTAGTGGGCTAGTGCCTGTTGCGGAACAAATTTATCTTCACCTTTTTCTTCTCTTTCTGTCCATCCAGACATGGTCAATTAGTTTTGTTTTTTTCTTTATTTCCTCTTCCTTTTTATGGTTGAAATTAAGTATGAATTTGCATGACATGCCCTGCAGGCAGATAGAGGACTACACACAGTTAATTGCATCAATTAAAGCACAGATCAAGCTGGTATGTTTAGCTCTGTTTTCTTCAACTCACTGAGTTCCTAGTTCCCTTTCCTTCTTCCAATTCTTCTCACTTAAAGGATGGTACTTGGTCAATTAGATACTACTTTGAAATACCGAAAGAAAATGATGGTAATGTTTGACATAATTCTGAAACTGAGCCAAAACTGAATTTTCCCTTAAGATATTTTAGGAAGGTTGTAGGGGGCACCTCAAGTGAGAGGAATGCATTATTGTAAGAGTGAGAGGAGCAAATCTAGGCCATTAAACCATACATGGATGGTCAGGATTAGAAGTTAGTTGGTGGTCATGTAATCACTTAAAAAAGTCACATGATTTTATGTTCTAATTTTGACCATTCATGTATGAACCAAAGGTCCAGATTTATTCCTCTCATCTCTCATAATAACACACCCCTCTTACTTGAGTTGCTCCCGGTTGTCATCTATCCACCAAATAATAATTGATTAGACACTTAAATTACGAGAACATTTTCTTCACTGTTTCAATGCAGGTTCTCGAAGGGATTCGAGAATTACTTCAACTTCCAGCTGAGAAATCCTTACCAGAACGGGTATTTTGATGTTTACTGACTATATTACCAAATTGCTTCTATTGTAGTCTTTTTGCCGCACTTGTGTTACGATATGATATGATTTGTTATTATAACATGTAATAGAAGAAATGCAAGTACGTGAAACAGAACAGAGATCGATATTTATCCAATATGAGATTGCATCTCATTTTCGGACCTTACAGTTGTCTTTCTAATTAGTTTCTGATTTTGTGCGGTGCTGTTAATCTGTCATTTTGTTTGTAATGAATATGCAATTTCAAGGATTTTACCGATTAAACGTGAACGGAAACATTGATAAGGCACGACGTCCTTACATCTATGTTTCTCTTTGGATAAAATTTAAAGCATAATCTCTAGTAATTATTTATATGGGAATGATGCTCGTCTATTTTTCACATGACAATGTTACGTGAAAGACACATACTCATTAAAGACGGATCCATTAATGGGGCCCTTCAAACTCTGTTAAACTTTATTCAAGTTGTTTATGTTTATTTTTCTCCAGGCATGATTTTATCATATGAAAAACACAAGAGAATTTATTCTCAATTTGCCTAAATAAATGTAATGTTCTTATAGTTACAAAATACATTTATCACTGAAAGTGTAGAAAAATATTGTAATATTTTTTTAAAAAAAATGGATTTTTTTTTTGTCAATGACTAGGCTGGAGAATTGAAAGTGGAAGAAGATTGATGGACCTGGGCCCGGCGTAACGGCCCATTCGTGATGCAAGAACTACAGTGATTTTTAACCGTACGTGACTTTTATGCAAATCGTCAAATCCAATTTAATATATATATATATATAAACCTTGTTCGTGTGTAATTTAGTTGGACATGTGAGTCGTGACGTTATCAATTTCATACATAAAAAACAACGAGAGAAAAAAGATACGAAGGGAATCAAATATACAGTGAAAACAGAAACTACAAAGATACCAAAGTCACCTCATGACTCATGTCATGAATGCTGGGGGCCTGGGGCTTTGACAATACATTAAACTGAAACTCTGCTGCAACAGATGCCAACCCACACTAGTACCATCACGTGTTTCTATTTATTTTTTTAGGACTTTTTACACACATGCATTGTAATACTACTATTATCCACCCATATATAGCTACAATACAAATTACAAAGCTATAATATACATATAATGGAAAATTGGTACTATATAAATTCACTTTAAAATGGCATCTAAAGAATCGTATTTTATTTCATGAGCCTATCTCTCTCCTACGAAAAATTTCAGATCACTTGAGAGAGTCGAACTCCTAAAGAAACTGGTTCAAATAATTAAATCCACTAGTAGTAATACTACCCTTACCCTGCAGTGAAAGAGAAAAGAGTAGTCTGGCGAGAAGGGTAAGGATGGAAATGATGGGACATATAAATAAGAAAGATGCTAGCATCACATATTTATCCCCAGCACACTCTCTATTATCGAGTGTGAATTTCATGTGAGACCCACCAAAACATATGATCCCACATGAAATTCGCTCAATAATAAAAGATGTATCAAGATGAATATGTTTAAGAGTGTGATGCTAGCATTATTATTTTATAAATAATGCAAATCCATGCATATTACATAGAGTGCAGCAGCAAAGGAAGCCAAGGCAGGCAACGTCATATCTTGGCTTGTGTGATTGGTTTTGCATATCATAGGTTGATGCCATCATGCATGATTGGTGATTGATCGAAAGGCCGTTGCTGCTTTCAAGGGTTGTTGTGTTGTGATATGGACTGCATCTACTGATACTGATCTGATGTAACGAAAGCATCAACCAACACTGGTAACTGGTTCCATCACCGACACTTGGTCACTTGGACACGTCCCTCAACACCATTGTTTTATTTCTTTTCTTCTCAGGTTTTAATCCTGCTCACTTTGCTCTTCTCTTTACTCTTTTGTATTTTTGTTGGTTAATGTGAAATCAATGTGAATCTTTTTAGGGTATTGCGAACCCAATCGGTGTGCTAAGATACTTCATTAATTATATATCTTTTTTATTTATTTTTTTTAAAAATCTTTTTAATAAAATCTTAACACCTGGAAAGAAGTGAAATAGAGAGAAGTTTGAAAGCATCTAGAGTTTTATCTCATTTGGATTAGAGAGATAAGAGAAGGAAGAGGAAAAAACATGAGTAGCTTTTGATTAAGGTTAGTCGGCAGTGATTTTTCTTAAAACTATTATGAATAACTTTTTATTCTCAAAAGTTATTCCAACTCTTGTTAACACACACATCTATAATCTATAATCTATATCTATAATCTATAATCTATAATCTATAATCTATAATATATACATACGGAAATGTATGCATGAAATTTCTCTACCACATGTCGCTCAATTACAGCACCATCTCACATGAATCCTAGGTGTCGATCAATCCATAAAATCATGGATTACTTCAATGCATTACTTTATGAATGTTATCCCATATCATTATGAATCAAGATATGCAGCCCAACAAGAATCAAATATTAAGGTAATCAAATACTAAACCGACATAATATACCAGCATTAAAACAAAGTAATAATAACGAATCAGATTTTCCATTTCAAAAATGGTTATTCAAAATTCAAAATGATGGATGATAATTCACATTAAGAAGCAATAAAGATTATAAATTATAATTGATTGCCCAATGGTCTAAACAATTTGATTGCAATTCACTCAGCTTTTTATTTTTCAACGTGTGCTTTTATTTCCTTATTCGAAATATAAATTTGGTTTTTTTTTTGTTGGAAAATATAAATTTGGTTTAATACCAATTCATTTGGCTAATTGTAATTTAAAGGCTATTCAAGCCTCTATGTTTTTTATAGCATTCTTTTACGGGTTCCTATCTTGAACAATCAATCACAATATTGCATCAGGATTGCAGGGCTTTAACTACTCATTTGCATTAGTATATATATCAAACTGCAATATTACAAAAAACAATTCAAGCCTTACAAAAATTTTTATTTTGGTTCTTTATTCATGTTTTTGTCATGTTTTTGCTCATTCTCTTAATTTTTTTTTTCCTCTCAGCTTCTTTGAAGACCATCTTTGCTCCTTACTCATTCGATTATCTCTCATATCAGGTAATGACTCACATCTCTTTAAAGACTATCTCAGCTTAATTTTTTTTATCACTGCAAGGTTATGAAAATTAGAACCCTCTAATTCTTGCTTTTTTTAATTTATCCACAGCACCATCACAAGTCCTTAAAAGGTAAGGGTCCCTTCTCTTTTCATTATTTTCGAAGAACGCAAAGAAGATGATGAATAAAATGATTACGAAGATGAATCGGGTGACCTTTTTTTTTATCTTGAAATATTCGATCTTTTCCCTCTTTATCTTTCCAATGTTTGTGAAGCATTGAAATTGTTTATCCACGATAATAGTATGACTTCTCCAATACTTTTCTTTCACTCTTTTAACTATAAATTGAATTCATTGTGACTTTTCTTATTGTCATTACATACAATTCTTTTTTTTTAACCTATAATTATTTTATTTTTCTTCTTGAAATGTCGTTGAAAATCTAATTTTTTTTTTCTGTTTACAGATTGAATATTTTGTTATAAATATTATTTTAATTTCGAATTTCATTTAGAGCTAACATCTTTTTAATTTTTTTTTCTTTTCTAATTTATCCTTTTCTCTTATTCGCTACATTTTTTATCTCCTATCCTTGACAATTAAAATCTATGATATCAAAAGACCAACATTAAAGAGTAGATTAACACAACCGCTGGACAAGTGTGTATGAAAATGAAATTGAATTTTGATGTTATGAGAAGAAGGATGAAAGCATATTGGCCTCTTAACAATGATTTATTATGATTTCATCACCCATTTATTTTTATTCTTTATTCTACTCAGTCAAAATGAGAAGAGTGTTAGGTCAAAATAAGAAGAGTGTTAGTACGTCATTTTTAATTATCATCTTTATGGGTGGATGTTTCGGAAAAAGCAATTTATGATTTGTATCGTATTTTTAGACCCAAATCATAAATATTGGAGAATTTCTTTTATACAAGTAAATTGAAACTTTTTTAAACTTTAATATCTCTATGTATATAAAGTGATTAATATAGAAATCACGAATAAAAATATAATATATGGGATCAATTTTGAAAAGCATTTAAATATGTTTTTAACTTCCAATATGATGTTAGGTAATATTTTTATATAGTCAATTGAAATTGTATTTGCTTAATATTTTTGTAAACATTATGTTATTAAAAATGCATATAATAATGTTGAATGAAAAGCTCAATGCATGGGAAAACTAGCATTGAGACCCATATTCTCTCAATGCACAATACCCATATTCTGAAAAGGAAATAATTCAAAAACCCTAAACATATATCAATTATTGAAGAAATTTGAAAACACATTGAATATCATAATCAGTCTACATTTTAAAATGGCAATAATCAAAACAGTTTGAAATTTAAAATAATTCAATTGAAATGTCATTAATCAAATCAAATCATTTGCAAAAATATACGCACATTAAAAAGGATGTTATTAACCAAATCAAATCTAATCAAATTAAAATATTATTAATATTTGTTTACTATAATGTTAATAAGAAAATTTTGACATTGATAAACGAATATCTTAATATTTTTTATTATAATACTTTAAATTTCTTTATCAATGAATATTATAAAATTTGAACTTAAATATCATTAATAAATTTCTTCTTAAAACAATATTAAAACTAATATTTATTAAATTTCAAACAAATATCATTAAAATAAAATTAATAAATTAAAATTTGAATTTATTGACTATAATATTTTGTGAAAATTGATTTAATTTGCATTAATTACAATGAAGTAACTCAAATTAGGGACTTTAAGTTTCTCAGTAGAATGACTCAATTAAGAACTTGCTTCGATAGATTAGTTTCCACTAATACATCATTCATTTATGCAATATCAAACGGGATGTCATTAATGTCAATTGAAAATGTCACAATTAATATCATCACATTAACAACTCATTCTATAACACAGATAATAAATATTGAATAATTTATTTTATATAATTAAATTAAAACTTTTTTTTTATACTTTAATATCTACATGTAAAGATTAATATAGATATTTAAAAAAAAAATATAACACATCGATTCATGTTTGAAAAGCATTTAAATATGTTTTTTTTACTTCCTATATGATGTGTGGTAATATTTTTATGTAATCAATTGAAATAGTATTGGCTTAATATTTTTATAAGAAAATAAATGAAAAACTATACATAAATACCATAAAAAAACTCAATTAAGTATTTTTAGTTTTTTAATTAAGAAACCAAAAAGTCTGTTATTTAATTAAATAGAGTTAATTTGAATAAGTAACCCATAATGCAAAAAATTCATATGTTTAACTTTCATTAAAAAAAAATTCATATTTCAAATTATATTTGAAAATTTTGGTAAAAGTTTTGTTCTTAAAAATGTGTATAATAGATACTATTTGTGATATTTAGACTAGGATTACAATTTCAAAATAAACAAAAAAAAAAAATCATTTTCAAAGTTTCTATTTTAATAAATTTGATTGTATATTAAAATGATATGTTTTTAATTAAAATTTGTTTGAAAAAAAAAAATTCACTGTAACATTGATGATCAGAAATATTAAAAATTAAAAAAATTCAAATATTAAAAATTAAATGATAAAGAAATATATTCTCTAAAAATGTTTAACTTTGACGGAAAAATATGAGATCAAATAGATTTTTCAAGAGAGAAGAAAAAAGTAATATGATAGATAAATATATTTTCTAAAAATGATTACGGACAAAGAGGAGAAATAAATCAAATAGATTTTCAAAAGAGAATAAAAATAATATTATGATAGATGATTTTTTTTAAATGATTAACTTGCACCGGAAACAAGGAGAAATAAAGCAGACAGATTTTGAAGAGAGAAGAAAAAATAACTTGATAAATAAATATATTTTATAAAAATGTTTAACTTACACGGAAAAGAGGAGAAATAAATCAAATAGATTTTCAAGATAAACGAAAAAAGTATAGATAAATAATTTTTTTTAAAATGATTAACTTACTTGGGGAAAAGAAAAGAAACAAATCAAATAGATTTTCAAAAGAGAAGAAAAAATAACATGATAGATAAATATATTTTCTAAAAAAAATTATATTTGAAGGAAAATAGGATAAATAAATAAGAATATTTTCCAGAAAGATTTTTTTTTCATATGATAGATAAATATATTTTCTAAAAATGGTTAACTTACTTGTGGAAAGGAAAGAAACAAATCAAATAGATTTTCAAAAGAGAAGAAAAAATAATATGATAGATAAATATATTTTCTAAAAATGGTTGACTTGCACAGTAAAAAGAGAAAAAAATAAATCAAATCGATTTTCAAGAGAGAAGAAAAAAAGTTTATATCATAGGTAAATATATTTTCAAAAAATTGTTAACTTGCACAAAAAAAAGAGGATAAAAAAATCAAATATATTTTTAAGAGAGCATAAAAGAATTCATAGAATTACCAAGATAATGTGAAGAGTTTAAAGTTAGTGTTTAGATATATTACTTAGAGAAATGATTAATTAGCTTGAAATGTAGTTGTATCATTGAAAAATATACATAATATTAAATGTTCAAAGAAGTATCATACCAAGGTAGTAGAAGAAGAAATAGTTAGTCCTAATTTATATTTTTTCTTTGAAAAAAACAATTTCACTCTAATATTTGTATTATAATATCAATAATAGTTATTAAGTTAATATCTGGTATACTTTGTAATCGACTGTTTAGTAAAAAGCAATTTTTTTATACTATTTTTGTGTATATTTTTTACAATATTTGTATATATTTCCCCCAAAAAAATTAAACAAAAAATGCAAAATAAAAAATAGTATATTTATTTGAGGAAATCCTAAAAAATTCGCATATTCCCTGCATATGGCACGGGTCCATACACTAGTATATATATATCCAAACATTTTATAAGTAATGCAGACTGCAGAGTAACCCAAAAAACTTTCCCACGCTATGCTCCAATTATCATCATCATGCGTTTATAGTTATCACCGCAAGTCTTGTAGAGTTGTAGGAGAAAACATAGGCACACATCTTGGGGGACATATAGTTTTTACCTCCATTTGAAGATCACGTGTGAAAAAATTGATGTAATTTTTTATAAATTTAACATACAACAAAATAAGTAATTCTTGTAAGAAAAAGTAGTTAAAAAAATTAATGAATAATGCTGGTTACTAACATTTTTACATGTGAAAGATGTGAGACATGAATAGTGTGACTGTGAAATAAAGCTTTTTTTTTCAAAATATTTTTTTTAATGCTCAGTTTTTCAAATTAATTTAATAGAGGAATTTCCGTGTATATTTTGATATACATAATTAAGTGTGCTAATTAATAAATAACCAATAAACTGTTACCTTAAAAAAATACTCCCTCTGATCCACAATATAAAAAACAAATGAACCCTTTTTTTGGTCCAAAATATAAGCAGAGGAATGCTACGTCAAATTCTCTGTCACACTCTTTTTGACACTTTCTTTTTTATTGGTCCAAGTCACACCCTTTGCACCTGTTAACCTACTATACAGGTTATCTATATTAAATTTTTTTTTAAAAAGGTCTCGCCTTCTAGGTCCAGACTGAGCCAGGATTTGCTCCTGCACAAATCCATCCGGCGCCGCTCCTGCGCAAATCCAACGGCTGCAGGTTGTTGTTGGAGGGTGGGACCAGCTGTTCAGGTGTGTGGGTCCACGATTGGACGGCTTGGATGAGCGGCAGGAGCATCCTGCCGCTGGAGCAGATCCAAGTCCGTCCAGACTAATGTCTTTCCCACTCCCGTCTCTAGTTTTCATCCCTGTCGCAGGAGTTCATCGGCTCCTGTAAACGCCAGAGCATCGCCGGAGCGTCGGTTGCACTTGTCGTCAGAGCATCCCTTCTTCTTCTCTGATCTCCTCTACCTCTCTACAATTTTGGCTTACCAAAGCTAAAGTTGGAAGCTTTATTATTCTGGTTAAATGGATTCTAACAAATTCATCTCACTGATTTTCTGATTCACTTTTTTTATTGTAGTGTGTTAAGAGACCCTGAAAGGTGGAATCAACTGGTGGGTTCAAATTGATTTTTTAATAAACATGTTTCACCTTTTGTTCAGTTCTTTCTTATCATAAAAACAAGGTAAGTTAGATATAAAAATGGTGAATATCAAACGAGCAGCAAACACAACAAACCCGTTTGTTGTGGAGGTACAAGCATAAAAAATGGTAGCCAAAATGTAAAACGAAAAGGAAAATCCAAAAGTTAGGAAGGCAGCTCACGCATAATCAAATGAAAATGGGGTTTTGGAAAGATGGGGGGTTTTGGACGAAGAAGGGGACAATTTTTTTTTCCTTTTTAGAAATTTTCTTTTTTAAGTTTAGATAACCTGTACAGTGATTAACAGGTTATAATATTTTAAAAAGTGGTGACCTGGACCAATCAAAAAGAAAGTGTCAAAAAGAGTGTGAGAGAGAGTTTGATGGTAGCATTCCTCGTATAAGAAACATGTATTAATTTTCACATATATTAAATACTAATTTTCAATATTACCCTTATTAATTACTGTTATTAATTATAGACCATTAGAATATTAATTAAATTTAGAAGGGGTGTTTTTGGAAATTTATACGACTATTAATTACAATGAACTCATTCCAATATATTTCTTTGGTCGGTATGTTTTATGTGACATCCTTCTACCCCCATGTTATAAGCACTTAATATAAAAGTAATTAAAAGAAAAACATGCATTTATTGAAGAAATTAAAATATCTGTCCATGGGTAGAAAAGTCTCACATGAGTCAGTTCATAACGCGGAAATAAAAATAAGTTTAAAACAATTAAAACATAACAAAGAAATAAACATATCCCAACCTCGATGTCACATACAGAGCTGGTATAACCGTTTCGGATTAAAATCCACGAAATTACAACTGAAAACTAAGAAACATAAACTAGCCCTAACTATGAGTGGCGGCTCCTCAGAGTCGCTCCTCTCCGGGCTGCTCGTCATCCTCTGCAATGTGCCAATTAGGCCAAACACAAACAAACAAACAAACAAACAAATATTGGGAGTAAGAATCATGTAAACATAATAGCAAGGAAGTAGGAAGTAAAGTAAAACATATAACATAGCAACAACTTAAACATACATCAACAACCGACATGTTATGCAGTGCAGTGCAATCCTAATTCGCTAAACCAACAATGCATGTGGATCCACTAAACTCGGGATGGACGACTTCGGAGTTAAATATCCACATTGAGAATCTACTCAATGCTGGAGAATCTACTCCTTGGATAGCCAATGCATCAAACCAACGAATGCCTCGTCACTGAGGCGCTAGGAGATTCTACTCTAACCGTGGGTGGCCAGATCACCGTACTCTAGGACGACCTCCCCTATGTCGAACATCCCTAAACAACAACTCTGATGCAATGCTTATGCAACACAACAACAACAGCAGCAACACCACCTCCCTAACTCCAACGAAAACGACCGAAGATAACAGCGGAATCAACCGCACAACTTGCCTCTCGGAATCTACCTGAGGACTTGAGCGGAATCAACCGCAGCACCCGGGGCAAACTCTCGGCCACCAAGGTGCATAACAACAACACCTTAGACCCAAACCGCGGGGTCAAGGCTTCCTTGGCCAAGAAGCGCCAAGGCACAGCTCACCAGCTTGCGGTACCCAATGGGTACCGACTTATCAAACTCAACACCTCATCATCTCACCATTTTAATTATCTTTAGCAGATATTAGCCAAGTTGTCTAATCAACTTATCATTATTGGGAAGGTGGGGTTTGAAACCCCTTAAGTTCCTTAATTATGATTCTGCCTAGCAGGGTTGAGCACGGTCGTGCTTAACCCCCAGCACGGTCGTGCTTCTTATTGAGCACGGTCGTGCTCAGCAGCACGATCGTGCTCTTTGTCCTGCACGACCGTGCTGAACAGCGCGGCCATTTCCCAGAATTCAACTGGGAGCACGGTCGTGCTCCTTGTTCAGCACGGTAGTGCTCATCGCGCGACAGTGCTGTTCCGGGTAGGAACAGTGACCGAGTTCTTAACCAAATTCAAGGGTTTAATCCGTTAATCATCCTAAATCCATTATTAGCACGTTTAAGGGTTAAAACTCAGCATTAACAACTGCAACAACTCAATATCATCATCATGTTAATAACAACGATTAACAAATAGTAATCATAATCATATTCAACATAACGCAATCATCATAAACAAACCAGAAACATACATTAAAACATAGCCTTTAATCATATAATCATCAAATCAAATAACGACGGGGTTATGGGAACCCCTTTACTTTACCCTAACCCCAAGCCTATGTAAACACTACCCTTCTCCTCATACCTGGATTGAAGGTAGCTCTAATCGCAAGGCCAACAACAAACTGGTCCCAAATCCTCAAACGGCTTGTTCCAATAACGAGCCTTGGATTGACAGAACACACAAGAATTAGTTCCCAATTCAAATTAAGAAAAGGAAACTTACAAAGGGACAACACTTACCTCACTAGGAAGAACCAACACTAACCAAGCTTCCCAAATAAATCTCCAAACACCAACCAGCACTGCTTACGTATATAAAATTCGGATCTGAGCACTGTCGTGCTCACCCTTGAGAACGGTCGTGCTCAATTTAGCGTCATCGAGATGCGGTCAGCACATTGAGCACGGGCGTGCTCACCGTTGAGAACGGTCGTGCTCAACTTAAAATCAGAAACATACTCTTGACTTTAAGTACGGACGTGCTGGTTAATGAGCACGGGCATGCTCATGTACCAGAAAGGGACTTTTAAGCCAAAAACCTCACTAAGCCCTTAACCAACCAAACAACTTAATAAAACCAGCTTTAAGAAAATTAATTCCGAAAAATGGGGTGTTATATTTTAGGGTTTTATTTTTCAAATTGTGGATCAGAAGGAGTATAATATAGAAGTTTATATGATTGATTACATTAACTCACATAATTTGTTTATAAGAATCAGAATGTGTATAAAAACTTCTTGTTTGAGTGACATGTACTTGGGGGGACCCCAAACCCTGTATGGTTAACAGCACCCATGGCCTGTTGTGATACAGGATCTTTGTAAGGGCAGGGCACTATCAGTGGCAGAAGCCATATTCATTTATCAGTCCTTCTGTCCCTTCCCTTCCCATGGACGTGCAGTACTGAAAAGTATCTGACCCACAAACAAAAGCACGAGAGAGACAGAGAGTGGTGTGACTGTGGTGGTGTCAAGTTCAAAGAAGCCTAAGGATATATACATCTCAAGGGACAAAAGGGGAACTCCAAAACTCAGACTTCACCTGCCTTTACTTTCTTTCAAATACCTTCTTTCTTTTCTTGGCTCTTGTTTGTTCACCACCCTTTCTGCCCTTCTCTCTCTATGCATCTTAATAATAATAATAATAATACAATTGCCGTGCAATGTGATTCAGTGACTTGGCTTCTGTACCACTATTTGTGGGTCCACCCTTTTACACATTTTGGTTTTTAGTTAACCCATAAACTAAGTTGCCTTGAAATCTGGATTCTGCTATTCTGCTATTCTGCAGCATATACTTTGGATGGTTATTACTGCAGCATGCATGGCTACAAAATATGTGTCCAGTTACTTATATTAATGTTTTTTCATTTATATCTACAATTTTGCTTATCCGTATAATAATAATAATGTTATACATATAACATTTTTTTATTTTTATATAATTTTATATTATAATTATAATTAAGTTCATTTTATTTTTTATACATCTATATTTTAATTTTATTATTACATAAATAGACATAATAAAAGATGTATCACTAAAGTGATATATATATATATATATATATATATATATATATATATATATATATATATATATATATTACTACAATTACTTTTTACACCTAGACTAGATGAAGCCGTTTTAACAGTTATATAAATAGAGTTAGTAATAGACTTGTTACAGACTAGTTTACGTTTGGTTAGTTTCACAAGTCAAAGTTGCATGCACTCAAGTACCTGAACCCGAAGATTGAAGAATCTAGATGATAGGGGGAACTGAGAACTGATACCTAAACACTTCAAATAGGTGCTACTTTTATTTATTACACAAGTATAATTGATGCACCTTTTATAAGGAACTAAGGAAGGGATATTTTAAAATTTACTTTGCATGAATAATGATTCATTATAGTTTTTCATACGGTGTTTTATGGCCCTTAAACTTGATTACTTTTGGGCTAATTTTGTCCTTAAGCATTTGGAGCCACGTTTTATCATAGAAATATTGAATATTGGAAGCAGATCCTCAGTTTGGAATCCATATACTAAGATATATAAGAACTCGTCTCCCCAATCACTTGCTCATATATATGAGCAGATGGAAGGTTGCATTTATTTGAACCACTTATTACTTGCAATAAGTATAGGAGCAAGTGTATAGAATATCATAGTATGTATAAAGCATCTTATTCAATAATCCAAGGACCATCGTTACTGAACTTCACCTAAAACCATAAACATTTATTCAACTTTGACAACAATCACAAACATACTAATATTCTTATGGATGTCACAATTAAACTAGAAAGGAAATGTGCAGTTAGAAATTCATTCTGATTAAACTGCAAATTGGCCCTTAAACTGAGTACTTTTTGGTTAGCTGAAGGCAAAGATTACATGTCTGTTGTTTTCTTATGTTCTACTGATCTTTATCCTGGACATACTACACTTGACCAGTGTCTTTTTCTCAGTCCCGGATATCTAAAGATTGGTCATGTAATTAAACAATCTTAAAATCAAATGGCATTGGTAGAAGAGTTTTCACTAACAGTAAAACATGAGCTTCTTGATGTTTTCACTAAGTTTAGGTAGAGGTGCTGTCTTTGGAGGAGCAGCTCTGGATAATGTAGATGTGCTCCTGAACAAACCTAAGGACTCTGATCTCTCAAGGTAGAGTCTACCTCTGTATGCAGCTAAATGTGCATAATATGCAGGAGGAACCAAAGAAATTGGCTTGGTACACCTAACAAAAGTATAGCATAAATTGTAAACCAGCTTCTGCAGTTCATCAGAAGTAAACTGGTTTTCATCCCACAAGACATGGTAATGAGTTGGCCTGCTTGTTCCTTTCACACCCCAATGGCTGCATAGATAGAAATCAAATTCCTTTGGATGAGTAATCACAGAGTCAACCACAGTCCCTGGAGGAATATTCTCATACAAATGGTTTTGAGTGGAAGACTGGTCAGTTTCAAAGGGAAACAACCTTGTGTGATGCCTCTTCTGCACAACTGCAAAAGTAATGAAAGGTTTATATCCAGGAAACCTTGAACATGCACATCTGATGGATTGCAGTTCCTCTTGCAGCACTTTGTAAAACTGAGTTTCACTAACCCCATCTCTGAAGAAAATTATTCTGTTGGGGAGTTTCTCTACTTCCTGATAAAAATCATCAAGCAGTTCCCCCACCATTGCACCAAGATCCTGGATAATTTCTTGCCTGTGTGTTTGAGACCTTATTCTTGAAATATATTTATTTGCTGTTGGCCAATTCATGCTACCAACAACAGCAGCAACAGATGGACTGAAATCATCAAGAGGATGTGGATGTGTTACATCAGCACCCATAAATATCACTGGCTCATCAATCTTGAAGAGGCGTGGTAATTGAGACGGCAATGAGTTGTAGAGGGCAACTGTGCATCCACCGACTTTGGCATTGATTTTGAGGGCCAAATTAGCCAAAAATTGTGAACTTAACTTGGTGAGATTTGGGTACAAGCAGCATTGGCTTACAACACCAACACTTGTCTCAGCAATTCTTTTCAAGTCTGCATACCCTTTGTGCTTCTTCTCCATTATACAAATAAGAAGCTGGAGATTGTTTGAGGCTGTCCTCTGGATTTTCTTGAGCTTAGATTCCAAAAGGGTGACATTGTTGAGAACCTGGCTTGATTCAAACTGGGGACTAATAACCATGTTCTTGTTAAGAAAAATGCCCAATTGTTCACACCTATGAGATAGCTGGTTTATAAATCTGGGGATATTGGACTTCTGCTCAGGTGTGCCACCAAAACTCATCAGTGCCCACCTTTCAATTTTAGTTCCTTCAAAGACATGGCCATCCAGAAGGTTCCACTGGCGGTCAGGACGAGAGGGTGTTAGGTTTCTCACATGACCTCCATCTCCAAGCTTTAGCTTGGGAGGTTGGAGAATCCTCCCAGTCAACCTTGTCATTTCTCTTGAGACTTGGAGTGTGAATTCTCCTTCCTGGTCACCACTGTCAAAAGGATTACTTTTAAGGCATTACAAACTAATACAAAAACAATTAAAGAATGCAAAAAAACAAAGAATACATAGAAATACATAAAAATCATACTAACTATTCAATAAGCAAGCAAAATAAAACTACTTCATATCTTGTAGTTATTTACCTGGTAGGCCCAACAGGTCCTCTCATGACTCCTTCAATGATGCTTTTTCGTTCTCCTGGTCTTTGGCAGCCCATCTTGAGTATTCTTGCTGTTTGATCATCAGACAGTTTTCCAAGGAATTTCTGGCCTTCACAGATCACACAAAGCTCCATAGGGAGATAACAAGGTTTACTCCTACTAATTTGCAAACACGGCAATTTTCTGAATTGTATGTCATAGTTATAATGATCTTTAAAGTAAGTCACAAGCCTCAGATTCCTTCCATCTCTGTCAGCAAACCAGAGATTTTCAGTAGCCTCCTCAGTTAGGCCATAGACGCGGTATCTCTGAACTGTTTCTCTATGGCAAACAAAGACCCTGATATTCTTCAATGCCTTCTCCACTTCCTTCCTTTCCTCACCAGTTAATTGAGTTGTCTTCCTTTGAGAAAGGTCTCGAAGAAACTCGAGACGCTTCTGCAGGTATGGAATCACTCCTATGCTCTCATGGAAAGCAGTTACTGAGAAATCCACATTGAGAGCTAGTCCTTGTTGAGTTGGTCTAAGACTTTGAAAGAAGCCTCTCAATCCAACAGCTCCTCCACCAATATCTTTGCTTCTTCCCATCAAACTTGAATAGAATGACCTCCCTACTGGTATACATTTCTCAGTCGGACTTTCCCTCAGAACTACATCCAAAGCATGGAGATAATCCTGTGGAAGTGGAATCCAGTCATCACCTTCTTTGCTCAAGTAGTTATTCAAATCCTTCCCATCAATCTTAGAGACTAGTTTGATATTTATGCGAAACAGTTTAAGCTGTTCATGCTTCTCTTTCAAGTCATTCATTTCTCCATAAGGAGATTTCAATTTGCTTGTGGAGATTGGGAGGCTTATGTAGAACTCAAGCTTATCATTTTGGAATTCAACAGGGCTGTAAAGATTCTTTCTCCCATCATATGCCGGCAGAGCACCGGACAGTACAGCAGAATTGTTATTTACCAATTTCTGTTTGATTTCTCTGGCAATATCCTTGGAGGGATGAGGAGTAATTTCAACATTGTACTGATATATTTTTTGTGTTGGATCAAATTGCACCAGAAAGTGGTTGGCAAGGAGAGAGATCACAGTGCCTTCTTTGCCACCAGAGTCTGGCCTCCTTGCAACAATTACTGCCTGTGGTTTCCTTGCAGGAATCAGTTTCTTCCCATCATCTGCTTTAAAGGATGGCTTAGTTTGATGCTGAAGTTCCTTCGGAGCTGATTTTTTTTGGAAAAAGATGGTGCATCATTTTCCAATTTACTTTGTAGCATATATCAACTAGTAAGCTCAAATAACTAATTACTTTTGCTTGTTAGAGGGCTCCCTTTGTTTCCCCAGAAAGGGCAAAATTTCCTGAAAAGTTTTCAGTACATATAATTTTCTAAAAATTATTATTACAAAATATTCTAATGTTTGTTTCTTTATAAACATCTTTTTATTAAAATACTTCTTTTGTTTGGATTATATAATTTTTTTTATCATGCACCACTATTAAAAGTAACTATTTATAATTATGTATCACTTTTATTAATTACAAAAGCAAGGTCCAATGTTAGGGCACTGTACATCTCCTATAAGAACGCTGTGATGTATTGAAACTATTCATCAAAAGATTTTGAAAATACCATTAGTAGCACTCCCTAGCAATTTAAGGTGTTCTGGATATAGAGGAAAAACAAGTAAAGATTCAAGATTACTAATCTATTCAGGCCTTGACTTTGTTTATAAAACAGTAGTCTCCAAGCAAACCATTTTATCCAAAACCTAAATTCACTAATGACTGAAACAACCCTTGCACCTTTTCTGACATAGCCTGACAGACACCAGAAAAAAGGGACCCCATGAACAGGGACAGCATAGTTAATAGGAAAATCCACCATCAGTATATGCTAATAAACAATTGGCACATAACAAGAAAAAAAAAGGATGCTGGGTGTTTAAAACTTAATCTCAAACTGCTACGGAGAGAAGGAATTGAACAGTTTCTGTAACTGTTTAAAGAAAAAGAGAGGATGATAGAGTCTTATTTTTGACAAATTCAACATAGAAACATGAGGTATCAATTGCAGCAAGTTGAACATTGATCCGAGATTTTGTCCCCAACAAGGCCTTACACTGTCACAACAAATGCAGCAAAACTAAAGCAAAATCTAGATCAAATCTAGCATGATTGAACTTCTCAAATGAATAAATTACAACCCCAAATGCAATGTTTATGAAAAACATATGAAAGGAGAAAGAGAAAGCAGAAATGGTTTTCTTTGAGAAAAACTTTATCTGAAAACTTAAAGGAAATTTGGAATTTTTTTCCTGGAAAACCAAACAAGCAAGCTTAAAGAACATATTTTTAGTATCTATGATAACAAAACAAGAATGCAAGGTAAAGGGTGAATTTGAAATGATGCTAGTACTTACCAGGAGCAAGTGTTGGTTGAGGTAGCTTGTTATCTGAGGAGGGAGAACTATTAAGTGTGCATGGAGGTTTGTGCAAATGGGTTATTGATTTGATGGTGTGGTTTTGAGGGAAGGGTGGAGTCAAAGGTAGTTGCTGCAGAGGTATAAGAGAAGGTAGAGGAAGAAGAGCTGGATAGTACCTCTGATACTTGTTCTGGTTGTTGCAGAACCCAAGTTGACTTGAGTACTGTAAAAGCTGTTGGTGGTGATAGTGATGATTATGTTGGTGATGATGAGAGTTGGTTCCATTCCTGAAACTCCTTCTTTTGGTGTTGAGTTTCTGGTTAGCATTGGTGGAGTCCTCTGTCTCTTCCATGAGTTGAGTGAGAGAGACAGAATATGAAGAGAAGAAGATGGGGTTGGTTTGGTTTTTCTGCTTTAACTTCTTCAAGTTTGAAGATGTGAAAACAGAAACTAGAGTTACTGCAAGAGAGAGAAAGGGAAGAGGGAGAAGAAGGGTGGTGGGAACTGGGAAGGAGGTGAGGTAATATGGAACTTTTTGGGTCTTACTTCCTGGCGGTTTTTTTTTTTGCACTGCTCTTTGAGATTGGTGGCATTAGAAAAGGGGATCAAGATTCCCAGCATTCAATTTTTGATACATTAAAGTATTCATGAATTAATGTATTGTTGAATCAATCTTAAACTTTCTAAAACATTTTTAGTGATTGATCAAAACGATACACTAAAATATGAATATGTGAATGCATATAGGATTGAATGTAGGGAATCTGTTTTCTACAAAAAGGCTATCATTGACATCATGTATATTCACATGAAACTTTTTTTTTTTTTTTTGGTTTAAAACATGAGATGTGTAGTCTTATAAATATTGTAGATTAATGTGAGAGAATATTAAAATATTTTATATTTTGATAAATATATATATATATATATATATATATATATATTTATATTCCCTTCTTTCTTGGAAGAATAGGGTATAATCACATGAGAAAGAGAAGTACACATTTTTCTTTTAAATGTAATAAGTGGATCCCACGACCATACATGATGGGTCCTTTAGGAAAAATATGTGTCTTTTTGGAATTTGGATTCTCTCCAACAACCATCTCTTTAGCAAAATTTCAACTATTAAATGCATATATCAACTGATCTGAATCGATAGATGCATGGGAAGACCCCAATACCAATGGCTTCTGCATGCAGGTTGTACAAAAATTTTGATTGCACCGCTTGAAAGGATCACTCTTCAACATAACCCTATCATGTTCGTCCAAAACAAAATCGGATCCTAATCCTATAAATATGAGTGAGTGTTTTTTTGTATGAGTTTAATTTTGATATATTTTTATGGTTAACCAATCGCAAATCATTCTATACTTCACTTTTAAGTTAGTGATTTCCATTGTAATTAATGAAAAGTGTAAAAAAAAAAATCTTTACAACATCGGGGTAATTAAATCCTTTTTATATTCATTTCACCTATACAAATAGGAATTATAAGAGAATTCCATTCACTTTATTCTGCTGACTAAATTAAAGTGTGGTTATGTATCAGAAAATAAGATAAAATCAACTTAATCATATTATTAAATTTATATAAATACTAAATAATGTGCACATGTAATTAAGTAAACATGTTTAGGACTGGGGTTATAGAACGTACCACACGGTCAAGGGTCCTTAATCCTTAGGTGGACCACTTCATTATGCTCGATAGATCTGACTAAGAGATAAATGACAAAATTATAAGGAATGGTCACTGTCTTAGAAGGTCAGTTCTTAAACATAGTAAATTTGCAACTCCATGAGAGTATCAGTACCGGTCAGGGGTTACTTATATGTTGCTAGGTCGAGGTGTTGGGGAGCAGAGGTGGACTATGGTAAAGGCTTCCTCCAATTTATAGAAGCAACTGTCCTTACACGTGGATGACACATCATCTTATTCAATGATGCAACCCAACAAAGACAATTTCTTATTTTTAATAACTAGTTAAGCAACACCCTTTCAAATTGTTCTAATATTATCTGGAGCATATTATATATTTCCAGAAAACCACTATACTGGCAGGCACCCCTGAGTTGCCTTAATGAGAGGATAAAAATTAAAATGGCAGTCACTAGAGAGGTATTGTCTTTACTCTTTATGCAGTTTGCAATGTGTGTGTGTAAGAGTATATGTGATATTCTTGGGGCACTAATATCATCTTATATGGTCCTTGAATCACTGTCAAACAATTAAGACCGGCCTGGCCTTTCCCTTTGAATATAATATATAATGGGAAGTCAAACAAGGATGGAAAGACCAAAGACCCCATCACCCCCTCCTCTATTTATTGGAACCTACATTTATTCTGATGAGGATTGGGCTTTTCATCTTCCAGTTGGGTCAATTTGAGTTCACATTTTGTCCCTCTTTAGCAGCATTTCACTGTGGTCTAAAACATTTTGATCCCCTTATGTTGTGTCACTATTGTTGTCAATTTTGTGCAGGCTTCAATCAATTTCGCACATTGAATTTGCAGCTTGTCATGTATGAAGCACTGCTCTCCTGCTTATTTCGTTATCAGCACTCGGCTTCTTCCAAACCCCTGTTTCCCCTGACAAAAAATAAATTAACTAAAGAGATATATTTAATATAAGAGTAATTTTAGTAACATATTTATATTTGAGTTTATTGGTATACACTCTTAGTGTAAATGTTTTTTTTACACTGTTAACCAATAATAATTTGTCACATTATTGAAAATCTTTGATTCTTATCGAAATCACTTTAAAAGTCATTCATACCATGATTCGTTATTAGTTGACAGTGTAAAAAACTTTATACTGACAGTACATATTAATTAAACTTTTTATATCCACACCACCTTCTATTTACATGATTTTTACTGTTGAGTGTTGGATTACTATATAGTATATACTAGCTGTCACTTTTTTTTTTTTCATTTAGAAAACTAAGACCATTTTGTCAAAACCAAAAATTGCTCAAGGGATGAAAAAAGGTACTGAAAATGAATCTTTTGTATATTAGCTATTTCAAGGTAATTATTTATTAAACATGACTCCTTCTGTGGGGAACCTATAATATTAAACCTCGAGCACACGCGCAGCATATATAAATCACAGAAGAAACTCATAGTCTATGGATATGGTATTGGTTTAATAAGGTCGTGTTTGGGAACCCATTTACAAAACTATATTTCAATTAATTGAGTTTTGCAAATTTAATTTTGATTAAACGTAAGTTTGTAGTAATTGAATTTTGTTTGGATACTATATTGTTGAAAGGAGTTTTAAGAAAATGAATGCTATTTGAATTATGTTATTCAAACTGAATTTTAGATGTGTAATTATCAAAATATCCTTTAATTTTATTTTATCATTTATCCTTCTATTAATTTTTTTAAAGATAATATATATTATAACCGTTGTAGTTAAAAAATCAAACTGAGTTTTGATAAATAAAAAAGCTAACAAGAAAATTCAACATTAAGTTTAGAGTCTTTAAATTCAATATTCAATCTGGTAATTCCCATGTCAAAACACGCACTCATAATTATGTGACCAAAAAAAAAAAAAAACTTGGACACACATCATTTTTCTGTCCCTTCTCAACTCTTGGACTTATTTAGGTCCACTGCACTTAGCAATAGAAAGCAAATTTAGGCTCAAAGGGTCTAACCCCTAGTCTTATCCAGAGGTAGATGCAGATTTTTCTTAAGGACTAGTTCTTAGAAATTTTTTCAACAAAGAACATAGCTTCTTTTCATTATGCTTCCTAGTTTTCCTTTATAGTTCATTCATCCCATCTTCAAGCCTTACTTTTGCCTCATCTTTAGTGTACATGATCAGTGATGGTGGGATGAAAAAAGGGCCATTCATGCACTTCGGAAGGTGCTTAAGACAAACAACCGTTGAATGTGATGATGGGACAATATTATATGTGTGGAACCTTAACATATGTTTAGTTTGACTTATAACTCCACTAAAACAAAATTGGCGTTTGATGCTGTATGTACTATCTTTTTATTATATATATAAATAATAAATAAATTGTCTATATTTACTGTTGTAATTCTAGTTTATATTCTTCTTTTCGTTCTTTTATAAATTATAATAATTAGATAACATCTGACTTTTTAATATTTTTTTTTTCAAAATGATTCGAAGTAATTCACAGTTCTACAGTTGGTAATAAAACAGTAACTATCCTTTATTTTCATTTTTATTTTTGAAATCATATTAATCATATTAACAATAATTATTGACCAATAACATTTCAGCTTAGTTTAACAAAACAAAATTGTAAAAACAACATATGAATTTATATGGAAACTTGCATGAAATGATTTATCGGTGAGACAATTTATCATGGGTTTATGATCTACTTTATTTTTAGTCTATACAGGCCAAACATATTTAGTAAATAAGTTCGCCTTATAAAACTTTTGTGAAAGATTTATTTAACTACGTAGAGAAAAATTTGAACTTGTGTTTAAAAAAAATAATTGACTTATTATGTTGACCTATTTACTTAATATTTATATATCTAAGAATTTAAATACTTGCTGCTATTAACTTAAATTTTTTATATGAACTAGATCTAAAATCAATTAATTTTGTGTGTGAGACTGATGTAAGACCTATATTCCGCAATCAGGAAGTGAGCTGAGTCCGTTTATTTTTTTTTAATTATCAATTAACCAGAAAAATGATTTAATGTAATTCAGTTGAGAAGTTGAAAATTAGTGATACTTACTGAATTGATAAGTGAAATTCATAGACAACGTTTTGCTTTCTGTCATTGCATTCTTGTAGAGTTGTAGTATATATGGCTTTACTGCTGCATTTTTTAAGGTTTAATTTATTTTCTAGAAAAAGTTGGATTAGAATATTCATCTAAAAGTGATTTTCTATGCTGACTCTATTTACTGCTTCAATTGTGACAGTTATTACTACTCTTAAGTATATTCGGTGGAACATGGATATATTTTTTAACAGCTGATATTTATTTCACATTTAAACGCAATATATTTATTTTATTTCAAGATATAATATATTTTGATATTCACTGACGTTTATGTTTACACATAGTATTACTATTAGATGTTTGTATTTTTTTTTTATGATTCTTTTTTTGATTCAGAGCTCACCGTAATTAGGGTCTTTGACATCCCAGTGAGTCCACAAAGGATCCCCATGACTTAGATCCTTTGGACCCGTTATGAGATTAATAATCGTCGTTTGAGGTCCAGTAGAAGCTTAAGGTCTATCCCCCTCCCGAAGGATGCATTCGATGGGAATTGATCCTAAGACCTTTCCCACCAACTCAGCACTGCTTGCTAACTGAGCTGAACCTATTGGGTTTTGATGATATATTAGTTGTTTGTATTTGTAGTAACTGAAACATTTTCATTATATAAGATATGCTTGTACAAAGTGAAATCAGACTCCCCTGCCATTACCCAACAATTTTCAAAGTTTAATTAATTGTTGTTGTACTTGTGATATGCCTGCCATGAAAGATACAGCACGAGGAATCCCCAACCTTTTCATGGTTTTGTGCCTGCCATATTTCTGTGCTTATTATTTGCAAATTCCCAGAATCACCACATCATATACAAGATTCTTTTCTTTCGTAGTTTGGAACTAGAAAACTTTCAGTAATAGGAGGAAAGCAATTTAATACTTACGCAGCTGCGAAGGTGTTTCTTTTAATAGAATCAAACAGTGCCACAATGGCAAACATTGAAGTTTGGCCTAAATTTCTAAGCTGGAAGAATGTTACTTATCGCTAGGAATTACTATCTCCAGTCCACAGTACAAGAAACAAAACTCTAAAACACACAGACCAAAAAAATGTATTGAAATAGGTTAATTATAATTAATACTTATAAATTTTCAAAAATACCTCTTCTAAAATTAATATTCTGATGGCCTATACTTAATGACAGTAATTAATAAAGGTAATATTGGAAATTAACATTTAATATGTATGAAAATTGATGCATGTTTATTATATTTTGGATAAAAAAGGGGACTCATTTGCTTATTATATTGTACATGTGGACCGGAGGTAGTATTTATTTGTAGGGACTAATACTTTTTGGGGGTAATCTTAGTAGTGAAAGTTTTTTTGGTTTGGAACCCACGTTGCCCTTTTTTTTTCGATAATTGAAATATCCATTAAATAATGTCTAGCAACAGCATCACAATGAAAAACTTTACCCACCTTCTAGGAAGGGTTGCAGATCTTCACTCTATCATTTGCTAGAAAGCTAGACTAAAAAAATACACCTGTTCAGATTTACAAATCACCCATAACATAGCTACAAAAACACCACCATCACAAAAAACTACACCTTTTGCATAATACAATCTGAACTGAAAAACTTTTAATAAAACCAGAAAACAGAAAATAAATGCACAATAAACCATCATCCTCAATCCCATTCACAGCAGCAATCAGTCCAGGCTTCCATCATCCTCAATCCTCAAACCTACGTTGCCCTTTGGACCGAGTGGGTCTACCAAGATATCACATGGGTTAGGCCCTTCGGGCTCGTTATGAGACTAATCCCTGGTTCGACTGGTTGAGTAGGGTTTTACCCCTTGCCTTGGTTTTCAGTCTCCCAAGGGTGACTCTACAAGGATTCGAACCTGGGTTCCTCACGTTATCCTTCTTATGGGGGCTAGTTGCTTCCATTAGATTAACACTACATTGGTTTAGTAGTGAAAGTTTTAATAATGCGGTAAACTATGATACTTTGATGGTCTTGGTACTTATATGTTATTATTATAGTTCAATTTGGATCCTTTTCAATGGTCCAGTTCTGTTCCGTCAATTTTATCACATGCGATAGGTATTATAGATTCCTAGACATGAAAAACTCCGTTTGCGTTAGAAATAATTGATTTTCGGATATAGGATCTTGTTTGGTGGTAAATTGTGTTGAAAAGAATCACATTTAAGATGAGTAGAATTGATTTTGAGAGAAGCAGAAATTTCTAGCTTTTTCGTTGAATATGAGACCCACAAATTCATTACATTTACTCTTCAAAAGTGATTTTATTTTACCATAAAAAAAAATCAATTCTTCTAAACTCACTTTTAAAATATTACCAAACACAAAACAACTTTTTTAACATCAATTTTTTTTAAAATCAATTCTTTCAACATCAATTCTATCAAAATCTAAAACTAACGAAGCCTTAGTAAACAAAATTGATTAGAGAGAGTTTTACCATTAAGAAGGATCCAAATTATATTATAGTTTCTCAATATCCTTTCAAGAAAACAAAAAGATTTATGCACCCCATCTTTTTGTCCTTTTATCCCCCATTTAAATACGAGTAGTGTTATTTTGACACTAAAATTGGACATCCATTGGGGACACCCTACGCTTTAGTAGGCTATGAACCAATCAAATAAAAAGAAAGAAAAAGTAAAGTGGTTCTAGCATACTAAAGAGTAGGGTATCCCTCGTGAGTATCCAATTTTAGTGTTAAAATAACATTACTCTTTAAATACATCCAGCCAAACATAGTGAAGGGTGCCCTCTTCTTGGTGAGAACGCTGAAAAGGTAATAGGAAAGTTGAAAACAAATATAAGAGTAAATGTTTAAAAAAAAAAATTACCTTCTAAATACTTAGTGAGGAAATTAAAATTATTAATAATTACTGGGGATTTACAATTTGTATTTTATTGTTTCAAGTAAGTATGTCCTATGAATAAGTTATATCTCAAACCTTTAACAATTTAATTATAATTTCTATAATTCTAAAGCAAACACCAATACTCTACTTCATAGGACATTTGATCAGATTATGGTAGCATGATACATATATAGAGATAAGAACAAAATAATTCCAGATTGGCATCAAAGTGATTGAGAGCTCATTTTTGTTTTTACTTGTCACCTCTTATTCATTGCTCATGACATGTTTGAATACATTGCGCATAATTTGGTTTTGAAAAGGAGTCTTGGGAATCATAAACTTCCCTTGTTTTTTGTCGGCAAATGGATTCCAAAGGGGGCCAATTGTACCAATATCAATGCCAATAATTGATTGGTGAAATTGTATGTGCTGGTTGTCATGAGTATCAGTTCACTTACACTAAGGTTTGAGTGCTCTAGTAAATTACTACCAAAAAATAAAAATCATCACGATCTGTTTTATATCAAACATTCAGTTCTTTATATAACTGATTTGGTTTGTGGTTTTCCTAGCTACGTTTTTTTTCTCCCTCTAAATGGTTTAATTAGTTGCTTGAAAAAACAATAAAGGATATCATACTAGTATGGTTCAAACGTATCATGTCCCCATTTCTTGATTATACATCGGCAAACTTGAGGCCAAACCAACACTGGAAACAAACTACAACCATCTGAAGGCAAAAAACTTAAGGCCGTAAATTAATGAGGTAGCTTGGTTTTTCAACTAGCAAAAAAAAATCAATTTAAATAAGTCCTTATACTTTAAAAATTTGTAATTAGATTCTCGAACATATAAAAAAATTGTAATTAAGCCTTTCATGCAATTTTCTATTAGGATTTCGTTACGGTTCCAAAAAGTAATAAAGTCGTATTTTTTTTTTTTTCGTAAAAAGTTTAGGGACTCAAATGATGAGTGAGTACCAACGGAGGTTGGCACAAGTGGGTGAACTTGTGTCCCCTAACCAAGTGGCTGGGGTTCGAAGAGGATCTCTTGCAACGGAGTAGAAAGAAAGGCAAAAGGTGTGAACCATATTGTCATATTGGTTTTGATGTTGACAAATATAGTATTAAGGGAAGAAGAACATGAACCAATCAATATGTTATATTAGTTTTGTTGTTGACAAATAAAGTATCATGATATTAATTCAATAAAAATAATATTGGACTTAATATATACTATATTGATAAATGGCATGACTATTTGATTGGGCTCTTAATGAATGATTATGTGCTTAATGAATATTCTATTAATTAAATACACATGTGTTAAATATAATTATGTTTAGTATAATATTGAGTGAATACACATGTGATATTTGATTGTATATAATATGCTTGTGATTGGCAAATATAATATATTGGCATGGAATTATACTTGGAATTATTATTATATGCCAAAGGCATAAGGAATATTAAATATGATATTATCTTAATATGTCTTATGAAATATTATATATGGCTTTGTTTATGTAATTAAATGTGAAATATTATTGTCTATGCCTTGAACTAATGCATCTATGAGAAATATTATGCAATAGAAAGGTTCAAGTTGGAATAAGCAAAGCTATGAAGTCAAGAGCTTGAAAAGCAAAGACAAAAGGTCAATCATACAATCGTCATGAACAATGGAAGAACATGTCCAGAACTTAAAGAGTTAATATTTGAAGGACATTGATGGAAGAACTTCAAGAAGAACAAAATTCAAGACCAAGAATAAAGGACTTAAGAAGGAGTATATTAGAAAGGGTCTTAGTATATTTGTGAGGTATGATAAGGATAATAATGGCTCAATTCTTAAAAATATTTTTAATCATCAAAAATGGTTTTTGAAATATGGTTTTTAAGAAATATTATTTTTCCCTTTTTGATTAAATAACATTTTATCTGAAAAAATAATTTTGGGGAAAATAATCGATTATACAATCGATTATAGTCAGTCTGAGTTTTAAAAGCGAAAAATATTTTTAACTGATAGAAATGATATAATCGATTATGATTTAGAAATAATCGATTATGACCACTTTACGTAACTGAGTTGTTTTACAGAGAAGGCATAACCGATTAGGATAATCGATTATGCAAGTTTTATTAAAATCCCAGTCTTGGCAGAAAAGTCATAATCGATTATGATGCACATAAATGAAAATATTCTATTCTTTTTTCTGCTACACTTATGGCTCCAACGGCTAGTTTTTTTTCAAATCAGATTATGGAGTTATTTTAATTAATGGAATTCATTTGTCACTCCAACAACTCTATTTTTCAAATGTCTTTAAATATCCTTTTGAGAGCAATTTGAGAGAAGTGAGAGAACTTACACATTGAATGATCTTTCTCATCTTCTTCTTCTCTACTCTATTATTCTGAAAAACTATTTTGAGCCATTGTTATACTTTGAATATCATTAGGTTCTCAATTATATTGTTGCACATTTGAGGTGCACTTGATTGTTCTTCAATTTGTTTATCTGCACTATTGAGAATGCTTTAGAGCTTCTTAGAGATTTGAGCTAAAGTATCCGCTACAAGACTTGGGAGGGTAACCACTCTCACACCAAAAAGCATACATGCATGATTAAAGAGGTTATGGAACAAAGAAACATTGTAAGAGAAATCAATCAAGCACCTCTTCATCAAATTTTCTGGAAAACTTGGTGACTATTGCACCTATCCATTTTGAAACCAAATTGGCCCTCACTTTGATAAAATTTAGTAAGAACTGATTAGGCGATGACCCAAGGGGCTCTGAACCCTAAGACGATGAGACCCGAATCCTAGCCTGTGCCGCCGCCACCACTCCGGCTCGACTCCGACCGGTTTCCCCTCGCGTCTCTCTGGTCTCTGCTCTCGATCTGTTCGTCCAGCGCGTCTCCTCTCCGTGACGGCCTGGTTGTCACGACAGATCTCTGCTCGTCGCCACAGTCTCGCACGCGATTGCTCATGGTTGCTCGCGGCTGATCTCTACTCGCCGTTCGCGTAGGTGGGTTCTCCTCCGCCGATTTCTGCTCATCATCTTTGGGTTGCCATAGCGCCAACAGTGGCTGTATATTGAAGATTTCTAATCTTCTCTATTTCGGGTTTGGATTTAATGGCTTGTCCTTGGGCGTTTCTCGATCCGAAATCTCCTTTGAAAGCCTCGTCTTTTCCACAACGAAAATCTTTTGCTCAGGCTTTGAATGGTTCGTTTGATAACCCGGTTAGTCAGCTTCCTCGGCCATGCGTTAATGGAGACTCTGTCTCTATCAAAATATCCGAGGATGAATATCAAAGGGGGTTGGAAGGTTGCAAAAACAATCTTCGTGGCCGCTTGTTGTTGTTGAAGGGTGATATCCCTGTAAAAATCTCCGACCTACGTCACAAACTCTCGAAACTATGGAAACCTTTGGGTCAATGGAAGATGATTCCATTAGGAAAGGGATTCTATGAATTCAGTTTTACTTCTCAAAAAGATTTGCGTAGTGTCTTGGCTGTTGGGGCTTGGAACCTTCAACCAGGGCTACTGCGTCTTTTTCAGTGGTCTCCTGATTTCATTCCTGCTAAGCAGAAACAGTCTCAAGCTCAATGCTGGGTTAGAATTCATGACTTGCCGCAGGAATATTGGCGCTCAAAATTGTTATTTGAAATTGCAGGCGGGTTAGGTACTCCAATAAGTTTGGATGAAGCTACCCGTACTCGGGCATATGGTCACTATGCTCAAGTCTTAGTGGATGTTGATTTAACAGGGAAGTTGCTCAAGGAGATTATGGTAGAACGTGATGGTTTTGCATTTCCTGTCGGTATCGAATATGAGAAGCTTCCTTCATTCTGTTCTCATTGTAATTCAATTGGGCATTTGGTTACGACTTGTAAACAAATTGCCAAGGAGAATGTGGTGCAAAATGATCCGCCTTTGGTGCAGAAGACTAAGCTAGCTTATGTCCCTAAGGTTCCAGAGCAAAAACCAGATGATCGGCAGAATGATACATCATCGGGCGAAAATTTGAGTGATAGCGAATCGGTTGAGACAGTCTATGAGGAACCTCCATCCCCTGATCATGTCTGAAATTCCATTCCACAGAACTCATCTTCGGTTGCAACAGATGCTGCCAATGGCTCTATAGAGAAGTTCTCAACTTCTGCTGAGACTAATGTGGACTCTACAGTCAAGGATACTTCGATCCCAAGTTCGAAGGGTAATCCGACTCCAGTGTCCGTGCATTCCAAGGCTACCTGTGATTTAACAGTTAGTGGTAAGAATCTTGAGACTCCTGAGATTTCCTCAAGTCCAGTTTATATTCAAGATCTTAACGCTTTTCCAACTGTTGTTCAGAACGATTTTAAGGTTTTATCTGCTTGGTTGGAAAAGCAAGAAGATGCAAATCCTGCTAAGGAAGGAGAGCAGAATAATGATAATGTTGCTGATAATGGTTTCACGGTAGTTACGTCCAAATCTCAGAAGAAATATAACCTGAGACTGAATAAAAAACCTAATTTTAGGTATGCTTGATTCTCGTTTATTTGCATGGGTTTTGGTTTATTTCCCCCCATGTTCTTGTTTTCTTTTTTCTTTTTATTTTTTTAATAAATTTATGGTGACTTGTCACCTTGCTTAAAAAAAAAAAAAAGAATGCTTTATTTCGGTAAGAGTCAGATTGACTCAAACCATCTTTTTGGTTACCAAATGTAACACCCCCTTGGGCATTACCTCCTAATCACATACGGAAACAAATTAAAAGGAAAGTTTGCTGGTTATTTTCGGAAAACTTCTCTTATTTTTCAGAAGTCTGAAAATATAAGGTAAACATTTTTTTTCTTTTTCTTTTGTACGGAGTGTTTTCAAAAAGGAATAGTGCACACGACTCAAACATAATATCATACCATGCTTAATAGCACACAAAAGCTAGGTTCATTTATGACTCAAAGCACTTCAACATATAAACTTTCATGAAATAATCTTTCATACTGAAATTTATAAGATCATTACAAAGTTCTTCAAAACCACCTATAACAACTTTCTTAAAATACCCGTCCCAAAGGAAACATCCTAAGCTGGTCGATCTAAAAGACAATTACTGGAAAGAACTCTGTAGTTCTCACCATAAAATTCTCACCAACCTCTTCAAGGATCGGAAGTACTATCCTTAAGTGAGGTCAGGAACTTCTCGACACAACTTGTCCTCGTGTAACAAAGCACCACAGAAAAGGGCCAGGAACAGCTGATATATTGTAAGGGTGAGATACCAATATATGGATGTATTATGACGACTGCATGCCCAAACACAGAGCAACATATACAGATAAATATACATATTCAACATATAAATTATCACAAATAAATCATACCAATCAACAATTCGTCGTCGTTTTTGAAAATATGGCACTTCTATATTTCATCATTCTATCCTAGTCTCCGGAGATCTCCAACACCATGCAATTTTGAAAAACAGTGAGCTGATCAGGCTCATTAGCCACCCAGGCTTCAAATTTTGGCCACACAGGCTCATAATCTTGGCCACACAGGCCCAACTGCCACACAGGCTTAAACTTTGGCCACACAGGCGCAATCTGCCTCACAGGCTCCAGTTATAAAGTTGGGCACATTTGCCGAAAAACAATGTATGTAAAATCCTTTTATTTTCGCGGCTTTTCTTTGTGCTTCGTTCTTTCCTTGTCGAGGCCCATGGCTCACGACCACCGTGAATTTTTGTGTTTTAAGACTTTTATTATTAACACAGGACATTAAAGTCCGAGTGTCCAATCACAATGGTCCTGGACCCATGCACTGGCCCAGAACTTTGTGGTAGTAGAAAACAGTCTTTACCCTCTTTTTACTCAGTTTTACACGTTTATCACAACTCACAAAGGACACACAGTCCAAGCCACTTTTATCGGGACACACAGTCCATAATACATATATAGGACACACAGTCCACAGCGTGGTTGTGATACGGATCGTGAATCCACGTGCTAGAATTCTGGTACTCCGACGCCTCGGTTACTAGGCTCACTCTTCATCTTATTTTTCGTTTAGTGAAAAACAAAATACCAAAACCGAAAGTTTATTTTTTTTTTCCGTAACTCATCCAAGTTATCGGACATTTTCTTTTGAACAAAACCTTTTAAATATAAACTTTTCTTTTGAAATCCTTTTGTTTAAAACTACAAGTTTTGAAAATTCCATTTTTATTTCTATAAAACCATTTTATTTTCAAATCTTCTTTTTCCTAAAACATTTGAAAATTTCCAAATAAATTCCTTTCAAGATCCAAAATGAACTTTTGTTTCCTTCAAACATTTCCAAAGAATTTGATTTTTCTTTTAGTGTAAAATCTTCTAAATTTTCATTTGAATTTTCTTCATAAAATTTGTTTTTGTTTTCTAAATTTTTACCAAACATTAAAATTATTCAACTTCCCCTTTTTATCAAAACCTTAAGAAAATCCTTACTTGTGATTTTCTTTGTAAATGTTTTCTTAAAGCTTTTATCCTTATTATTTGGGCTCTAACCAATGGTTAGGCTTCCAGACAGCAACAACAACACATATACAACCATATATAAGCTACATTTATATATTCACAAAACATTGACTAAGCATAAGAGCATGTTTATCAGGTCAAACAACAACTTAAGCCACAAATCAAAACTCAGCAGAACACACATAAAATCAATCATAACAACATGTAGTTGTCATAAAGATCGCATCCCTCAGGCTTTCTCCCCTTACCTGATTTGACGGGTAGACAAGATCTTTGTTTCCGTATTGCCCAGAGCGAACCTCATTTGCCCACCGCATGCCATAAGTCTAAGAATTAAACGAATGACTTAAATTAAAACAACAAAATCATCCTATCTTTCTAAGTATAGGTTTTGGCCATGGCTAGAAAAAAAAATGATACTAGAGATTTTTCAAACCCTTAATTCTTGGATTTACATTTGATCCAAGACTTATATATATATATATATATATATACACTTTAATCCCATATTCTTATACCTTTAATATTAACACTTGTTTATAGACCATTTTATACCAAAAATCTTTACTTGATCATGTTAAAAGATATTATTTTCAAAATCATATTTTTCATACAAAACTTTGAGTGAACTCTTTTATAAAATCATCTTTAGGACAGCAGTGGGTTTAAATTGTGAATGATCATCCAAATGACCTTCAAAATCCTTGAAATTTTAATTGAAGGTATCCAACTCACATATACACATATTGTAGTTGGTCCCATGTCAAAATTCGAAGGCATTAATTTATTAAAAATCTCACACCACCTCTGTTTGTATAGGATTTTCTAGAAATCCGAGTTCACCAACATACAACTTCATGAAATTGTATCTCTTTATAACCACATGTAAAAATCTCAAATATTCAACCAAACTTTATTCATACTTCAGTAGTAACCCCAAAAATTTTATAAAAGTTTTTAACCTTCAAAACCATACTCAAAATCATCATGCAACCCATGATGTTCATAATTTCGCAGACAGAATTTGGTTCTACTTTGAGAGGTGTTTTAATCCAGAAACTCTTATCCACATACTTACATATTATATATCAAATTGAAGCCCCAGAAGTTTTCTTTCCAAATATGTATTTAAATTTTAGAAACACGTTTTGTATAAAAAGTTATGGGCTTACGAAAAATTATATGTCATGCTGCCAGATTTATATTTTACATAGGTTCATCCACACCAAGTTATTATCTTCACTCTAGCATCATTCACAAGCCATAAAACCAACATGCAAGACATCAAAACAAAGACAAAGATGAGTAGGATTGTGTTAAGAATTTATTTGTTTATGAAAAAGATTTTCTTAAGAAATACAAGTTGAAATCATGAACACATAAAAGAATCAACATGTATTATAAAAATTTTGCAAAACCATCAACCTTTCCTCCCTTAGGGTTTCGGCCTACCCTTCAAAATAGGTCATGGGAAAGTCTTTTTCAACATGCAAGTGAAGAAATGGATAGTAAAGATGATGATAAGTAAAAAGAAATTAATTTGAATAACATGCATTAGAAGATAATCATCTTACAACAAAATAGCATGCATGTTGATAGTAGAAAATTAAAATAAAAGAGCAAGGGATTTGGATTTATACCCTCCAAATGATGATGATGATGAGCTAAAGATGAAGATGGGGTTGATTCTTAGCTTCTAAACCTCAAGATTAAAGGTTGAAGACAGTGAATAGTAAAATTGGAAATTTGGCAAGAGTTTGGGAGCAAAAACCAAAATGAAGCAAATGAATAGAAGAGGTGATGAGGGGTATTTATAGGGTAGGGGGGACTGCTGCCTCATAAAAAAATCTGGGATATTTTAAAATTCTAACAATTTTTAATTTAATTAAAATGATGCATTTTCTAGTAAATTGAAATCAATGATTACACTATGTCATGAATAGTGATAAATAGTGACAAGGGTCACTATTCACATCAAATCAAATCTTTGCCAAACCTGGAAAAATTCAGACTTAATTATTCTGGGTTCGTTTCGGTGCCGATTGTCATGTAACTGTAAAAACTGATCGTGTTTTTATTCATAAAATTTCACCCGAAAAAATTCATATAAAAATAAATAATTTATAAAATCATAAATATAAATATAACTGGGTTAGAAAAATAAATTTTTGAATTTTCGAAATTTTTAAAATTATTTTCGGGTCAGTAGAGCTTAACTGACAGCGAAAACTCAAACCGTAAACGTCTGAAATTTTCTACCGAAAATCCAACTGTACATTTCTAATATAAAATAAATAAATATGACTTAATTTGGTCTATCAAAATAATTCATCACCATTTATGAAAATAAAATCTTAAATATTCATATAATCACAATTTACAAACAAACAGAAAAATTGTTGAAATGATTTGATGAAAAATCATGATGTTGTGTAATAAATGAAAATACTATTCCAATCAAATCAAGTCTCTTCAAATATGTATTTAATATGTTTTAAATTAATTTGTTTCGTTCCAGTTCCATTAATTTCCCGACGGTGAAAACCGATCGTATCCTCTAAACGAAAATTCACCCGAAAAATTAATTTTTTTTTTGTAATATTTATAAATAAAAATATTTAAAATCATGGGAATTGTTGTGAATATTTTAGGAAATCCAAAATTTTATTTTTTCGTGTCGAAATTCGTTTTCTGTATTAGTAAAATTTTGCTAACGGCGAAAACGTAGACCGTTTTCGTCTGAAATTTCAACCGGAAATTTAACTACAGTTTTCTAAAATAAGAATAAGGATAAAAATAAGCTACGAGAATAAATTTGTATTTATCAAAATAATTTTCTCTAAATTAAATTAATAATTACACATACACATACTTAAGCACGAATCATTAAGAAACAGAAAAATCGGGGTGTTACACCAAACAAGAGAGGGTATATCTCTTGCAATATTTTGAGGCTCTTACACAAGGGATAGTATGTCCTGTGATTTGTGTTAAGGGGTTCTCTGAGTTGTAAAGGTTCTAGTTGATCCTGTTTAAAAACTAGAGTTTAGTGGAAACCCTTGGTGGTATTGCCTTGGGGACTGGACGTAGGCCACTGGGTAGTTTGTGGCCGAACCAGGATATATCATCGTGTTCATTTTCTTTCCTTATCTCTGTACATTTCCGCCATTTATATTAGCGTACTTTATTTTATCAAGCGCTTAAATTTGAAAAGAATATTTTATCCGCTGCAAACTATGTTTATATTTTGAAAATGTTTTTGATTTATCGGAAAAAAGATTTCATTTTTATTTAAAACCCACCCCCCCTCTTGGGTAATGGTTGCCACAGCCGACAAGTGGTATCAGAGTTTCGGCTCTGATTAGTAGCTTAACAGCTTAGAGTTAAGATCCTTTTCGGCAACCTTTTAGAATTTGTTTTTCAAAATGTATGGTTTTGAAATTGACAAACCACCGTTCTTTGATGGTGATAATTTCATTTATTGGAAAGCGAGAATCGAAATTTATATGCAATCAATTGATGTTGACTTATGAGATATTGGAGTTCATGAACTCACTCTCAAACCCAAAGAACATCAGACTGAGTTTGATAAAAATTGTTTTTACTTGAATCTCAAAGGTATGCAAATTCTTCGGAGTTGTTTGTGCGATGATGCTTATGAGAAAATCAAAAATTGTGATTGTGCCAAGGATATTCTGAATGTTCTTGATTATAATTATCTTGTCACTAACACTCTTGAAAATGAAAGCAATTACAGGAAAGGGCAACATTCATTGGAGGTAATAGATTCTAAACTAAATCCATCAAATGATGAATGGTTACATGCACACAATAATCTGTATGATCAAATGATGAGTTTGGAAAATAAGAACATGAATTTTTTGAAAAGCATTTCATCTATTGAAATTGATATAGAAAATATAAAGAATGAATATTCTTTTCATTGTGGCGAAAATATTTTTAAATTCGAACTTGACTCTTCATGTTTTGAAAATTACAAATTTCTTGATAATTATGTTGAAGAGGTATTTCATGAAATTGCTACAACAAAAAAGTTTCACATGTGTACATCCCTCATATGAAATAGAAGATGAAATTCATGCCAACTATGATTTAGCCAATGTTAAACGTGACATATATGAAGGGCAAAATTATTCAATAGTTGGAAATGAAGATTGTCATTTGAAAAATAAAAGAGTTGTCACATGTAATTATTGTGGAAAGTTAGGACATATTTCTCATATGTGCAATTATAGGAAAAACCATTTTATGAGAAGTAAAATTACTTGGATGCCTAAAGGCACAAATAACTTGTCAACTAACCCACAAGGACCCAATAAGAAATGGGTACCAAAAGGTTTCTCTAGTACTTCTAATGTGTAGGAAAAATCCAAAAGAGAGAAACAATCTAGCTTGGAAGAGGAGGTGACATCAAGAACGATGCTTCGCAAATCCAAAAATGCAATTGCTACCAAAAGAAGCAAAGGTCTCTTGATGATCAACTCAAGCATGATAGAAGGTGTAAAAGGTAGTCCAAGATCAAACAAAAATGGGTAAGAAATAATGATCTTGTGAATTCACGCAACGAGGTAAACTTAGCTGCTATCTCCTATACTTCTATAAAGGCATTATTAAGTCCTTAATAATGAAATTGGAAGGGAAAATATTTACTACAGAAGCATTATTTAGAAGAAGAGTGTATGAATTTTTATGAACTCAGTTGGGGGATATGTTGTATCTGTTTTTATTCAATATTGTTTGATACCAAGTGTGGGAGAAGAAAGCGAGAATTCTTGAAAGAGAATATTATGCTTTTATTAAGACTTTAAGTTAATGTATAGTGATGCAGGTGGTGAATGTGATATGCGAGTGTGGTACTGTCCAAGATGCCTTCCTTAATATCGGAGTCTGTTTGCATCAAATCTATCTTAAGCTCGATTTAATCGAGTCCTGGATGGAAATAAGGAGTTGAATAAAAAAAATATGAATGGATTTATAAGGAAGCAAAAATCTCGGCAAGAGCTATGGTGGTATAAGGAGTTAAATAAATTTTAAAAAAAATGAATGGAGTAATAAGGAAGCAAAAATCTCGGCAAGAGTTATGGTGATATGAAGGTTCTTAAAACGAGAACGATCTCGGTAAAAAGAAAATGATAAAGCCCTTAAGATGAGAATGATCTCGGTAAAAGGCCCTTAAGACGATAATGATCTCGGTAAAAGGCACTCAAAGCCCTTAAGACAAGAATGATCTCTGTAAAAGGCACTCAAAGTCCCTTAAAGACGAGCAAGATCTCGGATAAAAGGCAAAGAGAAAGTCTCGGATAGAGCACTGTGTTTTGGCACAAAACTGCGAATATCGGTTGAGGGTGAAGTTAAAATTTATTTTATATTTTTTATGGCAGCACATTGATATGCCTTGGAGTTTATATCATATGTTAGCATGGTTTATATCCTTGTTTATATCCGTGATGATGTTTTGTTGTTGTCCTAGTTGAAGTTGTATTTGAACAGGCATATATATAAATAAAAAAGAAGAAGAAAGGAAGCAAGATGCACAAGCAAGAAGAAGAAAGCTCGGTTTACTAAGAGTAAGACGACAAAAAGAGAAGACACAGAAGCAAGAAGAAGAAAGCTCGGTTTAATAGGAGGAAAACAAAGAAGAAGAATTAAAATATGCATGATCAGCTCAGAGAAAGCTCGGTTTTCTTGAAGATGTCTATTAAAGTCCTTGCGCATGTGTACTCTTTTTCCTACCCCGGACTTTTTTCCTAAAAAGGTTTTTGCCCGGGAAGGTTTTAACAAGGCACACCGAACGTTTCTTTGAAGACATCGACAAATCAACTTGGAAAAAGCTCGGATTTGCCTAGAAACATTTGTAGCTCAGTTCGGGAAGAGTCCTGTTTACTTGAAGACATCTCTTAAAGCTCTTTCGCCTCTTTGAAGTTCAGAGCTTGGGGGGCTTATGTACCGCCTGGTTAATATGGGAACATTGGAATGAGGAGACCAAGTCAAACAAAGTGAAGAGTGGAGCCAAGCAGTTACTAGCAGTTGAGAGATCATGGGAATGTAGCAGTCACTTGAGAGGAAGGATAATGGGAGTAACAGTCATATTTTGTAGCCTATATATGTAGATGTTTAATGTTTAGAAAAGGGAAGCTATTTTGTAACACTAAGTCTCCGTTAAGAGCATTCTTCAATACACAAGATTATTCTTGATAAAGAGTTTGTGTGAAACGTAGCGATACTGTTCTTCAGGTTCTCGATATTAACATTGCCGGAAATTTGTAGGAACAACCAGGAAAAGAGATAAATAAATCAAATAGATTTTGAATAGAGAAGAAAATAAATAATATGATAGATAAAGATTTTTTTTTAAATGGTTAACTTGCACAGAAAAATAGTAGAAATAAATCAAATAATTTTTTTAGGAGAAAATTTTTATATGATTTAATTGGTATGCACTAACAGTGTAAAGATTTTTTGCACGGTCAGCCAATTAGAAATTGACATCTCATTAAAAATCTTTGACTCTTATTCTAACTACCTTGAAAGTCATCCATACCTTGATTTCTGATTGGTTGACAGTGTGAAAATTTTTACACTAACAATGTAAACTTTTTTTACACTGACAATATATAACAATTAAACTCATGTTTATAAATCAAATAGATTACAAAAACCTTATAATCAAACTTATAACAAGATTTATCTTTTATATTTTATATTACAACATTTTCAAATATTTGAGCATAATTAACCTTATAATACCCAACAAAAAAATTAAACAAAAAATGTGAAATTAATCATTACATATATTTTTTTAATGAAATCCTAAAAAATTAGTATATTTCTCGTGCATGGCACGAGTCCATACACTATTACTCTACATTACTAGTGTTACATACATTCATAATAATAAATGCACATATATTTCGAATTAGTGATCCAGTAAACAAGAAGACTGCTTTTGAGAGTTTGAACTGTCATAGACTTTTCTATTTGGCCAATTAATCAATTGACTAACAGCATATTTGGATATATATTTTTTGTTACAACTTTTTTTTTTGGGTTACATATTTGGATATATTGAAAGAACATTTGATGAAAAATAATTACTTTTATTCATACGGAGGTTTGAGACTATTCCAAGATAAATCCAAACATGCACTAATATAATCCCTATTTTTTAAAATTTATTTTATTATTTCACTAAAAGATTTTAATGCAACTGCAACTGTATTTTGTTTATCCTTCAAACTCAAGAAACCAGGACCTAATAACTTAAAATTTTAAGAAAATTGTTCCCTTAACAACACATTAGATCTAATTCTCCACACGCCCCATTGGTTCCCTTAACATCACATTGGATCTAATTCTCCACACTGCACTGTCTCAGCCACTTTTTTATTTTCGAGTTATTTTCTCCGAATCGTAATTACCAGGATGGGTGGAGCTTTCCGACTGTCGTGGTCCCATATTTTTTAAAATTCATTTGACACGAGTCTCAACTTTTCTAGCATCTTCCATGGATCTGTTTAGTGGGGCGTTTCAGCGGTCCGGAGGGCCCCGCATCACCGATCAGCGGGGGCACTGCTAAAAAAAAATAATTGGAGCCGAATGACGTGATATCTAATTGTAAGAACAACTGTTTCTATATGCAATTGGCTCTTATAAGCACCCAATAAGAAACCATAAAATTAGATAATTAAAATAAATATAAATGAAGTATAAAGATGTGGGTTAACTTGTGAGACTCATTTGGTAAACTTTTTGGAACATGTTTGCTTTTCAACTTTTTGATTTCATTAATAATTGCAAAAATATCACATTGTTTTCATTCTGTTTTTTGTTTCCTTAGATTCCCACAGGAAACAGTGAAAACATTTAGCGTTTTTCATACAATTTTTTGAAAACAGGAAATAAAATAAAAGTAAAGTGATAATTTTGTAATTATTTAAAAATAGAAAATTATAATAAAAAACTAGAAACAAAACAAACAGATGCTTAGAGTTACACAGTTGGAGTGAGGAGTTGTTTAAAGAAATATAAAATAAAAAGTGATTATATGACATGAGGTTGATAAAAAGATGAGTTAGTAACTTCAATTAGTTGCAAGATGTTCAAAATATTGTATATTTTCGATTTTGATAGATACCCTTAATTTCATATATCATATATTAATTTCGTGGAATGCTTCTCTTTTATATCAACTAGCCATTAACCATTATGTCGTTTCAACCATATTAGTGATTCACAATGTCTATTGATTCAACTTTGAGAGCCGAAACATCAAAGTAAAGTGAATTGAAACTGTTTGATTGAGCTTGCTAATTAATTAAAAGAGTTTTATCTCTCTTACCCTGAAATATATATAGACTTCCAATGAAGCACGTACGGAGGATGTGATTTATGGTTACATATATAGAATTTTGACTATCTGCATTTCAAAGAGAAGGATAATCTAGGTTGATGATGAAGTTAATGTAGTAACTTTTTCACATCTTAGAATATAAAGGTTTATAGAATATATGGGGAGGTGAAGTTGATCCTAGATATGATTATGTTGACCCTTATGACCTGCGCACTATCAAACAATTTGGTATTTTATAAACCAAAGAGGCAGACATTGATCATGGTTTGGACCAACAAGATGACAAAAATAATGATTCGTTGAAGTGAATTTGCATACTAATATATGCAACTTATGTTAGAGTTATCTACTTGATATCATTTAATAATTTAAAAGAACCGTACATTGATATTGGAGCAATCTTATTCATATATATGTTTAAGAAAATATCAACAATGTGATTGAAGGGAACCATCTCGTTCTCGCACTGTTAGATCATCAAAATAAAAATAAAAATAATGCTGGTTGCAATAAACAAGTATATATAAATTCTAGTTAGCTTGTGGGTGATATTACCAATATCACTTTGGTGTTAGGATACCAACAAAATAAGTTAAATTTAGTTGTTTCGTTGAGCTTAATTGATTAAGGTGTGGGACTTAAAATTTTGATTGTGTGGTTTCAAACTCCCACAATGTGCTTCTCTCCTCCCCCTGCCCTTTCTATCCTTTTCGCCTCGTCTTGTAAAGTTTCCTATGACCCCCTCCTCTTGGACCAAAAAAAAAAGAAGAAGAAGCTAAATTTAGTTATAATAATAAAATGATATAAACTATACAAATATCGAATAAGATGTGTGTCGGTATATTTTTAGCATTGTAGAGATCAAAATGAGCTAAGTTCATTTAAAAAACGATGCACGATAAGAGTGGAGCATATTGAGTAGATATTCATTTTGAATAGATATTTTTCTTATTCGGATTGGTGTATTAGTCCACTTTGTTGCTTGGAATCTTGCTATAGGTAGCAGTGGCTGACAACCTTTGTGTGAACAATTTGGTAGTGGTCATGGATTTCGGTCAAAAGGGTGGGAACCAGATTGCCCATTTAATCTAGGTGAGATTGCTCACAAATTAGAAGGTGTAGTGCTATGGAAGAAGAAAGATGGAGCAACCATCTTATGGAACCCACCACCACAAAGTACCCTAAAATGGAATGTGGATGGGTCCTCTAGGGGTAAATCAGGACCTGCATGTATTGGAGGGGTTTTTAGGGATGACCAAGGGGAGATCAAAGCACTATTTTCTGTTTCAGTAGGCATGAAGGACTCTAATGAAACAAAATTTTTGGCTATTGTATATGCACTAGAAATGTCCTTACAAAAAGAGTGGATTAAGAATACAGATATTATCATAGAGTCCGACTCTAAGAATGTCATTGCTTGGGTTAATAAGAGAGAGAGGAAAGCCCATGGAACCTACGCTTCTATTCTAACAAGCTACAAAATATATTGTACATCATTAATCATGTTGTCCGTTGACGAATTACTTATCTACCATATATGTATCCACTAATCAAACTCGACATGCCATTAACAATGATTTTGAACGTCATTAACAAGATGTCGCATGTGTCAACTTTTCAGATGTTCAAATACCATTCTTGTTTGTAACACCATAACCATATAACATGATCACAACTTTCCGCATCAATGTGAAGTAAATAGGGTTTTGCTTCTACATTTATTTCTTGCTTATGTTGTGGTCTTTCTTAATAATCCAAACTTCTTAGGTAAAAAAAAACTTATCTAAACTGAGTTTCTTTTAAAAGTATGAAAGTAAGGATGTATCTAATTAAATTGATGTCGATTGTGTTAGGATCTTGATGTACTTTATCAAATTAATGATAGATATGTTTTTACTTTCTCACTTTAGAGATAAATTTACCTTAGATATATATATTTTTGAAAGGATACCTTAGATAATTATTATTCAACTTCTTGTGTCCTTTTAAGATTAAATATTATTTTTAGCACTCATTGCAAATATTTTTCCATTCTACAATTTGAGCCTAAGAAGGAGTAGTTTATCAATATTTGGGGGAAGGGGCTGGAATAAGAGAAGAGTGACAATATGCCAGAAAATTGTTCTTGTGTTAGCTGTTGCTCTTCCCTTGGCTGGTACCATCCGATGTCCCCCTTACTGTTCTTTTCCCCTTTCCTCCCCTTCCTTTAATTTTTCCTTTTTTTCCTTTTGACTATCTTCCCATTCAAAAGACTTTGTTTTGCTTTTGGTGTGTAGGAAAGCATATGCGTATTATAGATTTATAGAACTCAGTTGAAACTCTTCAGTTGAGAGTGAGGTCTTTGAGGGCCCTCTCTAATGCTTGTAGCTACCTTCCTGTTGTTTGTCTAGTTCACTTTTTTATATTTAAAAAACTTTAGAACTGAATAATAGCTTCCTTTCATTCTAGGGGAGAATTAAAGATTTGATTTATACCGGGAAATTTTCCTGTGCAATTAACGTAACCATTGAAACTTACGAATTTGGCTCCTCTAAAGTGAAAAAGTAAGGGATGAATCCACCACTGATTTGATAAATACATAGAGATCTAAAGCAGCTAAAAACAATCCAAGGGTAGATGCATCTTTCCTTTTTTACTTTAGAGATTTTATCACTTTAGAGGATTCAAATTCGAAATGTACATGCATGTAATCTTTAGTACAACTCAAAATTATATTCTAGGAATTAAATAATCCGAGATTCAAGTAGTATCATACTCTATCACATGAAGATGGACTTTCCAAATTGCTTATCCACTATTAGGAGGTCTACCTCCTAGGAAATGCACTGATCAATTCGAAATGTAGCTTTTGGATTTACAGAAGAAAAAAAAACAAAGAGGAAGGTATTTAATGGAATTGGAAACCTATGTCGTGTAACCTCTCGTGGACCTGAAGAACTTTTTTAATTTGTTTGGATTGAATAAAAGTCAAAAGAGAAACAAAATCTGAAATTAAGATCTAAACATTTTTCTATTCACTTATCTTATGAATACCCTAACTGTTAACCTGGATTGTTCCCTTAATACACTGGTCGATGATCGGGACGTTTGCTGTTGTGACAGTTTTTTTCAATTGAACTATCTTTTTTGATAGTGAATTTAGGTTAGCTTTCGGCAACCTTTTGTCAACGTCACAAATCTTGTAGAAATCACTCTTTATCAGTTCTAAAAGGATATCTTTTACCGTTTAAGTGCGGTGCACTATTTAATTTCGGTGAAATATTATATGCACATTACTTTTATATTTGTTACTTCTAAATATTAACTTAAAATAAAAGGTTATTATACCAAGTAAGCAACAATTGTAAAATAGAGTCTGTGCAACTGGAAACAAATATCATATATTCATAACTATGTTCGCCCAAACCCGACCCAATGGTAAGACCATACAAACCCTTGCTTTAGACCTCCAACCTATCCCACTTAGCCCGCTATAGCTCATTAACAAAAATTGTATGATACCTAACAAAAATTGTATGATACCTAACAAAAATTATACAAGTCAACATCATATAATTTGCTTACTCTGAGATCTCACCTAACTTTAGGCCTTATCTTACCTTGAATCGGCCATATGTTGGCCTTGCCACTTTTGCTTATGAGGAGGATCAAATCCCCACATTCAATATTCCAAAGAAATTTTGTGATACTGCTCTAATTTATATGTTTGATAACTATGTTGGCCTAGTCGCTTTTACCATGAATAACCAACGTTAGTCACAACTCGAGTGTCATTCTCTGCACTCTTGTTTCTCACAAAGAATTCAACCATGTTTAGCCTTAACAAGTGTTTAATTAGGTTTAAAAAAAATAGTTTTCACAGACAAGGAAAGTGTTGTTTGTTATGTTTGCTAATTGCTTGTCTCAATCAGATTGGTATGCCACCTACGTCTAATACAATTACAACCTTTCATGTTCAAAGCTTACAAGCCCAAAATAAGAATAAGTATTCAAAAGGAAATGATTATGATCAAAATTTAGTGGCAATAAGGGATTTATGTAATGCTATGGTATATATGGCCATAGTGAAATAATCGCATCATCTTTATTAATGTCTTTTGTACTCTTAAACCAGTTAATGACATAATTAAATAATTGCATCATCTTCTCAAACACATTTAGTGATTGATCTAGAGGTACACACTTTTGGTGAATGTGTTTTGTTGACTGCAGGGAATCCATTTTCAGAAATGTGACAATGATTTTTATTGGACAACTCTTGCATTTGTGTATTGTCCTTTATTTTATGCTTTAGTGAGTATCTTATCCTATCATTGGTTGTAATTTCCTTCTTTACTGTATAATAATTTCTTTTCTATAACCAAAATAATCACACAAGCATCGTTTGTGTCACATTTTAACCATGTACAACCAAATCTAAGATCAAGCGCCAGCAAAAATATTGGACTTAAAAGTTTACCATCTGCACACCAAGGCATACAGGAAAGAGCCAAAACAACTGTTGTGAATATGGAATAATATTGTGCCTCAGCATTAAGCTTAAGATATAAGAGGAATGTGAAGGATGTCTGTGTTTGATGAGTATTCAATTGGAAGCAAAGCAGGGTCTTTATAAGCATCTACCAAATTGTCATAAAACTCGGTCATTGCAGCATCATTCTGGTTTTGCCTATCCTTCTTTATCAAAGTCTGGAAACACAAGCACAAGTCAAAATCAGAGCTGATGGATTGAGGTGCAACATGCAAGATGCAACAACTCTTCTGTTCTTTTATAGAGAATTCTCGCATTCTCTTTTAAGTTAAAGGGAAGATATTGGAAAAAGATTTGAAGATTCATCGGGTTATACTTGGTCACTTTATGGAATTGAAATGTACCTCTGCAGAATATGCAACAAATATGGGTAGGAATCGTTTTCGGCAGTACTCGTTAAAGAGAAGCGTGATGACGGGTAGAGGAAGTGTCAAGGTGGATGCTAGAGAAAGTTTCTTCAATGCAAAGATTCCCACTGCAATGATGTGCATGAGTACTAGAGAAAATATCATTGAATTGTGCACAATAGGCCAAAATTTCCCTGCAGTTTCGTACTTTGGTGCATATACGTTTATAAACTGCATGATACAAAGGCAGTGCATGCATCAGTACAAGTCATATCAAAACCAATTTTTAAGTGTCTCACATTTACATGGATAAAATTACTTCAACATTGTTGGATTCCAGAATCAACCAAAAGAAAATGATCCTTGTATAAAATCAGTGGCAGGGTACTACATTACCCTTCACACTAGTCACAACCCAGGCACTCCCTGAAAATAATGCAATTAAATAAAGCCTAATTTCATAATAAATGTCATGAATTTCATCAACGGTGAGTCACTAGCCCAAGATATAGCCTCGCTGATCCCATACTTGTCTATTAGTTTCTTTGGCAAGAAACTCTTAAACCACTGCTCAACTATTAACAACTTGACCTATCCTTAATTACTTTGGGAAACTTTCTCCATAACATCAACTGCCTATTTTCATAATAACTTCTGAAAACCATATATCAACACTATGATGCCTTCAACACTTACCAGACATTAACTTAGTTCCATTATATTTATATGATAAAAAAATTATTCTTCAGCTACATCAAGCAGACCTTCCCAAGTTAACGAAATTTTTTTCAAGTATGGAAAAAATTAACCAACATCGGGATTTTGCTGTTAGGTGGAGACAGAGGAATGACTATATATATATATATATCTAACATGCCTCCTCACCTAAGAGCCCTTTGGAATTGAAGCATGGATAATGTTCTCACTTTACTTGGTGCTTAAGTTTAATTTAATTACAAAGAACTGGTGCAGCAAAGATAGAACTTCAGATAGAGGCTTTGGTATCATGTCAAGAAACAACTCAACCCAAAAGCTTAAGCCATTAGGTGGAGGCCCAGAAATGGTTCTATATCTTGAACAATTCCTATATTGGTAATATTTTTTGTCAGGATTACCAAAATAATACTTCTCCCTTCTTTTTATGGGCAGAAGCATGGTAGAAACTCATTTATGGCATAAAATAAGCTGAGAAAACCAAAGACCCTTTCAGAAATTGATAGACTTCAAAATAACATCCAAAGAAATGCTGACCTGGTTTCGATAAATGATGTATGCAAGACAAAGGTAGACCAAGAGGAATGGTAAAATTAGTGGAGCTAGGAAGAAATATGTAATACCAAGAAGTCCAAAGAAAAGGACCCTTGGAATATCCCCGTGGTATGGAATATATGGAATTTCAAACTCATCCTTTGGACGTGTGAAAGGCCTTCTTATCAAACTGAAAATGAGAGGAATCACACGGAAGAGTTCTGACGACACACTTGTCCATCCTTGCGTGACAACATAAGCAATAAAAAATGATGCCTACAATCAAAGCAAAATTAATAGCGTCAAAAAGATAGAAATATAAAATTTAAGATTATAATTTGGTATGTAGTTTTTAGAGTAGAATTGTGATCATAAGACATGCTCAAAGTGATAGATAGGATGAATAATGATGTGTGCTCGTATTAAGTTTTGGGAGGACATTTGGGTGGGTATGTTCCTTTTGTAGAGGATTTTCCTTTCCTATTATATTTTTCCACTGCATATAGCAGGAGCTTTACAGCACCAGGTTGCCCTTTATTATATCTTTCCACTTAACATACTTTGGCCATCAGTTGCTTTTACTCTATCCAGATTCTTGAAATTGGGTACTTTCATCTTCGTAGAGATTTGAATGATAAAGAAACTAGTTAATTATAACCCATTTTGGAAATCTTTCTTTCAGTTTCTAACCCAAACTCCTAACCCTCAGACATATCTTCCTGAAAAACCCATTTGAAATCCAAATTTCCTTCTAAACTATCTAACTTGTTGCAGATTCATAGATGTCACAACTCTCTTTCCTCTGATGTGTGCGCTATGTGTTGATCTAGTTCAGACACAATATACCACTTACTTTTGCATTGTAAGGTGGCTATTAGGTTGAAGCAGTTTTGATGGTTCGGTATAAAGGTTTGGGTGAAAAGAAGGAGAATTAAATTTTATGGTAGTGTGCAGTTTTGCAATCTGAAGTGAGTGGTGGGAGAAAAATCGCCATGGACTTGTTCTGGGATAGAGTTGCCATTTTAGCCTCTCTTTGGTGCTCAGCTCTGGTGGCTTCAAGTGAGTTGCTATCTTAGATATGCAGAGATTGGTCAGCTTTGCTATATTCTTAGTTTCCTCCTGTTCTCCTTTGTATATAAACTTCTTGTTTTGGAGGATCTCTTATACTCCTCCTAGTTATACTTCCCATCTTTTCTCTCTAATAAAATCGTTTTGTATAAAAACAAAAATATTTGTGGTAAGAATACTATGGATATTGTTAGAATACTAGGATTTATATTGTTATAGGAGTATTATTAGGCTGGGATTGTACTAGATACCATGATTATCATAATTAAGATTAACACATCATGATCATATCATAATAATATCAATTTTCTCTCGTTTTCCATCAAATCCCTATAATTAAAACAGATATTGATTTTAATTATACCGGGAACAGACAATAGGAACAAATTAAATTGTGGGGTTTATTTACTAAGATTAACTTGTGATTTGAAGATTTGTGGCTTTGATAATGTACAAACTTGGTTTTAAGGGTTTTTTATTAGAGTTACTTGGGTCTAAGGTTTATGCGTCTTACAACGGTAGAATCAGGGGTTCCAAGCATTAGCCTATTCAATTGGATGACTAAATATTTTTATGAAAAATTCATCTTCCCTACTGCCCTTTTACTCTCCAGATTTCTCCTCACTGAAACTACAATAAGGTCATTTATCATCTTTGGAGCCTATAAAATCATTGATGTTTCAATTAGTGTTATTAAAAAAGAAGATAGATTGAATGAGACATTTCTGAGTTGCTCCAAAAAAATTTAGTAGCTATTCAAGGTTTCCCTCTACATATGAATATAGAAGCTCATGCTTTTCAATGTTAAAGACTGCTTTTTTTCCTTTGGGTAAATAACATGAAAGACTTCTGGAATAAATTAAATATGGACTTTAAATTAAGTTATAAGAAGTGTGGCAGCAGCTGTTTAAGAAAGAGTTAAGGAAGTAATATTGTTAGGTATGCTTTATATTGTTTGAAAATCAGGACTAATGATGGAGGTACTTCTTTACATGAATACTCAGACCACAGAAGGTACGATGAGATCAGATTGAAATATGGAACATAAAACATGGTTCAGCTCCACCCGCATGGTTAAAGGCTGAACCATTGTATTTTGTATTCATGAAAAATTATATGGAAGAAAGTTTCAAGGAACTTTACAATGGGGCTGCACACGATTTTCTGTAGTCCTCAATAATATAAAATTTCAGGAAAGTTTACAATGGGGAGTAACATTGTCTAACCTGCGTCGGAACTGCAACTGCCAGCCTCTCAGGAATGCTTTTGACATCAAGGATGAGATCCACCATAGATAGAAGTGACCCAGAAAATACAGTTGCAAAAAAAACATTCCATATTGTGAACGACAGCACTTTATTAGTTGCACTCATTTCAATATTACTATGTGAGATGTGTCCTTGGATGGAGGAAAGGAACACCATGACTGGAGGCACCGATGCCAGAAACAACTGAAGAATAAGGTTGGGAAGGTATCCTGTAATTACTTGACTGACAAATTTTCTGTAAGAAGATTCACAAAAGACTCAGAGATTTTGCATTAACAAATTGAAAAATAAAACATAAAGCTAACACTAGCATGTCAGACAAAATTAAGAAGATATAGCATCAAAAGTAACAAAGGATAGTTAGAATGAATTTGCCTAGACAGGAAGAAAAAAACCACATGCAGATATTTGACAAGACACAAAACGATGTGACTGGAACATCCTAGAAGCAAGCAATTTCAACGTCAAGTCAAGCTGGCAAAAAGTTCTACATCAACATCTACACTGATCTTCAAGTAACTATCATCCTTTATCAATTGCAAATACTATACTTTACATCTATAGCCAATGTGTACTGAAAAGAAAGGGTTTATCATAGGAGTTCCAATGCATGCAGCCAGCGAGCAAGCAATCTGACTGTCACACTCCTACGTATAGACATCCATGAAATTTCTTTTTCAACCAATACATGGCACCATTGTTCTGATTTATGACCACCTAATTGATTTGTTAAATTGCTTTATGCTTTAAACTCAATATACAGCTTCATAGCTTCATCCGTGAAATTTGCTTTATGCTTTTAACTCAATATACAGTTTCTGATTTCTCATGTAACACTTAAAGTTTTCTTTTGAGGATAAACCCACAGGATAATGAGAGCAAGAGGGGAGGGGAAACAAGAGAAGCATGGTAGCAGAAAAGAAAGAGAGGGTTTAGGCATTAACAAACAAATAAATAAATAAACCAAGTTAACTTACTTGGTTAGAATACTTGTCAAGAAGGGAAACAAGGTTTTCAATTGATTCAGGTTGGAAAGCCCCTGTACGATTACAACAGGTATAAGGAACAATATAGTGAAAAGAGTACTTGCAACTACAACCACCAACTTAGAGATCCATCTTTGCATGAATGATTCAGAGAAGAAAGGCCAGTAAATATCATGAGGTTCTGGAGCTAGCTCAGTAATCCACTGGGTGGGATCAACTGATTGCTGCAAATGGGAAGCAGTTGCAGCACCATAATGAGACTTGAAGAACACAAAGGCAGCTTGAGTCTCCTTGAATATTGAACAAGAATATTAATTAATATGTTGCAGTTTATACCAACAGAAATAAGAAAAATGCAAATAGTTAAAACAAGACTGAAACTACTTTTAAAGTATTTTATTTCTTTTTGGAAAAGGACCAGAAAGATCACCACATACTTCTCCTTCCAATGAAGCCTGTTGTAAATATGTAATTAGTAGCTTTTTGTATTAGGCCCATTAGTCAGGCCCATTAGTTAGAGCTTAGGCTATATATTCAGATTAGTGATTGTACTCTTTACACAATCAATAATATTGAGAATACTTTTTACATATGGTATCAAGAGATCCCGATCTTGGGGGTCTTGCTTCCGCGGAAAAACCCTAGCCGCCTTTATTGCAGCCCCTCTTAGCTGCCTTCATTGCAGCTTTTGGCACTGTCATTGTGCCCTTATCAATCGCAGGCGTTATCACCAATTACTGCTCATTAGTACTGTTCACAATTACTGTTCATGTGATTACTGTTCGTCGGCCACTGTTCACGCGGCACTGTTCATCGCTGGCACTGTCCGCACGGACACTGTTCATCCGATTGATTTTTCTCCTCTTCTATGGCAGAAACTGAAGCGAAAATCTGTCAGAATGACTTGGATCGTTTGCGGACCCTTCTTGACTCTATCAGTAAGCCTTCTGGTTCTTGTTCTCTGGCAATGACTGGTAAGAGTTTTTGCACCCGCTCCTTTACTGCCTCTGGTACTATCCCTAAGGATGCTTGGATTCTTGACTCTGGTGCCACTGATCATATGACCTTCCATTCCAAATTGTTCTCCTCTTATACCTCACCTTCTAGTATTCAATCTATTACTATTGCTGATGGTTCTCATACCCGTGTGGTTGGTTCTAGAAATATTGAATTTCAATCTTCTTTAAAACTGGAAAATGTGCTTCATGTTCCCAAACTTTCCAATAACTTGATCTCTATTTATAAACTTACTCGAGACCAAAACTGTGCAGTAACCTTTTTCCCTTCTCATTGTGTTTTTCAGGATCTTGCCACGGGGAGGACGATTGGAGTTGCTAAGGAACAGGAAGGGTTGTACTATTTGTCTGATGAAAGAAATGATCAGAAGGTGCTGCCTTCCTGCTTCCAGTCCGAGTCTCACTCTCCTGCATCACAGGTCTGGCTTCAGCACAAGCGTCTTGGACATCTTCCATTTTCTCTTATTAAATATATGTTTCCGTCTTTGTTTTTACAACAATCTGTTAAGTCTTTTAAGTGTGATGTCTGTCAGTTTGCTAAACACCATCGTGTTTCTTTTCCTTCTAGTTTTAATAAAAGTGCTGAACCATTTGATCTTATACATTCTGATGTTTGGGGACCTGCCCCTATTTCTAATATTTCTGGTGCGAGATAGTTTGTTTCCTTTATTGATGATTGTACTCGAGTAACTTGGATTTTCTTGATGAAGGATAAATCAGAAATATCCCAACTTTTTTTTCATTTTTATCATATGGTCCAGACACAATTTGGGAAAGACATTAAAAGATTACGTTCTAACAATGGGAAAGAGTATGCCAATCATAGCCTTTCAAGCTTTAATAGTAAACAGGGCATCATCCATGAATTTACATGTGTTGACACCCCGCAACAAAATGGGGTTGCAGAAAGAAAAAATCGCCACTTACTGGAAGTTGCTCGAGCCCTTCTCTTCCAAATGTCAGTCCCAAAGTCATATTGGGGAGAAGCAGTATCGACTGCTGCCTATCTGATTAATCGAATACCATCTCGTGTTCTAGGTAATGTTAGCCCTGTTCAGTTTATGCTCTCACACTTTCCTTCTGTTCATATCATGCAGAGTCTTGAGTCCCGGGTATTTGGTTGTGTTGCCTTTGTTCATGTTCATAAGCAGCATCGAACTAAGTTGGATTCTCGTGCAGTCAGATGTGTCTTTCTGGGTTATGCACCTAACAAAAAAGGGTACAAGTGCTATCATCCTTCCAATCGTAAGTATTTTGTCTCTATGGATGTCACCTTCCATGAACATGTGTCGTTCTTCACTCGCCCTCAGCTTCAGGGGGAGAGTAGTAATTTGGAATCTGAGTCCGAGTTTCTCATCCTTGGTCCTTGTCTTCCTAAGGCATCTGCTGCTCAGTTACATGTTCCTCAGTTACCTATTCCTCAATCACCTGCTTCTGAGCCACCTGTTTCAGAGTCACCTGCTTCGGAGTCTCCTGTTTATGGTTTTGTTCCTGTTCCTCCTTTGGAATCTGTTTTGCAGGAATCAGCACCTTTAGCACCAGTAAAGAACAAAGCTAGTGAGCCAATATTGGTGTATCAGAGGAGATAAAAACCCAACCTGGTCCAGAAACAACTTCAACTGTCCGAACCGGAGGTAAGTATTGAAAACAATTTCCCCCACTTCTGATTCTCATATTTCTAATATACTTGATCCTAATCCGGATGACTTACCAATTGCTTTGAGAAAAGGGAAAAAGTCGTGTGTCAAGTACCCTATTTCTCAATTTGTCTCCTCTAAACATCTTTCCCTGTAGCATCAGAGTTTTATTACAGCTGTTGACTCTGTGAGAATCACAACATCTGTTCAAGAGGCACTAAAGGATGTAAATTGGGTCCAAGCTATGGATGAGGAGATGAAGGCACTTGAAAGGAATGGAACATGGGAAATTGTTGAGAGGCCAGGGGGCAAGAAACCAGTTGGTTGCAGGTGGATCTATACAATCAAGCACAAGTCAGATGGCACTCTTGATCGATACAAGGCAAGACTGGTGGCAAAGGGATATACTCAGACCTATGGCATCGATTATGAGGAGACGTTTGCTCCAGTTGCAAAGATGAACACTATTCGTATTTTACTTTCTCTTGCTGCCCATTCTGGGTGGGAACTACACCAGTTTGATGTCAAAAATGCTTTCTTGCATGGAGACTTAGAGGAGGAGGTGTACATAGAGATTCCCCTAGGATTTGGTCCCACAAGTGGAACAAACAAAGTGTGCAGATTGAGGAAGGCTTTATATGGGCTGAAACAGTCTCCCCGAGCATGGTTTGGAAGATTTACAAAAGCAATGGTGTATCTGGGCTACAAGCAAAGCCAAGGAGATCATACACTTTTCTTCAAACATTCACCGGGAGGAAAAGTGACTGTACTTCTTGTTTATGTGGATGATGTTATTATTACAGGAGATGATCCGGTTAAGAGACAACTGCTCAAGGAAAAATTATCTGCAGAGTTTGAGATGAAGGACCTTGGGAAACTTAAGTATTTCTTGGGGATTGAAGTGGCCTACTCAAAACAAGGCATTTTCATTTCTCAAAGGAAATATGTGCTTGATCTTTTGCAGAAAACAGGCAAACTTGGATGTAAACCTGCAAGTGTTCCTATCGAGCAAAATCATAGAATAAGCACCGAAGATGATAGTGCCAAGGTTGCCAAGGTCCGATATCAGAGACTAGTGGGGAAGTTGATTTACTTGGCACACACTAGACCAGATTTAGCATATGCAGTCAGTGTTGTGAGTCAGTTCATGCATGATCCAAGGGTGAGACACTTACAGGCTGTAGATCATATTCTGCAGTATCTCAAAGCCACTCCAGGGAGAGGACTTTTGTTCAAAAGAGGTGGAAGCTTGACTATGGAGGCTTATACTGATGTAGATTATGCAGGTTCAGTGAGTTATAGAAGGTCCACATCAGGCTATTGCACATTCTTGTGTGGGAACCTTGTCGCTTGGAGAAGTAAGAAGCAAAATGTAGTGGCTAGATCAAGTGCAGAAGCAGAGTTTAGAGCTATGGCACAAGGAATCTGTGAGCTATTGTGGATGAAAATTGTGCTTGATGACTTGAAGATAAAGTATGAGGGTCCTATTAAGTTGTTTTGTGACAATAAATCGGCTATCAGTATTGCTCATAATCCTGTTCAACATGACAGGACAAAACACATTGAGATAGACCGACACTTCATCAAGGAGAAGTTGAATAGTGGATTAATAACAACAGCCTACATTCCCTCTGGGCACCAACTAGCAGATGTGTTAACAAAGGGCTTGCCAACAGAAAGATTCGGTTAACTTACTTGCAAGCTGGGAATGATTGATATCTATTCACCAGCTTGAGGGGGAGTGTTGTAAATATGTAATATGTAATTAGTAGCTTTTTGTGTTAGGCCCATTAGTCAGGCCCATTAGTTAGAGCTTAGGCTATATATTCATATTAGTGATTGTACTCTTTACACAATCAATAATATTGAGAATACTTTTTACACAAAGCCTCTGACTGCTTCAATCTTATATTCTTCTTAATGTCCTATAAGATTTTTTTTTTTATCCAAAATGGACAATGCTTATATTTTTGCTGAGTGGGATCTTATCGTGATTGAGTATTCCTTTTATACAATTTGTTTGCTTCGTTTTAGATTAAAGAAAGGGAAAGACAGGGAAATGAGTTGCATAAGACATAAAAATGAAATAGAAATACAGTCTACCAAATAAGTTAATTTGATCAACAACATGGCATCCACCTTATACATATAACTGAAAATATCATCAGGTTACCAGCAAAGCTGTTAAACTTAATAAATGATGCTGGAGCAGAGAATAGGATAACTACTTTGGCAAATCTGATATATAAAGGGACCGGATATATAGTGGCAAGAGAAAGACTGGTGCATGACACACCAGCATCAAGTAAGCCTAAGCTTAAAGACCAAAAGGCCTGAATATTTTTGTATACTTACAATTACAGGGCTGATTATAGTGAAATTTCACAGATCCAAATAGATTATAATTATTTATGGTTACTACTTTACTAGCATGAGGAAGTTATTAATTATTTAATTTTATACTTCCAATACTAGGGGACTTCAGCAATTTTGTATTTCCTGGTCATGGGTCGTATTTAGGCTTGGTATCATGTTAATAAGGTTTTGCTGGGTATTTTACTAATTTCCGTGTTTGCTCTTGAGCAATACCAAAAACTTATTGGGTAACAAAACTATCTTGTGTTGTAAGTGTGGTTAGTCAGTTTCTAAACAAGCTCCATGTGATAGTCATTGAGACGCTGCAACCAAATCTTTAGGTATATCAAAGGATCACCAAGCAAGGGAGTCCTCTTTGAAGACAAAGGCATACTCTGGTCACTGGTTTTACAGATGCAGATTCTGCCAACTCTCCCTCAGATTGGCATTTCACTTCAGAATACTGTGTTCTTATTGGCAGTAACTTCCTGGAAAAGTAAGAAACAGGAAAACGGAGGGTGGACCAGAAGAAATCAAAAGAGAAAATCTACGGTTGAATGTATGTGAAACAGACTCGTGTTATCTGCGATTATGTCTAATTTATACAGTAAATACAGCTAATTATAACCTATAGTAACAACTGTAGTATAACTACCATGTCTTAATATTATAGGACTTTAGGCTACTTTTCACAACCAACATTTGTAAATTATGATCTTTGTGCTTGCAGTGGATTCCTGGAAGAAGCAACGTCGTTATAAAGGGTTGAAAATTCCGTGGTTGAGATGAAAAGGAGATTCCTATATCTTTTGTTGTTCACTTAAAGCTCCAATTTGACTTCTTTGTCAAAATTTAAGCATTGAGATATCCTTTAATTTCAAAGTTTAAGCATTGAGATATATAAAGATATAAAGATTCCAATAAAGTGTAAAATATAGAGGAAAAACTCAATCAACAAAAAAAGAAATTAAAATTGAACACAATCCTTACTAGGGGACTTCGGATTTTACTTGTACGACGAATAACCAAATGTGACAGATATGTAGAAGGATAGAGCTCTTTGAAGAAGTTTCCAACACTGTCACTGACGCTGCTACCGTAGGAAGCGGGAATGCTGTGAACTAAAATTGTGAACTGATGAGGCTGAGGTTTGGATGAATAAAAATAAGAAATTCTTCTTGAAGATATGTGTTTATATTCCTGAAGAGTTAAATAATATTGAGAAATGATTAAGTAGCTCAATTGTTGGCTCTTGCATAAGCTATATGTACTTCAATTAATGGAGAAGATTAAAAATAAAGGAAAACCCTTATCTGGCTATGTAGAATTAAGAGATAATTCTTATCCTGTTAATTAGTCTAGTATACCAGCAAAAGATATTAATATAATAAATGTCATCTTAAAACACCACAGTTGAGTCTGATGTAAAAGGCATAAAACTATGGGGATTGCTGAAGTAGTTAAACAAAAAATCTCCATAAGCTATGAGTGCATGTACTTACATAAAAAAGTAGTAAGCATACGAATCCAGTGACCATATATACAGCACAGAAGTGGACCCACAACCTGAAATAAAAATCATACAAGATAACAATCTCATACAGATTCTAATACCATAATGAGGCAGTAAGGAAAGATAAATGCTGAATAGAAAATCTCCCACAGCTGAAGTAAGTTCTCTAAAGTCTAAACACAGCTCAATTAAATCAATAAAACCTTGAGGTGGTACTCACCAGTTAGAACCACTGTTTACATTTGATATGGTGAAAACATCCAAGGAGTTATTAGCAAAGTCGGCAACATCAATATCCTTCAGCTGATTTCCCCAGCAGTTTACTGGAAGAAGCACTAGGGTCCCAATAATCCCAGCAAAAGTAAATATTTTCAAACTGCATCCAAGAAATGCAATAACTTAGTCTAGATGTTTAATTTGCTGCTTCCTTTGTGTTTTAGGAGGGATGCAGGATATGGAAAGGGGTCATGCACATAGTTATCAGTTTCTCTCATTAACCCTACATATTGCATATTGCATATTGGGTACTACGTTCACTTTAAAGTAAGTCTTGTAATAATAATAATATAAAAAGTGATGAACCGCATACCAAATTACTCGCGTACACGGTAACTATGGTCATGCACAAATTTACAAAACCATGAAAGTCATGTTACTACTATCTTCTAATGAAGGGAAACAAACACCTTAAGGTTATAATGCGCATAAACACCACACCATCTAATCCTGATAATGATAACAGTTCCTCTTCAGAAAGCTTCCAGGCCTGTGCAACCCAACCTGGAGAAGGTATTAGGCTTTCTAAGTTGAAATGACTTCTCCTCTTAGAAGTCCCTTCAGCCAGAAGGCGAGGCACATAAACTTCATAGTTGCTGGGTTGTTTCCTCAATATAGAATACAGTGTGAAAAACAACACACACAGAGCAGTGTTGATCCCAACAGATGTCAGAAGAGCTGACACAATCATGTTTTTCCAAGGAAATCTCTCAGGAATGGCTTAGCTACTGCAAGAAACACAAGCAGTGGGAAAACAAAATCAAAAAAGAGATTATTTGATTATAAATAAAACTAATTGATAGCAAACTGTTGAAATAGATCAAAATGAATTGAAAAACCCAGATTCAGAAAAACTCCCAAAGTATAAAACTTTTTACACAATATGACTGATGCTCTCACTAAAATAGTCAATTTCCCAGTAATCCAACAGGTTTTTATTTAATTTTATTTTAATTTTAAATGTTTCGCAAATACCATTGTTGCCCCCAGCCCTCTATCAACTGAACTCTACGGTGGTGTGGTGTCCCCACTAGAAGCCACCATATTGATGGATAGTAAGTGACCATTTTTGCTGTGTTAAGAAGGCCCAGATGCTGAAAACAGAGAAAGATTACCAGTTCGTCGTGTACTGTGAAGAGAAGAGAAAACAATACTGTTATCTGGCTCAGGGGTTGTTGGTCTATTGTGTCAGAACTCACAACTAAATATCAAATTTTTTGGTGAGTCGACAAAATAAATGTTTAACTGTTAAGCTAGTGTTCGAGAATTTTCTAGTATATCGTTAAATTTAATTTTATAATGTTTTCAATTGGCTTACAAAACTAAAAAAATTTGTTACCGAGTCCTTGAACATATATAAAAATTTTAATTGGGTCCTTAAAGTCGAAATTCAGTTAGTGATATATTGAATTGGACAAAATATTACTGATCTCATCCAAGTTGGATACCAATATTAGTCATCTATGGGTGGTTTGGGTGGAGGATGAACATTGAGACATTGTCGATGCAACAGGATGTCAACATGAAGTAAGATATAGTAAGTTACAAGTGGGAGAACTATTTTGGACAAAACTATTTCGAGTGAGGGATATGCAACCGTGAAACATAGATTGGGGAAGGAAGGAGCTATTTGTGTAGATAGAGAAGAAGCAATCGCAGGTCACGTTTTGGTTTCCTGATTCAACATTGTATCTTGCAACCCTAAAGACAAATTTGGGGGATTCCAGGACGTTTCACATTAGTAAACTTAACGACTTCTTCACAAAACCCTAACTTAAGGGCCCAAATAAAAATTTTATATAAGTTCAATGACCCAATAAAAAACTTTTTTAGTTCAGGACCCAATTACATTTTTTTTTTAGTTTGTAGACCTACTCAAAAATTCTTAAATGGTTTAAGGACCAACTCATTAGTTAAACCTAAAATAAATTAGAAATAGTTATCCCCCTTTTTTTATGAAAGTTTAGGTAAATTGGATCCCAGGAGCTCACCAGGGCTAGGACAGGCCTCAAGGCTCAAAGAACGCATACGAAAGGTACTTATAGATTAAGTACCAACGAGGTCCTCATATCAGCAGTGGAAATCCAATTCACATCCTTGTGGGATATGAGCCGAATCCTTACCAACTGGACTAACATTCGATAATAACTTGTGTCCTAATAAGACCCTTGAAAAAAATAATCTATGGATATGGAGAGGTTTTCGACATGGGTTGATAATTATTTTATTATTTATTTGTTGGCTTGCTTTTAACTTTAATAATAATAATAATAATATTAAGGAAAGTGATTCACTTACTCTCTTGCTGTGCATCTTATAACTTTGTTATCAAGTATCAACATTGAATTTTATTTAGTTTCTTATTAAGTAGATCGAATTTACAAAATTTGATAAAATTTAAGGATTATTTGATATTTTATCTCACAATTTTATTTTAAGGTATGATATTTATTTAAAGTATAAATAAATATCAACTGAAAAGTTACATGTCTATGAATATTTAGTATATCTTAAACTTTGTTATATATGATCATTAAAATAATATTATATAATTCAGCCATTAAATTTGTTAAATTTATATTTTCTAAGAAGTTATTAAACAGAATAAGTTTTATCCAAATAATGGTGAATGATTAATAAATGGTTTTGTAAGTCATTGATAGTTAGATGTTGATAGTGGCAGATCTAGAAACTTTCTTTAGTGGGAGCAAAAGAAAATCTATAAATATTTTTAAAAAATAAAAAATTACAAACTATTCACTTCAAAAAAAAAATATTACAAACCGTTACAAAGTACATAATCTCATGCAGAAAGAAAAAATCAAGATAACTATGCTTTTATATATTACATTAATTGCCCTCTATATATTTTCATATTTTGAAAATGTTGAATTTTTTTTTTTCATTTTCGACACTGTAAAAAATATTTGTCTCTATATATAACCAAGCAACCATTCATCACTCATACGATTGTGCATTCCAATATTCTTCTACAAAAATATTGCAAAGAAACATCTTTCAACTATTGTAGTTGTCACGAGCAAAATCAAAGCTAACGTCAAAATTAAATATACCATTGGATACAGAATGTGTTTTCTAGTCAGCAACAATATTTCAGAAAGATCAATGACCCCATTTAACTTTACAAATTGATCATCAGACCGAACTTCTATGATATAAGTTTAAAGTTGATTATTAAGTCACGTAAGCTCCAAAGAAGAAGATCCAATGGATAAAACGTGGTCAGACGAATCAATTTCTCCTTATCAAATACAAAAAATAAAGGAGAAAACTTAGGTAAAGTTTCACAAATACATTAGGTGCTATTTTTTAATAGAATTATGACATGTGTAACAGTTCATTAATGAAAACATAACATGTGTATGAGCTGTTACATATGACATAAACATATTGAAAAACAGCACCTAATGAACCAATGAAATTGTACCTAAGTTTTGTCCAAAAATGAATCTGTTGGATTTAAACTTGCCACACAAGGATATATAATGGGAATGGGAAAGTACAATAGAATAATAGATAAGGGGTGGTAAAGTATTGCATAGTGGCTAGTGAGATTTCAAAATATTTGAAAACCCTCCCTAAACAAAGAGTACCAATTCATTCTCTTTTATTTCTAATGACTTTTTTATATGGATTTAATTGATATGCATGTTAGTATAAAAGGCATTTTACACGATCAACCAATCATAAATTAACACATTATTAAAAATATTTGACTCTTATTTTAACTACTTTTTCTTTTTAGGGAGCTTATTCTAACTACTTAAAAGTCACTCATATCATGGTTTATATGATTAAATGGCAATGTAAAAACTTTACACTAACAATCCATACTAATTAAGCTATTGATATTCATTAAAAAAATATATATATATCTTATGTGGGAAACATCTATTTTTGGTGGTGACAAAAAAATTCTATTAAATATGTTAATATTTATAAATTTGTCTCAGTGGGGGCAATTGCCCCCACCACCTTATACGTGCATCCGCCCTCGGATGTTGTGCAAGCTGCACGACTTAATCGTAAGCTTTTTTTGGACAGTAGAGATAAAGAGAGATTCTTGCTGCTTTCCGAAGATATCTAAACTCTTATTTTTCTTTATCATTTTTGGTCTTTAATGGGATATCCCACAGACAAAGCCATGAGATCAACCCTCGGGTAAGGGTGGTGGTTAGGTAAAGCCCCCAAAGTGGTGATTTCAGGATTCGAACATCTGACCTTATAGGTAAAGTTCAAGTTTAGGGCACAGTCCACTTCTATTGCGATCAATTACTTTTGTATTATTTTTCTTTATCACTGAACACGTGTGAAAATGCCTAACCATTAACTATTTTGATGAGAGGTGGTGAGAAAAATGAAAAATAAAATAAAATGCTAATAAATATTTTTCTTGAATTTAAAGTTTAAAAACTTGTGTAAAATAATAGTTTGAGATGTAAAAATTGGAATGAAGTATAAGGACTAGGAGAACTATATCCTTTAAGACCACAATAAAATTTAACAAAATTTGTTGCGTTTTTACAAATTCAATGCATATATCATGAGATGAAAATTGCATTAGTATACTAAAATGTGTAGCCATTATGTATATTTTGATAAGAGTTGATTATAGAATATAAGAAAAATGAAAAAAAAATGAATATTCTGCTTACTTTTATTTCTTTTCTTTTTTTTGAAGTGAATATTCTGCTTACTTGAAAGTTTAAAAATTTATGTAAAAAGAAGAGTTCAAGATAGAACTATATCAACATAATATGAAGAACCATTCAGAAAAGTTGATTTCTCTCCTAGGGTTTCCTCTCTAGTGAGACGCTAGGGTTGTTCTCTCCTTTGTGAGACGTACCATCTTTCTCTCAGTTTTTTTCTTTCTCCCTCTGTCTTGTTCTCTTTCGCTGAGTCTTTTTCTTGAAACCGATGGAAGTGAATCTGGAGGATCTATCTCTGGGCAATGAGGAGGAGGAAGTAGTGGTTGCTCCGGAAGAAAACCAAGTGGGGGAGGAGCACCTTGTGGGGATGGACCTTAGGCTTTGTCTTGTTGGTCAGTTCTGGACTGAGAAACCGATTCGATCTAATACGATGAAGGTTCGAATGGCGGATATTTGGAAGCTGGGAAGAGGAGTCTCTATAAAGGAGATAGAGAAGGGGTTGTTTCTGTTACAGTTCTTCCACAAACTAGACATGGAGAGAGTGATGAACATGGGGCCATGGTCTTTTGATAATCACCTCCTTATTCTGGCTGGCATTCAAGAAGGAGAAGTTCCTAATAAGATTCCTCTATTTCAAGCAACCTTCTGGATCCAGGTTTATGATATTCCGGCCGGCTTCATGTCTCTGAGAGTGGGCGAAACCCTTGGAAACTTCATTGGCCAGTTCATTGAATATGATGCCAATAACAACTCTTCCTTTTGGAGGACCTATATGAGAATTAAAGTTTTGGTTGATGTCAGGAAACCATTGAAACGCTTCAAGAAGATTAGCAAAACGGCAGGGGAAGGCAATGTGGTGAGATTCAGGTACGAGAGACTTGGGGTCTTTTACTTCTTGTATGGTTGTATAGGCCACAGTGAAAATTTATGTCAACGCCTCTTTGATCTGGTGGAAGATGATGGTGTCCGAGGGTGGGGGCCGAAGCTGCGGGCTGACAACAGGAGAGCCGGAGGTGCCAGAGAAAGCAGGTGGCTGCGAACGGAGAAACAGGAATGGAAAGGAGGAAATCTCGAAGGAGAAGATTACGGAAATTCTGTTGGAGATGATTAAGGTGTTAGGAGGGACCCACCTGGCAAATCGGATCCAAATAGTAATAACTCAACAATGATTGGGGTCATTAATGCTTATTCGGTTAGGCAGAATCTTCCCGATATCAATGTTGTTATGATTCAGCCTATTAGTCAGCAAGTATTAATTGGATATCATAACCAACCTAATGAGGATATCTTGGATACGACAACTGATGACGAAGGAGGGAGAAAGAGGAAAAGGGCCAACTATAAGGGTCACGTGCATGAGAATAATATTTTGCATATGCATGAGAACTCGGAGGATAACGTGAGTCATGCAGAGTCCAAGTCTGGGCGAGTCGAGGTTCCAAGCGTGAGTGCTAGTGCAAATGCTTCCAACGTTATGTCTTTTTTAATGGCAGGGCCTGGATTACAGGCCTGCTGGAAACAATGATAGTGCTTAGCTGGAATTGCAGAGGATTGGGAAACCTGAGAGCAGTTCCAACCCGTAAAGACCTGTCTCGATCTCACCATCCTGATGTGATTTGTTTGAGTGAAAATCTAGCTCATGCAAGGAGGGTTGAGGAAATAAAGGTCTGTCTTGGCTTCGATAGTGTTTTTGTTACAGATAGGGAAGGAAGAGGGTGTGGTTTAGCCTTGATGTGGAAGAACAGCTTGAATCTTACAGTAACAAATTTTTCTAGAAATTTCATTGATGCTGAAATTGTTGAGGAAGGAAAGCGACGTTGGTGTCTCACAGGTTTTTATGGGCTTCCTGAGAGGAGTCGCAGAAGTGAATCCTGGAACTTGATCAGAACACTAGCAGGACTTTCTAATCTCCCTTGGTGTATTGTTGGGGATTTCAACGGCATCCTATCCAATGCAGATAAAAAAGGTATGATTGATCACCCTCATTGGCTCATTAGGGGTTTCGGAGATGGGGTTATGGAATGTGATCTTGTTGATGTTCCCATTGAAGGTTACCACTTCACTTGGACTAATAATCGGGCACTAGACCAGTTGGTGGAAGAAAGGCTTGGTCGAGCTCTAGTTAACCCTCCTTGGTGGGATCTTTTTCCTTTAGCTTCTCTTCATAATCTAGTTGCTCCAATTTCGGACCACAGACCTATTTTATTAACTACTGAGCCAAACTCTTTCAGGAGACATCCTAGGAAATTCAAGTTTGAGAACCAATGGCTAATGAATGATGAAATCCGTGAGGTTATCAACAAAGGGTGGAGCATGAGCAATAATATTCTAATTGAGGATAGGATCGCTGAGTGTGGCAGAGCCTTGGAAGTTTGGGGCAAGAGCATCAGGCCCAAGTTTAGGCAAAAGGTAATGCATCTCAAAAAAATTTTGTGATGACCTGCATGTTAGGAAGGGTACTGCAGCCAATCATGAGTTGAACAAGGTCAAAGATCAAATTATCAAAATTCTTGTGCAAGAAGAAGCCTATTGGAAACAGCGGGCGAAGTCTCATTGGCTACAAGGGGGTGACTCAAACTCAAAGTTTTTCCATGCTTCTGCAACAGCAAGGAAGAAAAGCAACTCTGTATCATCACTGCATGATGAGAATGGTATGGTTATAGACAGTCAGATTGGGTTATGCCACCTAGCTCATGATTATTTTGCTAATCTTTTTGCCAACCAGCCCAGCGATTGTGATCAAGTGATTTCGGTAATCCCTGTGAAGGTTTCGAATGAAGATAATGAGCATCTGCTAGGCCCTTTCTCAATTGATGAGTTCAGGAATGCCACTCTGTCTATGCACCCAGACAAATATCCTGGCCCGATGGTTTAAACGCGGCCTTCTATAATAAGTTTTAGGAAACCTGCGGCCAAGATGTCTTCAACTCTTGTATGTCTTGGTTGGAGGAGGGAAGTATCCCAGCAGCTATAAACAACACAAATGTGGCTTTAATCCCTAAGTGCGATGCTCCATCTAGTATGAAGGACCTGCGGCCTATCTCATTATGTAACGTGGTCTACAAGATTCTTGCAAAGCTTATGATCGTGTTAGTTGGGATTTCCTAAAAGCCATTATGCTAAAGCTTGGATTTGATCTTAAATGGGTTAACTGGATGATGATGTGTGTTAGATCGGTGGAATATACTATCCTCGTGAACCATGACGAAGTGGGCCCAATTATCCCTGGTAGAGGCTTGCGTCAAGGGGATCCCCTATCCCCTTATTTGTACATCTTATGCGCCGAAGGTCTTTCTTCTTTGATTAAAAATGCGGAAAGTAGAGGTCTCATTCATGGTATTAAGATCTGCAGAGGGGCTCCGGTAATCTCCCATCTTTTATTTGTTGAGACCTCATAAGTCTAAGACACATTCCATGTGTAGATTCTCTAAGTTTTGATGATTCCAAATAGATTAAGTATGACAATATTAAACCATATTAAATTACTGACATATCTGATAAGTGTGCAGGAAAATAGACTTAAAGATCACTCGTATATTTTATGACTCGTCTACTTTCTAGTAGAGCCCAGTTTTTAGGCTCGTCTAAAAACCACTCGTCTAATAAATCAGTCTACACGATCAAAGACCAAGTCAACGCTCAGTCAAGATTCGAATGACGTGGCAAGAAGCATCTGTCTGGAGAAGACTCAGTGAATCACCCATCTAATTTTTGGATTGCTTTGCACCCGTCTAAATTTCCAACACTGTTACAATGTCAGTTTGTCAGAAATAAAGTCCAAGTCACCTTATTCAAATTAGATGCCTTCCTTAAGGATCTCGAAGACCTCCGGACAACAACACAAAGGATAAAGAATAAAGAATATTTGTTTCAAGGTTTTAAGGAATAAACACGCAATCTCTGTACCACAGCAGTAACTTTTTACCTGTTCAAGTACAAAGTAAGAGCGCTTTCTGGAAAGTGAACTGAGTATTACACCGGAAGAGGAAAGACCTCTGCTGCAAGTACAAGAAGCATGCTGCTGCATACTCTGAAACAACAGCTACTCAGAATAAAGTGTACTCTTGGACAACCTTATCAAAGCTCAACGTTCCTAAGCATTTATTGTTTACATAGAACGACTCTTTGGTATTAATGGTGTTCCAGAAGCTCAAATCAAATGAACACACTTTCTGAAGCTGTGCCTAACGGATCAAATTGATTGAAGTCTTTATATAGACCAAACCATGAAGATGAAGACAAGAAGTTGAATATCATTAAGAACACTACGCAAAAAGCATTTACTCACTTCATTAACTTCTTCATTCTTTCATTAAATATTCATTCAATCATTTGAATTTAATTCGCAGTCTTTCATACTTCATATTTATTCCACTCTCTGAGTGTGATCTGAAAGATTTTCAAGTTGTATTAAATACACAAAACCTTTATTCCTTTCTGAGTTGAGCCTGAAGGGCTAGGTGAGCAAATAATACTTGTAAGAGTGTTGAGCCTGGAGAGGCTAGGTGTGCAAAGAATACTTGTACTGTAATCTGATCAGTTACGGTGAAAACTTGGTGCTGCCAAGAAACTAGACGTAGCCCTGTGGATATTGGGGTGAACCAGTATAAAACTCTTGAGTGATATTCCTCTTCCCTTATCTCTTTAGTTTGCTTAAGTTCTGTATGTTTAAGATTTTAACTTGGGGAGTTAATTTTGTGAATATCAAACTCTGTTTTATCTTTCTCTGTCTGCTTGTGTGTTCTATCTTAAATTTAGACGTGTCACTCGTCTAAATTTCTTTTGTCTTATTTTTGCTTGTTGTGCCTGCGAAAACAATTTTCAAAGTTTCCTAAAATGTTGGTAAGCATAATTCAACCCCTCTTCTTGCGTTAACTTTGGTTATTTCACTATTTGCAGATGATAGTTTTATATTCTTCCAAGCAAATGAAAGTGAAGCTACAACAATGAAGAATCTCCTTGCTACTTATGAAGGTGCTTCAGGTCAGGCCATCAACTTTCAGAAATCAGAGAGCCAGTTCAGTAGGAATGTTCCCCCTATCACCCGTGATCTCCTTCTGAACATTCTTGGAGTGAGAGAGAATATGGGATCTGGAAAGTACCTTGGTCTCCCTTCGATGATTGGGAGAAATAAAAAATTAACTTTCAGTTTCATCAAGGATAGAATTTGGAATCGAATCAATTCTTGGCAAGGTAAGACTCTCTATATGGCAGGTAGGGAAGTTCTTATCAAGTATGTTGCTCAAGCTATACCGACTTACTGTATGAGCATGTATTTAATTCCCCCTTCTCTTGGGGAGGAAATTCAACGAATGCTCAACTCATTTTGGTGGGGTGCGAAATCCAGTGGGTCTAGAGGTATTAATTGGCTCTCATGGGATAAGCTTTCAATGCCAAAGGCCTTTGGTGGTATGGGATTCCGAAACTTGTATGCTTTTAACCTTGCTATGCTTGGTAAAAAGGTTGGAATTTCTTACATAAGCCAGATGCTCTTATTTCTCGGGTTTTCAAAGCAAAATATTTTCAAAGTGGAGACAACCCCTCTTTCTCTTGGAGAAGCATATGGTCAACAATTCCTCTTCTGAAACAAGGCACACTAGGCCATGGTGATTCCATTTCCATATGGAATGATTCTTGGATTAGAGATGGTAGAAGACTTTTTTGTTCGGATGCTACGAATGGAGGCTTGAAGGACTTAAAAGTCAAAGATTTTCTGCGGGTGGATGATAAGCGTTGGAATGAAGTCGCTGTTAATGCATTTTTCATCCCCAGTGTGGCCAGTGCTATCCTTAAAACACCCCTTTACCTTGCGGTTGATAATGATAGAAGGATTTGGACGAATGCAAAATCGGGTCTCTATACTGTAAAATCCACCTACCATTTTGTCATGAACGAGTTGATGGATTGTGATCACCTTAGGGTTGGAGGCAGCTGGTCTACTATTTGGAAATTGGTTGTCCCAGCTAGGCTAAAGGTCTTCCTATAGAGACTTTGCAGAAATTGTCTCCCAACAAGATGCAACCTTCAAAGAAAAGGCACAAACTGCTCCGGCCTGTGTGTTATGTGCGAAAATGATCTGGAAAATGAGTTCCACTTATTCTTCACGTGTGATACCAGTATAAAATGTTGGCAGCAGCAAAACATGTGGCACTTGGTGGAAGGTCGGATCCTCCAGGCTGACAGCGCAAATGAGCTTTGTTTCTCAATACTCAACAGTTTGAATGAAGACAATAGAGCAAAGTTTGCTATGACCCTTCGTAGGAATGAAAAGTATTGGGAAGGTAAATCAGTTTCTGCTTGGCAAGTCTCTCACAGAGCCATGACCTTCCTCCATGATTGGGATAGAGCAAAGCATCTGTCCAATACTTCTCCTTCAGTGCAGCAAGCTCCTCTTGATATCACTTGGCGTCCCCCCTCTCCTGGTGCTTGGAAGTGTAATATTGATGCAGGTTTTTTCGAGGTTGAAGGCTGCATGTCCATAGGTATGTGCTTAAGGGATTCAAATGGTTCTTTTTGCGCTACTAGGACCATCGCCCTCCCTCATCTCTTTACTGTTGCTGAAGGGGAGGCTTTAGGGTTGTTTCATGCGATCCAATGGATTGGCGAATGGAGCTTGGACAATGTTGTTATTGAGGTAGATTGCAAAGTGGTTTCAGATCATTTCAACAGTTCTAGGGTTGATATCTCAGAGCTAGGTGATATTATTAGAAATAGTAGAGCTCTCATATCTTCTTTTCAGAATCTTAGTGTGAGGTTTATTAGGCGTCAAGCAAACAGGGTTGCTCATTCTCTAGCAAAGGCTACCCCGTTTATGTCTGGACACCAAGATTATTATTATGTACCACATTGTATTGCTTCCTTGATATTTAATGAAATGCACTAGTTTTTTGATGTCAAAAAAAATATAAAAAAAATAATATGAAGAAAACATATTTCTTTAATGTGAGTATACAATGAATCAAATTTTATTTTGGTTTTTTTTTTTTATAAGCACAAATTTTACTGGGTTTGACGAAAACTATATTCCATTAATGTGAGCATACGAATGAATCAAATTTTATTGTGTTTGATATTTTATAATTGAACATTAATAAAAATCCATAGTACTTATTATGATTTAATTATGAAAGTAGATAAATATAATTTATTTTGTTATGTTGCTTAAGTTTTTTTTTTTTAAGGCAAGGTGACCCTATGTCACCATAATTTATTGAAAAAAAGAAGAAGAAAAAAAAGAAAAAGAAAATAAAAGCAAGGTTTTGTTTAAGTGAAAAATTGTAAATCAGCAGAATAAGAACTCAGCCGATTTGAACCAAGGGCAAAATCCAACCCTCAGTAAAAGCTCCCCAAACTACTAAAGAAAGCGTTTGGTATAAAGGTGAACTAAAGAAAACTAAAATTGTAATGGCTAACTAGTAATCGGCTAAATAAAGTAAGCAAAGAATAAAGCAAAAAGAGCTAATAAAAGCAATTAAGTAAGCTGAGTAAAACGCTGAGAAAGTAAGCATAAAAAGCTTAAATCTTGTATTGATGTAGTTGTGTCTAAAAACAATCTGTACAATTGATATTTATAGGCACAAAACTAAGCTACTCTGAAGTCATTCCCACTAGCCACTATCTCCTATTTTCTAGCAACATCATGCACATCATGGCTAAACCTATACTAACACTATTTGCCACGTTCTTAACTCACTACCTCACATATTACATCATATAAGATCATGGATATCAACATAAATATAGGTAATTACCCAGTCAGCTGAGTCACATCCCAAAAATGCTTAGTCAGCTAACTTATTGACTTGCATATCAACTGACCACACCCTCCATAACCCTATTTTTAAGGAAATAGGCCTTCATGCACGTCCTTGACTTGGTCAGCTCATATAATTCGCATATCTTCTTAATCAGCTAAGTTATGGGCCAAACAGCTAACTGCCCATCACCTGACCATGATCTCCACATCACTATCTTTAAGGAAATAAGCCTCTATGCATGTTCTTGACTTGGCTAACTCATAGAATTCACATATCTGCTCAATCAGCTAAGTTATAGGCCAAACAACTAACCGCCCATCCGCTAACCATGTTCTTCATATACCTATTTGGTGTTCAAGCACGTTTTGTGACTTGGCCAATTCATAAATTGCCTTGATTATAGCTCATCAAGCTCTATCATCATTTTCTCTTTCCAAAACCACCTTTAACTCCATCCCAAAAATCTAGGAAAGTTGTTACTTTTGACTTCTTCTTTTTTTTAATATTATTAAAGCCTTGGACTCATCTAATCAACATCCACACGAGCCCATTAAGACCCAATAACAGCCTCCAAGCCCATCTAGACTTTGCCACGTTCAGCTGATTCTGCATTTGCTAATTCTGCATCAACTAAATTCCCTCAGCTAAACCTGACTCAGCTACTGGTTATCAGCTACTTATCTAAACTCAGCAACTGCATTCAGCCCATCCTAATTCGGCCAATCTTGGTTCAACTGTTCTTCTCAGCTAAATAAATAAATAAGCTGATTACCGCAATCGGCTATCAACTAAATTTTTTTTTTGGTGATAACAAATGTCCCCATGCATCTTTTAGCTGACGACGATAAGAGGAAGGTGAAAGATGCATTATGTTAGCATAATCAAATTGATGATTTTGATACCAAACCTTCACCTTATCGGCTGCTCTAGTTCTCAGCTGACATGAATCATTGACTTGTAGGATCTTCTTTCTGCTGCCCTTGCTCTCGACTAGCATGACTCTGCTACATGTAGAAACTTGAATCTCTTGGAACTACTAGGTTTGCAGATAGCAGATATGATGTCTAAATGCCCCCAGCTTTAACCGATTCAGCTGATCCAAGAAACTCCAACCTTCTAAAGAGACCGGGTTTATGTGACACCCTCTACCCCGCATGTATTTATGAAGCATAAAAAGAAATAAAATAAACACATGCATATCATTTATTTAAAATAAAAACCAAGGTAGAAGATACCACATTGTAACAAACTTCTCAACGCGGAAATAAAACAATTTTTAAGAGAAAACATAACAAAACATAACCATAAAAGAAACCCAGCCCCGATGTCACATTACAGAGCTGGTATAACCAAAGTCCGAAAACATCTCAGATAAACAAACTAAAAACTGGGAAATACTATACTACGAGTAGTGGCTCCTCAGAGTCACTCCTCAATTGGTTGCTCACTGTCCACTGCATAAAAGATTCATGCCAAACAAAACAACAGAAAAACGGGGAGTAAGAAACATGTTTAAAACACAACGGCAAGGAAGTTGTTAGCAAGATAAGCATACATCACAATCAAGCATGTTATAACATAACAACATACATATCATATTCATATCATTCTCATCATATCAACAATGCATGCTATGCGGCAGGACTACTCCACTACTCCGTCATGCATGTGGATCCAATCTATCTCAGGAAGTCAACTTTGGAGTTACATATCCACATTGGCCAATAAGCACCAATGCCGGCAGTTCACCAAACCATGGGTGACCGCCTTGGATAGCCGATGCACCTTACTCTCGGATACACCACCACTGGGGGGCCAGATTCACCTAACTCTCGGATGAATCACCGCGGACGGCCAGATCGCCTTATTCTCAGACGACCTCTTCTATGGTGAACATCCCCCACTAACATCTGTAATGCGCGAATGCATGAGCAACAACGGCACACAATCAAACAATCACCACCTCCGCTTTGGCCAATAAGCACCAAAGTTTTATCACCATCAACACCTCGACCAATAAGCATCGAGGCCCCCTTGGCAAATAAGCACCAAGGTTCAACATCAACAACACCTTAACCAATAAGCATCAAGGCCCCCTTAGCCAATAAGCACCAAGGTACAACAATGTGCGGTAACACATTGTCACCGTCTTAATCATCTTAACGTTTGTATTTAATTATCTTTGTTAAGTCTTCATTGAATTATCTATCTTGCCCTTACATCGATTGGTGTCTTATTACATCATGGGGACAACTTGGGTGAAACCACCCTTATCCCTGTTTCAGCGTCTGTTCTGTCTAGGGGAGCAGGATCGTGCTTCCCCCAGCACTGGCGTGCTGACTTTTAAGCCAAGCACGGTCGTGCTGTCTATTGAGCACGGTGTGCTTATTGAAGCATGATCGTACTGATCTGGGTAGAAACACATGGGGTTCCTTGCTAACTCCATAGAACACTTAAAGATCAATCCTAGGGTCTTTCAACTAAATCAATAAGCATTACTCTCATTACTCTTAATTAATTTCCATGTCTTATGATCATTGGGGAATTAATCCTTTAATTTTGTTTCATTATTAATGTCCATAAAACACTCATGGATCAATCCTAGGATCTTGACTATGCCATTAAGCAATAATCTCACTCCTCGTTACTACGGTTCATTTCTTATGAACATTGGGAAATCATCCCTTAATTCCACTCGTCATTACTAACATTCTTTAACATCTTATTATATTAACGTTGGCATTAACAACCTTAACAACCAAACACTTATTCACAGCATGACAACATCATCATCATCATTCATCCATGGCATAAACATCATCGTTATCAATTATTCACAATAAACATGTCAATCATACATAAAAAGTAATTGAACATATAGCAAGACAAACATTTAGGCAATTAACAAGCAATAGGTCTAACCCTTCATCTTACGCTACCCCCAATGCCTACATGTTCATACTATCCCTTCTCCCCATACTTGGTATGAAGCTTCCAACTACGACAAAGCAAGCAAACTATTCCCGTTCCCTTGAGCGACTCGACGACTTCCTCAAGCCTTGGCCAAACATGAAAAGAATAACCAATTAATCCTTATATCCAGAAATAGGAAAAATAGATTAACAGAGGGATAACCATTACCATTAATGGCACTAGAGCGCGTGACTTCTCTCCCAAACAAATTCAAGAACACCAAGAACTTTGAGGGGTTCAAGGGAAGGGAAAGGGGAGAGGTTTTTGTCACATTAGGGTTACTAAAAGTGTTAAATTGAGGTTTAACACTCGAAACCCTCGCAGACTCTTCTATTTAAATACCTCAGGACCCGAGCACAGCCGTGCTCGTTTAAGCACGGGCTCGCAAAACTCACATCACAACTCACGCATTTCCTACACGACCGTGCTTCCCCTAAGCACGGTCGTCCTTGTGGCTCAGGCAACCACAGATCGTGCTTGTGGTTTAGGCAGCCACAGAGCACGCGCCTTAAGCACGGGTATGCTGATACATGAGCACGACCGTGCTCATGCACCAGAAAGGAATTTTCCACTCTAAAATCCCACTTAGCCTCATTTAACGTTTACTAGGCACATTCCTATCAACTACCCAATAAACAAACATACATACAAAACATATAGAAGTGCTTAAAGATTTTTTTTTTTTTTAAAAGGGTGTTACAGTTTACATATAGTAGCCTCATCTTGCCTAGTTGACACGGCTAAGTGTCCCTCATTCTATCTTATCCGGTTGATCTTGGGAACTCCAACTTCTTAAAGACATTATGTTGGCAGTTAGTAGACTTATGTTGCCGATTTGACACATAGCTAAATATCCTTTCACTTTGTCTTGTTCAGTTGGTATCCCATTCTGTTTCCATTGCTTGCTTATGCCTCGGCTATTTCCATTCACCTTTGATGTAAGAAATGGTGAGTCGTACATTGTGCGACATCTATTTCCACTTACCCTTTAATGTATGAAATGATAAGTCATACACTGAAACCATGTTAGTGAATGCAGCTGAGAATAAATCTTTATCAGCTGTCATCTTAGTTACACCCTTGTCAGCTAATTTGGACTTTCCACCTTTCGAAGTCTTTTGGACGGCATTCCCTTAGGATCTTGGCTGCCATAACATTAGCTGCCTAATCACTATGATAGTCGACTACTTCTTCAAATTCATCATAGTCTTCAACAGATATTAAGTGCTGCATATCTAGAATGAATCGTTCAGTTGCGGAAGCTTTAATTGCCAACTGTCTCAAGTTTGAAAATTCCTAGGCTAGCAACTTTTCTCTCGGTCAAGGGTGCATATTACCTACAGCTATTGCAACATATTCTGCTTCTGGAAGCTTTCTTGTACACCTTCTACTCAACTTCCTGAATCTTTTTATGAAGTCAGCAACCATCTCATCCTCTTCTTGTTTCAAAAATTCATCAAATTAGCTGCTGTAACTTCAGGCTGAGGTCTATGGAACCTATCATGGAAGCACCTTTCCATGCCTGCCCAATTTTGCACATAATTAAAAGGCAGAGAGGAATACCAACTGAATGTTATCCCTATCAATGATAAAGGGAATAATTGCAGCTTATAATACTCATTTTGGTTTGCCTCTCCACACTAGGCAGTAAATATGCAAATATGCTCAATGGTAGACTTGCCATCTTCTCTTGAGAAAGTTGAGAATTATGGGGTCTTAAACCCTTCTGGCAATGGCATCACTCTGTCCACCCATTCAGGATATGGCTTTTGATTCTCACTACTCAGGCCTATGTAAAGCCTTATTTGCATGCCAAAGTACCATTTTATAGTGTCAGCTATCATGTTGGGATCGATCAGCTGAGGGTCAGTAGCTCCACTCTCAACCGTCGTTGGCTGGGCAAAGTTTAGTACTGGAGTTGGAGCAAGACCTGGTTGTCTGGCATGCATTTGGTACATCGGCTCTGGCATGCTTGGAATAACTATTTGATTAGCCGTAGTTGGTAAAATTGATATCCATGGTTGTTGCTCCCCAACATAATCATCAGGCGCCCTATACAAAATTCATCGAGGAGGAATTGAACCCATCTGAACGTAAGGCGGCTGTTCCGGGGCTAGCTGATAGTCTGGCATATTAGCCGAGATAGGTGGAATGATGTTCCATGGCTGCTCCCCAACATAATTTCCAGACAACTTTGTTTGAATTGCCCCATAGCCCGTGGTAGGATACCTCATACCACCAAGCATAGTAACATGTGATTTTGAACCAATAGCCATAGCATTTGATACAAAACACGGCATACCAAGCTGGCCTTTTAGATTAGTGAACCTGTCCATACGATAATATTGGTTGAGCTACAATATCATTTACAATCACTTGCCCCCCAAGGTTAGCAGCATTAAGATCAGTACGTGCTGGTGTGATAGAACTTGGTTGAGGGGTCTGCTGAATCATGTTCGGCTGGCCCAGCTTAGATGGTCCTACCTGACAATATTGATTTGGACTCGGCTGCATTTGTTGTGCATCACTAGCTGAAATTTGTTGCGTAGGATTCAGCCGTCTTGATTGCCCAAAAATAGAAGAAGTCGCCAAGTTTCCTCCAAAATTCAATTCTAGTTGTTCTTGCTCCCTCACCTGAAGCACTTCGTTATGCATGATTGGCTTGACAATGTCTGCCAGCTGCTTAGAAACATGGTACATAATGTCATGTACTCTCATATCTATTTCCTAGCGGATAGACGAAGTGGTCATCACACTTGGATGATTTTTATCAGCCGTATAAGCTGCTATTGTTGAATGTCCACCGACAGTCGACACCGATGTAGTAGACATTGATGCTTAGACTAGCTGAGTAGACGTAGTTGTTACTGATAGTTGAGAAGATGGCATGCCTAAGGCAATTAAAGTTGAAGGTTCAACTGCTATACATCTGCCAATCTTGTTAGTAGCTGCTTGGGACGGTTCCAGGCTAAAACAATATAATTGTGACCCGAAAAGGTAAACTTCCTAATGAGTTCACCTTCTAGCTAGGTCCCACCGGGCGTGCCAATTGTTGTTTACGTGGAAAATTGTAAATCAGCCGGATAAGAACTCAGTCAAGAAACACGTATGGATTTTTGAAGAGTCAAGCGATTTGAACCAAGGGCAAAATCCAACCCTTAGCAAAAGGTCCCCAAACTACTAAAGAAAGCGTTTGGTAAGAAGTTGAACTAAAGAAAGCTAAAATTGTAAAGGCTAAGTGGTAATAGGCTAAATAAAGTAAGCAAAGAATAAAGCAAAAAGAGCTAAGTAAAAGCAATTAAGTAAGCTGAGTAAAACGCAGAGAAAGTAAGCATAAAAAGCTTAAATGTTGTATTGATGTGGTTGTGTCTAAAAACAATCTGTACAATTGGTATTTTTAGGCACAAAACTAAGCTACTCTGAAGTCATTCCCACTAGTGACGATCTCCTATTTTCTAGCAACATTATGTACATCATGGCTAAACCTATACTAACACTATTTGCCATGTTCTTAACCCATTACCTCACATATTACATCATATAAGATCATGGCTAACAACATAAATATAGGTAACTACCTAGTCAGCTGAGTTACATACCAAAAATGCTTGGTTAGCTTATTGACTGCTATATCAGTTGACCACACCCTCCATAACCCTATTTTTAAGGAAATAAGCCTTCATGCATGTCCTTGACTTGGTCAGCTCATATAATTCACATATCTTCTTAATCGGCTAAGTTACGGGCCAAATGGCTAACCGTCCATCATCTGACCACGATCTCCATTCCCTATCTTTATGGAAATAAGCCTCTATGCACGTTCTTGACTTGGCCAACTCATAGAATTCACATATATGATCAAGCTCTATCATCATTTTCTCTCTCCAAAACCACCTTCAACTCCATCCCAAAAGTCTAGGAAAGTGGTTACTTTTGACTTCTTTTTTTTTTTTTAAATATTATTAAAGCTCTGAACTCATTTAATCAACTTCCACACGAGCCCATTAAGACCTAATAACAGCCTCCAAGCCTATCTAGACTTAGCAGCAATGTTCAGCTGATTCTACATCAGCTAAATTCCCTCAGCTAAACCTGACTCAGCTACTGGTTATCAGCTACTTATCTCAGCTCAGCAACTACGTTCAGCCCATCCGAATTCAACCAAACTTGGTTCAGCTGTTCTTCTCTGCTAAATAAATAAATAAGCTAATTACTGCAATCGGCTATCAGCTAAATTATTTTTTGGATGATAACAGGTTTTATTTTTATTATTTCAATATATATTGATATCACGATAAGATAAAAATATAGTATGCTAGAAAGCATTTTACAAATTAAAGTGCTAAAGGGTGTTTTAGTGTTCTAGTAGTTTTTTTTTTTCCTTCTTTTCTTCTTTTTTTGAGACAGAGTGTTCTAGTAGTTATACACGCATAATAAAATGTTATTATCTTTATGTATGTAGAATTCACTATAAGAATTCTATAAAATATTATATATTATATTTATTAAATTTAGTATGTAAAATAAAGACATATATGAGAATAAGCACATTTTTTTGGTTTCGAACCTACCATAATTAGGGCATTTGTCTCCCTAGCGAGTGCTCCGAGTATCCTACAAGCTTAGATCCTTTGAAATCGCTATGGAACTAATGTCTGCTCAAGTGTTTAGTCACGGTTAAGGTTCTTTGCCCCTCCCCAATAATATATTATATAGGATTCAAATTCAGATCCTCCGTCACAAGTTCAGCCTACGCAACCAATTGAGACATACTCATTGGGTATATAAGAATAAGAATATGCAAATACATGATAATAGACATCTAAAATTGAAAGGAAAAAGTAACTACTATAGTTTAAATACTTTTAAGAATTGATTAGGTATAATCCTTTCCTTGGTGTTACATTATTCCCAATACAATAATAAAGTCGTAACCACGTTGAAAAATATATTTGTTTTAAAAATGTGAGGCTAAATTTTTCTTTCATGGAAATAATAATAACTACAATTTAATAAAGGGATTACAATATAATATCTCAAAACATTCATTCCACAACTTTCAACATTGTGACGATCCAAATTAGACGGAAACATAAACACATAAGCATATGCATGAAATAAAGGACAAAAAATAAATGCTAAATTATACTCTTAGTCCCTTATTTTTATTTTAAGTTTCAATTTAGTCCATCTTTTATTTTTTGCTCCATTTTGGTCTCTTATCTTTATTCTAGGTTTCAATATGATCCTTTCTGTTTTAATTGTTGTACAAATAGGACCATATTGATATAATTTTTGAAAAATAAGGGACCATTTTGAAAATAAAAAATAAAAAAGTGATCATTTCAGAAGAAAAAAAAAAGGGGACCGTTTCGAAACAAAAAATATAAAAGGGGGGCCACATTGGCATAACTTTGCAAAATAAAGGATCATTTTGGAATAAAAAATAAAAGAGGGACAAATTGAAACCTAAAATAAAGATAAGAGACCAAATGTATAATTTAGCCTAAAATAAATAATAGAGTCAAGCTCACATAATACAGATGTGACACCCTTCTACCCCGCATGTTATAAGACATTTAATATAAAAGAAATTAAAATAAAAACATGTATTTTACTGAATAAATAAAACCTTTGTCCATGGGTAGAAAAGTCACACATGAACGAGTTCACAACGCAGAAAATAAACCAAGTTTAAAACTAATAAACAAATAAAACAATAACAACGTCCCAACCCGATGTCATAACAGAGTTGGTATAACCGTTCCGTACATCACGGAAAAACAACTGAAACTAACTAACTAACATAAAGAAAGGCCCTAACTATGAGTGGTGGCTCCTCAGAGTCACTCCTCTCCGGGCTGCTCGTCATCCTCTGTAAATTGTCAATCAGGCCAAACAAACAAACAGAAAGAGGGGAGTAAGATTCATGTAAACATATATATCATGGAGATAGGAAATAAGGTAAACATACAAACATGGCATCATCTTAAGCATACATCAGCAACATACAAAAGCATACATCAACATCCAACAATATCATATCAACCAAGTATGTTATGCGGTGCAATGCATCACTACTCCATTACTCCAACTATGCATGTGGATCCAAACTAATTGAGGATGAACGACTTCGGAGTTACATATCCATACTGGCCATAGAAGCACCAACACCGGCAGTTCACCAAACCTTGTGTGAACCCCATGGATAGCCAACGCATCAAACCGTGGATGCCTCATCACGGGGGGCCGCGGTCACCAAACCATTGGGTGACCTACCGTGGATGGCCAGATCACCGTACTCTCGGGCGATCTCCCCTATGTCGAACCTCCTCCATCAACAACTCCAATGCTCTATGCAAATGGCACAACAACAAACAATCTCAACGATCTCTTTGCTCGGGCCATGAAGCTCCCAAGACTTTCAACATCAACATCAACGTAACCTTAGACCCAAACCGCGGGGTCAAGGCTCCCTTGACCAATAAGCACCAAGGTTCAACTCAACATGCTTGGGTCAATAAGCACCCAAGACTTCAACATCAACAACACCTTAGACCCAAACCGTGGGGTCAAGACCCCCTTGGCCAATAAGCACCAAGGTACAACTTTATCGACGTGCGGTAACCCAATGGATACCGATTTAACATCTTATTATCTTAATCATCTTAGATAAATATTAACCAGGTTGTCTAATCTTCATCTTTGATTGGCTATGTCAATTCATCATCATTGGGGAATTGGGGTTGGAAACCCCATCAAAGTCCTTTAATTCTATTTCTGTCCAGGAGGGGTGAGCACGGTCGTGCTTAAACCCCAGCACGGGCGTGCTTAACTCATGACGGGCGTGCTACCGCTTAAGTGGAGCACGGTCGTGCTTCCTATCCGGCACGGTCATGCTCAGCTGCACGGTCGTGCTCCTCTGTTGTACGGCCGTGCTTAATGCGCGGCTATTTTCCAGAATTTAAACTGGGAGCACAGGCGTGCTCCCTGTTCAGCACAGTCATGCTCATCGCGCGACAGTGCTGTCCTGGGCAGAGTTTCAACACAGTTTCTAACCAATTATTTTAGGGTTAATTCCCTTAAACTTAACACGTTTTTAAACCTAATTAACCAATTAATATTTAACAACAAAACCAACATCCAAACGGCCATATCTTAATCATCAAACAACATCATATCAACAACGATAATCATGGCATTAACCTCATAAAACAACCAATAATAGCAATGAGACATATATCAAGAACATAACTAAACCAAACCAAACAGATCATGTTATCAAAACAGCTAATCAACTAGTATATTAAATCATACATTCATACATAACAAACCGGGGTTATGGGACCCCTTTACCTTACACTACCCCCACTGCCTATGGTTATATTACCCTTCTCCCCATACCTGGATTGAAGGTCGCTCCAACGTAAGCTCCTAAAGCAACTAGTCAAGGTTCCCAAAGCGGCTCAACCCAACACAAACCTTAGCCAAACCGAAACACAGACCCATTAGTTTTCTATTCAAAAACCATGAAAGGTAACCACAAGGGAAGGGAACGTTACCTCTAGACTGCCACAGGCCAAATTAGCTTCCCAACCGGCTTCCAAAACTCCACTATAACAATGGGAGAAGAGGAAATAGGGAAAGAGAAGCACTTGGCCGCAACAGTGGCTGCTGTAACCAACAAAATAGGGTTAACTCGTAACCCTCGGGTTCTGTGCCAAGCATATATAGTCTAGACCTGAGCACGGTCGTGCTCAACTTAGCGCTACCGAGACGCGATCAGCACATTGAGCACGGGCGTGCTCAACTTAAAATCAGAAACACGCTTCTGACTTTAAGCACGGGCATGCTGGCTAATGAGCACGGGCGTGCTCATGTACCAGAAAGGGACTTTTAAGCCAAAAATCCCACTACGCCCTCAACCAACAACTTAATAACTAAACAAGCTTAAAGGAAAGCACTTAACGAAAAGCGGGGTGTCACAACAGACATGATAGATAGAATAAGTTAGGCTCTCAAAATACGGATGACACAACAAACCACTCAGACTACTAAGATGAAAAGTCCTCCTGAGGATCCTCCTCGTCCTTAGACGAGTCAATCTGTAGGGTAGGTGGCCTCGACAGGTAGGTGGCCTCCTCCCCTAGCTTGGGCCCGTCCTGCTAAGTCGGGAAATGACTCTAGTAAAAAAAGATATGGAGTTCTTTTGAGGTTTATACATGAGATAACTCCGCATCTCAGGGAGGGGAAGTTGAACTCCAGATACAAATTGGAGTTAAAAGAAAACAGAACATGTCCACCATAGCCTCTCCTAACCATCACCGTCATGTTCCCCTGTACTCTATGCATTGTGACAGTTGATGACCATAATCATAGGTCTCATTGCCATGAAAGTCTTCGTCGAACACAACTAAAAGAACAAATTCAAGACTACACAATATGGTAACAAGGTGAGATTTCCAACATCGATCGGATATATAACGACAAAAAATAATAAAGCACACTTGTACATATTCTTAAATCAACAAGTCATGTCATAATTAAGATATCAAGTGAGTGGTAAAACACGATCACAAGTCATACATCGCAACAATTAATAATAGTATATGAACTTCATGCATATGTATGAGAGAGACACTACTCCACCAAGATAAAACGTGTGAAATGAGGATTTGAATCCTCAGCATTCACGCGTGCACGAAGTCACAAGATACATTATTAAATCAATTTTGTTTCATTTTTTAATTTTTTTAATATATACTCAAGTGCATCTAATGATATATATAAATGTATGCGTGAATACATGGATATAGTGAATGCAGAGAACCCAACTCCGTGAAATGGTGTGCCGTGCATCTCAAATTTTTATTATCAAATTACATAATAAGTTGAAGGTGCCGGACTATAAATACTATTTGCATATCAAAAACTTTATATCAAAACTCCTAACATAAAGGATATTTTGTGATGCATGAATAACCTTACTCATACTTTCTCCTTTGTTTTTTTGGATACGTTTTCCTTTGATAATTTGTAGTAATTTTTTTTTTTTTTTGACTAATGACTTCGACCACCCAACTCAAGTACTCAACAGCAGACGCCAAGTATAACCGACAGTATCCAAGGTGTCCGAACCGCACGCGAGCTTCCCTGCATTTGTCGAAATTACAGTTCCTCCATTGAGAAGCAAAATTGCCCAATTTCCATTTTCACTGTTCATGATGGACAATAATAAACCTTAACCAACCAACAAACAACATCATCAACAAACCCAAAATCTCAATCTGGTTCTTCAGATCTCTTAGACTCTCGCGATCTTCCCCTATTCGATCCTCAAGGTAAATCAATCACTCAATTCAACTTTTACAAAAATGGGTTTCTATTTCTAATTTTCAATTTATTCTTCTTTCCTGAAAGGGTGTCTCACACAGACAACATGAGTGAGGTTTTCGAAGGGTACGAACGCCAGTACTGCGATCTCTCTGCTAATCTCTCACGCAAATGCACTTCTGCGTCCCTTGTCTCTGACCAAGGTACCTTAAAAATCGAAAATTTGTTGTCGTTTTTTTGACCCAGTTCCTGATAAGAGGAACCCCTTTTCATGTCTTGAACTGCCCTTTATGTTTTTGCATTTTGAACTGTCACTTGTGCTCAAGTTTCATTGCTCTGATTGGTTCTACGGATATTTTTTTTATTTTTTTGGCTATTGGGAAGTAGAGCTGCTGTCTATTACGTTGGGTGTCAGGATGTATATTGGAATTGGTTATGAGCAAGACAATAGGGATTAGTGCCCAAGATCAATAGGAATTATCGTACAAAATCTGCTGTGATGGAAACTTTGAATTACTAGCCAAAACAAGAAAAATTCATTAATTTGGTTTATTTAATGATTCCATGCTACTGCTATATGATTTGCTCAAGTATCATATATCAACATGTATTGATTAGTTGAGTTAATTATAGAGTAAATCTCCGATTTGGTTCTCAAAAGATTTTCAAAACATCAATCTAGTTCGTTCTTGATATATTAATGACATGAAATTGATCCTCAACTGATAATATTTAGTTATCAAATTGCATTGATTTGATCAACAGTAAGCAGCAACTCTTGGACTATTTTGATTCGAAAAGATTATAAGTTGAGGTCCAGGTTGGTGTAATAATCTTCTGGGCATAGTTTTGAAACTCGGATCAGACGGGTAAGTTAAACTGATAGAATGGTTTCCCGGCCAGTCTATATGTATATGCATACGAACTGGTAAAAACTGGTTTAACCCACAAACTCAAGCCACTGGCCTATGTGTATTGAACCAGCTGAGTGGGGTCAGTAAACTCAGGCATTAAACTATGGCAAGTAGTTGATGTGGATTAATTTAGTATTAGGTACCTAAAACGTTGCTCCTTAGTTTAATTAAATTTATGAAACTTTTTCTAATTAATTAGACATGGGCATAGTTCCTCACTAAGACAACTATATTATTGGGCCTCTGATATTTGGACTTAATTGGTAGGAGTCGTGCGAGCACAGACCCCACTACCAAAAATTATGACGTAGGCTCTCCCATTGGGGGAGACCTTAGGGTGACACTCCTCCCTAAGTGCAATGGAGGCTGTCAACCTAGGATATGGGCCTTCTTGATCACCAATATTCCCCGTCAAGTCTGAACCGTTTCAGTTGTGACTCATATCCTATTTTATAAAACACTATACAACTTCTCTTCCCATTACTCCTCGATGTGGGTCGTAATGGGTTTCTATAGTCAATAGTATAGTAAATACTAAACTTTACAAACTATACAGTTGCATATGATGTCTAATGCATGCTTTTTCTTCTTCAACCTAAATGGAAAACTATTTCAAGGACTAATTTGAGGAGATTTTCATATGAATGTGATCAAATCCATGGCCCCAGCATATCCTTTAAACTAAAGAGCAAATTGATTATATATATATATTAGATCAAATAAGATTAACATATTCTCAAGCTATTATTTTTACAACAAAATCGGAGTAAACCAGTAATAAGGATCATGGCTCCATAGAGAGAATTTAGAGGATAACAAAAAACAACTAGCTTTTGCTGCATTAAATGGTGGAGAATAGCGGAACTCGTGAGTGGATGATCCTAGGGACTAGACGTAGATCACTGGCCTATGTATATTGAACCAGCTGAGTGGGGTCAGTAAACTCAAGCGTTAAACTCTGGCAAGTAGTCGATGTGGATTAATTTAGTATTAGGTACCTAGAACATTGCTCCTTGGTTTAATTAATTTTATGAATCTTTTTTTAACTTTGACATGGGCATAGTTCCTCACCAAGACACAACTATATTATTGGACCTCTGAAATTTCGACTTGATTGGTAGGAGTCGTGCGAGCACAGACCCCCACTACCACAAATTATGACGTAGGCTCTCCCATTGGGGGAGACCTTAGGATGACACTCCTCCCTAAGTGCAATGGAGGTTGTCAACCTAGGATACAGGCTTTCTTGATCACCAATATCCTCGTCCAGTTGATCAGTTTGATTGTCATATCCTCTTCTTTTTTATAAAACACTATACAACTTCTCTTCCCATTACTCCTCGATGTGGGCCGGAATGGGTTTCTATAGTCAATAGTATAGTAAATACTAAACTTTACAAACTATACAGTTGCATATCATGTCTAATGCATGTTTTGTTTTCTTCTTCATTCTAAATGAAAAACTATTTCAAGGACTAATTTGAGCAGATTTTCATATGAATGTGGTCAAATCCATGGCCCACATATCCTTTAAACTAAAGAGCAAAATAAGGTATCAGTTTAGCAAAAGGAAACTCAATCTACCACTTAAGTTTCAAAACTTTCACACAATCGTATCAATGGAAGAAATAAGAAAACCATTAAATCCTATATTTATTTTCATTAAAAAGTTGATTATATATATTTATTATATCAAATAAGATTAAAACATTCCGGAGCTATTATTTTTTACAACAAAATCATGATGAACCAGTAATAAGGATCATGGCTCCATAGAGAGAATTCAGAGGATTTCAAAAAACAACTAGCTTTTGCTGCATAAAATGGTGGAGAATAGTGGAACTCGTGAGTGGATGATCCTAGAGACTGGACGTAGATTACAAGGGTTATTGAATCGGTGTAAATCTCGTTTGCACTCTCTTCTACCCTTACCTCTGCTTTCAATTTTGCTTATTTGATATTCCATACTTGTTCCTTCCTCTTTTATCCACTCACTTTGTTTGAAAACTTGTCTGAGACTTTTTGAGTTTTGAAACTCGGATCGGACGGGTAAGTTAAACCGATAGAATGGTTTAGCGGCCAGTCTATATATATGCATGCGAACTGGTAAAACTGGTTTAACCCACAAACTCGACCACTGGCCTATGTATATTGAACCGGCTTAGTGGGGTCAGTAAAATCAAGCGTTAAACTGTGGTAAGTAGTCGATGTGGATTAATTTTGTATTAGCCTATTAGGTACTTACAACATTGCTCCTTAGGTTAATGGGCTATTTCCTCACCAAGACACAACTATATTATTGGGCCTTTGAAATTTGGACTTAATTGGTAGGAGTCGTGCGAGCACAGACCCCCACTACCACAAATTATGACGTGGGCTCTCCCATTGGGGGAGACCTTAGGGTGACACTCCTCCCTAAGTGCAATGAAGGTTGTCAACCTAGGATACGGGCCTTCTTGATCACCAATATTCCCCGTCTAGGCTGACCCGTTTCAATTGTGACTCATATCCTCTTCTCTAGAATAAAACACTATACAACTTCTCTTCCCATTACTCCTCGATGTGGATCGGAATGGGTTTCTAAAGTCAATAGTATAGTAAATACTAAACTTTACAAACTATACAGTTGCATATTTTGTCTAATGCATGTTTTGTTTTCTTCTTCAACCTAAATGGAAAACTATTTCAAGGACTAATTTGAGGAGATTTTCGTATGAATGTGATCAAATCCATGGCCTACCGTATCCTTTAAACTAAAGAGCAAAATAAGGTATCAGTTTAGAAAAAGGAATCTCAATTTACCACCTAAGTTTCAAAACTTTCACACCATTGTATCAAAGGAAGAAATGAGAAAACCATTAAATCCTAGATTTATTATTGATTAAAACAATGATTATATATATTTATTTGATCAAATAAGATTAATACATTCTGGAGCTATTGTTTTTTACAACAAAATCATCGTAAACCAGTAATAAGGATCACGGCTCCACAGAGAGAATTCAGAGGATATCAAAAAAGATTAGCTTTTGCTGCATTAAATGGTGGAGAATACTGGAACTTGTGAGTGGATGATCCTAGGGACTGGACGTGGATTACAAGGGTTATTGAATCAGTATAAATCTTGTTTGCATTCTCTTCTACCCTTACATCTGCTTTCAATTTTGCTTATTTGATATTCCATACTTGTTGCTTCCTCTTTTATCCACTCACTTTGTTTGAAAACTTGTTTGAGACTTTTTGTTGTCATAAATCCATTCATCACATAAGAAAATAACTTCAACAAAAATAAAAGGGACGTGTTTACGAAAAGTTTTGAAAAACTCAATTCATACTCTCGAGTTTGTAAGCCACGTAATAAGTAATGTGGAGGTAAGTTCAGCATCAGTGCTGTCAGATTGGTATGCATGGGGGACAATTAAGGTCATAAGCAATTGAAGCCATGGTTCAAGGCTGTGGGAGTTAGTATCTTTCGTGTGAGTGTTCTGTTCATTTATGTACATTACCGGAGCAGCAACAACAATGTCAGGGGTAATCGTTAACGTTGGAATTCAAGAGCATTGTTGGAGTGTTTGTCAACAAAGCATGATGGATATAATTATTTGATTTATCTTTTCAAAGAGAAAGATAAGGTGAATTCATCTTCCTATTTATTGCCATAATCACTAGTTAGCTTTTTAATAAACAGTCATTTTGTTGGTATTGATGTAATAGTAACAAATAATTCCCCTAAACAACTTGGATGTTTTATTGAATTCAAGCCGAGCTCTCTCACCCAGTGTCAACCCAACACATACTGTTTCATCCAGCAAAAAGCTTCTTTTATAGGCAAAGGAATTTGTTTGTGCACAACAAGTAGCCGATGTGGACTTCATAAAAGCAATAGAAGTACTGCTTATGCTTAGCAACCACATCCCACTAGATAGGACTTCACCCAAGCCAAAGAAAATCAATTGTTGTTCTTTTTTTTTCCCCCAGTACAATTTGTATATTGAATTTTATTCCGTTTATTCATTATTGATTATATAATGAACATATATAGTTGTATTTTGAACATGTAAACTTATGTTTAAACCTATAATTGTGACCTGTCTTAACTTTATGTATTTTTTATTATATTGGATATTTATTTATATATTTATTTCACTTTATGCGATTCAACTAGTGACTCACTCGTTAAACCAATGACCTATTGACTCGGTGTCTTGGCCGAGTCTACTCTTAATTATATAACTGGGACTAGACATATCACATACTTGACAGATATTTGACAGTTGCTGACATGCAACCTGATGATCCTGTGTGATGTCAATTTGATCATGTGTTTCTTTTGTTAATAATGTGTACTTTGGAAATGAATGCTTAACAAATTTTCTGGAGGAGCTGTGATAATTCTGTCGGGTACCTTATGGGATTTAATTTACTGAGCTGGATGTCAAATGTTTTCTTGAAATGCTTTTCTGACATGAATATGTTGCTGGTTTTCATTTACTTCAATGTTATATTGTTAGGACTGTAGTTGGAATAATAATACTATAGTTAATACTTAGTTAGAAATCAGTTAGAAGGTAGTTACTAGGCAGTTAGGGAAAAGCCTATAAATAAGACTTCTAAGAGAAAGAAGGGCAGCTTTTGTAATTTTGTGAGTTTGACTGAGAATTCTGAGTGTGAAGGGTTGCAGTACTTTTACCATTCTTTTCTAATGAAGAAGCTTATTCAGATTCTTTCCTATTATTTTCTTCTTTCTTCTATATTCAGAACTCTGATTCTTAGGTTCCTAACAAATTGGTCCAACCTGCCGGATCCCGAGTGAGGCGCGATGGAGAAGATAGAGGCAAGATTCGTAGCCTTGGAATCCTCTGTTGAGTTCTTGAAGAAAGTGACCAACGAACAGGGACCACATAATGCAGAAATGAAGAAGAGTTTGGAGGGCATGGGTGATTAAGGACATGTTGGCGAATTGGATGAAGAAACAAGGTATTTCTCCCGATGAGGAGGAAACCAATGGCAGGAAGGAGTCATAGGAGGATGCCGAAGGTGGAGGGCCCGACGATGAAATCGAAACACCCCGTTCTTGGGTGAAAAAGTGGAACTTCTGACTTTCGAAGGACACGACCTATTGGGCTGGATAGCTAGGGCGGAGAAGTTCTTCAAAGGGGTGCAACTAGTTAAGCCTTCGGAGAAACTAAGATTGGCATTCATTAGCATGGAGGGGAGTCTTAGGAGGAATTCACCATGTCGCTGATGCGGAGATTCGGAGGGAACGGTCGTGGAACCATGTATGCGAGATTAGCGGCTTTGGTGGCTTAAGCGGTAACCACGTCGAAAGATCAATTGCTTGGGTACTTCTTGGCGGGGTTACGCTAGACATCAGGGGCTAGGTGCGACCCCATGACCCCAAAGACCTGACTCGAGCCATGGAAGTAGCTCGCGATGTCGAAGAAGCAATGAAGGAGGTTCAAAGTGGTGGTGGTTCCTTGGTTCGAAACACGGGTACGAAATTCCCGTATCGGGGGGGGGGGGATTGTTTCACGAGTTGGAACTTTTGTGAGTGCGAATAGTGCGTAGACGTCAAATGGGTCAGGGTATTCGCAAAGAGGAAGTAAGATCACCCCAATGGCCTCCGTGGCGAAACCGGGGGAGAGCGGCATCTTAGGGGAGAGAAGCAAAGGTACGAGAAACCTCCCTTACCAAGAATATGTGAAGAGGAGGGACGTTGTTTCCAGTGCGGGTTGACCTTTGGTCCAGGACATAGATGCCCAGAGAAGAGCTTATGCGTTGTCATTATGGCAGAAGTTGAACAGTTGACTGATGAGGGGGAGATTACCGCGTTAGAAATAGTGAAGATCAATAAGGAAGAAGAAGATCGTGAATGACACAACACCAAACTTTGACGCCATTTCCCAAACTTCAACCTTGAGGACAAGGTTGTTTCCGAGGAGGGTGTAGTTGGAATAATACTATAGTTAAGACTTAGTTAGAATTTAGAAATCAGTTAGAAGGTAGTTACTAGGCAGTTAGGGTAAAGCCTACAAACAAGACTTCTAATAAAGAAGCTTATTCAGATTCTTTCCTACTCTTTTCTTCTTTGGTTAAAGTAATGTTTTGGTCCCTATACGTGACACTGATTTTCAATTTGGTCCCTATACGTAAAAAGTTATCAATTTGGTCCCTATACGTGACACTGATTTTCAATTTGGTCCCTATACGTAAAAAGTTATCAATTTAGTCCCTATACGTGACGCTGATTTTCAATTTGATCCCTATACGTGATACTGATTATCAATTTAGTCCTTATACGTGACACTGGTTTTCAATTTGGTCTTCACCGCTAATTGGTCCCTATATAAGAGTGACCAAATTGTAAATTATTATCACATGTAGGGATCAAATTGAAAATAATTGTCACATGTAGGGATCGATTTCAATTTTTTTTGTTGAATTGGTCCCTACATGTGACAATAATTTGTAATTTGGTCCTCTTATATCGGGACCAATTAGCGGTGAGGACCAAATTGAAAACCAGTGTCACGTATAGGGACCAAATTGATAATTTTTTACGTATAGGGACCAAATTGAAAACCAGTGTCACGTATAGGGACCAAATTGATAACTTTTTACGTATAGGGACCAAATTGAAAATCAGTGTCACGTATAGGGACCAAAACATTACTTTAACCTTCTTCTTTCTTCTATATTCAGAACTCTGTTTCTAAGGTTCCTAACATAAATCCTGGTTACTGAATATTTTTTAATCAACCCTAATTTCAGAACAGAAGCAGCAAAAGTTTTCTGAGATCAAAGCTGGACTAGATGACGCTGATGTTCTGGTACAAATTTGAATTGTTTGCTTCATTTCCAGGCTTTGTTTCTTTTACTAGGTAGTATCTTCTATTTGTTTTTTATTTCTCTCTTTTCCGTGTCTCGCCAGATTCGGAAGATGGACCTTGAGGCAAGAAGTTTGCAGCCAAGTGTAAAAGCAATGCTGCTAGCAAAGTTGAGGGAGTACAAATCCGATCTAAACAAGCTGAAAAAGGAATTTAAAAGGTTAACATCACCTGCTGCTGATCAAGCTGCCCGTGAAGATTTGTTGGAGACTGGAATGGCAGATGCACATTTGGTATGTCTTGAACTCTGGATTGTATTGCTTTGTAGAAGGAAGCTTGTGGCTTTCTTGGTTAAAGAACTCCAAATTGGAAAAATTAAGTTCTGTTTTTTGTTCTGATTATTTTCCTTTATAATAGCAGATCTGTTTTCTTATTTTTTACTAGTGGAAGTGCCTGTCTGTCTGCATTTTTTATTTTTTTCGATGTGTCCATTTTTTTGGGATATTTTATTTGCTATTTTGGTGATTTGAGTAACACTTGTATGTTTGATTGGACATGTTTGATTTTCTAGACTTTGCTTTTCATTTTTCAAAACAAAAACCACTTATAACTGCCAACAAAAACTACCTATAACTACATATACCTATTTTATTTTAAGGAAAATAAAAGGTGGAGACCAAAATAAGGTATTCCCTTTATATATTAGTATAGATATCTCCTTGGATGGGATCATGAATGAATATATGCTGACCTGTTAACCAAAGTAACTACTATTAAGGCTCTTCAAAAGTGATATTTTAATTAATTAAGTGTTTCGTTGGTTACACACACTAATTTACTGCTGTCCTTTCATACATGATACATCTATTACTCTTTGTTTCTTTTCTGGTCGGTGTACATGACAATAGGGTATTTAAGCTTGAATATCTTTAGCCTTTTAAACTTGATATCAGTTGTAGAATATCCTGGACTCTGTTGAATTTTGAAAAAATATCTGTCACTGGATGTGGGTTTGATCAGTTACTGCACCCAGTTCATATAGATGCTATGATATTTCAGGTTTATTAGTGTAGGATGGTTTCATTTTCCATTCTTTTTGCAGTCTATGAATTATGATTTTTATTATGATTATAATTAAGCATGGCACATATATTTGATCACTTACATTCAATAGCACTATGCCCGTGATGAGAACAAGTCTGATTGTTTCTTGCAAATTGGGTTGCAGATGTTTGCATATCTCAGGCATATTATGTTGTTTGAATTTTGAAATTAGTAGTTTTTTGAAGTTGATTCCATTTGTAAGGAAAGAAGTGCAGTTTCAAATTCATATCTGGTGCTGTCTTCAGCCTGTCTCCAAATGTTGTTTTTGGAAATTTGAAATCAGTAGGTTTTTGAAGTTGGTTGCACTTGTAAGGCAAGTAGTACAATAGATCTGATGTAGTTAATCTATTATTTGGTGGGGAAAACATGTTTTCTCATGTGTGGTTAACATGGCAGGCACCTGCTGATCAGAGAGAAAGATTAACTATGTCAGTGGAGAGAATACATGAGTCGAGTGACAGAATCAGGGAGAGCCGAAGAACCATGCTAGAGACTGAAGAACTTGGTGTCTCAATCCTCCAAGATTTACACCAGCAGCGTGAGACTCTCCTGAACTCCCATAAAAAAGTAAGTTGATATGTGAATACTATTTTTGTGCATGGTGTTCTGTTTATGTTAACTTTAGATAGTTCCGGTCCTCTTTTCATTTACTACTAGGAAAGAATCATGAGATGATCTTATTCGCGAATAAGATTGCAAGTCTTCGGCGTAATGAGTGCAATGGAGAAGTGATCATAATTGTTTGTTAATGGTCATTTTTCTATGCCTTGCAGCTTCATGGGATAGATGATGCTATTGACAAGAGTAAGAAGGTTTTAACTACCATGTCAAGAAGAATAACTAGAAACAAATGGATCGTTGGAGCAGTAATTGGAGCTCTTGTTCTTGCTATAATTGTTATTCTGTCTTACAAGCTATCTCATTAGCTGATATGCACATCATACGTCATATCTATTATGCTTGTATGTGCTTGGTTGTAAATAGGAACCATTTGTGACTTCTGTCATATATCTACAATTATTTCTGCATTGTTATTTTTATTTTGGTGAAGTTTTCAATGATACACAAGTGTTTACTTGATGAAAGTACTTTCTTTCATGTATACATACTCATTTATGACATGATTCTTTTCTAGCATTTCTGAAGTTTGTGACTTCCAAATCCTATTGCTAATGTTAGATAAGTCAAAGGATTGGGAGTTGGGACTATTTTGTATATCGAAGAGTCAATTAGACAATAACAATGTAAAACTATGCTATTGCTAACAAAATTTCTGGCTGATTAGTATTTTCCTTTCTTTATTCCTCTTTAGGTCTCCAAAGAGCAAGAAAATGAAGTTTTTACAAATCAAGTTCTCAATATTTTCCTTCTAAAATCTTAAGGAAGAGACTTATAGCCATCTCTCAAGTGAAATTCTTCCTAATTAAACTTCTACAGCAAAAGAAAAATGGTTTAAAGGGAACGCAATGTTTTGTCTAACACACCCATCAAAAGAGGGAGTTTCTTGTTTTGATTTCTTCATCCATCCTAATACAGATGTGGGGGGCCCGCTCCACATGACGTGGAATAGGTGAGGGTTTTGGATAATATTCTTTGCTTTGGTTCACACCTCACATATTAATAGATGTTATACTTAATTCAATTATTAATTAAATTAATTCTTACTAGTTTAACATTTATCTTAAATATATTTTAAGTTCATATGAAATAAATAATTGTTTTGAGATTGTGGTTAAAATTTATACAAACTAACTATAAATTATCGATAAGTACATGGTAAAACAGATGAGTGAGGATTTTAATAATTTTCTTGCAAACCAAGTGCAAATTTTAATCTTAAAGATGCGAAATGATATTGGGTTGAGCAAAAACTTAACCATACTCGATCCTTTGCAAACCTATGGTAGTTTCTCTATGTCTTTATGCAGGATGGATCCAGAAAATTTGATAAGTGAGGGCAAAAATATATACTATAAATATTTTTAAAACATATATATATATAAATGCAAAAGCGATAAAATAATGACATCATTATCATTAGTTAAAAATTGGAGATTAAAATTCTCTATTTGTTTTCATATGTTGAAATTATTGTATGATTTTTTCATGTTCAATACTATCAAGGCAAACAAATCAGAAAATGAAGTTCTCCCATAAGCTTAACATATGAAAATTCAGATGGATATAACCGAGGTAAACAAGTCAACTTTTGTAAATCTCTTGAATGAATATCTTGAATTTAAACTTGCCACACAAATAAGAAATTCAGTACCCACCTTTGTAAATCTATTATTAAGCTTTTAAAGCTATCTATCAATTACCTGATAAAATATCTCAACTTCACAATATTTGGAATGACAATATTTTACTTCTTACAAAATAATACTTCATTAAGTAAATTATGTCTCTTATCTCATACTTTACAATTTTCCTTTATCGCTCTAACTAATATCATAAATTTACAAAATTTTGAACACTTTTGCAGAGTAAGGTTGTAATTTAAGGCAATGAGAGCAACATCTATTTTTTAGTGGGGGCAACATTTATTTTTTAGTGGGGGCAAAGCTATAATTATTTAATATTTAGTAACCAAAAAAAAAATCTTAGTGGGGGCAACTGCCCCCATTGTGTTACTCCTGCATCCGTCCATCTCTTCATGGGAGAAAGTTCTTTTTTCTATGGTGAATTTGAGCGTATATTGAGTAAGTAAGGACGTATCCATTCTATTTACCAAGAAAAAAAATATATCCATTCTTAGGAATGAGTGATGATAAGAAGGAGAGAAAGAAAAGAGACTAGGGATTCAAAATTAGTTTATGATTTGGTAGAGTCGAATATTTTTTTTTTAAACCCATAAGCTAATTTCACTCTTTTGGATTCATAGGTTAGCAAGGTTTATTTTTCGGGGGAAAAAAAAAACAACTCAAACTTAGGATGAGTTTGGGGGCAAGTTCTACGGTGGACCACTTTGATAGGTGGTATCACCGTGCACAAGTAGTTTAAACCATTAAATTTATGTGAACTACAGTAATATGGTGCACCCCTCCACACCATCTCCTTGCTTCTCTATTGCCTCCCTCTGTTCCCTTGTCGCCTCTCTAGTAGTTGTTTCAAGCTCTGCCGCGATTCCAAACCAAACAATCGCGTTGTTCTAGACCAGACATCGTTCCAACCTTGTTGTCCTTGTTCATGCCAATCAATAGAACCTACCAGAACCTTATCCCCAACCATCACTCTCCTCTTTATCTTCTTTAGAAATGCCCTCACAACGCACATGAGCTTGATCCCTGAATTCGAAGGTTCTGGAACCTCGTCCCCGACTATGACGCGCATGACGTTCGCTTGCGATGTAGCAACGATGTTGATGGCTTGGGATTCAGCGAGTGAGGGTTTGTGTTTGGTTGAGAGAACTAGTGCAAGAGAAAAGAAGTCCTTGAAGGTTTCCTTAAGAAGTTGTTAGGGTTTTGGTGCCTGGCGACGACGATTGGAAGGTGGCGGAGGGTGGCGAAGCGACGGAGTGGTGGCAGATTCTTGGGCTGATGGGGAAGGGAGTATATAATCCAGTGTGGAGAGTCTAGGATGTAACTATGAGGAACATGCGAATCTAAGGGTGAATAAAGGTTGTCCACCATGATACCACCCATTAAACTTGTCCACCGTAGAATTCATCTGAGTTTGGGATACACACTCGATGACTCTATCTATTGGTGAAAGCATTGTTATCAAAAGAGGATTGGGGAAATCCAGAACTGACCTCTTGCTCGATCCTAGTTAAGGGCAATAACAACTTCTAATGCCAAATTGGCTTAAATAGCTCAAAACCGTTCAATGATCGGGTTGGATCAGATTAAGTTGGATCTAATCAATTTTCCTGAAAAATAAAAAATAAAAACCGAATCCAATTAAAAAAGGAGAGAAAAACCTAATCCTAACTCATAAAGTTATAAATGAATTTCAAATTGAATTATTGATAGAATGATATATGATTTGACATTTGAGTTCAAAATTGCAAGTCTTTCATTCGATATATTTTAACTGATTTTCTTATATTTTTTATTTATAACCAAAACTTTTTTCAATTTGCAATTATGTCTAACTTTAAGAATTTTGCATGAAAGTATTAAGCTACTAGAACCCATAGCATGGACCATGGAATGGAAGATTCGTTTGGGTTATTTTTATTTTTCATACCAACAAAACCTAACATAGTTGGTAGATTCTTTAATCATGGGTTAAAGATCTGATTTGTCTAGTTTATATGAAAAATGACTTAGGAGAGGAGAGGTAAAACATAATTCAATAAAATAAAATAGGCTTAATTGTACTTTTGATCCCCCAAGTTATCATGATTGTACAATTTTGGTCCTCTAGTTCCAATTGTGACAATTGGGTCCCACAAGTATCACGATTATGCAATTTTAGTCACCAAGTTCCAATTGCGCCAATTGGATCCCAAGGTATCACAATTGTGTAAGTTTGGTCTCCCAGATATCACGATTGTGCAATTTTTAACGCCAGTAGCCTACCTGACACATGTGGGACTGATTTGGCACTTAGTGAGGTCAGCTTAACAGCTTACATGACATTCCTCTGTGACATCATTGACACCTCACACACGTTAAGGGTCACGTGTACATATATCAATTGAGTATAGGGGTCTGATATGTTTCTCTATAAAGGACATTTGTGCTAGGGATGACACTTTGTACCCTACCCATTGGGTAGCAGCAAAAATTACCAACAATGGGTGGGGTAATTACCCGCATAATGGGTAAGGGTTCAGGTACGAGTAATTACCCGCAAATTTGAATGGGTATGGGTGTGGGTACGGGTACTATGATACTCACCCCGCCTCGCACCCTCACCCACACCCTCTCATATGTATTGTTGGTGTAAGCCCTATATGCCAATCTATTTTGAATAGATCATTATTTGTATCATGAATTTAATCATATATTTGATATATGAATAAGGCATTCATTTATTATGTTATTAGTTTATAGCATAATAAAGTCCTTAGAATAGGTAGTTCATTCTATGAGATATTAAGTACGTGACTTAATCGTGAGACCTCATTGAATAATATCACTTTATTCTTAAATATCCGTAGTCGATTATTATTGTTAATTAGGACGACAATAATACATAGAGACTATTGTGTGAGTAGAATGATGACCGCATCTCACGGGTCATGGATATATGATATCAAGTCGGCACACAGGTATAAATATTAGGAGTAATATTTATTCCAGTTGACCCAATATGAGAATACTTCATAATAATTATGTAAGTGACATAAGTATTCTCATGACGACCATAGTGAAGTAGTCCTTCGACTTGAAGTCACTACGATTCCTGCATGAAGAGTTGTAGGCTTTAATGTTATCAAACGTCACGCGTAACAGGATAATCATAAATGTAGTTATTGGGCTTGCAATACATGTTGAGGAATGTGAGTGATGTAGACAGGATTCGTCCCTCCTACATAGTAGACCTATTTGTGATTACACGTATACTTGGGGATCGAGGAATAAATAATTGAACATAACAAGGATGACACTCTTATGCCTTGTGTTAAATTAAGACATATGGACGGAGGGACATTTCCTGTACGATAAATTTTGGTCGCGGTAAGGATAAAATCGGATCACTGATACCTCGCTAATTGGATAGTAATGATGCATTGCTAGATGTCGCTCATTATTTATAATATTTAATATTATTACCAACTTAGTGGGAGCCTACAGGGTCACACGCATAGAGCAAATGTGGAGCAGGTCAATTAATTAAATATGATTTAATTAATTTAAAGGTTATTGTACTTGTAGCTTACAAGGCCTAATAAGTAAGCAGTTAGGTCAAGAGGAGAGCCCGTGGCTTATAAATAGACTATTAGCCTTGCTCCAAACCAAGACTTGCTTGCCGCGCCTTTCCCTAGCCGTCAGCTAGCACAAGACGCAAAACTCTGATGCCTTTTGCTCGCGTGGACTAAGTAGAGGTGCCGTCCCTTCGTGACACTAGTGGTTCAAGTGAAAAAACACGCTACAAGAGATAAACACAATAGCTCTTATGTGATTTATGTTTGTAATACACGATCTATGGGAATGATGCCACATAGGAATGCCATGTAAGCTGGTAAACCGACCTCACTAAGTGCCGAATCAATCCCATGTAGGCTACTTACATTAAAAATTAGACGACACGGTGACAAAAGGACCTGATTGTCACAGGGGGATAGTTTAGGGACCCAATTGGTGCAATTGTAACCTTGGGAACCAAAATTGAACAATCCTGACATCTTATGAACCTAATTATCGCAATTGGAACTCGATAGACCAAAATTGCACCATCATAATACCCTATTTACAAAAGATTAATTAAGCAAACAAAATTATATATTTTCATTTTCCAATTTCCATGGACCCAGCCATCGGAGAAGAGAGAGAAAATCCCTCTAGATTCACAAACCAAACTTTCTCTTTCCTTCTTCCACCTTCTTTCTTTCTTTCTCTTCTCTTTGTTGTCCACAACAACCACACTCCTCCACGCCGAGAACTTGCCTTCTTTTCAAACCCAAACTCATCCTCGACACCTCACACTCACAGAACCACTGTCAAAGGCAATTCAAAACCATGGATTCCCTTCCTTCGGTATCCTCCTCCATGGTTCTACATCCCACCAACCCTTTTCACCCTCAAACTCGACGACTTCAGCTTTTTTATCGCACCCCACGTCCCCGTCTTCGTCCCAGGCTGAGGCTCCTCTCATCACCCTCCACAACAACAAGAAGAAAGGGTTCCAATTCCAACCACGTGTCTTGCAACTCAGGCGGTGGCGGCGACTATGACGATGAAATCGACGACGTAGAGAGAGCGCTTCACATGGACGGTACCATTCCTGGAACTTCCGGCGAGTTCGTGAAACGTGTCTCCTCTCGCGCTTACGACATGCGAAGGCATCTCCAACAGTCCTTTGATTCCACCAGCTATGATGGTACTTACCTTCCTCCTCTCCTCTTTTTTGTGATTTCAATAAATGGTTTTTGGATCGTGGAGTAGGAGATAGAAACAAAAAGATTTGATTAATGAGCTCAATAATCAATATTTATGAAATCTCTTTTATAAATTCATTCATGACAAGAAGTACGTGAAAGGATCCATTTCCCTTTTGTTGTGTGTAACTTGTGTTGATGCAAAGGACAAGACTAAAATACTATTCTCTAGGACTATAGGTAATTGTGGTGCTATTTTTGTAACATGTTACATGTGTTTTCTTCTTATTGAAAAACAGCATTAAGCACCTATAGTATAGAAATAGAATTGTACCTTAGTACCAACCAAGGGTTGGTCGAGTGGTAATCATCTCGACCTTATAAAGAGGAGGACACAAGTTTGAATCCTGGTGGTGACACTCTAGTTGGGAGGTTGTGAAAACCAAGGGTTAATTCCCTGCTCTAAGTAACCGACCGAGGATTAGTCTCATAGCCGGTCCAAGGGCCGAAGTTTGTAGGGATACCCCGGAGTGTCACTGGGGAGCCAAAGGCCCTAATTACGGTGGTTCATAAAAAAGAAGAACAAACTTTGTTATTTTTTCGCACCTGCTAAGGAATCAATAAAGGCACCTTGTATGGAATCTTAACCAGCAGGGCACTGGTTAGTAGGAACATTTTTGTTTTGCTAAATCAGGCTCAAATTCCAATTCATCGAAGGTATGCCATGTGGGAATTGGATCCTCTCTCTGACATGGTCATGTTATATTTTGTCATGCCATCATGTGAAGGATAAAAGATAGAGTCAAGGAGATTTTATCATTTTATTAATCGGTCCAGTTAGAATTTATCAAATTTCTTTTATAACTTTTGTGTGTTCTTCTTTCCTCCGCATATCCACATAAAAAGAAAAAGCACTGTATTTCCCTTTATAGTAAGGATGATACCAAGATTGGTTGAAGTACACTGTGTTTGCTTTATTATGGAATGGACCGGTTTGCAAGATCAAAATTGTCGGATTTCCTTAGATTAATATTCTTGGAGGAAGTAGTTTTGAGCTACCCTGCATTTATCTGTATGGTACAAGAGTACAAGTTAATAAATAATCATATTAAACCAGCAACACATTTTTATTCAATCCAAAAGTAACTTCCCCTTTTTATACAGTAATAGACTACAAAAGTTACCTGATCTTGTTCCCACAAGTAGACCATGGATGGATGTTCTATGCGGTTCTTCTTAGGACTTTACTGAAGCATTTGTGATACTAAATGGCTGTTTGTGCATTTTGGATCAAAGTAGTAGTATTATTAGTTGAGAGAAAGAAAGAAGTGAAAGCATGGAAGATAATTAGGTAAGGAGTCCTCTTTAGACAAAAGGAAAGAAATGTGAAAGGAAAAAACACTCATCAACTAAGCTAAGCTTACCAATCTCTTTGCCTGTTCAACAAAGAAACTCCTTTGAAGTATCCACTGGCTGAGCATCATGAAGAGGCTAAGAAAACCACTTTATCCCATAGGAGGGGAAGCAGCGGAAAACTGTCCTTGAAAATTCTGATTTTCCTTTCAAACCAGAATCACCAAGGCAGCATACATTGTACACCTCCAAAGGGTTTTTTTCCCTTCTTTACTCCCTTCTGGTTGCTTGTTCACCCTGTCAAATATAGTTCTATAACATATATTCTGAAGGGTTACTCGAGAGAATATGTTTTACACTCTGTTTTACACTTCAATTCCACTGTGGTTGTCTGTCTTTCAAGCACAAACACTTTCCATCTGTGTGTGAGTGAAGGTTGATTTTCTAGTAGAAAGCTAAGCATTATTGATTTATCTTTTTTGTTCCTTTTCTTCTGATCAGTTTTAGATGCCAACCCTTGGAGAGACGCTTCAAAGCCTGTATATGTACTCACCCAAAAGGAAAATCAGTTGTGCACAATGAAAACCCGAAGAAATAGAAGGTTTGATTCACTTTATTGTGTTCTTTTCTCCCAAGTAATATTTGGCATTTCCCTTGCCTGACTTTTTTCATTTTCTGTAACAGTGAAGTTGAAAGAGAACTTGGCTTATTGTTCTCTAAAGGAGGCAACCGGAGATCTGGAATTGGAAATCAGTCCAAACAAGCAAGGGGAGGGACAAAGTTTTCAATGCTTGTGGAAGATATTAGAGAGGGAGTGTTGGTATGTATTTTACACACACATTCACAAGGTTATTCTGTATGCATCAGAAAATAGTCAAGTTAATGTGCTTCCATTTTGTTTTAACGTAATTGTAATATGATTGTTTTGCTAAATGCTAACTACCATGCAACATATAAAATGCCTTGATTAGTTTTTCTTAACGTACCCTACTACCCTAAAGAAAAAGTTAGACACTTAGACCATGTTTTTTGGGTGAAGATTATACATTTTTTTGGTGAAGAGAAAAAGTTAGACCATGTAATTATGTTGTGGTATTGATTCTTCACATTGCTGTATTTGGTTGGGTGGCGTTCTCTGTGTGCTGTAGTCCCATGATGGGGGAATTTGGATCATTTTACATGTTTGTGCTTTCAAGTTTTTTTCTGGGAGATTTTGATTGTTTAGTCTACTGGTTGACTTATAGTGGGTTATCTTCTTGTTTGGTATTATTTGGTGCTTGTGGGGTCTTAGGTAGTTTATCAACCTTTTGGTCTATTTCTTTGGGTTGAACAATTACCTCTTTCCTCTTCTTGATTCTTCATTGTACATTTTGTAATCGGGTTTGGGTACCCCAAGTACCCCTATCAATATATTTTGCTTACAAAAAAACAAAAGTGTAGTAATTATACGGATTTTCTTTTCCTTTTTTTGAGGTGTATTATACTGTTTTTCTTGTAATGGAACAATCTTGTCTATACTCTATATAACATATTACATGATTTATTGTGTGAATCAAATGGCATAACCTAATCATTAAAATTTCACAATATGGTTGTAGGTATTTGAAGATGAAAATGAAGCAGTTAAGTATTGTGACTTGCTACAAGGAGGTGGTCAAGGTTGTGAGGGTGTTGCTGAGATAGAAGCCTCATCGGTAAAAAAATAAAAACAAATTACTAAGAAATTGTCATTTGCCACTGTTTCCTGTTTGAAAACATTATATCATAACATTTACAGTGCATCTTGCAGATATTTGATCTTTGCCAGAAAATGAGGGCTCTTGCAGTTCTATTCCGCAGAGGGAGGACACCTCCTTTACCTGAAAGTCTTAAGCTCAATCTGCGAGCAAGGAAAAGGTCCCTTGAAGATCAAGATGATTTGATATGAAATTCATTTACCCTTGTGGTGGAAGGGAAGCAACTTTATGCTAATATGCTTAGCCTCCAGGGGTAATAAATAATAAATATCTATAGTGATTAGATGTTACTATGTAAAAGAAATTCATTCATGTAGTATAATTGAAAAAATATAGCATGTATATTCAAAATTCGGATTTTCATTGAGAATTCAATGTCAGCTCTGGAAGTTGGTCTCGTATATTACTATGGATCCAAGATATATCCACATTGCCTATATTTAGGTGTTGCTTAATGCCACCTAAGAAAGAACGCCATATCTATTGGAACATGGAATATTCAGTTATCTACTAGGTCAACCTGTACAATTTTCATTGTCTTTTTTCTTTAATAGGCCCTATTAAGTAATGATTCCCCACAAGGTTTAACATATATATTTCAGTTGTGATAATCTGATAAAATGAACAGATCTTAACCACTTTTGCATCAGCACAAGCGATTTCTTTAATACGGTAGACAAAATTCTAAATAGAAGTTGTATGTGGTCTGCATCTCATAGTACAACTAATTAATATTTAAAGAAATAAAGTATATGAAAATCTTAACTTTATTATAAATGAGAAGTATTTGACATTGACAATAAAGCCAGAAAGTCTCTCAATGTTTATCGCCACCATTTTGAGCAAGTGGCTTCACTTTTTTATTACTCATGGGAGGACCCATCATTAAAATGGCTCTAGGGCGGTGGCCAACAAGAAGCCCCACGAATAGGAGTGAAGTGTATTTTACAGATCAAATATCAGAAACTTTATTTTTGCAAATGCTAGTTACTAGTTAATGAATCAAAAATGATAATTTTGTATTGAAAATGATGTATTTCATATTTTAATAAGTGTTATATTTAGCTTTTCAAAATAAACTTATCTATTTTTGATTCTTTAACTAGTGAGCTTAGGATACTGGTTAGTAAAACCTTTTTTTTTTTTTTGGGTCTCATGTTACAGTCAAGTCTGTTAAGTGTTAGCTATTGGGGATAATTAAGAGTCACTTATAGAGAAAAACTCTTGTAACCCGGTGTCCATACCTTTGTGCACAAAGCCAATTAATACGTGATATATTATCATCCTAAAAAAAAAAAAAAAGTGATATACTATCACTTTAAAATATAAACTACTAATTTAATGCAAAAATTTATGTAACTATTCAATCTGTTTTTTTTTTTTGGGAAAAATGTAACTATTTGATTTTTTTTTTTTGACAAAAATAACTATTTAATGTTAATTGACTTGATGTATAAAATTTGTGTATTTTAAGTACAATTTTTCTAACTTGTGCAATTTTGCACGTGTTAAAAAATAAGAAATAGAAATATTGTGTTGAATATTGTATATTCAATTTCTTGAAAGTTTAAAAGCTGTTGTTTCCAATATAACATTTCAATTTTTTTTATTTCTTAACATGTGCAAGATTATACAGATAAAAAAGAAAAATCGCTTTTTAGTATATACAAGACTTTTTCATCACTTATGCCGATAGTGTTAGCTATAATAACTTACACATAAAATCATCATGTTATTATAAGATTTAATTTTTTTTAATAATAATAATATGATAATACACGATTGTTTAAGAATTATGATATTTGGACACCCAGGTGCGACACCAAATCACAGTAACTGTAGCGCTACTGTAGCAACCTCTTTTTTTTTTTTTTTCCTTCCAAATTTTGCCTTTTTTGTATAAAAATAAAAATTTAGTTTTTTTGATACTAATATTTTTGGTTAATTACGTGCAAATATCTGATTAACTCAGTTTATTATATGGTTAACGGGTTTTTTTGGGGACAAATTTCGACTTTTTTTAAAACCAAAACATGTGGTTAATCCTTTGAAAATGGTTGGTTAATTCAGTGTATTCTGTGGTTAATCGGTTATCCTGAAGCTTACAATCATTTTTCACAACCATGTAAATATTTGATTAATCACATGCAAATTTCTGGTTAATTCATTTTATTATATGGTTAATGGTCTTCTTTTTTTTTGGGACAAATTTCGACTTTTTTTTTAAAACAAAAACACGTGGTTAATCATTTGAAAATGGTTGGTTAATTCAGTGTATTCTGTGGTTAATCGGTTATCCTGAAGCTTACAATCATTTTTCACAACCATGTAAATATTTGATTAATCACATGCAAATTTCTGGTTAATTCATTTTATTATATGGTTAATGAGTCTTTTTTTTTAGACAAATTTCGACTTTTTTTTTAAAACAAAAACACGTAGTTAATCCTTTGAAAATGGTTGGTTAATTCAGTGTATTCTGTGGTTAATCGGTTATCCTGATGCTTCAACAATCATTTTTCACAACCATGTAAATATTTGATTAATCACATGCAAATTTCTGGTTAATTCAGTTTATTATATGGTTAATGGATCTTTTTTTTTTTGGGACAAATTTCGACTTTTTTTTAAAACAAAAAACACGTGGTTAATTGGTAACTCTGATGCTTCAACCATTCTATATGACCCAGTAACCATATAATGAATTGAATTAACCAGATATTTGCATTGGATTAAAAAAAATGTTAGTATTTAAAAAAACTAAATTTTTTTTATAAAAAAAGTCAAAATTTGAAAAAAAAAAAAAAAAACCTACTGTATCGCTACAGTATCGCTACAGTACCCCTAGTGTCGGCCGCTGTGTCCGAATATCAGTGCTCTTGTTTAATCAAGTTTATATCAACAGTGTCACAATTAAATTCAAGTACCATTTGCATTTTCATTTCTATTTCCATTTCACAGTAACAATCAGTTTCCCGTTTCCACAACGCAATTTATTTTATTTTTTCTGAAAAAAAGCAACAGACAACCCAACCGTCCAAACCGTAATAACGATTAACGAATCGCTCCTTCCCTCGATTCACAGTGTCAGTTAGCATCGGTGATGAGTTCCGACGGCGGCGACTCTTCCGGCGGTGAAGCTACGGCGGCGAAGCAGAAGGAGAAGGCTCGGGTGAGCCGAACGTCGCTGATACTGTGGCACGCGCATCAAAACGACGCCGCGGCGGTGCGGAAGCTTCTGGAGGAGGATCCGTCGCTGGTGAAGGCGAGGGATTACGACAATCGCACCCCGCTCCACGTGGCTTCGCTCCATGGTTGGGTCGAAGTGGCCAAGTGCTTGATCGAATTCGGTGCTGACGTCAACGCTCAGGATCGTTGGAAAAACACCGTAATTCAATTTTCTCTCTCTGACTCTCTCTATCTTCTGTGTTTTGAGGTGATTGGTTAATTCAATTTAGGTTTTCTGAAATTTGTTGGTTTTTGTTTGAAGCCTTTGGCTGATGCAGAAGGAGCTAAAAGGAGTGCAATGATCGAGCTTTTGAAATCGCATGGAGGCTTGTCTTATGTAACTTCATGCTCTCTCTCTCTCTCTCTCTTCAATGAAAGGCCAACTTGAATTGAATGTGCTTTTTCCTCCAGTTTTGCATTTTTTTGTTTTGAGTTTTTTTTTTTTTTAAAAATTAAACGAAATTGGTAGTTGCACATAAAAGTTGTGTAATGTTTTAGCATAGGGAAATCTGCATCGTTGATTTGGATGAGGAAAAGGGAGAAAAAAGGAAAGGGATGGTGGTTATTGATATATGTGAGTTAGTTCTTTTATGTGTAACTAACATATCTCAAAAATGAAAATGCATTTTCTGTTAGGCCGTTTTCACTAATAATTACAAATATGAAAATGCATTTTGGGTTTTCATTAGTAATTACAAAAATGTTTCCTGTTTTGAAGGATTTGTATAGAAAACAATGATGTTTCCTATACAAGTCTTTGAAAGCATTTCACTCTTTTGCTTTACGACTCTTTGAAAACATTTCACTTTTCCTGAAACATGAAATCGAATGAAAAATAAAGTGACATTTTTGTAATTATTAATGAAAACATAAAATGAAATTAGAAAACATTTTCTTAAATCAAACAAGCCCTTATATTCTCGACGATACCCTTTTCAACTTTGAAGTGAGCTGCTTTGGCCGCTGTTTCTATCCACTAGTTTTTCTTGTAACTTGTTATGTCATTGTTTCTGTCTTTACTGTGTGGCAATGTTTTGACTTTTGACATTTTCATTAGGGGTTGGCAAAATCTGCAATTGTTGTTCTCTTCCTATCTTGCTTTATATCTGCTTGATGTCAGGATGGCGTTTTTCTACTTCATGACTCTTTTCCCAATTACAGTCTCTTGTCACGGATACCTGACATCTTCATGAAAAGGAGTGAGAGTCTGGGATTTTAGTTGAGTTGGGAAAAATCATAATTTCTCACTTGGCCGTGGTTTTGAACCAAGTTGCATTTTCCATTATTTTATTACAGGAGAAACCAAAGGAAAACAAGTTTGTATGCATGTATTGTAATTGATTGCATATTAATGAAAAAAAAAGTTCTGCTGCTTTCTTACAAACTTCCGGTGCTTCCTGAACAACTGATATATTTTTTTGTGGTTGTGGAATGTAGTACTTGTAAATTGGTCATGATCAGTACTTTACTTATTAAAGGTATGCTTCCCCTGATGTTTAAGCCCCTATACTTGCTGAAGTAGGTCATGTTGCAATTTCATTTGTTTCATTAATTCAATAAGATACTCCTAGTAATTCCATCATTTTCCTTAACATCTTGGTGCTGTGTAATTTCCGATGAATTTGTTACTTTTATGGGTCTCTGAATCCGGTCTTGATGATACAGGGCCAAAATGGAAGCCATTTTGAAGCAAAGCCTGTTCTACCTCCATTGCCAAGCAAGTGTGATTGGGAAGTGGACCCTTCTGAGCTGGACTTCTCGAATTCAGTTTGTATTGGAAAGGTGTTTTCTACATTTTCTTGATGTCTGTTGCATTGTATGGTATCAAGATCTTATGAAACCAGTTCAAAAACTTGCAGTGTGTTGTGGTCAACTGTTTATTGTGGTAGAGTTATGACTCTGGAATCGTTTATCATAGATTACTCTGATATTAATTCTATTATGCTTCAGGAAGAAGTTACAAATGTTATTGGTTGAGTCTACCACTGCCTGTCTTCATAGTGAAAATCTGACTATTTGAATTTGCTTTAATTTCTTTCTGTCTTGGTACTTTTTCATTGTTTGGTGATCATCATAGAGTTGTCATTGCTAAAGAAGACGCATTTATCTGCACTAGAGTAGTTTGTTTTCTGTATACATGGTGCTTCTTGCCAATACTTTTGTCCATTTGCTTTGCTGTTTATACTTTACTTATATTTTGCATCTACACTATTGTTGAACTAAATTTGCATGAGATTTGGTCTTATTGAGGATGCATATTTCCTGAAGGGATCTTTTGGTGAGATTTTAATAGCCCTTTGGCGTGGAACACCTGTTGCTATCAAACGCATTCTTCCATCTCTTTCAGATGATAGATTGGTCATGTAAGTTCTTTATTTAATTTCAGGCATTTATCTCGTTTAGGTTGCTACTAGTTTCTGATGATGTCTGATGTAAATGTGTTCTGATTGCATGTGGTTCATGAATCTGTTAAAACTAATGACTGTGACATAGGCAGGTGTGGCCCCTCTTGGAGCCCCCCACCAGCCCAAAAGCAAATTGTTTATTAAAAAACTTGGCTTTACATGTGTTTTTTTCTTCTTCTTTTTTTAAACTCCCCTCCCTAAAAAAAAAAAAAAAATTTGTCTCTCTATGCCCCCTATCAATCTTCCTCTGGCTCTGCCCCTTGCTATTAGGTAACTATTTCAATAAGTAATTGCACTGTTTCTGATGATGATATTTTGTTCTGGTTGAACCTACTTCCTCTGTAGGGCAAAATAATGTTTAATATTCTATAGCATGTTTAATTATTTATGTTTATCATTGAACAATCAAAATTAGGGGTGAGACAGACATGTGATGAAGCTTGTATTTTTTCAGAAATAAAACCATATTTTTCGTCTCAGGTTTTCCTCACGTGTCAACCACTTATCCTCTCTCTCTTTTTGTGGGGGTTACTTTTTACTACAGTCAGGACTTCAGGCATGAGGTTAATTTACTAGTGAAGCTTCGACACCCTAATATTGTCCAATTTCTTGGAGCTGTTACTGACAGGAAGCCCCTTATGTTAATTACTGAGTATCTAAGAGGGGTATGTGAATGCATTTAAATCCTTCCAGTTTAGCACTCTACACCTCGGTTCTGATGTGGTGAACTTATACAATCTTCTTCTTTTATGATTAAACTTCACTACATTGTTATTTCATGGCATTTATAGGGTGATCTTCATAAGTACCTCAAGGAAAAAGGTCAACTTAATCCTTCAACAGCTATCAACTTTGCCTTGGATATTGCCAGGTATTGCATCATACCTGAATTTTCCTTTTTCGTTTTGTTAAATTCTTATAGGTTAAACTAATCATTTGGTCCCCATACGTGACACTGATTCTGAATTCAGTCCCTATACATAGAAAATTTTGAAATCGATTCCTATGTGTACAATTATTTTGAATTTAGTCCTTGCCATTTATTAGCGTTATAGCACCGTTTGTTGGAGTTAAAATAAGGGACCAAATTCAAATTGATTATCATGTATAAAGGCCAAAGTGAAAATGTTTGTCACATATAGGGAATAAAAAATTCAAAATGTTTGAATTCAGTCTCTACATGTGACAATCATTTTCATTTTGGTCCTTATACTTTAACTCCAACCAGCGACATTACAACACCAATAATGGCGAAGACCAAATTACAAATAAGTGTACATATGGGGATCGATTTAAAAAAAAATCATGTATAAAGACTAAATTCAAAACTAGTGTCACTTATTGGTACCAAAAGATTAGTTTAACCATTCTTATAAAAGAGAACAACCAGAAAACAACCGAACAAAGGAAGCATTTGCTTAAAAGAGCTCTTCAATGTTCAATCAGTCCGTAGATCTGTTATATAAATCCTTCCTAAAATGGATAATTCTCATGGGACATTTAATGAGAAGCTGAGAAACTATTATATCCCATCCCACAAAAGATGTGACGAAAGAAATGACTGCTGAAAAGGCATTATGCTCCAGCCATAAGCAGTAGCACCTCAGCTTCACAAGGAGAGCACCCTTGTAAATGACCTTACACTTTTTCCCTCTTTCAATGCTGCTGAAATGGATGGATGAAAGATGTTCTAATTCCAAAGAGGGTGGTCCAACCCACTTCTCAAAAAATTCCAAAATCCATTTCCAAAGCTGCCAAGCAACCTCAAAATTTAAGAAAAGACGACTCTTCGTATCTGATTCTGAGCCCTAAAAGCATATGGGTTATGACACAAACATCAGGATAAAAAATAGTGTCTTAGATTCATAATTTCCAACCTATTTGTTACAGGAGATTGTGGACAACCCTTGCCCATGCTCTTGTAAAATTCGTGCATCTACATGGATATCTCTCTGCCCCTCAACTCGCTTTGTATTGGAATGTGTTTATGGCTTTTCTTCTACAGTGTTGTGTCTGTTTCAATGTGATTTCAGATATGCATCGAGATCGGGCAACTTTACTGTTATTTTCGGTGTTCTATGATTTTTTTTTTCCTGTTTTGGACTATATATTACACTGCCCATAGATGTAATTTCCCTCCATGCTATAAAACTAACCAAAAAGAAGAGGAAGTGGCCTTATGAAAATCCAATCACCTGTTTCCTTCTTTGCTATTTCATGAAGCAACATAATTTTCCTGTTTAGGATTTGGATTTTTCTTCCTTTGGCAGTTAACAAAAAAGTGACTATTTGGATTGTAAGGATAGGGAAAAGTTTAAGTTGGAGGATTTGATATATTTCAACAGTATCTCATAAAAGTAAAAGTGAAAGAATGGGAGTACAGAAATTTAAAATGTTTCTAACCTTGAATCTTTGAATACAACAGAAAGTGATCATTTAAGAATGCCAATTTTATAAATGGATGTAAACTGGCTATTCAACTTTCATGTATCATCTTCACTGAAATCTGACTCCCCAATTGCTTGATAAGTCAGTTGGAAGTGTAGGCTTCCAAGAATTTCTTACAATAATGTTACTTCAATCTTCAAAACATTGTTGGAGATAAGGAGCAAATCTGCCAGCTGTTGCAAAAGTTTGGAACTCCATAAAAGGGAATTTCCCCGTATCTAGTGCTTGATGCTGTTTACTTAACACTGCTATTGATTCAGTCTGATCTGTACCTTGATTTCTACGAACCAAGTTTCCATCAAATGATTAAGAATGTGCTGTGAAGCAACCAGTAAAATACTGGTTTGGACCTGCATTGAAGAAATTGCATGGCAGTAACCCTGTTAAGACATGTGGCCCTTGATAGTTTTCCTTTCTGCGTATTTTTTGTTGCCGTAGTCAATTTTGCTGGGTGTATGAGTAGTACAGGAAATACTAACCTAGCTTACCATTTTTTGTTTAAAAAGAGGCACTGAGCGGAGCAACAATGACTAGAAACTGTATCCACAAACTGACTTAAAAGGGATTGAAGTCCTTGTTATTCCTCAGTTAAGGAAACTGATTTGTCTTTTTAAGGAGGTAGCTGAGGGAAGGGTATAGGAAGATATCCTCAAGAAAGTGGCCAGATGTGTAACTAAGCCAATCTCAGAGAATCCTGTGTTTTATCGATGCTGAGAAAGTAATATTAGGAAATCTAGAAACATCTGCAAGCATGCAGCTCCATTAAATATACCATTATGCTAATCAATATATTGTGAATATTGTTTGTAGAGGGATGGCCTATCTTCACAATGAACCAAATGTTATAATTCATCGAGACCTAAAGCCAAGGTAAGGTGGTTTTTTTCTATCGAATGAGTATGTTACCATACTATATTTCTTGATGTATTACTTCTTACAAATTGAAGTGAACTTTGCTTTCTCCTAGACTGAAAATTTTAATGTCATCTAGAACATATGGCTGGAATTTTATGTCCATGCTTTACATATTGATGCCCTCCTTTTAAAATTTCAGGAATGTTCTTTTGGTCAATTCTAGTGCTGACCATTTAAAAGTCGGAGATTTTGGACTTAGTAAGCTTATTAAGGTCCAGAGTTCTCATGATGTATACAAGATGACTGGTGAAACTGGAAGCTGTGAGTATTCCTAGAAGTTCTATTTAAGACAACTAAGGGAAAATCAATAGGCACACTCTGAATATTACCTGATTTTCAGATAACCACCTTGAATTTTCAAATACCGGTGAGACTGTGAGTGGTCCTTAAACTTTCTAAAACTTGCAAACAGACCCTTCTATTCACTAATTAAGTTAAAATCAGCCAACACGTGATCTATAATTTGTCCATATCATTAAATTATTTTTATCCTTTTTAAATTCATTTTAAATAATATGAATAAATAGGATGCTATCATGGTTTTTGTTCAATGCATACACAAGTCATATGAATGGTTTTTGTTTAGCTTATGTATGTGGAAGGGTCTATTTACAAGTTTAGTATAAGGACCTTTCATCTGAAATTTAAAAATTCATTGTGGCTATTTCAAAATGAGGTAAAGTTCAGGGAGTGTGTGCGCATTTTTCCCACTTAATAAAAGTCATTTGTATGGAATTTTTTTTTTGTTGAAAATTCCTTCTTTTGGGGGGAAAAATAGACCGGTATATGGCTCCTGAAGTTTTCAAACATCGGAGATACGATAAGAAGGTTGATGTGTTCTCCTTTGCAATGATTCTGTATGAGGTAATTTTACTTGTTTAATATTTAGAGCTTTATGTGATAAAATTTGAAGCTGGTTTTAGTTCCTGACATCCTCATCTGGCACAGATGCTTGAAGGTGAACCACCTTTTGCAAATTATGAACCTTACGACGGAGCCAAATATGTGGCAGAAGGACACAGGCCGACTTTTCGGGCAAAGGCTTATACCCCTGAATTGCGAGAGTAAGTCATATCTGAAATGTTTCTTTCATTCAATTGACCTTTTCTCTTTTGTGTCCTCTACCTGTGTGACATCCTGTTTTTGTTAGAGACACAAATCATTCTTGGGCTTGAATGCAATAGCTTAAGCATTCACAGTCTCTCTGCTCTTCTTTTGGTTCTACAAAAATCCTGCATCTGTAATCTTATTGAGTGTGTGAACAAAATGTAAATTTAAATCACTGATGGTCTGATTAATTGTGAATCAGATTAAGAAAACAAAAGCGATGGTTAGAGGGGGTATGTTGGAGTCTTACATTGAATAGTGGTTATAAGTAGGGGGCAACCCTCACCCCATGAGCTAGCTTTTGGGGTCGAGTTAGGTCCAAACCCTAATTCTAAAATGGCATCAGAGCTTATCCTAGATCCGTTGGACCACCTGCAGATGTCCAATCCTACAAACTCATGCTCCAGATGTTGGATAGTGATATGGCCTAAATAGTGGTTATAAGTGGGGGCAACCCTCACCACATGAGCTAGCTTTTGGGGTTGAGTTAGGCCCAAACCCAAATTCTAAGAGTTCTTACCCTGCTTCTTCATCATACATGGAAGAATACTGTAAAACTATGCTTTCTCTTGCTACTTGGTGCATTCAGTTTCTAATATTCATGCGGGACTAGCATAAATATCACATCTTCCATTTTTTATGATCACTTAGTAATAGATTCTGGATGCTTTGTAAATTAGGCAGTTAGAAGTTACAGTTTAGTTCAATACTTATTTCTTTTACATTAAGACTTGACTTTGGATGTTCTTTAGGTTAACAGAGCAGTGTTGGGCTGCTGACATGAATCAGAGACCTTCGTTTATAGAGATCCTTAAACGGCTTGAAAAGATCAAGGAAAATTTACCTTCAGATCATCACTGGAACTTCTTCGCTTCGTAAACTCTAGGAGCATTAAAATGTCCAGAAATTCAGAAAATTATTTGCCATTACCATTCCAGTAGGATGCCTTCTCTAATGCTGCAGGGTTTGTGAATAGAATCAACTTGGAAAACCTGACAAAGTCATGGGGCTTGTTTTCAACTGTTTAGACTGTAACAGGCGATGTTGATTGCTTTTATCAAGTTCCTACGTTCTAATGCTTTCTTATCAGCTCGTTGTAATTCTTGGGAGTCAATTCAACTATTCCAGTGATTTGATAGTAGTTGTTGCTCAAGTGTAGAATGATTTTTAGTGTACAAAACCCACTGAGGTAATAGGCCACAACATGCTATTCACTGTTTCGTCTAAAATTAATAGTGTAGTTCTGTTTCTCGGATGTAGTTTTGGCCAATTCCTGTGTTGTCAATGCCACTGAAGTATCAGATTAATTTTGTCGTAGAAGTTTCTTTCTGCTGGTTTCATTTAAACTTGGACTGGGGACACCATCCAGAGCAAATAGTCTCCTCTCCCTACCCTATTCCAAGTTCAAGTTCTAGAAGAAAAAAAGGAGAAAATTATATAGATTTTCCCTAAGGAACGGTAAATTGTGTCTAGGATTGTTCTAATTTTTTTTTTTTATTCCTCTATTTTTTGACGTGGTTAAGTGTTCATGGAATTTGCCTTGTAATCCTTCCGAATTGGTCTTTTTCCCTGTGGCTGTTATATGTTGCAAATTTATAGATTTTGATCTGACAATTTATATAAATTTCATTTTAAACAACTGCTGTAAATTTAATATATATTACTAGTAATATGTATTTATTTTTTAAATTTTACATATCCATAAATTGAAATACTGGTTCATCAATGTCTGGAAGCTATAACGTATCCGCATTCATGGCACCGACAACTAGTTTACAAAAATATTCATGCTTAAATTTTTTTTTTTTTTTTTTAACAAGACTCATTTTATCAAATTATTTGAGATAGCTCATCAAACTTAGTCCATTTTGGACATTTGTACTCGATAGCTCAGAAAAACACGGTGCCTAAATTGATGTTACAGAGATTAAATTGATATCAACCATATAATTTACCCAATGAAAAATAGCCATAAGCCAGTAAGTTGTTTTTAGTTCATAAACTATTGAATTGAAGTTCTTAGGGTCTATTTAGTTTATTTCCAGTCTTCTGTTTTCATTTCCTATTTTTAGAAATAATTACAATATAAATAATGACAAAAATATTACTTTGTTTTCATTCTGTTTTCTATTTCTAAAGATTTGTACAGGAAACAATGAAAAAAAAAAGTTGTTTCCAGTGTTTTCTATTCAAATCTTTAGAAATAGAAAACAAAATGAAAGCAGTGTGATAAACCAAACAAGCCCTTATATTTGCATGTTGTTGACATTGCCAAAGCCCAAGGCAAGGATGTATACATAATTGATATTGCTATTAACATCATGACATCTTTGCACCTAACCTTACACTTGCACAATATCATTCATTGCCTATTTGCCTTACAGCTGCTCCGATGCTTTTTTCCTCTTCACATTGTGAGAATGAAAAAGGCAAACTTTTCGTGAAACGGAAGCTATCATTTTTGCAATTAGGGAACACAAGTTCAACTTTTGATGTTGGATAACATTGTTTATTGCCATATGCACAAATGCTGGTTCATTCGTCTTCGTAAATGTTTGGAAACTTGGTGAGTTTGATCAAAATCACATTGGGAGAGATAAAAGTTATAAATAGTAGCTTTATGTGGAAGTGTTTCTCTGGGAGCTCCTAACTCACATCCATCGTCGACAACCATGTTATCAAAGCTAAAAATTTCTTTCAACATGCTTTTTAGAAGAATATAATTTAGAATTCATATTAAAAATATATATAATTTAGCATTGCTTTTATAACCTACATCTCCCTTAATCTTTATTGGTTATCTCCTGTTCTCAAAATAACTTCATCATCTTGCAATTTTTAATATTTTATTTAATTGATATTTAGTTATTTACACTATTTGAAAAATTCGTGCATAATTTTTTCTCAAACACCTATTATTTTTTCAAAAGCAGGTTCCATATGTGTAGCTGTCACTTGTCACACAATAATAAAGAAATAAAGAAATTGAAACAAGTTTTGGTAACATTTTCTTTTTATATTTTTCAAAAACTAAAATTAAAATGGCCATTAAAGTGAAGTATGTCTCGAGTTCGAATCATAATCCTGAAAATGCAGCATTGTTAAAATTCTTGATGGAGAGCTTTACCGTCCTTGTGGTCCTACTCAGTTGTGAGGGAATGGTCTTCGCAGTTAGTTACGAGCGAGGATACCCGGTGAAAAAAAAAATAAAGTAGTTTTATAATACTATCTACATTACTAAACAGGTGTGATATTTGAACACACCACAGCGACATCATACGGGACACCTACGGCACTATAGCACTACTGTAGCATTACTGTAGTGCTACTGTAGTTTTTTTTTTTTTTTTTTTTTTAAATTTTGACTTTTTAAAAAAAATAAAAAATTTATTTTTCAAAAAAACTCATTAACCAGATAATGAACTGAATTCACTAGATATTTGTACCTGATTCACCAAATATTTGCACATACTTAACCAAAAATTTTATCTCAAAAAAACCCATTCACCAGATAATGAACTGAATTCACCAGATATTTATACCTGATTCACCAGATATTTGCACATACTTAACGAAAAAAAAATTTCTAAAAAAACACCCATTCACCAGATAATAAACTGAATTCACCAGATTTTTGTACCTGATTCATCAGATATTTGCACATACTTAACGAAAAAATTTATTTCTCAAAAAACAACCCATTCACCAGATAATAAACTGAATTCGCCAGATATTTGTACCTGATTCACCAGATATTTGCACATACTTAACAAAAAAATTTATTTCTAAAAAAAACTCATTCACCAGATAATGAACTGAATTCACCAGTACCTGATTCACCAGATATCTGCACATACCTAACCAAAAAATTTATTTCTCAAAAAAAAAAAATCACCAGATAATGAATTGAATTCACCAGATATTTGTACGTGATTCACCAGATATTTACACATATTTAATCAAAAAATTTATTTATAAAAAAACATTTAAAAAAATAAAAAATACCCGCTACAGTGCCGCACAGTACGGCACATACGATGTCACCGTATTGATGTCGGGAAAGTGTGTCAAATTAGCATTTTTCATTACTAAAATGTTAATTTGTTAAAGTACAAGATATGCCTTAATTGATAAACTTAACGATATATTATCGAGCTTTATCATTGATTTAACTTTAAATGCATTAAAATATTAACCAATTAAAAATGCAAGAAAAATAGATTCTTGCTTACTCACTTTCCACATAAACTCATTTTATATAACATTGCAATTTTATAATTCAATGAAATTAGATTGGAAGTTAAATTCTAATTCTAATTCTACTATATATACTTAACAAAAATTATTTAAAGTTGTGTGCGCTGCATCTGAATCCCTTGCTTGTTCGGGTCCCTTCACTTGAGCTAAGGAAGACTTGCTCTGGTCTCGGGCGAGGGAAGCGAAGGATAAGGCGCCATTGGTAATGATTCTACTACGGTGCCACAAATTCGCAAACTGATCCTAAGTAATTGTTGTTGTTCATTAGATTCCGGAGGAACTACTTCGTTAGGATTGGGGAATTGCTGCGATTCTTCCTGAATAGCTTGGATTCTCCCGTCGAGAGTCACCGAAAAGAGAAGAATCAAAAGGATCGAACTACCTACTCATTATTCGGAGGTGAATCATAGAACACCAAAAGCGATGGTCTTTTATGGACCTAACATAGGTCACATCCCTCACGACATAAGATTGAAAGATCCAAACCTTCCTCTTCGGAGCGGAAACGGACGTGGCCAAAACATACAAAGATCGGCATAGTCGCTCATAGGGACATATCTATCCGGATAGAGGAGGTAAATGCCTGACTCCGTTCCTGAAGAAGCAATGGCGGGGCGAAAGAATTCTTGGTGTAATACGTAAATGATTGGTGTCAGAATTTTTCACTGATCAGTCTCATCCGTGTAAGAATTAGGAATTCCTCTTCCAACTTGTCCCGGAATGGAGTTCTAAATTCAATCATAACACTCAATTTCAACTCTATCATAGGCCAAATGACACCTTTAATATCCCAAAATAATAGGAAATGGTCATAAACTATATTTCCTTTTTCAATTTAATTTTATTATTATAAATTGAGTTATTATTGTTGTGTTTTTTTCTTTTCTTAAGAAAGAGTAAGGTAAGGTAACTGGGTAACTGTTTGGCACTTTTACCATTTTTTTAAAAATGGATTTCTGGTAAAATACATTTTTCTTTCTCCTTTAACTGAATTCTCCCAATTCTTGGAATTAAGGAAGAAAATCAAAATCGAAGAGAGAGAAAGCGAACTTTTTCTTTGTCTGTGTAAGAGAGAGAGAGGGAGAGAGAATTTCCATTGAAATTGGAGAAATGGTGGAACAGTAAGATAGAAAAGGCAAGTGGGAAAAGAAAAAAGAAAACAAAATTTTCCCGGAAAAGGGAATCGGAAAATGCAGACCCTTTCTGTGTTTGGTTGTTGAGATTTGATCCTTTCTCTTCGTTCATTCATTCATTTGGATCTTTTATCTCTTCTTGTTCTCCCCACCTTTCTCTGTAACATTTTTTTCTTCAATTTTATTTATTCTTTTATTTTCCGGTTTTTGATTCTTGAAGAGCTTCAAATTCTATTGAAGCAATTGGCGCAAAAAGATCTTGTTTTGAGCCTCACCCACAATAATCTGCTTCAATTCCAATTCTGGGGCGGTTTCAATTTCTCCAAAAATTGCACAACGCGATACACTTCGTTGCATTGTTTGTAACCAAGGTAAGAATTTTTTTAACAGTGTAATGTTCATGAATGATTTATTTTATATTATTTATATGATCATTTTTTTTCTAGGGTGTTATTCTGATTTGGTTGTTGTTGGAATGTTGGAAACTGTGTGAAGGTTCAATGAAACGGCAATGAGGTGTGTGGCTGAGAAATGGAGGTTAGATCAGAGGGTATACAAGTGAGGTGTGACAAGCTTCAGGGTACTGTGATTCCAAAGACACGTTTGAGGATTTGGTTCATTCGTGTGTGCTCAAGCATCGTGCTATGGACATGTCTGGTTCAGCTAGTGACAGTGAGTGAGCTGTGGCATTCACATTTTATTTCTGGGATTACTAATAGTATATCTCACATAACTCAAGTTCAGCTTCCAATAAAAGCGGATAATGGAGTTGCTCAAGCGCCTCCTCCTTTTCTTCCTGCAAGTTAGTTTCTTAACTGAATATCTGTCTTAAGTGCTGTCTGTAACGGCTAAATTCTTGTCTGATTAAATTGTGATGAATTTGAAGCTGTGATGCAATCTTGGATATGATTTAATTGAGCGATGGAATTTATGTGCATTATTGGCAATGTGTTATATTTCTTGTTAGATTGTGATAGTTGTGATTAACTGAAAGTAGGTGCAAATTGTATGTGCTGGTAAATATTTCAAGCCGCCTTGGGGCTATTATAAAATTGTGATTGAGGACATATGATGAAAGCTTTAGAGTTTCAATCAGAGAGAAGCTCTTAGTGAAATCTGAATGTCGATATTAATCTTGATATTTTATCCTAGTGTATTGAGGATTTCCTGCCAAAGAAGACTTGCTTTATACTGATTGTAGCCCCCAACAATTGGGAAAAATAACAATACTAAAGGAAAGTGAATAAGACTATAACTTAAGGTTCACTACTTCACACTTTATTCTTTAAAACATGCATGCATGCATGTAAGACAGTTTTATATGTACCTTTATAAGTTGAAATGAAAGAGGTAATGATTTCGAAATATTACAGAAAATATATTTTCCTAGCTTTTACGTGTCGCGCTTCTGTAGTAACATCTTTTATAACTATTTTATATGTATTGATTATATTAAGGCAGTTTGCTTGTGAGTTTTATTTTGGATATTGATATTTCCAAGGTCATGTGTTTTTAGTTGTCAAAAGGACTGTGTGAATGGATATAAATAACTAATATGAAGCAATAGGTATAAATATATGGGTTTGATAGATAGGATATTTTAAGTTGTTTTTAGTTTTTACCTTTATTTTGTTACTTCTTATTCATTTTGGTAAATGTTAAAGCCTCATGACCTGAAACCTCACAGGAAATTATACGAGTAATGGTTTTCTAAGAGTTTCCTGCAATGGGGGCTTGAATCAAATGCGTGCTGCGGTTTGTACTTTCTATTCTGCCATTTCTCTGTTTCTCTTTGATGATAAGCTTAAATACTTATTTGGAGGTTTGGTATTACAGATTTGTGATATGGTGGCAGTTGCTCGATTGTTGAATCTCACATTGGTTGTTCCAGAGCTTGATAAGACATCATTTTGGGCAGACCCTAGGTATAAAATTTGTTATGAAAAATAATTTAGTATCCTCTAATTAGGCTTCCCTGTCATCATAAAATATTGTATTTCTTTTTGCAGTAATTTTGAGGACATTTTTGATGTGAAGCATTTCGTTGATTCTCTAAGAGATGAAGTTCGTATAGTGAAAAGAGTACCCAAAAAGTTTAGTAGGAAACAAGGATACTCTACCTTGGAGATGCCTCCTGTTAGTTGGTCAAATGAAAAATATTACTTGGAGCAGGTCTGCTTATTTTATTATTTTCATTTGAGCAAAACTATTTATTATGCATTTTTGAGCTTCTTATTTGCAATTTAAGGTTTGATTGATGATTTTCCACTTTCATTTTTATGGTATTGAAACTTAGAGTTTTAAGACAGTGCAGCTTCCTTAATAAGTCAGTCTAAGGGAAGGTTACATTAATTTTGTACTTGGATTGTTTTTGATCCATTCCCCTAAATTATTAATTTTTTAATGCTCTTCAGAGAAGGGTTGGGATCTTTTCTTAACTTTTATGATTGTATGACAATTGGCATGTAGTTGTCATCTTATTTAGTAGACTGTTACATGAAGGTACGGTGGATTGTGTATGTCAGTAATAGTGCCCTTTCCAAATTGATTGGAAATTTGGAATTATTATCATCACTAATAAATGCGACAATGGTTAAATAAAAAATTGTTTTAAATTTCGATATGCGAAGTTTTTTTTTTTTTTTTTAATGTTCTTGTTTCTTGAATAAAATGCAGCCATTTTCTATTATTACTTTTTTAATCTTGCAGAGCCCTATGCTGTTATGGATGGCTTGCTTTGTATGTTTCTCTCTGTGAATAATCATGGGTTTGCACAGATTTGATCTCATTGTTGAAATGCTTGTATTTTTACCTTTTCTAATGGACACCTCCCCCCCCTCCTCTAAGTTATTAATTGCTTTCTAATCTGAGCTGGCAGTTATCAGCTCAGATTTACCAATTTTGCAAATTATTAGATGCATTATTTTTGTTCATAAATGTCTGTACTTCAAAGAGGAAATGGCGGGAGAGGAAAATTTAATATACAGGAGAAGAAATGATTGTTGTTGTTGAAAGTGGTGTCTATTCGTTATATTAGGGAATATATTAGTATTTGAGTGGAGCATTTTAATTTATCTATTGAAATAATGATAAGTCATGTCATATGAAGAAAACCAGAAGTACAACTTTAAGTTATGGGTGACTCTTGTAGCTGCTATTTAGCTATTAAAATAAAATGAGTTGTTTCTGATGTAGCAAAAGCTAAATTAGGTTCCAAAAGTAGCACTAAATTGAATGTGTCAAAGTAAGAAAAAAAATACTTTTCAATATATTCTCTCCACCCCCCCCCCCCCCCCCCCCCTCCTATTTTGAGTAGTACATTTGTTGAATTTAATCTAATGCTATTCATTCCACACTGCAGATTCTGCCACTTTTCGGAAAGCATAAGGTGTTACACTTCAACAAAACTGATACACGTCTAGCAAACAATGGTCTACCACTTGATCTACAGAAACTCAGGTGTCGTGTCAATTATCAGGCACTTAAGTTTACTCCTCAAATTGAGAATTTGGGGCACAAATTGATTCAGATACTTCAAGAGAATGGACCTTTTGTGGCATTGCATCTGAGATACGAGATGGACATGCTGGCTTTCTCAGGTTGTACTCAGGGTTGCACTGATAATGAAGCTGAGGAGCTCAAGCGGATGAGGTCTTTTATTCTTATTGTTTGGCTCTATATATAGGGTTTTAAGTCATTCTTATCTGACTGTTGCTGCTGTGTAAGATGTAGATCAATAAAATCATTTTTGTTTTCTCTATCATAGCTAAATTACCTATTCAAAATAGTTAACTATGGCTCCTGTTGGACTCAAGATGAGAAATAAGCAGATTATATATAGTCAGGATTGGTGGTAGATGCTAGTTGCTTGTGCTGATTGAGGCATCTTCCAGTTGAAGGAGAGTAGTGGTTCTATAATGAAGTTATATGATATGTCAGATTTGGAGTATTTTGACATGTTGGTTTTGTTATAGGAAAATATTAGTGTTAATATTAGTATTTTGTTGGTGGGTGGGGTTTGAACCCTGTCCCTCCTTATCACTCCACTCCTTAACTCCCCCACCCCAACCACCAAGCCAACCTTATTTTGACTTATTAGTTACTTGACTTCATAGAAACAAAGATTCCTATGATCAGAGTTTGTTGCAATGAGGCAAATTAGATATCTATCTGACATAAAATGTTGATTTTGCTTCTTTAACTCAGGTATGCATTCCCTTGGTGGAGAGAAAAGGAGATAGTTTCTGAAGAGAGAAGATCACAGGGTGTATGTCCTTTGACACCAGAGGAGGCAGCCTTAGTTCTGCAAGCCTTAGGTTTTGGTAGGGAGACACAGATCTATATTGCAGCTGGTGAGATTTATAAAAGTGAACGTAGACTTGCACAACTGAGAGCTGCATTTCCACGAATTGTGAGTTCATCACCATTATAACTTATATCCTATTTTTCTGTTCATATTTTGGATCTTCTTAAAACACAGCTGAGTGATTTTGACTCCTACTAATGGACTACTTGGGATTGTGCAAAATTGTCCATATACATTTTGTATCACAGTTATATTGCAGATTCTACTGTCTAAAAGCTTTCAAGAGAAAATTCATCTTCTTTATCTCTTTTATTCGCCACTCTGGTTGAAAATTGTTCTATCTATCATTTATGCTCTAATGACATTATCCTACTTGACAGCATTTGACTTTTCTCCTTTGTAATTTCAGGTGAAAAAGGAAACATTGCTGACCCCTGATGATTTAAAGCAGTTCCAGAATCATTCATCGCAGATGGCAGCTTTGGATTTTCTGGTTTCAGTAGCCAGTAACACATTTATTCCTACCTATGATGGGAACATGGCAAAACTTGTGGAAGGTCATCGCAGGTATATACCCTTTCAAGTTGTAATTTGATTCTATATAGAAGACTAGAACACCCTTCATTATAATCTACAGAAAATTTCTAATCAGTTCTCCTGCAGGTACTCTGGGTTTAAGAAAACCATCTTACTGGATCGGAGAAAGCTTGTAGAATTGATTGATATGCATCAGAATGGAACCCTTGCCTGGAATGAGTTTGCAGAAGCCGTGCGACAGTTTCATGAAAACAGAATTGTCAGACCAACTCGGCGTAGAGTTATTTTAGACAAGCCAAAGGAGGAGGATTATTTCTACGCCAACCCTTACGAGTGCCTCTGCGAGGAAACAAATTGTGATGACTTGCTAGGTCCTCGTAACTCTAGTGAGGTATGATGAGTTTAGGCTTCCAAATGTAGAAATGCACTGTTCTGCCTGCCCAACAATGAGTGAGGAGGAGGAATCCAAAAAATGCACCATTCCACCAAGTTGCTCAGGTGCTGTGTTAAGAATCCACATTACCAGCATATAATCTGAGACTACACGATTTTGTAGGTAACCATGAAAATGAAAGCAGAAAAGGAAAAAAATTCAATAAAAGAAAAAGTAAGTAATAGCTTTCTACTGAGGCTTGTACCCTCCATTTTTACCCTTCATTGATTAACTTTTTTGGTCCGATTTAAGTGTTCAGTCTAGTCATTATACTTTATGTTGCTTTCTCAGGCTCATTATCTTAACCATCATGGGTGTCAACTGTTTTTGTAACCTTTGGTACATAAGTGGAATTGCTGCTGTACATTTTCCTGTATTACAAGCAGCTGTCTAGTAAATTGAGTCGAGTCAGAAACTTGCTTACGACCCTCTTTGAAGATTTCGTAATGTATAGTGAGGAGATAGTTGCACAGATAATGAATCAAATTGATTTGATCATATAATTACTTGCAGCTAAAGCACAAATTTAAATTACCAATTTATGACCATTTACATGTTTTTTTTTTTATCATCTCAGCAAGTGATCAAGTGATTAGATTTACTTTTGGTTAAACGTGTATTTGTGATAAATGGCTTGATTAAACACTTATTTAATAAGCTGTTTTGAAATAAGTACGTGTTTGGATAAATGTTTGATAAAAATGATTTTGAATGAAATTGATTTGGTTATAATTGAATTTGAAGTAAAGTGATTTATATTTGGATGTTTTTATTTTAAAAGCAAGTTTGATATAAAATTTAGTGTAAATTTTTCAACTCATCGCAAAATCTGCTTTTTGTAGCTTCTAATCATAATAATTTTTAAAGGCAAAATTAATTTTGCAGGTTTTCCACTGAGGAACCAAACACACATCAAGTTAAAAAGGGTTTATTTTTATAAGCTTATTATTATTATAAGCTATCCTCATGAGGCCTATCCATTGAAAACAAACCACAGACCATATACTCATAAGCCATGTGTTTAATGTAAACGAAGGATGAAGTACGAAGAAGCTGGTTCAAGTAACAATAAGCAACATCAAATCCTACTTGCGAACTTCGCTTGGAGTGTGAAAGTTTACAGTAGAAAATAGCCAGTTATCGCTTGCGAAATTCTAATCTTGAATTGGCATCAGAAATCAATGTTTGAGCTTCATGTGCCGACCCTCTTAATCAAGAAACGCAACCAAATCTGCCACATTGCAAGGAATACACCGGAAATATGATTCCAGTTTTATAAATCTACTGTACTTAATTTCGGTACACCGTGTAATGTATACCGGATTTATTTTTCAGTATAGTGGATTTACAATACTAGAATTATAGTTTCAATAAGTATTAAATCAAATAAAATACATACCGAATTTAATGGTTTGTAAACCCTAAATGCATATATACATGCCGAAAATAAAACATATACTGGAATCAAGATTCTGGTTTCCTAAAGAAATATACATACCAGAATTAAAGTTATGGAAGCAAATTTTTTTTTAAAAGAAAATTAGGGTGCACGACGAACATCGGTATTCTTGAAGAAAGGAATTATGGCCCGTGTAGGTGGCCAAAGTGGCCAAGGGACATGAAGGAAGGAAAGGAAGGAAGGAGTTCCATGGGAGGGGTTCGATCCCCCACCCCCCCCCCTATCCCTATCCCTACCCCTCTAACAACTAATATCTAACAAATTAACCATTTGGCCTATCAAAAAAAATTTGAAAAAATTATGGTGTATTAGAAATATCCGTGGCTTAAAAAACAACACCCAAAATGAATAAAAGTCCGAGCAAGTGACTGGTTAAACGCGCCGTTTTGTAGGCTTCGATGCGACTCGTTTACTACAAGCTTTATTTTGCGTTCTAAAAAAGTGAAAACTAAAAATACATAAAGCTGAAAGTTGGGCAGAGAGAGTTGAGACAAAGATCAAGATGTATCATCCAACAAGAGGTGGCGTCCGTGGCGGTCGTGATCGTAAGTTTTTCCTTCTATCAATTTCTTCCCAATTTTCAATTCTTCCGCACACTCTCTTTTGTTTTTGCGAATCTGTCAAATTAAATTTTGCAATGTCCTTTCTGTATTACTTATTTTTATCAATTCCTTCTTCAATTTGATGTTATGGACAGTTTCTGCAAATTGGGGCTTCGTATTTTATTTTATTTTTAATGAAAATTTTCGGTTAGTTTGTTTGAAAAGTTGCAAAAGTAGTGTGGGCACATGAGTTCTTGTCCTGATATCTAACCCATGTATGTATTTTAGTTATTTTTCTGAACCACACAATAAAAAAATCCTTTATATATATATATATATATATATTTATAAATAATCTTGTTTGGGCTTTGCTTTTGATGCACAGAATTCACTTGGGAGGATGTAAAAGCTGATAAACATCGGGAGAACTATCTTGGTCATAGTATCAAAGCCCCTGTTGGAAGATGGCAGAAAGGTAAAGTTTATTGTTCATTGAGCTCATTTTACACTTTCTTCATGAAAAATGTCATGTTCTATCATACTTTTGCATTTAGAATGAGACAGACTAGTCCTCTCTTAGTTACAATAGCTGAAGTTGGAAAATAGAGTCAGAACTTATTGGTGATGTTTGGGGGATATGTTTGTCCTGGATGTGTTTTATTCTTCTGGCTATCATCTTACTTTCTTTAGTTGATTTAAAAGTTAACCTATCTATCTGCTTCCTGTTTATAAGATGCTTAAGGGTGCGTGTGGGTAAACAACTTAATTAAGCACTTATTCAATAAGCTTAAAAGAGCTAATGGTAGGTCATAAACTATTTTCATAAGTTTATTTCATAAGTTAATTTTCATAAGTTGTTCTCATAAGTCTAAATAAGCTTTCTTTAAGTTCTTTCAAGCCCCCCTAAATTGGGTTAGGAACACTTACTAATGAACATTATTTCTTGTTTGGCTGTTCACATTGTTCACTTTAACTTTTCCCTATTTGCTTCTCAATTCATACTGCTTACTTGGAGGGACTAAGTAGTAATTCATCTAGTGTTTGCTAGGATGTTGCTACGGTGCTGTTTTTATAGATTGTGTAATGGTTATGAAAGCTTGTTAGCATTCAGTGCAATTTTGTTGTGCATGGTTGGGCTCATGATTGGTTTGTCTTTTCATGGTTTGCAGTCGTAGCTTTAAGCTTTAGTTCATTGATAATTTCAGTTTCACACTTGCATTTTAGATTTGCTAGTGTGTGTGGAAATCTCATGTATTAGGATGTTTTGTAGGGGAAATCTGCTTGGATTCTTCACCTTGGGAGGGAGCATGGGGTTTGATTTGATGGAATGATATGAACATTTGTTTGGTGCCCTTGAGCTGGGGTCTGGATTAACATTAAAAAATATCAAAATGATAGTACTTAGTCCTTTTTCACAAGAAAGTGCCCAAGAAGAAAATAGGTAGAAGAAAAATAGACATGGAATGGAATTTAATGGGTTCAACCTACAGTGATCTATAGGCCTATTTCCATAAACAAAATGAAGATAAAATTCACTATGTCAATAAAGGTTACAAGGATTAGTCGCTTAATGCTCATCCTTATCCCAATATACCCAAAACCTTACTGTTGCTATGATTTACTACATTCTATGAATAACTACTGAGTTTACAATGTATATAGGTTTGTACTGCAGGGGCTTTGCCCATCTCCTGCTCCCCCTGTGGTCCCACGTGTCTATCAGCCTGGTTCCACATCAACCGCAAATTTCTGGGGAAGATTCTTATTGGGTTGCATTGGTTTTTTTTTAGTCTGGTGTCATGTTGGGCCAGGTCCAAAATTAAATAAAAGCCATTTAATAATGGAAAGATAGAAAACTTGCTTCATATTTAGAATTTCTTATTTTCAATTTTTAGTTGTCAAGTATGAGATTGTAGTCGTTTGAATAAAAAAGTATAAGCTAATCAATCACAACATTATATTTTATTTGTTCTTTTCCTTCCATGACCAGGGATCCATCTCTCAATTTTGAACCTTTAAAGAGGACAATCTCTTTTCTTATTTTATCCTTTTTGGGTAGCTTTCTACTTCACTAGTATAATTCGTTTATCTATTTTTCTAGTTATGCTAAAAAGTTATCATCTTGTTTCATGATTTAACCAACTAAGCATATTCTATATTCTCTCTTTGGTTAGATAGCTGCAACATTCTTCTCTCTCTCTCTCTCTCTCTATATATATATATATATATATATATATATATAGTGTTGCTGGTATTTAGGGATGTTATTCTCTTAATAACAGAGCATCTTTAAATCTTCTCCTTTTAATTCAACAGGGAAAGATCTTTTCTGGTATACCAGGGATAAAAAATCCCAGAGTGCTGAAATGGAGGCTGCAAAAGAAGAGATAAAGAGAATTAAGGAAGAGGAGGAGCAGGCAATGAGGGAAGCTCTTGGCTTGGCTCCTAAGCGTGCTAATCGTCCTCAGGGTAACCGTCTTGATAAACATGAATTTTCAGAACTGGTAAAGAGAGGTTCTACAGCAGAGGACTTAGGTGGAGGTCATGCTGAAGCAGCAAGTGTTCAAGGTCTTGGTTTTTCAAGGTAAATAGATTTAGGAATTTTTTTTTTTTTAAAGCAATAAGCTGGATTTCTTTTCTTCATATTTCTGTTGATTTTTGCTATTTCCTGTTTCAGTTGTTTAAAATGATTGGATTAAGAATTACTCGGTGGTTGTGCTCGTGGTCACGCTAATCTATAAAGCTTAGGTTTTTCACCCAAGTATCATGTAACTTGCTGAGTTCTGAAACCAATATTTTTCATTGTGACTGTCCAATCTCTTAGAAGATATATCTCATCAGATCATAAACAACTAAATATTCATGAAACTTAATAATTAGTCCAGTTTGAGTTTGATGTGTCAGGGTTCAGGTTTGTTTAAGCATTAGATGGTCCAAAAATTAGCCTGTCAACTGTCTTGGGTTTCATCAGAAAATGTCCAACCCCTTGTTTATGATGTGCTAGAACACGATATGCCGATATGGTCTGGTTGGGCTAAATAGACCTGACCACATAGCTGTTTGGAATAAATGGCGTGGAAGGAACACTGAGGGTCACTTTTCTGAAATCACCTTAGGACTTCAGGAAGAGGAAGGTTCTCTGCTATAAATGTTTTGTCTTTGCTGGTCTGACACTAAATGTGAAATTTCACTCAACCTGGATTTATGTGATTGTGATGTAGTACTATCAAGTATCAATATACAATGACCAATAGTCAAATGTGGCAATAATACCAATACAATTTCCAAGTTTGTCATTCTTCCTTTGGAAATTGCAATTTGCAATAATATTAGATCGGGGGTATTTCTAGAATACCTTGTCAAACACACGGTCTTAAAAATTGCTCTTTTAAATGTGGGCTGATTGTTATTTAAAATTCGGAATAGATTTTCTTGAAATTACACTCTGCTGACTCATTTTGCTTGCTTACTAAATGAACCTATTATGCCATTAATCATGTTTATCATCATGGAATTCCCTGCCAATGTTCTGTTACTTATTTCCTACTGTCTGCAGAGCACCCCGCCCTTGGGAAGAACCCAGTTCTTTAAAGCTCTCACCCACTGACACACCAGCTGAGGTGGAAAATGTGTCTATACCAAGTCCGTCAGTAAGAAAGACTGAAGATGATTCAGAAGATGAAAGTAGAAGAAAGAGGAGACGTGAGGAGAGGAAGGAAGAGAAACGTGAAAAGCGTGAGAAGCAGCATTCACGTGAGGACAGGAAGCAAGAGAAACGTGAAAGGCGTGAAAAGCGGTATTCTCGTGATTCAGATGACAGGAAGAGACACAAGAAAGATAAGGAGAAGAGGAGACACGATTCGGACTGAATATACTTTTCTGTATGGTTTTATCATCAACATCTATTGTGAAATAGCATATTTGTTCTAGTTTGATAGCTGAATATTGATTATGTATCTTGACTTCTATCCATTTAGCAGCATAAAATCAAGTAATAACATTTATTACCCCTATTACCCCCAAGACAAGGAAATGCAGAACCTAGCTAAAATTCCTTTGGACTTGTCAATCATCATGCTATAGTTCTCTTTATTCTGTTTCAAGATTTCTCTGTAAAGAAATCAAAGGAATTTTTTTTGTCTTAAAGCAATTCTTTTTATCAGCTTGCCAACTTATCTCGTTTATATTTATGCTTCCATACTATGTTACATATCCAAATCAACGTATATTGTTCATTTAAATTCTAGCTTCCGCACTGTTGCAGTGAAATAAGATCACACTAGGCATGCTTGTCATTTCTCTCATTGCCCTCATGGTAACTGAAAGGATGAGGGACTGACTTGAAGGCACGGTAGTTCCCAACATTGTTCAAGTACTCGTTCTCCAACCTGTGTGATTAGAATGCATCATGTAAGCTCTGCCTTTCATCACATTGTACTAATTATAATACAAATACAAAAATTTTCAAGTTTCTAAACATACATACAAAAGCAAACACCACTCAGTTTTATGCAAAGTTACCTAAAGAAGTTCCAAATGCCACGACGAAGAATTTCAAGGCAGGAAATTATTGTAACCATTGCCACTTTATGAAGGGAGCGCCAGTTCAGTTGGAGCACTAACTGCATCCAGGAAAGTCTAAGCAATATGTCCAAGACCTGTGAAAAGCAAGGAGGTTCAATGAATATCCAAGAGCAGTATATATAGGAGACCACACTCCTTTACCTTTGGTCAACTCATTGTTACCATGGCTATGAAGTAGACACTTTTATGTGGAACTACTAGTTTATCCCTCAAATAGGGGTTCTTTGAATGCCTTCTTAGAAGCCCCCAGTCCATGAAAATGTCCCAATATGTGTTCTGCAGCACTGCAACAGCTGAGCTTATGAGTGCTAACACCTTCCAAATTTTTCCCTTCTTAAATTCAAAGCAAGTCCTAATGACCATGGCAACAATTGTTGAGAGATAATTTAAACCATTGAGTGCACGGTTGATATCTCCTTCTTCACAGAATTGCCGCATGCACTACACAAATATGTTACTCAGTTAGTGTATCTTCCTAACTGCAGTGAACTTTTATATACCTACAGCACCTGTAATGGAATCAATACCTACTTATAGCTCCTATAATGGAATCAATACTTAGGCCATCAATGGAGATAAAGTTACGAACAAGAGGTAGTAGGATGTTAAGTTGCATTTGTATGTGAATGAGAATTGAGAACACAGATCTTGCTTATAATAAGACAACATAAATCAAGAGAAAAATGTAGAATATATGTTTTCACTAGTATAGCTTTACATATTTTTGCTCTGGATATGGCTGAGCTTACAAATTCAACCAGTTTTATAAACTTTTCATCTAGGACCAGACAGCAGACAAGCATGAACAAGTTGATCCACATCAAATATAGGCTATCAGCGTGCAACAGTTTACATCGTTCATTAAGAAAAACTATTTTGGCACTTCTTCTCATGTGTTATTTAGGATCATGCAAACTTCCTTTCAACCAAAATTTATCTTTTCAACCAATCATAAAGTGACATAATAAACCATCTAAAGGCATAACACTTCACCTTATAAGGCAGGACATATTTCACTTATTAACTATACCAATACACAGAAATTAAGAGGCATAATATGCAAAGAAAAGATTGAATGAACCTGTGCTAGCCGAAACCAATAAGGAATGATGCCAACAATGTAATACAGTACATTATAGACACCGCGACTTTGACATTTGTTTTGCTTTCTTGAGTGTTCTCCCATACCATAATAACATATGTAAAGCTCAAAACACTTGAAAGCTTGGACCTAAAATCAGAAGTACAAAAATGTAGTAATATGTTAGTACATGAAGTATATTAATGTTTATGGCCAATGAAATCCATTGAAGCACAATACCTGGCTGGTAAGCTGATCAGCCAAGAAGAAATCAGGAAGCCTAACCTGCAAAGAAAACTCAATTTTGAGTTGCATCAACTTAATTTTATTATGTCAGTCAAATTAAGCCTCTTCATTGCTATTACCCGGAAAAAAGGAGCACATATGCAGCGGAATAAGCACCGGATAAAAAAGAACCGACTCGAACAGTATATGACATTGAAAGGGAAAAAGGTAATCAAAAGAACAAGCTGCACATGAAACAAAGAGTTATATAAACTCCCTGGACAAATAGTGGAGAGGACTAATGGATGAGGCAAGTGTATTTTTTATCAACTCAGAGGTATTGCAGTCCAAAATAAGCTTCGTACAATAACTAAGCTCAGAGGAACAAGTTTTGTGGCTGTCTTATAGTATGGAGTCCCTTGGTTCAACTCCAGCTGCAAATTTATCAAGAAACATAGTAGTGCAAGGACTGCAAGACCAGTGCTCAGAAGAAAAACTTCTCTATAATCCAACACAGTTCCTGGCCTGAAGCCAAATAAGAATGGATAATTGATCCGATAACGCTTCCAAAAGTATGTGTTTGCAGCATACATAAGCATATGCAGAGTGATGTATCCAAATAGACTGCAAAAAATACTCCCATAAAATACTCCCATCTTAAACAAAGCACAGATGGATGAATAATATAAAGGAAGTAGAATAAAAGCAAAAGTTGAATTTCTGATTGGTGTAACACCCTGATTTTCAGAATAATTTAATTAAGCTGGTTTTGGTTAAGTTGGATTTATCGGTCGAGGGCATAGTAGGATTTTTGGCTAAAAGTCCCTTTCTGGTACATGAGCACACCCGTGCTCATCAGCTAGCAAGCCCGTGCTTAAAGTCAGAAGCGTGTTTCTGATTTTAAGTTGAGCATGATCGTGCTCAACAAGGAGCACGCCCGTGCTCAATGCGTGGACCGCGTCTCGTGACGCTAAGTGGAGCACGACCGTGCTCAAGGGAGAGCACGACCGTGCTCAGGTCCGAACGTTATATACGTGAACAGAACTCGAGGGTTTAACGTTTTAACCCTAATTGTGAGTGCAGCAGCCACCTTGAGTGCGGCCAGAATGAGTCCCCTTCCTTTTCCTCCTTCTTGAACAGTTTAAGTGAGTATTGGAGACCTTGGGAGACTGCTAGCATCCCTGTGTTGATTATATAGGTAACGTTTCTTCCCTGTCTAAGTTTCCTTTTCATTATTGTGATTAGGGAACTAACTGTTCGTGTTCTTATTTGTTTAAGGATCGTTTGAGGGCGAATCGTCTTAGGGGAGGAACCGTTTGCTGTCAAGACTTGTTAGAGAGCTACCTTCAATCCAGGTATGGGGAGAAGGGTAGTGTGATCATAGGCTCGGGGTTAGAGTAGAGTAAAGGGGTCCCCATGACCCCGGTTTGTTTATATGATAATCCGTTATGCATGTATACTTGTTGGTTAGTTGATAACATGATAATGATTGAAAATATGTTATGTTTATGTTCATGGTTGGTTGAGTTCATGTGGGTTGCATTGCTATGAACATGTTAATATTTGATGGTTGTTTTGGCATGTGTTATTGGCTGAATGGTTGATACCATACTTGAGTTGATGCTGTTGTTATCGATGGGTTTAACCCTTAAAACGTGCCAATAATGGATTTAGGATGTTCACTGTTTAAATCTTAAAAGTTGGTTAAAACACAGTCTGTGTTCCTGCCCAGAATAGCACTGTCGCGCGATGAGCACGACCGTGCTGAACAGGGAGAACGACCGTGCTCCCAGTTGAATTCTGGGTAAATGGCCGCGCTGTTCAGCATGGCTGTGTAGGACAAAGAGCACGACCGTGCTGCTGAGCAGAACTGTGCTCAATGAGAAGCACGACCGTGCTTCATTTAAAGGGGAGCACGCCCTCACGTGCTTAAGCACGACCGTGCTCAACCCACCTGGACAAAACAAGATTAAAGGACTTAAGGGGTTTTAAATCCCACTTCCCTGTGATGATAACTGATTAGACAACTTGGTAAATGTTACTAAGGATAAATAAAGATGATGAGATGGTGAGATGTTAAGTCGATACCCTTTTGGGTGCCGCAAGCTGATGAGCTGTGCCTTGGTGCGTTTTGACCAAGGAGGCCTTGACCCCACGGTTTGGGTCTAAGGTGTTGTTGTTATGTACCTTGGTGGCCGAGAGTTTGCCCCAGGTACTGCGGTTGATTCCGCTTAAGTTCTCAGGTAGATTCCGCGAGGCAAGTTGGTGCGGTTGATTCCGCTGTTATCTTCGGTCGATTCCGTTGGAGTTATGGAGGTGGTGTTGCCGTTGTTGTTATGTTGCATACGCATTGCATCGGAGTTGTTGTTTAGGGATGTTCGACATAGGGGAGATTGTCCTAGAGTACGGCGATCCGGTCATCCACGGTTGGAGTAGATTCTCCTAGCGCCCCCGTGATGAGGCATTCGTTGGTTTGATGCGTTGGCTATCCAAGGAGTAGATTCTCCGGCGTTGAGTAGATTCAATGTGGATATGTAACTCCGAAGTCGTTCATCCCGAGTTTAGTGGATCCACATGCATTGTTGATTTAGCGGAGTAGGACTGCATTGCACTGCATAGCTTAATGTTAATGTTGATGTTTGGTGTAATGTGTTGTGTTTCCTGTTTACTTTACTCCCTACTTCTTGCTGTATATGATTGCATGAACTTACTCCCCATGTTTGTTTGTGTTTGGCCTGATTGGCACATTGTAGAGGATGACGAGCAGCTCGGAGAGGAGTGACTCTGAGGAGCCGCCACTCATATATAGTAGGGCTAGTTTGTGTTTTGTTAGTTTTCAGTTGTAATTCCGTGGGTGTTATCCCGGAACGGTTATACCAGCTCTGTAGGTGACATAGGGGTTCAGATATTTATATTAGTTTTTTATGTTTAAATCTCATTTCATTTTCCGCGTTGTAAACGTTAATGTGGGACTTTTCTACCCATGGATAATTGTTTTATTTATTTCAATAATTGCCTGTTTTCCTTTAATTGTTTTAAATTTTAAATGGCTTATAACATGCGGGGTAGAAAGGTGTCACAATTGGCATAGAAATAGATTATGGAAATAAGGTTCTCAAAAATACTGTCACCTGTACAATGGAAAAATGTTTTCCATGTAAAATGTCCCCTCTTGCCTCTTCATTAAGTTTTGAGATATTATTCTTAATATAGTAGAAACCAGAAGAGCAACTAAACAACCAGAAAAGAAACCTATAAAATAACAAGACAAGGTAAAGATTAGTCCACAAAGTGCTCAGACCTTTACTTAAACTCAACTTAATCATTTACATACTATTATTTAACCAGCATCTTGTTATTTACCTGTAAAAAATGTTATGCTGTGTCTTTCTCTTTTTGCTTTTTGCCATAATAATTTCCTCCCCTTTTTGTGATTTGAGTGTGTAAAGTTTCTGATGAAGGTAGACTCAACCCTCTCCAAAAGACAATTAACCTAAAATCAGATGATGTGGATAGCATAACTGAGATGTTTGGGGATAGTAAAGGAAGGACAGCACTTTATTATTATCACAAAAATACTGATAAACATTTGAACCTTTTCAAGTCAAAATAATCTCTTACAAGTGCATTGCAACAAACAACTTTTTTTCTATGTTTAGTTAGTTGCATAAGAGTTCTATTCATAATTTATCAGCTTTCTTCAACCGTTCAAGGAAATAATCATAATTAACGCCATGAATATTAAACACATACTTGTTTCTAACAAACCTCATCAGAACTGCCCAGATAGGAGTTATCCACTACCCTCATGTATGCCCTAGATGCTCCCCTTGATGTATTCTTTCCAAGCAAACATATAAAAGATAAAATTGTTGAACAAAACTCCTTGTCAGAATTCTGTTTCTGAATAGAATAATCATCTTTCAAATGACTTCAGTCCAATGTTGAGTTCTTGAATTTGTAAAGAACATGCAACTAAGAGAACAGAAGTTTCATAAGTACTACGCCTGCATCTAACCTGTTCATACTTCTTCATGATCTTGGAAAATGCTGAGAGGTTCATAAAACTGTTTCAACCATTTGTATAGGACATAAGCACATGGCAACACTAATTTAAGAAATTAAGGACTATTCTACTCTATCAGAAAGTACAAATCCCATCAAATGTATATTACCTGTAATCTTTGAGATGGAGGAGTTTCTGGTAGAACTCAATAAACACCAGTCTCAATTGCTCTTCAATTTTTCTTAGCCTTTCTTTGTTGAAGCTTAATTCATCTTCATTGGAATCTGTAAAAACACTTTTAATTGTTGAAATTGGAGATTGAAGAGCATTATCAATCTTAACATGCTCAAGGATTTCCATGGGATCTCTTCTGTTGTAATTATTGTGTGCTTCCTCACAAGGAGTATTTCTATTTTTGTGTTGAATAGGATCATCAACTTCAAGACCACCCATTGAATTTTTTTGCTGATGATTTTGATCCATTGTATCTTCAGCTGACGAACCAATGTGCTGCAACCCTGCAAATTAAGCTCAAACTCAGGCTTTTATTAAACTATGTGTCTCATTCTTTAAATTTTATTGTTCACTAATGAACAAACAATAAATTGCTACTTAGTGCCAGTGGCAGTGGTTTCTTCTGAATGAAAGACACTATATTCACATGTGTATGGCAAAATTGATGAAATATAGAAAAGACTGCAATGTAGTCTCTCTAGATGACCTTGCTTTATTCTACACTATTGTTTACAAAAGCAACTAAACACTCTTTCATTGACAAATTCAACTATACTTTAGTCATGTTACTTGCACACTATTACCTTGATGTATATTTCTCAAACTTTACCCCCAAAAGCTTGCAAGTCCACCAAATAGAACTATTCACTAAACAAACTATATGTTTCAATAATTCATACACCACTCTTACTAGTCCCCCTTCTCGCCTGACTTTCACATTTTTCTTACTTGAGAAAATAATGATAGAGATAAGTGTGTATTAGAAGATTAAGTGTGTTTATATTGTTTTATTATTATTAAAAAGAAAGTGGTGTTACCTGAATCAGGGTTTTTCACCTTTATCCGTAGTGCAACTAAAGCCTCCATTTGTTTACTCAAAAGAGTTGCTTCATGCTTTGCTGCCTCCACCTGGTCCTTGTAAAAGGCATTGACCTTGTTGAGCTCTTCATCAAGCTTCTGAAAGAACCTTGCCTCAGCCTCTCCTCCTTCTTCATGGCACTTTTGAAAGTTAGTCTCATACTGTTTAGAACCATCTTTCTGATCTGATGTCTTAACATCTATAACCTGGTCTTCAATATCCCCCTCTTTATGATGACTGCTACCATGCAAGTGTAGTCCACTGAATGCTCTTTCAAGGCTGAGTTTGTGCTGCAAGGACCTATTGTGTGTTCTGCCTTTGACCTCTTTCAATATTCTTTTCAGGCCTTCATAATCCATGTAGTCTTTCTCCCACTCAGGCACCATTTGTTGTTTAAAGTCTTTCTTAAACGTCATCTTCTCTTTTGCAGATGTAGAAGACTCAACTTATGTCTCTTCTAAAGAAGATTGAAAAACGTCACATAACAAAAGAAAATAATATGCGCAGGAAAATCTAAGTTTAAAGTGAGATTAAACCAGAAGAAGGAAAGCATATGTGAAGACTTTGAATTAACACATCCTGCAGCATAGGATTGATTAATATTGAATAGAAAAATCCCATCAGTATCTCATATTTATTCTAACAATAGCCATTCCTATCTATAAAGTTCTAGTATTGTTCATGAAAAACCAATGCAAACTAATGATAATAATTTAGATGGTTATAGCTTGGAGGTTGATATGCTTCTAGACTCCTGAAGGCTTAATGCTATCCCATGATATCCCTAAGGCTTCCTACATGAGCTTAGGGATAAGAATAGCATAAATTAGAAGATGCCAAGATAGGTTGGTCCAGTTGGCAAGGATACAGCTCATATCCCACACTGACACGAGCTTAACTCCTACTGTCAATATGAGGATCTTGTTAGTCGATAATCTATAAGTATCTTTATAAGTGCTCTTTGAGCCATGAGTGTGAGGCCTGCCCTATCCTTGATAAGTCCTCGAGATGCAACTAAAACTTTTTTTTTTTTACCAAAAAAAAAAAAAAAAAACTCTAGTACACATGATACAGCCCTGTGAGGCTTCAGAACTTTTTAGTTTGAAACTGTTTTCATGCATAGCATGCAAGGGTGAAGGGATCCAACATTCAATGTAGCAACCTCATAAGTTTTAATAACAAAGAGACAGTGTGACATCATTGATTACACTCTAGTTTTATGAGCATGAACTTACTCCGAAAACTGCAAGAAGCACACAAACAATTAAGACTCTCTGAGATGTTCTGCAGTTGAAATATATAAATAAGTAACTTAGCTTAGTCGGTCATATAATATTTAGAGAAATACAATGATTTTTGAGAGACTATTGGATTGAAAAGAGACAGGTTAGTGCTGCGTGTCATGCTGCCTTCAAGCTGAGGCACGTGGACTCAACCTGATGACCATCAACAATTTCTTGCCAACTAAAAAGTGAAAAACACTGGACCTCTTCTTTAACCAAATTAGTGGACCTTGAAAACTATAATTCAGACTCATATTTATAATCAATATCATATAATAAAAAAGAATAAAAACAAGTCTTTCTTTACAAAAAGAATTTATCCACTTTGCAGGCATTCAGTCGGTGGTTTCTTTCTTTGACCCTGCTAGAATAGCTGATGCACCGAACAAGCCGCTAATGGGGTTTATGGGTGAAAAATTCTTAATAAATTTAATCTAATTTTACAAATGAAACTGTTCACTCCCATTTTTAACCACATACTAAACAAAAACATATCATAAGGGTGTTGCTTGCTTGAATGTGAGGCCACTGCCTCCATTAATCTAATTAAAACAAAAACCAAAAAAATTAAAAATGGATGAGCTGGGGTGCTCATTTGACAAGGAAAATGTGACTCTCAAAGCTAATTTAATTGTGTCCGGGGATGTTATACTTTGATTTTGAAGTAGACTCCTGCACAAGACTTGTCTTTTTTTATGTTCATCACTAACTTACAATGTCTCTTATTAATTAAATTTTAGGCCAACAAATCAGTGATACACAGTCTAGTGGATTTTCAAGCTAAATGTCACTATCAGTTTGGACATTATTAGTAAGATAATCATATATATCATATGAGCGTGAAATAAAACTAGATTTAATAAGATAATGCTTGCAAAATGTTATTTGGATTTTGAACTGCTAGTGATCATATTTTACTATGGCTTACATTTTAATATGGTTTGATGTCGAACTAAATGTTTCTAGATTGGCTTTATCAGCTCAACTATGTACAACTTTTGTATATTTGGACATGTTGGTTAGTGGATTGCATGGGTGTCTCATTAAACTAAAGGTTGTGAGTTGCACATGGATTTCATTTGGGACTTTTTTTTTTCTAATGTTTTGTGTCGTGGCTGCTTTTGCTAAGAGCTTAACACATAATTGTGCCACTAATCTATCACTGTTGAGTTCAGTGAAAGTAAATTGAGGGATTCTTTACATAAAATTTTGTGCAGCACTGGTTTAGAGTTTCCATGTTCTCCCACCATGATTTTACACTATTTTAATCTGGAAAATGCTAACCAGTGCACTGGTTAAGGAACCAAGAATAGAAAAAAAAAATTTGGGAGTTGTTGTATTTAAGACTTTTAAGAGTTATATACTTGTATTTTCAATGAAAATTTTCTGTTTTTTGTATTCTTAACCAGTGCCCTAAGGGCACTCTTTAACATGACCGTTTTAATATTATGTAAATTTGTAATTAATAACATATATATTGGTCAATTAAAAAACTAACAAATTATCGATGGAGTAACTTTTGATACTAAAGTTTTTTTTATCTTATTTTCTTGTCTTGAATCGGGGTACCATCCCCTCATCCTAAATTTTATGTACTAAATAAATTATCATATATATATATATATATAATTTTTTAAAATAGTTAAAATAAGAGTCAAATATTTTTAATAATGTGATAATTTATAATTGGTTGAAAATATAAAAAATCTGAAATTACAATTACATATCAATTAAATCTTTATGAATTATAAATTTATATATTATTAATCAACCTAAAAAGTGTATAAAAAAATAGTGTGAGATATATATTTTCCTTGATGCAAGGGTAGTGGTGGAGCTGAACCTACATATCAGTGTTTCTAAATAGTGTGAGATATATATTTTTTAGCAGTGTTTCTTTATTAGACATGCAGGGGGACTTGTGCTTTTCATCCTCGTATATCTCATGTATTTGGCTTGAGGGTTCTTTAGTTGAAAGAGCAAAGCATTAGTGAGGAACCAGCAATGGTTGTAGCATATCTATGTAACCTGAATCACTTCCTAAATATGTTCTCTCTACAACTTGTTTTTGTCTTTTGTCCATTAATATGACTTTAATTTTTGCCTCCTAGATTGATTATCTTGTAGAGAAGAAGGCAAGGAGGAAAGCATATACCTGTTGGAAGCAAATTGCACGTCTGCAACGAAAGAGACTTCCTCCAAACCCATATCCTATAAAGGAGATACGTTTGTGTCAATGGAGAGATTCAGAGGAAGCGGTAATTGGTGATTTATATTGAAACTTTAGCTCTTGAGCAAATGAGCTTTGATAACAATGTTGGCCATTCAGACACTGAAAAGTGCAGATTAGGGTCCTCTAAAGTGAGGAAATAAAAGTGTAGTTATTCTTAATTAGCTAAAGTACATTGAGATTTCAATTCATTTTAATTAATCAATAATGGATACACTCTTACTTTATCCTTGTACACTTCTACTTAGGAGCTTTATCCGAAAAGTGAATACTTATGCTCTATGCTCTAATATTAGGTGAAGTATTTAAATGTCTGTTAGATAAGGTGCACTTGGAAATTTCACAAAATTTCATGCAAGCGTCCATTGGCAATCAATGAGAAAATTGCTTAGCTGTTATTAACATTAGCTGTTACAATAACACACAATTATTGAATACAAACTCAAAATTTAGCCTTTTGTTAATGGCTATCCTCACTAATAAACACAAGGAAGTCACTGGAGCCGTCCTTTGTTTCTTTTCTATTCAAGACACACATATACAGCAAATGGAAGGCTAACCCTTATATTAGGAAGCATTAATTATGAATTTCTCATTGTAAATCTGTTATAATTTTGTTGTCCATGTCTTTATACCGATTTCATCTAGCAAGATTGAAATTTCCTGTGTAAACAATTTGATTTATTGGTTGTGTTCCTCCCAGAATTGGACAAAACCCAATTTCTTAGAGGCTAAGTCAAATTGGGTATCTATCTTCCTAAAAGCCACCAAAGAGGTTATATAAGGGGAGTTCTAGCTATGAGAGAGGAGACTGATTCACCCATCAATTCACTAGCATAGGACCTTAGCTCAAGACCTTCGTAATATCTCTTATTTATTGTTTCTACTCGGACGAAATAGATAACCAAGGAAGCACGGTTTCTTCCCGTTGAAACTTTTAGACTCAGTGCAATATTGTATGCCACAATTGTGCTTGAAGAAAAGAATGAAAACAACAAAGGCAAAAAGAAATCCAAAATTTTAAATTAGCAAGATTTTAGAAAGAACAAATATAGTTCTGTACGTGTGAAAACTTATAGTAGATGGTGCTCGTGATAAGCAAATTTGGATTAACTTTTGCAATGTCAGGAATTCGAGCTTATAAAAAAAAGTACTAATGGGGATTAGGGACACCTAATCTTATCTTAGTATCCTTAGCGACAATTGTCACACACAAAAATTGATGTCTAATACGTGGGTGTGAAAAGAAAGGATACAAGAATCTCTCCTAGAAATAGCTCTGCAGAAGTATTATGTTAGGAAAACAACAGAAAGGAATGAATGATCCTAACTAAAGATTGGTTCGTGTTCCAAATGGGCATAACTTTCTTCCTTGAGGGACAGGAATACCATTTCTTTATCTTCTTTCGGGTTGGGTTCTTTATGCTGTTAAAAAGAACTATTATATTAGGTAAAGATTATAAAAGAACTATTATATTATGAAAAAGATTATTCTTCACTAGACACTTTTCAGCGTCTTGGTTTCGAGATGGTTTTAGACTTCAGCAAAATCAAATGAAAAGAAGATCATATAAATTAGTAGATTAACCTTTTATTTTCCCCCTAGAAAAACAGCAGCACCGTACATGTATCAGCTTCTTTCTCCAAACTTATTATCAATCGTGATTTATACAATTTTTATACTGCAATTGATTTAAATTTATCTTGTTTTATGCACATTTATACGTTGATTAATGTGTTTCTATCAAAGGGTATCTTACATTTTTTAATAATATTATGGTATCAAAATGTACACCACACAAATTGGCATCCTAAAATCCAAAGGGCCTAATTCCAAAACAGGAAAAGCAAGCAAGAGATGACAACCTCACTTACATGTGTGTTTGGTTCCACTTCAGGGAACATTAGAAGTGCTTCTGCACCTGATAAACGTGATTCTGGTATAAAAAGAGGTGTTTATTTACATATTTGAGGAAGCAATTTTACATCCATAATTGATTCTATCAGAAGCTACTTAAAGTAGCTTCTGCTTTTGGATTGAAAAATTTACTTTCAAAATAAAAACATTCAAATATAACTCACTTTACTTCAAACTTAATTCTATTGAAATAATTCTACAAAATCAATTCCATCCAAAATCACGTTTGTCAAACGCTCATCCAAACACACACGTAATATATGCTCTGAAATTGTGCCAAAGGTTGTTTATAGCACGAAGTGGGAGAATTCAGCTTGACTCTACCTAAATATTCGGAGTTATTTACTTGGATCTCAACTTGATATGATAATGTCTAAGATAGAACTCGATCAACTCGATATGTCTAATATAAAAGTTTAAATGTTATATATAATTAAATAAATTATAAAATTAATCAATGGATTGGGCCGTTGTTTGTACAAAATGGATCATATTTGACCAACGAAAGTTGGTCCAGTTGGTAAGAATTTATCTCATAACCCACAAGGTCGTGAGTTCAAATCTCACTACTGATGTGAGGACATCGTTGGTCGGTAATCTATAAGTACCTCTGTAAGCTCTCTTTAAGTCTTGAGGCCTGCCCTGGCCCTGGTGAGCCACCGAAACCCAACTCACCTAAAATTTTATTCATAAAAAAAAAAATGATCGCATTTGAGACAAAGACATTTTCCTTGTAAGTTAGTTAATCTCTTGCGTGGAATGTGGAAGGAAATCTATTTGATCCTACATTAAAAAAAAATTCTAGCTTTGTTGGGTGGTTAATACGCAGCCTAATATATATATATATATATGGAAACCAAACCACCATCATATATATATATATATGAGTTGTGATATTTTAACAACCAAATTTGACAACTCTATAAGACAACGTATAAACCCACGGTACATTTGTAATATTTGGTTAACATTTCATTTCATTTAGGTCACTGGTCATATAAGTTGTCTAGGCATGGATTCTCAAATTTGGTTGTTGATATATAATATTATTGTATATATATTTGTGACCATTCACAGCAGCAGCTCTAGGCACACCCCCAAAATTTTGACATATTGCAAACTGCAAACCAATACTCCTCTCTCTTTTTCAAGTTCTTTTCCACTTTTTTAGTTAAACTTGCACCACACACTTATTACAAACTTGTTTGTCTCAATCAATTTCCCACTTCAACTTCATTTTTTTTTTTCTCCTCATTCCATAACCATGGATGCATCAACATCATCAATGGCACTTCCTTCATTGAAACCCCGCAATTCCCTTTCGAAAGTTTCCAACTTCCAACGTTTCACCAACCCAACAACCTTATTTCCATCATGGGCACCTTCCACCACCAAACCCAACACCCTCACCGTCACCCTCACCAAAAAGTTCCCACCTTTTGTACGTTGTTGCTCCACAAAACCCGACACCAGCGCCAACAGTGACACACACAGCACCCCAAATGATGAACCCAGTTCAGTTTCCAACAAGGCATCAGAATCAAATGCAGCAAGTGAAGAGGTATTTCCTCCTTCATCATCATCACCATAATCAGGTTCATCATCACCTTCTTCTTTATCAAGAGGGTTGGTGTTTGATTTGGGTCCTTCAAACTCATGGGACAGTGCAGAAATTGGATCACCAGTGGTGAAGAGGTTCCTCAGTGATGAAGAAGAGAGGTGGTACATGTGGTACCATGGAAGGCCTAATGGGAAACCATCTTGTGATTTGATAGGGTTGGCCATTTCAAGCAATGGGGTTCATTGGGAGCGTGGTGGAGGGCCTGCTACATCAAGTTCTGATGTGGGTTTTGTCATGAATTGTGGTAAGGATTGGTGGGCTTTTGACACTAATGGAATTAGGCCTTCTGAGATTGTGATAATGTCTAGTAACAGAGTTAGAGCTTCCAGTGCTGTTTATTGGCTTTTCTATACTGGTTATAGTTCTGAGAGGGCACAGTTTTTTTATGATCATTCTTTGGATTTCAGTTTGGAAAACCCTGATAGGTGTTTCATTAATGATGTGAATTTTGGAAATGTTAATGGGAAAGTTTTCAAGTCGTTGCCGGGTTTGGCGATTAGTCTAGATGGGAGGCATTGGGCTAGGATTGAAGGAGAGCATCACAGTGGAGCATTGATTGATGTAGGGTCTGAGAAAGAGTGGGATTCTTTGTTTATCTCTTCCCCACAGGTTGTTTACCATGGGAATGGTGACCTCAGGATGTATTACCATTCATTTGATGTGGAAAAAGGGCACTTTGCTGTTGGAATTGCTAGGTCAAGGGATGGGATCAAGTGGTTGAAGTTGGGGAAAATAATGGGAGGAGGAAAAGCTGGTTCTTTTGATGAGTTTGGAGCAATGCACGCATGTGTGATGAGGAACCGGAGAGATGGGAACTATATGATGGCTTATGAAGGTGTTGCTGCTAATGGGAGGAGGAGCATTGGTATGGCTATTTCTCCTGATGGATTAAAGGGATGGATGAGGCTTCAAGATGAGGCTATTTTAAAGCCATCAGATAAAGGTTGCTGGGATGATAAGGATGTAGGACAACCATGTCTGGTTCACATGGATACAGAAGCAAATGAGTGCAGGTTGTATTATAGAGGTGTTGGAAAGGAAGGAAGAGTTGGAATAGGAATGGCAGTTACTGAAGGGAGGGATATTAGAAGTTTTAGAAGATGGACAGGTTTTCATGTATAACTATATTATAAGCTAGCCAGGTGTATGCTATGTACTGCTGCTATCATTTATTTAAAAAATTTAGACAAAGCCTAATACGGTGTCTACATTCTTTATGGATTGGTTTGTTTTCTAAGTTTGGATTAAGTAGTTTTGTATTTAGCCTTATTGTTGATTAATAAACTTTTTTGTAATAGCTTTGGACCTGCCCTCATTGACAGACACATTCTTGTTGTCCCTTCTCTTATTATCGATTGTCAAAGCTACATAATACATAGTACACGAGGAACTGGTAATCTTTCTCTGTTTTCAGCTCTCGGCCTTTTACTTTCTACTCAACACAGCAAAAAATGGTCACATGGTATTCCAATATAGCTGTCACTTTTGGTATTCCAATAATAAGAATACATGCGTAATTCTTATTATTGGAAAACAGCACCAAAAGTACCTATGAAATTGAACTAAGTTTTGTCCCACCAATAACTCCTTGGATGTGTTCACCATATGAAATGTAAACAGTGGCTCTAACTGCTGAATACTGCCTCAACATTTTATTGCTTTAATTGAGCTGTGAAAGGTTTTAATTGTGGTTGCGGTCGCAGTTGTATTTACCGCAGTAGTGGGAAAATGCTGCCAACAGGGTGACAATTTTGGTCACGGTGCAGTTGCGGAGGCTACCAAAACTGTAATATTGTGGTCGTCAATTTTGTTGTGGACAACAATTTAAGCCCTTGGAGCTGTTCTTAGAGAACTTACTTCAGCTGTGTGGGAGATTTTCTATTCAGCATTTGTCGTTCGTTACTGCCTCATTATGGTATTAGAATCTGTATGAGTGTTATCCTTTATGATTTTTATTTCAGGTTGTGGATCCTCTTCTGTGAGTATATATGGTCACTGGGTTCATATGGTTGCTACTTTTTCATGTAAGTACATGCACTCATAGCTTATGGAAATATTTTGTTTAACTACTTCAGCAATCCCTATAGTTTTATGCCTTTTACATCAGACTTAACTATGGTTCTTTTTTTTTTTTTTTTTTTTTTTTTGAAGAAAACTATGGTGTTTTAAGATAGACATGTAATATATAAGTATCTATCATATCTTTAGCTGGTATACTAGACTACTTAATTACCTCTTAATTCTACATAGCTTAATAAGGGTTTTCCTTTCTTTTTAATGTTCTCCATTAACTGAAGTACATATAGCTTATGCAAGAGCAACATTTCAACTACTTGCTCATTTCTCAATATTATTTAACTCTTCAGGAATATAAACACCTATCTTCCCGAAAAAATTCTTAGTTTTATTAATTCAAAGCATCAGTTCACAATTTTAGTTCACAACATTCCCAGTTTGTCCGTAGCAGCATCAGTGACAGTGTTGAAGCTTCTTTAAAGAGCTCTGCCATGCTACATATCTGTCGACAGTGTTGAAGCTTCTTTAAAGAGCTCTGCCATGCTACATATCTGTCGCATGCGGTTGTTCATGGTACAAGCAAAATCCGAAGTCTCCTAATAAGGATTGTGTTCAATTTTAACTTCTTTTCTTGTTAATGGATTTTTCCCTCTATATTTGACACTTTCTTAGAAACTATATTTTTAGTCTTTTAAAGGGGTGCAGAATTTTGTGGCTTTGTGTATTGCTCTACATATTTGGTCTCTTAATTTCAAAATTTAAGCATCAAGATATATCATTTGTGGTTGACAAAGAAGTCAAATTGGAGCTTCAAGTAAATAACAAAAACTATAGGAATCTCCTTTTCATCTCAACCATGGGATTTTCAACCGTATCAAGCACAAAGAGTATAATTTACAAATGTTGGTTGTGAAAAGTAGCCTAGACTATTAGGATATGGTAGTTGTACTACAGCTGCTAATGTAGGTTATAATTAGCTGTACTCACATTACTGTATAAATTAGAACATAGTGACAGATAACACTAGTCCGTTTCACTTAAATTCAATCAAAGATTTTATCTTTTGATCTATTCCGCCCCCCCCCCCCCCCCCCCCCCCCCCCCCCTCTCTGTTTTCCTGTTTCTTACTTTTCCAGGATAGTAAGTTATTGCCAATAAGAGCACATTATCCTGAAGTGAAATACCTATCTGAGGGAGATTTGGCCCAATTTGCATTCGGAGAGATTGTGAAGCTAAAGAAGACTGAGGCGATGGAGAGATTCATAGGGGGTTGTTGATGACTTATTAAGGGCAAAGTACATATTGAAGCTTCTGCTCCTGAGGAAATGAACTTTGACAATAATAGCAGCCAGTCAGCCACTGAAAAGTGCACACACTGCCATGATATTAGGTGGAGTATTTTGTCATCATGCAAGCAAGCATCTTTTCTTCCAGGCTACCCATCTTGTAAGATTGATTTTTCAGTGTTACAATTAGATTTATTGATTGAAATGTGGTAATTAATTACTCCAGGCCATATAAGTGAGGATAGCTTTGTTGGTCTTCCCCTAAAAAATTTGCATTAGTCTAGTAAGCATGACTTCTTCATAGTGAGGAAATTAGCAATGCATTGATCATTTAAATTAACAAGATTGTGAATAGCTTGTCATGGTTGTTTGTACTCATGGCAATTATTTATTTTGGGTGAAAAAATGGAGTAGATAGGTTACTTCAGTTTCAGTTAGGGCACAAATAGTATGCTCAGGATTCTTATGGTGGCTTTCTAACATGTATTTGGCATTTGCTAATCTCATAACATTTATGTTTGGCACTCAAGCATAAGGAACAGTAAAGGGAGGCCTTTCATGCAGCAAGCAGAACTGCAGGAGTTCACTTCTTGGTGGCAGGCAGGGGATCTCCCCTGCTATAGATTTTATTCAATCAATTTGTTGAGTTTATCTGTTTATGATTATCAAATATTCCTCTTTAATTTTCTCTCTCCATATTTTAGATTAGAGGTAGAGGAAGATCAAGAAAAATTCTAAATGAGACCATTAGAAAGGATTAGAAAAGATTCAGATCTAAATGACCTCTGAAGATTGGGTATTTTATAGTATACAATGGTGAAATTTGATCTATGTAGTCAACTCTATCTAGGAAGAGAAGAATTTGATTGTTCTTGTTGTTTAGATTTGCTATGGAGATTTGAAGAAATTATTATATTTATGCAACTATAAAAAATTATTTTCATGGCGAATTGTTACATATAATCAATCCATTAAAAGCCAGAAAGATGATGATTTCCAATGCATAGTTTTCTTATAAAATTTCTTCATACAGTACGATTATTTTAGAAATAAATCTTTAATTATCGTGAAGCTATTTTATATTAAAAATATTCTTTATCATCAAGAAATTTTCTGTTATAGTAAATATAATCTCAATATAATCCAATAAATTATAGCCATATAAAAAAAAAAAAAACAAATCTATCTATTTTTAGAATAAAAGTATAAAATTAGATAAAAGAAGAATCACTTTGATTATTTTTTTTAATAAAATTTTGGAATCAATGATAATAATTGAACACGAAACTTTTTGGCCCACATTGCAACAATTGTGTTCGAAGAAAAGCAGCAAAGGCAAAAAAAATCATCTGTCAAAATTTTCAAAGTAACTAAAGAAAGGAATATTGTTTAAGTGTGAAAAGCAGCCCGAAAGTGGGTATAAATGAAATTGAAGATTGGTTCATGTTCCATATTACCTTTCCTTGAAGAACAAGAATTCCATTTCTTTATCTTCTTCAGATTGGTGTTATTTGTGCAGTTAAAAAGAACTATGATATCATGTAAAGGTTAGGTTAAGATGCACCACCCTAAAATTACACCCCCTAATGCACCATCCATGTGGCAATTTGTGGGCCAATAGAATTGCCACATGGATGGTCAAAGTTTCAAACCTTGGAGATGTATTTATACAGTAGTCAAAGCTTGTATGTACTGTATACTACAGTATAGTATCAGAAATAGTTTAATTTATATTATGTTCTGTGTATTGTTGTCCAGAATAGCTCCAACGATGAGTGCCTACAGGATCGTCTATAATACAAATTAAACTATTTCTGATATTAAAAATAATAAATACTTTTTTTGGGCAAAATATATAAATACCATAAATACATATATTATACTACAATATACAGTACATACAAGCTTTGACTACTGTATAAATACACCTCCAAGGTTTGAAACTTTGACCATCCATGTGGCAATACTATTGGCTCACAAATTGCCACATGAGTGATACATTTGGGAGTGTAATTTTAGGATGGTGTATCTTAGCCCAACCCATCATGTAAAGATATTCTTTAGTACGGAGTACTTTTGACTGTTGTGGTTTCCAAAACGTTTAGCAAAAGAAAAATAGCAGCATATTGGATTGAGTAAATGTGATTATATATACAACATTTTTGTACAAAAACTCATTTTCAAAAATTAATATATGGACTACATAAAAAATTAAAGTTGAATATATTTCAGTTGCTTCAGTCTATTTATCGGTTTTTTAAAATTGTTGGATTAGGACCTAGATCCTCTCATGTTACTCACTAACTAGTAACTATGACAGAAAGATCCATAAGCTAAACTGATATCAGAGAGGCACGATAACACTTTAACACACACAAACTTGCGCAGCGAGAAGATAATATAACTCTTTAAAAAAATGATTCATAATAACACATTACTTTTTCTGCCTTTTATAGGCAATAGATCTTACAACAAAATGGCCGCGTCTAGGGTGAAGTACCCAGACAAATGCCTCACCCATGAAGCACTAAAATCACTTATGATGGTAAGTTTTCAGGTTTTTTTTATTAAATATTTTTAATTTCTTTTATTTTACAAATTATGTTTTTACCCCTATTACCACCACTCTTCCCCTTCCCCTCCTCGCAATCTCACCAGAGACATGAACGTCGGTGCCACCAAGGCTAGCCCCACTCCGCCATAGCCAGCCAGATCTGAAGTCGGTGTAGTCGTACCCACGCCGTCGCAGCCAGCCCACTCCAAACCGCCTCGAGCCCAGATCTGAAGCCAGTGCTGCCGTCCTCACGCCGCCGCCAACTAGCCCCATACCCGCCATCCACCATCGTGACCTGCCATCCACCACTGTGACATCGTCCCCCACCTACCTACAATAACTTGTGACCCAACAGCCGAACTCCTTCCTCCATGAATCGTTTGTTGCAGAAAAACAAACCCAACAAATATTTTCAAGGTTATGCGATGACAAATTTCGATTTGATGTTAGGTTGGGTAAGAATGCGGGTGGTGGTGGCAGGCGCGGCTAGGACAGACTCGCGAGGGCGGTGGCTGACGCGGTTGGCAGTGATAACGGCAGAGACGACCACCATCATTATCATATCTGCAGTGAGAGGAGAGATTCCAAGAATGATGAGATCAGAGAGAATAAAACAAGCTACCACCATTAATCAGAACTGCAATGTGTTCTGGAAATTAACATTTGATTTCTAGAGTGTTCAGATTTGTTAATTACGTTTCATTCATACCCCTAGATCCAGCCTCCCGACCCAGTCATCCGCCCCGCCGCATGCTCTCCGTCCCACTGGAGAAGACAACCCATCAACGAAGGAAATGGGTGTTCATAAGTAAAGGGTATTTCTGGTACCTCATAATTTGTAGGTAACTTGTTGCATAGTTAGCTAGTAACTTTTTTTTGTTTGGACAGACGAATCTACACCATCAAATAAATTAATAATAAATCGGATGGTTAAAAGTAATGTTTCACCAGTGAGGCACCTACCAAGGTACTTCACCTTAGACAGCACCCAACAAAATAGAAAGTCCAAATTAAGAAAACCAATAAAACATACACAGCCACTTATTTCCTTGTCTAGAGAAATGCAGCTATCCCTCCTTCATTTTAGCCTGTAACACCCCGTTTTTCGTAAGTGTTTTTTTATAAAGTTTGTTTTGTTAAGTTAAAAGAGTTGGTTAAGGGCTAAGTGAGATTTTGGCTTAAAAGTCCCTTTCTGGTAGATGAGCACGCCCGTGTTTATTAGTCAGCACGCCTGTGCTTAAAGTCAGAAGCGTGTTTCTGATTTTAAGTTGAGCACGACCGTGCTCAATAGTGAGCACGACCGTGCTCAATAGTGAGCACGCCCGTGCTCAATGCGCTGACCGCGTCTCGGTGACGCTAAGTTGAGCACGACTGTGCTCAAGGGTGAGCATGACCTTCCTCAGGTCCGAGCTATATATGTTTGGCACAGAACCCGAGGGTTAACGGGAAACCCTAAATTTCTATTTGTGGTAGCCACTGTTACAGCTCTAGTGCCTCCTTCTCTATTTCCTCTCCATTCCTTGCTATAGTGGAGTTTTGGAAGTCGTTTGGGAAGCTTAGTACGTCTGTATTGGTTAGAGGTAATAGTCTCTTTCTCTTTTCAGTTTCTTTATTGTTTTTGGCTAGGGAAACTGACTAAGGTTGTTTTTGGTTATCTAAGGCTTAACTTCGGAGTGAGCCGCTTGAGGATTCGAGACCGGTTTAGCGCTGGGATCTGTTTTTAGAGCAACCTTCAATCCAGGTATGGGGAGAAGGAAATTGTACTCATTAGGTAGTGGGGGTAGAGTAAGGTAAAGGGGTCCCCATGACCCCGGTTGATTTTATGTGATTGTATGATTTACATGTTAGTGATTGGTTGTTTGTAATGGTTGCTGTTGATATAAAATGTGATTACAATATGTTGGTTGAATGTATATTGTGATAACTGTTGACTGGATGATGGTGTTATGTTGCTAAAACGGATTAGGATTAATGAGTTTAATCCCTATGATAATTGGCTAAAAACCTAAGTTGGAATCCTGCCCAGAACGGCACTGTCGCGCGATGAGCACGACCGTGCTGAACAGGGAGCCCGACCGTGCTCCCATTTGAATTTTGGAAAATGGCCGCGCTGTTCAGCACGGCCGTGCAGGTCAAACAGCACGACCGTGCTGAACGTGAAGCACGACCGTGCTTCACTTAAAAGGGCAGCACGCCCTCACGTGTCCAAGCATGATCGTGCTGGGGTTTAAGCACGACCGTGCTCACCCCTCTTGGACAGAAACAGAATTAAAGGACTTAAGGGGTTTCAAACCCCATTTCCCCAATGATGACAAGTTGAGATAGCTAATCAAAGATGAAGATTAGACAATTTGGTTAATAATTATCTAAGATTATTAAGATAATAAGATGTTAAGTAGGTATCCGATGGGTTACCGCACGTCGATAAGTTGAAGTCTTGGGTGCTTTTTGATCCAAGCATGTTGAGTTGAACCTTGGTGCTTATTGGCCAAGGGAGCCTTGACCCCACGGTTTGGGTCTAAGGTTACGTTGATGATGATGTTGAAGTCTTGGGAGCTTCATGGCCCGAGCAAGGAGGTGGTTGAGATTGTTTGTTGTTGTGTCTTTTGCATATAGCATTGGAGTTGTTTGGTGACTGAGGCCCCCTGTGATGAGGCATCCACGGTTTGATGCGTTGGCTATCCATGGGGTTCACCCAAGGTTTGGTGAACTACCGGTGTTGGTGCTTCTATGGCCAATACGGATATGTAACTCCAAAGTCGTTCATCCTGAGTTAGTTTGGATCCACATACATAGATGGAGTAGTGGAGTAGTTGATGCATTGCACAGCATAGCATACTTGGTTGATATGATATTGCTGAATGTTGATGTATGCTTATGTTGTATGTTTACCTTGCTTCCTATTCCCATGCTGTATATGTTTACATGAATCTTACTCCCTGTTATTTGTTTGTGTTTGGCCTGATCGGCATTTTGCAGAGGATGACGAGCAGCCCGGAGAGGAGTGACTCTGAGGAGCTACTGCTCATAGTTAGGGCCTTTCCTTTCAGTTGTTAGTTTAGTTGTTTATCCGGTTTGTACGGAATGGTTATACCAGCTCTGAATTGTGACATCGGGGTTGGGTCGTTATTTTTATGTTTCCATTGTTTAAACTTGTTTTCTTTTCCGCGTTGTAACTTGTTCATATGGGACTTTTCTACCCATGGACAATTATTTTATTTTATTCAGTAAAATCCATGTTTTTCTTTTTAATTGTTTTTATATTAAATGCCTTATAACGTGCGGGGTAGAAGGGTGTCACATAGCCAATGAAGGATGGCTATTACATTCTTAACATTTTAGCCACTTGATTTAACCTTAAATCAAGCTTGCAAATTTATCATTCCGAGTAATTTCTTCAACTTGTGAAATAACTCAATCTTCAAATGCTTTGTAAAAATATCTGCAACTTGCTCTTCAATAGGACAGTAGTTAATCACCACTTCTTTCTCAGCCACAAACTCTCGTATCTTGTGAAATCGAATATCAATATGCTTGGACTGCGCATGAAAAACTGGATTCTTACACAATGGCAGACTTGTTGTCACAAAATATTTTTGTAGGAGTATTCTGCTTCTAGTGCATCACTTCCAAAATTCTTCTTAGCCATACTGCTTGTGTAGCACAACTGGTTGTTGCTATATACTTAGCTTTAGTGGTAGAGAGCGCAACAACTGATTGTTTCTTTGATGACCATGATATTGCACCAGTGCCCAAATGAAATGCGTATCCAGACATGCTTTTCTCGTCTTTATATCTCTGGCCCAATCACTATCCGTGTATCCAACAAACTTCACATTATTATTATTATTATTAGCATAAAAAATTCCATCAGTCAGAGTTCCTTTGATATAACAAAGAATTCTCTTGGCTCCTTGTAGATGACAAACATGTGGCTCTTCCATAAATCTGCTAAGCAATCCAACTCCATATACTATATCTAGCCTAGTTGCAGTCAGATATCTCAAACTTCTGATCAAACTTTTATAATTGGTTGAATCTACCTTTTTGCCATCATTTTCTCTTGTCAATTTCAATTTTTCTTCAACTGGTGTGAAAACCGGCTTTGAATTCCCCATCTTGAATTTCTTCATAATATCACCAGCATATTTCTTCTGAGAAATGAAGATTCCATCATGCTGATGAGTTACCTCAATGCCAAGAAAATAAGACTTCAAGCCTAAATCAGTCATTTCAAAGCAATTTATCATAGCCTCCCCGAACTATGTGATCATCTTGAGATTATTGCTAGTAAATATTAGATCATCAACATAAAGACATACAATAAGAATATCTTCAGGCTCAATAAATTTAGTATATAAAGTGTGCTCAAATGGGCATCTTTCAAAACCATTATGTATGAAGTAGGAATCAATCTTCTTATATCATGCTTTTGGTGCTTGTTTCAATCCATACTGCTTTCTTCAACCTGTATGCTTTATCTTCTTTTCCTTTGATCACATATCCCGCATGATGCTTAACATATACTTCTTTTTCCAAAATACCATTAAGAAATGCAGACTTAACATCCATTTGATGTATTTTCCAGTAATTTTGGGCTGGGAGAGAAATAATCATCCGAATTATATCCAACCTTGCAACAGGGGCAAATACCTCAAAGCAATCAATACCTGGCTTTTGCTTGTATCCTTTAGCCACCAACCTTGCTTTAAATCGATCAATCTCACCACTGTGTTTATACTTTGTTTTGTATGCTCACTTTACTCTAATCGGTCTTTTACTTGTTGGCAAATCTGTCAGCTCCCATGTTTTATTCTTCTCAATTGCATGAATCTCATCATCCATAGCTTTTTTCCAATTCTTATCACTTGAGGCTTCTTCAAAAGTCATTGGCTCACAATCCACAAATAAAGCAAAGTTGATAATTTCTTCATCAGATGGATCATTATGATTACTCACAACATAATCTTCCAATATGGCTGGTAATCTATGATGCCTCTGTGGTCTGTTGGATGTTTCTGGCTCATCAGGTGGTGGAACTCCATGTTCATTCCCCTGTTCATAGTTCTCTGGAATCACCACCGCCTCCTTCTGAGCTTTGAAAGACCAATCTCAGATTCTTTCTTCATCAAATGTCACATCACGAATGATAATCACCTTCTTTGTCTCTGTATTGTAAAGTCTATAGGCTTTTAAGTTTGTGCAATATTAACCTACGAAGATACACCTTTCACCTTTGTCATCTAATTTCTTCCTGAGTTGATCAGGTACATGGGCATATGCAATACATCCAAAAACTCTGAGGTGACGAATTGAGGGTCTCCTTCCACTCCAAGCTTCTTCGGGTGTTTTGTCACAAACACTCTTTGTTGGACACCTGTTTAAAATATAGATAGCAGTAGCAACAGCTTCTGCCCAAATTTCTTTAGGCATTTGTTTGGCATTCAACATGCATCTCACCATATCCATGATTGTCCTTTTTTTCCTTTCTGCTACTCCATTTTGTTGAGGTGTGTATCTGGTTGTAAGTTGATGATGTATTCCATGTTGCTCAAAAAAATATGTACAGGCAAGGTATTCTTGGCCTCTATTTGTTCTAAGCACTTTGATTCCGTAGCCACTTTGCTTTCCTACAAATGCCTTGAATGTTTTAAAGGCATCACAAGCTTCACATTTCTGCTTCAAAAATTGCACCCAAGTCTTTCTGCTAAAATCATCAATGAAAGTAATAAAATACCTGCTACCACCTTGTGTTGGCACTTCAACCGAGCACAAATCTGAATTAACTATCTCTAGCATCCTTCTCGCTCTCCAAGACTTTCCAGATGGAAATGATTCTCTGTGCTTCTTTCCCATTTGACAGGTCTCACATATACCATTTGGAATATTCGCAACATGTAATCCAGAAACATATTCTTTTCATGATAGATAATTCAATCCAGAAAAATGAAAGTGACTAAATCTCATATGCCACAACCAGTCATCATTTGGAATTATAGAACTTAAACAAAACAAAAAAAAAACTTATCATGTTGAATTTTCAAGGGAAATAGGCGGTTTGGAGTCATTTTACTTCAACAATGAATCTCTCATTTTTATCAACCAATGTGCAGTAGCCATGGTGAATCTGCATGTTATAACCTTTCTCAAACAGCTGTCTCATACACAATAGATTGTGATGAAGACCAGGAGCATAGAAAACATTGGAGATAAAATTCAGTGAACCATCTTTCAACCTAATAGCAACTTGGCCTTTTTCCCAAAATTGGAATATTTGTGTTATTTCCAAATTTTATAATAGATAATTTTACCAGTTTCATTCATTGAAGAAAATAACTCATTCTTTCCACACATATGATTACTACACCCAATATCCAAATACCAAATATTTTCATCTTCTGAAAATGTATTACTTGCCAAAAATAAACTTAGTGGGTTATCCGAATTCTCACCAAAAATAAATTTGCATTAAAAAATCAAAAGTACCAAACCAAATGCACATAATCCAAATCCTAAATTAAAAATAAAATCTATTCAGATCCTATATCCCATATCAGTGTACAGTTATCTAATCTCTATCTTAAATCGAAGCAAAAATCAAAATGAGTATTCATCAAAAAGAAGAAATGTGGAAGATTACAAACCTATATGCTCCTCCGGTGGTGGCAGTGTGGCTCCTCCAGAGGTGGCAGTGGTGGCGCGAACAGAGAGTGGGGGAGAGGAGACCCAAGCTTTCGAAGAGAATGGGGGACCAGGGAGAGGGAGAAGGGAAAAGAGAAGAGGTGGGCGGTGGCCGCGGTGGTGGGGGACGGTGGTCGCACAAAGGGCGGTGGTCGCAGAAGTGGTGGTGACTGCAGCGAGGAGAGAAATGAGAGAAAGAAGAAGAAAGGGGAAAGTGAGGGGAAAGGGTTTTTTGTTCTGATTTATTTCCGACGGACGTTCCGTAGGTAATTTCATTCAAGATTACCGACGGAAAACCCGTCGGTAGTGTCTCGTGCCAAAATATTTCCCTTCCCGCCACCATTACCGACGGAAAAGCCCTTGGTAACGTTACCGACGGACTTTCCGTCGGTAAATTTGAAAACTTTTCATATCCATTATTACCGACAACAAATTATGTCGGTAATCTCTTAATTACCGACGGTCATGGATTCCGTTGGTAAATAAGCCTTTTCTTGTATTGTTAGGACATTAAGTAAGTAAATCATAAAAAAAAAGTTTGGATTTTGAACCAGCTATAGTTCTCTTCTCCTTGTGACGCATGTTTTCACCCACCTTGTAGTGATTTGGTCTCCTGTTTTTAGGTTTTTTTATTCTCTTAATATGTCTTTAGTTGTTTTGTTTCCAATTTTCTGTTTTCATTTCCTGTTTTAAAAAATAAATACAAAATTGTCACATTGTTTTTACTCTGTTTCCTGTTTCCAAAGATTTGTACAGGAAACAGTGAAAACAAAAAAGGTTGTTTTCAGTGTTTCCTGTACAAATTTTTGAAAATAGGAAACAGAATGAAAATAAGGTAGTAGTTTTGTAATTATTTCTAAAAACAGGAAATGTAAACAAAACAAACATGCACCAAGGTGTTTGGATAAAGGGGTCTACAAACACTAACAAGATTTGTTTGGTAGTAGAGAGTTCTTCATTTTCCTCCTTACTCTTCTTATATTTGCAATTTTTATAATAGCTTTTATCGAAAAATCTTGAAGATGTTCGGGATGCGTTTAATTTGTTTCTTATTTCTTTTTTCATTAATAATTATAAAATTTTCACTTTTTTTTCTCTTCATTTTTTATTTTTGAAGATTTGTACCGAAAATAATTATTATTTTGTAACAAATCTTTGAATATAAAAAACAAAATGAAAAAGTTATGTGATATTTTTATAATTATTAATGAAAATAGGAACTGGTAACTAAAAACAAGAAACAAACTAAATGCACTCATTTTCAGAAATTTAAATATGCCTTCGGTCGCTAGGGAGAGGAGGATTGGAGCTTTTGGACATGGCACGTAGGAAAGAAACCTTGGTTGAAACAAAATTAAGACATTCTAGCCTCAATGGTTAACCCCCACATGAATTCAAAACTGAAGAGAGAAATTCTCAGATAGGTATTTGATAGCGACCCGAGCCCAAATGTACCCTTTGCCTCTGGCCCAGATAATTTGGGCTTGGGTTGCTATCATTATTATCTACTATACATGTCTACATCATCCCTTAAACACTTCATTAACAATTAATATGAAGACATGTTGATGCATTTTTAACATAATCAACACACTCTTACATATCTTAAATAATGATATATTTGAGCACCTATAATAATATACTTCCTACCCAAATGTTACTCGTGACAGGGAGAATAGTTATCTGAATCCAGTAATGAGCAGTTCCAGTAATGGAAGTTAGCCTCCAAATTGATGTTCCCATATCCATACTCTTCTGCAAATGTTTCCCAGGAATCACAACATGGCATATCCTTATTTAGACCTTCAATAACAACGTTAGCGAGTTCTGGAACATTCTCCCGTCTTGCTGCTCTAAATGCTTCCATAATATCATCATCCTGCGAGCTTGACTCAATGCCTTCTTTTACTTTATCACTACTAGCTTCAATGACGTTACAATCACCCTCATATGAGAGTGAGCTATTGGTGAATTTGCCAACATTATTGGAAGACATAGGAAGCTTGCAACCGGGGAAACTCAACGTGGACACTGGTGACTGAAGGTCATCCATGGCAAGCATGATGGCATACATGTTATACATTGTGTTGTTGTTGTTGTTGTGTTTGGTTGATGATGATGATGGTGTCTGATCTGATGAACGTGAGATTTGCCATGCTTTGAGTACATCTAGGCATGGTGGTGGTGAAGGCCGAGGTGGGATTTTGCTTATGATTAACCGTGCTGGATGGGAAGAGCTGCAAGATCCCAACTGCAACATGGATTCTCTGGCTTCAGCTTCAAGTCTAGTACTCTCCCACTGAGTCATGTGGCTCACAATAGCGACATCCTTGGACTGGTCATGACCTGTGGTGTTGGTGGCTTTAATTGGTTTGTGTGTTGTGGGGTCTATTCCCATTTTGATAAGCCTTTGCTTGATGTGGGAGTGCCAGTAGTTCTTGATCTCATTGTCTGTTCTCTTGTGCAAGTGAGCTGCTATGATTGACCATCTGTGTGCAATTATATATGCATGCAGTGGCAACTTATTTAGTTTCTGTATATGAATGACTATGACCGAATAATCTATCAAGGCAATCAGCTAACATATTCATTATCCACTATAAGTTTATTTACTATCAATTAATTTATTTGATATCCGTTAGTTTTTACAAAATAGAGCCATAGTGCGTATAGTTCATCAATAAACCAATATATTGGGAAAGAATTGTTTTATGAACAACTTCCACCACATAAGACAACACTATTTGAGTTGCTTTTTAGAAATTAAATGAAAAATGGTGAAGAAAGAGAAAAATATAAATGATTGTTTTTTTTTTGATAAATAAAATATAAATGATTGTTTAAAAGTATAATGTCAATATTTCATTTATTGTATAAATAATGGGAACTGCTACAGTACCCATAAAAAAACAGGGGTTTTGGAACAGTTTTTCATGGATCAATAATTTACCTTCGTTTCATTATCTCATCCTTTTTATTAAAGGCTTTTTCTAACCTGTGCAATTTTGCACATGTTAAGGATCTTAAAATAGTAAATTTATATAGGAACTTGTGTATTTTATACTTTCAAAACTGAAATGTTGAGTTTTCCAATAAATAATCATTTCTTTTAGGTTTCTTAAGATGTACAAAGTTGCACATGATAGAAAAATCCTTTATTAAATAGTAGTCAAAGTTTTTGTTATTGTAATTTAGTCATGTAACCACTACTTCCATCCCAACCTCTTTTTCATCTTCTCCTTCATTTCAGTGTCTCACAATTCGCACACAGGGTAGGGCATAAAATGAAATAAAGATCATAGAAACCCCTAATCAATAGAACACAACCACGCTAAAATAGAGGATTGGTTTGTCAATTATCATAAGATTTTTTTAACAAGAGATGGGAAAAGAAGGAGGATTGTGGGATTTGTTTTTCAAAAAAAAAAAAAAACTTATCATGATTTATTAAAATTAAAATTAAATTAATAAGAATTTTTAATTTTAAATAGAAAAAATATTTAATTAGTTAAGGACTCAGTTGAAATAAGTGAAAGTTTTTATGTTTAAATAAAAAAAATGTTTGATCTAAATTCATTAAATGGAAGATCATTCATCTATTGGTTCAAAAATAAATGTTCCAAAACCTGTTGAATTAACGTGGGTACGGTAGAATTTGCCATAAATAATAAGACTCTTTGTGAAATGATGTTTTATTTTTAGGGAAAGTATTTTCTACATATTGATATCTAGTATATATATTTAATTTAATTTTATGTATTTTAGAATAAATCAATGGTGGACACTCCTACTTTCTTACTTTACACACAGACTCATTTTAAAGGGGTTTTCACACACATATATATATATTTTTCTGCATATCATACATACATATTTACATATATAATAAAAGTTCGGGCCTCAGTCTCGTTGACTTCAAGCGGTCTTTATTAAAAAAAACCTTCCTATATCACAATGGTTAACAACCATATATGAACAATCCAAAGAAAAAGACCTTAGGGCCAAAGGGATCAACTCACTTGTTTCCGAGAAGAGCGTGGAGTTGAATAATAGTGCGGTCTTCTTCCAAACTGAAGTTTCCTCGTTTTATATCTGGTTTCAGGTAGTTAATCCACCTCAGTCTGCAACTCTTTCCACACCTTTGAAGACCTATATATAAATTAAAACTATAAACTCAAGATTCCTTGTTCAAAGAAGTATATATACCAAGTGATAATAATAAATATACAAAAGTTGTTTGAGTATATACCAGCTTTGAGAGGCAATGAACGCCAGTTCCCATGGCCATGTTCTTCAACATAAGCCACGAGCTTCTTGTCTTCCTCCGGAGACCATGGTCCTCTCTTTCCGCCCTTCCTTCTCACAGCATGGCTTCCTACCCATTTTCAACACAAACTGATGATAGAAAGAAGGAAACTACTTGAATACAAGACCGTATGTTGGTTCTTAATTAGGAAGGTGCACCTAGCACTGCAATAGTAACGTTATATTATATATAGATAGAGGACAAACTTGTACCGTTTTCTCAGCAACTTGCAAGTCCAAAGTTCATGGTATGTTTTATTTTAACTTATAAGAATAGTTTATTAAAATAAGCTTATGCAGATAATTTATGAAAGTATTTTATGATTTTTCTATTAAGTTTTTTTTTTATATTTTTGAATAAGCTTGTCAGAAAAACTTATGAAAATAAATAATTTCTCTTATTTAAATTTTTTTTTAATAAGTGTTTAATTAAGCTGTTTACGTAAACACATTTCTTATCGTTCTATATGTAAGCCAAAAAAGCTACAAGTTCTTCTTTTTTTAAAAAAAAAAAAAAGAGAATATGTTGTCGTAATTTTCCTTTCTTCCCTAACATGATTACACATATATTAATATAGTGTAGTTATGTTAATTTTTTATGATTATGATATAATTATCATTAGTTTAGGGATGACAATAAGTAGGGTCTGGGTAGGTAGGGTACTATAGTACCCGTCCCCATGCCCATGTTTGAAAAAAAAAAACCTGGGTCCGGACCCATACCTGCATGGGTAGCAACTTTAGTACCTTTAACCGTACCCTCTAGGTACCTACGTACTCATACCCGTACTCGTTACCCGCACTTTAATTAAGAAAAGCAATAAATAACATAAAGAATGTTATAACTTAATTAGAAAAACCATCCAAGGATCTTTCAAATTTACTCGTGAAACATTACAAACCAAATTATTAAACTAAATAAAAACATTCAAAACGAGTAAATATCACAATAAACATCCAAGACAATAAATTCATGAACTTGTAAGTCCAAAAAAGGGAAAAACATTGATGAGCCCTAAGTTTAAAACTTTTACATTAATTTTCTTCTTAAAAATTGATATATAATTATAATTATATATGCTAATATAAATAAATAAATATATAAATATATGTGCGGGTGCTGGGCAGGGTAGGCACTAGAGTACCTGTACCGCCCTCATACCCTCTCTTGTTTGCGGGTAATTACCCAGACCGGGACCCATACCCATAAAGCAGGAATTTACCCTACCCATTGTGGGTATTTTTTGGGGGTACCCATCGGGTAGGGTCCAAATTGTCATCCCTACATTAGTTTGGTCTTTCTTAACAATTTTGACATTTATTTATAATAGAGCTAAGTATATTGATCTCTTCAAATGTATATGACATAATTATTTTTTGTATTTTTCCTATTTAAAAAATTAATTACACGAACATTTCTTGATATTTATGAGTTTAATTATATTGTAAGGGATATAATCATAATGATAAAATACTCCTCTATATATGCTTTTCATTTATTCATTGATGATGTGTCGGTTTTATGATGTGTCCCTGTTCTTAATTGTAGCAGAAGGTTTGAGTTCATTGATGCATAGAGCGGGCCACATGATATTTCTCATTTGCAATATAAAGGTAGGAATGTGTCCTTAGGAGGGAGAATTGTTTTAATCAGATCTGTAGAAAAGTAATCAGGATTTTAACGGGTATTCAGAGATCGTTTCTTTGGGGGGGGTGTCATAATAGCAAGCGAATTTCTTGGGTGAGTTGGCAAAAAGTTTGCTCCCCGAAAGAAGTGGGGGGACTAGGGATAAAGAATTTGGAACTCTTTAACCTGAGTTTGTTAGGAAAGTGGAGATGGAGAATTCTTGTTGAAAGTGGTGCATGCTGGGAACATCTTATAAAGTTTAGATATGGGACCTTGGGTAGAGAGGCTAGTTCTAGTTTGTGGTCTCCTAGGAACTCTTCACAATGGTGGAGGGATCTCTTAAATGTTGATGCCTATCCGACAAGTGCTCATGGTGGGGAATGGCAAGGACACCTATTTCTGGCATGAAATTTGGTTTGGTAGCACTAGTCTCAAGGAGGAGTTCCCTCGTCTTTTCTCTCTGTCAGATCAGAAAGAAGCAGTGATAGCTGATATGGGTAGGTGGGTGGGGTTTGAGTGGAGGTGGGAATGGAAATGGCGGAGGATTTTCTTCGCTTGGGAAGAGGAAGTGTATAGGTTGTTTAGTGACACGTTAACGGGTGTGTACCTTCGTGAAGTGGAGGCCGATGATTGGGTTTGGGCGGCTGACAGCTCTAAGAAATATTCGGTAAATTCGGCCTACACATTGCTAAATAAATTTCAGCTGCCTATAATCACTAGCCCGTCTCTAGCATCGATTTTCAAAAACTTTTGGCAGTGTTGTGCCCCTTCTAAAGTGCTAGCTTTCTCTTGGCAGCTCATTCTTGATAGATTACCAACCAGGTCAAATCTTGCCCTTAGATTGGTAATTACTGGTGTTGATCAAACTTCTTGTGTTCTATGTGGAAACTCGGAAGAGTCAGGAAGACACCTTTTCCTTGAATGCCCTTTCTCGGTTCAAGTATGGTTACATGTTTACAGGTGGATTGGATCTAACTTCTCTATGACACGTGACCTAGTGCAAGATTACATAAGGGGACTTTTCAGAAGGAAAAAAGATAGGAAAACCTGACAGATTATTTGGCATGCATCAATGTGGTCAATATGGCTCCTGAGAAATGAAATTATCTTTGACAGTGGTAAGGTGGACTTCTTGTCAGTTGTTGATTTGATTAAAACGAGGTCTTGGTTCTGGTTTTCTGCACATCATAAGTTTTCAGGGTACTGTATTTCTGATTGGTATTCATGTCCACTTGGCTGTATGTCTTAATTGATTAGTAAGCAAAGTCATGCTACTTTTCGGCCGATGGTGTTTTGCCTTAGTGTTCTGGATTCTTAGCTACTGTTGGAACTCTCTATGTGGCTTTTTGGTCTCTAGTAGTGGTAAAGTGGAAACTTTTTATCAGCATTGGTGAGAGGAGTGGAATGTCTTCAAGTGTGGAACCTTCTGTGAGAGTTTGAGAGTACAAATTTTTAGAGTTTGAGAGAAATAAAGTGAGGTTCTTTCCTTCTTTTTTGCCCACTGTAAAAGGTGGCATCTAACCTCTTAGAATTGCAAAAGTTTGTTTCTGTCCATTTGCAGGTTTCTGGGTGGAGGTCAGAAGAATTATGTTGGTGGGTGTTGTTAGAGGTGTTGTGTGAAGGTTTCGGTTGAGTTGGCTGGTTTGTGGTTGGACTATTGTAGCTGGCCTCAAGGTCCTTGCAAGCATGCATCATTTTCAGTATTTTGATCTCACACAACTGCTCTCAATGAAGAATTTTCTAACTTGGGCGCTAGTCCCTTTTATTGTCGGGCTGTTAACCTGTTAGAAGCTGGAGTTTTGGTTGATTTGGCTGTTCTGTATAGTGCCTTCAGTTTCGGGTGTTTTGGTGCCATTTTGGCAGTGGATTTCCTGTACAAACGTGGTGGTCTCTTGGTGGTTTCTCTTTGTACATCTGGCCTCTTGTTGGCAAAGTTTATTAATTACACAATTGGTTCTCTTGGTTACACTTGGTCTTCAACAATTGGTGGATACTGTTTAGCTATTGGAATTCGGTGCATTTGGTCTGTTCTTGGTTTTTTGGTTTACAATGGTGTTCTTGATTTGGTTATACTGGTTTTTTCTCTCTTTGGCTAGGACTTTGTAATATTAATGCTGGGCAGGTGTTGTTCTAGTATTCCAATTAATTTTTGGTTCTTGTATATGGGTTGGGGTACCCCTTGTACCCTTATCAATATACTTTTGGCTTATCAAAAAAAAAAGTCTAATATTCATTGGTGTGAAACAACTTCTCATTTGAATGATCGAGCACTAGCTGTTGATGTTCTACTCTCCCTCCCTCCCTCCCTCTCTTCATATGCAAATTCTCTAACGTTTACAAACTTACGTACATGTTAAAGAATCAAAAAATAGAAATATTGTATTGAAAAGAGTAACTTTGAAACTTCCAAGAAATTGAATACATAACTTTCAACACAACATTTCTATTTTTGATTTCTTACATGCATTTAAAATGTACAAAGTTGCATAAAGACAAAAAAAAAAAAATAGTTCATATTTAACATGATTACCATTATCGGTGAGCACCACCCATTTCCGATGGCATGCAGGGTTAGTTTTAATATTATGCATGTGTTTGGGAATACGATAGATCTCAACGGAATTCTACTTTTGCACCATGAAAGTTACATATTGTAGCTTCCCTGTCAACGTGATTCTAACCCAAATTAAAGTGGATTCAAACACGCTGTATGTTTATGTTATCCCTATTCTTGGGTTAATATATTCTAACCTTATGTCGTGGGGAAATTTAGAGAGCAACATACCGTTAAAATATATTTTCTTCTTTGTCCAAGTGTTTTATTTCAACTACTTGACCCGCAATCAAATCCTTGATCCAGACCTAACTTGTTGACGAGTCAACCTCCGTAGACTATATAAAATCGTGCCTTTTAAGAATGGAATAGTAGTGTACGTTACCATACTAAAACTAGATATTGTCTTTTAAAAAAAAAAAACGAGGTTCTTGTAATTTCTTTCATATTAAAATTAAAATTGTATTATATTCGTGATCACGTTTTTTTTTCTTCTGTTTGATGGGGTACCACAGTATTTACTTCTCTAGTGGGCCTTGAGCAGGGGATCATTATTCAACAGCTGAATGTATCGTTGAGCTGTTCTTTTCTTTTTTCTTTTTGTGGGGTATATCATTGAGTTGCCTTTAATATGTGTAAAAATTGCATGCAGGGTTAGTTGAGCTCAGCGGACACAATTCAAACTAAAGGGAATACAGTGGTTTTACTTATTTAAAAAAATACTCTTCGCAAACTTTATACAAAAAAAAAAAATCCAATAATCACGATTATTTTTATTTATTTCTCTTTTCTCCATTAACTTATCTAATAATTGTGCAATTTTAGTCTTTTGAAAGGTCTTATTTGGAAAATAGTTGTGTTTCCGATAGTGAATACAGTCTCATCCTAATTATTTTTGGGTGAATTAAAATGATGACAAGTGAGTTACCATTCCGAGGCCTGGAGCAATATGGATAGGGCCCCTCCCTAAGGAGTTTAGTTTTCGTCAGAATTCAAGACAAAGAGATCTCCCATATAAAAGTATTACTGTACATATTCTCCTACCTGACATGCCTAACACACTTTCACTATGCTAACTCTTTGGGTTGCACTCATCCTAATTAAATCCCGTGTTAATTTTAAGTACATATATACTTTTGTTTTTGGTAATACTATATATACACTTTGTTACTGACTTTATAGCCGCAATGGTTAGATATTAAAAAATATATTTACTTACTTTCACTTAATAATTTAAGTTTTTTTAAAAAAAAAATTAGTTCATTATCTGAATTTTTATTGTTATTTATATCTGATCAAGATATACCTATAAGCATTATTATGAGATTAAATATCTGACCAAGGATAATGCAGAAATAAAATTCTTTTATAAAATGACGATACTAACTTGATATTACAAATGAATTTCACTTGGATTCACGGTTAATTTTTATGGCGACCATCCACGATGTACAATTGTGTGTTTGAAAATACAAAGTTGAAGAGATGGAAGTGCTTCTTGAAGAAGCTAATCTAAGTAACTTCTCTCGTTTAAAAGTGATTCTAAAATATTTGGAAGTGGCTGCAAATATGCTATAAGTTATTATATGCATACATTAAAAAGGAAAATTTGTCCCCTTCTTGGATCCTCCCTAAGGAGGAAATTAAAGAACTATAGTCTCTGGGGCGGTGGGGTCTCGAGTCTGAGTTGATTTTACAGGCTTTCAGCCATTTTTTCAAACACTAAGGCTTTGTTTGTTAGAGTAGAAAATAACAAGAGAGAAAACAAGAAGAAAGAAAATGAGGAGAAAATACATTTTTCTCTTGTTTGGTGGAGGAGAGAAATAGGGAAGAGAGAAGAAAATTGGTGGGACCCACCTCAAAATTTTCTCTCTCCGGCTTTGTTTGTTGGAGTAGAAAATGACAAGAGAGAAAATAAGAAGAGAGAAAAGAAGGAGAAAATACATTTTTTCTTGTTTGGTGGAGGAGAGAAATAGGGAAGAGAGAAGAAAATTGGTGGGACCCACCTCAAATTTTTTTCTCTCCCCAAGTGAGAAGAAAATGGAAGAGGGAGAGAGTGTTCCATATAAAATGACTTTTGTACCCTTCTTTTTGGGTTCTCATTCAAGAATTAAATTAATCATTTAATTAATTAAATTAAATTGAAATAAATAAAATAATTATATTAAACTAATAAATTTTATTTTAAATAACTTAAATCAATTAAATTAATTTAAATTATTTGATTAGTTAAAATAATTTAAATCAATTAAATTTAAATATTTTTATATTTTATATTGATTTTTTAGTTAAGGATATTTTTGTCTTTTAAAAAAAAAAATTTCTCTCTTCTTATTTTCTATCCAACCAAACGAAGGGGAGAGAAAGAAAACACCTCTTTCTCCTCTATTTCTCTCATATTTCTCTTACACCAAACAATACATAAAATCTACTCTATTTCTCACCATTTTCTCTCTTCTTATACTCTTTCTCATCTCTTTCTCTCTTCTCCTTTTCTTCTCACAACCAAACAAAGCCTTAAGTGAGAAGAAAATGGAAGAGGGAGAGAGTGTTTCATGTAAAATGACTTTTATACCCTTCTTTTTGCATTCTCATTCAATTATTTAATAAATTTAAATTAATCAATTTTTTAATTAAATTAAATTGAAATAAATAAAATAATTATATTAAACTAATAAATTTTATTTAAATAACTTAAATCAGTTAAATTAATTTAAATTATTTGATTAGTTAAAATAACTTAAATCAATTAAATTTAAATATTTTTATATTGATTTTTTAGTTAAAGATATTTTTGTCTTTTTAAAAAAAATTACTTTTCTTTCTTCTTATTTTCTATCCAATCAAACAAAGGGAAGAGAGAGAAAACACCTCTTTCTACTCTATTTCTCTCATATTTCTCTTACACCAAACAACACATAAAATCTACTCTATTTCTCATCATTTTCTCTCTTCTCATACTCTTTCTCACCTCTTTCTCTCTTCTCCTTTTCTTCTCACAACCAAACAAAGCCTAAGATAATCTCCATTGGTGTATTTTTAAGGAACTCATTTTGGGTTCCTTACCTATTATTAAACATTAAAAAATGGTCCCCACAATGACACATCATATTTAAGTAACCCACTCATATTTTGCTCCAATGGTTGAATTTTTAAGGAACCATTAAGGAACCAATGTTTTTATAATTTTTTATTTACACTCAATTTTGTTTCAAATTAAAATATTTATTCATTTATTTTAATTAATACGTAAAACAATAATAAATAATTAAAAATATAATTTTTTAAAATAAATAAATAATAAATGAGACGAAAAGTCTATTATAATGAGAAATACATTACGACGATAAATATATTACAATTAGAAATACATAAAAATGATAAATACATTAAGATGAGAAATACGTAAAAATGAGAAATACATTACGATGAGGAATACATAAAAAAGAGAAATTCATAACGACGATGCATACATAACCACGCAAACAATAAAAACTAAGTATCATTATTCTCATGTCCGAAACGATCCCAGATATGCTCCACCAAATCTGCTTGAAGCTGACGATGACTTTGTTTCTGACGAATTTGAGCTCTCCTTTGCAGGTATGTTGCATGAATGGGATGTGGACCATTAGAAACTTCAGTTGTTGAGATGTCATTATCTAGATGATCGTAATCAAAATTACCACCATACGTGTGTCGTTCGTCTTCAACAATCATATTATGCATTATGATGCATGCATACATTATATGCTTAATTGTATTCATATGCCAAGCACGCGCCGGACCACGTACAATTGCGAATCGAGCTTGGAGCACACCAAATGCCCTTTCCACATCCTTTCTTGCTGACTCTTGTTTTTTGGCAAATAATTTTCTCTTTTCTCGTTGTGGCATTGGGATGGTCTTGACAAAGGTAGCCCACTCGGGATAAATACCATCTGCTAGATAGTATCCCATATTGTATGGGGTTCTATTCATCGTGTATTGTACTATGGGAGCTTGTCCGTTCAAAACGTCGTTAAACACATTGGATGCATTTAACACATTAATGTCATTGTTTGAACCTGCGGTGCCAAAAAATGCATACCAAATCCATAAGTCTTGAGACGCCACTGCTTCAAGCATGATCGTGGGTTTGGCATGATCACCTCGACTAAATTGTCCCTTCCACGTAACTGGACAATTCTTCCATTCCCAGTGCATACAATCAATGGAACCTAACATACCTGGAAAGCCACGTGCCTCCCCCATTTGTAGTAGACGTCCAATGTCTTCATTGTTAGGCCTTCTCAGGTAGTCATCCCCAGATACCTCGTACACGCCAGTTACAAATCTCTCTAAGCATTCCACTGCAGTGCTCTCGCCAATTCGAACATAGTCATCAACACTGTCAGCAGGCACTCCGTATGACAATATACGAACAGCAGCAGTGCATTTCTGCAATGGTGAGAGGCCATTTCTATGAGTTACATCTACCCTCATATGGAAGTACTCATCATGATTGCTAAGGGCTTCTACAATTCGAAGGAACACATGCCTTCGCATTCGGAACCTTCGTCGAAATTGATCATCTGTGTGGACTAGATCTTCAGAGAAGTAGTCGTTGAACAATCGAGTGTGTCCTTCTTCACGCCTCCGCTCTATCACTGTTCTTTTTTTCTCGGCTCCTAATGGTATTGTTTGCTTCTTCAACCTTCTCCCGTATTACCCTCATTACTTCTTCAGTGTTGTCCTCAAGACATTCATCTACGAGTTGGTTCCAGGCTGTATCAAAGTTGGTGTTTGGATCCATTATAAGAATAAGAATGATATGAGAAACAAAGATAATGAGAGAATGAGAGAAGATTGCAAAATGGGAGAATGAGAGAAGATTGCACAATTGTTATGTATATATAGGCTAGTTTTACAACGGCTAGTTTTTACAACGGCTAGTTTTACAACGGCTGTTTTTTCAACGGCTAGTTTTTACAACGGCTAGTTTTTAACAACGGCTAGTTTTCCATAAGATACACTAGTACATAGGGATTAATTAAAAAGAAACTACAACATCAGTCTATATAAGTCCTAACTTAGCCCTAATAAAATTACAACAAAGTTCATGATCTGCATGTTGATTGTCATGCATCCCAGATGTGTCTTTCATGAGGATTTCATATAAATTAGGTATGCTCTCCGCTTCCTTTGCCTTGCACTCCGCTTCCCTTGCCTTGCACTCCAAGATCTTCGCCTCAGTCATATTCTTCAAGGCAATATTTTTTTCATTCACAGCACTTTCAATGACAGTCAAATCGACGATAACAGAAGGCTCGGCTACTTTTGCTTTGCCCTTTATTTTTGCCGCCTCCTTTCTTTTTGCTGCCTTTTGTCCCATTGGGCGGACCATTGGTGATGCTGGATCGTAGTCTGAACTATCGATTGGTGTCCCTGGGGCTGAGGATGATGAGTATGCCCCGGAAGTAGAAACCTTTGTTCTTTTTGAAGAGTTATCCATTGATTCTCCCTTCCATTTTGGTTCATCTCTCAACAACCTCCATGCATGTTCAAATTTGAATTTTTCACCTTCATCTTGAGAAAAAAAACGTATAAGCATCGGCCATGATGTCCTTCTCTGAGCTGCCGCTTTTCTGTTGATGAACAGCTTGTTTGTGGCACCCGACAAACTTCTGAACCACACTATTCAACCGATGCCATTTTGATTTTAGTTGAGCTGCTTCCCTCTCTGGAACCGCCCCCCGGTTCTCGTTATAGTTGTCTCTGATTCTTAACCAAAAACCATCGACTTTTTGGTCGACTCCGACAATTGCATCCTTTGAAATGTTGAGCCATGATTGAATAAGAAGCGCATCCTCTTCCACTGAGAACCTGACACGAGATTTTTTCTGAGTAGGTTGTCCCCCTCCTTCATCGAGCGTAATATTTTCTATACCGACTTGAGTGGAGAATTGTGGCACTTGTGCCTGAGACATGGACCCGAGTGGTGTTACCGGTTGGTCATTAACAGACTCCACACCGTCCTGGCTACCCATCGGAGGCCTATTCCACATGTTGGGATTGGTTGGTGGTGGTGGATACATAAAATACTGAGAATTTTGATAATTGTCACCGGTAGGGGTTGGTTGGTTTTGCAAAAAATTCATGTAAGCTTGCAAATGACACTGGTTGGGATCCATTTGGTAAAAAAAATATATGACTTGATAACAAAAAAATAATAGATATGTGGATTGACAAATTGTGTGCAAAATGATGTAAAATGAAGCAATATTTATAAGCAAAGGATTAAGTTAGCCGTTGGAATTCCTTCAACGGATAGGAAATTGCTCAACAGCTCTTTCTTGTCCTTTTTTTCTAAAAAAAAATACTGGCCCAACCAAAAGACCCATTCTCTGCCATACGCTCCCTCATTTTCTCCATACGCTCCCTCCCTCATTTTCTCCATACGCTCCCCTCTCTCACGGTCGTCCCCTTCTTCTCATCACCTCCAAGGGCCACAAGATCTTCATTTCTTCTCATCACCGTCGTCCCATCACCGTCGTCCCCTTCGCGCCTCACTTCTTCATTTCTTCATCTCCTTCTCATCACCACCGAACCATCAAATCTTCTCATCGCGATCTGGGCAAGGGAGAAGCCTGCAGACGGCGGCGCGATGACGGCCTTAACGACGGTGAACGATAGGCGACCGGGCATGGCAGATCTATGGTCTTGGGGTTTAGATCTGGGTTTATAAGTTCCAGATCACGACTTCCCCTTAACCACCATGCTTCCGGCGGTGCAGGACAATGACTGGGCAAGGGAGAAGCCGGCTTCCGACGACGCTGAACTCCGGCGACTGGGCAAGGCAGATCGGCCATTTTCAAGTTCAAAATTTATTTATTATTATGTTCTTTATATTGTACTGATTTTATTGTTCTGGGTGTCAAAATTTCTTCATGTTGCTTCATATTTTTTTTTTTCCTGAGATCATGTTTGGTTAAATTTAATGTTCATCAATTCAGTTTTGTTTCCCTCTCTATTTTGGTTGCAGTTGCAGCGAATTTGTGCATTAAAATAAGGCTATGGAACCGTTCCTTAGATAAGGAACGGTCCTTAAAAATAAGGAACCAACAATGCCAACTCAGCCTCCTCCAATGGCAATTTTTTTTAAGACACGGTTCCTTAGCTTAAGGAACCAGCTAAGGAACCGTGGATGGAGTTGCTCTAAGACTTTGTTTGTTGGAGTAGAAAATAGCAAGAGATAAAACAAGAAAAGAGAAAAGGAGGAGAAAATATACTTTTCTCTTGTTTGGTGGAGGAGAGAAATAGGGAAGAGAGAAGAAAATTGATGGGACCCACCTCAAATTTTTTTTTCTCCCCAAGTGAGAAGAAAATGGAAGAGGGAGAGAGTGTTTCATATCAAATGACTTTTGTACCCTTCTTTTTGGGTTCTCATTCAATTATTTAATAAATTTAAATAAATTGAATTAAATTAATCATTTAATTAATTAAATTAAATTGAAATAAATAAAATAATTATATTAAACTAATAAATTTTATTTAAAATAATAACTTAAATCAGTTAAATTAATTTAAATTATTTGATTAGTTAAAATAACTTAAATCCATTAAATTTAAAAAAATTATATTGATTTTTTAGTTAAGGATTTTTTGTCTTTTTAAAAAAAAAATTAATTTTCTCTCTTCTTATTTTCTATCCAACCAAACAAAGGGGAGAGAGAGAAAACACCTCTTTCCCCTCTATTTCTCTCATATTTCTCTTACACCAAACAACACATAAAATTTACTCTATTTCTCACCATTTTCTCTCTTCTCATACTCTTTCTCACCTCTTTCTTTCTTCTCCTTTTCTTCTCACAACCAAACAAAGCCTAAAAAGTTAGGCCGTACACAATAATCCAAAATTATATTTGTGGGGATAAGTTTCATGCTGCATGACAGAATGCATAATTAGCTGGTTGCACCATTGGAGTTATTAAGGATGCTAAATTTATCATCCCAATATGCAAATTATTACTCTGAATAACTGATATGAGTTAAATGTATAACTGGATGCTACGAAACAATTCAATGTCTGGACACAACTACAGGAGAAGAAAATCAATGCTTGCAACCAATTCTGAATTCCGTGTTGTTTTTCCTACAGAGTAGGCGTACAAATTTTTAATACTCATTGATTGATACTCTTTCATGAATAAAATATTATTAGGATTAAAGTAGTATACACTATTAGTGTAAAAAAATCTATGCTGACATCCACTAACATTCTAACATGTATGTTTTTATTTTAATAATTAAGAGAGAAGAATATATAACAATAATGTTGATTTATCAAAATATTAATAAATATCATGGTAAAGCTCATTTACACTGACACTACATAAAAAATTAAACTCATACTATTATGATATATTCATTAAATTATACTCCGTGCTTAAATAACATTGTCTTCTATTTTGAAAAATTATACTTTTATATCTTGATAAATGAAATTGTGTTCTACATTACTTCATTTTTATGTTTTGGAGCTTGCTAACCAATGGAATAATAAAAAAGTGACAAGTCTATGTTTAGAAACTTAAATACGCCTTCAAAAAAAACCTAAATACAACATATATATATATTAATTTTGATATATAGTTAATATAAAGTTTTTTATACGGTCAGACAATCATAAATCATTCTATGTGTGACTTTTATAAGATATATCATTGGTTGATAGCGTAACTTTATACTGATGAAGCATATCAATTAAAACATATATATATATATATATATATATATATATTTATTGTTATATCTTAATATATTTATTTGTATTTTTTTCTTTCATTTCACCATTTTAACTCGCAAGAAATTTTTGTAAAAAATATGGCAAGAAATAGAATAAGTTGTCTTATATACCCTCACCGTATCACTTTCTTTAAAAAATAAAAATAAAATTAAAGTTTCCGTCTGGGATAATTCCAAGGTTGGGATGCAGATTCGGCAATCCCTAAATCTTTATAATCCTTATCCTACATGCCAAAATGGGTCATCCACCTGTTGTCCTCAAACAAGTGGTACCAAAATGACCCAGCAATATATGCAACACGTGCTTTTTCTGTTTCAAAGTGGTACAGCAGTCAGAAATATTAACACAATTGTGGACTTGTGGTCAGGTTATTCAGCATCTGATATAGTTGTTAAGCTGTCTTCAATATATTGGAACGTCCATGCAGACTGATTAAGCTTATCTTGAAAGGAACAAAAAAAAAAAAAAAGCTTGTCTTGAAAAATAATAGATAGGGTTAATTACAGTTTTGTTCCTTTATATTATTGGTGATATCTAATATGAGGGAGACTTTATGTCCCTCATAGGTGAGGGAGAGTGAATAACCTGCCATGATAGGTAACTTGGGATTATGTATCATTTTAAAGTGTTTATAGGTGACATTTGTAAATACCCTTTTTGCAATAGAGCCCCTTCTTTCCCTTTTTGCAATAGAGCCCCTTCTTTTAGATCTGATGCACGCGCGTCTTCGTAAAGAGACATCCTGTATTGCTTGCCTCAATATGGTACATGGATGCTATGGAGAGGAACAATATGACGATTTGGGATGGGGGCGTGAGTGTTGCGTCAATTAAATTTTTTTCATCATGAATTAAATCAAATCACTGAACTTTGAAATAAAGAAATTTTCATCAACACAAACTTAAAGAAACTTAATATTATAATAAGGACCGGAGGGAGTAACTAATGTCAGCTCGAGCATAGAGTGCACACCAATTGTTTTTTTTTTTTTTTTTGAATACAACTGAATCATCCACTGGAAGATAAATAAGCAACACCTATCATTTATATGAGGATTGTTTTTACAAATACATATAACAAAGAAAGGAGAAGCCCATACACAAAAATATTGTCATCAAAGAGCAACAGATTTGCTTGGGTCCTTATCAGAATCAAGAAATGTTGTACCCCGGTCCCTGGATTCAAAGTCACTTCCCCTTTCGTTTTTTACTCATCACGCTTATTTTATTTTTTCAACAAACATTAACCGGTTGTAACCAAATGTTTAAAACACATGGGTTTTTCCATTGGAAAGGAGATGGAAACGATCGGCGCTGGTGCATGTTCGTGTTCGTGTTCAGCACAGGCACAGGTGCACAGGTCATCCATTGTTTCTGGTCGAAGATAACAATGGTCATCGAAGGTAGAACCTGATGAACCAAACTAGGGATTTGAGATTTCAATTTAATTGTTTATTTCATAAATAAATTCCAAAAATTTGAGGGGTCAAGGTGAAAAAAGTAATAGCAACCAGAAGTACCGGTAGCCCATCAAAAATCTCATCCATCCAATTTTAAAATATTAAATCCAACGGTCAAAATCTCTACCTCACATGTGAGGGATTTGATGACACCTTCATGGTAGAAGTCACCTATATTATTAGTCATATGAGAGTTTGGTCTCTAAAGTTTTTTTCGTGTATATTTGGTCTCCTATTTTTTTAATGTTGCAAATTTAGTCCTTATGTCGAATGTCTGTCAATTTTTTCAATGATCAACATAGAGAAATCTCTTGAGGGAGAGCTTTGCCGCCTTTGTGATCCTACCCAACTCGAGGAATTAGTCTCCGCAGTTATGCTCGGAGGATACTGTAATTAAGCCAACTTGATATAGCACAGTAAAATTTGACAAGAAAAATTACAAAAGGTCACATCAGTAATGCCACTTGGACGATACGCAGCAACTAATCACCCTCACTATCACATTAGCATTAGGGATGTTAATGGGTATTTTACCTATAGGGTATCCGCAAAAATTACGCATAAAAGATAGGGTAATTACCCATATAATGGGTACGAGTACGGGTGTGGCCAATTACCCTCAAAATTTAATAGGTATGGGTGCGGCTTCGGGTTATCAAAATTTTATAGAGTGAATTACACTCCACCACCTCGAAGTTCATCAAAATAAAAACATATCCCAAATATGATTATAAATTACACTCCACCCCAATTTTTAATGTTGACTAACCATTGACTAAACATCGTTAAGTCACTAAAAATAAAAATTATATTTAAAAACATTTATTTGATATTTATACAATAAAAAAGTTTTTAAATATTAATTTTAGACTTTTTGGTGATAAAATAAACTTAAATTTTTTATCTGAAAAATTAAAAATATACAATTTGAAAATCTTATATAAAGGAACGTAATTCATATAAGTATATATTTTTTAAATCAATTATATATATATATACACTTTTCTTAAATAGATGATTTTTTAGTATACACTATAACAAATGTTGAATATTAAACATACATCTATTATGTTGAGAATTCTTTTTTATTTTTTATTTTTTTCGAGGGATTTAGTTCGATTACTTCTAAAAAAATATCACGCTTTCGAGTATTTTAGCTATGTTTGGCAAGGCCAAACCATTGGCTTATAGCAGATAGCTTATAGCGGATGAGTTTATAGTACTGTTTGGTAAACATTTTTCTCACTATAATGCTTGAGCTTATATAACTTATTTTTTCTCATTTTTTATCCCTATTTTTTAAGTTAAATGCCTCTGTTATTCTGTCTTAAATAAAATAAAATATTTCAATCCTAATATCTCTGGATATATTTAATGGCAAATTTCACTAACTTGATATATATTTAGGATAAAAAAAGTAATTGACAATATATTTTTGCTTGGAAAAATTATATAAAAATCATATCAACGTGTAATTTTATTTTTATTATCTCATTTTATTTTTTCAGGTGTTTGAGCTTATAGCTTATAGTTTTTTTTTCTCTATTTGTATTTGTATTATTTCAGTTAAATTCTCTCGTTATCCTTTCTTAAATAAAATAAAATATATTTATTCTAATATCTCTGAATATATTTAAGACTAATTGTAGTAACGAGATATATATTTAGGATAAATGGTAATTAGATAATATCAATCTTTATGGAAAAAAACTAATATATGTAAAAAAAAAGTCATATGAACACGTCATATAATTTTATTATCTTATTTTATTTAAAAATTATATTATCTCATTTTATTCAATAGCATTTTTGTCTTATTTATCAACAATAACTTTTATAATAATTCATAAACTCTATATATAAAACAATTAAAAATAAGATATTTATTTAGAAGTTGTTGACCTAAAGGACTAAAACAGAATATAATAAAAAGTCATTTATAACATAATTGATACATATTTTATATCGATTAAATTAGAGTACACTAAAAATTATATTTTATTAAAATAAATATATGATGGATTTCAAAAATAAATACTTAAATGAATTATGTTTTTTATATGATTTTCAAATCATATATCTTTTTTAAAATTAACAAATTAACTTTATTTTGTAGACAACAATGTATAAGATTGATCTTTAAAAACATTTTTGACATATAAATATTAAATTTTTTATTATGAAATATTTTTATTTTTAAATAATTTAAAGGTGTTTTATTTTTAAATAATTTAAAGGTGTTAAGTCAACAGTTAGTCAACAACAAAAAATGGAGTGGAGTGTATTTATAACCAATTTTGGAGTTTATTGTTATTTTAATAAACTTAAAGGTGGCGGAGTGTAATTTACTCTATTTTATATTATATATATAACTATACTATATAAAAAAAAAATTGAAATGTCACTTAGGTTATTTCTATCATATTCTTTCCTAAAAATATTGGGATTAGCTTCAGTTATGGAAGCTTCAAAGCATGTTGCTTGTGACCCAAATTCATACATAATGAATTTTCCTATAATAGTAGTTAGATGTGTGAGAGCATATTTAAGTAAAATAAACATATATGTATAGATTTGATACTCCTGAGTAATGATATTAAGTGTTTCTGCATATGTTTTTTTAATATCAATTTTTTTCATTTTAATTTCTAGAATATTGTATTATAATTAATACTTGTATGTGAAGTGGTTCCACATTATTGATCTGTATATTCGTTATGACAATTGTTACTAGGTTCACTAATCATAAATATAAAATTAATGTGAAACTCATTTATGATATTTCAGACTTGTTATATATGTGTTATTCATGTGTTATACAATTTTAACGTTATTTTTTTTATTTATTGACTTTCAATAGTTAATTAAAGTAGGGTAACGAGTGCGGGTATGGGTATTTAGGTACCCAGCGGGTAAGGGTACATGTACTTAAGTTGCTACCCACACAGGTACTAGTGCAATAAGTGCTTTTTACGTCAGTCAAAATTGATTTTACACGTCAGAATAATGTCTGACTTTAATACAGCTGATGTTAATAGTTAATATTTTAACGTCAGTTGTTTAAATAACTGACGTTAAAAGTAAAACTATTAACGTCAGTTGTTTAATAAAACTGACGTTAATAGTGTAAAACTAACGTCAGTTGTATTAATGAACTGACGTTAATAGTTTTATTTTTAACGTCAGTTTTATTAAATAACTGACGTCAATAGAGTATCTTTTTTTTAAAAAAAAGATACTATTAACGTCAGTTGTTTGAAACAACAGACATTAAGAGATTTATTTATTTTTTAAAAATTCGGTTTTAAAATAACACTACCCCCAGCTATCCCTGCATTCAGTAAACATCCCAGTAACACAGAGAATATTGTTACAGAATTGCAAACACTCAACTTTGGCAAAAATAGGGTCTCATAAAGTGTACCCTTAAATTTCAATATTACTAAAAGAAAATAAATATACAAAGGAACAATGGGGGGACTTAAAATCAAAACTCATGTATAGGAAAAATATAACTATCTATATATATATATATATATATTTTAGCCTCTAATGTCTAAAAACAAAACTACCAATCTAAGTATATTATATATATATATATATAAATGTTAGTCTCTAAAGTCTAAAAACAAAACTACTCATCTAAGTATTCAGGAGGTATTTTCTCAATTCTTTTTTCAGCAGCATACTTGAAGAAGAATTCTGCCAAGCACATCCTCAAGTCTTTAAACTCATCTTTATGAAGAGGCGATTGGTCGTTAAATGCCTACACACGTTCAAATAATAACAATAACATTAACGCAAGTCATCACCATAACTATAATATATAATATAATTTAATAAGTTGTTTAAATATTACCTTCTTCCATCCCTCCGTAATAGATGCGGAGACTATGTTTAGCATATGATGCATCACATAACAGCCGCACGACCACCCGTCATTTTGAAATCGAGACTACAAAAGTAATTAAATTCAATGTCAGTTAAATATACATATAAATTAGTAATTATAATCTTAATTATTTGATAAATAAACTACCAAACCTTGAGGATGATCCAATCAGGATTTCCTTTAGCCTTGGAAGTCCTACTTCTCCCGTTGGCACAACTTATGCTACTCGCCTTCAGCGCGCTATCATAAACAAATAATCATGTCAATTAACAAATTTATCACGTGTGTAATAAAATAAAAGCAACAAATCTTAAAACTTAAATTAAATTAAAGATTAGTTACTTACGTATTAACAGCTTCCATCACCTCCTGTGGCGGGTTATGGAAAAGAGAGCAGAAGAATATGACAGTATGCCTAGACGGGTGAAGTACGAGCAACTGCCAATGATTTTTCATACAGTAGGGAGCCAGATATAATCTTTCCGATTGTCTCCCATCAAGTTCCCTATGCATTTACTTAATTGATCGCCGTTGACAATGAATTGAGGCAGAAGGACTGACGGATCTAAGGAGCCATAAAGTAATTTGGTGCCCTTATCAACCTGAAGACGATTCAGATACCTAAGATATGAAAAGGTCGACGATGTTAATTACATAATATATATATTGAAATTAAAATAAATTATAAAATGGAAAAATACCAAAATTAAATAAGTTATAAAATTAAAATTAACTTACGTGCACCAGAGACTCACAACCGTGCTGGCTAGCCACACGTTATCTGTGCAGGCGTGCCCGAGATCATCACCACAGAAGGCAAATATCCTCTCTTGATCTGGGCGTGCCACCCATCCATTGTGTTCCAATGGACATTCAAAAACCTCAAGCACATAATCCTCACCAAGTGACAACAAACGAGTGAAGGGTGACAGCAACACCGACGTCGACTTGGCCTTCAATTTAGAAAAATAAAATATACCAGTTGTTGATAATTAAAAAAAACACAAGTAATTAATTGACTAATTTGGACATTAATAATGAATACATACCTTCGTTGCCAACTCGAGCTCACGGCGTTTGAAGTCCAACTCAAGCGCACGCCTTTGTATTTTCAACTCAAGCTCACGGCGTTGGACTTCCAACTCCCACTCCCTAGCTGCCAAGTCATCCTCCTCCACATGTGCCCTACTATAACTCTCTTTTGTGCTCACATGTGAAGGGTTGGCAGGTCCTGCGGTGTCCTGTGATGAACCGACGGAGGAAAGCTCCCTAGCAAGCGCCTGCTTGAATTCTGGGTTGGATAGGAAGCTTTTCATCATATGTGTAGTAATAGTAGGGTTCGAGATGAGCTGCTGTGTCATGGATTCCAAAATTGAGGCCTCATCGACGAACCGCTTTCGCGAAGCAGACTTGCCATAATATTCTTTGATGGTCAAGTTCCCAGGAACACCGATAACCCGACCAGGATGGTCTTTCTTGCCTAGAGCAGTCATCAAGACGTCCTGGCGTCCAGAAGGGACGAATGAGCCCTAGAAGCATTTTTCTTTGAGATCCATCTACAATGAAGAAATGAAAAAATGTGTAAGTGAAAAGTTTTAAAAATATCTATACAAATATCAATTGAAATACAGTTAATTATTTACTTACAATCTTATCTGCCATTTCGCGAGTGGCTTCAGCTTTAAAAGATCATGTCTTTGTCATGCATCCGGCTAACCAGACATCCTCGCGTTTGATGTCTGACGGAGGACTTAATGGTGTGCCCTCAGGCACCTCTCCACTTTCTATCCTCGCAGCGTGCTCCTCGTTCTTCACCCTCAGCCTCTCCGCCATCATCTCCTCGATCCGAGTCTCGTACCCACCCTAAGACAAGGTGTGGCGGTGGACGTTCTTCGCCTGATTCTGCCTACCCTTTTCCGCCTTAGCCTGCTCAAACAAAAACACATAATTAAATACAGTTAAATAGCTCCTATGTATGTACTTAAATGATCTATAAGAAGCACACAAAATTAACTTAATCAACCAACCTGAAATTCTTCATCCTGTCGACTCCTAGCAAACTTATCCCAAGTATCCTTATCAATCCAGGGATAATCCGAGAACATCTTATCAAGCCGCTTCTTCCCAGATACATAGTACCTGGTAAGATCATGCTTGAACCCATTCCAGCACTTTGATGCCATTTTCATACATTTCGTACAATGATCCCCGTCATTCGGCACGGTCCAAGCTACCTACACATTAAATATATAACAATTGGATGAATTAGAACTCGGATAATTATCTAATAATGTAAATCAAAAGAATGTAAATGTAAAATACCATGATAGCCTCCCAAATCTGATCCTTAACGTTCTGTGTGACGTCATTCCAATGGTTGTAGTTGATGCTAACGTGCTGCTTCGCTTGGAGAAACACCCACTTTTTAAATTCTTTAGCACAGGGTCCCTGGGGCTTTAGATTAGCATCAAAGAACACCTCAAACTTCTGCCCACTTTGCCTAGCCTTCTCTAACTTCTTCAATGCCGTGGCTCCTCTACCCCGTTTCCTGAGACTGTGATGTCTGTACAGACAAAAAAATGTTAAATTAGAGGGTTATAACATTATAAACTTATATTAAAAAAAAGGACTAAAGATAGTATATAACACGTAAACTTACACTAACATCAGGCGTAGGCGCCATCGTGTCCTGTGTAGGCCCCATAGTGTCCTCCCGTGCATGTGGGTCATCCGACTGATCCATATCTATGCCTGTTCAGAAACAATATATACTAAACTGGATAAATAAATACAGATGAATAAATAAAAATAAATCTATACTAAACTGGATAAATAAAACATTTTCCCTAAAAGAAAAAAACTCACACTATAATCAAGTTTAAACTACCTATATAAATATCCCTTCGTGATGATCATCACGAGTGGCATGTACATCGTCCACCTGTGTTTCCTCAATTATAGTAGGCATGTTTGTTGAAAAAGAAGGAGTCTCAGGAATATGAAGATTTGAATCTTGATTTTCATCACTACCATTATACATGCTTTTTCCTTGGAGAACCACGGACAACCTTTTGTTAGAAGGATCAGTGATGTAGAACACTTGTTTTGCTTGGGAAGCCATTATGAAAGATTCATTTATATGACCTAACTTGTTGAGGTCTACCAATGTGAACCCCCATTCGTCGGTTTGTACACCACCTTTACTATCAACCCACTTACATTTAAAAACCGGCATCGTAAGCTTAGTGTAATCGAGCACCCAAATCTCTTCAATATATACAAAGTAAGGTGTCGGTGCTTTAACGGGTTTTGTGTCCTTTGCACTAGAGAAGTGCATTGCTTCGGCCATGATCATAACCCCACTATTTTGCATGGTACTCTTATTATGTTGTTCCTTTATATAAAAGGAAAAGTTATTGATGTCGTATCCACTCCAACATATGACATTGAAGCTAGGGCCACGTGCTAGCCATCTTACGTCATCAGAAGTAGTACTACCATCCTTAAGCATTTCTTCCTTGAACCATTGTAAGAAAGTCTTGTTATGCTTGTTCAACAACCACCTTTCGTTCATTCGAGGGTTTTCATGGTTGACTTTTCTTTTATGTTCAAATAAGTAAGGTTGAACAGAATCGATGTTGTTCAATACATACAAATGTGCTTGAAGCACTTCCTCCCGACCCTTGCTATTAATTCTTAAACCATGTGTACCCTTACCTTGACATCTTATCTCATCATGCCGAGGCTTAGGAACCGCTATAGGATCCGTGTTATGAAGGTAGTCCGAACAAAACTCAATAGCTTCTTCTGCAACATACCTTTGAACAATAGATGCTTCCGGATGATGTGGATTCTTCACATACCCTTTCAAGATCTTCATGTAGCGCTCAACTGGGTACATCCATCTCAGAAAAACAGGCCCACATAATCTAATCTCCCTCACCAAATGAACAATTAAGTGAACCATGATGTCGAAAAAGGAAGGAGGAAAACACATCTCCAGTTGGCACAAGATTGTAGCAGCCTCAACTTCCAAGTCATCCAACATACGGGGGTCAACGACTTTGCTACATATAGAATTGAAGAATGAGCACAATCGAGTAATGGCATGTCTCACATTTTTTGGAGGAATACCACGAATAGCAACGGGTAGAAGTTGTTGCATCAAGATGTGGCAATCATGAGACTTTAAGCCAACCAATTTAAGATCACTAGAGACAAGCCTCTTCATATTTGAAGAGTAACCATATGGAACCTTGATGCCCTGAAGACACCCATAGAAACTTTGTCTCTCTTTTTTTGACAAAGTATGACTTGCTGGAGGCAAATAAGTCCGCTTACCATCCTCAACAACTGGAGCTAACTGCTCTCGTATACCCATAGCAACAAGGTCAAGACGAGCATTCACACCATCCTTTGTCTTGCCCTGAATGTTGAGAAGCGTCCCGATCACACTATCACACACATTTTTCTCCACATGCATCACATCAATGCAGTGTCTGACATCAAGCTTGCACCAGTATGGAAGATCAAAGAATATCGACCTCTTCTTCCATATGTTTTTCTCAGCAGCTTTACCCTTCTTTTTGGACTTGCCGAATATAACATCGATGCCCTTTACTCTCTGATAAACATGCTCCATTTAAGGCTGTCGGAGCATCTTCAGTCTCTTGGCATCCATTAAAAGGTTTTTTCATCTTACGATATGGGTGATCACATCTAAGAAATCTCCGATGCCCAAGGTAAACCGTCTTCTTTCCATGATGCAACTGAGTGTAGCATGTGCCTTCTTCACATATAGGGCATGCTTTATGCCCCTTGACACTGTACCCGGACAAGTTACCGTATGCTGGAAAGTCGTTGATGGTGCAAAATAACATGGCACGAAGCTTGAAAGTATCGTGAGAATACCCATCAACTACATCAACACCTTCCACTCACAGCGTTTTCAAGTCTTCAATCAAGGGACTTAGATAAACATCTATGTCATTTCCCGGTTGCTTTGGGCCCGAAATCATCATAGACAACATCATGTATTTGCGCTTCATACACAACCAAGGGGGCAGGTTGTAAATTATCAACAGAACAGGCCATGAACTATGAATACTACTCATGTTACCATATGGATTCATTCCATCCGTAGCAAGTCCAAGCCTTAGGTTTCTTGGCTCATCGGCGAAATCCGGAAACATAGTATCAATATTCTTCCATTGCACAGAATCAGCAGGATGACGAACCTTTCCATCACGTTTCCTCTCATCATTATGCCATGTAAGATTCTTCGCATCTTTCACATTGGCAAACAATCGCTTGAACCTTGGAATTATTGGAAGATACCACAACACCTTCGCAGGAGGACCCTTTATTCTCGCATCATAAATCGAATCATCAAGATCATCACCATCATCACCACCCTTCACTTTGTATCGTGATAACCCACACTTGGGGCAATCGTGATTGTCTTCATGAACACCCATGTACAATATGCAATCATTGGGGCATGCGTGTATCTTCTTATACTCCATACCCATCGGACACAATACTTTCTTGGCCTCATAGTTACGGTTAGGCAATGTGTTGTCCTCCGGAAGCAAGTCTTTCAACACTTCAAGCAATTCAATGAAGCTTTTATCGGTCCAACCATTTCTCACCTTCACACAAACCAATTTTAGCACCGCCGACAACCGTGTATGAGTAGTACACCCTGGATACAAAGGCTTATCTACATCACCGCACAACCTATCATACACATGTGCTCGATGAAAAGATTCTTGTCCAATATCACGGATCATGTCCTCTACTCGATCATCCTCCATATCTACGTCAACGTCCTCACTTTGGGAGACACTTGCCTTAGTACTCAACAACACATCACCATGCCATATCCATCTTGTATAACTCAAGCAAATCCCTTCACAAATCAAATGAGTACGTATATCCTTCACTGTACATTTCCTCTTATTCAAACACTTAACACAAGGACAACAGAACATTCCATTACTATTAGGAACATTCCTTTGAGCAAATTCTATAAACTCTCCCACTCCCTTCAAATACTCAGCACTTGTGCGCTTACAAACCATCCAGCTACGATCCATAGCTAGATAGGTTCTGTAGATATACAAACATCTATCCAATATAAGCACAATACGGGAGATTGAAAACTAGTTTTTGAAAAATGACAGATGAGAGCATGATACAAGCTAGGTGGTTTATTTCCACAGTAATCTCACATCATTCTTCTCATCAAGCAGGCAACAACACATATTAGGACTATTGCTATATCCAGTACTATAACCATTCAGTTAGAAATAAAAAGCACTATATATGGAGTTATCTGCGTTAAGAGTGACAACAAGGGAGATGACAACGAAAGAAAGATAGGAATGAGTTTCAGATAGGAATATAGGATTATTTACGTCAGTTTTTTATTTAACTGAAGTAAAAAATCACACTTTTAACGTCAGTTGTATAAATAACTGACGTTAAAAGTGTTAATCATTGTTGCATATCACTTTTAACGTCAGTTCATTAAACAACTAATGTAAATAGTGATTTAATATTTACAAAACTGTCACCGCCTCCTTTTTAACGTCAAACATATGGTTAACTGACGTAAATCGTTCCCGTATATTACATTATTTCCACTAGAATGGGTCCGGGTATGGATATTTTTTTATAAAAAAAACGTTGGTATGAGGACGAGTACTATAATACCCAACCTATATCCTACCCATTGCCACCCCTAATTAGCACCGCCACTTGGATGGTACGTGAGTAAGTGACAATCACATGATCCACTAGTTTCACTATCCTTTCCCGAGATGATAGCAGAAAAGACTATACCAGACGACTATCCTATCAGATTAGATGACTACTTTCAAGGTCAGATGACTGTCCTTCATGATCAGACGACTAAAATCTAAATGAAACGATAACAGAGTGAGACAAATAGGAAACAATATAGACCGTAAGGGTCACATGATTGTCATGTGATGGTCATGCTTGGGTGGAGTGCTGATGTGGACGACACCAAAAACTCGTTGAAGGCTACGACATGTGTATCGGGTAGATGCAAGTAATAAAACAGTAAGAACTAGATATTTTCTATAGGGATCAGTCGTCAAGTACCAATTCACAAGTTAAATATTTCATGGTGCTCAGGCTGCTATTTTGCTGGTCTTATGAGTGGTAGGTGGCTAATTCACATTTCATGATGCTCTCTGGTATCTATGTTTGAAGATATTGAAACAATTGTTCATGGTTTGTTGGTTAGTGCTTGCTTTTGGTATTTTGCAGTAATTGGATTGAGGTCAAGTGCTTTATGTGGGTTTGAGTTTTCATAGTCTCTTTCATTAGGCTCTTTAGCTTCTAAGTTGGGTGTTGGTTTGAACTAGGTTGGTAATTCATTGACTTGTTGGTGGTTTGGGTTAGGCTTATGTAATAGCAATATTGGTTTTATCTGGAAAAATCAGTTACATTGGATCTACACATTATATATGTTAAAGTACCCCTTGTACTCTTAATCTATACACTTTTTGCCTGTCAACGAAAAAAGCTATCTAGACCTATCTTTAGTATGAAGATAGCTCAAAACAGTAAAATAAAACAAAAGAACAATAAAATATTTTTGGAGTTTTTGTTGAGACAATCAAATAAACACTTAGAAGGTAAAAATAGAAATAACAGAGTTAAGGGGTTTGATTTCACCTAATTATGAATCAGGATTCCTCATAGGCAAGGAATCCTATGAATTATCGAAACTCCGATTATCCTAATCCCAATTGGTTTGTTGAAGGTTAAATTCCCTTAATTAATTGAAGCCTAATTCCTTAGTGAATCAATTCTACCAAACCCCTATAATTACCCTAATCCCTAATATGGCAATTAAACAGGCATGATGATGAAAGCTCTATGGAACTTGTGATATGGCCACACCAATCAAGTCATCCATTCCTAGAGAAACTCAATTAATGGAAAATGAATACAAGAGGCAAGTCCACATATACATCATTCCTACCATATACATGTACATAAGAATAGTAGAAAGCATTCAAGTGTCATTAAGAAAAGTAAACATTACATCAACAAAACCAAATGTTCATAAGACAGTTAAAGAGTCAATTAAAACATCAGCATAAAAGGATTATACCAAAACCTAGCTAAAAAGGGATTTAGCTAGACATGTTAAACCCTAAAATAAAATAAAATAAAATAGAGAGAAAGAGAAAAGAGAAAACTCCATAAAAATGAAGATGATCCCAGCAGTGTCCAAGCTTGGCAGCACTGTTTCTGTCGTCTCTCTCTGTGTGTAGCCTTGGTTCACGTTCCAGGAGCCTCTCTTAGTAAAAGACAACTTTTCTTTTTAAAGCTACAGGTAGCTTCTCGTATGGCCATAAGGCCCCTTGTCTTTTTGTCCAAATCCAATTGTTTCATGTGGGTCGTTTGCATTAGCCGAATCCAAATCCAATTTTCATTCTCAGCCTTTTTAATCTTTTCCTTGTTGTTTTAGCAAGTTAATGACATTTATGTACCAATTGGATTTTCATTTTTCCATGGTCTCACGTCATTTATTATTTCGTACAAATTTAAGCAAGTAAAAACACTATTAGATTAACTCTAAAAACATAAAATTAAACTAAAATATGTGAAACACTATTAAAAAATCAACTACATAAACTTAGGGACAAAACTCAATCGATTAGCACAATTAGGAGACAAAAATCATACAATCTAAAAGATTATCATCTATCACGTGTTGCCCAAATGACATTGCTGATGTAACCTTCTATATTATGTTGTTATATTATACTGTACTGACAAGTTGTTGTTAAACATGTCGAATTTAGGGTAGTGTCTAGGAAAGTCTTTCTCGGTCATTTAACATGTGTATAACTATCAAAATTTGAGCTCCAACATTATACTCACACGAAAGGAGAATGGTGGCTTTGTTGCAAGTCTTCCTCTATCATGACAAAGTTGGGAAGTGTTTACCTGCGAAGGCACTCTAACACTCAAATAAGTGACTAAGGGAGATAAAGACGAAGAGTAAATGAGTATAAGAATAATGAACAGTAAGTCGATACTCCTTGAGTGTTCTCCTACTTATAACTAGGTGAGGTGGTGTGGGTGTGGGTGTCTAAATGGTTTGATGCTGATGCATAAGATCATTCACACCCGACCATAGTTGAACATGGGCACCAGAATCGTTGGGGGGGCGGAGACAGCATTCAAGAGTAGGAAGGAGGAGAATGTGTTCCCAAAAAGTATGTGGTTCCCAAATAAACAAATATTAAAACTTTTCCAAATAAAAAATTAACATTAATCCAAGCAGGTCACACGCTGGTCATTAGGTGAAGGTCAATAGGTGCGCATGTTTTTCGAGAAAGTGCACAAGCTGCACCAAAGATAAGAGAGTGCATGCTAGCATTCGCCTCTAGAAACAAGAAAGATAATAAAAACAAAATGGATGTTTTGTAATTATTTTTTACTGTTTCCTTAGCAAACAAATCCTTACAAACACAAGTAAGATGATCGTTTAAGGAAACCGAAACCATTACACCTCACTGAAACTTCCAATTTTAATTCAATCACAATTCAAATTAGAATTATAAATTATAAATTATATATATTTGAAATGTGTAAAAACTAAGGCAGAATTATAATTTAATATTCAATTGCCTATAGTTGATGGTCGTGGCAGTGTTGTGGTAGTATGTTGATGGCAGCCAGGGCCACCAAGAAGGTGGTAGTGGTGATGGCAATGACTGCTATAATCATGTTGTGTTGTTTTACTTATGTTGTTTTACTTGTCTCTTAATAAGCATTAAATTAACAGTACTCAAGGTGAAGATTAAGAATTGAAAAAGATTTGTTATATTTTAATTCATGAAATTGATTTTTGGAATTATCATTCTAATTATAAAACTAAAAGTTGTTCTAAACATAAAATTAGACTTGCAAGGCTCAATTCCAATCTCAAATCCATACCTAATTCGAAACACCAAATTGACACAATGCAAAGTTACATTAATGCACAATCTAAATTACCAAACGTCACATGTCCTTTAACTTTTAAACAAAAAAACAGACACGTCCGACTTTAAATTAAAAAAAAAAACAAATTGTCATCCCAACACAGGCAATTTTATTGTCTCGAGACCCCACAGGATTAGAGACTCGAGGGCATCAAATTTTAAATATCATTCATCCGCACCAGCTTATTATAAAGGATTCGATCGTCCCTCCCAGTATTGCTCTCCAACAATGCACTTTGTACAAGTTCCTGCATTTATATACCACAACATTAGAATGCACTTCTTAAGAAAAACCGAGGGGCAAATGATTATTAACATGCCAAAACAACAAAATGACTATGTGCAAGCAAAGATTAGAGAGTTTCTCACCTTGACATCCCTGTGAGAGAGGAACATCCCCAGATTGTGGATAATTAACCTCATGTCTTCAACCTGAAAAGAAACAAATATTTCTTACCATTCTTGAGCATCATATGATTCATATATTAAATAAAGACCACAGTACTTACCCTAATGTAACCAGCACGATTCCGATCAAAGAATCGAAAAGCCTGACATAAATAACAAAAACAAAGTATTGTTCATCAAGAAACAAATATTTACAGATGATGTATATGGTCGAATAGAAACAATACAACAGCATACAAGAAATACCTGCAATAATTCTCTATCCACAACAACCTCCTTAACAACAGGTGCTTCTTTTTTACTTTTATCAACCTTCCCTTCCTTTTCTTCATTGACATGTGCATCAGACTTGGATTCTTTCACCTCTTCTTTAACCTTAGTTTCCCCTTCAGGAGTTTCAACAGCTGCTTTTTCATTGCTAGTAATATTTTCAGACTCAATATTGTCGTTGGCCTCTTCCTTAACATTTTTATCAGTGGATGAGTCATGTTGGGCACCATCATTTTCTATTTCCTCGTATTCTTCAGGATCCTCCTCAGGGTCTTCTTCCTCATCTGTTCCATCTTCCATCTTCACATCCGCTTCTATCTTTACATCCTCTTCCATCTTCACATCCTCCTCCTTAACACCAGATTTATCATTCTCAGCAACAGGTTTTTCATCATCTGCTTGAGTGGGATTTGATGTGTCCGCATTGGTGGGCTCTTTCTTCACAGGAGGTTCATCTCCCTTTGGACGCTTAGCGGGCGACTTGTTCGCATTATCCTTCTCGTCACCATCTTCCCGCTGCCTCTTTCGCTGAGATCTTTTAATGACAAAGTTTGTGCGTAGTTTCTGCAGAAAAAATGGTAAACCAAATGTAGTTAATCAGCATCTAAAGAATCAAGTCAGACAACAGTAACAAACAACGCCTCAACCAACCTGAAGAAATGTCAAAATTCTACAACCCATTTGAAACTGAAGCATTTCATTAAATGACTCAGCAAACAAGGAAAGCTGCAAAACCAACAAACCAGAAACAATGAACATCCATTTGGAAACAGAAGCAGTCCCATGTGTGACAGACAAAACCGCAGCAAAGTAAATAAAACAATATAAATGGACCTCAAGTGTAGAATCTTCCACATCTTTATCAGTATAATCCAGCAATGAATCCAGAGACAGTGACAATGAACGTAGCTGTACCAGAAAAGACAAATTAGCCTGGTAGAGCACAAAAGATAGTAAAAGTAGCAATTCTATAGTAAAGCTATAGTTACCATACTTTAGAATCTTTAGTGCATTTCGTTTGAAGAATAAATCCAGGGTGTCGAGGAGGTTCATCGGACTTTCTCTTCTCTTTCACTTCCTTACTGGATTTGCTTTTAGGTTCATCTTTTCCATCTCTCTCTTTTGACTTATCCCCGTCTTTCTGTTTCCCCTTGACATTGTGAATATCTTTCTCAGAGGTTTTCTGCTTGTCTACCCTGGCACCACTTTTTTCGCCAATTCCTCTTTCATCCTTTTTGTCTTCCTTGTTAGACTTAGTTTCTGTTTTATTGGAATTAACTGCATCACCATCTTGCTTCTCAGAGGTAGATGCCTTTGATTTTTTCTTAGGAACTACTTTCCCAGTTTTCTTCACCTCTGTCACAGTGGTATCCGCATTGGCAGTCAGCTTGCCAGTGCTGTGTGTGTCATTATTTTCTTTAACAGCCACAACATTTTGTTCATCCTTTTTTTCAGACTTCGATTCTGTTTTATTGGAATCAGATGTACCGTCTTGCTTCCGAGCGGTAGCTGTTTTTAACTTCTTCTTCACAGCTACTTTCATCGGTTTCTTCACCTCATTCACTATGGTATCTGCATCAGAAGTCTGCTTGCTAGTGCTCTGGGAGCCATCTTGTGCTTGAACTGCCACTACATTTCCATCATTGATTTTAGGGTCAGAAACTACAGACTTTGATGCTTCACCAACCACCTTTTTTTTAGGTACCCGCTTGATAACTTTCTTCTTTATTGTTGTTTTGACAGTGGCATCGCCTACAACCGGAGTATCTGTTGTTTCTGGCTTGTCTTGAGGTTTACCCTCAAGACTATTAATTTCATTAACTTTCTCCTCTACCCCTTCAGTTTTCCCCATAGAAACAGCCTCTGCAACTAAGCTTTTTTCAGGAGTTTGAACTCCACGAGGATCTGCAGAAGATCCGTCCTCCTGAACAGGAACACTTGATGTTGCCATTTTCTCTGAACCGTTCTTCTCATCCAATTTGTCCATTTGTTTGCTGGTAGTATCATTTGCCTTATTGGCAACTTTCTGTTTCACAACCTTCTTTATAACCTTCTTTTTCACAGACTTCGCACTGCCCGTGGTTTGACCAATGGCAGTTTCCCCCTGCTTTTTCTCAGCATTCTTGCCTTCTTCACCGATGTCGGAACCTTCAACTTTAGCAATTTTATTGTTAATCACCCCAGTTTTTTCTTCATTTTCTTTCTTAACATTATTGCTGTCTTTCTCCTTTTTCTTAAGATCTGCTGACTGTCCAGATGCAACAGAATCCTTCTTCTTAACTGTTTTGTCTAAATTATCATAATTGCAACAAAAAAATTAATCACAAGTTATAGATAAATGAGAGAGAAAAAATATGATGCAATGCAAAGGAAAGTGAATGGCATAGTCCACACACCTTTGGATGCTTCCTTGTTTTCTCTTGACTTCTGAAATACAACCAAAAAAATATATTAAAAAGGAATATTAGAGACAAACTGGCAAACCATATGCCTTTTAACAATTCAATCCAGCTATAAATTCGTGAACAATGAACCCAAACCAATAGAAACACACCTCTTTTTTCAAAGAAAAAAGGCGCTCCCTCTCAGCAACAGCTCTCTTGTGGGCAAGCCACTGGTTACACCATTCTTCCAAGGAGGGGAGGCAGTCAGACAAATTGGGAACATAGAGAACTGTGATCTCCTTGTGACTAAAGAAACCATCTTTGCCAATTCTATCATAATGTATCTGTAAAAAATAAACAGCTATAAGTGACTAGAATTTTGAAGTGAAGAATAAGAAATTTTAATCAGAACCAAAGATGTAACCATAAGTTCTTTGCTGAAGGAATTCAAGGAAATACTATCTAAAAAAAGAAACAGGCACTACAAATGAGGATTACAAAACCAAAAGAATGTAAAAAGTTGTGGAATTTAAGATACAGATTTGGAAAACAGAAACTAAATCAGCAAATATGTTCACATTGTGACACTTAAAAAAGTGCATATGGCTGAAATATTAAAACTTTAGATGTCAGTTCCAAACTGGCCCAATGTGAGGGGTTAAAACAAACAAAAAAGAAAAGAAAAAAACTAGTTAGTTGAAATACCAATACAATAGTCAGAGAAAGTAAACCGGTACCTCGAGAAAACGGTTCCAATGTTGACAATTCTGCAAATCAAGTTGAATAACATCCTTCGCATATCTGCAAATTCGGAATAAACATCCATTAGTCCAGTAGCAGAAAACATAATTTTTCATATCAATAACTATATCATAAGTAAAAACCTGAGGGCTGTTCTGATCAAAGAGTTATTGTCAACAGATGGATCACCCCCATCAGCAGGTTCCCATGGGCCACCAACAGCAGTGAAAGAATGGTCCTTCTTAAGGACTGCAAATCTAAGGAAATTGCAAATATGAGGAACACGGTCATCAATAATTTTATCAGATGACAGATCCTCCAATGCAGTCTTGCTCAGCCCACTCATTAAAATTATCTGAAACAAGGAGCACAACCTTCAATAAAACTACCGATATCATTAATGAAAAAACAACCTTTGTATTTCAAAAATATCACACACAATTGGCTTTTTTGTGGAAGGGGGGAGAAGAAGAAACTTATCAATAATGATTCACAGTTGTGTAGGAACTCAGCAGTTAAATTTTTGAAATATTACATAGGTTCACGACTCACTTTTCCTTAGTTTCAGAAGAAATTTGTTACACTTACAAGTAATATGGAGTTGAATACTTTTATTAGTGAATTGGCCTTTTCGCTTGCAAGAATTAAGCTTCTTATAGGAATCTAAAGTATATTAGTGGTGACACTTCATTGAAGTTCCTGTACCTCCTCAAAGGCATTTGTAAGGGCTCCAAGACTTCCAAATTTAATGATAATGCTACAGCATCTTACAGTTTCTACCCCTTAAAAGAGAAAATGCTCTAAAAATCAGAAACTATTGGTCACGATTAAACAATATTGTGTACACTTATCCTACCTTGTGTGTTCTGCAAGTGTTATCCAATTAGGGGAACATCAGAAAACCTTACGTCAGTTTATTACTAACTTCCTCCCACACTAAATGTAAATCTAAACTCAAATGTTACAAAAAATAACACCAAAACTTGTGCCTTTTCTACATATATCTAGCCCCGGAATCAGCCATAGAAAATCCACATAATCAAGCATTAAGAACTTCACTTCCTTTTTTATATTTGAAGATACTTTTGGACGCACATTAGGTTATAGCATGTGAAGTTGCCACATTTGTGGATGTTTCAAAACCAAATTTCACTAATGTGCTAATTAAAGGGGAGCAATTGAAATACAAAGGACTAAATATACATTTATGCAATCATTCCACATTTCTTGATGAGACAAAGTAAGCAATAACTGAACTGTAACAATATTTCTTTGCAATGCATAATTGACTTTAAGTCTGAAATTCAAAAGGATGAGACATACACTAAAATGAAGAACACAAATAAGGGAAAGCAATTATATTACTGCAAAAAATATAACAGCCAAAATATGAGTTAGTTCAATTATATGCAATGCATCATACAAAATCAAGAAATAGCATAGATTTGAAAGTACAGTATCTGAACCTACTTTAGCATTCCAAACTGTATTTCCTTTTTCTGAACTTGGAGGTTGTCCCATCAAAAGCTTGTTGGATGAGTCTCTAGGCTCAGTAGCACCTTCTTCAACAAAATCATGCTCAAAACTGCTCAAAATAATTTAGTTTTCATTTTCCAAGAGTAGAAGAATATGACAAACAAATGTCAGGGAAATCAGAAACAATTAAGGACAAGCTTTAAAGAATGTGGGTGGGGGGGATATACATCATTCTGTAACTGTGTCATAAAAACGAATTCTTTTTCTATAACAAAATATCAAGCAAATGTTTCCACATCTATTCAAAATAAATTTTAGAAGATTCCAGATATTTGCTTTCCAATCCATTCCCAAAACACCTACCCAGTATTACCAAGAAAAAGTAGAAGATATTCAGACTACATAAAAAGAAACAAGATAAGAGTACAAAACAATTCAATTCCCAAACACTTAGGTGAAGTTAAAAAAAAAAAATGAAATAAAAAATCTCAAGATAAAATATTAATACACCTCCAGAGGCATCACATATTATTTTGGGATGATGCAATTGATATGGCACACTTAAAGACAGATGTACCTGACAGGAGTATGGAGAGACAGTTTCAGGTTGCTCTTTGGCCAGTTTACCACAGCCTAAAGCATTAGTAGAAAATGATGTCAAACCAATATGAAGCACCCACCATGAAAAAAAACAGATTAGATAGTAACCAAATACCTTGGAGAATTCAGGAGAGACGAAGAGTCGGGGGTACCGCTTATCTAATGAGAGGTAATCCCTCTCAATATCCACCAAACGGGATGGGTAAACCTGTTGATTCAGTTTAAGCAGTGTAAAAATCAATCCATCTGATTTCGAAAATCATGCAACAATGTATAATAGACAGACAGCATGAAATCACTAATCAAGTCAATTTCGAACAATCTGTTCACATTCATTAATGAAGATGTAGACTGCCGATGTAGCATCAATAAGATTAGGAGCATTCTTGAAAACCTATGTTTTTTCTAGATTTGACTCATCTCCTAAACCACTAGGGGGAAAAATCCCAGAATTAAAGTCAAGGCTGACAATATGAAGAGCAAAATGAAGAAGTATAGATGTTCATAAAAAAAGAAAGTACAGAACTACCAAAATAAAGAACAGCAAGAGACCAAAAGGATGTGGAGACAAGGAACAGAAAAGAATAATCAAGGCCCAAAAGAAAACAAGTACTTTGAGGATGCACACTCAACAGGGACTATGAAGAAAACGGAAACGAAGACAGTTGATATGTCCCATCATCACTGAATCAAATCATGTCAGAGCGAATTTCGAGTGATTTATGCGATAAACTAAGAGTATAAAACAAACAAAAGGATATAATGCAAAAACAATTAGTTATTACAGAAAAAGACTATGTCTATCAAGCCATCAGCAACAGGTCACCAGAGGGAAAACAGCAGCATGATTTGGCTCCTTGATGAGGAATATTCTCATAATGATGGAGCAACAAGATTCTTATTTCATTTTACCTTGCAGACATAATCTCTCCGTTTTTCTTTAACAGGTGAATGGTGCCTTCAGCATAACAGAACACTAAGTCAGTTACAAAAGGCTGCAGGATATACAAGCAGCTAGATATTCAGAACCACAGCAGGACGCAAAAATAGAAAAATCATTAAGATCCACCTATGCAAAGAGCCATGATGTGGGGAATCGCGTCGTGAAGATCTCCCATCCTTTGTCAAAGAAGAGCCACGGGGATCCTTCGAAGTACCACGAGTATCCTTTGAAGATCTGACTGGAGTTCGTTCATGCTTCGTTTCAAGTGCACGTTTGCGCTCTCGCTCCCTCTCCTTCTCCCGCCGCTCCAAAATGCGCTCCCTTTCGCGTTCTCTTTCTCGTTCCCGTTCTCGCAATCGTTCTCGTTCTTTCTCCCTTTCTTTGTCCCTATCCCTCTCACGCAGGCGCTCCCGGCGACGCTCTTCTTCCCTTAGCTCAAATTCCCGTAAGTAGCTAGCCCGGTCATCCTTGTCACGTGACAGTGCATTTCCTGGGTAATCCAACTCCATGGCATTTCCATGAAGCCCTTTTCCACTAGCATAGTCCCTACCGGGAGGCAGGCTCACTCCATAGCCAGGATTTGAAGCATTCTGGGAATACAAGAGATCATCCACATTACTCCTTGGAGCTGCTCCTAGTATTGATGGTGCATGTCGTCCACTATATGAAGTAGCACTTAGCATTGATGAAGCACGGGGATCAGAATCCATCCTTCCTCCATATGACAAAAGGTCTTGGGTAGGGTGACGACTAGCAGCAGCCCTTGCTGCAAGATAATCAGCTTGTCTGCCAGAAACGTGTTGCTACTTAGTGTGGAGAGAAATATTATTATGATTTAACATAGATAGGCACTGTTGATCAGCTTCAACCCAGTTTCATCAGAAATTCAAAAGACAGCCAAACTACTTAACTTATAACCACAGGAATGGACAGATTACAATATTCATTAACAGAAAAATAATAATATTAAGTGACCAAAATTTGGGTTTGAATTATTTTAAGATGCATTATACCAAAATATAATGAACATCCTACTACAGAAATAAATAATATACCTAGCACCTCCATCGAGTGAGGCACCTTGCAGGGACTGAGCTTTCAGCAATTGCTCTTGTCGAAGTAAAGCTGCCTGATCAATGCGATCATATATGTCTGCTTGCTGAACAAAAAAAAAATTGCAATAGGAATACAATTTAAAAAACAAAAGACAAAAGCAAGCAGTAATTGTAGTTTGCATTATTTTGTTTGGCAAATTGTTAATCAAGAGAAACAAAGAAAGTTATTACAATATTACAATAATTTCTATGGTGTAAGCGCACCTGATGTTGATGGGTAAATCCAACAGGATCAGCAGCATATCGTCCAGTTGGATCACTTGGTAAGTCCCTACCAATGTAAGCACTCTGCCGTTCACCATACTGCCGCCTATCTATTCCAGAATAATCCAAACCCTTGTCTCCATACAATTGATCAGATTTGTGACCATATCCATGACTTGAGGATGGGACATAGTCTCCAGAAGCAAACTTAGGTGAATCTGAAACACCCAAAGAATAACCTCCACGACCATCTAAAGCAGATGATGCAGCTCCCTTGGTACTCAATGAAGGAACCTATATAAAGGAAAATTGAAACGATTTTCCACATTAAGCCCAATAAAAAGATAATAAAATATACAAAAATAAGGTCAAGAAATCTGGTTAATAGAAAATGTTGAAAAAGCAGTTAGAACTATCAGCATTTAAACACTGAAAACTATTAGCAAACTTTTCTGATTACCAAAGAATACATAAAACACTGACCTGCTGTGCACTGCTCAGAGCAGCTGATCCATAAACAGAGCTATACTGTCCCCCATACTGGGCAGCAGTGGAAGTATGAGCCCTATATCCAGCAACATCAACTTCCTGAGAACCACCTAGCATTGCTGAATGCCTTGAAGCCACATCATGTCCTCCAACAGCACCGCCAGAATAATTAGCACCCAGCTGCAACAAATTAATACATAAAAATTAAATAAATTTCATATCAATACCATAATCTAGCATGTTTATATGTGAAATCCCATGCTTAAAAATCACATGTTTATATGTGAAACAAACAAGAACAATGAACACACATAATATTAATAGATACATATAAAAATAGATACATATATATTGTAAAAAAAAAAAAAGGTCCATTTTTCAAATCTTGAAAGGCTTACGTTTTGGCCATAAGCGGATTGACCCGCGTAAGATTGGCCATAAGCGCCGCTTCCTCTTGAAGAATACATGTTGCTTCTTCACATGGAAAGAAAGCGACCAACCCTGAAACAAACGAAGAACAATTGAACAATTGAACAATTCATTCATCAGAAGGAGAAGAGCAAGAAAATAGAATGGGGAATTTTCTTTCTCCACGCACCGATTGAAAAGAAGGGTATAGAAACCCTAGCAATCGAGGAGGAAAAGGCAGTAACTTTGAATCGGAGAAGAGTGTGTGATGGAAATCGAAAACCCTAGATGAATGAGTAGTGAAGAGAGTTGCTTCTATGCGTGTCGTTTTATGATATCCCGATTCTCAAGTTACGAATCAACGACGTTTGTGAATGGTGGATGGAGTAGGGTTTTAAGTTTTGCGTTTCGATGGGTTAATGATGGGCCCCCGATTGGGAGATGCATCTGGGCCCAAATATCATGAGGGTTTATGACATGTGAACCAGCCCAAACAAGACTTTTTTTTTCTTTTGTTTACTTTGCTTTTTTCAATATAAAATAATTAATATAAAACATTTTATTCTTCTTTATATGTTTCTATTATCTATCGATTTGTTTTTTTTTTATATTCGTTAATTTATTTACAAGATTGGTTGAACATTGAAAAACTTATGAAATTCTAAAATACAATTCTAATTTCATATGTCAAAATTGAACCTCGTAATAAATTTTTATCTTCTGAAAAAATAGAAATACAAATAAATATAATTCCAGTTAACAATATAACTCTTGGACAGTTTTAGTGGCTTAACACAAGGCTGATCAGTGGTTGGACTTGGTCGGATTTGGACCCAAATGCTCCAATCTGATGATAACCGATGAGAGTATAATATGAATTGTTTTCATCTGATTGGTCAGGTGACCGGTTGGGTTGAGTGATGGGTTCTCGAGTGAGTTGGTATAGATAACGAATTTCAAAACTCCTTTTATCTCTCTCTCTCTCTCTCTCTCTCTCTCTCTCTCTCTCTCTTTCTTGTTCTGTTCTATTTCTCTCTATAACCCTTCTTTCTTCCTCCCCGATTTGAAACTCTGCCTTCAACTACAATAAATCTCCCACTCAAGACCTAAGAAGATGGAGTGAATAAAAAGACTCATTTCCCATAATCCAAACCCAAAACCCACCACTTTCTCAAGCCAGCAGTGGTAGTAATTCCTCTTGAATGTGTCGGACACCACATTAGTAGCAGTAACTCCTACAACGTTGATGAAGAGGTAAATAATGATCCTATATTTGATGGGCCTCTCAATGCACGATGGATATCGGGGAACGCAGTGGTCGTGCGATGGAGCTTGGAGTGGTGGATGTTGGACACTTGCAGTGAAAGAATGTGTGAACGTGATGAATCTGAAAATGAGGCTTTTTTTTTAGGTTTTGTGGTTAATGGAGAAGTAGTGACGTTATAATGGAAGAAAAAAATGGTTATAGGGAAGAATGTGTGAACCAAAAGGGGGAGAGATGAAGGTTTTTGTGGTTAATAGATTTTTTTTTAATTGAAGGAAAGGGTTTTTGTGTAGGGTGGTGAAAATGGGAAATATTCAGAGCAAGTGTTTGCTATATCTCTCTCTCCCATATCTCTCTCTTTTGATAGGCGAAAAAAGGTGTTGGATCCAAATAGGTAATAGGGAGCATTAGTCACATTGAGAGTAGCGATCTTCGGCGAGTGAAAGACATCAACAATGAGCAATCGATCTCATAGATGTCATAAATAAGAAAAATAGGAAAGTATTTGAAAAACAAGAAGGGTTGCAAACATAAAGCTAAAGGAAGTAATATAAATTTGATTACACAATCAAAGAGCAAAGTGATGAAATGGAAACAACATGTTGTCCTTCAACAAGTGGCAAATGCAAAATCAAGGCCAAATCGGTGCAAAAGAGATTAAATAATTCTGAGGCTACAATTAGTGGGGTTCGAAAGGGTAGACGAGACGAGAAGCATGAGCATAGAAACAAAGAGTCTGTTTGGTTTGCCAAATCCGCTAGCGTATAGCGGATGGAAAAGTAGCCCTGTTTGGTAACCATTCTTAAAATTAGCGTATAACATTTTTTCCAGATGCTACTTGAGGTAATGTTTGAGCTTATAGCGTATAGCTTATCATTTTTCTTCCATTTTTATCTCTACTATCTTAATTAAATTCCTCATTTATCCTTAGCTAATAAAATAAAACACTAATCATTTAACATAATATAAAAATAAGAATTAATTTCACTATTTAGATTTATATTTAAGATAAAAAATGGAAAATGTATTTTTATCTATAAAAAATAAAATTTATATAAAAATCATACCAGTATATAATTTTATTTTTATCATTCCATTTTATTTATTAAAAATAATTAAAACTAAGTTACTATTAAAATTATTTTTTTAATTTTTTAATTGATATATAATTTAAAATAAATTAGAGTGTTAAAAGTGATAATTATTTTAAAATAAATAATATATATATATATATATATATTTTATATATAAAAAATGCAAACATATCCTTTTATGTCATTTTACATTTATCAACCAGTCAAACCGCTAGTTTTATCAAATACTTCAAATCTAATCCGCTAGCGAGTCTGCTATCAGCTAGCTTATCCGCTATCGGCTATCAGCTAGTTTATTCGCTATTCGTTAGCTTATCCACTATCATCTAGCTTTTACCAAACAGAACCAAATATATATATATATATATATATATATATATATATATATATATATATATATATATATATATATATATATATATATAGAAAGGCGGGCATTGTCACAAGGTGGGGATGAGGAGGACAATTTTTCCAATTGCATAGAAGTTAATTAGGAGGGCTCAATGGGATCAAAGATCAAAGAAAGGGACGAGATGACTCGATGACATACGAGTTTAGTTAATGAGAAGGGGCTACTTTGGGAGGAGGGTTCTGAAGGTACTATGAGAAAGAACCAAATTGGGTAACAAGGTGATGCAAAATAGAACCTGCAATTAGGTTCAGTTATCGATGGGTTGAATTGTGCAAGACTGAATTTGCTCGCTCTTACCCATATTAAACCTTGTTTTTTCACTCTTCTGAATCCATAATCCTTTTGAACATGCCCACTTCACCAAACTTCAAAATTGATTGTTCGTTAATTTCGGGCGGGTCTTAGGTTCATAATCACCCCTAATTAGCACTTGTGTTTATTGGCACTTGTTTATCTATCAATGGAGTTACCACGTGAATATTTCTCAATACATGAAATTCATTTCACTATATTATCCATGTACATTGTTGTTTATTATTTATTGTTTGCAAAATTATAATTATATAAGGAGGAAGTATTGCCACTTTTCACTTGTATCAAATCCCAACTATGAATTTTTATTTTCATCTAAAAGTAATTGGGCTAAATTACACTTTTGGTCCCCAAATTGTTATTAAATGTTCAATTTGGTCCCCAAGTTTTTAAAATGTTCATTTTGGTCCCCTAATTCCTTAAACTTGTTCAAATAGGTCCTTCCGTCAAGTTGACTAACGGCGACGTCAAGTTGACTAAGGGACGACAATGAACTTTTTAAAAACTTGAGGACCAAATTGAACATTTTAAAACAATTTGGCGACTAAAATGAACATCTTAGAACAATTTTGGGACCAAAATGAACATTTTAAAACAATTTGGGGACCAAAATAAACATTAAAATATTAAACTTAATGCCACGTGTCATTAGGTTTGACGTCGCCGTTAGTCAACTTGACGGAAGGACCTATTTGAACAAGTTTAACGAATTATGGGACCAAAATGAACATTTTAAAAACTTGGGACCAAATTGAACATTTAATAACAATTTGGGGACCAAAAGTGTAATTTAACCAAGTAATTGTGATGTTAATAGTTTGCATCGTTTAATGAAAATAAAAATAATAATTAGGAATGGATATAAGTTAAAAGTGACTTACACTGATGTAAATCGATCACTCATCATTTAATTATATTATTTCAATTATTAACATCGAAATTGAATCATTTCTTTTTCTTTGGGTACAATTTAGGGCCTATTTGTTTGTTTCGAGTTTCCTGTTTTCAATTATTTATACAGGAAATAGTGAACACAAAATAAAGTTGTTTTCATTGTTTCATATACAAATCTTTATAAATAAAAAATAAAATAAAAACAGTATGATATTTTTATAAATATTTTTATTGTAATTATTTTTAAATTTAGGAAATGAAAATGCAAATAAAACGGGTCCTTAGGTCCTTGGAGGAGTTTGTTTTCATGATGGGCCCAACGGCTCGTGGACCATTATCGAGGTTGGCGGCTTCAATCACACGTGACCCGCCGTGCCGGGTGCTCCACCTATAATAACTATTTGTTATATGGGTTGATTTTCAATACAAATGTATTATTAAATAAATAATTATTGGAGACTTCTTTAACACTTTATATTTTTTTATGATAATATTGATAAACTTAATAACTAGCGGTTAATATCTAGTCACATGTTTTATTTAAATATAATTTTAATTTTATATTTAATTTTAATATTTATATATATTCCAATAAATAGGATGCGTGGGCAGCGTGGCTAATTTTTTGTAGATGTTTAAGAAAAAATTTGTTCATGTACTCTTATTTTTTAGTAAAGACCCATTTTGGTCCCTGATAATTTTTTACAGTGTCCATTTTAGTTCTTAACAAAAAAAACTCGTTCGTTAGTCCTTGAATTCAGGGCATGTTAGTCCCCTCCGTTGATCGTTATGAAGGCTCTGTTAGTTTGCTGATGTGGCTTGTTAACTCGTCCACCTGTCCGTTAAATAGCCCGCGTGGATATTTATTTTTGAGTAAATGCTGATTTTGGTCCTTGAAAATTTTCGAGGTGCTCATTTTAGTCCCTATGAAAAAAAACTCGCCCATTTTTTTCATCTTCTTCATCCTTTCTTCTTCCTTCATCAATTTTTTTTCCATTTCTTCTTCTAAACCACAATCAAATTCAGAGAATTCAACGTTAAGCTCAGGGACTAAGCTCTATAAATTTGATCAAAAAGAGAAATTTTGTAGGGCGCCACCATACCAGATACATCACAAAAGAAAAAAAAAGACGAGAATGAAAAACTTCATATGGTGATACTAGTTTAAACTACATTCTCTATCCCCACATCTCCAGCATATACAAAATCCAGCATATACAAAAATCACAATCAAAATTAGCTCATTTTTGTATAAAAAAATCAGATAATCATTAAAAAGTAAAAAAATAACATAAGCATCAGAGGAGAAAAGAAAGGATTAGGAAGAAGAAGGAAAAGGGGGAGAAGGATCTCACCGTTACCAGGCCGTCACGCTGTCGTGTTGCCGTCGCCGCATGTGTCCCCCCTTTGTCGTTAACAATGCGAAACACGACTCCGTTCTTCTCCCTCCCCACAGCCCAATCGCACAGCTCTGTCCTCTCTCTCTTCACCCCGTGGTGCGCATCCCCTGCCGTCTTTTCCTTCTCCCCCCTCTTCTTCTTCTTTTCTCCTCTGATCTCATATTCTGTTTTTACTTTCAACTGATTATCTTATCTTTTAATTAAAAAATGGAGCTGATTTTGGTTGGGATTTTTATATGTGCGGGAAATGGAGCAAGAAATAAGGATGAAGAAGATGGAAAAAAATAGGCCGAGTTTTTTTTTTTTTGTAGGGACTAAAATAGACAGCTCGAAAATTGTCAGGGACCAAAATGAGCCCTTACTCAAATAAAAATCCATGTGGGCTACTTAGTAGACATGTGGACGATTTGACGGGTCACATCGGCAAACTAACGAATCCTTCACAATGAAGATCAATGGAGGGACTAACGTGTCCCTGATTTGTAATTGTTAAGGACTAACATATGACTTTTTTTTTTTTGTTAGGGACTAAAATAGACACCGTGAAAATTGTCAAGGACCAAAATGAGCATTTTTTCTTTATTTTTTCTAGAGGACACCTATCTATGCGTCTTAGTAATTGGTAATTAATAACTATTCATGTGGTTTATTTAATTAACACAATTGATAGATAATTGAATTTTTTAAATATGTTGTCAGGGATTTGAATCATGTCACGTGTATGAAAAAAAAATTTATTAGGAAAGACAAAACTCACTTTAGCAAATTTTACTCCTCAAAAGAGATTAATCTCTAACTGTCGGCTGAAAATACGCAAAATAATAATAATAATAATAATCTTATATCGATAGCATTTGTATAGGCTTCTTCTCATAATATTCCACGTTGATAAAATAATTCGAAACAACTACAGTGAGTTATTATTCATCCACTTGCTGACTTGCATGTAAGAGTTTGCAAGGAGTCTTCTTTTTTGCTTAAAGAGTTTGTAAGGAGTCTACACATCTTTCATTCTTAAAAAGGAAAATAAAGCCTATTAAAAGAAATAGGGAAAGAAAGAATTTTAATGTTATAGCAAAAAATTCAAAGAACATTAGAAGGGTTAAGATAAAGTTCGGGTAACCCATGCGCATGCTATGTAAGACAGCTGAAACTTGTTGGCAGCATTTGTTACAAATTTTTTTTTAAAAAAAAAAATCGAAAATGGTGATACGTGAAAAAAAATTTCTCATACTTTATACAAGTTTTAAAAAATTATTTCTAGATATAAAAGATGATCAGGAATAAAATTAATGAATAATAATTAGAAATTTAAAAAAATTAACTCTATTTCCATTATTGAATGCGACAAAAAAAAATCATGAAAATATGATTTTCAGAAATATAATTTGTCTGATCCAATCAACGACATGGAGACCCATAGGATATTGGCAAAGCGGTGATTGGTGTGTGACTTAAAAGATCTATATTCTCTACTTAAATATCTATTGTTTGATCGAAGTGAGAGGAATCGAACTACTTCTTTCACATATTCAAATAAAAGAGCATTACCACGTGTTAGGCTTGCTCAATTATTTCCAAACACGGTACTCCATGATGAATAAAGTTTCATGACCATTAATAGAAATATATTATGTAGTGTCAAATAAAATGTAAATGAGAAGATAAAAATAAATATATATAATATTAATATGACATTTTAAGTTTAGTTTTCAAATAACAAGATTCTTTTATATTGGACTCGTGGAACTCTAGAAGAAATAAATTATAAAAAAGAGAATATACTATCTTTTAATATTACCTTTTTTAAAAAAGTGAAGAGGTAAGTGATCTGTAAGTACTTTTGTAAGTGCTTTTTGAGCCGTGAGGCCTACCCTGACTTTGGTGAGTCCTCGAGATCTAACACACTTCAACTTTTTTCTATAAAAAAAACGTGGAGATAATAGGATATAGGATATGCTCTCCTATTAGGTCTAAGTGATGACTTGTCCAGGTACCAACCACATCTCAAGCACCATTTTTTCGTTTTTTTATTTTTTATTTTTTTTTATTTTTTATTATATCCATTTTTTTCAGGCAATTATATCCTTTTTTATAAGTTAGTGCTTATCCTTTAATTCCAAGTCCTAACCTATCAGTCCCCACCTACCCATTCCGGAAAGGACACGCGTCACCTTGTTAACAGGCACTTGATAGCTATCCTTGCTGACTGCCTCTTGGGGAATATTGGAGTCACGCCACACTAATAATATTATTGTTTATGAAATTTTTGTTATTTAATTTTAAATTTAAATAAAGAGCACTATTCTCACAACATTTCCATATACCATGGAAGCAATTGTTTCGTTCAGCCTAGTGTTGTATTTTCAAAGTCTAGAATTTTGGCTCTTCTTTTCATTGAACACCTTAAGTAAGTGGTCAGTGGTTCAAATCCTGACTCTTATGTATGGAGAAAACCTAGTTGGGAGGGAAAAATCCATCTTGTGTCTCCAACAGATTCCCCAATGGAGATTATCACTACTAACGATAGTGGATACTTCGTACCTATATCATGATTAAAAAAAGGATAGAATGGCCTACAAACTCGTTATTTTAACAACAAAAACTTAATATCCGTATGAATACATGGTAGTCATTTCCTTTCCAACAATTTTTTTTTTTTTAAACTATTGTATTATAATAATTATCAATAGTCATTTCTTCCTTTTTTTATCATATATTATCCACTATTTTATTTATTTCATCAATAATATAATCATTATTATCGACTCCAAAGTAGAAGACTCGTTTCTTTCTCCACCTTCTTTACTGCCAAACCAACCTAAAGAACTCACGACGTTGAGTGATCAAAATTATTGTAGTTTCTCTTTAGATGTAGGGTGGTGAACACGTATAAGGCACACGTCCCAACTCGATCCCTAGCATCTTTTGCAAAGGGATTGCGTCATTGCTGAGTTCATTATTCGATCACTTGCTTTCACTTAAGAACCTTATTATACCCTAATAACCAATTCTTAATACAAAATGAAAATCCTTTGAATAAACATTAAATAATTTCTAACATGCTTCGAAGTTTGATCAAAAAACCGACAAGCAAAAGAAATAATATATTTTTTCTTATAAAAGGTTCATGATTCGTGTACTCATCTTGGCTTCTTTGAAGAATATTCTATATGGGCCAAATGAGGATATATTAGAGGATCCAAGAATTCTTAAAATTGGCTGCTGACCTCACAATTGTGAAACTAGGTGTACATGCAGTATGCTAATAATATTCCCTTGGAGAATTGAATGCAACCCTTGGTGGATAAAGATGTGCTAGTGTTAGTTAAAGGAAGAGTTTTGTTATTTAAACAAAAAGAATGAGAATATGAAAGTTAGATAATATCTCACTCATATTTGTACATGCTAAATTCATGTTAACTTTGTATACAGTAATATTCAGCCGTATTTATATTAAACATGACATTTCACGTGTGTTAATTAATTACATCCAGTCAAAAAAAAATTAATTACATCCTAAAACCAATTGGTGTTAAATGAAGTTTCCCAACACACCTCAAGAAGATTGTCATAAACGACGAAGATGGGCTATTGACTCTGATACCATGTTAAATTCCATTCTAAAACTAATTGGTGTTAAGTGGAGTTATCCAACAAGTATTTAAACTGTACCCTATGATTTGAGATTGGTGCAACTTTCAACAACATGAATGTTATATTTGAGATGTAAAAAAGAAAGGTCATGTCATTGATTAAGGAATCCAAGAAAATAAGCTTTTATGAAAAAAAATTTATTATACAACTTGTCAAAATAGGGAAAAAAAACAATTTGGTTCAAAGAATCATGAGGAAAAAGGTCAGTTAAGATAGGAGAAGTTCTGGCCCTCATTGGAGCATCTCAGGCTAGGTGACGCATATACACTAAGGTATAGAAAAGTCATCCCATGAACCAATCAAAGCCATGCAACTCTACACAAACGACAAGAAACCTCAAAGATAAAAGGGGCATTCATCTCATTGCAAACATTTCAAACACCTTGATTTCTCTTGAAGCCTCTCTTAATATTCCACTTTCTCCACAACCCTTTTCCTTCTCGTCTCATTACCAAAAGAGGCCAATAGAAAATTATTCTATAGTTCCCATTCAAAGTTTCAAACCATTCTTTCCTTTTCCTCAATATGGAGGGTATCACAAGTTCTGAACTCCCACCTGGTTTCAGGTTCCACCCAACTGATGAGGAGCTAATTGTGCACTACCTTTGTAACCAAGCCACATCAAAGCCATGCCCTGCATCTATCATCCCAGAAGTGGATATCTATAAATTTGATCCATGGGAATTGCCTGGTATATATATTCAATAATATCAATTGCTAAACTTTCCTAATGTTATTGTAGTTCATAATATCTCTGTGTGTGCTTCACATATTATATCACTAACCAAGTATAAAAAATGGTATACATGAATGATATATGCAAGCATCATTTTCAGTCTTAACTATGAACTTCTCATGAAATGCAGATAAAACAGACTTTGGAGAAAATGAATGGTATTTCTTTACACCAAGAGACAGGAAATATCCAAATGGGGTGAGGCCTAATAGAGCAACAGTGTCTGGGTATTGGAAGGCAACTGGTACAGACAAAGCAATCTATAGTGGGTCTAAGCATATTGGGGTGAAGAAAGCTTTGGTTTTTTACAAGGGTAGGCCCCCAAAGGGTGTGAAGACAGATTGGATTATGCATGAGTATAGATTGATTGGATCAAGAAGACAAGCCAGCAGGCAAATTGGGTCCATGAGAGTAAGCCTTTTTAAGCCTTTGCCTCACTGTTATATATACTTTATGGAGTTTAACAATTAGTACTTTGGTTTGGTATTTAATGTTTTGCTATAAATGACCTTTGCCCTTTGTGTTTGGATGTGTCATCAGCTGGATGACTGGGTCTTGTGCAGGATCTATAAGAAGAAGAACATGGGAAAATCATTGGAGCAAAAAGACGAATACCCAACAATGAATATAACAGCATCAAATGATGGTAGTGAACAGGAAATGATGAAATTCCCTAGGACTAGTTCCCTTGCTCATCTTCTGGATATGGATTACTTGGGTCCAATGTCACAGATATTATATGATGATGGCTCATATGACTCAACCTTTGATTTTCAAATTAACACTGCTAATGTTGGGATGGACCCCTTTGTAAAACCTCAGCATGTTGAAATGCCTAATCCTTATGCAGCAGATTCAGGGAAGTACCAAGTGAAACAGAATAGCACCATCAACCAGAACTTATTTGTGAACCACTTGTATGATCAGACAAAGTAATACCGACAAAAAACTGAAATTGGATTATTTAGGCATGATGATAAGTGTCATCAATAAAAATAATCCAGAAGATTCTTTGTAGAAATAAATATCTTTTACATAATAGATTTTCAGTGATATCCAATCAGATAGCTCCCGTAGACATTGTTTATACTTTTTGTACAATAGGATATAGGATAAGCTTATTGGCTCTTAATTTAAGTGAAAAAGGTTTTTCTCAATTGGACTTTCATGTGAGTTGGGTTAAATACTATCATATATTATGTGTAAAGCCAAAATGGGTGTGGAAGAAGCATCATGGTATGATTATTGAAGCCAAATATGATTAAGCCACCACATACTTCGTCTACATATTACAATCATTATTTATTTTGACCAAGGACACAATTGGCAAATTCTTTGCTATGCACAAGTCAGTAATAGGAATTTTCAAATCAGTTGTTAATATAATTGGTACATTGGTTTGTATCTTGTGGTGCCTTATCCAAAATGATGACGGCATTGTTGATAAAAATGGTCACTAAAAACAAGCAAATGACGTGTTGTGGAGGTTGGCATGCGGATGGGCTAAATAAAGGTAGATGTGGCTGAGGACCACACATTGTTCAGACTATAATAATATAATTAAGTATAAATCCTTGTATTTGCTTCGTCATGAAAGTGCTAGTTAATAAAAAAAAGTATAACTTAAATTAATCAGTTGAACGAGTCCTATATATTCACATTAATATGTTAATATTTAACTTGATAGAGTGCTAGGATTCAAGTAATGTTTGGTCTAGGACACGAAACAGATGAGAAGAAGCATTACGTTTGACTTACAAATTCATAGTATTGCTAATTGCTAATGCATAAATAAAAATATCAACTATACCAACTATTTGACTTTGTTTTTTGCCTTTGACTTGGGGTACTCTCACGCATTATTATGAGACAAATCTCCAAGCAATATGACTAATCTTCAAATAATTGTCTTCTTCAAAGTTTGGATTTTGATCTTTCTCTTGGGGCTTGTTTGTGAGTTTGGGAGGAGAAGGAAGGGGAATGCTTTGGAAAAAAAAGAAGGGGGAAATGGATGAAAGAAAGTAAGATAGCCCTCCAAAACCTCCCCCTTCAGTTCATTTTTTTAGTTCCCCAAAATTGGAGGATTTTGATTCTTTTGTTAAAAAATAAACCCCATGCAAGGTGGGGGAGTATCCTTCCCTTTCCTCATCCCTTCCCCCTTCTTCCTCCCAAAACCTTTCCATCCCTTCCCCTCCAAAGCTCACAGACAAGCCCTTAAGAGTGTGACTTGCTTATCACCACACCTAACCCTTGTTAGTTTGGATGATTAACAATTTAACAGCCTTGACTAACACGAGAAACTGATTACTCAAGCATTACTTATCTGAGAATGGATCCCCTATTCTCCTTTTCATGTCTACTTAGAACAGAATAACCACTTCATCCTCTGATGAAGTATTGTTAAGGATCTTAATGAACCAAAGGAAAAAGAAAGGCTACAAACCTAGGCCTTTTCAAGTACAGCAACTACACAATTGATGAAACATGACAGGATGCATATGGGCATGTCTAATACTTGTCTGAGTCAAGAGCTGTTGCGGTTTCAGTGCCACTAACAACCTATGAATTCACTATATATTGCTCATTCTTGCTAATGGGAACATACTTAAAGACAAATATTATCAATCATCTTATGGTAACCTACCATCATAATTCTCTTCAAGCACCCCAATTATTTTGAAAACTAAACTAGAAATTGGAGTTATAGGATTTCTTTTTAATAATCTGTGTCTTCATAATAGGATCAAACACAATAGCATGCATTCAGCTCATCCTATGAATCTACAGGCACACACCACCTTGCTTACTTCATCCTAAAGGCATCAATGAAGACGACTTTCAACTCATCCTTTGACAATGTAAACATTATCAAACTTTGCTTCATTGATCCGCTAAGTTCCAAGTTTTTGCTGAAAAACACTACACAGCAGTATCAAAATCCTTCATGATATTCCTTACTCAGGTTTTGTCTTCAAGTTTGTGATTGCTGGTTGGGACATAAACAACTCCTCTCTCATGGACCACACATTAATGATAATTGAAAGGAACTGAACTATTTGCTTGTAGTTATAACTGAGTTCTTACTGTCACATCCAGCAGTTCCTCAGGTATACCTTTTCCTACCTTAGTGCTGGATGCAGTATAATTGGGACTCTTGAGGATGATTCACTTACACCTTAGCTATGGTTCAGTGATAGCATCCTCCAAATGAATCACTATCCAAATTCATTGCATTTCAAATGATTCAGCAGTTTGTAATATTCTCTTTTCTTATTTTTCAGGTTAAGCTTTCATGGATGCTTGAAAAAATAGAATCTCCATAGGTCAAAAGATTTAGTCGAAGGCAGCAGCATGCTTACTGATCAAATGACAATTTTATAGTAGTGTGTAAGAGAGGTGATCTCAAAAAGTTTGTATTCCTATGGATCTGCAGTAGGACCAATATGCCATGCCAACGTGTCTGCTTATCCGCAGATGAGGATGGCACCAGCCCATTTTGGTGGACTATAAAAATTCCATACAGACAGTCATGAGATCAACTTCAAGATGTCAGGTTAATCCTGTCAGAAAGCTATTGATTTCAACATGATCTATGTTTTATGATAATATTCTTGTTCAGAGAACTCTCCATGAATAGAAACTTTCTTGCTTTCTTATTGTGTAAGAAATGAAGAATGAGATTACAAAGTGCGTAATTGTTTCATCAGTGCATATATACTTCTGCACTCTGATGAATCTTCAGGACTCACATGCATGTGACAAGAATATCCTTATCTGTGCACATAACTTCCTAATGCTAACTAACTATGCGATGTGGCATATTATTCTAACTATCACTTGGCTGGAGTAACTAATTACATTTATCTAATTACACTTTTACACCCGCTAATAAACCAAGCTAATTAACAGTTGAGTTATGGTTCATGGTAGGAGAAGAGACATATACCATACGTTTACCGTCTTTTTGGAAGTGGTGGAACAAATATAGTTTTAAGATTTGCATATTGGTAAACTAATTTGCCAACTGAAGATAGTAAGTTCTGGCGATATATGCTTCTCTGCCTCATGGTCATAAGTGAAAAGTCATGGAAACGAAAATAGGAAAAAGTGATAAAAAAGAGTTCATTGATCAAAGAGAATCCAAACAATATCTATCAACAAAAAGCAAGAAACATACAAGGCCGATGCTTCTATAAGAGAACATGAATTAGCATAACCATGGTATGGCTGCCTTGACTTCTTTACAAAGATGTAAGGTTATTACAAAGACAATTATATGAAAACAAATTAAAAACTATCCTGACACACATATATACCAATACAACCCACATGTAAGATCATTTATAGCTTTTTATCAATTAACATCTAACTAGTAAAGATACACAAACCCAAGCAGAAGCTAAGAAATTAGTTTCTGCTTACTTTCTTGTTGGTTGATGTCAGCTTCTATCTTTGCTCGCACAATTGAATGAAATCCTGGATATGGCTCATAACCAAATAAACCCTGGAGAGCCTGCAGCAAACAAAGAGCCAGACGTAATGAATAAATTCAAGCAATAAACTAATATTAAGGAAGGGCAGAAAACTATGCAAGAGAACAAACAATATTAGGGAAAATATGAAATTTATAAGTACACTACCTCCAGCAATACAAAGAAAGGAGCCATTACAAAGGCCTGAATGAGATTATCCAAAAGAGCAGGTGCTCGTTTCTGTGAATAAAAATTAATCTCAGAAGCATATAACACACAGAAAGTCAGGGATTGAGTTATTATAACAAAATACTTGCCTCAAATACACCATGACCAATGAACTGGACTGTCCAACATACTAGCTGAACCACCAGAACAACCTATAGATGAGATTGTTTGAGAATCAAGATCAAAGAGTGAAAAGTGACGAATGTATCGTTGATGTTTATGTATGCATGAAGCAAATATTTTTTCCTATCTACATTTGACAAAATGGCTCTTTAGTCTTTAGCATTATTATATCTAGCTAACACAAATATAGTGGCATAGCTATTGAGTGTCGGAGGAAGCTGTCTCCAAGCCATGAATCCATGATATTAGCGCAAGAAAATTAGAATATTTTGTGGCAGGGTAGGGGGGTTTAGGGTTAGGATTGCAATAATAGCAAAAGGAGGGAAGGTACAAGCCAGACAATGGGAGAATGAATAAGATATAATCCCATAATTACATGAAAAAGTAATACTAAGAAAAATTACTCAGTTTCTGTAATCATCATTATCAATGCATTTGTAAGAGCTCCTTTCACTAGCAATGCCAGACACCATTCTCAAACTTAACATGTTAGACTCTTGGAAAACCTCTATTGAAGTATAAGACACAATGACTCCCAGCCTTTGTAGGATAAGTAAGTTTATGTACAGGACATCTGTTATTTGCACTCTCTCTCCCTTTATCAAATTTTCTCTTTAAGCGTTTCACCTCTCATTTTCTAGTTTTGCGAGCTATTAGTCTTCCTGTCCAAGAAACAATTGATGAATTCTATACACAAGAAGTGAAGCAAACATTTAGGAAGTCAAGTAACTTCCAGATAAAATTGTAATTTTGAGGCAGTCTATAAAAAATTAGGCTAAATTCATAAAGAAGCAAATAATGCAATAGGAAGAAAAAGTTTCTATCATGATCTCTGAGTACATGTACATTGACATCATGCATGATATGGTTGATTACAAAAGGATCTTAAGCTTAAAACAACGCATGACAGCATATAAATCTTATCATTAATAATTAAATATCTAGAACTCTGTTATCTGCTCTTTAGCCTAAACAGAAAAGGGAACGAATAATGCAAATGCCAAATGCAACCAGAACCCCCGCTAGAATTTTCCTAACATCAAAGGAATGCAAATGGGGGAAAGGACAAATGACCACTCACACAAAAAAAAAAGAAAAGAAAGGAAGAATGAATGAGAGAAAAGAAACACAAAGCAAAAAGCATGATTGAGGAACGAATTAGTGATGTTCAGGAGGTGAAAATTGGAGATGACTCATCCTACAAGTTGCAAGGATAAACCATCATGGGTCCATCTTATAAAGTGATGAGGATGTCTTACATATGATTCAAGCTAAGTGGATTAAATGGAGAAATGCTTCAAGTATAATTTCTGATCTAAAGTGTCTATCCAACTCGAAGGAAAATTCTGCCAGACATCTATAAGACCAATGGTGTTTTATGGTACTGGAGATAGAATGGAGGTGGATGAGTGGACATACTAATATACAAGAAAAGATGATTGGGAACTAATGTATTTAAGAAAAAGTTCAAGTAGTACTTAATGAGGTGGTTTGGTCATGGGAGTAGAAGACCAATAAAGGCTCCAGCGAAAAAGTTAAACAAATGGAGGATAGCTCGGCAAAAGAAAACATCAGGAGAAACCATTAAAACAGGCACTCAAAATAATTTTAAGGAAATTTTGGTTTTTAATAGAACACAGTGGCATCCACTAATCCATGAACTGACTCCATTAGGAATAAGGCTTGTTTTTTGTTGTAGTTGTTATTGCATCTTAATTAGGCTTTTGCATACTATTAAGTTCCGGTTTCTTAACATGACATGGCTTGTTTTTTGTTGTAGTTGTTATTGCATCTTAATTAGGCTTTTGCATACTATTAAGTTCCGGTTTTTTAACATGACATGTAGTTTTTAGTTCAGAAAAGGTTGAACAAAACATTGGACTTTTTATTTCTACCCTATCTCAAACACTGTGGGTTGATGCAGTTTCCATTTCTAAAAGTTACTTGTTCTGTGGTAATTAGATAGATATAAAAGGAGACAGAAACAGGAAAACATGTATCCTGCTCCAGTATGTGCAGTTATAGATGACAAACAAATGTGAGGGTCACTGGCAGATAAAATGAAAGGACAAGAAATTCACAAAAATAAAACAACTTAACCATATTTACATTTACATATCAATAAAATATTAAGAAAAATTGATAGCAATATAATCTTTTGGACTTTAAATTGCGGACCGCATCACGTAATGCGGCAGCTGCAACCGCATCGGACCGTGATTGCAGACCGCATCGGACCGTAATGCGCAACCGTGACCGCAACCGTAATTTAAAACCTTGCTCTTAATTATCAAATTCACTAAATCATATGAATTTACTCTCTATTTAACGGGTCCCATATTAAATGCCATCAAATAATAAAGAGCACAAAGAAAAAAGTGTGTTGGTGGCATTACTACGTCTTGTCTAAAACAACAAAAACTTAAAACCCAACAACCTGGTTTACCTTCCAGGCTAGAGGAAACCCAAGTTGACTTGCAACAAAGCTGCTACCCACCCAACAAACAACACAAAGCAAAGCAGCCAAGGAACCAGCTTTGAGATCCAAACTAGCATAGAAAACTGAGTAAGTCAAAGCAACCAAGAACCCAACATTCCAAACCAACACCACATGGTTCCCCCATAGGGAAAACTCACAATTTGGAATCTCGAAGAAGGGAGGGATGAAGTATAGAATCATAAGGGCTGTGAAAAAGATTGGCCAAACGAACAACACATGGATTGCTATGTTAACTGGGTTGCTGTGGTAAGCAGCATAGAAAGCAAAGTGCTTTTCAAGATCAAACAATCCAATCCTTCCCATAAAAAAAAGTTTATTGGTGAATTTTGTCGAGAAAATTAATGGGGTCGTGTTAGAATCAGGGGAAAAAACATGAACATCAACGCAGAGGTGGAGTTGGATACATTGAAATGAATAGGAGGAGGGAAGCGTCGAAAGGAATGAGTGGGGCAGTTTGTTGAGAAGTTGGAAAAAAATTATGATGGTTGGAAAGTGATTGTACTGAGATACGGAAACTTAATCATTCATCAGTCGATATTCTTGATGTTGTTGGATGGTGGTTTGGAACAGAGGAACAAATAAGGAATCTATAAAGGAGTGTAATCAGAAAAGAAAATAAGGGAGCCAAGAAGACCAACAGTATTAAATGATGAAATTGTGGTTTAAGTCGCTAGACAATATCAAAATTTTTAAGTAGATACTTAACTAAACAAAAAAAAAAGTTTTCAAGTGAGCCCTTAAACAAATTTTTTTTTAGTTGGGTTTTTACTTATGTAAAATTTAAAATTGGATCCCAGAGATAGATTCCATAAAGATGTCGTTAAGCTTGTTAATATAGAACATGACCTGGAATTTCCTTCCTAAATTTGAGTTTAGGGTTACAAGAGACCAAAATATTAAACCAGAAGACCAAAACGTGACTCGCGACTGCTTCTCCCCCTTTGAACAAACAACTCCTTCCTTCTTCAATCTCTCCTTTGCAGTTGCATATCTCTACGAGGTATGAATAATATTTTTTATGTTTTATATATGTGTTATATTTGAAAGGAGAAATATGTTCATAAAAAAAGAAAATAAATGAGAACTATAGTTAAAAAATTGAGTTATATATATTAAATAATTGGATGGATTTGAACGTAATCGTACGAAGACTTCCTGTTCATTTTGGTGGATGAATGATAATTTAAAAGAATTTCGAATGAAACATTTATTTATTTTGTTACTTATCTCTATTTATTTTTTATCTCATTTTATAAATAATTTTTGTAAAAAATTAGTCCTCTAAATGCAATTTATTCCAACTTTAGAGCATACAATTACAATAGAAAATAAAATTGCAAACTTTTTTTTAATTCTCAGATTTTAAAGATTTAGCTTGTTACTAAAAAGTATCCTAACATCAAAGCACGATTATATGATGATTTATTTGTAAATAATCAAATTATAAATGGTATGTAAATTCGTATACATTCTCAATATGAAAGGTATTACATCTTAGATCGCATTTATAAAAAGGTAAAAATCATATAAATATGAAAGGTATAAATGACTCTTAAAATAGGAAAATGAAAAATTGGTTTAATCCTTATCACATGTTTTCTTACTTTTAGGTGGTGAGATATGATTGGATAATTGTGTAAAACCTTTTTATACTGTAATTGTATATCCATTACTAAATCCTTACTTATAATCACCAATTTTTTTTTTTTGACACAACACCAAAAAAAATTTAAATCCTTACTTATATATATCCATAAAAAAAAAAAGCAATGAACAAATATACATACAACATAAATCCATTAAATCCTTACTTATAGTTACCCCAACACGACCTCATGCTACAACTTTGTAAAATAAAAAGAAAGTATCCAAATCGCATAGTTCAAATTGTCAAGAAAGTCATTGTTCCAAGTGACGTAACCAATTAGTGAACAATAAATTGAATAATCAGATCCAAAAATATTGAGTAGGAAAAAAAAGAGGAAATAAAATTATAAACTTAAGATAATTCTGCCCAAAAAAAAATAAAATAAAAAAGATATAATTAACATCTGATGAAGTAAATTCAATTAATGATTCAAACCTATAAATTTTATTAAATTATTTAATTGGAATAACTTAATAATTTAAATAGTCATTTGTAATTTATTGGTTGTTGACATGTGATGAAGAAAATACAAGAAAAATCAAATCTTAATAATTTACTAAATCATTTAGTTGGAAATTTAATATTTTTAAAAGTTGACATAAAAATATATTTTAGAAAGTTTACTTGAAATTTGACATGAATTTAACATTTAAAAATAAAATATTTAAAAAAAGTATATAATAAAATCCATTCAAAATTTATATGATTGTAATGTTCCCTCACTCGATACTGAAAATTTAATTGAAAATCCATTCTACATAATTGTTTGAATAATGTAATTGAAATAGTTTACTAATTCAAATAGGTAGAGATAATTTAGAAAGGTTTGTGAAATCCAAGAAAAGTGTCTTACTCTATAGTATTTAATTTTTTAAAATTCGTATTAATTTTTTTTTATCTACATTTAATTTTTTGAGACATACATTATAATTTTATTAATATATATTTTTAAAAGACACGAAATTGAATCTTTGAAAAAATATACATGTTGAGATTAAGAAATTTGAGGTTTGAAAAGAAAGAAAAAAGAGCTGTAAACTCTTGTGTTGTTAATTATCACAATCCTCATAATGTGATTGAGCGGATGCAAAATTTTTTTTTTAGGCAAAGCGGATGGAAGTTATAGAGCTAGGTTTTACATTTTTTATCAGAATAAAAAACTATTTTATTATTTTATCAATTAAGGTTGTGTTAATTTGTAATTAATTGTTAATTAAAAGAATCAAAAGGGTAATTCAAAATGTAACATCTAATAATTCCTTAGCAGATGTTATTACGGAAAAAATGCTAACGAAGGTTGGTCCAGTTGGTAAGGATACGACTCATAACCCACAAGGTCATGAGTTTAAATCCCATTGCCGATGTGAGGACCACGTTGGTGGGTAATATGTAAATACGTCTGTAAGTGCTCTTTGAGCTGTGATGTAACACCCCGTTTTTCGTAAACAAGCTTAGTGCTTTCATATATTATATATATATGTTTGTATATTTTTGTTATGTTTGTTTTTTATATCTAAGTTCATGTTTGGAAAAGTTTAGTCTTGGAAAGGTTCAACCATTTTAGAGTCCTAGTAACCTGTTTACCGTTTTGGCCATATCTTGAGTTCTAGATGTCCGATCGAGGTGATCTTTGTGGCGTTGGAAAGCTAAGAGAATTATCTACAATTATTATATTATGTGTTTTGTCCAAATCGATCATCTAGGTGGTCTCGAAAGGCACTCTTTCAGTGCCTCGTGCTCAGGAGTTGAGCACGGCCGTGCTCACAGGGAGCAAGGCCGTGCTCAGGGATCAGAGTCTTTAAATAGAGCAGTTTCGTGAGGGTTACGAGCCAAACCCTATTTTGGCACTTTGGACAGCTTTTGTGGGGCAAAAACCTCTTCTCTCTTCCTCCCTTGAACCTCTTTGATGCTCTTGGTGTTATTGCTCTAGTTTTGGTAGATCTTGGTTGGTCTTTGCCAATCGTAGAAGGTAATGGTTCCTTCCCTCTTTAGTACCCTTTCTTGTTTTGATTTGGGAAACTAATTGGTTAACCTTTTGTTTGACTAAGGCTTGGAAGCTAGTCAAGCCGCTTTAGGGAAACGCGTTGGTTCTTCGTTTGGGTTGCCAGTTGGCTTTCGTTGGTTGAAATCTTCATACTAGGTATGGGGAGAATGAATAGTATTGACATGTAGGCGTTGGGAGTAACGTAATATGAATGGTTAACCCATGACCCTGTCATATGTTATTGTCTATTTGATGTTAATTGATGTATGTATGATATGATTATAATGTTAATGACATGCTTTAATTGTTATATTGTTTTTTTCATGTTAATTATTGATGATGTATGAGTGGATGGTATTGATATGCCCAAATGAGTATGATGTTTAATGATGCCATGAATGTCTATGATGATGATAATGCTATTATGAATGATGATGTTGTTATGATTACGAGGATGTTGTTATGAGAATGATAAGACTATATGATAATGATGATGATGTGGTGCTCTGAATGAGTGATGATTGTTGTGGATGTTAATGCCAACAATGACGTTAATAAGACTCTAACCAATTAATAGGGCTTATTAATGGATGTTAAGACGTTAAAATACGTTAATGATGATAATGAGATTTAAGGGATGTTGTCCCAGTTGTTCATAAGACATGAATATCGTGTGAGAGGTAAAGTTATGTTCATAGGGCTTAGTTAAAGACCCTAGGATTGATTAGTGTTTTAGGAACGTTAATAACGAAGCTGTGATTAAAGGATTAATTCCCCCTGATGATAAGACATGAATATTAATGAAGAACAGTTAAGATTAATGAAGCTGATGTTCGATGGATTAGTTAAAAGCCAATAGGTTGAATCTGTGAACTGCCCCAAGGATTTGGGAAAGGGTTTCTGACCCTTTCTGCCCAGATCAGTACGGCCACGCTCCATTGAGCACGTCCGTGCTTAACAGGGAGCACGCCTGTGCTCCAGTTTGAAACCCAGAGCAGGGCACGCAATTGAGCACGCCATGCTCAGCTGGCAAGCACGACCGTGCTTGCTGCTGGTCCAACACGCCCGTGTTGAGGGTGAGCACGCTCGTGCTCACTTGATCAGAACAGAACCAGAATGTTGAAAACAGGGGTTCTACCCCAAAGTATCCAATTAATGAAAGAAGACACCAAACGAAGAAAAGATGAGTTAGATAACTTAAAGATGTTGTTCTATACCTTGGTAGCCGAGTGGCCATGGGGACTTGATGCTTAATGGTTAAGGTGTTGAGCTCTGTACTTGATTAGTCGGAGTGTCAATAATTAAAGTGGAAAGATGATGTTCTGTACCTTGGTAGCCTAGCGTTCGCTCCAAGGGGGTCTCGATAGCCGAGTGGTCGATGTGTTGAGCTCTAGTGCTTATTGGCCAGAGTGTTGTTATTTTGTACTGGTAGCCGAGTGGCCAAGGGGGCCTTGATGCATAATGTCAAGGTGTTGTTAAAAGATATTGGACCTTTATAGCCAAGTGGCCAAGGGGGCCTTGATGCTTAATGGTCAAGGTGGTGAGCTCTGGTGCTTTTTGGCCAGAGTGTAAGTGAAAAGAGTTTGTGATAAAAGATTAAAGACTAAAGATGAAAAATAACGTTGATGATGATGAACTTGGGTAGCTGAGTGGCCCAAGCGGAGGTGGTGATTGTTGGTTGTGCACTGTGTTGCTCATTCATGCATTGGAGTAGCGGAGTAGCGTTGCATCGCATAACATACCTTATTTGGAATGTATATATATTAATATGATGAAACATTTATGTTTTGATATGCTATGTTTATATGATGCATGTTCATCTTGCTAACTGCTTTCATGCCGTTATGTTGATATATATGTTTCTTACTCACCGTCTTTTGTTGTTGCTTTGCATGTACCCCTTCTTGTGTTATGCAGAGGACGGTGAGCAGTTTATTGAGGAGTGACTCCGAGGAGCCGCTTCTAGAAGTTTAGTTTAGTTGTTATCTGAGTTGTTTGTATCGGATCGGTTATACCAGCTCTGTAATGTGACATCGGGGTTAGGTTAAATGTTTTGTTTATGTTTATGTTATCTTTCAAACATGTTTTATTTTCCGCGTATGATGTTTTGTTTCAATGTGGTATCTTCTATCCGTTGATTTTCATTTTATAATAAATGTATGCATGTGTTTATCTATTTTCGAAAAAACTAAATTATTTCCTTCTAAGTTATCGCTTTATTAATACATGCGGGGTAGAGGGAGTCACACGTGAGGCCTGTCCTGACCCTGGTGAGCTACCGGGACCCAACTCACCTAAACTTTTCCCAACCACTTAAGAATAAATACCCGTACCTTTGAAATAAAGACCGATTAAGGCTGCAATTTTAAATCTAAATACTAATTTAACTTTTAATCAATTAAGGTTGTGTTAATTTTTAAATAAATGTCAATTAAGAAAATTAAAAAGTCGATGGAAGTTAGAGCTAGTTTATAAATTTTTAATGACGATAATTTTTTTTTAAATTTTTATCAACTAAGGTTGTGTTAATTTGTAAGTAAATATCAATTAATAGAATGATGAGAGCGTCATTCAAAATGTAACCTCTAAAAATTCCTTAACATATGTTATAACGGGAAAAATCAGTCATATCATTGAAATAAAGATCCATGAAGGCTGGAAGTTAAAATCTAAATGTCAATTAAGCATAAAAAAACCAATCAAAATCAAAATGGAATCTCTTCTAAATTATTGGACAACAACTGTATTGAGAGAACACCATTAATCCATCCCAAGTCTCACCTGCAGTTGCAGCAAAAGAAGTGCTCCATCGGTGGAGGCCAAAATCCAATCATAGGAAGATTCAGGATATAATATAATATAGTGTATTATATTGCTATGCCTATGACATTCTTAAAATTTGCTCCCAATGCCTTACTAATTATAGATCAATAAGAAGTTCATTGAGAAATGATTTCACCTGCCGCTGTCTAACCTTACAAAGTCATGAGTTCCGAAAAATTAGACAGGAATTGATCTTCCTCCTAAAAGTGTAGATACCTATAACATCAGTGTGAAGCTTAAATACCTTTATGTTCTCTTTAAGTGCCGATTAATTAAAGTTTGAGTGGATTTGAGAGTTAGATACTTATAACATCAGCTATGCTTATTGTATCACTTCAATAACTGACAACCCGAGAAATGTATTGAATGAAAGAGACACAATTTTACAATTAATTACAATTTTTAGAAATGGATTTACAATTTTGCCCCAATAGTAAAGATATGTCCCCCAAACACTTGCTTCTTTATTCTCAAGTAATTTTACATATATGTTCCCAATTACAAAGATTCCTTTTAATAATAATAAAGATATCTAAAAATTGATTTTATATAAAATTTATTATCCAATAAAAAGGCATTCTTGTATCTAAAGTATATTCTACCCAAATTATTTGGACATCACAAATTTCAACCATCAACACTTAGATTAATGACATTTGAAAATCTTGATTAATGATATATTGAATTTGGTTAACGGGTATATCAAGATTAAGTAATTCATTAACCATTTACTAAATTTTATCAATCAAGATTTTGTACATCATTAATCAAATTGCCCTTTGACAAATTACTCATCTATCACAATATATTCATACCAAACTTAATACCATTAACCACGATGATTTAACCAATTTCAATTGTTGTGTATCAAATCAAATTTGTGATTACAAATATCATCATTTATAGACAGATACTCCGTCCATACATTCTTCCCTAGAATACTAGACTGGAGTCAAGAAGATAACTGTTCCACATGGCATAACGCTAAGGCCTAAGTGTGTATACCGGGTAACACGGTCAGCCGAAATAAACCTGCCCGAAAATCCACAAACCAAAATTCCACCCTCACCAGTCACCACTAAACACTCACCACCTATAGTTCCTACACCAATTATCCGAAAACCATGTCAAGCTTCACTCACGCCACCACACTACTCCACGCACACATCAAAACCAAGCAAAAAAGCACCACCTCCAACAACAACCCTTTACCTCTCAATCAAGCACCCTTCTCTTCTGAACAAGATGTGACCAACAGAAGGAAGTTGATTTCAACGTTCCTAGCCACCTCAGTGGCAGTGTTGGGAGTGCATGGCACCACAACCCCACTAGCACTAGCCCAAAACTGGGGCACTCGTTCCTTCCTAAGGGAACATTTCTTTGAGCCGGGACTGTCTCCTGAAGATGCAGTTGCAAGGATAAAGCAAACTGCTGAGGGGCTACATAGTATTAGGGACATGTTGGAGACCATGTCTTGGAGGTATGTCATGTTTTATATAAGACTGAAGCAGGCCTATCTTGACCAGGATTTGAAGAATGCTCTCAGTACTTTACCTGAAAATCGTCGCAAGGATTATGTCAAAACGGCTAATGAATTGGTGGACAATATGGCTGAGGTATGTATGCTTCATTGTTAATGAACCAATCTGCAATGCTTGAATCATTAATTGCTCTGTTTGTTTTACTACCACTTTCATGATTGATTGTTACTATTTAAGATTTTACTACCAAATGTCCTTAGAGAAACAGGATAAGCAAAACTGCTAACTAAGAAAATAAGAGTGTTTATACTGTTTATCTTAATTAGTTAAAGGTGAGTTGAGATCTCAAAGATACTTTAACTAATCAAAAGTGAATACTGTTTCGAAACAAAAAATAAAAGTGAATATATCTTTATTTACTCACTTTACACTTTTACCCATTCTAGACGAGCCTAATCCAGAGAAATCATATTATTTATCTCATTACATATTGCAATTAAAATGAACTGAATTTGTGGCATGACTTTATCATGTATTACCTAGACAAGATTGGTATAGGTTCTAGTTACACATATGAGTATACATTTAAGTTTTGAGCCTTTGGTGGCCGGATGAAGATCTTCTGTCCCATTTTCCTATCACATTCTCTGTCCCTCACCAATTACAATTAGTCATTTAATAAAATAAAATCATAACTCATTAATACTTATGCATATTCTCATCTTTTGATTGGTAAGGGATATCGAAACATCATTTTTTGGGACAGTAGATTTGCAATACATCAAAGAGAGATATTAGTATTGCATCTTTCTCCCTTGATAAATTATGTCTTACTAATTGATGTTGTGATTGGTTATTTCTTCAGTTTGATCGGTATGTTCGGTCCCCAAAGGTATATGAATCGTACCTATACTACGAGAAGACATTGAAATCAATAGATGAACTTGTTGCTATGTTAGCATAGCACAACAAGGATGCTGCAGGGTATCGGTATATTTGCAATTCTAAAATTTGTGGCATAATAAAACATCTTGAATTTTTTATTTTATTTTTAATGTTAAATATCAAATTGAGCATAGAACGTATTAGAATTTGAAACTTCGAGTATATTATGTACATGTGTGTCATTAGAATGTGAACCTCAAGTATTTCAAATTGAACATAGAAGGTATTACAATGAGAAGATTCCATGTGAATCATGCTTTGTCATAATGCCATTAGAAGTTTGGAGATGCTGTAAGATATTGTTACACACTTACACTCAGAAACTACAAGCACAACATTTACATTTCAAATTGCATATATTGAATCCTCCAACACAAACCTATATATAGATCAGACTATACATAAACACACTTTGATAACAAATGCACACTAGGAAATTTTCATGAAACAACCTTTTACAAACCCACTGTCATGAGGAGAAAGGCATACACACTTGGAACCACACATCAGTTTCGAGAGATTGCAACTGCTGATAGGAGGATTAGTATTATGAACACAAAAACAGCGATAAAAGAGCCAATCAAGGAACCCGAAATACGCTCACAGAAATTGTTGTATTGTTGGCAGATAGCAAACCAATTGGTATTGGGGTTTCCATAGTGTGCTATGTACACAATGGCTGCTGCTGCAGAGGCTGCAGCTGTGAGGAGACCCAGCATTACCTTGACAAGGCTAACTCAAACTTAGTAAGAAAGCTTCAGCAGTATCAAAATAAGGGGTTAACATATTCATGAAGCAAAAATACTTATAGGTAAATTATTACATGTTGCATTTAGAGCAATCTATATTTATTAAGCAATATATAGTAGGATACTACATTTTTTTTTGGGGTTAAAAAAGTACTATTTGTTGATAGAAAAGAATAGCAATTCTTTTTTGTGTAAATCAAGGGTGTTCTCTATCGACAGTCGAAAACTAACCCCTCCCGAGATGAAGAGATCATGAAAGTGGGTATACACTACAAAAAACACGCTATTTTACGGTGGTTATTAGTTTAAACAGCGACGGTTCCAACCGCCATAGAAACACACTTGCGGCAGTTCCTCAACCGTCGCAATATCGAAGTTCCGTTAAAATAAAATGAACCACCGCAACGTGTTGCTATTAGGAGCGGTTCACCAGGAATGCCGCGGTAACCGCTGCAAATTATGACTGGCGGCAGTTGCAAAGTCCCAATTTTCATGTAGTGATAATTTTTCCAACAAAGTCTTCTCTATACTTACCTAAAAGAATAGCAATTTATGAGCATGTTTGTTTCATTTTCAAATGTGTAGTACTTTCTTTACAAAATTTAGAAAATAAGAAAAAGAATGAAAACAAGTATCCTTTTTACAATTATAATGAAAATAATAAAAATGTATTAATTCAAAATGAAAATATGAAAACAAACTTGCCCTGTTGATAAGGAGAATCAGTATGTTTACCGTGTCTAGAACAATCAGGAGAATTCTACTTTTTACTGCAGTGCTCCTGACTATGTGGAAGACAGATAGGATAAGTGAAAGAACAAGATAGCCACAAACAACAGAGTTGGCCAACACAAAAAACCTGTGTTTGCATGGTCAATACATCCAAAATGTTAGCCACTGATTTGCTATTTTATTTTATTTTTTACACACATTAAGAACATTTAAAGAAGAAAACACCCCACTTACACAAATGTAGGAAGGTCATCAAATTCAGCCCTGAATCTTACAAACTGTGTGGCAAATGGAAGGGTCTCATTAGTTGTTCCCATGGCCACAGCACTAGCTAGAGTTGCAACAGCTGCAATGATTCTCAAAATAAAGTCCATTATAGACAACCCTCTTGTCATCCCTTTTCTTGGGGATGCACCCTTATGGATCACTTCACCAGATTCAACTGTACCTCCCTTCATTTTGTACTTCCAGCTTAATTTTCTCTCTCACACACACTATATGGCTCTTAAAAGCTCTAGTATATGATAGTGATGCTTTTTAACTATAAGTAGCTATAACATGCGTTTATATAGTTGAAGAATATATCAACGGGAAGAACATAATGAATTAGGTTTGACAAGCAAGTGGCTTTGTTCCTGTGATCTAATGCAGGCCACGTGTAAGTTTGTGCATGATTTTGATTTCGAATGAGATAATATAGTACTTAACCATTCACCTACTCGTACTTGTTCAATCATGTGCAATATTTTAATTAAAACTATGACCTTATACCTACTCCAATAGAATCATTCCCTGACGACAATTCTACAAACAACAGCATTTGATTGGTTATTATGTGGTAACATATATAAGTAGGGTGACAATATGCAAGTGAAATATGCAAAAACACCTGATAACATTTTTTAGTATAGCATGGTTGAAACCTGAGAAGGACGTTTATTTATTTTGAGATAAGATTCTTCAAAAATTATATTAATTCTGTAAAATTAATAAAATTAGAATTCGGGCATATATAGGTATTTCTAGCCTCATGTATATAATCATTCTCAGAGTTGATCATGATAAGTAGCATATGAATTTTCATAGTTGATAAGGATATAATAATTTTGAGGACAAACTTGTATTACCCTTCAGATTGTCAGAGGTGTGGCAATATATATTACATGGAAAGCGAAACTTCAGTGGTTTAAGTATATAGGCTTCATTTATATTAATCTTTTAGTCTTATCCTATGATGATTTTGTAAGCAACCTCGTTTTAAGTGTTTAATTGTGTATGCTCGTGCATTATCATGACACAATAGTTCGCTTGCTATATATTTATTTAGGATATAAATAACTTAACTTTATATCTTTTGAGACGTCAAGACAGCAAGCTTTATATCTTTTGAGACGTCAAGACAGCAAGCACTCAAGAATCCCTGTAAGCAGATGATATTAAATAGGGAAGTTTTCAGCTGAAGCCACTAGTGTGGTGGTTGATTGCTTAATTCCACTTGTTATTATTATATAAAATAAAATAAAAACTATTTATGGCTATATTTCTTTCTAGTAAGTGTAACACTAACCTCCTTTAAATATTTAAAATAGTTAAATGAACAGATATGAATATATAATTTGTGTAAAATCCAGATGCTCTGCTATTGCTTGACTAATTAACAAATCAATTCTAGGTTGTTCAAGTCCAAGAAAGCATTAAGAACGCAGACAAATGGGAAAATGAACTTTGTTAATGAACCAAATCAATTACATTTAGAGCCCAAAATGTATATGTAACCTTAACAAGGACAAGTATTTAAACATGATAAAAAAGGGAAAACAGAGAGAGAGAAATGGATAGAAAGACTTCATGAAGATGAAGAGGAATGAACACAAATATCTTCTTCTCTTCCAAACTCTAAAAAGATGAAGAACTAGGGCACACATTGGTGGTCTTTTGGCCTGGGGGCCTCAAAAGACACATTGGGAATGTGAAAAATGCATTTCATATCAGAGGTTGCAGCATGTGCTTCACAACTACTAGCATTGGGTGCTAGCATAGCAAAAAATAGATATATTTTTTTGTTTTCAAAGGGAGTTAGGTGATTAAGGAGGTTGGGTTCCTAGCGCTCAGCACACACTTCCTAGTGCTCAACATTGGACGTTGAGACAATACTTAGCACCTGTTTGGTTCCATGTTGAACCGGACTGGACGTGTGTTTGTAAGGTTTGACCAAATAAAAAAGATGTTTGGCTTCTGGTTGAGAAAGTGATTTCCTCCTAAACTCGATTCTAGCTTAAGCAACTTCGTGTGTGTTTAGATGAACGTTTGATAAATGTGATTTTGGACAAAATTGATTTTGTAGAATTGATTTCAAGAGAATTGAGTATGAGGTAAAGTGTTTTATATTTGTATACATTCACTTAAAAGTGGGTTAAACAATAAATTTAAGAATTTAATAAGGTTAAAAATCCCTTCACCTTCCATTTCTTCACCATGTTTCATCTTCCATTCATATGTTTCTTTGATGTGTTGCGACCCCTCTTTTTTTTGGGTCCATCTTCTATGCACCCCCCAAAATCAGGTGTAAGTTGCTTCTAATGGGTAGATTCGATGATGACCGTTGGATCTCAAAATTATGTTGACTCTTACAACTTGAGACTTGTTCAACTGGTTATCTGGTATAATTTTTATTATTTGCAACTTAGTCCTTGTAGCTTCATTTTTCATTTAGGTAATCCATTATTGATAATGACATCTCTGCCCTTATCATCTTCGCTTCATCTCTCCCGATTGCAGCACCCTTGTCGACGGCGATTCTGGAGATGGCGGCGGCGGTGGCATGACCGGACGTATCACAATCATCCCTCTTTTGTTCTCTTTCCCGGTCATCGTCCTTCCTATTTTCTTCATCTGATCCACCATATTTTCCAGCCCAGGAATGCCATCAGCTACCGTGAAATCGGGCGACGTTATTTCCGGCGACGTTATTTCCGGCGACTTCATCATTACCATTTTTTGCATAATACAATGGAGGTTTTCGCAGGTCCTACTTTCACCATCAACGTTGCATCGTCTCTGCCACCGACCACCCTTATGTTGAACCCGGATGAGGATGAAAACGGTCCGGGCTTCCAGATCGCGGCTTCTTCCAAGTTTTTTGTCGGTGGTTCATCGGAGTCGGAGAACTCATCACAGTGAGAACGAGGAAGACAAAGTTGAGATACAAAGCAAGTTGAAGGAACGATCTTGGTTGGGTTCTTTGGATTCATTGGAGTACTCTCTTCCAATCAAGTTAGTTCCTTTCTCCCTCCTTTCTTCACTTGTTTTAGATTCTTTTTCTATTTTAATTTTCATTTATTCTTGTGTTTTAACTTTTAATTAGTAGGTGTTTTTTATTTTATTTTTTAGTTTTTAAGGTTTGATTTTGATTTTGGGTTTTGGAATTTTTTATAAGCGATGGAGGAGGATTATCAAGCCATTTTGATGGGAAATCAAAGTCATTCACAGATCTATCTCAAGTTAGCAGCTTGAAGGAATTGAAGAAGTAAGAGAGTCCTTTCAATAAGAGAAGATGACAATCTTTTTACACCTGGTCCAACCCAAAATCCACGCCCCTTTTGCCTGTGGATGAGGCTCAAGATGATGATTATGAAGATGAACAGAAAGTTACAAAACTACCCTCCACATCATCATCATCCTCTTTATCTTCCTTAGTGTACAACAACTAGTGCAGGTTCAACGAAAATCAACCTTCCATTAACTATCCTGCCATTCATGGCTTTCATAGCCTTCTCCGCTTGAATTTCAGATTCGTAGGAGACAAAAATAATGAGTGGTTTAAAAATAGGACGAATGACTAATGTGCAAATAGACATAATTTAGGGACTTAATATTAAAAATATACAAAGGAACCTAGAAACTTATTATCACAGGTAAAAAGGTGAGGTGTAAATTACACCTCACTTATGTTTGGTGCACAATAGAAGCACCCCTGTTTTTTAGGTTAAAGAGGAGAAGAGGAGAGAATGGGCTTTTAGAGGAATTGGGTTTTTTGGTTTTAATATTTTTCGGTGACATATGAAAGGAATACTAACAAAAGGAATATGACAATTAGCAAATGGATGGTAGGCAATGTGGCACGGCGCAGCTAACACGTCGGGCAAGAGTACATAAAGTTAAAAAGAATTGTTATTTAATATAATATTTATCTCTTATTAAAAAATTAACATAAAGGGGAAAAAAAAAGAAACTATACAAAAAAAAAAAAAAATACATATATGAACACTCAAACCCACTTTGATAATTACACACCTAAAAACAATTTTAATCAAAACTATCAAAGAATCACTTTTGTTACAAACATGACTAAACATAAATCACTTCACTTTCGACTCACTTCTAGCCAAAATCAATTTTTATAAAATCAATTCATTCAAAATCAATTTTCATCCATCGTTAGACCAAACATATCGCTTCAGATTATAAATGCAGTGTTATCTGACAACAGCAGTGTTTTGAGGTTTTTCTACTCATCATCAACTCTTTGGGACTTGTCAAAAAAAAAAAAAATTTTGTTGGTTGAACACATATTGGGGACACCATATGGTGTCCTTTTTGCTTTTTGGTGATATTCTTAAAATACGTGTATACAAAGATTATAAAAGGAGCCGTGATAACTGAACACACGGGTCGACACCAAATACCGACATCACGCTACAGTGGTGCACTGTAGCAGCCACTATAGCATTACTTTTTTTATTTTATTTTAATTTTACCTTTTTTTAAAAAATAAAAATTTTATTTCTCAAAAAAATCCATTCACCAGATAATGAACTGAATTCACCAGATATTTGTACCTGATTCACCAGATATTTGCACATACTTAACCAAAAATTTTATCTCAAAAAAACTCATTCACCAGATAATGAACTGAATTCACCAGATATTTGTACCTGATTCACCAGATATTTACACATACTTAACAAAAAAATTTATTTCCCAATAAAAACGCATTCACCAGATAATGAACTGAATTCACCAGATATTTATACCTGATTCACCAGATATTTGCACATACTTAACCAAAAAATTTATTTCCCAAAAAAAAAAAAAAACCAATTCACCAGATAATGAACTGAATTCACCAGATATTTGTACCTGATTCACCAGATATTTACACATACTTAACGAAAAATTTTATTTCCCAAAAAAACGCATTCACCAGATAATGAATTGAATTCACCAGATACCTGATTCACCAGATATTTGCACATACTTAACCAAAAAATTTATTTCGAAAAAAAACCATTCACCAGATAATGAACTGAATTCACCAGATATTTGTACCTGATTCACCAGATATTTACACATACTTAACCAAAAAAATTATTTATAAAAAAATAAAAATTTTATTTTAAAAAAAAAACCCGCTACAGTGCCGCACAGTGCAGCTACAGTGCCGTACAGTGCGGCACATACGATGTCGCGTATTTGATGTCGGAAATCTGTGTTTAATTAGCATTTTTCTTATAAAAGTAAGTGAGAGATAGAAACAAAAATATACGATATCACATACGGTGTCTAAATTTTGTGTTCAAATAACACAACTCCAAAAAAAAAAATCAACTCTTTGGGCTCTTACCCAACATTTATTTAATTCCTAATATAAAAACATAAATAGTGTAGTTAGATTAATTGAAAAAGTCGTAAATTAGATTAAGAATGGCAAAGCAAATGTGAAACACAAGCAAATACTAAACTACTAAAACTGAGGGATAAATATCATCAAAGGATTATAGAAGGATGAATAAACCACTTGCTTAACCTCATAAAATTGAAAATCTCCTAGATTATGCGAATTAATTATCACATGCACATGTACAATCACAGAGAGAGATAGAGATTGGTGGCGAATTTAAAGCCCGTATGTTATTGATTAAAGAATGAGTGATTTTGATATTCAATAATTTAGAGATTTTAGAGAAAAGCACAAGCTATTTTATGTTTGTTTACAATAATAAAAATCATTTTTTTTTTATAAAAAGTAGTTAGTTATATAAAAGAAAAAATTTCCAAAAGCTAATGAAAGCAGTTTTTCATTTTAACCCTAAAACTTTTATTTTTTATTTTTTTTGCTTTTTATTGTCTTTAAACGCAAAAACAAACACACTAAGTTTTTAAAAATAATTATTTAGTTAAAAAAATTGTTTTTTTTTAATAAAATAAGCAATAAATAACAAACACACTTTTAGGAGGGATGGGGACTTTCCGTGTGACATGATGGAATGGCCCCGGTGGGCCTATTCCTGGATTTGGTTATGGTACATCCACTTGGATGGGTCTTGATATTCCCACACCATAACTGGATATTCTCACCTCCCTTTCCCCATTTTTTAAAATTTGTTCCCAAAATACCCTTCCCTATCTCCTCAGATTTTTCATCCCCACCCCACCCCACCCCCTCCCCTTCTTCCCTTTCTTCTTCATTCTTCACCCTTATCATCTCCTCCACACCCATACCCACACCCACACCCACACCCAAACCCACCCAAACCACACCCTTATTTGTGTAGCTAACCTTTTAATTGATAAGTAATTATAAAATTTAAAGATGCTGTGTTTGAGTGTTTCCCTAATGGCGGCACGGTCATTGCTTGCGCGACATCAACAAAAACTTCGATGGTCGTGCGTGGCGTTAATGTAGTGGGATCATACATGTGCAAATAGGGTTTAAAAGAAGGAAACTGGAAAAGAGGTGTGGAGAAAGGTGTGTGCTAAGCATGACCAAAAAAAAAAAATTCATCACTTACGGAAACTACAGTTTCCATAAGTGGTCAAATTTTTTCACTTACGGAAACTATAGTTTCCATAAGTGATCAAAATATTTTCACTTACAAAAACTATATTTTCTGTAAGTTATCAGATTTTTTTACTTACGGAAACAAACTATGGTTTCCGTAAGTGACCAAAATTTTTTACTTATGGAAATTATAGTTTCCATAAGTGATCAAATTTTTTACTTAGCTTCTCCATGCCGTCAGGGTGGTCAGGGTGGGGTGGAAGGAAGAAGAAAACAAAGGGGAAGGGTGTGAGAGATGAAGAAGAAGAAGAAGAAGAAATGGGGTGGGGGGGTATTTTGGGAACAAATTTTTAAAAAATGAGCAAAAGGAGGTGGGAATATTAACACCCCACCTGGATTTATGTAACGACTTTTATTTTTGTCATCTCCTTTAATACTATTCTCACCTCTTTCCCCCAAATTTTTTTTTTACCGAAACACCCTTCCCCTTCTCCCCATCCCAGGTTCCCTCATCCCCTTCCCTTCCTCACTTTCTTCTTCTTTTGCCACCTCCCACCACACCCCACCTCCAACAATGAATTACATAGAACATGATATTGAGCCAGCTAAGGCTACTATGGTTCACTTAGTATAAAATACTTTTATTTTACATGCTCTCTAGTCAGTGTCCATCGATTATAGAAGTTGTAATGGTGGGATTCATTTTTCTTCTGGCTTGCTCTCCAGTCATTTTTTTCCTTCCTTTTTTAACTTGTTTTTTCTTATGTATCAGATGTTCCAAGAGCGAGAGTAAGGAGCTACCTTTTGCAAGTGTATCACAGAAGCTATTAAAATTACGAAAATTATTACAAATTATGGAAACTGTTATGTTTTTGTTACGAAAACTATTGACAATTACGGAAACTTAATTTTAGTTATTAAACTTTTAGTTTCCTTAACATATTAAACTCATGTGAGGATAAATCAAATAGAAGAAAGTTAACAAGATTAGGTCTGATATGTTCCTCTGGCAGTGCACCTGTGGTTCGAGTGGTAAGCGATGATAGACAACAAGACTCAGATCCTGATTCAGACATAATGAATTGTAATTCTCGTCTACTTGGTCACTCGGTGGGAAGGGTAGAATCTAAAGTATGGAAAATCAGCAAATCCTTGGGGGTGAACGACAGGGGTAATGCGACTGTCATCATGGAAAAATTAGAAGACATGGAAACACTGTAACACCCCCCTTGGGTGCTACATGTTGAAACTAAAAGACTGCAAATAATTACGCTGGTTACTTTCGGAAAATTTATTTATTTGAGGTTAGAAAACTCGGGTGTAAAAAAATTTTCTTCCGCGAATAACTCTAGAACACCATAATACATACAATAAATAGTAAAGTCATATTCCTAAAGAAGTCACCACGGTATACCTTTTTTTTTTTTTTCCAAAAGGTCTCAATTTCCTAAAAAAGGAAATTAAAACAAAGATAATATTACAACATCACAGCTACCGACCTTTTCAACATAAAACCCAAAACAAGACTCCTAAGCTGGTCGCTCTACAAGACATTATTGGAAAGACCCCTGTGGTCTTTCCACGAACAGATACTTCTTCAAACATCTAGAATCTAAGTCCGAAAGTGACTTAGAGAACTCCTCCGCTTTATCTGTACTAGTACCCCAAGATACAACGGCCATTACCAGAAGAACCTGATATATTTGTAAGGGTGAGATACCATCATTGAGTTTCATCATGATAACTACATGTACAACACTCAAACAAACATCATGTATACATACTATAATTATTTCCTACCAATGGGATTCATACCCGGTTATGCAATCATAATTTTTAAAAAAATGCATGGCACTTCAATATCCATCCTATGAGTCTTGACCCTTATTCTCTGGAGATTCCTAACTTCCCTTCTTCGAGCAATGATTAGGCTGCGATACCCTTAACACAATTGTCTCATGAGATCGGCCTCTAAATTTAGGTACGGCTCCAATTGTTCAGGGAATATCACGATGGAGCACCTAAAATAATATTGGAATAGTTCCCTATTGAGTACATTCGTGCCGGGTAACCGAATTCCACGACCCGAGGTTGCAAGGCCCCGAGTATTCACTGGATTTTCGAAGCCCGAATGTCCCTAAGACCCAATGACCCTAGAATTTACCTTTGGTCCGTAACTAACCAATTTACCCAATTCACCCTTTGTGAAATTGTAGCTCGATACCCAAGGCACGTCTGCCCAAAATGGCATATTTACCAGACTATGTATGTAAAATCCGTTGTAATCGTAACTGTTCTTTGTCGTTTGTTTTCCTCTAAAGTTCCCGATTACCTTTCCTTAGGTATTCCAATTTCCTTTGCCTTCCAAAGTGCAATTTCCTTTTAGGAACACTAGCCCGACGTCTCGGCAATCTAGGTCCTTATCATTTCTTTTATTTCTTCCAAGAATTTTCGTTCGATGAAAAACAAATACCAAAACAAAAATTCCTAAAAACTTATCCAAGTTTGACGGAAAACGTCCGCTGTTCTTAAATCCTTTTCCAAAAATCTTTTTCTGATGAAATTCGTTTTAAAACGTAACGAAAATCATTTTTCCTCGAATCCTTTATTTTTATTTCTAAAATTCCATTTTCCCTTTGAAAAGTCATTTTTGTCATATAAATTCATTTTTCTTTCTTAAAAAGATCGTTTTTCTTTCTACTACCGTTAGGCAAACAGAAACCCTTATTTCTTGAAAAATTATTTACTATCAACCTTAAAATAATTTTTAAATTAAATTTCCTTAAAATTAAGATTTGTTTCCATTTTCTTTCCGGTTATTTGCAAAAAGTGCGAAAGTGAAATTTTTTCACGGTTACGTACGCGCTGTCATTTATTAACTTATTCTTTCATTAAAACTCATTAAAACATTATTATTTTTACCTTAAAATTAAATCCTCAAATTTTCAAAGACATGTTGTTTCCCTCAAATCTTCTTAACGTTTTGTCTTTAATTTCCAATGAGCACTGATCGATGTCAGGCTTCCAACCAATCACAAAATCAACAGAAAATACCATACAACACAATTTATCACATGCTTTCACAATCAACAATAAATTCACATATCACAAAGTATAGAATGCTTTCACAGATAAATCATGCATCACAGAATATTACGCAATAATTTTAAAACACACACTACAAGCTACAATAATGAATTACAGACACACCAAACAATTATACACATAGCTATCGAAGCTCTTCAGGTAAACTCCCCTTACCTCTTGAAGATTCAAGTTTCGATTCCACGAAGTCTCGGTTTTCAAATCCGTTCCGGTTTCCTCCACGAACTCCAAACAACAACTACTAACACCATCCTTCATTAAACATAACAATCAATTAACAAACAAACAACTTAATCAAACCTAAAATCCTACATGTTGGTTTCGGCCTAGGGCTGTTTTTTAGGGTTGGAAATATCTAAAATTTCTAAACTCTTGGATTAGTGACTTATCATCACTTAAAACCCTAAAACAAAGGTTAACATACAAAGATTGAAATCAAATATTCCAACCCTTAAAAAAATGAATTTTGGCCATGAGTAAAATAGTGGCTTAGAGAACTTTATTCAAACAACATAGATTCAATACATATATCATTTATAAGATTGAACCATGCAAAGAAAATGAACAAAATCTGCCCCCCCCCCCCCCCCCCCCCCCCACCACCACTAAAACCTAGGTTCGGCCTCATGGGGTTCAAAGGGTTAGAAATTTTTGTTTGATACAAGCTTCTATATCTAGAATATAGGGATGATAATACGATTATAGAAATTGGTTTCATATTTTTAGGATTTTTCTATGATTTTCTAGAGAATTTCAAACTTCTAGATCTAAGAATGTAAAAGTGATGATCATGGCATGAACAAGACATTGAATCATAAAAATACTTGAAGAACATGAAGATGATTAGGAAAGGAGAGTAAGATTCACCTCTTGAAGATCAAAAACAAGTGAAGAATCAAAGACTTGCTTCACAAATTGCTTGTAGGAAAGCTTATGACTTATGAGTTTTTTCGAAACAAAAGACAATAGGAAGAAAATGAAATGTGAGGGAGGGCTTTTATAGGGGTGTGGGCTGCGCCCAAAGGGGACCAAGGAGCAAGGAATTTATGTTTCCTAAGGATCAAGATGCAATTTTGATTAAGGACCAATTTGCAAAACTTAAAAAGTTTGAAGGACCAATTTGCAATTTCCTTATAGTTTGTCATTATGAGGCCATGTGCATCATAAATGCATTCACATGGTGACTCGCCTTGCATGACTCATTGGTATTATCCTTTAGCAGCTCCCGGAAATCCTGTATTCAGCTCCGTTGCTTACCCGATAAAAATATCGCCCAGATAAAATATAATATTTCACTTTTTAGTGAAATATTTCAAAATAATCAAAATCGTAGGAAATTAAATAAAAACCTTAAGTGTTTTGTTCACGAGTCAAACTTAGGTTTTCTGATCAGTAAAAGCTTACTGTCAGTGAAAATGCAGAAAACACAGACCGGTTTTCGTCTGAATTTTCAACAAAATATTTAATCGTATACTTATAAAAATAAGTATGATATGAATATGTAGGGGTGTAATCGGGTCGGTTCGGTTCGGTTTTGAGCGGATCCTTCATCCGAACCAAACAAAAATGATCGGATCGGTTCGGTTCGGTTTTTTGATGTTTTTGGATAGGTAATCCGAACCAAACCGAACCGATCATAATCGGATCGGTTCGGTTCATCGGGTTCCCTTGTTTCTTTTTACAATTTTTTTTAGAAGCAGATCGTACAGAGAGCAAAAGGGATCGAGCAGACGAGCACCACCGCCGAGCCCCACACGCACCATCGTGCTTCCACTGTGCATCGAGCCCCACACGCACCACCGCCGCTACACCGAGGACCAAAGTCGTTGCCTCCTAAACCCTACCCACCACCGTCTCCTCTACAACACCTAGAGCTCGGAGATGACAGAGATGGTGGATGATGGCGGAGAGCTCGATGGATGATGGCAGAGATGGTGGAGAGCTCGATCCATGATGTCGGATATGGCAGAGAGCTCGACTGGTGATGGCGGAGGGCTCGGAGTATGGCAGAGCTCGGACCATCGAAGAGAGCTCGGAGATGGCAGAGACATGGCAGAGAGGTCGATCGATGATGGCAGAGATGAGGGATGATGGCGGCGAGCTCGATGGATGATGGTGGAGAGCTCAGAGATGGCAGAGAGGAGACGAAGGAGAGGAGATCTGCAGGAAGGAGAAGGGGAGGGATCGTGGTGAGAGGGAGGAGGGGAGGGGTAGGCCATAGGCGGCGATGAGAGGGAGGAGGGGAGGGGTAGGCCGTAGGCGGCGATGAGAGGGAGTTGGGGAGTGGGGAAGACAAAGTAACAGGCCAGAGGGGAGGGGAAATGGGTATGGGAATAGGGAATTAAGGATTAATAAAAATAATTAAAATAAATAAAAAATAAAAATATAATAGGGGTTCGGTTCGGTTCGGTTCTACCGGGTTCAATTTTTCCGGAACCGAGAACCGAACCAAACCACGGTCGGGTTCGCTCATTTTGACCCGAACCGAACCGATGATCCGATCCAAACCACCAAATTGGATCGGTTCGGTTCGGGTCCGCCGGGTTCGTGGATCGGATCCGCTTACACCCCTATGAATATGACTTTGGTTTTCCCAAAATCATTTTCTAAGTTTCAGATAAAAATATAAACGTTTATTTATATTTATACCGATCTTAGAAAGCAGAAAAATCGGGGTGTTACAAACACGAAATAAAGAGGCGGCGGGCTTACAGATGTCAGTCTCCTCAGTTGGGTTAGAAGACCAGTCTTAATGATAATCGGATCTATGAATATCAGAGGATTGGGGGGTAGGATCAAGAAGAAGAAGATCAGAGCACTGATAAACCATAACAAATTGGAGTTCTTAGCCATACAAAAAACAAAGATGGAAACGATTGATAATAACTTGTGCGAGTATTTGTGGGGCAATACTGAGTGTGATTGGGTGTTTAGTCCATCGGAGGGAAGGTTAGGAGGGATGTTGGAACAAGGGAACCTTCGAGATGTTGTTCTCATTTAACGGGGGTGGCTTTTGTGGTGTAAATGGGGACCTTTAAAAATTAAATGTTTCTTGGTAAACATCTACTCTTCATGTAACAGCACAGAGAAGAGAAGGTTGTGGGAGGATATGAAGATGTCAAAGAAAGGTTTTGGAAGAGGAGTGTGGTGCCTAATGGGTGACTTCAATGCGGTTAAAAGCCAAAGTGAAATATGGGGAGCATTAACTCGGGTGAACAGAGCTGAAGTAGAAGATTTCTCCCAATTCATTGAAGATATGGAGCTAGTTGGCATCCCTGTCTACGGTAGAAAATTCATGTGGTACAAGTCGGATGGGTCTGTCATGAGTAGGCTTGATAGATTTCTGGTGTCGGAAGAATGGCTTGCTATTTGGAGTGATTCTTCTCAATGGATTCTTAATAGAGATTTTTCTGATCATTGTCCTATTATTCTGAAGACAGCAACATCTTTTTGGGGACCTAAGCCGTTTTGATTCAATAATTGTTGGCTACAACAAAGAGGCTTTGATGAGTTGGTTAAGAAGAGATTTTCGGGGTGGAAGAGAAGGAACCTATCTCTAGGTGGAAGGATAATCCTCATCAATTCGGTACTCTCTAACCTCCCTATCTATTATTTATCCTTCATGAAAGCCTCTAAAATAGTGGTGAAACAAATAATTACAATTCAAAGGAATTTTTGGTCGAGGGGTAACTATGAAAGAAAAAAGATAGCATGGGTGAAATGGGTAGATGTTTGTAAGCCCAAAAAATGTGGTGGCCTGGGTATAAAAGACATACATCTCTTTAACTTGTCTTTACTGGGGAAATGGCTTTGGAGAGTTGTCAATAAGGAGAAGGCCTTGTGGTATGAAGTGCTGAATTTGAGATATGGCTTGGATAATTAAGGATTTCTGAATAATCCAAGGAGTCAATCTATCCATTCATCTTCGGTGTGGTGGAGAGATTTATGTAGTATTGAAGGTGGAAGTCTTGTACCCGTGGTTTGGTTCAAAAATGGATTATCTAAAAAGGTCGGATATGGGAGGAATACAAGCTTTTGGAATGATGTTTGGATTGGAAATGAAAATTTGAGAAGCAGGTTTCCAAGGCTATTTTCCATTGCTGTGAATCAAGTCGCAAAGGTGGCAGAGGTAGGTTGTTGGTTGGAAAACTCTTGGAGCTGGAATTTTAATTGGAGAAGGAACCTATTTGCTTGGGAGGATAGTTTGGTGCAAGATTTAGTGGATCTTTTGACAAATACAAATCTGATAAGGGGGCTAGATGATAAGTGGTGCTGCAATTTTAACAATGAGGATAAATACACCTGCAAGATAGCATACCTTGTGCTCATCAAGCATTTGGGCAACATGTATCATCCTGACAGACCTTTTGTGGACAGTTTCTTCAAAAAATTATGGAATCCTACAATCCCTTTGAAGATCTTAGCCTTCGGATGGCAGGTAATTCTAGATAGGGGTCCGTCGAGATTAACTCTTTGGAAGAGGAAAATTATTGCAGATCTTGAGGAGGCAAAGTGTATTCTATGTAACAGTGAGTCAGAATCCATGAACCACCTTTTGTTCTCTTGTAACATGTTAGTGCAGGTGTGGAACCCAGTATATAGATGGGTTGGTTTTGTGGTGGTTATGCCTGCTGATGAAAAATCTCATTTCCTACATCATAGGGGAATGGTTAGGGGTAAAAAACTAAAACAACTATGGATGGTAATATGGTTCTCAACTACATGGTCTATTTGACTGTCTAGAAATGGGATCATCTTTAACTAGGATACATGGGATCCTGATCATATATTAGATTTGATAAAGGTTAGAGCTTGGAATTGGTTGAAACATAAAAGGAAGGATAGCTCTCACAGTTTTTCTAATTGGAGCATTTCGCCTATGGAGTGTATGAGGTATGGTATTCGGTCGCAGGAAATTTAAATGGAAAATTGGGATCATGGATGTTCTATTTGGGCAGGTGTTGATAGCGGTGTGTATTGAAGGCTTGGTTACTCTGCACTTGGTTTTTGCGGTCTACAAACAATTGTTGCTGTTAGTATCTGACTTGGAAGGGATGGCTACTAATTTTTCATCTACTATTGCACTGTCAAAAAACTGAGAAAATTTGGAGTAAAATATAATCTACTGTCATGTGTTTGTATCAAGCTTATGCACAGATTTATATCATGTTTAAAGCTTACTCATATCATGGAGCTCGGGCTGTTTGCTTGTGGTGATATATTAGTGCCTTTGTGTTCTTTTTGTATCTAATCTGGGACTGGAAGGTTGTAAACCAATTGGATTTGAGTTTGTTCTGTATTTTAGTTGTGTTACATGGGTGTTGGCATTTGTAAAAATAATGGCATTTGTAAAACTAATACTGACTTATTCTTAGGCAATATTATAATTACATTTTGCATATCCTCTTTGATTCCTTTTATATATGGGTTAGAGTACCCCTTGTACTCTCTTCAATATACATTTTGCTTATAAAAAAAAAAAGCTGATGGGAAGGGCATTTTTGTCAACAGGTTTTTAAAAAAAAAATTGGGGAAGGGAGGTGGGAATATTAATATGGGAAGGTGGGAAAAGCAAAACTCCCATGTTACACATAACATGGCCCAAAATTTAACTTCTGTTAGTGATCATTATGGAAAGGGGAATTTCATTTTTTTCCCCCTCATGAAAAGGTCTTTTTTTGGGCACAATGTGAAAAAGACTTGGTTTCTTCCTAGCATAGTACAATAAGATTTATTCTTTTTGGATAAGATAATACATCAAAATCTTAATTTTGTATAATTTATATATCCATAAAATGTTATTTTATTTATTTTCTATAAATGGGTTTATATTGGTTTTTCAGTGACAAATATTTTGGTTCTCGCATTGGTCCACTTAGGGCCGGAACCATTTTTTTTTTTTTGAGATCTTTGATATTCAAAAAACACTTTAAACTCCGACTGATATTAGGGATGAAGTTGTCTCAACTCATCTTTTTTTTTTTTTTTTTTTTTTTTTCTGTTGATAGTACTTCAACCTAAAACTTTTCTTTTTGGTCCAAGAGGAGGCCTTATATGGTGGAGGGGGAAGGGCGGCGGGAGAGGGAAAGGGGAGAAGAGAAATGGAAAGGGGCATAGCACATTGCGAGAGTTTGGAACCCGCACACTTACAATTCATGTCCTGTACCTTAACGCCTTAACCAACAAAACTGACTCAAGGGGATAGCTTAAATCTGGAACTTTGCTTAAGGAGAACTGAATTCCTGGCCTCTCCAACCAGTTTACATTTATGCCAAACCATAATTTCAATTTTAGGGCGTTTGAGACAAAGTTAAAAATGTCTTCAAATATTCAAGTAAAAGAAAATATAAGCAAAATCTCTATTGTGGCCTCTCGTGTTTTAGCAAAGGGAATTGATTTCTTATATTTCATCCGAAGGTCTCATTTGGGTAAGTAATTTATTTAAATGCTTATAAAAGATGTTCTTATGTGAAAAGTTTTCATACCATAAGCTCCTTTTAAATTAAATTATTTAGTGTTTTGATATACTTGAAGAGATGTTTTTGAAATCTGTAAGCTCTTTTAAAATCTAGAGCGTCGAAAGAGTATTGAAGAAGAGAGATGAAATATTTGATTTTCATGGAATTTCTAATTGGAATGAAAATATAACCGTCTTTTTTATTGATAGAAAAAAAATATTATTGTCTTTAAAATGTGCGAAGCAGCTCCTCGGTCATGCATGTTATGAATTATCACACAAGGCTTTTCAAGAAGCTTAAAAATTTAGCTTATTAAAATAAGCTAGAAATTTCTCTTTTGGAGTTAATAAGTTACTTATTTAAGTTACTCCAAAATATATATATATATATATATATATATATATATATATATATATATATATATATATATATATATATATATATATATATATATATATATATATAAAAGAATTTATAGTAGAGAAGCTCTATTAAGCTGTATGCTATGCTATTCAAAGGGAACCTAAGTGGTGCAGATAAAATCATTTTACGAAATACCTAATGCATCAACAGGGTGGATGAGCACATGAGCACCAACATCACAAGCATAGGCATGTATGCGATCCCTTGGTCTATATATTGAACTTTAACATTGTGTTTGTTTTCAGAGAAAAAAGTATGAAAGAAAAGAGAGGAATGAAAAGAGGAGAAAAAGGGAGTTTCCCTTATTTGGTTGACAAAGGAAAAGGGAGGGGAATAAAAAAAATCATGGGCCCACATCAAAGGTTGATCACCTCATTCTGGGAAGAAAAAAAGGAGAGAGAAGATAAAGGTGTGAAAAAGACGTAAATGAGACTTTATTACATCTCATTTTTACTTAAGGGTATTTATATCATTTCATAAATATATTTTTTCTTTTCTCTTATTTTTCACACAATCAAATAAGAGGAGAGAAAAATTTTAGTTTTCTTTCCTTTCATATATTCTCTCTTATCAAACAATAAAATAATCAGGGGCGGAGCCAGGAATTTTTCAGAAGGGGGGCCAAGAAAGTGGATACACATCCATAACAAATAGTATGATCTGAACTTTATATACATCCTACGAATTTCATCTTGTTGATTAATAGGATAATCCCAAATTTGTTGATGTTTTTTGGGATCACGTATTAAAGTATCAATATTAATTTTTCCTTCTTCAATTATTATAGCTTTTGAAGGAGATAGATTAATAGGTTGCTCAAAAACATTTCCGAAATTATTCAATGAATTTAAAATTGGTACATTATGTTATATTTCATTATTTATTCTCTCATTCCTTTTGAAAAATATGTTAGTAGTTTTATTTTTAAATATCACTTTGACTCAATCAGTAAACCTAAAAAATAAATTTTGTAATAACATTTTTGTTAAAAAATAATAATAACAATGAGTAAAGACATAAACCGGTCCTTAACAAAAAATAGGGAGACATATTTGGTCATTGAAAATGGAAAATACTGATTTAAGACTTTTTAGTCCCAAAAATTTTAAATAACATTTGAAATAGTCATTTTTATGAAAAATCTTAAGGACATTTTAGTCCCTATCAGAGACTATTTTAAATATAATTTAAAGTTTTTGGGGACCATAATGTCCAAAATTGGTATTTCCATTTCTCAAGGACCAAATATGTTGCTGCATTTTTTGTCAGAGACTAGTTTGAGACTTTATTCTAAAATAGTTGAAAACAAACTCAATAAAAAAAGAATAATCAAAGAACAAACAAACACATGAAAAGGAGCAAACATAAAAAAAAACTATAAATGAATAAAATTCCACCTCTTTATTAGCAAAAGCAAATGCAACGTACACACAGGTAAAAGCAAGGAAAAGATTCAAATAAAAAAAAATGGAGGAAACAATCAATTGAGTATGCAATTTTCTATACCCACCACATCACAGTAAGTTACCCTATATAAACTTTTTTAAAAAAAGCTTGGGGAAGGCCATGGCAACCATAGGCCTCCCCTTCCCTCCGCCTCTGAAAATAATCATCTCATTTTTTTCTCCTTGCTCTTTTTTTTTTCCTTTCACTTTCTTTTCTCTCACCTTCTTTCCTAAACTAAACAAAGTGTAAGTGATCAATGAGTAATGAGATTTTAAGAAAAATGAAACAAAGGGTACAGTTTATTGTCATGTCATGCAGCTTCATCAACAAATGAAAAATTAAATGGAAAAAAAGTGTTCATGCTTTGTATTTTCATTAAAATTATGGTGAAAAAGTAGCGTCATTGCATCGACCATTGGAGCCGTAAAAACCACTATCATTGTTTTTCTCTTTGTAACTTCAAACAAATTCATAAAAAAATTTGATCGGATGAGGCAATAGAGAACATCGATCTATGCCATTTCGACATGGGTGAGAAAACAACTTTCAAAGGTCAAAATTCTTCTTGTTGCCATTTTTGGCATGACCTCTCCAGTGCTTGTTCGTTTCATTGTTTGGCATGCCCATGGTAAAAATCTCGACCTAGAAAATTCGTTAAGATATGATAGTATTGCTAGGGTGATATGGGTGTGTTCCAGAGCAAAGCCCTAAAGGGGATTGAGTGGAGTGAGTTGTCTTATTTGGAAAAATGGTGGTTCTAGGTGGTAAAAATATTATTTGTCCTGGTAGTGTATACACGATGAACTTTGAGGCTGAAAACTTTTCAATTCAACCATAATTTGTGCTAGCGGGTGGGTGGTGTGATCACACGAGGTTTTTTGATTCTAAATCTTTATAGTAAATAAATCTTGTAATAATAATTTGAGTAAATACCCTTTTTGGTCCCTGAAATTTTTTACGAATCCTATTTTGGTCCCTGAAAAAAAAAAACTCCTCAATTAGTCCCTCAAATTTCATTCCGTGAGACCTTTTAGTCCCTCCGTCAATCAAAGCATGTTGACCTCCGTTAAGTGAATGACGTGTCACGTTATGTGCCAACGTGTCACGTTAATATTTTCCAGCTAGGATTTGTTTTTAAAAAACCCAAATAATTAAGCCCCTCCAGTCGCAGGAAACGGCGTCGTTTGAGCAGCCATTGGGATTATTGTTTCATTGCCCTATGCTACGTCGTTTTGGTGATTCATATTGGGGGGAAATGAAGCAGGTTTGCAGGGGAACCAAACGATGCACGGATAGGGAGTTTATAACCTTCTTCTCCTCCTAATTAGCAAGTTAAACCCTAAATAGCAAGAGTGAAATTGCAGAGGTGATCGAAGCTCTGGTGGTGGCTGTTCGCTTTCTGGTCATTTTCTTCATTTCCCGTCGGCGTTTCGTGGTGGCCGTGACTAGTCGTTTCTGACACCGTTTCTGACAAGGTGAGTTTGTGACACCCATTTTGGTTTTGTTTTTCTGCAATTGGTCCTCTTCATGCTTTTGAGTTGTTTAATCTGGTGGGGTTCATGTGTTAGGTTCATTGAGGACAAAAGGGGAGGTTGTAGGAGTTGTGTTTTTTGCATGTGAATGTGGGTCAAACTTGTCCCTTTGTTTTAATAGTTTTGTGGGTCACAGTGTCTCTGTCATGGTTTGTTTGTGGTCCCAACTTGGGAGTGAGACTTTTTTGTCTATTTCGATGCTTTGTGGTTATGCATGTGCGTCTGTGCATGGTGGTTTTTGGTTACTATGCCTTGGTTGTATCGTATTGCATGTGAGGGATGTATCATATGGTTTTGGCACATGTTTGGTCCCTATAAATTTACATTTGACTCAATTTGGTCCTTTTCTGGCCCTTTTTGTTGCAGATGACTTTTTGGATCTCTTTCTTTTATCATACGGGTGGGAGTTTTGTAAGAGACAGAAAAGGGGTAATGAAGTATGTGAATGGTAAAGTGGATACCTTGCAACGAATGGACATCGACTTAGTAAATTACTTTGACTTGAAGATGTTATTCATAGAGTGTGGATTTCATGACTTCAAGACAATGTTTTGGATGGATCCGGAACGGAGTGACTTTGATGGTGGGCTTAGAGTCATTCTCGGGGACAAGGAGATTAACGAGATGTGCGATGCAGCGATGAAAAAGGGGCTAGATGCCAATAGATGCGACATACACATCTACTTTGAACATCCTGTTTTGGATCCTGAAGATGTGGAGTTTGTAAACATTGAAGAAGTAGGTGAGGAGCATAGTGTGGAGGAATTGATATTGTCCGATGACTATGACAGTGCTGAAGATTCTTTGTACAAGCCAGGAGCATCATATTATGAGACAGATGATGATAGCGAGGATGTAGATGAGTCACCAAGTGAAGAAGAGGTTGGTGAAGCATCATTTGAGGCCAATGGTTATGAATCTTACTCAGAACATATGCGCACCCCGGAGTCATCGGATGATGAGGGTTCTTCGAAGCCTGCATTTCCTGTTTTTAATGAGAAATCTCAGTTTGGCCAAGTTCACTTAGAAAAAGGCATGGAGTTTGCCAACCTGGAGTTGTTCAAAAATGCGGTGAAGGACTATAACATTGCTCTTGGACGACAATTTAAATGGAAAAAGAATGATAAAGAGAGGGTTCGGGCGGTGTGTAAAGTTGAGGACTGCAACTGGCTTGTTTACTGTGCTTGGAATAGCAAGATCAACACGTACCAAGTCAAGACATTGGTTGAGGAACACACATGCTACAGGGTATTCCAGAACAAGGCAACTAGCTATGGTTGGGTGGCGAAGAAATTAGAGCAGAAGTTAATTACCCAACCAGACCTTAGAAGGAGACAAGCATTTGAAATCATGAAGGAGGACTTCATGGTCCATTTAAATGACAAGAAACTATCAAAGGCATTGAAAAAGGCACGACTAGCTGTGGAGGGTTCAGAGAAGGATCAGTATGGTAGGTTGTGGGACTACATGAATGAGTTGTTGAGGACCAATCCTGGATAAACTACCAAGATGGATGTCATGCCTCAACCACAGGCTCCACCACTGTTTCAGAGGATATATATTTGTTTGGAGGCATGCAAGGAAGGATTTAAAAGGGGTTGTAGGCCATTAACAGGCCTTGATGGGTGTTTCCTTAAAGGATATTATGGCGGGCAGCTCCTCTCGGCAGTTGGACAAGACGCAAACAACCAGTTCTATGTTATTGCGTATGCTGTTGTAGACTCTGAGACAAAAGATAACTGGAGGTGGTTTCTACAACTTCTGGAAGCTGACCTTGGTGATCACAGAACTTATGGGTGGAATTTCATCTCTGACCAACAGAAGGTACACACTTATGCTTATATCTCTATAAATTTGACTTCTATTTAATATACTTGAAATTAATAGTTGTGTATGTGTATATGTGTATCATATAGGTATCTGTGTAGTTGTGTATCATATAGGATGGTTAATATGGTTCATATGGTAAGGTTCTATTGACATGGGTTGACAGGGACCAAAATGGTCCACGATAAAAATTTCAGGGACTAAAATGGCTCAGTTAAAATTTTCTGAGGACCAAAATGGCTCACGATTATGTCCTTTTTTGCATTCCAGGGATTATTACCTGCACTAAAGGAGGTTATGCCTGGAGCACATCATAGAAACTGTGTTCTACATATCTGGAAAAACTTTGGCAAACAATGGAAAGATAAAGAATTGAGAGGAATGGTGTGGGAATTGGCTAGGTGCACAACAGAAGCTGAATGGAGGCACAAAATGGAGAAATTGAGATCAATGAATGAAAGGGCATGGAGCTACCTCAATAACATTGACCCAGGTGCATGGGTTAAAGCTTTTTTCAGTCATTGGCCCAAATTGGACAATATCACAAACAATATGTGTGAGGTATGGAATTCGAAGATAGTTGACTATAGAGAGAAACCGATCTTGATAATGCTTGAGGAGTTGAGGAGTTGAGGAGTTACATAATGAGAAGAAACAATGCTCATAAAAGAGTATCATTGTCATGGCATGGAAGGTTGCCCTCTGTTCAGAAGAAAAGACTTGAAGCATTGAAGGTGGACAGTAATAAATGGACACCTACATGGGTTGGTGATCCAGACAATGAAAAATTTGAAGTGCAAAAGCATAGGACAAAGGTGTCGGTGAGTCTAACCCAACAAACTTGCACGTGTCAGGTCTGGCAGTTAACTGGACTTCCTTGTGCTCATGCCATTGCATGGAAGAATGAAAGGCCTGAAGATCACGTGCATCAATGGCTTACCATGGATGCATTGAATGCAACTTATGACCACTACATTAAGGCAGTCAACAGTCAAGAGTATTGGGCTATAATGGACAACCCCAACCCAGCTCCACCAAAGCTAAAAATACCTATTGGCAGACCCAAAAAGCATAGAAGGAAAGATGCGCATTCAGAAGAAGCTTCTAGCAGCCAGTCACACAAGATTCGTAAGACTTGGGAGGTCACTTGTAAGAAGTGTGGTGAAACTGGTCATTTTGAGAAGACATGCAAAGGACCCGCGAGACAAATACCAGTAAAAGCAAAATCTGCCAAGAGGTCAACAAAGAAAAAAACAAACAATGAACAGGTAATAATTTTTTACTGTATATTCCTATGCCTGTATGAATCATGTTTTTATTGTATATTCTTCTTGTTGATATAAAACTGGATGTTTGAACTTGTCTTTCAGAGTCAACAACAGGCTAATGACACTGTCCAACCTAATGCACAGACAATATCAGTGCCTACCTCATCTCATGTGGAAACTCTTGCTGCTGATTTGTTGAATGAAACTTATGTAAGTCATGGTGCATACATGTTACTGCATTGGTGCATACTGGCATTATTTGCATATTGCAGGGACTAGATTGGCTCAGTAAAGAAAATTTTAAGGACTAATAAGGGTCACTAATGAAAATTTTAAGGACTAATATGGGTCCCGAAAATACCACTGAGGCTCTTTTTAAGCTTTCATTTTGATGCATTAAGTCCACGATAACACCACTAATGCAATAATGTTTTGTCAATTCCAGGATAGTCAAGAGTGGGATACTCCACTACCACCCCCACAACCAGCTATCAAGCCAACACCCGTCCGGCCACAATGTTGCCATGACACCACCTGCAATGCCTCCAGCTTTCACGCCTTCTTCCCCGGTGGCAACCCAATCGATTCGCCCGCCAGCTCCACCAGTTAGACAGTACAGGCCACCTAGATTGGCTGCTGATGTTGAATTTGTCTCTGCTGAAACTATTGCAGCAGCAAGCGAAGGAGTAGCATCTAGGATGTTTCGGTTCATGCCAACCCCTGGATATAGGCCCCCACCACCCCCACAGCAGCAAGCAAAGAAGTAACTTCTAGGATTGTAGTTTGTGTTTTTTGAAAGTCTGGAACTTCATTTTTGCAATCCATATATTTGGCAACTATGGCTTGGCTTTAGATCTTGGGTTGTAATTTTTTGTCTTTTTTTTGGAAGTCCGGAACTTCAGTATTTTCTACATCTTGGATTGGAATTCATGTAATTTGAACCTATGCATTAGCTATGTATTTGACATTGCAACCTCCAGTTTTTGATATGCTAATACAAGTTGGAGTATCCTAATGGAGCTAACCACTAGTCTTGTACTTGTTTTGATATGATATAGATAAAGAGTCTATCAGATGGCCTTGTTTTCAGTTGCTTTAAATCTTCTTCTACATATTTTACTTCTTATATGTTTAACCAAAGAAGCTTTAATGTTCTACATGTTAAACTTTACCCAAGCAGCCACGTGAAGTTCAAACAATATGCAGGTTATATCATAGTCAATGAAACTCATTGAAGAGCATTGTTTATTTAATAATCACTGTCATATACTACTGCTATTACTAATTTACTATCAATGATTGATTAATTAACTTATCTTTACAAAATTCTTTACCAAAAAGAAATAGTCTACATCCAAATTTTCATTCAAGCCAACATTTGATTCAACACATTTGATAACAAACAACATAATTGGCTACAACCAAAATACATAACCTAAACCATCTAGGTGAAATACATGATTTACTAGATCTCTCCCAACTTCCAAATACAAACACCAATAACTATAGCAATAAGGACAACCCCAAACACCCCAACACAACGTTCCCAATTCATAACTTCTTTCATCTTCATTTGCATTTCATTCATCTGATTTTTCATGAGTTCCATATCCCTCTCCATGAATTCCATATCCCTCTCCAATTGTGCTATTTTGCCTTCTTAAGTCTCTAACATTGCCATCATTTCCTTTTCATATTGATCAACCCACTTGAAAAATTTGCAATAACGTTTCTTCTCCTGCAACAAATGAAATGAAATGAAACAACTCAGAGTAGGGACACCCATAAAATCAAAAGAACATTTCAAATGGTGGGATTTTGAACCTTAAATAGGGACAACCATAAAATGCTCTATCTGGGTTCCTGAGCGTCCTTGAGATGTAGGCAATAGCTTCTATCTTGCAAAAACATATTGGAGGAGGAAACCTTCCATGGGTAGCAACACTTGCAACACTATCATTCCCACTCCAACTCACCTGACGCTTGGAGGAGACGGAATGAGAACTGTTTGACCCACCATGGCCTTTCATCTTCTCAAAGACAGCACCTTAAGAGCAAAACAATGGCTGAATCAACCTTCACCCAGCGAAATTTCGAGCTCAATAGAGGGCAGAAATGAAGTTAGGGTTTCAGAATTTGGGGAAGATGACATATAAAGAGCCGTTGGTTTTTAACACAGATATTTTTTTTTTTAATTAAATGCCTATTATTTGGTTTTTTAAAAACAAATCCTAGCCGGAAAATAGTAACGTGACACGTCATACACTTAACGGTGGTCAACACGCTTTGACTAACGGAGGGACTAAAAGGTCTCACGGAATGAAATTTGAGGGACTGATTGAGGAGTTTTTTTTTTTCAGGGACCAAAATGAGATTCGTAAAAATTTTCAGGGACCAAAAAGGGTATTTGCTCTAATAATTTAAAAATAAAAGAACTGTTATCGTTCGGTACAAATAGGAGGGCGTGGCAACGCAATTGGAGATGCTTCGATCAGCTATCGTTTTTGTTTCGTCAGAGTTGCAGTTTGGCCTCATTTCCAATTTCCTCAATCCTCAAACACGCACTCTCGCTCCAAATTTAGGATAACGCGTTCTCTGCATCCATCGTATCTTCCGCTAAGGTACCATATCTTCTTCCTTTCTTATTACCGCTTAGCTTACCAATAAATTCTCATCCTTCAATTTAATTTGATGCTGAATTGATCATTAGGATTTAAATCAACAAGATTCTTAGGATTATGGCAATTATTATCTATGGAATTTTGAAGATGAAATTATTAGTGATTGCCATGCAACAACCGTTTATTCACTGTTGCAATTGGTTGGTGGTGTGCAGAGCAGGGAAAGGGAGCAAGCAATGGCAGACACTAATGTTGAAGATGTGAAGAAAAAGGAGTTTCTTGATGATCCTCCTAAAGATGATGATGTTGCCACTGATAACAATTCTGTGGATGATATCAAAGATTCAGATAAAGATCAAAATCATGAAAACCCCATGCCATCATCCCAACAGGAGGTAATGTTTTGCTCCATCGTCATCATTCATCGCTATCATCATCATCATCATTTGTTGTTGTGATTATTATTATTTTTCCTTTGCTGGGTTGAGTATAATCTATTTTAAAAGAATTAACTTTGAAAAAGTTTAATTTGGAAGAATGAGTTTTTAGTTTGGGATTTTTTTTTTTTTGATCAAGTTAGTTTGGGAATTATGCTCACCCAAAGATAATTTTGGGTAATTGGTGTGAAGATGCTAAAATAGTAAAATTACTTTTGGAAAGAAGTGACAAAATGTTAATTCTGATACCAAAATTAATTGTAGGTTTGGCAGCCAAACATAACTTGCCTAAAGAATTATTTTTGGAGTGGTATCTGAACAAGTAATTATCTTAAAATGAAATAGGTTTTTAAACTTAACAATAGTTGAAGAATAAAATCATGTTAGATTTTATGTCTGTTGTGTGATCTGATGCACACAATGGCTCATTGATCTAAAAATTATAATGTTGTATTTTTTAATTTTATACACCCTCATATCTTCTTATGTTACCTCTAAAGGAAACAGTCAGATTGTAAGTTTCTATACTTTAGTGTAAGATATGATTATTTCATTTTAATGGGAAATTTTGTAGTTTTTAAGTGGGCTTAGATGTTATTAAAATAACTTCCTAGCCATTTTGAAGACATTTTGCCTTCATAATGGAAGGTTTCTTAAATTTTCTTATAAATTTGTGGTTATTCCTTGCATTGAATCTCATAATATGGTTTTATGTTATTATGTTGTGGTATCATTTGCTGTAAATCTGATTCTGCAGGAAGAAGCTGTCAAGAAAAAATATGGAGGGATGTTACCAAAGAAGCCTCCACTAATATCCAAGGTTACTTTCTCTCTTATCTGATCTTGCTTCTTCTATGATCCTCTTCCTACATCCTCTGATCATCTATGTCTTTGTGTGAAATGTTCTTTCAAAATTAATGTTCTTCACGGATAATTTTAATTTTTTCGCAGGATCATGAACGTGCTTATTTTGATTCTGCAGATTGGGCTTTGGGGAAGGTATTTTCTAGCCTCAGAAGCATCTGTTATCATTATACTATGAAAACTTTCAATGAGACCTTTAATACATTTTACTTGGATGCCTGATATCTTTGGCTTTTCTCTATGATTTTTGGAATAGCAAGGAGCACAAAAGCCTAAAGGACCACTTGAAGCACTCCGCCCGAAGTTGCAGGTAAAATTATGTGTTTAGGATGCATTCTTTTCCTCTGTAAATATGAACATCTAGTGAGTCTTTATTGATGCATTGGTGTGGTTTAGCGGTAATTTCCCCTTAAATCCCTCCCTCGGCATCTTTCAAGTATGTTTGCAATGGTTTTAAACCCCCAAATTGCAGAACCATTGTGAAGACTACGATTTGTTGTTTGGATACTTGCACTGCAATGCTGCAGTTATGCCATGCACTAGATACACTTAACTTTGATAGAAGTTAGTGCAATCGTCATCTGGAGTCCCTGTCCTTATATTAAGGTTTTTATCAAAACTTTTGGGGCGAACAAGGAACAGGATTGATACATGTTTCTAAAGTAACCATCGATCCATTACATTACTTATAAATTGCAATAAATGTTTCCTTATGCATATAATTGAAATTTGAACAAATTTTATTGACACTGTTCTTTTGTTTTCTTTTCTGTTCCCTTTCTTGGGGTCCTACCTACAATGGTAATCAGCCAACACATCAACAGGCCCGTTCAAGGCGCTCAGCTTATGCTCCAGCAGATGATTCTGAAGAAGGTATGTGCAACAGACAGGGCCATTTCTTGTTTTAAAAAATTTCAGCTCCGTTAAAACTCAACACTGTGTTGAAGTACCTTTCCTTTTGACAGTTGATGGCTGCAATAATAATGGCTCTTCAGAGGATCAGAATGCCACTGAAGATGTTGGCAATGATAACAGCAGTGCTGCTCAGGACCAAAGCTGCCGTCAGTAGCTATGGTTTTGAGCTATAAATTGCATTTTGAATCGGGTGCTTTCTTCTCTGAATTCAGTAGCAATGATCATGCACATTTAGAGTTTCTTGTTTTAATAACTAAGAGTGGGAGTTTTGAAGCAGTTGTAACCACAAATTAGATACATATACTCTTTGTTAGTATGAGATCTCTGGTCGTGCTATGATTGCACTGAGAGATCTTGATTTCTACATTCATTTGTGAATGCAGAATTATGTCAGTTGTAACATTGACATCTTACAAATTATACTCATCTATAATAAGATTGGATATGAAACTTAACAGTAATCTGTTTGTAATCGATCAGTATATATTTTTATAGTCAAGGCACTTTGTGGATGTGTGTAGCGGGTAAACAGGCCATGAAGTCACATTAAAAATAAGGGTAAATTAAAAATTATTTCCCTGTGCATCGTGTCACATGGAATCAGGAAGTCTTATTTTGTATAACCCCTCGCGTACTCTTTTCTTGTGTTATATGATTATACTTTATGCATCAATTGCATAGTTTTCTTTTTAAAATTTGACATCAATTATACTGTCTCCATATTTTTTATTTATTCTTTTGAAAGATGAATTCAATAATCAACAGCGTTTCTCAATAACAAGGAGCTGATTGAACCAAGAAGCAAAACATATATATTCTCTAAGAACCATTGTATGAGAAATCATCCCTATATTTTATCGAAGGGTCTTCTGCCAAGATTGTGTTCATGGTATACTTTCCTGCATATGTGAGGTTTTTATGTCTTATAAATCATAAGGGTTAAGTTACAAATAAAAGGACACACATGATAAGTGAGGTTTTAGGATAAAAGAAAAACTGAATTTGATATTACATCAAGGAAGAATGTAAATAGTTTTATAAAGTAAGAGACAGAGGAAAGAATAGATGTGCAATGCACGCGGTAATGTGCCTGAATATGCTTATGAGTTTTCCGTTTTTGGCGAAGATCATACCAAGAAATAAGCAAGCTTCAGCTTATTTCTATACGCACACCTCACTTCCCCTCCCTTTATTGGCTGAATATACTTTTTGTTGGGTGCCATTGTTTGTTGGATTCAGTGTGAACAATTTTCAGGCAACCAGATTTACTACTTCCACGTAGTCACTAGATGCATTGTTGGATTAGTATTGTCTTTTGTTTTGGGGTCTTTATTTGATTTGCCCCCATGTCAACATTCAAACACTAATAATAGTTATCATAAAAAGTAGTTGATATTGCATGGACTCAATGATGCATCATAAGATAATCATCATATACCTTTATATTTAAGAATCTCTCGTAATAATAATAAAAAAAAGGCTAAAATATCATTTTGGTCCCTTAACTTATTTTTTAGATTCAGTTTGGTCCCTTAACTTTTAAAATGTTCAATTTGGTCCCTTAACTTATTTTTTAGATTCAGTTTGGTCCCTTCACTTTTAGAAAGTTCAATTTGGTCCCTTAATTTATGTCTGTTGACCTAAGTTAGTCATCTCCGTCAACGAGTCATTAACAGTGTTAATTTTTGAGGATCCGGTTGAAATTCGCTAACAATTTAAAAGACCAGTTTGAATCTCGTTAACAATCTAAATGACCAATTTGAAGCAAGTTAATAATTTAAAGGACCAATTTGAAACTCATTTAACATTGTTACTGACATTATTGATGGGAGAGGACTAACTTGAGTCAACATAGACAAATTAAGGAACCAAATTGAACCTTTTAAAAGTAAAGGGACCAAACTGAATCTAAAAAATAAGTTAAGGGACCAAAATGAACATTTTAAAAGTTAAGGGACCAAATTGAATCTGAAAAATAAGTTAAGGGACCAAAATGGTATTTTAGCCTAAAAAAAATCTTGTACTTTAGTTGGCACTTGGCACAAAACTAATAAGAACAATGCTGCTCAAGTATACACTTAGACATATTATTTTATATTTACACAATTTTAACATCTAGTTATAGTTTTTCTTGTATTTTTTTTCTTTACACTTATATTATGATTATTAATTACATCACTTAGATATAAGATGATGTGCTTGGAATTAATGTCTATCAAGTATGCTCATATTTGTTTTTATCAACACTTTTGTGAGAGTTATGCTTTTCAGGAGTATTATGTTTTTCTCTCCTCTTGTGAGAGCTATGTTTTTCTTTCCATTTGTGAGAGTCTATCGTTGCTGGATGAAGAAGATGAAAGAATTGTTTCTCTTCATTTCTCTCCATTTTTTATTGACAGGTTCTGGTTCCCAGGCCTGCCAGAAGCCATAAGTATCCTTAGTTGGAACTGCCGAGGCATGGGTAACCTGTGTGCAGTTTCTATCCACAAATACCTCGTTTGGTGTTATTGGCCAGATGTGTTTTGTCGTTTTCTCTTTTTAATTTTGGTTTTTTTAGTTTATGCAAATAAAGTCGAAGACAATTAGCAGTGCATTGAGCCTTTCTTGCGGGTAGCTCGAAGCATCGACTTCGATCACAATTTACGTGATGAGGGAAGATATTTCTTCAAAGCTAAATTTTATAGTTACTCTCCCAGACTCCAGGTGCAAAAAGAGGAAGTCCTAGGTCTCCTTCAAGAGGACCAAGCTAATTATAGGGCTGTTATTTCAAATTGTAGGAGTCTTTTATCATCTTATGTTAACAACTCTTTAGTAGAGTTTGATAGAAGGAAAGTCCATGTAGTTGCTTACTCTTTGTTAGGGGTGGCTACATATATTACTATTCTTCGAATTCGTGATGATGTTATTGGATGTATGTTGTTCTCCATTATTAATGAAGTTGCTTAACTTTTCTTTTGTTAAAATAAAAAATTATGCTCATATTTTAAAAAGAGTAGTGTTATCGATACATTTTTTTCAATACTCTGCCCAACACATTTTTTGTTATTGAATAAATTTTATGTGAGGCCATAAATTTTATGTGAGACTTACTCTAGAGTGGATCTCGTATGAAATTTATCTAACAATCAAGAATGTGATATAGAAACGGTTGAAAAGAATGTGTTCCTTGCATTTTTCTTTTAAGAAAAATGTTAATTGCACATTCTCATGCTTCACATATCACATATTTGAAATGTATAAAATCTTTTATACTAACATTCAATAATATATTAATAAATCAATAGTATAAAACTTTTTACGCCGACAAATAACAATGTATACCACTTTAATCCAATCAATATCAATAATAATGAGATAACGAAAATTGTGTGTAGGATTATTCTTCGACTTTGGTGCCAAAATTATCAAATCTTACTAAAATATTAACACGTTGCAATGTTGGCTCAAACTACCTCCAAGGCTCCAAAGTCCAAAAATGAATCTTCATTGCCTTCATACACCATCTCTGGTCTCATTCACTCCCAAAACTTCCCATTGCTTCATCAATGAAGCCACCCACAAGTCCTGTCCGGTCCCGAAACGGGTCAACTCGGACGCGCCAAACGAACTCAGCACTGAGTTTCTCTCCCCTGACTCGCTTGGACCCACCAAACCATGCTTCTGTGGAAGAAGGCATTTCATTGAAGCTGCAACAATGGGAACCCCACTGTTCCCGATTCAACCTTCTAATGCCACCAATTCACACTCTGATTACACGGTAATTCCTTCATTGCCATTGACCCAAATAACAGAAAATGGAAAAGTTTGCATTTTGAGTTCAAATTCTGGCAAAAAATGAAGTTTTTGATGACCCATTTGTAGGCTTTGCTTAACAAGTTTCACCCACCTAGGCCTGATTGGTACGAGGAGTTCTATGCTTCGGTTATGAATTCAGCTACTAATAAGTCTTATGAAGCTGAGGTTATTTGTCCATTGATCTTTTCTTCATCTATCTATTTTGGGGTTTGTTTTAAGTTTTTTTTTTTAAATTTCATATTGAGTGAATTGACAAATTAAGCTATGAAATTATTCTTTTTAATTATGTATAGGAGTTAGTCCTAAAATTTATAAAAACCTGTATCAACTTAATCGTTTATGTTTCTGACTTCAGGCCTTACACGAAGAAGTAGCTTGATCTGAATTTTGCAAATTCAGAGACTAACTCGTACATATAGTTAAATTCATAGACTAAATTGCAAATGAAGAATAATTTCAAGGACTAAGGTTTTTAATTTACTCCTTTTTATTTTTTTACTTTGGTGGTGTTATGTTTTTATTGTTATTGCATTTCAATTCATGTATGGTATGTTTCCATTTGTCTGATAAGGTTGCAAGGTACAAGTCACAAATTTTCAGTGAGTTGAAGGGGAAGGCTCTCAAGATCTTGGAGGTTGGGATTGGAACAGGTCCTAACCTCAGTTATTATGCCAGCGATTCTGATTTACAGGTTGTTGGCATTGATCCAAACCCGAAGATGGAAAAGTATGCTCGTTCCTCGGCTGCATCAGCTGGCCTGCCACTCTCAAATTTTGAGTTTATACAAGCTGTATGTATGACACCCTTGCCAGTTTATAAGCCCTCCTTTAGAATGGAAAGAGGAATCATACCACAAAAAAATTGGTGTCTTAGTGGCAATTACTTGTTATTCAAACAAAATCTTTAGTTAGTAGTAGATTCTTCAATGCTTGTGGAGATTGAGGCCTATATAGTAACAAAGCTGAATGTGGATAATATATTGTCATCATTTGGTATCAGAATAATGAAATCGATAGCCTATAATGAAAATCAGTAAAATAGGTACTTTACCAATTGATCTTGAAATTATTCATCTTTTCTGAAGCAAGCGTTTTGTCATAGAGATCCTTCTTTTAGAAGAATCATCTTCCCCTATATTATTGTTTTATTCTAGTTAATATTGTTGGTTTGTGATTGTGCTTGTGTTAATTGATCTTTAAATTTTAAAGTTGGCTCTATTTAGGTTGGGGAGGCTATACCATTAAGTGATGCTTCTGTTGATGCAGTTGTTGGAACACTTGTATTGTGTTCTGTTAAAGATGTTGATATGACACTAAAAGGTAATGGAACTTGTAGAGCCTGCTGTTATTGTTCAAATATTTTTCTTGTCTCATGATTTGGTGCAGAGGCCAGAGAGGACCCTACGACCAAAGAGAAAAATTTACTGAATCCATTATTGTGTGTATTAGTTTATGATTTTGTACTAGTGTGTGTGGTTCTTGTTAGGAATCAACAAACACTAAGAACAGAAATTCTAAAATACCTCAATTTGTATTAAAACTTCACAAACAAGCAACAAAACAGTACATTCAACTGCTAAAGAAAGCACTGACAGAAATGGAAATACTTGATGAAAGTGTAGAAAAAAATAACAAGGACACCCAAGGCCTGCAGTTAGCAGTCCTTTCCCAAGGCAGAAGCCTTCATAAACCTCATCCAAAATCTCCTATATGCCCTTGCCTCTCTCCATTCATGTGGGAATCCTCTCACAGGTTGCCACACGTCCCTCTTGTGATGCCCATCACGCTCCCTCGTAACCGGATTCTCACTTGTCAGCAGGTTATGAATGTAAGAGCTGATTGAAATCATAATCTCTGCATTCCTTCACGTATGAAGACACATTGTCTTCATCATGTAGACTCTAGACCATAGTCAATCCTAGAAAAGGTCAATTATGCTGACTGGTAATAGATATTAAGCGACATGGGTCACTATAACCTTACTAAGTGTTTTTAACGCCATGCAAATAACTATTAATTGATTTCTTTCTATTTAGAAAGATACAAATCTAAACACCAATGAAATAAATAAATATCAAATAGATTGACAACAACTGTAAAGTATGAATATCATGGTCAAATAATGTAATAATAATTAAAAACATTATAGAAACTTTAATTACAAAATATAACAATCATAAAATATTATCCCCACATAAGTACAAATAGAACAACTAGACTTCATGATGAACAGCAAACCATGGGATTGGAAAATCACTCTCGTCATACCTACATCTTTTGGTTATATTAATTTGCACATTGTACCTGGCTATCATGCTGCATTGAGTTTAAATTTTAAACAATCAGAAAAGTTGTAACCAATCTAAAGAGACAAAATATGTGCTTTTCTTTCGAGGATGGTGGTGGTTTCTTATATTTTATTTCATTATTTATGTAGCACTTTGAAATTCAAGTTTATCATTTAAATCAATTTCATTTTGTATGCAGAAGTGAGGAGGGTGCTGCGACCTGGTGGACTGTATCTGTTTGTGGAACATGTGGCTGCAAAAGGTGCAAAAAGAACTTATCAATTCATTGTTGAAATGAAAACCTGTTATCTTAGTAAATAGCTTAATATTGGTTTATTTTTTTGTGTTCTCATGGAGACACAGATGGAACATTTCTCAAATTTGTCCAGAGAGTTCTTGATCCTCTGCAACAGACAATTGCAGATGGATGTCACCTTTCCAGGGAAACAGGAAACAATATATCCAGAGCTGGATTTTCAAGTGTTGAGCTTAACATGGCATTCTTGTCTAATGCTGCATTTGTAAACCCTCATGCATATGGAATAGCTTACAAGTAGCATAAAAAACATGTGTTTGATCCGCTTAACCTGGGAGCTAGGTTGGTTGGAAGGGATTGTAACCATTTCAGGTACTTACACTAGAGTGCAGGTTTCAATACAAAAGACTGGCCACTCTAACTTTGAAACTTTCCTTCAGACAAACATCAATTTAGATTTTAGATATGCGTCCTTCTTACCACAGCAGCATCAAGTTCAACATGCATTGATCACTTCTATTGTCAAATAATTGAGTTGGACAGGCTATGCATGCTTTGATGTTAGTTGATAATGGTGTGTCATCGTGTAAACCATGTATAAGGCCCTCTATAAATACTTGTTTCTACTATTACAGGTAACTTCTTATTGGGGGCCATGCTCTTGTAAATTATCAAGCATGTAATTGAAATTAGAAAACAAATAAAACAGAAGGTGAACTTTCTTTTATAATATGCTCGAACTTGATGGGACTAAACGATGATTACTATTACACGTAAGATTTTGTTGTTTGCTTCAATTTGCTTTTATAGATCTGAATTTATTTGCTGGAAGCTTGGTTTAATTTGCTAAATCACATATCAGCTTTCCCGTGGTCTTATGTCTTATGTCTTGTGTCTTGTGCACGTGTGTGCATTATCCTAATGTTATAAATATTTTCATTATTGGATAATCACTGGCAGGAGCTTCACTGTGCCTGTTATGGTGGATGGCAGCATTGTTATTTGGACAACCACGGGACAACTGCCGGACAACTTGTACTGTAGCATTATTGTAGTGCTACAGTAATGCAGGTTTTTTTTTTATTTACAAATTTTGACTTTTAAAAATAAAAAATAAAAAATTTATTTCTCAAAAAAATCCATTAACCAGATAATGAACTGAATTAACCAGATATTTGTACCTGATTAACCAGATATTTGCACATACTTAACCAAAAAATTATTTCTCAAGAAAACTCATTAACCAGATAATGAACTGAATTAACCAGATATTTGTACCTGATTAACCAGATATTTGCACATACTTAACCAAAAATTTTATTTCTCAAAAACACCCATTCACTAGATAATGAACTCAATTAACTAGATATTTGTACCTGATTAACCAGATATTTGCACATACTTAACAAAAAATTTATTTTTTCAAAAGAAAGTCAAAATTTTAAAAAAAATAATAATTTGCTATAATACAATTGTGTTGTACTGTTCAACTATACGTTCAACTATACGGGTTGTCAAAACGAGTGTCTAAAAAACATTTCTGTATGGTGTAACCAACAATTTTCGCTAGCAATAATTACATATCAATTTGATGTATGCAAGGGTTTGACCCGCGCATTGGGCCCTCTGGGGTATGGTAGGTGAGGGTTCTATTTCATTTTGTGCTATAGATAAGAATAATTGTGCACTACTTATGACTAATCATAATAAGAAAAAGGTAAATATTCGTAGGTTGGTGCTTAATTTGCTGGGTATTGGATTACTTTTCTTTCAAGTGTAGCAAACGTATGAAATGGTTATTTACGATCTGCTTGGGGAACCCATTTTCAGGCTCTACACTAGGAGAAATGCCTTAAAACAAATTTGGCAATAACCTGCATAGTTTATATAATCAAATGCTTACTATTAAGCTAAAAGTTATAGTGTTGTTAGTTAGAATGCAACTTTATTTCATTATGACTTCTGAGAACTGCATTTAGCTTGAGCGGTTATGCCCATGGTAGACATCATGAACCAGAATGTGAAGCTTATGGATTCTTAAGAGTGATGTTAATAAATAAAGCCAGTGATAAACAAAATACTTGCAAATTTTATTTCATTAGCATATTTCACGGTTTATTAAATTAAATAATCACTGCTAGCTAAAAAGACAGTGGCTGAGCTGCTTATGATTGTGAGAAGTACAGGTTGTTATTTATCTGGTTCTGATGGAGGTCCAAAACGGATTGTAAAGGATATATTTTGCATAAACTTTGTATATCTAATTTAGGTGTGTTAAGCTAATAAAATATTGGCACGTCATTAATATACCAGTGAGCATAATATTTGTTTAATAATAATTAATAATTTAATGATATGTCAATACAATATTAGATTAGTGCTCCTGGGACACATTAAATTTATGCAAAAATATTTATCTTGGGAGAGAGAAGGTAGAGGCAAAGTAGTGTCCAAAAAAAAAAAAAAATTTGAACTCAAAAAATGAAATAATCTTTTGGGAGACTTTTAATGGAGTACTACTTAAATTAAAGCTGTTAGGTATACAGGATTGTATTATGTTAATCAATTATACTATCTTGTAATATGATAAAATTAAGAAATATATGGCTTTGAAAGAGTTTGGGAGTGTTAGAAAAAATTTAAATCAAAATCACACTTAGGTAAAATTTTATTACATTATCAATAGATAAGAAAGTGTCTGTGTTATTATAATAATTAAATTTGACAATAGAAGTTCGTCTGGAAAAAAAATTGATGAAAAGCTTTGCTGGTAAGACAGTGGCAAAAGAAGTAGAGTTGAAACTAGTGAAAGGATTGATTCTTTGCCTACCTTTCGCACAAGAAAGGTAGAGTGACTTTCCTCTCACAGATGTGGTCGAGACGGATCAAAATTCTCGGGATGAAATACCACATCTGTGAAAGGAAAGTCACTTTACATTTCCCACATGAAAGGTTGAAAATCCAAATCCTTAAAAATAAGGAAGAGCAATAGTGGAAGAGACAACTCATACAAGATGGGATTAGTGCGGGGTAGAAAACTGACGGGGAAAGGGATTAAAAATTATTAAAAAAAAAAAGCATATAACATTTATATATTCATGATAAGGAGGACAATTATTTTTATTAAAATAATTTAAATGTTAAACACTTAATTTGAATTAATATTTATTATGTATATTTATTTATATAATATTTAATTTATAAATATAAAATAAGGATATATACATTTTTATTCTGTTTCATTTTCTTTTTTCTTATTTTGTCTTCATCTAAACAAGTAGGAAAAAAAAATCTATCTATTGATTCTTCTCCTATTTTCTTATCTTATATTTTCTCTCAAGCATCCATACAAAGAGGTAATGATGGCCACTTTTTTTTTTTTTTCCTTATTTAAGAATTTGAATGACGTATTGAAAGAAAAATTATTGTACTTTCATAACACCACCAGTGACACTATATGAAAGCAACAAAATAAATAAATGAATGGCATTGCTGTATCTATTTAAAGAAACACATACATAAATCCACAAATAATTTTAATTTTTTTTTAATAAAGAAACTCGATACATTTCATTAATAATCAAATGAGCAATACAAGGTGGAATATGATAAAAAACTTGGTGGCTAGCTAAAGAAGACGTCGCCCTAGCTAAGTTATGGGCTATACCATTTGCTTGTCTCCTAACAAAACTTATACCAAAATTTGGTAAATTCTTAAAAAACTCCTGGCATGCCTTAATAATTAAGCCGAACTCCGAAACATCATCAAAATAGGATTTAACTCTATTAACCATCACCTGGCAATCAAATTCAAAAACAACTTGTCGTGAGCTAATATTCAGACTCTGAACTCATTGGAGAGCTTTAAAAAGGCCCATATAAATCTACAAATAATGATAACTATATATATGGTTGATAGATAAAAGTGATTGAAATGAAAAATAATAGAGCAGTGGAAACGGCGCGTTTAAGAGTTCATAAAAATGATTCAGTACTTTGACCCATAAAAGAAAAAGTGAAGATGCGGGTGCCAGCTGTCCAACCACTCTGCTATCATCGTCGTCTTCTTTTTCTTTCCTTTTTCTTTTTTCTTCATAGTGTGTGTTTGTGTTGTAGTTAGGGTTTTCTTTCAGAATTCACACTTCACTTTCTTTTTCAAACTAATTCGCTTTTTTAGAACTATACAACAACGGAGCTAACATCGCAGTTTCTCCTAAAACGCTTCGTTTCAGTCACTCGCCAAATCCAAACATGTCCATACTGAACTCTCATGTATGCTTTTCTCTTTCTTTTTTCGCTTTGTTCTAGTTTTTTCTATAGTTTACAAGCTTTTTTTTTTATTGGTAATAAATAAATAAATGAAATTGCTGTGCTTGTTATGTTGTGTCAGCATCTGAATTTTTCATTTACTGCATATTCGGCAAAATAATATTTGTTTAAATTTTTTTTTGTGTAGTTAGTTTCTGTGTTTGTTTTAACTGTTGGTCTTGTTCTTATCTTGTGTAGTGTTTATCACTATCTTTGGTTGTGGCTTTAGTGCTCATATTTAATTTTATTTAATTTTAAATGGTTTTTTTAAAAGCAAAATTGGTTTAAATAGGGATGTTATTGTGATTTGGATGTTACTTTTTTAAAAAAATTGTTGCATTTTGTGAACTAATGTGATGTTTTGGCGCTTTACTTATCTTCTCAATTTTTAATGTTGTTTTGGATAAGCGATGCTCCCAACACATTATTTGCATGTTGAATAATGTCATTAATTTCTCTTCCTCTGCTTGTAGGATTTTGATGGTGCAGGTGGAATTCTGTTTGGGTTGAAGGTGGAATTTATTGAATTTTGAATTATGAGATGTAATAAACCAGTGGAATGCAACATAAGGAATTTTAACATATGTTCAAACTTCAAAGTATTCATCTTGAGAGTGTAATCACTGACATGTGTGATGAGTGATGAAGAATAGGTAGGTTTGATTGGAAGCGTTCAGAGTTGGGTTTATTGTGATATTCTGAAAAAATAGCGAAAACGGGGTCGCTTTGTTGTGTGGCTTCAAGGCCACATGGATCAAGTGCAGGCAGTAGGGACTGGTCCATGGGTCCAAATGAGCCTTTCTGGCGAACTAACACGAGTTTTTCGCCACCGCCATCAAGATGGGATCTCAGATTCCAGTCTGAAGGTCTGCCATATAGTTTAAATGATGGTATTCAGCTCTATGGATCTTCCACATCATCAAATGGCAAAGACAGTGGGGGTTGGGTCAGAGGCAACCACCTATATGATCTTCATTATTCTGCTTCAGAGGGTACTGGGGTTTTCCTTAGCAGTCCATCTGAGTTTTCCCAGGGTCCTCAGTGGACGCCCCCTGCAATACAGGAAATAAGTATTGATGATTATGAAAGTAGGACTAGGAAAGGTAAATTCTCTAAACTCTTAAAGTAGTATTTTTTTTAGATATTTATAGATCATTTTTAGGCTTTTATGCCTGAGATATATGACTATAGTCTATATATTCTTTGAAAGCTGTATACTAGACTTGTTCTACCTATTTTTCTTTAAACTTTTTGCACGTGTTCATGTTTATTTAACTATATAGAAAAACTGGACTTTCAAACAGGGGAGGCAGCATTGTATTATTGAGGGTGGTGCATGTAATTGTTTGTTCCTGCTTCTAAGTTCTGTCCTATTGGAAAAGTTGTTCAGAAATATCTTAGTCATTTCAATTTTTTTTTTTTTTTGTATGAGTGATAGTTAGTTAATTGTATTGCATGAATTATTGCTGATCACTATATTCTCATGTATCAATATCTTTGCTATATCTAAGTTGCTTCGAAGTTCTGTCCTATTGGAAAAGTTGTTCTGAAAATAAATACACGCTCGACTCTTTTAGTGTGTGTTTGGATTACCTTATTTTTTATTCAAAATAGCTTATAATGAAAAAAAAAACTCTCTAAGAGAACTTTTGAAAATAAGCGATTATTTCTCTAAAAAATAAGTGTTACCAAACATGCTTTTATTGTTTTTGATTAAAACAATTTTGTTGTACTCATTGCATTATTGCTATAATGATGCTTTCAACATTTAGGTGAAAACAATGAAAAATTAAAGATGTTTGTGGTCATTTTGTTTGTAGTGCTAGGGCTTCCTTCAAACTGGTAGAGAGCTAAACTGGTATCTTAGTAAACCTACAGGTTTTCTGTAGGAAGCCAACAAAAGGGAGCCATATATTGATAAATCTGGCATCATAGTACAGAATTGGGTTATGATTACTTCCAATTCTGCCTCCAAATGTCAGAACATTAACATTTTCTTTTAATTTGTGAGATTCATTTAATAATTTAGACTTTCCTTTCCCCTAATATAATTGGATTCCTTGATTTTGGATCTTAATTTGTCTGTGTAATGTCTGTCTGTGTATATGTTGGGGGCTAGCCGGTGATGGTTACAGTTAAATCGTTGTCTTAGTTACAAAAAATCTGCTGTGCTTAATTATGTTTGGTGATTTATTCTTTCATTATAAACTTGTTGATTGTTACTTTTGTTTACTGAACTGCATCCTCATTTGTGCTTGATAGATCCTCATCCTTCTCTGGGCCAGGTATCTTTTACACCTACCAAAGAGGTAATGTTTTTGGTTAAGGACTATTGAACTTTATGTGTTTGAGTGGCAATTACTTTACATGTGTGTTTCTCTCAGGAAATAGGCTGATAGTTATGAAATATGTGCAGGGAACTTCCGAAAATCCTGATAGTGGGGGTTCATTTTCATCCCGATCAGAGAGTAGCGAGTCTGAGTCTACTACAAAATCGTGCTTATCCTCACAGAGGAATTTCTCTAATCGTCGTTCTTTCATCTCTAAACCCATTCATCCTTTTTCCTTTGCTGACCTTACTCCTACTAAGGAAGCCGTTGACCCTGCAGTTGCAGCCTTTTCAGAGTTTGGTGCTTCCACTCCACTCAGAGATGCCCAACGTTGGAGTAGTGCCAGCAGTAGTCAGGAATTTGCTGATGTTACTGAGTCATTTGAATCAGAAATAACCGGTCGCCCACATATTCCTTCGGATGGATTTAGCTGTGGCTTATGTGAAAGATTTCTATCACAGAGATCACCTTGGAGTTCCCGTCGTATTGTGAGAAGTGGAGACATGCCTACAACTGGGGTTCTTCCTTGTTGTCATGTTTTTCATGCTGAATGTTTGGAGCAGACAATGCCGAAGACACGGAAAAATGATCCTCCTTGCCCTTTGTGTGTCAGATTGGAGGAGGAAGATTCCCCTGATCAACGAGGTCTTTTGAGATTGAGGAACAGTTTTCCTAGGCTTAAATCATTTACTGAGGATGGACCCTCAAGACCTTGGGGCTGTGCACAGGTGGGAGATTGTGTTGAAGGGGCTCTGCATGCACCACCACGCAATGCTATGTTCCTACTTAATCGAAATCGCATTAAAAAGAACTTATCGATGAAGGGTAATTTAAGCAAGGAATTTCCAGGTAAGGTGATGAAAAGTGGACCATATCCTTCGCAGCTGTTTATTGGAAGCTCAGCTGATCAGGAAGCAGTTGGTTTCTCCAAGGCAACTGCAGGACCAAATATGAAGAGGTAATGAGAAATGTCTTCAGATATGGAAGGTGGAAAGTTGTAATTTACCTGACAACCTTCTTTCTTTGAAGTTTCAGAGCTGATAGTCCCACTTTAGTCAAGTGAAATGTATGTCATGGGTTGGTAACCTGGTCATCGTTTTGTATAGATTGATTTGTTGTATGTGTATTGAAAGTCGCGATTGGCACTTAATCTTATGTTTCATTGTTTATGCATTTTGATTTCTGGTCATTAGTTAGCATTTTAAGCATATCTACTTTTGTTTTCAGATTGAAGAAATATTCATTGAAGGTATAGTTGAATTAATTTTAAAGTATCTAAGAACTGCATTGCATGTAATGTAGCTGTAACGTATCTGTAGGAGTGATAATGAGCTAATTTGAGCTAAGTTGAATATTTGAAAATTTATAAGCAGTCCATCAAAGAAATTGTCCTTGTTCATAGCTCAAGTCCTATATAGTTGATAAGTTTAGCTTCTTGAGTTGTCAACGAGAAATAAAAAGTTTACATTATACCTTTAATTTTGCCTTGCATTTATTTTAATTTTCAAAATGCATGACCGGTTTCGAAAGTGTGGGATGTTCTTCAAAATTGTGATAGATGTTAACTTTTGGGTGGAAAGTGTCATGTACCATGTTATGAATTTGGACTGTTTCATACTTTTAAAGGTTCAAGATCTTGTCACACATTGTGATAATGCATGACCGCCAGGATGTGCCGAGCTCATCTTGTTGGCGTGACTCTCCCTCGGATAGTTATTGTGTAATGTGTGCTGTGTAGTTGCTGCCATGGACCATATGCAATATCTTTTGTTAGTTACATGATGAGATTTTGTGGGCCGTGACATCTGTTTGACTCGTCTCCCATTCTTTGTTGGGCATTGCTACCTGTACCCCTACTCTTAGGCATCCACCCCCACATAGTGTATTTGTCATGTGTGAAATGACCATGTTGCCCATTAAGTTATTCCTTCTTCCCCTTCGTTTCTGTCCAACCCGGTACACCCCCACACCTTCATCTTCTCATCTCTTCTGTACTGTAATGGCCACCCCACCCCACCCCACAAACCACCATGAAGCACCATTGAGCAGCTCATAACCAGACCAGTTCATTACCATAATCTCGCATCCATCGGGATGAGTCTTGCGTCTGTCTTCTCTTCGTAAACCACCTGTCCTCTCAAAAGCAAGTAAGCCAACTACCTTATTTAAGGAGTGAATGACATAAGCTAGAAAGAATCCTCCTAATGCTCCCATGTCTGAATCCGTGAGTTCTCTGTCAGTGCGCATTTCTTTGGTTCTATTTTTTTTTCCATTTTTCGATACCTTCCGGCAATTAATTGCCGGATTCAATAACTGAGTATCCGGCATTTAGTTACCGGAAGTTTTAAAATTTTGAAAATATATATATCCGGATTCACATTTTTTATGCTTCCGGCAACTATTTGCCGGAGGTACAAAAATGTGGTTCCGGCAATTAATTGCCGGATTCACATTTTGAACTTCCGGCAACTAGTTGCCGGATTATAAAATTTACTGATCTAAAATTTTGTTTCTGTATATATAGATCATGGATGATATGAAGAATGCATCCGACGAACCGGACATATCGAGTACAAAACAAGTGGATTGTACTGATGCATTCACCACTGAAGTGGTACGTTTCATTGATAAATTAATAATACAAAGTTAGGCGTGCTTATTATGACCTACATTTTTTTTCACATTTTCAGGTATTTCCTACTCGAGATGGTTGCATTAATTGGGCTCGAGATGTTGGGAGACATAATGGAATAGTAGTTGTCATTATGAGGTCAGATACTGCTACAGGACGTAGAGGAAGGAAGACAATTGTAATTCTTGGTTGTGAAAGGAGTGGAAAGTATAGTGGAAAGTATAGATCATACAAGAACTCGTTACCTACCAAGTCGACTGGTACTCGAAAATGTGGTTGTCCCTTCAGACTTAGAGCACGACCTTTGACGAAAGGTGAAGGATGGTTCCTGAAAGTAGTATGTGGATTGCACAATCATGACTTAGCCCTAACATTAGTGGGTCATCCATATGTTGGTCGACTAAGTGGTACAGAGAAGGCTTTGGTTGGTGAAATGACAAAAAATATGGTTAAGCCACGAAACATAATGCTAACTTTGGAGAAGCGTAACCCGAAAAGCTGCACAACTATCAAGCAGGTTTATAATGCCAGACAACATTATCGGAGGTCTGAAAGAGGTCCAAGAACAGAAATTCAACATCTCATGCAATTAATGGTACATGATCAATATGTGTACTATTATAGAAAGGTCGATGATTCCGATGTTGTGAGGGATATATTCTGGATGCATCCGGATGCCATTACTCTGTTGAAAACTTTTCACATTGTGTTGCTCATTGATAGCACATACAAAACCAACAAATATCGGTTGCCGTTACTTGAGATTGTTGGCGTTACTTCAATAGAATTGACATTTTCTGTGGCATTTGCTTATTTGGAGTTAGAGAGAGTTGATAATGTAGCTTGGACACTTGAGCAGTTAAGAGGGCTCCTTCAACAAATAGATGCCACCCCTCAGGTGATAGTGACTGACAGAAGACATTGCCTTGAAGAATGCAGTGCAAGTTGTTTTCCCTACTTCATATAATCTATTGTGTCGTTTTCATATTGCTAAGAATGTGAATGCTAAATGCAAGGTGTTAGTGAAACCGATTGAGCTTTGTGAACCCGTTATGGATGCATGGGATAGTGTTGTCAATTCTCCTAACGAGGGTCAGTTTGTGAAGCGACTTACTATTTTTGAAAATGTATGCTTAGGTTTTCCTGATTTTTGTAATTATGTGAAAAATACGTGGTTGAATCCACACAAGGAAAAATTTGTCACAGCATGGGTTGATCAATTGATGCACATGGGGAATATAACTACTAATAGGTATGCTCAAAATAACGTTTTAATTAGTAATGAAAGAACGTTTTGGTATTGATTTGACGATATCTTTCTATTATTGCTAATAGGGTTGAGTCTGCACATTGGAGGTTAAAAAATTTGCTTCAGGATAGCATGGGGGACTTGTGTACTTGTTGGAGTGCCATGAACAATATGATCATTTTGCAACACAAAGAAATAAAGGCTTCCTTTGAGAGAAGCATCACGGTAGTGGAACACAAGCACAATATTCCATTATACAAGCACTTGCGGGGCTTTGTTTCAAGGAGCGCACTAGGTCGTATAGGTGACGAGTTTGATCGAGTTAAAGATGTTGGTGTTGACAGTTCTAGTTGTGGTTGCAAAATTAGAATTACATGTGGGTTACCTTGTGCATGTGAACTTGCTAGGTACAGTATGATGCATATCTCCATTCCTTTGGTTGCTATTCATACTCATTGGTTGAAGTTACACTTTGGTGATCAAGGGGTGAGTGAATCGGATTCAGAGTTGACATTGGCACCAGCTGTTGATGCTTTGTTTAAACGATATGATGAACTAGATCGAGCAGGGAAAATTGTATTGAGAACTAAAGTGTTTGAACTAGCATTTCCTAATACAACTTCAATGTGTCCTCCTCCTGAAAAGGTGAAAACAAAGGGGGCACCTAAGAAGGGTCCTGTGTCAAAGTTAGAGAAATCAACTAGACGTGATCCTTCTTATTTTGAGCATGTTGATGCCATGCTTTCAGTCCATGATAACACACCAACTAGGACGGCATCTCGTGCTTCAGGAAGTGGGTCAAGACAGAAGATTGGTATGAAGTACTTAGACCAATTTCCTGTAGGGATTCGTCCATATATTGATGCGATTGTTGATGTGGGGGCAGATGGTAATTGTGGCTATCGTGCCATTGCAGCCTTATTAGGTAAAGGTGAGGACTCATGGGCCATAATTCGCGACGATTGTTATAGGGAGCTTACAGAGTGGCAAGCTAAATATGTGAAGCTATTTAATGGTGTTGAGCGAGTACAGGAGCTGAAGAAGTCCCTATTAGTTGACGGGGTGGCAGGTGTGGATAAGTGGATGAGTATACCGGACATGGGCTTTGTGATAGCATCTAGATATAATCTGGTTCTGATCTTTTTAGCCTCTGTTGGAAGCGTTACATTTTTTCCACTTAGAGGTCGACCATCACCATCTCTATCTAGTCACTGTATCATTACCATTGGGTTTGTGCACAACTGTCATTTTGTACAGGTATATGTTGACGATTCACCATAATTTTTTAAGCGTTTTATCATTAATAATCATCTTTAAATACACATCATTATTAACTTCTAGCACATTTACAGGTTTTTTTGAAGGCTGACTATCCGATACCTCCCATTGCTATACAGTGGTCTCATTATTGCGATGAAGAATCTCGATCATGGGAAACTCCATATATTAGTCGCATGCAACATTTTGCATCTTTATTGACACAAAAGGAACCTGTTGAACCTGTTTATGTAGATCTCTCAGTTGATTGATTATATGATTGTACAAAATATCATGTATATTAATCATTAGCTTTATCATATATGGACTACTTTTTGGAGGAAAAAATGCCTCAACGAATAGTATTTTTCTATGAGTAATGACCAATAATGATATATATAAAAAATTGTCAACAATTTATTTTGAACATACTATCACTTTTCTTTTCTCTTATAAATTTATTTGATTTATTTCTAATATTTTATCGTGCATGTTAATCATTTTTAGAAAATATATTTATTTATCATGTTATTTTTCTCTTATCTCTTGAACATTCAACTTTGCCTATTACGATGAAGTTGGATTCCTGAAGAGAAAAAAACTATTGATTAACATGGTCAAACTCTGTTAATTCCTATAACAATAGGTTATTTGAGTCACCTTTTTGCAAATGAAAAAAGGTGTGCTGCTTGTGATTTGATTCAAATATATTTATAGCAGTCAAGATTTAAAAAAAAAAAATCAGATTTGTAGAATAACACGTATACTGTTTCACTTAAGACTCTTTGATTGATCGCCACGTGTAAAAACTTGCTATATGTAGAAACCTGAATCATTCTACTTTGTATATATTATAGATATAGATAACCATAGTCAATACAAAAGAAATCCTAAACGGCAAAATAATTTATAAATACCAATAAGACCCTGCTAAGCGCCAAATACAAAATCAAAACATAAATACATATCACTTAGTGGATCTACCCCTCTTTCCCTCTGATAATAACGGTCATAGGTTTCTCTCCTCCCTCTACGGGCCAAAGTCAAGGCCTCTTGGGCTAATTTCCATCCATCGGTGCCCTCAACTACCATCCGTTTGTCGATCATCTCCTGCATGATCTCACTAATCTTTAAACAAATCGCCTGCAAATAACAATAAAAATTGTTACAATAAATAATATTAATAATAATAATAAATTGATGCACGATTTCCAAATAAAGTACGAAGGCATATAAACTGACCACGGAAGGGTGACCGCCACTGGATCCAGGTGCAGAAGATGGAGCTACAACTGGCACTGGCACCATAGGAAGCTGGCCCTCGCGTGGTATGATGTAAGGATGCGAAATACTATGAAACCACTGCATGTAACCATTTACGCACTCAGCAGGATGTGATGCCCGAGGTCTTCTAGCTGCAGCAGGAACAACATGATCTGTAAAATGCACCCACCAGTCATCAATCTCATCGTAAGTTGTGACATCACCGATAATCTCACGAGGTGACCGAGGAATGCACTGGACATATCCAAACTGCCGCAAAACTCTCTCTGGGAGGTGTGCATGCTTCAAGTTACCCCATCTGATGTATCCTGAAAACATAGAAGCCTCCTCAAATGGCCGAAATGCTCTATGCGGGTCATAAGGCGTCCAACATACATCGTCAACAGTCAATCCATCTAGCTCCTTCCGAATGGGGAGCACAAGACCTGAACCCCTAACAGGTGCCCATCGCATAGCTCGGGGTAAATCCTCAGTATACCCAACAGTCAACAATTGAGTACCAATGGTGGGAAAATGCTCATATATCCATGCCTGTATCAAGGGTGAATAACTCAAATAGTTTAAATAAGATGATATTAACTAAAGTACATATTTTAGACTTTCATACCTGGAGAAGCGTCACATAACCCGTGAGCTGTCTCCTGTGATGCAAGCTGGCATCTCCAAGCTGCTCGTACATGTAAGTAAGGGCGGTGGCACCCCATGCAAAGGTACGGCAAGTCTCCAACTCTCGGAAATGCTCCAAGAATGCAACGTCAACATACGTCGCACTCTTGTCCGCAAACAGTGTACACCCAACCAAATGCAACAAAAATGCTCTCGCAGCATAATCCCACTGCTGCTGATCACACCGATGATCGTAGATCTCTCGCAACCAGCTCAACCGAACATGTGCTCCCCTAGTGAACTCACATTCACCCATTGCCAGAACCTTGTCCACCCCCAATAGTTGATGCAAACACTCAGCCGCACTATCCTTATCCATCTGCGGAAGAGTGAAGAAGGAACCGCTGACCGGTAGGTGCAGTATGGAGGACACATCATCTAATGTGATCGTCATCTCTCCAAAAGGCAAGTGGAAGGAGCTGGTCTCTCGATGCCACCTCTCAACAAAGGCAGACAAGAGACCCTTGTCTATCATGGTGTAGCTGCATTGTAGCAGTGGTGACAACCCAGATGTGTACACCCTAGGCCGCACCTCCTCGTGATGGATCTGAAAATCTCTCACCTTCTTTCCATGGGAGATAACCTTAAGCTCGCCACGGTCCTGCAACATTAACTCAATTAGATATGTACAATAGTAATGAATTTATTTACTTAAAAAAAAATCAAATAGACGCTTCTTACTTCATTGTTCCACAATCTAGTAGCAACATGATCAGCAAAAGATGTAAGGACTGAAGTGTCCTCCGGACCTCCCGGAAACGACTCTCTCGGTAACGGCACATCAGCAGGTGGCGGTAAATCAACTGGTGCAGGTGCCTCATCTAGTGCCATATCATGACTAGGTGCATGAGCTTTTGCACGTTGTTTGCGTGCAGAAGCCGTCGGTCGGCGGCGTTCCATAATTGCAACTGAAAATATTTCACCAAACCACGTCAGCGAAATTCCAATGTCGACAAATAAAACAATAACATAATAAATAAAATAAAAAAACAACCAAAGATAAAAAAAAAAGCAATTACCGGCAACTAAATACCGGATTCACATATTTTTTGTACTTCCGGCAATTAATTGCCGGATTAAGGAAAATCAAGATTCCGGAATCTAATTGCCGGATTCACATTTTATATGCATCCGGCAACTAGATGCCGGTGGATTTTTTAAAATCCGGTGACTAACTACCGGAAAATTTAAAAAGAAGAAAAAGCCTCCGGCAACTAAATGCCGGATTCACAGGATTTTGATACTCCGGTAATTAATTGCCGGATTAAGGAAAAGCAAGCTACCGGCATCTAATTGCCGGATTCACATAAAATGCGAATCCGGCAATTAGATGCCGGTAGCTTGTTTTTATTAATCCGGTGACTAATTGCCGGAAGCTTTACAAAAAGAAAAAAAAATTCCGGCAACTAAATGCCGGAGGCCATATTTTGTATGTCCGGCATTTAGTTGCCGGTAGGAACAACTCCTTCTCTTCTAACACAGCAACATGGTTTAGCACCTTCATCAACCACTGGTTCTATCAACCAGTGGTCCTATATCATGAATCCAACGCATGCCATATAAATGAACCTTGGACAAACCCGAAAACAAACAAGAAAGTAAGAGAGAGAGCTTACCGGAGATGAAGAGAGGGGCGGCGAACGGCTGGGGGGACGGCAAACGGCGAACGGCGAACGGCGAACGGCGAACGGCGACGACGGCGAACGGCAACCAGCGTGACAGAAGATGGAATGGCGTGAAGGTATGAACAGGAAACGGGTTGGGGGGGTGCGACGGGGTAGAAGGAGGGGAAAATATTTTGAAAATAGAGAGGGGCAATGTTATAATTTCACACATAAAAATTTACCTATGTGGGGGTGGATGCCCAAGAGTGGGGGTACAGGTAGCAAACCCCTTCTTTGTTTTTTCCCCCTTTCAAATGATCTTGTGTGCTCTGTCCTAAACCGTCCTAAAATGGATGAGGTCCATCAGAATGGAAGCCCCAATTTCTTAGTGTATCGAATATTTGAATGCGCTATAGGCTAATGGCCCATACTCTGGCTACCCAATCTTAAAGATCAAAACGATTTCTGTGAGAAAAACGTTATATCATCAAATGCACAAAGCCACAAAGGCTACACGAGCTTAGCTTATTAGCTGGAAATTTGCATACAGAACATGGAGAATAACACATTAACATTATAGTTTTTGTTTTTGCACGGTTTTTTACTTAACTAGTATAATTTGGTAGTACAATTACGGGAATGGTGTGCTTTTTAAAATAATTACGAAAGTAGGATAAGTCGTAAGTATCGTAAACCCTGCTCACGAATCACTTTTATATTCATAAAATAAAAAATAGTTAGGGAGTCGTATGCTTCTTATAAGACTTTTTTTTTTTTTTTTGCAAGTCGTGTTTATCAATTACGACTTTAGAGTTTTTTATTTTTTATTTTAAATTTTTTTAAGAAGTCGTATTCAACACTTACGACTTCCCTATTTTTTATTTTTTTGAAAAATGACCAAGTCGTATGCCATATGTACGATTCCATTGAATAATTTTTTTAAAAATTAATTATGGGCAAGTTGTAAGTATGGTATACGACTTGCTCTAAACCCTAATTAACCACATGCAAGACGTTACGTATACTGCATGAACGCATACAAAGCTTTTTTTTTTTTTTTTATACAGGATAAAAAGTTATATTATACATATGAAATTCTAAACATAATATGATAAAAGTTTAAACAAAATTAAAGATAATAATAGATCACACAAAATTATTATACAAAATATGATAAAATAAAACCAAGTGGTGGGATTGTGACACCCTAACTTGGATCATCACATGGTTACCCGTTGCGGAAAATAAACTTTTTTTTTCGCTGGTTGCTTTCGGAAAATATTAATTTCTTAAGTTATTAACATTCCTCAAAATGGTGATAAAATTTTTTCCTTTTCTTTTCCTTTTGACAACCACAATTACAACGTAAACATGATCATATAGATTAAATATGCATATAAATATAACACACTTCCATACTGCATCATATTGGTTTATACAACCCGTCCTTAATAAGTATAGGGCCTTCGAAACAAAACATAAGGTAATTAAAACCCTAAGCTGGTCGTAACTAACAGACACTATGAAAGTAGTAAATAGCATCCGCATACTCTAAACTAAATAGCCTTCTTCTTCTTGTAGAAGTCATATCCCTTGAGTGGTTCCTCTGAACTCCACAATATACATCACAGTACAGCAAACAACAATACAAGGGTGAGAAACCAATATATGGATTAATCTTGATAACTACATGCGCGACTCAAAGGAAAGCATATAAACATATATATTTCCATACAACATCCGTTCTTAAATAAACAAGTAGTCATCATTGGGTTTCATACCCGATCATCGTCATTGAAAAACCATGCATGTACACTTCAATAATCGTCGTCTATCTTTTACCTAATCTCCGGAGATCACCCAACGTCGTATGAATGAGTTGATCAGACTCGATTTTACCATAGCCCATTGTCCAACACAAGGCACAATGAGAACGTCGTGTATGGTTACCCATAGCCCATTGTCCAACACTAGGCACAATGAGAACGTCGTGTATGGTTTTCATTGACCACCAAGGTACAATGATACGTCGAGACATGAATATCGCCATGATACCATGATTAACAGATACGTCGAGACATGAATATCATCAAGATATCATGATTAACTTCGTAGGCACGTCTGCCGATAATGCATGTAAATCATTTTGTTTTCTTCGTCGTGTTAGATCTTTCCTTTGTCAAAGCTCAAAAGCTTACAACCATCGTAGTTTTTAATGTCTTAAAATCTTCATCATTAACACAGGACACAAAGTCCGAGTGCTCAATCACGAAACCCTAGACCGGTGCCCCAATCTTAGGTTCGTGGTAATAGAAAACGACATTAGTCTTTTAACATCGTTTATTACTCCACAAAGTAGACACAATGTCCATAGGACATCAAGTCCTTAACGTCGTAAGAACACTAGTACCCCGACGTCTCGGTTACTAAGTTCCATTTCATCGTTTACATCCTTTTCGTTCTGTGAAAGACAAATCTAAAACCAAACCCCCACAACATATCCAAGTTGCCGGAAATACCGTCGTTGAGTCAAATTTGATTCTGCAAAATCATTTCAACTAACACTTGAAACCTTTTTCTGAAAATATTATGATTCAAAAAGAGAGTCACTTGACGCTCAAACTCAGTTTAAAACACTTACAGCCGTTTTAGAAACAGTTGTCGTCGATACTTTTCCAAATTACCGTCATTAAACATTTTTTTAAAGACATTTTTAAGTATTTTAAGGTTTTCAGCTTAAACAATTTTCTAAATTCACAGTTAAGTTAATTTCACAGATTAATTTCACAAAATAACTTTTTATAATATTGCGAAATATCTTATGTAAAAATTAGCAGTAGTAGAATATTTTCACGGTTTCGTCCTCACCGTGACTCATAAATTATTTTTACACTAATAAATCATTAAAATAATAATATTTTCAAATAATTCCTTATTTTCTCAAATAATTATTTAAACCGTTTTATCCTCCAATGTTTCTCAATTAACTGTTGAATATTCCTCGTAAAGTCTTCTTAGAGCTTTTACCTCGTTTAATTAATTGGGCACTAACCACTGTCAAGCTTCTCAAACAACATCCCATCAACATCATTATAACAATGAATCCAGACAGATCATGCATCACAACAATATGACTGCAGATAATTAATTAATAACAGATAATCAATTAAAAGCAGAAGATAAACACAGATAAATAACACGCTTTAATCAAACACCACAACCATACAGAACAACACAGATAGCATATAGCCATCATAAAAATCCCTCAGGCAATCCCCCCTTACCTCTTGAAGAACTAAGTTTCCGATTTCCTTTCTCGAACGGATGTCAACTCCGGCGTCACGTCTTACGTACGATCAACACACTTTTTCCTTCAACAAAACACAATCATCCAATTACAAACAAGCAAAACAAAATCATCTATGCACCTATATAGGTCACGGCCTCCTAAGGATTTGGTGACTATAATTCCCAAAAAAAATGATTAAGTATTTGGATTAATGATCCTTAATACTTTAAACATAGAATTAGTGACTAATCCTCAAAGATTGAATCAAAAACTTCCTAACTCTCAAAGACCTAGATTCGGCCATGATGAGTTCATAGAGTTAGGGATTTTTGCTTGATCAACTAACTTGGATTCAATAAGGACATATGTTAACAAGATGATAAACAAGATTACTTATGAAAGACATGAACAAAATCTTCCTAGTTCTCTAAAACTCAAATTCGGCCAAGACATGAAAATAGAGAAAGACATATTAGTTTGACATAAACACTTGAATTCATCATCAATACATATTAGAAAGATGAGATATATGGTCACTTTCTAAAAATTGAACAAAAGTTCCTCCACCCACTTTTCATAGAATTCGGTTTTGACAAATTAAATGGGGAGGAAAGCTTTGTTTGCAACAAACTCTTGGATTATGATAGTAGAGATGATAATAGGAACATAGAAATTGGTTTCACATTTTTAGGATTTTTCTATGATTTTCTATGAATTATCAAAGTTTCTAGATCTAAGAATTTGAAAAGATGATTAAGGCTTGAAATGGAAAACTTATTGAAGAACATATGGCTAAATGATGATGAGGATCATGGATTACCTCTTGGAATTGAATAAAAGTGCAAGAATCACCAACTTGCTTCACAAATGGAGCTTTCTTGTGTTAGAGAGAAATGGAAGAATGGAGAGAAATGGAGAAGATGATGGAATGTGTGAGAATGAGCTCGAATGCTCTTGACTCTTCAAGAGTTTATGGGCCAAGGATGGGCTTGGGCTTGGGCAGTTGGGCTTGAAGAAATCTAAGTCCATTTACTTGAATTTTCAAGCATAAAATGCTTAAGACATAAAGAATAACATAGGAAAGTTTAAGAGTAGAAATGGCCTCATGGAGAACAACATCTTGACCATGGTGTTGGGCCACAAAACCGCAGCCCATTATGGTTTGCAAGCATGAAAATTGATTGGAAGATCATGACAACTAGTTTACGGACCAAAATGCAATTTAGAGAAAGTGTAAGGACCAAAATGCAATTAACCTAAAAATAGTCATCATAACCATGTGCATAATAAATGCATTCACATGGGTGAGTCATCTTATATGACTTATTGATATTATCCCTTAGAGGCTCCCGAAAATCCCGTATTCAGCTCCGTCGTTTACCCGATTAAGATGTCGCCCGGATAAAATATAATATTTCACTTTTTAGTGAAATATTTCAAAATAACCAAAAAAGTTGGAAATTAAATAAAAACCTTAAGTGTTTCGTTCACGAGTCAAAATTAGGTCTTCTGATCAGTATAAATATACTGTCAGTGAAATTCACAGACCGGGTTTCGCCTAACTTTTCAACCTAAATTTTAATCGTAACTCTCTACCGTTAAGTAGAGTATAAATAAGGTTTCAGTTTAATTAAATAAATTTTCTAAGTCTCAGATAAAAATATAAACTTAATTATATAAATTTCTGATATTAGAAAACAGAAAAACTCGGGGTGTTACAGGGATGATGTCCCACAATGAGATCTCCTTCTATGACGTGGTGGATGAACTCTTCGAGGTTGTTCCACCTGTTGTTCCCCTTGTTGTGTCTGCCCACCTCTTGTTCTTGGGGGTCTTTATGGTAACGGTGTGAGTTCTTCGTCGATATCATTACCATTACCATCAACGTTAATATTCGTCAGCACCATCATTGTTGCCATCGTCATAATTTGTTTCTCTTAATTCACCAGGTAGTATGGGACGGTAGTCTGTTTGATGGTATGCAAACATGTACCATAAGTGGCGGCAAACATTGACGAACTTGATTGAAAAACATTTGAACTCGAAGGATGTTGGAAAGAAAATTGGGGCGGATATCCAGCGAAACCTTGTGATTGTGGTGAAGATGATTCATGCTATGCCTGCTGTATATATAGGAGACTCGGCGGAGGCTGTAAAGTGATGACTCGGTGCAGCTTCCTCATAGTGAGTCGAAAAAGCTTCCGGATACATTTCTGCTAAAGTGATCCGCATAGGTTCACAGGATGAATCAATACTATGTATAGTATTGAATGGACCATTGGCAGCGATGGGTGAGTGAGTATAAGTCCGAATCAAACGTAATAATGAAATCTGAAAACAAAGAATATAACTGTATGAGAATAATGTGGAAAAAATGACTTGATACTAATTGTAAGATGAGTTTAGTAAACTTACTGTACCACTAGATAAAAAACCTTCGAATGAAATATACCTTCGAGTTTGTGGTATATATCATTCCATATATGCTGAGTTTTCCTGTAAAAGACCATCATTACGAGCATCCTGAAGTAGTCATTGATGTCGGTTGATCCACACGTCAATCCACTTACTATGTCGGTCGGGCCAAAAAACTTCTGTTTTTCACCTCATATCGATTTTGTGAAGTTTGTTAAAGTTAGGAGGGTCACACGGAATGGACTGATGTAATCCAAACTGGTGCGTTACCCTATCTACTGGATGCCACTCAACAATGGCAAAACATATCAAGGGGACCACCGTAAACGCAACTTGGTTGACATTAACAAGAATCAATCGCCTTATTTCTGATGGATCGTAAGGCGTCCATATAAACTGCATTACATGCCTCATATGATATTTATAAATATATAAATAGTATTTATAATTTAGAAGAATACTCTAAGGTATTAGTGCATTAAAATTTTTTACCCCATCAACTCGGAGTCGATCGAACATGCCTCTTATGATATTAATTGCATGGCCAGGGATGTTGGTTGTTTGCACTGGAAAATTCCACCTAAGCGCAAGTGGAAATCCAAGACCTTGAGGCGCCTTTGCGTTAGATAGGTGACGTATACGTGGTGCAATGCTTGGAATCCGATCCTAAGCCCATGATTGGATGAGTAACAAGCACCCACCAATCTCAACTTGATCGGGCTTAGTTGCCCGATCTATTCCTCGAAATAAACCTACCAGAACAGCCGCACCCTAGCTATAATTCCCTACAGCTGACAAATACTCCAACAAAAGCAGGTACATCAAGTGAACACGAGCACCTGATGTGTCGGGCAATAGGAGACCTCCAATCATCCGCATGATGATCACCCTAGCATGTTGCATAATTACTTCCTCCATTGGATTATTATGGAGTTCTGCGAACTCATCTTCAAACCAAGTCAATCTAACACTGCTACCTTTGATACAGTTTGGTGGTGGGATGGCTCCCAATAACTGTAAACAGATGGGGCCCCCAATCGCGATTTTAAAAAACTTGCAATAAAATTTAATCTCCTAACCCATGTTGATGACTTCTTTCTTTAAATCAACATTTTGAATTTTTTTTATTGAAATTGCTTTCAATATGTCGAATACAATATACTGAGTGTGCGGTGGGCTCAATCCACCCAACTCGTTGGGATCTTACCCCTGTCTGATATAATGCATAAGTTTGGTTGTGGTGTTACAAATGTCCGCGGATTATACAAGAACCATGACAAAGCTTCTTTTGTCTCTCCTTCAACAATTGCAAACGCAATTGGAAGGATGTTATGCTTTCCATCTTGTGCAACATCAACCAAGAGTGTGCCACCATATTTTCCTCTAAAAAATGTCCCATCCACTTGAACAATTGGTTTTCAAATTTTAAATCCCTCAATGCATGGTTTAAATGCCCAGAACACACGGTCAAATATCACACTATCAGAATCTTCGATACCATCGACAATGTAAGGTGATGTTCGGTATTTTACAATGGTACGTGGTATGACATTCTAGACAGCATCCATCTATCTGGGCAGCACATTGTATGATTCTTTCCAATCACCAAATACCTTAGCTATGACTTTCTGTTTTGCCATCCACCCCTTCCTATAAGTTAGAGTGTAACCAAAACAATTTTGTACCTCTTCACTCAGTGCTTAGACTCAAATGACATACCCACCAAAAGATTACTATGGAAGCTTATACTGCTACCTCCTCTTTTATGTCCACATCCATCCAAAAATTTAGGATCTTCTGTTGCTTGACTATTAAAGTTAGAAAAAAATAGTGACAGTGTAGCATGTATTCCCATATTGGATTGGCCAACACCTTGAGCACTTCTTCTTTCACCATTATCGTGTACCTCATGATCTTTTTCCTCTTCACTAAACTCACCAATGTAATCCCTAACTATTGGATCATCAGACATCCAGGAGGTACCAGAAAGATTAAACATCTACAGATAATTCAAAAAACATGATCATTAACTATCTATTATACACAACAAATCATAATTAATTTAATTAACAGAAAACCACAAACTACAAAGTCAATACCTTTTATATATATCACTAAATTTACTGAAGGTGATAAGAGAGTTGGTGGTGGTGCTCGTATCGTCGCACCTTCTATAAGGCGTGTGATTTTATAGTAGTAAAGTCGTGCATTATTAGGTTTTAGTGGAAGTCGTATACCTTACCCATGACTTGCCCATAATTAATTAAAAAAATAAATATTATTTTTAATGGAGTCGTATTTAGTGCATACGACTTAGCCATTTTTTGTTTTAAAAAAAATAAAATAAATACTGAAGGCGTATCTATCGGATACGACTTGTTAATGAATAGTAAAAAAATATATAATAAAAGTCGTATTCTTTACATACGACTTAGGAGGAAAAATTAATAAAAAATATAAGTCGTATTTAGGGTATACGACTCCCTTGTTTTATTTTTTTATGAATATAAAAATGAATCGTGAGTATGGCATACAACTTTTAGATATAATATCGTTCCCCCCAATTACGTAAATATTTTAAAAAGTACACTAATCACGTAATTGTGCAAATAAATTGCACTACTTTCGTAAATTTGCCGTTTTCCCATTTTTAATCATCCACAAGTACCTTTCCGAGTTTGTTACATCACTTTAATTTTCAATCATTCAGTTAAACTTAGATTGAGCTTGAATTAGATTTTTCTAAATCGTTATAACCCAATATTGCTTATTGAATTAACTCTAAAAATAATTGTGAATGGCATTGCCCTAGTATAAACGAAAAACAGGGGCAAAAGAGGGTTGGTTCAATATTTCAAATATAGCTATCATTATAAATCCCCGTCAAAGTTTGAAGCATGCCTTGTAATGGATCATTCTTCTTTCCCTCTAATCTTTTTCACAATGATTGAAAATGAAAACGAAAATACAAGGTTATGGTTGCATTTCACCATAGAGAGAAGACAAAAACTTTTATTAAAAAAAAAAGAAAAAAAGAGAGAAGACAAAAACCACGAAAATATCTACGTGCATGTTGAAATAACTCATCCTCAGTGCCTTAGCCAAAGTTTAAGATAATACATCTCTCTAGAAAGGATCTCACTCGATAAACCTTATATCGACCCATTTACAAAATCAAGTTTTGACGGAAATGTTACTTGAACACCTGCTTTTGATACCGATACCGTATATATATCACAAGTGTTTTTTGTAGTGACATAAAAGTCAAATTTTCTTTGTAGTCTCAAATGAGGGGGAATTCCATGCACAAATGGTTACTAATTCTCAGTTATTGTACAAGTGATACTATGTTTGGATACTATAATATATAAATGATGATATTTTAATGATATTTATATAATATATTTATTCTAATTTTAGGCATGAAAATATTCAACAATACTTATATCAGATACAATGTCCTATATACAAGATGTCCTATATACAAGTATTATATAGAGAGTACTGTATATAAAAAAATTTCCATGGTCAAATATGTTGCACCAAATGGCTTAACATCAAGGCAGGCGTAGCTATCAACCCGTATTAGTACATATTTGGACCAACTATTGTACCCTGCCAGTGTTGCCATTCATCACAAACCATTAGTAATAGAACCCCGGGGCCTAATTTCTCAAGCTGTTCAAATTTTTACGGAGAGAAAGAGAGTTATGAAACTTTCAATCAATGCCAACTTTGATGGGGCCATTCTTCAAGCATTTTCATGTGCTCTGCTTGCTTTGCTCCAGACAATTGCACATTGTATAGACAAACGAGGGCTGTTTGAATTGCCTTGTGTTTATGCTATGTCCAATCAAGACCACACATTGGTATTAATTACTGTTTGTGTGATGAAGGGTTCCTATACCCACTAGCCATGTTCTTGCACCCAATGTCATTTTCCATCAACATGAAATTAAAACCCTACACAAAAATGATAAATTGATAATATTGGGACAGGGGCACCCCTCCATTAAGTGCTTCACACTAAGGCAAGAATTTCAACCCTTCTAGCTAGTGACTTTGTCTGTCTCTTTTGATGGCATTGAATTCTAAGAAAACTTTTGATATATCTGTCTATCTGAATGTATGTGTGAAAAAGCCAAATTGTAAGACAAATATAAAGAAAAAGCCAAAAATAGAATATATGACAACGGAGGTTTTGTGAGGGCCTGGGCTACTTGGGGTATACGTGTTCTCTACATCACATTATCATATTTAATTTTGTTTAACATTTATCTTTAAATTCATCATCTTGCTACTACAAATGTGGGTGCTTGAAATATACAATTTAGGATTAGATTCCTCTAGTATGAGAAAAAATTGTAAAGTGAGCAAGTAAGATCACCATTGACTTGTTAAAGTGTATTGAGATCTCAAATTTCTTTAACTAATCAAGGGTGAATTCATTTTACACTTTTACTCATATTAGATTGTACAAATTAATGGTGTTAGAGTCCTTGAAGAAATTGCAACAAAAAAAAAAAAAAGGTAAGAGGGAGGGGAGGGGGTTCACTTATATATACTTCCTCCATTTTTTTAAGGGTCTTATATACTAACCAATACCCTAACAATATTGATTAAGAAATAAAAATAAAATTGTAAGACTTTATTGAAAAACTAAAAATTTCATTTGTCGATACATTGATTTATACTATTAGCATTTCCTTTTCCTTTTTCTTTTTAAATGGATCTTGTTTATTTGGTTAAAGAATCACATAAATAATTTTTTTATTGAAAAGTAATAATGTATTTAATTGGTTGAAAATTCAAAATATAATTTTTTTTACTAGTGTTTCATAAGAATTAAGAAAGATGGTGCACATGGTCTTGATAATATGCAAAAATAATTACATTTAATTAACTCGTCCCTCGTGAAGTACTCAAAACATAATATTAGTTTTAATCTTTTCTCTAACCGTCTAACGTATTAATACCATAGATAAATTAAAAACAATTAAGACCGCATCTAAGGTGAAGTAGGAAGGCAAGTGCCTCATCCATGAGGCACCTCTTTTCACCATTAGATATAATAAAAAAAAAATTAATGATCCAGATTTGGTGGTCCAAAAAACAAAAACAAAAAATCAAAACAATCCTTTTGCCCTTCATCCCTTCCACCCACTGTCTCCCATACCCAGATTTCGGCGGCCATTCAGCTAGTCACCACCTTGAACGGATTGTATGGATCATCCTTGTCTGTACTGTGAACGAATATAAGCTGGAATGAGAAGATTGAACCAGACTGATTTGATGAATTTCGAAAGAGAGGGTTTCAGCTGGACTGTTCTTGATTAAGTTGAATGTGATGAACAATGTACAGTGAAAACTCAGTCATAGTAATATTGTCCAATAATCACCACCGCCAACCTCCTTCTACACGACGACAGAGCTAGAGAAACAAGCGGCGGCTACATGTGGTTCAAACCCACCTAAAGAACTAGCTGATTAAAGAACAAAACAAAGCAATACAACTCAAACACACCTGAACCACTAAAGATCCAAGAAAACTGTAGAAAATGAGGTTCAAATCCATCGAAACTCCATTATGCTTCGCCCTCCACCTCCGCTCCTAGCCGCGAGCTCCACCATGGTTCCTTGCCTTCCCAACCCGGGTGTCATGCCCAAAACCTCTGGCGACCGAATCTACGTTCTCCCCATCCCCCGCCTTTGTTTGCTCTGCGCAACTTCGTCCTCGAGTCCACCGCCCTTTTTTCCTTCGCGCATCTACATCGTCGCTGCCAAACGCCCTTGTTTCCTCTGTGCAACTCTGTCCTCACCATTCATGGTCGGGTGGTGGTTGTCAGCAGGGTTGGGTGGACCGGTGGCGGTTGCCTAGATCTTCCTGCTCGAAGGTTGAAGGGGAGGAAGGAGGGTGTGTGGCGATGGTGGTGGCGACGAAGGAGAGGAGGTAGGTGGTGGTTGGGGGGTCGGGGGGTAGTGGTGGTGGTTGGTCGGAGTCAGTGGAGTGGTGGTGGTGGTGGTGGTAGTGAAGGAAGAAAGATGTATTAATGACAAGGACAAAATTGGATTTTCACACTGTTATTTGATGCCTCTTGGATGAGGCATTTGCCACCCTACTTCACCTTAGATGCGTCCAACAATTAAAGCTTCATTAGTTTTCTAAAATGATTATTAAAAATAAACAAAAATATTTTTCTAAACAAAAAAATGAAAAACAAAGGAAAGCGTAACTCGAAATCTGTATACAAAGAAATCTAGGCTACTCGCTAAAGAAACCAAAAAAACAAAAACTCATTGAAAAACTATGTTTATTATTCTTCAAGATATAAAATGCATCAAGTAGTCTTAATGAAAATTTTATTTTCTTAAATTCTTAACTAGTGCTCTAAGAAACTTATTAGCATTCTCGTATATTAAAAGTGGGCATGCATGTGAACTCCATGTGATTGGGGAGGGTACTTTTTTTTTTTTTGGTGAATAGATGGGGAGAGTCCTTGATAGTTTGCTATCTTGTTTAAATGAGGGTGTCTATGTCAAAAACCCCCACCGCCATGCCTTAAACATGTTTGCGTCTACTTGTGGTACTTGTCCAAAGACAACTACTAATTAAGCTGTTCCATTAGCTAGCAACCTAACATTTTTGCATGACCATATAGCTACTTTAGCTAGGCATGCTGAGATACCTGAATATCAACACATATATATGTTAGGTTGTGAAATTAAATGAAGTGGGTTTACGCTTTTATTAGTGCTTGGCTTTTATACACTCAACAACTTTCTCATCTCGCCTCCTCTATTCGGTCCTTATTATCATTATTGATACTGTGACTGCCGATTGATCCGATTGTGGTTCAAAGCTGTATCCAATTAACCATGGAAAGGGTGTTTCGTATCTCTCTTTAATACTCTTTATCCACTCTCTCCTCTCCCTCTATGAAGATATGTTACTTTCACCTTTTTTTTTTTATATTAGAATATTTTTTTTTTTTTGGATATATGATATTAGAAAATATAGGGTGTGAGGATGGTGTCTCAGTCAAAGGCATGGAAAACCTTTGGGCTCTATGAGCACTTACAAAGGGATTTATATTTACCTTCTCCCAATGAGATTAATGGGGGCTCGAACCTGCAACCTGTCAAATGCAAGACACTGTCTTGCCCCACTAGACCACCCCTTGGGGTTTTATGTTAGTTTCACATTAACTATCACACATTCTATTCCTGCCAATATTATATTGTCATATATATTTCACTTTTCTAATATTATACATGAATTTTTAATTAATGTGACAAGATAATATTGTCAAGGACATGATGTATGACTGCAAAATGAGAGACAAATCTTTATTCCTCTCATTCTCACTCTCTGAATGTCATTGCATTTGTTGATATGTAGATTCTGGATCTAATAGCATCCAGATTGGTGGTGCTTAAATGAGTGTTTGCTTATTAAGCATCTGTTCTTAATAAGAACAACAATTGGAGCCAGTTCCAATTAAGTACCAGATTCTTGTACAAGCACCTGGCTCTTATGGGTGATTGTGAGCCATGGCGTCGGAAATAAAAAAAAAAACATAAATTAGAGTTAGGAAGATAAAATGTAAGTATGTCGGGTTACTGGTAGGGAGCATTTAGTACTTTTTTTGGAGGTGCAAGCACTACACCAGAGTCGGGATTTATTAAAGCACACTTAACAACAGTTTCGGGAAGCACCGTTTTAAAAAAAATGTGCGGAGGTTTTTAAAATCGCTCTCCCAGAGAAATGCTATTAAACAATATACCTTTGAAAGCATTTCCCTGAGAAAACACTATCTTTACCCCATACCGTATTTTGAAAAAAATGAGGTCAAACATTATTAAAGCGCTATCTTAATATACACCTTTAATAGTGTTTATACATACAAACACTATTGAAAGTTAAACATAATAGCACATGATTAAGGAAGCGCTATCTTTCTTCGTATTAAAACTCTGTCTGTTAGTTGTCACAGTTTATGAATGCAAAGAAAACCCGATATTCAACGCATCGAAAACTATCCCTAATCAATTCCGCCTTAATAGCTCATTGAACCTAAAGTCAATTTCTCCTATAAATAACTCTTCTGTGTGTGTTCGTATAAGTTATAATCCCACACTAAAAATTTTCACTAGTGGAAAATATGCCTGTAACGACTGGATGTAACATCGGTTAGTTTAAACCCAATGTTACAAAAGAGGCGGTGGCAGTATCATAAATATCTGGTCATTTAAAATACTCATAACCAGTGTTATTAAAACTAGACCGGTCATTGACTCGGTCGAGGTACCGGGACAATAGGTTACTGGTCGAACCAGTGAGTCACTGGTTGAACTGGATGAACCGGTATATATAAAATGTATAAATTTTATTGTTAAGTTACGTATATATGTAATATATTTGTTAACATTACAACAAGCAACGACCTGGCCCAGCGGAAGAGTCATATGGATATGGCCTTCAGGATCCAGGTTCGATCCCCACCTCACCACTTTTGGCAATTGCAAATTACAAATTGTTGTGCAGTGGGCCTTGAGCTTGCGTCACACCAAACTCGAAAGGTTTGGCCGGACCGGTTCCATCAGTTTATTCCGGTTCGACCATGGTTCGATGACGTCATTGCCGGTTTGATGTCTCAAGCGGTCTGATATGGTGACCGGACCGGCCATGGGTCTGGTTTCCGGTCGAACCGGTAGGACTAGCCGGTCCGGTCCGAGTTTGATAACACTGCTTGTAACAACGGTTGTGTGAAAACCGATGTTAAAAGTGATTGTCATAGCGGTTTTCACACAACCGCTATTACAAGTGAGCATTTCTTAGAAGCTTGGGAGGGAATAACTTGTAACAGCGGTTGTTTTACAACCGCTGTTATAAGTGACATGTAACAGCGGTTGGCCAAGCAACCGACGTTACATGTCTTTATATTTTAACATATGGAAACTCAGGTCTAGTTATTCACTCCCGCGCCCTAACACTCAAGTCTCTCTTTCAACCCTTGTTCATTCGTCCTCCCGCGCCCTAACAACACCGTGAAGGATCACCATTTCCTTCGTCCTCCCTAACTCACGTCGTGAAGGACCATCATTGCTGCTGCTTCATCCTTCGTAAGCTCTCTCTCCCTTTCCGTCTTTTATTCGGTGTTTCGGTTTTTGTTTCATCCTATTCATTCCCCTATTTTATTTTGTAAATATCTTTCTTTTTGTTTTTGGTTTCATCCTCTTAAAGACTAGGGTTTTTGGGTTTCATTATTTTTTATGGGTGGTTCTGTGCGTTTCTGTTTTCTCTTGTGATTTTGGCTGTTGTTTTTGTTTCATTGTTTTTGTGTTTCTGTTTCTGGCTGTTGTTTCTGTTTTTGTTTCATTGTTTTTGTGGGTGGTTCTGTGCGGTTTTTTGTAAACTATTGTTATGGCTGTTGTTTTGCTTATGGGCCATGCTCATGCTCAATGTTATCTTGGGAAAGACTCAAAAGAATGCTACTGAGAAAAACATATGGAAGAAGATGTCTATCTTATTTGATGTTCCATATTGGTGCAAACTTGATGTCATACATTGTATTGATGTGATACATGTGGAGAAAAATGCGTGTGATAGTGTAATCGGGATGCTTCTCAACATTCAGGGCAAGACAAAGAACTGTGTGAATGCTCGTCTAGATTGGGTTGCGATGGGTATACGAGAGCAGTTAGCTCCACAGTCGAAGGATGGTAAGCGGACATATTTGCCTCCAGCATGTCATACTTTGTCAAAAAATGAGAGGAGTTTTTGTGAGTGTCTACGAGATGTCTCGTTATGAGGGAAGATGTGAAGGCAAGGGTACACGAGGTGAAACTGTTACAAGCAAGGGCCGGGAGGAAGTGCTTCAAGCACATTTGTATATATTGAATAACAATGATGAAGTCCAACATTTATGTGAGCACAAAAGGAAAGTCAAGGAAGAAAACCCTCGAATGACCTTAAAGTGATTGTTGAACAACCATAACAAGACTTTCTTACAATAGTGTAAAGAAGAAATTCTGAAGGATGGTAGTACTTCTTCTCATACAATAAAATGGCTAGCATGTAGGCTTAACTTTAATGTCATATGTTGGAGGTTACGACATCAATAAGTTTTCCTTTCATACAAAGTCCCAGGATGACAAGAGTACCATGCAAAATAGTGGGGTTATGATCATGGGTGAGTCCATGCACTTCTCTAGTTCAAAAGATGCAAACCCCATTATGGCACCCGACTCTTACTTTGGAGTCATTGAAGAAATTTGGGAGGTCGTATGCACTAAATTTATTGTGTCAGTTTTTAAATGTAAGTGGGTTGACCGTAAAAGTGGTGTACAAACCAATGAATTATGATTTACATTGGTAGACCTTAACAAAGTTGGTCATACGGAAGAGCTTTTTATCATGGCGTCCCAAGCAAAACAAGTGTTTTATATCAATGATCCTTCTAACAAAAGGTGGTCAGTGGTTTTCCAAGGAAAACGCATGCATAATGGTAGTGATGAAAATCAAGATTAAACTCTTGATATACCTGGGACTCCTTCTTTCTCATCTCGGATGCCTACTTTCATTGAGGAAAATGTAGTGGACGATGTACTTGCCACTCGTGATGATCATATTTAAGGGATATTGATCTAAACTTGACACTTTTGCATTTTTTTATTTTATTTTGCACCATAGTGTAATTTATGTTTTTTTAGGTATCCATGTTAATTAATTATTTTTTGTTTTTGTTGGTGACTTAATTTAATTAATGTTGAATCTATTTGAACTTGTGCAGGCTTTGGCGGAACAGACTTGAAGGAGCACGGATCTAGACTTTGAGCACGATGCAAAGATTTATGTTTTAGGTACTTAGAGTATATATTATTAGTTTGTGTATGTAATAGATAATGACATAGTTAGCTTGATCAATTTTGGTTGTATATATGATTTCTTGTTTTAAGATGTAAGTATATATATATATATACATACATACATATATATATATATATATATATACATACATATATATATATATATATATATATGTATGTATATATATATATATGTATGTGATTATGTCATTTAGTCTGAATTTTGGATGATCATAGTTAGCTTCATTGTGTATCTTTAAATTTTAGCAAGTGCATCTGGATGCTTCTATTTGTGCATATATGATTATTGCAAGTGAAGTAACTGAAAGAAAACCAATTTAAAAAATAATAAAATAAAACTCTTGTAACAGCGGTTGTTGGTATAACCGCTGTTAAAAGTCAACTTGTAACAGCAGTTCTACCGACAACCGCTGTTACAAGTTGACTTGTAACAGGAGATCTAAACAGAACCGCTGTTACAAGTTAACTTGTAACATGCTTGGATCAGACAATCAGCTACCTTTAAAGGCGGTTTTTCATAGAACCGATGTTACATGTTAACTTGTAACAGTGGTTGGAAAACCGACATTACTGGTTAAACTTGTAACATTGGCTAAAACAACGTCGCCTTCGAAATCGACGTTACAAGTCAATTTTAACCTCTGTAAAAAGTGCTTCCTGTACTAGTGAAGCTGCTTGGGGAATAAGATTGATGATAGAAGCAAGTCTGCTTGGGGAATACGCTGCTTGAGCCCAAGAAACGAGAGGGTTGCATCATCAAGAAGTTGCCGCTCTCTCTGCATTGCAAGCTCCGTTCATCAATTTTCTTTTGGAGTTGGAGTTGGAGCTAAATGTCAAGGGATTGAGACTTGGAAGATTTTCATTGCAATTGTTTCTTTAAAGGACAACCAAAAATGAGATTCTGTAATTTTGTATTGCAAGATTCTGCTTTATAACTCTGAATTTTGATGTCAATAAATTTTATAACTTTGCAATACTTGTGTAATTCTCAAAATATAACAATGCTAATTTAATATGCACATTTCCCTTGTACTCTTTTATACATTCATTCTTTTGTTTATATAAAAAAATTATTATGCACCTTTAATAGCGTCTCCCAAAAGAAATGTTGTCTTTACCACATTGAAAATTTAAAAAATAGCGCTCCACCTTTTACAGTGCTTCTAAGAAAACGCTGTTAAAAGTATTGATGAAACGTTATATCTATTAAAACCAAAATTATACTCTCTGCCCGTTAGTTGACACAGTTCTTGAACGTACAATAAACACTCTACATATTCAACCTTCAAAACGTATAAAAAAATGTTTCTAATAAATAATAACTCTCTTGAAAAAAAAAAATCTCCTATAAATAATTTTCCCTTGTGTTCTTATCCTTCACACTCCAAATTTTACCAATTCCAAATATTTCTCAGTCATTCATGTTATTCATTTCCGGAGTTCCCTTTCTTGTATGGAAAAGATGGAAGAAAGATACCCAATAAAATCCAGAATGTGGTTGTAAGGCACAATGAAGTCCAAATAAGAGGATGTAAGACATAATGAAGTCCCAAAAAAAAGAAAGATATAAATATATAGTGGAAATAAATTCGGGATATATAATATAGTTGTGTTAAAGAGAAAGCCTAGTTGTGATTCTTTTAGTTTTGATATAATGCATTATCAGTGAAAATCTTTTTATGGTATTATTAGTTGAAAATCACATAATTAGATTTTAGAAAAATGTTATCTTGTAATAAAATGTTGGTTTAACTATTAAATTGGACCCTAGACTATTTGGGAATTTTCAAGTAGGTCCCCAAACTAAATCTTTTTTTAATTGGGTCCTTGAAATTTTATAAAGTTTTCAATTAGGTCCCTGAACTAAAAAAGTTTCTAATTGGATCCTTGAACTTGTATTAAATTTTAAATTGGATCCCTAAAGTAGAAAATGCATTAGTGTTTAGTCACATGAATTAGTGCTCCTGGCCTAGTTTTCTTCCTATGGTGTAAATGACTACTTTTTTTACCTTATGCTGCTTCCTTGCCAACCCCTGTGAAGAGAAGATGAAGAGAAAATGAATATTTAGCTTGTGCATTACGTGACTAGTGTGACCTTATTATTATATTTGTAGGGAGCAAGCCTAGGTATGTCGGTAAATATAGGATAACGGATGATGAATCTCTAGCAGCTACGATGGAAGCACTAGTGGAAAATATACCTGTAACAATCGGATGTAACATCGGTTAGTTTAAAACCGATGTTACAAAAGAGGCGGTGGCAGTATCGTAAATATCTGGTTCATTTAAAATACTTGTAACAGCAGTTTTGACACAACCGCTGTTACAAGTGAGCAATTCTTGGAAGCTTGGTAGAGGGAAAAACTTGTAACAGCGGTTGTAACACTCAAGTCTCTCTTTCAACCCCTGTTCCTTCGTCCTCTCGCGCCCTAACACTCAAGTCTCTCTTTCAACCCCTGTTCCTTCGTCCTCTCGCGCCCTAACAACGCCACCGTGAAGGACCACCATTGTTCCTTCCTCCTCCCTCACTCACGCCACTTCGTCCTCCCTCACTCACACTGTGAAGGACCACCATTGTTGCTTCTTCATCATTCGTAAGCTCTCTCTCCCCTTCCCTCTTTTATTTTGCATTTGTTACTGTATCATCCTTTTTCATTCCCCTATTTTATTTTGTGTTTCTTTCATTTTGTTTTTGGTTTCATCCTCTTAAATACTAGGGTTTTTGGGTTTCATTGTTTTTTGTGGGTGGTTCTGTGCATTTCTGTTTTCTCTTGTGATTTTGGCTGCTCGTTCTGTTTCATTATTTTTTTGGGTGGTTCTGTTTCAATGTTTTTGGGTTTCTGCTTTTGGTTGTTGTTTTTGTTTCTGTTTCATGCGTTTCTGTTTCATTATTTTTGTGGATGGTTCTATGCGTTCTGTTTTTTGTAAACTATTGTTATGACTGCTATTTTGCTTATGGGTCATGCTCATGCTCATGGTTGTTTATTTGCAAAGGTGATGATAATATAGTTTGTTAGAGTTTAGATGTTGTCCTATGAAATGTATTGATCATTGATGCAAGGAAATATCATTAGTCCATCTTATTTTAGCCCCTTAACTTTATCATAGTTGTGTGAATATTTACAAAATGTAGCTATGGATCGTAGTTGGATGGTTAGTAGACGCACAACTGATGAGTATCGGAAGGGAGTTGAAGAGTTTCTAGAACTTTCTCAATGAAATCTTCCTGATAGTAATGGAAAGTTTTGTTGTCCTTGTGTCAAATGTGTGAATATAAGGAAATGTGAAGTTAAGGAAATACATACTCATCTTATTTGTGAAGGGATTTGCAAGAATTATACAAGATGGATATGGCATGGTGATGTCTTTTTAAACCAGCCAAGTGTGTCCCAAACTGAGGAAGTTGACGTAGATATGGAGGACGATCGACTAGAGGACATGATCCATGATATTGGACATGAGTCTTTTCGGCGAGCACATGTATATGATACTTTGTGCAGTGATGCGGAGAAGCCTTTGTATCCGGGGTGCACTAGTTATACACGGTTGTCGGCGATGTTAAAATTGTTTAATGTGAATGTGAGAAGTGGGTGGAGTGATAAAAGCTTCACTGAATTGCTTGAGTTGTTGAAGAACATGCTTCCAGAAGGCAACATATTGCCGGATCGTAACTATGAGGTGAAGAAGGTACTGTGTCCGATGGGTATGGAGTATAAGAAGATACACGCATGCCCTAATGATTGCATATTGTATAAGGGTGTGTATGAAGGGCTGCACGACTGCCCCATGTGATCATAAAGGGTCCTCCTGCAAAGATGTTGTGGTATCTTCCAATAATTCCAAGGTTCAAGCAATTATTCGCTAATGTAAACGACGCAAAGAACTTAGATGACATGCAGATGATAGGAAACATGATGGAATGCTTCGCCATCCGGCTGATTCTGTGCAATGGGAGAGAATTGGTAGTTTGTTTCCAGATTTCGGAAATGAGCCGAGAAACCTTAGGATTGGACTTGCTACGGATGGAATGAATATGTATGGTACCTTAAGTAGTATTTATAGTTCATGGCCCGTTCTCCTCATAACTTACAACCTACCTGCTTGGTTGTGCATGAAGCGCAAATACATTATGTTATCTCTGATGATTTCAGGCCCAAAACAACCAGGAAATGACTTAGATGTTTATCTAAGTACCTTGATTGAAGACTTGAAAATGCTGTGGTTGGAAGTTGTTGATGTAGTTGATGGGTAATCTAATGACACTTTCAAGATGTGTGCCATGTTATTTTGCACCATCAATGACTTTCCAGCATACGATAACTTGTTCGGGTATAGTATTAAGGGGCTTAAAGCATGTCCTATATGTGAAGAAGGCAAATGCATCACTCAACTAAAGCATGGGAGGAAGACAGTTTACCTTGGGCATCAGAGATTTCTCAGCCATGACCACCCATATCGTAGATTGAAAAAAGCTTTTAATGGATGTCAGGACAATGAACCTGCTCCGGTGGCCTTAAATGGAGAACAAGTTTATCAACGGGTGAAGGACGTCTATGTTATCTTCGGAAAGACTTAAAAGAAGGCTACTGAGAAAAACATATGGAAGAAGAGGTCTATCTATGATCTTCCATATTGGTGCAAACTTTATGTTAGACATTGTATTGATGTGATGCATGTGGAGAAAAATGAGTGTGATAGTGTAATCGGGATGTTTCTCAACATTCAAGACAAGACAAATGATGGTGTGAATGCTCGTCAAGATTTGGTTGCGATGGGTATACAAGAGCAGTTAGCTCCACAGTCAAAGGATGGTAAGCGGACATATTTTCCTCCAGCATGTAATACTTTGTCAAAAAAATGAGAAAATGAGTTTTTGTGTGTGTCTACAAGACGTCAAAGTGCCACAGGGTTATTGTTCAAATGTCAAGAGCCTTGTCTCAATGAGCGATTTGAAATTAGTTGTCTTAAAGTCTCATGATTGCCACATCTTGATGCAGCAACTACTACCCGTGGCTATTCGTGATTGTGCTCCTAGAAATGTTAAACATGCCATAACTAGGTTGTGCTTATTCTTCAAGGCTATATGTAGCAAAGTCGTTGATCCCGAGAAGTTGGATGAGTTGGAAAAAGAGGCTGCCATTATCTTATACCAATTGGAGATGTATTTTCCACCTTCTTTTTTTAACATCATGGTTCACTTAATTGTTCATCTAGTGAGGGAGATTAGATTGTGTGGCCCTATTTATTTTAAATGGATGTACCCAGTTGAGCGATACATGAAGATCTTGAAAGAGTATGTGAAGAATCCACAACGTCCAGAAGCATCTATTGTTCAAAGGTACGTTGCAGAAGAAGCTATTGAGTTTTGTTAAGACTACCTTTCTGAAACGGAACCTATAGGGATTCCTAAGTCTCGTCATGAGGGAAGATGTGAAGGTAAGGGTACACGAGGTGAAACTGTTACGGGCAAGGGTCGGGAGGAAGTGCTTCAAGCACATTTGTATATATTGAATAACACTGATGAAGTTCAACCTTACTTATGTGGGCACAAAATGAAAGTCAATGAAGAAAACCCTCGAATGAACGAAAAGTGGCGGTTGAACAAGAATAACAAGACTTTCTTACAATGGTTTAAAGTAGAAATTCTGAACGATGGTAGTACTGCTTCTGAAAAATTAAAATGGTTAGCACGTGGGCCTAATTTTAATGTCATATGTTGGAGCGGTTGCGACATCAATAAGTTTTCTTTTTATACAAAGTCCCAGGATGACAAGAGTACCATGCAAAATAGTGGGGTGATGATCGTGGCTGATTCCACGCACTTCTCTTGTTCAACAGATACAAATCCCATTATGGCACCCAACTCTTACTTTTGAGTCATTGGAGAAATTTGGGAGGTCGTTTACACTAAATTTACAGTGGCAGTTTTTAAATGTAAATGGGTTGACGGTAAAAGTGATGTACAAACCGATAAATTAGGATTTACATACCTTAACAAGGTTGGTCATACGGAAGAGCCTTTCATCATGACTTCCTAAGCAAAACAAGTGTTTTATATCAATGATCCTTCTAACAAAAGGTGGTCAGTGGTTCTCCAAGGAAAAAGCATCCATAATGGCAGTGATGAAAATCAAGATTCAACTCTTGATATACCTAAGACTCCTTTCTCATTACGGATGCATACTTTCATTGTGGAAAATGTAGTGGACGATGTAATTGCCAATAGTGATGATCATAATAAAGGGATATTGATCTAAACTTGACAATAGTGTAAGTTATGCATTTTTTATTTTATTTTGCACCATAGTGTAATTTATGTTTTTTTTAGGAATCCATGTTAATTCGTTAAAGGCGGTTTTCCATAGAACCAATGTTACAGGTTAATTTGTAACAGCGGTTGGAAAACCGACGTTACAAGTTAAACTTGTAACATCGACTAAAGCAACGTTGCCTTCGAAACTGACGTTACAAGGTAATTTTAACTGCTGTAAAAAGTGTTTCCTGCACTAGTGAAGCTGCTTAGGGAATAAGATTGATGATAGAAGCAAGTCTCTTGGACCCTCCAATGCAATGTTCATCGTCATGGTGATAGTAGTCTTTGGCATGAAATTGGTGTCAATGTTGCCTGTGGTAACTGCTGTAACACCCTGTTTTTCACTGTTTTAAATAACAGAAAAGTATATGAATATGTTTATATTCTTATTTGAGTTTTAGAGAATTATTTTAAATGAACTAAGTTCATCACCTTATTCTACTTGATTATAGAAAGCTACGATTAAATTTTAGGTTGAAAAGTCAGGTGAAACCTGGCCTGCGAATTTCACTGACAGTATAATTATACTGATCAGAAAACCTAATTTTAATTCATGAACGAAAAACTTAAGGTTTTTTTTTATTTCCTAAGATTGTGTATTTTTAGAATTATTTCATTAAAAGTGAAATAATATACGTTTTACGGGCGTTATATTCAATCGGGTGAACGACGGAGCCGATTACGGGAGTTTCGAGACTCGATAAGTGGATAAACCCTACGTTCTCTTATGAATGAGTCATTTATGTGAGAGGATTAGGGTGGCATAAGGTTATGTTGTCAATTTTTAATAATTGCATTTTGATCCTTAAACTTTCTCTTAATTTCATTTTGGTCCCTAAATAACCTCCATGATACTTTAAGTGAAGTGGATCAATTTTGGTTCTTCCAAGGCTGCGGTTTTTGAGGCCCAAGCCCAAGGCCAATGAGGATTGCTTCATCAATTTAGATGATGCCATCTTCCTCTCCAAGCTTCATTCACCTTCTATCATCTTCTCCATTCTTCCATTTCTCTCTAACACACAAAAGCTTGAGTTTGTTAAGCAAGTGTTTGATTTCTTACAAGTTTTCAAGTTCCAAGAGGTAATCTATGATTCTCTTCATCAATCAAGTTCATGTTGTTCATTAAGTTTTCCATTTCAAAGCTTTATTCATCATGTTCCTATATTTTGTTCTTGATTTTGATAATTCATAGAAAATCATATAAAAATCCTAAAAATGTGAAACAAATTTCTATGTTCCTATTATCATCTCTATAATCATAAACCAAGAGTTTTTTGCAAACAAATTTTTCCTCCCCAAATTTCTTGACAAGGTCGAACCCTATAAAAAGTGGGTGGAGGAACTTTTGTCCAATTTTTAGAAAATGATATTGTAGTTCATCCTTCTAGTATGTAATGATATTGAATCCAAGTTCTTATATCAAACCAAAATCTCTTGCCATGTTTTCGTGTCTTGGCTGAATTCATACTTTGAGGAACTTGGAGGATTTTAATTCAATCGTTGTTGATTAATCACTAATCCATTGTCTTAAGTATTTAGGATCATTAATCCAATAACTTAAGCAATTTTAGAATTTTTAGCCACAAAATCTCTCTTGGGTCGTGACCTATATGTAGTGTATAGGTGACTGTATTTGTTTGATTTTGATAGGTTGAGTTGTGGTTTGTTGAAGGATAAAGACTTGTGCCTTGTACATGAGACCGGAATTCCGACAAAGTACTTTTAATCCGCTGAAAAATCTTCGAGAGGTAAGAGGGGATTGCCTGAGAGATTTATCTGATGGCTACGTGCTATCTGTTGTTGGTCTGTATATTTATCTGTGGTCGTTGTGTGTTTGGTTTAGTCTGTTTTGAATTGGTTTAAGTTGTGTTATTTTTATTTGTGATGGTTTTTTCTGCATTTAAATTGTTTATCTGCAGTTATATATTATGATGTTGTGATGCATGATCCGCCTGGGAATATTGCTATGATGTTGTTGTTGATTGTTGTTTGAGAAACCTGACAGTGGTCAGTGCACAATCAATTAACCAGATAAAAGCTTTAAGAAGCTTTATAATTATATCCAATGTTTATGAGAGAAATATTGGAATATAATATTGATGGAAAATTTTATTTGGGAAAAATAAGAAATGTTGGAAAATGTCATTATTTTAATGATTTATTGGTGTAAGAGTGAACTATGAGCCATATTGAGTACGTAAACGTGAAATTATTTTTGTGCTGCTAATTTTTACGTAAGAAATTCCGGAATATTATAAAAAGTTATTTTATGAAATTAATTTTTGAAAATAACTTAATTATGATTTTAGAAAATTATTTAAGTGGAAAAAGCTAATATTTGGCTTAAATGACTTTAAAAATGCTAATTGACGGCAATTTGGAAAAGTATCGACGACAAGTAATTCTAAAGCGGCAGTACGTATTTTAAACAAATTTGAGCCTCAAGTGACCATCTTTTCTTAAAACTAAATTTTAACCGATGATTTTATGAAAGAATTTCCCATTTGAAATGATTTTCCGAAATCAAGTTTAACTGAACTGTGTTAAAAGTGGTTTTGAACTTAGTAACCAAGACGTTGGGGTGCTAAGGTTCTTATTGTGTTATGGACTTGGTGTCCTTTGGACTTTGAGGTCCTATAGACTTGGTGTCTACTGTAGACTTGGTGTCTATTGTGTTAAAACATTTAAGATGTTTTCTATTACCACGAACCTATGGCTGGTGCATCGGTCCGGGGGTGTCATTATTGAGCACTCAGACTTTGAGGTCCTGTGTTATTAATGAAAGTTTTAAGATGTTTAAAACTATAATTAGTCGTAAGCCATTTTGAGCTTCGGCAAGGAAAGGTTGAACACAAAGAAAAGTGTCAAGAACAAAGTGTTTTTGCATGCATTTGGCAGACGTGCCCACGGTGTTATGTGTGATTACCTTGCGGAGTTAGTTAGGTATTTCATGCTACGATTTTCTTCATTGTGCCCGGGTTGGAAATGAAACCCCATTTACGGTTTTATCGCTGTGCCTTGGGTTTGGACAATGTGCAATGGGTTTTGGCTGCGTGCCTATGGTTGCGTGCCTTTTTGCCTTGTATGGCAATCGAGCCTGATCAACTCACCACGGTTGGGATATCTCATGAGATTAAGTGTGAATTTAGACGATGTATTTGAAGTGTTCATGCATAGTTTTTCAAAGGATGACGTTTGGAGTGTGAAACCCATTGATAAACTATTTGCTTTGATATGAATGCTTATGTTAATATAACATGTATATGTGTATCTGTTTTTTGTTGTGTCGCGCATGTAGTTGTCGAGTTAAATCCATATATTGGTTTCTCACTCTTGCGTATTTTATTTGTGGTTCTCTGCTTGTGCATATATATTTACATCTGAGATTAGATGAACCCAAATTTGCCTCTGGCACATTTGAGGATGCGTTCGATCACGTTTGATCACGCACATCATGCTGGCACTTGGGAGATTAACCCGGGGGCACTGAACGCCACATATTTTGGTCCTAGTCGAGAGATCGCCGGCACAGTAGCTGCGGGACTACAGCGGAGGAAGCATGTCGTGGAGACTATCGAGGTCCGTACCACCAGTTTGGCTTTATCTACGGTTGAGCAAGGGTTGCTTGATATTCCACCTCAGCCGATTCAGCCTCTTTAGGTGGCAGTACCAGCAGCACCTCCTATCGAGGTGGTAGAGGATCCTGAGATCGAGGATGACCCAGATGAGTACCTTGAGGATGATCCTGAGTTACACCCTCCCGCTGTTGACGATAACGATTCTCCTGACGAGGGAGCTGGAGCAGAGGTATCTTCATCGGATACACCTGCTGTAGGTGGGGTGATCGTCATGATCTCCCCAATGGTTTTCATTAGCTTGACCAGCTATAGGTATAGTCTTTTGGGGTAGTGAGTCTTGTCAGTTTTTGGATCTGGCTACTGAGAGCCATGAGTTTTTGTATGGTTCTAGACTGCTCGTTACTTTATATGTATATGTCTTTATTTGCTTTACTTAGTTTTTATGGAGAATAGCCTACTTGTATGAGAGCTTTTTTGTCATCTCCTATTAGTTATACAGTGTATATTAACTGATGAGGCGCATATATATATATATATATACACGTTTGATTATGTTATCAAAGTTTTTAAAAAAAAATAATCACCATTTCTGCGATAAGACGTTTAATTAAATGTTTATTTTTATGAAAGTAACCAGCGATTTAGAATTTTATTTTCCGCTTTGGGGTAACTATGTAATGACCCTAGAAGGAGTGTCGCAACTACCACTTTCTTGCAGCCAAGGTATGATGATTCACTATTAAACAATATGGAGAATTTGATTTCTTTCGGTCCTCTATATATTCTTTTGTTTATATAACAATGGCCTTCTCAAATTGTCCCTCTGTTTACTGTTTCTATCCATGTTAGTGCCAGTTCTTTTTTATTTTTTTGTCTGACAGAGAAGAGGATAAATAGAATTGATTATCGGTCAACCGAGGAAGTTAAAAAAGTAGATATATAAGTTTAGATATTCAATTGAAAATTCTATACAAGTTCAAGGATTTAATTAGAAATATTTTTAGTTCATGGACCCAATTGAATACTTTATAAAAATTCAGGGACTCAATTAGAAATTTTTTTAGTTTGGGGACCTACTTGAAAAATCTCAAATAGTTCAGAGACCAACTCAATAGTTAAACTTAAAATCTTTAACAAAATTTAAATGTATGAAACTATTGAAGTACAAACTTCAATGAGTGCAAAATATGAGAGAATAAAAACAAAATATATTTCTCATCATATTTATATAAAAAAATATTTATTTTGAACCTCTAGTGTATAATATATGTGCACCATAACAATACCATAACAACATATCTTCATGTATTGCTATATCTTCCTAATAAATCTTCCGAATTACTTCAAACATAGCATTTCATATTTTGGAAAACCAAAATAAATTAATACTTTCTTATGTAATAATAAAATTAGAAGAATAATTAAAAAGACAAGTTTTTTTAACACATGCCTTGGAACACATTGAGAAATTAAATAAAGGATAGTGCCAAGAACACTGATTAAATAATCCAATTTTTTTTATTTATTGAAATACTACATATATCATTTATTAATATAGACTTGAGTTGGTTCTTCACTGAGTGTCAATAGACAGGTGAAGACACTATCATTAGACGAGTTGACTCTTCATTAGAAAGTCAACAACCACTACCAGAAAACATTAAATTACCGACGGAATATTACCGACGGACAGAGATTCCGTCGGTACATACTTAATTTCCGACGGACATAACCGTCGGTAAGTAAGAATGTCAATAGTTGGACTCATTACCGACGGAATTTCCATCGGTAACGTTACTGAGGGTATTTTCAGTCGGAAATTCCGTCGGAAATGACTCTGATTCTTGGCGGGAAAATTTACCGACGGACCATTCCGTCGGTAATTTTGAATTGTAATTACCGACGGCCATTATTCCGACGGAATTTTCCGTCGGTAAACACTTATTTCGAGTTTCCGACGGATAATTCCGTCGGTAATCATTTATTTTTGAATTTCCGACGGCTTTTTCCGTCGGAAGCCGTCGGTAACTTCTATTTATCATCACCGTTACGACCCTTCTCCCCCCTCCCTCACTTCTCCCTCTGCTCTGTCCCTCTCAAGCTCTCTGCTCTCTCTGCTCCCTCGCCCTCCTCTGCCCACCACCGTGCCGCCACCAAACACCACCGTTCGCCACCAAACACCTCTCATTTCCTCTCATTTCCTCCTTCTCCTATCCCCTCTCCACTGAACCGAACCCCCCTCCCCTCTCCACCGAAGTACCGAACCACCACCACCACCCCTTTCTCCTCCCCTCTCCACCGAAGCAAACCACCACCACCACCCCTCTCCTTCTCCTCCCCTCTCCCTGTCCTCTCCATTCCCACCAGACCCTGTTCCCTTGCAAAACCACCACCACCACCACCACCACCATTAACCACCACCAGAGTCACCACCACCACAGTACTAGTGTATGTATCCTCCACATTTTGTTATTTTTGATTTGTAAAAAAAATTTGGATTTTATTGATTAATTATAATGGATGTTGATTAAGATTATTTTTTGTGTTTTGTTGGCTGTTGTTGTGATGTCTGAAATTTTATGAATATGATTTATGTTGATGTTTTTGTGTTCTTTGTTTTGAAGGCTACCAGAGGTTGAGACTAGCCACCGTCACCTCTTTTGCGTACCAGTTTCTTAGGCTCCTAGAGGTACTGGCGGTTTTATATTTTGGGATATTAATTATAATTGTTCAATGCATGCTAAAGAAATGATATAAATTTTATTTGTTTAAATTGTTGTAATTTGTATATACCTATTTAATTTGTTTGAGTGTATTTTTTTTTATATATATATTTGTGTAGTTGTAATTAAGAAAATTGTCTTTGTCAGTAGTTTTAAATTTAGTAAGCTATTGTTTTTGCTAATTGCATAAATTCATTAATTAATGTAGATTAATTAATGAATTTAGTCTAATATAAAATCATAAGGACAAGTACCGTTGATAGGATGAGACATAGCTAGGATTAGTTTGCTGGTAAAATTGTTTTTCTCCCACATATACTTGCAACAGTAGTGATGAAGCTAGCTGATTCGACGTAGCGATGGTGATCGATTATAAGCATGATCGGGATTATTTGTACGTAAATAATGGAGTGATTAAATAATACTTAAAAAGTTAATTAATTAAATCAGATTCGGCAGTAATGATGAGTAGATTTGCCAGTAGCTCATGGTGATTGATTAAGCGTGATGGGGATCGTTTGTACGTAGTTATGGTATAATTAATCAAGAAAATAATTACATAATAATGAGTAATTAGTTATTGGTTATGTAATACTTGATATTAGTGAATAAGTTATTTAATTAAATCATTAATTTAAACTAAAGTAATTAATTATTATTTAAAAATACCATATTTGAATAAATCATTCTTATGGGAAGAATTACTAATTATTATTTAAGTAATTAACATCATAGGATTTTAAATAGTCAAGTAACGTAATAAGTGGGAAGAGTAAATAAATATGTAAAAAGAAATTTGTTAGTAACAATTATTTCAGACAATTAACTGATATACTAATAATAGATTTTAAAAGTTGATAAATAATTAAAAGTCAAGTAAACAAACATAAGTAATTAACAAATTCAATAAAATGTTATGTTAATTAAAATTAATTTAAAACATAAATGATTTAATAAAACATTAGACAAATAAGCATTTTTTTGGACAAGGCTTTGTTTAATTATGTGTTGAATTGTTTAATATTATGGTTAAACTTTATGCAAATTATCTCTGTTACTTACAAATGTTTTAGTTTATTTTTTAGTATAATTTAATACGACATTGAGAAAAACCTTAGTCACCCGTTCAAGATTCAATATTATTGAGCATGTGTACTCGTGGTCATGGTATCGCTCATTTTATTGAATCTTGAATTGTCCAATTGGGACAGTTTGGGAAGAAACTTTTTCTCCACTGATATACTAATTACTCATTGATTCTCATATGTTAAATAGTTGATGAAATTTCGGGTCGAAGCATTTCCTTTTGTTCTCCGGGTCCATATTTGATTGTGGTATCTTACCGCGGTCAAGTCGTGTACTTGGAGACCAATGGGAAATGCTGCCGAAATTTCGTTAGCTATAAGGCATGAGAAGCGATGAGTAACTAGTATAATACAGTGTTGAAAAAGTTTTTCCTCGAATGGGATAGGGCCACACCTTTTAAGGAAAGGGAGCGGTTCGGGGTTACAGTATCAAGTTTAAAAATACGTTAATTTATCTGGAAATGCAGAAGGATGGAATATTATCCCTCGAGCCGTAGTTGGGTGTATGATAGGAACGAGTCTGGGAGACGACTTCTGAAACAATCATTTGTAGATGGAGTCGAGGAGTTTATATCGAAAGCCAAGCAACATAGTGATTATGCCGAAGAGGGGGGGATTAGATGTCCGTGCATAAAGTGTAATTGTATGACGGTTTTGAGTGATGACAACGTGAGGTTACACCTATACCGATGTGGGTTCAAGCCTAATTATTGGATATGGACTGATCATGGCGAGGAGTTGGCGGATATTGATATGAATGAAGTCGGTGGTGACGATCTTGACATGGGTGCATCAGGCAGTGGCTTACACGATGACTATGTCGAACAACTCCAGTCAATGCATATGATGGTGGATGATTGTCTTGGGCAACATGGGAATTTCGAGGCGGATGAGTCTGATGACATGGAAGAACCTCCTAATGAATCGGCACAGAGTTTCTACAACTTATTGTTAGAGACAAATAAGCCATTGTTTGAAGGGGCGTCAGATTCAAAATTATCAATTTGTGTTAGGCTTCTAGCTTGCAAGTCCAATTGGAATGTCCCCGAGCAGTGTTTGGAGTTTTTTTGTAAAATGCTTCAAGATGTGACCCCCTTCAAAGAGTTGTTGCCAAAAAGTTATTATGATGCGAAGCGGTTGGTGTCGAAACTTGGGTTGGGGGCTAAGAGGATTGATTGTTGTCCGAACGGGTGCATGCTGTATTATGATAGTGCTTCGGGAACAAATGACAGCACGCTCGATCAATGTAAATTTTGTCAGACATCCAGGTACCGCGTTCAAAGTAGTGACCGTAGTAAAAACAAACGAGTTCCTGAGAAGGCAATGTTCTATCTGCCTATAATTCCAAGGTTGCAGAGACTGTTTGCATCATCGCAGACTGCGGGACAGATGAGGTGGCATTATGAAAATAGAAGAAGTACAGGCGTTATACGCCACCCTTCTGACGGTGAAGCCTGGAAGCACTTCGATCGGGTCCATCCTGATTTTGCAGCAGATCCTCGCAATGTACGACTTGGGCTGTGCTCGGATGGTTTCACACCGTACATTCAAGCGTCAGCCTCGCCATATTCATGTTGGCCAGTGATTGTTACGCCGTACAATCTTCCTCCCGAGATGTGCATGTCAAAACCATATATGTTTCTGACTTGTCTCATACCAGGACCATCTAACCCGAAGGCTGGGATAGATGTATATTTGCAGCCTCTTATCGATGATCTGAAAAAGTGTTGGGATGGTGTTCTGACTTATGACGTTTCAAAGAAGCGAAACTTTATGATGAGGGCATCACTGATGTGGACTATCAATGATTTTCCTGCATATGGCATGTTATCTGGTTGGGGGACCCATGGTAAATTGGCATGCCCGTATTGCATGGAACATGGAAAGGCTTTTACCCTGAGATATGGTGGCAAAAGTTCCTGGTTTGATTCTCATCGTCGGTTCTTAGATCGTGATCATCCCTTCCGGAGGAATACCCGAGCATTCAAAAAGAATCAGACAGAAGAGGAAGGTCCACCGCCTTTGTTGACTCCTGCACAAATTTGGGGTCGGGTTAGGGATCTTCCTAAGGTCACTGAAGCAGGTGTCTCAAAATTACCAGGGTATGGAGAATGGCATAACTGGACAAAACAAAGTATTTTTTGGGAACTACCGTATTGGAAGGATAATCTGTTAAGGCATAATCTTGATGTGATGCATATCGAGAAGAATTTCTTTGATAACATTTTTAACATGGTTATGAATGTGTCCGGCAAGACGAAGGACAATGAGAAGGCAAGGATGGACTTAGCTCTGTACTGTAGACGAAAGGATTTGGAGCTGAAGCCGCAGCCTAATGGAAAAATGGTCAAACCAAAAGCTTGTTACAGTCTAACTGCCGATGAAGCAAAGTCAATTTGTCGGTGGTTAAAAGACCTTCGGATGCCTGATGGCTATTCGTCTAATTTGGCACGATGTGCTGATGTAAGAACGGGAAGGCTTCATGGGATGAAAAGTCATGATTGTCATGTGTTCATGGAGTGTTTGCTTCCTATTGCTTTCGGCTCATTGCCCTCGGTTGTTTCGAACACGCTTACTGAAATCAGTCATTTCTTCAAAGATCTATGCTCTGCAACTTTAAGCGCGGATGGTCTGAATAAGATGGAAGAAAACATTCCAATAATTCTATGTAAGATGGAGAGGGTATTTCCCCCCGGATTTTTTGATTCAATGGAACATCTCCCTGTCCATCTTGCATATGAGGCGAAGCTTGGTGGACCAGTACAATATAGGTGGATGTATCCGTTTGAAAGGTAATTTTATTATATTTTCACATTAAACTCGTAGATCGTCCATGCATTGGATAATGACTTGTCATTCATTTTTTATTACTTAGATTCATGGGCGACTCTAAACGATCAGTTAAAAACAAGGCTAGGGTGGAAGGATCAATCTGTGCTTCTTACTTACACCGTGAGACAACCCATTTTGTTCCCACTATTTCAATAACTTCATGTTGGCCCCAAGAAATATTAGGAACGAGGTAAGTGCTGATAGTGCAGGGTATCCTTATATGCTGTCCGTATTTAACCTTCCTGGTCGTCATGCTGGCAAGGAGCTTACTTACTGGTTAAGTGATGAGGAGTTTACATCGGCCCATGTTCATGTGGTGATAAATTGCACCGAGGTGAAACCATACCACGAGTAAGTTTCAACGACTTAATTTTGACATAATATACACATATTATATCAATTTCTCTGTAAACACATTGTACTCATTTTATTTGTCAGTGTGTTCCTGCAAATTAATCAACTAAGTGAACAAGATGGTTCTGCTCGTACACATGCAGAATTTCCTGAATGGTTCAAGCAACAAGTAAGTGTCAATATATATTAAGCTTAAGTTCTAATTGATAAGGTAATTATTTACTATGACTTACATATTCGTAGGTTTATCAGCAACCATTAAGCGTGACTATTCAACACTTGAGAGATTTAGCGTACGAGCCCTATAGCTGTGTTAGATCATGGCACACATACTTTGTTAATGGGTACAAATTCCACACAGATGAATGGAACGTGGGCAAAAAGACAGTTAATAGCGGGGTTGTCGTACAGGGTGAAGGTACTGGTGCATTTTATGGGGTCATAAAACACATATACGAGTTACAATACAATACTACTACTTATCCTAAAAAAGTAGTCTTATTTTATTGTAACTGGTTTGATCCATCAAGGGCAGGAACAAAGGTGGATCCCAAGTATGGAACTGTGGACATTCGCATGGAAAGAAGATATCAACTGTTTGATCCGTTTATAATTGCTCAGAATGCAAAACAAGTATACTATGTCCCTTATCCAGCAATGAGAACGGACAAACGTGGTTGGTGCGTTGCTGTCACTACTAAGCCTAGGGGTCGCATAGAAATCGATGATGGAGAGGATGAGACGCCCTTCCAGGCAGATGAACCGTCACATGTCAATGAAGTCATTGAGATCGAGCGTATTACTGGCATGTTGGGATCTGCAAATGAAGGGGAAGAAGTGGTCATTGGCAATCAGTCACCAGAGGAAGAGGTCCAAAGTGATGACTCAATGACAGAAGAAGAAGAAGAGTCAGACTTACAATCAGATGATGATACCGACACTGAATAGGAATGTCTCTGTTAAGTTAAATTTAGTGTATTTTAAATATTTTCTTATGCACTTCAATGTAAGAGTTCACAGATTTTGTTGTATTTTAAATATGTGCCTTATTAGTGACTTAAATGTCGATCGATTTACTAAATTTATATATATAGATTTCTAATTGTGCTATAAAAATAGATATGTCAGCACCAGGAGGAGAGCCGCCCCGTCCCCCACCGCCCAGCGGTGATAAGTGGAAGGGGAAGGCAAAGGCACGGGGACGATACACCATCAGGCCCCAGGTGCTTGCTCGTTTTGTTGCAGGCACCTCCGCACCCACCGTACCTACCCCCTTCCCCGCCTCATCCACACCAGCGGCATCTACAGCAGGCTCCCCCACCCATTCTACACCATCCCCCACCCATTCTACACCCTCACCGACCCATACGACACCATCCCCTACCCATACTGTACCACCCTCCATATATGTCCCTTCGTCCAGTCGCTTTGCGCCGCCAGGACACGCACCAGCCGGCTACTCGCCGCCCCCTACTGGACCCAGACCACACCCACACCCACACCCAGTCCCACCACCATCATCGACTGCACCGGCCACACAGTCACCAGGCTTGTCATTTATGCAGACTCCTGGGAGGTGGCCACAGCCAGATACTAGCATTCCATCTGCATCATCCACGGTCGCTCACGATCACGATGTCACGATGCCATCCTCATCGACTGCACAGCAGTCACTCGCGGCAGAGGAGACTCCTGAGTGGGCCAGGACTCCCGCACCTTAGGATCGACCATGGATCCGGCCAGTTTCTCACACGTAAGTTTCATTTAATTTAGTGTATATTTTTTAACTTTGACTATTTTAGTTACTATTCATTAAGTGTATATTTGTTGGTTGCCATATTATTGTATTAAAAAATTTATAAATTTTTCAGGTGGATCCCATCGAAAGTGGGATCCAAGCACGTTACCTGGGCCATCAAGAAGCATTATCGTCGCTTCTGGCCATCATGGGGGGTGATCCCCGATGCCGACAGGGATCGTATCTTCCGACGATTCGGGGTACGTTGTTGTTTATTATTTCCTGTAATGTCCCTTAATTATTTCACATATTTTATATATATTTTTTGTATAATGTTATTAATGTTTTTTTCTTTGTCCACAGGAGCTTGTGCGTTGGTTACCGGAGCATGACTCAGAGATACGCGCTATCTTTAACGAGCGTGCACCGCACCGACTGAGGGACATGCTCCGGGAGTGTAGGGAGGACCGGATACGTCGGGATTTCATAGGGCCCAACATTTGGGCCCAGCTATGTGCCTACTGGGACACTCCAGCTTACAAGCTGAAGTGTCTGCAGGCGAAGAGGAATCGGGCTTCAGAGAGGGGTGGGAGCATGCACACTGGTGGCTCGATTAGCCACATGCAGCATGCCATTAATATGGTATGTATATATAAACAATTTAATATATAAACTGTACATTTTTGTTAACAATTTAAAAAATATTTAATTGATTTTATTCCTGTGTTGATTGCAGGCAGGAGAGCTTGCCCGGACCGTCGATGTCCCTACCGTCGATGTCCCTCCCGTCGATGTCCCTTCCGTCTTTCAGCAGACGCATATTCGCTCAGACACCGGCGAGTATGTTGATGAGAGGTCGAGGCAGACCATGGTGAGCTATATATATATATAAAGTGCTATCACAATTAAAGTATATGTTAGTGTTATAGTTTAATAACATAATTTTTGTAATGTATTCATCACAGGAGGAGTACAATGCCAGGTTCAGTCGGGTTGCATCTGAGGTTGCCTCCTGCTCTGGTGCCTCAGATCCTTCTCAGCTAGACCCTGCTGAGGTTGAGCGGATACAGACCCAGGTCTGGATGGATGTCACGGGCGGGAAGAAGAAAGGGCGGATCTACGGTACCGCGTCTCTGGCTCGTACCATCCGTCGGGGGTCATCGTCGAACTTGACCATCCGGGAGACTCCACCCTCCGGCCCACAAGACACGGAGGAGATGCGGCGGATGAGGCAGGAGCTGGAGGAGCATAGGCGGAACTCACAGCGCATGCAGCAGCGGATGGAGTCATGGTCGCAGGTGATGACCACTCTGATCGATTTGCTTCCACCTGAGAGGCGCAGCGCTATGCAGGGGGTACTCGATACTGGCGAGCCCTCCACTATACATACCGATCCACCGCCGCAGCCGCATGATGGCGATGCGCCTACTGTGCCGCAGGATGATGGTCACCTGACACCGGCGACGTCCCCCCGACAGGATGACGATGTTACCCATTATTATGATGACTATTAGAATAGTTATATAGATGTAGCTGAGTTTAATACATTGACGGATATTTATGTATTTGTTTTTATTTTAATGTAACTGCATTCTTAAATTTAATTTGTAATTTCAGTTTTGAATTTAAATTATTATATTTAACTAATTATAATAAAATTAAATTAAACTTAACGTTTAAAATAAAAATTAAATAATAATCACTATTTAAAATAAAAAATAAATAATTAATAAATAATAATTAAAATAAAAAAATTATTTAATAATTATAAATAAAATAACATTAACAAATTAATCAATATTTAAAAACAAAAAAATATTTTAAAAAAAAAAATTCAGAAAACATTTCCGACGGAATTATCGTGGCTCAGAATTTCCCACAGAATATGCCGTCGGAAACTAAGGAGCACATTTCCCCCGGACTCTTCCGTCGGAAGAGTTTCCGACGGAAAATTCCGTCGGAAATTTCGTAGTTTGCTTCCGACGGTACAATCCGTCGGTAAATATTCCGACGGACCTATTGTCCGTCGGAAATGCTTTCCAACCCGCTGTATTCCGACGGATTACTGTCCGTCGGAAATTCCGTCGGAAACGTAGTTTTCCGACAGCTTATTTGCCTTTCCGACGGGATTTTGCCGTCGGTAAATGGCTTATTTTTTGTAGTGAACTTCGGATAAGCTTCAATATATGTGAGACTTCTTCAGCAGACTGGTCATCTTTCTTCATTGGACAAGTGATCTCTATCTTTGACCAAGATTAAGTTAGTACAAAAGAGTGATTAAAACACTTAAAATATTAATTTGCACACTAAGTAGATAAGTCAGCAACCAATACATAGTTCAATTAAATCATTGAACAAATGTTTAGTCTTTATCAAAACTTAGTGTACATCAGACATCTAGATACTCTACAGTATTAAATGCATTCCAAATAAGAAATTTATTTTCTTAATTACTTGAGAAAACTGGTTAACATTCTCCAAATAAAAAATATGAAATGAAAAATAGAAGCGTTGATATTTTAAAATTCAAAAAGCATATAATATATATATTTTTTTTTAGTAATTGATTAGGATGATTTATTATGATGAAAGGTAGTAAATGTTTCTTAACTTGTACGATAAGGACACACATTAATAAAACTTTTAGATGGATCTCTTAACAAATATCATTTCTGTTCTTTTTTGTTGAACAAGTATCATTCCACAAATTAAGTAAACTTCACGTAGTTGTGTCACTTGTGTGTATGTGTCATAGGGTAAACATATGGCATTTCCTATCACACAAACAACTCCCTTGATCCCAATCGTTAATTTTATTTTAATTTAATTGTGTAAATTATTAAAATCATAGTTACTGTCGAATAAAAAAAAACAACAGTTGAATTCTGGTGTAAATGAAAAATAATTTATACTGCCCTTATATAAATAGATCCCTCCTCTTTCTGTTATCAACCGAGATATATCTATTTTATGGTATTGGTTAATCAAGGTTTTAATTGGTGAGATTTAGCTCTAATTTCATTAGTGAGGATTTCATCCGTAATAAGATGAGTCTTCCTAATTATAGATTTAGATATTCTTGATTCTTCACATATGTTTTGGTTTATGTTTTCCATATTTTTTTGTTTTATTTATTCTCTTTCATTTTTTCAATAAATTTTTAGTGTGTAACAGATGATTGATAGTGTCTGAGATACCACATAGTTGTGAATTTCTGACCCTACTCTGATACTTTTACACTTTTTTTTTTAAATATATCTATTTCTACTGCGGCCCAACATTTAACAAGTCATAATCATTATATTTTATCCGTGGTCGAATTTTTTATCTTATTGACGAGTGAGATGGAAGGTACAATTTTTTTTTTTTTTTACACAAGATGGAAGGTACATCATGCACCTTTCTGGATAAGATGCATTAGAGATGGATGGTGCCTACCTTTAGTTTGAAACACTTCTTTAAACTGCTTTATTTAGGAAAGAGGGGGAGGGGAGGAGAAAAGCTAGCCTTACTGCAGAAGAATAATTATGATA